>OY728152.1:1923767455-1928767455 GCA_963277665.1 Viscum album | reverse complement strand
GAATAGTGTTAACTAAATTTTGAATTTTATAACATTATTATTCATCTTACACATTTCTAGAACATGGTATAAGAACAAAATAATTTTTTTGGGTAAAATAAGTATTTTTCAAAAAATACAGTTTTGCCGCCTTTTGATGACACACCCACATTAAATCTAGTTTTTGACATGTTTATAAGTTCAATTTGAAAAAATAAAATTCTTATTTTGAATCAGTATATAAAAATTTACATTAGATAAAGTTTTGATATTTTTCCGATAACTTTCATATTTTAATGAATAGTAAAAACAAGTTATATTTTAATTAAAAACAACTTTTTTAATCGTAATATCTTATGTGGTTAAATTATAATATTGAATTGTTTTAAAGTATAAATAGAATATATTTTTACCATTTAATATAATGTATATCATTAGCATTGATTTTACCTTGAATTCGCAGGTTAAATCAATTCAATCTTTTGCAATGTTTTAAAGAAAAACCCGTTTTCTTTCGACAACGTGATTAATTTTTATTTAATTTATGCATCTTTTGTGTATTGAATTTTGAAAAATGGATTCCATATTTGGAATCATTGGGTCCAAATTATGTTAATAATCTACTTTTTATTTTTGGGCATTGTGAATAGTAACTACGACAAATTTTATTTACTATAGTTAAAGGTAAATCAGGTAAATAAGGGTAAATATAAGATTATAAAATTACCCTAACACTTGGAAAAAACCTATTGGATGGCTAAAAGTAGACCCATATAACCTAAGGGTCAGATTAGATTCATTTTATGGACTTTTTTCCATGAAAATAATTTAATAATTATTAAAACCAAAGAATGTGACAACATGTCACTTTCTTAAATCTTATAAGTATAATAATTTTAATTTAGTGATAAACTTCATGAAACTTCGAAAATTAATAGTCTCCAGAAATATAATACAATTATCTACATCATAGGAATTTATTTAGAATTTTTAGGGATTAAATAATTATCATTTATTATGACACAAAGATGATGCAGTAATTGTCTTATTAATGAAATATTGACATAATTGATGCCCAAATAAATGTAATTTGAGACTTTTTATGACTTAAATTAATTTTATAGGTTAATATGACATGTTATTGTTGATATAAGTAACTTGGTTCTAACTTATAATTCTGTTATGAATTTCATAAAAATCATGTACCAAATAGTGTCAAAATAGACATAAATTAGTTTTTAAAACAAATATTATATTATTAATTGTTATTTAATTCCTAAAAATCTAAGGTTCGGCCAAATGTCTTAGATAAGGATATATATATTAATAATAAACATCTTGGGGTTCTTTTGGCTTTTTATAATAAGTTTATTAACCATATAGTGTAAGAAAACAAAAAGATACGGTAAAAGTTAAATTATTTAACTTAGAGTTAAATCTAATTGATAATGTTAAAATAATAACCTAAACTTGTCTAAATCCTATTGGATGAGAGGATTTAGACCCATACCCACTTTATCTTCGAAATAAGACCCTTTGGAACCATTATAAACCGAATTTGACCTTAATATAAAATAATATTTTGAGATTTTCCCAAGGTGCCCCTCTCCTCCCTTATAAAAGGGCACCTCCTCCCTCTCCTCCTCACACCAATTTGAGCATTCAAGCTCGGCCAACCCCTGCCCAAATCTCTTCTCAACTTCCCTAGTATCATCCTAGAGGTCCTAGTCTTATTAAAAGACCATCCATAGTTCTTTAAGTGGAGGTTAAGTGAAGGCGCGTCAAAAAGAGGGGGTTCGGATACGTACGAAGCATATCAGATCTAAGGTAAGGGAAATATCACAATCTCATTTTTATATGAGATTGTTTATACTTTAGTATTTACTGGGGTGTATTTTATCATCCACATCCATGTTTCCCCAATATTTAATATTATTTACATCCACCTACAATTGTTTAAACCCATTTTTACCCTTTAGTGAGTTTATAGTAAAAGATATGAAAGAAATCTTTTGTCGTTTTTCGTACCAGGTACTTTTTGACTTTCCAACAAAAGTACGAGAAGAATGTTTTTTTAAATTATACGGAATGAATGGATTTTTATAACATTATTTCCAAGAAGCTTCCTTTACAAGTTTTCATGTTTATTTTTAATCAAATTCTTTTAGTTTAAAGTTGTATGACATGTTAAGAAAGAAAAAATGTTTTTGAAGAAGAAAGGATATTTTACTCAAGAATGGAGTTCAAGTGTTTTATCAAAATTATTTTCCATCTAAGATAATAAAGGGTTCTATTTTTATCCCTATTATTACATTGATTTGATTATGTTGTGATGGAATTATTTTTATGAATTCCTTTATCTTATATGAATTGTTTTATGATGTCATGATGTTTAAGATTCCCATTTATATTACATGGGTTATGGAATGATGTATGATTTATGATTTTGTGGCACACATAAGAATGGTATCATTATGAGATGTGTGGGACCTATATCTCCCTCCAATGCATTGGGTAAATATTTTATATCTCATGAGATAGACATGGCTAGAATGGTATGTTATACAGGTTCAGTGAAACTGGACTGAAACGAGGGTGACTCGATTCAGAAATGGACTTTGTACACTAAGATAGTATTGGTAATGAGTCTTGACTAATAAGATATGATTCTCTATGATTATGTGTTTATGCCACAAAGTTTCATGTTTTAAGTTATGATTATTGGGATTTCATTTCACTACTATGATTTATCCCATGTTATGAAATTATGATCTCTTTTGCAGGTTAAGATTTCCAAAAGATATGTTATTATGAATATGATGTGATTGATATTTCTTTTGTTTACCCTTACTGAGCATTTGATCACACCCTTTTATGTTTTCTTTTCCCCAGGATATAAAGAAGGATTTAAGTTTTTAAAAAAAGAAGAAGATCTTTATGGGAGATGTTGAAGATCTTTCACCATGATTAGAAGATTATATTCCGAGTTTCCAAAGACACTAAACTATTACAGTCCTTGTGTGTGTGTTTTTGTTATGTAATAAGTATTCCGAAAAAGTAATGTAATGTCTACGTACGTCAAGCTTCGGGTCTCTACAGTTGGTATCAGAGGGAGGTTTAGTCAACCTTTGGAAACTAGGATGTGAGAACGTTAGTGAGATCCCTAGAGATATTTCTAAGGTATGTCTAGGGATGTCCCTAAGGATAAGTATACATATAAGATATAGTCCTAGAACTATGGTAACAATATTAGATTAAAACAAAGATGTTAGATATTGAAGTTAATCCACATTTATTATGATTTTTTTCCTCTCACACTATTCTTTTTGGGTTTTAGAAAATGGCTGGAAACAAGATGATTCACGATAATGGAGGATATGATGGACAATGGAATGATATTCTTCATGAGAAACCAAATTAAATGGGATTTGGAAGTCCAAACATCATTATTATGCCGAATCAGAAATCTCATAATATGATCAATAAAGTAAAATTTGGTAAGTTTCCTGACTCGGCTAATAAGAGAAAGATGGAGTTTCATGATGATCATAGAGGAAAGAATGTTCAATTTCCCCTATGTAAATCATGTCGGAAGAGGCATCAAGGAGAATGTTTCAAAGGAACTAGAAGATGCTTTGGGTGTGTAAAAGAAGGACATAAGGCCAGTAAGTGCAAAGGAAAAGGTTCAGTTAACACCATGTATGAGGATAATGGTATTGCTATGACATCAATGATGGTTAAATGTTTTAAATGTGGAATGTACGGGCATTATGCAAATCAATGCCCTAAAGGAAAGTCTCATGAAGAGAATCAGTATGGTCGTATGGGTAATATTTATGTTGATGATGATGAAGAGACTACAAATGATATATGAGATGAAAGAATTGTTGAAGCTCGGTCAATGGTTTAAGAAGGTTGTGGAATGATTACATGTTTATCAAGTATAATGTTGTATAAGTAATCTCATGGTACTATGGAATAGAGATACATCTAAGGATTGTTACACTGTTGTCTTTCCTAAGTTTTGAAAGTGTATGATTAATGGTACTAGTAACCATGAAAGGTTATTCAGATATTTTTGGAAAGTAGATGATATGCACATAATGAAGGGATAAGGAGAAAATTAAATGTTTGATAGTATTCATGAGCTCATGACTGATATAAGGAGAAGGTTATATCATGGTTTGAGTATATAGAATTTTTGGATTTTGGTATGTGGAAAGAGTTAACTTTTGACAGCATTCGTGTTTTCACTAAGGTTCAATGGGTATTCATTCTTCCAGAGAATACATGATTAAGGTATTCACATGTTTGTAATTTGACCAACAAGATATATCTTATGAAATATGGGGGATAAATGATGGTATTCACGTGCTTGTTATATGACCTTTTTAGTAATCGTTCTCTTTATACAATGAGTTTGGAAAGAAGTATTTTAGATAAGCCTAAATATTGGAATGAATTATGTTGGACATAAGTTAGTATTGTTTAAGGATAGAACTTTTTTCAATATTATTGATGGGATGTTATAGTAATGTAGTTTTAGAAAAAGGACAACCTGCAGGACGGGTGACAACCCATCGCGTCGGAAAATGTTGCGGGAATCAAACCCAAAACTGAAGTGCGACTGGCCTTTATCACCTACCACTGGCCTACAGGAAGTCCCTGTTGAGTAGAAACTAGTTTTATTATATTAAGCAGTATGATATATGAAGTATAAGTCCATTTTAGGAACCATATATGATTAATCTCACTATAGATGGACTTATGTATTTTTTGATAACTTTTCTAACCTTTTGTTTGAGACAAATGAAATGACCCATCATTCTATCACATGATCTACTAACATATCACGAATGACAAATTCAACTTCATTTCTTTAAGAGATGAAGTGGAAATTGTCCAAAGAACGACCAACGATGAGACTATACCGAAATCACGAAAGTATTTCTTCTAATTCCAATTTCATCAACTTTAGGGAAATGATCTTGAAAACCAAAAATGTTGTCCTAGTGCTCTTATATCTGATGAATCAGATGGTACCTTATATCATCACAAATTTATGGCTTTGTGATTGCTGGATTTTCCATAGCCATGTTCTCTACCACTCTCCATCAGAACATGATGATTAGATTTCTCTTCCAAATCCGTATTTTCACCTATGTGGAAACCGAGTGATTAGTTTATTTGGGTAACCATTACGTTTCATACTTTTGTTTTTAAAGATTGGTTTTGGTATTCCTTTTTACGATGTGGGTTTCTATTAAAGAAACTTTTGAATAGTAAACCATTTATAACCCTGACGAATTTCGAGGGCGAAATTAATTTTAAGGGGGGTAGAATGTAACAACCCGAGATTTTATAAGATACATTCTTTTTAATTTCATTCATATCTTCTATTGTACAGCACACCAAGATTATCTTGCGCTATACGCAACACTGTATTAGGTTGCAGTAGACGCAACACTTTTCTTGGCTCTTGTTACACACAATTTCAAGTTCGTTTGATAGAAGTTATTCTACGCAACATTGAGTATATATATATATATATATTCAATGTATAAATAAAATATGGTTGGATTCTGTTATACGCAACAACAAAGGAGTTGTGCACTACACGCAACCTTGACTTGGCTTTCATTACACCCAATCGCGACCTTCCTCGATAGTGTGTGTTGTACGCAATACCGGGTTTTACTAAACAACGATATATTATTATAATATTGTTATGAACTAGCCGTTATGAATATTGTTAACTAAATTTTGAATTTTATAACATTATTATTCATCTTACACATTTTTAGAACATGGTATAAGAACAAAATAAATTTTTCGGGTAAAATTAGTATTTTTCAAAAAATGCAGTTTTACCGCCTTTTGATGGCGCACCCACTTTAAATCTAGTTTTTGACATGTTTATAAGTTCAATTTGACAAAATAAAATTCTTATTTTGAATCAGGATATAAAAATTTACATTAGATAAAGTTTTGATATTTTTCCGATAACTTTCATATTTTAATGAATAGTAAAATCACGCTATATTTTAATTAAAAACAACTTTTTTCATCATAATATCTTATGTGGTTAAATTATAACATTGAATGGTTTTAAAGTATAAATAGAATATATTTTTACCATTTAATATAATGTATGTCATTAGCATTGATTTTACCTTGAATTCGTAGGTTAAATCAATTCAATCTTTTGCAATGTTTTAAAGAAAAACCCATTTTCTTTCGACAACAGGATTAATTTTTATTTAATTTATGAATCTTTTGTGTATTGAATTTGGAAAAATGGATTCCATATTTGGAATCAGTGGGTCCAAATTATGTTAATAATCTACTTTTTATTTTTGGGCATTGTGAATAGTAACTACGGTAAATTTTATTTACTATAGTTAAAGGTAAATCTGGTAATTAAGGGTAAATATAAGATTATAAAATTACCCTAACACTTGGAAAAATCCTATTAGATGGCTAAAATTAGACCCATATAACCTAAGGGTCGTATTAGATTCATTTTATAGACTTTTTTCCATGAAAATAATTTAATTATTATTAAAACCAAAGAATGTGACAACATGTCACTTTCTTAAATCTTATAAGTATAATAATTTTAATTTAGTGATAAAATTCATGAAACTTAGAACATGAATAGTCTCCAGAAATCTAATACAATTATCTACATCATAGGAATTTATTTAGAATTTTTAGGGATTAAATAATTATCATTTATTATGACACAAAGATGATGTAGTAATTGTCTTATTAATGAAATGTTGACATAATTGATGCCCAAATAAATGTAATTTGAGACTTTTTTTTACTTAAATTAATTTTATAGGTTAATATGAAATGTTATTGTTGATATAAGTAACTTTGTTCGAACTTATCATTCTGTTATGAATTTCATAAAAATCATGTACCAAATAGTGTCAAAATTGACATAAATTAGTTTTTAAAAAAAATATTATATTATTAATTGTTATTTAATTCCTAAAAATCTAAGGTTCGGCCAAATGTCTTAGATAAGGATATATATATTAATAATAAACATCTTGGGGTTTGTTTGGCTTATTATGGTATGTTTATTAACCATTTAGTGTAAGAAAAAAAAGACACGGTAAAAGTTAAATTATTTAACTTAGAGTTAAATCTAATTGATAAGGTTAAAATAAAAACCTAAACTTGTCTAAATCCTATTGGATGAGAGGATTTTGACCCATACCCACTTTATCTTCGAAATAAGACCCTTTGGAACCATTATAAACCGAATTTGACCTTAATATAAAATTATATTTTGTGATTTTCCTAAGGTGCCCCTCTCCTCCCTTATAAAAGGGCACCTCCTCCCTCTCCTCCTCACACCAATTTGAGCATTCAAGCTCGGCTAAACCCTACCCAAATCTCTTATCAACTTCCCTATTATCATCCTAGAGGTCATGGTCTTCTTAAAAGACCATCCATAGTTCTTTAAGTGTAGGTTAAGTGAAGGCGCGTCAAAAAGAAGGGGTTCAGATACGTACGAAGCATATCAGACCTAAGGTAAGGGAAATATCACAATCTCATTTTAATCCGAGATTGTTTATACTTTAGTATTTACTGGGGTTTATTTTATCATCCACATCCATGTTTCCTCAATATGTAATATTATTTACATCCACCTACAATTGTTTAAACCCATTTTTACCCTTTAGTGAGTTTATAGTAAAAGATATGAAAGGAATCTTTTGTCGTTTTTCGTACCAGGTACTTTTTGACTTTTCCGAAAAAAGTACGAGAAGAATGTTTTTTTAACTTATAGGACATGAATGGATTTTTAAAACATTATTTCCAAGAAGCTTCCTTTACATGTTTTCAAGTTTATTTTTAATCAACTTCTTTTAGTTTAAAGTTGTATGACATGTTAAGAAAGGAAAAATATTTTTGAAGAAGAAAGGATATTTTCCTCAAGAATGGAGTTCAAGTGTTTTATCAAAATTATTTTCCATCTATGATAATAAAGGGTTCTGTTTTTATCCCTATTATTACATTTATTTGATTATGTTGTGATGAAATTACTTTTATGAATTCCTTTATCTTATATGAATTGTTTTATGATGTCATGATGTTTAAGATTCCCATTTATATTACATGGGTTATGCAATGACGTATGATTTATGATTTTGTGGCACACATAAGAATGGTATCATTATGAGATGGGTGGGACCTATATCTCCCTCCAATGCATTGGGTAAAGATTTTATATCTCATGAGATATACATGGATGGAACGGTAGGTTATACCGGTTCAGTGAAACAGGACTGAAATGAGGGTGACTCAGTTCAAAAATGGACTTTGTCCACTAAGATAGTCTTGGAAATGAGTCTTGACTAATAAGATATGATTCTCTATGATTATGTGTGTATGCCACAAATTTTCATGTTTTAAGTTATGATTATTGGGATTTCATTTCACTACTATGATTTATCCCATGTTATGAAATTATGATCTCTTTTGAAGGTTAACATTTCCAAAAGATATGTTCTTATGAATATGATGTGATTGATATTTCTTTTGTTTACCCTTACTGAGAATTTGATCTCACCCTTTTATGTTTTCTTTTCCCTAGGATATAAATAAGGATTTAGGTTTTTTTAAAAAAAGAAGATCTTTATGGGAGATGTTGAAGATCTTTCACCATGATTAGAAGATTATATTCCGAGTTTCCAAAGACACTAAACTATTACGGTCCTTGTGTGTGTGTTTTTGTTATGTACTAAGTATTCCGCAAAAGTAATGTAATGTCTACATACGTCAAGCTTCGGGTCTCTACACTAAGGGATGACCGTTCTACATTTTTAGAAAAGGTGAAGTTCATCTGATCCTTTTTCAGTTCTACTTATTCTTGCGCATCCTCTCGAGTCATGAAAAATGGATCAATTGAGTTTTTTGAAGTGAAACAGAAGTTAGTTAAAGATCGCCTTGATGAATGAAAGGACTTGATTCAAGATCACATGACATTATAGGGGAAGGATAATCCATGGAGTTTGAAGAGATACAAATTCCGATGCTATATATTTTGGGATTTGGTAGATATAAGATGATTTCTATTGGGAAATCCTATTTTCATATTGTTTTTCCTTTGAAGGAACTAAAATTCAGAGCATGGGGATTGGGATTTGTTTCCCTAAAACTTGGTATTTTTCAAATTTAATATTGGTATTTGTTTTTAAAATTTTCTTCGATGAATAATTCTTTTACTTAGGTATGGATACACATTCATGAGCTCTCTTGTTTTTTTTGTCATCCTCGTCCACTTTGGGATATTTCTTATACAGTTGGGGTGCTAATTAAATTTAATAGGGAAACTGATATTGATCAATATGGGCATTTTTATAGAGTGTTTTTTGTTATTGATCTATGTTCAGTCTTATTTTAATCTATCATACTTGTGGATACTAACATAAGGATAGAGTTATCTATTAAATTTGAAACAAATCCTGCATTTTAAAAAAATGCTATAACATTGGGAACCATGATTCAGAGTGTCAAAAGAACCTTATCTTCTCCAATTGTAGGAAAACCAAGCACTCCATTAAGAATTTTATGTGAAATAATCTGATTAATGATGCATATGATCTTTTATCAGATGTGGTTAATGAATCTACAAGCTACAAGGACTCATCCTAGAAGCTTCCTGGATGTGCTGACAATCCATCTCCACTTGCTAATGCTATGGATGGTCCTTTGGTTAACAAGGGACAATGTGTTGTGAGTGAAGAAAGACCAACAATATAAGGCACTAGTGTAGAAAACGTTTTTCACGTCACCATTTTTTACGTCGGTTATATATAACCAACTTGAAAATCTGTGATATATGGTTTTTTACGTCGGTGATTTTAATCACCGACGTCAAAAATATCACGCGTTTGTTTTTTACGTCGGTTATAAATTAACCGATGTAAAAAATTAACGCGCAGAATTTTTTAGGTCAGTTATTTGATAACTGACATAAAAAACGAGGTATCTACGAATTTTTTATGTCGGTTATAAAATAACCGATGTAAAAAAGGCGGCATATGAGGCCTTTTTGAAGTCGGTTATCAAATAAACGACGTAAAAACCCAACCTGCTGATTTTTTAACGTCGGTTATATTATAACTGACGTAAATAAACAACACCTAGAAGTTTTTACGCCGGTTATAAAATAACCGACGTAAAAACTATGATTTCTGATGTGTTTTTTACATCAGTTATAGAATAACCGACGTAAAAAACAAACACGCGATTTTTTTTTACGTTGGTTATAAAATAATCGACGTAAAAAATACGGTATCTGATACATTTATAACATCGGTTATTATAATAACCAACATTATAAATGTAATAAAAATAGTTTATACCATCGGTTAATAAATAACCAATGTTATAAAACATTTAAAAAATTAACACGCTCCGTGGATTTTCATTTATGATTTTTCGATCGACAGACCGGTGACTCGTCTCTCTCATGTGGAAAACCCTAATCGACTCTTCGATCTCATTTTGTTAAACTCATTTTCCATCATCATTTATCATCTTTACACTCCTCAGATCTATCATCTCCACTCTCAACACTCAGGTAAGCCTCCCATGACTTTATTTCGTTCGTTTTTTCCCCAGATAGTCTATGTTTATGTTTTGCGGTTTTTTTTGTTTAAACTAGGTAAGATTCTTTGATTTCGAACCCTCTTACATCGTTTTTCCATCAAAATGTTATTTATTATCACCAAATCTATTATATCGACTCGCAATATTCACATAAGCCTCACCTACTTCTATTTCGTTTGTTTTTGTTTCGCAGATGCCCGACATTGATGGTAATTTTTGTTGTCATTGACAACTAATGATCTCATTCACCTATATTAATTCAATTTATATGTAAACCATTGTGATACACCAATTATGTGTACCAGTGTGATTTATTTTATAAGTATATATGGGTTTTCATGGTGGAATGTTTGTTTTTGATCCTTGGCTTTTTCTATTTTGGGTATCACTTTTTGTTGTTCCATAATCTATTTACGCCGCTTATTTTTGTGGAATATTATAAGTCTTCATATGATATTAAAACCCAATTAATTACACAATAGATCATTTTAGACTAGTAGGAGATATAGTCCATGGTTCTCATTTTGAATAATGGCATGATACCAAAACTATTAGCTTGAGGTTAAAATCCATAGATATGCCAAAACTAGTAGCTTGAGGTTAAAATCCCGTGGTTCTGGGGGCTGTCAAGAGGGTTGGTGGCTGTCCAGAGGGTTTGGTGCTGTCCAGAGGGTTGGGGGCTATCCAGGGTGTCCATGGAGGTGGGGGGGGGGGGCAGTCATAGGTTGTGTGTGTGTGTGTGTGGGGGGGGGGGGGGTCTAAGGGGGGGTGTCCAAGGGGTGGGGGCCTGTCCATAGGGTTTGGGGGGTTGTCTGTGGGGGGGGGGGGGAGATGTCTAGATGGTTGGGGGGTGTCCAGGGGGTGTCCAAGGGGGTAGGGGGTGGCGGGTGGTGTCCAGGAGGGGTGGGTGGGGGGTACTGTTTAGAGGGGTGGGGGATGTCTAGGGGATGGGGGGGGGATGTCCAGAGGGGTGGGGGGATATACAAGGGGGTGGTGGTGTCCAGGGGGTGTCTAAGGGGGTGGGTGGTGGTGTTAAGATGGTTCGGGGGGGGGGGGGGGGGTGTCCATGGAGGTGGGGGGGGGGGGGGGCATCCAGGGGTGTGTGTGTGTGGGGGGGGGGGGTCCAAGGGGGTGGGTGGTGTCGAGGGGGTGGGGGGGATTCCAGTGGGTGTGTGTGTGTGTATGGGGGGGGGGGTCCAAGGGGGTGGGGGGGTGTCGAAGGGGGTGGGGGGGGGGGGTGTCCAATGGGGTGGGTGGGGGGGGGGTGTCCAAGGGGGTGGGGGCCTGTCCATAGGGTTTGGGGGGTTGTTCGGGGGGGGGGGGGTAGTGGGCTGTCCAGAGGGTTGGGGGGTGTCCAAGGGGGTAGGGGGTGGGGGTGGTGTCTAGGAGGGGTGGGTGGGTGGGGGGGGGGGGGTGCTTTCTAGAGGGGTGGGGGCTGTCAAGGGGGTGGGGGGGGGCTGTCCAGAGGGTTGGGGGGTAGTCCAGAGGGTTGGGAAATCTAGGGGGTGTCCAAGGGGGTAGGGGTGGGAGGTGGTGTACAGGAGGGGTGGGGGTGCTGTCTAGAGGGGTGGGGGGCACTGTCCAGAGGGGTGGGGGGATATCCAAGGGGGTGGTGGTGTCCAGGGGGTGTCCAAGGGGGTGGGGGTGGTGTTCAGAGGGTTCGGGGGGCTGCCCAGAGGGTTGGGGGGTGTCCAGGGTGTCTATGGAGGTGGGGGGGGGGGGGTAGTCCAGGGTTGTGTGTGTGTGTGTGTGGGGGGGGGGGGGGGCGTCCAAGGGGGTGGGGGTTTCTAAGGGGGTGGGGGGCTATCCAAGGGGGTGGGGGCTTGTCCAGAGGGTTTGGGGGGTTGTTCTGGGGGGGGCTGTCTAGAGGGTTGGGTGGTGTCCAGGGGGATGTCCAAGGGGGTAGGAGGTGGGTGGTGGTGTCCAGGTGGGGTGGGGGTGTCTAGGAGGGGTGGGGGGGGGGGTTGTCCAAGGGTGTGGTGGTGTCCAGGGGGTGTCCAAGGGGGTGTGGGGTGGTGTCCAGGGGGTGTCCAAGGGGGTGGGGGATAAGTGTCAGTTGGGATTGACTACTGCATCGTGGTTTGTTAGATTATGACATGATGATTGTATTGTTTAATGGATATTAGTGTTTCAATATGATTCTATTTGGTTATATATATTTTGACCAGTCTTCGACTATGAGAAAATTATGGGTTATGGGGGAGACTAAGTTGTGGTTTTCAAATATGCGTAGTTATCCTGACCCCATTGTGCCATGATGATTGGATTTACATTGTGATTTTCTCCATCTGAGTTTCTATTTTAAATTTTATTTGATTCTTAGGTTTACTCAATTTTCTCCAATTTTCTATCAACCATTGGAGGCCCCATGGTTTTCTTTGATTCAATGGAATTTAAAATTGTTATATCTAACTATATTTTCGTTCTAAAATCATATTCAAGCATTTTTTTAAATACGCATAGATTTGTTTTATATTTAAAAATTGTTTTACATTCAAATTATGATTTTTTTCATATAAACATATATTTGTCTTATCTTAAAAAGATGTATAATTTTGATATTTGTTATAGGTAAAAATCAGTCAAAATTGGATTACAGCACATCGAATGAGCAATTAATATTAGGAAGGTGTTGATGCCTTTTTGGAGTTTTCTAAACGAAATGTTCCAAGTAGTGACATTTTTTTCTGTCCATGCCTGAAATGTTTGAATATGAAGAAATTTAAAAGTAGAGAGATAAAATATCATCTGATTTTTCATGGTTTTAATCCGAGTTACAGCCCTTGGATTTGGCATGGTGAAACTGGATGGAATGTCACTGATGATGATGGTTCGCAAGATGGTAAATCCGATGGAATTGAAGAAATGATTCACGATATTGCAGCAGAACAAATTGAGATAGAACTGACAATTGTACGTCTATATGGTGATGCTGAAAAACCATTATATCCTGGTTGTACAGATTTTATAGTTTTGTCGGCGGTGTTAAGATTGATTAACCAGAAGGCGAACCATGGATGGAGTGAATTTTTTTTACAGAGCTGCTACAATTGATGAAAAAAATTCTTCCAAAAGATAATGATATTCCAGAATCACATTATAAGGCCAAGAAAATATTATGCCCAATGGGATTGGGATACAAGAAAATACATTCCTGTCCGAATGACTGTATTATATATAGGAAGGAATATGAATTTCTATTAGAGTGTCCTAAATGTGGGAAATCACGGTATAAGGTGAAAGAAAAATCACAGGCTGATGTAGAGATTACAAAGATCCCTTCAAAGGTATTTTGTTATCTTCATATAATTCATCGTTTCAAATGTTTATTTGCTAATTCACATGATGAAAAAAAGGTGAAGATGGAATGATGATGAGTAGTTATGTGATGAAAAAATACGCCATCCAGTTGATTGTCCACAATAGAAGAAAATTGATGAGAAATATTCTACATTTGGAAATGAAATTAGAAATCTCAGACTAGGGTTGTGCACAGATAGAATGAATCCATACCAAACCCTCAGTAGCACACATAGTTCATGGCCTATTTTATTGGTAATTTACAACCTATATCCTAAAGTTTATATGAAGCGCAAATATGTCATGTTAAGTATAATGATCTATGGTCCGAAGCAACCCGACAATGATATTGATGTTTACTTGTCACCGTTGATTGATGATTTGAAACTTTTAAGGGATGATGGTATTAGGGTGTATGATTCTTATAAAATGTAATATTTTCAACTGCATACAGTGCTTTTGTTCACTATAAATGACTTTCCAGCATATGTAAATTTATCTGGATATAGTGTTAAAGGGCATAAAGTATGTCCAATTTATGAACAACATACATCATATTGTCAATTGCATCATGGGAGGAAAACAATGTACATGGGTCATCAAAAGTTTTTGCCTATGGATCACCCTTATAGAAGACTAAGAAAGGCATTCAATGGCTCACAAGAATTTGATATTGCTCCAAAACCTTTATCCCCTAGTAAGTATTTTGAGAGGGTGAAAAACCTTGATGTGACATTGGGAAAGACACAAAAATCTGGTAATGATAGACATATTTGAAAGAAAAGGTCAATATTTTTTGAGCTACCATATTAGAGATATCATGAAGTTAAACATAATATTGATGTCATGCACGTGGAGAAGAATATCTGTGATTGTTTTATTGGAACATTGTTAGATATTAAAGGAAAGACAAAAGATGGGTTGAATGCAAGATTAGACTTACTATCAATGGGAATACGTTTGGAGTTATCTCCCACTCCTAAAGGAAGACAAACATTTCTTCCCCCAGCTTGTCATACATTATTGAAGAGGGATAAAATTAGCTTTTGTTAGTGTCTTCATGTTATCAAAGTGCCTCAAGGTTATTCTTCAAATGTAATTTTTTTTGTCTCATTGAAGGGCTTGAAGTTGATAGGTATGAAATCAAATGATTTTCACGTCATGATGCAACAAATTCTACCAGTTTCATTGCGTGGAATATTGCCCATTCATGTCAGAAAGACTATAATGAAGTTGTGTTATTTTTTCAATTCAATTTGTAATAAGGTGATTGATGTGAATGCTTTGAACATTTTGGAAAGGGATGCAATTTTTATACTTTGTCAATTGGAAATGTATTTTCCTCCAATTTGTTTTGATATAATGGTGCATTTAATGATTCATCTGGTTCGAGAAATAAAGCTTCGTGGACCTGTATATATTTGTTGGATGTATCCTTTTGAAAGGTATATGAAAATATTGAAGGGGTATGTTAAGAATCCATATCGACCTAAAGACTCCATTATTGAAAGGTATATTTTTGAGGAGGTTTCAGAGTTTTGTACGAGCTACTTGGCTGCAGAACATCACATAGGTTTGACTCCATCTTGCTATGAACGAAATAAAAATAAGGGAAAGGGGGTTCATGGATTGAAAGTAAAATCATTGTCAGTTGAAAAAATAAAGAAGTTAGAATCATACATCTTGAATAACATAGCTGATGCTCAACTGTATATCACATGGCATATTAATGAGTTGAAACAATGTCATCCAAAGAAGAAAGAAATGTGGATTTTGAATGAGCACAACAAAACATTTTTTTCATGGTTTAAAAAGAACTTTCTTGGTAGATCAGATGTATCAGAGACATTAAAATGGATAGTGGGTGGTCCATGTTTAAATATGATAACATGGTCCAGTTATGAAATTAATGGCTATACATTTCATACAAAATCTCAGGACAACAAAAGTGCAGTTCAGAATAGTGGTGTATTGGTGTTTGCCGAAGCAATGCATTTTTCCAGTGCTACGGACAAAAACCCAATTTCTTCATCAAGTTCATATTATGGAGTGATTGATGATATATGTGAGGTTGATTACTTTAAAATTAAAGTTCCTATTTTAACTGTAAATGGTTTATCAGTAACAACAGTGTCAGACACGATGAATTTGGAATGACACTTGTTAATCTGAATAGATTGGAAGACACAACTGATTCTTTTATAATGGTAACACATGGAAAAAAAATTTCTATGTAGTAGATCAATCAGATACGTTGTGGGATATTGTTTTACAAGGTAAAAACAATATGTTGGTGAGGATTAACTTGATGAAGATGCTGATTTATGTGAGATCCTTACTTCCATAGAAATATTAACAGAACATAATGATGAGCATGTTGAAGACATGGTTTGTGCTATAAGGAACGATCACAACGAAGAAATTTGGGAAAACAATCCATTTGTACATTCCTAAAATTACAGGTAACATATGTTTATTTCTTGTTTACATTTATTTTTTTCATAAAATGTTAGATATTGTAAGTTTTTTCTTTATTAAAACATGTATTAAAATAAAATAAGTATAAGTTTTTGTTTGTTTTAAGTTTGTTTAGTTTACTTTATCATGTTTAGCATTACATGATATATATATCTATTATTTTTGTTCAGTGACAATTACTTTACCATGTTTACCAGGTTTACCAGGTTTACCATGTTTTCCATGTTTACCATCTTGACCATCTTGACCATATTTACCATTGTTTAACATGCTTACCATATTAACAATGTTTACTATTATGTAACTTATTACAATTTTCTATTTTCTGATTACAGTAGTATTAAAATATTTGAATTTGTATATTTGTGAACTAATGTTTGTTTTTTTGATTTGAAGGATAATGACAGATCATTCATTTGATCAACCACATAATTCTGGAGAAGAGCATATTGGGCATACCTATGGGGAGGAACCTTCACATGCTCCTCTTGATGTTCCCCAATCTTCCTCATGTGCTCCTATTACGACAAAGAGTTCAAGAGTTGGTAAACGTGGGTGCACACATTTATCAAAATTTGAACTTTTCCGTATGTAGGTTCAGAGGATACTCGTTGATTTTGATGATGATGATATTACTAGAGGTCCAAATGCAAAATATTTAAAGAGTTTTGTATCAACTCAGGCTAAGAGAAAAGTAAGAATTTTGTATGATGAATGGAGAAGTGTGGACTAAGAGACAATCTCTCAGTTGTGGGAGACAATTTTGGTAAGATCTTTTTCTATTTTTTGACTATTATTTAAATGTTTATAGTATATATAATATGTTTAACCTCTTCTTTATCAGATTAAATTTGATATTCCTAACACTGGAGGAGTCAGGAAGAAATGATTATCGATGGCTGGAAGGAGATGGAGGGATTTCAAATCAAACCTCTCATCTGATTTCATTTTTGGTCATAGGAGTCATGAAGATCCATGTCATATATATCCTTTTATATATGAAGAAACATGGAGACAGTTTGTTGAAAGTAGAAGAAAAGAGTCATTTTTGGTAAGGGCAATGTAAACTTCTATAGGATTTCTTATATAAATGAACTTACTAATGTTTTGGTAATTATTTCTTATTCTTAATTTACAACAAAAAAGGAAATCTCATCAGGATATCCAATCTAAAAATGTATACCCTCATAGTTTATCTCTGAGAGGGTATGCATTTTTGGAAGAACAAATGATGGTAGAAAAATTTCAAAAACTAAGAGCTGAGTCTTCAAGCTCTGGAGAGGTGGCCCCTCCATCCCCTCCATCTAGAAATGAAAAATGGAAGAGAGCTCAGATGGGAAAAAAAGGGCAATATCTTTCGGAAGATTTGAGAATCGTAGCTGAGAGGATTATAAGATATCTATTTTATTTATTTTAGTTAACTATTTTTTCATATAATTTTAATAATTACAGAAATTTTCAATTAATTGATATTGGACTCTCTTGAGGAGAAGAGCACACAGGGGGCATTTACAGCTACTGAGAGGCAAGATATTTTATCTGTAGCATTGGGAAAGCCCGAACATCCTGGTCATGTAAGAGGATATCCGATAGGTGTATCTGTAAGAAAAGTGTTTCCACGTTCTCGAACTTCTAACATTGAGGGTTTTTATAAAAAAAATAGAATCCTTGGAGGCTGAAGTTCATAATATTAATGCGACGATAGAGGAAAATATTAGAGTGTCAGTACAGTCTATGTTTGCAGACATGCAAAGAAAATTTCAGACTACAGCTCCCACTCCTCCATATCCCCTTTAAAACCCCATTATTTATCCTCTACCTCCGCCAGTAGCTCCCACTCCCCCACCTCATCCCGCGGACCCCATTTTTTATCCTAATCCTCCACCGCAGCTTCCTACTTATTTTGAGTTGTATTTTGATGATCCTAAACATCATATAGTTGCATATGGGTTGGTATATTGTATAGGAGATACCGTTCATCATCAAAAATCAGAGGTAGAGAATATGAGGGTCACTGTACAGGATATTATAGATAGATCAGCTCGAGTACCATTACCTACAGATGAGGCGAAGATAGTTGGACATAGTATCAGCCATTTTTTAATTTGGCCATCCAGACTTCTTCAACTCATTACCATAGAGGTATGAATGTTATATATTTTATTTTATTTTTTTATTAAAGTTGTTTTATCATTTAAAAACTAATATATTTTTTTATTTACTTTTACAGGAATACTTCAAAGGTATGGAAATACTGTATAGACAACAATAAAGACAAATAGCTATGACATCAGATACAGATTCTAGTAGTCTTGAAAGATTGTCAAGATATTCAAATTTGTTGGTGGGTCATTATGAGTTTCCAATGGAATCTCATGTTTGTGGACGTGCAATAACTGTGGGGATTATGAAAACTGATATCATGGAGCTTGTTACTGGAGATAAGTTGGGCATCAACGTGGTGCAAATTTTTTCCATGTAAGTCTTAACACCTTTTCCCTGCATTATATTTATTAAAAATGTATACTTATGTCTGTTTTGTATTAGGTATCTTTATAACATTTGTGAGAGGAATGAGCTGATAGATGTATATGGATTCATGGACCCGCAATTGATTTCCCCTGAAGCATGTGCATTGGATGAGGAACAAAGAATGCATTATATTGCTGAAATACTTGAACAGAATATAGTCACACAATGTTGGATGATGGCTTTTTGTGAGAGGTATGAAACACATCTATCTCAAAGAGTTCATTATCTTTTAACATAAAATACCAGTAACCTTAAATTTTCTTTTATCAGTGATCATTGGATGTTAGGGGTTTTTTTCCCGAGGGAGAAAACACTTTATTGGATATGCTCTGTCCATGATGATGTGTAGGAAAGTTTTAAAAATATATTGGAAAAGTAAGTTTAAATTT
Source organism: Viscum album (assembly GCA_963277665.1). NCBI lineage: Eukaryota > Viridiplantae > Streptophyta > Magnoliopsida > Santalales > Viscaceae > Viscum > Viscum album. The sequence continues at coordinate 1,928,748,142 of OY728152.1, read as the reverse complement.
CTCAATAGTTTTATATATTATAATGAATTTTAAATTTACCCCATTCTTATTATTTTCTAATAGTGCATGGGTCTACTTTCGAAAAAACACAAAGAAAAGGAGTGCAAAGATCAAATATGAAAATGTGAAGGTAAATATCCATTTATAATTTGTACTTTTTGATTTATTACATAAAAATAATATATTGAATTTATACTCATTCAAACAGAATTGTCATGAACAACAAGGCATCATCGAATGCGGATATTATATGTTAAGATTTATGTATGAAATAATAACAATTGGGACAGTTGTGAACTTTTACCTGGTAAGATTTCCTTTTAAACATTGCTATAATATTTCAATTTGATTTATTCATTATACACATTAAATGCTATCCTTTTCATTTGTAGCTATTTGATGACCCTCAACCCTATACTGCTCAAGACATCAAACACTTACAAGTGGAGTGGTCAAATTATTTTACAGTTTTGATTGAATTTTAGTTGTTTGTAGTGTAAAATTTAATTTTGAATATTGTCATTGTAATTGTGTATTTGGTAGTCGTTTAGGTTGGATTTAGTTTTTTTTTGAAGTTGACAGTGTAATTTTTGAATGTTATATACGTGAATGTTTAATTTTTATCTACTTCTTGTTTTGGTCTACTTATGATGGTTTTTCTGGTATGGATTCCGTTCTGGGGGGAGGGGTTACAAGGGTGTGGGGGGGGGTGTTCAGTGGGGTGGGGGGTGTCCAAGGGTGTGGGATGGCTATCCGGTGCGGTGGGGGGGGGGGGGTCCTGGGTGTCCATGAGAGTGGGAGGGCAGTCCAGGGGGGGTGGGAGCGTTTCCAGGAGGGTAAAAGGGTTGTCCAAGGGAGTGGGAAGATGTCCAGGGGGTGTCTAGGGGTGTGGGGGTGTACTGTGGGTTGAGGGGGGTTTCCAGGGGTGTGGGAGGGCTGTCCAGTGGGGTGGTGGGGGGGAGGGGTGTCCAGGGGGTGGGAGAGGAGGCGCTGCCATCACTAGGGGGGCTGAATGCCGCTGGAAGGTATTCATCACTCCCACATGTGAAACATTTTGAGGGCTCAAGCTTCGCATGTGGGAGTGATGAGTACCTTCCAGCGCTGTTCCCCCCGAGGGGGTGTCTAGTGGGTGTCCAGGAGGGTGGGCGTAGTCCAGGGGTGTGGGGTGGTTTTCTAGGGGAGTGGGGGCTGTCCAGGGGGTGGTGGGGATGTCCAAGGGTGTGGGGGGATTTCCAGGGGGTCAGGGAGAAGTCCAGGTATGTGTGTGTGTGTGTGTGGGGGGGGGGGGTGTCCAGTGGTGTGGTGGGTGCGGTCCAGTGGGGTGAGGGGAGCTGTACAGGGGGTGGTGGGGTAGTCCAGGAGGGTGGGGGATTTTCTAGGGATGTTGGGGGCTGTCCAGGGGGTGGGGGCAGTCCAGGGGTGTGGGGGGTGTCCAGGGGGTATGGGGGCCTGTCGAGGGGGTGGTGGGGAAGTCCAGGGGTGGGGGGTGGGGGGGTTGTTCAGGGGTGTTGGGGGCTGTCTAGGGGGTGTGGGGGGGGGGGGGGGTGTTCAGGGGTGTGGTGGGGTGTCCAGGGGTGTGGTGGGGGCTGTCCAGTGGGTTAAGGGGGTTCTGGTCTATTTTTGTAACTTTTTGGTCTGTTTTAGGGGTGTGGGAGGGCTGTCCAGGGGTGTGGGAGTGCTGTCAAGAGGGTGGGGGAGGATACAGGAGGGTGGGGGATGTCTAGGGGATGGTGGTGATGTCCAGGGTGGGGGGGGGGGTGTCCAGGGGTGTGGTGGGGGGTGTCCAGTGGGTTGAGGGGGTTCTGGTCTGTTTTTGGTAACTTTTTGGTCTGTTTTAGGGGTGTGGGAGGGCTGTCCAGGGGTGTGGGAGTGCTGTCTAGGGGGTGGGGGGGGGGGTATACAGGAGGGTGGGGGGATGTCCAGGGGGTTGTGGTGATGTCCAGAGGTGTGGGGGTGTCCAGGGGTGTGGTGGGGGCAGTCAAGTGGGGTGAGGGGGTTTTAGTTTGTTTTTGGTATCTTTTTGGTCTGTTTTATGGGTGTTAGAGGGCTGTACAGGGGTGTGGGAGTGTTGTCCAGGGGATGGGGGGGTATACCTAGGGGTGGGTGGGGGGGATTGTCCAGGGGTGTTTGGGGATGTCTAAGGGGTCGGGGGGCAGTCCAGGGTGTGGTGGGGGCTGTCCAGTGGGGTGAGGGTGGGGAGGGCTATCCAAGGGTGTGGGAGTTCTGTCCAGGGTGTGTGGGGGGTATAGATGAGGGTGGGGGGGGGGGGGGGGGGTTGTCCCGGGGTGTTTGGGGCTGTCCAGGGGGTCGGGCGGCAGTCCAGGGGTGTGGTGGGGGCTATCCGTGGGGTGAGGGGGGGCTGTTTAGGGGGTGGTGGGGGGCTGTCCAGTGGGGTAAGTTTTAAATGTTATCAATGTAAATGCTTAATTTTGCTTTGGTTCTTGTTTTGGTCTACTTATGTTTTTGTGGTACGAATTCTTTATTTGGTTTCTAGTTGTTTCTGGGGAGAGCAGAGGACTGCATTCTATTTAAAAAAAATTGGTCTTCCACGTCGGTTATTTAATAACCAGCGTGATAAAGGAATGGGGAAGAGTTTATCACATCGGTTATTTGAATAACCAAAATGATAAAAACCCATGGAATGGTTTATCACGTCAGTTATTTAATAACCGACGTGATAAACCCCCCCCAGACTAGTTTATCATGTCAGTTATTATATAATCGAAGTGATAAACCATTTCCCAGGGGTTTATCATGCTGGTTTTTAAATAACCGACGTTATAAACATCCCCCACACTGTTTTATCACGTCGGTTATATAATAATCAATGTGATAAACCCCCCCAGTTTATCATGTTTGTTATGTAATAACCAACGTGATAAAGGCCTGGTAAATGTTTTATCACGTCGGTTATTATATAACTGATGTGATAAACACCCCTGCGCTGGTTTATCACGTCGGTTAATTAATTACCGACCTGATAAACCCTCCCCCTGGTTTTTTCACATCGGTTAATTAATAACCGACGTGATAAACACCGCGATGTTATGTTTTTTCACATCAGTTTTTAAATTAACGACATAAAAAACAATATTTATAATGTTGTCTGTATTAACATTGGCTAAAAAATGACGTAAAAAATGAAAAATAACCAACGTAAAAAACGTTTTCTACACCAGTGAGGGGATATATCAAAAGTTAGTGGATTTCCTTAATCCATAGGATAAGGATGATTATTTGTCTCTGGGAAGTGAAGGAATGATTAATGGAGCATATTATCATGGGGAAACTTTTATGAAGACTGGTGACTATAGAAGAAAAAAACTCTTTCTACTATGGGATCATTCTTTGTTCCAAGAAAATAGAAAAAGGATCCCTCTTTTTTTCTTGATTCTTGTAATGGTCTTTCTGGGGAAGTTAACAAACCAAGTGAATCAATTTCTAGGGTAATGAAGATCGAAGTATTTTTCTCAAATGAGCCTAAATCCACTACCAATGACATCCATTTCCAATCGAAGGTAAGGTCACTCAGTCTAGCTGAAATTTTAAATAGTTCAAAAGTAGTGGGTTTTTCCTTGAGGAATTTGGCAATGATAACAGTGATATTGAAGGAGAATACTCAAGCACTGAGGAACCTAGGAAGAAGATTTTATGTGGTAATGAACATTTGGATTATAAGAGGGAGTTGAGGTGAGGCAACATAATATTGATGGATAGCAGGTGTGGAAAAGGAGGCTACACCTCAGGAGCATCAGGTTAATGATTGAAAACATGAGGTGGTGGACAAGGAGCCTACACCTCTAGAGCATGGGACTAGTTTCGATGACCAGGGTGGCCCTTGGGTTACCCATAAATGTAATAGGGGACGTAATCCTAGATTCCATGGTAGCAATTTATTTATTTTTGATTTATATGCCTTTGTATTATGGAAATGGGATGAAAGAACACGACATCTATGTTTTGGTGGAGCATGTGTTTACGCTTGTTTTTCATTCCTTTATTCTGCCTTTAATTTTTTATTAATAAAGTTTTTGGGGCCATGGGATTATCCCATGGTTCGTACTATTTTTTTAATATCATATATTTAATATTATTAAAACTTGATCATATCAACTATCAAAACTTATTTTTGATATGGTTTAAATAATTTCTCAAATAAAACCTTAAATTTGAACATATAAAATTAATAATTATGAATAATTCATAATATTAAATATAACTTCCTTTATATTTTCCCTTATTTTATAATTTATAATCACTTTATAAATTACTCATATATTTTTAATATAAAAATTTTATATCTAAATTATAAATCATGCCATATAATTTAAAAAGGTAGTTAATATTAAAATTTAATATTATAAATATTTATTTAATAAATGTTTCAAAAAAATTTAATTAATTATAATTTCTTTTATTTTTAATTATTTAATAATAATTTTATAAATTAAATAAATATATCAAAATTCCCTTTCCATAATTTATAAAAAAATTTATAAATTAATTAATTTAATTTAATATTGAAATATGATAAATTAATATTTTTTATGCATATTGTACTTGAAGATATATCTATATATTAATCCATTATCTAGAAATCTTCTTATATTGTTTTTAATGATTAGTGGATTGTAATGTATGAGATACAATCCCCATTATCTTTTATATTTTGTGATATCAGTATACCACAATCCATGACTTACTTATAATAATAGTCAATATCCTTGATACCTCTTCAGCGATATGACCCTCTCTTTTTCAGTCATCAATTGGTCCCATTATCAACTATGACTGGATATATAATACACTATGACATGTTGAAAAATAGAAGGATTTGACAATGTTTCTTCAAATGATACCCTATATCATATGGTCAAATCATACCAATTATTAGGATATCACATATCATAAAACATGACATAGTTTAAAACCATATATCTCTTATTATGATAAAAAACATGATATCAATGTGATAAATTTTTTCTTAATTTCTCAAACATAATCCTAAAAATAAAAAATACTAAAAAGGATTTAATAAAATTCATGGGTTTATAAGGATTGGGAAACACTTGTTCAAATCTTTGAAAAATGTTATAAACCTTATTCACATGATCACCATGCTATGAAAAACTAAATTTGCATGTAGGAACACTGAATACACCTCGTGAAAGCACCTAAGATTGGGTCACCTCTAAGTTAATTACATTGAAATAGGAATAAATCTAGAAGATGAAACTGTTGATTTAGAAATCATAGATTCAAAAAAAAAGAGGGGAAGAGGGAGAAAGAAGCAGGTAAGAACGAATGAAAATAAAAATCCTGAGGAATCTATCAAAGAACACGAACCAAAGAGAATAAAGAATTTCATGAGAAACACCAAGAATCAAAATATTACTATCTTAAAGTAGGGGTTATTAGAAAGATGATGGGTGAGAATTAGAAACAACTAGGCGATGAAGGAAAACCCTAGAGAGTGAGCGAGAGAGAATCATTAGAGAATGCCTCCATTACATAAAAAATATTACGAATTTATAAATTTAGGGCATATATCCAACTAAAATAACAACACATAAAAATAAAATAGAAAGAAAGTAATAATAAATTCCAAATGAATACCTTAAAGAATAAATTAAACTGGATTAATTTTTTAAATTTTATATATGATCACATTAAAGGTAGTGGGAAAGCTGAAACATACATGATGAAACTACTGCAAGACAACATACTTAACTTATCCACCAACTAGACTCATCCAAATATCCAATACTATATAATTCTAAGCTATCAATGACTAAATTCTCCACCAACATACCCCTCATAATCTGCAAAAAATATATAAGGAGTATGGGTGAGAATATATAATCAATAGGTTCCTCCCTTGGAAAATATGTGTCAATTTGTGTGGGGAATACCAACACATCTATGAGATCATGGGATAAAATAGAATAAATATATATATGCTCCAAATTCTAATTCATCACAAACACCCTCACCAAAAATAGTATATAAATAAATATATATAACTCAAAAATTGATAAATACATAATAACTAAAAAGAAGAACCCCCACCACATAAACCCACTCCCACTAGTTATCTCACTTTAGATTCAAAAAATCAAATATCATATCTATAATTTAATGACCTATTTCCTTATTTAATTATTAATATATTATTTTGGGTTTTTAATTTGGAAAATTATTGGTGATAATTAAGGTTTTTGAATTTTTGTATGTTTATAGAGAGAGACCATTTTTAGTGTTTTAGGAAGTTTAAAGAATAAATTTTAATATGTATAGGTGGTTTTAAAAGTATATATAATAGATTTTGGTGCTTAAAATTTTAATTTTTTAAGGATGTGGTAGCAGGTGGCTAGTAGGTACCAGATATTTTTCCACCAGGTACTTGGTGATCCAACTAGTTGGGGGGGGTGTAACTGCTAGTTTTACACCAAGCGACCTGTGGAATTACACTAAGAATCCAGTGGTTTACCAAGAGGCTTATAGAGATCCATTAGGCACTCAAAGGATCCCAAGTTAGTTTACTAATTAGTATAACCTCATTGGGGATCCATTAGGATAGTTGATTCACATGCTTGGGGAGATCTCCCCTTATATCCTTTATCTTCTTAGTCCTTTATCTATTCCCTTATTATACTTAGTGTCCTAGGTTATTTTTATCCACTAAATTAAGATATTTATATATAATTTTCTCTTATTTAATTTTTTAATATCTATTATTTGATTTTGTTTTATAGTTTTGGTATTTTGGTATGCGATCCCACTAGATCCTAGTAAAATCACATAATATTTAAAGTTATTTCTTATTCTAGGGGTAAATAAGGCTAAAAAAGGTCAATTACATTCCATAAATCACTATTTTAATGTGGGTGAGTTATTTAGTAGTTTTATTCTAGGATTTCATTGATTTTGAGTTAAAGAGGTAATTCTTTAAGTTGATAAGATAAGAATTTATTATGTATATGTTTTAGGAATCTTTTAAAAGTTGTTTGAAATAGTTTTATCTTGTTATTTTTTAAATATTGTTTATGGAATCTGTCTTATCTTTTTTATGAAGATACTTTATGTTTTTTAGAGTATGAATAGGTTGTTAATTGGTTATAATGGTAAGAGGTCTGAACCCCTAGGTGTTTATTTGGGTTTTCGTATAATTTTCCTATAACTTAATTTATAAAACTTAATAAATATAAAATGATGATTTTAAATATATAAATTAAATCATTTTAAACGGGAGTTTTTATGCTGAATTGATTTTTTTATTTATGATCATGTTATTTGAGAATGTTTAGTTATATTTATTATAATTTTTTTATATTATTAAAGTGTTATATATAATTTTTAGTTCATTATTAATGCCTCTTATAATTAAGCATGTTGAAATATCAAGTGAAATGTGTATTTAATCATCTTATATTAAAATGGGAAATAAATTCATTGATTTATGGTTATGTTATATCATATTATTCTCGTTATTCTTGTTATTCCTCACTTTATTTTTCATTGGTTTTGGAATCAATCCATTTTGGTATATCAATTATTTATTATTAAAACTTATCTTTATATTTTTATGTTATCATTAAATTGGTAAACCTTTACTCTTATATATTACCTCAATGAATTATAATCTAATGAAAAACACTTAACCTTTGGTTAATAGGTTGAATCAGTTGTGATGTAATGGATAAGTTTAGATGTATGAAATTAGATGATTTCATTATATGATTTTGGTAAATATTTTATTAAATGAATCATTTCCAATCACAATTATATTAAAATTTAACCTTATTCCTTTTTATTCATGGGTAACTAGGGTAGTTACATTTAGTGGAATATTATATTTTAAAGTGTTATCCTACTGGGAGATATCAGATAACTTCCTGGAGTGTAGTCTTTAAAGCAAGGTTAGCTATTAGGGTTGGTTTTCTTTACACCTATACTTATTTTACTTAGTTTTTTGATATATTTTTCATAATATTGGGACTTCATAATAATCATTCTTGGTTTCATTTTTATAATAGATTAAATTTATTTGAGAATTTCCCACTATTTATTTCCTAAATTTGGTTTGATCCTTTTGTGTATGTTATGGGTTTTATTAATTCTTATAATGGAAGTTGAGTTAATGAAAGAATATTTATAGAGGGAGATTAATATAGTTATCTTTATTTGTTTATGGAGTGTAATGATGGTTTAGTGATACAAATTAAATAATGATATCAGTATTGAAATGAGTTGTTTGAAGTGTGCATTTTCTGAGATTCCCAGTTTCTCATTTCTTTGAGATGAATCTATGATTAATTTGGTAAAATATTTTGTGGATTGGAATAAATTTCCTTATAACTAGAAATTTGGTTTTATTTTAAACAATTCATTTATTAAACTATTCTTTTTTTTTTCAGTAATTTTTTTTAAAAACTTTTAGATTATCCTATTATGGATTGGAAATGTTGTTTTGAAATGATTCCTTGAGTTGTCTCATGTTGTTATTGATACTAATTCTCTATGAGTTTACCTACAATTATATAATTATTTGAGGTTATTTATATGTGAATCATTATTGTTTTTACATATATCATGAGTAGTTTTTATCTATGAGATTTTTATATGTTCCTATTCCTTATATTGTTATTCATACTAGTTGGTGTGATTGTTGTTATACATATGTTGTCTTAATATTCTAAGAAAGTTAGTGTCATAGGGATATGGTTTTAAATTCCTCATAGGCTCCTCTAATATTTGATAAAAATTTATTTGAATAAGGTGTATATGGGAGATATAAAGCGGTTCCTATGAAACTCATTATGATTTTCCATTTCTCCCATTCACATGTGTATCTTGGAGAATGATATGTTTTTCCATTTACATATAAAATAGTGTATTAGTCACTTTATTAGTCTTTTACCTTTCCCTATATGGTGGTTCCTTTAGAACTCAATTAGTTTTTATAGGTTTTTACCACCATGGATTCTGATCATGGATTACAATAGGTTTGTATATTGTATGAGTTATTATTCATAACATTATGATTTATACATCGAGTGATAATAAGAATGATATGTTTTTTTATTTTAATTGATAATTTAATATTAATATAAAAATCACAAAAAAATTCTCATACATTCAATTGATTATTTACTAGTGGGTGTTGATTTTTCTTGGTGGTGCCTACATGGTATTTTTATTCACACATTGCATATGAGCCTAGGTGGGTATACAATTTCACCTGTGGAATTTCATTTATGAAGCAGGTACATGGATAGTTTCTTTGATGAATTATAGAATATAAGGGAATTAATGTTTTAGTTTTTGTTGAATATACCAATGATTAAGAATCCAAAATTTGAAACTTCAAACATGGAACAAATTCTGAATCTTCTAAAATATAATGACACATAATGTTAGTGTTTTCAAAATATAGAAGACTTCACACCCCATCCATGCACCATATTATAACCATGATCCAAACAGGACCTTCTAAAGAATAATGAACTAGAATAAAAAAACTCAATAGAAATCACAAATAACACTCAAAATTTATGTCATTTAGGACTTTCTCTACTCCATGGGAGGAACACTGAAACCTTTATATAAAGGACAAGATACAAGTGAAATATTATAAGTTACAAGAACCCTAAATACTAGAATGATATCTAGAAATAGAAGGTGAAATTCATAATAAACATTGAAAAAGGGACCCTAACCATTTATTTATATATTATCTTTATGGTATCCAATTGGTTTCATTAGTTCCACCACCACCTAATCTTTATAGATGTTCATCATATTGACCAAGGTAATCTCCAACTGCCCTTTGAATGCCCCAAATCAACTTGATACTTTTGAAAAATATGGAAACATATATAATTCATCTATTTTCCCATCCTCACTTCTATAATGTGTTTGATTATACTTATAATATATCTATTATATACATTTTTTATGTTACCGTTCCTCCATCTAGTTCCAATCCAAAGGTTCTAAAAACCATCATTTTGGAAACTAGTAATACTAATATGAAAAAAATATTCTTCACAACCAAGACCAAAAATCTCCCACTTGAAGACTATTTTCAAGGTTTAAAAATTACTCTTTTCACTTATACATCTCTATATTATTCCCCCATTATAAAGTGATTACATGGTCCTATAACCATTATTATGATCATATAAGCCTTAATGAAGTGAAACACAACCATATAATTTCCCATATTATTAACTTAATTAACATATTCATCAAATTATAACATCCACCTACCTTCCATATCTCTAACACTTAATCCTCCAAAAAATTCTAAATGAAGTGATAATTTAGATAAATATGATTTTTCCTAAATTGAAACAACGTATTATTTACATAATGGATCATTCTCTAACTATCCTAGAATGAAGTTTAATTCCCTTTTATTTTTAGATCCTAAAATATACCCTTAAACTTGATAAAATACTTCCAAACTTTAGTGATTACTATGTACTCTACTTCTATTGTGGATAGTGAAACTACTAGTTGTAGTATAGACATTCGACTTACATTGTTCCTCAAAAATTGAGAACATAGTTAGTGGAAATTATTTGTGTGTTCATATCTCCTCAAAAGTTTGAATCTATAAATCCAAGTAATGAATCATCCTTTCTGAAATAGAGTGACATGTATGATAGATATTTGATATACTATAGTATCCACTTCACAACTTCCCAAAGTTTTTTTCCAGATTCACCATAAGCCTATAAATGACTCCAACCAAAAACCAAATTTATGGCCTCATATAATCATATAATACATCAAGATTCTAAATACTGATGCATATGAAACCCTTTCCATATACTCAACCTCATATTCCATTCTTGGTCCTTTCTCCTTGGATAACTTAAAATATCCATCTAGAGGGGTCATCAAAATCATGGATTCACTCATTTAACATCTTTATAAGAGATTACATACATACTCTAACTATGATAGAAAAAAAGTTTCATTTCTAAATCCACTTGCAATATGAATCTCCAACATTAAACTCAAAGACCTATGATATTTTGTCTCAAAATTTATAGAAAAAAAGATTTCAACTCCTCGATTTGATCTTTCCTTAGGATTTATTTAATCATATCATCCAACTAGAGAATAAGAATAATTAAAATCCCAACATTAATTTTTTTTTGATAAAAATAATGATCTATATTTATATGTATGAATGAATTATTCACCATAAAGGCATCAAACTTATGGTTCTATTACCAATGTTCCTATTTTAGGCTATAAAATATATATTTGAGATGACACACTGGTCCGACCATTATAGTTTTCATGAAACCCTTTGGTTTCTCCATGTATTTTTCATCCTCTAAATCACCATGAAGGAATCCTGACTTCATATATAACTGATCAAGATGTAAAATCTCTATAGAAACTATTTTAATCACCTCCTAAATTATCCAATGCTTTACAAATAGGGAAAATATTTAAATAAAATTAAAAAGTAAATATTATTGAAATCCATCCACAAAAATCATTTTCTCGTACCATATTTTAAAATTCAATTCTTCTTTCAACCAGTACACCCATTTGATTTGTAGTAATCATTTCCCAAAATGAAGTTCTGTTAGCTACCATGTCCTATAACCACAAAAGGAGTCCATATCATCCTTCATCACTAACTCCCACTTTTCTTGAGTCACTCAGACTTTCCACCACTTTCAGGATCTCTAGTTATGCATAATACATAATAATAAATAAGGTCAAATCACTTTCAAACCTCTACATTAGGAACATAGACATGGTAGGACACCTTAATTCAACCTAAGTCTCTACTCTGTATAGAACCAATACTTCCATAACTCCACCTTCAAGAGATATCCCTCAAGCTTCTACAATTCTTGAGCATTCTATTACATGTTTCCTTAGAGGTACCAATAAAATTTAACTTCCATATAAAACTTCACTTTCTATGGAGTTTGGTATGAATGAAACTATTATACACTAAAAATTATAGAATTCCATATAGTTAAAATTTTGAATACATAGATTCCTTTTTCTCCACAATATCTTCTTCCAAGTTACAATACTTATATAAAATATCCTCATTTAAGAGGAGATTTTAGATTCCAATGATATTCCATAGTCTACTATTCTAATATCAAAATAAAAGTTTTCATCTCCATAACCTATAAAGAAACTTTCACGGGAAGTTGATTCCAACTTTTCCCTCTCCCTGACATTAACATGGATATAAGAGACACATATAAAAACTTTTAGGTGGGAGATATAAAATATACATTTAGATAAGAGTTATTCCATAGGATCTTACCCAAACAGAGTAAAAGGACTCTGATTAACATGATAGGCCACACAATTCCATATGTTTATTAAAAACTCCTTGGGGAAATTGGTATAAAATCTCATGCTTCTAACCCTCTTATTCATTTCACGATTTATCCATTATGTGACACCATTTTATCTAGTTTTCTAGTTAAAGTCTTCTCAAATTATATTCCTTTCCTCTAATAGAATATTTATAACTCTCTAGTTTCATACTCTCCACCATTATTAGACCTCAAGTATTTAAAATTAGTTATGATCCCCTTTTCCACTATAGATATCTATAAGATTAATTTTCTAAAAACCTTTAACTTGTGCTTGAGAAATAACACCCACAATTTTCATATCACATTTTTAATAATGGTATAATAAAATTATTATCCCCCATGAGAATGAACTAGGCCTGGACCCCATACATGTATATGAACTAACTCTAACTTATGATTCTTTAGTTTATTTTATTCCATATTAAAGGATACCTTATAATGATTACCACCTATATGATTGACATGCCTTTTTAGCCTTATTTGTATCTAATTATCACCTATATGATTGATATGTTCTTTAAATAACCTCAAAAATCATATAATTGATGTTCTAACATGCATTTTCCTTCCAAAATCCTAGTAAGATACAATGTTCCCTCCCTCACACCTTTGGATACTACAATAGAACCTTGTGTGATATTCCACACACCATATGTAAACATTTTATATAAATACACATCATCCAACTATCCTACAAAGATCATGTTCTTTCATAACCCGAATATATTTCACACACCATGAAACTATATCATGAAATTATTAAGAATCTGGAAAAAACAACACCCTTGACCATAATATCAAGATATTTATCTTCCACAAGGTGAACCCTATTGAATCTTCCAGACACATACCCATGCATCATATCTCAGATGTAGAGTGAAAAGAATAACCAGATCCAATAATCCATATTTTAAATAGACTGGAGATACTCTTACTAAACTGATATTATCTTTTGAAATAGGATTTTTAGATGAACTTTTGAAACCATACCTTCTAGAATTAAAACATCAGTCCTTACAATACTTCTTCACATACCCATTCTTCCTATAATTCCAAAATATAAATCCATGACCATTTTAATATCCTTGAATCCTTTATATTATTTATCTACCTTTATTTTTATTTTTTTATTGACCAGAACATCCTATACCTTCTACATTAAAAGCATTTACATTATCACCCTGCACTATCTTTTAATGAATCTCTTTATTGAAAAACAAATCATATACATACCCAGAAACCAAGTAAGTATTACCATTATAATTAATAACCATGGTAAACATCATATCCTATGATTCAATAATCATTGAGAGAAGGAATAGTTCCCACACTTCCCCATTGAACCTTGCATTTAAAACCTTTAACTGAATTTGAATCACACTAAAGTCATTGATATGATATTCTGTTGAACTTTCTTATAAAATATTTATACTAAAAATTTACCATAATATAAACATATTTTTCAATAGTTTTTATATTATAATACCTATTGGAAAGTGTATTCATAAACTCAGTAGTGGTCTTCACTTCTCAGATGTTAAAGTTTATGTTCCGAGCTAGCTCATATAAACAACTACCAATGCCCTTTGGTGGATATTTTCCCATACTTTGAAATTACTTATGGATTAAATACCATAAATGGAATCTCTAAATCTATCTAGAATAGTTAATATTTAATCCACATACTTTATAATTATAAATATTTCCATTAAAACTTGTTAATAGAGACCATATATTCTTCCAACACCATCATTTTTAAACTGAACTCCAATTCAAATGTAAAATAATTAAGGTAGGAGTTGGATACTTGAAGTATCCTACAAGACCAATAATATAAAACTACTCAACCACAAGCTCTAAAAATTTGATCAAGGTTCAGATATAACAATTTTTTTTTATTAATATATGATACTACTTGTTTGGTATCAATTAGTAGAAATCAACTAGACCTGATACCACTTATTATTCCATATATCACTGATTTAGAATCCACCTTTATGGACTTCAAAAATGGAACAAATTTCAAAAAATAAAAAACAGAACAAAATGTGAGGTTAATGTATCTAAAAATGAGAAGGCTTTGTACTACGTCCATACACCCTATCAAAACTATGATCCAAATAAGACCTTCAGAATCATAAAAAACTAGAATAAAAAAACTCAAAATAAAAAAAATAACACTGAGAATTTACATGTTTTAGGACTTTCCCTACTCCATAGGAGGGAAAATTAACCTTCTTATTACTTAAAAGAAGGTTCCAGGGAAAACTCATAAGTTAAAATTTCCTTAAATACCAAATTGATACATAGAAATCGAAAAATTAATTCAGAAAATTATCTCAAACATTGATCCCAACCATATATTTATAGATGATATCTATAGTAGCAAGATAATTATATTAGTTACACCCCCTTAAATCTTTATGGAATTATATCACATCAACCATGGTAACTTTCTGCTTCTTATTAAATTTAAAAACTCAAATTATTACTTTTTATGAACATCGGAACATCCAAAACTCATCCATCTACACTGACATACTTATAGAATGTTTCTTATCCTTCTTCTATTATGCCTATTCTAGAAATTGGCCCCTATAACCTACCTCTATTTGGTTTTAAACCAAAGGATCTAGAAAAACTCAATTAAAAAACTATTTATACTAAAATATAAAATAGGCTCTTCGTAGCCAAGATTAACAATACTAATAAGAAATAAATCCACCAAGACATAGAGTATTGGTTTCTTATATTTTCATGGGAGTCTTAGAAATATTTTCATATTTGTTTTTTTTTCTTTCAATTATAGATATTGTGTATTATATTATTTTACTATTATAGAATGTTTTTATACTATTTTTTTAATTCCATCTTGTTAAACAAGTATAATATATTCCCTTGGAATATAGGTTTTGATTTTTTTATAATGTATGATATATGTACAAGTCATGCCTGATTTTAAGTAGAATCTTGTATTAACCTAAATTGTCACCTATTGAGGGTAAATCATCCACCCAATGATCTCATAAGACCTTTGATGCTAGTTTATATCCCTAGAGATCAAGAAACACACTTAGGGTATGTGAAGGTCCATTTCAGGTTGACAAATAATCTGAGTGGGTCATTATAAGTGATATTAGAACAATGTTCAATCTAGGAACCTTAGGTATTAGTTAAATTTTGGTTTTTATATATTGAGTATAAAATAGTGGAACTTACGAATAATCCACAAGGCTCAGTGATGAGATAGTTTTTTATATTTTTTCAGGCATCATATTTATAGTGGTACATTGTTCATGTGATTATAGGATATTGTAAATTTTATATGTTAATGAATTTAGTTCATTAAAAAAAAATAATTAGAAAATCAATGCTTTCCTAAATACCTTTTTAGGGTGA
Source organism: Viscum album (assembly GCA_963277665.1). NCBI lineage: Eukaryota > Viridiplantae > Streptophyta > Magnoliopsida > Santalales > Viscaceae > Viscum > Viscum album. Next base: position 1,928,732,369 of record OY728152.1, on the reverse strand, counting down.
GTTAATTAATTAAAGTCACTCACATGCGTATTTTACTACTATTGATGAATTTTTATTTTATTTATAAGGTTATTCCCAATTTTTTTTTATAGTTTTGATATTTAAATTGTTAATGAAACATTTTATATTTTTAAGAATAAAGTAAATAATTTTAGAAATGATGCATTTTAAATGAAGGAAATTTTGGAAAGTATTTGATTTTTTTGAAATAAAATTTTCTTTTGAATATAATATGGTTTTAAAGTAAAGTATAATGATTTAAGTAGGTTCTTTTTGTGTATATATGTTTGAATTGAATTCATCAACTTTTTTTAATGAATTTCATAAGTTCTTTATGTGAAATTTAGAGTTTTAAAAGTGAAATTTAATAGTAATTTTTTAAATAATGATTAAATATTGATAAAGTTAACTTTTATTATTATTATGTGTATATTTGGATTGAGTTGATGAATTTATCTATATTTAGTTTATTTAAACATGGTACATTTAGAAATTGAGTGACAGGGAAAAAACTGGTAAACCATTAGTAATTATTTTGGTAATAAATCTGTCATAAGGATTATTTTTGTGAATAAGTAGTTTGAAATTGAGAGTTTTTATGATGTGGAGTAGTGCCATATTTTTTTGGCTATTTTTGATCAGAATCCTAGTTAAAATTCTGGTGTAGGATTTATTATTATAGTTATGAATTAGCTATTGAAAGAAGTAGTGAATTTTTGGAGGAGTATCCTTTAGATATTTGGGGTTGAAAAAAATTACAATGTAATGTTTTTAATGATCCATATCTTTATTTAAATATTAAAAATATAATTTAGTATTTTTAATTTAAGAAATTGATGGTGAAAATCAATGATCAATTGATTTTTTAGATTTTTATCAATAGATAGAAGGGAGATATCATTTTTGGAGTTTTATAAATATTAAATAATGTATTTGAAGATGGTGAGGTGGTTGTAAAATACTTTAAGTGATATTTATAGTGTTCAAAATTTTTTATTTTTAAATTTTAGTAAGTAAGTGGCCATTAAGAACACAAAATTCTTCCACCGGGTACCCAATGATCAAACCGGTGGGAGTTGTAACCACTGATTTTCTACTAGATAATCGAGGGGTTTACACTAGGTATTATCTAGGGCACCAGGTGACTAGTAGACACCAAATAGGTACGAAGTGGTTCCAAGTTCATTTTCTTAATTATTATTTTTATATTTTTGACCAAAATCTATTTAAACCAATTTGGGGTTTCTTTAGGTAAGTTGGGAAAACTTCATGGAAATTTATTCTCACATCATCTTATTTATATCCTTTTTATTTCCTCCATTATCTTTCAACACTTGTATTTATAGGTTTTTTTATTGATTTAATTAAGGTATTTCTTTCTGCTTCCTCTTTCTTTCCTCTTCATTTTATCTCTTATCTAGTTTTTTTGGTGGTTTAAGGATTTTGGTAAGGGATTTTATTGAAAAATGGTAAAATCATTTCCAATTTAAATATATTTCTTATTAAAGAGTTAATAAAGGATAATAAAGGTTGATTCTATTCTGTGAATAATTTTTTTAATGTAGGTGAGTTCTTTACTGGTTTTCTATTCTCTGATTTTGGATTAAATTGGAAATTCATTAGGTTGAGTAAGTTATGGATTTAATGTGTGGTATTGTTAAGAATCTGTTAGGGGTTTCTAAAGTTATTTTATCTTTCAATTTTAGAAATATCATTTATATAATTTTATTTAGATTTTATAAGAAGTTAATTTATGGTTGTAGGATTATGGAAAGATCACAGATAGTTTATAATGAAAAGTAATCTCAACCATCTAGGTGTTTAGTTTTTTACTATGTTTTTATACCTTAATATCTTAAAAATAATAAAAATAAAAAAATTATTTTAAATCTAGTAATAAAATGGTTTTAAAGTGGGATTTTGATACTAAAATGATTATTTTTATTTGTGACCATGTTACCAGATATGTTCAGTTATGTTTTTTATAATTACTATTTTATATTCTTAAAGTGTTATAATATAATTGTGAGTCCATTATTAAAGCCTCTTATATCATAAATCATGTTGGAATATCAAGTGAAATGTTTATTTAACTAATTCATTTTAAAAAATAGAAACAAATTGATTGATTTCGGTTAGGTTACATAGTATTCCCCATGTTATTTTTGATACTCCTCACATGATTTATTATTATATTTTGAATCAATTATTTTTTTTATAAATCTATTAGTTGTTATTAAACGTGATCTTTAGAGTTTTTTATCATCCTTAAAACAGTAATTTATTCATTTTATATATAACCTAAATGAATTATAAGCCAATGTCTTTTTTTGAAAAGGGACAACCAGGATTAATGTAATCACTAAGAGGGGGAGGGGGTGAATTAGTAATATATTTTAGTTTTTATGTTATTTTTATTATATAACAACATTTACTCCAGTTAAATATTTATTAGTTTCTAAAAACCATACATTCACACATCCATAGGAACACAACTATTTAAAATGTTCACTACTCAATAAGAGTAGATAGTTCTTGACATGGTTTGGAAATAATCCAATACCACACAATACACTTGAAAAAAATCCTTTTGTGTGGATACAAAAAGTATGAAATACCCTTACACTTGTGTAGCTCTATGATCAATAAAATAATTTATGTGATTCTTATAGAATAAAATATATAAATAAGTTTTTCTAAAAATTTATAAAACTTCACCAGATGGTTAAGAACATGTAACTATGCCGCTTCAACCACAACCATTTTTTTAATTCTTCAGAAAAAATTTCTTCACTTTCTTACCTAGAAGTAGGTAGGAACAACTTATTTGGACTTCATTTAACAACTCATCCCGATCACTCACACTGATTCTTCAGTATAGAAATAAGTATGAATTTTTAGTTTCGAAACTAGACTAATTCTCTTATTTATTTTCCCAAAATTGTCAGTTTGATTACTTAGTTGGATCTAAAAAACTATAACCACAACTTCTTCTGAACACTTATTCTATCTAAAAATGTTTTCAAGAAAATCACAACCATAAACCTTTATCTACTAACACTATATCAAAAACTCTATCACTTACTCTCTCTCTCCTATATGTGAATAGTGCCAGAGTACATTTTACTCCTTTATATAGGTGTTCTAGAAGAAGAAATGGAAGGAACCTTAATTTTTTCCCTCTCAATGAAATTCAAACTTTTGAATTAATTTGGAAATTCAAACTTCATTTGAAAATTTCTAAAAACTTCTCAACTCTTATGGATTCTTCTAGAATATTTTCAATTTCCCTAAAATATATCACTTTTCAGTAAAACATCTCATGATCTTAGTACATAAAACTAAATTCCAAAACTATTTTTCACTCAAATTCCCTTGTTCCAATTGAAAACATGGAAAATATAAAAAATTTCTATTATGATGCTCCAAAACAGCTAAAACTATTCTTCCATAAACATCATTGAAACTTTTATAGACTTTAGAACTATTCAAAAACAACCTAACATAAATTTCAACATGTTTCACCTTTTTTTACTACTTTCTTTATTTGTTCAACAATTCCTCATACAAATAAAACTGCATCCAATAAATCCCAGTATCCAATGAACTTTCAATGACATTGTGAATATGATGAATCAGTATCTATTTCCCATATGATGGAACAGTGTCAAGAAATAATATGATATATTGGTATCATATATTTTCTGATGAAACTTGACCCAATTGAAATAAATCGTAACTTCCACTAAAAACAAAACAATTTGAATTCTCACTTCAATTCTTCGAATCATATGAAAATGGTTGAAAATATTGATTTATTTATTCTAATTGAAAAATATCTTAAAACCTTATAATTCATAAATGTTAATAAAACATTTTCTCAAGTCACACTCAATAAATCCAATCCATCTGATACAATTTGGATAGTTTGATGTTTTTCCTCCAATAGAATTATGCATTGGATGTTTGATCAGTGAAAAATATTTTTTGAAGTATTAGTGCCAATAATGAATTTATACTTCTTGAAACTCAATAACTGATGGTTCATTTGACAATTTAGTTCATCCAATGGGTCGAACTATCTGATGGATTATTCGATCAATATTTTTCAAAACCTTAGACTTTAGAAAATTAAAACTCTCAAACAACAAACAACTTCTGCATCTAGAACTTCTCAACCCGATGATCTATGTCTATAAAACTTCAACTCCAGAAATTCACATTTCACTCTTATTCTAAAAAATAAATCTTATATCATGATTTATTCATGATTTTTAGGACATTGAGATAGGTATAACATCTTCTAACTTTGAAAACATTTTCTTCCCCTTTTTTACAAATCTTGGATCAAAGGTTTTTAGACAACTTATGATATTGAGAACTTTGTTCAAAGAAAATAATCATTATATTTTGTGTTGAAAATATCAAAAGACAATATGAATCAAATAAACCTTCCCAAACTGATATGAAAAATTCATTCATAAAAAAATACGAGTCTGAAAAAAAATTCACCCAAAAAACATCTTCATAATAGAAAACTAAAATTTGAGGGACTTTTATTAGAACTTTTCATCCAATCTCTTATGTCGAGTACTTCTTCATCCAATCAAAAAAAATTTCTAATAGAAGTTATTTATTGAAAAGAAAAAAATATTTAACAACCACTTCTTTCAGCATACAAAATAAAACTTCCAGCCAACTTGGTCCCAAAAACCCCCCCTTTGGATTTTATTTTCAACTGAGGTTCATAAATCATTGAAACTTTGTAATCAAGATATGGATCACTAATAATCAATTATTAGCCTATGTGAATTAACTAATTATGGTCACTAATAATCATTGGAAGAAAAACCATGCTATCCATAAATAGTGAATTATATAATGCCTTCAAGAACTTTAAACTTGAAAACACTTTACAACTTTTCAACTTTTATCTCTTAAAAATAGTCTTCACTTTACTATAAAAACAAGTTTCCTAAACACACTCCAAATAACTTTTAGAATAGTTCACACACTCACATGATGATTTCACAGCTTTCCCCTTTTATAAAATCCCCCTAAATACATGCATCCTTAAAAGATATAGCACATAGTAATGGATAAATTTATGAAACATCTTTTTTATCACCCTTGACAACAATTTCTAAAGACTAAATGAGATAGAGGATAGGAAAAAATAACTAAAACTTGGATAGAAATAATCTAGATGCCCATTTTTTACAACTCTTTCACTAGGGAGTATCGCCTCACATCATCGTCTATGACGACAATCGCGTCTGTTGCCCTGCATTCCCTCTTTCCAAAGGTGGGTGACATTTATCACTTATTTATAGATGTCTTCTCCTTGATCTAAATTGGATAATGAGATGATGGTCTCTTCTTTCATGTATTTCTCCTTAGAACTCATCGCCTATTCAGAGTCTCCCTTATATATTAAGACATTTTTTGTGATTCTCATTCCTGATGAAATCACTTTATAGTCACTGGTTAATTACATTGCTTTTTCTAGGACATTCTAAAGGGTCAAGTCGGGGTAGTAACATTCAGTAAGAGAAGTAGTCACATTGGGAATCACTGACATGTTTTGATACTGGAACCTTGGTACACTAGAATTATCCCTTATTAGAGGGGTTCTCAAGGGTGCGGAAGCCCGAGGCATCCCACATCAAATGCGGGGAATATTATGTTGGAGGCATGTCACCGAGGTTTTCCTCGGTTTCCCATGTTTAACATGGGGAATGTCATGAGTTTAACATCTATAGGAGATATATTAGATTGATTAGAACAAAAATGAGAGTGGATCAGATTGGCACATCCCTAGGAGTGACCACCTGAAAGGTTTACCGAATGGATGGATTAGAATGCCCGATGAGGGCAGACCCGAGAAGGCATGTTCCAAAAAGGGAATATTTCACACTGTGAAGGCTGATCAGGAAACCACAAAGGGAGGATCAGAGAAAGTGGTCCCGTAAAAGGGGACACCAAGGTTTATCATTTACTGGGATTGAACCTTATAGAGACATCCTATGTACACTATTTATAAAACAGGGATCAAAACCCATGTAGTTTGAATGAGTGGTGTGGGGATTATGCATGGTTAGCTTCCTGAGTGCTGAAAAAAGAAGAAATGGGATAGATGACCTTATAGTGATAAGGGAATGGTGATGGAGTAGATAGATTATGATTATGCATGGTTACCTGCCTGGGTGCTATTAAGGAGAGACAATGATGGATGGCCTGATATCACAAGGATGTGGTGGCCTGATTAAGGATCACAATGGATGTGGAGGTGGCGTTGGATGGTGAGGGTGAATTATATGGAGCCTCCATAAAGATTACAGTGCTGGGATTGAACCTCAGGGAGTTTTCATTCATATCGCAATGGTTGGGAATTAATGTCTATGTAGTTATAAATGGGGTGATTAGATACCTGAGGAGGTGACTCATGAGAATGGGAGCATGGATAGGGACCTGAAGGAAGTAGAACCTCTAGGTTAGAGTGTGATCCTCCCAAAACACAAAGGCTCAAGAGAGAGAATAGGATGGGACATGGGTGATGGGATTGAACTTCAAGGAGGCTTCCTACATATCCCCGTGGTGGGTAATAAAAGTACACATAGTTTAGAATGGGGAATAGAATCGGGGTATACACAAAGGACAATGGCCCGAAGACATGATGTGGCTTATTCATGGTTAGAGGACCATCACAATAGAGACACTCTTGGTTGGAGGAGTATGAAGAAGCATAGGTCTTATGCATGGTTAGCTTCCTGGGTGGATCCGAACACCCCTGAGAGGTGGATTTGAGAGATACGTCCTAGAAAGGGAAAATATCACGTCAAGAGGGTACATCCCTTAGGAGGGAGTACCAGAGTTTACCATAGGTTGGGGTTGGAACTTAGAGAGGCTTCCTACATATCCTAGTGAATGGGAATAAAAAATCGCGTAGTTCTAAAGGGCATATAGTTTAACGTCATGTGGGATGGAGGTGAACCGACGTGAAGTGCATGAAATAGATGGATTATGGGGAATGAAGTGATTGAAACTTAGAGAAGATTCTTATGTACCCTATCTAGGATACAAGGATCAAAGTCTACACAGTTCAGATGAGAAAAATTTAACTTTATACAGGATGAGGGAATGGGGCTTACACATGGTTAGCAGCTCGAGTGGATGTCATGGTCACTGTTAAACTCTAAGCCCACGTGATTCATGCTCGATGTGGGAAGAAAGAGGAAACAATAGAATTGAAAATCATATCATGAAAGGTGAGGCCACAAGGGATGGTGTGGAGCTTACACATGGATAAAAACCTAGAGAGATGAATATTGGGACTTACTCTAGGAGGTAATCTTGAGGAGTGTCATCCGATGTACAAGGAGGATATGGATATCATATTGGGGAACACCCCATAAAACTGTGTTGGGGATTACATGAAGACTTCCTGCAACACACATGGAAAAAAATCCCAAAGGTAGAGGGATATGGAGAGTGCTGATGATCATTATCCTTCAAGTCTACCCCATATTTACACACACGAGGAAACTCAAAATTTAACGCCATGATGTCAGGGATGTGGGAGCTTGGAAATTTAACATTCTGTAGCTCGGATGATGAGGAATCGATCCTCACCCATGGGACTTACATAACTTGTACCAACCCACAATTGGGGAAAGTAAGGCATAAGAAATGCCGAGAAATGACATGGTGGAGGAATGGTTACACAAGGGACTCACATTAGCATAAATATGTGAATAATCAATAGCCATTAGCATGCCTATGTGAAGGATCATAAGGCAGGGTAACACTACATGAAACACCACTCGAGGAACCATGAAATCACTTCATACAATCCTAGAGGGTTATACAGGAGAAGGGTTCATGAAGAAAAAGGTCTCACAAAGAGGGTCTTTGTGAAGGAAAGGTTCTTCATGAAGATAAGGGGTTCTACAAAGGAAATCAATTCACGAAGCATGAAGAAAAGGATCTCTACGAAGGGAGGAGATTCATGAAGCATGATGAACTAGCTGAGGCATGGAGTCAATATGTGTTTGGGGGGGGGGGGTTATCTATGAAGGTTGACTTCTCCACGAAGACCCAAGTACCCAAAATGGGCTCATACCTTCACAATGGCCGTAGGGATTTACAAAGGGAATCACCACTTGAAGCGGGAAAAAATTGGAGCAAAGGGAAATATGGTTTTAAGTGCTCAGGTATCTTGGGTGATGAATTTTCTCACTGGTTTGTAGAGAAAGGTGTGTTTCAAAATTTAACGTTAGAAGGTGAAAGTTCAGGGTATCGATTGTTTGAGGGGGGGGGGGGGAGTCACATATTTATAGGCACCGAGTATCGTGATGAACTGAGGGAGATCTATGAAGGAAATGGCGCTTTGTGATCAGAAGCTGCTACATCAGACTCGCAAAGGATTCTGTCATTTATTTATGGTAGCTGTGAAAATATCTATTAGGATCATAGAGGCTTCCAACATTTCACTGAGGTGGTCATAGAGGAGTTCGTTCTGCTGGCTTCGCGCCATTCATGGTGCTGAATGGATTTGCGATGAAGCTTTGTGAGGTAGGCCCTTTGGTGATTTTTTATGCCTTTTCTATTTGGGGATGGATTTCAGCACAAAAAAATGTCCCCCTTAGAATGGGATCTAAGGAGAAAACAAGGGTCAAATTTTGAGGGTAGATCACAAAAAATATGTAGATCATGAAGCTGACTTGTGATGAGGGTGTGTGGATCGCGGGGTGAGATCTCCATGAAGCTCGGGGCAGATGAGGGTGCTGTGAAGCTCATGAGGACATCACCTATAAATTCAATGTGAGGGCCTCCTTTTAAAATATCCTATGTTTTCAAACTTATTCTTGAGATCTTGAATTGTGAAGCTCCATTACACCCCACAAATGCTCTTTGAAAACCGGGTTCCCAAGATCGGTGCTCTGCTTACACTTCTTAGTGAACTAGTGCATCGTGATCCCTTATTGCTTTGCGAAGCATGCCATGTCCTTCGAGGCTCCACGACCTTGTTCTCCACAAGTCATGATTTTCAAATGTGCTTCATGAACATGCTTCATGAATAGATACGAAGAAGAAAAAACACTAAAGTCTTGCGACAAAATGGCCAACCAAGAATCTTCTTGGGAGGTCCTTGAAGATGCCGATCAAAGGGAACACATGGTGAAAAATCCCAAGCTTGGAGAATTTGTGTGGATTCATTATAATCATGAGTCTCTAGTGGAGAAGATGATGGAAGTTAATAATAATTACCCTCTCTAAAAGAGTTTTTTTTGTACAACTTCAGTCTGAGGGACAACTTCTTTATCCCTAAAGAGAGTAGGAACAAACTTGCTTACTAGTTTAGGGGTACACCATGACAATATTAGTGGTTTAGGGATGCCAATGGCCATACCTAGAAGGATCATATTCCTATCTATGATGACTGAATATACAATAATGTCAACAATGTTGATGTAAAAGCACAGACACTATAGGTATCTCCACCATAATACCACACCATTATTAAGGAGGGCTTAAGGAATCCAGAGAAAGGGTGGATCGACAGTTGGGACCTATGTCAGGGTGGTAAATTCTTGGAAAAATAGGCCTATTACTACTAGGTTTGTGCATCTTGTAGTGAATTTGGGGAAGATATGAGTTGAGTAGGACTGTATAAGGCTTCGTGGGCTTCTCAATTCCACATCTACCAATAAAATAACATGATAACACATCTATTGAGTAATTGGTTTTTGAGGACCAAAACATTCCATTTTCACCATGGGGAGGTCGACATCAGCCACCGAGACCTCCACCAAATTTTAGAGATTCCCATCATAGGGAGATGTATGACAAATTCCTCCATGTGGATAATACATGGGAAGATCTGGACCAGATTCCATGTCTATCAAAGATGATGATGGACCTGGTGCCAAGTGATGATAAGTAGTCTGTGATGGATGTCCACTTAAAAGAGTGGTTTGGAAATTTCCTAAACTTCCCACTGAAACATCCTACTGAGGGAGATGAGGCACCTAGGAAACAACTGACAAGGCCCCCCACCTATCCAAGGGGGGATCAGTGTAGTAAGGAAGGTTCCTACTAGAGAATTCTAGAGGACAACCAATAGAAGATATGGGGTTACAACATTAACACTGACCAGAAACTGGTGGTTAGGTTGTATGGGTTCATTTCTACACTTATTTGCAGAAGGATATTTCCAGTTCATGATGCGCACATGGATGTGTAGTCAAGTACATTTATCATGGCGGCCATACTGGCTTTGGGGAAGCATGTAAACCTTGGAATCATAGTATTGGCCAATCTAAACAAGGTATTATGGCACATCAATGAGGGGAATAATTCCCAACGAGTAAATGTGCCGCTACACTTTCTGTATGGCTAGATAACAATGCACATGAGGGTTTACGAATATCCAAACCCTATTTCCCCTCCTGGGTCAGACTTTTTACCAGCTATTCTAAATGCATTGAGAAGTTTCCCTATCAAGATGGCTTCACTGGTGACGCTGAACAGAGTCTGGAATGTAGAAAAATTCAATTTCCATCCATTTACACTACCAATAGAAGTATTCATTGATGAAATTTAGGGAATTGAGGATCATAATTCATATCTCCCGGACTTTTGAGGTGGAGTTATGATGGCATGGGTAGACCACGAACCTATCTATGAGCCATATAATCCGCATCGCTTTGCAAGGAAATTCTGGTGCATGCAGAGGTTAACCCTGAAAGTCTACTTGGGGGTATGTCATGATGATCATACATGTGTGATGAGGCAGATGGGGCTCATGTTCACATAGGAAGATGGAAAGATGTAGAATGAGCTACCTCCATCTATTGATACTTACAATCTAGTTGAGGAGTATGTAAATATCTGGGAGAAAACCTCTTCGGGGGAAATTCTTAATCAATAGACTATCCACGTTGATGATGGGGTGCCACCTCAACCCCATGTTTATGGTTAGACAATGGAAAGAACACATCATGGCAGTAGAGCTGGTTCACATCGCGGTGGGGGAATTGCAGCAACAACAAGGACAATGATTCTAAGGCCTGATCTAGGAGGGAGTGGAAGAGGAACATAAGTATAAGATCTAGTGGCTCTAACTAGGCAGACCCGGGATGAAGGAATGCCACAAATAGGGTTCCATAGAATACCTACCCAAGCTATGGGGAAGCGGTTTCACTGCGTGGACATACCTGAAGATGTTGTCTACTCAGAGGCTTGGGAAAACTGAGACATTAACAGGAAATTTCTTAGTCCCTCCGAGATGTGGGATTATCTTAATCAGTTCGGGATAGATCTTATGAATATTGTCCATGCCAAGGTCAGTTTTCTGGTATCTCAGACAGAGGGGGAGCAATACATATCTGAGGTAGAAGACTTTGTGCATTCTTGGGGAACCCTGCATCCAATGAATGATTAGGTGAAAGTAATTATTGACCAAACACCCCCACCAAAACAATCTACTAACGAGTTGAGGTAGTGCTTCCCTTTTCATGAAGAATCATAGGGGTCCTAGGGAGAAGATTCTAATAGGGGGATACCTTTAGATGAATGAGAGGTTTTAGCCACAATGATGAGATAATTCACCAAAACTCTTGAGGTAAGCTCTAAAACATTCCTTTTCAATGCTTTCTCAGGTTATCCAGGTTTCTCTACTGAAATTTGTTCTTTGTAGAAGATCCTCATAGAAAGGAAACCTTCTAGTGTGAAAATGAATCTATAGGGACAAGCTCTGGGGCCTGCATCAGGAGAGATGGTGAGAACAGGGTCTAGCAGTGCCGTGGGAACTAGGGAAACCATTATGAAATCTTTAGAGTTCCCAAACATATATAGGGGGCCACATCCTTGGTTTATGAAAGTAACAACCAGGATACATGATCAAATATTCGACCTTTGTAAATATTTCTACTTATAGATTTATAACTTCCATCTTCCCAATTAGGACAACTGAAATTATATCTCTCTGAATAGTTATTCAAGCAGTGGCCATAATGCTAATGAGGATGGCTGGGGTTCCTTGAAATCATTTCTGAGGGGAGTGTTGATCAACATGGAATCAGACGCCAAAACTGACCAGACCATGACAATCATGACTGTGGGAAGAACTGCTAGCGGGGCGGAACCTGAAACTATCGAGGTGGAATCTAGTGATGAAGATCAACCAATCAATATGGAACCCATCTCATCTAATGAAACTCTAGAGGAGGATGCCACTTCTGAACTTCTAGTGGTGTTCCCAAAATATGAACCTGCTGACCCAGAAGAGCTGGATGAGGTTGACTTTGATGTGGAGGACATTCAAGCTGTCCATCATTGGTCATGGAAACTAATCAAGTGCTTCATTGACAAAACCCCATAAGAAGAGTTGATAAGACAGATTGGGATACTTTGTTCTTAGCTACATGACCTATGCACCCTATGGGTAGATTCATGAAGTCTACATAAGCTCATCCTGGATTACCTTACTGAGAAGCTATAGGAGGGAGACTGTGATTTTAGTGTCTACTAGCAGCGTAGGAAGTATTTTAGCATTCAAAAGAATCAGGAGGCTGAATAGGATATCCAAAACTTAGAAATGTAGATTAATAAGTGATCTTCTTTAATCAAAACCCAATCATAACTCATATCACAAATACGACTCTGGTTTGCGGAAGTTGAAGGGAAACTGAGGCGAGCATCTCGTGAGGTGGCCAAAATCTGAGCCGAGCAAGATCGAGTGTGGATTAGAGTAGATGAACTTCTCCCCATGGCCAATGAATAAGGAAGGCAGCTTAGGCAGTGACAACCGATCCTGGATGTCACATAGTAAAGAGCAATGATGCTATGACTCTCCATCAAAGGGACCAATCCCTAAGGAATTTTCTTTATTGAATTCACAAAGAAATTTTTATTCTTGTTTTCTCCCTTAAGCTACATGTATGGAACTATCTATTGCTTTATTTAATTATTGTGATTTGATTGTATCTATAAAATTACTAAAGATCAATCCCTAAGATCACGGGGGTCATGTCCGGTACGAGAAACAAGAGAAGACCATTAAATTTCTCACTTTGGATACAAGAGCACCATCCAACCATTGAAAACCCGGGGTCTGACTGATCACCCAAAGTTTTAGGAATAAGAGTGGGAGATGAGAATAGAGAATAGGGTTATAATAGTAGCAAAATTTCTTCTCCCAATATTCACTATGCATGAGCATGGAAACATCAAGGGTGTTGGAATCAATTCGAATAAAGGGGAATGAGAATTGAGAATCACGATACCCAAAATTCAGAATGGAGTGAGGGTGGAATGATGACGGTGGATAAAAATTGACCATGTTTGAGACACAATATCCATATTAAGTTATTTTAAAATAGAAGCAGACAAATGAGTTCCAACCACTAACCAAGTTTGAAAGCATGGGGCCTGACTCAAAGTATCATTCGATGTCTTCCAGAACATCGGCCCAAAATGGTAGGCGATCCATAAGGCTAAGCATGCATACCATGAAGGGGTTCCTTCAGATGTGAGAGGATATAGGGATCCAAATAAGGGGAACACAAAGCATGAATATGGAGTGATGGAATGGTCAAAAGGATTCCAACACTCTGAAAATTTCACCACTGTGGATTAGAGAACATTAGTGTGGGCATATCAGTCTGAAAAAAGATCAAAACTATCTTCTAGTGGGCGTCGTCTCGGATGTCGAGTGATATATGAATATGTGAACAATGCGGTAGATAACTAGCACTGTAGGAGAGGAACACTCAGAATGAGGGCCTGGGCTGATTTTTAGTTTTACGTTGTACAAGTGAGGATGGTACATACATAGTTTAGCATCATATGACAAGGAATTTTCACATAGTTCAAGGTTGTACTGCATGGACCCTAGCCAATATTTTAAATTCGTGTTGTGTGGATTGGAGGCTTCTAGTTTAAGTTCATAGAGTTTGGACTATAATTAGGGCTAGAGGACTAGGAGGGTTGATGGACCTATTGCTGGACCCGAGGTGAAATCCTATGTGTCACTATGTATATTATAAGGATGGGAATCAAGTCAAACTTAGTTATTGAGACATGGAACAGTGAAAGAAAAACACTGGTGGGGACAATCCTCTCTAGCGAGGAAGACAAAGCATCCCATAATTATTATGGGGCATCCTGAACTTGTTTAGGGTAAGGTTGCAGTTTAATTTCATACATTGAGGATATGGGAAACTCAAAGGAGAAATGCGTGTTGTGTAATATAAACTAGTGTGAGTGATGTAAAAAGGTATCAACACCACACCATACATCCTCAAAAGGGGAGATGAGGCTGAAAATTCCAAAATGGGGAGTCTACAATTTTGCAGATGGACCTAGGGATGAGACGTATGGATATCGCTACGTATCCTATGAGGGTAGGAATCAAACCACATATAGTTCTTAGAGAAATTATGCTATGTAGTTCTGACTCATGAACAAATAAAAAGAGGCATCTGATATATCTTGTTTGTTCTTTTGTTGTTGGTTTTTTTGAGAAACAAGCCCAGAATAAAAAGCCTGGGTGCCGCTGTAGGAATCAAACTATATGCTGATCTTGAAAAATAGCATGGTGGATGTCCAGTGCCAAAGATAATGCCCTATTAAGTGAGAATAGCACAATGTTGTGCTGTTTTTTCATCATATAGCCAGGATGATGATGTTGTAGTTTAAGGTCATATGATAGGACTGATCCATGCACTTTAACATCATATGGTAAGGATGAAAAAATTTAATGCCATGTGGGATGAGGGGGATCTAAGTTTATGGTAATGGAACTCAGACCATCAGGTTGTGTAGTCCTATGTGTGGGTATTATCTTAAAAAAACTCTTAATCCCATGTGAGCTATGCTTGTTGTGAGAAAAAAGTGGTGGTATTAGGCTTTCCCCATCACATGAGAGTGTACAATAATGGAAGAGAAATTTCAGGTGGGAGAATCCCAACAAGACCGACATTCCTACTCGACACACACGAATGTATGGAGGAACAGAAGGGTAGGAAAATATAAATCACTACAACCTATATTGGGGACACAATAGAGGTGGCATAAAGACATATGACAACTTTTAACCATGTTCAAGACACAATATCCATGTTTTATAGCCTGGGATGGGAACATACAAGTGAGGGTCGACCATTTAACATATTCAAAATGAAGAACTAGACTCAAAATGTCATTTAAGATCATTCGAGATGTTGGCCCAAAATGGAAGGCAATCAATAAGGTCAAGAATCCATACCATTCAGGGGTCCTTTCATACATAAAAGATGATGAGACCCGAATAAAGAGACATGTAAAGCACGAATGTACCCACGTATTTTAATGTCATGCGATAAGGACAGAGGAGAGGAAACATGTTCTTAAGGGCGGTATGGTACAATTTATCATAAACTCTGCATAAATGGGGACCAAGGAGGTTCCATACCACACTGTATACTTCCGGAAGAAACCTAGGGCAATAAGGGGGTAAAAAGGTTCGCAACATTGCGACTGGACCTTAAGAAAACATGTTCGGGCTTCACTAAGTATCCCCCGAGGGCATGAATCAAGCCACACTTAGTTTTGGAAGAATTATTGGTAGATGGCCAATTCCAGAAGGGTAGAATCTTCTCAGATGAAGATATCATAGTGCTGGGTAGTTTATCACCATACATCTCAGATGAAAATTCATAGTTTAATGTTATATGATAAGGACGTTGGAGATCTTAGTTTATAGTTGTAGAGATTGGACCATAAGTGAGGCTTTTAAGGTGGAAATGTATAGAGTGGTTACATAGAAAATCCTAACGCGAGTGAGGAATAGAAAGATCCACACCACACCACACATTCCCGAGGAAACATGTATATAGTTTAAGGGTATGATGCTTGGACCTCGAAACATGAACTCCTAGTTTAAGGTTATAGGGTTCGAACTGAAAGGTGGTACAATTCTACCATGTAAGTAAAAATCTTAACAAGACCCCTAATATCACAAGAGACATTCTTGGTGTGGGAAACAAGGTGTGAAAAAGATCTTATGTCACACAGAAGAACATGGTAGGGGCAATGGAGATGCAGATTCAAGAATGACCCCATGACACTGATCCACCCACTCAATGTGCAATGGTACACAGAGGGATAAAACTGAGATTGTTAAAATTACTTATAAACATGAGGATGTGAAGAGGGATTTGAATCATGTGATATTATATTTGGGACACAATGAGGGTGGCATAATGGTGAAGGATAACTATTGACCATGTTCAAGACATAGTATCCATATCGTGTAGCCTGGGATGGGAAAAAACACCTGAGGGTAGATTGCTGACCGTATTTTAAATGAGGAACCTAACTCAAAATTACATTCAAGATACTCTGGGACATTGGCCCAAAATGGTAGGCGAGACTAAAGACTGATAATTCAAACCATTTGGGGGTCCTTTAGGATGTGAAAAATAATGGAGACTCAAACAAAGGGACACATGAAACATGGAAATGGAATGAAAGCATGTCCATGTAGTATACAACACTCTGGGCCCTACACCACATCATATATGAGAACTTTGATGAGGAATGAAAGAAGTCAAGGGATTTGATTAAGGGAAAACAACTTGAAAATATGAGTGGAGGAAAGAGGCAAAGTGGGTTGATGAACTCAGGGCTGGACCCGAAGACAAAATGTCTGGGCATTCCAATGTATCCTATGAGGGAAGGAATCAAGATACACATAGTTATGAAGTTCCATTATGTTTAACGTCATACAGTAAGGATGAATAGGGGAGAGTTATACCAAAGGGGAAATGTGTATGATGTGGTAAAGTAACCCGATGTGAATGAGGACCAAGGAGGTCTCACATATCACCATTCATTATCCCAGATGAGAATTTAGGCTAAGGGGACATAAGAGAAATTGGATAACCTGGGGCTGTACCCGAAGACAAAAGGTCTAGCCATTCATATATATCCTACAAAGATGGGATTTAATCCATACATAGTTCTCAAAGATTCTGTATAGTTTAACATAATGTGGTAAGGATGTTATCCTAATGGGGTTGTGTATGGAATTGTAGGGTTATGTGATGTGAATGAGGAACAAAGAGGTATCACACCACACTATTCATAATCCTAGGATAAAAGGGGAACTTAACTTTTAAGATCATGTATAAAGGACCATAAATACTATATAGTTTAATGTCTTACAATCAGGATGAAGTAGTTTAATGTCATGTTGGATGAGATAGATCCTAGTTTAAGGTCATAGAACTCAGACCATAAGGTAAGGTCAGTAAGGGATAGAAAGGTTGAGGAAGCTAGAGCTAGACCCAGAGAAATAACGTTTGGGTGTTCCCACATATCCCATAAGGATGGGAATCAAGCGATATGTAGTTCCTAAATGCCATGCAGTTTAACATCATGTGGTAAGCATAGAGGTAAAGGGGAATATCCCTGAAGGGTGATACATGATGTGGTAGTTTTAAACACGATGTGAATGAGGAAAATAGAAGCCTGCACCACACCACATGATCCAAAGAAACTCATTTCAAGAGGACAAAAAGATGAATGGATTTGCGGTACCTGGGGCTGGACCTGGGGACAAAATGTCCGAGCGTTCCTATGTATCCTACGAGGGTAGGAATCAATCCATACACAGTTCTGGAGTGCCATGTAGTTTAATTTCATGCTGTAATGATGAAGGTGGAAGAAGAAATATTATTAAGGGAGTTTCATAGTGTTGTTGTTGAAAACCTGACATAAATGAGGACCAAAGAGGTCTCATACCACACCATGCACTCTTGAAGAAACCTCAAGACGTGAGGCCGAAAATGGAGACACTTAGGGATGGACCTGAAGATGAAATATACGGGTGTTCCTACATATCCTATGAGGGTAAGAATCAAGCCACACATATTTCTAAAATGTTGGGCAGTTCAACATCATGCGGTAAGGATGGAGGTAACAGTTTAACGTCATGTATGATGAGCTAAAGGAAACTGGGGCTTGTAGTTTAACGTCATGTAGGAAATACGATGTGTTTTATCATCATGTGGTAAATTGATGTTGGGTAGATTTACATCCTCTTGCTTGGAAGGAGTAGTTTAACATCACAAGGGATGATTATACTGGGCAGTTTTACACCATAAAGCCTAAACAGAGTAGTTTAACATCATGTATGATGGTGATGCTGGGAATTTTTACATTGTACATCTCGAACATAGCAATTTAACGTCATGCATGATGGTAATTTTGGGATGTTTTATATCCTACAGCAACTAAGGATCAATTTAACATCACGTGGGATAGTGATGATAGGTAGTTTTACATCTTGTAACCCAAACGAAGTAGTTTAACGTCATACTGGATGGTGATGCTGGGAAATTTTACATCTTGCATCCTGGATGGAGTAGTTTAACATCATGTGTGATGGTGATGCTGGGAAATTTTACATCCTGTATCCCAGAAGAAGCTGTTTAATGTCATGTGGTATGGTGATGCTAGGAAGTTTTACATCCTGCAGCCCGAACAGAGCAGTTTAACATCATGAGGGATGGTGATGCTGGATAGTTTTGCATCTTGCATCTCGGAAAGAGCAGTTTAACATCATGAATGATTGTGATGTTGGGAAGTTTTATGTCCTGTAGCCCCGATGGATCAGTTTAACATCATAATGGATTTGATAGATCCTTATGAAAAGTACTTCTTGAGTAATTTATCATTGCTGGTAGGAGTAATATGCTTTCCATCCATGGTGATCAAAGAGTAAACACTTTTGGGGTAAACCTTGTGAATGATATAAGGTCCCTCCCACTTAGGCTTCAACTTGGTTGGTTTTATACTGACTATCATCATCATTATTAGGACCAATACCATGGAAACCCAAATGAAGGAGTAGAGACAGACTTTCTTGTTGAAAGCCCTTACTATCTTGTTCTGGTGCCTCTCCAGATTGTGCAGGACTTGAAGCCAATTCTCATTGAGGGATTCTAGCTCATCCAGATGGACTTCTGCTATCTTGTTTGATGCTTGATGATCATATAAAACTATGTGGAGTGATAGTAACTGAATCTTGATGGGCAGTACTACCTCTGTTCTATACACCAAGGAATATGGGGTCACCTGGGTAGAATTATGAGGCGTCGTTTGATAATCCCAGAGAGCGTCGGGGATCTTGTCTGGCCAACTATTCTTATTTTGACCAAACAACTTTTGAAAAATGTTAGATAGGGTATTTTTGAATGAATTTTTATACCCTTTTTCATGCTCATGATAGCGAGAAGTGTGATTGGGCCCGATTTTGTACTTAGAGTACAATTTATTCAGATCAGATGCTTGAAAGTTGGTGTCGTTATCAGTGAGGATGATGTGAGGGACTTAGAATCAGTGGATGATGTTAGAGATCATGAAATCAATGATATAACATGCCTTGAATTCCTTAATAAGAATCAATTCTTCCCACTTAGAGAAGTAATCTTTGGCGGTCAGAATGAAACTCCACTGGCGAGCTTTTACTGGTGGATATGGTTCCACAACATCGATCTACCAGACCAAAAAGGGATAAGAGTACTTAGTAGTATGGAGGGGTTCTGGTGGATGATGTAAAAAATTAGCATGGATCTGACATGTGTGACACCTCTTGGAGAAATCAATACAATCGTGGACCATGGTGGTCTATAAGTATCCCATCCTTTGGATCTAGTAGGAATGTTTTGGCCCAGTCTGATGTGATCTGCAGGAACCGACATGGAATTACTAAATAACTTAGGAGATCTCACCACCCTAAATTCAATGGAGGATAACTCCTTCAAAACCACATTTTTAGAGGATCTGTTCAAGGATGGGACCACTCTGGAGGGTGAATTTCACTGAAAATCAATATATTCTCTCATGTTCAGCTCTATGTCTCAATAAATTTCGATGTTATAGGTATTCAACAAAGGGAGTCTTCCAACCATGGGTTTCTTATGCTATGGTAGGGAGATATAGAGGTCCTGATATAGAGGCATCAATGATAAGATAACCTAACTACTGACCATCATCATCATCTGAAGTGATGGGAGCGATGACTCTTTGATGTGTCACATGGATAAAAAGGTCATTCTGGTCAGGATCTATAAGATATGTGACAAGGCTAGCCAAGGAATTGACTCGACCATTTTTTAACCTTGAGATGTAACTGAACTCAGGATAAGAAAGGATTCGGGCCATCAGTTGGCGAGCATACTCTAACAAGGGCATGAGATTTGGATTTCGAATGACATAGTCACCATTGATTTGTTTGATGACTAGATCAGAATCCCTCTTCACATGTAGGTGGGGAATATCAATCTCAAGGTCCAACTCGAGACCAGTGATGAGGACCTGATATTCCATCTCAATGTTGGTGTGGTATTCTGAAAACAAGAACAAATAGGGAAATACCGATTATGTGAGAATAATAAAGATGATACCCATGCCTACTCTATTGATTATAGGGCCATTGAGCCTTATTATAGTGGGGATATATGAAGCACCATAAAAGTGTATCTTCCATCATGGAACAAACTGATCCACTAAGAGGATGGCCTCATCTAAGAAGTCAAGAACCAAAGACTGCTCTTCAGGGGATAGATGTGTGGCTAGAAAATCTTCTAATTCCTGATATACTATACAAGGAGAAGACTCCAGATGGGGATTCAGAGAATGAAAAATCACCAGAGCATAATTTGAGTGGATTTTTCAAAAAGATAGGGTATGAAATTTTCCATCAGGACTGGCCTGTGCTTGCATGGGAATCCTAGCCGAACAAGCCATGAAAAGGTGGAGAGTTCATATCACGATGAAGAAGCTTGGGTGGAGCAGTTCCAAGTATAGTTTGTATAATTACTAATACCTACAGGTCATGTAATCTCTTAAGACTACGTAACTTGTAAGGGTTCCCCCTCATCCCTTGAAAGGGGGTTATCAAAAATCAATAAAAAAAGAAGGCCTTCAGGCCATTCAGGATAAAGGATCACTGTCCACTGAGCTAGAAGACCTATAAATACAAGGCAATTCAGAATATACTTTAGTAGGTCCATATGGGACACCATATTTATCTCATGATGTTGAAGATTATGATGCAAATTCTATACTTTGAAAAACAACACAAGGAAGCTCTTCTCAATAGAGAAATATCTAGTCTCGGTGTCAAGGAGAATGCGGCTGAGATAGTATAAATTGTTCTCTAACCCTTATTTATTCTTCTGAGAAAGGAGTGTGATAAGGTACCATTCCAGGGTGGTCACATAAAGGACCAACTAATTACCAGATATGGATAAGATCAAAACTGGAGGCTGGAGCAGGCACTTCTTGATTTCCTCAAAGGCAGTTTGAAATTCTTCATCCCACCAGTAGATGACACCTTTATTCATGAGCTGGGAAAAGGTATTACAATTTCCAGCCAAGTTCACAATGAATCAGTTTATGTAGGCTAAGTTACCTTGAAAGCCTTGGATCTCCTGAATGTTGCTTGGAGGAGGCATCTGACTAATGGACTTGATCTTATCTGGATCGATCTTGATGCCTCTATATCTGATGATAAAGATGAGAAAATTTCTAGAGGTAAACCCAAAGTCACACTTCAAGGTGTTCATCTTCATATGGAGGGAGAAGAGGAAGATGAAAAAATTCTAAAGATATATGGGATGGTACTTATGTTGGAGAGACTTGACCATCAGATCGTCCACATAGAATTCCACTAATGTGTTGAGAATCAGTTTGAATATGAGGTGCATAACACAATGGTATGTGGATCTTGCATTCTTTAGACTGAAAGGTATTACCTGGTAAAAAAATGTACCTTGACATGCTCTGAAGGTAGTGGAATCTTTTTCCTTGAGGTCCCTTTGGATTTGATTATACCCAAAATACCCATCTATAAAGGAGAGATCCTAGAATCTGGAAGTAGCATCAATCAAAAAATCTATCATAGGAAGGGGAATATTTTCCTTCGGACAATAATGGTTAATATCCCATAATTCAATGTATACTCTGATATATCTATTCTTATTCCTGATAGTAATGATATTGGACAACCATCTGGGGTATATAATTCCTTAATGAAATTGGATTTGATGAGATTATCAACTTCAGCCTCAACCATGGCACCGTGAGAATGGTGCATATTCCTTGGAGGTTGTTTGAACACATGAAAAATTACCGATAGACTGATATAGTGGAAGAAGAACTGAGGATCCAATCATAGCATCTCACCATAGCTCTAGGTGAATACATCCTGATGCTGCTTCATGAAATCTACATACTTCTATTGCTCTTATGATGGAATAACTATGCTAATCATTGTTGGTCTCAGATTTATCTCAGTACTGAGATTCACTTATACCAACTCATAGGCGGTGGTGGATACACCTTCCTCGAATACATGATGAGTATCCTACAAATCCTATTCATCATCCATAGCAAGATAAGAATCAGCAAGGGGCAATTATTCTCGGATAAATGACCCTAGAGGAATGCTAGTGCCAACCTGAGTGGTGGTGGAATCTTCATTGGGAGACCCCTACACTACTCAAACTATGGAAAAAAAATCTGTTGATCTAATTCCATAAGGACTTTGAACCAAGGGGCCACACTTAATAATATCTAATTAGTAATGACACATCGTCTTGAGCCGTTTCAACCCAGCTCAACGAAACATGTAGGTATGGCATATAACTATTACTATGGGGAAGAAATCCCGATACCGTATTGGGGTAGGTGGTTCTTATATCACCAGAGACTAGTTTGTATAGGAATACGATGTGATCCTCTAACATTCCTTTTATATGGGAACATTTCTTTCCCTTGTATTAGAAATGAAAAATTAGTGCTTTAGGTATAGGGTTTTGGCTTCCAACTGATGAATCGAGAGGATGAATGCATCATCCAAGTCTATCCACGGGTCATATTAAAGTGTAGTGTGCTCAAAATAATTGGTTTGAACCTGCTTTTACTTTATATTTTAATATTATATGTATAAATAGAGGGCTTCACAAGAGGTAATGGGAGATACCTCACCCTTAAGTACACCCACTCGGCTATTAAGGGAGTACTTGAGGCACTGGTGATATGAGGAGGGAAATTTCACATATAGATAGAGCTAGAGTCTACCCATCAATGCATTATAGGTGGTGTCCTATGAGATGAACATGAATTTAGTGCTAGAAATCAGGCCACCGAACTGGGTCTTTAGACGAATCATTCCACACAATATTTATTCGGTCTAGTCATATCCCTAAATTTTTAGGTCAGAGGGATCTAGATCTACTTCAGACAACCCTAGCTTGCAGAGCATCTGGGTCGAGATGAGATTGATCCTAGAACCTCTATCAATAAGAAAACAATGAAATTTCACACCATTAAGCTAGTCTATGATGCATAATAGGATAATGTTCCCCTGTATAGAGGAGACTTCATATTCTCCTAAGAACAAGATGATTACTTGACATTCTGTATGCTCGTCTTCCTCGGCATAGAAGACTTCTACAGCTACTACCACTATTTTGAACAAGATAGGGATTCTCAAATACTTTGGGAGGGATTCACACATATCTTCTAATAGGTTGATATCCTCGAAGATCGATAGATTTTTAGGAATTATGGAAAGGTTATTAATCACATCATACTTCCGTGCTAGGATCATATTTCTGCTTGCAGTAGGTATGACATGCGCTACTGGTTGAATCAGCGGATTGTGGCTGGTGGTGGGAATGTCTTGTTTCTCAATATATAAAGCATACAATATGACTACCATCTGATTACCAAATGAAGTAGGTATGTACATAGTTGAACGCGACCGATCATGATGTGGCCGCAGTATCTCTACTTGATCAAGGAGTACAAACAACGACAAACCATGATTTTGATGAGGTAGGATGAGAGGTCTTCACAAGATGAGCTCTCCAATGAACCTAATTTCTGGTCTCTTTAGCATGCAAGACTTGGCTAGAGGCACTATCTTGGGTATTCTGACGATTTATGTATCCGTAGTTATGTCGATGATGGCATCGACTGGGAACATTAGGAAGATATGCTTGGCGCTCCTCGTCATCAAGAACCATATATGGGTCCACCATCTTGACAGTATTTATCGAGACATACTCATGGTCATCACTTGATGAATCCTCCAATTCTAGGATAATTATATGGGAAATCTCTTTTTCTGGGGTCATGAAGGCACCAAGTATACGAGATAGCTTCGACACTGGTGGGGGGATCTTATTTCCCTTTCATCATCAACATCTTCTCTTATAATAGGTAGAATTATGAGATGTGGATGTAGCGGTGGTATATGGGGGAGGTGTGGTGGCTTTGGGAGGCTGAGGCCAATTTAGTTAGGCATAGATAATGTCGTGGGCGTGGGATACTGCTCTATGAGCCATCCAGTCATCATATTTCTGAGACCCACAACTGGATACCTTCTTCCATTCACCTTCACTATCAATATCTAACTTTACAGATATAAATTCCACCTGTACAAATTCTGAACCCAACTTGACCACATTTTTGTCGAACTGGTTCTGAAGCTAGTACTTGAACACATAACACTGCTTGAGGGTATGTCTAAGGAATTAGTGATGGAGTCAATAGTTGGGGAGATGAGTGAGATCAACATATTCGGGTATTCTATATTCTAGAAACCATAGTATTCCCTAATCAACAACACTCTGGAAATATCTAGGGACTTGAGATTCTTCGAACAAATAGGTCCAATTTATCCTATCTGGGAAAGGGACCCTAGGAGCTTGGCCTTGATGACGGGATAAATCCTGATGAGGAGGTAGAACTTGATTATATTTCCTAGGTGGTAATGGTGCATTACATGGTGGTGCCTGCTCATTCTGAGGTAGGAAATGCTGAACCTGAGGCTGACCATGAGGCTGGGGCCCTCGGTGAGGCTATGGTGGAGGTTCTACTGGAAACAAATATATTGGACTGGGGGCCTCTACCCGTGTAATGACAACGGTCTCAGTCTTGGCCTCTCTTCTTGCGGGGGTTGTGGGAGGCAACGAGCATGCCTATTTGGCCTACTATAAAGATTCCTCTAGGTGATGGGCCTTATTAGAGAAATCCAAAAATCCACTTGGGAAGTTCTGAGTAATGAGAGAGGGGACCAACTCAGTCTTTACATTACCCATGCACATGGTCAATTGATTATCATGAGTCAGTATCATATCGAGTGAATATGTGAGTCCCTTACACCTAGAAACAAAGTTTGTGACATGCTCATATGGTATTTTCTTGAACTTGAAGAGGTTAGTGATACTAGTCTTATGAGTGGTGGTGCTGAAATGATACATAAATTAACTGCAAATATCCTCCCAAACATTTACAGACCTGATGGGTAGTTGGTCATACTAGATGAATACATGCCCTTCTAGTGTTTGTACAAAGCACCAGAGTTTGGTAGATTCTTGCTATGTTGGAGTTCCCAGCATGGTTCCACACATTGAGATAAAGTGGTCTAGATGATGTAGAGGGGGATAAGTTAGGATTATCATAGCTCGAGGGTGCTGACACATCATTCACCCATACCGGATATGGATTTCCATCTAGTGGGATCACCACCTATCGAGTTTCAAGGGCCTCGAGGCAAGCAATGAGATGAGCCATTAGATCACCTTGGAAAGGATTCTTATATTGGAGAGGATCCCTGACCACCAGTGCGTTGGATGGTTCTTCAATATGATAGGTGGGACCAGTGACTCGTGGAGTGGATGGTGGGATGACCCGAGGAGCTATTAGAGGGATGACCTATGAAACCGCTAGGGGAACAACCTAGATAGTAACCTAAGGGGATGATGGGAGAATAGCCTATGGAGAAGCTGGGAGAAGGTTATCATGCAACTTGGGAAGATTTATCAATATATACCATGGTTTCTTTCCATAAGCTCTAGCCTCTATCATATTGGGATATATTGGTTTGTCGAGATCAATAGGAGGAAACTCACCTGGGGGAGCATGTACCTTCCCCTTCTGCCCCGATGGAGGACGATTGGGATTATACAGGGGATCACCATAGTCTTTTTTTCACTCTTCTATGTGCTTGGAAAGGAGATCATCAGTGAATTTATGATATTTTTCAAGCTATCAGAGAAAAAATTCCTTAGGATCATCCGCTTTCTTCTGCACTGAACCAGACATGTTACAGGGCTTATCAATCCCAGTGTTCCCTTTACCCTGATTGGGTTATTGGTTGAGATTAAATGACTTGGGTGGGTCTGAAAGGCCAATTAAGTGTCTTTGATGGTGATTTATAATGCCTAGGGGATCCAAAAACTATGTTACTATCCCTAGAGGTATTTTTTCTTCAATGAGTCCTACCTTAGTTTTATTTTCTGTGAGATCGACCATGTTTACAGTGACGACTCTTGTAGACATATCCTGGACATCACTGAGTAGTTCCAGTTTTTACTGGATTGGGATAAAGTGGAGGGAATCATACTGTCCCCAGCCATAGATCTAGATGTTTGGAGACTCCACCTCAATAACTCAGTGGAGCATAATGAAGCTCTGAATTCATCATTTCTTAAGAGCCTAATGATGATCAGGAGGCATAGGGTGCTAAGCCACAGGAAGCATGACTAGATCAACCAGGAAACATTTCTGGATGATGTTTACATGATGCTCTTGGATTTTTGGATAATCCAATTGATGATGAAGAAGATGAAATTGCGTCATCCCTAGAGTTTAGTGGAAACACACGACTTCATCCTGAGTAATCATCTTTGGAATACCAAAGTCTGAAGTATCGATTGATGAAAACATCTCAAGAAGATGGTACACTATGAGAATGTACCACAAACTCCTCAGTTTGGAATTGAGTTTTGGCCCTTGGTTTCCCCATTATTCAACTGGGGGAGGCTAAGGAACTAATAACTGTATTGATATAGACCACTACAGTGGCAAGCTGATTGGTGGAGAGTACGATGCACAAGATGAAAAACTACCGCACATCGAGATATCACCTGAGAACTGTACTAACTGCATCACCACATCCTGGTAGTATGGGGTATCGACCACAAATTCCTATGTTAGGGTGGTGATTGTTGGTGGTGAATATAGGTGGTTCTAATCATCCATCGGTCCCTATAACAACTCTTTATGAAATATGGTCAAGTTAGAGAATGATCCTGGTGATGAAAAAGTGTACTGAATGGCCATACCATGAAAGGGAGCCAAATATTCCTCCTCCTGTATATATCTGCAAAGGTATTTGGGTATCTGGTGCATTTCACTTTCTGGAAAGAAGAATCTAACATGCATGGTTCCTACCCCAGACTCTAATGTATAGGATTGGGGTGAAATATCTATCATCAAATCACACACAGCTTCAGAGTTTGAAAATCAGACTGGATTGATAGGGTTATGGTGCTAAGAAAATTTATTCTTTTGATGGTGAAGGTTCACCCTTATACCCCAGGATGGTTCCTTAGGGTAAGTTAAATATTTTACATGGGGAGGACCTCTATACAGGATAGTGATAGAATAGGGAGGGTATCCACTAGAGAAGGTAGGAACATAGGGGAAAGCTCCATGCCTGATGTCATCAGAGTGGGAAGGACCTCCGCTTTGGGTATTGATAAGGACATGGGGATGGCCTCCATATTGGAATAGAGAGTGGGGATAACCTCTTCTTGAATGCATTGGGGTGCGAGGGGCACCTAGGAATATGTCAAATGGAACAAGGGGAGGACCCCCATGATGAGTGCAAGATGTGCAGGGAGGAACTCCATGGTTAGCAGTGCTGGAGCGGGGAGGACCTCCACTGAAGCTAATAAAGACATGGAGAGGGATTTCATGTCAGCCACCTATGGCACGACAAGGATCTCCGTACTAGTTGGAAGTGGTGGTATGAGAAGGTTATTCGTACTAATCAAGATGAACATGGGTAGGACCCCTCATGTTGATGGGTTACGAGATGAGGAGGAACTTCATGTTGATAACTCAAAATATGGGGAAAATCTCCATACCTGGGATCATAGGAACAAGGAGGACCTCTGTGATGAATATCAACAAGATGGGGAGGACCTCCACTCGGACTGGAAATGGTGGCATGGGTGGAACTCCCATGCTGGGTGTGAGAGCGGGGATGAACTCCAGCCTAGATACTGATGGTATGGGGAGGACCTCCATATTGGATCTGGACATCACGGGTTGGCCTGTAATGACTGTTTCTCATGCTATAAATCATAAGAGTCATCCCATCCTACCTAATGGGTGGATGGGGTCTCAATATCGATTGGTCATAGAAGTTTCCCTGATATGTAATAATATGGGGATGATAGAATGCATCAGTTGTGGAATGTCCCACTAAAGATGTAGAAGATGACACCCCTTAACGGGCATCTTTCTAAGACTGCGCCCAATGTTGGTGCCAGGTTAGCTGATTCAGGGCCGAAGATGCGAGGGAGGATACCACCTATTCCTTATCCCAATATATTGACTGAAAACATTTATGCGGCCTGGTGGGATCTCTCCTTGGTGGATCTCAGGCGATGGTCAAATCCAGGATGACTCAAGCATCCCTTACCTCATCGATGTAGGGGAATGAGTCGTAAGAACACTCTAGGGATATTCTCTTGAAAGGGTTGAACTTTAGAGATTGGAGTAGTGCCTCCCTACATAGCACTTGGGAGTGGCAGTGATAGTGGGGCACAAAAGCCTCTAAATCTTGGCAAGCCATGTCCCTGATTGGGATGACCCCCTCAAGTTCATACCGTTGAATAAGAGTATCAATCACGCTACTTTGGATAAACTCTGAGGGTAATATGGGGTGTGGGTGCTTGGTAGCCATGGTTGTGGATGATGTTGTGGTGGAAATGGAGCTTTGTGGTATTTTAGCATTAGCATTGCCCCTTCCCCTACATTTACGGGTGGGAGGCGACTGGGTTTATATAGCTTGGGTAATGAAAAACAAGAAGATTCATCTACTAGTACAGACAATAGTAAAGTAGTGCCCAGTTCCCCAGTGTTGTTCAGTCTTCCATGGCTAGATAAAACTATCCATGCTGATGATGTCACAGACTGGAATTCCCAATGATTATCTACCCCAAATTATGGCGAGTTCCACGCTAGAACCATTATTTTCTTGGTGGGACCAGGTGTCAGATGACTGGATCCAGTGACATGATTATTTTATGATTTCTCAAATTCTTCTAATACCCATGGTTGAAGGAGAAAATATTCACATTGGGTTCACTATTTCTTTTTCTAATTCTTTAGTTGGGGCACACCACCTCGCATTGTCATCAATGACGATGGTCGAGTTTGTTTCCCCACATTACTGCTTTCCAAAGGTGGACGACATTCATCACATCTTCAGAGATATATGATCCTTGATCGAAATGAGATGATGGGATGTTGGTCTCTCCTTTTGTAGATTCCTCCTTAGAACTCATCAATTAGTCTGGGTCTCCATTATATATTAAGATGTTGTTCGTGAATATCGTCCCCAGTGCCATCTCTTTTTGGTCACTGGTTAATTATGTTGCTTTCACCAAGACATTCCAAAGGGTCAAGTAGGGGTAGAAAAATTCGGTCAGAGAGGTAGTCACATTGGGAATCACTAGCATGTCTGGATACTATAACCTTGGTACACTTGAATTCTCCCTTATTATAGGGCTTATTGAGGGTGCGGAATCCCGAAGCATCCCACATTGAATGCGAGGGATCTTATGCTGGAGGAATTTCTCCAAAGTTTTCCTTAGCTTCCCACATTTAACACGGGGCATGATGTGAGTTTAACATCTAGCAGAGATGGATCAGACTAATTGGAACACTGATTAGAGTGGATCAGATTGGTACAGACCTAGGTGGGATCACCTAGAAGGTTTACCAGATGGATGGATCAAAACGCCCGATGAGGACGAACCCGAGATGGCATGTCCCAAAAAGGGAATATTTCAAACCATGAAGGCCTATTGGGACACTACAAAGGTCATATTAGATAAAGTGGTCTTGACAAAGGGGACAAAAATATTTACCTTTGGCTGGGATTGAACCTCAGAGAGGCGTCCTACATACCCTGTTTAGAAGACAGGGATCAAAAACCACGTAGTTTGAATGGGTGGTTTAGGGATTACACATGGTTAACTTTCTGAGTTCTGAAAAAATCAGTAATGGTACGGACAACCAAACTATGATAAGGTCAAGGTGATGGAGCATATGGCTAGGGTTTATGCATGGTTATCTACCCGGGTGCCACTAAGGAGTGGTAATGACAGATGGCCTGATCTCACAAGGATTTGGCAGCCCGGGTAAGGATCAGTATGGATATGGAGAAGGTATTAGAGGGTGATGGTGAATTAGATGGAACCAACATAAAGATGATGGTTATAGTTTGATCCTTAGGGAGGTTTCCTACAGATCTTAGTGGTTGGGAATCAAAGTCCAAATTGTTCTGAATGGGGTGATTAGACACCTGAGGAGGCAACTCATGAAAATGGGCGCATGGATGGGGACCTGAAGGAAGTAAATCCTTATGGTTGGAGAATGATACTATTGAAACAAAAAGAATTAAGGGAGAGACTAGGATGAGACATGGGTGATGGGATTTAACCTCAAGGATGCTTCCTACGTATCCCTATGGTGGGGAATCAAAGTCCACGTAGTTCCGATTAGGGAATAGAATCGGGGTGTACACAAAGGACATCGAACCGAAGACATGATGGGGCTTACACATGGTTACATTCCCATTATAATAGGGACACTATTGGTTGGAGGATTATGGAAAAGCATGGGTATTATGCATGGTTAGCTCCCAAAGTGGATCAGAACACCCCAGAGAGGTGGATCCAAGAGATACATCCCGAAAGGGAAAGTTTCACATTAGGAGGGTACATCCCTTATGAGGGAGTACCTGAGTTTACTATAGGTTGGGGTTGGACCTCAGAGAGTCTTCCTACATATCCTAGTGTCCAGGAATAAAAAAATGTGTAGTTTGAAAGGTTATATAGTTTAACGTCATGTGGGATGGAGGTGAACTAGTGTGAAGTGCATGGAACAGATGGATTATGGGGAATGAACGGCTAGAACCTCAGAGAGGCTTCCTACATAACATGTCTAGGAGAAAATTATAAAAGTCTAAATAGATTATATGGGTAAATTTTAACATCATGCGGGACAAGGGGCATGGGTATTACACATGGTTAGTGGTCCAGGTGGAAGTTATGTTCACTACTAAAATTGAAGACCACGTGAGTCATGCTATGTGTGGGAAACAAGAGGTAGCAGCGGACCTGAAAATCATGTCGCTAAAGGTGTATCCATGAGGGATGGTGTGTGTCTTACACATGTCTAGTAGAATAGTGAGATAGATACTAGGACTTACTGTAGGAGGGAAGCCCAAGTAGGGTGATCTGATGTACAAGGAGGATATCACCATCGTACAGGGGAACACCCCATTAGAGTGTGTCAAGGCTTATGTGAAGACTTCCTAAGGTGCACATGGTGACAAAGACTAAAGGGAGAGAGGATTGGGAGAGTGATGATTTTAAATCTCCTTCAAGTATACCCCATATTTCCACACATGTGACAACTCACAATTTAACTATAGTGACCCTCTGTTTTCAAACATTAACATTACATAATTTTTGAGAAATACTTAAACTTTATACAAATAGAATCCCAAAGACCGTAGTTGGTATAGAGCATTTGGAAACAAAGAAACATAAACACTAATACATATGTGAGATACATTATATCCCAATAGGTTCTTCTTGACTAGAAACCTTCTTATACAAATTAAACATAATAAATATCTTCACAACCTAGTAAAGGAAACATAAAAAAAGGGTGAGCTCAAATTCTCAGTAAGGGTAAACAAGGGAGACAAGTAAGTGTAAACATAAACATAAGGGTATGAGAATGTGATCATGAAAATATAATATCATACCCTACATATCAAATATCATATATATGAATCATGGAAAAAATCTTGGTAGTTCATAAGACATGAATAAAAAGGAATTAAAGGACATTATCCATAAAAGAATAACATAAGAGTAATACATTGAATTATGGAAAACACATAAGAATATAATTATTTCCATAGTATCCATGTAATCACTTCCAAGACCATATTAGTAGCATGGGTTCAGTCCCCATACCATCATAGTATCATGAATTCACTCCTTATACCATCTTAGTAGTCATGGTTCACTCCCACGAACATCATATTAACATGATTTCACTCATCATACCATATTAGTAGTCATGGTTCACTCCCATGGCCATTATAGTAGTTGAGGTTCACTCCCAAGTCCATATTACTTTATCTCATGAGATATAAATCTTTACCCAATGCATTGGAGATAGATATAGGTCCCACTTGTCACATAATGAAATCATATATACATGTTCCACAAGATCATAAATAGATATATCATAACCGATGAAATGAAATGGGTATCATAAACATGTAAACATATCACAACATATGGAAAAATTAAAGGTTCTATAATCATTTCATCAAAATCACAACCTGTGAAAGAGTAACATATTTCATATACATATAACCCATTAAGGAGAAATGGGTTTCATAATGGATATAACATTAAGCATAACCCATTCATAGAAAGTATATTAATGTAACCTTTATATTGGAACGAGTAATATCAATAGATGTCACCTTAGATGGAAAATAATTTTAAAATATATTTTAAAAAATTTTATTGAGAAAAATATCTGTTCTTATTGGAAAAATTATTTTTAGTACATCAAACCATTTAAAAATATTTTTCTTATAAAATACCTTGAAAAATTAAAAAGAAGTCATGAAATCATTTTGAAAACCTTTTTTCCTTGAAACCTTATAAAATAAGCTATAAAAATTTTTAAAAACCTTTTTCTTCGATTTTTTTTGAAAACTTATAAAAAGAGATTGAAAACATTTTGAAAACCATTTTTATTGAAAACTTATAAAAGAAGCTTGAAAACATTTTGAAATAAATTTTGTTGAAAACTTATAAAAGAAGCTTATTTTTTTAAAACCCATTTTTATTAAAAATATATTTTAAAAACATTTTTTTAAATATTAACCTTTTAAAAAATGAAAAAGGATGTTTAAATAAATGATGGTGAGTAAATCCATACATGTCGTACGAGGTCAAAAGAACATTCCTTTTGGATGGTAAAAAGGTTAGAAAAGTTCCTTGTTTGGAAAGGGAAAAGAATATTCCTTTGAAGAGATTGGTAAAATCAAAAAATGGTAAAAATGTATTTTATACATTATAATATAATGGTATAATATTATTTTAAAACATTTTTTAGAAAACCTAGATTTCTGACTCAAAAGAGGGTAAAGTCAAGATTTGTTAAAAAAAATTATTAACTATATTATGTACCAAAGAGTATAAAATAGTACCAATACATGAATATAGAATTAATAA
Organism: Viscum album; assembly: GCA_963277665.1. NCBI lineage: Eukaryota > Viridiplantae > Streptophyta > Magnoliopsida > Santalales > Viscaceae > Viscum > Viscum album. The sequence goes on along the minus strand of OY728152.1, from coordinate 1,928,698,953 downwards.
CTAGATGAGAAGAAATTCCATTAATTTCTTGAGATATGGGTTATAATATTTCATCTAAGGAGGCATAAATATAAATAATCTCGAAAAAACGATAAGATTGTCTCAATAAAATCTTATAACTTGGTAACTTGAGATCATAATATAAATGTAAGAAAGAAAATTAAATTAAGCTTAATATATCATGAAAATAAGTATATTCATGATATAACATATAAAATGTGATTATACACACCTCAAAAAATATTTTAGGTGCATAAAAAAACTTGTGTCTCAATGAAGGCAAATTAAGACAAAACTATTTTACCGATTTGGTAACTTTTGAAAGTTAAAACCCATGATAGAAGGAAAAAAATGGGCATGTCAATATCAATTAATTTATGTAAAATATACATAGAATATGATCATGGATAGAACATACACCACACAAAAGGAAAGAATGGTGAACATAACTTGTATCTCACAGAAATTAAAAGAGAGATGAAAATCCCCTTACCCTGTGTATTGAATCTCTTCATACTCGTACAAGATTTCTATATAATAAATATAAGTTTATTATAAATATTTTAAATAATAAAATTATTCTATATATTACCATATATGGTTTTATTATGACCTTATATTACACTCTTGTTAACGATCCTATGTTAAGGCTTCACTTCGTGTAATATTTGATTTGTTCTTCGAATGTGTCTTAATTTGTTATATCATTGGTGATTATATTTATATCATGATTAAAGAATGTATATCATGATATAAATATAATTTATATACATTATATTTATATTATAATAATCTATAGCATAATTAAGTATGAAATGGAATACACCATTCACGGAGACGGCAAGCCGTACCTACGCATGAATGTTGTTTCTGTTTTTTATTATCGTATTGAAAGAAAGAAAGAAAGAAAATAATTTATATATGTATGTAAGTATGTATATATATATAATAATTAAAATATCATTAATATATATTATATATCATATCAGTTCACTCAACCCATCCTTAATACATTCCATGTGGTGAGTGAATGAACCACATCGCTTTTAGGGGGCGATAATCCACACTTTCTCAAACAAGATTACCGCATTAACACCAAATGGAAAGTAAAGGGATGTGTTTTTTAAAAGGAATAAAGAAGATTAAATACATAATAAATATAATATATGACATTTATAAATATATTTTCCACCATAATGGTTTCCATTATTGGTGGTAATGGAGAAATGAACAATCAACGTTTCGTGAGGCAGTAGTTTGCCGTACACAGAAACAATATGTTCAATATCCATTAGATGGAGGTTTGTGTAAGTTTAGGTTAAAAAATTTGTATAAAAATATCATAGTATATGTATTATAATTTTTTTTCACACAATAATGTAATGAAGATAGTAGAGAGGGTGAAGAAGGAAAATAAAGTAAAGGAGCTTGAGAGAAGACGTTACCTCTAAATCGGGTAACTTTTTTTGGCTTATGCCAAAAGGCTTAATTGAGAGGATTTATACCAAAAACAAGGATTATAGGAGGAATTTATGGATGTGGGGAGTTTATTTTATCAGATTTTTGGTGATCCAAGGGGCTTGAGAGGTGTGATTAAGTGATAGAGTGCTTTCCTTTTTATAGTGGAGAGAGAGTGACACTCTTGTAAATACCAAAAGGTATTCACTATTGGGTAGTATACCTTACCTAAAGTTCCTAAAAAATGGGGAAATAATATATTATAGAGGAATTTTGGTCTATTAGAACCTCCAAAACACAAAATATGTCCATTTTAATAATTTGGTTCCTTAACTTCTTAGATTCCCCAATTTTATCATTTGGGTTTTTATTAAAGCATCTAGTTTTCTAATCTAATTAATTTAACCATTAAGACTAAAATAAAGTGAGATTTATTAGAAAATATATATCAAATTAATTATTAACATGATATATAATTTATAAAATAAAATTCTCTTGTGTTTTGGAAATTAATTTTAAAACAAGCACATGTGATGCACTAAAACACTACTTAAACCCGTACCGTGTTAACAACATTTTTAAGATACATGGTTCAAAATGTTAATTATAAAATATAAATTGGTCCATTAATAGACCATATATAATATTAATTAATACAAAAAATTACATTATAGGATATAATATTTTTATTAATTTTAAATAATTTAATAAAATTTAATTTATTATAAAATAACAATAATGTCAATTTAAATATTATTTATTTAATGTTAAATTTAAAATATCAATATAATATTGGAATTAAAATATGTTAGGTTTAAATATGTGTAACATGATATATTCATATAAAAAATAAAAAAATACAATAATTAAATCAATTAACATCACTTTTAATATTTATAGTTTCATTTATTTTAGTTAATTATTAACTAAATAATCACTACATTGGATTTTCTTAAGCATTTTAAGTAACTAAATCATCTATAAAAATTATTGATAAATTATTATGATAAAAATAACACATTTATCTTTCAAAAGGATATGTATAATTGAAAATAAGATGTTTTTTACATATCACAAAGTTTTATAAATGTTAAATGTAAGGAAAGTTCCCTTTTTTTCTTTTTCCTTACATAACCTTTTATGTAGGTCACTTCCATTTAATAATATCTCAATAACACATAAATTTAAAAACATGTGGGTATATGGTCTAAATATTGGAATCCAATGGATTTTGTACAAGTATCCAAGTCATTTTGTTTCTTTTAATTAAGGTTTAGTCTCTTATTATAATTAATCATACCTTGATCACCGTAATTAATTTTAATCACATTCACTAGTCATTTTGGTCAAAAAATAATAATTTGATCTTATTATAACAAAAAATATCATATTAATTACAACTTTTTTATGTTGTATTTTCAAAATTTAAATCACATAAGTGGGAAAATTAAGATTAACGCTAATCCTACAGATGGGGTGAAATAACGGGGTTTTAAAGTAGAAAAATGTTCAAAATTTTGTTAAGTTTTTATATTCAATTTCAATGTAAAATTTATTCTAATGAAATTAATTATATAAATAGATGTATAATTTTTCTAACGTTACTATAAAAAAAATTTAAAATATAATTTAGCATTAACAATTATTTAAATGAAAAGGCGGGTTTTAACTAAAATGTAGTAGTTTTCACTATTCATAAAAAATGAAGTTTCTTAGAAAAATCCCAAAAATTCATCCTTGGATAATTTAGACCTTATAAATTCAAAAATTATTTTTATTTTACAAAATAAAATTCATAAAATTTTCAAAATTGAGTTTTAAAATAGGTTTTTTCTTAAAAGATGATAAAGCTTGGTTTTGCATGTACCGCAAGATAACTCAGGGTTACATGCACCACAAGCTAAGCTAAGTGTTGCGTGTAGTGAAAGATAAACTTAGTTTTGTGTATATAGTAAACCAACTCAGTGTTTCTTGTATCATAATATAACTTGGTTTTGGGTGTAACATACGCCAAGTCGTCTCTGTGTGAATGGAATGTTTGACTTAGTGAAAAGATATTTTTAGTGTAGTGTGAAGTGAAAAATATCAATAAACTAAATTAATTGTAAAAAAAATTCACCAAAATCTAAGGGTGTTACATTATAACCCCCTTAAATGAATTTCTCCCTCAAAATTTATTTGGGTTATCAAAGGTTTAATAATTGAAAGTTTCAATCATAAAAACCCACATTGTAAAAATAGATACAAAAACTGCCCTTAAATAGGGAAATTTGGAACCATAACGGTTACCCAAAGTAACATATAATTGTGTTTCCATATAGGAGGACATAGGTTGGGAGTGAAGATTGTACGTGGAGGAAAAGAGTAAATATTTATAGGGAGTGATTTAGGTCATCAATCATAAACAAGTGAATGATCAAAGGAAAGTTGATGGCCTCAAAGTCATAAATCTGTTATGATTTAAAAGGCCATCAACTCAACAAAAATTAAGGTATTAAGGAATTTTTTTTGAACACTATCAGAACATTTAGTAATTCTTGATAAATTTCTATAAACAAAATTTAAATCTTGGTTTGTGCTTTGAAAAATTTCTAATACATCCATTACCTCATGGAATGAAGTTCTAGAAATTAACTTTGATAAATAAATCACTAAAATACGCTTTTAACGAATCTTAAGGCCCATAAAGAAATAATTTTTTTAACTATTTATCTTAAAAAATATACATTCATTAATCTATAAAAATAAAAAGTAACACTACTAGTTCATCATAAATATTTATTCAACAAAAATAATTATACATTAACCAGGACATCACGTAGGCTAGTGGTAGGCATGAAACACTTATCATCCTTCAGTCATGAGTTCAAGACGTAAAGCCATTCTAGACTTTATTGGTTGTTACCCAACATAATTTATGTCCTTTTTTAAAACTACACTAATATATAATATATAATTTGGAAATCCTTGAAATAATTTTAATCACTGATTAGACTTTTAACCAAGGTTTTCAACAAAAAATTAGTGCACAAATACTTCCTCAAAAGTTTAACTTAATATTTTCATTAATGGTTAAACTTATAACCCTTATCAAGGATGAAAAATTAAAAACATTAGAAGGAGAGTCAAAAAATCGGATTAATATTCATTCCCCTATACATCACAATGTATCTCTTGGTTATCACATTCCAAACATGGGAATAACCTTATCATATATTCTCTTGAAACATGGTAACAACCTGAATTACCATAAATAATTTTGAAAAAAATTCATTCTTACTAATTCCAAAGTATATTGGATTTACTACTTAAATCCAAAAATACTATAAACTTCATCAGTGATAGCATAAACCACCTATAAACAAGTCCTTACTTAGTTCCAAGGTAATTAATACTTTCCAATTTACTTATTCATATCTCACGTATCTTTATCCATACAAAATTATCTTAATATAAAGAACATATTAAGGGTTAACTTCCCTTATTCATGTCACAAACCAAGCCGAGTCTCCATCTGACCCGGCTCTTGACCCGATTCGTGGTAAGCCCCGAAGGGCGTTCCTGATCCCCATGGGCTGGCATAAGTTCCTGGGTATCAATACAACCAAGTGGGAACGATTTAGCTGAACATACAAATAAAAAAATCAAAAATATAAAATAAACCAAAGTTGGAAAACTAAACCAACCAATACTTTACAAGGTTTCAAATTTAAGTCTACAAGTTTGTACAAACCAAAAGAGAGATTCTTCAAAAAGGGATCTAAAAAATAACTATAAAAAACCACCATTAGGAAGGGGATAATCTCCCTCAATCCATCGCCACAAGACTTCCCAAGATGATCACTAGCATCTGGAACCACTATCACTAAAATCTTTACCCTTACCCATATCAAACATGACCAAGTATGCTTACACCCAAAGGTGTATGCAAGGGTTGAGGCATTTCTAGTAGAATTACACCCAAAAAGGATTCCATGCTCTAAATTATAAATGAAAAATAAACTTACATGTTTAAAAAATAAAAGGAGGTTCTAGAACAAAAAAAAAAGAAAAATAAATTTACAGAAAAAAAGTTTTAAAGGAATTATATTTTAAATAAAAACACCTTTACCTTTGGAGTAACCCAATAGCCACACCATATGCCAATAGTGATAGCAACGTAGTCGAGATCACCAAACATAGGAGAGGCCCTATGGTTACTAGCTAGTGATGGGACCCTATAACCTCACGTATCAGTGAAAAGTGGTATAAGAAGCACAACAATCCACGTTCCTATGCACGAGACACTAGAGAAAACAAACACACCAGGATTCTAGTGGTATCTGATCACCATCAATATGTTTAGTTAGTATTTTCATTGTAAATATTTCTAAGTGAAACTGGGTCATAGCCACTTCTGAATCACCAGCACACTAGTCCTAGTCCGCCCTCATAGCTTCCCAATCTTCCCATTGAGTGCTCATTCAAGTTTCATTTGCCATAAAATTTACCACATCCATATACACAACCAAACAAGGCACATTAGACACCAAAAACCACCCTTCGCACACCAAAAATACACTTTCACAATTCAACACATACCAAAACCTTTCCAAAACATATTTTCACCCCATACACAATTTAATAAACATTTACTCAATTTATGAAACATTTAAATGCACACAACAAGGTCTCACTTTGAGAATACAAAACTTTTACATGAAAATTCCATTTTAAAATTAATCCCATAACGAAAATCTCTAAAAACTACATTCTCACCACATTCATATTTCATAAAACATGTTAAAGAACACAAGTAAGACAATTAAATTCATCAAGAAATGTTTAAGCATAGAACCACCTACCTTTTGTGGAGAAAACCCCAAAATCCAGTGTGAAATTCTTATTGAACCTAAATTTCACCAATAGAAAGAAAGATGGATCCCTAAATTAAGAGATCAAACCATAAATGTCAAGGTAGAATCTTAAAATCAGAACCCTAGGGCTGGAGAAGATGAAACCCTAAAAAGAAAGAGAGAAAACCCTAGACTGGGGAAGGAAATAAGGAGAGGAGACACTTACTTGAATTTTAATGGAAGATCCTCACCAAATCTAGCATAAAATAGAATCTCCAAGGGAGGTGGAAGGAGGGTGAGGCACACATAAGATAGTAAAACCCAAGGTAGGAGAAAAATAGGGGGATTTGGGGGTTAAAATAGATAGGAGCGAGAAGAAAAAATAAAATTTTAATGACCTAGAAGATCTGCATGGTTAGTCTGTACATATTGGGAAAACATGTGGTAACCGTGAAGACCATTCTGTCTTAATAGAGAATATCACATGGTTACCTGGGGCAAGGAGCATGGCTGTGCAGAGTCTGTGCGGTAGGTTCTATCTCCTACCACATGGTTTCTTGGGCTGGAACATGGTTACTACTAACCATGTGAAAACCGTGTGAATAGGTCTTCCTTCCCAAAAACTACCATTTTCTTCCAAAATTTTAAAAGAAAACCCTAGGAAAGGATTGACCTAAATGAAATAAAAAATACCTAAAAAAGATATCACGAATGTGACAATTCTCCCCACCATGAAAACCTTCCTCCCTCAAAAAGTCAACCTGAAACTTGATCTGAAAACACAAACGGGAACTCTCGCTCGACCAAAGACTTATGTTCCCAATTATAATGTGTATCATTTCTATGCTGCCAACAGAAACATAACAATAGAATATACTTCCCATGAACCACCTTCTTTTGGGAATCCACTATCCGTATTGGCCGTTCAGACCCTGATAAATCAGGATCTACCTCCAATTCTTCCCAATTCAGCACATGAGACGGGTCTAGATTATACTTATTTAGTTGGGAGACATGAAACATGTCATGAATCAATGTCAACCAAGAAGTAAAATCTAACATGTATTCCACCTTTCCAATCTTCTTGGTGATCTCAAAGGTCCGACATACCTCAGTGTTAGCTTTCACTGCTTTTCCAAACTATGATGAACCAAATGAGGGGCCACCTTTTGGAATACCCAATCACCTACATAGAACTCTAGATATCGATGCCTCTGATCATCATAAGATTTTTTATGACTCTAAGATGTCAATAACTACTGTCTGATCAACTTTAACTTCTCAGATGTCTCTTGCACAAGGCTTGACCCCAATAGTGAGGTCTAACTTACCTCATCTCAACATAGGGGGACTGACAAGACCGACCATAGAGAATCTCAAAAGGATCCATTCAAATAGAGGACCGATAACTATTATTATAAGAAAAATTGACAAATCCCAAAATGGATATCCCAAAATCCTCTGAAATCTAAAACACTTGCATGAAGAATTTCCTCCAGAATCTTATTTTCTTGCTCCGTCTGACCATCCGTTTGAGGATGGTATGCTGTTCTCATATTAATATGAAAACCCAAAGACTTCTAAAGGACTTACCAAAACTAAGAGGTAAAACAAGGGTATCTATCTGAAACAACTACTGAAGTCACACTATGAAGCCTTACCACCTCCTGAATATACAATCGGCCCAACTCATCCACTCTAGCTGCATCTATGATCAGAATAAAGTTGGCTGATTTGGTCAGATGATTAATCACTATCCAAATAGATTTATTACCCCTAGGTGTATGAGGTAATCCAACAATGATATCCATGTAAACCTCATCCCACTTATAGGTAGGAATGGGTAACAGATGAAGAAAATCAGAGGGCCTTTGATGCTCTACATTTACCTGCAGACATGTATAGCTTGTCAACATGAAATTAGCTATATATCATCTCATTCCTAGCCACCAGAACTGCTAAAAAATATCATAATACATTTTGGTAACTCCAAGATGAACAACCCACTGTGATTGGTGGCTATCCTGCATCACTACCTTCATCAAAGACAAAAGCACCGTTGAACAACCCTTGAAGAACAAGATGCCCTCAGAAGACTAAGACCAATCAGAACACATATCCCCACCATGAAAAAACTACATAGACCACTAACATGGATCATCACTGGTCTTCTCCCACTGAATCCACTCTAAAAGAGATGGAGTCAACTGCACACTCGCTAGAAATTCACCTCCACTGTGATCCTTGGTCTCTAAGTGCATCTGGGAAAAGAGCCCCATAAAATTCCACTCATCGCTGGACCTCCTCAACACTTACACCAGCACTTTCCTTCTTAAGGCATCAACCACCACATTACCCTTTCCTGAGGTATAGATGATATCAAAATGAAACCCATAAAGATATTAGATCTAATGACGCTGCCTCAGATTGAGATCTTTTTGTGAGAAGATGTAGGCTAAGATCTTATGATTAGATTAGACCAAAAAATTCTCCCCAAAGAGGTATTGATGCCGAGTCTTCAAATTCTATATCACCGCTGCTAACTACAAGTCATTGGTTGGGTAATTTTCCTCATGTGGTTGGAGTTGGTGAGAACCATATGCCACCACATGATCATCCCGTATAAGAACACACCCGAGACCCATACCTGAAGCATCGTAATAACCACATACCCCTTTTCTGATTCCAGCAAGATCAACATAAGTGTGGTAGTCAACCACTGCTTCATCTCTTCAAAGGAAACCTAACATTATGAGCTCCACTCAAACTTCACCCCTTCCGGTTGAGCATAGTCATGGGAGAAGAAAGCTGAGAGAAATCCCAAACAAACCACCTGTAGTTTCCTACTAGTCTAAGGAAACTCTTGATCTCAAACATATTCTTCAGCTATTCCCATGACATAACTGCACTAATTTTCTCAGGGTCCATTGAAACCCCTTGATCTAAAATGACATGGCCTATAAACATTACTTCCTTGATCCAGAAAGTGCCCTTTGAGATCATATCATAAATATGACGATCTTGTAAAGTGACCAGCACAATCTACAAATGATTCTCATACTACTCTTCAGATCTAGAGTAAACCATAATGTAATTTATGAATACCATGATGAAAGATTTGATATACTGGTGGAACAACATATTCATGAGTTCCATAAAAACTTCTAGAGCATTGGTCAATCTGAAAGGCATGACCAAATACTCAAAGCGGTCATACATGCTTTGAAAAGTTGTCTTTGAGATATCCGCCTCTCTCACCCTAACTTGATGGTAACCAAAACACAAATATATTTTGGAAAATAAACTTCCCCATTAAAATGATCAAAAAATTCATCAATTTGGGGAAAAGGATATTTGTTCTTGATGGTTACCATGTTCAAATTCTAGTAATCGATGCACAACTGGAGGGATCTATCGAACTTATTTACAAAAAAGACAGAAGTATCCCAATGAGAGACTCTTGGGAAAATGAACCCTTTGGATTAAAAATCATCCAAATATATATTTAATTTCTTTAATTGTTAGGGGCCATGTGATATGAAGGAAGAGATATTGGCTATATTCCCGGTGCCAAATCAATCGAGAAATCCATGTCTCGCTCTTGGGGTAGCCCTTAAAAATCATCTGGGAATACCTTCAAAAATTCATCCACCACATGAGATATCCCATACTCAGGAGCACTACCATCATCCTCTAGCACGATCTATGATAGTTTAAGATAAAAATTCCGCAACTCTAAGAGTGGTGGTCCTGCCTGACCTGACCTAGGATCCCATTCTATGAGGAAAACCTGGGCACTTCCATCAGGTTCCATGAAACTAAATTGCCACTTGTAACAATCAATGTGCTCTTGGAAGTGAACCATCCTATCCTTAATAAGTATCACATCAAATAGGTCTATATCTAAGACCAATAAATCCCATTCCATCTCATCCCCTAACATAGAAAGTGCACATGATGTGAACTTGAGGTCCCGCTCCTTCTTTTTTCCCAAAAACATCACTAACTTCATCACAAAGGATAAGTGATCAGTTGGAAAATACAATAATTTCATAAGATGAGAATATATAAAAGACACAAATTCACCAATATAAAATAAAACTGAAGTTATAGATGATGTAATCAGAATGGTACCTCGAAAAATTGAGGGCCATACATCCTATCCCACTAGTTCTTACTACACAACATAAATATTCCTGGTATCTTTCTGAGTCTGACCATGACCACTGGCTTGCAGCTCTACTCTAAGATGACTCTGACTAGAAGAAGATCCATTCCTACTGCCTCAATCACCAAAAAGAGATTCCATTATCCTAGAAGGTTCTGATTGAGCTATTGTTTCCCTAGAAGCCACTGATCCTACAACTCCCTGATTAGAACATGTAGCTCTGCAGAATCGCTGCACATGAGCGAATATTCCACATCGATGACAGGATTTGGGTGTAGATGTATAAATAGGTGGAGTGTTTCCCACCTTCCCACATTGGTGGAACACGAAGGACCCAACATCCGAATCCATAAATGAAGTATGCCTGGAAGGATGGAATGAGCTACCACCACCCTTCTTCCCTTTCTCCTAATGCTTCCTCTCTTTTCTAATGAACTGCCAATGCCCATAACTGACATGGACCCAGAGGAACTTGACCTTCTCTTATGGTCAATATACACCATACAAGCTCAGTTAACCACTTCAGCATAAGTATTTAACTTGAACAAGAAGACCTGGTAATAGATCTCTGGCCGCAAACCTTTCTCAAACCTTTGAGATTTCATTTTCTCATTAGAGAATATCTCAGGGGAATACCAAACCAGCTCAGCAAAATTGCTGGCATACTCCATTACTGACTGGTCCCCATGTACAAGATCTATAAACTCTCATGATCTAGAATATTCCAAGACTGTAGGGAAATATTGGTCATTAAATACCACCTTGAAGTCCTTCTACCTCATCTTCTCATGCTTCCCAGCCTGAATCAATGAGTCCCACCATCTTCGACTGGGACCATCTAGCAGAAATGAAGCACACTTCAGCCTAACCTCTTCAGGAGTGTCTAGGAACTCAAACATATGCTCTATATTCTTGAGCACCTCCTCCAATTATTGAGGCTCTGAACTACCTTGAAAATATATAGGTTTATTCCTTAGTAATTCCTCAGCTTTATCCTTTTGAGATACAGGATAAACTTCCCTAACTAGAGTAGGATAAGGACCCACTCCCAATCCTAGAGCTAGAACAACTTTAACCACAACATCTACCAGCCTACGATCAAGTGACGAGGGAGAAATCTCCCTAGATTTTTATATGGTTTTAGGGGAATGTTTTAGGGAGGAATGTTGCTACAAAAGTAAACAGTCACATGAGAAAATAATTAATACAACAAATTTGAATTTTTTTTGCAATAACCACAAAACCAATAAATCAAACATGCCAAAGAAACACAATGAAAACACCACTTCACCCCACCCAATGTACACATATAGTCTGTATCCTGCATTTCCCCACCTAGAGGTGAAGCCAAACCAACATACCAACATCCCATGGCGACTTGAGGTTTTTCATGAGGTGTGTTGGCTAAGCACCCTACTCGCAACCAGAACTCTGATCCCAGACAGTCCTAGCTCTGGTATAACTAGACTCATCCCAATTAAAATGAACCAAAGAGCTAAAACCTAGTTTTGATATCATTATTCACCAACCAAGATAGGTATCCATATGACCCGGTGCTCAAACCGGTCCACGACAAGGCTCGATGGGCGTTCCTAATCCCCATAGGCTGGCAGAAGTTCCTGGGTATCAATATAAGCAAGTGGGAATGATTTACCCAAACATACAAATATAAAACAATCAACAATATAAAATAAACAAAAGTTATAAAACCAAACCAACCAAGATTTACAAGGTTTCATAATTAAGTCTACAAGTTTGTACAAACTAAAAGAGAGATTTTATAAAAAGGGAGGAAAAACCATCTAAAAGAAACCCACTAAAAGGCAAGGGGAGAATCACCCTTAGGACATTGCCATAATACCTTCTGAGAGGATCACTAGCATCCCAAAACACCATCACCAAAATCTTTACCCTTACATATATCAAACATGAACAAGTATGATTACCGCCAAATGTGTAAACAGGTTATGAGACATTGACCAATAGGATGCCACCCAAAAAGGATTCCATGCTATAAATGTTAAATGAAAAATAAACTTGCAGGTTTAACAAATTAAAGTAGGTGATAAAATAATTAAAATGAAAACATCTTTATTGAATTTTTTTTAAAGGAATTCTATTTTAAATAAAACACTTTTACTTTTTAAGTAACCTAGTATCCACACCGTATGCCGATGGTGACAACAACGTAGTCGAGAGCACAAAACATGGGAGATGACCTATGGGTAATAGCTAGTGATGGGACCCTATAACCTCACGTCTCAGTGAAAAGTGGTATAAGAACCACAAAAATCCATGTTCTCATGCATGAGACACTAGAGAGGAGAAACATCCAATGCATCTATTGGTCTCTGATCATCATAAATATATTTACTTAGTGTTGTCATCATCAATCCTAATAAGTGAAACCAAGATATAACTACTTCTTAATCACTAGCACGCTAGCCTTAGTATACCCACCTAGCTACCCAGGCTTCCCGTTGAGTTCTCATTCAAGTTTTATTTTCCATAAAATACACCATATTAATATACACAACCAAACAAGGCTTTAGAAACCAAAAACTACCCTTTTCACACCAAAAATACACTTTCAAAATTTAAAGCACACAAAAACATTTCCAAAATATAGTTCTCACCCCATACACAATTTAACAAAACCTTTAATCAATTTATAAAAAATTTAAAATGCACCCATCAAGGTCTCACTTCAAGAATACACTAATTTTACATGAAAATTCCATTTTAAAATTAATCTCATAACGAAAATATCTAAAAAATACATTCAAACAACATTCATATTTCGTAAAACATGTTAAAGAACACAAGAAAGACAATTAAATTCTTCAAGAAACATTTAAGCATGAAACCACCTATGTTTTGTAGAGAAAACCCCAAAATCTAGTGTGAAATTCTCACCGTACCTCAACCAAACCAAGAGGAAGAAAGATCAAGTTTTAAATCAAGTGATCAACTCATAAATGTCATGCTAGAATCCTAAAATCAGAACCCTAGGGCTGGAGAAGATGAAACCCCAAAAAGAAATAGAGAAAACACTAGATTTGGGAAGGAAACAAGGAGAAGAGACACATAATTTAAGATTCATGGAACATCCTCACCAAATATGGCACAAAATGGAAGCTCAAAGGGAGTTGGAAGGAGGGTGAGGCACACCAAGAAGAGGAAAACCCGAGGGAGGAGAAAAATGGGGGGGGGGATTTGGGGGTTAAAAATGAGAGAAGAGAGAGAAAAAAACCAAAATTTTAATGACTTGGAAGATCCAATGGTTAGTCTGCATGAATTGGGAAACTGTGAGATAATCGTGTAGACCATTCTATCTAATCATATAATCGCCCATGGTTACCTAGGACGAGGAGAACAGCTGTGCAGATACCATGCAGTGGGTTCTGTCTCCTACAACACAATTTCTTAGGATGGTGCATGATTACTAATAACCACACACAAACTGTGCGAATAGGCCTAACTTCCCAAAAACTCCCATTTGCTTCCAAAATTTCAAAAGTAAAACCCATGAAAGGATATACCAAAATAAAATAGAAAAATACCTGAAAAAGATATCATGGATCTAGAAAGTCAAAATATCACCTTGTCATTAAATCACTTCACCAGTCCAAAATAAACTTGTAAATATTGAGTGAAAAAAACATAATTAGAACAATCATTGTATATTTCATCATTCATAACTTTTTAATCCAAATATATAAATACTTAAATTACTTTGTCCTTAATCCATTAACAATAATACCTATTTTCTTTCACATTTTATCTGTAGTCTCATAATTATCCACAAATGTAACCATTAATCTCACCACCTTACCGATTCTCTTTAGGAACTTTGATCTTGGGACATTAGGTTGCATAATAACCATTTTCTCCACCCCTAAAACACTTAACATTCGATGATGATTTAGGGAGGCCAAAATTCCTATCCATTTAGTTAATTGAACTCTTTATTTTTTCCTCACAGTCACTTACTTTGTGTTCTTCTTTTCTATAGTAAAAACACCTTCTTGTTCCTCTAATACATTCACTTAGGTGATTATTTATACATTATTGACACAAATGAAACCAAATATTCTTTCCACCATGGTCTCCATTACTCTAACTCTCAGCAAAATCCTTCTTTATCTTTCTTGGTGAGTTTGAGAGTTAGTTAAGGTAAACATGGTTAATAATGTTTCATGGAAACTTATTAGGCATGATCACGACATCTTTCACTCCAGTGATCACCCCACTTGACTAATCATTAGAAAATATTCCATCACATTCAACATTAATCTTTTTTCCTTTCAGTTCCTACCACTGACTAAAACCAGAATCATAGTGTTAGCATTACTTATAATAGTAGAAAACTACATATCCATGAAAAGAATTATTTATATAATTTCCAAATCATAACAACCTCTATAATCTATGACACCTTAGGTTTATCCTAGGTTATTCATAGCTAAATTATATCTAAATACTTCCTGATGGTTTGTGAAGAGTTTGTGAATTTCTAGAGCATATCCCCAGGGAGTGTCAAACCAGGTGTGCGGTAAGTCCCATTGTCCAATACTAGATTACCCTAAGTCAATCCCAGAACATCTTGTTGGAGTTGTTACCCCTAGGTACATCTATGATATATCCTCATCCACTTATAGTATCTAGATAATTATGTATTTCTAAGACACCACTCCCTCCATCCTTCACCAAAATTCTAGTACATTTTCCTAAACATTAACTCATCCTTATACTTATCCTTAGATACATCCCAAGATATATAATTATAAATATACCTAGGGATCTTACTAAGGTTTTCTCATCCTATTTTCCAAAGTTTAAATATACCTTCACTTTGATACCAACTATATAGAACCTTTATTTTCAAAAATTATCATTACATAAATTTTACTGAAAACTTAAACTTTATAAAAACAAATACCCAAAAACCATATTTGTTATAGTGCCTTTGGAAACATGGAAACATAAATACTGATATATATGTGAGCTATATTATCTACCACTAGATTCTTCTTGACTAGTACCCTTCTTATACACATCAAAAATAATACATATCTTCACAACATAGGGAAGGAAACATAAAAATGGGTGATCTCAAATGTTCAGTAAGGGTAAACAAGGGTGAAATTTAAGCATAAACATAAGAATAAGGGTATGAGTTTGTTATCATGAAAATAGAAGATCATACCCTACATATCAAAGATAATATACATGAATCATGGAATAAATCTTGGTAGTTCATAAGACATGAATAAAAAGTTAGTAAAGGACATAATCCATGAAAGAATAACATAGAAGTAAGACATGGAACTATGGAAAGCACATAAGCATATAATGAATTCCATAGTAGTTAAGGCATCACTTCCAAGACCATCTTAGTAGTATGGGTTCACTCCCCATACCATCATAGTAGTATGAGTTCACTCCTCATACCATCTTAGTAGTCATGGTTCACTACCAAGACCATCATAGTAGCATGTGTTAACTCCTCATACCATCTTAGTAGTCATGTTTCACTCCCATATCCATCATAGTAGTCAAGGTTCACTCCCAATACAATCTTAGTTTATCTAATGAGATATAAATCTTTACCCAATGCAATTTAGGGAGATATAGGTCTCACTTTTCATGTATTGAAATCTTACATACATGTGCCACAAGATCCTAAATAGATATATCATAACCCATGAAATGAAATTGTTATCATAAACATGCAAACATATCAAAACCTGTGGAAAAATTATAGGTTTCATAATCATTTAATAAAAATATTAACTCGTGAAAGAGTAATTTATTTCATATACATATAACCCATGAAGGAGAAATGGGTTTCATAAAGACCATGACATTAAGCATAACCCATTCTTAAAAAGGATATGAATTTAACCTTTAGATTGTTATGATTAAAATCAATAGGTATCATCTTATATGGAAAATAATTTTGAAATATATTTTAAAAACTTTTCTTGAGGAAAATATCCTTTCTTGTTTGAAAAATTATTTTTAATACATCAAACCATATGAATTTTTTTCTTAGAAAATACCTTGAAAACTTATAAATAAGGCATGAAATAATTTTTAAAAACTTTTTCCTTGATAAATTACAAAATAATATTAAAAACAATTTAAAAACCTTTTTCTTCCAAAAAAACTTTGAAAACATATAAAAAGAACTTGAAAATGTTTTAAAAACCATTATTATTGAAAACTTATAAAATAAGCGTAAAAAATTTCAAAACCATTTTATTTGAAAAATTAAAAAAGAAGCTTGAAAAAATTTCGAAAACCATTTTTCTGGAAAATATATTAATTTTTTTCTTAAATATAAAACATTTTAAAATGAAAATGGAGCTTTGAACAAATGATGGTAAGTAAATCTGTACATGTCGTACGAGGTCAAAAGAACATTCCTTTTTCACAGTAAAAAGGTTAGAAAATTTCCTTGTTTATAAAGTGATAAGAATATTAAATTGAAGAGATTTGTAAAAGAAAAAAAAGGGTAAAATTTTATTTTTTAGATTATAAGAGAATGGTATAATATTCTTAGAAGTTTTTTTTTAGAAAATTTAGATTTCCGACTAAAAAGAGGGTAAATCCATGATTTCTTAAAAACACTTTCTTAACAATCTTATGTACCAAAGGGTGGAAAATGGTACAAATACATGAATATATAATTAATAACCATATTATGATAAATTACATGAATTTTTTGAGATATGGGTTATATGATGTCATTAAATGAGGCATAAACATAAACAATGTTGAAAAAATGATGAGATTGTATCAATAAACTCTTATAACTTAGTAACTTGGGATCATACTCTCTATGTAAGAAAAAAAATTACATGAAGCTTAAGATGTCATGAAAATAAGAATATTCATGATATAAAATGTAAAATGGAAGTATATACACCTTTAAAAATATTTTAGGTTTATAAAAAAATTTGTGTCTCAAAGAAGGAAAATTGAGACAAAACTGTTTTTCTGATTTGGTAACTTTTCAAAGTTAAACTCAATTAAAGAATGATAAAAAATGGGCATGTTAATAACAATATATTTAAGTAAAATATAAATAGAATAAAATCATGGTAATAACATACACCACACAAAAAAAGTGGTGAACTTATCTTGTATCTCATAGAAATTAAAAGTGAGATGAAAATCCCCTAAACTTATGTCTTGACTCTCTCCCTACTCATACAAGATTCCCGTATAATAAATATAAGTTTATTATAAATATTTTAAATAATAAAATTATTATATATTTACCATATTTGGTTTTATTATGACCTTATATGACCCTCTTGTTAATGATCCTATGCTAAGGTTTCACTCCGGGCAATATTCACTTTGTTCTTTGCATGTGTTTTAATTTGTTATATCATTGGTAGTTATATTTATATAATGATTCCATAATGTAGACCATGAAATAAATATCATGTATATCCATTATATTTATATTATAATAATATATTTTATAATGAAGTATGAAATGGAATACACCATTCATGGAGATAGTAAGTGGTACGTACACATGAACACTATTTCCCTTTTTTATTGTCATATTAAAAGAAAGAAAGAAAATGACACACACACACACAAATATATATGTATTTATATATATATATATATCATTATTATATCATCACAACTATATATTATATATCATATAAGTTCACTAAACCCATCCTCAATACATTCCATGTGGTGTGTGAACGAATCACATCCCTTTGAGGGGGCGGTAGTCCACACTTCCTCAAACGAGATTATCATATTAACACCAAATGGAAAGTAAATATATGTGTGTTATAAAAGGAATAAATAAGATTAAATAAATAATAAATATAATATATGAAATATATAAATAGATTTTCCACCATAATGGCCACCATGATTTTTGGTAAAGGAGAAACGAACAATCATCGTTTCGTGAGGCAGTAGTTCACCGTACATAGAAACAGTATGTTCAATATCCAATAGATGGGGGTGTGTGTAAGTGAAGGTCAAAATATTTGCATAAAAAATCATATTATTTTTATTATAATTGTGTTTTCATACAATAATGGAATAAATAGAGTGTATGGGGTGAAGAAGGAAAATAAAGGAAAGGAGCTTGAGAGAAGACGTTACCTCTAAATCGGCTAACTCCTTTGGGGTTTTTCCAAAAGGATTTATTGAGATGATTTATGAAAAAAGTAAGACTTCTAAGATAAAGTTAGGTAATTTTTTAGCTTATTTTATCATATTTTGGGCGATCCAAGGGGCTTGAGAGGTGTGATGAAGTGATAGAGTGCTTGCATTTTTATAGTGGAGATGGAGTGACACTCTTGTAACTACCAAAATGTATTCACTATTGGGTGGTCCACCTTATCAAAAGTGCCTCCAAAATAGAAAAATAATGTCTTATAGAGTAATAATTGTTGATTAAAAGATCCACCACACAAAAATATGTGCATGTTAATAATTTGGTTCCTTAACTTCTAAGATTCCCCAATTTTATCATTTTGGTTTTTATTAAAGCATCTAGTTTTATAATATAATTAATTTAACCATTAATACTAAAATAAAGTGAGATTTATTAGAAACTATAGAGAGAATTAATTATTAATATTACATATAACTTATAAAATAATGTAAAATTCCCATGCGTTTTTTAAATTAATATTAAAACAAGCGCACATGACGCACTAAAACACTGCATAAACACGTACCATGTTAACAACATTTTTATGATATATGGGTCAGTATCTTAATTATAAAAGATAAATTGGTCAATTAATAGACTATATATAATATTAATTAACACATAACAAATAAATTGGCATGATATAGGATTTTTATTAATTTTAAATCATTTAATACAATTTCATTTATTATAAAATAACCATAATATCAATTTTGACATTATTTATTTAATGTTAATTTTAAAATATCAATATAATATTGTAATTCAAATATATTTGGTATAAATATGTGTAACATGATATTTTCATCTAAATAAATAAATAAAGACAATAATTCAATCAATTACCTTTACTTTTAATATTTATAGTTTCATTTATTTTAGTTAATTATTAACTAAATAATCACTAAGTTAGTGTTTCTTAAGTATTTTAAGTAATTAAATCATCTCTAAAAATTATTGATAAATTATTATGATAAAAATAACCCATTTATATTTCAAAATGGTATGTATAACTGAAAATAGTATGTTTTTTACACATCCCAATGTTTTATAATTGTTAAAGGTAAGGAATGTTCCTTTTTTTGTCTTTTTCCTTACATAACCTTTTATATAGGGAAATTCCTTTTAATAATATACCTATAACCCATACATTTAAAACAATGTGGGGATATGGTCTAAATATTGTCATAAAATGGATTTTTGACAAGTTTATAGGACATTTTGGTCCTTTTTATTAAGGTTTAGACCCTTATTAAGCTTAATCATACCTTAATCACCATAATTATTTTTAATCACATTCACTAATAATATTTTTTTAAAAATTAAGTTGATCTTATTATACAAAAAATATCATACTTATGAAAAAATATTATGTTATATTTTCAAAATTAAAATCATAGAAGTTGGAAAATTAAGATTAACTCTAATCCCATAGAGGGGGTGAAATAAAGAGTTTTTAAAGTAGAAAAACTTTCAAAAGTTGTTAAGTTTTTATATTAAATATCAATGTAAAATTGATTATAATGAACTTAATCATATAAATGGATGTATAATTTATATAATGTGACTATAAAACAAATTTAAAATATAATTTATCATTAATAATAATTTAAATGAAAAGGAAGTTTTTTACTAAAATGCAGTAGTTTTCACTATTCATCAAAAATGAAGTTTCTCAGAAAAATCTCAAAAAATAACCCAAGGATAATTTATACATTCTAAATTAAAAAATTATGTTTAGTTTACAAAAATAAAATTCATAAATTTCTAAAAATTGATTTTTTAAATAGGTTCTCCCTTAAAATACAAGAAAAATCGGTCTTGCATGTAGCACAAGCTAACTCAGTGTTGTGTGTACCACAAGCTAAGATAAGTGTTTCATGTAGTGTAATATCAAATTGTTGTTATATATATAGTAAACCAACTCAGTGTTGCTTGTATAGTATGCCAACTTGGTTTTGCGTGTAACACATGCCAAGTTGGCTCTGTGTGAAAGGAATATTTGACTGAGTGAAAAGTTATTTTTAGTGTCATGTGAAGTGAAAAATATAAAAAGATTAAATTAATTCTGAAAAAAATTCACCAAAATATTGGGGGTGTTACATTAACATCACGTTTTAGTGACAAGGGTGATTTTTAGTTTAACATTCTGCAGCTGAGATGATGAGGACTCGATCGTCACCCCTAGGACTTACATAACTTATAACAAAATGAAATTGGGGAAAGGAAGGCACGTGAAATGATGGGAAACGATGGGGTGGAGGAATGGTCACTCGAGGGGATCACATTAGCATGGATATGTAAAGAAGCAATATCCATTTGCATGCCTATGAGAAAGAGAATAACGCATGGAAAGGCTATATGAAACACCACTTGAGGAACCATGAAATCAATTCGTACAAGCCTCGAGGGCTGCACAAGGGATGGGTTCATGAAGAAAAAGGCCTCACAGAGAGGAACTTAGTGAAGGAAAGGTGATTCAGGAAGAGAAGGGGATCTGAAAAGTAAATTGCTTCATGAAGTATGGAAAAAATGATCTCTACAAAGGGAGGAGCTTCGTGAAGCATGATGACCCAGACAAGGCATGGAGTCAACATGTGTTGGGGGGTGACTTGTGAATGATGAATTCTACACAAAGACCTGAGTACCCAAAAGGGAATCCTACCTTTTTTATGGATGTAGGGATTTACGAAGGGAATCCCCACTTGAAGAGGAGGAAAATTGGAGCAAAGGGGAAGCTGGTTCGCAGTGCTCAAGTGCCTTGGGTGATACATTTTCTTGATAGTTTGAAGATAAAAGGGTGATTCATGAATTGAGAGATCAGAAGGTGAAAGTTTAGGGTATTGATGATTTGAGAGGGGGAGAGAAGAATATATAGTCACCCGATGTCACGATGATCCGAGGTCATGACATGAAGGAAATGGATCTTTGTGATTGAAATCCTCTCTGTCGGACTCACAAATCATTCCGTAATTTCTTTGCAGTGGTCACAAACATATCTGTCAGGATCGAAGAGGCTTCCGTCATTTTTCTGCGGAGATTGTAGAGGAGTTCATTCTTCCAGCTTCGTGCTATTTGTGGTGCTGAAGGGATTTGTGATAGAGATTTTCAAGGCCATTCCATTGGTGTTTTTTATGAATTTTCCATTTAGGCATGGATTTAGGCACCAACACCCATGTTCAACCTCATTTTGTAGAAATCTTCATTCAATAAAGGTTTTTTTTTGAAAATGTTAGCAACTTGTACTACTAAAAAATTACCATATACCCATGGTTTTGAACCATGGGTATAACCCATAAAACCGTGGGAGATTAAGTTGTTAGTATAACTTTGATATATATCAACAATTTGAAAATTCTATACGCATGTTTATGAACCATGGTAATAGGTGTATGGGAAATTTTCCATCGTGTCAATAACCCTATAACCAAGATTTTGAAACTATGATTATAAGATTTTAAAAAATGCATGCTTCTGGATTCGAACCATGGACCGTCGCTATTCTATCCACAAGCCTAACCACTACACCACATATGGTTTTCTGTATATAAATATATATTTACTTATATATTTTTCTAAACCATATATGTAGGTGGAAAATTGTGGCAATAGGTTTTCCCATGTAATTTTTTCCCATGGATTTTTTCCCACACTTACACAGGAAAGCTATACCCACAGTTTACTAGAACTGCAGCTATATGGATGACGTATACCCACTGTTTTTAGAGAAATGTGGGAATAAATTTTGAACCCAACCCTATACCCATATTTTTGGGAAACAATTGGTATATGTTTGACATATATCCTCATTTTTTGAGAACTGTGGGTATAAGTCTTGAACCAAGCCCTATACCCACAATTTTGGAAAAAACCATGGGTATAGGTTGGAAATTACCACCTATAGCCACAGTTTTCCAAAAACATGGAAATAGGTTCTAAAACAATCCCTATACCCAGAGTTTTTGGGAAAAATGGGTATAGGGTAACCTATACCCATGGTTTTTTCCAAAACTGTGGGTATAACCTTGTTTTCCAATAGTATTTTTTCATTGTAGGGACATATTCCAGGTTGAGTTCATTAATCTACACATGCTCTTTGATGGAGTGATATTTTATATCCATATAATTTTAGAGAGATAATGTTTTACTAGATTTATTTTTAGATTAACAACACTCTGATTATCACAACCCAAGAGTTGGTGTAAATTCACTTCAACTAGAAAATATTCCAACAAAGTCTTTATCCACATGAGTTTTGTTGCAGCTTGGGTGGAGGAAACATATTTTTCTTCATCCATGCTAAGAGTTACATAATTTTTCTTTTTAGTATTCCAAGTCACAAAAATTTCCCTTAGATATAAAACTCCACCATATGAAGATCTTTTTTCATCCAAACTTCCTAATGAATCAGCATCTGTAAAACCAAACAAGTCAATTCTTCCTAAGATGTCATATTTGATACTAAAATATATTATTCCTTTGATATATCTAATAAATAATTTCCTTTATAATAGATGATATTAATTTGGATCACTTTGTAATATTTCACATAAATTAACAACATACACAATATCTGGTATTGAATTTATCAGATGTAAAAAACTTCCAATCAACTTATAAAATTATTTAGGATCCACTTCCTTTCCTTCTACATATTTAGAAAAATTGGTTTGCACTAAAATTGGTGTGGAAATAGGTTTTGAATTATCCACGAAAAAATTATTAAAAAGTTCTTATAATAATTATCCTGATATAGAAAAATATATTTATTCTTTTGTGAGATTTATAAGCCAAGAATGTGTTTCATGTCACCAAGCATGAAAATTTCAAACAACTTATTCGTCTCTTCAACAAAATTTTCAGAAGTTATTTAATCATTCCTAGTAAAGATAATATCATAAACATACAAAATAATAATGAGGGAGATATCATTATTTTATTTCATATAGTGATTACCATCAACTCTTCACTTATTGAAATTCAACTTCCTTAAGTAAGAATCCAATTTATAATACCAAGATCTCGATGCTTGATTTATACCATACAAAAAATTCTTCAAATTTCACACATAAATTTCATATTTTAAAATTATAAATCCAACCAATTTTTTAACATAAACTCATTCATCAAGTTATCCATTGAGAAATGACTATTTCACATTAATCTAAAAATTTTTATAACTTCATTGTGCAGTAATTGTAAAAAAGATTCCAATTGTTTTTAACCTTTCTACTAGAGAAAATGTATCATTAAAAATAAATTCCATCAATCGGTGAGTAACATTTTCAAACTAATCATGATTTGTTTATTATCACTTCATCATCTTCATTCAAATTGTTTCAGAAAACTGACTTTATAAAAATAATATTTTTTTCATTTGGTTTTGGTATTAGTTCCTAAGTATAAATCTTCACAATATGATCCTACTCTTCACTAATAACATGAATCCACTCTTAATGATTGAAATATTATTTAACATATTTTTCTCAACTTTTGTATACAAATAATTATGTCTAACAAAAATTGATGTTATTCTTTTTGAAATTTTTATTATTGATCACCAATGATTCTTTATACCTACACCTATTTCCTCAAACTAGGATGAGATGTACAAAGTTCTTCCTCTTAACTAAAAATAGATGAGTCTAATTCTTCCATCTCTGTGGCATCATCATTATTGGAATTATTTTAATGTTTCTCATCAACAAATATTTCATCTTCTTCATCATCCTTTTATGTATGTGTTTGTGAAATATCTTCTTCTCCTTTTTCAAGAACTTTTACATCAACAAAATCAACTATGTTTCTTGTTTCTTTGTTGAATCATATATATCCTATACCATCAAGAGTATAGCCACGAAATATCGCATATTCTTTTATTTGATCAAAATTTAAAAGATTTAAACCTTTTTTATTTATGATCTAGGGACTCGTAAACGCCCTTAAGTTTTTCAAACATGGATTTTCATTATAGAACATTTCATAAGGAGACATATTTGAACTTAGTCTGTGGAAACACTAATTCTGAATATAAACTATTGTACTCATTTATTTCCTTTATAAGTAGTGAGAAAGTCTATGTTCAATAAACACAGTGCTTCCTATCTCCACCAAATTTCTATTATTTATTTTAGAAATACAATTTTAATGTGGCGTGTAAAGTGTTCTAAAATCATGGATAATTATATGTTTTTCAAGATAACTTATGAATTATTTATTCTTATATTCACCGTAATTATCAGTTCATAAATTCTTCATAGAATATCCACATTTTTTTTATGTTCTTCTCCTAAAACTCTTAAGCATATTTAGAGAATATAATTTTTGATTCAAATACATAATACAAGTAATGTGAGTAAAATCATCAAGGAAATACTGAATTACTTATCTTTAAAAGTTGATTGTTTACTCATTGAGCCAAAAATATTAGAATGAATTAGTTATATGCGAGGAGTTGAATGAATTTCAACTTTCTTATGCACAAAGATTGTGATTTTACCTTTATAAAAAATTAAACAACAACAATATATTCTTCTTGTCATATCATGAATACCATGAACACTTCCTCACTTCGATAACTTGATCATATTTCACTAACACATATTCCCCAAACTTTAATTCAAAAAATGGTTTCCTTATATCATTCTTAGATAACATTAATTATGTACGTCACCAATCCGAAACAAGTATGTATAGCTCTTGTAACCAATTTTCCATCTTTAAATACCTTCACAAAAAACCATATTTTCTGAAAACAACTTTATTTCCTTCATCCAAAAGTTATAAAACACTCAATAAGATTTATTTTATCCCATAAAAAAATCCTTCTTGGATTTCATTTTTTCTTCCCTAATAATTACATATCCAACACTTTTGATTCTGAGAGATTCATCATTTCTAAACATCATTATTACTTATTTAAAATATTTCACATTATTCAACAGCTTCAAATATCATTTCGTATATGACGATCACCCACTATCCAATATCCAAGGTTGTTACCCTTTTGTAGCTTTGAGAGAAGTATCTATAACGAGATATTTTTCATTACCTTTATCTTCCTTAACATCCAAGTTTTGATAATTTTCATAAACATATTATTTTTCCGGTAAAAAAACAAAACATCCTTTAGAATGATGTTCAATATTCTCAAATATTTCACAAATATTTTAGAGGTCAGAAATTATTTTAAACATAAAAAAATTTCTCATAACTCCTTATTTGAGAGGATTGACTCCCCATAAAAGATTGATTCATGTGACTCATGGGATAATTGAATTATTTTTGATTAAACCAATACATATTTTATGTGTGGAAAAATCCACCACAATACTAGTAGTATCCATAGAAATAATATTTTCCTCTATAACAACCAAAATGCTTGGAGTTATGAATATGTTTTATAAAAACTTTCTTACCTTCCATATCATAAATTAATTGACCCCCAAAATTCCTGTCATCTCTCTGATTCTTCTTATTCAATTCATATTTATTCCCATATTTAACAAAATCATAAGTAGTAAAGAACTTTTTTTTTTCAGACTTTGGAATTTTAAAGATTTTTGAATTTTCAAATTTATTGGTTTTTTCCACATATATGATTTTCTTATATTTATTTTTATTAAGAACATATTAAATCATGTTTTAAACATTATAATTTAATTTTTTTTGATATTTATTAGGTTTACACTTTTTATAACTTTCACCAACTTTAAATATAGAGTTCTTGAAACTTGTAACTCCCTGTTCAGCTTTAGAGAACTTTTGTTGAACAAGTCCTAAATCATCTTCCTTCACTTTTATATTTACTTGAAGATGTCAATTATACTTATTTTATTTTATAATAAATTTATTTAGGTGATCAATATATTCAACCAACTTAGATTTCACTTTAAGAAAATATTATTTATTATTTGATATAGAAATTTCCTTTTTTGGTTTCTTGATTTCCCGTTCATGTCCTATAATCTTTCAAAAAAATTCTTTATACCCTATTTTCAGATGAAGTTCCAACTGATTCTCCTATTATTTAGGACTTATTCTTTTATCACAAGTAAACAATTCATCGTTAACTTTTGAAATAAACATGTTTTCTCTAGAAAATTCAGTGAATTTTTTAGTTTCAACTTCAATATCCTCATCTTCATCATCTTTAGACAAAAAACATAACCTTTTGGATTTGAATAAATTTTTATCCCATTATAATTGGATTTTTAATTGTCAGTATGTTTCTTCTAAGATATTTTTACCTTATAACATCTAAATCACTTTATTATTCATCATTTTTTTCGAGGTAAATTTGTAGAAAATTTCCCAATAGATCCACATTAAAAAAAATTTATAGGTAGATTACTTTTGTAATTTCTTATACCTATTTTCACATTTTTGGAAAACAAGGATAATAATTCATTAATATTATCACTAAACTCATTTTTATATTTGGAATCACCATTATCTTCATCTTCAATAATATTCTTAGATTTTCCTTACGTGCTGGATTTGAAGGAAATTTCTTGAAAAACTTTTGATTTTATTTTCAAAACATCATATACTCTCATTTTATATGTAATGAGAGTACTATGAGGGTCATCCTAGGATATAGTTTCAGGATCTATATCTTATAAAGATGAAACTTTAGCATTAAAACTTTCAGGAATAATTCTTAAGATATTTTCAATAATAATTTAATCTTCCATCTTCTCACTAGTCATCTTATGGTGATAGTAATACCATTAACCGTTGTAAAGAATTCACCAACATATTCATACTCAACCATTTTTAGACCTTCATACTTCACTATCCATATTTTTAACTTGGATTTATTCACCTTCATATTTCCTTCATATATATTTTTCAACTTATCCTAGATACCATCATCAGTCCCAACTCCCTTCAGTCTAAGGAATTCAATTTAATAAAGTGACGATAGTAATGAATTCATATCTATTCCATCATTATCTATATTATTCTTATCTAGACATGTTAGAGGCAAATTTTCAATTAGTGGGGGAAATCCATATGTAGTATCTTCTAAAACATCATTACCCAAAGACATAATATTTGAAAACATTTTATCTTTCTAGATATGATAGTTGTTTCGTTTGAAAATTAGAATCCTCTTACTGCTCACACAATTCAAATTCTCCATAATACATTTTCTTCAAAAACATCAGTAAAGATTAAATGAAGTAAGACTTTTCTCTAATACCAATTGAAAAGGTCCATCCATGATTAATGTAATCAATGAGAGGGAGAGGGAGGTAATTAGTGATATATTTTATTTTTATGTTATATTTCTTATATAATAACCTTTTCCTCCTGTTAAATATTTATCACTTTTCTAAAAAAAAAATTCCAACATACAAAAGAACAAATATATTTATAAGGTTCACTACTCAATAAGAGAATCTAGTCATTGTAATGGTTTAGAAACAATCTAATACCACACCATAAACTACAAAATAATCCTTTTGTGTGGACACAACAAGTTGTAAATACCCTTACAGTTGTGTATCACTATGATCAATACAATATTTCATGTTATTCTTATAACAAAAAAAATGTAAATAAGATTTTGTAACAAGTTAGAAACCTTCACCAATTAGTTTAAAAAATGTCACTGTGCTGCTTTATCAACAACCACGTTTTTAATTCTTCGAAAAAAAATTCTTCACTTTCTTACCTAGTAGTATGTAGGAACAATTTATCCGGAATTATTATAATAAATCAGTTCAATCACAAACTCTGAATATTTAGTTCCGAAACAAGTCTAAATTTTATGTTCAAAAACTAGTCTGATACACTTCTTCCTTTTCCTAGAACTGTCAGTCTGATTGATTGGTTTGATCTGGAAAACCCAAACTATAACTTCATTTGAATACTTCTTCTGTCTGAAAATTTTTCTCAAGAAAATTATATCTAAAAACATTTCTCTAACAACTATATATCAAAAAATATAGTACTCTCACACTCTACCACACATGAGAAGTGTCATAGTATGTTTATTACTTTAAACCCATTTATATATTTTTTCTAGAAGCAAAAAATTTGGTAACCTTAAATTATTTTCATGCTAAATGAAATTCAAACTTTTGAATTAATTTTTAAATTCAAACTTCATTTGACCATTTCTAGACACTTCTAAACTCTTATATATTCTTCTAAAATTTTCTCAATTTATTTAGAAAATCATACTTTGAAATATTAAAATCTCAAGATCTCTATCTAGAAAACATCATTCTAAAACTCTTTGTCACTCCAATTCCTTTATTTTGATTAAAAAATTACAAAATAGAAGACTTCCCATTTCAATGGTTTAAACTTGATAAAATAGTCCTACCATAAACATCATTGTTATTTATATATACTTTATAACCCTCTAACAACATTTGATAGAAACTTCAACATTTCTCAACTTTTCAACTAATTTATGAATTTTTTCAAAAACTCCTCAGACCAATAAAAATGTGCCTGATAAAGCCTAACATCCATGGGTATTTCAGTGTTAGTGTGAATGTGATGAATCAGTCTTTGTTTCCCATTTGATAGATCAATGTTAATAATTCATACGATGGATCAGTATCAAATGTCATCTAATGAAACTTGAACCAATTGAAATAAATCATAATTTACACTAAAAAAATACAATTTGAATTCTCACTTTGATGTATGAATTATATGAAAATGGTTAACTAAATTGTTGTATTTCATCTAATTGATTGGTCTCTAAAACACTTTTGATTAATTAGTTTTAAAAACTACTCTACTTAGTCACACTCAAAAAATTTGATCCATCTGATATGATTTGGATATTCTAATGTTCTTCCTATGATGGAATTATGTATCCAAATTTTTATCAGTGTGAAATCTTTTCTGAAGTATCAGTGCCAACAAAAAATAATTCATTCTTGAAAATCAACAATTGATAGTTCATTCGATGAGTTAGTTCATACAATGGACAGTCCCATCTGATTTATTGGTTGATAAAAATCAACTTCTACATCCAAAATATCACAAATTGATGATCTACGTCCAAAAAAAATTCAACTCAAGAAATTCACATTTTACACTTCTTCCATAAACTCTTGCTTGTATGAGGACTTATCAACGATGTTGATAACATTGAGATCATCATAACATAATCTTAATTAGGAAACCGTTTCTCACCCTTTCTTTCACATATCTTGGATCATAAGTTTTTAAACAACCTATGATGTTAAGGATTATTTTCATAGTAAAGAGTTGTCATATTTTGTGTTGAACATCTAGAATGAAATTATAAATCTTGTAAAGACCCAGAAATTTCAAGGAATTTTTCTTTCTTATATTGTTTGAAATTTTATGAGATGCAGTTTCTAACGGCACCCGATTTTGAGGACCGGTGTGTCCGGAATAATTTTCTGATGTTTTGTTTGGGTACGTTCAGTGAACGAACGAGCAGGTTTTTCTATATTTTTAACCGGTTCTCGGAATTGAAATCTGAGGGCACCAATGAACTCGCAACGCTGGTATTCTCTTAAGGGTACCTTTACCGCAGTTGCGTTTTATGCGGGTTGAAAGTTAATTTTTGGGGATTTAGAATAAATTAAATAAAATTGTGGAACACAATTTTATTTATATCTGGTAGTTTTATCCTACAAGGGGAAGTTATAGGTGGGTCCCACACCCACAAAACCTCTCATGAGAGGATATTTGTGTGGTGGGGCCCACACAAAACCCTAA
The DNA here is from genome assembly GCA_963277665.1 of Viscum album. Classification (NCBI taxonomy): domain Eukaryota; kingdom Viridiplantae; phylum Streptophyta; class Magnoliopsida; order Santalales; family Viscaceae; genus Viscum; species Viscum album. Next base: position 1,928,668,565 of record OY728152.1, on the reverse strand, counting down.
CATTTCAACTCCCTTAAACTCCCCATTAATCCACTTTAATTAATTTGACAACTCACCCTTATTGAGTGTGATCTATTCACCTCCCTCTATCCCATTAATATTTGCCAACACTTCTTAATTAATGAATTTAACTCTTCAATTTAACTAATTAAAGTGTTTGAATTTTTAATTACATGTGTGAATAAAATAATAGCCTTAACTATTATTTCAGTTTGGGCATTCGTTGTGTTGGGAGAGTTTTGAGAAAGATCTAGAGAAAGAGAAGAATAGTGTTCTTCATCCGGTGAAGAACACCTTTCTTCAATGATGAACAACTCCGATGAAGAACCTCCGAAGAATGACGATCATCTCATTCGATCTTCGGCCAATCCAAAAGAGAAGGAGCCACTCGCAAGGAATGCCGACGACGTGCCATCCTCGGTTCCTTATTCCCCAACATCAAAGAGTTGACGCCTCCTCCCTACGACTCTGACTTTGAGCGAACCTTATTTCGAGGTAGGGGGTTATTATTTGAATTCTCAAATTCTCTCGTTTAATTTCCTCATTCTTGGAAAGCATGGCGGATATGGATCAACCAAAACGAGTTGATCTACGATTCATATTAAATTTTAATGTTTGAAGATTCTTGATTTATGAATTTGATGATCCTCTTGCTACTGCTCTAACACCGAATGGTGCGGGACAAACAAACATGGCCTGACCCCTCCGCAGTTCTTCTTGAATGGTGTGTTCATCACGATAAAACGTGGCGGCTTTGCGTTGGGGTGACGGATGGAGAACCCCCATTGATCCACCAAGAAACACCTTCGATGTGCCTCCAAAATGAGCTAAGGAGATCCCCCAAACTTTGAAAACTGGATTTTCCACATAAGGTATGAGTGGGAGGAAGAATGAGGAAAAGATGGGAAATCCCAAGTGTCCTAAGACTTAAAACCCTCGTTTTAAGTGGCCGCACGGTTTGGAAAACCGTGTGCCAACCGTACGGTAGCAACTATCCCACCTGGGGACTTCGCACGGTTTGGCCTCATGGTTTGGAAAACCATGTTCCAACCGTGTTCTAGCCACTGTCTCACCCAGAGAATTCACATGAACTGACCACACGGTTTGTTTAGACCATGCACAAACCATGCGCCCCAGCACAAACCTCCATAACATTGACACCGAGCGTCCGTTTGATGAACCGTCAGTGGCGCTGGAATCCCTGGAGCCAGACGGTGCCTTGAGTATACCCCACTAGAGATTTGGGTTGAGATGGAGTATGGTCATGTTGGATCGATCACGAATCCAACTGAACCCTGGAACTAAAAGGAGAATAACTCTCAGACTGGGTGCCTGATTTACGCGCCGTATGTCACGTTGGGTTTCTTTTGATGAAGAGGAACTTCAAGATACATTAACTTAGGACTTCGTGATAGTTGATGTATCGACCCCTGGGCTCTAGGAGTGGACCCTCCTGGTATCGAGCATGCTGTGTGTGAGAACCCTAGAGATGGCTGCGACTGCAATGACTACTGTACTGGAATATTCCATGGGTTCTACAGTGACAACAACTGTACTGGAATCCTCCATGGGTTCTGTAGTGATGAAAGCTGTACTAGAATCCTCCGTGGGTTCGGCAACGATGAAAACTGTACTAAAATCCTCCATGGGTTCAGTAGTGAAGAAAACTATACTGGAATCCTCTGTGGGTTCGGTAGCGAAGACAACTGTACTAGAATCCCCCTTGGGTTTGGCAGCGATGATGAATCAGTGACTCTATCTGATCATATCTATCTCTATACGAAAGATGTATACCTGTGTGAGCTGAGTCTTGACTTTCAATCAATATCATCGATGTGATTGACTTCTTTATTGTGTGGACTGGGTTGTGCTTGGGCTCAAGAGTTGGAGTTGAACTGGATTGAAGACTTAGGTATATGTATGGGTATATACCTAAGTAGGGTTGGTTGATGCACCGTGTTTGTATCTTACTTCTTGTTTATCCTTAGTGGATATTGTGAGACCTTTCGGGTCTCAGGGTCCCTACTGAGTACCATTATACTCACCCCTGCAGGGGCTATGCCCACACTACATTATGTTGGATGCAGACGACGGATAACACTGCTCGAGGTAGTGACTTGTAGAGCTGGACGGTACCCGGAGGTGGACCACTTGACGAGATGTACACGGAGCAGACAGACGAACCCGAAGTGATGAGGAGACCATATGTACCCACCCTTTAGGTGGGATCACCAGAGGATGACTCGATGGTTTCTATTTTACTTTACTTCAGTTGTACTAGCATTTCAGTTGTACTATACTTACAGTTGGGCTTGTATTTCCGGCCCCTTTCTTTTCAGCACTTACTTTTGTATACACTTCTTCTTAGTGATTACTTCTGTTGTGTACTCAGTTGTGTTGTTTAATTATATAAATTCAATTCCTTGCTTTTATCGGGATTTACACCTTTGGTGCTAGTTGCCAGTCCCTGGCCTATGGAAGGCGGACATGGGGTAGTCACGGCACGGGCCCCGAGGACGGGTCGTGAAAAATTGGTATCAGATGAGTCGGTTCTACCACAGAACTCAGGACTCTGATTATTCTTTTCTATGAAGAAATAGTTTTAAGATTATTGAGTGTGGTTATCAGTCTAGGGAGTCAGGTGTTGGTGCGGCGGCCGACGTATCCATACACCAGGACCCTGACCTCTGATTTCCGACTCGGTGCATGAAAACACTGATTGAATGTGTGTTTCAAAGGTTTTGTTTGTGATTACTTTGTGTTAGCTCACCAGGTATACTGTTTGACCGTGGCACATCTATTTCTTTTCAGGATGGCCCCACGAAGGTAGCCAGCTAGGGTTTTGAGTTACGTGCGAGATAGTAGCCCACCGAGCGACGAGGCCTCGGTGCAGGGCCCCATCACAGTGGAGGCACCAGCAGTACCACTACCCACTGAGCCACCGATACCACCAGCTCCAGTAGCAGAGAGTGTACGCCGCTTGAGCGCGTTGCCTGAGTTTCAGCGACAGAGGATGCCTAGGTTCTGCGGAGAGACGGACCCACAGGCATCCGAGGATTGGCTGGAGGCTATCTTTAGGGTTTTCAGATTAATAGGGACGCCAACTAATCTTATGGTGATCCTTGCTGCGAGTCTCCAGCATGTAGCAGCAGGTATATGGTGGAGCTTGATGCTCCAGGTGCACAACAAGGTGTCTCTTCACTGGACGGACTTTGAGAGTCTATTCTGCTCAGAGTTTGTTCCAGCCACCCTCCATGCAGTGTGGATCTAATAGTTACTTCATTTGCGGCAGGGAATCATGACAGTAGCTCAGTAATCAGTGAGGTTCACTGACCTCTCACGCTACTCCACAGACATGGTACAAGACCCATTCTTTAGGGCCTGGACCTTTGAGCAGGGACTGAGGCACGAGATCAGGGCTTCGACGATTCCCCTTAGCATCCCGACGTAGGTGGGGGTGCTGGAGCGAGCCCTTCTAGTGGAGAGCTTCCTCACAGAGCAGTCTCCAGTAGCGAGACCCACCACATGACGACATGTAACAGAGTCTTATGCAGCCAGTAGTAGACAGATGTTGCAGATGTCCAAGCGGACCAGGCCATCAGGTGGGCGACCTTAGGATATAGGTTTAGTTGTTCGGGGATCCTGAAACAGAGCCAACTATATGAGGAGTAGGCAGTGCTATGCATAAAGAGGGCAGGGCCACATGGATCAAGACTGTCCAAACTGCCATGTAGATGAGCAGAAGACAGTAGAAGGAACTCCCAGGCAGAGACAGAGGTTTTAACATGGTAGTCCGTAGAGAGCAGGTGGATGCAGAAGAGGAGCTGGCCGAGTAGCAGGTGGTGGATGACGTTTCGAGGCTCTACCACCACCACCACCAGGAGGACCACCCCGACCACAGGGATCTAGCAGACAGGGGAAGTCTCAGCTCTAGGTAGTCAAGGCTTATGACCACGGAACACCTGAGATGATTCGAGGTACTATCTGTTTCTACTCCACCTATGCTGCAGTACTTATAGACATGGGTGTGAGTCATTCTTTTATTTCTGCTGCCCTTGTTGGGATCTTGGAGATTCTGACGGATCCGTTGCCTCGATCCTTATGGATAGAGACTCTTACGGGAGTAGAATCGATGATTACACACTGGTGCCGGAAGTGTGAGCTTACTCTAGGAGGTGAGATATTCGGCTGAGATATTCTTGTAGCGGCATCGAGGCCTTACGACATCATCTTGGGTATGGACTGGTTGTCTACAGTCCATGCTCAGATCGACTGTATTAGGTGCAATGTGCGGTGTATTTGCACAGATGGGAGTAGGTTCACCTTCACCAATGAGAATGGAGCCTTTGCAGCATAGGATGAACTTTCATAGAGGAGAGGTTATCCGATCACATATCAATTGGATATTCTCATCCTTGGAGCAGTTTATGTGTAGATTCTGAGATTTCCTGTTGTGGTGGATCAGTATGCAGACATTTTTCATGATGAAATTCCAGGACTACCACCTCGTAGATAGGTAGACTTCTACATTAACTTGTACCCTGTGACAGCACCGATTTCTACTCCAGCATATCGGATGGCTCCTGCTGAGCTTCGAGAGCTGTGGGTACACCTAGAGGAATTGTAGGGAAAGGGATTCATCTGACCCAGTGTTTCACCCTGGGCATCTCTGATTTTGTTCGCTAAGAAGGTGGATAGGAGCTTGCAACTATGTGTCGACTACCTTCGCCTGAATCAGGTGACCGTGAAGAACAAGTACCCACTCCCGAGGATTGAAGACCTATTTGATCAGCTCAAGGGAGCACGTTGGTTCTCAAAGATAGACCTCAGGTTAGGCAATCACCAGCTCAGAGTTTGAGATGAGGATGTGCAGAAGACAGCTTTCAGGTGTCGATATGGCCACTACGAGTTCTTGGTTATGCCCTTCGGCATAACCAAATCTCCAGCGGTGTTTATGAGTCTCATGAATAGGATCTTACAACCTTACCTCGATCATTTTTTCATAGTCTTCATCGACGGCATATTGATATAGTCGACTACTGAGGAGCAGCAAGCCTACCACTTGAGGTTTGTAATGGATAAAATTCAAGAGCACCATCTTTATGGTAAGCTCTCGAAGTGCCAGTTCTGGATTTGAGAGGTTAAATTCTTGGGAAACATCATCTCAGAGGCTGAAGTTACAGTGGATCCAGTGAAGATTGAGGCAATACTTGCTTGGGAGCCACCCATGAGTGTAACAGAGGTGCGGAGTTTCCTGGGTTTTGCTGGGTACTATCAGAGATTTTTTCCAGACTTCTCCAGAGTTGCAGCACCACTTTCAGCTTTGACAAAGAAGATGAAACCCTTCGTATGGTTAGATAGATGCCAGCAGAACTTCCAGGAGCTGAGACAGAGGTTTTCCAGTGCACCCATCTTGGGGTTACCAGAGGAGGGTGTTGGGTACGTAGTTTACTGCGATGCATCAGGGACCAGACTCGGGTGTGTCCTGATTCAGGATTGAGCAGTGATCGCCTATGGTTCATGGAAATTAAGACAGAATGAGCAGAACTACGCTACCCATGACCTGGAGTTAACAGCAGTGGTTTTCTCCTTAAAGATGTGGCGGCACTATCTGATGGGAATGCGCTTTACAGTCTATTCTGACCACCAGAGTCTACACTCCTAGGAAGGGGAATGTTGTAGCTGATGCTCTCAGCAGGAGATCAGGCATTCAACTACTAGGAGAGGCGATAGAGCAGCTAATCGTGTTGCAGATATCCTTTGTGGATATTGATGGAGCAGCCTTTCTTCTGTATCTCACAGTCACTCCTACACTTCTTCAGTGAGTCAGAGAGGCTCAACGTGGGGACGTTGACTGTGAGGCACAACATGTTTAGATATCCTCAGGATAGGCACCTGATGGATTTTCTGAATGAGGGGAGCACATCATCCTCTTCTGGGGACATACCATGGTACCAGTTTCACTACAGGAGGAGGTGATGAGGGAGTTCCACACATCCCCTCTAGCAGTACATCCTAGAGTGGAGAAGATGTATCGGGACCTCAGATGACAGCACTAGTGGCCTGGTATGAAGAAGGCAGTAGCAGAGTTCGTTTCACGATGCCTCACTTGTCAGCAAGTGAAGGTAGAGCACCAGGTACCAGCAGGCTTGGTACAACCCTTAGAGGTCCCAGAGTGGAAGTGGGATGGGATATCCATGGATTTCGTGACGGGGCTTCCACGTACATCCAGAGGACACGACTCTATCTAGGTGATCGTAGACCGACTCACCAAGTCGGCCCACTTCCTACTGATCAGAGATCAGGGATCAGTAGATAGCATGGGATGCCTCTACATTCAGGAGATCATACGATTTAATGGGGTGCCATGGTCTATCATTTCCGATCGTGATGCTCATTTCACTTCCCGGCTATGGAAGTGGTTACAAGAGGCTTTTGGGACGTAGCTACGTCTGAGCACCACCTTCTATCCTCAGACGGACGGCCAGACAGAGAGGACCATTCAAACTCTTGAGGACATGCTCCGTGCATGTGTCCTTGACGTTGGTCGCAGCTGGGAGGATCATTTACCCTTGGTGGAGTTTTCGTACAACAACAGCTACCACTCCACCATCGAGATGGCACCATACGAGGCATTGTACGACTGACCTTGTAGATCACTTCTATGCTGGACTGAACTTGGGGAGTCCGCACTTGTAGGACCAGATATGGTTCAGGATACGATGGTGAAGGTGCAAATCATCTAGGAGTGGATGAAGACTGCACAGAGTAGACATAAGTCCTATACTGATAGGAGACAGAGACCACTGGAGTTTGAGGATGGTGACCACATATTCCTATGGGTCTCACCTCGATGAGGTATACAGAGATTTGGCCGGGGCGACAAGTTATCTCCACGATTCATCGGACCTTTCTAGGTCCTCAGCAGAGTAGGTAAGGTGGCTTACCACCTGGACCTTCTACCTCAGTTGCATCGGGTGAACAATGTCTTCCACATATCTCAACTGAGGAGATACGTGCACGACCTGTCCCACATCATCGACCACGGGGAACTGGACATCGATAACGGGGCGACATTCACAGAGGTCCCATTAGAGATCGAGGATCAACAGGAGCGGGTCCTATGTGGACAGTCTATTCCTCTAGTGCACATTCGCTGGCAGCATGGGAACCTCCAGGAGAGCACATGGGAGCGGGAGGCTCAGATGCATGCTCAGTACCCTCATTTATTTCCCTAGTGTATGTTGTAGCTTTACGGGGATGTAAAGACCTGATGTGAAGGTAATGTAAAGTCCCAGAAATTTCAAGGTATTTTTTTCTTTAATTATTTGGAATTTTACGAGTACACAGTTTCTGACGACACCAGATTCTGAGGCCCGATGTTCCAGGAATAATTTTCTGAAGTTTTTTTCTGGTACGTTCAATGAACGAACGAGAGGGTTTTTCTATATTTTGAATCGATGCTCAGAATTGAAATCCGAGGGCACCGATGAACTCGCAGCGCCAGTATTATCTTAAGGGGACCTTTACTGTAATTGCGTTTTATGCGGGTTGAAAGTTAATTTTTGTGATTTAGAATAAATTAAATAAAATTGTGGAACACAATTTTATTTATATCTGGTAGTTTTATCCTACAAAGGGAAGTTAGAGGTGGGGACCACACCCACAAAACCTCTCATGAGAGGATATTTTTGTGGTGAGGCCCACACAAAACCCTAACATTTCAACTCCCTTAAACTTCCCATTAATTCCCCTTTAATAAAATTGAAAACCCCCCCTTATTGAGTGTGATCTCTTCACCTCCCTCTCTCCCATTAATATTTTCCAACACTTCTTAATTAATGAATTGAACTCTTCAATTTAATTAATTATATGTTTGTATTTTTAATTACATGTGTGAATAAAATAATAGCCTTATCTATTATTTTAGTTTGGGCATTCGTTGTGTTGGGTGAGTTTTGAGAAATCTCTAGAGAAAGAGAAGAATAGTGTTCTTCATTTGGCGAAGAACACCGTTCTTCAATGATGAACAAATCCGATGAAGAACCACTGAAGAATGACGACCATCTCCTTCGATCTTCGTCCAAGACAAAGGAGAGGGAGCCACCCACAAGGAACGTCGACGATACGCCATCCTCGGTTCCTTCTTCCCCGACGTCAACGAGTTGACGCCGCCTCCCTGCGACTCCGACTACGAGCGAACCTTATTTCGGGGAAGGGGGTTATTATTTGAATTCTCAAATTCTCTCATTTAATTTCCTCATTCTTGGAAATCATGGTGGACATGGATCAACCAAAACGAGTTGATCCACGATTCTTATTAAATTGTAATGTTTTAAGATTCTTGATTTATGAACTTGATGAGCCGCTTTCTACCGCTCTAACACAGAATGGTGCGGACCAAACAAACATGGCCCGACCCCTCCACATTTCTTATTTAATGGTGTGTTCATCATGATGAAAGGTGGCGGCTTTGCGTTGTGGTGACGAATGGAGAACCCCCTTTGATCCACCAAGAAACCACTTTGATGTGCCTCCAAGATGAGCTAAGGATATCCCCCAACCTCTAAAAACTGGATTTTCCTCATAAGGTACGAGTGGGAGGAAGAACGGGGAAAAGATGAGAAATCCCAAGTGGCCCGGGACTTAAAACCCTAGTTTTAAGTGGCCGCAAAGCTTGGCTGCACGGTTTGGCAAACCATGATCCAACCGTGCGATAGACACTATCCCACCTAGGGACTTCGCACGATTTGGGTGCATGGTTTGAAAAACCATGTCTCACCTAGATACTTCGCACGGCCTGACCACATGGTTTGTTTAGACCATGCGCAAACCATGCGCCCCTGTACAAACCTTCATAACTTTGGCACCGGACGTCTGTTTGACGAACCATCAGTGGCGCTGGAATAATTGGAGTGAGATGGTGCCTTGAGTATACCCCACTAGAGATTTGGTTTGATATGGAGTATGGTCATGTTGGATCGATCACGAATCCAACTGAACCCCAGAACTAAAAGGTGAATAACTCTCAGACCGTGCGCCCGATTTACGTTCCGTCTGTTGAGTTGGGTTTATTTTGACGAGATGAAACTTTAAGATACATCAACTCAGGAATTTTTGATAGTTGATGTATCATCCCCTTGGATCGAGGAGCAGACCCTCCCGGAATCGAGCGTGCTGTGTACGGGAACCCTAGAGCTGGCTGCGACTGCAACGACAACTGTACTGGAATCCTCCATGGGTTCGGCAGTGACGAAAAATGTACTGGAATCCTCCGTGGGTTTGGCAGTGAAAAAAACTGTACTAGAATACTCCGTGGGTTCGGCAGTGATGACAACTGTACTGGAATCCTCCATGGGTTCGGCAGCGACGACAACTGTACTGGAATCCTCTGTGGGTTCAGCAACAAAGACAACTGTTCTAGAATCCTCTGTGGGTTCGGAAGTGATGATGAATCAGTGACTACATCTGATAATATCTATCTCTATACGAAAGATGTATACCTGTGTGAGATGTGTATTAACTTTCAATCAATATCATGAATGTGATTGACTTCTTTCCTGTGTGGACTGGGTTGTGCTTGGGCTCGAGAGTTGGAGACGAACTGGATTGAAGACATAGGTATATATATGGGAATATACCTAAGTAGGGTTGGTTGATGCACCGTGTTTGTATCTTACTTCTTGATTATCCTTAGTGGATATTGTGAGACCTTGAAGGTCTCGGGGTCCCTACTAAGTATCGTTATACTTACCCCTGCACGGGCTATGCCCGCACTACATTGTGTTGGATGCAGATGACAGACATCACTGATCGAGGTAGAGACTTGTAGAGTTGGATGGTACCCGGAGGTGAACCACTTGACAAGACGTACACAGAGCAGACAGACGGACCCGAAGTACTAAGGAGACCATCTGTACCCACCCTTCAGGTGGGATTCCTAGAGTATGACCCAGTGGTTGCTGTTTTACTTTACTATAGTAGTAATATCTTTTTAGTTGTACTGTACTTACAGTTGGCCTTGTATTTCCAGCCCCTTTATTTTTAGCACTTACTTTTGTATACAGTTCTTCTTAGTGCTTACCTATTTTGTGTACTCAGTTGTGTTTTTTACTTATATAAATTCAATGCCTTCCATTTTATCAGAATTTACGCCTTTGGTTCTAGTCACCATCCCCTGGACTATGGAAGGCGGGCTTGGGGTAGTCACGACATGGGCCCCCAGGACGGGTCGTGAAAAATCTGATACATATTCCCACTGTAATCCAAAAACATCATTCTAGAAAAAATACGATTTTGAAAAAAGATCACCTAGAAAATATCATCAGAATAAAAAACTAAAATGTGATGTAATTTCTTAAGAACTATGCATCCAATCTTCCGAGTCTGGTAAAACTTCTTCTAATCACAAAAAATCGAAGAGAATTTATTTCTTTAAAATAAAATAAAATAAAAAATATTCAACAAACACTTATTACAAAAAGTGAAAAGAAACTTTTATCCAACTTGGTCCCAATACACTTAACATTATAATATGATGTTATATTTGTGATGATATAATGGTTGGATATAAAAGTATGAAAAATGAATATTTTTTCCTTTGGTTTTGGTAAGGATTTTTTTAAATGAATTATTATGAATATTAATTATTTTAAATGTTAACCTTATTCCTTTATAAACATGGGTAATTGATGTAGTGACATTTAGGGTAATGTTAGATTTTAAATTGTTATACTACTAGAATATATATCATAATTTCTTATAGTTTTCTCTTTATGTTAAGGTTATCTATAAGGGTTAGTGTTCTTTACACTTTTTCTTCTTATTCTTAAGCCCCTTATCAATTTTTACACCAATGTAAATCATTCCCTATTTTATTAAAATATGCAATTAAATTCATTTTGTAATTTTACCTCTTTTATTATTAAGTTATGTTTTATTATTTTATGGATCTTATGGGTTTCAATATGATTTTTAATAGTAAAGGAGTTGATGTAATTTTTTTGAAGAGGGTGATTATCCTTGTGGTTTTGATTAGTCTAGGGAGAGTAATTATAGAGTAGTGACATGAATTTAGGAATGGCCTTATTGTTGAAATGAGTTGTTTGTGATGTGTGTTTATCTACTTTCACCTTTTTGGTTTAATTATTAAGGGTAGATGTTTAAAGTTAATTAAAGAATGAGTGATTTGATTTATGGAGTAATTTTATTTAATTGTTTGTATAATGTTTATGAGATGGTTTTAGGAGTAATATGAGAAAATATGAAGTGGATTTTAATTAATTTCCTTATAAATAATAATGGTATTTACCCTAAAAACCAATTTATAAAACTTTTTTTTATTTTAATTTTATTATATCATTTCCCTCTAACATTTTATGAATTATATATGTTTATTTGACATGATTCCTTGATTTATCTCATGTTATTATATATATTCATTCCGTATGAGTATTTATGTTATTTTATTATTAAATGATCTAGTTCATCTAGGAACTATTACTATTTAAACCCATGGAATGAGTAATAGTCCTATGAGTGATTTCTATAATATCGATATTATTATAAAATCATTATACCTTTATTACCATGGAAACATGGTAGTATGAAAATATTCTTGTAAATTGATTATACATGTACCATAAACTATCTATGATTTTACCTATAACTTATATTCTTATTATTGTGGTCATCATAATTATTATTATAAATATGTTATTTTAATATTCTCAATAGGTTATTTTTATAAAGGTACATTTTATATATATTCCTTCAATCAATAAACAATAAGTCATTGATGAAGTTTCCTATAGAGAGCTATTAGGGGTGCCTATGAAACTCAATATATTTTTCCACTTCCCCCATACTAGTCTACATACTAGAACATGATATGATTATCTCTTTACCCATCTTAGGTTTCTTAGAAAACTCAATTATCCTTTCCCATTTTTATATATAGAAGTATCATTGTAACTTGATTAGTTTTTATATCTTTCTAATGTTATGTATTCCAAGCATTGATCTAAGAATGTTTGGATCCTCTTAGTGGCATGAAGGTCATACTTTGAAATTTTATGATTTATAAGTTAAGTAATCATTAGAATGGTTTTATTTTTTTTATGTTTTAAATGATAAATTAGTATACATATAAATTACATAGATACCTTTACAAACATTCAATTAATTATTTACCTATGGGAGTTGATGTCACTTGCTGGTTCCCACTAGATCTTTGCATATATAGTTTTCATGTGCACCTCAGTGATCATGCAACATCACATTTAGAATTTTAGGTATGAGAGGGTTAAAAATAACTACATGGTTAACATTTATAATAATTTGGAATTAGTGTCATATTAGTAGTATAATACTCTACCGGAATATGAAATGCAAGTGTTTAAAATTGGTAGGAGGAGTCATTATCATACCACCACATTTATTTTTTTTTTTCATTTTTTTGAGCTTGGTTGCTGTATATTTTATGATTTAACTATTTAAGTATGTTTTCTTTCATTAATAGATACTATTTATGTTATATCATTAAACATGTACAATATATACTCTTTATATATATATTTTGATTCATATTTTTTTAGAATATTTGATATATGGACAAGTTATGCTTGATTTTCAAAAGAATCCATTATTAGACTATATAATTGTTATAAGAGTGTAAATTATTCAAAAATAATTTCATTAGACCATTGGAACTTGTTAAAATAAATAAATGTTGAGTAACACAATTGGGGTATGTGGTGGTTTGATTTAGGTCGATAGAAAATCCAAGTCAGGTCATTATATCTGATGGTCGAATCTTGTCATGGGTGAGGGATAACCTTAGAGATACTAGATATCTATATATAAATCCATATCTTCTATTGAATATTAGTCACACCCAATATAAAATATCAGGAAGTGGTAGTGTAATAAAAGTTAACATAAACATGTAAGTATACACATTATTCTCATATGAATATCTCTATTTACCTAAATATCTACTCCTTATCATGATGAACTGTTGGTAGATATAACTACCCAAAATTAACAATATTTAAAACCATAATATTGTTATGTTTATATAGAATTTTTCAACAAGTACCATCAATAATTACCTAAATGAACTATTTTTAGTTACCTTGTAAGTTCCATCATTAATTACCCATTTAGCATCATTATTATTTACCTATAAATACCATTGGTAATTAAGTTGAAACATTATTAATAATTAAATTGGAACACTATTGACATTTTTTTTGAATAACCATTAATAATTACTTGGTATTAAATGATAGATAATCCCCACATGTATTCACTGAGGGGGTGTGAATTAGTGAATATATAGTGTTATAATTTCTCTTAAATTAACTTTAATCATAAGTTTTGATGAATGAAAATAAGATATCTTCCAATATTTATTCTTTAACACTATATTTTATGAATTTAATCAACTCAATTCAGTGACCTTATTTGAGCTTCCACACAACCACAGTGAAAAAACAATTATACAAGGTTCACCATTCAAATTGAATGGATTCATCTTTAGTATTACATGATATCATACATTTCCATAAGATACACTAGTATAATCTAATAGTTTCTACATTTATTGTTTATCCTTGAAAAAACATGAATTCAAATGTCTCCCAACATAATAAATGTGATAAAAAAAATTAAATATAGATCTTCAAATGATACAATAAATATAATCCTCACCACCATGAGAAATATTCAAATTTATTTCAATATATTAGCACATATATTTCTTATATTTGAATACTAAAACTCAAAAATTAAAAAAACCCCATTCCTTGATCACCCAATATCTTTTCTTAACATACACTAAGATGTATTGATGTATATACTAGTGTTTGATCATCAAAAAAAGTATAAATTCATTAGATCAATAAAAAACCAAATAATTATATATTTCTCTTTAAAGTGATCATTCAATCATTAGTTTCTAAGGATTCATCCTTCAAGAATTATGATATTGAAGGAAAATACTGAATCCAACATTCTATGGGTGTTATATCCTTCTTATCACTATCTTATTAATTTATTTTACTCTCAAAATTATACTAATTTTTTTTGTAGAAACCCTATGAGAAATAAGAGAAAAAATGATAGATATAAGATCAAAAGTGGGAAAAAATAATGAGAAGAATATCACAAGACATAGAGATTTATATGATTCAAAAAATTATCCCTACATCCATAGAGAGGTATAAAATTCACTTTCATTGGGAGTATAAATTACAGGGTGTAATAATAGTTTCAAGTATGAAAAAAACCTAGATTTAATGAGCTCATAAAGAAGAAGATTCACTATTACACTAACCGCACAACAAGTCTATTGTGCTATAGTTCCATAGAAACTCAAGTTAAAATAAATCAGGCTACACCATTCTTATAATCTTCCACTTGAATACTGATCTTCTATATTGATTTTATTTGATTATAATAACTTATAAAACTTACTTAATCTAATATCTTACTCTTCTTTACTCCCCTAATGTGTGCTTTCCATTCAGAACATCAATTTCAAGACAAAGATTCATGAAATACCATCTATTTTACATTTTTTCCCAAAGTGTTCTACCATATTCTACCTCTTATCCTACATTCATAAGTGGAGACCAATAGAGGCACAAAAATGCCTCAAATTCTCTATCACCATTGGATTTGTCAATATGTATGCTATATTATTGGTTCCAAGAATCTTATGTGATATGAAAAACCCATATTATATCCTTCCCATCATAAAATTTAACTTTAACTAAATATTATTTATATAGGAATGAAATACTAGGTTCTTTATATGATATATGGAACAATAATTATCAAAATGTAATAAATTTTCCTATCACTTTCTGTATAGATCATCCAAGAATTTCTTCAGAAAAACCATCTCCTTCCCAAATTATATTAATAAAATGAATTCTATCTTTATGGTGGATAAATCCACCAATTTCTACAATTGATATATCTAGCTTACTACAGTTCCTATATAGGTAAATACACAACCTATGGTACTCATTCTTATATTGAAATCACCTACAAGGTTAGTATCTAGATACCCCTATATTAATTTTCCTTTCCCAAAATACATAGATACTTTATTCCCTTAAATTACCTTAGTTTCCACTTAATAGCTTCAAATTTTTTTTTTCTAGGGTTATCCATGTACCTGATCATAACACCCATTGAATGAGAAATATCAATCCAGGTACTGACCATGGAATACATCAGGCTTTCAACAACTGATGCGTATGGAATCCTTTCCATGTATTCAACCTCTTCTACTATCTTTTTTTATTCCAAAAAGTACATTTTTTTTATTTTGGATAAAATATATTTTTTGGTTTAGTGGAAACCTTACATCCATTTACCAGAAATATTTGATGAGTTCTCCTTTGATAATTTTAAATATCTTTCCAAGGCAATAATAACTATATTTTCTTCTAAAATACATTATTTTCTCAATTTTTTTAATGTATTCATCCTATGATAACATCAAGGATCCAATTGTGCAGTCTCTCTTGATATTTATCCAAAAAATCTTACCAGTTTCTTCAAGAACTTTCATCTTGGACTCCTTATACAGTTTTTCTTTCATCTCCTTAATCCTATGCATTCATGATCCTACAATGAGCTTATCATGCATATATAAAAGTGGTATAATGTATCCAACACCAAAATAATTGATTCAGAAGAATTGATCCATGAAACATAATTTGTATGAATTTTTAGTCCTGAAAGGATTGATTTTTTTTTTCACTACCTTGCTGCTTACTTTTACCCATATAAGATCTTATGATGTTTTTACACCAATACTTCCTTCTCATACTAAATCTATACCTCTATTTGTCTCATATAAATATCCTCCTCCATTTCTTCATGAAGGAAATAAATTTCAAATAAGGATACTCAAGATGTAATTATTTTGATGCAATAATATTGAGAACCCCCCAAATGGTAGTAATATTCACTATAGGTGAGAAAATATTAGTGAAGTCTATACATTCTTTTAATTGGAATCCTTTCAATACCAGCCTTTCCCAATAACTATTCTTACCATTATGTTCTTACTTAACATAGTATACCCATTTTTTCAACAATTATTCCTTTCCTTATGTCAAAGGTGTCATCTCTAATATATTTTTATCATATAATGAATAAATATCCTCCTTCATCACTAGCTCCCATTTTTTGACCCCTTCAACTACATTTATTCTTCAAAATATTTTGGTTCTCCACCCATAGTCAATAAAAAATGATTTAAGTATGGTGAATACCTATGCATGGGCCATCTTAACCATTTTTATCTCTTAAAAACCACATTAGAAGTAGGATCCTATAGTTTTGGAATCACATGATCAGGTACACCATCAAGATCCACTTTCTCTTGGAACTCTGATTATTTATTACCACTATCAACTTTATCTACATGATGATACTTGTATTTGAAACCATCATTAAATATCACATTATATATTTTGATAATCATCTTGTTCTTATCATACAAAAAGAGATAATAGAACTCTTTACTACCATTCCCAATAAAAAAACATGATTTAGATATAGCACCAAGATTTTCACTTTCACCAATATCTACATGTTAATATTCCTAAAAACCAAAGACTCTTAAATGTGTGAGTATTACCTCATTTTCATACTGGATATCCTCAGGTATACATTCTCCCACTGGTACAGATGGACTCCTATTGATGTGATATGATTCCATATTCACTACCTCTTCCTAAAAGGTCTTTGGTAACCTTGAGTGCAAACTTATACTCCTAAAAAATTTATGAAAAATATAATTTATCCTTTCATTCATATAATTCTATTATAGTGTACTTGGAATAGTCTTATCCCATAAAATTCCTTTGTTAGAACAAAATTCCACAAATCCTATACTATTACACCCTCATCCAATATCAGACCACAAAAATTTCATCTTTGATTAGGAATCATTATCCACCATGGAATTCTACTTCTAAAAAATGTTAAATACATCAGAGTTTATTTTCATAAAGTAAACCCATACCTTCCTAGTTGATTCATTGATAAATGTTACTGAATATAGTGACCCTCCAAAGTAATGTACTGGTGCAGGCCCCCATACATCAATGTGAACTAGGTCCAGTTTCCCATCCTTTGGTGTTCTACCTTCTTTTGAAAATAATACCTTCTTATTCTTTCCAAGGATACAATCTTTACATAACATAACTAGTACCGACTTTAGCTCTGGTAGAATTCATTTTATTTAAGCACCTTTATACCCTTATCACTCATGTGTCCCCACCTGTAGTGCCATAGTTTTGAATTCCAAATAGAATTTGTTGATGCAATAATGTCATTATAAGTATCTATCATGGTGTGTAGGGTTTTATTATTTACTCCATGATCTATAATAATAAATCCCATGGTAATATTCCCTTCACCACCAGTGAATGTGGTAATAAAACCTTCATCATAAAGCTATCAGATAGAAAAAAATTTCTTCTTAGTCAAGGGGTATTCCTTACATTCTCCTAAACCCAAAAAATCTCACTCTTGGACTTGATCTATTCATCAATATTCCCCACAATTATTAGGGTTTCATTAATATAAAGATGTACAATTCCAAAATCTCCAAACAATTTTATTTTTCAAAAAAAAACATTCATTAAATTGGAAGGTAAACAAACCCCTAATTCTAAATCCAAGAATCCATAGGGATTTACACACTTAGAAACAACACATCATCAGTTCCTCCAACCACAATGTTTGTTATATAGGTTTTAAGAACCTTCAATTTTTTATACACTCCTTCTTGATGTGTCCTTTTTCCCCAAAAATATAGTAGGTCAGACTAGGCCCCTTTTCCTTATCTCAAATATTTTCTCTCTATTTTTATCATCCTATTAGATTATACCATTTTACCTATCTTTCTATTCCTTCCATGTTCAAAGTAGAATCCAAGAACCTTTCTGATTCCTTCTTAAAATATGCTCACTGATAATCAGTTCTCACACATCCTTCTAAACCATATTTGTATTCCTCAAATAATTGCTCACAACTATATAGTTTCTTCCCAACTATAAGGGGATAATGATAGTAAAACTAGTTCATATACCTAATTATCAATCACAATTCCCATATATGTCAAATAACTTGTGATGGTGTAGAATTATTTGACGTGATCTGTAAAAATATTCCCTTAAATAATTTTCCAATTTAATAGTTGTCACATCAGGTAAACTTAATTTGATATAAAAGGATTATCATATATATTAATAAGATCTTTCATCAGCCCAATCACCATATTCTCCTCTCTGATGTTGAATTCCATTTTTTTCCAATGTTAGGTGAACAACACCAAGAACCTATTGATCTAGTACCTCCTAGTCTCTCTTCTCTATATCCATTGGTTTTATAGCCAAAAGTAGCAAGTACATATTTTTCTAATAATGAAAATACTCAATCTACATCCTCTAGTATCTAAATTTAGTTCCATAAAATTTATTTATATTCACCTTTCCTTCCTCTATAACTAATTTTTAATTTTAGAAAACCAAAAGTTGATCTTTCAAACGCAACCTTTGATACCAGTTGTTGCAGAAACATTTGGAGAAACAAGTGACAAAACGATCCAGAAAAGTGTAAAATGGAAAAAAAGAATGATAATAGGATCCCATGACATAAATATTTATGTGGTTCAAAAAATAATACCTTAATCTATAGAGATGTAGAAAATTAACTATGAATATGATCAATAATTACATGGTATAATCAATGTTATAATAACAAAAAAAACCCTAGATCAAACGAGCGCATAAAGAAGACAATTCACTACTCTACTAACCACACAGTAAGTTCATTTTTATATAGTTATGCAACCACCCATGCCCAAAAAAATTAGGGTACACTATTCTAACAACACTCATAAAACCCAAAAATGTTTTATCTCTTTGAATTTTCTAATTCAAATTAAAAAACAACTTATATATCAAATTAAACTATAACTACCACTAAAATTTAATTGATTCAATCGTTTAATATCTTTAAATCAACTTTGATGTCATATATTTCTATTTGGGATAAAATTATAGTTATCCATAAGGTGAAAACTAACCCACATCATCAATACCCTTAAATATATACTCTATAAAAAACTAGGACATGGTTAGTTAAACCATGGTGTTTCTTTTCTTTAACCAAACCAAAATTCTTTGAACTACTCTTTCCAATTTGAAAACCATAGAAAATAAAGGCAAACCAACATGTTTATATTCACCAATTTTATTCTCTATGTGAATAATTATTGTTTACCAAAATTCACATGTACCTATGATTTTTTGAGTTTGTGAAGAACTACTTTACAAAGGAAAGTATTCATTGGGACTTTACCAGTGACACTTTGTGTTTAAATTGGCCAAGAGTATTGGAGGTCAGACTAATATCACCCTATTAGGGAGAATTATTTCCCACTTTAGGATAATCTTAGTCATTTTAATGAATCCTTACCAAGTATCAGTATAGAACTAGTTACCATCATTTTAGCGATTCAATCAAAATCATGATTTGATGTGAAACTATGTACAAATTAGAGGTTCTCAATGGATGTGAACATATGTATATATCATATATTCTCATTTTATGTGACCAAATATATGTAATATAAGTTATCTATCAATGTTACCATCTATATATATCGAAGTATATCAATTATGTAACCATATATATATATATGTATTATTGGTTCTCCATCTTTCTTTTACTAATTATTGGTGCAATATTTTAAAGCTACACTGTTGGGAACTCTATAGTTTATCACTATCTAGTGAGTTAATGGATGTTTATGGTATTTTTTTTGGGATAATAAGAGGGTATTTCTATATATACCAATAAAGAGAATTAGAACCCATATTTTTTAGTGTTTCTTAATAGGACACACCTTACATTTTAAGGTTTTGTGATACAAAACATAGAGTTCCTTTTAAGGTTGTGAATTCATAACCACTTCTAATAGATTCAAATTCAGTAGAGTGAACTATAAGGTAAAAGTTTTATAATTATGATCAATTTGGTTCATATGATTGATAAACAATTTCTAGATTACCGTGTCTATTTTTAACTAGACTATAAAAGGTGTGATGCGATCATAGGGGAATACATCCCAAGTGAGAGTTAATCATATGATTTATTAGGGAATATGGTCCAATGAGTAGGAGTGACATGGTTCACAAGGAATATGGAATAGTGAGGGTAGAGGCTTCATAGGGACTATGACCCTATGAAGATATGATTTTGGATGTTGGTTTTGAACCTTAGAGAGGTGTCCTTCATATCTTAACTAATAGGAATGAAATCGCATGTAGTTCAAGTTGCACAGTTTAAGAACATGTGACTATACTATTCAATGTAATTTAATGTTTGAGGTTATGAAATTTTTCATGTAGTGTTATGCTATGTGATAATGGGTTTTGTGTCATAATAGAGGTGAAAATAGAAGATTGAATTGGTATTATACATGGGAGGGCCATGTATATATGTCCATGTCTCATTGATGTCTCATGGTGATGAAATCATCAATGGGAACATGGTCAGGGCTTATACCTAGGAAGGATCCACCACCATAAAGATGATTTAGGGATTACACATAATAGAAGGACCTTGTAAGTATATACTTCTAGACGAATTACGATAAAAAAGGATAACTTGACTAATAGGGAATATGCTCACATGGGAAATAGGTTTGGGATTACGCATGAGATTCCCTTATATAGATATCTCAAGCTCATTAATGTCTCATAGTGATGAAATAACTAATGGGAACATGGGTGAGGATTTTACCTAGGAAGGAGGCCCATGCATGCCTGGCTTATTGAGTGGACCATGTTGGTCAACTCAAAACTCCAATATCCAAGATGAGCATCCTATGTGAGGTAAGTCTCATCGGTATCCTCATAATAGGGACCCTCATTATCAAGGGATTAAATGACCATGATTAACCTGAGGTTCCTTTCATTATGAGAATAAAACCTAAGAGATTCCCTTTATATATGGTATATATGATCGAAAGATTACACACTGATGTGAATAATCTAATCATGTATCTCTGGAGGTTGTAGAGGATGCCTGGGAGAATGCCATCCAGGGATGAATTGATCTAGGATAATGACTTTTCATAATATCTTTCAAAAAATATTATCATCCCATTTGAGAAAAATGAATGAATGAGGTGACCAAGATGATTTCATATAGGTTTGGAATGGTAAATTAGGTGAATGAAACTCTTTTAGGGGTACTGAGGTGAATCATAACCCTAATTAGAGACTAGGGATAATTAGGGAACCCTAATAGGAGACTAGGATAAAATTTTTACCTAGTGGGAGACTGAGGTGAAATAGTTCCCTAATGGCTAGCTTGGGTGAATGGGGAACCCTACCAGGAGACTAGGGAGAAGTGTCACCCTAGTGAGTGCGTAGGGTGATGTGTTCACCATAGTAAAGGTCTAAGGTAAAGTGGTTATAGTAGTTGGGATTTTGGGTGATTAGTCACCCTAATATAGATCTTTGGTAAATGATCTCCCTTATATAGATAATGGGTGAATGATTACACTAAGAGAAGTCTATTATGAATTTTCACCCTTATTCTATGATCCTAGGGGAATTGGCCACATGGCTCCTTAGTGTGTATCGCTTGGGGGGGGGGGGGTACTTCACCCTAGTTTTAGAGATGTAGGGATTAAGTGGTCTTACATAAAGGATTTGGCATGTTAATCCTTCAAGTAACTAAATTTCACCAAAATCTTGATTACCCCCATTGGTTTTATGCCTAATAACCCACATGAATATGGAATAGATGACTTGGGAAGCAATAGATTTGAGCATCACTCCATCTTTTTGAAAAGGTATCAAATAAGGGCCCCTTGGGGTATATTTAAAGTCTTAACCTAACCTAGGTGTATGGATCTCCCAAGGGGTACCTGGGAACATAGAGTAGGCATATAGGGGTGGATCACACTATTCAGTAGGGTGGATGACTCAGGTGAATCATTTGAGCACATAGGGAATGATAATGAGCTAGGAAAAGGTCACTAGGGTGAAAAAACATGAGCATTGAGCATGGAGAGTAGGGTGAAGCAACTAGATGCATAAACATTGGAGCTTGGACTTAGATGTCTGGACTTAAGCTCCCACTATGAACTACACATGGAACTTCCTCCACTTTATGCCTATTGTGAAAGAAAGAGACTTACAAACCCCCCATATAATTATACCTAATTGGTATAAAGTGGTAAAAATTATGAGGTATATTTGAAAATGTTGTGAACTTTGGATTTAAAGGAAAGACATAGTTATGTTTGGTGGGTAGCAAACATTTTATGATGGTATCTGGGTGTAGGATGTGAGGTTAACTAACTTGAGTTCCAGACACAAACACACTAACTTGAATGCTGAATGTGGGTGTAATAACTAGCAATGAACTTGGATATATAAAAATAAAATGGATCCAATCCATTTCAGCACACCTTATTTGCAACTTAAGAGAACCCTGGAGCTACATGATCTATGTTTACCTAAGAATATATTACAAATAAAGGTATGAATAGATACCTTTTTATTGTCCCTTAACACATTTCTCTATGTGATATAATCAAAACACAATATATCTACCTAGGAAAACAGACCCTAGAAAAAGGTGTTTTATGAACATAGCTAAGAAAATAACTAGGTAAAATATCCTTGGATAAAATCCTTGGTGAAGCACTTGGGTGATATTTTTTCCTTTAATATTTTTTCCCAACTGTGTTCATGTTGAGACCGAATCACTATGGTTTTTATTTCTCCTATTTATTTCATATTATATCCATTAATAATTTTATATTTCTTATTATAAATACAAGATATACCATTCTTTAAATCCAATTTGAGATAAATATGATTCCTCCCACATTAACCAGATAATTCAAGATATTGGTAAATGATAAAACTATGAATATAGGATACACATGTAAAATATTTCATAAACCATGTGGAAGCACCACTTGAACTATCTGACATCAAATTTCTTCCAACCATATGAGCATGACCCTCTTAATAAACATGAACATCCTAAAACCCAATTACAAACTATTGAATTCAATGTTCTTGGACTATTCCAAGGCCGTTATCACCAATATAACATCAAGGAGATTATATATTAATGAGTGTGTGCATGTGGGTGGGTGGGGGGGGGGGGAGAGGTCACCCTTGTGTATATACTGCAACATTCCAAGGATAAACCTGGTAAATAATCTTACATATTATAAACTCAAATCCACTTACACATGTTAACTTTTTTCTAACAAGTAACAGAATAACCTAAAGGTTGGGTATAGGATTGGGAATTTCATCCTAAAAATGGTATTAAACATGAATGAATATGGCCATATTAGTTTCTCTATATGTGCATAGAGTTCGAGGACTAGTTGAGAGAGATGGTAACTTATGATGCTATTTGGGTCTCATAGAATTTAGTTTAAAGAATTTTGACCATATTTTGGTGCTTCTTAGTTACTTGAGTCTAGAAAAGAACACATTTAATCTAGTACATATATTTGTGAGAATTAGTTTATTTAACATTTAAAATATTTTTAGGGAACCAATTATTAAGGCCATGTATAATGAAATTGTCCCCCCAAAGGCTTCTTAAGGAGATCTCTAGTGAACACCCTTGTTGGCCTAGTAACTCTTGAGAGAAGTCATTAATATCATAAAAAGGGGCCTTATCCATGGATGTACATTATGTTTGAGACCTAGTTAAATTTTTTTTCTTGAAGGGAACATTCAAAGCTGATGATGCCCAATGAGATTCCTCAAAAAGAAGAAAAGTGGTTCCCTAGACACATATTGGAAAAAAATAGAGAGAGACCATTATGAGGAATGAGGTTATAATATAAACCTATAAATTTATCTTTAAACTCAATTAAAATTAATTATCTATATGCGTGTGAGTGGTTTTCTACTACCTACTCATGAATTTCACAATTGAGGTAACATTTATGATTATAGATAATCTAGATAAGGGGAAGTTTGTTATATTAATATTCCTAGTGATAAAGAGAATACCCCAATTTCTAATACACATCAAAAATGGGAAATCCCCATTTTTCATCTTGGTCCTTTTTCAAGAGTTGTGGGGATGAGTGGTAGCACAACTCAATACATACAATCTCTTTGGTGATGTTTTAATTTTGATCTATAGATTCATAGTATATATCTAGGTTATATTTGATATTAGGATATTATCATTGAAGGGTGACAAGGATTTGGAGCTAATGAATCTTTATTCATAGTTAAAATTCTTCCCTTAAAGGGTTCCTCCCATCAAAATTATTATCGTTGATGGAAGTGTTAATTATGATGAACAATCATACAAGATTTCTATAAGAGATCACATTATAGAAAATTTGATCAATTGTATTATTATTTCATGAATCCTATGCACCATATCTATTCACACATTGATTTCAAGGTGTATAGAATAAGGTTTTAGTTCTATTTATAGATACTCGTATAGAGAAATACTAAATAGTGGTGAGGAATATGTTGGGGATGATGTCCCAAGAGAACACTGGTGTTGAAATTATAATTCCTTTTCAATATTCCTTCATTGATCACACAATTGAATATTCTAAAGAATGAAAATCAATTTATCCTAATTTTATACTGGAAATTAGTGTCCCCAAATCTCATCATCCTCTAAATTAGAGAAAGGGAAAAGGGCCACTAAAAAGACATACAAGAATAGGATTACTAGAAAGTCATATAATCTTTCTAAATATCCTTGACCGTAGGCCTCTTATAAGATTAATATTTAAGATCCATTGCATCAAGAGTTATAACCAAAGTGATCGATCTGGTGATCACAAAGTAGCACTCTAGATGAGAATAAAAAAATGGGAGTGAACTAAATTCAAAGGAGCCTAAGTCTTACTAAAGACCCAAAAAGGGTTTGACTAGTGTTTTCTCAGATCAAATATATCCTAAGGATTCCCAATTTTGGTAAAAATAGTGTGTGGATATGAATTCCATAGAATTATGGGTATCCCTTCAAGGTGGTGCCCATTTACCCTAGTTGGGAAACATGAATGCATCCCTAGAATTCAACCCTAAGACCAAACTTACTCAATTATACCAACATATTAGAGATATGAAGATATTTATATTATATATTGAAAAATAGTCTCCCACAACAAGGATGGCGAAAGATATGTATAACTTATGAAACATCAAAGGTTTCATTAACCAATCCTAGGATTATGAATGGGATGAATATGTCAACCCTATATATATAAGCCAATAATTGTTCTTTAAGGAGGTAGTATTTAATTTTCAAATACCTTATGAAAATACATACATGGATATTTCTTAAAAAGAATAGGGAAAACTTACATAGCAATTAAATATGTTCAATACACCTTAGGTGGCACCTCAATAGGAACTACCGAATTAAAAACCCTAAGTTGGAGGAAATGTTATATGAGGAAATAGAAATGAAGGTAGTGGAGTGACTAAATCCATTTTATCTCTTCCCATATACAGACCCCTCTCATATGTGAGAGAGACCAAATACTTCTCCAAATGAGATTTAAAATCATATGATTACTAAAATTATATCAATGTATTTTTTGAACAGTGAGAGAGTTTAATTTTAAGGTTCATACTCTATATTATGAATATTTATCCAAAAAACGATATCATGTTTTTTTATTAGAATGTCATTTATTTGAAAGACCCCCCTATGAGATGGACCTAGGGGTTTTTTTTCGGGGTAGATGAAATCCCAATTTGTATTACAAAATTTTATTTAATTAAGGTGGAGTTAACATTAATAACATCTGGACTAGTTATCCATACCAATAGATGGGTGGATGTATCAAGTATAATTATCAATTGTGATAAATCTATTTCATATATCACCACTAAGTATTTATTTTAATTAAAGGGCACATAATATTTTTCTAAGGCTTCATAATTTGTGTAAAATCTCTTGGAGGCATAGACTCCACTACCTCTTTGGCCGTGTTCAGAGAGTTTAACATGGATTTGAATGGATGTGAGTTATCTTACTTTATCTAATCACTCCCACACATGCCTTTATATTTATAAAATTCTTTATTAAAAAACTATATCTTTGGAGAATATGGAAAAGTTTATTTTTTGATGAGAGATCATAAGAGTGTCCCATATTCATGTAAAACACTCAACATCCCAAGAACTAAAAATGATGAACCCACTTGACCTAACCACGGTCTTCCATGAACACTAATCGAATGAGTTTACAAGAATATATATCCTTATTAATTAGATTAATGATGAAACCACTATGGGAGGGGTAGAAGGTTCCATTTCCAACCGAGTTTCAATAGTGGGTGAGGATACTTCTGTGATGACAAATGATAGGATGGTTCCAATGACCAAAATCCCCATTCAAACCAATGAGGATGCATCTTCTAAGGGTGATACTGATACTCCTATATAAAAAATGGTACAACATGAAGACCTCATGGATTCAAAAAAAAATAGATAAGTAGTTATAATTGTTTTTAATAAGTTTCAATACCCACTAGTTAACATGTATATATCCATTGTACCATTTTTTCACTATCATCATAAGTGGAATTTCTAATCATAGAGTCCCCCATACCCATGCTACAGTAGCCATATAATAAAGAGTTCAAGGTTATCCATTTTTCAATTAGACCAGAGGGGGATGACCCGATCTTTTTTCTGAGTGAACAATTCCCAAAATACATTATAGTCTTCATGAGAGACTTCAACAAGGACTATGATTCACAATAATTTCAACATGACTCCTAAAAACACACATGTAAGAGTTTATGGAATCTAATTCATAAAACCCCTATGGAGTATTTGAGAAGAAATATACATCAGTTTTATCATTTATTCTTAATTCTAGGATATATAGGCTTTCATTACCTTATCCTGTATGATACTTCAAAATAAATCATTCATACATGGGAACATGAAAATCAAGCCTAATTTATTCTCTCAAAAGTGGTATAATTATCACGTTCATCCAATTTCCTAGCCCCAAACTTCAATAAATCAATCATTATGAATAGATTTTATAGTATAAATAACACCTAGTTTGTGAAAAGAAAATTTATTCGACCACCTCCACTGAGAGCTCAATGTGTCCAAGTGAGGATTAATAGATCACTAGATTCTTTTTGAGGATACCAATACTAGATAGATGGGTTACACTACTAGATCAAAATAAAAATTCCCCATTAATGTAGATAAAATTTATAAGAAATCTATGATCCATGAAAAAATTAATGAATCTATAAAATCAATTGATAAACATGAGACTATAATAGTAATAATTTTTTAATGTATTAAAATTCTAGAAGATAAATAAAAATTTGTGGATACTCATCTTGTGTTCAATCAATAAAAAACATAAGATATTCTATCTCAACTTGTTGTTGAGTCTCTAAATTTTTTATTTACTTATCATAAGTTAATAAAAAACCAATAAATTCAATGGTAAGTGCCTTCTTAACCCATTAATTTATTAGTTTGGGAGTGGTAGGTGTTTAGAGGGGGCTTAAGGAGGGTTCAATGGAGTTTGGATCTACAATTATACTACAAAATGTGGTTAAAAAATCAGAAGGGAGTTAATAATGTGATATTTTGTTAATATATTAGAGGCTGGAGATTCACGACTTGAATTTTGGATGAGGGTTTTATGCCTAAGAGACTCATGACATGAAAGAATAATTCAAGATGTGAATTAATTTGAGGCTAAGGAACTATGAAAATAGGTGGATATTGATTGGTATTTTTAGTTTTTAGAGTTTATTGCATGAACTATATTCATATATTGAATTGGAGGGGCACACAAAAATGCATGACATAAATATTTGTTTCACACCATGAATAATCCAAGGAATAACTTGTTTTTAAATCAAGGGACTTTCCTGATTTTGTTATTTCTCTCTCATTTCCATCAAACATTGGGTGAACCCTATGTGTTTTTTGAGGATATTTTAGACCCTTTACTCCTTTTATCCTTGAATTTTAGATGTTGATATTTGAAAATATGTGATGATTAAATCCCATTTCTCCATAATTTTCTTTAGTCTCTCTTTGGGAATTATCAATGGTGGGGTTGTTATGGTTTGGGAGTATTTGAGTTGAATTTTTTATGATCCCTTAGTATGGTTCAAGTTTATTTAAGGTTTACTTGTGCTATTGTGGTCTTCCAATTATTTCTCCTTTGCTCTGTTGTGCGTAGTGATTCGAAAATCTCCTTTGAGGTAAATGACCCTCATTCTCTCCTTATTTATGTAAATGTGTTGGGATTTCATACTTTTTTCTTCC
The DNA here is from genome assembly GCA_963277665.1 of Viscum album. Lineage (NCBI taxonomy): Eukaryota > Viridiplantae > Streptophyta > Magnoliopsida > Santalales > Viscaceae > Viscum > Viscum album. The sequence continues at coordinate 1,928,640,180 of OY728152.1, read as the reverse complement.
ATTGGAAATATATGAAGGGTCATTTTAATGAAGAAAATGAATTTTATTTACCTAAAATTTATGGGAATGGGAAGAAATCACATGTTTTATTACTTTTGATGTTATTTCTGATGAGATTATACATTATTGTTTCCATTTCTGAAAATCATGGCTGTTTGGATCCTTGATTGTGCTATAGTTGATATGGTTATGAGACTCTTGTCATGTTATTTATTGATATCACCTTAAATGAAATAGATAATCACTTATATCTGGATAATAAATTTTTTTACCATGGAAATATAGAAATTGTGAGAGAATACCCATGCTAAGTATTGAAGTAAAGTAATCTAAGACCCTAAACATAAATTGTGGAATTTGGGTTGTGGTTGTGGTGTGTGGTTGTGCCTTTAGTGTTTCCTTATATAGGGTGGACTTTTGTGTTGTGATGGTAGTGACTAGTTTGGGTGAGGAAAGTGTGTGGTAGTGTTATGATGGTTTGTTGGCATGAGATGTGATGTGGAAAATTGTGTGATGGTGGTGATGTGCAGTGATTGTGATGTGTAGCGGTGGTGATTTGAGGTGGTTATGTTGTGTGATGGTTGTGATGTGTAGTGGTTGAGATGTGTAGTTGTTGTGGTGTGATGGCTTGGATGATGTGGTGCAGTGGCTATGGTTAATGTGAGATAGATGAGAAACTGCGTGGTGTGGTTTTTTTAGTTTCCAATTTAACCATAAAATAAATTGTAATGCTAAAATTGAAATATCATGGGTTGGTAAATGAATAAAAATGGTCTAGAATTGATGTATGAATATTAGATTAAATTAATTGAATGATTAATGTAAGGGATATGAAAATTTAAATAAATGGCTTAGTAAATGGGATTTAGTGGAAACTCCTTAAAATTTGGAAAATGGTGGAACTTGTAATTAGAAGTGGAATTGTATGGTTATGTATAGTGGTTGTGTGGTGTGGTGAATTTATTGGTGATCATAGTTGTGATATATATTGTATAGTGTAGGGTTGGTGGTGTGGTGTGCGCTAGTGTAGTTGATGTGAACACATATGTTGGGTATTGTGTGTTATCTATCTATCATGTATTTTATATTATTTGGGATCAAATGTAATGGAAGATGACATACTCTTGAGTTATAAGTGATAATTTCCTATATGACTAGACCACTGATCCCACTCTCCCTAGAATGCCTGTGATATCCCATAAAAAAAGAACGATACATACTGATGATAATAATAAATATCATCTTGGAGAGAAACTGAACAATCCATCCCAATAGTAACAACAAAAAGATCTATAAAAAGAACCAATAAGTCCTGGGCTAACTTGAAATCAACTATTGAAATAGAACATGAAGGAAAATAAAATACCTTCTCTTTTATCTTACCAAGAGGCATAATAATATCCATAATAAAGGACATGAGCTCCATATAAAGTTTTAACACATCCAAAAAATGGAAAGATATAAAATTGTGAGGCACTAGTATTAAGAAAATAAATTATTATAGAATATGAAATAAGAATGATATCTCTCACTATAGTTAGTCCTTCATCAACTTCTAATGGAAACTCCTATTTTTTTTGTGAAATTTATTCACTCTAAAGGCCTGTGGTTGGAGCCATATTGATTTTTAAAGATTCTGACTATGCCACAATGGCATTTTGTGATGATGATCCCTGACTACATCTATGCATAGTTAGGGCCTCATAGAATCTATTGAGATAAACTCATTGACCACATTCACTGAATTTATTTAGAGGTGAAGGTTAGAATCAATGGGTGTTCCCTACCTTCCTACAATAGTAATAATTTAAGGGTATACTAATAGATACTGTGTAAGGAGTAGTGGAATCCTAATAATGAGAACTACCTCTTACACTTTTGTGGTTATCATGACACTTGCTATTCTTCTCACGAGTTTCATTAGAACTTCCACTGGGTGGAAGGGAAATTGTACACAATCCAATATTTCGTACCGTATCAATTTTTCCATCATAGTCTTATAGACCACTTCAGTATAGGTGGTGAGATTCAATATATATACTTTCATTCAAATAGCAGGTCTCAAGCCTTATAGGTATTTTTAAGCCTTTAAATTATAATTTATCACCACCTTAGGAGAAAGAAAACCAACACATCAGGACAGTTGGTGTATTCATTCACTGAATTATATCCCTATTAAAAAGAGAGGAACTCCTTAGACTTGTTCATTATCAAGGATTCTAGAAAGAACCACTAGAATAAAAGGGTCTTGAAGTAGTTCCAATCCAAGATCATGTGTTAATTATACTAAACCATATAGACCCAACACATTTTTCTAGGACCCTCAAGATTAAACTCCATGCACTTCACCTTGATAGATTCAAGATGTCTCCAGGGGTTAAAGACCTAATCAGTTTTTCCCATCTAGTCCTCCACCTCCCGAGGGTCATTATTACACTTAAAATAATGGGGGGATTCTGGTGTATGAACTCTCATGATTGATATTTTCCCCTCTAACAACTGGTTTCACCTTAATAGATTTATTTTTAATAGGTTTTACATTATGTTCCACAACAAAATCTACCCACATGATAGCCTCTAGGATATTTTGGTTTAGAGGAGGATTCCATTAAGGAGAATTTCCCAATACATCCTCCTGATGAATCCTTGTAGGAAATATCAAATTCATGATTACACTTACCTGAATAGAAGGAAAAAATTATATAATGAAACAACATCATTTTAAACTAAAATAAGACAAGTATAAATCAATGTCAAGATAAAAACCCAACATATGAGGCACACAACCCACATCCCGTGGTGTCTTAAGGACTGTTATGATGAGATATGGCCAATAACTCACTCATAAAATAACCTTAAATTCTATAAAATTTGATATACTATATACTAGATGTCCCATGAAAAGGGTACTTAAGGATATACCTTATTAAATACCAAATTTTCACGACCCAACCTAGACAAACCATTCAAATAATATTAGAAATTCATCAAAATAATAACCTAATAGAATTATTTATCCCTATAATCTAGATACTAGAACATGGGAAACCAATAAAAAACATAGAGAATTATTTTCTAAACTTCAAATAGGATACATGGAATTTATATAGAGAAAAAACCCAAAAATAAATATGCCATAACAAAAAACCAAAAGTGGTACCTATACAACTAATGACATAAGACAAAAATAAATCTAAAAATCTTGAAAAATCCAACTCAACAACTAATATTTACTCCACATGATATGAGGGAAAAATCCCACCATTTGACTAATATCTACCAATACCCAACTGGAATAAAGATTTCCAACACACTATAATGACTTTCCCTTTTGTACATGAGAAAAAAATGCTTACACAACCCCATGAGAGTGTTATGGGTGTGAGATAAATAATATTAGTAGGATCCCACCCAGCTGTTCTATAACAGCTCCCCATCAAATAACCCAAATATGCTCTATATATATGAAAAATTTGGCAGGATAAATAGTTTTCACATTTATATCAAATCATGGTATAATATTTCCACCTTTTTATAGTTCTAAAACAAAGAAAGATAATAAGGTTTCAAAAAACATTTAAAAAAAATATTTTTCATTTTTTAAATCACTAATCACATATCATAAAAAAGAGAAAACAATGAAAAGAAAATAATAATGAATATCACCCCTCAGATAACATAGGTTCAGGCTAGCTAGGTCCCTCATACCCTATCAATAAAAACAAGTTCACCCATTAGGTACCTAAATCCAAATAATCTTTTATCTAGGGATAGAAGAACACCCCAAAATTGAAACCCCTTATGATTTCATTTCAATTTACTAGAGCTAATAAATATATAATCTAGGAATGAAAGAAGTTCCTAGAAATTGAACCCCCTTATGGTGTCAAAGAAAAATCCCCAACATTATATCCACTAGCTATCAAAGGATCACATGTGTTTTATATGTTAAATAATTTCAAAAAGACTTATGAAATTTCATAAGATAATTTCCATAAAACCATTTTCCATCAGAAATATTGCTTTGAAATCTAATTTCACAAAAAATTTCATAATTCTATTAAAACCATCATTCTTTTACCAAAAAAGGGGAAATAATATTTTAAAAAAAATCCATTTATTCACAAAAAATAAAAAAAATCAAGGATTGTGTAAATTATCATATATAAGATCATGATAATTCATGGTTCATCAAACATAGGATAAAGACAGAACCACCTACCTCAAACTTGATCCACACACCAACCATGATGGGTCCACACCAAATGGAAATGAGACACTAGAGTAATATATAAGAGTCCCTAAAAAATAATTATAACATATTTTAATTGATTTCCCATAAGTATAATGTCAAGGGAGTGGATATATCAATATATAATTCAAAGATCACTTGTGTCACACCATAATTAACATAACATCTGGCCTCTAGAAGATAAAAACACAATTAATCTATATGAAACAAGTAAAAAATCATCGAATGATCAATAGACCTAAAAAATATAACATATAACTACTTATAATTCCAAGTAAAATAAAGGAATTGGGAGGGATTCAATCAAACTTACCAAATATGGAACAATAGATCAACCAAAGATAAAATCACCATGATAAGATGATGGAGACAACCCAATCCAACCCTAGGGATCCCTTAAATCTATGAAAAGTGAATTAGGATTTAAATGGGGTGGTTATATGTTCTAAATAGGGTTTTAGTGGGTGTAAAAGACTAAACTTATCTTTGTTAATTTGGCCTAGACTGAGGCTAACAACCTGCCAATGGTGCTAGGCAATGAGAATACACCCCTGGAAGTCCCACTAACTAGCCAATGGAGTTCCTATAGGAACCCAATTCTTTCAGTATTCCACCATATGGAAAGTGGCCTTTTGTATCCACCACCTATCCCACTTTTGTTTACCCCTCCTATAAGCACTCAAATCTCGATTCCTAAACTTCCAAACAAGATCCAAAACTCTAAGAAGAGACAAAAATGATATTTTTAAAAGCCTATTACTTGAGGGTAAGGCATGATGTTACAATAGTCATGTTTATGTATGTGAATGTGTATAAATCATTTAAATATATATTATTATATAAATTTTAGAAAAAAATAGAAAACTCTAAGAACTAGAAATAGAATTCATAATATATATTAATAATAATTTGTAAAACTTGTGACACTAGGAGGATCCAAACCCATTTCAAGTTATTTTTAAGATTCATATATACTTGATTTAATAATATCATAGAATCTAAGTGAAAGGATAAATAAATTTTAGGTGACCTCATTAACCATTTAATGGTAATGAGTAAAGTTTATAATGAGTTAGGGAACCATTAAGACCATCCCATATGTATAGGGAAAACATATAAATATTTAGGGAACCATTAGCACATAACACACTTGTCAAATTTTGCATCACTGGCCTAGATTCATTCTTAAGAATTATATAACAAAAAATAGAACTTTCTACATTCTAAAATTAACAAAGATTTATATTTATACATGTATGAAATACTAATAGTAATATAAACATATAATAAATCTTTTACATGTATAAAAAACATAACTAGTATGATGAGTCATGTATAAATTATGGCATAGGAAATATATAAGAAATAATAGTAGCGAAACATGTATTATATATCAAAATAACTATTCATGTTTAGTAACTAATTAAATAATTTTTTTAAAAATAAAGGATTAATTTTAGGTTAATATGAATCATCCCCATGTCATTGAAATCCTAAACACTAGAATAATATAGAATAAAAATGAGACAATATACTATGAAAACCTCATAAACAATCACACCACAATACCCTATAGTGTTACCCAAGTAATTATACAGATATTTTTACATTAACAACATCAAATACTTCCTAACCATAACTAGGTCACTAACTTGATCACCAATCTATAGGACACTCACATGACTTTATGTGTGTCTGTCAAATCATCTGTCACTTCAAGAATGTCAGAAAAAAATAACCCAATAGAATAACCACTCAAGTAGGGACCTAAAGAAATGATAAGAAATAAATTCCTAAGTAATATAATAACTCTTATAAAAATTAACCAAGAATATCTATTTAAATTAATAATTAAATGATAAAAAATATAATATTTTTTTGAGAATAAAGTGTATTTTTTTTCAAACTCAGTAAACACAAAATTATACCCCAATCATATTTTATAAAAAAATAACTAATAAGGGTAACACACCATCCATATCATCCTTACCTAATTTTTCTCTTATATTTTACATACATAAGTAATAATATTTTATGGAATGATCTACTGAAATTTAAGTAGTAATTAGTTTATCAAAGTGATATAAAGTCTAAATAACTAATCCATTTTTCCCTACACTATCGAACCCATCAATTACATCATCACTAATGAAATATATTAATAATGGTTAAGTGCGTATCATTTAAATTTAATTCATTAAATTTATAGTGGAATGAAATTATTTACTACTTAAGATGTGATAAAGAATAAAATGGTGTGTTGAGGGGCTCTTTGTTCCCTCTCTAGTTCTCTATTAATTTTTTGATAATTAATTATCCCTCTATTTATTTTAGTTTAGTATATTTTATCTAATGTTTTATTCATTATTAATGGTTTATATTATTATTATTTTCAAAATATATATTAAAAATGATAAATTATTCTAGTATTCACTGATTTATGATTATTTATCTTTTATTATTATTCTCAATCATTTAATATCATTTTCATTATTATTTTGTTACATATTATTATGTTTTGTAAGGACCCGACCACAGTTTCCTGGAGTTGGTGCCATATTTGATTACATTGGAATATAAACAAGGAATATGCATCCCAAAGGACCAAGTAGTTTAGTAGATTTTGGAAACTAGATACATATATAATTTCAAAATTAAATCTTGAAAGTAAATAAAACATTAATTTATTCCATTAGAAACATCCATGCCTCCTAGATTGTACCTACAAATCACTCATAACTTACTTCTTCATATCTTGGGAAAATGAAACACAAGAAAGGGGTGAGCTCAAATTCTCAGTAAGAGTAAGAAATAAAGTGTAATATGTCATAAACATAAACATTAGGCATGGTGAATAATTGAAACACATGCCATTACAAATAATAAACTTGAACACATTATGGTGGGAATATGAAATGAGTAAATAATACCATAATAAAACATAATCATGTGTATTTTACTAGTCGAATAACCACATAAACATGAAATTAATATCATCATAATGAGGGAAGTGAATATTTTGGACATTTTGAAACATTTTTTCAAGGCCTTAGCCAAGATGTCTAAAAATGATTAAGGCCTTGTCCAAAACCATATACCGTATTGGAAAAAGCCTCAGCCAATTCCATGTCTATTTGTATCATGAGACCTACCAATGCATCGAGGGGATATATAGGGCCCCAACCATCACATAATAAGTCCAATTAATTCCTCATATGATCAGGGATAAACATAAACAACATATACATTCATATTGAAACTCACATATGAAATGTAAATAACGTTTTCTGAATATTAAGCTTAAACACTAACCATTCAGAGTAAATTGGTGAATGGTTTTAGGATATCACATACACAATAAAACTAATCATAAACCATATAATTAAATATGGTATATTATATCATAAAATATTACTCCCAATAATACATAAGAATCAACAAGATTGTTGAAACATACGAAAATACTCTTATAAAATCATTGAGTAATTCTTAATATTAATAATCTTTTATTTTGAAAAGAATCGTTATTTTAGAAAAGTATTTTTATAAAACCATAAGTGAATAAAGATAGTATTTTCACAATAAAATTAGTGATTTTATAAATATATTGGTTTCCAAAAACATATTATAGAGTGCCCTTGAAAATAGGTAAGAATTTGAGAAATTCCCTTGAATCAGGCTTGTATTTTAGAAATAACATTGAAAGTTCCTTTTAAAATGTCTTAATACCCATAAAATAAGGTAGGATTATGGTTAGTAAAAAAATATATATAACAATCACACATAATTATAAGTATTACATAATAATATACAATAATTTCATTGAGGTAATTAGACAATAAAAGTAACCCGAATGAAAATGGAGGTTTAGGTGGAAAAACTCTTACCTTAAGTCTGAATGTGTTCTGATCTTGAACATAAGGTCCTGGAATATAAAATTATACTTATTAATAACTTATTTCAGAACCTATTATACATTTATTTAGTTTATAATATTATTTTAGTTTATTTATGCCCTTATTGATAAGTTATTATATTGAATTTCGTCATTTCAGAGTGTTCATTTTCTTTATTTTCATAATCAGTTCACTTGTTATTAAGTAATGGAGTTCATGTGGAATGGATTTAAGTCTTCAAAATTGAGATTAAATATTATTTATGAACATCAAGAATTTTTAATGGTCATTTATATCATTTTGTTACATGTAAATAGGATTAATCATTATATGGAATATTTATGACATTCACCTAGATTATTTTAGCAGTATTTTGATTATTAGAAACTAGTTTGGTCAAACGATTTAATAATATGTATGTATACTGGTTATGGAATATTAATTATGTTATAATACATATATTATAGTCCACTTAAACCATAAAAATTGTTTCATGACCATTAATGAAGGAGAAATTGAAGAACGAAACTTCGTCATCCACAAAGGTTATAAATTGGAACCTCATGGATGCTGATTTCGTTTATAAAATAAGAGAGAGAGAGAGAGAATAAGGATATTGATGACGATTATTCAATTAAAATGATATAATTCCAGTATATAGATTATAAAGGGTCTATCATGGTCATTTGGATAGAGGACGTGAGGAGATGTTAATAGAAGAAGATAAATTGAAATGAAACTAAAAGAAAAAGAAAAATACTTTACCTCTTCAAATAACCTCTTTGAGAACCTTCATAAGGGAATGGATTTTGGTCCTTTGGAAAGAAAAAATATTCTTGGACGTGTGGAATGACTAAGGAAGGGTATTTGGAAATAACATTGGGGATATTCAAGGCTTAAAGGAGTGAAGAGAAGAGGGAGTGAGGGGGGGTTTTTATAGTGGAGGAGAGGAGGGTTTTCATAATTTTTTAATCATTAGTTTATTAATTTCCCTCAAGACCATAAATAGTGATGATTCCATGAACAAGAATAGTAATAAATTCATGTGAGTTAGAACCAAGTGGTATTACATCACTTATGATGTCATAAATAGTGTATTTAACTGATTATTTGTATATACGGTATTTTATCATATTTCACTATTGATAAAAAAATTCGAGTATTTAAAAAAAATACCAAAAATTCACCGAATTTTTTTTCGACGTGTTTAATCCAAAAATGAAGTCCATTTTTCAAAAATAATTTTTTTAAATATGATTAATTTAATATTTAATTAAAATTATAATTTATTCTAAAAAAATAGTTTTAAAACGTTTATTTACTTATTCTAAAACATAAATATATCGTACTTACACTTTAATATTATTTATATACTATCATAGGTAAGGTTACTATTCATTAGGGTATATCACTATTCATAAGGGTATGTTACTATTCATAAGGGTAGGGTACTATTCACCAAAAATTAGTTTTTCTTGTCAGAATCCAAATAACTTACTGATCGCAACTGTGTATGTCAGATTTTCGAAATTCACATCACAGAAGTGAAAAACTTATATTTAAAGGTCACATAACACTTAGTAGTTCATTATGTTGTGATTTCATGTGATTATGACATATTTACCAGAAAGGAATTTCAATTAAAAAATATTGGGTCGTTACATGTTTTGTATTGAAGATGTTTTGTTTAAGTACTGGAATCTTATGATTGAGGAGTTTAACTTATAATTGGAAATTTCAAAAATATAATTACTATTAGGCTGGTGGAATTGACTCAAACATAGTTGGTATTTACTCTTACTAATTGATTATTGGGTTAAGGCATGAATTTTTTGACTACTGTGTTATCAAGAATTTAATCTTATGATAGATGACATGTTTTCAATTTTGATATGGAAAGATTCATATATTTGTAGTATATTTTAATTTTATGAATTATTACTCTTACATTATTAGAGAAGTTTAATACACTTGTAATGGAATGACTCTTAAGATGTTAGGAAATAACTCTTACAAAGTTAGTAGATGACTCTTATGAAGTAAAGTGACTAATCTTACGAAATAGGGTTAATCTTACCAAATAGAGAATTAATCTTATCAAATGGATAATTACTATTACTAAATGAAGAATGAAACTTAAAAAAATTAAAATTGAACCATATATTTTGAAGTATGTTTGTAAATTTGGTAAAGTAATGATTAGAAGTGTTGGATATTACATTTTTTATTATATTAATTATATGTATATAAGGGAGTTATAAGAATATGAAATTTAGTAGAGTGATTAAGTAATTATACATTTTTAGTGATATATAAAATTTATTTTTCATATTCTATGACTTTATCAATCATATTCAACAATTTAAAATCTTGATAAAGATATTTAAATTTAAAATATTGAGATTTTAAAGGATTATTTTTGTAAGATTTTAAGATGTTTAAAGACTAGTATTATGGTGATTATTTCAAAGTTATTCAATGGATATAAGGATCTAAATATGGATCAGTCAAATCTAAAGTATTTTATTATTAAAAGTTAAATTTATGGAAAGTTAAAGAAGTATTTATAGTTGATTATTATTAGTTGGGATCCTTGATAAAATATTGGGTAAATTTATTATTCTTTTATGTTTGAATTATTATGATGGTTTAATCTGTATATATTATATAGATACTTATGTAAGATGAAAATTAAGTAAAATGACAAGTACAATGGTGATCGTAGAAGTGTGTGTTATGTCCGTGAAGTGTGAAATATATAAAGTGGACATGTTTTTATATACAATAGCACAAAAATTGACTATTATTTAACAATCATGGTCCTTTAAAACTACAATAATTAAAAAATATTTGATGTGTGGATTCAATTTCAATTTTTTTTTCAAGATTCTAAAAATATTAAACTAAAAATATCACTGAATAGTTTTGTGTTTTTCATTGTATTTCTATATATGTTCTATTGAGCTATAATTTTATATTGGTTAAAGAATTCCCCCCCAAAAAGAATGTTTTGATATTGACATACCTCTATAAAAGGTATTTATTTTAATTGGGTTGTGACTCTCCTTAAAAATTTAAGAGTTTTTTTTGTAGTTTTGCTTCCACTATAAAAGTAATGTTGTAAAAAGGTTGTGACTTCCCTTCAAAAGTTGGGTTGTTATTAGTAGGTACGATACCACTCAGAGATTATACAAGTGTGAAGAGTATGCATATGATCCTTTTTTATATGAACTACTATAAAAATCTATATATTCTTATTTTATTTCTATAATTTATATTTATGTTTTTAATTTTTTATATTAACCCCCTAGAAACATAATTATCTATTCATCTTGGACCAACAATTTATATTATATCCTTTCCCTTTAAGAGTTTTTATATATAAAATTTACCCTAATTCCCCTCATTTGGTATATAACCGTAGGAACTTTTGATTATATATATTTGTTCTAACATGTATTCTAGAGTTAATAATCTTAGGGAAAAATAATTTTAGAAAGTATTTCAAGGTTTAAATGATAATTGGATTCCTTAGAAAAAACCCTCCATTAATTAGAATGACTATAGTTACAAGAAATGTTGAATTTAATACCAACGCAATAAATTAAGAATTGAAAATTCGAAAACTATATTAATACCTTAAAAATAACTTAAGGTAGAGCCTAATAAATTTACTAATAATGATCCAACTAAACAAGTTATGAATTATAAGATATTTAATGTTATTTATTATATTATAAGTAGAAATGTTTCTAATAATGTATCTTCATGTAAAACTACTCCTAATATTTGAATAATTTTTTAATTAACTTATTATGATATATAACTACTAAAAAAATTATGCTATGATTTTTTTGTACTGAGTACCAAGATTTTATTATAGGGAGAAAATGAGCCTATTGACCATATGTTCTACATATTCACAAGCATTGTAAATGGGATGACTGCTATGGTAGAAGCATCAGACAACACTGGTTTGGTTGAAAGTATTCTTATATCATGATCCAAGAAGTGTCATGAAAATAAGGTTTTGATTGATGAATTAAAGAACTTAAAATAATATACACTTTATTGACTCACTAATTCCCTTTTACAATATAAACTAGAGAGGAAGAATATATTATAAGAATAAATAACCAAAAATAAAGGTGTAGCCTTAAAATATTTGAATGTTATTTCATTTTACTAATTAGATTATGAGATATAAGGTAGTGAAAAAGATGAGGTATCTTAACTTATAAATGAAGTATACAAAGACATGAAATGAAACAATGGTATCAAAATAATATTTATAAAAGTATCTAAAAAATATTATTGTAAAGAAAATAATAAAGAAAACTCTAATTATAATATATCATATCTCACTTGTTATAAGTCCAGATAGAAAGGCCACATCAAGATATATTTCCAAATATTAAAGAATAAAAGAAAGACAAAAAATTTCAAGAAGAAATAGAAAAGGCAATTAACTACATGATGGAGTTTTACTGAAGATTATGATTCAAGTAAAGAATCTAGAATCAAGAAGTAATAAACTAAATTGTTCATTTTGGAAAATGAAATTTAGTTTAATGATTCTCATTTTTATTCTAATTTTGATTATAATGTTGAGTTTTATTTTGATAAAACTAGAACTAAGGTGTTGAATTGAAAAATTGAGAAATTACAAATAGATATTATTAGAATATTTGAGTTTTATAAAGAACTCAAATGAAGAAATAAAAACAATTTAGAAGAAAATATGTACCTATATCTATAAAATGAGAACTAGAAGAAAAAATATACTATATTTAATGAATTTTTTGTTAATATTTAGAGGTTATTTATAAGTTAAATTAAATTCTGAATAAAAAGTAGTAATTATTAAAGAAATATTGTTATTTTTTTCCAATGAAGATAAATTCATGACACCATAATTTCTATAAACAATTTTAATATAAATAATGGTGATAGATATGATAGAAAACTTCCATAGATGTACATAACTTTCATTATAAAATTCATGAAAGGTAATATCTCTACTACTACTTATCTAAGATCTAGGATGATGGGATACAATTATAGTTAACGATATATTATATTTTTATAATATTTGGTATACACTAGATCATATATTTATAAGTATTTATCCTCTCAAATTATTAATAATACTTGTTTAAAATTTTTATAGGTACAAAAAATAGAAATACTACTCTTGTTGGACCCAAAGTTTCATGGGTTCCAAAATTTTCTATTACTTGATTTTTAGGAAATATTCCTTGGAAATATTAAGAAATATGTGTGGTATATGGATAATGGATTCTCTATAAATATGACCAAAGTCTCATAAAAAAAATTCATTTATTACAAAAACAACGATATAAGCACTTCCACTTCTAGATATAATCCAAAATTCATGGTAATAGGTTTTGGTGAAATTAGAATATATAATTATTATATTATTTATAAATATATTTATATTTATGGGTTAAAACATAATTTTATTAGAATTTATCAATTATGTTATGAAGACATGCTTTTGAAAATTTAGAATGATATATTCCATATTTTTAAACACAATTATATATTATTTTATGCTAACTATAAAGAGACTATCTATTCAATTTACCTTATTTTGAATGTTTTTCAGATGGATAATATCCTCCATCATAGAAAATATAGACATTTAAATTTAAGGTGTCTCCACAAACTTTCAAATCAATAAATAGTACTATAGTTACCAAAACTTAACATGGGAAAGTTTCATGTTTGTGAATCATGTGTGGAAGGAAAATACCATAAGGAGTCATTTAGACTGATAGAGAAAATGAATATTGTCAGAATACATCAGTTGGTTCACCTCAATTTGTTTTTTATTACTTAGAATACCATCCTTGGAGGAAATAAATTTGCATTTGTTAGTGTGGATTACTATAGAATATTTACTTGGGTATATTTTCTAACTCATAAAAGTAATATTTTATCTAAGTTTTATGCTTAATCAAATTTAATTCAGAATGAGAAATGATATAGGATTATTTATATTCAAATTAATAGAGGTGGGGAATTTTTGGATTCGGAATTTGATAATATTTTTTTAAAAAGAATGGTTATTTACATATCTTTTCATCACCCAAGACTCTATAGTAAAATGGAGTTATATAAAGGAAACAATAAAACTCTTGAAGAATTGTCATGGACCATTATATGTGAGTATGTTTTACTTATATATTTTTCAGATGATGATATTCATAAAAAATATTATGTTTCAAATTAAAATTTAATCAAAAGAATATTAAAGAATAATCCTTATGAATGATGGAAATAAAAGAAACCAGAAGTTTGATATTTTATAATTTTTAGATGTCATGTATTTATCCTTAATAAAAATATACTTTGGATAAATTTTATTCTTAATTAGTAGAAGGAATATTCATGGGATATTCAAGTGTGAGTAAGGAAGAAATATTTTATAACAAAAGAACTTTTATTGTTGAAGAATTTGTTTATATTTAATTTGATGATAAGTATTCAAAGCAGGAGTCTATTGAATAAGATAAAATTTAAGAAGTGCTTATAGAATATAATTTTAGATAAGAATAGAATCAATTTATTGATGCACATAATAAGGGGGGAATCAATTTATTAAAAAGAGGATTTGGAAAACTCATCAAGATCACCATATTGAAAGAGTTATTGTAAATATTGATTTTTTTACTTCAAAATAGATGTTCAAGAATAAATTTTTATGAACATTATAATTTTATTTCATAGTTTGATCTAAATGAAGTCATAGAATCCTAGAAAGATCCAAATTGAATCATAGAAATTTAAAATTATCTTAGGCAATATTTTTGGAATAATGTTTGGGAATTGGCTGAACCACCTAAATAAAATCGATTGATTAGATCTGAATGGATTTTTAGAAATAAATATAACAAATATGGACAGATTTTGAGGAATAAAAATAGACTGGTTACTCTAGTTTATAATCAAGATGAAGCTATTTATTTTCATGATAATGTTCACCAATTTATATATTATAAACTATTCAAATGTTTTTATCTTATGTATCACAAAAAGGACTCAAGTTATATAAAATTTATGTGAAAATTTCATTTATTAATGGATTTATATTAGAGGATTTGTACATAATATATTCATTAGTATTGGTACTTGAGAGTAACAAATATCATGAATATAGGATTTATAAAGCACCTTATGGATCAAAACAATAACCTTGATCTTGGCATGAAGTATTCTCATAGGTTAACTTTAAGAATTATTTTTTGAAAGGTAATATTTATCCTACCATGTTTATTAAAAATTATTATCAGTATACATTTATTATTTATATTTAAGTATTGTTTGTCAAAAATAGTGAAATGAATGAATGGTCAAGAGGTGGGGGGGGGGGAGAATTGACTAATTTAATTTTTTTAAAGAATATATCAGAGTTATAATAATTCTATAGTAGAAAAATAAAAATATTAACACAAGTATTTTTATATTAGTTTAGATCAAATGGATTATTTTTCTACTCTTCACACTCTCAACACGAGAGTATGGAACCCTATATAAAATGACCAACCTTTTTAAGTGGATTCACAACCCATTACAATTGAAGTTTTCAAAAGGGAGTCATAACCCAAATATACTTATTTTTTTCACTTAAGAGGAATAACCCAAAGACCTACCATTTTCTACCTGGAGGTAGAACTGGAATAGTTCTTCCTTTTTCCCTTAGAGACACAACCTAACATACCTTTTTAATGTATAGTATAACCCATTATATGTACTTTTGAATGAAAAATCATAAAATGAATCTAATGAACATGGAAAATAGATTGGAATAATACAACTCTACACAAACCAGTTCAAATATTGAAAAAATAAAAATGTCAAGGTAACCCAAAACATGATATGAGTAATAATTCTAGCATGATTAAGCATACAAAAAAATTAATCCAACAAAAATGATCACAAAAGCATATATATTATATTGAACTTGACCCATAATTTGTGTATCCTTGAATATTTTCATTAGTTCTATCAAACTCTATTTATAGAGTTTCTTCATGCACAACATCTTACAAAAATATTTTTTGTATACACATTATAAAAAAACATATTTATCTTTATACATTTTACTTTACCATACAGTAGTCATGATTTCTTATCTTAATAACAACAAATTACTTTAGATTTGAAAGAATCATTGATAATATAAAAAAATTAAAAAAATTTACAGATAAAATATTCAAATATAATAAAGGTAAAAATAATATATTGATGCTAAGAGGTTTTAAGGTGTTAAGAATAAGGTGGTTGATAAGATTTTGGGTTTTATTTTGAATTTTATTTTTTTGGAATACCTAAATCACTTATGAAAATGTGTTATCAGATCTTAATGTATCAAACATGTTCTTGATATTTGGATCATCATGTTTTTTATTAATAATATGAAGTTTCCTTAATGTATTTTCCTTAATAAGTTTCTAGGTATAATGTTATTGGATAAAGAAAGTAGATTTGAATAGATAAAGACAACATAGGATAGTATAAAGAGGTTAGTAGACATAGTAAGTCACTGAAGTTTTATCAAATTATGATAAAAAATTCTTTTAGATATATATGTTAAAAAAATAAAATCAGGTGATGCTTTTTTATTCCTTTAGTTTCAAACATAATGATTATTGAAATTTATCATGATTCAAGATTTATTACAAAGGGAGAGTTTGAGTTTTGGCTGTATAAATTTAGTACAACAATATTTTTTAAAAATCACCTGAATGATGATATTGAAGAAGTTTGTGGTGGTATAAATTATTATTAGTTAGACTTGTATGATGTTTTAATATTATAGGAAGTTTAAATAATGTATTGAACAATTAAATATGGGTAATTTCATGAGATGGAATTTTACAAATTCATATTATGTAGTCCACTGAGAAAACCAATGTTTATAAATTCATCAATCATAGAAAAGGTAGCAAGTCCATTGAAAAAATTATTATTAGGTCATCAGATAGAAGATTTTTTACTATTGTACAAAGTCTATTGGATGGAATTTTATAAATATATGAAGTGAATAAGTTACAGAATGATCAAATAGAAGTATTTATATAAAGTCATTAGTTAAATTTTTTTGAATAAAGTTTATCAGATAGAGGTTTCTTAGAGAAGAAAATAGAATTTTTTTTCCAAATGAAGTCACCAAATAGAGGAAGTGTCTTTTGAAAGTTTTCAGAGTTGACCCTATAAAGTTATAAAGGAGAACATGATGCATTTTCACTAAATGGAAAAATTGTTATAACTTGTTACCAGATGGAAGGTTCAAAGAACTTTATAAAGTTTTCATAAATCCATTAATGTGATGATGATGAGTTTAACATTCATTGTTTCATAAATTATGATTGATTTTTATTCTAACTGAGGTTATTGAAAGTATTACTATTGATGTTATCCTAAAATTTTAAGGAATTTCCTAACTTTTAAAAGTTCTAATAGAAATAAAATGTTTAGAAAATTGAATGTGATTATAAAAATATGAGCAATAAAATTAAAATTTTAATTATCATATTCCCATGTTTTTTTGAGAGTTTTAGAGGATTTATGCCTATACAAATGTATGATGGAATTAAAAAAGTAATACCATTGTTAAAATCAAGAGAATATAAGTGCAAGAGGTTTTGTGGGACATGTTTCGAACCAATAAATATCTTGGTTGATAAAGAGATACTAGATAGAGTTTTCCAATATTTTCATATCAGATAAATAATGTGTAGAGGAATCAGATGAAATGTGAGAATAAGTTATTAGGAAACTAAAGGTGATCAAACAAACATGGATTCAATTGATATTAGTCAAAGTATTACCTGATATTGTTTCTTTATAGTATTTATTGAATGAATGGTGTGAATAGGTAATCTGATGAATTGGGAATTGGACTAAGTTTCATTAGACAAAGGGTACCTGATAGAAAAGTTATTAGATAGAAAGTTTTGTTTATATTTACCAGAAGAAGTTCTTTCTCACTATTGTGAAAGAATATGAAGATAACAAATAAGTACTTGGAAAAAAGGTAAGTGTGAAGAGTGTTCAATAAGAATAATTAAAAAGTACCGAAGACTATGGTTTAAGGATTTTAATATTATTAAAAAAAATTATTATATCATATTATCTGTGTGGGGATAAAATAAAATGTTAAAAGGATAATAGTGTTATGAAAGTAATGGATATCCCCTACTTTCTGTTGTAACCAAAATTATTATTTTCTAGTGGTTTGTGTGGTCCTGGATTAGTTTCAAACCATTACAATTACTAGGTTATCTTATTAAGTGAAGAACATTAAAAATTCATGTGTTCCTATGGTTTTTCAAGTTTAATATTTTTCTACAGAGTCATTTCTCACTAACTAGAGTCGAAGATTGTTTCTCAAGTAAGAAAACATAAAAATAGAAGATCATTAATTCACCCCTCTCACTATTAGGGATCACATAGATCCCAATTGGCCATTTCAAGTGGTATTTGAGTGAAGGTTCCCTTTGTTTACTCTTTTCTAAATATTTAAGAAATGGAAGGCTACCATTGATGTTTTGGTTTCATTTAATAGTAAGGGTATTATTATCTTTTAAGGAAAGAATTATCATATATGGAAGGATATAATATTACCTTATCGTATATCTATTATCTATGAAATTCTTGAAGATACTATAGATTGTTTCCCACCTCTTATTGAGGGCGTTCTATTAATAGTTGTTGATAAGAAGAATTTGGAGATTGATGGGTGTACCTAGAATTCTATACTTTCCTCACTATCTGAGAGTGAATTATTGAGGGTTAAAGGTATTTGAACGACTAAATAAATTTGAAAAAAATTAAATAACGTTTTTGAAGGAAATATCAAAGTTATGAAAGAAAAGTTACAAATCCAAATATTGAAGTGTGAAGATCTTAATATGGGTGAATATGATTCTATTGGAAACTTATTTATAATATTTAATGACATATTAAGAACTATAATATGTTTTGGTAAGAATTTTGAAGCTCCAAATATTGTTGAAAAGTTACTAATGACTCTTCAAAATAAATTTGATGCCAAAGTATCTTTATTAGAAGATAATGACCTAGGAACTCTATCTTTAGATGATCTGTATAGAATTATCATCACTTATTAAATGAGAATAAGAAAGGTTGTGAAGAAAAAAGAAAAAGAAAATTGAGATATTTCTTTCAAAAATGATAAGAAAATATAATGTAAGAAAGTTGTAAAGAATAATTTAATGACTTTGATATCTAAGATGAGGTATGTAAACAATTTAATGAATTTACGTATTTTTTTTCTAAAAGGTTGAAATGAGACATAGTTACTTACAATGTAAAGTTTCATATGAAGTGATTTAATTACAGAACCATTTTAAAATTCATAGAATATTGTCTATGGTGAAATAAAGATAAAGAAATTTATGAAGAAGATAAAAAAATAGGAATATCCCAAAAGAAGATGAAAGAAAAATTAAATCACATTCAAAGGGAAAGTATAAGAATTTCACAAAATATAAAAGAGATAATCTTTTTATATAAATTCTAGTAATTTGATGATAGTGAAATTAAAGATGAAAAAACTAGTGATGATTCTAATGTCAAATTACTTATTAAAAGGTGAATGATTTAAAGTTCCACAGTGATGAAATTAGTTTCTCTAAATAATAATAATAATAAGAGAATTAGATTGATTTTATGATTAAAAATGAGTTGATAGAATGTCTATTAAATATTGTTAAACTCAAATGAGAAAATAAGAAATTGAATAAATTAGACCTTTTAATAAAAAACAAGAATATTATCTTAACAAGAAATCCAAGTTTCTAAAATAGATTAATGATATGAAGAAGTTACTTGATTAATAAAAAAACCTTAACATCCAGCTTGAAAAAAAGATAATAGTGATGGGGAAAGAATTTGATCTTGTTCATCAAAAAATTGTTGACGTAGTTTAAGGAATAAAAAACTTTCAAAACATAGTTTCAAAAGTTATTGAAAGTTATAAGAATTATAAACCTCAAAAGGATAAATAAAAATAATCCTCCGAGTTTAACAACAAGGTTGAAGATTTTAAAATGTAAAAGAAATCTATGAAGACCCTGTTTATAGCCAAAATAAGTGGTGTTAAAAATCATGAAATTTATAAGGTTTTAAAGTATAAATAAAAATCTACCACTACTAAAAATTTTGTTATGGTTGATAATAATTCTAATTATAAGAATAATACAATAAGAGGATACAAAAACATTGGTACATAATAAAGTACTATGGTGGAAGATAAGAAAGATAATGGAAAGAAGGTACACAGTTCTAAAAAAATGTAAGTTAGAGAGGAAAATGTGTTTTTTATGGATATTACTGGTACCGTGAAGGATTTGGGAACATTGTGAATATGTTATGGTTCAATCATCCACACTATAATGAATCTAGGAAGAACTGGATATAGTGTTTTATGGAGAGTTAACCCACTCAAAGAAGATAACCTAAGAAATTTTGTTTGAATATTAGATATAGATTAGAACCTCTATAACTTTTTTGAAAGATATTATTAGTATATATATATTAATAAAAAATTTATTTTTTATATTACTATAATAACAATGTTTATATATAAAATCTTAAAATGCACCTAAGAAGGAAGAATAGGGTAGAATAAAGAATTTAGTGGTTTAAAATGCTCTCAAATATACAAAAGGAGAATGACCCTTGATACTGGATAATGATTTTTCCTTACATATGAATATTGATTTGATTTTTTTAAAGAATTTAAAACATTACAATGAAGGTATAGTGTTGTTTGGAAATAATGATTCCCACAGAATCAAAGGCATTGGATCTACTATCATTGGTAAATAAAAGTTAAAATAAAAAGATTCATATTTTTTAATAGACTAAAAAACTTCTTGTTAAGAATTACAGAACTCTATGATGATGGATTGTGTTTTTCAAAAATTATGTCTTTTTTGTCAAAATCCTTGGATATAGGTCATTTTTTACAAGATGAAAATGAACCGAGGGAAACTTGTTTCAATTTGTTGATGTACAAAGTTCATTTTATTTGAGAATGAAGGAGTCAAATCATACATGGAATAATAGGTTGGGATATATATGATAGAGGAATTTTAGTAAGTTATAAGATAGAGAATATATTAATTATATTCCTAACATGGTAAGACAAAGAGATTGATGTTTCTTTATATGTTAGAAATGGAAGATCAAAAATTTTAAAAATAATAAAATTTAGATACATCCAACTCATGCCTTGAAGCTGATACATTCTAATATATATGATACTATAAGAAATAAATCAATGAATGAAGATAAATACTTTATTTCATTTATTTATGTTTTTAATCACATTCAATTTATTATGTTTTTAAAAATTAATTCATAAGATCTCAAAATTGTTATGAGTTTTAAGAGAAGTGATGAAAAAGAATGCAGTTATTTCGTTACCGATATTCTAACTGATAATGGTGTTGAATACATAATATAATTTTTAGAGACTCTCATGAAAAATATATAATTATTAATTAAATAAATTCACTATAAACACCATAGAAAAAAATCTCTACAGAAAGAATAGATTAAAGTTTGGTGGAGATGGAACAAACTATACTGATTAGACATGATACTTTTCGATTCTTTTTTTAGAAAGCTATTGGACCATAAGTTCATATTTAGAATCAATGTTTCTATAAGAGAAACTATGATTTGAATAATTATGATATGTATTATAAATAAACCCCATGTTTTAAATAACTATGGGTGTTTATAAGTCCATTTGTTATCAAATTAAAAGGTGAAAATCTTGGGAAGTTTGATAAAAGAGGATTTGAGGGAATATTTCGTGGATAACCTCCTAATGGTAGATGTTATAGGAAATATAATAAATAAACATGAAGAATTATTAACCATAAATGTGTTAAAGTACTGGAACATTCTAATATAAACCTTTCACCAGAGGCTTTAGATATAAAATAAAATAAAGATGAAGATGTTATTGGTAAACAACATAACAAAAGTTCTGATAGAGAAAAAGATATAGAAGTCATTCAAGATGAACATTATGATTCATATATTTCAAGTGATATGAGAAAATATATTTCATCTCATCCATGATGATGAAATAAGTGGAATTCTAATATATCATTGGATATCAAGGACAATAGGTTTAAACTAGAAGAACATCGAGGTTACTATCCCATACTTCCTTACATTCATAGGTTGAGCTAAGAGATATTGAAAAATCATTGAAGTATTGAGAGTGGATTGAGGACATGAATATAGAGATGGATCACATTAAGAAGAATTATACATGGGAAATTGTACCAAAACCAAAAAATATGAATACAATTAGAACAAAATGGGGTTTTTAAAACAAGTTGAATAAAAAATTAAATTTTTAAAAAACAATGAATGGAAAGTTTGTAAAGATACTCAAAGACTGAAGGTATTGATTTTGATGAGGAATTTTATCCATTATTATGACTTAACAAAATATAGATATTGGTTTATATCAGTTCACAATGAATATATATGACACTCTAGATAGATTTAAAGTTGTATTTTTTAATAGAGATCTTGATGGAGAAGTTTATATTGAACAATTGTGTGGCTTAATACTTGGTCAAGATTAATGTTATGTATTCAAGTCAAATAAAGATTTTTATGGGTTGAAGTGAGCTCTGAGAGCTTGGTATTCTAAATTGGATAATTTATTAAGGAAGTTGAAGTTTAATAAAGGAATATTTTATAATAAAACTTACATAAAATAAAATCAACAGGTTTCCCTCATTGTGATTGTTTATGTTGATGATATAATATTTTAAGGTAATGATGAAGAAATGTTTAAAAATATTTCTGAGGAGAAGAACAAGTTATTTGAAATTTACATGCTAGGATAAATGATATACTTTATTGGATTGAAAATATATCAAATGAAGAATTACATTTTCCTATCTCAATACAATTATATTAAGGAAATTATAAATATATTATACATAGAAGATTCAAAGATGGTTTCCACACTCATTTTAGTGGGGATAATGTTGTAAAAAGATGATAAAGGAAAGAGGGTTGATCATAAAGAGTCCTGAAAGTTTATTGGAAGTCTATTATATCTTATAGACTTCATGCAAGATATAGTTCATGTTTTTACTCTTTATGATGGGTATCAAATTTCTCCGAAGGAATATTGTATTATTCTTAGAAAAATAATTCTCAGACATATCAAATACATAATTGATTTTAGAATAAAATATGAAATCATAATAATATTGATCTATTTGGTTATAGAGATTCAGATTGGGTAGATTTTTTTGATGATATATGATCCAAATATGGTGGAGTTTTCTTCTTAGGAGAAATATGTTTGAGTTTCCATATAGAGAAGAATAATTTAGTGACTCTCAACACCATAGAAGCTGAGTTTATAGCTTCCACTCAAGCTACAAAACAACTAAGGTGGGTTAAGACACAAATGTAATATTTTTTAGTTGATGTGAGATTTCCTATTCTCTTGGTTTGTGATAATAAAATTTCAATAAATATCACTAATAATCTATTGAAACATTCTCATTCCATGCACATTGATATTAAATATCACTCCAACAAAGATCATATAGGGAAAAAATAACTAATACTAGAGTTTTTTTTAAAAAAATAGAGCATTTCTAATATCATTAATAAAACATAACCAAAGGAAACATTTCTTAAATTGAGGTAGATCATGGGTGTATAACTTTACTATATTTATGGATAAGGTATGTGATATCTTTCCCCTATCTTATCTTATATTGACATATAGTTTTCAAAGGGGGAGAACATATTCAATATAAATATATCCGTTGATATGTGCTTTAATTTTTAAGGAAGATAATATATATGGGGAGTTTTCAAAATAGGTAAGATTTAATTTCATTATATGTGAATTGTTTTAATATATTCTTGAAGTGGATGTAGGAATTTTTTGACATTTAACATTTAAAGTAAAAGAATAAGTTTCTAAATTTTTTAAGAAACATTTTTTAATTCACTACTTATTGATTGCATGATATTGTTTTTCAATGATTCCTGTTTAGTACATCAAGTTCAGTGATGTAGGATTATAATTGTTATAAAAGTGATACATTAATTGATTTAGAAAGTTATAATGATTTATTTTTATTGGTTTTTAATAAAATTAAAAGTGAAGATTGTAGAGTCTAAGAGGTTTTAAGGTGTCAGGAAGAAGATGGTTGAGAAGAATGTGGGTTTGATATTGTATTGTATTGTATTGGTAAACCTAATTCACTTATGATGATTAGTGAGGAAATATTAATGTGTAAAACATGTTCTATATACTTAGATAAGTATGTTTGTTTTCAATAGTATGAAGTTTATTTAAAAACACTTCCTTAAGATATTTTTGGTAAAATGTTACCAAATGGAGAAAGCAGACCCTAGAAGACAAATATAATGGAGGCCAGTAGACATAGGCTAGTAGATTGAGTAAGGTACTGAAGGTTTGTCCATTTATTATCAAAAGTTATACTAGAAAACAATGTTTTATTAATAAAATTAATTGATACTTTATTATTCCTTAAATATGAAAAAACCTGATTTCTAAAATTTTTCATGATCCATGATTGAGTATAAAAGGGGAGTTTGAGGTTCTTTTATGAAAATATAGTTTCTTGAAGTTATATAAATATCACTGGATTGATGTTATAAAATAAATTTATAATGGTAAAAAGTATTATCAGTAAAACACGAATGAATTTTCAGTGGATAAAAGAAGTGTTATGATGTTTTATGAGAGAATAGTTTTGAATAACTTTATGAATATTTTATAAAACCATTATTGTGATAATGCTAAGATACATATTAATTGTTTCAAAAATTATGAAGGGATGATCATTATTCTCACTATTGTTGTATAGATTCTAAATATGGATATTATAACCAAGATATAGGGAAATTTCTTAACTCTTAGGAGGCTTTAAGTTGGCCAAACATCAAAAAATTTGAGAAAACTTCTAAAAATATGAGTAGGAAAATTATAATTTGAATTTTCATATTCCCAAGTTTTATCCTGGAGTTTGAGAGTATGTATTCCTATATAAATGGTTAAATGTGTATAATAATGTAATAATATTGTTACATGCAAGAGAGTGGAAGTGCTGGGGGTTTTTGGTGTAAGTTTCCAACCAAGGAATATCTTAGTTGAGGAAAACATACAAGAAAGAATTTTCCAATATTTTGGTATCGGATAAAAAGTATAAAGAGGCATTAGAAAAATATTTTGAAGGAGTGATAAAAACAATTGAGGCATTATAATGAATATATATTTAGTTTATATTAGTCGAAGTGATATTGAATATAGTTTCATACCAGGATGTATCATATGAATGGTATGAAGAGGTTATCAGATGAACATGTCATCAAACATAGTTTCAATGGACTGAGGGTACCATATGGAGAAGTGATCGAAAATATAATTTCAAATAGAAGTACATGAATAAATTTTTTTCTCACTTTTTTTTTCAGGAAAGCAAAGATAAATGAGAACTACATATAAGAAAGGTAAGTGTAAAAAATTTCAAGCATCACAATGATAATGTTTTGAATCTTTTTGAGGAATGTTCTTCATATTATTACAAAAATATTGTTATATCATATTATCTGTATAAGGAGAGCATGCACTATCAGAAGGAATATAGTGAGATGCATGTAATGGATATTCTATAATTATTGAATCACTAAAATGATTATTTTAGAGTGGTTTGTGTGGTCTTGGGTTACTTCTAAACCATGCTGATGACGAGATACTCTTATTGAGTAGTGAACCTTGTAAATACCTATGTTATTATGGTTTTTTAGTTATTGTTTTCTAAAAGAGTAATTTGTCACAAATGGAGTTGAATTTTTTTCTTACGTAAGAAAACATAAAATGAGAAGATAACTAATTCACCCCTCCCCCTCTCAGTGATCACACAAATCCTGATTGGTCCTTTTATAATATATACTCTCTTTAAATTTGTGAGTTAATTAATTCCAATCATTATTATATAATTTTTATGGTTACAAGATAATCATGCCTAAAAAATTGCATCAAATTTCAAGTAAAAATTATATAATAATGATTGAAATTAATTTAATTCATTATAAAACACTTCCAATCAACTCTTTATAAAATAAAAATATATAATAAGTAATTATAGGAAAAATAAATCAAGGAAAACAAGAAAATAAACAACTAGTTAATAGAAATTTAAAAAATAAGAAAAAAGAGTATATTTTATATCTTTGAAAAAAACTATTGGGTCATAATAAAATCACCTAAGACATTCAAAATCATTGGAATTTATATTTCATAAAACTTTATCATTTTATAAGACTTTGGATTTATCATAAAACTCTTATTTCCTAACAATATTTTAGACATAAAGAATTTCATGTTTTTATGCCTTTTCTATTACATGTAAGACTATGTATTCATAGTTTAAGACTTTTGATATCTTATATGACTTTATAATTTCCAAAAATCATGCATATTAAGTAATTAAGTCAAGAATTATAATTATATACTCACTTCATAAGACTTCTAAAATAGATCATAATACTTCTCTATATATTTAAAAATATTTTGTTTGACCATTCAAAATGTGCATGTCATTTTAGAGATCCCTTAAGAATTTATTTATCCATAAAACTTTTACTCAGTTTTATAATTATAAGGCCCCGACCTTAAAGCTAACTTAATATTGAATTAAATGAATAATTCACATTGAGGATCTTTTCAGGTTTAGAGTTTTAGAGAATTAGATCATAAAACATGTATTACATTCCACATTTAAGCAAAGTGGTTACATAAAAGATAGTATTCATTTTTCCCATAAACGGAAACATATTTAAAATAAAACATGGATTCTTTCCTAACAATTCCTTGACCCTATCATCATATCATGTACCTTTCCCTTGACCTGTGAAAAAAATTTCAAAAACTTGGGATGAGCATAAAAAGCTCAGTAAGGGTTATAAAAATATAGAAAGGAAACATGAGTTCATATAAACATAAGAATGAAATCATACTTTACCCATAAAACATAGGCACTTTAACATACCTCATCAAATCATGAATAAATCATAGAAATCATAAGACATAAAGGTAACTTGAGGCATTCATAACATTCTTACGTAGGGAGTAACCCTCTTGGTTACGTTTGGAATACCCATCACAGTATATTCCCTAAATCTCTTCGGAGAAACCTTAATGTTTCACTCTTTCGCATTACCCAATGCATTGGAGAGCTATATCGGGCTCACCCGCCCTTAATTTATCATGGAACCACCCGTCTTCTTAATAATTCCCAAGAACCATAACATAATCGTATCACATAAAACATGCATAAAGAAAACATAACATTTCCACATTTCAATCATAAGATATCAATAACACATTGATATAATAAAAACGTTATCAAAACCATTTTCAATACCAAAAATAAAAGAAAATTAAAACATAGTATTTATTTTTTCTTTTTTAAAAAATGGTATGGCTTGTAGTGGAAGCCAGAACTCAAATAATGGTCACAGTGGCAGAGAAGTCGTTGTCACCACATACATACGAAAAAAACATTCCCTTTTGTCTTTTAGTAAAATGCTTCGTATAAAAAATATTCCTTTTGTATAGACGTAAAAGTCAAAGGGGTTTAAACACCGTATAAAAGAAAGTTGTGTATAAAATGAAATATACCTCAGTGAAAGGAGACTGAGAGGAAGTCCCATACCTCGTATCCGACTTGACTTGATCGTTCTTTAATATCCTGAATAATAAACTTGAGTTAACTTATACCTGATTAAGAACCTTTTTCAAGTTCATTATTCCTTTTATATCACTTATTACCATGTCATGAACACTATGTAATTATTTTAGTTAATAACGGTCGTTTTTAACGATCATTGGTACTTGAGTCAAAATATGATCTTTATAATTACAATTTGTTCATGTATCCATTATATCCAGAGTTATAATCATGATTTATATATCATATATATCATATATATCCAGTATATATATGCATTTATAATATTACACAATGTTTAGAGGTAAGAAATGAAATGCACCATTCATGGAGACGGTAAACCGTACGTACGCATGAACACTACTTTCATTTCTATTTCGTATTTTATGGAATTAAAACATAATGATACGTAATAGTATTTTAATTCCAGTATGTTATCATATATAATATCATTAAATATATCCTTTATACGTACCACAAATGGTATTAACGAATCAAATCACTTTGAGGGGGTGGTAGTCCGCACTTCCTAAAATGAAGATATCGCGTTTACTCATAATGGTAACCATAAAGATATTCCATAAATGAAAAATACAGAATCTTAGGTAAAAAATAAACATATTATATATAATATATAAATATAGTGACATCTTAATGGCCACCTTTTAAGGTGATATATGAGTGTTGAACAATCATCATTTCGTGAGGCAGAAATTCTCCATCCATGGAAACAATATGTTCTTTAACCATTAGATGTAGGTGTGTGTAAGTGTAGCTCGAATCCTTCTTATAAAAACATCCTAGTATATGGAAGATACTGGTGTTGTTACAAAAGAAATGAATAAAAAGAGTTTATGGGGTTGGAGAAGCAAAATAAAACATAAGAACACAAGAGAAGACACTACCTTTAAATCAGGTAACTCTTATTGATTTGAGAACAAAGGCTTCCTTGGGGAGACTTCTACCCATAGTGAGGCTTCTAGGAGTTTTATAGGGATGTGGAGAGACAAAATGGGTAGGGGTTGGCCGAGACAAAGGCTTCGTAAGTGTGGGTAAGGAGGTAGAGGTAGGGGCCTTTTATAAGAGGAGAGGAGGGGTACTCTTGGAAAGTAAAGAAATGTTACTTTATTTTAAAATGATTTTCGGATTTAAAAGGTCCCAAATTTATATAATTCGGGGATAAGGTGATAAGGGTTCGAAATAAACCCATCCAATATGTTTTGAACATGTTTAGGTCATAGATTTTACATTATCTTTTCATTTTATTTAAATCGTTTAATAATGAGGTAATCGCTGCATCATCATGGTGTCATAAATAATATAATTTATTTAATGTCTAAAAATTATAAAAAAAATACTATGATGTTTTAAATCTCTTTATCTTTCCAATGAATATTTATAGTCAAAAATATGACTTGTATAACCCCATGTAAAATTTGTTTTAGTAAAAAAACTCATGTTTGTGTCATTTTTATTTTAACATTAAATAAAAAGATATTAATGTCATTTTCCTACCAAAGTGGCTCCATGGGGTCCCCAAGTTGACCCATGGATTTTCTGGGTCGGCCATGACACATCCAATAAGGGTAGGACATGTGTCAAGCTCATCTCATATTATTAAAACATTATTCTTACCTTAAATTACACTAATTACCTCTAATCGCGATTAAAAACTTAAAAGTTACTATTCACCAAAAAATTATTTTGATCCCATTGAACCAAATTTTACTTATTAATGACAACCATGTATGTCAGATTTTTGAAATTAAAACCACAGAGGTGGTAAAATTTAATTTAAACGAAAAATCAGTTTTTATAAGTACCGCTTAGTGGTTTCACTATTAATCAAAAATTGATGTTTTCCAGAAAAAAACCAAACTTCACCCTAAGATATATTTGATATTCTGAATTCAAAAATTATGTCTATTTTATAAAATTCAAAACATATAAGTTTCATTAATTAATTTAATAATTAATTCCTACTGTCAGAGCAAATAGCGTGTTTTTATGAAACAATAAGTATCAAAAGATTGACACTAGTTTAAGTCCAATTTCAAAGTGAAATTAATTTCAACGACCACTATTGGATTAAATGAAAAAAATATATTCTAATTGAACTTTAAAACCAATTCAAAAGATAATCTAATCATATAAATAAATTAGATTAAAAATAGGTTTTGAATTAAAATACAACATTTTTCACTATTCATTAAAAAAATGAACTTTATCAGAAAACTACCAAAAATTCACACACAGTAAATTTTGATGTCCCAATCATAAAGAATAAGTTTATTTTGACAAATAGAGCTTATAAAATTGTCAAAATGTAGATTTAAAAGACGGTTTTCCATCAAAAGGTAGTAAAATAATCTTTTAAAAATATTAGTGTATTCCATGCTTAAGATTGAATTTATTCTCATTTTAAGCCTTTAAAAAACTATCTAATTCATTAATAGACATAGATAAAAATATCTATTATTCATTAATTACTTGGGATGTTACATCCTTCCCCCCTTAGAAAATTGCGTCCCCGCAATTTATTTACTTATTTAATAAGTTGGGGTATTTATCCCTCATTGCATTTTCAGATTCACATGTTGCCTCTTCAATCATGTGGTTTTTCCACAAAACCTTTACCTGATGAATAACCTTATTCCGTAACACTTTCTCCCTGTGGTCAGAAATCTGGACCGGTTGTTCCTCATAAGATAGGTTCTCTTCCAGCTGAACTACCTCTGGACTCAAAACATGAGATGGATATGGAATATACTTTCTCAACATCGAAATATGAAAAAAATTATGTACCTGAGATAAAATTGGAGGTAAAGCCACTCGGTAAGCAACTTATCCAACTCTCTCCAGAATTTCATATGGTCCAATGAACGTTGGACTCATCTTTCCTTTCATACCAAATCACATCAAACTTTTCCATGGTGATACTTTGAGAAAAACATGATCACCTCCCTCAAAAGAGAGATCCTTCCTCCTATTGTCCGCATAACTCTTCTGCCTGCTTTGAGCTGTTCTCATGTGTTTCTGTATCAGCTGAACTTTTTCTACCAACTCTTCTACCAATTCTGGTCCCATCAACTTCCTTTCACCCACTTCATCCCAGAAAGATGGAGTTCGACACCGCTTCCCATATAATTTCTGAAATGGTGCCATCTGTATACTAGAATGAAAACTGTTATTATAAGAAAATTCAACCAAAGAAAGATGTTGGTCCCAACTTCCCTGATAATCCATCGAACAAGAATGTATCATATCCTCCAAATTCTGGATCGTTCGTTTTGACTGCCCATCTGATTGAGGATGAGAAGCTGTATTAAAATTTAATTCAGTACTCAACCACTTCTGAAGGCCTTTCCAAAAGTTACAAGTGAACCTGGGATCATGGTCAGATACAATGGAGAGAGGAACTCCATGTAACCTGACTGTCTCTTTAAGATACAAACGGGAAAGTTGATCTAGGGAAAAAGTATCTCATATAGCAATGAAATGAGCAGATCTAGTCAAGCGATCAACAATAACTCAGATTGCATTATTACCTCGAGATGTCTTCGGTAATCTCACAACAAAGTCCATGGATATATTCTCCCATTTCCACTCTGGCACTGGTAAAGGATGAAGCATCCCTTTCGGTAACTGCCACTCTGCTTTAACCTATTGACAAGTCAAACACTTCACAGTAAAATTAGCAATATCTCTTTTCATTCTGTCCCACCAGTAATACTCCTGAAGATCTCTATACATCTTAGTACTGCCAGGATGAACTGAAAACGGAGAACTATGAGCTTCACATAACAACTCTGTCTTAAACTGTGAATCACAAGGAACACACAATCTCTTCCCAAATCTCAAAATACAATCATTATCAATTTTGAATTCAGGCAACTTACCCTTCTGAACCAGCTCTACCTTTTTCTGCAACTCACTGTCTTACTTCTGTGCTTGCTTGATTCTGTCTGATAGAGAAGATTTCACTGATAACTAAAACGAAACAGAAGGACATCTGACACCAACAACTTCTATGCCAAATTTCATCAAATCAAAAACCCAAGGATTTCATTCCAAACGTAGCATGGTTAATGAAGCATTAATTTTCCGACTCAAATCATCAACCACTTTATTTTCTTTTCCCGGATGGTAATGAATTGTACAATCATAATCCTTGATTAATTCCAGCCATCTCCTCTATCTCATGTTCAACTATTTCTGAGTGAATATATACTTTAAACTTTTGTGATCAGTATATATTTCACACTTTACTCCATACAAATGATGCCTCCAAATTTTTAAAGTGAAAATAATAGCAGCTAATTCCAAATCATGTGTAGGGTAATTTACCTCATGAGTTTTCAACTGTCGTGAAGCATAAGCAATTACCTGATCATTTTTCATTAGGACGCAACCATGTCCATTCAATGAAGCATCCCTGTAGATAACAAACTCACCATTCCTGGAAGGTAGTGCCAAAACTAGAGCATTCACCAATCTTCTTTTCAGTTCTTGAATACAATCATCACATTCTTTTGTCCAGATAAACTTAACACCCTTCCGAGTTAGATTCTTCATTAGACTAGATAACCGTGAAAAATTTCTAACAAACCTTCGGTAATAGCCTTCTAAACCAAGGAAGCTACGAATCTCAGTTACATTTGTGAGTCTTGGACATTCTTCCACAACCTTTGTTTTTGCAGGATAAACAGTTATCCCATCTTTAGAAACAATGTGACCAAGGAAAGAAATTTGTTGCAACCAAAACTCACACTTGCTGAATTTTCCATACAATTTCTTTTCTTTTATGGTTTTCAAAATAACCCTTAAATGTCTTTCATTCTCTTCTTTACTTTTAGAAAACACCAAAATATCATCAATGAAAACAACCACAAACTTATCCAAGAACTCATGGAAAATTCTATTCATTAAGTCCATGAATACAGCTGGTGCATTGGTTATCCCAAAAGGAATTACTACAAATTCATAATGGCCATATCTTGTATGAAACACAGTCTTTGGAACATCTGCTTCCTTTACCTTTAGATGATGGTACCCCGATCTCAGGTCAATCTTTGAAAAATACTGAGCTCCCTGGAGCTGATCAAACAAATCATTGATATGAGGAAAAGGATATTTGTTCATAATAGTGATGTTATTCAAGGCTCTATAATCAATGAAAAGTCTCATAGAACCATATTTCTTTTTGACAAATAAAACAGGATCACCCCATGGTGATGTGCTAGGTCGAATGAAACCTTTCTCTAATAAATCTTGCAATTGCTCCTTCAACTCTAAAAGTTCAATTTGAGCCATTTGATAAGGGGGTTTTGAAATTGTCTTAGCATCAGGAACTAAGTCAACAGTAAACTCAACTTCCCGATCTGGTATTATTCCAGGCAACTCATCAGGAAAAACATCATGATACTTATTTACCACTGGCACATCATTAATCGGAACAGTTCCCTTGTTTTCAACAATGTGTGCAAGGTAACATTCATTTCTATCTTTTACAAGTTTCTCGGCCTCTTGATAAGTTATCAACAGTAAGGGTTCATTCTTTTACACAAACTGAAATTCTCTCTGAAAAGAAACTTCTTTATCTCTACAATCAATCTTAGAATGGTAAATAGAGAGACAATCTATACCCAGGAAACATCAAACTCTACTAGAGGTAAAACAATAAGGTTCACAAGTAGGTTCTTTCCATGGATAAGGATAGGAAGATTCTTATAAATTCTTTTTTCCTCAACATTTCCCCGAGGTGTTTTTACCACAAGTTCAGGAGTCATTTCTTGAGATGGTATTCTCATTTTACTAGAAAAGGTTTCAGAGATGAAAGAATGTGTAGACCCCGAATCAAACAACACACTGGCATAATCTGAAAAAACAAAAAAAGTACCTAATACAACTTCATTTGATGGACCGACATTTTCTGAAGTAGTTGCAAAGGATTTCACCACCCCCTTCTGCTTGTATTCTAACTGCTTCCTATCACTCAATCTCTTTGTCGGACACTCGTTTTCATAGTGACCCATCTCATTGCACTTAAAACATTTCACTAACTATAAATCAAATTTGGTCTTACCATCACCCTGATCTTTTTTCAGTGCAATAACGAGCCTTATGTCCCATCTTACCGCATCGGTAGTACTTTCCAGAATTCAGAAGACATTCCCCAGCATGCCTTTTCCCACATTTATCACAAACTGGAAACTTAGTTTTCTTACCATCAGACCTTTTTGAAGAATTATTCCCTTTCTCCTGCCACCTCAGTCTCTTCTTCTGCTGGTTGTTATAGAACACTTGATCATCAGAAAACTCCATTTCCACCTTCTTAGCACATCGAACAAGACTTTAAGAACTTTTGAACTCACGAGAAGCTAAAGCCCTTTGATATTTTGGCTTTAATCCTGAGTAAAAATGATTGATTTTACTATCAAGGTCTTGGATAAAATTTGGAGCATACCTTGCCAATCGAGTGAAACTTTCTTCATAGGCATCCACTGAGTCTTCCTCTTGCCTCAATTATAGGAATTGTTTTTCCATCCTAATTCGAACAGCCTTAGGAAAATAATTCTCAAGAAACATACCTTTGAATTCATCCCAGTCGAGAGTATCAATAGCGTCAGCATCCCTGATATTTCTAACCATAGACCACCACTGATCCGCTTCACCCTCCAAAAGGTAAATAGATAGACTAACCTTTTGATTGTCTGAACACCCCATGACATCGAAAATCTTCTCTAGTGCTTTAATCCACCCTTCAGCTAGCACAGGGTCAGATGATCCTATGAATAATGGGGGATGTTGCCTCATGAAATGTTCCACTACTAACATGTTCCTATGTGGTTGATCTGGATGATCTCGTGCATGGATACCGCCACCATTTATTGCTTGAGTCAACTGCGCCATTACTTCAACAAACTATTCATTTCAAATTCCGACCATCTCAGGATGCTGATTCGGAAGGTTATTTACTTCTGTATGCCTTCCTAGTACTGCTTACCTGTTTCCTCTGCGGAAAACCATTCTGAACAAACATGTCTTAGATGAAGAAACATGGTAATCTTCAAATACTATATCATTTCAATTTGACCATAAAAGAAAATATTTTTGGATAATCATTTAATAAAATTCTAACTCCTGAAGTTATCTAAACCTCCCTCTGATACCAACTATATGGCCCTGGCCTTAAACCTTACTTAATATTGAATTAAATGAATAATTCATATTGAGGATCTTTTTAGGTTTAGAGTTTTAGAGAATTTGATCATAAAACATGTATTTCATTCCACATTAAGCAAAGTGGTTACATAAAAGATAGTATTCATTTTTCCCATCAATGGAAACATATTTAAAATAAAACATGGATTTTTTATTGACACTTCCTTGACACTATCATCATATCATGTACCTTTCACTTGACCTGTGAAAAACATTTCAAAAATTTGGGATGAGCATAAAAAGCTCAGTAAGGGTTATAAAAATATGGAAAGGAAACAAGAGTTCATATATACATAAGAATGAAATCATACTTTACCCATAAAACATAGGCACTTTAACATACCTCATCAAATCATGAATAAATCATAGAAATCATAAGACATAAAAGGTAACTTGAGGCATTCATAACATTCTTACGTAGGGAGTAACCCTCTTGGTTACGTTTGGAATACCCATCACAGTATATTCCCTAAATCTCTTCGGAGAAACCTTAACGTTTCACTCCTTCGCGTTACGCAATGCATTGGAGAGCTATATCGGGCTCACCCGCCCTTAGTTTATCACGGAACCACCCGTCTTCATAACAATGCCCAAGAACCATAACATAATCGTATCACATAAAACATGCATAAAGGAAACATAACATTTCCACATTTCAATCACAAGATATCAATAACACATTGATATAATAAAAAAATTATCAAAACCATTTTCAATACCAAAATAAAATAAAAGTAAAACATGGTATTTATTTTTTCTTTTTTAAAAAAAGGTATGGCTTGTAGAGGAAGCCGAAACTCAAATAATGGTCACGGCGGTAGAGAAGTCGTTGTCACCGCATACATACGAAAAAAACATTCCCTTTTGTCGTTTAGTAAAATGCTTCGTATAAAAAAGATTCCTTTTGGATAGACATAAAAGTAAAAGGGCTTTATACACCGTATAAAAGAAATTTGTGTATAAAATGAAATATGACTCAATGAAAGGAGATTGAGACGAAGTCCCATACCTCGTATCCGACTTGACTTGATAGTTATTTAATCTCCTGAATAATAAACTTGAGTTAATTTCTACTTGCTTAATAACCTTTTTCAAGTTCATTATTCTTTTATATCACTTATTACCATGTTATTAACACTATGTAATGATTTTATTTAATAACGATCATTTTTAACGATCATTGGTACTTGAGTCAAAATATGCTCTTTATAATTACAAGTTGTTCATGTATCCATTATATCCAGAGTTATACTCATGATTTATATATCATATATATCATATATATCCAGTATATACATGCATTTATAATATTACACAACGTTTAGAGGTAAGAAATGAAATGCACCATTCATAGAGACGGTAAGCCGTACGTACGCATGAACGCTACTTTCATTTCTATTTCGTATTTTATGGAATTAAAATATAATGATACGTAATAGTATTTTAATTCTAGTATGGTATTATATATAATATCATTAAAAATATCCTTTATACGTACCACATATGGTATTAACGAATCAAATCACTTTGAGGGGGCGATAGTCCGCACTTCCTAAAATGAAGATATCGCGTTTACTCATAATGGTAACCATAAAGATATGCCATAAATGAAAAATACAGAAGTTTAAGTAAAACATAAACATATTATATATAATATATAAGTATAGTTACATCTTATTGGCCACCTTTGAAGGTGATATATGAGTGTTGAACAATCATCGTTTCGTGAGACAGAAATTCTCCATCCACGGAAACAGTATGTTCTTTAACCATTATATGTAGGTGTGTGTAAGTGTAGCTAGAATAATTCTTATAAAAACATCATAGTAGATGGAAGATACTGGGTTTGTTACAAAAGAAATGAATAAAAATAGTTTAGGGGGTTGGAGAAGCAAAATAAAACATAAGAACACAAGAGAAGACACTACCTTTAAATCGGGTAACTCTTTTTGATTTGAGCTCAAAGGCTTCCTTGGGAAGACTTCTGCCCAAAGTGAGGCTTCTAGGAGTTATATAGGGATGTGGAGAGAAAAAATGGATAGGGGTTGTCCGAGCCAAAGGCTTTGGAAGTGTGGGTAAGGAGGTAGAGGTGGGGGCCTTTTATAAGAGGAGAGGAGGGGCACTCTTGGAAAGTAAAGAAATGTTACTTTATTTTAAAATGAGTTTCGGATTAAAAAGGTCCCAAATTGATATAATTATAGGATAAGGTGATAAGGGTTCTAAATCCACCCATCCAATACGTTTTGGACATGTTTAGCTCATATATTTTACATTATCTTTTCATTTTATTTAAATCGTTAAATAATGAGGTAATCGCTGCATCATCATAGTGTCATTAATAATTTAATTTATTTAATGTCTAAATTTTTTTAAAAAAATACTATGATGTAGGAAATCTTTTTATATTTCCAATGAATATTTATTGTAAAAAATCTGACTTGTATAACCCCATGTAAAAATTGTTTTAGTAAAACAACTCATGTTTGTGTCATTTTTATTTTAACATTAAATAAAAAGATATTAATGTCATTTTACTACCAAAGTGGCTCCATGGGGTCCCCAAGTTGACCCATGGATTTTCTTGGTCGGCCATGACACATCCAATAAGGTTAGGACATGTTTCAAGCTCATCTCATATTATTAAAACATTATTCTTACCTTAAATTACACTAATTAACTCTAATCGCGATTAAAAAATTAAAAGTTACTATTCACCAAAAAATTATTTTAATCCCATTGAACCAAATTTTACTTATTAATGACTACCATGTATGTCAGATTTTTGAAATTCAAACCACATAGTTGGTAAAATTTCATTTAAACGAAAAATCAGTTTTTATAAGTACCACTTAGTGGTTTCACTATTCATCAAAAATTGAAGTTTTCCAGAAAAAACCAAAACTTCACCCTAAGATATATTTGATATTCCGAATTAAAAAATGATGTCTATTTTAAAAAATTCAAAACATATAAGTTTCATTAATTAATTTAATAATTAATTCCCGATGTCAGAGCAAATAGCATGTTTTTATGAAATAATAAGTATCAAAAGATTGACATTAGTTTAAATCCAATTTCAAAGTGAAATTAATTTCATTGACCACTATTGGATTAAATGGTAAAAATATATTCTAATTTAACTTTAAAACCAATTCAAAAGATAATCTAATCATATAAATAAATTATATTAAAAAGAGGTTTTGAATTAAAATACAACATTTTTCACTATTTATTAAAAAAAATGAACTTTATCAGAAAAATACCAAAAATTCACACAAAGTAAATTTTGATGTCCCAATCATAAATAATAAGTTTATTTTGACAAATAGATATTATAAAATTGTCAAAAGATATATTTAAAAGATGGTTTTCCATCAAAAGGATGTAAAACAATATTTTAAAAATATTAGTGTATTCCATGCTTAAGATTGAATTTATTCTCATTTTAAGCCTCTAAAACACTATCTAATTCATTAATATACATAGATAAAAATATCTATTATTCATTACTTACTTGGGATGTTACAATAATACTCTTATTGTATATAAAAAATAATAATACAAGTCTTCTAGATATAATTTACAAGACTTATGAATTTTTAAAAAGTTTATTATGTAAGGATTTAATTCTAAGACTCTACACCTCAGCATACGAGTCATTCCTCAAATCTTGTTGATGTGAATGTTTCTGAAAAATAATTTCCTAGGAAACATAATAAAAAAAATATAAGAAATTAAATAAAAATTACTCATTGAATAAATAATTAACAGAATGAACATCAATTCAACATCATTCCTTTTTTTTATACAAACAAAGTAAAATTCAAACAAGGAAAATCCTTTATATCATTTTAAAACTCATGTTAGTGGGAATAACTAAAAATAATTAAATTGAGTATTTTTTTATCAATAAATAAATAAATTAAGTATAAAGGATCCACTAAACAATATCCCCACTTTAGATAATCCTAAAACCATGAAAATTTCTCTCCCTTTTGGGAATAGTCAAAAATGTTAAATTAATTAACTCCCCATTTCTAAAATAAAAGATATATATTTTATACTTAAATAAAAAAATAAATTTTCATTTAAAAATATAATAAAATACTCAATTCTATACTAAAACAGAAAAGACAACTCCCCCTCAGTTAAAAAATGTTAAATTAAGAGGAATAACTAAAATTTCAACATGCAAGGTTAAAAAACATATATTAAATAATGTAGTATCATATTTCAATAAAATTATATTTAAACATTAAATTTAATCCTAAATTTATGTATTCTAAAAATATATACCTAATGAAGAGTTACACATAAATAATAAATTATATATCTAGATAATAATATTAGTAATTATCCCCATTAATATAATATTGTATCCTTTATTTAAATAATAACATCATCAAAACTATGAAAGAAGATTAAAAAACAATTATATGAATATTTCAAAAAAAGTTTTTATATTACAATGAGGAAAACTCCATTGAAATAGTTTAAAAAATCATGAACCCAAAAACATGTTAATATATTCAGGGAATCATAAAATGATTTTCAATGAATTAAGAAGTAACCAATTTTCAAAGTGTATTTCATCCATCAAAATAATAAAATTGATTTAACATGCTCAATATCCATAAAAAATGTTTCATGGAGATATATTCTAAATTTTCATTTCAAACTTTCATAATACCAAATTCATACTTAAGATTATAAAAAATACTCAAATCCAAAGGTTCAATAAAAATATCAGTTAATTGATCATCTTTTGAAACACATTTTAAAAAGAATTTTCCATTTTGAAAATGATCTCTAGTAAAAGTATATCTAACTTCAATATAATTATATCAAGAATACTATAAAGGATTATTTAAAATACCAATGATAGATTAATTACCTTATAAAATAGATTTTTTTTCAAAATAGACTTCAAAATCAGTTAAGGTTTTCTTAATCCCTAAATACTGAGAATAAATTCTTATAATGATTACATATTAAACTTTATCTATATATAAATCAATTAAAAGTTTTTTATTTAAACTCTGAGTAAATAATTTTTTACAGAAAAGTGACACATTCCACTATTACTTTTTTTTATCAATTTCATTCCACCAAAATCTAAATCAAAATATCTTTCCAAATCAAAATAAATAAGGCTTGGATAGAATATATCAAGGTTTAAAGAACCTTTAACATATTTAATTATCTTTTTACCATATTTCATTTGAATATCTTTAGGATTAGTATGTAATCTAGCTCATACTAATACACTAAACCTCTAATCTATTTTCTAAGTAGTTAAATAAAATGAACTATAAAACATGTACTAAAAAGTAAATTATCCAATAATTTTTTAGCATTATCATAATAGAATTTATATAAAGTTCACTTAAGATTATTTGAAATTTTAAATTATCAAGTCTAAATATTTTAACAAATTACTGAGAATATTTATATTCATTTAGAAAAATATCATTATTCCTTTTATATAATTGAAGTCCAAGAATGAAATTTAATTCTTCTATAAGAATAAATTAAAATTTATAAGTAATCATGTTTGAAAATTCATTACAAATAAATGCACTTAAAGATAAAAAAATACTTTGATTAAAATAAATTGTAAAGATCGATATATCTTTAGAGTTTTTCTTAATAAATACAATAGGTTCTAATTTTCCTTTTTGTAAAAACGTTTCTAAAATTAATTGATACAACCTTTTATACCATGATTTAAAGGATTTTTTATGTCCATAATGATATTTTGAATGTTTTAAATAATTTTCAAATTGCATTTCATGTTCTAAACCTAGGGGTTATTTTTCTTATATCTCTTCATAAATTTTACCATTGAGAAAATAAATTTTAACATCAATCAGATATAATTTAAATCCATGATGAGGAGAATGAGATAATAAAAATATAAAATCTTCTAATCTAGAAAGTTATAAAAAAGTACCATAAAAATATATACAATATTCTTGAAAATAACATCATGATACTAATCTATCATTTTTTCTTATAATTTAACTAGATTCATTATTTTTTTTAAAATATCTATTTAGTGGAATTTTTTTATCTTTAGTTGGATAATGTAATTTATAATTTTTATTTATAGAAATATTGTTTAGTTATTCTTAAATAGTTAATATCTAGTTTAAATCATTAAAATATTTATAAATGTATTGAGGAACAAAATCTTAAATAAATGCATTGCGATTTAAAAAATTATCAAGTTATTTACATTTTGAACCCTAGACTCAAAATCTATAGTAACTCTTTCTATAGTATGATATATTTTTGTTTTCAAAGATCATTTATGAGGATAATCCCCATTTTCAATAGGTTTATTCAATTTTGAATGTTTTCTCCACAAAAGTCAAATTATCTAAAACAATATTCAAGATAATTTAAATCATCATTATTTTCTATTTAAGTATTCTCATAAAATTTTACATGAATAGAATATTTAAAAACATTGGTTCTTTCATCTACTCTACTTGATTTACTAACATTTTAATATCCAAAAAGTATTCCTCTATCATATTTAGAATCAAAATTTCAAATACATATTTAGTATTAGGATTTAAAACATTAAATCCAAAGACTTTTAAATATCCAAATTTAGGTTTCCCTATCTTCCATGATTCCTAAGTTGTTTTATTTAGAATAAGACTTAAAAAAATTATGCTACAAACCTAGAAATTCTAAATAAAAACTTCTGCCAAAAAGTAAATATGTTTTTTTAAATGAGAATATTTTTTAGGGTGTTTTAGGAGATGAAAAATTATGAAAGTAAACATTTTATTTAGAAAATATTTTAAATTATATATTTATAAAATAACCTCCCCTATCACTTATAATGAAAAAATTGATATTCCATATCATTTAATCCAATCTTTAATAAGAAAGAAACATTAATACTGTTTTTTATTTATGAGTAAGAAAATAAATCAATGTAAATATAGTAAAATCATATAAAATAACCAAAAAATATTTTTTGACCACTCATACTCACTATTTCTACAAGTAAGAATATTTAAAGATGAATAAATTTTAAAGTTTATACAATTTGGCCTTACTGAATAGGTTACATTTTTTTCTATGTTGTTTACCCTTTAAAAAAAATCAAAAACATGATTTTTGTCTAATTTTCACTCAGGTTGATACAAAACATGTCCATGATTAGACTAATTGTGTAATAATATAAAATTGGAATGACTGAGCCTCATGTACGATAGACTATTCTCTTAATATACAACATTCAAACACATAGAATTTTTTCCTTTTATTACATCAAAATTAATGGAATAAATGTTATCTTTTTTAGTATAAAACAAAATAGACTAAACTTTCATTTTTTATCTTAAATTTGATAAAAATATCATCATCACATAATTTCAAAATACAAATCAAATCATGTTGAAATATTTAAAAATATAATACATTATAAGAAATAATAATTTAAAAAACACAAACTTATCTAAAACCTTTTTCCTTTCCTTTTGTGTCATCACCAAAAGTTAAATTACCTTCTTCACATATATTTAATGATAAATAGTTTGATGAAATTATTGTTATGTGTTTTTAGTAACAAAAATATATCTACCAAGTCACTTTTTGATACTTACAAGGTATATTTCCTATAAAATGTATTTAGAATATTTTGGAACATAAGAAAATTTGGGACAAATTGAGTTTGAACAATAATTTTTTGTAACCCAAAATAGATTTCATACATGTATTATTGGGTAATCTTGAAGATAAAGATTTAGAAATAAAATATTTTTTTATGTACCAAATATTGTGTAAATATTAAGTATCATTCATTTGTATAATGTATTTTCACCCCACATCTAAAAAAATAACAATTGATACACTTACTTTAGAACTTTTAAAAAATAAAGTATTTTACATTTTAGATAATTTATTATCATATCCATGCCCAATTGTTTTATATTAGTTTTTTTCATGGACATATTTTTATCATATCTTCCTTTAAATTTAACAAATGTGGATATATTTTTCTTCAAATATATAATTTATTTTTTAATCCTTTCATTTTTCTTTTGAAAAGTTTCAAAATCATAATATAAATACTTGAACTTATTTTCTTCAACCTTAGGGTTTTTAAAAACAAAATATTTATATTTTTCATTGTTCATCTATTTGTTTATCATTCTATTGATAAAGAATCATATTTTCTAAATTTTTTATTATTATTATCTTTATTATCCTTTTATAAATTAGAAATTTTAATA
The DNA here is from genome assembly GCA_963277665.1 of Viscum album. Lineage (NCBI taxonomy): Eukaryota > Viridiplantae > Streptophyta > Magnoliopsida > Santalales > Viscaceae > Viscum > Viscum album. The sequence goes on along the minus strand of OY728152.1, from coordinate 1,928,596,739 downwards.
ACATCATTTAGTAATCTTTTAATTTAATTATATAACTCATCAATAGTGGGGTTTCAAAATTAGATTGACTAGAATCACAATCAAGATCACTAAACAAATTTATTAATGCCAAGATTCATCATTTTTTTACGTTTTCTATTATAGATTCATCACTGTAATCTAAATACAATGTACATATCCAACCATCTGCAATAGATATCTTTTTTCTTTAACTTATCATTATTTCTATTTGGATTCATGCATTCATATTCAATATATAATTTTTTAACAATCATAATAAATTACTTTTGGAATATAATTATAATCAACATAACCTTTCATACTTATTATATGAATATCTCTAGGATAATGCCTTCTATTATTTCTTGAATATTCTATTTTTCTTTTATAAAATATTTTTTACATGAGTAACATATCACTTTAATTTCATTTCAACTCATAATCTGAATAAAAATTAGAAACATTCATAATTTATTTTAAAGAAAACCCTTTTAACATGGTATATTATTCTACATTATTATTTTTCAATTCAAATCCTTATTGTGATAATGAACCAATAAACTCATAGAGAGTATGTTCTTTCAAAACATTATTTTCATTAATTAAATCCTATTTATCATGTCATTTATTAGATAAATATCTAATTACTCTTTCAAAAAGAATAGTATTATATGAGGATTCTCATAAACCACTCATTTAATTTACAATACTAGTGAATCGATGAAACATTTGGTTAACAGTTTCATTCTCACCTATTTTGAAATTTTTATATTCAACTTTTAACATTATAATTTTTTCTAATATACTTATCAAATTCATAGTGAGTAGTTTATAAAATTATGTTCATATCATGTGTTATTTTACAAACAGAAATATGACTGAAATTATTTCATATTATATCATAATAAATAATAATAATGATTTTATAGCTAAGTACATATTTTATATCATCAAAACAAATAAGAGAATAAATATTAGTTTATAGATGTTTATAGGGTTTCATTATTATAATCCAATGATCAATAATTAGTTGTTTAAGATAATCCTATATTTGAGGTCGCCAATAGGTATAATCATTTTTATCAAAGAAAGGTGGAATTTGAGGAATCCATCCATCATTTAAGCTTGATCCTACCATCTCAAATGACCTTTTCCATTAGATGTTTATATTTAGGATAATGTTTAGAATATATATTTATACACATGAAATAGTTAATAATATATTCAACGATCAGCTATAAGACCAATTTTTTGGTATTAGGTAAAGCATAAACCAAAATTATCATTACATATTTCAAGATTTGATACCAATTTTTTGTTTGAGATAGTGAGATGGTTGAATGGTCAAGAAGGGGGTGAATTGTAAAATTTATAAAATTTTAAATACTGTATAATAGTTGAAATAATTATATAACAAAAATAAAATAAAAATATGAATACATGTATTTTTATTATAGTTAGGATCAAATTTATCCTACATATAATCTTCACACTGTCAAAATGAGAGTACGAAATCCACTATAAAGAAGCCTAACTTTTAAAGGTGAGTCACATCCCATTCCAATTAATTCTTTCAACTTAGATTCACAAACCAATTTTTTACATCTTTCTTTACCAAGGGTGTATAACCTAAATAACTACATTTTTTCTACCTGGAGAAAAAACCTGAATAATACTTCCTTTTTAACCTATAGAAACAACCCAATGTACCTTTTGAAGGGGTAGTAAAATCTAATAGTCCAACTTTTGAATGAAAAATAATAAACTTAATTTAATGAAATTATAAAATAGATTAGAAGAATAAAACACTATAAAAACCTATTTAGATAGTAAAAACATTGAATTTAGTGGTAGCCTATACCATTCCATGAGTAGTTGTGTCAACATGATGAAGTATAATGAAAACTGGAATCCAAAAATGTTTATCTCCCCATAGTTCATGTATCTTTCATGCTTTTCATTGGTTCTTTCAAACTCTATTTATTGAGTTTCTTTATGCGCATAATCATTCAAAAATAACATATGAATACACAAACTTAAAAAAATATTATCCATTATAGTTGTTCTTTTCCATACAGCAACCACAATTTTCTATCTCAAGAATAATTAATTACTCAAAAAGTTTAATTCAATTTTGATAATCTATAAAACTAAAATATACATTTAGATAAAATCATTAAATATAATAAATAAAAAGAATAATAAACACTCCCTTAAATTATGAAACTAAATCAATTTAAATTAGGATTAAATACGTTTTAAGGTTACAAGATAATAATTATTAAAAAATTGAAAAAATAACTAATAAATTCAAAATTTGAATTTACTTCTGTAAATATACAATGAAAATATTTATACATGATTTATACTTCATGATTTTAGTTTAATTTTCCAAAAAACACTTACAATATAATTTTCATAAAATTGAAATAATTATTAAGTAGTTATTGAAAAAATAAATTAAATAAAATAAGCAACATAATTATATAGTGAATCAAAATATAAAAAAATAATAAAAAAGACTATTTATAAAGTTTTTGGAAAAAAATTGTTGAGTCATACAAAAACCGTGTAAAATTTTCAAAATCACGAGAGTTTATATTTCATATGGTTCTATCATTACTAATAATTTATATATTTTATAAGACTCTAATTACCATGTAAGTATTTATACTTAGAAAATTTCATGTTTTTATAAGTCTTTCTCTATATTTCACATGACTTTTGATATCCCATAAAACTTTATACTTTGAAAAATCAAACTTTATAAGAGTTTCATTCTAGTATAATAATTTTATACTAACATTTTAATACTTCTAATATAGTTTAATACTTATATATTTACTAAATAAATTTTTGTAATACTTTTCAAAATTTTCATGTCTTTTTATAGATCTTAAAATACTTTATTTATCTGTAATAATTTCCCTCATTTTCATAAGACACTTCTCTTTGAAAATAACCTAACAATATAAGACTTACAAAAATAATTTGTAAGACTTATTAATTTGTCATGATTTAACCATATAACTATTCTTCTCAGTGTATGATTCATTCCTCAATTCCACTTAATGTAGATTTTTCTCTAAAATAAATTTATAAGAAACATAATGAATGTAATGATAAAAAAATTAAATAACAATTAATCAGTGAATAAAAAATAAAAAAAACAAATATCAATTCAACATCATTTTTTCATTTATAAGAAGTGAAAGCTTCAAACAAGGAAAAACATTTATTTCTTTCCAAAAATCAGGTAATAAGGAATAAAGAAAAATAATTAAAGTTAGGTTTTTATTAATAAAAAATAAATAAATAAAGTTGTGTGGATCCAATCAATATATATATATAATATTATATTTTATTCATCTTATGGAAATATTTTTATGAAATTTTCAGATTTAATGAAAAATGAGTTTTATATAGGTCTTATTGGTGAACTCACATTATTTTTTGGATTTTAGATTTCTCCAAGATAAGAGGTATTTTTTCTCGAATCATGGTAAGTATGATAAAGAGTTTATAAAAATATCTGAACTTGATTCTTGTAAAATTATAATACACCTATGGATACTAAATGTATAATGGATGTATATTATACTAGAATTTTTTTGATCATAAAACATTCAAAGTATGACTGGAGGTCTATTTTATTTAGTAGTCGTTAGACTTAATTTTATGTTTATTGTATGCATGTGTGTATGATTTTGGTCTGACCTGAAGTCAAGTCATTTGACTGAACTAGAAATAATTATAAAGTATTTAATTAGTACCCTTAAACTTATATTATTATACATTGTAAATACATTATTTATTTATTATGTTCTTTTAATTCTAATTTTTTAGGATTAAAGATAGATATTAAAAGCACCAGTTGTATGTGTGAAATTATGGGAAAACTTTTGGTATCATGGAGTCAAAAGAAAAAACTTTTGGTATAATTTTCAATAGTTGAAGCTAAGTATATTTTAACATCAAGTTATTATTCTAATACACTTTGTATTAGAAAATAATTTCATATCTTGATTTTCATTTTGTAAGGATAAAGATTTTATGTGATAATTCATCAACTATATCTATTTCAAATAAACCTTCACTCATTTCACAACTATGAATATTTAAGTGAGATATAATTTTATCATAGATCATATGAAACATGATGATATCAATTTAGAGTTATTTTCCATATAATATCAAAAAGATGATATATTTTCTAAGACTTTATATTTTTCAATGTTTTAAAATATTATGTATGAGCTTGGAATGATGGAAGCAAGAAGTAATATCGCTATTATTTTAAGTACTTTCTAATATATTGATTACTTCATTTTATATTTCTTTAAATATTAATAAAATGTTTTCATGGATATTAAGAGTTGTTTTATACAGGAGATATTATCAACATAAATCCTTCACTATCATACCTTTTACATGAATTTATGGTTCGATTGAGGGGTATTATACCTTAGTGTTTTGATTATTTATATCTTTTAAATAGTTTATTTCTCTTTATTTAAAGACGTTTTCTAAATTTTTATTAATAAATTTTGAATAATTTTAATTATGTTAAAATAATGTTTTATTATTATTATTTTAAAATATGTTTATTTAGGTTATTTTATTTTTAACTTTAACTAATTAATGTTTTTTTATCTTTTTTATTTTTTATGAAAAGGGGGAAAGTTGTTTGGGTTTTATATTTTAAAAAAGGTGAGAATGTTGAGTTGGTATATATTTCCAATATATTTCATTATTCATTATTTGGTAATTAATTATCGCTCTATTTATTTAATTATAATATTTTTTATTCACATTTTTATTCATATTCATGTTTTTTTTTCAAATTCTATTTTAGAAGGAATGATGAATTTTTTATTTAATATTTGAATCTTATTTATCCTTTATTATTATCCTTTGTAATAATAATAATAATAATAATTATTTTTTCTATATTCTAGTGTTTTTTTGTTAAATATATTCTATCTAAGTGTTGGAATCTAATGATTAAGGAGTTATATTTACAATTAGAAATTTCACAAATGGAAGTAACTTTACAGTAGATGAATTGTCTCATATATAGTTAGTATTTACTATTAATAATGGAATATTCAACTAACTCTTAATCTTATTATTATACTTTTATTGAGAATTGAAATATACACTATATGAGACTTTTTGAATTTTTCTAATGGAATAGCTCATATATTTCAAGTTTACTCTTGTATTATAAATTTTTTCTCTGAAATTTTTTGAAAAAAATTAGAATTATGGTAAAATAATAACTATTATTAATCTAGTAAATTATTCTTATGAAGTCAAAAAAATGTTTCTTATAATGTGAGGAGTTGAATCATACAAATTCAAGTGATGACTCTTACTTAATGGAGTAACTCTTATGAAATGAAGAATGACTCTTAAAAAATGGATAATGATTCTTATGAATTTAATAATTACTCTTATGAGATTAATAATTCTTATTATGTTTTAAAGGATGTTTGAGAATTGAATATTGTACTAATTTAAAGTTTAATTTTGTTGTTATGTTTTCTAGTATATTAAATATACACATAAACGAGAGATGGATGAATTCAAAATTTTGGAAAAGTGTTTATTGTTCCTAACAGAATTCTCAAGAGGGGCGGTGAATTGAGTTTCCAATGAAAATATTTATATTTTAAAAATTATTTAAGTCCCCTCTATTAAAAATGGTCTAGTTAAGAAATATAGTAGGTATATATAATTTTATGCTTAATACAATTTATCTGGGGAAGGATTAATACCTAATTAAAAAAATGAAATTATTTTAACCTTTGAAAAAATTTTAATCACACTAAAAAATATATACCACTGATAAATGTTTTCTATCATAGTTACTTTTGAAAACATAGTTCATAAAACACTCAATGAAAATAGATGAAATAAAGTAAGTATCAAGTTAATTTAGTTCAAAAGTGTAAGAAAATAAAATGTATCAAACATTATAAAAAAACAAGAGGATCAGCTCCTAGATGGAACTTAGTCCCATCCACTTGATAGTAATACCAATTTCAATAAAGTTTATAAAAAACTAATAAAATAATCTATAACCTAGATTGAGTATAGAATTAGTCAATTAAATATAGGAAATATAACATTATAACCATGTATCATACAAAAATATCTATGGGAGTATAACTCAAATCCATTTATTATTATTATTATTATTATTATTAAAACATTACTTTTTAAGGTTGAGTGAGAACCCACAAAAATCCAGATTCAAATACAACCACCACTATAGAAAAACATAAAAACCATACAAAAATTCCATGCTAAAATTCAAAATTCAAAGGGCAAGAGAGAACTCTTGGAGTGAATTATTTAAGTAATTAAAAGAAAGAGTATTATGGTACTCTTATTTGTAGTGCATGAGTATATTTTAAATAAATATATAGAAAAATGAAAGCATAATGTAAATATAAAATAGAAATAGATTTAATGAAAAGTGTGGTGAAAAATTTAATGAATCTATTCTCTAATAAAATCATATTGATCAACAAGTCTCCCTTCACTTTATATGATATTAAAATAGTTTTGAGAGAAGATGTCAAGGTTATTCAAGATATCTCTCAGTTATTTCAATGATGTGTAGAAAATAGAGTCAAAAAGGTGAGTAAGAAATATTAGCGCACACCTACTTAATTAATCTATATGTTATTTAATTTATATATAACTTATATACAAGTAGTAATTAGGTAATAATAATAAAAAATATCATCATACTAAGAATATAATTTCAAAATCCTAAACTACGCTGAATTTCATTAAAATTTTCAAAATGTATCTTTTGTAAATAAAACATTTTCTTAATAGTCACGATTTACCCATCCTTATGAAAATCCATACTTATAAAAGGAAGGTCAATACATACAGTCTATTACCTTGGTAGGATATAGTTTAGTAGGTGACTCCAATATACAATAGGTTATTCTAATCTTAAGTTCAGTCAATTTTTATGGCACACCCTGTATTTCTTATAGCATAACAAAACTTGTGGTCGATCTAGGAATTCTTCATAAAACAGCTTGGAATAAAATTTCTTTCAATTGGAAACATTTTATGGTTGATCCAATACATTATTGAATTTTAATCATAGTGGATTGAGTATTAAATTTTATTAATTTTCTATGTGCGGTTGATTCAACACTTATAATTTTTTTTGTCTGTCTATCATGGTTTATTGTCTACGTCATAGTCGATCATCATTAATGTGTGGTAGATATGATTCTTGGAAAAATTTCTTCAAGATTAGTTGATATAGTTCATGTGGTCGGTCTTGACGATCTCTTTTCTCACACGGTCAATTGATGACTTTGAAATTTTTTTCTATGTTTAGTCCACTATACATGAGTTTGATCCATTATTCGTATAGTTGATCCAACATAACTTATGTTCAATCTAGTGGAACACATGGTCAATCCAATACTTAACATATTTTAACCAAATAAAACTTTACTATTATAAAACATATAAATAATTAAATTAATAAAAAAACATTGTTTTGGATCATTATAACAAATAATTACTTGATTGATCTAATAATATCCCCCTTTTTGATGATCACAATTCATGGCAGGAAAAATTTTCAAATTTTAAAAAAAATTACATGATACCTAAATTACTCTAGTTTGTCACCACTAAATTTGGAAACTACCATATTTTCTCTAGACCATTCCACCAATTTTGTGGTTAAGAAAAATAAACTAAAAATATTATATATAATAAATAATTTATTGAAAATAATTTATTAAAAATAATATTTGATCTTGTATAAAAATGTAACACCCTGATATTTTAAGTCCATATGTTTGATAACTTTCTCCACATGAAACACTAAATATAAATGAAACCAAGATATATTTAAGTATGAACGTTAAAACCTAGATGTAGATTAAATAGGAAGAAAAAATAGTAACAATTTTATAAAATATTTATAGAAATAAAATAAAATATACATTTAATATGAAATAAATTCAATTAGTTTACATAAAATGATCCATATGATCATTTATTATTTTGAAAAGTATTTTTCTAAAAAATGCCCAGTTTCTATGATATTTTTTTCTATTTCAAGAAACTTATTATTAATTATGATAAATTATATTTTATATTAACAATTTATTAACACCAATTTAGTTGGTAAATGATATGAAATAATAATAATATTATATATTTTAAAATATCATTATCTAATAAAAAAAGTTTTTCATTATATATCATAATTTTATTCATAAATTGAATATATAATTTTTATAATTTAAATTTTAAAAAATTAACATCATAATTTTTTTATAAGGAAAATATTATCTTAATATTAATTTTTGATATTTTTTTGAGTTAATTAATTTTTAGGTAAATAGTGAGGAAATACTGATTTTACTTAAAAATATCTCTTTTATGACGTTATATTAATACAAAAACGATTTAATTGTTCTTGATTTTTTATATAAAATATATTTTTATAATAAAACTAAATTATTTAAAATTACTATGTTTAATTTAAAAAAATCATGAATAATATTTTAGAAAATTAAGTAATATTTTAAGAAAATTGTTTTTTTACCCATTTCTTTAATTAAATTATCAAGAGGTGAAATTAGGTTTTGGATTTATTTAATGTTACATAAATATTATTTATATAGTAATAAGAATTTTAATTTCATTATAATCAATATAATTGATAATTTTATCCTAAATATAAATTTAAATCTCTAAAGTACACTTTTCCAAAAATAGTTTTTTTCACGTTACATGCACTAATGTTAAAATTAATTTTCCCTCACATAGAAATTTAATTTAGTTAAATTGAAAATATATTTCAATAAATCATGTTTATATTATGTAATAATTCTAATATCATTTTTTTCATAAACAAATAATATATCTATAATTGATGTTAAATTCAGTGTTAATGATTAAACAAAATTTTAAAAGTTTTGTTTTATCAACATTGTCTAAATATATATATAATCAATTAATTTTATATATTTTAAAAAATGTATTAATTTTATATTTAAAAAATTTATATAAGTGCATTTAAATTTATTTATTCGGTAATAATAATGCTTAAATCTAAAAACAACTTTTTCTACAAAAATAGTTTTCTCTATATTATCTTCTTTAATTTAAAAGTTATTTTATCTAATTTATAAATCTAATTATTTTAAAAGTATTTTAACTTTAGTTTAATAAAACCTAAATATAATAATAGTGGTTTCCTTTTTATTTTAATAAAACTAGTACTTATCTCATGTTAATTCACGAGTCTATTCACCCTTATATTTCATAAAATAAGAAAATTTAATGTTTTTTGGAGAAAAGTGTAGGTTAGATTATGACGAACCCAGCGTGTGAGTATAGGAATAGATCACTAGTGTGGGGGTGGGAAGTGAAAAAAATATGGTAATATGGGAGGAATTATGAGAAATTTGTAAGGAATATAGTATGAATATGTTTTAATTTTTTTGAAAGTGTTTTACATTAAGTTTGACATCAGTATTAATATTTCTCTTGGTAGCTTTCATATTTTTTCATTATATTTTTTGAATAGTTTTTAAGATCATATTCAAATTTCATCTAAAATAAAATATATATAACATATATTTTAAAATAAATTTCTAATTGAATATATAATGGATGAAGTTTTAAAAAAATCCATATATTTATTACGATTTTTTTGTTAATTGAAACACAATTTTTTTGTGGTTAAATTATTATTTTCCCTTATAACTATTTTTCATTAAAAATAACATAATTATTTTATATAATAATCGAATGGTAGTAATAAAATAATTTATTATTAAATTATATTTTTATTTCAATAAATTATAGTAAAAACTTTATATATTGAATAAAAATTATTGGTAATAATAATTACTAATAGTAGATTCAATAATGGAAATGAAACTAGTGATATTAATATAATAAACCGATTTAATTGTTGTTAAAACATTTATTGATATTAAATAGATAAGAATGAGAGATAAAAATAAATACTTTTTTATTAAATTTTATATCAAATAAAATTTAATATATATTATAATTATTCATTCATACCATGCATAAAATATTTAGCATTAAATTTCTCTATTAGTGATCTATAATTTTATAAGTAATATTTATGTATTATTTTAAGTAATACCAATAATAAAATATGTTGATAAATTATTTTTTAATAAAATTTTTTGTGTTTTAATTACAAAATACATTAATAAAAATTTATATTATATTTTTTAATTTAATTATATATAATATACACATTATATATACCATTAAAATCCATTAAAGTATATAAAAAACTGAAAGCACTTGACATCACCATTAAAGATGATGGGAAACAATTATATGTTAAAAACTATAGGATCATTGCATTTAACTATCCATTCAATTTATGAATGTTAAGTTTGGTATTATTCTTTTTTGAACAGTATTAAGGGCATTGAATCACTCTATAAACCTCTGTAGTGAACTACAATCGACCATAATAGATAAGAGAGACTATTTAAAAAAGTGTAGATACCCTCAAAACTCTAGAAGCATTCCATATCCTTCCCAATAATTTTGGTACTGAAGAGTAGTCCTTTAACATAAAATTATTCATGATAATCTACTCAAAACAACACAACACATACAATACACAAAAACTAAAAAGAAAAATATGTTAAAAAATCATTATTATTAAATAGTTCATTCTAAAAATTTCATATGACATAAACATGCACATATTTAAAGAAAATTAATATCTCAAGGAGTGTCCAATAATATTACATTTTTATTTCAATATAGAGAAAAAATAAACATTCAAAATGAAAAGTTTGGGGAGGATAAAGGCACAAACAAGTTAGGAGATGAAGCTACAAGAAAAAAGACTTAAATGATTCTACACTTAATCCTTTACAATAGTCCACTAAAAATAAGAAAATAGATATAATAATAACTGAAAAATAATATACTTTCATACCAAAATGGTTTTTATAAAAATGTCCTAGATAAGTCAGGAGGGAAATTTACAAGAATGAAATGAGCCATTGATCCTGAGAATTATAGAATCCCTAAAATTCCCTTATAATATGATGTCCAATATGTGATTACCCATTGGGGAATGTCTCTAATAGAAAAATATAAAACTATCATACCCCTATAGCTTCAAAGTAACAAAATTTATAGATTCCAAAACTTCTTTATAACCCATCCCTCTATATATACATATTTTGTGCCATAAAATATTATAATGTAAACATTTTTGGGGGTATATGTTTGGGGTTTTAGTTCTTATAAAGAATATTTTCATAGATAATAATTTAAAAGTTAATATTTATAGGATCTATCAATTCAACACTTCTATACCATGTTCCTGAATATATTTAGGCTCTCATTTATTTCCAACTAATCTCGACTGATTATATCATCTATCTAAATTTTAATTCATTGAAATTATAAGATTCATTAACATTTAAAACCATGATGTGTGTAAGGTTTTAGTGGAATTAATATGTTAATGAAATTGTTAATTAAAGGTTTACCTAGTGATTTTATGGAATTGAATTTATCATGAATATTTCTTTCTAAAGAGTTCTTATTTTTTTTAATAATGGGTCAATAATGAGTAAGAATTGGGATAAATATAGAATTTTATGTGTGTAATATACCTAATAGAATATAAATAACATGGTTGACATGATAAAAGAAAATTATTCAAATAAATATTTAGTGGAGAACCTTCATCATCAATGTCCAAAAAAATTCTCTTCAAGGAAAAATAATTAATGTGATTAATAGATAAAACATGTTTCAATTGAAAAAATTATTTATCTATGAATATCATTTTTGATTATTCGATATAAAACTATCAATAATTTTCACTTTAATAATGGGAATATTTTAAAAATGAATTGTAGTATTAGAAAATGAAATCTAAAGTAATTCATTAAAAGAATATTAAAAATTTTACTAAATAATCAGTATATTGTACTACCAATATCAAAATATAATGTGATGCATAAATATTAATGAAATCCTAATAAGTATAGTTAAAAAAATATAATTTAAGTATAAATATAATGTTATAGATTAAAAATTCTAAATTTTAAATTCATAAAATAACATTACATGGATAATAGTATATAACAATTTATTAGTTCAAAAGAGACGGTAAGTGAGATGAAAAATGGAAAATTGAAGTCATAGAATAGTCACATAGAATCTAAGTGGGATAATAGTTCCAAGTGATATAATAGTAGATTCTTAAAAGGGATCAGAAATAGTTACATTTTTATGTTAAATTAATATCTATAGTAATATAATAATAATTATTATGTCGTGTATAGAAAAAATATAAAATATAAATTTATATTTTTTGACAAACAATTTATGATTGGAAACATATAAGATAATCTGAACAGTAAAATTATATCTTGATATCAGATTAAATTAAATATACTAATGAGATAATTTTCATAAAAATGATCACTTTATTTAATTTTTTTAAAATTAACAATTAAATATTTTTATATTGATAAATTAATGATATTAATACATATATTGAAAACATAGCACAAAAATTTAAATAAACCATAATTTTTTTGAGTTAATATTGTAACATATAATTAACATAGTAGAATATAAAATTGAACATTAAAAACATTTATAGTGTGGATATATAAAAAAATGCACATAATAATTTAAGAAAATGTATATAATAAACAAACTGGTAAGAAAAATATTTTTTTTGATGATACACTTACCTATTAAATTAATCAAATTATTCTATCCAGTAAGATGTGAAATAATAAATAAACCTTAATACCTTTCATTATATTCCCATTTGATTGATAAAAATATATATAATTAAGTAAAATATAATAATCATGCATAAAAAACAATTATTTTAGAGAAATAAACACAAAGAGACATTTCAATCCTACAAAAAAAATAATAAATAAAAATATTCTTAAATATGTCTTATTATTTTAAACTAAAAAAATTAATTTCATGGTTTATTGTAAGTAAAATTTTTAAAATAGAAAATGGAAGTTAATTTAGAAACATTAATTTTTCGAGAAAATAACATATACGAACGCCAAGACTATGTAGTAACTATAAATTATTAATGCCTCTTTATCAAGGGAATTACCTTCCTGATCATATTTCTCTTAAAATTAATTAATTTATTATTTTATAAAATATAGAATGACACTTTTTTATAGCTTCTTTATTATCATTAAATGTATAACAACCTTAAAATACACATGCATCACCATCATTGTCACTAAAAAATGTATTGAACTTTCAATATAATAATGTAGGATATGTGTCAAAAATATATAAATAACTGAATATATCTTTTAATGTGGATCTTATAGTTAAAAAATTTTAAAAAATAAAACAAATACAAAACAAACAAATAATATTATATTATGAAATTAACAAATTCTAGAAATATATCATTGATATCATTTGGTGTAGGAATACCTGTAATAATCCAAAGGAACCATATAACACATGATACATTGATTATTAAAATACTAATCCCTTGATGATAAAACATCACATAAAATATATTTAGGAAAAATAAAATAGGTATAATATAATAAAACCTTACCACAGGTAAGTAACAGTGAACAAATAATGACATAAAAAAGGAAAATAAACTAAAAAAATGCATAAATATTAAAAAAGATATCAAAATTATTTCTATGTTAGATTCTTAAGGAAACCTTCATATATGAAATTAGAAACTGAAATAAGAGGAAATGTATTATGAAATATGATATAGGTTGTGATTTTTGTATGATAGTTGATTTATTTCTATATCTATGTGACTATTTTTCATAAATCTCACCCAAAGGACTAGTAAAGAAACAAAACCTTAAAAAATTTACAGATAATAATACCATGTTACAACTTTATAAAACATTGAAACAAATTTAATTATAGTTAAAAATATGAAGAACATATTAAAGTGTGAATTAGTTTAGTTGTATATAAAAAAATAAATGGAAAATTAATAAATCTAATATTTTTTCATTTGAACAAAAAATAGGTAGCACCACTGGTGATCAGAATTATTTTAAAATAAAAAAATTTCAGAGTATGAAGGAATGAATGAAGAATTTATGATTGGGAACATATGAGAAAAAATAAAACTATAAATTTTGAAATCCTATTCCTATTAAATAAACCTAGTCAAAAATTTGGAAAAGGTAAATAACTTACTAATAGAGAGACTAAACATGTCAATTATTGGTATATCATTATAGTTTTTTTACCTTTTTAAAGGAATTATTAGAAAAGGAATATATTTTTAACACATTTTTTATAATTTTTAATCATACTTTACATATCATAAAATCAAAATAAATTCAATAAAATATATATGTGTAGTGATAAAAGTGAAGACAAAAAAGAATTCATATCATTTTAGGATAGATGAAGCTTATTAGAACTGATTTAAAAAATAAAATGTATTTCAAATGAATAAACATAAATAAAAAATTTTGTTTCATGCTTATCAATTGGAGAGAAAGTTAATTAGAGAGGAAAAATGTGTTGATAGAAAAGTAAAGACCAATAAAATTTTAAAAATAGAATAAATCAACACCATAGAAATAAAATTCACTCCAATATGATAACCAACTAAATATTTTTTATAAAAAAAATACTATATATAAAACAAATTAAAATAAATTATATTTTAGGAAAAAATTAAAATAATATTATAAAATAAATTACTTTAGAAGAATGGTTTTGGCACAATGTAACATGAATCTAAAATATGTAAAATTACCAAAATATTCCATATCCTAATGAAAATATTAATCAAGAGTACATAAAATTTTCTAGATATAAATTAATTGTAGTGAAATCAATATTTTAATGAAATAAAAATTTTGTGGTTAACCATTTGAAGACTATAATTATAAACTTAAATAAGAAAACATATCTTCATATAGGCATTAGTTAATTATTTGAGTTACCATTACCTAAAAAATAGGTTTTGTTGGGTTAGAATAATGAAATGTTGACCCTAAAAAAATAGTTAAATAAACCTATGACTGACTGATTGGTATGGATATTGTAATTGGAGAATGAGAAAAAGAGTTTTACTTTTCTAAGATAATAAACATAGGAAAAATATAAGTACATAAGTTAAATTAGTGAAAAAGGAGTAGGATCAAAATAATGATATAGATGCTCAATATACAAGGGGGGGGGTGGGTGAATTGTAAACTTTAACAAATTTCCTTAAACAAGGAAAGATATAAGTTTAACAAAGTTAAACTAAGAAAATTAACAACACCTCTAACACCAATTGAATGATTGGGACAAAGTATAAAGTTACAAACTTCTAGTTCTATACAGTTGCTTAAATCTGGAAAGTGATTCTGAAAAACCGGTTATGGAAATATGGATCCAGAAAATGAAACTTAACAAAAGTTTACAACATGAGATTCTATATTAAAGTGTATAGAATGTAACTAAGTCTGAGTAAAAGTGTAAGGAAATATAAGAAGATTATACTTTCCTTACAATACACAATGGAGTGGAAAAACTTTTAACAAAAACAAGTAAAAAGATATAAATCTTTTAACCGAAAGAGAAGGGTATCCAACAACCTTGGATAAAGGTCCCTTGATTTATACTTTCAAGAAAGTCTATCTTAACCACACCTGGGTAAGCCCTCGATACAAAGACCAGAGTCTCTATCTTACTATCCTCGCAAGCCCTCAACTTCAAGGTAGCTGGAACCTCTGTCTTCCCCAGCAAGGAAGCCCTAGAACTTCAAGGTAGTCAACACCTTTGTCTTCATATCCCCGGAAGCCCTCGAATGTAATCACCAACATTCAGAGTTGCACGAAGAAATCTGAACAAACAGTTCAGTACACACAAGGCATGAAAAGATTCTCTCTCTAGAAATCACCTTAACAGTATGTGATCTCTAGAGTGATCAACTTTTTGTTGTTATTGAGCTCTTTAAAATGAGCTCTTATTTATAGGCTCGGTAGACACAGTCGACTCCCTCCTCCAACGGTCATATTTTCCTTAAATTTTGGAGGGACCTATACACGTGTCACTCAACCAACGGTTAATCAGAAACAGAATACATGACATCGTTTTGTAATGAAACTAGTGTAAGCATAAGCAGAACTGCAGTTCATAATGTAAGCAAAATAAAGTTCGTAGTCTAACCAAAATGGAATTCAGAGTCTATAATAAATAGATGTTTGGATTCTGTTTTCTATACAATTCTTAATGAGAATTTTTAATCAGAATTCGTAATGGGAATTCATCATCAGAATTCATAATGAGAATTATGCAGTAGAATTTGTAATGAGAATTCGTAATCAGAATTTATAATGAGAATTTATCATCATAATTTGTAATGAGAATTCATCACTGGAATTCATAATGAGAATTCGTAATCAGAATTTGTAATGAGAATTCATCATCAGAATTCATAATGAGAATTCATCACTAGAATTCATAATGAGAATTCGTAATCAGAATTCGTAATGAGAATTCGTCATCAGAATTCGTAATGAGAATTCATCACTGGAATTTTTAATGAGAATTCGTAATCAAAATTCGTAATGAAAAATAGAATACCTTACATCTAAGTATTTATATGATTTCGAGGTTTTGGACTTCAATCTGAAATTTATACTTAGACAAATTTTTACGATATGAATACAAAAATATAGGTAAGGGTAAACTTCCTTAAAGAAATAAATTTTCCTTATAGAAGTGAAATATGGATTTACTTAAGTATAAGGTGTTTTGGATTTTCAAAACAAGAATGAATGGAAAATTCATAAGGAAAACCTTAATAACTCAAAAATCTCTCCCTTTTTTGGAAAGCACAAACAACCTTACGAAAAAGAATATAAGGACTTAGACAAATTTATTTAGTCTTTGAAATTAAAACTTATCTCCCTTTGTTTATGGATAATGGTGAATACAACTAACTCCCCCTTAGGATTAGGAACACTAAGGATTGTATTCTGAATTTCTGGAATGGAGTTTTCATTATCATGGTAATGAAAATCTTTATAATGAGAAACTGCCCTTGGATAATCTCCCCCTTACTTAGGGATAGTTCTTACTTAGAGATTTTTCCTTCTTCCCCTTTTTAGTAGTTCTTTTTCCTTCTTCCCGTTTGTGATTTTAAAAAAGAATTGAGGGAATGGAAAATAATAAAGTACCTAAAACATTAGTATATAATAACAATAGATACAAAAAACCCAATATTTCATTAGAGTTGAAAGAATTTTTACAAGGAAAAACAATTGTAACAAAAGATCGGATTGAGTTCATTTGTCTTCCTTCTCCTTTGGAATTAACTTCTTCAAGAGAGTTTTCAGCTTCTTCAAATATTTCTGATCCTCCTCAGCTTGCTTCTCCAAAGCTGTAATCCTTTCTTGTTGAGCTTTCAACACCTCTGCCCAAGCCTTCATGGCCTCTTCCTGCATCTTAAGTAACTCATCTTGATTTATAAGTTTTTCTTCGAGCTCAATCTGGATATCTCTACCCCTTTTAAAATTTTGAGCAAGAGAGTTAACCATTCCATTCAAATCCTTCAGTTGTTGATTACGAGAATTTTTCTCAAGGATCAGGTTTTCCTGAAGATTCTTTATCTTTTTATCCTTGGTATCAAAAGAATCTTTTACCTCATTATGAAAATTATGAAACTCATTCAGGTCATCATCAACCTTATTTGACCACATACTGACTCTGCTGTATGATTTCCTGTGAACATCATAATTGATGACAAAATTTCTATTCTCAACCTCAATATTTACACACTTATCCTTGAACATGGATAATGATTTTGATTTCTGATTAAGGCTGTGTTGAAGCTTCTGGAATCTGGAGTCTATGGTGGGAAAGATTGGAATTTTATCCACTAATTTCTTCAGGGATTCAACCACAAAATCATGACCCAGTGCTGATGACTCCGAATCAGAGACCTTTCTTAGGGATTGTTTTTCTTCAATTTCCACTAAATTCATTTTAAAAGAACTGCCAGCTTTCTTTTTCCTTATTAAATCTTTTTTTGGGGTATCCATAAGCACTTTCTTACCCTTATCATCTTTCGTAATGGGTTGTTCATCAGGAGATTCTTCCTCGCTTTCAGATACTTGAATAATCTTATCTTCATCTGGTTTTTCCTTATGTTCTCCTTCTTCAAGGAAATGCTTCTCATAACCCTCTTCCATAGAAAACTCATTCTCTTTATCTTCCTCCTTATCATCATCTTGGTTCCCTTCTTTCTCAGCATCCTTTTCCAGAGTGAAAAACATTGAGGATTCGGCCTTTTCTTGATAATCCTGAACTTGTTTAATCAAGGCATCTAGATCCTCACTTCCTTCTTCAACTTCTTCTTCTTATTCAATTTCTTCAACAAATTATTCCTCTACTTCTTCACCAGCTTGTTTCTCTACTTCTTCAACATCTTGTTTCCCTTTTTATTTTTCCGGAGTGAAATACTTCTTCATTGGGGTCTCTGATAATGGTTGGACATCAAAGGTTTCTGGAATGGGAATCTTCTCAGAGGCTACTTCTGTATCTACCAGCAGAGATTAAACAACTTCAGCTTCAGACATCTTCTTTTTCATTTTCTTCTCTTTTTCTTGCCTCTCTAATTCATCAGCAGCTCTCTCTTTTAAGGCCTTAGCCTCAGCAGTGTCCAGTCCAAACTGAGGGTCCCCTTCTTTTCTCTTCTCGTTATCTTCCCTCTACTTAAAGGCCACTTCATCTGGATATGTAATCTGTTTCTTTGGCTTAGGTGGTGCAGATTGGGTTTCCTTAGACTTAGGAGTTTTTCCTTCATCTTTCACTTACTTCAGCTTCCTCTTCTTCCCTATTTTCTTAGATGGTTCATCTTTCTATACATTTTCCATACCGTCTTCTGCCTCCTCCTATGGAAGATCGTAGAACTCTCCTGACACTTTTGAAAAAAAAATTTCATCTTCTTTAAGGTGTCTTCACTTATCAGCATCACCTTACAATTACTGATTTTTGAGGTGCAAGTAACCTTAAAAGAATCAAGACATCGAATAATAAGCTTGGAGAGGAGAGTAGGATACATAATAATTTGGTCTTTTAGGGTTCCATTCTTGATATTCTGAATTTTAATAAGAATGTGCCTCATCAGGTTAATATTTCTTAGATTTACCAAGAAATCTAAGATGTAAATATCACTATTCTTAAGATTTTCCTTATCACCTCTCCTCAGTACGAAAAGCCCTGAACCCATAACTGTAACATCCAGTTTTTGGTGGAGATATGAGCAATCTTCGCTATTTTATCATCTTTGAGGCCAAGGAATTTCAATGGCTTCACTTTGTTGAAACTTCCCTGATTATCCGGTAGCTTGTGTGAACAAAATTCAGCCTCTCCATTATAAGATAAGCCCACCAATTTCACATCCTTGGAAAAGAAATCTTGTAAGTCTTTCCATAAGACTTGAAAGAAAACCTTTCTCTGCCATCTTCTTCATAGAAGGAAACAGACTCATAGAATTCAATAAGCAAATCTGTGTAGAGAACATCTTGGTCCCCTGTCTTCGATATGAAAAAATCTTCCCAACCGTTAAGTTTGATGTTCTTAGAGATAAGAGAATCATAATTATTGAGGAAATTCGAGTGAACCAACCTTTCTCTGTAGACCAACAAAGCTGATATTGGTTTGATGGAAGATATTTCTTGAGATTTAGCTTCTACAGACATTCAGAAAGAAGAATTGAAAAGTTCATAATGGGCTTTAAGAAATGAGGCAAGGCTTCGACATGCGAGATCTTTGAAATCGATGTGGGACACAAATAGGGGTCCCCTTTATATAGGTGATGGAGGTGACCTTTGAGCTTCCAAAATCCATCTAACAGTTGAAAAACCCTTTGATCTGATCTGATGGTTGAAATTATACCCGTTGGGAATTCTTGAATCTGATATTTTGAGGTTTTAAAAAAAAATATTCAAGACTAAGAAAACTTGAATACGAAACTTTTCAGAAGAAAGAAACTACCAAAAAGAAAAAATGACTACAGAAACATAAGTAAGGAAGTCATACCTTTCAGATTTTGTTAGGAAGATTATTCGTAATTGGTAATGTTCTTATTGAAAAAAATTTGAGTAAAAAAAAAATTCACTATGAAAAACTTGAGTACAAAAAATTATGAATACGAAAAATCATGAGTATGAAAAATTATGAGTATGAAAAATCATGAGTACAAAAAATTATGAGTACGAAAAAAATTTTGAGTAATAAAAATTATGAGTAAAAATATTTATGAGTACAAAAAATCATGAGTATGAAAAATTATGAGTACAAAAAATTATGACTACAAAAAATCATGAGTACGAAAAATTATGAGTACGAAAAATCATGAGTTCGAAAAATCATGAGTACAAAAAATCATGAGTACAAAAAATCATGAGTATGAAAAACCATGAGTACAAAAAATTATATTTAAAAGAAAACTCAGTATGAAAATTTCATTATGAAAATTCTCAGTATGAAAATTTTATTACAAAAGTTCCAGTACGGAAATTTCATTACAAAAATTCCAATACGGAAATTTCTTTACAAAAATTTTGAAAAACTCATTTGGAAATATTTTGAAAGGCTAACAACCAAATATACTCCTCCTGTGAAAAAGAGTTTATTACTATAAGGAGGATTGTTCAAAAATATGTTAATGAAGGAAGATTACCTCACAGTTATCATTCCTAACTTCTGTTTAATGTATTAAAATCTATCAGAAGGTAAAGATTTTGTCAAAATACTAGAAAATTGATCTTGCGTTCCGATAAACTGAAAAATGATATCTCCTTTTTGTGTTAGATCCCTAAGAAAGTGATGCCTAATATCTATGTGCTTTGAACGAGAGTGATGTGAAAGGTTTTTACTGAGGGCAATGGTACTTGTGTTTTCACACCAAATTTGAGTCTTAGTAAAAATCAAGCCATAGTCTATGAGTGTGTGTTGCATCTACAACACTTGAGCACAACAACTTCCAGCTACTACATATTCAACTTCAGCAGTGGATAATGCTACTGAGTATTTCTTCTTGCCTGACCAAGACACTAACAAATCTCATAAGAAATGACATGTTCTAGATGTACTTTTTATATCCATTCTACACCCACCAAAGCCATCATCTGAAAAACTCTTTAAGATAAAATCATTTCCAGAAGTATAAAATAATCCTAGATCCATGGTTCCCTTTAAGTAGCGAAAAATTATTTTCACTGCCTTTAAATGAGATTACTTAGGATTGGATTGATATCTGGCACATAATCATACTGAAAACATCAAGTCTGGTCGGCTAGCTGTCAAGTAAAGTAGACTTCCTGTCATACCTCTAAAATATTTTGGATCTACTGGTTTCCCAGCTTCATCAAGATCAAGTGTGTTTGAGGTACCAATAGGAGAACTTATACTCTTAGTGTTGTCATACCCATACTTTTTAAGAATATCTTTAATATACTTATGTTCAGATATATAGGTTCCTTCTGGTTTTTGAGAAATTTGAAAACCAAGAAAAAATATTAACTCACCCATCATACTCATTTAAAACCCAGATTTCATTAGATTTGAAAAGGAATCACTTAATGATTGCTGAGTTAAACCAAATATGATGTCATCAACATATATTTGAACAATCAAAACATTTTTCTTGTATTCCTTTATAAAAAGGGTTGGATCTGCATTTCCCTTAACATAGTTATTTTGAAGAAAAAATTCTGTTAGTCTATCATACCAAGCTCGAGGGGATTTTTTAAGGCCATACAAAGCTTTGGTAAGTCTAAAAACATGATTAGGATATTTTGTGTCTTCAAATCCTGGAGGTTGTTCAACAAAAACTTCATCTTGAACATAACTGTTAAGAAAACCACATTTCACATCCATTTGAAAAAGTTTAAAATTGAATAATGCTGCAAAGGCAAGTAAAATACGAATAGATTCAAGTCTAGCTACTGGAGAATAGGTTTCTTCATAGTCTATTCCTTCTTTTTGATTATAGCCTTTAGTAAATAATACAACTTTATTTCTTAAGATGATTCCATTTTCTTCATACTTATTTTTGAAGATCCACTTTACTCGAATACCAGAAGTTTCTTTAGGTCTTTCAACCAAGGTCCAGACTTTATTCCTTTCAAATTCATTTAGCTCATCTTACATGGCTTTTATCCAATCATCATCACCTAAAGCTTCATCAGTGCTTTTTGGTTCCAATTGGGAAAGAAATGCTAGATGTTCTACTTCATTCCTCAAGGAACTTATAGTCCTTACCGGTTATTTACATCAACAATGATACTATCACTGGGATGATTCTTAAGAAACGACTGATTTGGGTTTTGAAGAACCTGTTCATCAACATAAGGTAGTAAATCTTCTGGGGTAAATGTTTTAGATGCATTTTCTTGTAAATTTTCCTTATCAGAAGGATTTTCTATTAAAGGTTGATAATCAGTTTTTTAAAACACATCCGAAGATTTAGGTTGGGATGGTTTAAAAACAAAAGGATTAGACTCATCAAATTTTACATGCGGTGTTTCTTCAATAGTACAAGTATTTTTTTTGAAAACTCTATAAGCCTTAGAAGTTCTGGAGTATCCTAAGAAAATTCCTTCATCATATTTTGGTACGAATTTTTGTAGATTATCTTTAGTATTTAGGATGAATACCTTGCATCCAATAACCTTAAAGCAGTAAATTCTAGGTTTTCTACCATTCCATAACTCATAATGAGTTTTATTAAGAAAAGGTCTAATCAAAACTCAATTTATAGTATAATAAGTAGTACTTATAGCTTCATCCCCAAAATGTTTGGCTATAGAATACTCACTCAACATAGTTCTAGTTATCTCTTGAAGAATTCTATTTCTTCTTTCAATAAAACCATTTTGTTGAGGTGTTCTATGTGCTGAAAAGTTGTGAGTAATACCCATTCTACTAAAAAAAGTATCAAAATCAGAATTTTGAAATTCTCCTCCATGATCACTATTAATAGTTTTCAGTGAAAGGTTTTTCTCATTTTTAACTTGGGATCTAAAACTTTTGAAATAAGAAAAAGCTTCAGACTTCTTTTCTAGAAAATAGGCCCATGTAAATATAGTGTAATCATCAACTTGAACAAACACATAGTATTTGCCTCAAATGCTTCCAGTTTGTGTTGGACCAAAAAGATCAATGTGCACCAACTTTAACGCATCATTTGTTGAGTATTCACCGATTGATTTAAAACTAGATTTATATTTTTTTCTATATTGACAAGGATCACAAACTTTAGAAGAATCAAATCCAAGCTTCGGTAGATCCTTTACTAGTTTCTTCATAGAGAGTTTACATAAGTTTCTAAGGTTACAATGACCTAGTCTTCTATGCCATAACCAAGAAGGATCTACCATTTCACTTAGGCATGGTATGTATTGGCACCTAAGGTCTTCTAAGTTTAGTGTGTAAACATTATCTTGCCTATGGGCAGAGAGAATAAAATCTTCCTTGGAATTGTGTACTAAGCACTTATCATTCCTACAATTCACAAGGCATCCTTCATGACATAATTGACTTATGCTGATGAGGTTGTGCTTAAGACCCTTAACAAAAAAGACATTTGAAATCAATGTTTTTCCAAGAAGAACGATATTACCTATACCAATAATTTCTCCCTGAGCATTATCTCCAAAAGTTACTTTTCCTCCTTTAGTCTTGATAATCTTTTCAAAATAGCTTTTGTCACCAGTCATATGCCGAGAACATCCACTTTCCATGTACCAAGTATTGTTGTTGGTGTTTTACCTATCTTCCTAAAAATAAGAAAAATTTAGGTTTTTGGAATCCAGACTTGCTTGGATCTGAAATTGTTAGATAAAAAAATGTTGGGTATCCACATTTGTTTGAAAAAATATTCTTTATGAAACCCAAGATATTGAACTCTATTTAAAGAAAATTTTTTCTTCCAATTCCCACCACTTTGAAACTTAGTGCAAAAAGGAGCTTTAGAAGAAACAAAATAGTTATTTTTGAAAATCGGTTTTTGGTGAGTATAACCTACTCTAGTAGTGTTTCCTTGAGGTTTAATTTGAGAATAAATCTTGTCAAAATTTTCCTTCCCGGAGGTATATTTTGTAAGGATCTTCTTAAGAGAAAATATTTCAGATTTTAGTCTGATGAATAAAATCTAATCCTCAGGAATCATTTCCTTATAGTTAGATTTTTCCTCAAATATTTGCATTTTTGAAATAGCATTCTTAAGATCTTTAGAAAGTTCTTCCTTATCAGAATTTTCTTTCTCAAGTTCTTTAGAAAGTTTTTTAAATGATCTTCTTTAACTCTAAGATTTGTAGTAAGGTCTGAAATCTCTTTTTTAAGAATTTATTCCCTAGTATTTTCCTTGTCTAATTTCTTAGAAATTTTAGAATTTTTTGCTTCAAGTAATTTAAAAAATCTAGATACTTCTTCATATGAAGGTTCTTCATTTTCTAAAGATGAAGTATCTTCATTAGAAGTACTATTTTCAGAATAGTAATTTTTATCAAGGGATAAATTTGTTAAAGCCTCGGCCGAGCGTACCTTGGACATAAGACATGTACGTGGAAAAGAAGTATTAACAATGAATCCCATATTCTTCTAAGATGATGAATCATATTCTGAATATTCTCTTTCTGAAGAGTCTACATAGATAGCACACCAAGTAGTATTAGCTTTCAGAATTTTCTTAGCTTTAGCTTTGTAAAACTACTTCTTGTTCCTTTCAGAATGCCTCTCTTTTCTTTCTTTCTTTTTGAGAAAAGGATAATCAGGTCTTATGTGTCCAACTCTCTTGCATTCATAGAACGTGACTTCTGAATCTTTCTTATCTTTACTTTCCTTCTTCTTATACTTGGATTGGAAATTTATTTGTCCAACTATCTTGTTCATCCTTCGACCAAGATTTTCTAACTCATTCTTTGAGACTTCACTCTCACTAGATTTGGATTGGATAGTAACCCTCTCAGACTTGGATCTAGTAACTCTCTCAGGAGTCTTAGCTTTCACGTGATTTGATGTTGTAGTAAAAGTAACAGTACCATTCCCATTCTTCTTTTTGATGTTGTCAGCATCTCTCTTCATCCTTGTTTTATGTTGAAGAAGAGTTCAAAATAGCTCATCTAAGGAAATTTGATTAACCTTTATATTTTCATCAATATAATTTTTCTTTGATTCCCACTCATTGGGAATAATACCTATGATATTTTAAACTAGATCTTCATCATCTAGGCCTTTTTCACCCATAGATTGTAAGCTATTTACGATAGTCATAAACCTTTGTTGCACCTTACAAATTGGTTCTCCATAAGGAAAGTTAAAACCATGATACTCAGCTGTAAGCATGGATCTTCTTGTTTCTATGACTTTGAATGTACCAAAATGTGTAACTTCAAGTTTCTTCCATATAAAATTAGCTGTTTCACAAGAAGAAATTTGGAAATATATGTTCCTAGTCATTGAACACAGTAGATTATTGCGTACCTTATAGTTGATTTGGTATTCATGCTTTTCTTGATTAGTGAAAGAACTCACTTCCTTATCAGGAATTTTATATCCATTGGTAAGCATGAAAAAGTTATCAACCCCAGTATTGATAACGAAAGTATTCATATGATCTCTCCAATATTCATAATCATTACCATCAAAGATCGGTGGTCTAGTAGGATTTAGGTTGTCGATAGAACCAACATTGATTCCTGCCATCTTAAAAAAAATTTCCACACAAAAACTTGTTAATAACAAAATTTAAGATTAAAGTAAAATATTCCTAAGCAAGGAAAATATATAACAATGAAAAACTGAGCAAGAAAAACTTATATGTGAGTATAATTATTTTAGAAACTTCCTCTGATACCAATTGTAGGATCGAAATAATGATGTAGATGCTCAATATACAAGAGGGGGGGGGGGTGAATTGTACACTTTATAAATTTTCCTTAAACAAGGAAAGATCTAAGTTTAAAAAAGTTAAACTAAGAAAATTCACAACACCTCTAACACCAATTGAAATATTGGGATGAAGTATGAAGTTAAAAACTTCTAGTTCTATACACTTGCTTAAATCTGGAAATTGATTCCGAAAAACCGGTTCTGAAAATATGGATCCGAAAAATGAAACTTAACCAGAGTTTACAATATGAGACTATACCTTAAAGCATATATAATCTATATAAGTCAGAGTATAAGTGTAAGGAAATATAAGAAGATTATACTTTCCTTATAATACACAATGCAGTGTAAAAACATGTAACAAAAACAAGTAACAATATGTAAATCTTTTAACCCAAAGAGAAGGGTATCCAACAACTTTGGATAAAGGTCCATTGATTTATACGTTCAAGAAATTCTATCTTACCCACACCCGGGTAAGCCCTTGATATGAAGATCAAAGTCTCTATCTTTCTATCCTCGCAAGACCTCAACTTCAAGGTAGTTGGAACATCTGTCTTCCTCAGCAAGGAAGCCCTCGAACTTCAAGGTAGTCGGCACCTCTGTCTTCTTATCCCCGGAAGCCCTCGAATGTAATCACCAATATTCAGAGTCGCAGGAAGAAATATGAACGAGCAGTTCAGTATGCACAAGGCATGAAAAGCTTCTCTCTCTAGAAATCACCTTAACAACGTGTGGTCTCCAGAGTGATCAACTTGTTGTTGTTATTGAGATCTTTCAAATTTGCTCCTATTTATAGGCTCGGTAGCAACGGTAGACTCCCTCCTCCAATGGCCATATTTTACTTAAATTTTGGAGGGACTTGTACATGTGTCACTCAACCAAAGGTTAGTTAGAAACAGAATAGATGACATCATTTTGCAATGAAACAATTGTAAGCACAAACAAAACTATAGTTTGTAATGTAAGAAAAATAAAGTTCGTAGTCTAACCAAAATGGAATTCGGAGTCTATAATAAAGAGAGGTTTTTCTAAAAAATTCGTAATGAGAATTCGTAATCAGAATTCATAATGAGAATTCATCATCAGAATTCATAATGAGAATTCTAAACTAGAATTTGTAATGAGAATTCGTAATCATAATTCATAATGAGAATTCATCACTCGAATTCGTAATGTGAATCTATAATGAGAATTCGTAATGAGAATTCATCATCAGAATTTGTAATGAGAATTAATCACTAGAATTCATAATGAGAATTTGTAATCAGAATTTGTAATGAGAATTCATAATCAGAATTCATAATGAGAATTCATCACTGGAATTCGTAATGAAAAACAGAATACCTTATATCTAAGTATTTATATTATTCTGAGGTTTTGGACTTCAATATGAAATTTATACTTAGACAAATTTTTACGATATGAATACGAAAATCTATGTAAGGGTAAACTTTCTTTAAGAAAGAAATTTTCCTTATAGAAGAAAAATATGGATTTTCTTAAGTATAAGGTGTTTGTGATTTTCAAAACAAGAATGAATGGAAAAGTCACAAGTAAAACCTTACTGACTCAACAAAAGGTATGGAGGAGAATGAACCATATAGAAATTGATGGAGGAATCCTATATTTTTGTGGATATAGGCTAAAATATTATGGTTATGCAATGAAAAAATGAGGTAGGAAGATGTTCACTGAATCTTTTATAGTTGGATGAGGGAAAGTTAAGAATGATGGTCACAGAATTCACTGATGGAGGAAATACGTGTTTTGATGAATATTTTATAGTAGTTGAGGGAAAGTGATGAAAGAAAATTTAGGGAATTGATTATGGTGTCATGGACTTTCATAAAGGAAGATAAAGATATAATCCTACCAATTGAGTTAATTTATGTATTAACTATTTTTTGGGAGATTGAAAATGTAAGTGATGTGTGAAGTAGTTAGTGAATTGGTGAGTTTGATAGCTGATGAGCGGATCAAAGAAGATAGTAATTGAAATAAGACTATGGTATAAATTAGGATTAGGGAGGATTGATACACATGAGTAGTAATTCAGTTAGGGAAGATAGAAAATAAAGGAACCCTAAGGCTAAACTTTAGATCGGGAGAAGAGGGAGACATGTGAGTAATATGCTGTGTAGGGAGTATGAAAATTATGATGAAAATTTTAAAGGGAAAATATTTTTAAAGTTGAGACCTGGGTATAGTAATAAATACATGTTTAGTATAATTAAAATTATTAGTTACAAAATAGTTACCATAGAAAAATTTAATTTAGGTAAAAGTATAAATGAAAAAAAATAAAATCTTTAAAACACACAGAGTTGTATAAAAAATGAGTGGTTGAGGTGGATTTAGACCCAAAATCAATTTAAACTCCTATTTTTTCCATTTTAGAGGCATTACAGTTTTAATAGTAATATCACATTATTGAATATGTTAAGATTTCTTCCATAAGTTCCCTTTTATTCACTTATAAAAAGGAAAGACTTCCTCCACTTAACAAGTTATCTATCCTCCTAATTACTTCTTGAAATCATGTAATTTTTTCCTCCTTTAATTATCTATCATTTTCATAATATATGGTCCCAATATTTTATCCTATTCCCTTCATTTATAAGGATACATTCAATATAATGTTTAAAGTCCCCAAGTGATTATTACCTAATCTTTGAAATTTTATTCTTAATCACTCTCCTCCAAAACTATCCTTACTAGAGTAATACGATAACGTCAGTATTACTATTATACTGAAGTGTTATTATATTAATGGAAAAACATTATTTATTATAACACCCTAATATTTTAGAATTTATTTTCTTTAAATACTATATTTGATAGTGTGTGGTATATGCAATATCAAGATTAAAAAAACCATGTTATACTATTACTTAAATATAACCATTATGACCTAGTTATTGGTTTGTTAGGTATGAATATGAATAAATATATTATGAAATATATATTTTTAAATTTTTTTCATTAATAAAATGAATAATCAATTATTCATTGATTATCAATTGGTTATAAATGAAGATACAATTGTTTGAAGGTAAAGATATATTTTTCATAATTTTTTATGTGAACAATATATTTTAGTATTAATATATTTAATTTATCTATATATAATAAATTATTATAAACAAATAATTATATTATATATCCAATTTAACGAATTAACATTCATTTAATTATGGTTATTAGGAAATGAATTAGAATAATGTCATTTTATGCTTGAAAAATACATTACTTCATAATTTTTTTTATTACATTCTTTTTCAAGGATATTATAATTAATTTATATAACTTTTATATATTTTATTATATAAAAGGAAATAATTTTTAAAATCATAATAATAAAATTATATTAATGTGAATTTGTTTTATTTTTATAAAAATATTATTTTTCCAGTGAATAGTGAAACAATTATGATTTTATAGAAAAATTATTTTACCTTCAAGTTTTTACATATTATTTTTAATATTTATTTTAAAACATAATTATTTAATTTTAACTAAATAATTTTATCAAATTACATTATAATAAAAATTACACTTTATTTTTGTCTAAACTTATTTTTATACATAAAATGCATTTTTTATAGAATACTGATTTTCATCACGATTTGTGGGCTTGTTTATAAATTAAATTATAATATTGGTAGTAATTGAATTTGATAAAATGTAATCCATATTTATAATCATAAATTTGAAATATTTTAATGAGGTCATTTTCATTTCTGGTCATCAAGAACAAGAAGTTTGGTGAAAAAATTCACTTATCATAGTAAGAGTGAAAATGGGATAAAAGGGTTAAAACTAAAATGAGAAGGGTTAAAATGAATTGAAAATTTTTATAAATACTACTTTATGGTCATATTTCTACCCTATATTATATATTATTAAAAAATGGTCTATTTTGGATCCATTTTCATTTATCAATACTTTAATATATTTTAATCTTTTGAAGAATTCCATGTGAGTCCTCTCCCCCACTAATAAAAGAACACCACCTATTCTATTTCTATACACTTAAAGAGCCTATTATATTGGCCAATACCAACCCAAATACATCAATAAAATCCCTACTCTAGTCTTAGTGTCCCTTTTTTGATCTTAATACCCAACTTAGAAGTCATAATCTGTAAACCTAAGAAGGTTTTCTAAAGAAGAGATATATTTCTTAAGTGAGCGTTTTCGATTTATTTTTTCCTCTACCTAATTGAAATATTCTTAAAGAATGATGAAATAAAAACATAATTATATTTTATATAATTTAATGATATTATTTTTATGTTTTATCCATTTTCATATACTTAACATATAATGAAAAATAAAAACATCGATTGTGCGTACATATGTACTACCACCATGTGATACAACATATTTCATTTTTCATCCCTGAAACATTTGGTTGGTCATAATGATGGATTACAATTAAATAATATGATATATATGATATAAATTTAATTATGGAATTTTATATAAATGTTCTAAATCTTTATTTACTATTCAATGAAAAGTTACAATGTTGCTTGTGTGTAAATGCGAACTACAGGATCATGAACCGATATATTTTATTTTTCTTCACTGCCTCAAATGAATTGTATATATGGGGGGATTTAAATAAAAATTATTATATTTATTATATAATTATAATTATTCAAAGATAAAAAAATACTCACCTTTTTTATTTGATGTTTTTTGTAATATGGATACATTACTCATGCATACATATGACCTACCATCTCTATGATTGTAATGTAATTAATTTTTCATAACCATCATACATAGTTGGTTATAAAATTATAATTAATCTATAAATATTATAATTATAACATTATTAATATTATTTAAATGATATAATCAATATCCATTTGACCAAATTCAACCTACCAAATTCATTTTGGTCTTATGAACCAAACATTCTCAAAACATCTAAAGTAAACTTAATCAAATATGTGATTAAGTATGGAATGGTTATAAGTGAAATAAAAGTAACAATAAACCTAAAAAAGTTTATTAAGAAAGTAAATAATTAAGATTATTTTATTATTAAGTAAGATAAATAACATATATGACAAGTCAGACTCGAGGTAAGGGACACTTTACCTTAAAACCTCATTTTAAATGATTGAAAGATGTATTATCTGAATATTTTTCTTCCATGTCCATAAACTCAAAATTATTTTAAGAATTTATTTATTAAATCAGAAATTATTATAAAGGACATTTTATGTCACATTTTTACTTCCTTTAAAATGTTATAAAATTGATTTTTTTAACATATTTTATACAAAATGTTTTGATGAAAAGAAAAATAAAATATTTTAGTTTAACATATAGACATGAGAGAAATTTATTGATGTAATGACCATTGTTATTTAAGAAAATTACTCATCAATTTTTCATGGGATTTCAAAATAATATCCTATTTCCCATTCTTCTTCTATTTTTTAAAGAGTTCTCAAAGAAAAATGATTTTTTATCCCTTTTTTATGTAAATCCAAAAAGTGATTCTACATATGTGTTGATTAGAAAATTTAATGAGATTTTATGTTGGAAATGAAATATTATATGTTCTTTAATTATTTTATAGTCCTATGACAATGTTTATGATTATATGTGAGCTTAACATAGCTCTCCAATGTATGGGGTAATGATAATGTTCTCTAAAGGACTTTGTTGAAATTAAATAAGAAGGTTATTCCATTTGTAAGGGATCTTGTAAGGGTTTTGGTAAGGGTTTTTTGAATATAGAACCATAAGGAACCTACATGAGATTTCTATACTTTATAATTAGTATTCATGGAAATATTTTTATTTCATAGGGTAGGATAATGATATTTTGTTTAAAGAAATGATTATACCATTTTAGGGTAAATGGTATGTTTTTGAGAAGATGTTTTTCATGGATTTTAATATTTTTTAAGAAACCAACATGATTATTAATTTACCATTATGTTTTCTTATGAAGTGTTTTAAGAAAAATTTGGAAAAAAATATTGATTTCATGTGTAAGTAATAAAATATTTTAGATCAATGTTTATTTTGTCAAAGGCAAACCCACTTATGTGATTTCATGGTTTTGAAATGTTCTAATAGGTTTATTTTTTTTAGGTCCCTTAATGAATTTTTTGATATAATCTTATGTTTTATTTTTTTATAGGATTTAATTATGGGTAGGAAAAATTATGAAGTCAAGATTAGAATCATGAATATTTTTCATAAAAATAAAATATGTTTCATTTTAAAAGTTTTGTAATGTGAAAAAATGGATACTGAGTGGAAGTTTCCACTATGTAATGTATGGGTTTGTTATGTAAGAGTTATTTTGTAATAATCTAAAACTAAAAAACTTAAAATATCTTTAGGAATAAAATAAAATAAATTCATCTTTTTATACTAAATTCTGGGTTGAGTAAGGATTAGGTTGTTATAATAGGTATCAGATAAATGGTTTAGATAACATTTAAGGTTAGGATATTATTTGAGCATAAGTTAAATGTCCTATATAACCAAAAAAGATTGTTTTATATGGAGAAATATGATTATTTTGGGTAAATCAAAATATATTAATAGAATATGACATGGCTAAGGACATCGTAGTGTTTATCCTCCTCATAAGGTGGTTTATTATGATTTTACTTGATATTCTCACACTAAATATTTTTTTTATTAGTAAATTGATGAAAAAATTTATAACTAAATTAGAAATGGATTTAAAGGAAATTATGGTGGGTTTCTGAATGAGAAAATGAATCAAATGGTGTCACGAAATAGATCTGGTCACCAACCAAACTGGTTCCCAACATGGTCCGTGGTATAACTCGAAGGGTGTTCCCTATCCCCATGGGCTGGAATAGGTGCCCATGTATTATAAACTAGTGTTTGGGAACAATTTACTTGAGTTTGGAAACATTAAACAACCAACAACAATAAATAAACTGAATCTGAAAATTTTAACCAACAATCCTTTAATAAAAATTCAGAATTTAAATACATAGTTTAAACAAGACCCGAGGGGGGGGGGAACAAGGAAGGAGAAAAAAGTATAACTCAATAACCACCACATGGAAAGGGGACATCACACCCAAGACTTCTCCACAACACCGCACCAAGGAAAGAGGCTAACAACCCAAATTGCCTTTACCAAGGACCTTGACCTTAATTGTGACAAACAATATCAAGTCTAATTACACCCAAAGGTGTAATTAGGGTGTGAGCCTAAGGATATAATATCTATTGATCCTGTAAAGAGAAATTCTCTTCAAAAATTGCCAAATCCAATGAACGTAACTGAGTTACGTAGTTTTATTGGTTTAATAGGTTATTATCGGCATTTTGTTTAGAACATCTTCTATTTAGCCAACCCAATGACCAAGCTTACACATAAAGGGGTGAAGTTTGAATGGAAAAAAGAATGTGGTGAATGTTTTAAGGAATTGAAGAGGAGATTAGTGAATTATAGGATCCTAACTCTACTATTAGGGAATGACGGGGTTGTGATCTATAATGATTCATCAAAGAAAGGAATTGGTTGTGTCCTTATGCATAATGATAGAGTTATTGCCTATGTATAAAGGTTGTTAAAAATTCATGAGAAAATCTATCTTACTCCTGATCTTGAGTTAGCTACTGTGATATTCACTCTAAAAATATGAAGACACTATCTCTATGGTAAAATATGTGAGGTATATCCGGATCACAAGAGTCTGAAGTATATCTTCTCATAGAAAAAACTCAACATGAGACAAAGACGATGGCTTGAACTACTAAAGGATTATGATTGTTCCATACACTACAATCCAGGGAGTTGAAACATCACTACTTTTTCAAATGGTTTCTCAAAAATCTTTATTGGAAATAATTAAAGCTTTACGGTTTGATGATGAGAACATTCTAAAGAAAATTAATGCTGTGAAAGATGGGAAGTTGGCTAACTTCATGTGTGAGGATAAAATTATGAAATTTGGGAAGAGGCTATGTGCTCCCTCTATACCAAATATTAAAAGGGAGTTATTTTATGATGATCATATCTCAAATTTCTCTATACATTCTAATAGTACTAAAATGTATAGAGATTTGATAGAACATTTCTGGTGGGATAACATGAGGAGGGAAATTGCTAATTATGTATCAAGATGTTTAGTATTTCAACAAGTGAATGCAGAATGAAAACATCCTAGAGGAGTCATGAAATCTATACCTATTCTTAAATGGAAATGGGATAAAATCACCATGGATTTTTTCAATAGATTACCCAAAACTCTGAGAAATAATGATGCAATATGGGTAAGTGCTGTTTGACTTACGAAATCTGCACATTTCCTCTCTATAAGGAAGGATTTTAAACTAGATCACTTATCACGACTCTATATAAATGAAGTTATGATAATTCATGGAGAACCTATCTCAATTGTGTCTAATAATGATCCATAAATTACATCTATATTTTTGAATATTCTTCAGAAACCTTTGGATAATAAGCTTCGATTGAGTACTACTTACCACCCACAAACTGATGGGAAATCAGAAAAGATGATACAAACCTTAGAGGACATGTTGAGATCATGTTCAATTGACTTCCAATGTAAAATGGATCAATATTTAACTTTATATTAGTTTTACTACATTAATAGTTTCCATTAAAGTATTCAAATGGCACCTTAAAAAGCATTGTATGGAAAGAGATGTCGTACACAAACATGTTGGGATGGAGTTGGTGAAATGAAGCTAGTGGGCCTAGATATTGTAGAGGAAAAAAATAGAAGGTAAATAATATTCAAGGCCACATAAAATAATCACAAATTAGACAAAAAATCTATACTGATAATTGAAGGAAGGATTTGGAATTTCAAGTGGGAGATCATGTTTTCTTAAATGAATCTCAATGGATTGGTGTTATAAGATTTTAGAAGAAAGGGAATTTTATCCCTAGGTACATAGGACCTTTTGAAAATATGAAGAGAATTGGAGCTATTGAATATTATTTGGATATTATACCTAGTCTGTCTAAAGCACACAATGTGTTCCATGTATCATTTCTAAGAAAGTACATGCCCGACCGAACACAAGTCCTCACTTCTGAAGGTATTGAATTGGAACCCAACCTATATTACTGTGAAGATCCTATTTGGATTTTGGAAACTAAAGAAAAAGTGTTGAGGAATCAAATGACTTGACTAGTAAAGATAATTTGGAAGAGTCATAAAATTGAGGAGACAACTTGTGATCTTGATGGGCTTATGATGAACTACCCAATTCTTTTTGTAAGGTAGCATTCAGTCATTTCAAGGATGAAATTTTTGTAAGGAGGGGATAATATAACACCCCAAGATTTTGAAAATAAATTTAATATTGAATGCATGAAGCACTAAGTCTCTAAAAAACACCACTTTGTTATAACCTAGTCAGTAAACATAATTTTTCTACCTTTATGATTTGAATTTTGAAAAACTGACATACACGGTTGTGTTTAATAAGATATTTAGAGTCTAAAAAGGCAAAATTAAATTTTGATGAATAGTAATATACCCTTATGAATAGTAATGTTACTCTTATGAATAGTAATGAATAGTAAATTGAAAAAAATAAACTTCACCGATAAATGTATAAATACAATTTAGACATCTTATAAGTGAAAAAACGATCACAATATAATTATTGGTATTTTTGAATGTCATAAATATTTTAATTACAATTTTATGATTAATTTAATAATTTAAAATGTAAATATATTTTCATAAATGTAATAATAAATTTTTAATTTGTTTTCTTATGGTTATAAGTTAATTTTTTTGGACCTTGATTAATTTCTCAAGGTGTTATAAAATTAACTATAGTTGTAAAGTATTTTTTTTAGAATAAATTATGAATTTATTTTAAAATTAAATTAAAAATATTTAGAAAATAATTTTCAAATAATTTATTTCATTTTTAATTCTTCATGTAGAAAAATGGTTGGGGTAAAATTTTTGTATTTTTCTAAAATACTTGAATATTTCATGAATAGTAAAAATACAGTTTTTAGTTTTCGGTATGTTTAATGAAATCATAATGATGTGATAATTAATATAAAATTCTGGTAGAATTATGTACATTAAAATATTATACGAGTTGTACCATGTGGATAATACCATGGGCAAATACCATGGTCAAGCCCATGGTTTTTCAAAAACCACTAATGAGGTGTCCTTTGAAATTAATAAAAAACTCCCTCTCATTTACTATAAATAACGACTCACTATATAGTTTTATTTCATTAAAAAAATCATAATATTCGAATGTATAGTATTTTTTCTTCCCTAGGAGTCCTCCCAATGTGTCCCAAATCCCCTAAGGTCCCAAATCTCCAGTTTTAGGAGTTACTTTACAATGTAAGGGAATCTACCACCCTTCTCTTTTTCAAGCACTCTTTTTTATGTTATTATTTTTTAATTTCAATTGGATTGTGTTGGGATATTTCTTTCCATATCTCAATTTATTTCCATGTTATTTATTAATTATGAGAGACCCTTTTTCTCTCATCAAAATATTTTATGAATTTTTTAGCGACGCCGTTAGGCTACCAAATTTTCATAAGGGATTTCTCAACTTTTCTTTTATTTCGAGTTCCTTTATTTTATTTTTTATTTCCTCACATCCTTTCATCAAAATGTTATGATAAATATAGAATCTTAAATGTACTAGATTTATTTTTGATAATGAAATAATTCATCATCTTCTCTCCTTTCCAATTCTTTTATACTAGAAATGAAAACACGATCCGAGATGTATTAATTTATCACATTCAAGGATGATGATTTTTCAATTTCTATTAACATCTTAAATTCTAGTCATGAAACCATTTTTATGGTATAAACAGACTATAATATATATATATTAAAACTATTGTAAGTTTCTGAAATTTTTTTACACGTGATATTAACTTATAAATCAAAATGAGTTTGTTGTGATTAAAAACCACCAATTAACCCAAAAAATTATCATTAAAGTTTTATATAATTATTCATCCTCACTCCCAATAACCAAAAGAATTTTATAACCATGTAATCTTCTATATGTTAAAAAATAACATGAAACTTCTATTTTGAAAAAACATTATCAACTAATATGTTGATCCTTACATGTATATAAGTAAACCGGTCATGAATCCCAAGGAAGAAAACACTCCCAAATAATGAAATTGAATCTATTAACCCATAAAAATTCCACGAATTCACTTAATAAGGTTATAATAAATCAATTAAATGTAGACAAGGTTCTTTAATCATTAATTTATGAACCTAAATTTGATTATTCATATAACATCCCAAGTAAATAAAGACTATTACATTTTCATATTTATTAATGTTTGTGAATTAAATATCAATTTTACTTTAAAGGGGATGCTATATTTGATGGCATACCCGATAAGCAATAATGAGTTTCTTTGAAATCTCACGTTACACACAACATTAAGTTATACCGAAAAATAATATAATAATATTATTATTTTAAATGGTAGTTAATGCATAGCTATTGTATTGGAGAGAATGAATAGTACTAACTACAATATGATTATACATGTTTGTTAAATGTTTTTACATTTATCCAAGAAAATTTAGAAGCTTAAAATGTAAATGAGAGCATAAACAATCTAATATTCTTTAAAAGGTTAATTTACCACCTTTTGATGGAAAATCCATTTTAAATCTAGTTTTTTTTGAATTTTATATGTTATATATGAAAAAATGATATTATTATTTAGAATATGGACATCAAAATTTACTTTGGATGAAATTTTGGTATTTTTCTCATAATGTTCATTTTTTAATGAATAGTGAAAAATAAAACATTTTAATTCAAAAATGCCTTTTAATAAAATTTATTTATATAGTTATAATATTATTTTAATTGGTTTTAAAGTGTAATGGGATTATATTTTTACCATTTAATCCAATTTTGGTCATTAGAAGTAATTTCAATCTTAAATTTGACATAAACAAAGGTAATTGTTTTGATAGTATTATTTCTTTAAAACACACTTTTTGTTTTGACAATGGGAATTAATTTTAATTAATTTCTGCCACTTCTATGAATTTGGAAAAATAAATTCCATATTTGGAATTGGTAGGTCCAAATTGTGTGAATAGTTAATTTTTATTTTTAGATATTATGAATATATACTTCAGTAAATATCTTATTTACCATGGTTAAAAGGTAAATCTGGTAAATAAGGGTTAAAAAAAATATTATATCAATTTTAAATTACCCTAAAATGTGTCCTAATCCTATTATATGATACATTTCTAACCATGGTCATCCTTGGGTCGATTTTGGGACCCCATGGAGCCACCTAAGAGTGATAATGACACTTTATATTAATTAATTTAAAGTAAAGACAGAAATTACAAAAACATATATCTGTTAGTAAATATATTTTTACATGGGGTTATATAAGTTATATCTTTGAATATAAATATTAATTTTAAATAAAAAAAGATTTAATACATCATTGTATTTTATTTATAATTTTTAGACATCAAATAAATAATATTATTTATGACACAATGATGATACAATGATTACCTTATTAATAAATGATTTAAATAAATGAGATTATAAAATTTAAAAATCTATCCAAAACCTATCCAATTATTATTGGATGATTTTATTTCGAACAAGAGTCATATTATCTTAGAATTTAATGAATTTTGGACCTTTTGAAACTGAAAATCAGTTTATAATAAAATAATGTTTTCAAACTTTCCTAAATATCCCCTCCACCCCTTATAAAAAGCTATCACCTCTAACCCATTACTCACACTTCTAAAGCCCCTTGGATCATCCATCCTCTATCTAAATAATCTCCCAAAATCCCTCTCTTCCACCTAGAATTCTTACATTAGGCAAAAATTACTTTAATAAATCCTTTTGGTTCAAACCAAAGGGAGTTAACCGATTTAAAAGAGATTAAAGAACGAACGATTCAAGTCGGACACAAGGTAAGGGACTTCGTATCAATCTTATTTCATTTAAGAATATTAGGATTTCTATTCAACTTTATTTTATAAGATGTATAAACCCATTTTAATTTTCATTTCATTCAAAAGGAATCTTTTTCTACGTAGTATTTTACTAAATGACAAAAAGGGAATGTTTCTTTTTAATATAGGTGATGACAACGACCTTTCTTCCACCATGAAAGTTATTTGATATTTGGATTCCTTAACAAGCCATAATGTTTTTAAAAGGAAAATAAATACCATATAATCTTGTATGTATTTAGGTATTGAAAATGGTTTTGATAATGGATTGGTTATGTCAATATATTTAAATGATATATTGTGATTGAAATGTGGAAATGTTATTTTTCGTTTATGTTTGTTTTATATGTTATGAATATGTTATGGTTCTTGGGAATTGTTTATGTATATGGGTGGTTCCTTAATAAAACTAGGGAGGGTGATCCCTAGATATCTCTCTAATGCATTGGGTAACGTGATGGAGGTAAACATTAATGTTTCTCCTAAGAGATTTAAGGAATATACTATGATGGATATTACAAACGTAACTACCTACATAGCTATGAAAGATACAATGTAAGTATGTTATGAATGCCACAAGTTACATTTATGTTTTATGATTTCTATTTTTTATTCACAAATCATATGATTTCATGAGGTAAGTTAAAAAGATTATGTTTTGATGGACTAATGTTTTCTTTCCTCATTTTATAACCCTTACTGAGATTTTTATGCTCATAACAATTTTTTGAAATTTTTTTCACATGACTTAAAGATGAATAGGGTCAAGGATGAGATCAAGGAAAAGTCATGATATCTATAATATAGAACTAGACATGAATCTATTTTTCAAGAGTTTTTATTTTATGAAAAAATAGAAACTGAGTAGAAGTGTTTACTTTGTAATTTTTGAGATGTAATGTAATAGTTGTGGAATAATTCACTAAAACTCTAAACTTGAAAAGATCCTCAATGTGAATTATTCATTTAATTCAAGATTATGTAATGTTTAAGGCTGGGGTTTTATAGTTAGTATCAGAGACCGGTTTAGACAACTTTAGGAGTTAGAATATTATTAAATTTATTTCTATAAATTAATTTATGGTCAAATTTAATTGATATAACATTTACAGATTACCATGTTGATTCACCTAAGATATTTCTTTGTTCAGAATGGTTTTCCGCAGAGGAAACATGGAATCTATGATGGGATGACATCAAGTGGAATACAACCTTCCAAATCAGCAACCATAGATGGTAATAATTGAAACTGAATAGTTTGTTGCAGTGATGTAACAGTTGAATGAGGGTATAAATGGTGGTGGTATCAATGCACGAGATCATCCAGATCAAACGCATAGGAACATGTTAGTATTTAAGCATTTCATTATGAACCACCCCCATCATTTATAAGATCATATGACTCTATGCTAGATAAAGGGTGGATTAAATCACTGGAGACGATTTTTGATATCATGGGGTTTTCAAAACATCAAAAGGTTAGTATTGTTTTTACCATTTTGAAGGTGAATCCAATTAGTGGTGGTCGATGGTGAAAAATATAAGGGATAGTGAGGAGATTGATTCTCTTTATTCGGATGAATTTAAAGGTACGTTTCTTGAGAAATATATTCATAAGGTGGTTCATCTTAGTATGGAAAAACAATTCTTGGAATTGAGGTTGGAAGATGACTTAGTGGCTACTTATGAAGTAAAGTTCACTTGACTGGAAAGGTATGCTCCAAATTTCATATGAGATCTAGATAATAAAACCAATAATTTTTAATCAGGATTAAATCCAAAGTATCAAAGTTCTTTAGATTCTCGTGAGTTCAAAATTTAT
The DNA here is from genome assembly GCA_963277665.1 of Viscum album. NCBI lineage: Eukaryota > Viridiplantae > Streptophyta > Magnoliopsida > Santalales > Viscaceae > Viscum > Viscum album. Next base: position 1,928,555,921 of record OY728152.1, on the reverse strand, counting down.
GAAAAACTTGTTTGATGTGAGAAGAAGGTGGGAATAGAGTTTTTTTGATGATTATATGTTCTTTTACAGATAAGAGAATAAGAGGTCGAGGTGGAAGAAGAAAGGGAATAACTCTTCAAAAACGTCTGATGGTAAGAAACATAATTTTACAGTTTGTGAAAATTTTGGTAAAAAGAATAATGGAGAATGTCTTTTGAATTATGTTAAGTGCTAACGATGTGGTAAAATGGGACATAAGGCTCGTAATTGCATTGAAATAGATCAAGGTAATGGTAAGAACAAATCTGATTTATATCCAGTAAAATGTTCTAAGTGCAATGAAATGGGTCATTATGCAAATGAGTGTCCAGTTAAGAACTCAACTGAGGGAAATCAGATGGACTATAAGCAGAACGGGGTGGTGAAATCCTTTGAAACTACTTCAGCAGATGTTGGGCCATCGAATGAAGTAGTATCAGGTACACTATTTGTTTATTCAGATTATGCCAATGTGTTCTTTTATTCAGGGTCTACAAACTCTTTTATTTCTGAGATTTTTTCTAGTAAATTAGGAATTCCATATCAAGCTATGAATCCTAAATTTATGGTAAAAACACCAGGAAGAAATGTTGAGACAAAAAAAAAATTATAAGAACCTTCCTGTCCTTGTGTCCAGAAAGAATCTACCTGCAAACCTTATTGTTTTTCCTCTAGTAGAGTTTGTTGTTATTTTGGGTATGGATTGGATTTCTGTTTATCATTCTAAGATTGATTGAAAATCTAAAGGGATTTCTTTTTATAAAGAATTTCATTTTGTGTACAAGAATGAACCCTTAATTTTTATAACATATCAGGAAGCTGAGAAACTAGTAAAAGATGGAAACGAATGCTACCTTGAACATATTGTTGAAAACAAAGGAACTGTTTAAATTTATGTTGTGCCAGTGGTAAATGAGTATGTTTATGTTTTTTCTGATGAGTTTACTTTTATAATACTTGATCGGGATGTTGAATTTACTTTTGACTTAGTTCCTGATTCTAATACAATTTCAAAACCCCCTTATCGAATGGCTCATATTGAACTTTTAGAGTTAAAGAAGAAATTGTAGGAGTTATTTGATAAAATTTTCATTTGACCTAGCACATCACCATGGGATGATCCTATCCTATTTTTTAAAAAGAAATATGGTTCAATGAGACTTTTCATTGATTATAGAGCATTAAATAACATCACTGTTAAGAACAAGTATCCTTTTCCTCATATCAATGATTTGTTTGATCAGCTCCAGGGAGCTCAGTATTTTTTGAAGATTCACTTGAGGTCGAGGAACAACCAATTAAAAGTAATGGAATAATACATTCTGAAAACCCCATTTCATACAAGATATGGCCATTATGAATTGTTAGTTATGCTTTTTGGGTTAACCAATGCACTTGTTGTATTCATGGATCTTATAAATTGAATTTCTGTGAGTTCCTAGATAAGTTTTTGGTTGTGTTCATTGATGATGTTATGGTTTATTCCAAAATTAAATAGGAACATGAAAGTAATTTAAGGGTTGTCTTGAAAACCTTAAAAGAAAATAAACTATATGGGAAATTTAGCAAGTGTGATTTTTGGTTACAACAAATTTCTTTCCTTGGTCACACTATTTCAAAAAATGGCATAACTATTGATCCTACTAAAACAAAAGTTGTTGAAGAATGGTCAAGACCTACCAATATCATAGAGATTCGTAGTTTTCATGGTTTAGAAGGTTATTACTAGAGTATTGTTGAAAAAGTTTCATGGTTATCTAGCCTGATACTAAGTTAACTCAAAAAGGTGTTAAGTTCATTTGGACAAAAGAATGTGATGATTTTTTTAGGAATTGAAATGAAGATTGGTGAATGATCTAGTTTTGGAATTGCCTTCCAGAAATGGTGAGTTTTTATCTATAATGATTCTTCATTGAAATGACTTGGTTATGTCCTAATGCAGAATGATCAGGTAATTTCTTATGCATCACGTCAGTTGAAACCTCATGAATTAAATTACCCTACACATGATTTGGAATTAGATATTGTTGTTTTTTTGCTTTAAAAATTTGGAGACATCATCTGTATGAAGTAAAATGTAAAATATATACTAACCACAAAAGTTTAAAGTATATATTTACTTAGAAATAATTGAACATGAGACTGAGGAGATGGCTGGAATTAATCAAGGATTATGATTTCACTACCCATTACTATCCGGGAAAGGAAAATAGTGTGGATGATGCTTTGAGTAGAAAGAGTAATGCTACATTAACCATGTTATGTTTGGGACAAGATCCTTTGATTAATGATTTGATGAACTTTGTAATAGAAGTTGTCGGTGTAGGAAATTCATCTGTTTTGTTTCAGGTGTCAGTGAAATCATCACTATCAGATAGAATTAAGCAAGAATAGAAGGAAGATAGTGAGTTGTAGAAAAAGGTAGAGTTGGTTCAGAAGGGAAAGTTACCTAATTTTAACATTGATAATGATTATCTTTTTAGATTTATGAAGAGATTATGAGTGCCTTCTGATTCACAGTTGAAGAATGAGTTGTTATGTGAAGCTCATAGTTCTCTGTTTTCAGTTCATCTCGAAAGTACTATGATGTAAAAAGATCTTTAGAAGTATTACAAGTGGGATATAATGAAAAGATATATTGCTGACTTTACTGTGAAGTGTTTGACTTGTTAGTAGGTTAAAGAAGAGTAATAGTTACTGAAAGGGATTCTTCATCCTTTACTAGTTCCAAATTTTAAATGAAAAAATATATCCATGGAATATGTTTTGGGATTACCAAAGACATCTCGAGGGAATAATGAAATCTGAGTTATTATTGACCGATTAACTAAATTTGCTCATTTCCTTCTAGTTCGATATACTTTATCTCCGGATCAACTTTATTAGTTGTATGTTAAATAGATAGTCAGGTTTCATGGAGTTCTCCTCTCCATTGTATCTGATTGTGATCCTAGGTTTACTTCTAACTTTTGGAAAGGCCTTCAAAAGTCATTGGGTACTGAATTAAATTTTAGTACAGCTTTTTATCCTCAATCAGATAGGTAGTCATAATGTCCAATTAAACTTTTGAAGATATGATATGTTCTTTCTTAATAGATTATCAGGGAAGTTGGGACCAACATCTTTATTTTGTTGAATTTTCTTATAATAACAATTTTCATTCCTGTATACAGATGGCTCTATTTGAGGTATTATATTGAATGCATTGTCTAACTCTATCTTTTTGGGATGAATTAGGTGAAAGGAAGTTGATGGGACTATAATTGGTAGAAGAGATGGTAGAAAAGGCTCAGTTAATTAAGAAGAACACAAGAATAGCTCAGATCAAGAAGAAACGTTTTGTGGATAACCGAAAGAAGGATCTTTCATTTGTGGTAGGGGATCATGTATTTCTCAAAGTTTTTCCATGGAAATGTGTGATGCATTTTAGTAAGAAGGGAAAGTTGAGTCCAAGGTTCATTGGACCCTATGAAATCATGGAGAAAGTTGGATTAGTTGCCTATAAAGTATCTTTACCTCCAATTTTATCCCATTTACACAATGTTTTTCATGTTTCAATGTTGAGAATGTATTTTCCAGATCCATCTCATGTTTTGAGTCTAGAATTAGTTTAATTGGAAGAGAATATCTCTTATGAGGAATAACCAGTCCAGATTCTTGACTATAGAGAGAAAGTGTTGACGAATAAGGTAATTTAATCAGGTAAAGGTTTTATGGAAAAACCATATGGTTGAAGAGGAAACAAGGGAATCCGAGAATTCTATGAGGGATAAATGCCCCCATTTATTTGATAAGTCAATAAAATTTCAAGGATGCAATTTCCAAAAGGGGGGAAGAATGTAACATCCTAGGTAAATAAAGAATATGAAATTTTCATATTTATTAATATTTTTGAATTAAATATTAATTTTAACTTAAAGGGGATACTATGTTCGATGGAATACCCGATATTCAACAACGAGTTTCTTTGAAATCTTACGTTACACACAACATTAAGTTACACCGAAAAATAATATAGTAATAATATTATTTTAAATAGTAGTTAACGCATAGTTGTTTTATTGGCAGGAATGTACAAGACTAACTACAATATGATTATATATGTTTGTTAAATGTTTTTACATTTATCCAATAAAATTTAGAAGCTTAAAATGTGAATGAATCCAATTTTAAACATAAACACTCAAATATTCTTTAAAAGGTCGATTTACAGCCTTTTGATGGAGAACCCTTTTAAATATAGTTTTTGTCACTTTTATATGTTATATTTGAAAAAATAATATTCTTCTTTTGAATAAGGACATCAAAATTTACTTTGGATGAAATTTTGGTATTTTTCTGATAATGTACATTTTTTAATGAATAGTAAAAAATACATCATTTTAATTCAATACTTCCTTTTAATATAATTTATTTATCTAGGTAAAATATTATTTTAATTGATTTTAAAGTGTAATTGGATTATATTTTTACCATTTAATCCAATTATGGTAATTATATGTAATTTTACTGTTAAATTTGACATAAACAACGGTAATTCTTTTGATAGTTATTATTTCTTAAAACACGCTTTTTGTTTTGACAACGAGAATTAATTTTAAATTAATTTCTTCCACTTATGTGTTTTAAATTTGAAAAAATGTATTATATATTTGGAATTAGGATATCCAAATTATGTGAATATTAAACTTTTATTTTTAGACATTATGAATATTTACTTCACTAAATATTTTATATACCATGGTTAAAAGGTAAATATTGTAAATAAGGGTAAAAAATAATATTATAATAATATTTAATTACCCTAACACGTGTTTTAATCCTATTGGATGATATATTTCTGACCATGGGAAACCTTGGGTAGATTTTGGGACCCCATGGAGCCACTTAGGAGTGATAATGACCCTTTATATTAATTAATTTAAAGACAAAATTACATAAACATATAGCTTTTAGTAAAACATTTTTTTACATGGGGTTATGTAAGTCACCTCTGCAACTATAAATAATATTTTTAAAGATGAAAATATTTCCTACATCATGGTATTTTATTTATAATTTATATAAATCTAATAAATAAAATCATTTATGAAATAATGATGATGCAACGATTACTTTATTAATAAATGATTTAAATAAATGAGATTATAAAATTTAAAAAACTTTCCAAAACCTGTCCAATTATTTCTGGATAATTTTATTTTGAAAAAAATTCATCTTATCTTCAAATTTAATGAGTTTTGGACCATTTAAAACAGAAAATCAGTTTATAATAAAATAATGTTTCGAACTTTCTTAAAGAGCCCCTCCCCCCTTATAAAAACCCTTCACGTCTAACCCATTACTCACACCTCTCAGGCCCCTTGGATCATACAAAATCTACCTAAATAATCTCCCAATATCCATATATTACACCTAAAAGCCTTAACTTAGGTAGAAACCACTTTAATAAATCATTTTGGTTCAAACTAAAGGGAGTTACCTGATTTAAAAGAGATTAAAGAACGAATGAGTCAAGTCGGACACGAGGTAAGGGACTTCATCTCAATATCCTTTCATTGAGGAATATTTTTATTTCTACATGACATTATTTTATATGATATGTAAACCCATTTTACTTTTCATTTCATTCAAAGGGAATATTTTTATATGTAGAATTTTACTAAACGACAAAAAGGGAATGTTTCTTTTCAATATACGTGGTGACAAAGACCTTTCCACCGTCGAGCGTTATTTGATATTTGAATTACTTAAAAAGTTGTATTGTTTTTAAAAGGAAAATAAATACCATATAATATTTTATTTATTTTGGTATTGAAAATGGTTTTCATAATGTATTGGTTATGTCAATATATTTAAATGATATATTGTGATTAAAATGTGGCAATTCTATTTTTCCTTTATGTTTGTTTTATTTGTTATGAATATGTTATGGGTATTTGGAATTGTTTACATATATCGGTGGTTCTGTGATAAACCTAAGATGGGTGAGCCTGAGATAGACCTCCAATTCATTGGGTAATGTGACTGAGGTAAATGCTAATGTTTCTCTTAAGAGATTTAGGGAATATACTATGATGTGTATTCGAAACGTAACTCCCTACATTGCTGTGAAAGATATAATGTAATTATGTTATGAATACCACAAGTTACATTTATGTTTTATGATTTCTATGTTTTATTCATAAATCTTATGATTTCATGAGGTAAGTTAAAAATCTTATGTTTTTATGGACTAATGTTTTCTTTCTTTATTTTATAACCCTTATTGAGATTTTTATGCTCAGCCCAGGTTTTTGAAATGTTCTTCACAGGAATTAAATACGAATAGGGTCAAGGATGGGATATAGGATAATTCATGCTATCTAAAACATGGAACTATACATGACTCTTTTTTTCATGAGTTTTTATTATATGAAAAAATGGAAACTGAGTAGAAGTGTCTACTTTGTAATTTTTGATATGTAATGTAATAGTTATGGCCTAATTCTCTAAACTCTAAACCTGAAAAGATCCTCAATGTGAATTATTAATTTAATTCAATATTATGTAATGTTTAAATATGGAGCCTTATAATTCAGGTCATTAAGATCAAATGAGGAACACCTTCAGACTTAAGGTAAGGGTTTTCCACCCGAACCTCGATTTTCATTCAGGTTACTTTTTTTATCTACTTAACTCAATTAAATTATTATTAATTAATATTTACTCATCATAAATACTATGAGAATATTCTATATATGTGTACAAACGATAATACTACCTCCATTTATGGGGAATTATATGTTTTAAAAGGATCTTTAAAAAATTCTTCCCGAAATACAAGCCCGACTCACGTAAATTTATGAAAATTATTACATATTTTCAAGGGCACAATATAATCTCTTTTTAGAAACCATTATATTTCTAAAATAAATAATTTTATTATAGAAATACTATCTTAATTCATTTTTGATTTTATACAAACACTTTTCCAAAATGAATATTCTTTTCAAAGTAAAAGAGTATTTATCACAAAATTTACTCGAAGATTTTTTAAGAGTATCTCCATCTGTTTCAACAATAGTATGGATTATTATGAATTATTGGGATTAATATTTATGATATCATCTACCATATTTAATTTAATGGTTCATTATTAGTTTAATTTTGGATGTTTTATCTTAAAACTATACACCAGTTTATTCCGAATGGTTAGTGTTTATGGTTAATGTTTTGGGAAAGTTATTTACGTTTCATATGTTAGATTGAATATGAATATATATATTGTTTATATTTATTCCCATTCATATGAGGAATTAATTAGACTTATTATTTAATATGTGGGGACCACTATATCCCCTTGATGCATCGGTATGTCTCAGGAGACAAATAGATATGGACTTGGAAAAGGACTTGCCCTTTTTTAGATATGGTTTTTGCAGAGGTGTTAATCATTTTTAGATGCCTTAGAAGAGAAATTAACCGTGTTTCAGAATTCCTAAAATATGAGTTTCCATCATTATGAATCTATTAATTGAAAGTTCATGTGGTTATTCGACTAGTAGAATACCCATGATTATGTTTTATTATGGAATTATTTACTCATCTCATATTACTGCCATAATGTGTTCATGTTTATTTGTAGAGGAATGTGTTTTAAATTATTTAACATGACTATTGTTTGTGTTTATGATATCTTCTACTTTATTTCTTACCCTTAATGAGCATCTGAGCTCACCCCTTCTTATGTTTCATTTTTTCTAAGACATGAAGAGGTATATTATGATTAACTTACAGGTATAATATTAGAGTGGTGGATGTTCCCAATGGAACTTATTTATTGTTTTTCATTTCAAGTTGAAATGATTGAAATAATGTATGTATATGGATTTATAAATCTACTAAACTATATAATCCTTCAGGATATGACTTCCTGTAATCATTCCAATGTATTGTAATAAGGCACCGACTCTGGGAAACTGTGGTAAGGTCTTTACATATTTAGTTTGTTTCAGAGATCTTTTTGGAAGTTATATTTTGATTTAAACTATTTAAAATAATCCACAAAAGAGATAAAATATTCATTTATTCCAATGTCACCATGATTTCCTTTGGATTTCTTTATCAAACTGCCAACACTATATATTGACCCAATGTTCTTGTCGAAAAACATTTTTCTACTAAGAATATAAAATCAATATATACTGTTTTAGACAGACAAATAAATCCAATGGAAATCATGGTAACATTATAAGTTTGTATTTTTTATACTTTTTGACATGTAGGAATCAACCACACCTAAATCCGACTCATGCTGTGATTGGTATGACTCCAAGTGCTTCTTTTTATTTAAAATTGACATTAATTTCAGTAAAAAAGAAAAATTACATACTCAAAAATAAGAAAACATATTCATATTATTTTATAATTTATAAAAATCATCTATAAGTCATTTTGGACTTGTAGGAATCGACCTCATCTTAATCTAATACATGATGTGCCCGGTATGAATCAAAGTGTCCATTATCAGTTTGAAATTGACATTTTAGTTTAAAAAGTGTTACTCACTACAAATAAAGTAAATGATGTCATATTGTATCAATAATTTAGGAAAATTATTCATAAATCTTTTTGATGTGTAGGAATTGGTCTCACATCAAATGGACACCCAGTGTGATCAGTATGATTCAATGTACGCGTTTCCAGTTTAAAATGACATTTTAGTAAGAAAGACAACTAACATACTCAAAACCACAAAAACACATTCATATTGTTTTTATACTATAGTAATATTATCCATAAATTATTTGGGATATATAGGAATTATCTTCACCTCAATCCAATGCACAGTGTGACCAATTTGATTCAAAGTGCCTCATTTTATTTTAACTTGACGTCAATTTTAGTAAAAAAGACAATTGAACTTCTCAAAACCGAGAAAATGCATTCATATTGTTTTGATACTTTATAGAAATGATCCATAAATAATTTTTGACATGTAGGAGTTATCCACACCTCAATATGATATATGATGGTTCTAGTATGACTCAAATTGTCTATTATCTGTTTAAAATCAACATTTTAGATCAAAATGTGTCACTCACTAAAAATAAAGAAAACACTCTCATATTTTCTCGATAATTTAGGAAGAAAATTCATAAATCAATCTTTATGTGTAGGAATTAGTCTCACATCAACTCGATACATGATATGACTGGTATGAGTCAAAGTGTGTGTTTTTAGGATAAAATGGAATTTTATTAAAAAAGACATGCAACACACTAAAAACAAGAATTTTTTTTGTATTGTTTTAATACTAGGTGATAATTATCCATAAGTAATTTCAGATGCATAGGAATCCATGAAACCTCAATCTGAAAAACTGTGGGACTGTTATGACTCCATGTGTGTCATTTTATTTAAAGTTGACATCATTTTTTGTAAAAACAAAATCTGACCTACTCAAAACCAAGAAAACCATTCAAATTGTTTTTATAATTTATTAAAACAATCTATAAGTAATTTTTGAATTGTAGGAATCATAATCACCCCAATCCTATACATGATGTACCTAGTATGACTCATAGTGTCTATTATTAGTTTAAAATTAATATTTTAGTTCAAAAAGTGTCAGTTACTAAAAATCAAGAAAATGAACTAAAATTTTACTAATAATTTAGGAAAACAACTCATAAATAATTTTTCATGTGTAGGAATTGGTCTCAAATCAAACTGACACACAATGTTACTGGTATGATTCAATGTTCATGTTTCTAGTTTAAAATGACATTTTTTGTAAAAAAGACACGTGACATACTCAAAACCAAGAAAACAAATTCTGATTGTTTTGATACTTTAGGAAAATGATCCGTAAGTCATTTGGGACATGTAGGAATCATAATAACCTCAACCCTATGCATGGTGTGACTGGTATGACTCCAAGTATGTCTTTTTATTTAAAATTAACACCTATTTTAGTAAAAAAGACAACAGACGTAATCAAAACTGATAAAATGCATTCATATTGTTTTGATACTTTAGGATAATGATCTATAAGTCATTTGTGATGTATAATAATGAGTTTAACCTCAATATGATACACGATGTTACCGGTATGACTCCAAGTGTCTATTATTAGTTTAAAATCAACATTTTAGTTCAAAAAGTGTCACTCACTAAAAATCAAGAAAACATGCTCTAATTGTCTTTATATTTTAGTAAAATGATTCAAAAATATTTTTTAAATGTAGGAATTATCTCCCATAAAATTGACACATGATGTGACTGGTATAATTCAAGGTTCTTGTTTACAATTTAAAATGAAATTTTATTAAAAAAGGAAATTAATATACTCAAAAATAAAATAAAATGCTTTCAGATTGTTTTAATACTTTAGGAAAAAAAATATACAATTCATTTGGGACATATAGGAATCAACCTCACCTCAATCTGATGCATAGTGTGACCGGTACAACTCTAAGTGTGTCTTTTCAATATATAAGTGTCATTTTAGTTTCAAACATGCATCACATCACCAAAACTGAGAAAACAAGCCTAGATTGTTGTATCATCATTATATCTGCAATTAATTAATTAATTTACTTTTCATTTTTATCTTATACTTATTTAATAAATTTTCACGGTGATAATGCCTGAAGATGAATAATAAATTATGCAATATACAATAATCAACCACAACTCAATTTGAGACAGAGTGTTCCTGGTATAACTCAAATTTTAGATCAAAATTGTCACTTTCTATTAATTTATTTCCGTATATTATTAATAGCATAAGAATTTTATTCTTATATAGGTGTGTTATTTTTTATGAATAGGGGTCATTTTTTGAAAATAACAAGATTTGGGATCAAGATCAAAGGACAAATAAATATTGATGTTTCTGAATGTATGTAATAATTTTTTTACTTATGTAATTGTATAAACTAATAATTTAGATGTATATAATATTTTGTTTTTTTCTTCTATTTGTGTTGTAAATTTTATTTCATTTAAATTATGTATGGGTAATTGATTGTTTTGATATTTGGTGGTGTATCTAATGATATGGTGTGCTATTACAACACATTGTAGCATTCCCCATTATCAGTGATCTTTTTAGCACTAATAAAATCCTAGGGATTTGAATTATACTCCGGTAGTTAGCGCTTCTATAGTGCTGATAAAGGCTATTTTTTATGATATTAAAGGCCTATTTTTTAGAAGTGATTCCTAATTCTAGAATAATATTCATTACCTTGCATGGGTGGGGTAGGTATGGATTATTCTAGACCTACATCATAAATTTCCTAGGTGTCTTCAAATGAGATGTGATGTGTTGTGGTTGTGATTTGATTTGTATGGAAGGGATTGGAGAAATAATGTCCAATGTTGGTGTGCGATAATGTAAAATCAGTGGGGAAGTGTAAGTGTATATTCTATCTTAATTATGATCATGATACTATATTATTATATTGGATGCATGATTTCATGAGTGAGTCATGGTGAGGCTGGGGTTGGTCTGTTTACATTTTTATGTGTGTTTTTATTATGTTGTTTTTTAACTGGTGCGTTAACATGATTTTTCACATATGAACTTGATTCATTAGTTATGTCCACATTGAGTATACATTTATGGTCACACTACACATATAAACTATTTTTTGTGATTTTAAGAGGACTTTGGGGATCGATGTATACATTTATAGCATTGGTTTGGAGTTTCTTTTGTGCTACTTCATCAAATTGCTTTTAGGTATATTTGGAGAAATTTATATGTATCAGTTTAATTTTTTTATTCATTATGGTATTGTTTTTGGTTTAGCTTTATATATTTGTATTATATTTTTTTGGAGGTTGGCTATCCTATATCTCAATCCTATTTTTATATTAGAGGGTAATGCCTCCTATATGTGAGATTTTTTTACCCTCAATTCTTATCAACAACATAGGTCCTACTTAAGGCGGGACACATAGGTTATTATCTCCCTTTATTCACTTCCAACGTAGGAGGTATCTCTATAAGGAGGGGGTCATGAAAATGTTAGTGTCTTGTATTGAAGTTCACTATAGTGTTAGTAATACTTTTCCTTCAACCTAGTGGTGGTGGGTTCTTTGTTAATGACTTCATCGTTCTCAAGGTATGTATTCGGTGTGGTGGATGGGATTTCATTGAGAAGTATTTTGTAATTTTATTGTAGTTCCATTACTGGATCTAGTGATATTGTACTATTTTTTTTAAAAAATTCTACTATAATTAATTTCATTAATAAATCTAAAAAAACATCAGCAAATATATAATATGAATTATTGTATTATAATTAATTATGAACCAAGTCATTGAGAGATATGTTTTTTATTGAGATCTTTATGTTTTGTGTAATATAGAATACGATCCTTATATCTCATACCCAATTTAATAATTCCAAACTACACTCAAATGATCCACTAAATATGAACATTAAATCATTTATAATTTTTTTAATTACTCCCTAATAGTCACATAGAAATTCTCTAGAACAAAATTTGAATAAGAAAACTATATGGGAGAGTGCACATTTTTTTATCTTTTAAATTATTCATTGAGTGATTCAAAAAATTCCAAACATCACTATCTCTTAAAGGCATATCCAACTTGATATTAATGTACTCCTTTAATAATTGTAATAGTTAAAAAAATATATACAAGAAAATATTCTGCATTGGTTCATCATAGTTTTCTAAAACAAAATTCTATGCATCTGTGTAAGAGATTCCATGTTTTATACTTCATAAATCAACAAAAATAATTAATAAAACCTAAAAAATAAAAAAAACTAAAATTAACTTCCAACTAAATATATTGTTGGTAATTTATCCATTTTAATATCTCATAGTGATATAATAATTTTTTTCATGTTTACCATGCTCGTCACAATTCCTACTTAGTATATAAATTGATATTATGTTATTTTAAAAGGTTTTAATGTATGGAAAAACATTAAAATGGTTTATAAATATCTTCAAAGATCATTATTCACCAATTTTCATTTATATATATAGATTAATACTCACATGTTCTATATTATAGTAAATTCTTACAAAACTTGTGTTATATGAATTTTTTCCTTGCACTTAATAATGTCTTTTTATAATAAATGCATCAAAATTCATACATTAATAATCTAATATATTATATAACAATTTTAGATATTTTTTAATTAGATAAATGAAAAAAACCAAAATGCAATGTGCTTATAGGATATGTTTTGCATAAGTGTCTCATATTATTTTATCATTAATTTCTAATGATGTTATTATTTAACCAGCTTTTAATGGAATCTTTACTAAGTATATTGAAAAAAATAAAACATAAAATTACATTGTTTTTCTTCACCCCATTAAATCATGTCACTTAATCCATTTAATATATATCTATTAAAACATTGATTTAGAAAATTAACTACCCTTATTAATCACATGACAATACCACACATCATTTGTAATTAAATTCATAGACCATAAGAAACTTTGTCTTACCTATTTAATCACATTGAAACCAAATTCAAAAACATAGAGTATAGTAATAAAAAATAATTATAATTTAATGAAATATTAAATAAATAAATAAATAAATTCTATAATTATATAATAGAAAATTCATTAATCTCAAATTATTACCAAACTCATATTGAAGGGAAAAAATCATATTCCAAAATAAATTGGGAACTAGAAATTTAATTTTTATACCTTATTCATGGTTAAAATAACAGTTTATCCATTATTTTAAAAATGACAAAAGCACACTAAATAAATTTCAACAAGGATCTATAGGCAAGGTTATAAAGTGATAGTTCTTATATATATATATATATTCTAAGGGGGCTATAATAATTTGATTATAGTAGAGATGTATTTTCAACATCATAGTTTCTTATCATGGGGAGAAACATAAGATATGTTAAAGAGAAATGGGAAATTATGATGAAATATTTATGTCTTTATAGCAGCATCGAACCCATGAGGTCACCAATATGTATTTATTTAAGTTATTATTCATTTCATTGAGTTATATTTTGGAGAAAAAATTATTTCTATATATGTTTCTATAATGAATGGTCAATATGCATGGCCAGAGGGATCAATCAAGGTAACCATGATGGGTATAAAAAACTTAAACAGTGGGAATTTCACAGTCCCATGAACAGTTCTATAAACCATGTATTCGAGTCACATATTTTTGTATAAATGAATATTTTATAATTTTAAAATTAATTTCGATATTTTTTACCATACTTTTCTTATATGGGGTTACTAAGATAATTTTGAGAGTTATCTAGTAGATTCCTTTCCTCTATCCTTATACCTTGGTGATTTATTGATGATTCATTGGTGGCTCTAGTTTGAAAATAAGGGTTAGGGTCTATTTTCTCAAATTTATCCCTTTTTTATTTCTCTTTTATACCATAAACAACCATGGTGTCCTAATCATTTGTTAGGGTATATCTAAAATTTGGGAATTTTAATGGTTAGGGTGTGTTATGTCCCACTCTAATAATAATTTGTCTCTATTTGAAGTAATTATATTGATTTTTTTATATAAGGTAGGTGAGTCTATCTATTTATTTGGATATTTCTAATCAAATTTTCCAGGAAAATCTATCTTTATTTGATTATATAAATTTTATTATATGAAATTTTATCTCTTATTTTTGATACATACATGTGATATCATAGGTTTTAAAGGGTTTAAGCATAATTTCTATTTTAAAGAGGATTCATGGAATGTTTACTATTTTTAAATAGTGACACCTGATTTCTTTTTAATATAATTAGAACATTTAACTGATGTTATGAATTATTGGAGAATTTATAGGTAATTTTTAAGTTATTAAATTCTATTTTAAATTATAAGGGTTCATTTTTCTATGAAATAATGGTAATATTATTTTGGTAACAACATTTTTTAATCCCCTTATTATTATATGTATAATTGTTAAATTTTATAGACATAAATGATGTTATATTTTTATAAATTGGGTATTTTATCTAGAAGTAATTTGAATGAAGATATGAGAGTTTTTATAATTATGTTTCATGGACATTGAAGTTTGGATTTTGAAAATTTCATTAGAATAATTGTATTGAAAATAGATATTCTTGTGATGAGTGTTATATTAGTATGTTCCAACTTTGGTAGTATCCCTAGATATTGATTCTACCCCAACTAGTGGGATTCCCTCTCAATGAGTCCAAGTGAGGAAATTTTTTGTTTGTGACAGTAGGATAACATTGATACATAAACATGATTATTCAATTAGATTAATGTCCTGAATTGACTATGTGGGTCCTAGGTAGTTATCACATTATGAAAATTTCATGAGATATTGTTGTGGATATTAATCTATATGTTTATTATCCATAGTTTGATTTTATTTCATCATGGGAATTTGAACTATATTTTTATATAGATAGATAAAATACTTGATTTTTTCCTTACAAACACTTATAGGAAAAAACGTTGTTTCCTTATTTATTAAATCTCAATATAAATTGTATTGTTTTTCCAATAAAATAAAATGTATTGAATCCTTGGAGTAATCATAATGTGTTTTATGATTACTCCATATATACACACATTGTTGTATTGTAGTCTTTGTTTTATATCATACAGTTAAATGGAAATTATCTTCTTTTTGGAGGTATACTATAGTTTTTTAAGGTGGAGCTATGATGATGGTGATATATGGGAAGTGATGACAAGTCATATAGAGAAAAAGTTTCTTTCTGGAGGTCCTATTTATATATTTTTCTTTATATGGATTTTATATCACAAAATTCTCAAAAACTATCTTATTTCTTTTTGGGTCAACTTTTATATTTTGAAATATACTGAATATACTTTTATTACCTTTTATTGGTTATTCCATGTGGGAATGTTTACATTTGGTGTATATTTTATAAACTACTTAAGTATTTTTATTTAATTAGACTTTTTTTTTCTTCCTAGATTTATTTCATATTTAATGTGTATTATAATCATTTTTTCATAGTGGATAAAATATATTGATATCTCATATTATATTTCTATTATTAATATAATATTTATTTTTATAATTATCTTTAGTGTGAAATAATTCCCAAATGATAAAGGTTTATATGCACATCCCATTCAATGGCCTATAGTGATTAGAAACAAACTTTAGGCCTTAAGACATGTCAAATTAGGTTTTAAGATAAGATAACCAAAGAGGGTATGTTACAGAGTTATATTATAATCCTCATAGAGTATGTTATTTAGGGAGTTATGGTGAACATGAGACATGAATTTATGAAATTTGGTGTCTGATTATAAAGGTGTTTTTGGAAAATACTCTTAGTAACATGCATTGATTTTTATGGATATTTGGGAATATATATATATATATATATATATTATTTTGGGATATGTTTATCTATTGATATAGAGATATTTTGGTTTAAATATGTGTTATTATTATTTAAATATATTTTTGATAATTTTATAAAATTGTTGTTTTGTGAATGAAAAATGAAAGAAATTCCATATTTCATAGTCTTAATGCACGGGTACAAAACCATGCATGGACACAATGAATACAACTTTTAAGTATCTAATGATGAATATATGGATGTATGAATAGTCTAACAATTATTCATACCTAGTTTTACATTTTTAAAATCTTCTATTTTATTTGAGTTTCTATTCCTATGACTTTATGTGACTTTATTTTGTGCTTATGACTTATTTGAGACGATTCTATTATATTTTTATTAGGTATTTGTTTTTTATTAGTTTATAATCGATTTTATGTAATTTTATTTTACATATTATGTGTTGATCGGGTTCTGTATTCCTTATTTATTATAGAAACTTTCTTGTACAAGAGAACTAATGAATCCTAGAGAGGGATTTGTGGATAGTTTTCTATAAGGATGTCCCCATATAGGTCCTAATTTGATAAAATTGATTATTTATATAATCAAAAAATTGCTTATATAAATATAACATGATATATATTTATCTTTGGATAATGTTTTGGATTTTTAAATGTATAATCCATACACCTTTCATGGTGGATAAGGGAATATTGTTATTAAATTGTGGCTATACAAGATCAAGAGGACCATTGATTTTTTAAAGACAAATAAAACCTAAAAGGTGAATTTGTCCATATATATTATATAAGTTATTTATAAGAAATGGTGGGTTCTATTTTACCAATCCACGATGCATGAGGAAAACTCTTGGAAGGGTTTTAAGGATTTATTAATTTAAAAATTTAATCCTAATAAATTGAAGATATATTATGCTTAGGAGTTCTTGAAATGATATAAATGTATCATTTAGTTATAGAACATGTAATCGATTTTGAAAAGTTCATGTAATATATACTATAGTCTATCATAAATGACACTTTATAAGATTTATGATTTAAAATAGTGTTTACACATGATATAATATTGAAATTTATGTTATTTATCTTTAGCTTGTATGCACATATAATCAATAAGGTAGTGATTCATGGGACTGATATTATAGAGATGATAGGAATGGTGACTATTTCATCTATTTTTTTCAAAATTCATGGTATTTACTCTGTTCAAATGAGGAAGCTTAATGAATTTAGGAAAGGAATTAGTGTTAGTGTTCATAAATCATCTAGTCCCATTTTCAAAGATTCTATGAGACATAAATATTTATCATATTATAATATATAAATTTAGGGCCTTCAATGATGAATTTGTTGGAAATATAAATATATTTGATCTTGGTGTTGTATTTTTTCATTTGTAACACTTTTCTAACCGTTTTCCTTCTCAAAGAATTTAAGTTTTTTATACATTCAAGAGATACAAAAATAAAATTTAATTGATCTAAAGGTAAATAAAATAACTCTCACATATGTCGATAATAGATTAATATGATAGAATATTATTAAACTAGAAATAAACCTTTGGTTCAACCAAAGTTAGTACAATTATATTCTTTATATCACATGATAACAAAATTAGAAGCCGAACCAGTTTCAAATCTGGATAAAGTGATTATTATATCCACTTTGGTTATAAATTTATTAGATATAAGTGAATTTTGTATTTTTAAATCATTTTAAATGATTGATCATAAAATTTTATGATTCATAATTTTTAACCATGTCATGGAAATAAAAACTCTTTTGGTAAAAAATAAGGAACATGGGTTTCCATTCCATTATTTTTATATGGTGATCTTAATTATTGAAGTAATTTGGGGATTTATTTTCCTTAATTTGAATGTATTTAATACTATCTTTAGAAGGGATAAGATGGTTAGTTCAAAATATTAAATTATTTTTTATCATTAGAATGTTATACTTCTCTAACCTAATGGAAACACTCATGCCTTATAGGGTGAGTGGGATCTAAGATATAATAGATTAGTTTCTATTTTTTAGTATATTGGAACTATATATTTTTAATTATCAAGATCCTTTTTGAATTATATAGTGGGATCACTTGGAATTAAACTTCTAATGATGGGGAAAAATACCAAGCATAATATCTTAATTATTTCTCAAAACATACACTAAAATAATAAGTGAAAATTAAACTTGAAATTAAATAAAGAATGATACATATTTAATTACTGTATATCAAGTGTATCTTATTGAATTGAAAAAATTTAATATTTCTCTTGAGGATCTTAAAAGTAATGGTTTTATTTACCAAAATGAGTCACCATGATCACCTCTGATTCTATTTATAATGAAGTTAAATGGAATTATTCACCTCTAAATCGAATTTTGAAGGACCAAATGGGTGACTGTAAAGAAAAAATACCCTTCAATAATGGCATAATTGATCATCTCAATTGAGTGAGATTTTTATCTAAAATTAAACTTGGGTATGGATACCACTAGTTTAGGGTGAAAGAGTTTTTTATTTCTATGAATGATTTTAGTAATCGATATAGACATTATTAATATTTGGTTTTATTCTTTGGGATAAATAATGATCCATTAGTTTTCATGGAATTAATGATTATTCTTTTTCTTAAATACCTTGAATTTTTTTTCATTATTTTTATAGATGATATATTAGTTTATCCAAACTCAAATTAAAAACATGAATACTATCTTGAAGTGGTTTTAAGGACTATGAAGAAACATCACTTGTAAGTTATGTCATCTAAGTTCTAATTACTTATTCAAGAATCCAAATTATAGGGCCATGTGTTTAAAAAAAAATACATATTTGTAGATACTAAGAATATTAAAGTCTTTATATCTTATTAAAATCACAATAAATTTATTATGTGATATGTTTTTCTAATTTTTAGGATATGATAGGTAATTTATTCCTGATTTCAAAAAGATAGAGTAATATTTTAAGTCATTGGAACAAAAGGTAGTAATGATTGAATATAGTAATGTATATCTGATATCATTTGATTAATTAAATAATTTGTTGAATTTATATTATATTTAATTCAATTTAAACCTAGAGAAGGTTACAACAACTATTAAGATTTATTGGGCATGATTTTAAGCTATATTCATGACACACCTGTCGTAGGGAAGTGAAAAGATTCTATTTATTTCACAGTGTTACATATTGGTTGACCAGGGGAATCTAATTTGAAGATATTAATAGTCATTCACAAGATATCCATATTCAATTTTTTTCATATTTTATTATTTTATAGAAAGAAAAGAAAAATGGGTAAAATAATGAATTACAAACTTAACCTAACATAAATATGAAAAAAATAATGGATGGTAATTTAGAAAAGAAATGTCTTGGTCCTAGGTGTTGATTTAAAAGTTTATACTTTATATATTTTATTTTATTTATTTTATATATCACAAACACTTTTTTAAATCCTTGTTTTACTAACATTATATTTCCCAAGTATTTTAATTTTTTTAGAAAACATATTTTTCTATCAAAAAAAGAAATAGTTCATAACTAAAAAAATATAAAATTTAAATACTTAGGTTCAATCCATTAGAATTACTTAGTATATTATTTGAATTATATTGTTTTCCCTCAGGTTAATAATAATAGTTTATCAGTATGACCATATCCATTCTAGGAGAGTGACACTATATTTTCTATCAATATATAATCTATTGGTGTGATGATATTTGGTTTATCAGTGTAAAAGATATTCTGTCTATCATTGTGACTAATATTAGTATATTGGTGTAACGATATTTAGTCTATCATTGTGAAAATATTTAGCATATTAGTGTGATATATTTTCATATATTAGATTAATAATTTATTCCATCATAATAACAAAGTATATAATCATATTTTTAGAATTATTTCTTTTAGAATAAATACATTTTATTATAGAATTATAATTTTTCTACCAAAAAACCTCTGATGAAGACATAATTTTATAATCATTTAAGAGTAGAACATCCTAGGATATTGAACAAACTTTGAGTTTCATAAAAATATTGAAATTAGAGGTATTAAAATAAATATAAGTAAATTAGAGGAGTTGGGAGATGACACATTTACAACTAAACACATCTTAATATTGACATGCATGAACATCTCATTCTTAAACTTTAATATTTTAGAGAGTTTTTTTTTTCTAAGGAATCTATATTAAGGATTTTAATTTATTTATAACATTTTTTAATTTTGTATTCTATATCCGATTGAAGTTATGATTAATTGATTTTGGGGATTGAAAGACTGCTGATACTGATCAGACAGATCGAGGGATTCAAGGGTATTGGAAGACAGTGATTATACAGATTATTGAATCGAGGGATCCCAGTGTATTAAAAGACATAGTTTATAATGATCTTCTAATTTAGGGGATTCTTTTTGAGGAAATATAGATCAGACATTTAGGTTGAAAACTATATATATCCTAAGTTAGAATTTTTGACATTTTTAACTCATAAGGTTAAAGAGTAAAAATATTTAATAAATATTTGAACAAGTCATTATTAATTTATTATAATATTTGTTTTTAATTATTTTATCATGTTTTTATTCTATTATTAATTTATATTAGAATGTTTTTTACTAATATTTTCTGATATCTATTTTATCAGAATATTTGTAAGACCAAGTAACTACTCTATATTATCAGATAAATTATTAGTTTGATTCAAATAATTTTATCTTCATATGATTTCTGAGTCCAATCATTATAAAAAATTAGAGTTGGGTTTTATTTTAGTGTAATTTTTAAACTATAATTCACCACCACTTGTATCCATCATATAATATTATGACCCAACATTTGGTATCAGAGGAGGTTCTACTAGTTTATTTGTTTGTTTTTAATTTTTTTTATACTATTACATGTTTCTAAAGTATTTAAACTTTTTTTATAAACTGTTATTTTATGAACTGTTATTACACTAATGTGCAAATTTTAGAAAGAGTCGGTTTCTATAAGATAGAGGGTTTACACATTATTACACTAGAAAATATAAATCATAGTACACTGCTAATATTTTATGGTGATGATTATGAGTATTGGAGTGGAAGGATGAATACATTCATTATAAATACTTGTGTTGACAATAATATTACGTTTACTGGTAATTACAAGATCCCCAAGAAGGAAGTTTTTTCTTTTAGAAATAAAGAGAAGTTAGAATATCATTTGAATAATAGAGTAAGTAATACTTTTTTATGTTCTATGAAGATAAAAATTTATAATAAAATTTCTTCTAGGGAATCTACTAATAGTATTTTGAATAAATTGGAAGTTACATCATTTGTAACTTCAAAATTTATTGAAACTAAAAGAGCTATTCTTTGTGATGATTATAAATATTTTGATTTCCTACATGGTGAAACTATTTAAAATATGCATCTAAGATTCATCATTATTGTAAATAGTTTAAAATATATTGGGGATAAATATCTTACAAATAAAATATTATTTGAAAAGATTTTATATATCATTCCTCGAGAATGTGATTCTAGGAGAACTGATATGGATCATAAGAGAATAATTACACATCTAACTCTGTATGATTTAGTATTAACTCCTATAAAATTAAAGGGAATATTTAAAAGAGATTCATAAAATATAAAAAACAATAATGGATAAGTTTCTTTTGGTAAAAACCCTAATGTTCCTTATAATAGTCACTACTCGAAAGCGAGTCTATCCCCAAACCTCTATAACACCCAGATGCTATAATGAAAAAATTTCTTTAAATAATATTTATTCTTCAATAGCTTGCAATGCTTGAAATAATGAGTTTAAAAAAACCATGAGATTCCCTAAGTATAAAATTACTATTATATCCTAGCTGTTAGGTTATCAGGAATAATTATAACTAACTTATAAAAATGCATTGTGAATTATTTGGCTTTCAAATATTTATGAAAAATATAAATTAGATATTTATATTTTTGAGTGAATTACTATTGGTAATGAAATTAATGAGATATATTTTTTATATACTTAATAAAATACTTTTTATATTCATCCAATGAATATTTTAATCATAGAGTGTGAGTAAACCCTATTTGTTGTATAAAAACCTATATTTTTTAAAGGGTAAAATTATGCCTTTGAATAGAGAATACCTTTTAAATTAATATTCAGATATAATAATAATTTTTATATGACAACATAATTTTTTTTAAAGAGGGATATAAATATTTACTTTGGTTGAATTTATGATATTTTCTGATAACATACTAGTTTTGATGAATAATAAGTACACACGAAATTTTTAGTGAATTTTTTTTTCATTGAGATAATTTGTATGGTTAAATTACAATATTTAATTGTTTAAAATTATAAATAGAATATATTTTTATCAGTAAATATAATTTATGTTATTATCATTAATTTTACATTGAGTTCATATGTAAAAAAAATTCAATCTTTTGCGATGTTTTAACTTTTAAAAACCTTTTCTCTCATTTTGACAATGGGACTGATTTTAAATTAGTTACTAAAACTTCTGTGTTTTTAATTTTTAAAAATTTACTCCATATTTGGAATCATTAGTTCAAAATTATGTTAATAGTCACCTTTTATTTTTGTTCATTAAGAATAGTAACTTTGGTGATTATTTTTATTACCATGGTTGAAGGTAAATTAGGTAATTAAAGGTACAAATAATATTATAAAATTATCTTATCACCTATAAAAATCCTATTATATGAATAAATTAGATCCTTATAATATATTATTCTAAATGGAATCACTTAATAGACACTTACCTATGAATACGACATGAATATAATAAAAACTAATGAATGTGACAAAATGTCTCAATCTTATTTTATATAATTATATTAATTTTAATATATAGATAACTAAGTGATGATATCTACTATATATTGTCTATGTAAATATAAAATAATTACCTAAATCAAAGGAATTTATTTATAATTTTTAGAGATTATATAATTACCATTAATGATGACACAATAACGATGTAGAAATTATTTTATCAATTGAAATATCAGATAAATGGTTTTAAAAATATTAAAATAAATATCACATGAACTAATTAATGTTCCCCAATAATTTTTTAGGTGAATATGAAATGTTTGGATTGTATTAAATATATTTTTTTAATTTATCCTCACTGTGTAATTTATTTAAAGTCAAATAAATGAATAGTGTCAAAATTGACACTATTGATATTTTATAAAAATAACATTTTATTAAATTATTTAAAAATCATAAAAATATTTAAAAATTAAAAAGTGATAATTATAAGTTATAAAATTTCATAAAATATCAATTTATGGTAAACTAACACCATATAAACAAATATTTATAACTATTAAATATTTAGAATGTTATTACCACAATTAGAATTAAATAGAATAACTAAGTGTCAGTTAAAAAGATATGGTTTAAATTGAAAAAATAACATGTCCAAAATTTATTTTTTGATGAAATTACAACCAAATATAATATTATATTATAAATTGGGACATTTTGGAGGTTTTTGGGTCAGTTTTGAGTTTATTATAAATTATTATTTATGGAGTTTCCAAAAGTGACCCTCACCTCAATTATAAAAAGGAACCTCCTCCCTCACCTATTCACTTCATGTTAAGCCTTAAATCTCAGACACCTAATTCATTTTTCCTTATCAACTTTTCTATTTTTATTCTATTAGTTCTGGCCATCTTCAAAGACCAACTCTAGTGCTCTAAGAAGAGATTTAAAGGAAGCATGTTGAGGAATAGGTTATCTATTTTATAGATTCTTTCAAGGTTATTTCTTCTTATAATTCCTCTTAATTAGTTGTTTCATTATAAATTAATAACGTTATTATCACTCATATACTTATATTTAATTATAAATATGAAAAAACCATATTTCATCTTCTGTCCATCCTAGGAAAAATGAAATCATCACGCCTGTGTACGCATGACTTTTCGTCTCCATGCTGTGGTGCAATATGTTTTTCACCACCACCTTACTTTGATGGGAATAATTATGGAAATAATATCTATATATAATTATTAAAACATGATAATAATTATTAAATATTATAAACCATCCACTTCAATACCAGTCAACAATTTGGGGAATTATATCATCGCTCGTGCATAGGTACGACCTACCGTCTCCACGGTGCGATGTGATTAATTCTACATGATATTAATTAAACCATGATTATATACATGAATTGAATTAATAAATATTATATATATTATTCTAATATCATAATGAAAATTATTTAATTATAACTTAAGAAGTGGAACATGAACTTATCCAAAAAATCATATATAAGAACATAAAGCAATTAATATCCGAATAACGAGTGACAATGAAATGTTACTAAAAAACGGATGATAATATAATCATATATGATATAATAAAAATTATTATGATTATAGAATAAGTTAATATATTTTTTTAAATCATAATACATGAGGTTTAGATATAAACGAAGGATATCAGACCTATGGTAAGGGATAACTTTGCAAATCTTGTTTTTATCCATGATTGTTTATTTGTAAGTATATACTATGGTATATTTAGCAAAAATGTCCTTGTTTCCAAAATATGTATTTAAAAATATTCTTTATACACCTCTATAATTTTACCCATTGGTAAATTTATACAAAATGGTATGAATTGAATCTTGTGTCGTTTTTGGTATGAGTTACTTTTTGACTTTTGCTGTAAAAGTACGAGAATGTTTTTAAACTGTAGGACAAGAATGGATTTTTATGCTTTCAGGATACCTTATTCCCTTCAATATTCAAATAAAATATTACAAATTTATTTTCATATAAAATTATTTATTCGAAAATAGTGTGGAATTTTGAGGAAGGAAAATGTTTTTGAAGAAGAAAGGATATTTTCCTCAGGAATTAATTTCAAGTGTTTTCTAAAAATTATTTTCCATCTAAGATAAAAATATTTAAATAGGGTTATATTTATAACCCTATTATTACTATGGTTTTATTGTGTGTTATTTTGTAAATCCATTTGTTTTATATCAATTATTAAGGAATTATATTTAAGAGACCCATTTTATTTCATGGGTTATGCTATGGTGAATGTTTTTATATTTTTGTGTCACACATAAGAATGGTTTCATAATGAGATGAGTAGGACCTCTATATATTTCCAATTCATTAGTCAAATATTTATATCCCTTGGGATATACATGAATGTAATGAAAAGTAAATCCGATTCAGTAATAGAGGGTTGGAATGAAGAGTCAACTCGGTTCAGTAAGGGTCTTTGTCTGCTACGATGATCTCAAAAACGAGACTTGACTAATATGAAATGATCATATATTATTATGTGTATTCCAAATAACTTAATGTCTTATGTTTTTAATTTTGGGATTATTTCCATTAATTTTTATGAACTTCTATCCAATGACATGATATCATGATCTTTCATATGAAGGATAAGACTTCGAAATGATATGTTCTTATGTATTATGATTGTGAAATGATTGATATTCTCCATTGTTTACCCTTAATGAGAATTTAAGCTCAACCATTTCATATGTTTCTTTTCTCCAAGTTATGAAGAAGGGTATTAAGTATGATATTTCAAAAAGGAGTCTAGTTATAATGAAATAAATATGAGACAATATAGATGTTTTATAAACCAGTTGTTTATGTTTCCCGGTTTCTAAAGAAACTCTACCTATATAGTCCTTTCATGGATTTGTTATGTATCGTAATGAATATAATTCAATTTTGAAGTAATATCAATTTATGTAAAGTAAGTGTTTCTATAGTTGGTATCAGAGTAAAGATATAGTTAACCTTTGGAAACTAGGATGATAATGCCTTAATAAGAACCCTAAGGATACACCTAAGTATAGGATACAATCCTAGTGTTCTAGAAAAGACAATGAATATCCTAGGATGAAACCTAAAGTGTTATAAATTGAAATTTTATTCTTGATTATGTGGATTTCAAATTATGATTTGTGTTTATCACACTAGGATTCTTGGTTTTAGTCAATGGATGAAACCCAAAGGAACGATGTTAATGATAAATGCGACGAGAAATGAAATGATTGACCCCATGAAGAACCAAATGTTATGGGAGTTGGAATGAAAAATCATATATCCATTCTCATACAACTTTTTCAAGCTATGAATCTTGTAGGATTTCCAAACAAGAATAGGAGGGAGTAACATTCTGTTGATTATTCTATGGGGTAGTGACCACCTTCATTTAGTGGGTCTTCTGATCCATTAGTGGCTGAACAATGGATCAGTACCACTGAAAATATTTTTTCAGTTCTATAACGTTATGAACATGATAAAGTCATCTTATCAGTCTATCGTTTGGAAGGTGAATCTAATCAATGGTGGAATCTTATCAAGAATATGATACAAAGATATGAAATTGAGTCCATGGAATGGGACAAGTTCAATAACTTATTTTTCAATAAGTAATTTCCCTGTATTCTTTTAGTAGAGATGGATAAGGAGTTAATTATACTTAAGCAAAAGAATAATGAATCTATTGGTACCTATGAAGAAATTTTTTCAAGACTTTGAAGTTATTCTTCTGGAATTGTTATCCAACCTAAGAGTAAAATTGATCGATTCTTTAGTGGCTTAAAACTAAGTCTCTAAGGGAATTATCCATAAAGAACTTGAATAAATGGGAGGAAATCCTTAGATGTTCTCTCAAGGTTGAGATGAATATTAGAGTAACCCATCAGTCACATGGGTCTGATAAGAAGAGAAAAATGGAATTCAAAGGAAAATCTAAAGACCACACAAAAAAGAAGATAAGTTTTACCTTATACTCAATGTGTGGAAAGAAACATGGAGAAAATTGTCTTAAATGGACAAATAAATGTTTTAAGTGTGGAAAAGAAGGTCACTCGGTAGTTTAATTTCAAAGTGATGAATAAATGATGTCTAATTTTATGAACAAAGAAAAGAAGACACAAAATTCTACTCCTACACGTCAATTCTATATTTACATGGAAATGGGGAATTATTCCAATAAATTCCTTAATCAATGGGTTATTGATAATGGTTGATGTCAATAAACTCTTAAGGCCAAAGATAAAGTAAAGTCACATGCAATCACTATCGGTGATGTGGAGTACGATAATGAAGTGGTGAAAGGTATGCTTACCTTCCACTTTAAAGTAGAAAATGTTTTATTTGATTATGGATCCACCGACTCTTTTATTTATGAATAATTTTGGAAGGGTATCACCGTACTAACTCAATAATTAGATATTGAGTTAGATGGGATGACTCCTAATTGAACAACAGTTCCATCAAAAGTTTATAATTCTTCTTCAGTTGAAGTTTGTGGGAAAGTACTTCCTCTAAATACTGTTATCCTTCCTATAGTGGAATTCGATGTGATTCTTGGCATGGATTAGATTTCTTTATAAGAAACTCATATCAATTTCCAAGGAAGGGAAGTCATATATAATATTCCAGATCAATCTATGATCATCTATCGATGTAAGGATGAATATAACCTTCCAATATAAATTTCTTTCAACTTATGAGTTTTGATTCCTATAAATGAAGGTAATTTATCTTAAATGGTCATTGAGAAACACATGATTAAGAATACACCCATTTTATGTGAGTTTGATGATGTATTTCTAGAGATATTTCCAGGTCTTCCACCAAATTATGAAGTTGATTTTTCAATAAACCTCATACCGAGTTCTATTCCTATTTCAAAGAAAACTTATAGAATGACCCCAATTGAGTGGAACGAATTGAAGAAGCCACTCCAAGAGAATATTGATAATGGATTCATATGACCTAGTGCATTACCATGGGGAGAAACTGTTATATTTTTTAATAATAAATATGGATCAATGAGACTCTATATTGAATATTGGGAACTTAACAATATCACTATCAAGAAAAAATATCCCCTTCCTTGTATTGATGACTTATTCAACCAATTATGCAGATCCCAATACATTTCTAAGATTCATATTCATTTACAATATCATCAATTAATGGTCAAAAAGGAGGATATATCAAATATCTAATTATATAAAAGGTATGGAGACTATGAATTTATAGTGATGACCTTTGGTCTTACTAATTCCCTAGCTATCTTAATGGATATAATGTATGTATTTTTAGAGACTATATTGAAAAGTTTATGGTAGTCATTATATATGATATTTATGTATATTCGAAGAGTAATGAAGAACATGAATACCACTTGAGAATTATACTGAAG
Source organism: Viscum album (assembly GCA_963277665.1). Classification (NCBI taxonomy): domain Eukaryota; kingdom Viridiplantae; phylum Streptophyta; class Magnoliopsida; order Santalales; family Viscaceae; genus Viscum; species Viscum album. Next base: position 1,928,527,261 of record OY728152.1, on the reverse strand, counting down.
ACCCTGATAAAAGATAAGATTTATGAAAAATTTACCAAGTGTAAATTTTTGCTTTAGAAATTATCATTTTTGGGTCACATAATCTCAAGATATGGGGTATATATGGATCCATTAAAAATAGAAGTTGTCAAAAGTTGGCCGAGATAAAAAACGATAACTGAGATCTGAAGTTTTCTTTGTTTGACTAGATATTATTGACATTTTGTGAAATATTTTTCACAATTATCTAATCCCCTCACCAAGTTGATTTGGAAAGGAGTTAAGTTTGTATAGATATAATAATGTGAAGAAAATTTCAAAGAACTAATAAGAAGGTTAGCCAGCGCACCTGTGATCACACTGCCTTGTAATGGAGAAAGGTTTGAGATCTAAAGTAATGCATCCAAGAAAAGGTTGATATGAGTTATCATGAAAAATGATATGGTGATAGATTATTTCTTATAGTAGTTGAAAATCCATGAGCAATGTTACCAAACTCATGATTTAGAGTTAGCTATAGTAATATTTTCATTAATGATATGAATGCATTGTCTTTATGGTATAATGTGTGATATTTATACTGATCATAAAAGTTTAAAGTATATTTTCACACAAAAGGAGATGAATATGCACCAAAGAAGATGGTTGGATTTGATTAAAGATTATGACTGCTCAATACATTAACACCCTAGGAAACTAAACAAGGAGGAAGATGTATTAAGTTCACAAGACCATGCTATCCTACTCCATGATGAGGATCACAAAAGATCCAATATTTATGGATTTGAAAAGAATGGAGATTGAAATTTTAAAGGAATGGTGGGAATCTTATCTTTCTTAAATGAATGTTCAACCATCAATATAAGTAAATATGAAGGAGGCGTAGAAGAAAGATGTAGAGCTACAGAAGAAGGTGAGAAATATTTTTTAATTCAACCTTGATTGTGATGAAATAATAAGGTTTAGGAATTGGGTTTTTATTCCCCCCATAACAGAATTAAAGAAGGAGCTATTGGATGGGGCTCATAGTTTTTCATTCTCTATTCACCCTGGAAGAAAAAATATTCACATGGACCTGATAGATTACTTCTGGTTGGATGGAATAAAAAGAGAAGTCACTAAATATGTATCTCGATTCTTGGTTTATCAATAATTTAAGGCTAAGAGACATAAGTATAAGGAGATGTTACAACCATTACTGATACTGGAATATAAATAAGAAAACATCATTATGGACTTTGTACTTGGACTTCCCAAAAACTCCAAAGGAAATAATGTTATCTGTGTTATAGTTTATTGCCTTACAAAGTCATCACACTTCATTGATATTAGAGAGGATTTATCTCTTGATCATCTTTCCAGGATATATGTAAAGGTAGTGGCAATATTTCATGGAGAACCACTTTAAATTATATACGATAAGGATATGAGGTTTACCTTAAAGTTTTGGGAAAGTCTTCAGCATGATCTGGATATAGAGTTATGTTTTAGAACAGCTTATCAGCCTCAGATAGACGATCAGTCTGAAAGGAAAATTCAAACTCTGGAAGACATGTTGAGAGATTTATTTATGGATTTCCAAGGTGGTTAGGAACAAAACCTACAATTGGTGGAATTTTCCTATATTAATAAATTTCACTTCAATATTCATATGGATCCCTATGAATCCCTCTATGGAAATAAGTGTATAACTACATCTTACTGGGATTAAGTTGGGGGAAATAAAGCTACCAGGACATGATCTTGTTGATAAAATGACAGAAAAGTTTAGATCTATTCAACAACACATAAGAAAAACTCATAGTTAAAAAAAATTATGCTGAATACTAAAGAAAAGACATAGAGTTTGAAGTAGTTGATAGGTTGTTTCTACAAATATCTCCCTAGAAGTGAGTAACGATATTTGGGAAGAAGGTTAAGTATGGCCCTAGGTATATTAGTCCTTTTAAAATTATGGATCATGCTGGGAAGGTAGATTACCGATTGGTGCTCCCACCAAATATCTCTCATGTTCATGATGTGTTCTATGTATCAATCATAATAAAGTACATACCTGATCCTTCACATGTACTAAACTTATAATTTATACCACTAGATCAAGATGTTTCTCATAAAGAAAAATCAATAGAGATTCTGGATTGTAACGAAAAAGTTCTATAAAACAAGACCGCTTGCTTGGTTATAGTTTTATAAAGGAAACAGAAATTTGATGAATCTATATGGGAACTTTTGGGTATGAAGAGGGAGAGGTATCCTCATATGTTTGTTTCTAAGTGATGAATTTCGAGGGCGAAATTCAGTTTAAGGGGTATAGAATGTAACACCCAAATGTTTTTATGAAAAATTTTCTTTAAATATTTTTTATTTTTTAGTAGCTTGATTTTGATGAAATCATGAGTTTAAATGAACCATGAGATTACCTTATTACAAAATTACAATTATATATTATCCATTAGGTTAGGGGGAATAATTATAACTAACTGATGAAAATGAATTGTGAATTCTTTGGCTATCAATGATTTATGAAAAATTTAAATTAGATATTTTTATTTTTGAGTGAATTACTGTTGGTAATTTAATTAATGTTATATATATGTTATATACTTAATAAAATATTTTTTATATTCATACAATAAATATTTTAATCATAGGGCGTGAATAAACCCTATTTGTTGTATAAAAACATACATTTTTTAAAAGGGTAATCTTTCACCTTTGAATTGAGAAACCCTTTTAAATTAATTTATTTCACATTAATAATTATTATATGAAAAATTAAACATTTTATTTTAAATAAGGATATAAAAATTTACTTTGGTAGAATTTATGATATTTTCTGATAACATTCAACTTTTGATGAATAGTAAAAACATGCTAAATTTTAAGCGAAAACAACTTTTTTCGTCAAGATAATTTATATAGTTAAATTATAATATTTAATGGTTTTAAAATATAAATAGAATATATTTTTATCATCCAATATAATTTATGTAATTATAATTAATTTTATATTGAATTCATATGTAAAATCATTTCAAACGTTTGCAATATTTTAACTTTTAAAGACTCGTTGTCTCATTCCGAAAACAAGATTGATTTTTAATTAATTAATACATATTTTATATTTTCAATTTTAAAAAATGGAAACCATATTTAGAATCAGTAGGACCGAATTATGTTAATACACTACTTTTATTTTTGGGCATTATGAATAGTAACTTTGGTAATTATTTTTATTACCATTGTTGAAGGTAAATCGGGTAATTAAAGGTAAAAATAATTTTATAAAATTACCTTAAAACTTGTAAAAATCCTATTGGATGACTAAATTAGACCCTTATCATCTATTTTTCTAAATGTAATCACTTAATGACCACTTACCTATGAATATGACATGAATATAATAAAAACTAATGAATGTGACAAAATGTCACAATCTCATTTTATATAAGTATATTAATTTTAATATATGGATAAATAAAATATAATATCTACTATAGGTAGTCTATCTAAATCTACAAGAATTACCTACACCATAAATATTTATTTATAATTTTCAGAGATTAAATAATTACCAGTAATGATGACATAATAGTGATGTACAAAATATTTTATTAATAGAAATATCAGATAAATGGTTTTAAAAATATTAAAAGAATTATCATATGAAATTATTAATATGATAAAATAACTTTCTAGGAGATTATGACATTTTATAAGTGTCTTAATTTTTTTTAATTTATAATGTGTAGCTTTTATTTAAAGTCAAATAAATGTATAGTGTCAAAATTGACACTAGTGATATTGTTTAAAAATAACATTTTATTAAATTATTTAAAAATCAGAAAGAAATTTAAAAATTACAAAGTAATAATTTTAAGTTCCAAAATGTCATAAAATACCTATTTATGGTCAATTAACACCATATAAGTAAATATTTATAACCATTAAATATTTATAATGTTATTACCACAATTAAAATTAAATAGAATAACTAAGTGTCAATTAAAAGGATAAGGTTTAAATTGACAAAATAACTTGTCCAAAATTAATTTTTTTATGAGATTACAACCATATCTCATATAATATCTGAAATTGATACATTTTGGAGGTTTTTGGATAGGGTTTAATTTTATTATAAATTATTATTTCTGATGTTTCCAAAAGTGCCACTCATCTCAATTATAAAAGGGAACCTCCTCCCTCACCTACTCACTTAATTTTGAGCCATAAATCTCGGTAATACCCTTCAATATTTCCTTCTAAACTTCTCTATTTTCATTCTAGAGGTTCTGGTCATATTCAAAGAACAATTCTAGATCTCTAAGAAGTGATTTAGAGGAAACAGGTTGAGGAAGATGTAATCTCATCTACCGATTATATCCAACTACTTTCTTATTTTAATTTCTCTTAATTAGCTGTTTCATTATAAATTAATAACATCATTATCCATAATATATTGATATGTTATTATAAATATGAAACAACCATATCTCACCTTCTATCCATCCCATGAAAAACAAAATCACCGCGCGTGCGTACGTACGACTTACCATCTCCATGCCGTGGTGTAATATGTTTTTCACCGACACCTTACTTGGTTGGGTATAATGATGGAAATAATTACTATATATAATTATTATCAAATTATACTAATTATGAAATATTATAAACCATCCAATTCAATTCCATTCAAAAATTTTGGGAATGATATCATCGCTCGTGCGTATGTACGACCTACCGTCTCCACAATGCGATGCGATTCATTATACATGATCTTAATTAAACCATGATTATATACATGAATTGAATGAATAAATATGATATATATTATACTAATATCTTTCTATAAATTATTTAACTATAACATAAGAAGTGGAACATGAACTTATTTGACAAATCTTATATAAGAACATAAAGTAATTAATATCTGAATGACGAGTGACAATGAAATGTTACTAACAAACAAATGATAGTATAATCACATATGATATCCTAAAAATTAGTATGATTCTATAATAAGTAAATAACATTATTTAAATCATTATACAGGAGGTTCAGATACATACAAAGGATATCAGACCTAAGGTAAGGGATAACTTTGAAAATCTCTTTTTTATTTGAGATTATTTATTCATAGGTATTTACTGGGGTATATTTATCAACCACATCCATGTTTCATAAATATGTATTTAAAAATATTCCTTATATCCCTCTATAATTTTACCAATTGGTGAATTTATACTAAATGGTATGAATGAAATCTCTTGTTGTTTTCAGTATGAGGTACTTTTTGACTTTTCCCGAAAAAGTATGAGAAGAATGTTTTTTTAACTTGTACGGTATGAACGGATTTTTATACTATCATAATTCCTTATTTAATTGAATATTACCCTACAAGATTACAATTTTATTTTAACATAAAATTGTTTCTTCTAAAATTTTGTGGTATTTTGTTGACGGAAAACGTTTTTGAAGAATAAAGGATATTTTCTTTAGGAATTAATTTCAAGTGTTTTCTCAAAATTATTTTCCATCTAATATGACAAAATTTAAATTCGGTTATATTTACAAACCTATTATTACTATGATTTTATTTTATGTAATTTAGGAAATCCATTTGTTTTATATCAATTATGAGGTAATGATGTTTAAGAAACCCATTTTATTTCATGGGTTATTCTATGGTGAATGTTTTTATAGAACACGTAATAATGGTTTCATTATGTTATTTGTGGGACCTATATAATCAATCTTTATGGATTCCCAAAAAAAGAAATCACCTAACATGCCTAGGGAATTTAAAATTCTTCCGCTCGTTTTGTCTTGGTGTCTCACCCTCCGACGGTGCCTCCGTCCCCATCGACGTTTGATCCAGGGGTTGTGGTTCCAACTGGTGGCTATTCTCCTCACCGGGGGTCTCTCAATCTACCTCCTCATCTATGGTATTCAATGTTGTATTTCAAATAAGTTCTTTACATTCTGGGTTCAGGGATTTTGGATCTGTGCTTTCCGGGCATCGATCCGTTCTCCCACTCAGTGGTTCAGGAAAGCTTACATGTTTTGATGTCAGATCCTTCCTCGACATTCAAAGCGGTGATTAATGGCCTCAAATGGTCGCTGGTGGTGCATTTTGGTGCTAATAAACCTTCACTTCCTCTATTCAAATGCTTTGTGGATTCATGGGGGTTGAAGGAATAGGTTCGTATTTTAGTGATTTACTGGTTCTCATTCTGCTTGGTGCTAGATTCGATGGAGGATTTCATCCAGGCTTGGTGTAATGCTCCCAGTGTCTTGGGCTGATGGTGCTTCAACCTCTCTCGATGGTCGATGGAGGTTTATATGGGGAAGTAAGATCCTAATTCTATAGTTTGGGTATGAATTGTTGTCCTACCACTCCCTTTTCAGATTAGTACCTTCCTCAGGGTCATCAGTGATTCTCTGGGGGGATTTCTTTTCATGGGCGCATGCACTCATAGAAGTGAGGATATGATGGCCTCTAGGATATGCGTAGAATTGGATCTCTCTGTGCCTATCCTAGAGAAATTTTCCCTGAAGGTGTAGGATTCCATTGTCTGGACACATGATATAGTTTATCCATTTTTTCCCAAGTTTTGTTCAAATTGTCTTCTACAAGGGAATTTAGTACAGAACTATAGGAAATGACATCTTGGAGTGTGGCCTCAAGATGGTATAGTTTCCCCACCAAGAGGCTCATCCTTATCTGCGGGTTGAGATCCTAGCTCAGCCCTGGTTCAGCTAGTGTCCACAAATGCATCTGTATCTTCTTTCCCCTACGGAAATCCCCCAATGCACCCAATTAGTAAAGATATCATCCCTCACTTTCCTATTCCAGAGGCTTCCCCAGGTGCGTCTCTAGTTACCTATGTGCCACATGTTAACTGAATGGTTCCCATGGTGCCCCCATCATGGTCCTGCTTTCATTCCTGGATAATATTTAAAGGTGATTTATTGGATACTCTTATGAAGATTTCTTAGAGTTTGCTGGATCCCTTTTTAGCGGCCTCCCCTGAGTGCTACCAGTTCCATGCTCTGGTGACGAGAAGCTGCCCAAGGAGGATATAGGACAGGAAGCCTCTCTTATTAGAGTTGATCTTCGTTTTGGCCACAGGTTGTTGGACAGAGCTGGTTGTCTTGCTGAAGCAGAATATCATGAAACTTGCCCCCTTCAAAGGATGGTTTATTGGTCAGTAGTGTCCTAACTACTGGTGCACCCTCACCAAGTGTTCAAGACCTCTAAAAATTGGATGCTATGGCTCGTTCGCCTCATCTAGAGGTGAAAGGAAAGGCCTCTAAGCATGCATCAAGGATCATATCTTCACCATCACTACCTGTTGGTACTGGTTCGAGATTGTGCATGAGGTTATCATCGAAGAGGCTATAGGATAGGGAGTGCTCTATTTCCCTTGTACAAGAGACCGTGTTTCTTGGGACCAAAGATGGGAAAATACTATTTCCATGAATCCCATATTCATCTGGAATTCTCAGGGAGTCATGGAGAGATACAAAACTAGATTTATTATCTCGGATGATAAAAAAATAAGGTGAAGGTGGTTGCGATACTCGAGCACAAGTAGAACTCTACGAAGATCAATGAGTTCACGCACAAGGTGAAGCTACATGTATCTATGCATGCAGATACAATCAATAAGTTTATCTGTATTTTCTAGCATAGGGAGGTTTCAGTGGAGTTAATCCAAGAAGGAGATCAACATGTAATAAAAATGGTGTCATGCAGTGGATACTCTCTATTTGTTTCCTTCATCTATGGAAGCTGCGATGCACATAAAAGGGAAGATTTATGGAGAAATATGAATAATTTTGACCCAGGGAATCAGCCTTGGGTGGTGGGTGGTGATTTTAATATTTTAGCTGAACCTAAGGAGAATAAGGGGAGAAGAGATTTTCCAAGGAGGGCTAGTAGGGATTTCGATCAGTTTATGGATGGCATGGGGATGATGGATTTTGGTTATTCAGGTGTTCCCTTCCCACGATGTTACAACCGAAGGGGTAATAGTTGTTATTGGAGCCAGATCGACTGGTGATTTACCCAGGAACAAGCGTTTTCTATGTTTCTAGAGGTGAAGGATGTGAATTTAACCCACAACATCTCTGACCATTCCCCACTCCATCTTTCTCTGATAATGAGGGAGGCCCCAAAATAAGGTTTCAGGTATATGAGCTATTGGTCAAGTATTTCATGTTATCACCATACAGTGAGGAGAAATTTGGAGGAACCGATCTAGGGGCACACTTGGCGATCATTGCAATGAAAGTTGAGGCATCTCAAGTTGGACCTCCATTCATAGGTTAAAAGCATTATCCCTTTGACTAGGAGCTAGATTTTCTAAGACAGGATATCAAATGGATTGAGGCTAGTATTGAAGAGGTTTGGGACTATGCTATCTTTGGTGACCTCTCTGAGAAAAATAACTCCTTTGCAGTTATGATACTCGTGCCTAAAATTAGGGAGGGGGATTGTTCGAGAATAAAATTTCTTAAGGAGGGCGATAAAAATATTGATTTTTTCCATGAATGTATAAGGAAGAGGCAATGTGTGGTCTAACTAAACCTAGATTTAGAATATGGATCCTTTACTAATGATAGGGAAGTGGTTGGGGGCATGGAATTTTTATACTTCAAGGACCTTCTTGCAGGACCCAATCCGAACATTTTATAGGGTTACCCTATGAGGGGGGGGGGATGAGTTATGGGATGGTATTTTTCACCTTATATCTCTTCCGAATAATGAGTTGACGGAGGGTATTCCAGAGGAGGAGGAGATTCTTATGGATATGGTGAATCTCAATCTTGAGAGTGCCGCAGGTCATGATGGATTCCCAGGTTTTTTCTATATGAGCTACTGGGAGGTGGTAAAGGGGGATATTATCAATGCTATCTAGGACTTCTTTAGAGGGAGTAGCCTACTGTGGATTGCGTCTGCCATGACTTTTGTCCTTTTACCAAAGATCAAGGAACCCTCATCCCTTCTTCATTTTTGTCCTTTGAGTATGTGTAACTTTAGATATAAAATACTAGTGACCATCATTTACAGGAGGTTGTCTGGGAATATTCCTCGATTGATCTCCAAGGAAAAACATGATTTTGTGAAAGACCACTCTATTCAGGGAGAAATAGCACTAGCCTAGGAGATTATGAGAGATATTAATACGAAGGTTCGAGGATCTAATATGGCCATCAAGTTAAATATGAATAAGTTATATGATAGGATCAAGCGGGGACTTATTAACAGGGTCATGAACAAGATGGGTTTCTCAAGATGGTCTTATGATATTATGTTTAGGTGCTTCAGTTTTGACTGGATGGCTATGTCATTTATGGGGAGAACTCACGGTTTCTTCAAGACATTTGAAGGACTTCATCAAAGTGACCCATTATCATTGATTATTTTCATTCTTATGTAAGATACCTTAAGTAGGATGATTAACAAATTCATTTATAATGGGTATTTTATTCCTTACCGAAGGAGGTTGAGGCTCCCACCCATATCTCATTTGATGTTTGTGGGTGATACACTCATCTTTATTAATGTGGGAAGTTAGTCTGTGTAGGGGACTATCAAGATCCTTGAGGAGTACTACCACTGGAGTGGTCAACAAATTAATAGAGAGAAGAGTGGATTTTATGTGGCTCAGGCATGAATTTTGAGCAGGGTGATAGATATGGGATGTATCTTGGGTATGAGGCATGATTCATTTCCCATGGAGTATCTTGGAATCCCATGTCTCTAGGAAAAATGTGCATCAATGATTTTGACCCTATGATGAGAAAGATTACGGGGCACATTCTAAGTTGGAAGAACCATTTTTATCCTTTGGTGGCCATATTAATCTTGTGAATAACATCCTATAATCCATTCCAATATGTGATATTTCATCCACCAATGTTATGAAAGGAGTTATCAAGGCCATTGATAGACATTTGGCCCATTTCATTTGGGATACATCTTCAGAGGGGAAGATACATTGGGTTTCTTGGGGGAAGATGGATCATCCAATTTTGGAGGGAGGAATCAACATTATAATCCTTGTGAACAATATACACTAAATGCACATGAAGCTGGCGTGGGAGGTAATTTAAGATCAAACTTTGTGGGGGTAATTTGATTTCCTATAGAAACTGGGTCAACACTGAATCTTCTGCGGTTAGTGGTCTTCACTCTAGTCCTCTGTTAGCAGTTTTATTCTGACCATTCTCTATAGCTTGTAGTGGATTATTGGGGAGTGAAAAATATAGTTCTGGTACCACAATTAGTTGAGAAGGACTCTTGGTTATCGAGGGTGCCCAACCCCTACGATCACATACAAGGAGGCGAGTCAGTACCCACATTTTTTAGAACTATTTTGGATGTAGAACATCAAGAGGATTTTTGACTCTATTATTATGATCTCGGAAATCGATTTGTGTGTCTTTACCCCCTCCACCTCAGGTATGTTCAATGTGAAGGATTTTTATAGGTTAATCTAGCCTCTCATCCAGCATAGAGGTGGGTACAATCTAGATTGGTGTAAGAGGATCCCTACGAGATTTAATTTCCCAACATGAGGGATCTAGAACCAACCCATTACACCCAATGATAACACCAAGAGACTCAGAATTATCATGGATTACTACTTCCATTATTGAGTGCATAAGTGTGAAGAGATTATATCTTATATCTTATTCGAGAGTGATTGGGCCTGCCGGGTTTGGGGAGTATTTAGGGAACTTATAGGGTACTCCCACAATGCGTCGAGATTTTGACTCCTTCATGGAGTGTTTGTTCCAGGGGGTGGATGGTTCAGGAAATGAAATGATGGAAATATCCATCATCTTTAATGAGGGTTGTTGGTGTGTATGGAAAGCAAGTAACTGAGTCAGGTTTAAGGGACTCACATCTATAGGGAGATCCATTAATGCCTGAGTAATATGTGTTCTGGTTGATTAGTGTGGCACTGATGATTACTGGAAGTAGACCCCCTCTCTTTAAAAGTTGTGAGTGCATCAAAACGCAGATCAGTAGTCAGATACCAGGAAACAGGGACACTGGTTTTGATGGAGTCTTCCTGATGTTGGCGTCAAATTGAATACTGATAGTTTTTACATGGTGGGTGAAATGCACAGCAGCGGCGTGGTCCGAGACTCTAGGGGCAGAATGGCCTTTGATTTTTTTGCTACATTATGGTTATTGAAATTCTATGCACATAGAATAAAATGTTTCTCTTACAGGTATCACCATTTTTAGGAATAGGGCGCTTTACATATCCCAAGTGGAGATTGACTCTATGATTATTCATGAGGCCTTTCATGGTAAAGGTATCATCCCCTGATATATATTATACATAATTAGGAATTGAAAATCTCTCCTTAATAGTAGCACCAGAGTCACTCACACGTGGTGGGATGAAAATAAGGTGGCAGATCAATTGGCCTCTATAGTGACCCCTGGTATCAGGGTCAGTTGTCTTACTCATGTTTCTCATTTTTAACCTGTGGGGGTGATACCCTTGGACTTCATTATTTCAGGCCCCTTGGACACTAGTTATATCTATCTTTGTATCTATATTTTTAGAATCCAAATGGTAATGTTGGATGGATAATGGGACCTATATATCTTTCCAATGAAGTGGGTAAATATTTATATATCAATAGATAGACATGATTGGAATGACAAGTAAACCTGATTCAATAATACAGGGCTGGAATGATGAGTGAACTCAGTTTAGTAAGGGACTTTGTTCACTATGATGGTATTGGAAATGAGACTTGACTAATATGAAATGATTTTCTATGCTTATTTAGATTCAAAAAAACTTCATGTCATATGTTTTGACTTTTCGGATTATTTCCATTAATTTTTATGAGCTTTTATCCCATGACATGATATCAGGATCTTTCAAACGGAGGATAAGACTACCAAATGTTATGTTATTATGTCTTACAATTTTGAAATGATTGATATTAACCTTTCTTTACCCTTATTGAGTATTTGAGATCTCCCCTTTCATATTATTATTTTCCCCAAGTCATGAAGATGGGTATTAAGTATGATATGCCAAAATGAGTCTAGTTATGAAAAAACAAATGAGAGACAATATAGATATTTTATAAACCAGTTGTTTATGTTTCCCATTTTCTAAAGAAACTATACCTATAAGTTCCTATAATGGATTTGTTATATGTTTTAATGAATATTTTTTAATTTTGAAGTAATATCAATGTTTTTAAAGTATTGTTCGCTATAAACTCTATACCCACAATTTTCATGAATAATGCATATTGATATCATGGAGGTAGACTATACCAAGGGTTCTAATGAACCGTTGGTATATCCTTTACAAATTTCTACCCACTCCTTTCCTCCCCCCATTCACCAATCCTGATTCCCTAATTCCCCTCTCACTTAAGTGATCAGCCACCCTAGCTAGCGACGAACTCTTCTACAAATCTCAACTTTTTATTCTTCTCAGGGAATCTCCTCTGTTTTATCTCCTCCGATGATCTCCACCGGTGATCTCCTATATTTCAATCATTTGTTGATTCAAATCTTCTTCAACATCAAATAATCCAGTTTTGAATATTTCTTCTCTTTTACTTAGTATTTTTTTTTATTTTCATTCAAGATATAAAACGTTTATATTCCCATGATTTTCATTTAAAAACACCATTTAAGATCACTAAAATCTATTTCATCATATATATATATATATATATATATATATATTCAGTTTTCATTTTAGATATAATATAATTTAACACCTTTTGAATCTTTATATTCCATTTTTATTTTATGCGTTTCAATATTTTAAATCATAACATTATTATTCAAAAAAATCAACCACTTATTTACCTAGTTTTTTAGTCTCAAAATAATCATATTCTTAGGTGTGATGTGTTATATAAGGAAGGAAGAAGAAAATAGAATTTAATTAGATTAAAGTACTAACCATACATATTAGGGTTTACTCACATAAGAGTATTAGGATTTAATCTTACAAAAATATAAAAAATTGAGAATGAGAAGATACTTCTCAAATAGGAGTCTAATTATTGTTGAAAATTAAACATAGGTTCGAAATTTCAATTATGATTTACTTAAAATACATTTATATTTATTGAATACATTCCCTTAATTTTTTTTTGAGTATAACTAACTGATATCAATAAGAAATAAATCAGTTATTTAACAAGAACCCACACACCTCTGCAAAAAAAAAACAATAATATCAGTTATAAAATAGGCTTTAATTTGAATGATATTTTTAACTAAATTTAAACACTTTATGTTTAAAAAAAATACCCTTCAAAAATTTTAAGGTGATGGATTTATTTTTATAGGACAAATTTTCAAAATCAATACACACTAATTCCTTTTTAAAATAATTTTTTTTGGAAATCTATATACCATTTTGATAAAAAATTCCTTTTACATTTATAGAAATTATGTCACGCCCTACTCATTGAATCATATTTTTAAATTGGATTCCAAAATCATTTTTGAAGTTTCATAAGAAATGAGTAGTGGAATTAACCTATAAGACACATCAATCTAAAACAATACCCACTAAAGGATAATATACTTTCAAAGCATAAAGTACTCATATCAATTTTTACCGAGGAGAAACATAATGGAACAGAATATGATACCTAATTTATAACTTTGCATCATCAATATTTGAGTATCTATGTTTTATCGTCTGTTATTTCAAAACCATTTCCATGGTAGAAAAACAATGTCAATATATATGCTTCATGAATCATATACACTAACCCGAAATTGGGTTTTAATCATTGATTCACATGAAGGGTTATATATCTTAGATATAATTGCACAAAAAATTAATACCAGAAAAAATAAATAATTATAATTAATTACATAATATTCATCAAAATATGTATGGAATAAACATTCATAGTTCAGTCATATCCTCTCACCATTATCAATTTTAATAACAACATTATTTCACATCCATTCTAATTCATTTGGAACTTATATAAGCATGTTTTAGAAATAATAAAATCAACTTAAACTAGTTTATGGAAATAATTACCTCAAAATAAACATGCTCAATTTTTATTAAATTATCTCATGAAACATATCAAATAATGTTTGTTAAACAAATAATTATTTGCTAATTTTTTTACTAGTAGCTAGAAAGTATAAATGATAGATGTTATCAAACATAATACTTGGATTCACAAAACATAATCATGGGATAATAAATAAATTATAAAAAACCATGCTTGAGGATTAAAGTAAACTATTTTATCAACATGGTATTCTAATATTCCACTCCTTTACCAAAAATAGACATTTCATGAGGGTGAACATGGAATTTTATTTCCAACTCTTGCATAATTATCACACACCTTTAACAGTATATAGATTATATCATTTTATTCAATAACATTTAATAGGTTTTTTATCTATTTCATATTTTCCCCATGTCCTCTCTTCATGATTTCCATTCAATTAATAATTTATAATAATTAATTTAGTGAATTTAAATCATGTGAAACATAATTATGTAGTGAATTTTAAACCATGATATAACTTTTAGAATTATCATGCTTAAAACACCATAAGAATAATCACAATTTCACAAAATTTGTAATAATTTCGTAACAAATAATTTTGAAATATTATTCAAGCTATTAATAGTAACAAGTTTGCGTACATCACATTGATTCTAAATTTAAAATAATAAACATTTACTGCCATTTTTTGTAATACATGGAACTATAATACATCACAATATTTTATAGAACCACAAAAATCTTTTAAGTAGAATATATTTTACTAAAACTTGAATGTAGAATATGAAAATGATGTATACATTTGTCCAAAATATCATACCCCCCAATTAGCTCATTTTTTACCTAAACATGTTTAGTTAGCTGTTATGATCTTGTACTACTTAATTAGAGATTTAGTGATTTTGGGTTTGTGTTTTTGACTTCTAAACTAATTGATCCCCATTTTTGTGGTTGGTTGGGATATCTAAAAAAAATTATATATTAAATGATCCAAAGAAAAAAACATCTCTACCATATTCTCGATCTTGATGTTGAATTAGTAGATATTTTGTGGTATTTATTCCACTCTAATATTATTTATATCAATCATTTTTATACTTTGATTATAGTTTTGATCTCAAGACTATATTTTTAGATGTTGGAAGTATTATGATCATTTGGAATATAAGAGTTTGTTTTCATGAGACTGTAATTTTACCTTTTTTTGATAATATTGATTGAGATTTCATAGTTAAAACCTTGCATAGAATTTTGTAATGTCTTCAATTTATTCATTTATCCACCATGATTGTGTATTCTTAAATTTCATGGATACCCAACATGGTTATTTATTTGTATTCATCGCTTATAGCATATGTTATTTCTCCTATTCTTTATTTTCCTAGCTACTAGTATTCTTTGATGACTTTCAAATTAAAATTTCTTATGATGAATTTTTTAATTATGGTTTAAATTGTTGATTGTAAAATAACTTTTTTCCTTGTAATAGAATTGATTGAAGTTGTATGTATCATACCAATCAAATTTCAAACAATTTTTAGTAGAATTTGGGATTATTTAGATTTTTCATTTAACAATGCTTCATATAGAGGTTGTATACAGTTTCTATATTTCAATTGTGTTGGAAGAGCTTTGTTAAGTTTGGAGGAGGTTAGATACAATATAACTAAATATTGATTTCAAATAAGCTATTTTGTTTGGTATCACTATGGAGATATGAGACAATATTCTACTATACATAAATGAAAAGAAAGAAGTGCTATACATAATTTGATAATTGATCAATTTCCAATTGTGCATCATCGTTAGAGAGATAATATTATAGTTCAATAATGAAATGATATCAATACACTTGATGAAAATACTAAAGATGATGATGTTTAGAGAGTGAAAATTTTATTGGATGATTCCAAAACTCTTTTATATCAGGAATGTACTAAAATGACAAAGTTGTAATTTTTAACGTGGTTATATCATGGAAAAACCATGTGTGGAATTTCTAAAATTTCCATTGATTATATTTTTATCTTTTTGAAGTAATTTATTTTAGATTTTTTTTATATTCACTTAAATTATTATAAGTCATTAAAGTTAATTAAGAAGCTCAAATTTTCTACTAATAACATTTATGATTTTTTGAAAGATTATTATTTATTTTTGGAGGAAACATATGACCTTAATGAATGTAAAGAATGTGGTACATCTTTATGGAAAGGAAATACACATGGAACACCATATTTTGTGATAATAAAGTCCTGGGTCACTTTCCATTGATTCTCAGGCTTCAAAATCTAATCATGTCTATAGAAATATCAGTTAATATGAAATGAAATAATGCTAAGAGAATTAAAGGTAATAATGAGTTGGTTCATCCTAAATATGGATTATAATGGTGGGAATTTGATGCACAACATCACTATTTTGAAATTGTGGTGTGTAATGTCAGGTTAGGTCTATCCTATGATGGTTTTAATCATTTGGATCAGATGTTTACTACTCACAACCTGCAACAAGTTTTTATTCACATTTATAATCTTTCTCCATGGATGTGTATGAAAAAACCTTTCAGTTGCTTGAGTATACTGATATCTGGAAATTTTGATCTTGGAAATGATATATATGTATACTCACAACCTTTAATAAGAGTTTTTAAGTAGCTATTGGATATGGGTGTGTTCACATTCAATTCTTCTTCAAAAAATATATTTCAGATGTGTTATTCCCTTCTATGGAGTATAAATGATTTCCCAACTTATGAAATGATGTCTAGTTTGGGAATGAAGGAAACACTATCATGTCCTATATGTATGAATAATATATTTTTAGAAGTCTTAAATATCATTGTAGTTTTAGTTTCATGGGGAATACATGATTCTTTTCAATGGATCATCAATATAGGAAGAATCACTGGAGGTTTGATAATACCATTGTTAATGAAAAACCAACTAAATGTATGTTATTAACTGATGTTCCTAATGAATTTAAAGATTTTTGTTTTTCATCAGGGAAAGGTTTTATGAAATATAAAAATAGTATGAATATTGACACTAAATCCACTAACAATTGGAGAAAGAGAAGTATATTTTTTGATTTTTCATATTGGTCTTCCAATTTGTTTCATGATTGTTTGGATGTAATGAATATTGAAAAAAATATAGGTGAATTTTTTCTTTCAATTATTCTAAATTTTTAGGGGAATAATAAAGATGAATTATGTACTCATTGGGACTTGATGGATTTGGTTATTCAACCAGAACTGCATCCTGTGTCTATCGGTGAAAAAAATGGAAATTTCCTTATGCTTCTTATGCGATGAAACCTTTAAAGTAAAATCAATTTTTGAAAGTATTAGATAATATCATGGTTCTTAATGGATATTTTAAAAATATATCTAAATGATTCAATATAAGTGATTTGAAACTAAAATCCCTAAAAACTCATGATTATCAAACCCTTCTCCATGAATTGATTCCATTAGCAATGCAATATTTTATATCCAATAATGTAAGGGTGAAAATGACTCACTTTAGCCATTTCTTAGATAACTTTGTTCTAAAAGGTTATCCAAGTTATTCTTGATAAAAATGCAGAAAGAGGTTCCCTTAATTTTTTGTGAGTTGGTAAAACAAATTCCTCCATCATTTTTCACCTAGATGCAGCATTTAATAGTTCATATTACAACTAAAACACTTCTTGGTGTACCCGTTGCTTTTCGATGGATGTATCATACTAAAATAAATATGTGCACAATGAAATATTATGTCCCAAACAAGAATCAACATGAAGGTTCTATTGTGAGAGGTTATGTGGCTAAAAAATGTATGGATTTTTGTTCAATGTATTTATCAGATGTGAGAACAAGTCATAAATACCTAATGAGAAATGAAGATGAGTAGTATAGGTAAATTGGGCCCTAATTTACATCTCTTCCTCAAATAGGAGTAATTATTGGGTCATATACACTGGCTAGATTGAGCCTTGAATAGTAGGAAATGGACTATCGAACAATCTTGTTTAACCGGGGTTTGTTCAATGACTATATCAAGTAAGTAATTTTAATATTTATATGTTATATCATACAATATAATTTCACATATACCTTAACTGTTATTATGAATATAAAAAAATTATACTTATTGTTCATCTATCTTTTCCTTTAAGAAGGAGAGAGGATTTTCATAGCCAAGAGTTTCCTGCTTGGTTGAAATCAAATGTATGACTAGTACTTTAATTAACATAAAATATAGATATTAATTTAATTTTATTATTAATATATATATATATATATATATATTCCAAGTATTGATTTTATCTACTATCTCCATTTATAAATAATTAATAGCATTGGATTTTGGTCCAAATTATTTTGTTTGTTAATGAAAATATTTAATAATCAATGGGTATACATTTGTTACAATTGATTGAGTGGTGAAAATAAAAACACAAAATGATAGAATTATGTTAAATTAAATAAGGGACTATTATGCCGGTGAATTAGATAATTGGCCCTGATATGAAAATGTGTATTATTATGGAATTCTTGAGATAATAATGTTATTGGATAACTACTCTCAAGTTCGAGTCACTATCATGAAATATAAATGGTTTGATTCAATGATGTTACATGGTACATTTATTGATTATTGTGGATTCATATTTATTCATATGAGTTGGTTCCTTCATAATGATGAACCATCCATTTTGGAATCCATGAAAAAACAATTGTATTATGTGAAAGATCATCTGAGACATGATTACCATGTCATTAATGAAATAATCCCAAGACATATTTTTCATAATTTTGGGGATGAAAGTGACACTATTGACACCACCATTAGTGTTCAAACAAATATTGCATTTTATGATTCCAATTTTCCAATTGTGATAGTTGATATTGAACCTGAAGTAGTGGTGGGTAATATATATATGAAATCATATATGTTGATAGTTCATTAAATTTATCTTGATATGGGTTTCTTAGGTTGGTGATACTAAAATAAATTTAACTTTGTTTTATTTTTGAATGATATGTTTGTTTTAGTATTGTTTTATTTCATTTCATTTAATTATATTTATTCTGATTAAAAAAACTGAGTTTAAAATAGGTTAAAAAAAATGAATATCTTAGTTTTAAAATATTATTTCTAAAATATGTTATGACATTGTTTATAAATTCTTAAACTTCTAAGTTATATTCATGATTTTTAAAAACTATTTTTAAAAAAATGTACATTTCATTCTTATAAAGATTATTAATGAATTTTTAAGGAAGAAATTATTTGATGTTGATGAAAAGATGCATCAGTGTGGCTTTCCTCGTCCACTTCCCTTAGTGAGTATAATAATTGTAATATTTTTCTTCTATATTACATATAATTTCATGTTCATTTTATTTGTAAAATTTTTTAGGGACAATCAGTTCTACCATAGTTGAATCCTCCACATCCTACTAGTATGGGTCAGAGTGGGGATTATCCTAGACCTAGACAAATCACATATCTTACCCATTCCAACCTTAAACCACTAGTGGACAACCCATATACCACATGTTTGAATCCTCCACTTGAGTCTCCAGGGATGTTCCTACCCATGCCTCTATCATCATCTCATTTATCCTCTAATTCAGATACCATATATATGCAACCTCTAAATATTTTACCACTCATTCATCTATCATCATATCATATATCCTCTTCTTCCCATACCATGCTAGTCCATCTTCAGGGATTTTCCCATCCATGCCCCCTCACCATCTCATTTAGCCTATCATTCCCATACCATGTCTATTGCACCTCCAGGGATGTTTCCACATTTACTATATACATATACTATGATGTATCCCCATCCCTACTACTGATGTCCTACCATGTCTTCATTTACCACTATTAATCAAGATTTGATGATTATGTTCCTTGAGATTCCACTCCAGTGCATACAGATCACCTAGAGAATGAATTGGAATAAACAAATCCTTAAAGGGATACCGATCTGGGACAACCCACATATCTAGTAGAGCATATTGAACATGCTACATTAGGTTTTTTTATTATAACCATGTCAAATTATATCACATTTTTGTTTCATGTTGTACCATGACTTAATTCTTTTTTACCTCTTATCTTAATCAGTAGGATCTTATAGTAGGTTATGTGGGAGAACCCATATATGGGAATCCTGGAATTTGCAAACACAAACAATGGTGGATTACAATGAAGAAAATTAGATGATAGGTGAAAATTTCAGGCAGTGTAGATATTTCATGTAAACTTTATCCAAGTACCACAATATCATTTTGGGTGAACCGATCTCATGGAGACATATTAGTAATGAAATCAGGGAAAAATCATGGGTGTAGATATGGGTAAAGAAATTTTATAAATTTATATCTATATTATTTTTCTATTTATATGAATTAACATCTTTATTGGATATTCAGTTTAACTTTCATGATGATGAAGCTTCCAAGGTTGCAAGGTTAATGGATATTGGGGAGTTATGGAGGTCACATAAGCATGAGTTATATATTGGTTGGAGGAGTCGAGTTGGTTTTAATTTAGAGTGTGTACCCATATTCACCAACTATCCAAAAGATAATGCCAAACAAATGATCACATATTGGAATACTGTTGTGTTTAAGGTATTTATAATCTTTAATGTTATGAATATAAAATTTAACTCTTATTACTTAGGATGAATTTGTAAGGAACAAAAAGAAAAAATATCTAAGGATGTATCTTCACACATTCAGGTGCATTAAAATTCCCATGAATGATAAGATCTAAGTACTTATGTCTTATTATGATATTAAATTATTATTATATTCCATAAAAATTCCAATCATAAATATGATAGAATGTATCTTTTCATCATGAACTGAACAATATGATAACTTTTTTTAAAAATATGAAATATAATGATATTTTAACATGAAACAATCCCCTTGGAAATGTGATATAGTGTCCATATCTTAGATGAATTAGAAGAAATATTATGAACATATTATATATATATATTATATTATTATATCTTCTTATTCAAATCAGTTTAATTCAACTTATAGGTACCTTTCTTGCATCATGTTTTTTAGAAAGTGTCTTATTTATTTTTTCCCTTTGAATCATTTACCTCTTTTACAGATGTTGAGAAGGCCTAATTGAATCGAAACCTAAAGTATTATTTTTATCATTATCCCTAACTTTATACATAATAAGGGGTGATAGAATATTTTCCCATTAATCCTTGTCAACATATATAAGCATAGTCAAATGTTTCATTAATTTATTCTCCATATTGTCATTAATTAATAAAGATAATCTAGACATTAGAGTTTAGAATATGATATTAATGGAAAAATTATTATACATACGGAACCAAATTTTTTCTAAAAAATTCATATGAATCAATGCATTATGGAATAATATAAGTATAGGTACTTGTATTCCAATTTTACAATTGTGATATTCAATGAAAATCTCATAATCATAATCTATTATTTCTATTATTTGAGTTCTTTCCAATGAGTCATCATGGTGTATGATTCCTTATATTTTTGTTTCATCTCTATCTATAAATATATATTTTATTTAATAATTTAACATACAGTTGATGTACTATACATTTATCAAATTTATTCATCCTTTTCAACTTCAATCACTCACTAAGGCAGCTAATTTGGATTTATGGATTTCAGAACTTTATTGAAATATTAATCTGGTAGTGTAGCAAACAATATAGTATAAACCTATTCCAAATTTGTTCTACTATGGTAATATTAATTTTCAATGAATTTTGGTAGTGTTAACTTATATTTTATTTCCATTTTTTTTCTAAATAATAAATTATATTTATGGATTGTTCATAATGAGTGGCTAAAATTATAAAGTGTTTATGATTTTCTTTTAAATATGAATTTTTCATCAATATTTATCCAATGTTTATGTTTATGAATTGTTAATTAATTTAAAATTTATTGCATTGTATTATTATTTATTATTATAAAGTTTTTATATTTTGAATATATGTATACTAATCAATTTAATTTTCATCAAGTTGTATTGGGAATCGAAGGTCGTGTGACCCAAGAAAAAATATTTTTCACGAGTAGTAAGAAAATGGATGGAAGTACAGTAAATGCACAAACAAAAGAAAATATTAAAAGTTATTTTATTTATATTTAAAATATTTCTACGAAATTAATAATTAAATATCTTGTTTATATTTTCAATAGTTTTTTCTAGAGGACCTCAATGATAAATAAGATGACAACTTCAAGACAAATGATAATTTGAGTCAGGTATTAGGTGAGGAGCACCAAGGGAGAGTCTGATGTAGACCTAGGAAAAACATCATCCCCGTCATGTTTTGGTCCTCATCAGGCTCCTCTCAGACCTCTCAGACCCTCGAGCTTCAAAGAACTCATGAAAATGTATCCGAGGAAAAAAGATAGATTTACCGGAGCATGAAAGATGTAAAATGATCACCAAAAACTTCCTAAAATATTTGGATTTTATAATTCATTCACTTCCATCAAAGGTTTATACTACTATTGATACATATATGGCATCAATTGAATCGTTAAATGATGACACAAGTGATGCTAATGAGGGTCCAAGTGGCATCCGAACAAATGACGATGATGATGATGATTCTATTGCTACTCCAGAAGATGTTTTTGGTGATGAGGATCCTAGTGATGGTAATGAGGATGAGGATGTTGGCAATGAGAGAGAAATTTAACCCCTCCATTTTTGATGTAGCAGTAATGAGACATGTAGAACTTGTTTAATGACTTGAATTGATTGTTTGTATGGATATATATATATATATTTTAGTATTGTAAATGTTTTGAAAATTATTAAAAGAAGTTGGATGAATACTGAATATAAAATATTTGTACTATATTGAATGTGTACTATGTGTTTTATTTTATTTATAGGTTCAAGAGCTGGAAGAGATGCTGCTGATTCCAAATGGGGGTAGTTACCTATATATATGACTCTTTAAAACTAGGGGTATAGGTTTTATACTGGAAAAATATATACCTACAGTTTAGAGAATGATGGGTATAGATATATACCCAAAGTTTTGGTTAAATAATTAGTATGATAAAATCAAAAGGGGCTATACAAATGCCCCTACTAGTCACGGTTCTGAAAACCGTGTGTATAGGATATACCCATGGTTTCAAGGGATCTACCCACGGTTTGAAACCACGGGTATAAGGTGTTTTTTCAGTAGTGGTTTATTCAGATAATAATGTTTCAAAGTATTCTAAGAATAAGAATGTTTTTGCTTAATCAGATAGTATTTATTTAGAACAATCTAGAAATTAATTTCCAAATATTTTGAAAGGAATGAACATGATAGTTGGAAATAAATATTATTAGTATCGCAATAATAATAATCACTTAGAAAGAAGTGAAAAAATGGATTCTTTAGAAGTTATATGTTATGAATTCAATAAGGCCAGACATATAAGACTGGAAATTCCAAAGATTAAAGTAAAAGATAAGAAGGAAAATAATTCTAAAAAGAATTCTAAGAAACATTATTATAAAAAATAAGAAAATTATGAAATATTTATATACTTGGAGTGATAGTGATAGAGATAGTTCATAAGAAAGTGCTTCTAAAAGTGTCAGTGAAGATACAAATAATATTAGACTCAATGATGAGATTTCTAAGATTAACAATTTCTTCATGGAAAAGGTAATAGTTGAATCTATAAATAATCTTAATTTGAATAAAAAATATACTAGTAGTGATATTGAAAATTATAATTCTACATATTCTAATAAATAATCTTATTCATCTGAAGAAAAAAATTTCTCCACCATGTTTTTAAGAAGTTTCGATATTTTCTAAATTACTAGAAAATGAGAATTATAAAATAACTAAAAAACTTGATATTGCTTAAGAAAAACTTGTGAAATAAAATCCAAGGATTTTTAATCTCAATACTAAAATATAGAGTGTTTAAAAAGAGTTAGATAAAACTGATTTTGATAAAAATTCTCTTTCAAAATAACTAGAGAATTCAAATTTTAATAAAACTATTTTTTTTAATTAAATATAAAAACATAGTTTGGAAGAAACTAATTTTTGGGATAAGAATTTAGGTGTAAATATTAATTATGAAATTTTTAGTATAAATAATATTTTTCAAAGTTTACCACTGGTAAGGGAAAGTTTGATAAGATATATAATCAAATTAAACCTCATTGAGATGTATTAAGAATAGGTTTTACTTATAGGACACCTATTTTTCAATAAAACGTACTTTTTTTTTCTGAAAAGTGATCCATTTTGTACTAAATGTAAAAGTGGTGGTCACAAGAAGAATATTTTTGTAAACAAAGTTAAATCCTTCATATTTGATAATGCTTATTTTTTAATTTTTTTTAACATTTTCTAAACATATAAAAGTTTCGAAAATGTGGATTTAAAAAAATTTAATTTCTAATAATACCATACCCAAGCATGAGTGGGTTCTAAAAAACTAATCTTTTTGTTTTTAAGAGAATAAGAAATGTACCAACAAAAATATATGGTACATGGATAGTGAGTTTTCTAGTCATAATACTTGTAAAAAATATTTCTTCAATAATATTATAAAATTGAAATGAGGCAATGTTATCTTTTGTGACAATTCTCAAAGAGATATAATTTTAGATTTTATCAGAATATAAGAACAACATGGGGATATTTTTAAACAACCTGTTTGTTATGATAGATTTGAAAATATTAAATAGAATCTAGAAATGGTTAATAACAAGATATTATTCATATCTACTTCATGTTTACCAATCTTCTTACATTAATTCACTCTTATTTAATGGGGGAGTATACATGTTTTATCTTTCTAAAATATTTAGTTTTTTTAAAAATTGTAGTTTTCTTAATTTTTTAATATTTTTCAGTGTCTCTAAAATCTATATTATTTTTAAATTTTAAGGTCATAAAATGTTAACACACAAATTAATTACAATTATTTTTCATAATAAAAAAAATTATGGATTTTTTTGACAATCTTTTTGTTATAATGATTACCAGATATATTTTGTTTTAACAAAACAAGAAGAGTAAGTTACTAAACCAAATTTCATAAAAAATTTATAATTCTACTCCATGAGGTTTTTTAATCTTCTAATTTATTCATTATCCTTTACTTATGTTTTTAATTATTTTTTACATATTCCTTACTACTATAAACTTTCAATTTTTATAATTTTTTTAATGTTTTTTATAATTGGATAATTATTAAGTTGGATAATATTATTTTATAAAGAAACATTAAGATTTAAGAATATATATTTAATAATTGAGGATTAATATCGAACATCAGATCATATTATGGTTTTACATTGAATCATAGATCTATGGAATGTGAAGGGTTTACCCTAAGCCTATATATAAGGAAGCGGGGAACCATATTCCACAATGCTTTTATCAGAATTATCTTACAACTCTTAGCCCTCCTTTTTCAACTCAACCTAAAATTTTGGAATCAATAAGATATGATTATTCATTCTATAAGTTTATCTTTAATCATATTTAGAAAGTTGAACTCTGCAGAAGATTTTTCTAAGAGTGATGTTGTGATGGAAAGACTAATCGAGAAATCATGGTATGAAAAAACAGAATCTTTATTGAAACAAGTTATAATGTTTTATGGATGGGAAAATGTATCTCTTGAGAAAGATGATTTTGAAATTAATTATTTAAAAATAGTGATTTAATTATATTCTTCAATAAATTTTATTTTTGAGGGAGATATGGAAGTAATTACCTTTATTATGTTCGGTGAATTTTGTAAGCTCTCTATTCAGCTAGTACAAGACCTAACTGAAGTTTATTTTAAAGGATAAGTTTATCTTATATTTCACAAGCTTCTAGAAAAGCTAATATATTTTTAAAAATACAATTTCAAATCATGTCCATTTTTATATTTTAGAAAAGTAACAAAATGTTATGATCTTTTATTAGATGCAAGATTTACTACATTATGGATGTAGGGGTTTTAAATACCACGGAAAGGAGACTGAGAAACATTCAAGGTTATTAATATCTTTATATTGTATTTTTTAATAAATATGGTAAATATTACTTTGGTGAAGTTTGTGTTATTTTCTATTAAATCTATAAAGAAAACCTCAAGAAGTATAGAATTCGTATGGTCACCTACTTTATCAAAAAAATATTCGCAAATTTTATGTAAGTTATGAATATTAATAGTTAGGATATATTGGTTTTTGAAAATTTTTCATTTATTGGAGAAGAATCTATTTCCTAGAAAATGTCAATATTTAATCCATAAAAAAAAATTATTGATAAATTGGAAAAGGAAGCATCTAAAGATGAAGCAACACTTCAAACAAAATAGAAAGTCCAAGAGAGAGGAAAAAAATCTGATTATTCTCCAAAAAAGTTAAGGAAGAAACCAAAAAATATATCCAATGAGTATTTAAAAAAATTAATGGTGTATAGGGATTATAAAAATCATAGATATATATAGTTTAGTCTAGAAACAGTAGAATTTTTGGATTTAAATTAAATTACTGATGAAGAAATGAAATAAGTTAAGAAAAATAAAAAGGAATAAGAGAAGAATTTCTCAGGAAATGGTGATAGAAAACATGTAAAAGGTGTAGAAAGTGATTACACTAATATAACTTCATCAATTTCTACCCTGTGAGTTATTCTAATGATTTTGGGTTCCGGTAATCATTCTGTTACTAATAAAAAAATTATAGATCAATTAACACCAACATAAATAGAATATGTTGAAACATCTATTATTACCACTATAATTGTGAAATAAAAGTGTAAATAAGTGGAATTTGAAATTCATGTTCAAAAATATATTCAGATATACATTTAGAAACAAGTTTATAATTGAGTTAAAAAATTAGTATAGATGTCCATAAAGGCTGTTTGAGTAACTGAAAGGTAGGTAGAAAAAGAGTTCTAAGAAGAAGAAGTAGAAGTTTAAAAAGAGGAAGAAGAAAAAGAAGAAGAAAGATACTCCAATTCATTATCATCCTCTACATATTTATCAACCTATTCTGGAAAAATCCCATCATATATGTTTCTAGGGATGATTAATCTTCATCATAAGAGAAAAAATACCCAAAAAAATCCCACAAAAAACATTAGACAAAGTAGAGAATAATAGGGATGTTGATTTGATGAAAATATAGGATGTTGAAAATAAGAAAGAAAAAGGAAATCCAAATATTGGTCCTTCAAAGAAACATCTTTTTGATCCTTCTTTAGAGTCATCTAAATCACTCACCACTAAGTATAAGAGAACAATAGATCACATTTTTCTTACTTTGAAACAATTTCTATATTCAATTCCATATATTTAAAATATTGAATCTCAATGAAACCAAATATAAAATATTTTGAAAAAAATTGGATTATTTGAAGAATATGAATAAAAATTTTGTCCAGAAAAAAGCCAATATAAAATGTTTCAAAGATAAATCAAATGTATGAAGAAAGAGATTATGTTAGATGGTCAAAACAAGTTGATGGAGATTCAAAATTCCATGATGAACAGTTTAAATAGGTAAACATTTTTTTTTATCTTGACATTGATAACTCATTTATGAAATTATCGTTATATCTTTCTAATGATTTTAGTTTACTAATCAATTAAATAATTTATCAGAGTCATAGAATCCAGAAATCACTGAACTAAAAGAATAAATTCAAAATATAAAATAAGAGAATTCTAGAATTTGATCTTTCAAAGATGATTTATAGATATTGAACGATTAAAATAATAAGACCAGACTTCTTGATGAGGTGGTAGTCAGTTTGATGGTAGAAAATCAAAATTCCAATATAATGGAGGATAATATTGTGAATTTCATGTCCAAATGTAAAAATACCTAGAAGGACAAGGAGTATTTTCAAAATATGAAATTTATAATAAAGAATTTACATAAAAAATGAATATTTTTCATCTGAATAATTGATGTATTTGAAACCAAAATTTTTTAATGATATTTTCATTTGAATGTACTATTCATCTTACATGGTTTTTTGAATATTTCTCCAATTTTACATGGTTGAATTTTATTTATATATACTTTGGATAAATTTTTATTAAAAACAAATTTTTTTAGTATTATTTTCTAACATTTAAAGGATATATTATTGTTACCCCTATTATTTTTGAAAATCCCAAAGGGGGAGAATATATTAAGGAGGATGATATATTAATGGGGACAATGATTTGAAGGGGATAATATATTTAAAAGATATAATTTTATTAAAGGAAATATCTTTAAGATAGGGAATGTTGAACTAAATGACGTTTTCAAGATATATGGAGATAAAAAAAGAAAGGGTAGAATTTTATTTTGAAAAATATTTCATAGAAATTATTCAATGAACAAAGGTTTTGTAAGTTTTTAAAATTTTTTAGTTTATCATATTAAAATTTTGGTTTTTTTATTTTAAAAAAGGAGGATATTTTTAATTTGAAATTTTATACTTTATATATTTCCTTTTTATTTATTTTTAAAATCAAAAACACTTTCTTGAAACCTTATTTTACTAATTTTATATTTCCAAACTATTTTAAAATATTTTTTTAGAAAAAATATTTTTCTATCGGATGAAGAAATAGTTCAAAAATAAATGAATACAAACTTTAAATACATAATTCTGAACCATCAGACTCACTTATTATATCATATTGATGATATGTCGGTGCATTAGATTAATTTTTTTTATTAGTATGACCACATCCAGTCTATCTGAGTGATGATATCTTGTTTTTGAGTATCTAATCTACTAGTGTATGACATTTTTTTATCGGGGTGGTTGATATTTAGTCTATCAGTTTAACTAATATTATTCTATCAGTGTAATGAAATTTTTTCTATCAGTGTGGAAATATTTAGCCTATCAGTGTGATAGAGTTTCATCTATTGGACTAATAATTTATTCCATCAGAATAACAATGTTTATAATCAGATTGTTAATTTTTTTTTAGATAAAATAATTTTTATTATAGAATTGTAATGGTGATACAAAATGATGTCAGATGAAGAAACAATTTTTTGAGTTGTTAAGATTAGAAAATCCAAGGACATTGCAACTAACTCTAAGATTCATAGTAATATGACTATTAGGAGTACATTAAAGGAGTTGGGAGGTGTTGCATTTGAAACTCAACACATATGAATGTTTATCCGATTGAAAAACTTGTTCTTATGTACTATAATCTTTCAGAGAGTTTTTTTTCTATGGAATCCATTATGAGGAATAAAATTTCATAAGAATATTTTTTCTTTTGTATTATGTATCCGATTGAGGTTATGATTGAGGGATTCCAGGGATAGAAAGACAACTGATACCGATCAGGAAAATCAAGGGCTTCTAGGTTACTAAAATATATAAATTATAACGATATTCAAATCAATGGATTATTTGGTATTAGAAAATAGATTTTATACCTATCTTTGAATCGAGGGATTTCATAGTGAGGAATGATAGACCATAATGTTTTGTTGAAAACCATGAAAATCCTAAGTCAGGATTTATAACTTCCCAAACTCTTAACTTTAAAGTATAAAAATATTTTATAATGTTTTATGTAAGTCATTATTACATTATTATAATTTTTTGACGTTTTTATTAAGTCTTTATTATGATGTAAATTTATCTTATAATGTTTTTTACTAAGATTTTCTAATATCTATTTTATCGGATTGTCTATAATCCTAATTAATTACATTGATTTATTGGATGAATTCTTAGTCTGATTCAAACACTTTGATAATCAGATGATTTCGGAGCCCTACAATTATGACAAATGAGGTTTCGGTTTTATGTTAGTTTATTTTCTTAAACTAGAAATCACCTCCTCTTATATCAATAATATAATCTAATGATCCAACACTAGATTTTGTCACTTGGGTTCACTAGTGGAATTTTTTTTAATATTTGTATTTTTTAGATTTCAATGTTGGGTTTTAACTAACATTGATGAAGGATACATTAATAATAATAGTTTCAAAATTTATTTTGTAAAAACCAATGTTAAATATTAAAAAAAGGGGATATTTAAACATTAGTTTTTTTTAAAATGACATTGAAATTGGGTTTGAAAATTAATTATATGGTGAAATTGATGTGGAAATATTAAAAAAGAATTTAGGTGATCTTTCAAATCCATTTTAGAAAATTTAGTTTGAAGAGGATCTCTATGTCATTTTTATGGTGTAACTGATGTGGAATATTAAAAAAACAATTTAAGTGATATTTACTTGTCAGTTTTTTAATATAACTGATGTGAAAAGAGGTAGTCAATGCTAGTTTTTACAAAAAATCTACAACATAAGACCCTCTATTTTTGATTCCATGTCATTTTTATTACAAATTAATGTGTAAAGTTTTTATTTTCTAAATTAACAATAAATGTAATCCCCATTAATATCTAAAACCAAAAAACAATTTACTAGAAACTAATTTTTAAACATTTATTAAAAGTAACATACATGATACTCAATATTAAAATTAACAATACCTATAAAATATTTTTGCAAAAAAAATTTAATGGTGGATAAGTTATTCATCCATATATGATGCAATATCATTATAAACTTACAATAATACTTAATTTTATTAGATTAAAAAATAGAATATTTTTATATAAATATAAAAATAATTAATATTAATAGTCTTGCTGAATCCATTCATCATCCTAGTACTGATTGTAACATCCATGTATTTTTTTTACAATTTTTTTTATATATTCATTAGTTATATTTTTTAGAGTTATATTCATTATAAAAATTTTAGAAAATTTTTAGTTAAAAGGAAAAACGATTTATTTCTACCCAAATTGGATTTTTTATTAAATAATTTTATTTTAAATATTGATTTAAAAATCATAGAATTTTAATTTTCAAAAAATAACTTCATTTTTGAATTTATCATGTCAAAATTATCTTAAGATGAATTTTTGACAATTTTATAAAAAGTTAGATTTTTCAACAAATAGTGAAAAATAATGATTTTAGATGAAAACTATATATTTTTTAAATTATTATATTTTGATATAGATTTAAAATTTCATTAGTTTATTTTAATATAAAATAATCCAATTATGTTTTTATAAATTAATTTTATACATGAGTTTAGTATAAAACATTTTATATTATAAAAGGTTGTTTTTTTTTGAAAAAATGACTTTTTTCATGTTTTGCCAATTTAATTTTAAATTAAATTATACCACTTTTCTGTTTTTGAATTTTTAAAAATTTATTCCATATTTTTAATTATTATGTCCAAATTTAGTAAATAGGTATGTTTTATTTTTGGTCAATATGAATAGAAACCTTAATAATTTTTGTTATCATGGTTACGGGTAAAACAAGTAATTAAAGTTAAAAATAAATTGATAAAGACTAAAATATAACAAAAAACATTCCTTAATTTTTTTATGACTCCATTTCATCAAAATTCATCCAGTATTTATATATATATAATTTTTTTTTCAATTTGGATGAGATTATGACTAATAATATTTAATTTAAAGAAAAGTAAAAAAATGCCAAACTTTTATTTTTTATAATAGATGTTATTTTTAATATGGGGAAAAATAAGGGATATTTTTTTTATAAAAATTTATTTGAAATATAAATGATTTATATTAATCTTGGTAATTTATTTTTAATTTTTTTGAAGAAATAATTTCCTTAAACATTTACACAACATTGATGTAGTGAATATTCAATCAAATGATATTAAAAATATTAAAAAATATAATTTATTATAATTAGTGTGATCCGTGAACTTTATAGATGAAAATTAAATTTTATGGATGTATTATGTTATTTGGTTTTAAGTTTACTTCATGTATCAGTGTTATTATAATTGAATTAATGAATAGTTCTAAAAATTTAAATTAATGATATTTTATAATAAATTATATTTTACTAAATGATATAAAATTTATAAAAAAATATATTATTAAAAATAACTATCATATATTTGATAATATTATCCATGGTTCATTTATAGGATGTTTTTCTATTTATAGTAATTATATTAACTCTCAATGAGTGAAAATCCTTATTATAATGGTAAGAGTGAAATGTGTTAAAACCAAATGATAAGGTTAAAATTTTGAGCTAAACTTCTCCAAAAATTATTGGATGCGATTATTGAGACCTATAATCATCCTTTCCATTTCAATTGGGAATTAATTTATGTTAATTTAATATTATGAGGAATACCAATAGTGCCCCTCCCCTATCTTATAAAAGGGAAACAATTATTCTCATTTCATCACAGTACAAAACCATTTTGGATCATCAAATACCAACCCAAATCCACTCCTATAATACCTCCCTTAATTATAAAAGTATTATTTTGGAAGAAAAAAAACCGAAGTGGTATTAATGAATTAATCATAAGAGGTTATTCAAAGAGGATGTATTATTTTTAATCGGGCATTTCTGTTTTATTTATTCTTTAATATACTTAAAATATTATTCAATTATGTATATATAATAACACCAATATATTCCACATAATGAGGTTTTTAAAATTATCATTGAACAAACTATATCAAAATACTCTTCTATTAAATGGAATATGAAACCATCATGCATATGTGTGGAAGACTACCGCCTCACGAACTGATGTAATTTGTTTTCCATCACTATCTCTCATGAATGGTTATAATGATAAAATTAATGTATATATATATATATGATATTAATGAAATATTTATTAATCTAAAAATATAATATATTATTTAATTTTTTTAATATTTATATTCAATAAAAAAATGACAACATTGTTCGCACGCACGCGTAGACTACCACATCCACAAAACGACGTGATTTGTTTTTCATTCCCAAATAAAATGGATGATATATATATTTATAATTAAATAAATAATGTTATATTTATGATATTATTATATTTATAAAAAGATAAATTATACTATCCTTCTTTCTATAATTATCATTGAAAAATTGAAATGTTACTCATGCATACGTACGACCTACTGTCTTCATGATCGTAACACAGTTCAATTTTCATAACCATATTTCATGATTGGTTTTAAAAGTATAATTAATATATAAAAATATAATTATGTAATTATTATTATTCTATATGTGTTTAAATACTAACCTATCTGATGATAATCATCCTACCAAATTCATTTCTGACACCTAATATAAATATCATAAAAAAATCTGATATAAACCTAATTAATTAAGTTATCATATATAACATAGTAATAAGTGAAATAAAAGGAATAATAAACTTGAAAAGGATATTAATTAATTAATTAATTAACATAATATTTTTATTTAGGAAGATACATAATATATATGACAAGTCAAACTCAATGTAAGGCACTTCATATTAACTCCCTCTCATTGAGTCATATTTTGATGTTAAGCACCTATATTTGTTTATGCAGCGTATAAAAATAAAAAAAATAAAATGTCACATCATGAATACATCTACAATCATTATATTTATAATTTTTAATGTTATTCATTCATGGAGATTAATATTCAAATTTTTCTAAAGTGGAAATAGATTTTTTAAAAAAATATTCTTTTAAAGTTCCTATTTCAACTCTTTTTATAAGAGTATAAAGGAATGTATTTTTTACATATATAACATGAATATAATTTCATTCTATCATGATTCCTCATATTATTGACATTTCCTTTATAATTATCCAATTCTATTTAAAAAAATAGTTTCCTTATTATGTGTGTTGTTTTTATATTTTAATAAATGATTATATTTGGAATTATTTCAATGGTATTAAGAAAGGAATATTTCTAGATAATTTTTGAATTTATTTAAAAATCAAAAAAAGGAATGTTCTATTTTAACATATACAACAACAATGACATTTATCGTTAATATAACCATTATTTTTAAGTTTCACTTCCTTTACAATCTTTCATGTTTTATAAAAAATACCTACTTTCCTATTTTCTAGGTATTTGGTGTTGAAAATGGATTTTTAAATGAAAAAGTCATTTGATATCCCAAAGTGTTTTTCATATGGATTCAAAGGTGTTTTTCAAGGTGTTTTAAGTTGAAATTGTGAAAGTATAAGGTTTTTTATTCATGATATGGTACTTTAGAATTATATAAAAATTACGTGAACCCAATATGGCTTATACGATAGGTGGAGCCCTATTATAGCTCATAAGTGATCCCGATACAGATTATATGATGGGATGATCCCCGTTATAGATTATAAAGAATTGGTGATCATTATATATCATATACTAAGAGTGATCCCATTATATACCTACAATGTATTGGGTAATTATTATGTGCTCTGAATAATTATATTGGAAGTCATCCATATGGTAATTGTAATTTCAAGGATTTTGAAAGGGTTATATGAATATGATCTTTTAAGTTTCAAAAAAGGTTTTTATTTTATTTATATGTCATTTGAAGATTTTATTTTTGAAAAAACTTTGTGTTTATTTCATGTGGAAATGTTTTATTTCATACACTATAAGAACTATAAAGATAAGGGTAAAAATTACATGGATTTTCATGTTTTTTACTCGACTACTATATTTTATCTTTTTATGTCCCTTTATAAGATTTTTGTGTTTATCCCACATTTAAAAAAAAAATTCCACATGGTTTAAGGATGTGTAATAATAAGGAAGAAATCAAGTTAAAATTCGTGAAGATTTTTCATGAAAATAAATTGTGTTTCATTATAAAAGTTGTATATGTCAAGAAAAATGGATACTAATTAAAAGTTTCCACATTGTATATATATATATATATATATTGGTTTTTTGTGTATGAGTTATGAACTATATCTCTAAAACTCCAACCCTAAAATATATTTGGTAATATAATAGTGTGAATTTATTTTAAAGTCACTAGAAAATTTAATGTTTAAGGAAGAGTCCTTAAAGTGATGATCTCAAACATGAATCTTAAAACATAATAACCACATTTTACATTCACTTTTTGATGATGAAACTGAGGTTATAAAACATTAATTTGAAAATAAAAACCAACACACACACACAAATATATATATATATATAATACAAAATAAATATTATATAATATAATATTTTTTACCAGTATGTTCATGTATTTATTTTTTTTGGATTCTATATCAATAGGAGATCATCATTAAACTTTTCCTAAGACCTTTATTCTTATATAAATTTTTTGAAAACATGTATAACAAGAATAATTAAGATTAAAGAATATACAAAAAAATAATAAAACTATATTTTTTAATGATTTGGGAAATGTTTTATAAACTCTACCTAATAAAGAGAAAAACCAATATAATTATCATTCATGTGGTCATAATACTCATTAAATCCAATGAACAATATGATAAAAAAGTTGAAAATTAATGACATTATAATGAATATTATTTCATAATTATATTATTGTTCTTACCCATCAAGGTAAAAACCAACACCCACTATATGCATTTTATAATATTTCACATATATATAAAACTATAATACCATAATTTAGATATTTCATAGTATTTGACCTGTATTATGTATATATATATAACTATAAATGAGATTTATATAAATTTAAATGAAAAGTGTGTTAAAATACCAAATTAAATAAGTGTTAAATTAAGTCATTTTCAATCATATTTATCTACAAAAAGATAAATTAAAATATAAATTTACTTACATAGAAAACAACTACAACATAGGCATGGTGAGTTTATAAAAAATAATATGATCAATATTTTTATTGAATATTCTCAATTCATTATACCTTCTATATATCCTATATGTCATAAAAAACTCATAAATATTATCTAATAAAGAAGAAATCTAGGATAATCTTTTTATCCCATCATAAATCTTATAAGTATCGAAAGTTTTTAGTTCTTAAACCTTTTTATTATTTTATATAATTTTTATAAAATTTAAGATAATCTTATATAAATTAAATATAAGAAAAAATTATAATTAATTTTAAATCAAAAGTAAATAATATTAAAAAATCAACGCATACTTCATATGATCGGTAATGAAGAAGGTAAGATGACCTGTGTAAAAAATAACCCACAAAATATTCAACATTGGTTACCTCCTCAAAATGAAATGAAACTAGAGAATTTAAATTAATAATATCATGTATCAATAATTTTAGTTGACCTAAATGAATAAGTTGGTGATTCACAGATTCCACCAAAATAATTCTGACTCTGTACTCTATAATATGTACATGAGGATCTCCAACATATAATTCACTATATAAGGTTAGGTCTGAATGAGGAGTGGATGATCTGAGTAGAAAAGAATTATAGGTCTTGGTTGTATCATCATTTTCTCAAACATAGCCTATATAGTTAATTTAATTTTATCACGAATGGACTATTATAGTTATTACACCTTAGCTTTTAAGTAATTTGTTTTCCTTTCTCTCGATTTACTACATGGATGACCAAAACCATTCCGAATGCTGACACACGACTCATATCCTCTTTCATTGCTAGGGTGTTCTGGATTTCCTTAAGTAGTACATAGAATATCCATCCATCCATTAGTTATAAATTTCCCCTTCCCCTCTTTCTCCAAAATATCATATGAAAATGATATATTAAAATGGTATATTAGTGCTAATAATTTTAAAAATATAAACGTTCAAGTAAAATAAAAAATAATTTCATATATTTTTCCAACTAATTGTTTATATTGACTAGTAAGAAACTGTTTGATTTTTTTTCATTCTATCACTTTTTAATTTTTCATGGTGTGTTGCAGGAGTTGGAAGACTGAATTGGACCTCGTCTAATCCACTAATATATTTTTCTCTTAATGCATCAAACTTTTATGTAATCGTTTCATATTCTAATAAATGAATCCCTTTATGTAATAAAGTATGAGTTTATATATACTATAACTAGATATCTTAGTGAGATATATAAGAGGCCCGTCACATAAATATAAATAAATAAGTAATCATGTAATATAAAATAAATTTTACAACATATAATAGTTATCAAACCATAAATGTTTCATCATATCAGTTGGATAAAAATTTAGTCAACATTCCTTTATCTAAAAACCCATACATGAGGCATGGGGTTTTATTTTTTAACTTCCCAAAAACAAAATTTTATTGTCAATTTTTTTTAAAATATCTCTATTAAACCATTGCTAAATATAGAAATATTTTAATTTCCTTTATTTCTTGAACTCCGAATGTCATATATAATTGAATTCAATAAATATTATTCATATAAAATATATAATATTTTATTAATGAGATAAAAATAAATTAGTTTTGATATTTTAATGCTAAGAAATCCCACAACTGCTCATTCACTATCTTGTATATTGACTTCCAATTAAGATATAAAATGTTGATCTAGTAATGACCTTTCATGGGGATAGAACTCTTAAACTATATTGTATCTGGAACGTTGGGTTATTATTCTCATCAAATTTAATATGTATCATTTTCTATCCATGTGCCAATGAATGTTTTAGTAAATGTGTAATCCCAAATCGAACAACTCTAAGAATCACGTTCTCATGATAAGAAGAAGAAGACTTCATAGTAGGAGGATCACCAGTAGTCCTAAAAATAAATTCAGTCAAATTAAAATTTTCTTTTATTAAATAATTTAATTATTGAATATTTAATAATATGAAAAAAAACATATATAAACCTTCATACATGTTCCTATACCTCTTTGATTTTCATTTAAATATATTAATGTAATAATATTTTGTGTACATGTATATTATTAAAAAATATAATATCTAACAAAAATGAATATACAAATTTATAAGTAGAAAAATAGTTTCACACATGTGTAATTAAATAAATTGATTCCATGATTCTTAACTAATAAATATGTAATGTAAAATAATAAACAGAAAAACTAATTAAAAAAATATAGAAATGATAAATTTTTATAAATTTAAATATCACAGTTATAATTTTTTTATATGTGTAAATTTAATAAAAAATTAATAATTCACATTGGGATTTTCAATCAAAAAATCTTTAACCAGAACTGTTGAATATAAAATTTAACACAAAAATCCAAGAAATAATCAATATATATATTTAAACATCCAAATTTAAAAAAAATATATTTTTACATGTCTAAATTTTTAAAAAATAAGTAAAATATAGATATTTACCTAAATAATTAAGAGTATCACTTAGTGGTTTACCATATCCCCTCAATATGATCATTTCTAACAGCATGAACTATGTTGAAATTATAGTCATTTTTATCATGAGAAAACAATGTGATAGACAAAGAAACCTTACATAAATCAATAAAATCATCATTATCCTCATCACCAAAATGAATTCTTTTACATTGAAAAGTGATGGACCACTGACCATTCTAAAGGTAAGTAACCTAGAATATATGATTTTCATGTGTCACCATGATAAATTGTTCCTCCTTGTAACTAAATCTTTTCAAATCAATGACTATAAATAAATAATCATTATATTTCAAACCACTGTTACTATCAACCTAGTTACACTTAAAAAATGTTACTTGAAATCTAGTATTATTTATTTCCCATATATCCTCAATAACTCCAAAATGTTATGTTGATGCATAGATTGGGGTTTTATATTTGAAATTCAAAAACTAAAAGGCATCAATGAAATCCATTACCCTAGTATTTTTAATGTTACTATTTTCAACCTGATTTATTGTATAAAATGGGTAACCATTAATATAAAAACTAGACCATGTGATCACATTAAGATATGGTCCCCCTACCAACCCTTTTATTTTTTTAATAAAGATAAACATGTTTTGAGTTTATATTTAAACCATAAAAATATTGTTTTATAGTCAATAATCAACCACTATTTATTTATTTTCAAATATCATACCTTTAATCTAGTAGTATGTGTTGATATATATGGTTGAACCTCCTATGTTTTTTTCAAAATTTATAAATATTCTTGAATCATTCATCACATGGAATTAATATTACCTTTATACCATTAATTACACTACCTTTACTATCAGCAATCAAATATCAAGATATATAGAGGCCAATGGGCTACAGATCATAAAAATAATCAGTATAGAACCCAATAACCTCTTCAAATATGTATTTGGGAATAATAGAGGCCTCTAGTAAATGATTATTTTTAACTTATACCTTCAAAATTTTCATACATCTTTCAATAGGATACATCCAATGTGGATAAATAGTCCCACATATTTTGATCTCTCACAGTAAATGAATCTCCAGGTGAACCTTTGTATGAAAAATATTTAGCAGGGAATACATTTATTGTAACACCCCGACCCTAGTTACATAGAGTCGGTGCATTATTACATAACATTGGCATGATCACAAAAGATCAAATCTCGAAAGACCGATTAGTTTAGTATCCTTGGAAACAATCGATATATTCATAAGTCTTACATTACATCATAAAGTGAAAAAATAAAAAAACATGGTCTCCAAATTCCACACTCATATCCCCCCAGACTATTCCTACAGGTCAGTCATAAAATACTTCTTCACATCCTTGGAAAAATAAAACATAGAAAGGGCTGAGCTCAGATTCTCATTAAGGATAACAATATAGAGAAAACTTTTATAAATAAGCGTAAACATTTAAGGAAATGTATAACTAATACACAAGCCTTTTAAACACGAACTTCGATATAATATGGAAAAAAATAAAATGAAATAATTCCATTTACTTATTCACATAGATATTCTAATAATTAGAATATCACATGCAATATCAATAACCACTTACATAATGGTAGAATGCATAATGCCAGACTATCATAACCACATTGTCAAGGCCTTGTTCCATGACTAAAAATAAGATTTTGTTAAGGCCTTGTGCAAAGACTATAGTTTGTCTCATGAGACCTACCAATGCATCAAAGAGATATAGAGGGCTCCCCCATCACTTACTAAGTCCAATGCATTCCTTATATGAACAGTTTTAAACATAACATAATCATTCATATTAAAACTAGCATACAAAATGCCAATACTTTCTCCATAAACCATGAATGGTATAAAAATAACACATCCACAGTCAAACATATCACAAAACCTTCAATACAATATGGAAGTTTTGTATCATAATAAATCAACTTCAAATAAGCTTAAAATCCATCAAAGGATGTTGACATAAATGAAATCAAAACTATTTGAGAGAAATGTCTCTTTTATTGAAATCATTTAAAAGTTACATAATTATAAAAGAAAACATTTACATTGAAAATATTCTTATAAGCATGTAAGGGAAGCTTTGAAAATTTTATAATGGTAGAAAATAGCCGCACCCACCGTATAGGTTAAAAAAGGCATTCTTGCCTCAATTTTGTCAAAAATGTTTAGAAGGACCTTGTTTGGAAAACGACGAAAAGATTCCTTCATAAACATATTATAAAAAGTAAAAAAAGGTTATCAATGACTTCAAACAATAGTCTATAAAATATTAAGAATGTTTTGAAATACATTTTTAATAAACATGGATTTGGATGATAAAGATGTCCCATTAGATACTTATGAAAAAACAACCTCAGATAATAAAGAGATTGTGAAATTAACCCTTACATTGTAATTTTCCTTGGTATAGGGTAGCTTAAACTCATTTATAATGGTGAAATAATTGTTATTAAATTATAAAATAATCATATACATTAATATTATATCATATATGATCTTTTAACAGTGTTTTGTTAATAATATCTTAGTATTATCGTCGTTTCGGGTGTTAACGGATTCGTTTTCCTTTATATTCTTTGTTATGTGAGTCATATTTGTTATGGATGGGATGTATCTTATCCATATACAGAATGATATCAAGTCTTTAAACATTATTTTAAATCATCAAATGAAAATTAGTCTTGAATGGATACGATGAGGAATGAATCTCATCGCTATGTGGAGACGGTAATCCGTACGTACACACGAGAAAAAATATCATTTTATTGATATTAAAATAACATATAATTGGATATTATATCATATATACAGAATAATTATAATTTTATATTTATTATTTACATGAATTATACATCATTATTATACCCATCCAAATAATAATGTATTGAATAAACATTAGACCACGACGTGGAGACAATAATCTGTATATACGCACGTATGGTGACATGTCATTCAAAGGATGGATAGAATACGGAATATGTCTGTACCATATTTATAATAAAATCAAAATATATATAATATACTGGAGTTATTTTGTTATAATGTAAATAACAAAGAAAGAATAAGTGGAAGAAGAAAACAACTTGAAAGAGGGTGGTGAAATTATTACCTCTTCTTCGGGTTCTTCCTTTTGATTT
The DNA here is from genome assembly GCA_963277665.1 of Viscum album. Classification (NCBI taxonomy): domain Eukaryota; kingdom Viridiplantae; phylum Streptophyta; class Magnoliopsida; order Santalales; family Viscaceae; genus Viscum; species Viscum album. The sequence continues at coordinate 1,928,485,872 of OY728152.1, read as the reverse complement.
CATCAAAAGGGCTCCTTAAGTTGGATTTATGACTAAAGGGAGGCCTCTAGGATTAATTGAGGGACGTTTAGAGGATATTTGGGTAGGTATTGGCCAATCCAAAATGCTTTTAAGGTGTGAATTAGAGAGAAGGTGGAGTGCCCTTTTATAAGAGGGGTGAGGGGCACCTTAGGAAAATCTAGAAATATTATTTTATACTAAAATTATTTTCGGTTTCTAATGGCTAGAAAATGGATTATTTAATGTTTATGGTGGGGATAGGTCAAAAACCACTCAAAGAATATGTTGTAGACTAGTTTGGGTCACTATATTAACTTTATCTTTTAGATTTAACTCTTAGTTAAGTAGTTTGACATTTAGCATGTCTTTTTGTATTTTTATATTATTTGGTTAATAAACTTACTATATACTTCCAAGAGAACCCAATGTGGTTAATTATTGATACACCTATCATTATATAATTCCTTTTTCCGAACCCTAGATTTTTAGGAATATAATATCAATTTATAATATAATATTTATTTTAAAAACTCTTTTATGTCAATTTTGACACTATTTGGTATTTTGTTTTTTATAAATTCATAACAACATTATTACTTAGAAAAAAAGTCATCTAACCAACCCCAATATGTCATATTTACCTATAAAATTAGTGAAATTTATAAAAAGTCTCAGATTACATTTATTTGGAAATTTATAACATCAATTATTTTAATATTTCATTAATTAGTTAATTACTGCATCACCATTGGGTCATAAATAAATTAAATTATTTAATGTCTAAAAATTATAAATAAAATAAAATTATGTAGGAAATATTTTTATCTTTCTAATTAATTTTTATAATCGAATTTATCTTATGTATAACCTAATATTAAAAATGTTTTAGTTATTAAACATTGGTTTTAACTCTTTTAACTCTTCTTTGAATTAAATAATAATAAATGTCCTAATCTAATCAAAGTGGACCAAAAAGGATCATATTTTATTACTAAGGTTGTTTTTGGTTGAATTATACTTATCCAATAGAATTAGGACATTTTTTAGGGTAATAATAATATCATTTTTACCATTAATTACCCTATTTACTTTTAACCATGTTAAAGAAAAGTAAAAAGTTACAATTCACCAAAAAATATTTTTATCTTATTGAACCACATTTTACTCCTTGATAATATCCATGTCTCTCATACTTTCAAAATTCCACTCAAATAAGTGGTAAAATTAAGTTTTATGTGAATTTGAAAATTCTCCTAGGAGATGGGTAAAAGACGGTGAAAAGTTCAATAAAATTTTTATATATCTAAAATTATTATAAACTGAATCCAATGAATTAAATTGAACTTATATAGGTATTATGTATCTATTTTGACCTAAAATAAATATAAATAAAATAAATAATTATTTAAATAAAAATTTGGTTTTAAACTATAACTCATTGTTTTTCACTATTCATCAAAATTGAAATTTTTCAGAAAAATACCAAAAATTCACTCTAAGCTAATTTCGATATTACGAATACAAAAATGAAGTCCATTTTGAAAGATAAAATTTATAAAATTTCAAAAAGTGGATATTACTATTCATAACAGCTAGTTGGATTGGTTGTGGTGTGTGTTAGAACTCGAAGTTGCGTACAACACACACTATTATATTATTCAAAGAGAAGCGTACCGTGGAAGCTTGGGGTGTTGCATTTCTAGTTGAGAAAGTATGAGGGAAACTTAATTCTCTAAAAAAATAACAAATTTGGATCAATGTATTTTCTACAAATGTATTGGAAAAAATAAAATAACCTAATGATAGTCTTTCTTACAGGTATCTTAAATATAATTCATAGTACAACCTATAGTAGTTGTTGTATCAATACATGAAAAACATGATATTTCATACCCATTAATTTAAAAGCCTTCAATGACACTAAATTATTCACATTTAAAGTGTACCCACTAGGTACTTTAATATAATACATATATTGAAAATAATTTTCTTCTTACTCTTTCTTAGTTTGTGATAATCAGGAGGTAAATATATTATATTTCATCTTATAGTGGGTGCTAAATCTTAATATATTCCCATGGATATTATGTCCAATATATCATTAAATCCACTATTTTAGTTCCTTTTTTTCATAAAAAAATCTAATCAAACAATTTTATTTGTTTTTCTCAATATGAATAATATCATTGTTATGTTTTATCTCTAAAAATATCAAATAATATAGCTTGAATATGATAGATTATTTATTATATAAATTTGCATACCACAAATAATTCAATTCTTTCTAAATTTGAAATCAATATTTTTCACCTAGTCATAATATTATTCAGATATCAATGGTTCTAGGGAAATATTATACTCCCGTAAACTATTATATTACCATTTTAATATATGATAATGATGATCCTTCCACAAAAATTCTCAATGTCCCATTTACACTATCTTTTTTTAATTATTCAGTTGATAATATGAGGTATCTTCTTTACATATTGGACATTCATTATGCCGCAATAAAACTATATCAAGATAAGTCCCCATGTGCAGTAATGTTGTTTATAGCGAACATTACCATATCACACAAAAGAAAATATTCTTTTTTTGTATTAATAATTAATTGTAATACTTATCACCCATATAAATTTTAAATCATCAATCAATATTAAAGGATACACATCATATCATTTCTCGGATGTTTTGTTCCCAAAATCATCAAACTCATCATAACATATTTTTTATTCTTTCATATTTGTGGGGGCAAGTTTTAATATATCAAAAAATAGTCCATGAACAATATTGGCTACTGAGGCTCTAATATAGATTCATTCCATCTGTACACATTCACAGTCTGAGATTTCTAGCATTACTTCTATAAGTAGGAAAATTATTATCAAATATCTTCCACTACAGTTAATAAGTATGGTGATGTAGGTTTCCATAAGAGATTATGTCATATGTATACTATCTTAACATTTTTTTAATATTTGAATTTTCAAATAGATTCTGAAATGAGTAATTATTGGAAGATACCAAATATCTATAGCATGAGGTTTTTTATTGGTATTTAAGAATGAATAAAAGTTTAATTTTTATCCATATTATTTCATGATTTCCCACATTTAAGACATTTTAAAAAACATTCATATTTTTTTCTATATGACACAAAATGTTTTGGGAAAGAATGCATTTTTTATAACCCAATCCCATTGGGAATAATATTTTTTCTTCAAAATTAGATTATGGAATATTATTTCTTCCTATAAGTAGCTATATTAAAATTTGAAGCTATTAAGGGAAATTTGATCACTCCACCCATTTATTGTTTTCTAGTTAACTAATCTAAAAACTAATAATAACACTATAAATTTATTGAAAACTATGAATAGTGGTTTATCTACATCTCCATAAAACCATTCAGATATTTTAATTTTTTTTCAATGGTTTTAACACCCACATCATGAATTATTTATTCAATACAATCCTCTATCTCTTTCTAAAGATTTTCATCAACATTAGATGTTGAATTTTCTATTATTTCACCAAAACAGATCCAACATGTATAATTATAAATAAAACTGAATCAAATCAAATGAATTTTGATTTATTTCGAATTTAGATTTCTCATATTCAAACACTTCATGCATGGATATAAAATTCGATCTTTGTTTTGAAGATCTCGTTAATCAAATTCCAAGAAATAATCAACTCCTTTTTTATATTCATCAACGGTTCTTTATAAATTAATCCAATTATGATCTTTTAATTACCTATGACCACAATATAAATTGTGAATATATCAAAACATATATATTTTTAAAAATATACCTAAATAGTTAAATTTAAAACATAAAAACATATAATAAAATCTATAAATTTAACATTTATTAATAACTATTTGACCAAAAAAACAATTATAGGAAATATTAGAGAATTTTTAGATACACCTACCTTAGATGAGTTTATGAAATTCAACAGAAATATAAAAAATGATCTTAGTTATCACGATTATCTACCAATATCTAATGTTAACAAATAAAACAAAATATTTAAATATCAATTTATCAGTATATAAATATCATCTAGCAAGCTGATTTACCAATCCTTAATACCATCTCCAACCCACATTAAATTAGCATGAAATGCTAATTAGGTTTTATTCAATTCATGTTTTAGTTTCAGTTTCATTCAATAAATCATATGATTTTGATTTATTTTATAACTATTGTTAAAATTTAGTTCATTTATGTCTTGATTTTATTTATTTTTATTCAATTTAATATTATTTATATTTAGTTGGTGCTGATCTGTTAGGGTAAAATTTTCCCCTTTTGGTTTGATTTCATTTTATTATGTTTTGTTTGGAAGGGACTATATATATAGTAATGTTTACTTATATTTAGTTTCATTATATTCTCATCTCTTTAGTTACATTTTATAGTTGACTATTATTTATTGTTACAACAAACATTTTTTGAAATATATATAATTTATTTGAGAAATAATATAAATATACATAAAACAATATTTTATATAGTTTTTCTATAAATTAATATTTTATTTATCATGATAATTTATGTTTTAATATATATATATTAAAATATATGCATGTTAAAATATATATGATATATGATATATATATATATATATATTTAGAAAAATTATATCCTTCTGTTTTTATTTTTAATGTAGTATAGTAGAAGACACACACTGTAAGAGAACACCACCTTTAGATGATAATATAAATTAATCAAGTCCTAAGTAGTTTATTAGAAACATATGAGTATTATATTAATTACACTAATTCTTATCCATTTTTAAAACATTTTCTTTAATTATATCCTTTGAATGCTTATGCATTTTTGGACAATTTTATAGATATATCCCTATAAGTTATCTTCAAGAATTTTTTTATCCATGTATTATTTTATTTCCAAACAAAATATAGATCCATATTTCATTGTCTACATGAAATATATATATATATTAGTATATAATATGAAAAAAATTAAAATACGGACAAAATAAAACATTATAAGAAAAATAATAAATTGAAATTGAAAGTGGAAAACTATAATTCCCATAAAATTTTTAAAATTTATCATCATTCTAAATAAAAATGTATTTAAAAAATAACATTAAATTAAATGGGTGATTGATTTTTTAGATTAAATTAACTAACCTTGAAAACATCAATTTTCATAAAAAACATTGGAATTCATTCCATCCAAAATTGGTTTGTCATAATGGAAAATAATTATTATTTAAAAGCTTAGCACCACCCCTCCTAAAGTATAACTAACCACCCCTATTTCCATTATCTAACACTCAATTTGAATTTCTCTCATCATATACCTCCTAATTAGTATCTTCTATTTTCTTCTCTTCAATCTTAAAGAGTTTTGTAGGTCTGAATATTTTCCTATAAAATATTTAAGAAGTTACACTTTAAGTTAATGGAATTATCCTATTCTCCCTTTTTCATTCATATAACTCTATTTTTTGAGTCTTATAAATGTCAAAGTATCTATCTTTTCATGATCTTTTTATCCTCCCATTACTTCAAAAATGGTGTTTTACCAATACAAGACCTCAATTTTCTCTCATTATTCCTTTTACACAATCCATGTTATATTCCGTTATGTTTCCAAAATCATTTCATGAATATTCCTCATTTTTTGTGAAATATTCTTATATTGTGAATTCCAAACCTCTTATTTACCCATGATTATTCACCGAGTTATAATAATAATTTATTTATTTATGTATTTACATGTCAAAATCCCACATTCCTTTTTTCATAGGTTAAAATGATTAAAATTTCAAGTCTTAAATATTTTATATACTTATTTATTTTATATGAAAATTTCTCCCTATTTTACATGGGTTATTAAAGAAAGTTTTTATTATAATATATGTTTCATACATGAATTTATACATTTTATGGATTCTCCTTGATAGTTCTGTAATGGATTGTGTAAGGTGACATAGTTAATTGGTGGTAAGTTACTCCTAGGAGATATGAGAATTATCCAGTTAGGTGATTCTATCCTATGCATTGGGTAAATTACCCTGATCAAGGACCTGGTAATATGTTTTATGACACCCTAGTGATGAACTATGGTGATATATTTAAGAATGTCTCATAATTATGTTATAGACACATTTCTATGTTATGATTTATGTTCTTTTTATTTTTATATACCTCATGTTCATATTGTCATACTTTATTGATATGCCTATTTGTCACTTGATAAGTATCTCCTTTTTTCCCTTCTTAGGATTTTCACTCACCCCATTATTTGATTTATGTACCCATGATATGAGGTGTATTAAAAGTAAATTAGGTTAAACTTATGAAGAATTTAGTCAAGTGGATTAGAATAATGTTTATGATTCTTAATTTTTTAGGTATTATATTCTTATTTCCAAGACCCTTAAACTAAAAATTTACTATGTGTTGTTAAATGTTGTACCATGTAATAAAATATTTAGGAAATAAAAGGCTGATCCCCATATATATATTTATATTAAATGAATCTATTTATAATTTTATATGTTAATATTTTTTGAAACTATGTACATGTTACTAATGTTCATAGTATTCATGTTAATAAATTTTAGTTTTATAACTGTTTATGTGTTAATATTATGTGAAGATATTTTAGTTTATACTTACATAACTTTATTTTATCCCTACATAACTATGTTTTACCCATACTTAAATTCTGTTTACCCTTACATATTTTCTGTTTACCCTTACATAACTTTTTTTATCCTTAATTATCGTTTTACCCTTACATAACTTCATTTTACCCTTAATTAACAATTTTTACCCTTACATAACATTAATTTACCCTTAATTAACATATAAAAGTGTTTATTTACTCTTACATAACATTATTTTACCCTTAATTAACCTAAAAAATTTTCAGTTTACCTTTACATAAATTTTGTTTACCCTTATGTAACTTCTCTTTAACTTTACATAACTTTAGTTTACCCTTTATTATCTTTTATTAAATTTAATTAACTTCTATTTATCCTTATATAAATTTATTTTACCATTACTTAACTTTTTCTTATCCTTACATAACATTAGAATACCCTTACTTAACATTTTTTTACCACTAAATAATTTTTTTACCCATACTTTATATGTACAATTTTCCGTTTACCCTTGTATAACTTTAGTTTACTCTTACATAATTATTTTTACCCTTAACTAAGTTTAGTTTACAATTACTTAAACTATATAAGTTTCTTTTTATCATTACATTAATTCGTTTTCCCCTTAATTAACTTATGTTTACCCTTAGATAAGTTTATTTTATACTTAAATAACATTATTTTAACATTAATTAACTTCTGTTTACACTTACACAACTTTACTTTACCCTTACATAACTTTTTTACCATTACTTAACATGTATAAATTTCTATTTACCCTTAAAAAAGTTTTTTTTAACCTTAATTAACTTCTATGTATCCTTGCATAACTTTAGTTTACCATTACACACTTTTTTAACCTTGGTTAACTTATTTTTACCCTTACATAATGTGAGTTTACTATTACCGATTTTTTTTACCCTTACATAACTTTATTTTACCATTTATTAACTTTTTTACCCATATATTTCTTTTTTTACCCTTAATTTACTTATATTTACCCTTACATAACTTTAGTTTACCCATACATAGTTGTTTTACCCTTACTTACCTTTCTTTCACCCTTACATAACATTATTTTACCCTTGATTAACAATTTTTACTCTTACATAAATTTAGTTTACCATTAACTAACTTGTATATGTTTTTGTACCATTATATAAATTTATTTTACTCTTATTTATCTTTTATTTACCCATACATAACTTTATTTTACCATTACATATATTTGTTTTACCTAACTTATCTTATGTTTACTATTATGTAACTTTAGTTTACCCTTAAAAAACTTATTTTACTGCTAATTAACTTTAGTTTACCCCTTCTTGACTATTTGGTTACTCTCATATAACATTATATTAACCTTACTTAACCTATACAAGTTTTACTTTACCCTTTCATAACATTGTTTAAACCTTAATTAACTTTTACCAAACCTTAACAATTTTAGTTTACCCTTACTTAAATTTGTTTTACCATTACATAACTTCTATTTACCCTTAACAATAATAAAATTAATGTTTTAGATTCATCCCATTTTCATTCTAATTTTGATTAAGTTATCACTTCTCTTCCTCATTACATCAATCAAAGAAACAAATAAGACATGAAATATTATTTAGTGGGCAATATATATCTAAAGTGGTATACTACTGTGAAAATAATTCAAGGGACACATAGTTTTAAGAAGAAGAATTTTTCAATGAAACAAGAGTAATATAGAAAATATTTGGAATTCTAATTTGGATTTTTACAATCACGATATACAATCTTCATAGTGCCAAAATGTTTTTATTGGAAACACATATTACAAGATATAATGGCAACGTGTATAATCAAGAACAATATAATAATTGAAGATGGGAATGATATGAATAATCCAATTAGAGATACAATGGAAGATAATTATAACCATATTAATTTATAATTGACAAATATTTATATATAAATTTATAAAATTATAATTACTAAGAAATTATACCACAATAAAAAACAATTTATTATCAAAAACAAATTTATACTGTGAATCAAATTGTAAACACAATAATTTATAGTTGACAATGATGTATTTATATAAATAAATAAACAAAATTTAATGCAAATAAATAATAAATAAATATTCTAAAAATAAACAATAAATATTATACTTACAAAATATATAGATTTAGGATAAAAATTTGTGAAGGAGAGATTAAAAAAATGGTGATTGATGAACATAAAATTAAAAAAAATGAAAAAATATGGCTTGATAATGATGAAACATGAACAAGATAATTATAAAGGAGATTAGAGGTCTAACTAAAGATAAGTACAAGCTAGGTGGATGAAATGGAGAAGAAAAGTGTGACAAAAAAGAAAAAATATTAAACATAGAAGGTTGAGGCATGTTATGTGGGTCGAGAGTCACGCACAACACATATGATGGTTTCTAAAAATATAATGAGGAATGTATGAAGAGAAAACCATGAAAATATATTTTTTTAAAAATTATTTTGACATTGATTATTACTAAAACCCATCATTAAAATTTTAAAAAATAATTTCCCATGTCTATTTTTATAAAACCAGATACTAAAAGATAAAAAAACATTTTACATCAGTTTTTTTTGTAAAACCAATGTCCAAAGATAAAAATAAAATATTTGACACCATTTTTAATAAAAAAACCTTACAAATGAAAATAAAGAAGAGATTTAATGTTAGTTTTAAATAATGAAACATTTAAAGTATCTCTAAATATATTGTGACAATTATTTTTTAAAATCATATAATAAATTTTGATGTGGAATAATATTTTCCTACAATTGGTTACTTCATTAATCACAATTTTTTTTCTAAATTATATTTGAAAATTTATCCCACCTTACATAAACTGTTTCCCTCTACTTAATATGTTAAATCAAGTGTGACTATAATATTTCTTCAACAAACCAAATTTAAACTCCTCAAATATCCTTGAAAGATAAACAACTTGATTGAGGACGTAATACCTTCTTAGACTAGGCACTATCACATGTTTTTTCATACCTTCAATCAACCTTAACTATATAATATGAATAGTTAACCCAAGACAAGGGAGAGAATGATGATTTGGTAGAGAATATGAAGGAATATAAGAGTATTGTCATTTTGGATGATCAACAAACTCAAACACTTATCTCCTATTCACTATAAATGGATTAAAAAATTTAATAATTTAAAGAAAGATAATTCCATAACATAGAGAAAACCTACCCTATGGCCAATAATTATGTTAATAAATCACCATGGTTAGTGTAAGAGATCATAGTTAAAGAAATATAGAGAGATGTAAAGAGAGGGAATGAGATAAATAGAGAATGGAAAAAGTAATTTAATAAAAAATATGCATGAGTTACATGAAAAAAACTAAATTACAAAAGAAAGAACTGAAATTAGATAGTAGCATCCTTTGGTCAATCTCTCGATCCTCCTCATTATGGTATGATACCCCTCCTATTTATAGGAAACTATTATACCATATTTACTCTTCATATATGTTTATAAAACTATACTGAAAGTTTCCTTATTTAATCTTTTTTATTTGGATCTCCTTATTTAATTCATGCATGCATGTGGATATGCCAAATATATAATTATTTTTTATATTCCATCATAGTAAACCATAAAACCTAGAGATAAACCCTATAGTACAACCATTTTCTCCTTAGGTTTTCCTCTACATGGATATGACATAATCAACTCCCCCATGGCAGAAATATTCTTCTTTCTTAATTATTTACCACTACAATATTGATCATTCCTACGGTGAAACACAAACCCTTCTATGAAATATCAATATTATATTCTTCCTATAGTGTCTTCCATGACCCATGTATAGCTTATGGAGTGGATAGTATAAATTCTCTAGTATCTCATATATCTCCTTTAATATTCCATAGTGACCCATGAAATATATAAATAAAAAAATACATAAAAGTGTCAGTCTAGTGACCCTTACAAAACTTGTGATAGTTTGAAGTTACCATCATGTAATGATTTGAAAAATATTTTTACCTTTAAACAAATTTGTAATGTCTTTGGGTACCTTTATAAATCATATATCTGTACCTTTATGAAACTCATTAAAATCCATGGGTACCATTACGCAACACAACACATACCTTTACATGTCTTTTAAAAAACACATGGGACCTTTACAAATAGTCTTACTACACATATGTAGTGAAAAATTTACCTTTGTGTAGCCTTATTCACTTTTATTCATCGGTAGTAAATTCCTTTTGTATAAATATATAGATAATTTTTATCTTACACATCTTATAGTCCTTATATAATGGTAAATAATAACTTAAAAAATAGTTATAAAACATTAAAAATTAGTATTTTCACATATTTTCTCCAAATTAAATTTTAATTGAAAATCATCCACATTTAAATAAATCGATTAATTTTATGGGTAAAATGTTTAAAAACATCAATTTTTTTTATTAAAATGTAAAACAATTTTCAAAAAAAAAATGGAATCAAATACCCTCATAGTTGATGTAAGATTGTCCTCAAGAATTGAATCTGAACATTAAATTAAAGAATAAAACAAATGCTTTCAATATTTAAATATCTAAGAAATTAAATCAAACAATTATCAATGGAAAGATTAAACTTTAAAATTACATATAAAATATTAATTCAACTTCAAAATTTTAAAATAATAACTAACCCATGTATTTTACATTTTCCAATTTGAAATTTATTGGTCTTTACCTTCCTTCCATTAAAACTTCTTAATTTATTTTTGTTAAAAATACCATTTCATGATAAAACTCACTTTAGATCCGTTTCACTCATCACTCTAGGTGAAAAATTCAAGAAGAGTTATTATCATACCTTGAGTACATTATATTTTTTCCATTGTCTTGTAAAGGATCTACATTATCCAATTTGTAGAGAAAAACACATAAAATCATGAGGAATTTTCAATTTAGGTTCTAATGACTCTAAGGAATACGATTGTTAGGGATTGATGGTCAAAACATTAAGGCTCAAAGAGTAGGTTTATATCTAAAACATAATAAATGATATCAAAAATAAAAGTTCAATGAAATTATACCCTTAAAAGTGGAAAATCCAACTTCCTAGAACTCAATGTAGGTCATAAACAATATAAACATAATGATTTTTTTTTTAATTTAATCTACCTTTTAACATTTTTTTCTCATTTTCAAAGTAATTTTTCATTTTTTTAAATATATTTTTGGAAAAAATCTCAAATCCAATACCTAAACCCATTTGATAAAAATCTTCGATCAGGTAATGGTGTTTTTTATTCACCTAAATCACACACCATTCTTTTTATTTTCATTTTTTCTTTATTTTTTATTTTATTTTCTTTTTATGAAAAGAAATCAATATAAGTATAATGAATATATCAATGATATTTACCAATAATAAAAAATAATCAACCCCATAATCATTAATTTAAATGTAGTTTATCCCTTCAAGAATGACTTCCTTCACCCCCATAATTAAACTTTAAGATATCATGAAAATCAGCAAGAGGGTAGAAATGGATAATATTGGATTTTAATGTGGCTCATTCCTAAGAAGACTATTCATGAATTATATGGAATTAACAAGGATTAATGTAAAAGGTCATATCAATGATAAAGTATTATCAATAAAAATTAGTCAATCATATTAAATATGACTTTGCATAGTCACATATCTGACAAGTTCTAATGCATGTTATATAAGGTGAAGTTCCCATAGTTAACTCAGTAAATATACATAAGATATAATAGAATGCATTTAGACTATAAATTATTTTGGTAATGAAACATAAAACTTGGATAATCACTCATTGAATAAATGATAATAAAAAAATCCACACAGATTTCATAAATTCAAAGAATAAAAATGGTAATGAAATTTCACTTACACGAATCAAAAGATTCCCCCAAATTGTGATTCAAAAATTTTATATCTATGGTTAACTCTAATAACTCATTTTAGCATCTTAATCATTCAATATAATTATCTTAGAAAACTAATACATTGAATCTTTGTGTAACACCCTAAGTTTTTATGGACTTGTTCTTTTTTCTTATTTGAATAAATTAAAATTTTCATTTATATCTTACAATAAACTAAGTTAAGGATTCCTTTTACACGCAACACCAACTTGGCGTATGATACATGCAACACTGAGTTTCTACGAAGCATATATTTTTATTGTTATAATTTAAAAGAGATAATTATAACCCAACCGTTAAACATAGTTTCATATATATTAATAACTAATTACCAAACATTTTCTATAATTGATTTATATAAATAAAACATATTGATAATGAAAAAAATAATATTTTTGGTTAAGTCCTTTTTGTGTTAAAAATACTGCTTTCTTGAATGGAATAATTTTAATAATAAAATTAAGATACATTTACCAATTTAATTTGATAAAATAAACTTCATTTTTGAATTCATAATTTCAAAATTAGCATAGGGTGAATTATTGGGATTTTTCTAAGAAATATCATTTTTTGATGAATAGTGAAAATTTTTGCTTTGTAGTTATAAACTACCTTTTTTATAATTAATTATTAATGATAAATGATTTATAAATATGTTTTAATGTCACATTAGATAAATATTACATCTATTAATACAATTTAATTCATTATAATCTATTTTACTTTGAAATTGAATATAAAATTATAACAAACGTTTCAACTTTTTCCTTATTTAAAACCTCATTATTTCGTCCCGTCTATAGGATTAACAATAATATTATTTTTGCTTATTTTGTGAATAGAATTTAAAAAATATATTATACACCGTTGTATTCAGTCTAATATTTAGTGTCTAATAAGGCCATGCTAATTTTTTTCCAAAATTATTAGTAAAAGTTACTAAAATTAATCACCACAGTTAAGGGCAAATTAAGCGTAATTAGGGACAAACCTTAAAATTAAGGGCCCAAATGACAAATAAACTGTCCCAAAACCTAGTTTTTATCCATATTTCTTGCATTAAACCTCCATTATTTTGTGTTTTTGGTTTTTTATGAACTTTTTTATGTAATAACCTATGCACACCTAACTTGTTTATAAATATTTCAAGTGAGTCATATTCCTTCCCTATAAAAGGCCAAAAATTATACCCATTCCTCACACCTCTCAAAAATGTTAAGTTAGTCCAAGATCTACCCAATTAGACTCACAAAAATAATACCTTATACCTTTAATCCTCCCTTTTCGTAGAAAGATTCTCAAGGAAGACTTTTGGCATAAACTAAAAGGAGTTACCTGATTAAGAGGCAACATCTTCTATAAAGCTCCTTTCCTCTATTTTCTATCTACAACACCTCCAATATATTTATTACACAATTTAATGACAAAAATAGTATAATAAATATACTAGAATTTGTTTATTCTGAGGTTTAAACCCAAACTTACACACACCTCCATCTAATAAATATCAATCATACTGTTTTTGTGTATGGCGAGTTACTACCTCACGAAACAATGATTGTTCATTTTTAGTTTACCACCAATCACTGTGGCCATTATGATGGAAAATATACTTATATATGTTATATATTATATTTAATTTTAATTTAAGTTTAATTATTAATTTTACAACACACATCTCTTTACTTTCCATTTGATGTTAATACGATATTCTCATTCGAGGAAGTGTGGACTACCACCCACTTAATGAGATGTGATTAGTTCACACACCACATGGAATGGATTAAGAATGAGTTTAATTAAATTATATTATATAAATTATATATTAATGATACTATAATAATAATACATATACATATATACATATATATAAATATGTCATTTACATTCTTTCTTTCAATACAACAATAAAGATGGAAACAACATTCATGCGTATGTTCAACTTACTGTCTCCCTAAATAGTGTATTCCATTTAATAATTCTATACTATATAGATTATTATAATACAAATATAATGTATATACCTGAAATTTATATAATGGTTTACATTATTTAATCCTGATATAATTATAAGGACTAAAGATATAACAAATTAAGACACATGTGAAGAACAAAACAAATTTTACACGAAGCGAAACATTAACATAAGATCATTAAAAAAAGGGTAATATAAAATAATAATAAAACCATATATGGTATTATGTATAATAATATTATTATATAATATATTTATAATAAAATTATATTTATTATACAGGAATCTTGTATGAGTACAGATAGAGTCAAGACACATGGTAAGGGGATTTCATATCACTTTTTATTTCCATGAGATACAATCTTTGTTCGCCACTCTTTCCTTTTGTGTAGTGTATATACTTACCATGATTTTATTCTTTGTATCTTTTACATAAATTTATGGATATTCACAAATCCATTCTATTATCCTTATTTTATGGGGTTTAACATTCAAAAGTTACCTAATTAGTAAAGCAGTTTTGTCTCAATTTTCCTTCGTTGAGATTCATGTTTTGTTATGCACCTAAAATATTTTTCGATGTGTATATACTTCCATTTTAAATTTTATATAATGATTTTAATTATTTTAATTATATATTAAGCTTCAATTAATTTCATTTTCTTACATGGAGAGTATGACCCCAAGTTACCATGTTGTAAGAGTTTATTAAGTCAATCTCATCACTTTCTGAGATTTTTCATGTTTATGCTTCCCCTGATAAAGATTTATGATCCATATATCAACAATATTAATGATTTTACTTATCCTATATTTATTCATGGTATACTCATTTTTTATTACCATTTATCCACTCCTTGGTTCTTCAGATAATGTTTTTACTAAAATATGTCTGTCTCTCTCTTCAGTTGAAAATCTATTATTTTAAAAAAAATAAAGTTTTCAATTTTTTTCAAAAGATCCCTAAAGAGAATTTTCAAGGAAAAAAGATTTTAAAAATGTTTTATTGTTTTTAAATCTTCTATTATAAGTTTTCAAATCTATTTTCAAATAAAAAGGTTTTAAAAATGGTTTATGTTATAAAAATCTAATTTCAAAGAAGAAATGATATTTTTAATAAAGAAATGTTTTAAAATATCTTTCAAAATTATTTCCCAAATAAGATTACATAAATTGGTGTTACTCACGCCTTTATAGAGAAATTATTCAATTTTTTCATTCAAATTCCTTCTCTAAATGGATTTTCTTTTGATGGCATGATGTTATGAAACCCATTTCTCTTTCACAGATTATATGCATATGAAAGCTGCTTCTTTTCATGAGTTATGTTTATGATGAAATGATTATGAAACCTATCTCTTTCCAAACATTTTTATATTTTTACATGTTTATGATACCCATTTAATTTCATGGGTTATTATATGTTTATTTATGATCCTATGTAACATGTATTTATGATTTCATTATGTGATGGGTGGGACCTATATCTCCCTCCAATGCATTGGGTAAAGTTTTATATCTCATGAGAAAAACTAAGATGGTCTTAGGGGTGAAACATGACTACTATGATTTCCATGAGAGTGATCCATGTCTACTAATACGGTATTAGGAGTGAAATCATGCTACTATGATGGTCATGGGAGAGAACCATGACTACTATGATGGTATGGGGAGTGAAACCACACTAATAAGATGGTATTGTAAGCAATTCCTTGGATACTATGAAATCATTATATTCTTATGTGTTTTCCATAATTATATGTCTTACTCCTATGTTATTCTTGCAAGGCTTATGTCCTTTACTTCCTTTTTATTCATGTCCAATGAACTACCAAACTTTATGCAATGATTCATGTATATTATCTTTGATATTCATGGTATGATCTTATATTTTCATGATCACATTATCATACCCTTATTCTCATGATTATTCTTACATGTCTCCATTTTTTACCCTTACTGAGCATTTGATCTCCCACTTTTTATGTTTCCTTCCCCAAGTTTTGAAGATATGAATTATGTTTGAGGAGTCTAAGAAGGGTGATAGTAAAGAAGAACCCAGTGGGATATAATTTAGCTCATCTATGTATCCAGTTTTATTGTATTCCATGTTTCCAAAGGCACTAGACTAGTACAATATTCTTGCATCTGTTTATGAAATGTTTTGTGTTTTATGTAAATGTTATGTAATGTTAATGTTTGAAAAGAATGGGTTGCTATAGTTGGTATTCAAGGAAATGTTTAGATAAAATTTGGAAACTGGGATGATAAAACCAAAGTGAGAACCCTCAGGACACGTCTATGGATAAGTATAGGGTTGATTTAAAGAATTGGAAAATGTCCTGGAATTTTGGTGAAGGATAGAGTGAGTGGTTTACTAGAAATACATCCTTTTATGAATACTAAAAGTGGATTTGGATCTAGAATATATGTACCAAGGGTTAAAAACTCCAAAAATATGTTCCTGTCTTGACTCGGGGTAATCTGGTACATGACAACGAGCCTTGCTACACACCATGTTTGACACTCCCGGGGGATATGATTTGGGAATTCACAAAATATTTATGAACCATTTTTAAGGATTTAAATATATGTTGGTTATGAATAACCTAGGATAAACCTAATGTGTCATATATTAAGGAATGTGACATAATTTAGACATATTATAAGTTATTCTTTTTCTGATTACGTGGTTCCTCATTATGATAACTATTTCTTACTCTCTGAATTTTGTTTTAGTCAATGGATAAAACCCAAAGGAACTTCATTAATGATAATTCTGATGGGAAATGAAATGATTTTACTCCTTAAAAACATAATTCTATGGGAGATGGAATGTAAAACGTCACTTATCTGCTCACACAGCTTTATCAAGCAATGAATCATGCTGTACTTCCAAATGAGAAAAAGAGGGAACAACATTCTGTTGAGTCTTTCATGAGGCAACATCCATCTTTTTTCATAAGGTCTCTTGATCCACTAGTTTCTAAACAATTGATTAGTACCCCTGAAAATATATTCTCCATTCTTCGGTGTTTGGAATAGGAGAAAGTCATTCTAGCTATTTATCGGTTAGAAGGTGAAGTAGACCAGTTGTGGACTCTAATAAAAAATGTGAGTTAGCATGATGAGATTGAATACATGGTTTGTGATGAGTTCAAGAACTTATTTTTCAATAATTAATTTCCTATAATTCTTCATACCAAGATGGATAAAGTTTTCCTTGAGTTGAAGCCAAGGGATGATGAGTCTGTTGGTACCTACAAGGCTAATTTCATGTAAATTGTGAGGTATGATTCCAAAATTATCTTCCAACCCAAAAGTAAGGTTGATAGGTTCTTTGGTGGATTTAATACAAGTATAAAAAGAGTATTGTACATCAGAGAATTTAGTAGCTATAAAGAGGTTGGGAGTTGTGAAATCAAGGATGAAATAGAGGTAGGAGTTACATATCAATATCATGGATTTGACAAGAAGGGGAAGATGGAGTTTAAAATAAACACTAAAAACCATGGAGAAAAGAAGAACTTTCCTTTATGCTTTATGTGTGGGAATAATCATGGAAGAAATTTCCTAAAGTGGTTTAATAAATGTTTTAGGAGCATAAAGGAAGGACATTAGGAAATTGAATGTTGAGGTGATGGGATGAAGTTGGCCCACAAAGATGATGGAGAAAGAGCCACATAGAATGCACCTCCAATGATTCAATGATACAAGTGTATGGAGAGTGTGAATTATGATCACTACTACCCTACCCAAGGGTTGGTGATGATGATCAAAGTCAGCAACCTCTTAAGCCGAGGGACAAGGGGAAATATCATGCAATCTCTATATCTGATGAGAGGTGCGATAATAACATGATGAAAGGTACAATTACCATCAAATATAGAACTGATGATGTCATATTTGAATCTATATCTACCAACTATTTCATATCTGAAGAATTTTCTAAGGGTTTTAATATTTCTCTAAAAAAATAGAGGTGGAATTAGTAGTGAAACCCCCTAATGGTACGATGATTTCATCTCCTGTTTATGATTCCTCTCCAGTTTAAGTATGTGGTAATGTTCTTCCTAAAAATATTTTCATTCTTTATTTGGTTGAATTTGATGTCATCCTAGGCATGGATTGGATTTCTCTACATTAATCCCACATCAATTATATAGGAAGGGAATTTATATTCCAAATTTCATACCCTCCTATGATCATCCATCAATGTGATGATAAGTCTAAATTTCATGTGGAGATTACATCTAGTGTATGGGTCATAATTACCATTAAAAAGTATTATTTATCTTAAGTGGTTGGGGATAAGATCCACATAAATGATATTCCTATTGTTCAGGATTTTATGGATATATTTTTGGAAGATTTTCCAAGTCTTCCACCAGAAAATTACATTGAGTTCTCAATAGAACTTATAACTGGTTCCACACCAATTTCAAAGACTCCTTATAGAATGGACCCAATCGAGTTGCAGTAATTGAAGAAGAAATTCTATGAAAATATTGATAAGGGGTTAGTTCGGCCAAATGTTTCACCTTGGGCTAATCCATTTCTTTTTGTGAAAAAGAAACATGGATCAATTCTACTCTACATTGATTAATGGGAGTTAAATAAGATCATAGTCAAGAACATGTATCCTCTTCCCCATATTGATGAATTGTTTGACCAAATAAACAGAGATAAATTATTTTCTAATATTAAATTCATTCTGGATATCATCAATTGAGGTTCAAGAAGGAGGATATACCTGAGACGACATTCTGTATATGGTATGGTCACTATGAATATATAGTGATGCATTTTGGTCTTACTAATTCCCCTGTTATCTTCAGAGATTTAGTGAATATAGTCCTTAGATATTACCTTGACTGGTATGTGGTAGTCTCTATAGATGATATTATTATATATTCTAAGAGTAAGGAATAGCATAAATATCACTTGATAATTTTACATAAGCCCCTAAGGCAAGAGAATTTATATGCAAAATTAATAAATTTTGAATTTTGGCTGCAAAAGGGTTCATTTTAGGGTCCCATAATTTTAAGAGATGGTATAATAGTAGATCTATTAAAGACGAAGGCTATTGAAAGATGGCCTAGAACAACCACATAGACAGATATCCATATATTTCTTGGTTTAGTTCTATATTTTTGATGGTTTTTGGAGAATTTCTCACATCTATAAATCATCTAACCTCGTTAACATGGAAGGGTGTTAAGTTCCTCTAGACAGATGAATGTAGGGAAAATTTCAAGGAATTGAAAAGAAGGTTGGTCAGTGCATCATTTCTTACATTAACCTTTAGCGAATAAGGGTTTTTAATTTATATTGATGCATCTAATAATTGATCGAGATGTGTTATTATGAAAAAAAACCTGGTTATAGCCTATGCCTCATGATAGTTGAATATTGATGAGAGCAATTATCCAACTCATGATTTGGAGTTAGCTGTGGTAAATTTTACATTAATGATATGGAGACATTATATTTATGGGGAAAATTGTGATATATATACAAATCATAAAAATATAAAATATATATTCACACAAAAGGAGTAAAACACACACCTGAGAAGATGATTAGATTTGATAATGGATTATAATTTCTGAATACATTACCACCCTAGGAAAGTAAAAATGGTGGTCGATTCATTAAGTCAAAAAGATCATGAAAGATTATTTATGATGAGGATAAAAAAATATCCAATATTTTTGGATTTTCAAAGTATGGATCTAGAAATTATGAAGGAATGAGAAAAATATTATCTTTCTAAAATGAATATTCAGACCTCTATCCAAGTGAAGATTATGGTGGAAAAAAATTAAGATGAATAACTAAAAAATAAGGTTATAAATTTTCCTGAGTTTAACTTTGATCTGGATGGAATGATAAGGTTCAAGAACTGTGTATGTGATATTTCAATTCCAGATTTGAAAGAGCTATTAGAATAATCTCATAGTTGTTAATTATCTATTCATCATGGGAGTATGAAGATGTATAAGGGCTTAAAATAATGCTTCAGGTGGGATGGCATGAAGAGAGATATCACAAAGTTTGTATCTCGGTGTTTGTTATGCCATCAAGTTAAAGATGAAATAAAAAAGTATAAAGGGATGTTTCATCCATTACCCATACCATAATGGAAATGGGAGAACATGACTATGTTTTTTTTCATTAGAATACCAAAAACCTCTAATGGGTTTAATGCTATATGGGTGGTAGTTGATCTCCTTACTAAGATAGAAAACTTCATTTCCATTATAGATGATTTATCTCTTGATTATCTTGCTAGAATATAAATTAAGAAAGTGGTAAGGTTTCATGGAGTACCATATTCTATTATTTTATATCAGGATCCAAGGTTTACCTCAATGTTCTGGAGAAGTCCTTAGAAATCACTTGATACAAAATTGAGTTTCTGTACTACTTATCATCCTCAAATAGACATCCGGTCTAAAATGAAAATTCAATCCCTAATGGATATGTTTAGATCTTGTTCTCTGGATTTCAAAGGTGGTTTGGATCAACACCTTCCTCTAGTTGAGTTTTCTTACAACAATAACTTTCACTCAATCATTCATATGGAACTGTATGAAGCCCTTTATGGGAAAAAATGTATAGATCCAACGTGTTAGGATGAGGTTGGAGAAAGAAAGTTATTAGGACTTGAGATCGC
Organism: Viscum album; assembly: GCA_963277665.1. NCBI lineage: Eukaryota > Viridiplantae > Streptophyta > Magnoliopsida > Santalales > Viscaceae > Viscum > Viscum album. The sequence continues at coordinate 1,928,464,601 of OY728152.1, read as the reverse complement.
TGAAGAAATGGCCGGGAATGTTAGAACCATTCAATAGCATATCAAGGCAGATCAAAGATAGAAGAAAAGTTATGCTGATTACTTTCAGCATGATCTAAAATTTGAAGTTTGTGAAAAGGTGTTTCTACAAATCTCACCATGGAATAAAGTTATTAGATTTGGGAAGAAAGGGAAACTAGTCCCTAGGTATATCTAACCCTTTGAAATTCTGGATAGTATTATGATATTAGGCTATCTCTTGGAACTTCTTCCAATTCTCTCTCAAGTCCATTATTTTTTCCATGTATCTCTCCTGAGGAAGTACATACCTGGTCCTTGACATGTACTAAAATCAGAGGTCATACCACTAGAGTAAGAACATTCATACAAAGAGAAAACTGTTGAAATTATTGACTGATCATAGAAAGTTATATGAAACAAGACCACTCACATGGTCAAGGTTTTGTGGAGAAATAACTAGTTATAGGAAGCTACGTGGGAACTTGAGGATATAATGAAGCAGAAGTGTCCTTATTTGTTTTTACCTGAGTGATGAATTTCGAGGGAGAAATTCATTTTAAGGGGGGTAGAATGTACCACCCTGAGTTTTTATAGACCTATTTTTTTCTTCAAATAAATTAAAATTCTCATTTATATCTTACAATACACTAAGAGAAATATTTCTTTTACACGCAATACTGACTTGGTGTATGATACATGCAACACAGAGTTTCTACGAAACAATTTTTTTTACTATTATAATTTAAAGGATATAATTATAACCCTTATATTAAACAAAGTTATATAAATATTAATAACTACTTTCCAAATATTTTCTACAATTTTTTTATATAAATAAAACATATTGATAATGGAAAAAATAATATTTTCTGTAATGTCCTTTTTGTGTTAAAAATACCATTTTCTTGAATGGAATATTTTTAATAATTAAATTAAGACACATTAGTAAATTAAATTTGTTAAAATCAACTTCATTTTTTAAATTATAACATCAAAATTAACCTAGTGTGATTTTTTTTGGATTTTTCTAAGAAACATCATTTTTTGATGAATAATGAAAAATACTACTTTTTAGTTAAAAACATCCTTTTTTTCAAATTAATTATTAATTATTAATTATAAATGATATTATAAAAATGTTTTAAGGTAAAATTAGATAAATATTACATCTATTAATACAATTTAATTCATTATCATAATGTTCACCTTGAAATTGTATATAAAATATTAACAAACTTTTGAACCTTTTCCTACTTTAAAACCCCGTTATTTCATCCCATCTATAGGATTAGTACTAATAATATTTTCACCACTTATGTGAATTGAATTTTAAAAATATTAAATACACTATTTAATTAATTATAATAATACCATATTACTTTTTGACCAAAATGATTAGTAAAAGTGATTAAAATTAATCACAACAGTTAAGGCCAAATTAAGCTTAATTAAGGACTAAACCTTAAAATTAAAGACCCAAATGAACAATCCACCAATACATAACACATTTTATGTACATATATATGAAACAAAACTTCCATTATTTAGTTTTTTTTGTTTTCTATTACTTTTTTTAGGTAATAACATGTGCCCACCTATCTTGTTTCTAAAAATTCCGATTGATTTTCCTTCCCAATAAAAGGAAACCACGTCTGTCCATTCCTCACACCTATCAAACATTTTAAGTTCTTAAAAGATATACCAAATTAGCCTCCAAAAAAATCCCCCATTATACCTTGAAGCCACTATTTTTTAGATATATTCTCAAGTATTTCTTTCGGCATAAACTAAATAGAGTTACCCGATTAGGAGGTAACGTCTTCTCTCAAGCTCCTTTCCTTTATTTTTTTATCCACCCTCCACTATATTTATTCCAATATTGTGTGAAAAAACAAGTATAATATATATACTATTATTCTGTTATGTTAAGGGTTCATACTACACTTACACACACCTCCATCTAATGGATATCAATCATACTGTTTCCATGTATGGTGAGTTACTGCCTCACAAAATGATGATTGTTCATTTTTCTTTTACCACCAATAATGGTGGCCATTATAATGGAAACAATGTTTATATATGTCATCTATTAAATTTACTATGAATTTAATCTATTTTTATTCCTTTTAAAACACACATCTCTTTTCTTTACATTTGGTCTTCAGATGATAATCTCGTTTGAGGAAGTGTGGACTACAGCCCCCTCAAAGCGATGTGATTTGTTCACAAAAAACATGGAATGTATTAAGTATGGTTTTAATAAAATTATATTATATATATTATATATTAATTATTATGGAATAATTAAACACACACACACACACACACATATATATATCATTTAAATACTTTCTTTCAATACGACAATAAAGACGGAAACAACGTTTATGCGTACATACAACTTACCATCTCAATGATCAGTGTATTCCATTTAATAATACTATATTATATAGATTATTATAAAACAAATATAATTTATATAAATGATATTTATACCATGGTTTACATTCTAGAATCATGGTATAAGTATAAGGACTAAAGATATAACAAATTAAGACACATGCGAAAGACAAAAGAAATTTTACCCGAAGTGAAACTTTAACATAGGATCATTTCCAAGAGGGTAATATAAGGTAATAATAAAAACATATATGGTATTATGTATAATAATAATATTATTTATAATAATTATAATAAAATTATATTTATTGTATAAGAAGCTTGTAGGAGTATGGAGAGTTTCAAGACACAAGGTAAGTTGATTTCATCTCACTTTTAATTTCTATGTGATACTAGTTTTGTTGGACACTCTTTCCTTTTGTGTTGTGTATGAAATTACCATGATTTTATTATATGTATATTTTACATAAATTTTTTTTATTCACATATCTATTATATGATCCTTCTTTCATGGGGTTTAACTTTCAAAATTTACCAAATCTGTAAAATAATTTTTTTTCTAAATTTTCCTTCATTTAGATTCATGTATTGTTATACACATGAACTCTTTTTTGATGTGTATATAATTACATTTTACATGTTATATCATGAATATTATTATTTTCATAATATATTTATCTTCATGTAATTTCATTTTCTTACGTGTAGAGTATGATCCCAAGTTACCAAGTTAGAAGAGTTTATTGAGACAATCTCATAGATTTATGAGATTGTTTATGTTTGTGCTTCCCTTGATGAAATATTATGATCCATCTCTCAATAATATCCATGAATTTAATTATCCTTTTTTTATTCAAGGAATCATCACATTTAGATCCATTTTCACTATTTTTTTACTTAATATAATGTTTTTAGTAAAATCTGACTGTCTCTCTCTTCATTTGAAAATCTATTGTATTAAAAAAACAATGTTTTTTAAATATTTTAAAAAATGTTTTGAAAAAATGTTTTCAAAAGATCCTTGAAGATTATTTTAAAGGAAAAAAAATTTAAAAAATGTTTAATTAGTTTTAAATATTCCTTTATATGTTTCCAAATCTATTTTCAAAGAAAAAGGTTTTTAAATGGTTTTATGTTTTAAAAATCATTTTTCAACGAAGAAAAAATATTTTCCTCGAGAAATGTTTTAAAACATATTTAAAAATTAGTTCCCAACTAATATGACATCCATTGGAGTGAATCATTCCTTTATGGAAAAATAATTCAATTTTTCCATTCATATTATTTCTCTTAATGGATTTTATTTTGATGGCATGATGTTATGAAACCCATTTCTCCTTAACAGGTTATATACTTTGTAAAATCACTTCTTTTAATGGGTTATGTTTATGATGAAATGATTACTAAAACTATATCTTTGCAAAGGTTATGATATGTTTACATTTGTAGGATACCCATTTCATTTCAGGGGTTATGATATGCTTATTTATGATCTTGTGTCATATGTATGTATGATTTCATTATTGATGGTTGGGACACATATCTCCCTCTAATTCATTGGGTAATGTTTTATATCTCATGAGATAAAATAAGATGGTCTTGGGACTGAAACATTAATATGATGTCCAAGGGAGTGAACTATGACAACTAAAATTACATGTGTAGTGACATCATGCTACTATGCTGGCCATAGGAGTAAACCATGACAACTATGATGGTATGGGGAGTGAACCCATACTATTAAGATGGTCTTGGAAGAAATTACTTGGATACTATCGAAATTATTATATTCTTATGTGTTTTACAAATTCCATGTCTTACTCCTATGTTATTATTTCCTGACTTATGTCTTTTAATCATTTTTATTCATGTCTTATGAACTACCAAGCTCTATGACATGATTCATGTATATGATCTTTGTATGAAGGGTGTGATCTTAAATTTTCACGATCACATTATCATACCCTTATGATCATGTTTATTCTTACATGTATCCCTTGTTTACCCGTAATGAGCATTTCAGCTCACCCCTTTTTATGTTTCCTTCCCCAGTTTCTAAAGATATGTATTTTGTTTGAGGTGTCTAAGAAAGGTTCTACTCAAGAAGAACCTAGTAAGAGATAATTTTTGTCACATATGTATCAGTGTTAATGTATTCCATGTAATCATTGTCACTATATTAGTATGTTCTTCTTGAATCTGTTTGTGTAATGTTTTGTGTTTTCTGTAATTGTTATGTAATTTTAATGTTTAAAAAGTGTGGGTCACTATACATTGGGTTCCTAAGAAACTCATGTATCATAGATTACTGAAATAAAAAAAATCTAAGTGTGGGAATGAAAATTATATTTTAAATCTCAAAACATATTTGAAACATAATAAGGAGTTAAAAGATAATGAATTTAAGATTGAACTCCCTTTTCTAAAAAATCAATAGTCCTGTCCCTTCTAGTCATTTTGTGGGATAGTTTTTAAAATATCAACCATGGAACTATAAATATAAACACACTCATTAATATTTAAATACCGACTCAAAGTAAGATAAAAAAATGATAGGGATTGTGTTTCATCCAAATATACTCATAATATTAACTCTTAAGAAAGAAATTGAAATCTAAAATTTTAGAAACCAAATAGTAACAAAATAAAAAATAAATCTTGATTTGGTCCCCGAAGTAGGTCCTGGGTTTTTACTTCTTCTAGAATGTAAATACCAACTATTATTCATGACATAATGGTGGGTAGAGTTTCTTTTATTAGAAACACCAACACTTCTTCCTTATAGAATTCACTCCATATTCCATGTTTCTAATGACTGCATGGACATTGTACACCAAATCCACCACCATGTAGATGATATATAACATGCATGGTGGGCATAAGAAAAATTATGATCCATTATATTTATTCATTTCTAATTGTAAGTCTTATTATTTAATATAAAATTCTTTGTCAAGATATAATTCATCAATGAAATCATCGAAGGGAAAGTTAGAATGTAATTTTATTTGAAAAAATATTAATCTTGAAGACCAATATCAAATTATTAAATTTTATTATAGGAAATATATTTCTCAATTTCCTCTATAAATACAATTTTATCTTCTCATGGACTTCCCCAAAAAAATATTCAACTTGTTTTGGGTGATCCATACGTTCCTCAATAAGTTCATATTATTTTTCTTCATCTTCCTCCAATGAAAAACATGAGTTGGATGAATCTAAAAATAGAAATTAATTAGAGGTGATACTCAATTCATCTTAAATAAAATTATATGAGAATGAGTTAATGAAAATATTATATCCCTAAGTTTTTTTGGCTTTAATTTCTTCATTTTTTAAAGTTCTTCTTGGATTTAATATTCACTAGATAGTGGTAGGTTGTCAAGATCCTCCATCATATCTTCAAATTTCCATATTTTGGTGGATTATTCTTCTTCCAAAGCTAGGTAAATATATAGATATGAAGATTATTATACTTTATAAGAAATAGTGATATCATATTTCACCTCATATTCCTTCCAAAATTCATCCAAATCTTGTTGATCTCCTATGCATACCTTGGCTGGAAAATATTATTTGTCATAAATATTCTCTAGCACTTCATAGTAGGTTTTGTTAAGGTTATTGAGATGGTTTGGATATGGATACAACTCAATAAAGTCCCCAATATCTTAGATATCTTAATAAAAATTGGTAGGGACTAATGGTACTTCCTCTATTCCCTTTATTTTTTGAATTTCTACCTTGACTTGATTTACCATGTCCATCATTTCATAAAGTGAGAGACCTATAACATGGTCATTTGAAATTTTAATTACCAATAAATGAGATAATTAATTTTTTTAAGAGGTTCACCTGAGTATTGTAAACCATTGGTTCTGGCACATGTGGTAATTATTCCATACAAAATAAGGGAAGTTTTAATACATCATGGAAATGATATTTTTTATATATTTTTTAGAAATAAATTAAAAAATATTAATATAATGTAAATATAAAAAGTGAGAATAATAATTATTGGATCCCTATAAATATCTCCATGTTTTCACATGCATGTGATATGGTTGTGTAAAATATACTATTTACTTCTTAGTGTAGCATAATGGAAGACTTGGCCCGTATCACTTGTATAGATTCACATTAAATCAAACACTATCTAAATTCACTTATTATATTCTTAGAATTTTATTATTTTTTAAAAATAATTGAAAAATAAGGGGAAGATATTGTGATAAAAACTTGACCTAAAATGTATACAAAAAATATAATAGGATTTTTTATAAAATAAGGTCCTTGGTCATAGGGTTGGTTACTCAGGTTCCCTCATTATTCATTGTTTATTTAAATCATATTTGAAAATTCATAACATCATACATAAATTTATTCTATATACTTAATGTTTGAAATTGAGTATGCTAAGGATATATCTTCATTATAAAAAATATCACCTCCTCTAATAGCTAAGTAAGATGAACAACTGGATTGATATTGTAATAACTTCCAAGACCCGGTTCCATTATTTCATGTTTCATCTTTTTGATCACTCTCAACTCCATAAGGTAAAGAGTTTATTGAAGATAAGGGAGAAAATGATGATTTCGTAGAGAATAAGAATGAGTTTAAGAGAAATTTTGCAGTGTAAGATCAGCGAACTTGTATGCATATCTCCTAATAACCACAAATAGAATTATAAAATTTATAATTTAAAGATTGATAAAGGTGGAACACCATGAAATCTTCCCCCATGGACAAGGTTCAGGTTATTCACTCTCTATGGTGAGATTAAGAGATCATGTTAGAATAAAGAGAGAGAGAGGGAGAGAGAGAGAGAGATAAAGTGAAACAAAAGAAAAAACTAAAACAAAATAGTATCCCCCCAATTAATCTCATTATCCTCCTTAGTATGGTGAAACAACCCTTCTATTTATAGGAAAAAACTAGCCTATCATTATTTTTTATATATATTTGTATCTCTATGGTCAAATTTTCCTTCTTTAATATTTTTATTTGGATCTCATTATATAATTCATGAATCTTCATCTACATCCCAAATATTTCATGTGTTTTTTTATTCCAACATGACAAACTCTCTAACCTGGAGAGAAACCCTGTGGCATATCCCATCCACCATTGGTTGGACTTTTTCATTGATACAATGTAACCAACTTCTCCACATCATTAATATTATTATTTATTAATTCATCACCACTTCCATATTGAGAATTCCCATAGTGTAGTGTAAAACCAACGACATAGCCTCTATCTCTATTTTATCCCCCACTGGCTTCCACAACTCATGGCTGGCCTACGGTGTGGTAAGTGTGAATTATCCAGTAGCTCATAAATTTTCTTTCATATTCCATGGTGATCCCTATAGTGGAGAAATTGAAAACCTAGTGACCCTTATGAATCCTATGAGAGTTTTATGTTACCCTTACGCAATGTTAAGAAAATGATTGTTACCTTTACACATTTATGGAGGATCATGGAGTGCCTTTAAATAGTGTATATCCTTACCTTTAAAAAGATTTTTGAAATTCATAGGTACCCTTACATATCCTAAAACATACCATTATGCATCATTTAAAAAACACTAGGTACCTTTATGCATCAGTTATTGAAATTTATGTAGTGCTGGATATACCATTACAGAACCTTATTTACCTTTTACATATCAACTATAAATTACTCTTTCATTGAGGTATAGTGAATTTCACACTTACAAATCCTTTAGGCCATGTGTAAGGGTAAAAAATAACTTAAACAATTTCATAAAATTTCAAAATTCATCATTTCTCCTATTTTTCCATATTAATTCTATAAATGAAAATCAACTATATTTAAAGAAATCCATTAATTATAGGTGATAATAAATAAAAACATTAAAATACCATAGTAAAATGTAAAAAACAGTATAAAAATAAGTGCATCAATTATTATACAACATGATCCTATAGTAAAAAGTGGTTCTTTTCAATTTCACCCTTATGAGAAGATTTATCCCACCGCTTATATTTAGTTGGTAGTTGCGATGCATTATTTTAAGTGTTGGTGAAATTATATATTTAATGAAAAACATACTATTTATAAATACCATTGAAGTATTAAAAATATCTTATTTCATATAGATTTAAACATTAGGTGGAGATTATAGGTGGAATAATTATAGGTACTAGACATTGATTTTTTATACAATCATGATAAAGTAAATGTGGTTATATATTCTCTTAGTAGGAATTTGTAAACATAAATGGTAAAATAATATTATAAGGAATGATGGTTGATGATTCCTTTCATGTAAGTGTACTTGGATATGAAGAAAGAGTAGAATTATATGTTTTTTATCAAGTATATAGGAACATTATATCTAGTTTATTGAATTCTATAACAGAAGTTTTATTTTGAATGATAATGACTAAATTTAATTCTAAATAGAGGGGAGACCAATAATGAATAGTCTTAGTCTCTTGAGGTTTCTCTTTATTTCAGGAAGAGTTTTACGTTATCTGTTTTCTTAAGGAAATAAGTTATGAATGATATTCATCATTCTAGTTGGGTCATACAACTAGGTTATATAAAAATTTATTATTATATTAAACATCAATATTTGGGGCCTTAAATGAGGCATCTAATTTTTGAATATATTACACTTTGTATCACATATCAACAAGTGAAGGAGGAGCATCATAAATATGCTAAATTATTACAACAACTTACTATTCCTACATTTTAATTAGGATGAAATGTATTTGGATATTGTGATCATACTACCTCAATTTCAAAATGAAATGAATAATATATTTGTTATTTTTAATCAATTGACTAAATCAAATCATTTTAATTAAATCAAAAAGATCATGAATATGGAATAACTTAGAAAACTCTATATAATAGAAATTGCGATGTTTTAGGGGGAAACCCACTTCTATTATTTATAACCAAGATCCCCATTTCCAATAATTGTTTTGGAATAATCGATAAGATTATATGGGAATTAAATTAAAGATTAGTAGAATATATCATCCATAGACCAATTGTTAGATGGAGTGAATTATTTGATTGTTCAAGATATTCTCTATTCATGCATTCTAGAATTTGGAGGTTCATGAGAGGTCCATTAATAATAGATTGTGAACTCTTATAAAAATAAATACTATAACTTGATTAAAATATATATATTTATAGTCTTGTATGATATTATATGTCAATATTATTTATGTAGGTTTGAACTAGGTTAAAATTATTTATTGGGATTGACTACTGAGAAAGAAATAATGGATATGATCCAGTTAATTCTAAAGCAATTGATAATGAATCAGAGCCTCTAAAATCTTTATATGGTTCAATATTTTATATCTTTGGAATTTTTTATTGGTGATCAAGTGTTTATCAATCTTTCTTATTGAAATGGATATCGAATATTGGGGATCTAATGTGATCTTATATCATGATATATGATAACTTTTCATTTAATCTATCAAATATACATATATATTTACCCTTTATATGTCATAGCAGATAACTCATGGTTATATCTCAAATAGGCATTGTGGTTATCCCTATGGTTCTTCTAATATATTTTTGTATTTTTATATATTTCTAAACAATTAAAATAATAATGAAACAAGGATAGGGAAAGTGAGAAAAAAACAAGAAAAACAAAGAACATCAAATAAATATAAGAGAGGAATAAAAAAAATAAAATTAAAGTAATGTATATAATACAAAAAATCAGTTCTAGTTTAATCAACTAATTTAAAACCGATCACTAAACTACGGAATAATTTAACTATAAATACTCAACCTCACTTAGTATTAATGATGTCTAAAATCAAATACTTCTCTCGAAAAAAATGAATAAACATGCATGAGATGTATTCTAGTACATTATAGTTCTCCTAATTATAAAATGAAACATAATATATAACCATTTTTCATTAATTGTTTCCCATCCACATGTAATCATCATAATATTATTAAATTCACAAAACCTAACTTTAAATCTCTCTTTATAATTAAGCAAGTGAAGAATATGAAAAATATTAAGTAGAAGAGAGTTGAAAATAGACCGAGTGTGTGGTAATTCCATCACATCTCCCCAATTAACCTTTAAAATATTCCAAGAAAAAAGAATAATGAAAAGATCAATAATATTTTCTATCTCATGGTCGATTTTATCTTTACATACTTAAACTAGATTCATGGATTATCCCTATATGTATAGAGGCTATAGATAACATGAAGAGAGATAGATTTTTTTTGTTTACAGAACAAACAATATATCATAGACAGAGAGAGAAAGATATAGAATTGGATAATGATACTTTTACCTTATAATAAGAGTAATCCATTCTCTTAACTTGAAAAAAATATAATAAAAAAATAGTAATAGGAAGATAAATCCACGTGGAGCACTTCTAGGAGTGGATCATCAATTCCAAGTGGAGTCCCTAGTAACAGAATCCAGCCCCATAAATGAATGCCAACATCACCATATAATAAAGGAAGAAAATTCAATCCCATAACCTCTATTATTTTAATTTAAAATTTTATCCTCAATTTTATAATTTAATTAAAAAAATTGTAACTATTACCATGGTCGGACAACATTATTCCATTTGTCTAGATATATTGATGCACCCAAACTAACCTATAATAAACTTATATGCTTTATAAATTTATTTTGTTGGTGGGTCTTCTTTAATAAGGATAAAAACTCTAAACAAATATACAAGATCAACCAACCCTCAAACATCATAACACTCAAATATAGAAAAATAATCACATCTTAAGAGAGAAAAAATAATTTCTACTTTAATATATCATCTAGGATTCTATAAAGCACATGAAATGGAACCAAACTTATCTTAAAAATTGTAACATAAGAGACTACTGAATCCCCCATCCTTTATTGGAACTGAACATGAAATATACAATGATTCCATATATCATTCATCCAAGTTTGAAATTCCAATACTCATATGTTATCAACTTAAATCATCTCTAATTATCTTTTAAAGTACTCAACATCTTCAAATCTTATTTCTAGTTAGACACCGTCTTCTGTCAATCTTGCATTTCATCTTATAAAAATCAACTGATATCATATTCTCCCCCTTCATCCATGCTTAGTGTTATCAACTACTTGATTTAACTAGGATCAAATGGTATTATCATGGATTTCCCATATTTTTCCATATCTTACATCCAATTCTAGCTACCATGTCCACATTTATTTGAATAAAAGTGCCTAAATTGTTCATTTAGTTCATAACACGATCGATCTTGGGGTCATATTCAAATTCAACACAACTGGCCTTCTATATCATCTATTCCCTTAGTTCGACGATCACTTGTGTTTGTGAAAAAGTTTGACTAGGCCATAATATTATCAAATACTTTCTTGAGTAATCTTTTTTAGATGAGTCTCATGGAAAATAGTTTCCTTCAATTTTCATGACCTTTTTATAATAAAATACTAATGAAATTTCAAGAATAGAAAAGGAAAAGGTCATATAAGAACTAGAAAAAATGTCATATGAGTATAAGATTATAATATATTTGAGTTATCCTATGAAAATATTAAAAAAAGTCATACATAACACCTCTAGAAATATCATACAATCCTCAACTTCCTCAAATTTTTTAAAGTATGATGTCATATAGGACTTCAAAAAATTATCATATAGGATATTTGAAAAATAATCTCACACCCAGATATAATAGTCAAATGAAAACACCTGAAATTAAAATCAAATCCATTATTTCTCAAAATTGAAGTAAAATGAATTCAATGTAAAAGAAAAAATTTATAATATATTGAATCATTATTTATTGTAATGAAAAAAATGATTAAAAATTGTTCCAACACAAATTATTATTAAATTATAAAAATGGATCTTTATAAATTTACATTCTAGGACTTTAAAAAATTTAAATTCCTTAAATATAATATTTTAATTAAGATTTTAACAAAATCAAAAAAATATCCTAAAATTATTTTAAAATTCAATCATATAAATTTTATCAATTAAACATGGAAATTCATCATTTAATAAAAATCACTAATGAATTCAATTTTCATCACAATTCTTCCCATTATAAAGTATTTATCATAAAACACTCATTTAAACACAAAAAATCATCTAAGGGGTGGGAAACCATGCATCAAATTAAGGAAAAATCAAATTCTATAACACATAATTTTTTATTTTCCTCAAATAGTCAACCAGTCAAATTCAGTGGAAATGTATAAATCTCAAGCATAAAAAACTAAGGTGAATTGTTTTTGAAAATATTTCCTCTATATACCATCTCAATAAGGAAATGTGATTCCCCTTTTAAAGTAAAATTATTTTAATGGAATTTTGGATTCCATTTTTACAAAAATTATTAACATTAAAAATTTTAAAAATAATTAAATACACTTTAATTTTCATTCAATTGGAACTTCCAAACATCTCTTTACCACAAGTTTAATAGACACACATAATAAAAAAGAGAATAATTTGATTCAATTAAATCTAATGGAAAAAATAATAATAAATAATAATGAATAATTAACCATTCCATTGGTAAATGAATAATTAATTAAGAATTAAATGTTTAAGTTCTATTTTTATTTTCATTTTATCCAATTTTTTATACATACCTTATGAGTTTAATTTGTATTAAAAAGTTAAAAGTTAATGATGAATGAAAACAATTATTCCAAAACCATACCAAAATAATGTTTTTTAATATAATAATAAAATGATGCATCCAATTATACCCTAGTGTTAATAGGGACTAACCACATAAAATTAAAATCAAAACCTTCAAACCTAAGAAAAATTGTCCCCTAATGTAATTTTTTATGTGATCCTACAAGGCTAATTTTTTTTGAAAAATTTTATGGGGTTTTTTCTGTGTAATGAAATGAATTATAGTTTATCAAATTAAACAACACTCCCCTAAACATAAAAACAAACATTTCCCCTATCACGAACCATCCCCTGGGGCCCGTTCTGTGACTACCCCAAGCCCACCTTCTATAGTCTAGGGGCTAGAGACTAGCACCAAATGCATAATTCTCTAAAACTGGGAAGGAATTTCCTTTAAACCTGTAAACACACAGAAAATCATGCACACAGATGGATGAAATACCCAGTAAACTGTATAAAAAAAGATTTCTAAAAGTAAAAGGGGCCAGAATACAAGCCCTAACAGAATGTACAAGAGTCTGAAATTACAAGTACAACTGAGGAAAAAAGGAAAAACAGCTACTGGATCATCCTCTAGGGTTCCTACCTGAAGGATAGGTATAGATCGCCTCCTCAGTACTCCATGTATGAAAATATCCTCTAGGTACCGTCTCGCTATATGGTCCACCTCCAGGTACTGTACAGTCCTGGTACTCTCAGCCTCAACCACCGCTGTCCATCGTCTGCATCCAACACAACAAGGTGCGGGCATAGCCCATGCAGGGGTGAGTATAAAAATACTCAGTAGGGACCCCGGGACCCTATAGGTATCACAATATCCAACAAGTATAAAACAAAAAGTATAAAATCAATAGATAACCTTACTTAGGTATATGCCCATACATATACCTAAGTTATCAAGTGATCCATCTCGATCATGAGGAAAACACAAAAAAAAACTGACTCATCTCAAACCAGGTTTTTATTCTAGGGGGTAGTATCAAGTAATATCCCCAATCACATTGTCGAAACCACGGATTATAGAGAACTCCTCCTCTATCGAGTACAGTGGGTCTGGCATGACACCAAGCGCGCTTCCCACTAACCTTGGACTGCTAAGGTACTCCTCCAATCGAGTACTATGGATGTGCCGCATCACCCAACGTGCTCCCCACCATGGGTCTACCACATCACCAAGTGAACTCCCCCTCGTATCTTGCTAAGGTAATCCTCATGTCGAGTATCGTGTGTCTGCCGCGAAACCAAGGTGCTTCCCACTGGGCTAGTAGAGTCGCTCTGAGTCAAAACGGTCAGCAGTCGTCAGGTCTCAGCCAGCTGCTAGGTCTCTGCACTACACTTTCTCATCTCCGGGAGCATCCACTCCACGAGCTACTGGTCAATACTCCAACTATCATTAAGTCACATGAAGAAGTATCTCAAAGGTCTTCCACGTCATAGGGGTCTCAACACAATAGATGGCGTGTCAATAAGACGCCTGATCTGTGAGTTATTAGCCATTTAGTCCCAGGGTCCTGGTTGGATTTGTGCACGATCCAACCTGATAGTTTCCCATCTCAAACCAAAACTCTAGTTGAGTATACTCAAAGGGACGGTCTCACTCCAAGATTTCCAACACCGCTGATGGTTCGTCAAATGGACATCTGGTGCTAAACATTTGGCCAAAAGTAAGTAAAGGGTTATAGTGGGCCCGAGTCCGGTCTGACCCAACCTGACCTAGCATGGGTTGAACTGGTTCAGGTCGACTCGGCCCGACCCACTGGGTCAAGCCCGACCCATGATGCGTCCTAGTCTGCTGGGGGTCCGGCAAGCCGTGAGGGCTGTAAGGGGCCATAGAGAAACGGGGCGGCTCAGTCGTGGGGTGCCGTGAGGGGGTGCGGGGCCAGTTCGGCTAGGGCGCCACGAGGGTAGGGGCCGGTTCAGCTGGGGCACCATGAGGGGAACGAGTCGGTTTGGCTGGGGTGCCGCGAGGGGCGTGGGACAGTTCGGCCGGGGTGTCAAGAGGGGCGCGGGCTGAGGTGGCTCGACCGGCGGGTGGCACAACCGGTGGTTGGCATAGACGGGGTGGCTCAGCCAGCAAGCAGCATGAGCCGGGGCATAGGGCCAATTTGGCCCAGGGCGGTGTGACACAACGAGGGCGGACATCCGGTTTGGCCGGATGGCTGGTGCACGTGCGAGGGTGGCATGGGTCACGGTGGCCATGGGTGGTAGCTTTGTTGCCTTCATCACCTTCGTCTCCTTCCTTCAATTCAATGAACACCACAAAGAATAACGACAGAGGAGTCGGGCCATGTTGGTTTGAGCTGCGCCCTCTACGTTAGGGTGGTAGCATATGGTTCACAAGAACTAAGTAAAGAACATCAACCATGATCTTCCATAATTTATTAATTCCCAATCCCGCACAAGACAAGAAGGGATTACCTGGAAAGTGATAAACAGAAAGAATTAAAACCCTACCTCGGGTTGATATGTCAATATAGTCTTGGGAAAGAAGACTTATCATTGGGAAAAAGACAGATTTTGGTTTGTTGTAGTTGAAGACGTCCTATGTTGGAGGAAGTCTCAAGGAAGAAGGTCAAAGTCAGGTTCGGCGTTCTTCGTCGGCGTTCTTCATTGGGAGAACGTGTTCTTATTTTGGAGAAATAGTTCTTCATTGGAGAGCTTTTCTCCCAAGGCTCCACCAAAAAGAAAATGGCCAATTAATGTGTTTTCCCCAACTTTAATCGTTGGCACAAATTCAAAATAGCCTAATTAAACACCTACGTTGGAACATTTAATTAAGGTGGGTTGGCGTAATTAATGTGGAGGAATCTCAAGAGGCTCCTCCACATTAATGAGGGGGGTTGAGTGGTTTCTTCTCCCCCCATTAATAGGGGTCGGGTGGTCCCCACCCCTAAGTACAATTTGGGAGGTTATTGAAAACTTGGGTGGTCCCCACCACAATCAAACATGAAGAGGAGGTTTAGTTCTGGTGGACCCCACCTAGGAACATCCACATGGAGGGTGGTTACAACAAAAATAAAATAAATTGTGTTTTTATTTTATTTATTATTTCCACGAAACACCCAAAAACTAACTTTCACCCTCGACCATCTACCATCGTGGTGAAAGTCTCCTTAAGCGAATACCAGTGATGTGAGTTCAACGGTGCCCTCAGATTCTAATTCTGAGCACCAGTTCAAAAGTTAAAAAAACCCAGTCACACATTTACCGAACGTACTAGAAATAATGTTCAGAAATTCATTCATGGCACTTCGGGCCTTGGAATCATGCGACGTCAATTTTCACCTACTCATAAAATTCCCATATATTTTAAAAAAATTACATTAAAATTCTGGGTCTTTACATTATCCCCACCTCAGTGATCTATGTCCCTGTAATCCACAACTCAAACTAGGTAAACAAGTGGGGGGGTACATAACATGCATCTGAGCCTCCCGCTCCCATGTTCTCTCCTGAAGGTTCCCGTGTTACCAGGGAACACACACTAGAGGTATCAACAAACCATAAAGGACCCACTCCTATCGATCCTCAATCTCTATTAGAACATCCGTAAAAGTCACCCCATCGTCGATGTCCAGCTCGCCATGGTTGAAGATGTGAGAAGGGTTGTGCACGTATCTCCTCAGCTAGGATAGGTGGTAGAGGTCGTGCACCTGGTGCAACTGAGTAGGAAGATCTAATCATTAATCCACCTTGCCTACTTTACTGAGGACCTGGAATAGTTTGATGAACCACAGAGATAACTTGCCTCCTCTTACAAATCTCCATAGACCTCATCAGGGTGAGACCCATAGAACGACGTGGTCGCCATCCTCGAACTCCAGAGGTCTCCGTCTCCTGTCAGCATTTGACTTCTGCCTGCTCTGTGTAGTCTTCATATACTCCTAGATGATCTGCACCTTCTCTGTGATAGCCTGTACCATCTCTTGTCCCACTAGTGCTGACTCCCCTGGGTCAGTCCAACACAAAGGTGACCTGCAAGGTTGCCAATAAAATGCCTCAAGAGGTGTCATCCCAATGGTGGAGTGATAGCTGTTTTTGTATGAAAAATGCACCAAAGGTAAGTGATCCTCCCATCTACGACTGAAGTTGAGGACACAAGAACGCAACATGTCCTTGAGGTTATGAAGTGTCCGCTCAGTCTGACCATCCATCTGAGGATGGAAGGCGTTGCTCAAATTAAGCTGTGTCCCGAAAGGTTCCTGCAACCCCTTCCATAGACGGGAAGTAAAACCCATGTCACGATCAGATACAATCATCAAAGGTACACCTTGTAGCCGCACAATCTACTGCACATATAGGTGTCCCATTCTCTCTACTAAACCCTACTCTCTGATTGGTAGGAAGTGGGCCGACTTGGTGAGTCGTTCGATGATCACCCAAATCGAATCATGTCCCTTGGATGTACGTGGAAGTCCTGTCATGAAGTCCATGGATATCCCATCCCACTTCCACTCTGGGACCTCTAATGGATGAACCAAGCCTGCTGGTACCTGATGCTCTGCCTTCACTTGCTGACAAGTGAGGCATTGAGAGACAAACTCTGCTATTGCTTTCTTCATTCTCAGCCACCAGTGCTGTCGTCGTAAGTCCTGTTACATCTTCTCTACTTCTAGATGTACCACTGGAGGGGATTTGTGGAACTCCCTCAACACTTCTCTTGAAGTGAAACTAGTACCATGATATGTCCTCTAAAGAGGATGACGTGCTCCCCCCTTTAGAAAATCCATCGGGTGCCTGCTCTATGGATATATGATCACGTCGTGTCTCGCAGTCGGTGTACCCAGACTGTGCATTATTGACTCACTGAAGGAGTGGGGGAGTGACTGTAAGAGATTGAAGAAAAGATGCTCCATCCCAATCCACAAAGGATATCTATAAAGCGTCCAGCTGCTTCAACGCCTCACCTAGAAGTTGTATACCAGATCTCCTACTGAGTGCATCTGCAACAACATTCGCCTTCCTAAGAGTATAGACTATCTCGAAGTCATAGTCATGGAGGAACTCAAGCCAACGTCACTATATCAAGTTCTAGTCCTTCTGATAGAAGATATACGTGAGACTCTTGTGATCAGAGTACACTGTAAAATGTTCTCCCATCAGATAGTGTCTCCACATCTTCAAGGCGAAGACCACTACTGCTATCTCCAGGTCATGGGTAGCATAGTTCTACTCATGTCGTCTCAGCTGTCGAGAACCATATGCGACCACTGATTTCTCGTGCATCAGGACACATCCGAGTCTGATCCCTGATGCATCACAATAGACTATGTACCCTATGTCTTCCTCTGGAAGCCTCAGGATGGGGGCACTAGTCAGCCTCTGCCTCATCTCCTGAAAACTCCATCGGCATCTATCTGACCACACGAAGGGTTGCCCCTTCTTCGTCAAGGATGATAATGGTGCTGTAATTTGGGATAAATCTATCACAAATATCCAGTAATACCCAGCCAAA
The DNA here is from genome assembly GCA_963277665.1 of Viscum album. Taxonomy (NCBI): domain Eukaryota; kingdom Viridiplantae; phylum Streptophyta; class Magnoliopsida; order Santalales; family Viscaceae; genus Viscum; species Viscum album. The sequence goes on along the minus strand of OY728152.1, from coordinate 1,928,446,037 downwards.
CCCAAGAAACTCCGTACTTTCGCCACACTCCTGGGTGGCTCCCAAGAAAGTACCACCTCAATCTTTGCTGGATCCACTACAACTCCAGCCTCCAAGATTACAAGTCCCATAAAGTGAACCTATCAGATCCAGAACTGGCACTTCGAGAGCTTACCATAAATTTGGTGCCCTTGGAGTGTGTCCAGTACTACCCACAAATGGTATGCATTCTTCTCCTCAGTAGTCGAGTAGATCAGAATGTCATCGATGAAGACTACTATGAAGTGACCAAGATACGGCTGAAAGATCCTATTCATGAGCCCCATGAACACTAATGGAACATTGGTTACACCGAATGGCATAACCAAGAACTTATAATAGTCATACCAACATCTGAAAGCCATCTTCTACACATCCTCCTCTCATACTCTGAGCTGGTGAAAGCCTGATCTGAGGTCTATATTCAAGAACAATTGTGCTCCCTTCAGCTGATCAAAGAGTTCATCAATCCTCGAGAGTGGGTACTTATTCATCATAGTCACCTAGTTCAGGTGTCGATAGATAACACAAAGCCTCAAGCTCCCATCTACCTTCTTGGTGAATAGAATCAGGGCTGCCCAAGGAGAAACACTAGGCTGGATGAATCCCTTCCCCTGCAAGTCCTCCAGCTATAACAACAACTCACAAAGCTCAGTGGGATCCATCTGATATGCTGGTGTAGATATCGGTGCCTTCCTGGGGTACAAATAAATGTAAAATTCCACCTCTATGGAAGGAGGTAGACCTGAAACATCATCAGGGAAGAAATCCATGTAGTGGTCCACCACTATAGGATAACTCAGACTCTCCACATCAATAGCTCCAAGGGTAAGGCTAGCCAACTGATGAGTGATCAGCTGCACTCTCCTCTGAGCAAGTCCATCCTGTGCTGCAAAGGCTCCCTTCTTGCCGATGATGGTAAACCTGGTCCCATATGTGAGGACACACCACACTTTTCACCTAATATAGTAAATATGAACATGGATTGAAGATAACCAGTCCATACCCAAGATGACGTCATAAGGCCTCGACGCCGTTACTAGGAGATCCCAACCGAAGCTCTTGCATCCTAGAGTAAGCTCACACTACCGAAACTAGTGTGTAATCGTCGAATCTTCTTCCATAGGATTATTTAGACGTAAGGATCGAGAAAACAGCTCCGTCAAAATCTCTGAGCTCTAAATGAGGGAAGTAGCAATAAAAGAATTTCTGGCACATGTGTCTATAAGTACTATAGCTATGGTGGAGTATACACAGATCGTAACTCAAATAATCTCCGGAGCGCCATGATCATAAGCCTCAGCTGCCTGGAGCTGAGCTCTCCCCTATCAACATGCTCCCTGTGGTCAGGGTGGACCTCATGGTGGTGGTGGCAGTAATATCTTGAATCATCGCCCACCGCAAGATGCATGATCAACTCCTCTACCACATACTCCTACTCCCTGCAGACCTCCTCGATCAAATCTCTATCTCTTCTTGGGTGTTCCTTCGATCGTCTGCTGATCATCCGAATGGCGGGACGACCAGTCATGAACCATGTGACCCTGCCCACCACATGTGAAACACTACCCGCTCCTGGCATGTCTGTCTCTACTTCGGGTTCCTCACACAACCGATCTTGAGTCATGCAGTCGTCCACCTATATTTTTACCCCTCTTGGACCTCTGTGATGTCTGTCTGCTACCAGCTACAGAAGACTCTGGTACGTGTTGACTAATGGTGGATCTCACTACTGGAGACTTCTCATCAAGGAAACTCTCCACTAGGATGTCTCTCTCTAACACACCCTCCTCCGTCGGGATGCTGAGTGAGATCACTGAAGCCCTGATCTCCTGCCTGAGTCCCTGATCGAAGGTCCGATCTCTGAATAATGGGTCTCGCACCATATCGGTGGAGTAGCGTGAGAGGTCTGTGAACCTCACCGAGTACTGAGCTACAATTATGCTGCCTTGCTACAGATGAAGTAGCTCTTGAATGCGCACTGAGAAAAGATTTTCTGGAAAAAACTCTGCCCTAAACAGGATCTCAAAGTCTACCCAAAGAAGCATCACCTCGTCGTGAACTTGGAGCATCAAGCTCCACCATCTACCCGCTGCTGCTTGTAGAAGGTTGGCAGCCAGAATCACCATGGGATTGGATGGTGTGCCTACCAATTAGAAAACACTCACCATGGCCTCCAGCCAATCCTCAGCTACCTGAGGGTCTGTCTCTCCCCTAAACCAGGGTGTCCTCTGGCACTGGAACTCATGCAACGTGTTCAAGCTGCGTGAAATGTCTACTGCTGGGGCTGATGGCATCGGTAGACCAACAGGTAATGGTACCGATGGTTCCTCTACTGGAAGAGGGCCCTAAACCAAATCCTCTTTCCTCGGTGGGATATCAATGCATACAACTCTTGGAACTCTAGCTAGCTGTCAGCGTGGAGGAATCCTAAAAAGAAACAGGTGCGCTGTGGTTAAAATTTATACCTGGTGAGCTGACATAAAGAAAACTTTTGAAAACACTCACGTAATTAGTGTCATCATGTACTAAGTCAGAAATCAGAAATCAGGGTCCTGGTGTACAGATACGTCGGCCACCGCACCAAAACAGGACTCCCTGAACTGAAAACCACACTCAGTACACTTAACACTATTGCTTCACAGAAAAGATCAAAGTCTTAGTTCTGTAGTAGAACCAACTCCTCTAACACCAATTTGTCATGACCTGTCCCCCGGGGCCTGCGCCGTGACTACCCCAAGACCACCTTCCATAGGCCAGGGGATGGTGACTAGCACCAAAGGTGTAATTCCCTAAAACATGAAAGTTATTGCCTTTAAACCTATAAACATACACACAAGAAATCCCACAGCTGGAAGAAATACCAAGTAAGCTGTATAACAAAAGAGTGTTGAAAGTCAATGTTTGACCAGTTAGTAGGAAGGAAAATCTATGCTAGATCTCTCATGTGAATAAGAAGGATATTAAAATAGGATTGAGGATTATGAACCACCAACTCTAATTTGTGTGTTGATTTGTATCTTGAGGATTATTCTCTCATTGTGATGATGAAATAGGGGATTATTATTTATCTTTAAAAGATTAAATTTTTTTTAATTTGGGTTATATGAACCGAAGTTGAAATATAATGAACTCTAAGATGGGTTGAAGATCATGATCACTGAAGTTAATCGATGTAGAAAGTTTATGAATAATTTGAATCAAGATATAAATTTATCATATATATCAAAGCTCATAAGATAAATTATAAATGTTCTAGAAGAATAACACCCATGTTTTATTAGTTGAAGTTGATGAAAAATATAGTCTGATTTAATGTTTTATATCATTCACTCTATTTTTCTTTTAGTTACATGTGATTTTTTTTAAGTATGAGGGCCTCAACATTCCAATTTCGACGGTCAACAGGGTGTGGGTCAACACTCATCCAACGATCAATTAAATGATTGTGAGAAGTTTAAGATGTGGATAACATGGTTGAAGTCATTGATTTTTTTTGAGTTCTATGCATGAGGCATAGGACCACCTAGGTAGAATAATTAAGGGATTTTGATCCACATGTATGTGTCATTGAGTTTCTCATAGGATGTTTTTTCCTTTTAGGAATTATTGAGTTGATGTTTGATGAGGGTGATTCTATTCCTAAAATTAAGGCCTTGTGGGGTGTGCCAACAAGATAAAATTATAAACATCCATTACTGATGTGCATGAAAAAAAATTCCTAAATATTTTCCTGTTTATGAATTTGAAGAGGTCTAGCATACAAGGGAATCCTTTCAAGTCGTCTCTAGAATCAGTTTTCCAAATTTTACCTTGATGTTGTCATATATTTGAGGATCAAATTGAGGAAGAAGATAAAATTATAATGAATGAAAATAAATTGATAAATAATTAAATGTGTGTCAGATGGAGCATTTAATGGACCGTATAGGGATTTTGTAGAGGTTATTGAGAGAGTAATTATATGTTAAATTAGTAGTGATAGAAGGTAAAAATATTTTCACACCCATTCAGTGGTAATATAAATGCAGTAAGAGAATTAAGAAAATGATTTATAGGAAAAATAAAAATAACATTTTGGAGGAATTTATGAATGAGATTAATTACACATAGTCTTCTAGAAATGGGACCAGACTAGAGGTGATAGAAGCATTTAAGGTAGAAACATGTGGATAAAGAGTTGAATAAAGGAGGTAATCCCAAAAGAGAAGCTCATTTCCTATTTTACTTTCTTCGTATTTACTATATCCATGATAAATTTATTGAATATTTTTGTTACAACTGATATGTTTAACTATATGTTTTTAGGGTCATTGGTCTATAATGAGTTGAATTCATATCACTTATTTATGATTTAGTTTAATTCATGCAATTCTATGTTATTCTTGATTTAATGCAGTTTTTATTTTCTCTAAATACAATTCAATATTGATGAATGGAAATAGAGTTGAATAATTTTTAATGGATGAAAATGAAGTTCCACTACACCTAAATAGAAATACTTGGTGATGTTTCACTAGAAGTTCACAATGTGTCATTTTTTATTTTACTATTTTCAGTTTCACTTCATCATGAACATATGTTTTCCTTAATTTGTGTACTAGAGGGTGATGAGTAGGGGATTATTTAAAATGGAAACTTTATCTGAATTAATTCATTTAGAAAAGTTTTATATTCTATTTTATCCCTGAAGAAACGTCTATTTCTTGAGATTTTAATAGAAATATTGACCCTTAGGAGAGAGAAATGGTAATGTCTATTCACATAAAGATAGTTTAGTATTTCAGAACACTTTTTACACATCTTTCAAAACTTTAATAGTTAATTATGATGCATGAGTAGTGATAATTATTTAATATATATTATCTAGTTTCCCTTAACACCATACCAATCTTGTAATGACTCCAAAATTATTGTTTTTAACTTTTAAAAATATTTAAAAATATTTTCAATGTTAGGCACTGAGCCAACATGAAGTTTCGATACATATGGGGGATCGATATTGATATATTAAAAACATTGAATATATTATATCAGGTGTATATAGTTTTTTTTTGAAATACTAGAATATCTCATGACTGGGGTGTCATATAGGAAAATTGAAACTTTCATTAAATCCAAAATATATGTTTCACCATTGGTGACACATAAGTTTTGTCTACATCTGGAGTTTCAGTTAAGTGCAGTTATGGGAAGATGTTAGATTAAATTAAATTTGTTAGATGAATTAGTGGATTTAATTTATTAATAAATTCCATTAAACCTATCCAATATATATTAAATCCTTTTTGTATCTCATCTCTATGGGTTGGCCACATAACGATAGAGATTGTAGGAGAGTGTCATACATGAGCTTTTTGGCGGGTGACCACGAGATCAAGGATCGATGATGAACAAACAAGGATAATTGTGAAGAAAATGATGAATAAATAGATTTTTAAATGGGTTCATAAGCATAAACATATTCACCCATGATCGATATGAATATATGGTTGAAATTTTTATTTTTTTGGTTTATCCCAATTCATTGAATATTGTTATGAACAAGAATGAATTCATTTAAAATAAATTCATGTATCTTTCATTATTGATTTATACAATTGAATATTTTCTTCCTAGAAATAAGAATTAATGATTAGTTTACCCCAACAACCTCTAATTATTCCACCAATAATGTTGTACTAACTATAGAATATGCAATGTTTGTTTATCAGTTTTGTGTTTCATTCCTTTATCCCTATGTTATTTGATTTTTTATTATCGATATTTCAATTGATAGATTATTTTATTATAACTGGGAACTCTATCATTGTAAAATTAGTCTTTTTTTTCAACAAATAATTGTTTTAGGTTCGATATTGTGTTTTGAGATATGAAAGAGGTGTGAAGGTGATGACAGAGATCCGATAATGGTGTAAGTAATGGTGGTTTCAAGAGATGGATCATGTGGTCACTCTAGAGGTTATACATAGTGAAATTTATGAGGAAATAGTTTCTAGAATCCATCCACTAGTGAAAATATGGGCTTGATCAATGTATATCCAAGAATTTTTGCTGAGATTCATGATGGAGGAGAACGAGATGATGGTGTGGGAAAAATCATTGATGAATATGGAATAATGAATTTTTAGTGACTACAAAACATGTAGTTTGGAAGAACACACACTATTTATCCCATTCTATTTAGTTTCTAGGGTTTACCTAGAGATTAAATAGCACCTTCCATGTGGGTGATCCACATGTCATGTGATCCATATCGAGCCAGATCACCATGTATAGGGAGTACACACCCATGAAGAAATGTGACCCCACATGCTGTTTGTGTTCGGGTACACACCATATACTTTATAAGCACATGGACATGGGATGATGTCACATGACTGAGTCCCAGGTTGACCGCTACACACCATGTGTCAATAATACTTATCATTCATCTAGATAAAAAAATTAATGTGAGATGAAATTACGTAGATAGAACTTGAATTAGTGAGATAAATCATATAACCCATTTAGAATGTAGTGTACTCATTCCTAGGTAGGTTATATCTCCCAATTTATTTATTATAGATTCTGTTTTAGTGTGGGTGGGTTTCCGTGTATAGGTTTGAGTTTTCTCAGTCCACCCCTATAAGAGTTCCACACGAAATCTCTATTGATAACAAGAAATAATATCCCCTTGGTATATTAGATGTGGTATCTCTATATGAGGAATGAGGTAGGAACCTCATTCCCATATTTCCCTAAGTAGGGTTAGGTATAAAGAAAACTATAAACTGGGCATTTGATCCACTTCATTGTGGGGTATTCTAGTTAGCATAATGTATCTCCCATTACCCGTAACTGTGATCCCTTAGATGTGTATCATAATATTTTATATTTTTATGTGGTGTAGTCTGATCAAGTGAGTATCTCATTTTATGCCTCTCATTCCCTCCATGAATAAATATGTAAATGACCAATGAACATAACCTCTTGGATGAGATCCACTAGTGTTAACAAGACCCGAGGAGTGGGTTATCTCTAATGAGTGTTGTCATGGAGCCTTGAACAAAATACCAAAATAGGTAGTGAGGATAGAAATAAACTAGAGACTAGGATTATTCCTCAATTATATCTATGTTATCTTGTTTATCCTCTTTATTTTTTTTACTTATAGAAGATTCATTTTTGGATGATTATTCTTTACTAATTTCAGGGTGTCCCGCTAGGAATGATTATAATGTACCTTGTATGGGTTATTCCTATAAATTTTTGGTATTATGTAGATCTGAAGAATCTCAATGAAGTCCACGATGGACTAGGAGAAAGTGCATCTTAACAGTTCTAGACAAACTATAGATTGATCCATGAGTTTTATTTTGGTAGAAAAGCACTTTGGTTAGCAGGTCTAAATCTTCTTTAGTATTGGTGTACTTATATATGGACCATTTTTATTTTTTATTTCCTTATGTCATACTCTAATGTTTGATTAAAATGGTTCATTCATGAATTATGTTCATACTATTTATGTTTATTTACTATTTTACTTGGTGGATTTGAATATGTGTGTACATGTAATTTATTATAAGGCCTCCCATGTGTGTGATATGACTGCTCGATACTAGTCATTAGACCATAGAATATCAGAGGTGGGATTGGGTTTTCAATCATGAATTACCATTTTCTATGAAGACCCCATTGGTTTGGGTCTTGATAGAGTGGTGTTAAAGCATGTTTTGTATTTGGACCAGAGTTTGAAGATAGTCTATCTATATGGATTAGTTTGGGATCTAGGGAAACAATGTTAATATGTTTGAAGTTTGGATATCAGGCTAGGAAACCTAGTTATGGCGTGGTGGATGAAATATCCATTCACCTAGACTCCAATAAAATTATTTATGACTCGGTACATGTAGATAATGGTTATAGGTAAAACAATGGTACATACATCATATAAGAATGGATTTTGGTTTCCGTGCCCTTATTGAGTCAGCTCCATTAATATTCTCTTGGACCACAGTACATATTTACTACCACGAGATGATTTCATGATGACAACCAATGAGGATTCCATAATGGATTTATAGTTATAACCCGATGGGTGATTAGGTCTCTACGTAGAGACCTGATCATGAGGTTTTCTCTCTGGGTGTATAGTGAGTAGTAATTAAATTAGTTGAGAAGAATGTAAAAGAACCTCTTGTAGTTTATCTAGATGCATCATAATAGACCAAAAAATGGTTGTCTTTGATGGTGTTTGATAATGATACACATAGTATAAGATCAAATTATGAGTTTCAAAGGCATAACCCACCCAAATTCTAGGTCGAGTAGGACTAACTAATATTAGGCGGGAGACATAAGACTAAAATTTCATGAAATAAGAGGCTATGACAAGAATAAGTTTTTTGGGGAGGATCCAATCCACTTGGGGAGAGGTGTTGTTACACCTAATATAGAAACGGTCACACGACACGAGTATTTATGACCCATTGGTTAGTAGAAGTTAAAGAGAATATAGATGATATATCGAGTAGGAGGCATCATCATGTGTAGGGAGGTCCATAGGGATATAAATATGAAATATGAATTGAGAGTGTTTTAGGTGGTGGATGAAAAAACAATCCGACAACATCGCCACCACCTCCAGGAGGCCCAAATTAGGCTTAGGGAGTTAGAAGTTAGTTATTTTGAAAACTATAGGCTGTGGAATCTTATAACCCTAAAGTTACAGGCATGGTACTATATACGATTCATGTATTCTTGCCTTTAACCGTAATGTTTCTAGACACAAGTGAGATCCTTCATTCCTTGTTTCACCCCTGGTGAGAGATATTGAGATTATAGTAGATTCCCTATGCTGAACCCTGATATTAGAGACTCTATATTTGGTTTTTTGAATGATCAAACTCTTATATTGGCAATAGGACTTGACCCTTGATGTTGGTAGTTTTTCGTGGGATATATTTATAATAATGATGAGGCCTAGTGATTTTATTCTAGGTATGGACTAGATCTCCATAGTTTGTGCATATTTTTAATATAATTGATGATGTTTTGTGTTCATCTGGGTAGATGGGATAATATTTACAATCATTGGTGATAAATAATCATAGGAAGAGCATGCTAGGATTGAATGTAGGAGGATACAACCGATTTATAGTATTTGGATATTATGACCCTTTTAGAAGCTTATGCCATGGTCTTTTAGTTTCCTAGAGTAGTGTGGATGTGTGAGAAAATATTCTATAAGAATTTTCCATCATTACCTCCACATCGATATATTAATATCGTGAATGGATATGTACCCAGGGATAACCCTAATATATATCCAACATATTAGATGGACCTTTAGAGCTATGAGAATTGAAGGTGTTGTTTTAGGATTTTCATATGAATTGTTTTTTTATTCATAGTGTTTCCCCTATTAATCCCCATTTTTTTCATGGATAAGGATGAGAGGATGAGAATATAATATCTTATCATGAAATCAAGTGACTATCAAGAATAAGTATGAACATTTGAGAATTGATGACTTCTTAAACCATTTGAATCGGGAAAAGTGGGTCTCAATGTTTGAAATCATGTTAGGTTTTCACCATCTACAATTTAGAGAAGGGTATATACCAAATTAAACATTCTAGAGATGGTTCGATCACAAATTACATTGTATAATATCCCATGTATTGGGACATGTTAAAATTTTCAATGGAATTTAAGATTTGTGTTTGGTGGAGGGAAAATATATTAACTTAGATTTGGAAATTAATTCTATGTGTTAAAGAAATTAAAAGTTTTTTAGATTAGGTTTAAGATTGATATGTTTATCAACTATTAAGATGATTTTTTTGGAGATATAGGATTAAAAAAATCCGTATAGGGAGAAACAAATAGTTGCACACAGTTGGCGCAAGGTTCATGCAAACTGTGTGGCCCAAACTCTATGGCCTTTTTGTACAGGGACATGGTTTGATGAAACCAGAAATCCTTTAAAGGGAAACCATGTGAATTGATAAAGGTGTTCATAGGAACCACACATTTTTGGTGCAGGGGTTTTATAACCATGCACTGCAATCGTGTGAGGTGGGAGGTGCTTAGGATTGTAACACCTCGTAGTTGGTGCATAGTTTATAAAAACATATGGAGAAACCATGAAACTATTAATGGGGATGGAAAATTCCATTTCTACCTGCCTAGCTTAATGTATTATTTTCCTCTATCCTTTTTCATTTGTGAACAAAAAATCTCACCAACTATTCAAGCTCTCCCTCTCCCTCTTATCTATGTGTAGAGGTAACTCCTTCACAGAGTTTTAGAATAAAATCGAGTAGATTTCATTGTATCACCATTGATTAATATTTAATTTATCTTCCTTTATTTATCTATTTATTATTACTAATTGTATGCTATTTACATGTGATCTAATATGCGCTATTTTAGGGTGTTTTTCTATTCTTCCGATTTTCTCTCTTTTTAGATCGAATTGAAGCCCAATGATAGAAAAGTGAATCTTCCTAAGAATGAGGTTAGTGGTATATGTATTCTTCATAAATGTCCCATAAATTATAAATTAATCCTTTGTGCTCCATGACATACCTTTTGTGTGTCAATTATAAAATTTGAAATACCTTTAATTAAATCCTGAGATCACAACCATGACTATTCCTTATACCCCATACCTGGTTGGAGGTTATTGAACTCAAACAAAACCACTTATTAAGGTGAATACAGTTAGATGATAATATATACAATCTTTTATTTGTCATTAAACAACCCCTTGGGTTTGTTGTTTAAATGACTTAACAAATTTATAAATGTATATATGACCAAACCACCTCCTATAGTGTGTTTGCATTTTCAATAGAGATTCTAAATGGTTGAATACCATCACTTCCTATTTTAGGCCTTGAAAAAAGGAATTGGTTACTAAGAATAAATGAATTTTGTTAAGGATTTTTTTATTTAGATGAATCATGATTAATTAGAATATAGAGAGGATTTACCCTTGGCCTTGCTTAAACCATTAAATGGAAATTGTTTAATAGAATTTACATCAGCATCATTATCTTAATTAATTGTAAATTTGTTGAAAAATGAAACCATATTAATGAATTATATTGGGTGTCTTGAACCTTCCTCATAACCATTATATATATCTTAAATATTAAATGGTTGTAAAACCATATCTTAGCTTCTGTTAAAGATTTTTGGTTGTTGTGAAATAGTTAATGAAAGTATTGAAAATGATGTTTCATACTCCCATGACATGATATGTTGGAATTTATGCTTCACATAATTTATATTGATGTTGTACATGGTGTCCCTTATCATTCATTTGATACTGATTGGCCTAGAGCCTCTTATCATTCATTTGAGAAAATTGGTAATGGTGTAACTTATCTTTTATCTTACTATTGGGAATGGAATCCCTTATCATTTTATTTGAGATCATTGGGAATGACATCCCATATCATTTAATTTGAGATAATTAGTCAAGTTTTATCTTATTTATGGTATGAAACTTATTATATTATCTTTTTTGGATGCCTTGGTCATAAACCACGATTTTTCATTGATGAATGTATATTTTTTCATATAAAGATTTATATACACACACAAAAACACACACACACACATATGATGGAACATATACAGATATATTCTGGATTACGCTAAAGTAGGTACGGTCGACCATGTGTCATTTGGGGAACCTGATCATGACTTGTTTACTTTTATTACTTATTGATTTTTTATTATACGTACAAACTATTTTATTTTATACTCACAGATCATCTTACATTAAATTCCATTGGTGGTGGACTAAATTTTTTATCTCATACCCTATTTGAGGTACTGTTTGGAAATCAGATTGATCTATTGGTTGTAGGATAGGTCCCAAAATTGTGATTATTTTCTGATACTATTTTTGGGATTCAACTTAACATGGAGCTAGGGGTTGAGCATATTATCAAGATTCATACTTGAGTTGGTTCATTTTTTATTCCTTTTTTTAGACTAGTACTGTTGTTTTTATTACAAGATATATGGGTGAATTCTTTGTATTATGGTTTCCATGTTCACTCAGAGTTATTTATTTGGAAATATCATGGTCATAATTGATTATTAGTTATTAGTTTCTTCCTCATTTTACATTATAACATTATTTTCCATCCACTATTATATTACTAATCCAAAAAAAAAATCTTCATACTAAACCATCTTTAGACCGTTGGTGCTATTCAGTAGCCTTTGGCATATGGGGAGGCACAATTGGGTCCATGTGGTGAACCAGCTTGGGGCACCATTTTAGTGGCTCCTAGATTGGGACATTAAAATGTGGAATCATAGGGTTTATTTTTATTTTTATTACTATTTAGGATGGTAGGTCAGAGACTTGGAATGTGTCAAAACTTGGTAAATAACTCATGTTGGGGTCTACCTTACCCACCCACGGGGCTAAAAATTATGTTTCCTGGGATGTGAATATTCTTCAAGATAATTATTTTGTTATAGTTTATTATTTTCTCACCTTGAGTGATTGATGAATTTCCACTGATTACTAATTTATGGGATTTACCACTTGTCCTGGTATAGCAAGATATAGTGCGTGTTCATTCATCATTTCATGAACATAGGATTAACATGTCATTAGGAAGATTATCTGCACACCATCCTGCGTGATTATGTGCCATGTTTATCAGTATATTGAGTTATTATTCAACATGATTATCTGTATACCATGCTTATGTGATTATTTCCATGTCTACCTATATTTATTGATAAAGAGATAGATTTCTAGTTATTGTATGATATAAGATAGTTAAATAAAGTGTTTTCATCAGCCTAAACTATTATTTTCCATATAACTTGATGGTGGAATTATATTTAACTAGTCTAAATTTAATTAAAGAATTGAAATGGTTTAAAAATGGTTCCGGTTACTTGAAATTACAATTGAAACCTATAAGTTATAGGACCATATTGATTTGGAATTAGAGAATAATCTAACATAACATGGATATATATAAGTATAGACTATAAAACTTGTAATTCTTAAAGGAAATTTATGTTAGTTATGTATTGTTCTAATCACATATTATAAAGGCTAGTACCTTTATAAATTGTGAATAAAACACCACATAACTAAATCTGTAAATGAAAAACTAGACCAATGTAGGTCAGTTGTGGAATGTTGCTTCTATGAGGTAAACTCACTAAGGGTTTGTTAAATTTTCATAAACAGAATATTAATAGGTTGTACTAAAATAGGAGGTCATTGTTAATTTATAGAGTGGAGACTCAATAAATTGGAAATGGATAACCATATAATTTGTAACAAACAAAAATTTTATCAATGAAAATTATCTTATTACAGTTATGTTATATATTATTAATAACCTAATGATCACATCGAGAACACAATAAAAACATTATAATTTAATAATGAATGAAATTAGAGGTATTTCTATAAGTTGAGGAACCCATACCATTGAAATTGCAACTTGACATTTGGAATAGTAATGTGACCCTTATGAATTATAATACAAAAAATAGAATAGTAACCACAACTATGAAAGTATAAATAAAATTTAGCCACATTATAAATGAAAATATGAAATAATTATATGATAATATTAGAAAATAATTGTTTTAGTAATTCTTAATTAAGTGTTGATATTTTTATAAAACATAATTTTTTATTTTCAATTTTATAATTAATATAATGTTTTAAAAGAAAATTTATTTCCATAAAATGTATTCATTAGTTAATATTTAGTTGTCTTATTATTATAATATAATTTTATGATACCTTGATTAAATTTTCATTGTGTTATAAAAGTAGTTATAATTTTAAAATTGGTATTTTCCATGTAAATGATGATTTTAATTAAAAATTAAATTTCGCATATTTATAAAAATATATTCATAAAATGGATTTTATTTTTTAATTTAACATGTCAAAAAATAGTTTGGATGAGTTTTTTGGGACTTTTCTAAAATAGTTGAATGTTATCGATATAGTAAAATATGACAATTTACGGTATATATACATTATAGATTAATGAACCATTTCTTGAGTAATAAATGATTTAAGCACCATAATATCGAACTATAAATAAAAAATTTAATATATTTAGTGAAAATTCCCAAACTATTCATATTCTTGAGGAAAAATAACAAACTATGGAATAAAATAATGAGAAAAAATCCCTCTCCTTCCATACAAATACCACCCCTCACCACCTATTATCCTCACACCTCTCAAGATTTTAGACTTGTCCAAATTATTTTAAAATATCTTCCTAATACCCTCACCTATGTCCAGTAGGATTCGGTCTCAACAAAATACCAAAAACTAATCCCTCTAATGAGGTTCTCATGAATAAATATTCACGAGTTAAAATACTATTTCTTTTCTTTTAATTTCATTTCAAGTTCATTTTTTTCATATTATATCCTAGAATCCCCTCATATAAATGGAATGATAAATATAGTTCCTTAAATATAATTTACTTTTATTATTCTAATTTAATAATACATCATAATTTATTTCCCCACTCCTTTGGTACTAAAAAAATGAAAACATCATCTGTGATGGGTTAATTTATCACATTCAAGAGTGAAATTTTTTTCAATTTTCATTCCCCATCCAAGACAGATCATAAAAACATTTTTATAGTTAAAAAAGATTAAAATATATATATTAAATACTATTTAATATTTTGGAACCATTTTTTTATAAATAATATTAATTAATAAAACAAAACTAGTTGGTGATGACAAAAAAACTGCCAAAATAATCTAATCAATTACCATTAATGTCTTATCTAATGATTCAAACTCCCAAAAAAGTACCAAATTAATAATATAAAAATCTAATATTATTTATTTTAATTAATAACATATAACATCAATTATGTAAAACAATTCTCATGTTACATGATTTTACATACATGTATAAAAGTAACTGATCCTAAAAACCAAGGAAACAAATGCCCCCAAATGATGAAATTGTATATTATAACTCATAAAAATGTCCATAAATTAACTTAATAAAATTATAATAAATAAAATAAATGTATAAAAGGTTCTGAATAAATAAATTAATTTTTTTAATTTTAATATCTTGGAAATTAAAATCATGTGTAGAACACTTTCATACATAAGGTAAGGGTTTCTTTACAAACATCCATTTTTTTCTTTTGAGTTACACTTTGTCTCTATTTACCCTAATGTAACTCTAATTTATTTCTATGTAATTATTCTAAATTACATTTATATGTTCCAAACACATGTATCCAGATCATTTCATCATTCATTTTTCGGGACATTCATGTTTTAATACGGATTCCTTCTCAATTCTTCCTGATAAGAAAACATGATTAAATGGAACATCCCAATTTATTACCCATTTCCAAGTACCATCCATACTAGTTTTTAAGACACTATGTTTTTTATAAAATAACTTATTTTATCATGGAAAAATATATTTGTTCAATTTTGGTTTTATGAAAACAAATATTCTTTTTTCTCTTTAAACTCTCATTAATATTTCCTTAAATTGCACTGAATTATTTCATTTCTAAAGTTTATTAAACATTTTTTTACACGTTTCCACTTAAATTGGACATATTGTATCATGATATAATAATATTTTCCCTTATGAATGTACATGTTTGATTTAAATCCATTATTTTATGGAAACCATAATGATAGTTCCTTTTTTTATTCCTTTTTACATGACTATGATACGCAAACCCTATGATTTATCTCTTCATGCCATCCCAATAGAAGTATTATTTCAAGTCTATATACATCTTAATACTTCTAGGATGAATAGATAATTAAGAACTATGAGATTTATCTAATAGACCCTTCTTCCAATCTGGTATGTAAGGTACACATACATTGTTCTTAAACCTTATCATTACATCCTGATCAAGGTTAAACTCAGGAAAAATTTTAACTTTATTTTATAGAACTTCATCTCCCTTCTGAACCTCCTTAATATTTACTTCCATTGAGGTTTGAAATTTCATTTTAGAACGATAATATTTTTACCTTACTTTGGTATTTCTAGACCAATAATTTTTAAATCTATAAATATTGGATATTTTTTGATCCTCATCATGGATAAGATATCATGATCCTTTCGACTCAGAGCATTGGCCACCCAATTCGCTTTCCCAAGGTTGTAATGTATTGAGCAGTCATAATCCTCTATCAAATCTAACCATTTTCTGTGGTGCATGTTCAACTCCATTTGTGTGAATATATATTTTTAAATTTTATAATTAGTATATATATCACACTATTATCCATAAATATAATGCCTCTATATATTTCATGCAAAAATTACCACTGCTAACTCCAAATCATGAGTTGGGTAATTTTACTCATGAACATTTAACTGTTCCAAGGCATAAGAGATAACCATGTTATTCTCCATAAGAAAACATCCCAATCCTTTATTGGATGCATCACTATAGATTACAAACCCTTTTCCACTATAGGGTAATGTAAGCACATGTGCACTGACAAAAATTCTCTTTAGTTCCTTGAAATTTTCCACATATTCATCTGTCCATAGGAACTTGAAACCCTTCCGAGTTAACTTGGTCAAAGGATTATATTGTCAATATAAATTCTCTAAAAACAGTTGATAATATCTAGCTAAACCAAGAAATATATGGAACTCATTCAATATGGTTGGTCTGAGACAACATTAAATGGACTTTATCTTTGATGGATATACTTTTATACCATATCATTAGATAATGTGACCGAAAAATGAAACCTTTTGCAGCAAGAGTTCACAAATTGTAAAATTTTCATATAAGTTATCCTCCCTTAGGGTCTTAAGTAATGTTACCAAGTGATATTTATTATCTTAATTTCTCTTTGAATTGATAATAATATCATCTAATAATACTACGAATAACTGATTGAGGTAATCTCTAAAGAAACTATTTATTAAATCCATGAAGATAGTAGGGAAATTAGTAAAATAAAAATGTGTTACTATATATTCATAGTGTCCATACCTTGTATGGAATATCATTTTGGGTATATCCAATTTCTTGACCCTCATTTGATGATATCCATAATGAAGGCAAATCTTGGAAAAGTATTTATCTCTACATAGTTGATCGAACAAGTCCTCAATAAGGGGCAGAGGATACCTGTTCTTGATTGTTATCTTGTTCAAATACTTATAATCAATGTAGAGTAACATTTATCCATATTTCTTTTTCACAAAAAAGGTGCACCTCAAGGTGATACACATGGATGACTGAATCCCCTATCATGGTTTTCTTGGAGTTTCATCTTCAGTTCCTATAACTCAATTAGAGCTATTCTATAAGGAGTCTTGGAAATTAGTTTTGAACCAGGTATAAGTTCAAATGTGAACTCAACTTCACATTTTGGTGGAAGACTGGGAAAATCTTTCGGAAAGACATCTACAAAATCTAAAACAACATCCATGTCATCAATATCGATTTTATCCACAACCATTTGAGACAAAAAACCCTTATGAATGAGAATTAAGACCCATACACTGAATGTAATATCCATAGGAAGTTCATATTTATCATCACATTGAAGGATGATCATAAAAGGTTTTGAAATATCAAACTTAACCTCCCTTCCTTGAAAATTATTGTGGGTTTAGGCAGAGAAAACCAATCCAAGTCTAAGATGACATCAAATTCAACCGAAGGAAGAATGGAAAGATTTGTAAGAATAAAATTACCAAAAGATTCAACCGGAGAGGAATAATTAACTTGAGATGAAATAATCATTCCATTAGGGGTATGAACTGATAATTCCACATCTAATTATTTTGGTGGAATCTTAAACCCATTATAAAATTATTTATATATAAAAGTGGGTAGATCCATAATAAAATATGACATTATGAGTTCTAGAGTGGATGGTAAGTGTACCTTTCATCACATATTTATTGCACCCCTCATCATAAATAGATATTGCATGATATTTCACCTTGTACCTCGGATTAAGAGGTTGCTGACATCGATCATCATTAGCAACCCTTGGGTTTGGGAAGTGGTTAGCATAATGCATATTCTCTTTACACTTATAGTGCCGAATCATGGGTGATGAATTTTGTATTTCTATTTCTCTATTATAATTTTGAGATAACTTATTCCCATTATTTCAACAATAAATTACCCGATGACCTTACTTTCAACATTTAAAAAATTTACTGGACCCCTTAAGTAAAATTCCTCCATGATCCTTATTACATTTAGAGTATAAAGGAATACTAATCATATTTTCTACAGGGTTTTTAGAGTTTCCATTGAACTCCATATTCCTTTTATTATCAAATCCATGAGGTCGATATGTGACTTCAACCACCATTTCAACCTTGAATGCTCAATGAACAATCTCTTCATAGCTACTAAAGTATCTTATGGCCAATTCCATTATGAGACTTGGATTTAATCCACTGAAGAACGTATCAACTTTAATTTCGGGTTGGATGATAATTCTTGAAGCGTACATCACAAGTGTTATGAAATTAGACTCATAGGTACCAATAGATTCGTTATCCCTTTTATTTAAATAAAGGAACTCTTTTTATATCTTGGTACAGAGAATTTGAGGAAACTAATTATTGAAAAATAAGTTCTTGAACTTTTCCCAATAATTGGATTCAATCTAATATTACTACCTTGTACTCTGGATTAGATTCTACCACTGATCTTTTTCATCTTCTAAGTGATAAAAACCTAGAATGACTTTCTCATTATCTAAAAACTAGATAATAGAGAATATATTTTCAATAGTACTAATCCATTATTGAAAAAAAGTGGATCAAAAGACCCTCTGAAAGAAGGTTGGCATTTCCACATGAGATAATCAACAAATTTTTTTTCCCACCTTTGCTTATTTGAAAGTCCACCATGATTCATAGCTTAAGAAAGATGGGTGAGCATAGGAATGAGGTTTTTTATTCCATATCCTATAGCATTCAGTTGTGTAGAAGGATAATCGTTACATTGTATATCACAATAACCATTAATATGTTTCCTTTGGGTTCCAACCATGGACTAAAATAAAAAATCCTACAGTAATAATCAATTATCATAATGAGAAATGACATAATCATGAAAATTCACTTATAAGCTGTCAAAATTTTGAAACTTTCCTTAATATAAGAAAACTTCGGTTTATCTTTGGTTATTCATAGGCAAATTATATTTAAATACTTCATGATGGTTCTTGAATAGTTTGTGAATTCCAAAATCATATCACATGAGAGTGTCAAACTAGGTGTGAAAAAAGCCTCATTGTCATGTACCATATTACCTTGAGTCAGGCTTGAAACATCTTGTTGGATTTGTTACCCCTTGGTGCATCTATGAGAGATCCACGTCCACCTATAGTATCCAGATAGGGATATATTTCTAGGAAACCACTCACTATATCCTTTACCAAAATCCCAGTTCAATTTCTTATAATTTTCATTACTCTTTAATATATCCTTAGACATTTCTTTAGGGTTCTCACTAATGTTTTCTCATCCTAGATTCCAAAGGTTAACTAAAACTTTTCTCTGGTACCAATTATACTGACCGTATCTTTTCCTACATTAACATTACGTAACATTTTTAGAATACATAAAACATTATACAAACAGATGCCCAAAGACTGTACTAGTCTAGTGCATTTGGAAATATGGAAACATAAACACTAGTACATAAGAGAGCTACATTATCTCCATCTAGGTTCTTATTTACTAGAACCCTTCTTAGAACATCAAACATAACACATATATTCATAACCCGGGGAAGGAAACATAAAAATAAGTGAGCTCAAATTCTCAGTAAGGTTAAACAAGCGATATATGTAAAAATAATCATGAGCATAATGGTATGAGAACATGATCATGAAAATATAAGACCATAACCTACATATAAAATATCATATACATGAATCATATCCGAAATCTTTGAAGTTCATAAGACATGAATTATAATGAGATAAAGAACATAATCCATGAAAGCCTAACACAGGAATAAAAAATTGAATTTTGGCATAAACATAAGAATATATAATTATTTCCATAGTAGTTAAGGCATTTATGCTGAGACCAAATTAGTGGACAATGTCCTTTACTAAACTTGGTTCACAACCCGATCTAGCCCTACATTACTGAAATGAGTTCACCCTTCATTACATCCCTCTATTACTCAATTGATTTCATTTCTCGTTCTAGCCCAATAATAATAAACTGATTTCATTTCTAATTCCATCCATGTTTATCTCATGAGATATAAATCTTTACCTAATGCATCAGAGGGAGATATAGGTCTTACCCATCTTATAATTAATTTATACATACATGTCCCATAAGATCATAAATAATCATATGATAACCCATGAAATTAAATGAGTATTATAAACATGTAATCATATCATAGCCTATGGAAAGATATTTATTTCGTAATCATTTCATAAAAAACATCACTTGTAAAAAGAAGCGGGTTTCAAAAGCATATACCTTGTGAAAGAGATGCAAGTTTCATTAACATCATGCCATCAAAACATAACCTATCTATAGAAATAATACAAATGGAAACATTAAATAATTTCTCAAAAAGGAATGAGTAACAGCAAAAAATATTATCTTATATGGTAAATAATTTTGAATGATATTTTAAATACTTTTCTTGAAAAAATATACTTTCTTCATGAAAATTATTTTTAAAACATGAAAACATTTTGAAAACAATTTTATTTGAAAATATATTTGAAAATTTATAAAGGATCCATTGAAAATAATGAAAATTTTATAAAATCCTTTTTCCTTGAAATTGGTCTTCAATGATCTTTTGAAAACATTTTTGAAAACATGGTTTTGGAATACAATAGATTTATGACCAGAGAGAGACAATCAAATTTCAATTAAAAATGTCATCTTAAGAATCAAAGAGTGGAAAAATGTTTCTAATACATGGATACAAATAGAATAAATAGAGGATAAGGAAACTCATGAGTGTTCCTGAGATATGGATCACAAGATTTCATCATAATAATCATAAACATAAACAATCTCAAAAAAGATATGAGATTGTCTCAATAAACTCTAATATCTTGGTAATGTGGGACCATAATATTCATACAAGAAATGAAAATTATATGAAGCTTAAAATATAATGAAATAAAATAAATTCATGATACAACATGTAAAATGGAAGTATATGCACCTCAAAATAGAATTTAGCTGCATAAGAAAACATGAGTCTCAGAGAAGGAAATTTGAGAAAAAACTATTTTACCGATTTGGTAACGTTCTAAAAATAAACCCCATGAAAGAAATATCATAAAATGTATATATGAATAACCATAAATTTAAGTATAAGATACATAATATACAATCATGGATAGTATATCCACCACAAAAAGGAAAGAGTGGTGAATAGAGAATGTATCTCATGGAAGTTAAAATTGAGATGAAATTCCCTTAAATTATGTTTTGACTCTCTTTATACTAAACAACATGTATAATAAACAAAAATTTGTTATAAATATTTCACATAACCATATTCTTATATCTAATCCCATTTTTTAGTGAGGGTTGAAATTTTCAATGGAATTGGTGATTTTAATTCGTGGATCGTCCAAATATTAATTGATCTTTAGAATGTAATTTTGTGATTTGAGACACTTAAAATTTGTATTTTTAGATGGGGTTTAAGGATTGAGAGGTTTCTGTAGTGCTCAAACGTATTTTGGGAATAATAGTCTTTGAAAAATCAGTTTTAGGAGAAACGGATAGGGTCACACAGTTGGTACACGATTAATATTAACCATCAATACTACAAAAATGGGTTTATCCAGCGTTGGGGTTTTAACAACGCTTTCTAAAAGCGCAATTTTAAACTCCCTTTCTCAACACTAGAAAAATCACTATTGAAGGGGGTCTTTAACAATTCATTTTTTACTGTTGTTAAAGGGGGTCTTTAACAGTGCTAAAAAATCACTATTGAAGGGTTCCATTTATCAGCTCTTGTAAAAAAGCACTAATAAAGGCTCACTATTTATTAATGCTAGTTAAAAGGAACAGATAAAATGGGCATTTATTAGCACTTTGAAAATTTTTTTGATAAAGGGGGGTCTTTATCAGTGATTCTAAAAAAGTGATGATAAAAGGGTTGGATTTATTAGTGCTTTTTTAAAATTGCAGATAAAGACCACCCCTTATCATTATTTTTTTACTAGCGCTGATAAAGGTTATTTTTCCAAAAAATTATATTTCATTAAGGGACACTTGTAGAAAAAGTTATGGCTATTTGGAGGCTTCTATGAATTTTTGGCCCCAATAGAGGTGATTGAGAGTTCCTATGGGTCATCTAGGAATAGATCTAATCTCAATATTCGATTTGATATGTAGTAGGGCCAAAATGGACACCTGGTTCAGAACTTATGGTCCTTTTAAAGGTGGTCGAATGTGAAAAAACCCATTAAATCCATAAAAACCCTAAAAACCCTAAAAACCCTAAAAACCCTAAAACCATGAAAGGATCATGACTTTTTATCCAGGTGTTCTTTTCATCTTCCCATCTAGTCTAATATAATCTTATGAAATGATTTAAAACCACATGAGATTTAAATCATTTGGTAATCAAAGGAAGAAAATATATTATAGTTTCAAAAAAGTCAGAAATCAAACTCGAACTTTAAACAACCATAACATATGATCTGGGTGTCTGTTGGACTCTACCACATATCAAATCAAAGCATGCAATGAGCTCTATTCCTAAGATGGTCACAAACTAATGTCAAATAGCACTGTCTAGTTTTTCAATACAATAAAGGATTAGAAGGCCTCTAAAACTATGTTTTTTGTCGCCGACCCCAATTTCTTAAAATTCAAATGCTTATTACATTTGATCTGGGCTTCCATTTGGCCTGTACCACAAAGCATGTTGAATATCATTTTATTATATTATATTTTAATATTCTTGGAGACAAAACGAACACACAGATCAGAATATATGGTAATTCAGTTGTTTTTAAGGGTGTAGGGTTTTCAGAGATTCTTAATCTTTTTATGTGTTTTAAAGGTTTTTTGAGTTAATATTCATTTTAAAAAATATATATAACAATATATATAAATAAATATATATAAATATATAAATATATGGGTAAAAAAACTATAACAGAAAAAATATTAATATATAGATATATCATAAAATATAAATCAAAACAGTGTAGTGGAGTGGAAAAGTCTCTGGTGTATAAGCTGGAGGTCTTAGGTTCAAAACTCGCTGGAGGGTGGGGCACACATTGGGTGTGGGATTATCTAAAGCACTAATAAAGTGGTGGAGGAAGCGCTGATAAAAGAGGGTGGAGGAGCGATAATAATGGTGGGGTGGGGGCCATGGAAAAAAATTATACCCTTTATCAGGGGTCTTTAGAAGTATTTTTTTATCGCTATTAAAAGTGGCCATTAACAGTGCTAAATAAACACTGATAAAGGGGCCTTTAACAGTTCTAAGAAACACTGATAATGGCCCATTTAGCATCATTTTTCTATAGGGATGTTAAAGGGGGCCTTTATTTGTTCTTTTTATGAGTGGTGTTAAAGCTAACCCTTTAGCATCACTTACATTATCTGCACTTATATAGAGCTGATAAAGCCCTTTTACTAGCATTGTTAAAGGCCCAATTTGTATTAGTGCATGTGGTCCAAACCTTGTTGACTATATTTTTATAGACATAGTTTGATGATATCATGTGACACCCAATGGGAATCAATGTGACTAGGTGTAGGTGTGCAGAGGGGCCACACACGGTTGGTGTATAATTTTCTTAACGGAACACTAGAACCATGCGATGTGGGAGGTTCTTAGGAGAGTACCAATACACAGTTGGTTCAAAGTTTAAAAAACTATATGTAAAAACCATGTGGATCTTAAAGGGTGTCGAAAATACCATTTTCCCTGCCAACTTTAAGGTTTACTCCGACTATCTTTTTCCCATTCCCGCACAACAACCCCTCTAACAGTTCAATCTCTTCCTCTAACTCTTCTCTACGAATAAAAATATATCCTCCATCTAGCATCAGAACAAAACATCATTGGCTACATTAGATCTACCTCATTAAGTCACTCATTCATATTTCTTCATTTATCCCTTTATCTTACTTGATTTGATACTATTCCCATGTTAGATAATGTTCCATATATTGATGGAATTTATTTAGTCTTCATATTTCTCTCATTCCAACCCAAATCAAATCCATATCATAGATGAGCGAATATTACTAGGCATAAGGTAGGCGGTCTAAATGTTTTTCACTATAATTTTTATTGTTTATAAGATGCACCATTGTGTCGCATGCTGAACCTTCCATGAAATGATTGTAAAATGAAAAATTCCTTTAATTAAATCATTATATCACAACCATGATGTTTTCTTGGACGCCTTACATGGTTTGAGGTCAAATAACTCAACCCAAAACACCTCTTAAACTGAGTTTAATTGTATACTAATGTATAACTTCCTTTCCTTATGATTAAACCTCCCCTTGGGTGTGTTCTTTAAATTCCTTAGCACATTTATAAATTCTTATATGACCAAACCATCTCATAAGGTGGGGTTATCTTTTTAATAGAGATTCTATAAGGTTAAATACCATCAATTTCCCTTTTAATCCATTCATGAAGAATTAGTTAATGGGATTATCTAAATTAAAGTAGGGAATTAATTATTTACATTAATCATGATGAACTGGAATATTCTAAGGATTCACCCTTAGACATGCTTAAACTATTAAATACAAATTGTTAAATAGAATATATATCAATATGACCCTCTTCATTAATTGTAAATGAATATAAAATCAATCATGATAAATAATATTGTGTGGCTTGTACTTTACTCATGTCCTTTGTCTATATATTAAATATTAAATAGTTGGAAAACCACATCTTGTCTTATTCTTAGGATTTGCATGAATGTATTAATTATTATTATTTGTTTGGACTTATTGGTTTTTTTGAAATAGTTAAGGGATGTTTGGACATGATGTTTCACTCTCCCTTGATGTGAGATGTTGGACCTGAAGCTTTATATCATTTATATGGATGTTGGGAATGGTGTCCCTTATCATTCATTTGATACTAATGGATATAATTTCCCTTATCATTCATTTGGTACTATTAGTAAATGAATCCCTTAATTTTTATCTGACTATTAGGCATAACGTCCCTTATCATTTCATTTAACATCATTTAGCATGATGCCCATTATCATTTTATTTGAGATCATTGGGATAGAAGGCCTTATTTAAAGTATGATACTTATTATATTATCTTTATGTGGATTCCTTGGTTATACACCTTGGTTCATCTTTGGTGCATTCATATATTTTCATATAAAGGTTTATATATATGCATATGTATACATGATGAAACATGTTAAAATACATTCCAGTATAGCCTAAAGAAGGTATGGTTTTCCAGTGTCTTTATAGAAACCTGATTTTGGCTTTTTGACATTTATTATTTAGTACATTATTTATTATACATGCACACTACTTTATTTTATATCCACAAACTTGATTTCATTAGATTCCATTATTGGTGGCCACTAGTGTATTGGAAGGTGAACTTGATTCAATATGGAAAGCTAGATCAACACACCATTTTAGTGGCTTCTAGGATGAATATTACTCTTCCACCTCTGATGTGGTGCATTTCTAGGTGGTGCAGAAATTGTATGATGAGGATCTTCACTCGTCCCTTTTTTATAGAGAGAAGTTCTCATCATGTTCACCACTTCTTTTGATTCAACCCATCCTGCATCATTATCCTTTAAAGGAGGCTGGATTAGCCCCGCTGGAACTTTTGGTACCAACGAGCGATTGTGTTGGCGTCAAATACTTGTGCAATCAGTCCTCCTCGGATATAAATTACTCAGATGGTCTCCAATGGGTTTATTTGTGGAGCCAAAAACACTCAATGACCTTGGTATCCATGATTCATGGACTTGCTTTCTAAAGGCAGGCGCTCATTGGCTAACGATTTGGCCAAAAAAACTTGAGGACTCCATTAGTCAATAGGATGGGAAGTCAGGCTCACCACACCCTTCTGAGGGAGGATTGTTTCCTGTTATGGGACTCTCTTACAGATTTAACTCATTTTCATATATTCATGAATCCTTGGTTCATTCCTAAAGAGTGTGTGCATGGTCTACCCTTGGGTTGAAAGATCGTCGTAAGCATGCATATATTTAATGCTAAGGAGGCAATACCGACTTGAGCCATACTATTTTGAGCACTAGAGTTTATCATCATCTAGGGGGGATGTAAGGTGAATTGATTTGGGGATCGTGCCCATAATAAGGGATTCCAACATATCCTCGAGAGAGAAATCATAACCCACATAGTTCAGATTGTGTGGGGATTATGCATAAAAGATTCCCATGTATAGGTCATGATTAGGTGAACCATTTTAGATGGGATCCCTTTTGAGCTCAGGCCTTCTGATAAGAATCCTACATATCCTAGTTTGATAAGGAATCAACGTTCTCGTAGTTTTGAATGTTTGGGGATTACACATGGGAGCTAAACATTTGATAGGTATGATTTAGTGGACTCTTATAGATTCGAACCCTTTTGAGCTCAGGACTTCTAGTAGGCATCCTACGTATCGTGGTTTTACAAGGAATTAGAGTTCTCATAGTTCAGATTTTGTGGGGATTACACATAGATGCTTCCCATTTGATAGACATGATTGGGTGAACCCTTTATTGATTGGAACCCTTTTGAGATCGGGCCTTTTCGTAGGTGTCCTATGTATCCTTGTTTGATCAGGAACCGGAGTTATCATAGTTTACATTCATGTGGATATTGTATTTATCACAAACCTCTAAGACCATGTGAGTCATGATCGATGTGAGAAATAAGAGGATTTGAAATAATCAACAAAGCACATGCTTCCAACCCTGTTGGTGAGGGAGGGAGAGCCCATGGCAGAAGCGGCAAGGGTGACCATGGGTGGGGGTGTAGAGAAATGAACCCTTCAATGTGAAATAAAATTTAAGGTCACATAGCCCGAACTCAGAAGATTTGGGACTTACCTCAGTAGGAGGGCCTCAAAATACATTCTGGGAAGGGGAGGAGTTTTGTCCTCGTTAAATGTGGGAGTGAACATAACCCCTTAAACAGATCAATATTCCTCATTGAATAGAAAATCAAGTGATCACCCTTAATCCCTAGAACGAGGAGGTTCACATCAGCGTCCCAAGGTTGGATTATGAGTTACCATGGGAATGTAGACCCATAAGCATTCCCAAAGCCCAAACAGTTGTGGGGAGAGATTTCATGACTCCACTTACCATGAGTATGTAGACTCAAAGGGGCATACTGATGCACCTGATGGTCTGATCATAAGGGTCCGGTGGCTTTGGAGGAGGCTTTGGCCTAATTTAAGATGACTGGTCAGTGGAGGGATTATGGAGGACTGGATGGTAATGTAAGGGTGATGTTGGGACCGTAGGAAATAATACCAAAAAACACCTGATTCCACATAGTGGTTTCTTATGCGGGATGAGGGAGGCTCAACATACCGTAATGGTATGCGAGCAGAGGGGTCGTCTTCATACTGATGTGGTACATGGGCATGGTTATAGACGACCAAGTACCATAGTGGTATGTGGCCCACAATGCCACTTTGGGTTCCATCTGTGTACTGATGCAGTACGTGACACTGGGTTCTATTTGCGTAGCGGTACACTACGTGGAGCACCATATTAGAGAAGGGTCTGAGGGATTATCGTTCATAGGGAGTTCATCCCAGAGAATATTGTGGTTTGTGGTTCACCAATTAGGTTCACATTTCTCTTTTTTTATTATTAAATTCCCTTATATTATGGTTCACAGTCAGTTGTACCTATGGAGAGAGTGGTTCATAATTCGGGCTTCGCTGATGAATCGAGACTGAAGCCGAACTCTTCTCTGAACTATTTCTTCCAACCTCTGGGTCCCCTTTAGGCTTTTTCCATCCGTCTGTCATCCTTCTACTATGCTAATTTTATAGATCATTGGGACAATTGTATCTATTGGGAATGTGACACCTTTTGCGAAAGCCCATGAATAGATATCCTGACCCATGGAAGACTTGGTCAATATAGAATTTGTAAAGAATTTGGTTCATATTAATAGTTTGTGGAACACTGTTAGTTTTCATCATTAGAGAAGTGGCGAGTTCTTGGAATGATATGTGGAAGGGATTCCCTTGCATGATTCCTTTGGAATTGAGGTTTGTAGTCGGTTGGGTTTGTTGGACATCGCTTCGTAGGACAATGGTTCACAGATCATTCTGTGTACCTTTTGGTTCATGATTCTGCTTGTTTGTATACCTTTCCTGGCGATGGTACACTAGACACTTGAAAATCCTTGAAATATTGAATTCCTTCAAGTTTTATTTAAAAATTTCAATTCAATTTGAGTCCATTCACCTTCCTAGTCTTATAGAAGTACTTGATTCCCTCTTGAAAGTGATTATGGGGGTATTTTCTGCCCTTGGTAGAATTTTCAGGACCCTAAAAATGCCCCCCATCGGAATGGGGTCTGTTCGGAATGAAAAGGTGACTATTCCGATGTAGAAGCGGTCCTGAACTGAAATGGTTCACCATAGAATAGATAGGCCTTGGTAGGAGAAGACCAAGCCTATATATAAGGGCCCATGTCATTTCCCTTTTACTATTTCTTGTAGTGAAAAGCACTCTCCATTTCCCCAATTTCCTCTGCTCTCGCGTACCCTATTCCTTGCAAAAACCCTATTCATGAACCGCTTCTTACATACCAAAAACCAATCTTCTCGCCGTTTTTCTTTCCGCATACCATATTTTGGATTTTGTGAACGGTTTTGTGTAATTTTAAGACTAAAATATGGATTCTACATAGGAGAAAGCTACACAGCTGGTGTGTCCACATACAAAACATGGATCAGCGAACCAAACATTATGAATTAATAATCTAAACATACATTTAATCCATTATTCCTTAACATGTACTTAATCAAGGCCTAGGTTCATGGTATCTACTTTCCGCGATCCTTTCTGTTCATTGGCCAACAATCCGTGGGCCAATGCCTCATGGATGATTCATGTACCATGGAAGTATGCGGTGAAATGCATCCTCGTACCATAGTGGTAGGAAGGGTTACTTCTGTGTATCATACAGTACATGGATGGTGTCTTCTGCACACTATACAGTATGCAGAATGTGGCTACCACGTACGGTTTCTAGAATTAGTACACAGAGCCTTATGCAGACATTTTTTGAGCCCTTTAGTCATTCTTCCATAGCCTTTATCCAACAATTTTTATTGGAATGATTTTTTTGTCTAATTCTAGATTTTCCTCTGCATGTTACAATGGATGCTTCATAGGTTGTGACAAAATCGACGAAGACAAGGGCGACCACAATAAGGAATAATGAGGATCATCTTCAAGCCCACATCCTTCCTCGTGACAACTTCTTAATGGATTTATTGATTCAAGAGCTCCTATCTTATCATCTATATGTACAGTTTACACTTTATGGCTTTGGTCTCCCTGATGATGTTCCTCTGCTGTTGGCAGACCCCGATAACCCTTTCATCATCTTGGAGGCACCACAAGGTCTTGATCATGTCAACATTTATCTAGCAGGATAATTTATTGCTGTTCCATTTTAGGAGACCATCTTCATACTACTTGGCTCAACATAGACTCAAGACAACCACAGGTGTCGTGATGGTGTCTCGAGACATGATGCTCGAGAGTACCCATCCATTATCACCATATCCCAAGAAAATCCCAATGGTGGGTAGAGAACCGTGTGGGATCTGTGGGCCGGATGATGTTTCTATGATGAGTGGGCCTAGGAATTCTGGGTACATCATACCTGTTTGGAGTCCCCCAACTAATTGGAGGTGGTGGGACTGTAATAGGCAGCCTGGGTTTCTCAGTTTGCAGTCTTCTCCCTTGCTGAAATACTTCTAGAATTGCTGAGCCATTGGTGTTCAAGCACCAACACCTTCCACTTATTGCATGGAGAGTTGGGGATCGGCCTATGGGATATCAACTTGCTTTTATGAATCCCTATCCATGGATATATGTTCGATGGGTTTCTCCAGGTAGCTGCTACTTGGAATGACATTGACCAAGTGTCCCCTTTGACAAGGAGTTTATTAGTCCTGGCATATGGATTACTTGATCATCCCCTCCAGGATCTCTCATTCATCCCATTCGAGGCGTGGATATGGTTATTATTGTAGATGAATAGACCCAAGGGGAGGGATTTTCATAGATAAACTAATCAATCCCACTAGTCCTTCTAGACTCCAGGGTCATATTGTGCTACCCTTGAAGTGGGGCGATATACCACATGGGGATATGAGCTTCTACCAGAATTATCACATATGCTTAGACTAGTATGTTTCTTTTCCATGCTTTTGAGTGGATGGATTTTACCATACCTAAATGTATATAACGGGGTTCGGGACTATACATTGATGATGGAGGCCATACTGGCAGAGGGTGAACCCATTAATTTGGCCCTCCCCACTCTCGCCCAACTTTATGAATTTTTGGGACAAATACAAGAAGGTAGGCCTCACACTATCTCTACAGACCATTTCAATTTCTGTATGTGTGGATGGCAGAACACTTCCCCTATTATGAGTACCTCTATACTCTAAAGGTTCCTTATTATGACTTTCAACCCACCCTTCTCTGTATTTTCTCAATTTGTCCTAGGACTCTAAGCATTATTGATGTAGTTTTACTGTTGAACGACGCTTCTCATTCCTCGTTTTCACTCAATACTACCAATCATGGATCATTGAGAGAAGATAGTTATGGTTCTTTAGAGGAATGATCATACCTTATTGAACTTCAGAATGAGATGCTCACTGCATGTATAGATCGAGTAGTCATTTGTGAGCCATACCCCCCGACTAGTTTACCAGGAAATTTAGATTCCTTCAACAGACTGAACTGCTTCCTGATGTAAAATTAAGGGGAGAGTCTCACCCCATTGTTCTTCACCAATTATGGATCATGATGATTTATTAAGGTTCTTCTATAGAAGTTATCATTCCTAACATGACCATATCAACTTTCTTGTCATTGTAGTATACCCGACTGTGGGCGTATTGTTACCCCAACGGGGTGCAGAAAGAACTAGTTTGGAGGTTGTAGAAAAATTTAACCATTTCCTACCTCGTCCTTTCCCAAATAACAATACCACACATTCCTTATTCTATGAAGAGTGAAGTAACTATTCATTCTTCTTCCATCCCTACAACAATCAAGATGGATACACCACCTGCCCTTGCCCTTGTGGAAAGAAGATGCTCGATTCGCGGTCAGAAACATCTTGGAGGGGATTCATTGGTACAACCAATTTCAGTGGGGATTTATTTACACTAATTTCCTCATGCAGATACTGCACAATATATTAATGGGGCTGGCACCAACAGAGTATCACCAATCACTATAGAATTTGTGGCTAGTCCTTCGCATCCAGCTCCAGCGGTTGAACCATATGAGGGAAAATAGATTCCCCCATCTTGGGTGACCTGTCTTAGGTCACTTCCCAATCATCTGGTCATTATTCCTTCTTATAGACACATGGAGGCAGGGGAAGATCAAGGTACTTGTGCTGTGGCAAGGCACTAGGGAGTGCGAAAAGTGGCATGGCACCAGTTTTTCACTCTTTCCACAGAGACACACATGAACAATTTTTCTGATGAGGGTGAAAATTATTAGTGGTTATTCACTATGCTGGGTTCTAGAGGCTTCTATTATCTGCACTTACTCCTCATCTATCAAATTTTCATTCCTGAGAAGATCTTTCCTTATGCGAGGAAAAGCTGGCCAAGTTCAGTTCTTCCCATCACCAGGTGGTGAACTTTCGAGATGTTTTAGAAGAATTTTATCATCTGACAACTGAGGAGGTGAAGGCCCATGATTTGGTGGACACCCAAGAGGAAGATATGTGGGAGTGAGAATCCTGCACAACAAGGATGTGGGATCAAATGGCCTCTTCTTGTGCCAACTATGAAGCCTTCTAGAATAAAGGGCAGGACCTCAAAGTCATTCTGGACCAGGTGCATCCGACAGTAAAGGCTGAAACATAAGAGAGAATTTATTTAGAGAAAACTATTGATGGCCTGAGGCAATTACTTGAAATCCCCCTATAAATGGTGAACCAAGCCTTGTTTTAGTTCCATACCAAAACATGATATGTAATCTTCCTTTTTTTGATAGTTTGGAGGGACTCCGAACTGAGGAAGCCCCTTCATTTTTGTCGAACCTAATGAAACTAATTTGCCTTTAAATTCTCTTTATTTTACCTTTTATTATCATGCCAACATCATTTCAATTAGGCATTAATTTTAAACCAGGATTTGAAACAAGAAAACTAAAATAACTGAATTTGGATATATTTTTTCTTGAGCCATGGGGATCAATGAGTGTAGTTCGACTATTGCGGGGGTTTAATGTAAAACCTCATGAAATTTTATTTACTTTTCATTATTACCCAAATTTTTACCTAATCCTTCTTGGCATGAGCTTAGCGGGTATAAGTTGAATTTTTCTTAGGCCGCCTTTTGCGGGTTTTCAACCTAACAAGATTTACAGCTTTCTTGATGGATCAATGTTTTTTTTAAATGAACCGTTACTCAACTTTTACCTAGAGGTGCCTTCTGGGGATTTTCCCTCAGGAAAGTATGGAATCATTTTCATTGGATGTTCATTGTCCTACGAATCGAACATCTTACTTATGTTTTAGGTCGAACAGCTTTGTCCAAACATAATAGGGTAGGGGCCCCAATTCGGGACCATTAGCCAGGAATGTTCTAATATCCTTTAGACTTGGATTATGGATTTTTCTAGACCTTGGACTTATGAATTTAGACATGTACAAGGCTCAGGAGCCATTTTAAGTGTATGGAGGTAGGAAAGGACTCTCCTGGGGACAGATTTGCAAGCGATTGATATCCAATTTAGTGGGAAACATATGCCAAGCCTCCAAGGCATGATGTGAATAGTCAAACAAAGGTGTCTACAGGGCACTGGCCTTCCATTCCCGATGGCCTTGGTAGGATTTGCAACATTTTAAATTTATTTTTATGTTAGGAACCACAGTGAGAGGATGGCTTGAGTAGTGGCGTTTGAAAACATTAGAGACATTCATGTTGGCTTTGAGGGGGGACTGTCCCCGCATGGTTCTTACATGCATGAGGGAAGGCGATTGAATGGTTAGTTTAGTTAGAAGAATTTCTCATGTCAGTGACATTTAAAAAGAAGAATGTATTTAAGTTTTTATCCAGAAGTCTTTCAAATCTGGGGGTGTGAGAGGACATGAATGTCATTTGGGCATACAAAATCTTGAAATGACTCTCATGAGGATGAATTTTCCTTTGATTGATGGCCATTTTTGTGGGAAACATATGCAGAGCCACCGGGGAATGATGTGAATAGTCAATCACCAGTTTCGGTAGGACAATGACCTTTCATCTCTGATGGCCATCGAGGATTATGGAGATTGGGAACCTTCGGAATATGATATAAGAACTTTGAAAATGGGTGTGCCTAAACACAAAAAGGTTAATTTTAACTGAAATTCTTCAGGGAAACCTGAAAATTAGTGGAGTAACTCTTCTCTTTATGTGGATGAACTCTTCTTTGTATGTGGATGAACTTCACACATATGGATGGGGTATCCTTTGAAAGCTTATAAGGGACTAGAGAAAAATTAGGCCCACATGTTCTGATATATCTGGGATGGGTGTAGGGAGGAAAAATGTAAACCATGAATTTGAGGTCCCTTGAATCATGAGGGTTGGATTGAGCCTTGTAGGCTATTAGGCATACTGAGATAGAAGATAAATCTCCTTGGGATGAGTTTTCCCTTGATTTACGGGAGTTTTTTTGGGAAAAATATGCAGAGCCTCCGGGGCATGATGTGCATAGTAAAAAAAGGTGTCTGTATGACACTGGCCTTCCAAATCAGATGGCCTTAGAGGATTATGGGGATTCAAGATCACTCAGAGCATGGAGTTTGGGTATGGAAGGAGTGTATCCAGACAAGTTGGGGATATTTGGTCTGTGATTTACTCATGGAATTAAGTGTCTCTTACATAGATCTGACTCGTACACAGGGTAAGGAATTCGTTCCATCCTTGGGATAACTGGTCATTTAACATCAGATGGCCAGGATGTGGGGTTCCTGTTAGGGGATGTAATTGTGACATTCCTTTTAGGTTCATGCTGCTAGGACCAAATTCCTGGGCCATTTTGACATAATCTCACAGTTTATCTCTCACTAAGATCCCTAAGCTCACGTGAGCTATGCTCAGTGTGAAAAACAAGGGATTACAAGGACTCCATGTCATTTCCTAATAATAGATAGATCAACATCAGATTACACATCAGGCTTAAACCAATGCTATTTTAATTAATGTCATAAATCAAGGAAGATTTTGGCCTCACAGTTTAATTTTGTGTGGTGAGGAAATAATTCTGTGCAGTTTAGAGTCTTTCAGTGTGGATGATTATACTGTCATATTGATCTTTAATTGGTTTGGGTTAATTGAAATCAGGATGTTCCAATGTTCCATAGACATGAGTGATGATGGAAGGTGTAAACCATAGTCCCAAGGGAAAATTGAATCATAAGGGATGACATGGGGCTTAGAAGCCATTGGGATACTAAGATAGGGGATGACTCTCTTGAAGATGTATTTTCCTTGGATTGATGACCATTTTTTGTGGGAAACATATGCAGAACCACCGAGACATGATGTGAATAGTCAAACAAAGGTGTATGTAGGACACTAGCCTTCCATATTGGATGGCCTTGAATGATTATGGGGATCCATGTTTTCCTGGAGTATGGAGTTTGAGAAATGGGAAAGATGCATATGGGAATAGAGGTAATATCCACATCGTGATTACCCATTAACTATTGGAACTTCCACAAAGATCTAACTCATATGTAGAGGGAGAAGCATGATCTTTTGACTTCTCAAGTGTGGGGGGAGTGTCTAGGATCTCATAAAACCGATGACTGGGCCACACATAACTCGTGAAGAAATATTCAGTTTATTATCATGAAATAAGAGCTTTCATTGAATCCCCATACAAGTATGACCTATGTATTACGGAAAAGGGGAATTTTTTTATGGTTGATGGGCTGGGATGCCAGATCCAAATGTCACTATATACCTTGAAGTGGTAGGAATCAAGACACACGTAGTTATTAATGTTCCTGACAAATGTTTTATCGATGTGTAAGGTCATTTAAGGGATTTTTTTTATTTTTCTCTTTTTTTGATGATGGCTAGGCCGGGATTCAAAATTCGGGAGTCACTACATATTTTGTGAGGTCTGGAATCAATCCACATGTTTATGAATGTTCAATGAACCATTATAACTTAGTACATAAGTATGGACATTTTGTTTCATTTTCTAGGGGTTCTGGGTCCACCGTACATCTCCATAACTTATTTACGTAAAAGAATCCTTACCACTGTTCCTAAGATCACGTGAGTTATACTGATTATGAGAAATAAAGAGTGGACATGGGGTTTCTTTCACAGGTGTTGGGAGGTAAAGGATATGATGGGGGAATTAATTTTTTCTTGGTGGGTCTGGGTCAAGATCAAGGGTCGAGGAGTCACTTCATATCCGGTGAGGACAGGAATGAAGACATACATAGTTCACTATGTACCCTGTACTAATTCAGCTTAGTCCATGTGTAAGGACATGTAAGGGAATATTTTTTTATGATGGATATACTAGGATTCCAAATCCAGGCATCGCTACATATCATGAAATGGAAGAAATCAAGCCATACATAGTTCTGAATGTACCATGTACCGATTCGGCTTGGTCTAGGGGTGGACACATTTTCGTTCTATCCATCAAGGTTTTAAGGTCTACCATGTTACTCTATATTATAACTTCGTTAGAGAATCACTAAAACTTATTCTAATATCACGTGACTTATAATTGATGTGAGAAACAAGGAGTGATAAGGGGTTTCTTATGAATATGGGTAGATTAGGGGCACGATGGAGGCATTTTTTTATGGTGGGGGATGGACCAATATCAAGGGTTGAGGAATCACTACGTATCCCACGAGGGAAAGAATCAAGAAGTATGTAGTTATGTGAGATATCAGGTAGTTTATTATCATGCGAATAGGATGTTTTGTGTCATGCAGTATAATGTCTTATGGTGAGGACATGAGTCACATTTTAATTCCATGTTTCTGGGATGAGTTATTTATAGTTTAACGTCATGTGGAAAGGACATTGATTCATAGTTTAATGTCATAGATCTTGGACTATGACATGGCATATTATAACTCATAGTTTAGGGTCATAGTGCTTGTACCATAACATCATGAGCATTGTAACTCATAGTTTAGGGTCATAGAGCTTGAAAATTAACATGGGGGGATACTACTTATAGTTTAAGCTCTTGTACTTTGGACTGTGGCTTCATTTTATAATCACAATGTTCAGGAAATTAACTCATATGTTAGGTTCATATATTTTGGACCATAAAACGGGGGTTTTCTACTATGCGAAGTACTTCTTCATAAATTTTTCATTTGAGGGAGCCGTGATGAGCTGTTCATCCATTGATATTAGGGAATATTCTCCATTGGAATATACCCTATGTAGGACATATGATACTTCCCACATTGGTTCAAGATATGGGGGATTCTTCTAGAGTATCATCAGGGTATTGAAAAATAACACCATTTCTCCTTTAAGGAATGATCAAAGGAGAACCTTTTTGTTGAATTCTCATTGAATCCGGTTTTGGTAGATTTCCAAATGGTGCAGAGTGTGCAACCTTTTCTCATCTAGCTGCTCCAATTAATCAAACCATCTCTGGGATTTATTTTCCATGGAAATTTTATCTAAAATGGCCACATGAAGTGATGGAACTTGGATTTTTATAAGTAACACCGCTTATTCCCCATGTACTAGTGAGTACGGGGTTTCCTAGGTAGTAGTGTGGTTCATGGTTCGGTAAGACAATAAAGACTGAATGAGCTTTTCTGGTCACAATTTCTTGCCCTTATTGACTATCTTTTTGAGTATGTTGGAAAGAGTCTTAATGAAAGCCTCTATTTTCCCATTGGCTTCCATGTGATAGCAGGAAAACTAGTTGGGTTTAATTCCATACTCACGGTATAGCT
The DNA here is from genome assembly GCA_963277665.1 of Viscum album. Lineage (NCBI taxonomy): Eukaryota > Viridiplantae > Streptophyta > Magnoliopsida > Santalales > Viscaceae > Viscum > Viscum album. The sequence goes on along the minus strand of OY728152.1, from coordinate 1,928,408,785 downwards.
TTTCCAACTCAGCAGAGCAGAAGTTGGTGCTGTTATCTATCAGTGTTGTATGAGGGACACCAAATCTGGAAATGATTTAGTCCTTCACAAAGCTAATGATGTTTTTTCCTTGACTTCATTACGGGCCAGGACTTCAGCCCATTTGGAAAATAATTCAGTCACTATGAGTTTGAACTTAAACTGTCTGGATGTAGTAGGAGGATATGGTCCCACAACATCCATTCCCCAGGCGACGAATGGCTAGGATTACTTAGTTGTATGAAGGAACTCTAGGGGTTGGTGTATACAATTTTCATGAACTTGGTAGGAATGACACTTATTGGTGAATATAGAACAATCCTATATCATAATGGGCTAGAAATACTTGAGCCTAAATATTTGGCGAGAGATGTTGGTTGGTGATTGGTGCACTTTACAAGCTCTGATGTGCACTTATTTTATAATGTCAAAATTCTCTTCCCCATTAATGCACCAGAGAAGGACTCTATCCAGGACTCATTTATATTGAACCTTTTATTGGTTTAACCCACTGTACACGATAAATTTGACTGCTCGTCTTCGAACCTGCTCCCTTCCAACCCTATCTGGTGGGAGTTCCCCATCCTGAAGGTAATTTAGAATGGGAATAATCCAACAGGTGGTGTGACCATAAGGATCAGGAAAAGAAATAATTTCATCTATTTCCTTCGTATTTCTCTGGATGAATGGCAAGACCCTCCCGTGGTGGGAAATGCACATGAGTATTTCATCCCGTTCTGAATCGGCCAATGATGTGGCAGCATTTTCCAAAGCATCGGCTTGAGAATTTGGTTTTTAGGGGAAATGAGTTAACATTGGTTCTTATGGAAATTCTACCATCAGTTCTCGAACATGGTTCAATAAGGGAACCAATAGTTCTTTCTTGATGGCACAATCACTATTAACCTATTTTATGACTAGCTCTAAATCACCCTTTATTATTCTGTGTTTTTCTTTCACATGAAGTGCCAGTTCCAAGCCTGCAATGAGGGCCAGATATTTCACTTCATTATTTGTACACCCTTCCGAAAGTAGGAAAGTGTAAGGTAGGATGGCATTTTGGAGGGATACGAGTATAACTCCCAGCCCCACTTTGTTAATCTTGGGATTCACCATCCTTTTCCATGTCATGATTTAGGAAGCACCATCAAAATAAATTTCCCATATATGGGGGTCCTTCTCAACAGAAAACAATTCTTTATCTGAAAGTTCAACATCCAATGGTGTTGTATCTTCTGAGGGGTGGTCGTACAAGAATTATGCTAATTCCTGGCATTTAATGGACTTTTAGGGAACACACCATATGTCAAACTGTTCCAGGATGACCTCCCATCTGGATAGGTGCCCATTTAGCATGGGACAATTGCGTATATATTTGAGTGGGTTGCAGTAGGAGACCAGATAGACCTCATGATGCTAAAGGTAATGCCTAGGTTTCTGAACCATGAAGATTAGGGTTAGGCAGTTCTTTTCAATTTTTTAATGCCGAGTTTCGGCATTGATCATTTTTAGGCTGAGGTAATAGAGGTTGTTCTCACTGCCAACATCATTCTTCTATGCGAAGAAGGTGCCTAATGACCACTCTATGTTGGTTACGTACAAAATTAGTGGTCCCCCCTCAACTTGCAGCATCAACACTGACATACTTAGGAGATATCTTTTGAGATTGTAGAACTCTTCTTATCAATCATCATCCCACTCATACGTAAGTCCTTTATTCATGATCCTAGTGAATGTTTAACATTTACCTGGTAGGTTTTCTATGAAGTGAGAAATGTAGGCTAGGTTCCCATAGAGACCTCTGAACTCAGTGAGGTTGCGAGGTGGGGAAATGCCAAAGATAGATTTTGTCTTCTTGGGGTTGACTTCAATGCCACTATGGCGTACGATGTAGTCGATGGATTTTCCTAAGGTAACGCCAAAGGAGCATTTTAGGGGATTCAACTTTAAAATGTGCTGTTAAAATTTGTTGAAGAGAGTTTCAATATCAGCCAGGTGGTTTGAGCACTGTCGTGATATAACCACCATATTGTCAGCATAACACTCGATGAATATTCTCAATAAGGTCTTGAAGATGTGATGCATGACACATTGATATGTGGCACCATCATTATTTAGACCAAAGGGAATCACTTTATAACATAACACACCCCAATGGACCCTAAAAGTGGTACCTTATTCATCTCCTCGGGACATCCAAATTTTATTGTACCTAGAATAATTATCCTTAAAATATAGGGCTTCATATCTAGTTGTTGCATCAATAAAAAATTCTTTAATCAGGACAAGGAAATCATCTTTTGGGAAATGCTGATTAAGGTCCTTGAAGTCAATGCTGATTCTACTAGGTCAATTCTTCTTTTTGACAGGAACTATGTTTTCCAAACATATTGGATATTAGACCTCCCCTATGAAGTTTTCTTTGATCATCTTGTCAACTTCAACCAATATTTTGGTAGTAAGCATTAGGTGGGTCCTTATGGCTACCTGTTTATAGCCCCGATGATCTTCTGGTAAGCCTAGATGATGAGTGGAGACCTCAAAATCAAGGCCTGACATTTCTGTGCAGTTCCAGGCAAACACATATTGATTCTTCTTTATGAAGGAGATGCGTACCTCCTATTCCTTGATCGGCATGGACACACGGATCAGAGTGGGCCACATGTCATTTTCGGTGCCCATATTTATCTCCCTAAGTATATCTATCATGGTGGAGACACCTTCTTCGAATGTAGAACAAGCATCTTTGAGTTCTTCTATCTCTTCTTCTTCTTCTTCATCATCATCATCATCTTCATCTTCTTTATCTTCTGATGGAGAGAGGATTTTTCAGATGAACTCTCCAATGTTGGGAGAGTAATCATCTTTTGCTTTAGTGTGTGAGGCAGGGGAAGTTTGATGTCCCAAGGACGGGCTGGGATCATCTTTGATAGTGATTTTCTTGACATCATGGGATTCACCCCACTCTCTTGTGTCTTTTTACTTGGTGGCCACAACAACTACCATGCAGAAAGTTGAGTCTGCATCCGGACTTTCACTTTTGCATTCAAGTTGGTTAATGTGAAACACATAGTCTTCCCCAAGTTGGTGTAGGGGGTCAGTGGGAGCCATTTCCAATCCCATTGGGGCAGTGATCTAATAAATGTCGTTGACAAAAAGATGTTTATATTTCTATTCATAAAACATTGAGTTGATATAATGCAACTCATAGGACTCGAACAAGGATTTATCAGTGTGAAATGTCTAGTTTCCCATTAATGATATATTTGATGTACTGATGGTATGAGGACAGAATTGTAGTGTGCTGATGCAGCCAAGGCCTCCCTAATAGGATGTTGAAGGTTGTGATTTTACGCACTAGTAGGAACTCAGAATCCAAAATGTGGTCTCTGAGTGAGTTTTAAGCTTGATTCATTCCAACGGTTTCTACTCTCTTTTGTCATATCTAAGTAGAGTTGTAGTGCAAGGTGTCAAACGGTCTTCATCATAGCCCATCCAGTGAAGTGTTCATAGTGGGAGTAGATTTAATCCAAATCCTTTGTTGATGAAGATCCTTGGGATATCAATTCCATTTATCTTTTTGGACACATATAAGGATTTGATGTTCCCTTGGATTATGACATCTCCATCCCTATCTATGAAGAAGATGACAGTGTGGAATTATTCATGACAGGTATCTGTTCGGTAGACTTCAGATGTTACTACTTCAACCTCAAACTCCTGAGGACTTAGTAAGGCGTTGATTAGTGCCTCCCTAAGATCTACGGATAGAATTGATGCATCCAGGATTGATAGTTTTGTTGTTACTGAAGCCAGCTTCTTTAGAATATCATTCTTATTCTCTAAAGGAAAGTGCTTCCTAAATTGGGGTTTCTCTTTCACATTCACTTTAGGGGTTTGTGCCTTAGACATAGAGGGTTCAACCTCTATGATAGGAGCTGGTGGTGTTGTGGTCCTTTCCGTGTTTGGATGAACTGGTCTGCCTGTATGCCTTAGAAGATTCGGTATTTGTTCTTCCCTAGATTAATATTCAAAGATAAATAGGCTTGGATTTATTCCGATAGAGGAGAAAGACGACTCTAGTTCTTGTTGAATCTACCATAGGATCCTTCCATGAGTTTATACGATGTTAACGGTTTGAATTATGGCATGGCCGAGAATTTGAATCCTTCCATGATCATGCATTCAAGGAAACCTTAGGCCTCTGCAGACTCTCCCTATGGATCTATGGTTGGGCGTGGCGAATTTGGGTTCATGGACAAAGTTTTTTTTCGAGAAGTGTTCCATCAAGTGAATGATATTAATGGAGCTGAAGATCAGTTCTTGATCCGATAACATTTCTATCTGACCGTCTTCTTAAGATGGTGCAATTTGGTGGGACAATGCATGTTGTACCATTTGGCGGGGTGGCACCCATGGTACCATGTCTATTAATATAAAGTTCTAAAGCATCAACACTGACTTCATCTTTGGTATTAGATCATTCTCATTCTCTTTCTTTTTACCTTTCTGAACATTTGAGGACCGCGAGACCAAGGAGGATGGATGTGTTTCATTTGGAGCTTTTGGGGGCACAATTGTTTGCTTCAAATATACCTATAGGATTCCATGAACTCAATCAGAGGTCTTCTAGGTCATCCAATTTTCAATATATTTCTCCTTCTTACTTTCAACTATTTTACATTCCTCTTCCTCTCTTGAGTCTGAGGTGGAAACATACGCCACTTGTGTGGGAGGTGGGCCCAACTTGACTTGCCTGGAATCCACCATCGTTTGTAGGAGATCCTTGAAAATAAATCATTATTGGATTTTGTGTACCAGTATCTGATGATTGGGACAATAATTTGGATATTCGTCAACACCCACTTCATCAGATTTCATTGGCTCTGGTAGCCGAATAAAATTTCAATTCATAGCGATTATGAAGTTGCCGCACACCTAGCCATCTTAGAATGAGTAAAAATTATTTCTTCATTATTCGAACTAATTTCTTTTAGAACCCTGTCACTCATCTTTTCAAGGTGGGGGTGGTTGTTGGAATCCATGGGGTCCCACACAGTTCGGTGGGGGCCTCACAACTGGAGCTGGTTCTGGGGGTGGGTTAAGCGTGATAGAAGCTGCTTCATCCTTTCCTGCTCTTTTCCAAAGAGATGATGGGGCCACTTAGGACTTAATATTGGTCTGATGCAAGGAGTCTTCTATCCTTTGGGAAATGGCAGATAAGTATCTAAACCCACTTGTGTACTTCACCAGGATGAGCAGCATTCACAATTCATCCCATAGGTTATCGATGCTCATAGCAAGCATCTCATCCTAGGGGGTAGCTGGTTCAGGGAATTTTTCAGGCCTTTCAATCTGGAAATTATGTACGATACTCTTTTATTCTCTCATTTTTTAGTTCATAAGATCACTGACCATTATCTTAGGTAGTGTTGAGATGAACTGGAATGGAAACTATCACCTCAGGTCGTCCCAAATTGTAATTGAATTGTCTAGCAGGCTAGTATACCACCCAAAGGACAAGCCTTGAAGGGTTCGTACAAAGAAACTATTTTTTAATGCTTCTTGCTGCTCTAGAGTTCCCATCATGGGGCCACAATAAGAGGCATAGTGCATTAAATGATGTTCTAGGTCCCCTGAGCCATTGAATACTAGGAATATAGGGTTTCCAAAGTTTGGAGATGGTGGAACATTGCTAACCCACTCGGGGTAGGGTTTTTTCTCTATCTCTATCGGAGTAAACCACCCCTCTATGGATTCTAGTCAAGATGTTAATTTCTCCGATGAGTACAAGAGCCCTTGATGCATATCTTGTTGGGCTTAAGCTTGAACCGGTGTGGTAGTGGCCAAAATTGGGCGTGCCCGTGCTGCTAGAATTTGGGGTTGATACCAAGCTGGAGGTATCAATTGTGGGTTTTCTTAGATATATTCTTCATTCCTTTCCATTGGTGGGAAGTCTTCATATCCTTTCGGGGCCAGGTTGAAGTAGTTTTTTGGTCCCTATGCTGGGTTGGATGGGCCTCCAAGCATGGCATCATTCATCGGGATGAGTGCCTGTGTCAAGGGAACTTCTTCTAGGATCACCTACTAACATTCCTCAAGGGTAATACATTCAGATACGTATCTCCCTTGACATAACTAAACATTAATTTTCCTGAGATCTTTCATTTCTTTGTCTTTCTTGGTGAACCTTTCCTCGTGGGTGAGGGACGCATTCTCTGGGGGAGGAGGCAGGTCATAGAGGACCTTGGATATATTGTTCTTCTTATTGGAGTTTCTTGGGGGAGGTTGTGATAGATTAGTTGAGGGGGCACCCAAATTTAGGACCGTCCTCTAGTTTTGAGTATGCACACCATCAGGATCGGTGTGGGATGCCTCTAGGAGGGAGCCCTCTTCCTTCACATCCTCTCCCATGCATCATTTCATGTGAGATCCTTGGGGTTGATGTTTACCATGTTCACTGAGGCATACCACATTGGGGGTAGTTTACCCAATTCCGAATGGTAGGAAGGATTTCTGCACCCTTTATTGGACGTTCTTCATCAATTCCAAGGTATTTTCTGGGTTTCTTGGTGAATATTGACCTAAAGGGAGCCCTGGACTAACCTCGTAATGCGCCTTTGTCTCAGAGGGTGCGAACCACAAGAAGGGGTGGAATGGGTGTCTCCTTTGTCAATCATTTTCACAAGACGGTGGAAGATAGACATTCGCTATGTGTTCGTTTGAGGTAAAAATGCCCCCAGAACTACCGGTTGGGGTCGTTCCTGTTCATCCATTGATGCACTACGTCATGGATTTGTTGGTCTTACATGGGTATTTTGATTTAAAAAAGCCCCCAGCCCTATGAGATAGGGTTGTTCCGGTATTACGGCGGTAGTTGACACTATTTACACCTCTTCAATTTCACGTACTCCCACATGAGTTTGGGCCGAGTATTGCATTGGGCCTACAAAGAGTCTATGGTCTTTTGAAGACCAGGGAACTTCTTGCGGGTTAGCTCCCCTTAGGTGGGAATCCTTCTGGATGTTCCTTGTTTCCTGACTCAGAGTCTTTTCAATTCGTTGATCCCATCGGCCCTAACGCTTTTGAGACTTAATCTCAGCTAGTTTTTGTTGAGTATCCCATCTTTATTGAGCAGGGGTTTCACATGATTGATGCCCCTAGAAGATGACGTTGTAAGATTTCATTTCCAATGGGTCCTACTGGACGAGACACGGGGTGAAGTGTAGATCTCCATGTTCTCCTCTCCCCCTAATGTGAACTCCAGCTGGGCCATTACAAATGAGGCGACACAACTTTTGTAGTGCATGAAGGTAGGCCAGTTCAATGTTTTCGTTTCGTCTTTCTGATTTTGGCTGCCTTGTAGATGGGAAAATTTTCAGGTCAATTAGAAAGTGAAGATATGCTAACATATTGACATGGTTCGTATACCCTGCATATGGTAGGAATTGTTCTTTCAAATGACGAAGAGTCTTACATATTTTGAGTTGAATGTCATGCATGCATTACGTAAAAAACATTCCTGGTACATCTATGTGAGAAGTGTCCATAGGACAATACATCACCAGTATATTATCCCTAGATAGTTGCCTTCTCATAAGAAAAATATCCTACTGTTGTTCTTTCGGAGGTTCCTTTACTTGATATTCCTAGCTCGACTTATTCATAATAATTTTGTTCGAAGAAACCAGGATGGTGGGAGGCTCATTGATTTGCAGATTCCGTGGGGGTTGCTCGGAATATGAACATGGACCCGGGTCATCCTCTGGTTGAGAAAGAATATCACTCGTTACAGATGGAGTTCCTGATGTGTCTGACTCATTTCTAAGAACATCAACACTGGAGGGATTTATCACATTTGTTCTAAAGGGGGGATACCTTCCTACCTATATGAATTTTGATTGTAGGGAGGACCTTCACAATTAGTTCTTCAATGGTGAGGGCTAATATTGCAACTCGATGCCTGACCACGAGAAATGTACTTATGACATATACCCTGGGGAGGACCTTCAGGCCGGGCTATACTAAGGGGAGGACCTTCTTACTGCTTGATGTTAATATGAGGAGGACTTCAAAAACAACAATCTTTGCGGGGAGGGCCTTCATAATGGCTATCATCATGATGAGGACTACCATCATCACTTGATACCTGGATACATAATGAATTTATATAGTGCCCATCTTGGGGAGGGCCTTCAGGATTTACTGTAATGAGGGGAAGAACTTGTCATTTCTTGATCTTACTATGGGGAATAACTTCACTGCAACCTTCATTACTGGGAGGGCCTTTTCAATGACTGCCATCATAGTAAGGACTACCATCATGACTTGGTGTCCGACTACAAGGAGAAGCATATCTGCAGCATATACCCTAGGGAGGACTATCCGGGAGGATGAAAGAAAGGGGATGACCTTCTTACTGTCTGATATTCAGGTCAAGGTGAAGGCTACCCCAACGCACATCAGGAGATATGCTCTCATGATCGATCATTCCTGGACCACAGAGTGAGACCTTGTGGGTGCTCTATAGAGGACCTTCAGAGCAGATGGTAGAGATATTGCAGGGAGGAAATTCGAAACTATTACTGCCACTTCTAAAATTTTGTAATGGACTGACATGGTCTTGATCATTTATTGATATATGATTGAGGTAATCAATAACCCCAGCTTCCAGTAGAGAAGGATCGTGTATGTGATCTTAATTTTCTGTTTTTCTTTGGCGTATTTCATTTTTGAGTTCTCTCTTGTGGGTAACCAGGGACATTTGCTATTGGTAATAGACATCATATATGGGTCCCTATCTTGTTGGGTCCCATGATGTTTCCAGGATATGCTAACCAAAATCTTGAGTTTTGGAAGGGATATATGCTTGACCTAGAGTGGCCACCACGTTGGACCATCATCCCCTAGTTAGAATAGGTATTTGTTCTTGATCTGGTTATCCGTATATCGTGGGATATTGCCGTCAACCCTCTTGGAATGGATCAGAGATTCATAACTTCTCTGGAGTGACTAAATAATTTTGTGGGCATGTCATTCCATTCAAGGAAACTAGGTCATGGGACCAAATTATTGTCTTTTCCACTGATGCAATGATATATTGGCATGTTGGGAGGATATGGTCTGGAATTGACGTATGATCTTCCATTATTTTCAAGATGTTCTGAGATACATCTTTAGCTGGAATGGGTATGAAGGCCCATTCTGATACTGGAGCAGGTGTTTGTGCCTACTCCGGTCCTCCATGAGTTTCCAGTAGATACTGGAAGTTCTCTTATGCTGGGACAGAGGAACGAGTCTGTTTCCGGTTGTCTTCTCCGGTTTTCACTATATTATACTGGTGGTATCCATATTCACGAGTGGGGATTTTCATCTTCTCTTTTTCCAATGTATTTGTCTCTCATGCTTTGTATTCATCCATAGAAATTTTAATCTTCTCATATTTGGTTGCCTCCCTATTAATATATTGGGCTTGATATGTATTACCAGGTTTTTATGCTTTCATATAGCGAGTTGCCTCCCTATTTGGATGGTGAGATTATTGTGCATCAGCGGGTATTTGTGCCTGTGTATAGCTAGATGCCACCCTAACTGGATGGTGGGCTTGTTGTGCCTCGGAAAATATCTATATCTTCCTGTAGCATTCCACTCTATCTTCACGGTGGGACCAGCAAGCATCATTATTACAAATATTCAATATACCTAACACCCCAAATAACAATAATATCACATGATACCATTTTGTCACGAACCAGGCCGAGATTCCATCTGACCCGACACCCGACCCGGTCTACAGCATTGACCGAAGGGCATTCCCGATTCCCATGGGCTAACAACTAGTGTCGAACATCAAAGTAAACACTATGGGAAAGAGTTTTCCTATTAAACTAGGATTAAATAAATAAACTAAACCAATTGAGCATGCATCAATAACCAACAAATGAACATAAATAAAAATAAAAACTGATCCAAATATAATAACTGAAAAAATAGAAACTAAATACAAATTGAGATCAGACACACCAATATGATCTTCATGTGACCTCATGGTCATCTCTAACCACCAGACTAACCTAATCCCATAAAGAGAACTCAAACAAGAAACCTAAACCTACAAAATAGTATGGGTCTATTGACACCGAATTACACAAGTAGGGTGTGATCTTAACAGCTCAGTAGGCATCCACAAAAGAACCCATACATTTGTTTTCCTGAAGTAGTCCACAAACACTAGTTTGAAATATAGGTATAAAATATGTTTTTTGTCATTTTAATAAAAATCATTTCTTTTCATTTTAAAAACACAACACACTAAATTACTAGTTTTTAAAGAATATTATCACATTAAAAACCCAAAACCAAGATAAAAAAGATCAATGTTAGACTATGCTGAAATATAAATAGGAAGAATAAATAAAAAACCAAATGCAGTAGAAAGTAAATAATAAAATAAAGATAAAAATCATGGGAATTTCTTAAACATTCCTGAAATGATCCTTAGACATACTCAGTCTAGACTCACCTATCAACATAGACTGAAACTCTATAGTCAATAACCAACTTTCTACTCTAAAATATCCTCACCAGTGACACAACCAACATGGCCTCTAAGACATCAAAGGGGTACCAACTCATTTAACTAGTTTTGATAATAAACCATCACTCTACCCTATAAAAGTAACCTAGGAAAACCATGGTGAAAATACACTATGTAATTAGGAGGCCCTTGTACACATCACTCACCTAAATTTCCTCCACCGTAATTGACTAACCTATACAATGATACCACCTATACGATATCCCATATAAGGAAATCCTCTATAGGGATTCCCATTATAAAACCAGTCATTCATAAGTGCCAACTGGGTTTTCACAACACATGGTCTTATACTAATTTCCCAAAAAAATTCAATGATAAAAATTGAGCATTTTTACTTTCAAAACCACAATTCATTTCCAAAAAATTATAAGGTTCTAACCAGACCTTAAACACTATCAATTATAATACATTAAAAAAATTATCCAAAATATTTCCTAAACAACATTAAACACCACTTTTATATTCACAATTCCAAATGGGCCTTTATGTTCCAAAACCAATTATACTTCCAACACTATTTCAAAAAAAATATGGAAACATAAAAAATAAAAAAATATGATAAACATGATCTCGTACCACTTAAAAACCAACCATCTTTCAATGTACAATTTGATAAAACAAGGTTCAGTGAAGATATTGGTTTAAATTTCCATCTTTATTTGAATGATCATCCATGTGTGAACCTCCAGAACCCATGGATGTGCCAAAATCCAATGTAACACTTAGAGTATCCATGAAAACAATTGAAAAAACATTTTTTAAAGAAAAAAATACATTCCTCTAAACTAAAACAAGAATTTACTCAATTCAAACATCACAATAATCATTCTAAAACTAGAAGAATATTTATAAAATATTTTATCACAAACCCCTACACCATAAAGAGGAAAAGAAACAACACATCATGAACAAATTATAATTACACCCATTTTATCAAAATATTAATAAGGATAAATGACACTAATGGTGCTCCAATTCACTTTAAAACTTAATTAACATTTTAGAAAACCCATTATGTTGCTGACTATTCAACATATTTTAAGAAACATCTTTATAAACCACTTCCACTAATTTTTTACCAATATAGAAACATAATAAAAAGTAAAAAAACTACACCACAAGCATGAGAAATACATTTTTATATTATTTAAAAATACCAGAGCATCAATGTAATGAATCAGAAGGGAAAATAAAGGAAACACATACCTCAAGGGAGTGAAGATGAGACAAAACATAAAGGGAAGGCATAATAGACCCAAAGGATTGATCCTCACACCCTATATAAAGAGAATATCAATTCACACACTAACCTTAACCCTTAGGGTTCTCCTAATAGGGAAAACCCATAAGAAAACCACATGAACTTGTGAGAGAGGGGAGAAGGAAGGGGAAATAAACTAAAAAATAAAGTAATATTACATTATAACCTTAAAGGGGATTCAAAAAAAGGAAGGGTAGAAAAGGAGAGGGATCTTGGTGGACCTCCAGCTGTGCCTAAGCTGAGGTGGGAGGATAATCCTGATTTTTGATTAAAACACAAAAGGTAAAACTTGGAATTTATAAATTTAAGAAACCAGGGATCTCACACGGTTAGTATACACAGTTTGAAAAACCGTGTATAAACCGTGTGGAAGACACTATCAAAATGGACATAACCACACACAAGGTTTCCACATAGTTTCCCAAACTATGAAAAACCCATGTACCTTACCCCTAGACCCCAACAAGAGCTACACGGTTACCTGGGTGAAGCCACACAGTTTTCCTTAATCATGCATTTCTCATGGGACCCTTGCTTCCAAGCCCCCAAACTTCAATTTTCAAACAAAAACTCAATAATTTAATCTAGGAAGCAACCCTTACCCCAACAAAAAAGATACAAATCCAATAAAATAATAAAATATTGTTATTCTAAGGTTAGGGTGTGATACTTAGTTTCCTACTGGTTGTATTTATTTACTACTTTACTTGGTGGTTGTGAAGATTTTTGCATGGATACATGTACTTTATGCTAAGGTCTCCCAAGTGTGTAATATTCCTACTCATTACTATCATCCAACCCATTTCTAATTATAGGAAATCGTGGGGTGTAATTATCAGCTTACCACCATCTAGGAGGGCCTTAGTGGGGTATTTCAGAGCATACATGGTCTTGTTTCCCTATTTCTACTATTTATAGTCTATTTTAACTTTAAAATTACACCATTACTTCAAATATTGTTTTTGTTTTATTAATGTTTTCATTTAATTTTTATTATCTAGTCATAGATCTTAGTATTCCCTTGCATTTAATCCCTAATTACCACAAAACTTATAGTGATTAGGTGTTATAAATAAATAAAATAAATAAAAAAGTCAATAATATAGGTTGTATCAAAATTTCCATTCATTTGATGATATGTAAGGTGTTTTAAAATGGAATGTTTGATTGATTTACCTCCTCATTTGATATTGAGTCAAAATTGTTCCTTGTATTCTTGTTGAAGAAAAAACATTTTGATACTTCTCTTCTTTTTAATTGGAATGACTTATATTTGAAGCATGCAATTTCATTCATAGAGAAACATATTCAAAATTTTGATTATCATAATAAGGTGTTATAATAAAAATCAATTCCTCTTGTTTGGGTGTTTTTGAGTCTTAACAAATATAACAATAGGAATTGGGAGTGTGAATATATTATGAGAGAGTAATGGTCTCATCTATTTTCTTCCAAAATTAATGGAAGATTTAATAGGGGTATAATGACTCATTGTGAGGAGAATTATGTCACCCTTGAGGTAAATGTAACATATTTTTGTCAGTAATTATTTTTTTTTTTGATTTTCATGGAGACTCAGATTTTTTTAAAAAATATTTTTTTTTTTCAAAACTGTGTGGTCAATATTCAGGTCCAGATGGATTGTAAATGGAAATCGTATAGTTTTTTGATATATTGACAATGGTAAATACTAAGTATCATGTATGGTTTGGGATACTATACTGGTGGGTCATATATTTTTACAAAAAATAACAATTTATAATTTTTTAGTTAGTTATTTGTTTTTTCTATCCCTATTTCTTTATAGGTATTTTTTCTATTGCCATAGATGCTTCTTTATATTGTTATTTTCTTCCCCTTATCTCTTGGTGAGTAATTAATGATTTCTTGGTGGTTCTTGTTTTTTAAATTAATTATTAGGATATATTTTCTATTCATTAATACCATTTATATTCTTGATATTTCATTTTCAAACTGACTATGGTGGGAAAATCCATGGTTATGGATTGCATACATTTTTGTGGTTTTTAGGTTTATGGTGCGAGGAGTCCCTATATAACCCTGAATTACATTTATTTTATGGAATATAGTGGATTTTAATTTTTAAGGAAATTTATTTTATCCATTTATATTTATTCATATAAATTTGGATTCTTGGATTTTTTGTTAATTTTTTCATGCCATTCTACTTTTATTTGATTATATGAGTTTAATTATGTTAAATTTTATATCATTTTTGTAAAAATTGTATAAATATAAATTTTTATGGTTTATTTATAATTTCTAAAGGGGATTATAGGAACTTTAATTGAGGTTCCCCAGACCCACACACATAAGATTTATTCTAAAAACACTTTCTTTAAACACTAGCTTCAATAAAAAGTTATATGAACTAAGCTAAACATATCTTTATTTTTCATCATTTTTATTTGTTAAAAATTAAATTTTAAAAATAATCACATAATCCAAGTAATTAAAGGCTTAGTGTCTTTGAGGATCAACTATAAAATTTACTTATTTTATGATACTTGTGAAAAATTCCCCTTAACAATGACTAACTAGATTTTCTTATAGTATTCTTATTAGTTATATTCATCTTCACAACATGGGGAATGGACACATAAGAAATGGGTTATCTCAAATTCTCTATAAGAGAAAACCTATGAATATTTCATATAGGGTTAGATCAAAAGCATATGATAAAACATTATTAAGGGGGAAATATCATATTAAAAATAACATTGAATAATAATATTTTTCTATATTCCATGATTTAAGGACATGTAATCATAAATAAAAGAACTTATAACCAGGGAAAATAGCTAGAGAAAATAAAAACGATCCAAGGGACATAATCATAGGCATATAGAAATATGTAATTTCATTTAATAATAGTATAATAAAACATTACAACACAATCATATATATTGAAAATATTTTGAACAAATCACCCACATCACTTTCATGCAAGAACTATTGAACAAAACAACATGCATCATGTTCATGAACCAACTTGTGAATAATGAAAAATGCACATTTTTCACACAAAATACCTATAAAAAATAATCTTGCATCATAATCACACAGAAAACTATTGAATGAAGCTTCCCACATCATGTTCTAAAAAAATGTGCAGACAAATATTCCAACATCATTTTCACATAAAAAACCTAAGAAAAATGTTTCCAACATCATGTTCACACATTAAACATTTGAAAAATATTTCCAACTTACATTAACAACACAATATTTTAAATAAGGCTACCAATATCATGTTCACGTAATAAATTATCAATAAAGTTTCCCACATCATGTTCATGAATCATTTTATCATCTCATGTGATATGAACTATATTGAATGAATTAGAGGGAGGAACAGTACTATAACCATGATAATAATAATCACTCATAAATATATTTCCCATTAGAACATGATAAAATTTATAATTCAGACATCACTTATTTAACCCATTTAAAAGAGACGAGTTTCATAAAAAACTTTATTAGAACATTCCATAAGCCATATAAATAAAGAAATTGGGTAGTGGATTAAAAACAACCCCAGTGTAATATAAAGACCATTAAGGTTTTTGGAACAGATGAAAAAAATACCCTTTTAATATCATTAGATAAATCACTAGAAAAATAATAGGGATTTCTCTATTTTTAAAAGGCTTGAAAAATCCTTAAATTTTTTTATTTATAATGAAATACTTTGAACATTATAGATTTTGTTTTAAAATTATCCTTAAAAAACGGCTTCCAGAAAATAAATTTTATAAGATAAAGATGCTTTAAAAAACATTCCTTTAGAAGAAAAAAATACTTGAAAACTTCTTTATTAACAAGAGAATTAATAAAATTCTCTTCTAAAATCAATAATTCAATTTTAAAATGAATATTTTACATTTGAGAAATATAATAATATTTATGTTTATTTTCAAAATAAAGAATAATTGAAAATAATTTTGAAAATAATTTTAAATCATTAAAAATAAACCTTCATGAAGAATAATTCTCATTACATAGAGATAAAATGTAAAATAGTATTTATTTTTTTACCATAATCATAAAATATAATGTTACAGGTCACCTTAAAAAGTAATTTTCAAAACATTCAAGTGAAAACTTTTGGAAACATGTACTTTTAAAAAGAATATTTAATAACGTATCGTATAAAAATACATAAATATTATTCATAAAAAAATATGGACTGAAGGATATAGAATTTAATTATGAAATAATGGAAAAAATAACTTATTAGGAGAGGATTGGAATTAATCTTAATGTCAACAAAATTTTTTAAGGATGAAATAAATAAATGACATTGAACAAAAAGGATGTATGAAATTCATTTTAATATAATTAGATATTAGTAGAAAATTATATTGTAAAATCATTGTCAAATAAGAATCCATATGACTTAAGAAAAGAAGTCGAGTAATGGAAGACCATTATTACTTAAGATTTTTTTTATAAGAACCCCTTGAAAATAAGGGCGTGAAATTGAACTTCAAATCTAGTGAATAAAAGATAACTCACGGTATTATATATCTAATTGGAATTATACTTACCATTTAAATAAAATTAGGCCCATAAAAAAAACATGTATCAAGAAAAGAAATTGAGATGTGAAACCCTTACCTCCTTATTATATTTCAAATTAAAAACCCATGAATGTTATAACATGATATGGATTTTTAAATCCACTATATTTACAAAAGAACTGTGTTAAAATAAATGTGTGAACATCATATACACCACAAATAAAAACTTATGGAGAATATGCATCATATATCAATGAAGTAAAATTGAGATAAAAATCCATTACCTTTAATCCCACATAGTATAAATGATCTATAAACTCCAACATAATAATTATAAATACCTTGATAACATATTTATGAAACTTATTCATACATAGAATCTTTTATAATCTTAATTTATAATAATTTATTACCAATATAACAGTTAGTTATATTTTATTTTCATCATCACATTTTTTAGATTATATTTTTTTTTGTGTAGTGATAATTTCATAATAGTGGAGTCAATTATTATTTAAATAAAAACAAATTCATCATTACATGACCATTATTGGCACTAAAATAAATTATTTCCTCATAATTATAATTATCATTCCCTAATTAAAGATTCTAAGGGATATATAATAATCTCAAGATATATTTTATATTGATATATTACACTCACTATATTAGATACTAAGAGACTCATCATTTCCAAAATTATAGGAATCTATTGAGATTTTACATTTATATCATAAATTTATATAAAATATTCTTCCTTAGTCTATTAATAGAGCTTCTTGGGATATAAGTTTCATAACATCAATTTCATGATCCTATTTCCAATAAAATACTAAAACGAACATGGCTATGTTAATATCTAACTAAAAAACTAAATGATCACATACATATGAAAAATAAAATTATATATTCCTTCTCCTATGTAACCTTAATTTTAGTATATGATACATTAAATTAAACTATAATATAACTTGATCAACCTATAAATCCTTCAGTTTTACCTAGTATGATCATGGTCGTATTCCTGTTTGGTTCTATAACATATTCAAATCACTCATAATGGTTTATAAATAGGGAGTGAATTTATAATGCCTATTCACTAGGATAGTATATCTAGGTGTTTAGTATTCGTTCTAATCATGATGCATTGAGAGAATATAGAGTTTATAATTAACTATTATTTTTTGGGTGATTACAAAAATTTGTATCTTCTCAACAACTATATCAGCATTCTAGCATTTAGAAAGGGATATAATTATAAGGAAATGAAACAAACTCTACTTTACTAAAAAATTTCCATGTTATCTTACACTTATAAATATACCATAGACTTATAGCTTTGGTGTTAACTAATGTTATTATATCCTAATCCATAAAAATAAATATAATAATCCTCAAGAATAACCAAAATTTTCTATGAAACCAATTGAGTTTCAAATGACCCACTCTCCAAGTTCCGTTGCTAATAATAGTTTATATAAACACTAGATTGTATACATGGTGAAATGAGTGAAACTAAGAATATATTCATTTTACATCACTCCCGAAAGTTAAAATTTACATATCATAAATAAACACATTATCCTATGAATACAAGTTTTAGTGTATTTAAGGATCATCTATATAATCTACATATTTTATGATTATTGTGAACATTTCTACTTACTTGAGCCGCATGAGACTACCATATATATATTTCTTGTATGTTATATTCATCTTCATAACATAATGATTGGAAACATAATAAAGGGTTGATGTCAAACTATAAGGTACTAATCATTAAGAATTCCATAATTTAATTTTTAAATAACACTTAATTTTTATTCATTTCTGAAGACCTTTTTAGGTTTGGAGTTTTACAAAATTATGTCATAACTCTTACATAAATATATCATGTATTACAAAGTGGTACCATACACTAAGTTTCCATTTTTTAAAATTTAATACTTTCAAAATGACATTTGTTTTATTTTCATGATACATGTTCATGAATTTTAACATGAATTTATCATTGTTACTAATCATCCTTAAAACCTATGAAAAACATTTAAAAACATGGGATGATCACAGAAATCTCAATAAGAGACATATACAAACAAATTAAAAAAATCATATAAGTCTATTTTATAAGAATTTGATCATATAAGAGAGTTTTCCTTTAACATAATCAACTTTGAGAAAAAATAATAATTTACTTAAACATGAAATAAACTTTAATTCCCAAAGTATTCCATACAAACCTTATATGAAAACATAAATTCCAAATAATAATTGTAAGGGTTTCTTTAAAAAACATGAGAACCCATGAAAATTATTTTCTTAAAAACATAACTTTTTACCCTTAAATGGTATTATAATTCCTCAATATTATAGATCCTTATATTACATTATGAAATCAAAATATTTCCATAAAAATTCATATTCAAGCCTAGAAAATTCAGGTTGGTTCTTTCTACATTATTATTATATAACCCTTATAATAACACTGAAAAATGGAATAATTTACATAGCTAATTCAAATATAATTCTTTGTAGAACATAAGCACTACCTAATGAATTAGAGAGATACATCATGATGAAACATATTCTTAGAATATTTATAAGGACATTAACATACATGAATCACTTAAAGCATTACATTTAAATCATAAAACTCATAAAAACATACTTTTTAACCCATAAGTAAAATATTTTCAAATGTTTATATACCCATTTATTTTAAAACAAAATTCTAAAAACTAAAATACCTAGAACAAATGGAAGGTGGTTTTTTGTTTTAAGAAAACATAGTGTATTTTAAATTAATCAAAATATAAATTAACAACTGTGTTGGAGGGAAAATCCATTGACATAATATATGATAAAAAGATATTAATATTGTACTTTATAAAGAAATTCAAACATTCCGTATGAAATACGCAAAAAATTACTTTTGAAGAATTTTTAATAAATTAAAATAATTGATTTAAATTCCATTTTAATGAAAATTTACATCAAAAAATATTGAAATAGAAGAAAAATATTTGAAATAAACCTTCAAAACACTGTAAAACTCGGTTTTAAGATAGAATATTTCTTACCATGAGTTTTAATTATCATGTATTTTTTTTATCTTAATGAACAATAATGGTATGTTAATTATTTAATTTCTAAATAAGATATTTCAAGTTCATTTTCTTTTTTTATTCCTTTAATTTCACTTACTACAATGTCATAATTAATTACTTAATTGATTTAGCTTACTTCAGGCATTTTGTGGAAGTTTGGTTCATAAGTCCAAAATGACTTTGGTAGATTGAATATGGTCAAATGGATCATGATTATATCATTTAAGGAATATTAATAATGACATAATTATCAATTTTATATATTATTTATACTTTTATAACTAACTACATATGAAATCTATGAAAAATTAATTATGTTAAAACATGGAGATGGTAGTATATACATAGACCTACGTAACATTTACATTTTTCAAGAAAAATGATGGAAAGAAGGTGTGTAATATTTTATATTAATATAATTATAATTATATCATAAATATCATATTATATATTTTAATCCACGTATATATACTATACATGTGATGTGGTGATGAAAAATAAAATACATCTGTTCATGAGACGGTATTCTGCACATACACATGGATGATGTTTTTATTTTTCATCGGATAGTAAAGAAAAATTATAATATTTATTTACCATTAAATAATTAAATTTATATCATATATATAATATTATTTCATTTGGATGAACTATTTTCACTATCTATAAGATTTGGTTATGAAAAATCAAAGACATCATCTAATGAGGTTTTAGTCCCACATACACATGAAATATGTTTTAATTTTCCATTAGATGGATAAATAGATGAAAATGGTTTATAAAAAAATATAATAAAATAAAATTATATGGGATATAATTATTTTATTATATCACAATGTTTAAAATAATTATTAAGGAGGTAAAAAAATAAATAAAAAGAAAACACATAGTTAAGAACTATATTTTTCTATAGACAACCTCCTTAGGTTTATATCTGATGCCTTATTAGGTTGGTATTATAATCATTTAAAGACCTATAGAATGTGTGGAGGGATGTTAGGATATTATTATTTATCGATCAGTCAATATAATAGGCTCATAAATTTTACATAAGAGAAGAGTGGGGGTGTCCTTTTAGAAGTAAGGGAAAAGACACACTTAGAATTTTTCAAAACATTGATATATATATTAATGTGTTACTCAATAAAAATAGATCCAAAATGACTCATATTTTAATATAAGGTAAATTAGTGTCTAAATATGAAAATAAAATAGGATCTAGATAAAATTTTATGTCTTTTTAACCATTATCATTTTAGTTTTAAACCATTTAAAATATTTTAACTCTTACCTCTATAATTAGCTTTTTAGCACAATTACTATTCACAATGAAAAAAATAAAAGCATCAAAATTTAAATTTTTTGTTTTTATGATTCAAAATATAAATTCAATATTATAAAAAAGTAATTTCTATAAGTGTTATAAATTAATTTAAAAAAACTATAAAAATGTGAAAAAATAATTTTGCAGAAAAATACATTTTAAGTAAAAAATGTTTTAATAGAAAACTCTAGTGCAATGTTGATCCTAATTAAAATATTAAATTATTTTATATAAAAAGGAAATTATTATTTTTTAAATTAATTGAAAATATAATATGACTTTTTAAATACTTGAAAAGAAAATACTGTTTTCGGAAAAATTATTATTTTCTACTATTCATCGCCAAATAAACATTTTGAGAAAATTCCAAAAAATAGATCTAAGATAATTATGAGTTGATGATTTTAAAAAATTAATTTCCTTTAGTCAAATTTAAATAATCAAATTTATAAATTTAACTTTGAAATAAAACCATATAATAGAAGTAAATTGTTTTTGTACAAATAAAACTATTTCCTATTTTATTAAGAAATTACTTAATATTATTGTAGTGAATATTAATCTATAAAATGGAATTCATGAGTATTTTTATTGAATGAAAATTAAATATTATCAATATTTCATGTTTTTTTATTCTTTCCCCCTTTTGTAAATTTAATCCTTATAAATTTATTCATTACACAAACAAGTGGGGGATACTTTTCCTTCATAGCATGAAATGGCACAAAGGCCTTCATATTTTATTTATTTATTTCAAGGTAATAACCTTTTTATATAGATTTATAGGGAACCCATACATATCTCAAAATCCTAGTGGAAAAAATCCCATATATATCACATAGGATCAATGACATAGAGGCTACATATATATTTCGTATGCCCAATCCCTAAGTCCCACAAACAGAAAAAACCTATTTTCCTATATTTTATATATTTAAATCTAATTGGATTTCTAAATTCATGTATATGGTTATCCGTTACTTCCTACCCTCTTGGTGTCACATACTGCTTCGTTCTAGACTCTCTAAGAATGAACCACCATGTCCAACTAACCATTTTTGCCTTTTCATCTTCTTCTCTCCACCAGCTAGGTACTACTCCTGTTTGAGCTCCATGGAACTCTCTATGGATCAAAGGATATATGGAGTGAATTTATTGGATGAAATGAAGGTATAGTGACCCACAAACCAAAATTAGTGACCTAAACTCCCAAATCAAGTAAATAGTTATGATTCTAAAGTACCTCTATAATAACTACTGCAGTACTACTATAGTAACTTTGAAATAATCTATCTCTCAAAATTGATCCTAGGTTTAATGCAGGACTATAGGGTTTCACTACTGGAAAATTATCTTATACCCATGGTTTGGAACTGTGGTTATAATACCTAAAACCATGGGTATATGGTATACCCACAATTCCATAAACTGTGGGTGACTGAGGCATCGGTATAGAGATATACCCATGGTTTTACAGAAACTGTGGGTATGGACCTAGAGATTTCCATAATACCCACAGTTTTATTTAAACTGTGGCCATATATCTATACCCATATTTTAAAAAAGTATGGGTATATATTATCATACTAGATATAATATACCCGCGATTATTGAACCATGGGTATATATCCTTGACCTGTAAAAACAACACAGTCTTCCTGTACTTTGTTTCCACACTTAATGCCAGATGTACAGTATGAGAGATGATGCAGGAAAATATAGAGATGATATACAAATGAATTATTCTTGAAATATAAACATTACATAGAGGATGAATCATTATAGAATTTATTGTCCCAAAGTTGCAAGATATGTTATTGATTCTAATCTGAGTTAAATCTAGAAGTTGATATTAAATTAATATGAACATTTTAAATTTATGTTGAAGTAAAGAAATTATGAAGATACATTTTCAAAAGATTTTTTATAGAAAAAAGATATTGTTTATCCAAAAGATGTTGCACTGATCACTAAAAGTAGAGGTATCAATGGAAACTAAATGACACAACCTTGAACAATCTCATAAGACTTTACAAAAATATAAAAGATCTTAAGAACGTGGAATGAATTTTCATAGTGATACATAAGATTAAAAATTTCTTATGTAATAGCTAGAAAGATAATATGTACGTGTTAAAATCATTGTGATATATTAGTTTTATCTATTTGGAATAATTTGAGGTTTCATGAATGATATTCTAGAAGTTTCTTAACAAGATTCTATCCTAATAATTTAATGTCACAATAATCATGAGTGTTTTCAAATATTTCATGATTTATTCTGAGTTTGGAAAAAAAAAATTCTATGATTTATGGATAAGTATGTGAATGTTTTGAGTCTAAAACATGAAACAAAAACATGAGGGATAAATATTTTGGAATGTGAATGTATAAATTAAATCAATAAATGGTAAGGATTCTCTTAGTTCACCATGTACTAGAAAGATATTTCAAAAGATGAAGTAGAAGTTGAAGAGGTTCATGTTGAAGAATGAAAGTTAGTAATGTTTCCTACATCAGTTGATTTAAATATGAATTTTTGTTTAATGAAGTTCTGAAATCCACCAAATTTGATGAAATACAACATTCATTATCCATATTTATAATCCCATCATTTTCTTGAAAGAAAATTACAAGTAATATTCCAAAAACATAATGTTGTTTATTTGATTGAGAAAACAACTTGTTAAAGTTGCATCAAAGGGAACAGGCTGGGTGATTATAAACAACATAGATGATTACCCACTTTTCAAATGTCAATTATAAGAAATAAAGACTTATATATTCATTTATTCTGACAAAAAAATTATTTTTCAAATAAAAACAATTTCTAGTAAATTTTATATAATTTAAAAATATACATTTGAGATTCAACAGAAAGAAATTCATTAAACCTGTATCATGTATAACCAAAGTATATGAATCTCATTTTAAGAAAAAGGACAATATTTCTATAAAATTGTTTGTATTAAAGATAATACTCAAACACTACCTCTCAGCAATTTATCAGATGACATTATTATCATGTATGTTAGTCCCTAAATACTGAATAAAATGAATTTTATCTCAAACAACCACAATAAAAATCCCATCTACTAAGAAAACATCATAGACATATTAGATCTCTTGTAATGGGAAACAAGCCAGCCGACTAAATGCTATATCTTCAAAATAACATAGTACAAATTATTAAAAATTCCAATCAATGCTGCGAAGATTTCATATTAAAATAATTAAAAATAATCAATACTAAAATTCAATGAAGCTTTAATATATTAAATTACAACAAATTATAAAAAAATGTTATTTGTGTTTGGGAGGTAGATTGCCCTGGTTTTTTATCCAAACAATTATATCATGGTCCTCAAAGAGATAATATTATCATCATAAATGGATTTTTTTTAAATAAAAGATAAGAAATTTACATACCATACAATAGAAACCCATCTAGTGTATGGGATGTAGAGACTTGGGAAAAAATCTCCTACCCATCACTCCTCTCTTTCTGGGAATCAAAATTAGCACTAACCACCTATACCATGAATGAAACAAAGATAAATTTTCTAAACTAATCAACAAAAATCAGATTAAGTTACGTAACAACCCAGACCTAGGATTTGTAGCGTTCATCTATTATACCTGTAGTGTAAACTCAAACCATGTAATTATATGAGTATTAATAGTGGGTCATGTGTTTGTAGTTTTTTCCCATGCACAATAAGGATTGAAAACTATTATTTAGTAGTGATACTTATAAATCACTATCCTCTTTGTGTGTGTGCATATTTGGATGTGTTTTATGTATAACGAAATTTGATAAGAAATAATGAGATGTCTATTATAACTAATTATAATAGAATAAATAAGAAAGGGGATATAAAAGATTAATTTTTTTTAAAAAAATTCATTAAAATTGATTCACCCCACCACTTAGTGTTTCATATTCCCATAACTGATTAATTTAAATATTAGGGATAACAAGTTTCAATAAAGGCACTATATATTCTATAGGATGCAGATGGATGATTATTACATCCAAAATGAACTAATTATTGAATTAACTAGAACTAAGTTGGAGAATATAGAGAAATATCAATGGGAATGGCTTGATTATAAGGAACTCAGAATGGTGAGGGTTACATTGGTGAGGAATCCTTCTTTCATAATTCTAGAGAAGAAAACAACCCAAGAACTAGTGAATATATTGACAACCATGTATGAAGCCACAATACATTTAAAAAAGGTTCTTATAACGTGTAGGTTTTTGTGAATGAATTGATGGAATGAAGACTAAATTCATACCATGTTAATGACTATAACATGATCTAGGGTTAGATCAAGTTACTAAAATCTAGTTTTCACATATGATATATGATAATTTATTCTATTTTCAATACTACTAGAGATTTGTGAGTCAACGATCACTTCTTCTAGTAACTCTATAAGAAAATAAAACTTATAATTAGAATAAGTAATTACTTTAATCTTGAATTAAGAAATTAGGTGGAGGGATGTCTATGAACATCCAGAAATACTTTTATTGTATATGGTATAGGAAAGTCACCCAACCAATAAATGAGTCAAAAAAATATAATAAGTCTAGAGATGAGAGTAGAGGTAAATCAAACAGACTCGAAATTTCTGATTGGAACTATGGTAATATGAGGAATCTCAATAATTATTACTAGGATTATTAATCTAATTATGAAAGATTGGTTTATGGATCTTCCAGTTCTTTAAAGTCAGTATAACATAACAATGATTTGTTGTTAACTGTTTATAATCTAGTGGAATTTTTGATAGTTGATTTCAGAGTATCTTTTCATTCCACATCAGATCATGAGTTCATAGAGAATTATGTATCTAAAAAATAAAGAAAGGTATGTCTGGTGGATGATGAAGCTCTTAATGTTTTTAGAAAGGTTAATGTGAATGTTCAGATGTCAATTGAATGCATGTTGAAATTAAAGGAAGTATGATATATCATATGATTATAGAAAAAGATCATTTATATTAAAAAAATATATTATTAGTTATATGATTCTAATTTTTATAATGGTTTATGGAAAGACAATCAAGGATTAATTGTTGTGGAAAGGGGGGTTAATGAATGAACCTTATATCTAACCAAATGTTCATACAAAAGTTTTGTGGTTCGAAATATAACTACTATATGCCTGGAGTTATGAACTAATTAGCATGTTCATACTAGTAATATGAATATTAAGTTTCTTTTGGAAAATGATTTATTGAAGCTTAATCATTCTAATGTCATAAATTGATAATGATTTATACTTATGAAACAAAGATGGTTTTATGTAAGTTTTATAGAAGTAATCCTCAACGTGGAAATATTGAACTTGTTTGTTTTGATATATAGGGTCCATCCCCAGTTTAGTATCATGGGGTTTCTTTATATTTTTCACTTTTATTGATGAAAATCTAAGAAAACGTGGATTTATTTCTTGGAATATAAATCTGAATTGTTTGGAATTTTCATCAATTTGAAATCCATGGTCGATAGGGACACTAGAAGAAGGCTCAAATTCCATAGGTCAAATAATGGTGAAGAATATAATATAAGTAACCTTAATAAATATTTCTAGAATAAGGGAATAATGCATGATAATTTTTTTTCATTACATTGGAATAAAACTGTGGGGGAAAATAGATGAACAAAACATTAATTGGGAAGGCATGCAACATGATGTTTCATTCCACTATGTATAAATAAATATGGTTGAAATAAATAATTTTTTTGTTTATTTAGTCAATATAATTCCTTCAACAATAGTACAAAATGATATTTCTAAGTAGTTATGGTATGATAAACCAACTAAAATTCATCATATGAAATTTTTTGACCATCTAGAATATGTAAACAATGATGCTAAATATAGGGAAAATATTTAAGATAATTCCAAAATTAGTTTATTTATAGTGTGTGGATATGAGAACTTTAATTATACTCCTTGGGATGAAAACATTCAGAAGATCACCAGATCTTGAAACATTCTTTTTAATGAAAGGGGACTTTATAAAGACCAAAAAATAACATAGAATAAAATTAGGTTCAGGTAATCCATAGGCCATAATCAAGTTGATCTAGATGAGATAATTGGAATCACTTAAGTTATATTGAATTTATATGATATGATAAATGTTTTTGATGATAAAAATATGGTAGATATACCTAAATTCTCAAGGCCTTTAGAGTCATAAAGCTGATCCCTGGTTGTTTATATTCTGTAAGTTTATACAAAAAAGTGTTTACATTAGAAGTAGATGAATTATATTGAATTGTGATTTTCTTCCAGAGTTAAATGACTATTATAAATATATGGCCATGATTTTAATTATCATCATCTAATGGATGGTGGAGAAATTTGAATCTTTGAAGAGGAAACATTAGTATTCAATTCTAGTATATGGAAGTTATCTATGGAGGAGGAAATGTATTCATAATACTACTGTTTCATGTTGATGGTTTGATTCTAGTGGGACTTTTCATTCAATAGTTCTTGTATTTGAAGTGGGAGTTATCTACATCTTTCAAAAAAAAGGATTTTAGGGTGGTATGGAATATTCTTGGGATTGATATTGAAAATTATAAGAGCAATAAGATCTTAGTATTGTCTTAATGAGAGTAAAATTGAAAGGTCATTGAGTTGTGTGTTGTGATTGGATGTAAACAAGTTTAAAATATTTTGGTCATTAACTTTAAATTATCAATAGGAAAAGAAACATGAATAGAGGGAAAGGTGAGATATATGGCTAAAGTTATATTTTCATCAACAGTGGGAAATTTAATGTATTAAATAGTTAACATGAGTATAGATTTAACACAATTTGATATATATGGCGAAAGGAAACCATAAATCAATAGAGTACACACAAGTATACAAATACCTATTGAGGTTGGGAGGCGTAGACTAGGAGGAGGCGGAGGTGGAGTTAGAGAGGAGGAAGAGGTGATCGTGAAGGTGGAGGTGGCCGTAGTGATGAAGGTGGGTACCAGGAGGCAGAGGCGCGGGCCATAGGCGGGGGTGGCTGCAGATGAGGAGGCAGAGGCAAGAAGGGGAGGAAGGGAGGCATGGGGGTGGGAGTTAGAGGTGAGGCTAGAAGGTTGAGGTTCGGGAGGGGAGGCAAGGGCAGAAAGTCCATGGCTCAGGGGAGACGTGGGGTAGGAAATGAAAATCAGGAGTAGGAGCCTGATAAAAGATTCAGATTTAGGTTACTATACCCATATTATTTACAAAACCATAGGTTTATATGTGTGGGTATAGAGCAATTTTCTAGTGGCATGTGTTATCTTCTTGGACACCACCTTGACCACATTCCTTAAAAACATTTTCTGATTACCTTTCTTCTTCTCTAATCATACGGTTTTCCCACAAAACATAAACCTGATGAATTAACTTATTTTATAACACCCAATCTATATGACCAAGAATATAAACATTCTATTCCTCATATGAAGGATTATTTTCCAACATTACTACTTCAAGGCTCAAAATAAGATATTTTTTCAGAACATACATCCATTAAAATTGAACATGAAATACCACATGTTTTTAGGATAAACTCGTAAGAAGATAGACTTAATAAGAAACTTTTCCAATCTTCTCCAGAATATCATACAATATAATAAACCATTAACATGATCGTCTCTTATTAAAAAAATTCATAACAATTTCCCATGTATATGATTTAAGACAAATATAATCTCCTACCTTGAAATTATGATATATCCTCTGGTTTTCTGGATAACTTTTTTCATGATCTAATCTATCCTAATATTCTTATTAATTACCTTCAATTTCTCAGTCATCTATTCTACGAATTATTGTCCCAAAAAACTTTTCCCCTTAATTCTTCCAAAAAATATGCAGTATGATACCACTTTATATATAAATCCCAAAAGGTCCAATATGTATATTTGATTGAAAAATATTATTATAAGAAAATTCTACTAGTGGAGGATTCTAATCTCAACAAGAGTGGTAATTTAATGAACATGCGGGAAGAATATCCTTCAAATTTTGAATAATTAACTATGATTATCCATAAAATTGATGATGAAAAGATGAACTAAAATTTCATTCTATACCTAATGAAAACTGAAACATTTTCTCTTAATTAGAGTAAAATCTAGGATCATGACTAGATACAACCGGAAGAGGGACTCAATGCAATATTATTATCTATTAATCACAAATTATAGAAATATTATCTAAAGAAATATTATCTTGAATAGAAATAAAATTCATAGATTTAATAAAATGGTCAAAAATTACACATCTCTCATTATTATCTCAAGATTTATTTGGAAATAAAACAATTAAATCCATGGATATATTCTCATATTTCTATTCGAGCACTGGAAAAGGTTGAAGAACCCCCTTCACTAAATAGAATTTTACTTTAACATGTTGAAAAGTAAAACATTTTCTAGTAAATTAATCAATATATATTTTCATTTTATCCCACAAGAAATGTTTTTGATGTTCCTTATACATCTTAGTGCTTTCAGGATGAACAAAAAATAGAGAGTTATAACCTTCACCCAATAATTATTTCATTAAATGAGAATAAAAAAGCACCCATAACCATTTTATGAATATAGAAGAACCATCTTTTTAAATGTGAAATTTAAGAATATTTCCTTTCCTAACAAATTATAGATCACCCTCTAGAATAAAATCTTATTTATGAGATTTCTTAATTATTTATAAAAATTATGACTATACTAACACATGAAATAAAATAGAGGAAATTTTTAGCATGAAAAATTTCTAGGATAACATTCATGAAATCCTTAAACAAAGGGTCATGTTACATTCATAGAATAGTTAATGATTCCTTATGTTTTTTATTTAAAGCATCACCAAATATGTTTTGTTTTACTGAATAGTAATGAATCAGGAAATCATAGTCCTTATTCACATTAATCCATCTTCTCTGACTCATGTTCAATAGTTTCTGAGTGAATATATATTTCAAACATTTATTATCAATGTATTTTACTATATATAAGCTATGTATCCATATTTTTAATAATGAAATAATGATTCCAATTCAAGGTCATGTGCAGGATAATTTAGTTTATGAGGTTTCCATTTCCATGAGGCCTAAGAAATTACCTAATTATTATATATAAAAAATAACCAACACCCTTCATTGAAGCATGTAATATCCCATAAAATATCATTTTATTGAGAATAAGTGATGGTTTTACTAGCCTTAGGTGACATAACCACAATACAAATGTTTGGAAATAAATTCCAAGGGATTTATAGAACTTTGGGTGATGATTTAACCCTTTTCAAAAAACAGAAGGTGAACATAAACAAAAAACATCCAATAACCTATATGATACATGAATAAATGGTACAAACAAAGGTAAACCCAATAGTAACAATAATATCATAGTAGAAATGGAAACAAAAGACATCAAATAGAAAAGTCCAAATGCACTGATCCTAAAGACACCAATGTTGCATCAAGACCAAAAGCTCCCAATAAGCTCCCAAATATGACTCTATATGCCTCTTCTATGTTATTAAGAATAATCACTAATGAAATGAGTTGAATTTACATTTCATATGTCTTGATAGATGGAATATGAAAATGCACCAAAGTGTCCAAGAAGTGGGTGCGTATAAACTTAGTAGGTGTTTCCAAAATACTTCCCAACACACACTACTAGAAAAATAACTAGTTAAAAAAGTTGGTATAAAATGGTTTAAAATATTATAAAACTAGTTTATATCAAAAGCATAATAAAATTACGTAGAAATTAAAAAAATTAAAACAGTTATCATTAATTTGGAATACGAATTCCATTTTTCAATACACCCACACATGCATTCCGAGTGACAGTTCCATTATAATGAGTAGTCTCTTGTACATCCACCAAGTCATCACTTGGTGGATAATCTCCTTATTACCCAATAGAACATGCTCCATATCCTAGTACATGTATTTGTAACCCAATAGTATATGCCCCTTATTCAAGTTCAAATCAAAAGAAATGAACTCACACCAATATTATATACTAAATATCAAGCCAATACATTTCAAAATAAAACACTCTTTATTGAAAACATATTATTAATCACCTTGTATTCATCACACTATTTTGTAATTTTAAAACCATCATTTTAAAATTATAAACTACAGGGTTGTCCAAAATCCATCCAAATCCCCAAAATTCTTAAAGTCTTGTCCAAATGAAATTTACATTAACAATCAAATAAGTATTTCACAAAAATTTCATGAAAACAATTTAATTAAAACTAATCCTTGAAGTTATAAGTTATGTGGATGTGAGAGAGAATCCACCTACCTCTCAAAGGAAGATAAAAGCGAGGAACGAAACTTAGATCTTCTAGATCTGATCACACCACACCTTCCATTCAATAAATTCAATCCATTATATTCAGTATTCCTGTTATAGTACGAGGATATATCAAAAAAGTACTATATATATAGTTTTAATAGATGGGATAAGAATATAATTAATAATAATAAGGAAAAATTAATACTTGTTGATGATTACAGATCTAAAACATGATTTTATTCTCCTAAAAGTCACATCCATATCAAAGGGAATCGTCTCTCAAGACTAGAGGAAGATGAGTTCGAGTTTCTAAAGTATTAGGCGACTAAAAAGGATTAAGAGTCTTAATTTTTTTTACATTGAATATTTTTGGGGAATTAAAAACACATTGCATGGTTAAGATTCTTGGTTTGTCTAACCATGTGCCAACCATGCACTGGCTACGTGAAACATACCAGACAACTGCACGGTTTGGCCAAACCATGTACCAAACATATGCAACTATTATCTCATGAAAAGTTGATCACATAGATTCCCCTTGGAACTTACATGGTTGTGACAAATTGTATGTCAACCATGTTGTTCTACTATTCCACTAAGAAAATGTTATACAGTTCCTTCAAGGTGGTGAAGCGTTTGTACTAATCATGAGCGAACCACGTACCTCTATAAACCCCTACATAATGTCTCAAAAGCATTAAAAACCCTCAAACCATAACATGATCATTATATGAGTTAAAATTACATAAAAATAGTCATCTAACTGAAAATAATGATGAAAAATTCTACCCACTATTATCCTTTCATCCATCATAATGTAGAAGTCTTACAAGGATTTAAAAGGTCTAAGGACACTAATCTAAAATTTTCTTTGTGTGCTCTCATATCTCTTACCTAATATGACTATGTTGACACCAAACCTTCACAAAACTATTTCTTTTCCTAGGTAGGACCTTCTATTGCATATACATAATTCACACTAATACATTAATTAACATATCATCTGGTTTGGTATCAACATGGTCCCATAAAAAACATGGTTAGTATGAGGGTAAATTTTGTAAATGGAGATACATGAAACACATTATATACAAATATAAACCTTGTAGGTAGATCTAATTGATATGATACCTCACCAACCCATTCTAGTATCTCTAAAGGGAATATTTTCTAAGGAGAGAACTTATGCTATTTACGAAAATGATGATTTGATAACCTTGGAGAGATCCTGAAGAACATATGAATAGCTACTGAAATGATAATAGTCATTGATGATGGTCGGAATAGGATTTTAGAGGACTATGAGCTCCCACCATTCTTTTTATAGTCAAATAAATATTCTCTATTGTTTCTCGATCAAGGTTAGGTCTAATAAGTTATGTATCACCTATTTTAATCCAAAAACATGGATAATGACATGGATGGACATACAATGCTTTAAAAAGAGCCATATTTATTGAGTCTTGGCAGTTTTTATTTTATGATAACTCTAATAATGGAATGTGATCTTCCCATGAGCCTCTAAAATCCATTACACAAGACCTAAGTACGAGTTATAATGTTTAGATCATCCTCTAGGAATGTCCATATATTTGAGGATGATATGATAGTCTTATAGTCAACTATATTTCAAGGTATTGCTGAAACTATTTCAAAAAATATATCTTAATCATGGGTTGTTAGTAATATATAATTTAAATTTCTATGGTATACATCTTTATAACTTCTCATATGTAGATTTTATACAAGTCTTCCACCATATTTGATTCATGGATAGGGATGCAGTGGGAAAAATATGTGATTTAATCCAAAAATAACCCATATGGAATTATGTTTCCTAAAATTTATTGGTAGACCTATCAAAAAATACAAATTTATTTTCTCCCATTTCCTCACAAAAATCAGTAAATAATGAAAAATATCGGTTGGTTGTCGGTGATCTCCCGTGACCTGCTAACATGCGAGGCATATCGAGACAAACTTGACCACTCTTTTCTTCATTCCATACCACCCAAATTGTTCTCTAAACACCTTATATATTTTATGGGTACCAATATGAACAACGAATTTAAAATGGTGGTATGAATTTATATGTTGTTTGTGATAACTTGTAGGAACCACAATATTATTTCCAAACCACAACATAGATCTCTCATCTAGCATCAATCCCTCAATGGTCTCCTGAAAATTGAGTTTTTAACTCATGGAAAGACATTCTAGATATTTTTTATGAGAATCCCCTACACATGAAAATAAATTAGGAACCAAATATTATGGTATGAAAAAATAGTGTTACCTTTCTTTGCACAATTCAGATGGATATCAGTTATATCTGATAATATTTATCACTTATTCAATATTTCTCTATCTAGTTTATAAAATAAATTCTGAATTAATGCATCAGCCACATAGTTCCCTTTACCCGATGTATACATAAAGATTAAGTTTAACATTTTAATAATATCCATCCATCTTCATTTCCTTATATTTAAATACCATTGTGAGAAAAATTGTTTTAGACTTTTATAATCAATAAAACCATAAATTTCTCACCAAAAATATAATGAAAAGACATATTCGATGCATGTAATAAAAAATGTAATTCCAAATAGCGTGTGGGTTAGTTTTTCTCATACACTCATGACTATCAAAATCCATAATAAACAACAATATCTCCCTACAAGAGAACACAACCCAGACCAGATCTGGATGCATCACCGAAGACTGTACACCACTCACCTGATTCATCTAATATCAGGATAGGTTCTCACATGAGCTAAAACTTATTATATTGGAAATATGTATGGTACAAATAATTAAATTGGAAAGGAAGAACCTTCCTTATCAAGTTCAACATTGATGATTCATGACATGATAAATAACGAACAAAAAAACATATTTATCCTGGTAATCTAAGGAAACTACGCATCTCAAAGATATTTTTGTGTGGTTTCCATGTGATAAATTACCCTATATTTTTAGGATCTATAGAAACATCGACATATAAAATTAAATGACCAAGTAAACATAACTATTTTTTTAAAAAATTAAATTTTGAATGGTTTTCATAATGGTAATGTTACCTCAAGGTTCTCAAAACCATAACCAAGTGTTCATGATGATAAAATTTATTCCTAAAATATACCTATATATCATCATTGAACACCACTAAAAATGAGCCAAGATACCTCTAAAATAACCGATTGATTAGTTTCATGAAAAGAATTAGTGTGATTTTATATAAAAATGGAATAATCATGCACTATTAATAGCCATAACGACTTTAAAACTTTTGCTTCATAATATTATCGTTCTAAACTCATAGTTGGTGATACCATGAAAATAAGTCAATTTTAGAGAAACATTAGGATCTACTAAACTGATAAAACATTTAATTAATTCTTGTATTATGATATTGATTATTTATTATAACAGGGTTAAGATTATGATAATATAAAAAATCTTGAGAGTTCCATCCACCCACTTTACAAAAAGAATGTGTGCTGCCCACAAAGACTTGCTCGATAAAATGAACCCTTTACATTCCAAATCCCCAACCGAACTTTCAACTTCATCAATTATTTTTCTTCCATTCTATATGATAGAAGTGAAATAGAAATAGTCCCTGATAGGAGTCCAATCATGAACTCTACTTCTATTTTTAGTGGAAACCATGAGAAATTTTCCTGAAAAACGTTAAGAAATTGCTCAATGGTAGTTGGAAAATATTATTTCTGATCTCATACATAGATTCCAAATTAATAACTAAAAACTGATAGAATATTTTTCAAAAAACCAGTTCCAAAATACCAATTCTAGTAGCCTTTACCAACCAATATCTCCTAAAGAGATTCTCAATTCCATTATGAGGTTTGAAACTAACATTTCTGGTATAACATTTGATGTGGGCCTTTATCGATGTCAAAAAATTGATACCCAAAATAATGTAACAGAAATAATTTTCAAGAATATATTAATCCCAAAGAAACTCATCCCCATTAATAGTTATATTTTAATCTATACACGTAAAGGCTTCACAATCCCTTTGTGCAAGAGGAGTTTGATGTTTCAAAATAGAAGGCATTATGTTAACATGAAAAATTATATATTTAACAAATCTATAAGAAATAAGATGGTGGGATATTATTATATCAAATAAATCTTAAATAAGTGTAAAATTCCAAAGAACCATACCCCTCATCGTCAAAGGACCGAATTGATCATCCATGATCACTTGATTAGATCTATAAAATTTCTTACTCACTGTAGTTTTATCTTTGTTACCATATTGATATTACATTTATTTAAGAGTTATGGTTTTCTTAGAATCACATTTTATCACTCAGTTATGATGTTGATAGTTATTCTTCTATTCTTGTCCATTCAATGAATACGATGTTTGAGAAACATGAGATGTGTTTTTGACACCATAATTTGAATCACTATGAAAATAATGATGAATATGTAAGATATCATTATAATTGTGATAAGATCTTGGTGATTCCATACACTATAAATACATATTCTCGAAATAACCACATTAAAAAACATATCATCTTACTTTTTATTCGATAAAAAATATTTAATGATATAATGGTCTAATTCTGAGGTGTCCACCACTCTAGTATTATGTGTCCCTCTTCCACTTATTCACAACATTAGAGTTCCCACCTAATCCCATATTAATAGACATAATCCCTTGAAACATATTTCTTGATATATCCCTTAATTATACCATCACTCTTTTAAAAATTTCTTTATAGTACGTAATAAAAAGAACGAAAATTTTTTAGTTAATTTTAGATCTCAACCCCAACTCAAAAAAGTGTTCCTTCAAGGATAAAATTGAAATAATTT
Organism: Viscum album; assembly: GCA_963277665.1. Taxonomy (NCBI): domain Eukaryota; kingdom Viridiplantae; phylum Streptophyta; class Magnoliopsida; order Santalales; family Viscaceae; genus Viscum; species Viscum album. The sequence goes on along the minus strand of OY728152.1, from coordinate 1,928,372,729 downwards.
TTGTATAAAAGAAGACTAAATTCATAAATTTGTCCACACACTCTATTATTGAGACATTTTTTTTCTCAAAACCAAATAAGACCTTTTCTGTAGATACTCTAAATGTGTTAGGATAGAATGATTGGTTAAAAAGTTCTTCAAAATCATACCATGTGATGCTTTAATCAACTTTTTACTAAAAAGATAAGTCTCAGAATTGGTGTTCTTGATCCTCCACCATATACATTGATAACTTTACTTTCAAATATATTGGAATCTGAATAATATTGAAGATTTGATTTATGACATTCAACCAGACTTCTTCTTTTTTCAACTAAAACCCCCCAAAAGGTTGGTGGGTTCTTCTTTTGGTTCAGTAAAAATAGTCCATTTATCAAGGATGATCATTTCAATTACCCCTATCCATGGCCTGAAAAGTTTAGACAATGCTTCAGAAAAGTTTTTGGTTCACCTGTGGTTCAGGTGAAACCACATTTTCTACAGCCTCTTCAATTTTATTTCTATGAATCCTACCCAGTTCCATTCACTATAACTTGAAGAAAATCTATTTATTATTCAACCATTAAAAACTAGAGGTATATAAATTCTAAATTACAAAATCAACTAGTTCCATAACCCTACTTTTAAATGTCCAAAAATATGAAATAATTTTCCTAAACAATTCAATGTGTAATGAATAATTTAGTTATAATGGAAAAAATTTAATATCAATTTATGAAATCAAATACTAATTGGATAAACCCATGTAGATGAGGCGATGAATCACATTGAAGTGTTTAAAAACACTTTTGTACCATAAGACCTTGGTAACTTAATGTGATATATAAAAATGTTATCTATGACTTTTTTATGCTATAAATTTCAGGTTCTAAAGATTTTATCTCCATAATACCATCCCAAATAGACAGAAAGATCAACTAAGACTGATACCATTTCAAATTAAAAGACCAAAAAAGATGATAAAATTTGTAACATCCATCCCCATATCATTATGTAGATAAGATACAATGGTGTTTCTAGCATTAGGTGAAAGATCAAAGATATGAAAGTCTAGAATTAAGTGCCAAGGGATTTACAAAACATGGGGGGGATGGTTTCTCATTTTAAATATAAAGAACCAGATGAATGTAAAAAATAAACATCCAATCCTTTATATGATGTATGAATAAACAATACAATCAAATGTAAACCCAATAGTGATAATAATATCAGAGTACTAATTGAAACAAATGACATAAAATAAAAAAAATACATAATACACTTATCTTAATGCCATTAAGGTGTCATCAAGGCCAATAGATCCTAACCAGACCTAAAATCCAAATCCACATGTCATGCCCATGGTATTAATAAGAATAAATAAATAAATAAATATTATATCATTCCATTTATAATATCCAGATAGATGACATTTATAAACACACCAATGTTCCCAAGTAGGGGGTGAGTAAAAAAGCTGTATGATTTCCCCAAAGACATCCCAATACATTCCACTAGGATAAGAACTTTATAGTAAATTTGATATAAAAAAAATTAAAAAATAGTTTATATCAAGAACATAAGTAAGTTCCATGGAAAATAATAAAAAAACCTTTAATTAATTTCTCATTCATTTGGAATACCCATTCCATGTTTCCACACACCCAAACATAAATTCTAAGTGATAGTTCCATACTCATGAGTGGTATCTAATATATCCACCAAGTTATCAATAGGAGTCCAATATCCTTGTGAACTAATGGAAAATGCCGTATATTCTTAGTCACATCCATATAAAAGAATTCTACAAAACCCATATTCTGGTTCACATAAAAAGAAATGAACTCACACTAACCAAGTATGACAAATATCAAACCAAAAAATTTCACAATAAAACATTATTTATTTAAAAAATATATCAAACACATTGAATTCAGAAAAAAATTCCATAATTTCAAAACTGTCAATTTAAAATTACCCAAAAAATGGGTTTTCCAAAATCCATCAAAATTCCCAAAATTCAAAAAGTCATGAGAAAATGGAATTTCCATCAATAATCAAATAAGGATTTAACAACAATTTTAAGAAATTATTTTGATAAAAAATAATCCCCCATGTTTTAACTTAAGTAGAGATTAGAGAGAAGCCACATACCACTCAATGGACAACGTAAATGAGGAATGACACTTAGATCTTCATGATTTGATCACAACAAACCTTCCCTTCAACAGATTCAATCATATATCATCATGATTACCATCAATGAATATATATATATATATCCTTAATAGAATAGATATATGGATCTTTGAGAGATAATATTAATAAATATATGAATAATTTGGAAGAAAAAAATATATTTATCAATGATTTTAGATCTCCAACATGATTTGATTCTCCTAGGATTCACTCCCAGATCAAACAAAATCATTTCTCAAGCCAAGGGAGGGAGAAGAGTGTTAGCACCAAGAGTATTAGGTTACTGAGGAGGATTACACGGCTTAATTAAAATCAGATCAAATATTTTTGGTGGAATTAAATACATGTTACATTGTTAGGATTCATAGTATGTAGAACCATGCACCAATCATGTATGAGGTGCCAGAAAAACACCAGACATACATATGATTTTTCCTCATGGTTGGGATAAATTATTCTCCAACCATGCATATCTACTATCTGAAGACAAGTGGCTCAACCATTTTTTCCTGGGAACCCACATGGTTTGGCCTAATCTTGCACCAACTATTTAGTGGTAAATTCCCACTACCAAAAGGTTTCATGGTTTCCCAAAGGGGTAAATTGTTTTTACTAGACGTGATCAAACCATGCACCTCCATAAACCATTAAAAATATCCTAATTCTTTTAGAAACTTCAAGAAAATTATCTTGATCATTATATAAGCTTAAATTACATAAAATAAGTGCCATGTACTTGAAATTGGGGGTGCTATAAATCATCTAGTTAGATAAAAAACTCATCATTTCTAGAAAACAATGGAAAATATTAACTATTCACTAATATGTTTTCAATTGCTGGAAACATTCATCACATTATTTTATCTACATGAATTTTACTCATTTCTAAGTTAACATAGCTAGTGAGAGAGATAATCGACCAATTTTTTACACAAATCAATGGTAGTAACCCACTACTCTTGGAAAAGTCTTTGTGACATTTTTCGGTCTCAAGAACTCAATAACCACCTTAGTTTTATCTAGATAAATAGTTATTCCAAATTTACTTATAATATATAAGAGGAAAGAAATATGTCACAACATGAATTAACATTTGATAAATTTTGAAAATAACTTCATTGATATTAAGGTTTGTAAAAAAAACCTAAAATTTTTCTCATGATCATTATAACTTTCTGAATATATCAGTATGTCATCAATTAAAACAATGAAAAATTTATCCAAGAACTCATGGGAAAATCTATTCCTAATGTCTGTAAATATAGTAGGATAATTTTTTAACTTAAAGGGAATAACCACAAAATCATAATTCCCATACCTAGTTTAAAATTATTTATTTATAATTTCCTCACCCTTCACCTTCCACTTAGGATAAATGATCCTGATATTAACCTTTAAAAAATAATAATATCATTGGAGCTGAAAAAAGTTTTAGTTTTGATAAAGAAACATATACTTATTCTTAATGTCGACGTTATCAAATTCTCTATAATCAATTAAAATCCAGATGGGACCATATTTAAATTCAATAAACAAAATAGTATCACCCCATAGTTATGTGCTAGGATGAATGAATCCTTTATCTAGAAACTCTTATAAATTCATTTTTAACTGTAAATTATCTACTTTACCCATTTATTTTGGAGGCTTTGATATTATATTAGCATCATGTACTTATTCATTAGTACATTAAATATACCAATATATTATAATACTTGGAAATTCATCTAGAAATAAATTTATATATTCATTTAATATAGGAAAATTACTAATTTTAACAGTTTCCTTCTTCCCAACAATAAGTGTAGTATAAATTTATTTCCCATCATTAATAAATATCTAATATCCTTAATATGATATCCAAGGTATGAATCCATTCTTGTGAAAAACTGACTCTCATTTTGAAAACAAATTATTTATCTCTACAATATATCTTAGTATGATAAACCAAAGTAAAATACTTACCTCGAATAACATCAAACTCTACAAGGTGTAAGATAACATGGTTTTCAAGGAAATCATTTCCATAGAAAATAAAAATAATATTATTACAATTTCATATTTCCTTAATTCTACCCCATGTTTTTTAACAAAAGTTTTGGTTTTATTTATTGAGGTGAAATTTCCAATTTACTAATAAATTTCTTTGAAATGAATGAATGGGTAAACCCAAAACCAAACAAGACATTAGCATATTATAAATAAATAATTAATGTTAACAACTTCAAATCACTAGATGGTCCACCACCAGCTAAAATTTTCATAATGGATTTATCAACACCATTTTAATTATGATATTGATGAATTTCGTCATTTATTTCTATAATCAGATTGGTACTTACATAATGTCCTAACAAATTATAATTAAAACATCTTAGTGTTTGATTCCCATTACATGTCTGATCATTACTGTGATCTTTTTCTTTGTAATCACGAGCAACATTTCTAAACTCACCACATCAGAAATACTTCCCATATTTTAAAAGATATTCTCCATGGTGATTTTTACCACACTTATCACAATATGAATGATTTATTTTCATAACTTCATACTTCCTTGATAGATGACTCACAATTTCTTACCATGTGGACATATTTTTCTATTTATTTCATAGATCACATGATAAAATACTCTATTTATACCTTCTTGTTTTCTCAAAAAAAATTTCATAACAATTAATTTCATGGGAATACAATGTCCTTCAATATGTTTACTTCAATTGTGAGTAAAACTGTTTAATTTTAGTATTATGATCTATGATACAATTTGATGTGTACCCATCCAATCAGGTGATATTCTCATCATAAATAGTCACTAATTTTGTATTAATTTTCCTAAATTCCAATAATTTATTTTCAATACTAAGTTAGACATATTTATGAAAATATTTCCCAATGAAAATATTCTTAAATTCATCTAATTCTATGGAATCAATCTCCTCTATTTCTATGGTATTCTATAATATTGACCATTATGAATCAAATTCACATTCCAAATTATAAATAACGGTAATGAGAATTTTTTTCTGAAAAAAATACAAAACCTTAATTATATTTTCCAAATATTTAATCCAGTCCTCAACTACAGCTGGGTCTGACACTCCCATGAATGCTAAAGGTTATTATTTTTGGGAAATTATATATTATTGAATTGTTCCTCTCTAGTGAATGTGGTTTCTATATCATATAGATACCACAAATATTTAAATCCTACATCAACAGAGACATCAAAATGAAAAACTAATTAGTTCTAATTCCAATAATCTAGGACGCTGATTGGGATGGATACTATCTTCACGGTGTCTTGATACTTGAGCTTACTGGTTTCCACTATAAAAAACCATTATATATATATATATATATATTAGATAATGTGACATGGTGATATCCTAATGTTTTCTCATGGTTACCATAAATTTGAATATTTTAAGGTTACTTAACTAAATTATCCAAACCCAAACAATTATCTAAACATAGCCCTAATATCAGCTATAAAAAGCTGATGATTATTCATCCTCTAATTTATTTTTAAAATAGGGCTTTATTTTCTTGAATTAAACAAGAATACTTTAGGATTAGAGTTTTAGAGAAATTGGTTATAAATATTACAAAAAAATAAATTCATTATAAATTGGTCACTTTAACAAAGTGTTCTTATTTTTCACAATACAATAATTTTAAAATGAAACACATTTTATTTTCATGAAAAATTTTCATGATTTTAAAATTTATTATATCATTGAACCAACACATTGTTAAACCCTAAGAAAACATTTAAAAATATGGATGAAAATAAAATCTTTGCAAGGAAACTATAAAAAATATACGATAAGCCCATTACTCCATTTCAATACCATGAGATCATATAAGTGAGTTTTCCTTAAATATAAAAAGCATTGGTCTTAAAAAATTATTTATTTAAACATTAAATTAAATTTACTAAAAAAATATTTTCATTAAACACATTATAAGAAAATATAAGTGGTAATTTATAATCATGAAGGTTTTTTAAAAAAAACATGAGAACCCATGAAAACATTTTCTAAAAAACATACATTTTTATCATTTAAGGGTATAATAATTCCTTTAAAAAAATGTCATTAACTTACCCTATGAAATTAAAATATTTAAAAGAAAAGTAATTTGGAAGCATAAAAACCATTATAGGTTTATTGGGAAATAATCTTTATAAAACCCTTATAATAAACCTTGAAAATTGAATAACCCCCCGAGTAAATTCTAATATAATTATTTGTAGAATATAATTATTAACAAATTCACTGGAGAGATATATAAGGATGACATATCATTATAAAAAATGTACGTGGACATAAAATAAATGAATTTTAACGACCCAAATATTATTTATAAAAACTATTTTTATATATTCATTAGTTATATTTTTATCGTTATATTCATCCTAAAAATACTAGACAGTTATTTAGACAAAAGGAAAACGCTTTATTTATAACCAAAATACAATTTTATTACATGGTTTTATTAAAAATATTAATTTAAAAATTATATAATTTTAATATGGAAAATTTTTATTCATTTATAAATTCATAATTTTAAAATTATGTTAACATAAATTTTTGATAATTTTTTAAAATGTTTAATTTTTCAATGAATACTAAATGATACGAAATTTTATTGAAAATTTTATTTTCATTTAAAGTATTAATATTGTTAGGTTATATTGTTGTTTAGTTTTAAAATATAATTAGTTAGTTTAATTTAGAACAATCCAATTAATGTTTTTAAAATTAATTTTATACTTAAATTTAGTACAAAAATATTTTATATTTAAAAAGGACAAGTTTCCAAAAAGTATATTTTTCATTGATTTTTTTTTGTTTAATTTAAAATTAAAATTTTCCTATTATGTGTTTAAATTTTAAAAAATTTATTCCATATTTTGAATAATTGAGTCCAAAATTTTATAAATTCGTATTTTTTATTTTTGTTCAATATGAATATAAACCTTATTAATTTTTGTTACCATATTAATGAGTAAAACGAGTAATTAAGGTTAAAAATAATATTATAAAGACTATAAAATGATAAAAAAACTTTTCCTAAATTTATTTTCTTAGTAAATATTTTCCATAATAATAAAGTATTCATTTATATGTCATTTTTTCCATTTGGATGAAATTATTCTATTATAATATTTTATTTAAAGGAATGTAAAAAACGTCACATTCTTGTTTTTATTAAATTTAATATTTTTAACATTGAGATCACAAGATGTTATGTTTAGTTTTAAATATAATTTTCAAATATAATATAATTCTATTAATCATTTTAAATTATATTTAAATTTCATTAAATAAATAAATACCTTAAAAATTTACACAACGCTGATGCGGTAATTATTAAATTTTTGGAAATATCAAATAAATGATATTAAAAATACTAAAAGTAATTTAATTTGAGATAAATAATGTGATCCAATAATATTTATTGATGAAAATGATATGTTATGTATGTAATAAAATATTTGATTCATATTCTAATTCCTTTCGTGATGTCATTAAAATCAAAGTAATCAATTGTTCTCAAAATTGACTTTAATGCTATTTTATTAAAAATAATATTTTACTAAATGATATAAAATTAAAAAATATATTATATTTGGAATAATTAATATGATATAGTTCATAATATCAACTATGGTCCATTTATGGGCTTTTTATCCATTTATAATAATTATCTTGACCCATAAAGAGTAAAATGCCATGTTGTCCCCAATTGTAAAAGGTGATGATGAGGGGTAAAAACTAAACAGTAAGTGTAAAAACATATTCCAAACATGTATAATTTCTATTTTATGAGTTTATTTCAACCAATAATCATCATATATTAGAAATAAATCCATTTTTCTACTCAGAATTGAAAACTAATTTATATTAATTTATTATTTTGAAGAATTCCAAGAGTCCCTCTCTCCTATATTATGAAATTGAACCACTTATTCTCATTTATTAACACATTAATTTTTTTTCATCTAATAATTACCATAATACCTTTCTAGAACCCCTAAAAAAATTATACAGTTCTTTTTTATCAATAATAACAGCTATAGATTGCTTAAGGTGTTAATCAAGAGAGACTTTCCGATGAAGTGGTATAGTTTTTAACTACATGTTTTAATTTTATTTCATAATACACTAACTTTAAATATTCCCAAGAAAATATTAACTAATAGAAAAAATATTTTATTTATTTAGGCTTTTTATGATTATGGAATATCCTGTATCCCTTTCCTATTCCATCAAATGGGAAACAAAACCATCATTCGTGTTTATAGTGGACAACCACCTCATTAAACGATGTAATTCATTTTCCATCATCATCTATCAATGTTGGTTATAATGATGTAATTAATGTATATATTTTATATTAATGAAATATTTATCATTAAAAATAGATAATATATCATTTAATTTCTTACCTTTCGATTCAATTAAAAATGATTACATCATTCATGTATAGGCGTGGACTAAAACCTCCATGAAGCGATGTGATTAATTTTCATCATCACCTAACATGGATGATATATAAAAGAATAATTAAATAAAAAATATGATATTTTTTATATTATTATAAACTAGGACAGATAAAATGATACTTACCTTCTTTCTATAATGATCATTGTAAAATGGAAATGTTATTCATGATTATGTATGACCTACCATATATATGATTCAAATGTACCTCACTTCTGAGAACAATATTTAATGATTAGTTTTAAAATTATAATTAATATATAAAAATGATAAATATTTTATTATTAATATTTTATAGATTTTTAAATGGTGACCTCTTTTACAATAGACAACATACTGAAGCCATTTTTTACATATAAGACTATTATCTTCGAAATATCTCATGTAAACTAAATTGATTAAGTAATCACAAAAAACAGGGTAATAATTGAAATAAATATACATGAAAAAGTTCATAATTAATTAAATCATTAACTTATGTTTATTATTCCGGAATATAAATAAAATATGTGACAATTCAATCTTAATGTAAGGGACATTGTCTAAATTTCCTTTAATTAATACATATTTTTATCTTTTCCACTTATAATATTTAATGACGTGTATATACAACTCCATTTAAATGTTATATCATGAATTTATAAATTATCACGATATTTAATTTTTTAATGTTATTCTTCTATGGGGGTTATGATTAAAATGTTTCCAAAGTGGTAAGGCACATTCTTTTATAAATCATCCTTTAAAGTCCGTTTTTGTTTTTTTTTAAAAATTAAAAATGAATGTATTTTTTAGATATATGGAATAAACATAATTTTTCATAATCATGACACATTAATGATTTTAATTTTCCTCTATAATTTTCTTATTTTTTTAAATAAAATGATTTCTATATTATGTGTGGAATTTTTAAACTTTAATAAATTATTATCTTTGAATTTATTTAAAAGGTTTTCAAAAAAAATTATTGAAGAAATATTTTCATTTATTTTAAAATGATAAAAAAGTAATGTTATATTTTAATATATATGGTGACAATTACTATTCTCATATTCATAATCAATATTTGGTATTTGGATGATTTTACATTCTTACATGTTTTCTTAAAAGAAAAATCCACTTTCCCTTTTAAGGGGTATTTTAGTGTGGGAAATGGGTTTAAGAAGAAACGAAAAGGGTATTTAAATATCTAAAATCAATTTTCATTTGTGTTTAAAGGTGTTTTTCAAAGGGTTTTATGAATAAAAAGTGAAATTATAAAAGCTTTTATTCATGATATGGTACTTGAGCATTATATAAAAACATTGTGTGCCTGATAAAACTCATATGATGGGTTGAGCCACATTATAGCCCACACATTATCTCTAAATAGATTATATTTAGGGTTGAGGCCAATTATATATCATTAAAAGTGGGTGAGATTAATATAGATTATATAAAGGGTGATCCGAATTATATTTCTCTAATACAATAGTTAATGATTATTATATATAGAGAATTTTATTATATATCAATCATATTGTTATTTGAATCGGAAGGATTAATTAATATGATGCAATAAGTTTCCAAGAATTATTTTTTCCTTTCTATGGGTTTTAATGATTTCCTTTGAGAAAAAAATAAATTTATTTTTTCAGGTGTGAATGTTTTGTTTCATTTACTCAAAAAACATTAATGATAAATTTAAATATTATAAGGGGTTTCAAGTTTTTAACTGGGCAAACATATTTATTGTATTTATATACCTTACTATTATTTTGTTCTCATCCCATGTTTGATTTTTTTTCATAGGGTTTAATGATCGGTAAGAACAATGATGGATTCAAGTTGAATGTCATGAATATTTTTAATGAAAATAAATCATGTTTTATCTTAATAGTTTTCTATTGTGGAAAAAATCTATACTAATTATTGGTTTTCATGTTGTATATATATCGGTTTGTTATGTGTGAGTTATTACATAAATATTGAAAAATCTAAACCTAAAATATCCTTGGCAAGTAATAAAAATGAAATCTAGTCTAATGACACTAGATTAAGTAATGTTTGAGGTAATGTTCATATAATGGGTATTATATAAAGGTTTAGATAAATATATATTTTAATATAATGTTAATAGCATGTCCTTGAAAAGGTTTACTTAATGGTTTAGTTGAAATGAAATATTTTTATTAAATATTGTTAGGTTTCTTCGACTGAACCATGTTTGTTTTGAGTAGTATTTTGTTGAGGAATCATTGAATCTGTTATGGTAATATATCAAGAGGAAAATATCATTCCTAAGTAGTATTACAGGATGGTTGTAATTGAAAAAATTAGTTTGTTATAGTGATGGATTAGTTAAAACAAGATATAAATGTTAGTGTTATTCATGCTAGGCAGTATCCAGATCTACCATAGAGGAACTTAAAATATAGAGTAATATTTCAAGAGACAATTTCCCCCATCATTAAATGGACCATCTAATCCTATTATAGCTGAAAGATAGATTAATTCCATGTATAAGATATATAATTTTCCAGGATGTTCAAAACATGAAAAGGAAACCCTTTCCATTTTTCATTTTAAAGGTGAAGATAATTGATAGAGGATTTTGGTTAACAATACCAGAGATAAAAAAGATCTTTAGGCTAAGAAATGTGACACATTAATGAATATTTTTCTTGAAAAATATTTCTCTAATGTTTTTTGAATTAGGATAGAGAAAAATTTTATGGAATTAAATAAAAAGGATAATGATTCAAAGGATGCGTATAAAGAAAATTTGAAAATATTATCGAAGTACGTACCATATTTTATTTGGGATATTTATAGTAAAATTAATCAGTTTTAGTTAGGTTTGAAGCTATGTTTATGAAGTTATTTGGACAACCGATAATTTAAAATTTTTGAGAAATTTTTTCATTATGCTGAGAATGTTTAGATAGAGTTTTCTGACACTTATGTTCCTCATGATTACAAATTTAAGAAATAATCAAGGTGAAAAAAATAGAGAACCAATCAACTAAGAAGTATGGAGGTAATTCCCAAACTTTTTCCAAGTGTAATAAAAGTCATTTCAAGGAATATTTTTATAGATATGGGAAGTTCTAATAGTGTGGAAATTTTTGGAACATGATTTTTGAATGAAAGTAAAAGAATCCTGAACAATAAAACAATGAGATAAAAAATAACTAGTCAATGATGAGACTCTTTGGTTTCAATTAGATGAGAAATCATGATAAAATGTGTTTGATGTTTATTACTCAAGGTGGAAATCATCATGATTTGAAATAGTATGGTGTTGTAAAATCATTTTTTACTTCCACAATTAATGTTGGTCCATTTAGTGAAGTTGTGTAATATATGTTACTTATTTATGTAAATTTTACCAATACATTATTTGACCCTAGATATTCACATTAATTAATTTATGATACATTTTTAAGTAAAACGGTAATACCACCACATAAAAATAAGACATAAATTTTTATGAAAACACTAGGTGTAAGTATTAATGAATCCAAGGTTTATATGGACCTTCCTATAGTTATTAGTGGGATTTTATTTCTTTAAAATGTACATAAACTTACCATAATGGAGTTTGATGTTATTATATTTAGGTATATAATATTAGTTTTTCATTATAATATAGATTACAAAGCTAATTTTTTTTATCCCAATATTTAAAAACTTTGATAACCTACCAGGAACATAAAAAATTGATTATACATGGTAGTGAATGTTAGATACATTATATGGTTGAAAAGAAAAGAAATTGTTATATTAGTGGGGTACCAGTAATAAATGAATATTTTGACATTTTTCATAATTATTTACCATGTTTTCGTCATGGTCGGGAGGTTGAGTTTAGTGTTGTCTTGGTAACTAATGGTAAGACTATTTTTAAACCCCCTTATAGAATGAGTGAAGTAGAAATTGTGGAATTAAAAAATAACATTCAAGAATTATTTAAAAAATGTTTCATTCTTCCAAGAACTTCACCATGGGTAGATATTATTTTGTTTTTTAAAATGAAATATGGTTCAATGTGAATTTTGATTGACTATAGAGCATTTGATAACATCATAGTTAATAAAAATTATCCTTTTTCTTATATTGACGATTTATTTGATCAAATAAGGGGGGATCATTATTTTTCAATGTTTGATATGATGTTTGGGTACCATTAGTTGATAGTAAAGGAAGAATATATCCCAAATAATATCTTTTAGAATAGATATTCACATTATGAGTTTGTAGTTATCCCCTTTTGGGTTTTCGATGTAAATTCTGTATTTATAGACATTAAAGATTGTGTTTTCCATTAGTTATAGTACAAGTTGTTTGTTGTTTTTATTAAGGATATTTTTCTATATTATAAAATTTAGTAGGAATAATAAAGGAATATAAGTATTATTATTCAATACCTAAATAAATTATACTAAATTTAAAATTTAGTAAGTGTGAATTTTGGTTCTAATGAATTTATTTATATTGTAATATTTATATTAAAGATGGCATAAATTTTGACGCTAAAAAATTATTATCGAATTTCCAAGACCCAAAAATATCACCGACATTCATAGTTTTCAATGATTAACAGGTAAATATAAATGATATTTTTAATTCATATCTTGGGTTTCTAACCCACTTAATATGTTATCTCGAAAGGGAGTAAAATTTATCTAGAAAAAAGAATGTGAAGATTATTTTTAGGATCTAAAAATAAGATTGAAGAATTATCCTATTTTTTTATTCCTTCTAAAAAATGGTTAATTATTAATCTATAGTGATGATTAATTAATGATACTTGGTTGTGTACTTATTTATAATGATTGGGTAATTGGTTTTGATTCACGTTATTTGAAACCTCATAAGTAAAATTACACTACAAATGACTTGGAATTAGTTTATATGGTTTTTGTTTGATAAATTTAGATGTATAATTTATATGGATTAAAGTGTGAAATATGTATTGATCAAAAACGTTTAATGCATACATTTACTTATAAATAATTGAGAATAAGATAGAGACTATGGATATAACTAATCAAAGTTTATGATTGCATGATTCATTATCACCACAAAAATGAAAACAAAGAAACCTATGATTTGAGTAAAAAAACAATGCTCTATTAATCATGATTCATTTATAACATGTAACCTTAGTTAAAGATTTTATTAATTTTACCCTCGAATTTTTGGATATAGGGAAATCCCCTATTTTTCTTTACCTTTTTATGTAGTTGAATTTGTTAGAAAGAAACAAGCTAGCTCAAAAAGAGGATCATACTTTGCAAGAAAAGGTAGAATTCATTATGATGGGTAAGTTTTCCAAGTATAGTATTTATAAATAAGGTATTGTGAGATTTTGAAAGAGATTATGTATGCCTAGTGTTCCCTAGTTTGAGAAAAAATTATTGAGTGAATCTCATAGTTCCTTATTTTCTATTAATCCTGGTAGTACTAAGATGTACAAAGACCATCATGAGTTTTACTGATGGGATCAAAAGAAAAGGGATATGGTGACTTTACCATGATATGTTTGACATGTTAATATGTTAATATAGAATGAAAATTATTAAAGGGAATGATTCAAAAATTTCTAGTTCTGAATTTGAAATGGGAAAACAAACAATGGATTTCATGGTGGGATTCAAAAATACATCTTGATGTTACAATGCAATTTGGGTTATTTTGGATCGATTAAATAAATATGAAAATTTCCTTCCCATTGGATATAATATGTATTTGGATAATATTTCTGAACTATATCTCAATGAGATAGTATGGTTACATAAAGTTACTCATCCCATTGTCTCAGACTGTGATCTCAAATTTTATTCTATTTTCTCATAATGAATTTAGAATTCATTGAGTACTAAATTAAATTTCAACACAAATTTTGATCATCAATATGGTAGATAGTCAAAATGGATGATAAATACTATAGAATATATAATTATTTTTTATTCAATGTATTACTAGGGATTTTAATATCAATATATTACTTTGGTAGAGTTTTTTTTATAATAACAGTATTCATTCTAGTATACATATGGCACCATTTGATGAATTATATGGAAAGTGGTGTTTATTGAAAAAATTTTGGATAAAGAAGGTGAAAAGAAGTTAATGTGACCATATTGGTAAATGAAATGGATGATAAGGATCAATTGATTCAGAAACATATGAGGATGACTCAGACCCAGAAGAAAAGGTATGAAGATAACTAGAGAAATAATCTTTTTTTTGAGGCAGGTGATCTTGTTTTGATAAAAGTATCTCCATGGAAAAGGGTTACATGTTTTTTCAAAAAATGTAAAGTTAATTACACAGTTCTTTGGATTGTATGAAATCTTGGATAATTTTTGATCATTTTACAACTTAGTGTCTTTTCTTTTATGTGTATCCCATGTGCAAAAATAATTTCATGTTTCTATGTGGAGAAAATATGTGACCAATTCATCACATGTTTTGAGCCCTAAAGTAATTTCTTCTAAGTGAACCATTATTACGAAGAATAACCTCTTCATATTTTTAACCTTAGAGATAAAGTATTGTTGAACAAGGAAATTCACCTCGTTATGGTTTTTTATAGAAACCATATGGTTGAAGAAGCAACAAGGGAATATGAAAATATTATAAAGGAATGGTTTCCCCCCTTGTTTCATAAGCGAATAAAATTGCGAGGACACAATTCACAAAAGGATTTAAGGATGTAACAAAAAATTATTTTTTATATAATTATTTTTCATATATTTACTAGTTATATTTAATAAATTTGTATTCATTATAGAAGTATTAGATAATATTTCCATCAAAAGGGAAAATATTTATTTCTAACCAAATTAGATTTTTATTATATGGGTTCATTTAATATATTTATTTCCAAATTATATATTTTTAATATGAAAAAATAAACTTCAATTATATATTCATCATGATGAAATTATATTAAAATTATTTTTTTGTAATTTTATGAAATGTTTATTTTTTCAATAATGTGTTAAAAAGACTAATTTTAACTAAAAACTAATTTTTTATTTTAAATTATTTATAAAATAAAATTCTATTGTCATTTAGTTTTAAAATTTTATTAGTTAATTTTAATTTATTATAAACCAATTATTCTTTTTGGAATTAATTTTATAATTTAATTTAGTTTAATTTATTTATATTTAGAAATGATATTTATAAATAACCTATTTTTCATTGTGTTTTTCTGGTATAATTTTAAATTAAATAATTCTAATTTAATTTCTGAATTTTAAAAAATTGATTTGACATTTTTAATTTGTATGTTATGATTCAGTAAATGGGTGCCTTTTATTTTTATTCAATAGGAATACACTACTAAAAATATAGTCATTAATAGTGCTAAAATTGGTTATTTTCATTTCCTTAAAAACACTGACTATCCGAGCATGATTAAAAGACCTAGGCTTTTATCATCATTAGAAAAGTACCAATAAAGGAACACAATATCAATCATATGAAAAGTTCTAACAAATTAACATTTGTTAGTGATTTCTATGAGTTGAAAAATAAACCATTCATTAGCACTTTCCTTTAGTGCCGAGGGGGGGGGAGTTCTCTATCAGTGCTACTGAAATAACTGATAAAGGAGAATACTAATGTGGTGTGATGTAAATATTATAACACACTATAGTAGAAAAAACCAGTTGAAAAACACATAAATACATGTTTCAAATATATAATTTAAATGAAATAAAATTTAAAACACAAATACAGTATAATATGGTAATTTCAAACATTGGTTTGTAGAATTACCTGAGTAAGTAAAAATTATAAAAGAAATTTAAATATATAAATGTTCATTTGGATTTGGACCTTACCCCCTGTTTTTCTATTATCAAACAAAACATCCCATATTTAGATAAATAATACACCAATATAATAAAAAAATTATTATGTTAGTAGTAAAATAAAAAAATAAATTAATCAATAAATTTCATTTTTTGAAAAAATATAATTTGAGTTATACTAGTAACACCATGTATTAGATTGTGTTTTGGTTGATTTTTACACGTCACACCATTTCTTGTTGTTCTCAAAAGTAGGTACTATTGAATTGGATCTCATTTGCGATGAGAATTACCTCTATTAAAATTAACTAAATAAGTATAAGATAAAAATGGTAAGGAAAACAAATAAGTAATAGTCAATTAATGATGAGAAAACAACATGATTTCATTTTCTCAGTTTTGGAGATGTAAAGAGCATTTGAAAATAAAATGAAAATAATATATTGAAAACATGCACTTTGAGTCATACCATCTACATAATGTGTCATATTTAAGTGTGGTAAATTTCTATATTCCATAACTGAATGACAGATCCTAAAAAATTATCATGAAAATGCATGCACATTTTCTCATCTTTTAGTGAGTGAGAAACATTTTTAACTAAATTTTCAATTTTAAATTGATAACAAACACTTTGTGTAATATCAGGCACATCGTGTATCATATTTTCATGTAGATAATTCCTATAAATTATAAATGACTTATGGATTATTATCATAAAGTATCAAAACAATCCAAATTTATTTTATCATTTTTGATTGTGTCACTTGACTGTGAATTTTAAATAAAAAGACACACTTTCTATCATACTAGTCACACAATTAATCTTATTTAGTTTTAGATAATTACTACATGTAAAAAATTACTTATGAACCATTTTCCTAAATTATCAAAACAATATGAACATGTTTTCTCAATTTTGATCATGTTACGTGTATTTTTTTACTAAAAAGTCATTTTAAATTGGAAACACACACTTTGAGTCCTACCATTCACATCATGTATTTTTTTAGTGAGAAATTTTTTACATGTCAAAAATCACTTATGAATTGTTGTACAAAATTATCAAGACAATCAGAGTGTGTTTTCTCAGTTTTCAGTGAGTGACACACATTTTTAACTAAAATGTATATTTGAAGATGATAACAAACACATTGAGTCATATCGGGCACACAATGTATCCGATTTATTTGTAGGAAATTATTACTTGTAAAATATGAATTCTGGATCATTTTTTTAATGAATAAAAAATATGAATGTGTTTTCTCATTTTTGATCATGTCACATGTCTTTTTTACTAAAATTAATATCAGTTTTAAATAAAAAGACATACTCGGAGTCATACCGGTCACAACGCGTATTAGATTGAGGTGTACTTGATTCATACATATAAAAAATGACTAACGGATCATTATATAAAATTTTCAAAACAATATAAATGTGTTTTATAAATTTTGAGTATGTCATTGGTTATTTATACTAACATGTCATTTTAACTTGGAATCACAAACTTTGAGTCATATATGTCACATAAAAAGTTAATTTAGAATGAAGATGATTCTTATATATCAAAAATGACTTATGACTCATTTTACTAAATTATTAAGACATTCTAAGTGTCTGTTTTAGGTTTTCAGTTTGTGATAGACATTTTGAACGAAAATATTAATTTTAAACTGATAACCAATACTTTTTGTCATAATGGGAATGACATGTAACAGATTAAGATGATGATAATTCCAACATGTTAAAAATACTTATGGATCAATTTCCTAAAGTAACAAAATAATCAGAATATTTTAAGTCGATTTTGAGTATGTCACTTTATTTTTTACTAAAATTAAAGTCAATTTTAAATAAAAAGATACAGTTGGAGTCATACAAGGCACATCCTGAATCATATTTAGGTTTAAATTAATCCTAAAAGTAAAAAAATGACTTATGTATCATATACCTAATTTTTTCAAAACAATCTGAGTGTGTTTACTTTGTTTTGAGTACGTCACTTATATTTTGTACTAAAATGTAATTTTAAAATGGAAACACAAAATTTGAGTCACACCAGTCACATCACGTGTCTGTTTAATTTGAGAATAATTATTACACATAAAAAATGACATATGAATCATTTTAAAAAATTATAAAGATAATCTAGTTGTGTTTTCTTGGTTTTTAGTGAGTGATACACTTTTTGAACTAAATGTCAATTTTAAACTGATAACGAACACTATGATTCATACTGAAACAACATGTATTATATTTAGGTGATTATGACTTATACATGTCAAAAAATTACTTATGGATCATTAATATAAAGTATAAATACAATAGGAATACGTTTTATTGGTTGTGAGTATTTCAATTGTCTTTTTTGATAAACTTATTGACAATTTTAAATAAAAAGACACACTTGGAGTTATTCCCATCATAAAATTCATTAGATTGAGGCGAGAATTATTCATACATATCAAAAATGACAAATGGAACATTTTACTAATGTATCAAATCAATATGAATGAATTTTATTAGTTTTGAGTATGTCACTTGTGTTTTTTACTTAAATTTCATTTTAAACAAGAAATATGTACTTTGAGTTATAACGATCACATCATGCGTCGGTTTGATATGAGACTTATTCCTATATATCAATAATTAATTATAGATAATTTTCCAAGATTATCATGAAAATATAAGTGTGATTTCATAGTTTTCAATGGGTGACACACTTTTGAAACTAAAATGTGAATTTTAAACTTTTAATTGACACTTTCAGTCATATTGAAAATAACATGCAACAAATTGAGGTGAATTTGTTTCATAAATATAAAAAATGAAATATAGATAATTTTTATAAAGTATCAAAATAGTATGAATGTTTTTGATCAGTTTTGAGTATGTTACTTATCTTTTTAAATAAAATTATTGTCAATTTTAAATAAAAAGTCACACTTGGAGTCATACCAGTTACACAATACATCAGATTGAGGCGTGGATGAATCCTAGAATTCAAAAATGACTTATGAATTGTTCTAATTAAGTATGAAAACAATATAAATTAATTTCCTCATTTTTGAGTATGTCACTTGTGTTCTCTACTAAAATGTAATTTTAAAATAGATACATATAGTTTGAGTTATAACAGTCACATCATGTATTGGTATGATGTGAGACAGATTCCTACCCATCAAAATTGACCTATGAATATTTTTAATAAATTATCAAGAAAATTTAGTTAGTTTCATTGGTTTTCATTTAGGGATACACTTTTTGATCTAAAATGTCAATTTTAAACTGATAATAGACACATTGAGTCATACAGGGAGCACTGTGTATTTGATTGAGGTGGAAATGACACATATACATCAATAATTACTTATGGATCATTATACTAATATATCAATACAATATGGATGCTTTTTATTGGTTTTTAGTATGCCACTTTTCTTTTTTACTAAAATCAATTTCAATTTTAAATAAAAAGGCATACTTGGAGTCATACCATTCACACCATGTATCATATTGATTTGTAGATGATTTACCACACAACCCAAATGAATTGTGGATTATTTTAATAAAGTATCAAAATAATATGAATGTTTTTTCTTATTTTTGAGTATGTAACTAGTGTTTTTTAATAAAATGTCATTTTAAAATGAAAAAATTTACCATTAGTCATTCTAGTCACATCATGTGTCATTTTGATGTTATACTAATTCCTACACATCAAAAAATGAATTATCAATATTTTAACAGAATTATCAGGAAAATTAAAGTTATTTTTCTTCGTTTTCAGTGAGTGACACACTTTTTGAACAAAAATGTCAATTTTAAACTGGTAACAGGCACTTTGGGTCATACAAGGAACACTGTGCATCATATTGAGGTGTAGATGATTCATTCTTGTCAAAAATGACTTACAAATTATTTTTATAATGTATCAATGAAATCTTAATGAGATTTTTCTTTTGAGTACGTAACTTGTATTTTTTAATAAAATTAATTTCAATTTTAATAAAAAAGACACACATTGAGTTGTACTGGTCACACCGTGAATTAGATTGAGATTCATATGGTTTCTACTAGTCACAAATGACTTATGGATTATTTTCATAATGTATCAAAATAATATAAACATGTTTTCTCAGTTTTTAGAATGTTATGTTATTTTAAACTAAAACGTAAATTGTAAACTAAAAACAAATAGTTTGTGTCCAATTGAGAAAATTGAGTATTAGATTGAGGTGTAGATTATTGAGCATTTTATTTTTGTTTTACTTTCAACTATCTAAAATAAGACAGAAAATGGGGACCATATTCCATTTGGTTGGAATAAGAAACCCCATTCAACCTAAAACTGATAGAAAATTAATTTTTTATTAGCATAAACCCCCTTTAAGGGAGAGGGGAACCCAACATGACATCAGTGACTTAAAACATTCAAATATGACCCCATAGTGCAAGTGCACAAGGGTAAAAAAACCAAATTCAATTCAGAGATAACCCCTCCCCATCATCAATCATGATAAGACCATCTTTCACTATCACATCGCTTCTCATCAAGTTATCCCATACAGGACTACACAGGCATGACAGAAATTGAAATTTCCATATCCTCTCAAACTACCAAATCTGAATACCAAGGGGAAATGAAAACTCTCTGCTTTGAACCTATTATAGAGCACCCTTATAGGTGAACTAGTTTCCATGCCCCAATGACTGCAGACTATAGTTCCATAGTGAAAACCCCTCAAAATTCATTCCACATAACCAAAAGAATCAACGCCCATATTTCAAAATCTTAAAAAATTCGACTAATGAATAACTTGGAGCTTTCCACCATGATAAAATCACAATTAACCCCAAAAATGAAATCAACCGCCCCAAAAAACCATGCCACCACCTCAACGCCGGAGCAAGACAACCAAAAATCATGAACCCATATCCAAAACATAAATCAAAATCATATTCAACCACAAAACCAAAATAAAAAATGCATTAAAGAATGAAATAATAAAATATTTCACCCAAAAACATCACCTGAGAAAGATCTGTTACAAACCTGAAACACAAATCCCATATCCACCTTCAAAACTATACACGATGACCAGATCCTCCCAACATACCCACAACCGATGAAGAAATGTGGTGGAAAACTTCACCGTAGCAGCTAGAAAATTGAACAAAAAACCCTCACTTTGCTGACCTGAGAGCCTCATCCAATTTGAAGGTTTGAGCATGAAAAACGTCCAGAAAATAGTGAGATTCACTAGATTATTTGAGTCCAGAGATCCCTACACCACCACAAGAAGGGACACCGCATTCCATGAGATCACCAGCCAAAGCACCGAGGGGAGGAACACAGTAGAACCGAAACAAGATAGGTAAAGGTGGAGGAAGGGAGAAAAATCCTAACACGGAGCCCCTTACAGGCTCATCAGGTTTCCATTCTACCTAAAACACTTCACATTTTAGGAAGAATTGGGTTTCCTATTTCATAAAAAAGAATATGCTATATGTTTTTTAGATTTTTGAAGATTGTGGAAATAAAAAATATAACTTCTAAAAATATATGTGAAAAAAAGTATTAGATAAAAATGATAGGTAAATTAACTTAAAAATAGTAGATAAAATGGTGAAAAAATTAACTAAATAAGTAGTAATAATTTAATTTTTTTTTGATTTCAGTATTAATTATTGATATATTTCATTATTTCTATTATATCAGTTGTAACCTCGATTTCCAATCTCTCATTATCATGACAAGCTTCGAACAAACCACCCTAACTTGGGAAAAAGAATCCACCTGCATAATAAATCAATTCTTATGTTAGTAATACTGTAAAAAAATAAATTAAACACAAATATAGAATTATAAAATAAATAAAAATTTAATTTTATACTCTAACCACACAATTTGAGTCATATTAAGTGCACTATGTATTTTTCTCCTATAATGAATTCAAAATTATAGGTTATCTAACAATATATATGATTGATAACCCAAAATGTTGAATGCATTAGGGAATAAAATAAAAATTACATCATCATGAGTGAATTATCTTTGTTGAGTATGTGATCATAGTACACTAGTGAATCATCAATATTTAGGAGTTAATTTCATTATGATATCTATGGAAATTTACAAAATAAGCATCAAATAAATATAATAAGAAAATTTAATAACAAAAATAGATGAAATAATGAGAGAATAAACTAAATATATAGTGGGAAGTCACATCTTCAAGAGATATCTATACAATATGAGTTCATTTTCTTAGTTTAAACTATTTAATGTATGTTTTAAACTAAAATGACAATTTTTTATTGAAAATTCATAATTTGAGTAATATCGACCACATCAGGCGTTATATTGATGTACAGTTAATTCCTATATGTTACAAATGAATTATTGATTGTTTTCCTAATGTTTGAAAACAATACATGATCATTTTCTTAGTTTTTAATCTTTACTGTATGTTTTTAACTAAAAATAATGTTTTATTAGAAAACCATATTTGATGTTAGACTGACCCCATTAGGTGTCATATTGACATTTAGTCAATTGATACACATAAAAAATGACACATGGATTATTTCTATAATGTTTGATCACAAACCGAGTTTGTTTTGTTAGTTCTGATCAAGTGATGTGTGTTTTGAACTAATGTATAAATTTAATAGAATAAGTATCTAATAAAAATGGTAAGTAGATTCAATAAAATTAATTAAACAAATGGATAGAAAAACTAACTAATTAAATATCAAGAAATAACCTCTTCATGATGTCTATATACATTATGACACCATATATTCTTCCCATTCATTTATAAACAAATTGATTTCATACATTATACTTCTCCTTAATAAATAGATAAAATATAACATATAAACATTATTAAACTAATGCTTCACACCCCAAATCTATTTCTAGGGTCATATACCATACTAGATCAAAAAACATAGTCGTTAATCACCTAAATTTGATGCAGGAAAATATTTTGACACCATGTACGCAACCTACTCAAATATAAACAAATTTATTTCTTATTTTGAGTATGAAGGTTTTCATAAATCTTGGAATTTCTGATAATATAGACAACTAAAATATTAAAAAATATATTTAATGAAATTTTATTATCTTTGGAAATTACATGTTCATGGATACTAGTCTTTCCATGGTGTATGATATCTCTAATAAAATTTTAAACATAACATCGACAATATTTGTTGTTTTCATAATTAGTACACTACAAAAACATTGACCAAAATAATTAAATTGGTTTGAAATATGTTTTTACAGTTAAATATTTATATATATAACTTAATCTATTTCTATTTGAAGAAATAAATATGCTTATTATATTCAGTCACCACCTTCATACCACGATTTAAATTATTCTTTGAGACTACCAAATTATAAAAAGTTCTTGTCAAGACCTATATTGATATATATATAATTCAAAGTTTATCAATAAAATGTTGATTTTCGGGCATTCAAAATTCACAATAAAAATCATTTGGGGTCGGTTTGATGGATATCCATACATTAGATCTAAAAAATAAATATTTGTGATATCCAAATTTATTGTGATCAGTATCCAGTACTTCCTAACAAAAAAAATAACAAAAAGAAAACAATATATTTTTTATAATTAGATTGCATACTTTTACCCTTGTATTGTAGGCATCAAATGTTGAGTCAATCAGGATATCTTATTACTTCTCCATTCCTTATAGTTTTATGTTTTGAAAATCACAAACATTTTTCATTAATTTCTGATTTTTTTGTTCTATATTTTTTCTTAAGATCTGGAATTTTCATTCCGTTATGACTACAGACATATCATTACGATTTTCCATTTTCTTAGACTTACAGATCTATCATTCTGATTTTTTCATTCAGTTTTACAATTCCAAATTTGTTGTATATATGATGTAAAAATTCAATTCCAAATCCAGTGTATATGTAATGAATATATTCAATTCTAATCCGGTGTATATATGATGCCGATATTCAATTCTGAATTCGGTGTATATATGATGCTGATATTCAATTATTAATCCGTTGCGTATATGATGCCGATATTCAATTCAAAATCCAGTGTATATATGATGCCGATCTTCAATACCGATTTCGGTGTATATATGACACTGATAATCAATACTGATTCCGGTGTATATATGATACTAATCTTCAATACCAATTCTGGTGTATATATGTTTCCAATCTTCATGATACCAAATCCGGTGCATTTGTGACTCAGCTTTTATGATTCTGTTTTCTTGATAATGTTATTTCTATGATTTTGTTTTCTTGATTTCTTAATAATCTATATTCCAGAAAATGTTAGAGTTACCTAATGTATCATTCCAATGATATCAGATTCCAAGATTTCTTATACCTAACATTTATCTTTAACTTAACATCATTTATGTTACCTGAAATGATGTCATACAATCTGTTACAAACTAACCGTTTTATGATTTCCACATGTCCAGGTCCAACCAAAATTTAAGGAAAATATGACCGTTGGAGAGGAGACAACCGTTGGGAAGTTTTTCCTATAAATACAAGCTCATTTGAACGAGAAAAGTACAATGTAGAGAGTGGATGTACTTGATACATGAGGAAATGTTGTGAAGTGATTTCTAGAGAGAGAGTCTCTTACAACTCTCAGTGCTTCGTGTAGATGTTTTGAACAACTTGTTTGGGTGTGAACAAATTTTTCATACTTGTTTCATGTAGTCTCCGATCGTACTGATCGTGGGCTTCCAGGTTTAGAGGATAGAGGTTCTGATTTCCTTCTAAATCGAGGGCTTCTACGGATAACCGTAAAGATACCAATCTTTGGATTGAGGGCTTACCTGGGTTTGGGTAATACAAAATTTCTTGAAAGTATAAATCAAGGAACCATTATCCAAGGTTGTTGGATACACTTCTCTTTGGGTTAAAATAATCATATTGTTACTTTTTTTCTTTTACAAGTTGTTTTAATTCTGCTGATGTATCTTGACTTTGTTAAAGTTAGAAAGTATAACATTCTTATACTTTGTAATTCCGTTACTCTGATTATATTACAGATTTTATATGCTTTAAGGTAGAATCTTTCTTTTATGAAAATTAGAAAAGGATTCTTTAAGAGGTCTTATGAATGTTTGTTTAACCTTGTTAAACTTAACTTTAAAGGTTCCAAAGGAATTTTTAAAGTACACAATTCACCCCCTCTTATATTTTGAGCATCTACATTTTTATTTTGATCCTAAAATCAGTATCAGAGGAGGTATATGAAATAATTATATCCACATATATGTTTTCTTAATCATGTTTTCCATTTCTTAATTTATTCATATTTATTTTTTAAAATTTTACTACTAATATTTGTTTTGTGGAAAGAAATATCTTTTTAGTATGGTAGGTATTCATGTTAGATCTCTAGATAATCTCAATCCTACTAGACCACTAATCATTGATGGAAATGACTATGAGTTCTGGAGAGATAGAATGAATAACCTTGTGATAATACTGGTGTAGACAACTACATTATGTTAACCAGAGATTATAAGATTCCTGATAAGGAACTTAGAACCTTTACTAATTGAGGAAAGGTGGAATACCATCTGAACTTTAAGGTAAAAAAATACTTTTCTATGTTCCATGACTTGAAAAATTTATAGCTAAATATAATCTTGTGAAGCTGAAAATAGTATCTGGAAGAATATTGAAGTAACACACTTTGGAACTTCCAAAGTTATTGAAACTAGAAGAGCAATGATCAGGGATGAGTATCATGGTTTCTTCTTCCCTTATGATGAACCCACATGTAAGGTACAACAAAGATTTATGAATATTGTCAACAGATTACAATAAATTGGTGAGAAAGGTTTAGATGATGAAGCTCTTGTATACAAGATTATTGACATCATTCTTAACGAGTGGTAATCCAAGAGAACTGCTATAGATGAGAATAGAAAAGTCACTCAGATTTCTCTTGATGAACTTTTTGGAAGTATTCTTAAACATGAAACCTGAATGAAGAGAGATACTGATAATATTAAGAAGAAGAATGGAAATGGAGGAGTTTCTTTTTCAAATACTTCAAATCATTTAAAATCTAAGACTCCTGAGAGAATTACTAGATCTAATGCTAATAAGGTTGTTGTTCAATCTGAATCCAGTGAAAGTGAAACTTCAGAAAATGAGGTAGCTAACCTTGCTCAGAGGATGAAGAATATTGTTGGACAGAAGGACTTTCAATATAGGTAAATGAAGAAAGATGTAAAAGAGAATAAATATGGAGAGGTGACATGTTATGAATGTAGAAGAACTGGTCATATCAGACCTGATTGTCCATTACTCAAAAAGAGAGACAAGAAAGACAAGAATTCAGAAATAAACAAGAAGATGTTCTACAGATCAAAGCATAAGAATGTCTTGAAAGCCAATGACACTTGGAGTGCCAGTGGTGGAGATTCTTCTGATGAATCTTCAGAATATGAATCTTATGGGAAACGGAATATTGTTCTAATATCCAAATCTCCATTTCAAAATCATTATTTTATGGCTAAGGTATGATCTGCTGAATTCTTAACCAATATGTCTTTAAGTGAAAATTTTTAAGATAATGGGTTTTCTTCAAATTAAGAATCTTCTTCATAAGATAATGATAATGATTATCCTTATCATGAGGAAGTTTCAAGATTTGCTAAGTTTCTTGAGAAAAGAAATTTTAAAGTTTCTAAGAATCTTGAAAAAGAAAATTCTAGAGAATCTATTTTGACAAAAGAAATTTTGGATCTTTCAGATGATCTTGATGAGAAAAATGTTGTTTTAGAGAATCATTCTAAGAAACTAAAAGAAGTTAATTCTAAGGAGAATAAACTTTCTGAGGATCTTAAGAATCTTTTTTTAGAAAAATATGTTTTAGAGGATAAATTTAACTCTAAATCTATTTTTCTTGAGGATAATAATTTATTCCTGAGACTAAAATCTGAAATATTTTCCATGAAGAAACTTCTTGAAAAATTCACTTCTGTTAAGGAAAATTTTGAGAAGATTTATTACCAGATCTGGCCTCATGGTAATATTCAGGGTTTAGGTTATTCTCATGGAAAACCTATTTTTAAAAATGATAATTTTGTTCCTTCTAGAGCCCCTTTTTGTACTAAATTCCAAAGTGGTGGGAATTGGAAGAAAAAATGTTCTTTAAATAGGTTTCAATACCTTGGGTTTCATAAAGATTATTTTTTCAAGAAAATATGGTTACTGATTTCCTTGTTATCTAATAATTATGGATCCAAGAAAATTTAGAATCCGAAGATCTAACTCTTTCTTTTTCAGGAGAATAAAGGATATAACAATAACCTATGGTACATGGATAATGGATGTTCCCAGAACATGACTAGTAACAAATAATAATTCAAGAAGATTTTAAAAATAAAAGGTGGAAAGGTAACTTTTGGTGATATCTCTCAAGGATAAATTTTCGGTATATTTACTAAGACTCAAATTATGTGTGATAACATAAGTGACATTGCCCTAAGTAAAAACCCTGCACATCACTCTCGTGCAATGCACATAGATATTAGACTTCACTTTCTTAGGGATCACACATTTAAAGGAGATATTATTCTTCAATTCATCGGAACTCAAGAGAAACTTCCTGTTATTTTCACAAAGCCTCTACCTTCTGATAGATTTAAAAATTTTAAATAGAAGCTAGGAATGATTTCTGTAAGGGAATCATTCATATCTACTTCTTGTTTAAATAATCTCCTAACATAAAGCTACTTCTTATTTCAGGGGGAGTATATGTGTTTGTTTATTATATTTATTTAAAATCCTTTTCTTTTCGGATTTGAAAATTTCAGATTTGAAATTTTTAGATTTGAAAATTTCGGATTTGAAAATTTTGTATTTGAAAATTTCTGATTTGAAAATCTTGGATTTGAAAATTTCCAAGAAAATTCTTAATACTGATAGATTATTAAGATTTTTACAAAAGGTATTATTTATTACTATTTATTTTATTTATCTTAAGTTTTAGTTGTTGGTATTTCAAAATTTCTTAAATTCTGGTTTACCTTACTTCAATAGACCAGAATTCATTTTTTTATCCATTCTCAACCGTCAGATCATATCAGATTATCTTCAGCCGTTTGATTATCTTTTGGTAGTTGAAAAGTAATAGCCATGTCTATATAAGTGGTGTCTTTTTCTCAAGTATCACACCATCCTTACTATTCTCAGTGCTGAAACTTTTCTGCCATCAAAGCTTTTATTCTGAACATTTTTCCTGCACCCTGAATGACTCCTGAATCCTCAGTAGATCTGATCCCAGTTTCCAATGAGATAAAAGATTGTCCAATCATTAGAGAAAGTTTGGTATGACCCATATTCTTTTCTAAATATGATTCCATTATTTCTAAGGTGATAATATCTAATGGATGGAAAAACATTTGTGTGGCTAAGGAGAAATATCAGGATCCGGTTTATCCTGACCTACTTGTTTAATTCTATAAATCAGTTTCTTTCATCCAAAAAGATGGTATGGATTTGTTTAAGTTAAAATTATATGATAAGACATATATATTCCCCTACAAAAACTAATCAAATGTTATTAACCAACCTTATGAATGTGAGGAAATTATTTGCTCTGAGAAACTTCCTGAAAAGGAAGGTTCTTTCGAAAAATCCAAGGCTCTTGATTTTCTTGTTCTTAAATTTGTTAAGAATCTGAAGATCACAAATCTTTCAACGAACCACAATATGGTGGCCCTCTAGATGCAAAGATTTTTTATTCCAAGAAATGGAGATAATGATTCTCTAAAGATATGTGATATCATTATTTTATACTTTCTTGACAACTTAAGGAAGATCAACTTGGTGAAGTACATCTTTCTTACCATTCAGGCAGTAAAAGCAGGATCTATCACATCTCAGATCCTTATGTACCCAATAACTATTTCCAAGATAATAGTTATGTGTCTTCATGTACTGAATGTTCCATGCTAATTAGTCTCAAATCCTTTCAAGATCTTGTTCCTTAGTGGTGACACTCTAAGGATGATAAAGGTGGAGTTTATTCCAGAATCAAAAAACTTTGAAGAAATGGTTGTCCAGAACAATGGTAATGTTATGGAATCTTCAAAATCGATATCTAAGAAAAGAAAACATGAATATCCAAGATTTCCAATATCAGTTACTAATGTATCGGTATCAGCACCACCTCCTGCAATAAATCCAAAAGATTATTCAGATGCAATAGTTGCAAAGTGGAGAGAAATGGTAGCCACAAAAAATGAATGACATCCTTCTTTTGGTTTGAATCCCATGGAGGATAAGGCCTTGAAATTCAAGAAAGCTGAAAATCTTGAGAAAGAAAAAAGGAGAAGAAGTTAAAAAAGAAATCATTGAAAGAGGAAGTCTGTAAGTGTCATCTAAAATCTGTAGAAAATAAATATTAGGAAGTACCCAATTCACAAGTTGTTTATAAGAAACAGGTGGCCACTCCAGAAATCCAGAAAACAAAAAAGTCATAGATTTATCTAAAACAGTTCAAGAAATGGAAGATAAGATAATCCAAGATGATGATAATGATGGTGTTTTAAGGGAAGTGGAAGATTATGTTGTAACCCCTTCATGTTCAGGTTCCAAATATGTAGAAATTGTCAAAGAACAAGTTGAAGAAGATGTTGCGGAGGAAATAGAAGTTGAGTAAGAGGTTGAAGTTGAAGATGAAGAAGACGTTGAATTTGAACTAGAAGAAAAAGTATAGAAAGAACTGGTATAAAAACAAGGTGAATAAGAGGAATAATTTCAAGAAAATAAGGGACAAGTAAGATCTCAACATCATGAGTTTGAAAAAGAATAAGATGAATATGAATATCAATATGTTTTTCAAGTTTCTGATGAAAAATATCCAATTAAGGACCCTATTAAAGGAAAGAATGTTTCTATTTCTTCATCTGAAAAGGAAAATCCTTTGAATTCCTCTAAGACAATAGAGAGACAAACTTCCTTAACTCTAAGATGAGTTGAGAAAGGAAAATAGGTATCAGGATCCGAGTCCTCTTCATCTGTTGAAAATGATTTTGTCAAGATATCTTTAAGAAAGTTGGTTAGAACCATTCCGGTTCTTGCAAACATAGTTGCCTGAAGTCAAATGATGCAAGAAACCTTGAATCCATAGACCGAATCAGCCAAATTTTTTATGGACATGGTTGTCAAGCAAGAGGTAGATTTCAATAATCTTTTGATTGATTAAAAAACTCAGTAGGTGACTTGAAATAAAGTATTTAACCATACCAAAACTATCAATTAAGAGCTTAGGAAGTTTGGTGATATCATGGATTCAACAGAGGAAGCTTTTAATTTTGTGAAACCATGTTCAATAAGGTTAAGGCTTCAATATCTAAAAGGGTAGTCAACTAAATTCTGTTGCTCGATCTGTTAGTATTGAGAAGGGAGTCAGAGCTGAATTAAAGAAAAAATTTTCTGCTCAAGAAGTAAGGATCTTGGCTTTAGAAAAGAAGAACCAGGATTAGGATATCTTGCTGAAGAAGTTTCAAGAAGATCATAAGGATTTCAAGAAGCTCAATGCCCTGATAAAGAAGACGTTGTCTGAGAATAAGAGGAATGGATGGATTTTCATTACATTTTGAGGTTTTGATGTGATATAAACCTTATTTATAAATTTTCATAAGAAATTTCTTGTATATCTGTTTTTTTCGGATGTATGATTTCTTAACCTTTCAGGTACATCTTATACTTCTCTATTACTTTCCCTCTTTTTGATAATCACAAAATGGGAGAATTTATTTAAAGTAAGAATTTAATCTCTGAGAAGGAGAATCTATTAAGGGGGAGTTTAGAAAGAAAGGAAAGTATCCAATTAAGGGGGAGTTTTCTTTTAAGAAGAGATGGTTATCTTAGGGGGAGATATTCCATTAAGAAAACCTACTTCAAAGATCTAGAATACAATCCTTGGGAAACATAACCTAAGGGGGAGTTAGTCATATTCATATGAAATCTTATTAAAAAGGGGAGATATGTTTTTTTCTCATTTAAGTCAATATATTTTTCCTTAGCAAAGTTACTTGTTCTTTCCAAAAAGGGGGATATTTTTTAGTCAATAAGGATATCTTATGACTTCTCAATTACTTATGGTTTTATGTTTTTAAAATCACAAACAATTTTTCTTATGTTCTGATTTTTTTTGTTCTATATTTTTTCTTAAGATATAGAATTGTCATTCTGTTATGATTAAAGATATATCATTACGATTTTCCATTCTATTATAATTACAGATCTATCATTCCAATTTTGTCATTCAGTTTTACAATTCCGAATCCGCTGTATATATGATGCCGATATTCAATTCCGAATATGGTGTATATATGATGCCGATATTCAACTCCGAATCCAGTGTATATATGATGCCGATATTTATTCCGAATCTGGTGTATATATGATGTCGATATTCAATTCTGAATCTGGTGTATATATGATGCCGATATTCAATTCTGAATACGTTGTATATATAATGCCGATCTTCAGTACTGATTCCAGTGTATATATGATGCCGATCTTCAATACTGATTTCGGTGTATATATGATTCCGATATTCAATACTGATTCCTGTGTATATATGATGCTGATCTCCATGATACCAAATCCGGTGTATTTTTTAGTCTAATTTTTTGATTCTGTTTTCTTGGAAATGTTATTTCTATGAATACATTTTCTTGATTTCTTAAGAATCCATCTTCCAGATAATGTAAGAGTTACCTAATGTGTCATTCTAATGATATCAGATTCCAAGATTTCTTATACCTAACATTTATCTTTAACTTAACATCATTTTTTTACTTGAAATGATGTCATACAATCTGTTAAAAACTAACCGTTGTATGTTTTCCATGTGTCCAGGTCCCTTTGAAAGTTAAGGAAAATATGACCGTTGGAGAGGAGCTGGCTGTTGGGCTATTTTGCCTATAAATACAAGCTCATTTGAACGATAAAATTACAATGTAGGGAGTGGATGAACTTGTTTCATTTGAAAGAGTTGTGAAGTTATTTCTAGAGGGAGAGGCTCTTACAAATCTCAATGCTTCATGCAGATGTTGTGAACAACTTGTTCAGGTGTGAAAAACCTGTTCAGACATTCTTTGTGTAGACTCTTATTGTGCTGATCGTGGGCTTCCGGGTTTGGAAGACAAAGGTTCTGATTTCCTTCTAAATCGAGGGATTGTGGGGATAACAAGACAGATACCAATCTTCGGATTTTGGGCTTTCCTGGGTTTGCGTAAGATATAATTTCTTGAATATATAAATCAAGGAACCTTTATCCAAGGTTGTTGGATACCCTTCTCTTTTGGTTAAAAGAATCCTATTGTTACTAGTTTTCTTTTACAAGTTATTTTAATTCTGCTACTGTATCTTAAATTTGTTAAAGTTAGAAAGTATAACTTTATTATACTTTGTAATTCCATTTCTCTAATAATATTACAGATTGTATATGCTTTAAGTTAGAATCTATCTTTCATGAAAATTAGAAAGGTTTCTTTAATAGGTCTTATGAATGTTTGTTTAACCCTTCTAAACATAACTTTAAAGGTTCCAAAGGAATTTTTAAAGTATAAAATTCACCACCTATTGTATTTTTAGCATCTACATTTTTATATTGATCATACATCAAATATAGTCCTTCAATTTTTTTTCTTCTCAAACACCTCATTTATCTCATATTTTTTATATCAATTTTGTTCGACTCCAATTTAGATTCTTCCATAGAAACGATATAGGGATTAATGAATCCAAATCATGATTTGAAGGGGTTTCCTTTTATGTAGTGGTTATATAATGACCTATATAAAATATGAATAGTTATTAACATTAATGAACTTGTTTATCACTTTTTATAAAAATGTATGATGAAGCTGCACCTTATATATGTGTTCAAAACTGAGACCGCTGGCCATTCAAACATGAGAATCTCATATCTAGACCAAATACACATGTAATTATAGTTCAAAAAACTTGTTCATCATATGGAATATAGGATATATATCAATCTTTGAATGGGGTCTCTATATGAAGTTGCTATGATAATATATGTTTTGAAGGAATTGTTGGGGATAAGGTACTCTGGAAAGGTCCTTTTGTTTTTTGGGTCAATTTAATAGATTTATTGATCCAATCTTCCATTTCCCTGATGCTTTATCCTTCTATAATACCATATATCACTTCAGAACATTTTTCATTAACTGTTACATGTTTTTCATTTGAATGTTTTTAGGGACATAACTTATATATCTTTATAAGATTATACAACCATGCTATAAAAGTTCCAATAGAAACATTTAGCGTTATAATATTTGGATTAACATGTAGAACATGAAACTCAATAGTCAGCTATTGATATACCTCAATCCACACTCTGATGTGATATTTTGAGAGATCTTTATTATTTATTATGTATTCTAAGATATTATACATCATACCCTTCACAACAAGGTGGTTCATTGGGTTTGATGTATATAAATTACATAAAAAATTACCCTATAGAATTGTAGTAATATAAATATTTCAAAAGTTTTTTAATTCAAATTTAGGAGAAAGAGTAATGAAAAAACTGATTGCATAAGTTCAGGGGAACGACTAGCCACAATTTTAGTAGATTCATTTGTTTGTTCATGTGATGATATTTGTTCAACCACCAATTTTCATTGATCCATTTTCATATATTGATCTTCTAAACCAAACTAAAAAATAATTTCTTGCAAAGAATCTATTTGCGTATGAAGTAATTTCATCATCTTATATGAATCTTCTTGTGGTTTTTTCTTCTGAAAATATGTTTGAGGATAGACTCCAAAACCAACACGTCTAAC
This sequence comes from Viscum album, assembly GCA_963277665.1. Lineage (NCBI taxonomy): Eukaryota > Viridiplantae > Streptophyta > Magnoliopsida > Santalales > Viscaceae > Viscum > Viscum album. The sequence goes on along the minus strand of OY728152.1, from coordinate 1,928,338,336 downwards.
GTGACTATATTGTTCCAACTTCTTAAAAACTACTAAAATTATTATTTTTTATTTTGATAAAGTCTCTACCATTTATTTTTTTTATAAAACATATAAAAAATATAAATCTAAATAGATATTTTTTTAATACTATTTTAAAGAATAATTAATTACTATTATTTCATTCTTCACAAGTTTTATATATTGTTTTTTGTGTTTTCTTCAACTAGTTTACTCACTCTATTTATGTTAACCACCTTCTATAGCACATGTCGTGGGATAGAAGTGGCTTCATATTTTTAATCATCAATTTTTATATGAAAAATGAACATATATTATTTTATATCACATAAAACATTTATTATTTATTTAAAATACATACTGATTTATTTAACAGTGATGTGTTCCCCATCCTTGCTTTGTGATAGGGGTACATTAGTTGTGATGCACGTTTTTTATTTTAATCGCTCTTTTTATATTTCATAAATTAATTTTTTTGAAACAAATTTGATAAAATAATCAATTTCAAATAATATATTATCAACAACAATGCACTTGAAATGATTAATCATCATGGTGACTGATGAAAGCATTCCATGTTTCCTAATATATAATTTGTGTATAAAAAATAGGTGGGTGGGGCTTTACTTTCCCCTCAATATCCCTAATATGAAACTTGCTAAGAAGAGTCTTAAAGCCTTTATAGTCTTTTCTTATGGGCATTAAGGCATATTTATTACAAAAATTGTCAAAATTAAATGAACTCTACAAGGAATAATAAAAATAAAATAATTTTTTCATTATATATATTTTTGGTAAAATATAGAAAGGATATCATAACATTACCTTTATATCATCCCAAAAGGTTTTCTCTATTATAGGCTAGGATTGACACCCTGAATTTATATCAATCAGAACAATAATCCACCTTTTGACACCAACATAACTAATGGACATTGACTTATTGGGGTCAATAGTTTAGCTGGGTTTATTCCAGCCAAACTAAAATTTTATACCTCTATTTCATTCCTTGATAATTTTAGTCAACATAGTGATGCTGTATTATTATTTTTTTCATCAACATGATATTGAATCCCAAATAATTCTTCAGTTTCAGCATCAACTACATATTCTTCCCGGAAATTGATAACATCATAATGTGTAGAAAACATTGTCTGCATGAGTATTCAAATATTTAATATATATTATATTAATACATTAAAGAAAATATAATACTATGAGTAAAATAATAGTATATTAAAAACACTTTAAACTTATCATTGAAATAAATTTATTTTTTTAAAGGTTTAAGGGATTTGGATCCTTTTTTGAGAACCCAAATCCCATATTTCTGGTCACCTCTAACATACAAGAAATTTTCCACATTGGGTGAACAATGAACTGATTGTGTTCTCCAAATGAAAGGGTCATTCTTGACTAAATTTTTTCAGACCCTGTAATAGTTTTAGTCTCTAGTAGGGTAATCAACCAATTTTTTTTTTCTGGATTTGAGAAATAAAATACATTAACTTTTTATGATTCCATTATGAATGACTCATCCTTCTCCCCATCAACACCAAATATCACCTTTCCCAAAGCCCATTTCACCAACTTTAAATGTAACACCCAAGAATTTTATGAGAAGTATTTTGTTTTTATGTTATATAAATCATCAAAGGGATCATTCACTAAACACAACACTAGCTTGACTTGCTTTACACGCAATCACGATCTTCCTCAATAGTTTGCGTCGTACGCAATACCGAGTTTCACTAAATAATGATATGCTATAAAAATATTATTAAAACTAGCCGTTATGAATAATAATAACAACCAATTTTTAAAATTTTATAAATTTCATTTTTCAAAATGGACTTCATTTTTGGATTCAGAATATCGAAATTATCCTAGGGTGAAATTTTGGTATTTTTCTGGAAACTTTCAATTTTTGATGAATAGTGAAAACACTGGGTTTCTATTTAAAAACCGAATTTTTATTTGAATAATTATTTATTTTATTTAAATTTATTTTAGGTCAAAATTGATACATAATACCTATATAAGTTCAATTCAATTCATTGGAGTCATTTTATAATAATTTTAGATGTATAAAAAAAATCTATTCAACTTTTCACCGTCTTTTACCCACCTCCTAGGAGAATTTCCAAATTTACATAAAACTTAATTTTATAGCTTTTGTGAGAAGAATTTAAAAAATCCGAGAGACACGGTTGATGTCAGTAAGTAAAATGTGGTTCAATGAGATGAAAATAATTTTTGGTGAATAGTAACTTTTTACTTTTTTTACCACGGTTAAAAGTAAATAGGGTAATTAAGGGTAAAAATTATATTATTATTACCCTCAAACATGTCCTAATTCTATTGGATAAGTTTAATTAGACCAAAAACAACCTTAGGAATAAAATATGACCCTTTAGGCCCACTTGGATTAGATTAGGACATTTAATATTAATTTATTTAAAGAAGGGTTAAAATAGTTAAAATCAAAGTTTAATAAGTAAATCATTTTTAATATGGGGTTATACATAAGATAAACTCGACTATCTATATTCATTATAAGGATAACAATATTTCCTACATAATGGTATTTTATTTTTAATTTTTTTACTTTAAATAATTTAATGTATTTATGACACAATGATGATGCAATAATTATATTATTAATGAAATATTGACATAAATGATGTTATAAGTACCCAAATAAATGTAATTTGAGACTTGTTATGAATTAAAATAATTTTATAGGTTAATATGACATGTTATTATTAATTTAAGTAAGTTTTTTTGAACTAAAATTTCTGTTATGAGTTTTACAAAAATCAATTACCAAATAGTGTCAAAATTGACATAAAATAGTTTTTAAAACAAATATTATATTATTAAGTGTTATTTTATTCCTAAAAATCAATGTTTCGGCCAAATGACTTATATAAGGTTATATATATTAATAATAAACAACTTGGGGTTCTTTTGGCTTGTAATAGTATGTTTATTAACCTTATAGTGTAAGAAAACAAGAAGACACGATAAAAGTTAAATTATCTAACTTAAAGTTAAATCTAAATGATAAGGATAAAATAAATACCTAAACTTGTCTAGGTTTTATTGTATGAGAGGATTTAGACCCATACCCACCTTATATTCGTAATAAATCAATTTGGAGCTATTAAAAACCGAATATGACTTTATCATAAAATAATATTTTTAGTTTTTCCAAAGGTGCCTCTCTCATCCCTTATAAAAGGGCACCTCCTCCCTCTCCTCCTCACAACACTTTGAGCCTTCAAGCTCGGCCAAACCATGCAAAATTCTATTCTTCACTTCCCTAGAAACATCCTAGAGGTCCTGGTCTTCTTCAAGTACCAATTTTAGTGCCCCAAAAGGTGGTCTCAAAGAGGCGCTTCAAAGAAGTGGTAATGTCTGTTACCGATTCTTTCAACTTTATTTCTTCTTCCACTTATTCTTCTTTAGTTGTTTCATTATGAAGTAATAAAATAATTATCACTCATATACTAATATGTTATTATAAGTAAGAAAAAACCCTATTTCACCATCTATCCATCCTACGGAAAACGAAATCACCGCGCGTGCGTACGTACGAAATACCATCTCCACGCCGTGGTGTAATCTATTTTCCACTACCACCTTACTTGGATGGGTAGAATGGTGTAAATAATAAATATATATGATTATTGTAAAGTGATATTGATTCTGAAATAGTATATATAAACTCCAATACAATTCCACGATCATGGGAACGATATCATCGCTCGTGCGTACGTACGAAATACCGTCTCCACGATGTGATGCGACTCGTTCTACGTGATCTTCATTGCATAATGATTATATATATTAATTAAATGAATGAATATGATATATATTACACTAATAACATTATGTAAATTAGGTATCTATAATATAAAAATAAGAATAAGAATTTATTCGACAAAACACGCATAAGAACAAAAAGTAATAAACACCCGAATAACAAGTAGCAATGAAATATTACTAATAAGAAGCTAAGAATATGACCATATATGATATCATAAAAATAATTATGATTCTGTAATAAGTCAATTACATTATTTAAATAATTATACATGAGATTTGGACACTTTCGAAGAAAATCGGACATAAGGTAAGGGAAAATCTCACAATCTCATTTTTTTATCTGAGATTGTTTATACTTCAGAATTTATTGGGGAATATTTATCAACCACATCCATGTTTCATAAATTTATGTCCACCTAGAATTGTTTAAATCCAATTTTACCCTTCTGTGAGTTTTTAGTAAAAGATATTAATGGAATCTTTTTTCGTTTTTCATACGAGGTACTTTTTGACTTTTCTGGCCAAAGTACGGGAAAAATGTTTTTTTAACTTATATGGCATGAATGGATTTTTTTAAAACATTATTTCCAAGAAGCTTCCTTTGCATGTTTTCAAGTTTATTTTTAATCAACTTCTTTTATTTTAAAATTGTATGACATGTTTAGAAAGGAAAAATGTTTTTGAAGTAAAAATGATATTTTCCTCAAGAATGGAGTTCAATCATTTTATCAAAATTATTTTCCATCTAAGATAATATAGAGTTCTGTTTCTATCCCTATTTTTACATTGTTTTGATTATGTTATGAGGAAATTATTTTTATGATGTCCTTCTATCTTATATGGATTGTGTTATGATGGCATGATGTTTAAGAATCCCATTTTTATTACATAAGTTATGTTATGATGTATGATTTATAATCTTCTGGCACACATATGAATGGTATCATTATAAGAAGGGTGGGAACTATATCTCCATCCAATTAATTGGGTAAAGATTTATATCTCATGAGATAGACATTGCTGGAACAACAGGTTAAACTGGTTCAGTGAAACAGGACTGAAACGAGGAGTGAACTCAGTTCAGAAAAGGACTTTGTCCGCTAAGATAGTCTTGGATATGAGTCTTGACTACTAAAAAATGATTCTCTATGATTATGTGTGTATGCCACAATGTTTCATGTTTTAAGTTATGATTATTGGGATTACATTTTACTACTATGATTTATCCCATGTTATGAAATTATGATCTCTTTGGCAAGCTAAGATTTCCAAAATGTTATGTTCTTATGAATATGATATGATTGATATTTTTTTTGTTTACCCTTACCGAGCATTTGAGCTCACCCTTTTGTATGTTTTCTTTCCCTAGGTCTGGAAGAAGGTTATTAAGTAGGATATGCCAAAAGGGACTCTAGATATGATGAAATAAATGGGAGATAGTGTAGATTCTTTATGAACCAGTTGTTTATGTTTCCCAGTTTCTAAATACACTATACCTATACGGTCCATTCATGGTTTTTTTATATGTTATAATAAGTGTAATTCAATTTTGAGGTAATAACCATGTATGTAATGTATGGGTCGTTATAGTTGGTATCAGAGGAAAGGTATATTCAACCTTTGGAATCTTGGAAGTGAAAGCCTTAGTAAGAACCCTAAGGATAAGTCTACGAATAGAACACAATATTAGTGTTTTAGAAATGGACATGAAAAAACTATGATAATACCTTAAGTGTGAAATTTTATTCTTGATTATGTGGCTTTCCTATTATAATTAGTATTGAACACACTATTCTTCTTGGTTTTAGTCAATGGCTGGAACCCGAAGGAACCGTGTTAATGCGGAATGTGACAGGCAATACAATGATTGTCCCCCTGAGAAACCAAACATTATGGGAGGTGGAATGAAAAATCTTGTATCCATGCTCACACAACTTTCTCAAGCTATGAATCATGCATGAATTTCAAATGAGCAAAGGAAGGAGAAACATTATGTTGAATCCTTCATGAGGTAGCGTCCACCTTCATTCAGTGGGTCTTCTGATCCATTAGTGGCTGAACAATGGATCAGTACCACTGAAAAGATATTTTCAGTTCCTCAATGTTCTGAACATGATAAATTCATCTTAGTAGTGTATCGTTTGGAAGGTGATGCTGATCAATGGTGGAATCTTATCAAGAATACAAGGCAAAGAGATGAAATTGAGTCCATGTAATGGGACGAGTTCAAGAACTTATTTTTCAATAAGTACTTCCCTCGTATTCTTCGAACAAAGATGGAGAAGGAGTTTCTTGAACTAAATCAAGAGGATGATGAATATGTTGGAACCAATGAAGCAATGTTTACAAGACTTTCAAGGTACGCTTCTAGTATTAGTATCCAACCTAAGAGTAAGATCGATCGATTCATTAGTGGCTTAAAACCAAGTCATCAATGGGAATTAGCCATAAGGGACTTCAATAGCTACGAGGAAATCGTTCGATGTGATCTCAAAGTTGAGATGGAGATTGGAGTAACCCATCAGCCATACGGGTTTGATAAGAAGAGTAAAATGGAATTCAAAGGAAAATTTAAAGAGCACACTGAAAAGAAAATGAGTTTTACCTTATGCTCAAAGTGTGGAAAGAAACATGGAGGGAGTTGTCTTAAAGGGACAAATAAATTTTTCAAATGTGGAAAGGAAGGTCATCGGGCATTTGAATGCTGCAATGATGGGAGGAAGATGTCTAGTGATGAAAACAAATAAAAGTCTACACAAAGTGCACCTCCTACACTTCAATGTTACAAGTGCAAGGAAATGGGGAATTATGCCAATCAATGCCCTAATCCAACGGTTGTTGATGATGATCGACGCAAACAAACTCTTAAGGCTAAAGACAAAGGAAAGTTGCATGCAATTTCTATCAGCAATTTGGAGTACGATAACGAAGTGGTGAAAGGTACACTTACCATCCAATATAAAGTAGAAAATTCTTTATTTGATCCTGGATCCACCCAATCTTTTATTTCTGAAGAATTTTTAAGGGTATCGCCATATTACCTCAACAATTAGATGTTGAGTTAGCTGTGACACCCCCTAATGGCATAATAGTCGCATCAAAAGTTTGTAATTCTTCTCCGATTGAAGTTTGTGGGAAAGTGCTTCCTGAAAATCTTGTGATCCTTCATATAGTATAATTTTATGCGATTCTTGGCATGGATTGGCTTTCTCTATATGGAGCTCATATCAATTTCCAAATAAGGGAAGTCACATTTCATATTCCAGATCACTCTATGATCTTCTATCGATGCAAGGATGAATATAAACTTCCAGTGGAAATTTCTTCCATATTATGGGTCTTGATTCCACTAAATGAAGGTTATTTATCTCAAATGGTTGGCGAGAAACTCACAATTAAGAATATGCCCATTGTATGGGAGTTTGATGATGTCTTTCCAGAGGAATTGCCGAGTCTTCCACCAAATCGTGAAGTTTAGTTTTCAATAGAACTCATACCGGGTGCATTTCCTATTTCAAAGATACCTTACAGAATGGATGCAATTGATTTTCAGGAATTGAAGAAGAAACTCCAAGATAATCTTGATAATGGATTCATATGCCCAAGTGTGTCACCTTGGGGAGCACCTATTCTGTTTGTTAAGAAGAAAGATGGATCAATGACACTCTGCATTGATTATTGAGAACTTAACAAGATCACTATCAAGAACAAATATCCTCTCCCGTGCATTGATGACTTATTTGACCAACTATGCAGCGCTCAATACTTTTCCAAGATTGATCTTCATTCAAGGTATCATCAATTAAGGGTTAAAAGGGAGGATATACCAAAGACGGATTTCCGTACAAGGTATGGACACTATGAATTTATAGTGATGCCATTTGGTCTTACTAATGCCCCTGCTATCTTCATGGATATGATGAATAGAGTCTTTAGAGACTATCTTGATCAGTTTGTGGTAGTCTTTATAGACTATATTCTTGTCTATTCAAAGAGAAAGGAAGAACATGAAGATCACTTGAGAATTATATTTAAGACCCTGAGAAAGGAGAATATTTATGTCAAATTTACCAAGTGTAAATTTTGGCTTCAAAAAGTTGCATTTTTGGGTCACATAATCTCAAAAGAGGGGATATTTGTGGATCCAGCAAAAATAGAGGTTATCAAAAGATGGTCGAGACCAACAACAGTAACTCAGATCCGAATTTTTCTTGGTTTTTCTGGATATTATCAACGTTTTTTGAAAGACTTTTCACAATTATCTAATCCACTCACTAGGTTGACTCGAAAAGGAGTTAAGTTTGTGTGGATGGAGGAATGTGAAGACAATTTCAAGGAGTTGAAAAGAAGGATATATAGTGCACCTGTGCTCTCACTTCCTTGTAGTGGAGAAAGGTTTGTGGTCTATAGTGATGCATCCAAGAAGGGATTGGGGTGTGTTCTCAAGAAAAACGATATGGTGATAGCTTATACCTCACGACAGTTGAAAATCCATGAGCAAAATTACCCAACTCATGATTTGGAGTTAGCTACGATAATCTTTGCATTAAAGATTTAGAGGCATTATCTTTATGGAAAAAGGTGTGACATTTATACTGATCATAAAAGTTTAAAGTATATTTTCACACAAAAGGAGCTGAATATGCACCAAAGAAGATGGTTGGAGCTAATTAAGGATTACGACTGCTCAATTAATTACTACCCCGGGAAAGCAAACAATGTGGCAGTTGCATTAAGTCGATTAGACCATGCTACCTTATCCATGACGAGGATAAAAAAGATCCAATATTTATGGATGTACAAAGGATGGATCTTGGAATTATAATGAAAGGGGAAAAATTGTATCTTTCTCAAATTAATGTTCAACCATGTATACATGTGAAGATTAAAGAGGCGCAAAAGGAAGATGTCTAGTTACAAAAGAATGTGAGAAATGTTCCAGAATTCAACCTTGATTGTGATGGGATAATAATGTTTAGGAATCGGTTTTGTGTTCCTCACTTCCCCAAATTAAAGAAGGAGCTGCTGGATGAGGCTCATAGTTCTTCATTCTCTATTCATCCTGGAAGCACGAAGATGTATAGGGACCTGAAAGAGTACTTCTGGTGGGATGGAATGAAAAGAGATGTTGCTGAATATGTCTCTCGATGCTTGGTTTGTCAGCAAGATAAAGCTGAGAGACAGAAGTATAAGGGGATGTTACAACCATTACCCATACCTGAATGGAAATGGGAAAACATCACTATGGACATTGTAACTGGACTTCCTAAAACATCCAAAGGCAATAATTCTATCTAGGTCAGAGTTGATCATCTTACAAAGTCTGCACACTTCATTTCTATTAGAGAAGATTTCTCTCAAGGTCAGCTTTCCATGATATATGTAAAGGAAGTGGTATGATTGCATGGAGTACCACTTTCCATTATATCTGATCGGGATCCGAGATTTAACTCAAAGTTCTGGAGAAGACTTCAGCATACTCTGGATACAGAGTAGAGTTTCAACACTGCTTATCATCCTCAGACAGACGGTCAGTCTGAGAGTACAATTCAAACTCTAGAAGATATGTTGAGAGCTTTCTCTATGGGTTTAAAAGGCGGTTGGGATCAACACCTACCTTTGGTTGAATTTTCTTATTATAATAGCTTTCACTCTAGTATTCAGATGGATCCTTATGAAGCTCTCTATGGAAAGAAATGCAGGACTCCCACTTGCTGGGTGAAGTTGGGGAAAGAAAGCTATTAGGACCTGATCTTGTTGATGAGATGGCAGAAAAGGTCAGATCTATTCAACAACACATTATAGATGCTCAGAGTCAACAAAAAAGTTATGCCAACAACCGAAGAGAAGACCTAGAGTTTGAAGTGGGTGATAAAGTGTTCTTACGAATATCTCCTTGGAAGAGAGTAATGAGATTTGGAAAGAAGGGAAAACGGAGCCCTATGTATATCGGTCCTTTTGAAATTATAGATCGTGTTGGGAAGGTAGCTTACCAATTGGTGCTTCAACCGAATCTCTCTCAAGTTCATGATGTGTTCCATGTATCGTTTCTGAGAAAGTACATACCTGATCCTTCACATGTACTCAGCTAAGAAGTTATACCGCTGGAACAAGATCTTTCTTATGAAGAACAGCCGATAGAGATTCTGGATCGTAGCGAAAAAGTCCTACGGAAAAAGACCACTCGCTTGGTGAAAGTTTTATGGAGGAACCACCAATTAGAATAAGATACATGGGAACTTGAGGATATGATAAGGGAGAGGTATCGTCATCTATTTGTAATGAAGTGATGAATTTCGAGGGTGAAATTCATTTTAAGGGAGGTAGAATGTAACACCCGAGACTTTTATGAGAAATTTTTTGTTTTTATGTTATATAAATAATTAAAGGGATAGTTCACTACACACAACACTATCTTGGCTTGCTTTACACGCAATCGCAACCTTCCTTGATAGCTTGCGTCGTACGCAATACTGAGTTTCACTAAACAACGATATGCTATTACAATATTATTAAAACTAGCCATTATGAATAATAATAACCACTTTTTGAAATTTTATAAATTTTATTTTTCAAAATGGACTTCATTTTTGGATTCGGAATATCGAAATTAGCCTATGGTGAAATTTTGGTATTTTTCTGAAAACTTTCAATTTTTGATGAATAGTGAAAACACTGGGTTACTATTTAAAACCCGAATTTTTATTTAAATAATTATTTATTTTATTTAAAATTATTTTAGGTCAAAATTGATACATAATACCTATATAAGTTCAATGCAATTCATTGGAGTCATTTTATAATAATTTTAGATATATAAAAAAAATTCATTGAACTTTTCACCGTCTTTTACCCACCTCCTTGGAGAATTTCCAAATTCACATAAAACTTAATTTTACCACTTCTGTGAGTGTAATTTCAAAAATCTGAGAGACGTGGTTTATTTCAGTAAGTAAAATGTGGTTCAATGAGATGAAAATACTTTTTGGTGAATAATAACTTTTTACTTTTTTTACCACGGTTAAAAGTAAATAGGGTAATTAAGGGTAAAAATGATATTATTATTACCCTAACACATGTCGTAATTCTATTGGACAAGTGTAATTCGACCAAAAACAACCTTAGGAATTAAATATGACCATTTAGGCCCACTTGGATTCGATTAGAACATTTAATATTAATTTATTTAAAGAAGGGTTAAAATAGTTAAAATCAATGTTTAATAAGTAAATCATTTTTAATATAGGGTTATACATAAGATAAATTCGGCTATAAAACTTTATTAGAAAGATAAAAATATTTCCTACATAATGATATTTTATTTTTAATTTTTATACTTTAAATAATTTAATGAATTAATGAGACAATGATGATGCAGTAATTATATTATTAATGAAATATTGACATAAATGATTTTATAAATACCTGAATAAATGTAATTTGAGACTTTTTATGAATTACAATAATTTTTTAGGTTAATATGACATGTTATTATTAATTTAAGTAACTTTTTTTGAACTAATCTTTATTTTATGATTTTCACAAATATCAATTACCAAATATTATGAAAATTGACATAAAATAGTTTTTAAAACAAATATTATATTATTAATTGTTATTCTATTCCTAAAAATCTAAGGTTCGGCCAAATGGATTAGATACTGTTTTATATATTAATAATAAACAACTTGGGGTTCGTTTGGCTTGTCATAGTATGTTTATTAACCTTATAGTGTAAGAAAACAAGAAGACACGGTAAAATTTAAATTATCTAACTTAAAGTTAAATCTAAATGATAAGGTTAAAATAGATACCTAAACTTGTCTAAATTCTATTTGATGAGATTATTTAGACCCATCCTTACCATAGATTTGAAATAAATCAATTTGGAGCTATTAAAAACCGAATATGACTTTATAATAAAATAATATTTTTTGTTTTTCCAAAGGTGCCCCTCTCCTCCCTTATAAAAGGGAACCTCCTCCCTCTCTTCCTCACACCACTTTGAGCCTTAAAGCTCGGCCAACCCCTGCCAAATTCTCTTCTCTACTTTTCTAGAAACATCCTAGAGGTTCTGTTCTTCTTTAAAGGACAAGTTTAGTGCCCTAAAAGGAGGTCTCAAAGAGGCGCTTCAAAGAAGAGGTAATGTCCATTAACGATTCTTTCAACTTTATTTGTTATTCAACTTCTTATTATTTAGTTGTTTCATTATGAAGTAATAACATAAGTATCACTAATATACTGATATGTTATTATAATTATGAAACAACCCTATTTCACCATCTATCCATCCTACAGAAAAGGAAATCACCGCGCGTGCATACGTACAGAATACCGTCTCCACGTCGTGGTGTAATCTATTTTCCACCACCACCGTACTTGGATGGGTATAATGGTGTAAAGAATAAATATATATGATTATTCTAAAATTATATTTATTCTGAAATAGTACACATACACTCCAATACAATTCCACGATCATGGGAACGATATCATTGCTCATGCGTACGTACGGAATACCGTCTCCACGATGTGATGCGACTCGTTCTACATGATCTTTATTGCATAATGATTATATAAATGAATTGAATGAATGAATACGATATATATTACACTAATACCATTCTAGAAATTAGGTATCTATAATCTAAAAATAAGAATAAGAATTTATTCGACAAAACACGCATAAGAAGAAAAAGTAATAAACACCCGAATAACAAGTAACAATGAAATATTACTAATAAGAAGCTAATTATATGACCATATATGATATCATAAAAATATTTATGATTCTGGAATAAGTAAATGACAATATTTAAATCATTATACAGGAGGTTTAGACACTTATGAAGAAAATCGGACCTAAGGTAAGGGAAAATCTCACATTGTCATTTTTTTATCCGAGATTGTTTATACTTCAGAATTTACTGGGGAATATTTATCATCCACATCCATGTTTCCCCAATTTCCATCCACCTACAATTTTTTAAATCCAATTTTACCCTTCGGTGAGTTTTTATTAAAAGATATGAAAGGGATCTTTTGTCATTTTTCATACGAGGAACTTTTTGAATTTTCCGGCCAACGTACGAGAAGAATGTTTTTTAACTTATAGTGCATGAATGGATTTTTTTAAAAACCTTATTTCAAAGAATATTCCTTTAAAAGTTTTCAAGTTTTTTTTTAATCAACTTCTTTTAGTTTAAAATTGTATGACATGTTAAGAAAGGAAAAATGTTTTTGAAGTAGAAAGGATATTTTCCTCAAAAATGGAGTTCAAGCATTTTATCAAAATTATTTTCCCTCTAAGATAATATAGAGTTATGTTTCTATCCCTATTTTTACATTATTTTTATTATGTTATGATGAAATTATTTTTATGATGTCCTTCTATATTATATGGATTGTGTTATGATGGAATGATGTTTAAGAATCCCATTTTTATTACATGGGTTATGTTATGATGTATGATTTATGATCTTATGGAACAAATATGAATGGTATAATTATGAGATGGGTGGGACCTATATATCCCTCCAATGCGTTGGGTAAATATTTATATCTCATTAGATAGACATGGCTGCAACAGAAGGTTAAACCGGTTCAGTGAAACAAGACTGAAACGAGTAGTGAACTCAGTTCAGAAATGGCCTTTATCCGCTAAGATAGTCTTGGCTATGAGTCTTGACTAATAAGAAATGATTCTATATGATTATGTGTGTATGAAAAAAAGTTTCATGTTTTAAGTTATTATTATTGGGATTACATTTTACAACTATGATTTATCCCATGTTATGAAATTATGATCTCTTTTGCAGGTTAAGATTTCCTAAATGTTATGTTTTTATGAATATGATGTGATTGATATTTCTTTTGTTTACCCTTACTGAGCATTTGAGCTCACCCTTTTGTATGTTTTCTTTCCCGAGGTTAGGTAGAAGGTTATTAAGTAGGATATTCCAAAAGGGACTCTAGATATGATGAAATAAATGGGAGACATTGTAGATGATTTATGAACCAGTTGTTTATGTTTCCCAGTTTCTAAAGACACTATACCTATATGGTCCTTTCATGGTTTTGTTATATGTTTTAATAAGTGTACTTCAATATTGAAGTAATAAGCATGTATGTAAAGTATGGGTCATTAAATTAAATGCACTATTTTTTTCAACCAATTTACAATTGAAAATAAAAATAGAAATTATTTTACAATACAACTCATATATCTATTTGATATTGAAAAAATATGACATATTTGAATTAATTAGATTTCTATCCTTGGAACCAGACATGTGAATCACTTCCTCCACAAGTGTAACTCTACTATTTTAAAAAATAAAATATTGATCAATTTCTTTTGTATAGAACGTAAAACCATGGATTAAAAAAAGTATAAGATATACCATTTTAATTTGGTCCCATGGCTATTCATCGAAATTGTTAGAGTATTGAATTCATATTTTCAGATAACTCTTTATTAATATGATCTCAGAACCATCCTATAATCTTTTGATTATATGTATTTGATATCCATAATTTATCCTTTGATGGATTAAAATCTCTAATAATTTATTTATGGGATTAAACGTATGTATCAACATCTTCACTACTATGTAAAATGTAATGTTATAACCTTTCCCACAATGTAATTGTCATTTTTACTACATCTATTTTGGAAATCCCTTCACTCATAAGGTGTATACAATGACTATACATTGGGAGATATATTATATCAACATATGATTGGTAATAATAACATAATTCAGTAGCTACTTCAACAATATATCATTACTCCATACAACCTTCTGACTGATGTTGACTCTAGACCTACCCTTTAAAAATATTTATATACTATTCAATGGAGTGCATCCATCTATAATGAATAGGAGAACATACCTGATCCTCTCAAACCAATTGAACCCTCATTCGGACCATTATATTGAATAAATATGGTGGGAAGAGCATCTAAAGATAAAATAATAAGTTTGCAGCCTCCTGATTCATGATTGGAATCTTCTCCACGAAAAAAATTACTACATATAGCTTTGAAAAAGCAGCATTTTATTTTTAATATATACCATAAATTTTGAAGTAGAATGAATTGTAAAGTGAAAAGTATCAAAAATTTCACCAAAAAATGATAGTCAAGTAATTTTAGTTTTTATAACATCAAATTATTCATTGACATAACATTATTGATATTTGATAAATACCCCTCTATAACATTTAATTAATTAAGAAAAATAAAAAATGTAAAATTTTCATGTCCCGATTGACTCTATGTTATTGGAGGAAGAATAGTACACCCTTTACCCTTCACTAGTGCCAAATATCCCATAATCCCCATGTCAATCATGTCAAACCTATCCTTAATGTCGTAATTTATTTTTAGGATCATTTAGTAACTTTCTAATAACATAATCCAATTTTTTTTTTCTGTTTTCATGGCATCAAGAAAATGTCTTATGTAAAAAATAATTCAAATAAAATAATTTAAATAAAATTTATCTCTTTTCCAACATTATTTAGTTTGGTTTTTTGAAAATGGTTTACCAAAAACAATGTCAATATCTTTTACTTTATCGAACCATTGATCACCCATTAGTAGAGACAGTGTTATACCTTGTTCGGTATTACCATCAAATGTTGTATTCTAGGATATGTATTCATTTATTCTCGGTAAAATTTATGATGACCTAAAAAAATTCTTCTTGGAATGTTTCAACTGATATGAGTGTGTGAATTCATCAAAAATGGGACACCCCAATATTTTTTTAATTTTATTGCCTATCAAATTTCCAGATGCAGGAAAGTCATTTATATTCCCATACAACATGACCCTCGATGTGAATTATTTACTTATATGAGAATCACACATTGTTACAAATGTGTCCTACATCCAATTTATATAATCAATCAATGAAAAAATAGACATAAATATCATAACTAGGTTACTTTGGTCCAGATATAAGCATATTTAATAGAATATATTTTATCTTCATGCATAGGTATGGAAAAAAGGTATAATTTACCAACATGATGTGTCGTGTAATGTGAGTACTAATTTTTACACCAAAAGGATTTATTCCATCTATTGTTAATAAAAGATGGAAGTTTCTCGGCACATTTTATAATTTAGGGTACTCAGAATCAATTTTATTTCACTGAGAAGAATCTGCTAGATAATGTAGTTTCCCATCATTAATTCATGTATCTATATTCCATGTGAATTGTCTTATGATTTAGTAACATCCATATAGTCTTCAAAACCATGAAATGATAGGAAAGTACCATATAATCATCAAAGGACTTGATTCTTCTTTTTTGTATTGATCTGGTCCACAATTAAGACATTTTATGAGCGATTTATCGTCCTTATGAAATAATATGAAATCATTTGGACAATAATGTATTATTTAGAGATCATTCCCATTGAATGTAAAATTAATTTAGAATCATATATTCAAAATTGAAATTCATTTAATCATAACAAAAAATCATTTAGAATACCATGTAGTTCTATAAATCTAATGCTGCCCCATCCACTGCCATATTTCAAATTATATAACTTCAATACAAATAAAAATATTGTCTAATTAGTAAAACCAAAAAAAATGGTCTCCTAACATATATATTTAACTTCTCAAACAACTTTATATAATTAATAATTTCATCTTCAATTTACATTGTCAATTATTACATGTGATCTTCATCATTATTTACACTATTATTCATGTCAAATGATCTGTAAACCACAAAATCATACCGATCAGTGTGAACACTCTATTTCCCCATTTTTTATTCAAAAATTTATATCTCTTATCTATTATATGAAAAATAAAACGTTCTCCCAACTCTTCTAGAGTAATGTTTCTAAAATAACAACAACGTAAACCCAAAAAAAAGTATTTTAAAGGGTCGTATGCATGATTTATTACAATCTTTATGAACTATTTAACTCTATATTAGGAATTTTTTCCTAAAATTTTCATTCATACATTTTTTATTCATATCCATCTTATTAGGTTCATAAAATATTGTAATTTTTCCAAAAAATAAATAAATGAACATATGATATTCAAAATAAAAGGATAATTTTCTATAAAATTCTAATATGGGGAACTCCACATTAATTTGTTTTCAAATAATTTCAATATGGTTTTATAGAAATGGGTAATTGAATTTCAAAAAAAAATTCTCCACTACTGGTAGGTGTTATCCTCTAAATTTATCCAAAATCATAATAAGTACCTGGTATTGGATGAATACTTCCCAAATTAGTTCTAGAAACATATGTCCATATACAGAAGAGATGTGGGATGAGTCTCAATCTAAAAAAATGCAATAATAAATATTTGGGAGGTGAAGGCGATGATGATGAAATTTTTCTTCTTAAATATAAATATTCCATGATTGGGAGTTGGAAAAGAAACAAAAAACAATTTTTTTTGAAAAGTTATATCAACCAAAAGGCTGGGGTGATTATTCATAAAAGATAAGAAGATTACAAGAGATGAAAAAATAAATAGCAACCATTTGAAACTTACAATGTAATCCTTGATTTTTTATGATCATGAAAAGGATTAGTACGATGGTCTTACACACACTCATGATGAGATAACCATTGTTGTTTCAAAATTCAATGAAATCCATCAATTACTACACAAAAATGAAAAAGGCCTTTAGTTTGAGTACTAGACCTCAAAAGATCTCAAATTTTCATGAAAAATTGTGTCAATTCTGGGAAGGTTTCTAAAACCTTGATACGTGGGATTCCAACAAGTGGAAGGAGTTTATTTTTATTCATTTATCCACTTTTTATGTGGTAGGATAAGTGTTTTAACATTGATAGTGTGAGTGGAGATTTAAAAAAGCGATAAATTTCTTCTTACAATTTTAGATTTATCAATAGTTGAATTATTACTCATTTTTTAACTTCAATATAGCTATAGTTATCATTAAATTGTTATAAATTTGAAATTATGGTACTAATAATATTCATAGAAGTAAAACATGACACTTCATGTATTATCCATTACTTGAATACCCATACAACACTTGATTCATGTACACTTCAACCCCAAGAGCACTCCTTGGTCTCTAACAAATAGTAGCTAATGTTTTGGGTCTAAAAATGTCTTTGGGGAATGATATACCAATATTTTATATAGACATATTTCATGGTTATTCTTTATATAGAATTTATAATGACTCATTAGTTGGTAAAACCGTCCATGAGTAAAACATTAAAAAAAATTCATTATGATGTAACAAAAATAATGTAGACCTCCCACAACTCTATACAAAAATGAAAACATAATTGGAAACATGGAAATTGTAGTATAAAGGTATTCCAGAATACAATTCAATCCAAATGTATCCTAATACAAAGGAAAATGAAGGGATAATTAATTAAGATTCAAAAAGGATCATAGATAACTTCCAGTAGCTCATACTCTGATGTAAGAAGTGATTCCTATTCCATAACAAACATAAATGGCCCACTCAACTGATCTTATAGTTAATATTATCTCTAAGAACATTTAAATTAGTATAAGAGAGGTTGTATGTTCACTGAGGATTCCATGTAATGTTTAAGAAAAAAATCATTATAAGAAACTATTAACAGTGTCTCAAAGCTATATTGAAAATTTTTGTGAGAATAAAAACATCTACTAATTTACAAAGGTATAGAGTAAAATAGTTTTAATTATTAAACTTGGGAATTCTAGTTATAGACATTGGTATGAAGTGGTAAATAATAAATTTAAAGTAGTGTTATAAGTTTATTATAGAATATCGTTATTAAATTTTTTAGATTGTTTAGGTTACATGTTACACTTATTAACTCAACAGTCAACAAAATGATTATAATAAAAACTATATATCACCATATTTTATTTATGTTTCCATGTTTTAGAAGGTAAATTTGATTAGTAACTAAAAAAATTATATAAAACCATTTGTATAACAATTAATGATGGAAATGGGAAAACAATATAAAGCACTTCCTAAGAGAAACCATTTCTAGAATAATGTTTTCCAAAAAATTTATACACTTTAACTCTCATAAAACAATTATAGTTGTTAAGTGTGATGTTTAGGTATATATATTAATTATGGTTTTGGTTTTTCATAGAAAATGAATTATTTTCTCTTATTAAACTCAACTTCCAAAACAACACTAAACAACTATTTACCCAAGGTTAGTGTGGTTTGTTTAATGTTATCTTATTCACATTTAGGTGGGAATAGTTAACTCTAATTATTGAATATTTTTGATCTTAAAATAAGTCCACTCAAGCAATATGAAAATTAACGAAGGTGACATGTCAAGTGTAGGCCCTTAGATACAAGTTGTATATAAAATATAATAACTTAGAAACATACCCAAGGGTTCCATTTATTCCCAAGTATAAGTTTAAATAAAGTCTGTGTCACATTAAAAAGAAACCTAATTACAGAATCTCTAACCATAAAACTACAATAAATACAAATATAAAAAATACTAATAACAAAAAATAAAAAACATATCAAAAAACAGAACCTAAAAACCCTACAGACTGGGACATTCTGAAGCTAGTCTCAAAACACAACTACGATTTAGAGAATAGCGTGATGTAGCATGGGAGGAGAAAAAAGAACCTAGATAGAGGTTAAAATAAAGGAGAAGAAAACTAGGGAACCCACAATAGTATCGAGAAAAGAGAACGGTGCACTAACACACATCGTGGAACCCAAATAAGTAAAAATAACATACCTCAGTTCCGAGGCATGATTCATTCAAGAGAAGGTCGAGAGGGGAAGACGACGACAATGGACTTCCATGAGAGCTTCCGAGGAGTGATTGATATCTATTCAGTTTGGGTTATTTGAAATAGACCAAGGAGGGTTTTATCAATTCTTCCAAAAAAAGCACTAATAAAGAGGTGTTTTATCTATGTTAAATTAATAAAAGCTGATAAAAGAAATATTTATCAGTGATTTTTCTAGCAATGACTAAATCCTTCTTTATCATTGCTAAAATATTAGCACCATTAAAGATGGATTTTAAAGATTTATAATTAAAATTATAAATATATTTATATCATTATATATATTTATATAATAATATATGTATTTAATAAATATATGTCAATATAAATATAAATCTGTTAAATAAATTCAGTATCTAAATATATTTATTATAATATTATAATTAATTAAATATGTAATTATTTATTTATAATTATATAAATATTTTTTAAAAAATTATATTTATTTATTTATAATTAGAAGTAAATTATTTTATAAATATATTTGTAAATATATTTATAAATATTTATTTATAAATAAAAATATATTTATATCATTATATATTTTAATAAATAAATAATTAAATAAATATATATATATAAATAGTGTAAATATATTGATTATTTAATTATATTTATTATAATTCCATAATCATAAATATATTTATATCATTATATACATATATAATTATATATATATTTAATGAATATATATATATATAAATATTGTAAATACATTCATTATTTAATTATATTTATTATAATTTTATAATAATATAAATATATAAATATATAATTATAATTATATAAATATTTATAAAAAACATATATTTAACAATTTATAATTATAAATACATAATTCTATAAATACATTTAATATAAATTTATAAATATATTTATTTATAAATATTTATTTACAAATATATTTTTAACATTATTAATGAATATATAATCATGAATTCATGAATATTAAAAATGAATGAAATTGAATAATTAAAAATAAGTAGACTTTAAAAATATTAACAAAATGGATAAGTTTTATTAATTATACAAATTACTCAAAAAAAACATGGATATATATTAAAATGAAGATGAATACATATTGAAAAAATCAAAACATAGTAAATAAAAATGTATAAATAAATATTAAATAATGATTACATTCAAAAATAATAATAATAAAAATGAATAAATAATATTAACTATAATAATATGAAAAATAAATAAATAAAATTTTAAATTACAAACACAATAAATTAAATATATGATGTTATAAAATTTAATTATAAAATGAATATTAAAACATGAATAAACTACATAAATTATGTTTTTATTTATAAGATTTCATTAATTAAATAAATATTTTTGTGTGAAATTAATGTGGGTGTATATATATATACAATTTTGAAATATATATATGAAATTAAACAAAAATATTATATAATATGTAAATTTTATTAATGAAATAAATAATAATAAAATGAATAAATTTTTAAAAAACTATAACAGTTATTAATTACATTAATAAATTAAAAAAATAAGAAGGAATATTTACATATGTTTATGAATACATGTTAATTATTTAAAACACAACCATAATAAAATCATTAAATATTAATAAGTAAACATGTATAAATAATTATTGAAAATGAATAATATTACAAACATATTGAACAATGAAAAAATTAAAATGATTAAATTAAAAAAATATTAAAAAAATTAAGATTATTAATGAAAAAATAATATTAAAAATAAAAAAAATTAAAAAAAATATTAAAAATTAATAAAAATTACATATTGAATAAAAATATTAAAAATGATAAAATTTACTGAATATATAATATATTTTAGTTATATTTTGTTAATAAATATAAATCTAAAATAAATATAAAAAACAGAATAAACTATAAATATATTATGTGTGTGTATTGTATATACAAATGCATTAATAATGTTTATATATGTTTGGAACCAATGTAACATACATTTGATATATATTAATTTGAAAAATAATATGATATTA
The DNA here is from genome assembly GCA_963277665.1 of Viscum album. Classification (NCBI taxonomy): domain Eukaryota; kingdom Viridiplantae; phylum Streptophyta; class Magnoliopsida; order Santalales; family Viscaceae; genus Viscum; species Viscum album. Next base: position 1,928,316,688 of record OY728152.1, on the reverse strand, counting down.
AATTAAATTTCCATTACTCGAAATAATTAGTCAATATTTTTAATTAAAATTATTTTTTTAATTATAATCCATTTTCACTAAATATATTTATTATTTAATGTGAGAATAAATAATTTTTATTATATGAAGCATATTTTAGGGAATATTATAAATACTGATTTATATATAGCAATATATTTGAATATATTTCTATAATAAGAATATTAATTATATTAATGAATAATTATGTATAAAAACATTAAAAAATAATAAGACATTAATATTTTTTTAATTATTACAGTTTATACATTTTCTATATTTTTATTTATTATATATTTTTTATTAATATTTATAAAATATATATATATATAAATGTATTCCTTTTTATTAATTGTTGTTTCCTTGATAATTTTTTTAATAATATTGTAAATTATTCATTTATAATTTTTTGGTTTAATTATTAAAATTTAGTCATTTTATATTTATCTATTTAATATATACTTTTTATTGAAATTTATAATTTATATATATGTGTATTAAACGTTTTATTTTTTTATTAATTATTATTTCATTAATATATTTTTAATGAATTTTTAATTTATTCATTTTTTAATTATTATAATCTAGTAATTTTATATATCTATAATTTACATTCCATATTTATTAATACTTATAATATATATGTGTATATTAATTTTTTTATTTTTATTAATAATTGTTTATTTAATTTAATTTCTCATGTATATATATATATTTAATTTAATATTTATAATTTTCAATTTTTAATTATATTAATTAATTTATTATATATATCTATATAAAATATATACTCTTTATTAATATTTATAATATTTATATATTAGATTTGTTGATAATTATTTAATTTCAAAAATTTAATAACAATTTTTATTAATCTATTCATTTTTAATTTTTATATGTTAATTATTGTTATTTTTTAAAAATATTTTTGTTTATAAAAAAATTTGGGTAAGGGGTGGGGCGCGTGATTGATTAGATAGGTGGGTCGAGTTGTGTAGGACCTCCTTCGGTGTGTAATAGTAAGCCATAACTTGAGGGATGGAGAGGGTGGTCCAAGGCCCATGTTGGCCCACTGATGGTTCCATATATTTGTGTCAAGGGTATGTGGGAGACTATCTCTATAGGAGGCTTCTAAAGTTGGAATGCGGCAGAATGATATATAAAGAAGGATCCTCCTTTTCACAATTTCAATGTAGAACACACACATGTGATCTAGAACTTTATTCATGAAAAAAATAAAGCACAGATAGAGGTGTCCATTACCAGGGCTAAAAAAGTGCGGATAAAGGAAACCCTTTATCAATTATTAAAATAGCACTGGTAAAGTGTTTCTCTTATCAACATTTTATTAGTTTTGATAAAAAGTACCCTTTATCAGTGCTTTTTTTGTCTCTAATAATGACTTCCTTTATCAGTTATTTCTTCTATCATTGACAAAGGCCAATGTAATATATAATAAATTTTGTAGTATATATTGTAACCTTAGAAATTTTTTTATTACAATGATATAAGTTAAAACAAGTAATTAAAGCTAAAAAAAATTATAAAGTCTATAAAATAACCAAAAAACATGTATTAATTTTATTTTATGAGTCTATTTCATTGATACCCGTCTTAGATTCATTTATACGGAATTTTTTACCATTTGGATGAGATAATGAAAATTATAATATTTTATTTTACGAAAAGTAAAAAAATGTCACAATATTGTTTTTATTGAGTATAATATTTTAACATAGATATTATGAAATAAATGATATTAGAAATATTAATAGTAATATAATTTGTGAAAAATAATTTTATCCATGAATTTTATATATGAACATGACATAGTAGGGTTGTATTAATTTTTTTAAAATTTTATATATTTTCTTGATGTTATTAAAATTAAACTAATGAATAGTTCTGAAAATTAACATTGATGATAATTTATAAGAAATAATATTTTATTAATTGATATAAAATTACTAAAAAAACTAGATTCTACAAAATTACTAGGATATTTTTAATAATATCAATCATGGTCCATTTATTGCCTGTTTTCCCATTAATAGTATTTTTTGACCCCTAAAGATTAAAAATCCTTGTTGTTATGGTAATTGTGAAAAGGGTTAATGAGGGGTTAAAAAACATATTAGGGTAAAAGAATGTTCAAAACTTGTCTAATAATTATTTTATGATGTTATTTTGACCAATTATTATCCTATATTAGAAATAATTAATTTTGGAACCATTAATAATGAAAATTAATTTGTATTAATTTAATATTTTGAGGAATTCTAAGAGTTCCCTACGCCTTTCTTTTAAATGGATCCACTTCTTGTCATTTAGAAAAACATCAAAACAATTGTTTCTTAGAAAATACCTACCCAAATACATTCCTATAATCCCTACCCTAATTCTGTAGGTATTTTTAGGAATAATTCCAACCATCAGGTGCTTAAAATTTTAATCAAAGGAGACTTTCCAAATAAGAGGAATCATTTTTAATTTTATGTTTTAGTCTTATTTCTTATTCCACTTCCTTCAAATATTATGTAACTATGATTATATAATATCAAAATTTTCTTCCATATACCGAGGTTTTTTTATGATTATGTCACAACCTATATCTGTATACTCTTCCATAAAATGGGAAATGATACCATCATTCATGTGTACAGTGGACTATTGCATCATGAACTGATGTAATTAATTTGTCATCATCATGTCTCATAGTTTTTTATAATGATAGAATTATGTATATATAAACATGATATTAATCATATATTTATCATTCTTAAAATATAATATATTATTAGATTTCTTACATTTCTATTCACTTAAAAATGATTGTGTCTTTCGTGCATATGTGTGGACTACCACCTCTATGAGGTGATGCGATTTTTTTCATCACCACATCACATGGATGATATATATATTTATAATTAAATAAGTAATATGAAATGTCTGATATACAGATAATTCTATAAATATAAAATGATACTTACCTTTTGTATATAATGATAATTAAAAATCGGAATATTACTCCTGCGTACATATGACTTAACATCTCCATGTTTGTAATGAATTTAATTTTTCATAACCATATTTCATTATTATTTTTTAAAATTATAATTCACATATCAAAATTATAATTATTCCATAATTATTACTAGGGAGCTGTTCAAATAATGAACACTTTGGCCATATTTAACCCACTGAATTCATTTTGACACATAAGCCGATTATCGTTAAAATATATGACATAAACTTAATTGAGTATATAATAATATATAACATGGTAATAAATTAAATAAAATGAATAATCAACTTGAAAAATGTAATATATAAATTAAACCATTAAAATGATTTTATTATTCACAAATTTAAATAATGTACACGACAACTCAAAATCAAGGTATGAGACTTCATCTCATTTTTTGGGGCATATTTTTATTTTTCACCTATATTGTATGATGAGGTGTATATATAATCCCTTTGATGTGTTATATCATTATTTTATTATTATCATTATATTTAATGTTTTTAATGTTATTTTTTTATTGACCATAGTATTCAAATGTTTCCAAACTGGTATGAGACTTTCTTTTAGAAATCAACTTTTAAAGATCCACATTCATTTATTTTTACCAAATCCAAAAGGAATGTAGTTTTTTATATGTATGACTTGAAGGAAATTTTATATCAGTATGAAACCTAAATTATTTAGAATTTCTTTAACAATTTCCTAAGCGGTTTTTCATTGAAAATGGTTTCTTTATTATGTACATGGTTTTTTGATTTTAATAAAGATTTTATTTTACTTTCATTCAAATGTTTTCAAAATGGAACAATTTTACATAATTTTTGACTTTCTTTACAAAAGGTAAAATTAAATTTTCTATTTTATTTTATACATCGATATCAACCTTTCTCCTCACTATAACCGTAATTTGGTATTTGGATTATTTTACATGATTTCATGTTTTATTTAAAGAAAAACCATATTATTCTTTGTCTATGTATTTTGGTCTTTAGAATGGGGTTTTTTAAAATTAATGGCTATTTCGATATCTGAATGTGATTTTCATATGGTCTCAATAGTATTTTTCAAAGGGTTTAATGATGAAAAGGTTAAGGAATAAAATATTTTATTCATGATATGGTACTTTCTCTTTATATGAAAATGGTTGAGCCCGGTACGTACTGTACAATTGGTTGATCCCCATTATAGCTCATAAGTGAGCATGATATAACTTATATGAAGGTTTGTGCCCCATTATAGCTCATGAAAAATGGGTGAGCCCAATATATCTAAATAAATGGTGTGACCCATTTTAGATCTCCAATGCTTTGGGTAATGATTTTTTCTCTATAGAATTATATTTTATGTATGATGTAAAGTTATTATAATTGGAATGGGTTCAAAATGGGTTTTATAAATAAACTGATCTAAGTTTCTAAAAGGTGTTTTTTCTTATTATGGGTTTTAACTATTTTATTTGAGAAAAAATTGTGTGTGTTGTTTAAGTGTAAATGTTTTATTTAATATGTTCAAAGAACTTTAATGATTATCATAAACATGACATGGGGTTTCATTTTTTCACTATAATAATGAATTTCTTCTATTTTTATGTCCATTACAAGGGTTTTTTGTTGTCATCTCACATTTTGAAATTTTTTCCATAAAGTTGAAGGACATACAAGAACACAGAAAGAATCAGGTTGAAATTCATGATGAATTTTCATTGAAAGAAATCATGTTTTTTATATATTTTATATTATGGGAAAAAGGGATTCTTATAGAGGTTTCCACATTATATATGTTTTAGTTTTTTATGTACGAGTTGTGACCAATATATATAAAACACTAAACCTAAATGATCATTGGGAATTAAATAAAATAATTTCTTGTCTACAAAACATTATTAGGTAATTGTTTAGTTTTATTCCTTATATGAAACATATAAAATGTTACATTTACATCCTGACACTCCTAAAAATATATTTTCTAACCCATACGTAATTTATTTCGGATAGTAATATATACCTTTCTTTTAAAACAATATTTTCAAATCTGAAAAACCCAAAAAAATGGACGAAATATTTTTATTTGAATAAAACAAGATCTCTTTTAATGGAAGAAAATTATCAAATAATGGTTGTAGCACTGAGAAAATTAATTAATTCCATATAAATTAAAAAAACATTCCTTTTTTCTTTGTAAAAAAATTCCTACATCCCATATAAAATACATAAAAAGATTCATTTTGAAGTCATTTTTATGAAAGTAAAAGGAGAGGTAAAATTATTGTTTTAATTCAATCATCTATAAAAAACATGGACTTGGAGTAATTATAACAGAAATAAATCTTCAAAACATTTTAAAACTAGATTTTACGATATAATATCCGTTAACTCAATTCCTAATTTTCAAGTACGTTCTTTATCCTCCTAAATAATAAATTATGTCAATTATATACTTGATTATAAATCTCTATCAAGTTTATTATTTTTTTATCACTACTTTTATTTCAATTTTTACCATGGCATACTTAATCAAACAATTGATTTTGTTTACTTTAGTGATTTTGAGGATATTTGGCTTATAAGTCCAAAATGAGTTAAGTTGGTTGAATATGGTAAAATGGATCATGATTATGTCATTTATATAATATAAATAATTTTATAATTAATAGTTTTATAAAATAATTATATTTTTGAAACCAAATATTAAGGATCAGTATGAGAAATGAATTATATAACAACATGGAGATGATAGTCTGTACCTACACATGAGTAATGTTTCTATTTTATTTGTAGAATAATAGGAAAAGAAGGTAAGTATTATTTTATCATTATAGAATGATAATTATATCATAAATATAAAATTATTTCCTAAAATTGACTTTTATATTCTATACATGTGAGGTGGTGATGAAAAATAAAATATATTATCTTGTAAGGCTGTAGTCAGTATGCATGTACACATGATGCTCTTATTTTTCATTGGATAATAATGAAAGAATTAGAATATTTTATGGATATAGTGTATTACTAAATAGGTGGGTTAATTGAGTATCTAATAATAGTTTTTGGTTTAAAATGGGTTATAAATCAAAATCCCATGATTTAGAAATCACCCAAATAACTAATAATGTAGGTATATTTAATTTAATATTTAAAAAAAACCTCTTTGAAGTTTAATAAGAAATAAATTATAATAATTTGTAGAAATAAAAAATCTTTTGTGACTATTATACTCATATCAAACTATACTTATATCACATGTAAAATCATACTATAAAAGTGTACTTCCACAAAAGTTCTTTTAAAAGATGTTTTAGAAATAGAGAGGGAAAAAATATAAATCCCATAGCAGAATTTAAAAATAAAAGAGGTTTTGCCTCAAGCTAAGACCTAATCCTATCCACTTGTTATTCACCTAACTCCAAGAAAATTTATTTTAAAATATAGATGATCCACCCCCTGTATTAGGTATTGGTTAGAAAATAACACATGGCTGTCTAACCTAATACACTAACTATTCCATAATTTTTGTGGGAGTAAAAATATGAAGGAAATAAAATAAAATAATCTAAATAAGATTATATAATATATATGAGTTTTTTAACATATTAATAGAAAATATAAGAAAAAATCAAATGCAATTTAAACATAGAGAGAGAGGGATAAAGATAGATGTGAAATCTTGATGTAGTAAAATCATGAGGATCCATTATTATACAAATTTCTATTGTCTTTTTAGTTTCTTACTATAGTTCTAATATGATATGAGGGGACTAGAGAAGTTATCAAATTATATGGTGATGTTCACATGGATACAGAGTGTCATTTTAGTGAAAAAGTCTTTTTTTAACCTTGTCCACTATATGAGTTTCTTATATATTTCATTCACCTCAATATTTTTTAAAAATAAGTCTTCCTTTAAAAAGTTACATTGGATATGAATCATTACTAATCCTCACACTATTAATAAAACCTAGTTTCAATAAAAAAATATATCTAAGAAATTAATTTTTCATAGAAGTTAGTTAGAATATGTTATTTAAAAATATAACCCAACTTTAGTCATGACCACTTGATGTGTTTGACCTCATATTCTCCATGATATCTACAAAATGCTTAAAAAATTTTTATGTTAGGATCCTTATATGTTGTGCTCTAAATCCCAAAAAGCTATGTCCGATCCAACAAATATTGTTGTCACTTGAATTACATATGGACCCGTTAGTACTTTCCCAAAATCCAAATCTATGATACAATACATTTACTTCAACAATAGTTTAATAAAAAAAATTGTAGTTTTTTAAAAGAATGTACCATACAATCGATTGATATAGAATGTAATCGCTTAGTCTAGTAATACGGTAGGTCCCTAGTTTAAAAAAAAATCATATATACCATCAATGAGATATAACATGTGGTAGATCTGATTATAATTTTGGTCACTTGGTTACATGTATGGTTGATTGAAGTTTTGGAGAGTAATCTAGATAGGTCATTCTGATAGGCATGTGGGAAATCAATTTTTCATACTGTCACAAAAAACCTTTATGAAAATATAGTATATTTCCAAGAAGTTTCTTGAGGACGATTAATTATATATTATAGTAAATATATTTTTATTATGGTCACTTGAGAAATTTTAAAAATTTTATTCCCTGTTTCTAACAGTCGGTAGTTTAGCTTCACGGTCAACTATCTGGATGACTTGGTGTTACGGTCATGTCAAGACATGGGAACCATTACAATTTTACAATAAAAATATTTTAATTACATGAAACACATAATTTATTAGAAATAATATAGACAAGATTTATAATTATTTAAGTGAATAAGTTGTGGATTTAATCCAACAAAATATCCCTTTTTGATATTCTCAGATCATGGTAAAAATTAATAATAACAATACAATAAATAATTATTAAAATAAAAAATTTAAATAAATTATTAAAAAATATTATAATGTTCAATAAAAAAAAGAATAATGATAAATATTAGGATTAAGATAAGATATATCTACTAAAATCATAGGGGTTTTGGAAATAAGTTATATTTGAATAAGGACATTTGGAAGGTCGAGACTAAAACATCTTGTCAGAGGTTTAGTTGGTTATGTAGTGGCTAGAGGGGGAGGATAATAAAGTGTAATAATAGATAAATCTATCATAGGAGAAGGGTAGATATTAGGTATAAGGATATCATTTGGTACAAGAACTAGAGCATTGGAAATATACATGAAGGGCTCTAATATCCCGATGATTTCTATCACATCTCAAGACTAATGCACTATTAACTGCAATAACTCATCATTCTTTCAGAGAAACTGATCAAGTGTAGGACCCTTAATCATATGTTTATCCAAAATATATTTTAAGGTTACATTTAAGGGATGAATCTTAAGATATCATTATATGCATCTAATCTTAGAATTTAGATCTTCCATAGTGAAAAACCCATTGGGATAATTCTTATTATCTCCCTTAATGACATCCATATACTTGGAAGTGTTCAATTTTTAGGCCTTAACTATATCATATAGATTTTCACTATGAGCCAAAACATCCATATATACATTATTACTTATATACTTAACACTATCCAATATAATTTGGTTTTCCTCATACACAACTATTCTGATAGGATCCTCATATATGGAAACAAATATTAGAGGAGGATAAGAACCAGAAGTAGAAGGCATAGAAGAACCGATGATTATAATGAGAAACCTTATATATATCTTAACCAACATGTCTATCAAGTCTCCCTAAAGGGGTCCCATGTGTCCCTAAAACACTTCCATATGTTCTCTAACACTTCAAAGCTTATAATCCATATAATATAACTTTTGAAATATCATAGGTTTTACATGAGAATCCACAGAGTTAATATTAATGGAAATATCTTCCAGCCTATCATATTCATTATAACTAATTATAATGAGACAAACACAATTTAAAAGATCAAAAATATAATTCTTAAATTTTTAAAAAAATTTATTTGATAACTAAGGGATAATTAGTAGCAATTTGATATGGTGGAGAATTTATAGCTTGAAAAGATGAAGAGGGGATATGGTTAGGAGGTGAGTTATTGAACTCTAACTGAGAAGGTGTAAACATAGATCCTTAATTATCCAAATATTCATACATTGGAATCTCAATTTCATGAATAGAAATATTTAAATCTTTGATAAGTAAAAAATCATTCTATGGAGATGAATAAAATATGGTATCACCTTGAAAAAGGCTCTATGAGCCATGTCAGGGAAAGAAACATGAATGTTTAAAATCTATTTTAGGGATACTAAAATCATGTAGTGATATATGTATAGTAATGTAAAAATAAATAAATAAAATATACTTAACAATTCATAAGAAAGATTGAAATATTACGTGCATATAGTTTCTCTCGAGGTGATTAATGAAAATTTAATCTACTAATAATACATTTTTATTTACCATATGACTCACCTAAGAAGAAATTTAATATTATATACTACTAAAAAATTTTATAATATTGTATATTAAATAAATAAAAATATCAGATATAAAAAATTTAATCTAAGAAAAGTTATACATAGTTAACTATTCAAAATTCATTTCTGATATGATTCAATCTATCATAATTCATAAGCATTGTAAAAATGTCAGCATGATGATGTTCATTTCTAATGAATTCAACAATGATATTGGCTTGATGAATAAGGTTATATATTAATGTGTTTTTTCTTAAAATGATATACTATATTTTTAGAAATTTCAATTGAACATGTGCTGTAACAATTTATAGGGACATGTTTGAATTAATATCCATAGTCTTGAAAAGTGTGTTTCTTCACTAAATGTTTTCACAAAAACTACCTACAATAATGTAACCAGTTTCATTAGTGGATAATGTAACATAATTTTTCTTTTTTACTATTTCAAGATGCTACATATTTTCCCAAAATGTGATATGTTCTAGAGGTTCTATTTTTATCTGATATATAGACATCTAATTCAGTATCAAAATAAGTAATTAAATCAAACTCATACCCTCTATAATGGAATAATCCTAAATTTGTTTCAGATATATTTAATTATTTTTAACAATAGTCAAATGAGATTACCTAGTGATTTATTAAAAATAATAACATGTACACACAATAAACATAATGACAAGATGTCTAGATATTCAATAAAGTAATATTCCAATCAGACCCCTATAAATTGTTTAGTCAAATGGTTTTCAATTTTCATCAAGATCTAATTTATCGGTGGTTCCCATTGGTGTATCATTTCTTCTATTTATATACATCCCAAATCATTTGAAATGAACATTAGTATAATTACTATGGTTTAAAATAATTCCATATTTATTTTAATATATTTTGAAACCATGAAATAATTTTATTTCACCCATCAAAATTATTTCAATTTAATTTTTCAATTTTTTAAAAATTATGTACATAAATAATTTATTGAAGACCCAAATATAATATCATCAACACAAATTTTTGAAGCTAAAACATATTTCAAATTTATTTTTAAAAATAAGGTTGGATCAATAATAAATTTTTAAAAAATATTAAAATAATAAATTCATTAATCATATCATACAAATCTCTGGAAGCTTGTTTTAAACCATATTGTTCTTTATTACATTTAAAACTATGATTTACTAAATAAGGATTTTAAAAACCATGATTTCACTTTAAAAAACATCCTCCTAAATAAAACTATTTAGAAAATAACACTTGGCATAAAATTGAAATAATTTTAAATTTTTATGTGATATATAAATATGAAGTATCCTAATGGATTCAAGTATAGTTACATGAGTAAAGGTTTCTTTATAGTCAATGACATCTTCATAACTATAACTATGTGATCCCAATCTATATTTATTTCAAATAATATTTATAGACTCATCAAACTTGTTTCTGTATACCCATTTTGTGAATATTTTCAAATAATATTTAGGTCTCTCATATAGTCCCCATAATATATTTATTTCCAACATATTTAATTCCTCTTACATATACATGACCCATTGTTCATCACTAATTACCTCATTAAGGATGTTGAGTTTATGCTGTGGAAAAAATGACCAATATTCAACTTGGTATCTATGTTAGGCTCATGTTTGAGTTTCGTTATTTAGATATACAAAAATAGAATATAGGGGATGGTGTATATAGTTATAAAGGTTAAAGATATACTAGATTCCTCTATATTTTACTTAGGTTATGGATCCTCTAAATGGTCCTTTTTCATAGAATTTCCATGATAATAAGAAAAAAGGTTATTGATATTTTTTATTGATATTCCGATTCGACATATCATCTTATAGGTTTTCTAGGGAAACTTTAGGTTTATTTGGATCTTATTTATAAAATGTGATTTCAATAGACTCTTTCACTAATTCTTTTCTCTTATTAAAGTCTCTATAAGAATTAGTGGATGTTTAATAACCAAAGAAAACACTTTTAACATTATTGGATGAAAATTTATCCAGATTATGCTTCATATTTAGAATATAAAAAATATATACAAAATCATTGAAATAATTTACCTTATAATTTCTCCCATTACATAATTCATATGAATTATACTTTAAAATAGGCCTTAGAAATAAATTGTTAATTATATAAAAACATATATTTACAGCTTCATCCAAAAAAAAGACTAGTAGGTCATATTCCCTAAGTATGCTATGGTCTGTTTATTGAATGATGATATCCGTTCATTCATCCATCCCATTCCATTGTGTTATTTTAGGTGAAAATAAATTATGAGTTTATCCATTTTAGGAGTATAAAAATTAAAAGTTATGATATTTAATTTCATGAAAATGATAAATTCTTAGACCCTTATTGGAATATCCACTATGGTTCTCTATATATTTTACATACGTTTTAAAAGACCTACAATATTCAATCTTTTGATACATAAAATAAACCCATGTAAACCACAAATAATAATCAACAATTATATAAGAATAATTTTATCTCATTAGAATTGAAACTCTAGATTTTCCAAACAAGTCTATTTGAACCGATTCTAGGGGTTGGGATGTGAGAAATCATTCTTCTATATTAAAAAAATTAAGATTCCTTCTATTTTATAGGGACAACACAAATTGTCTTTTGGAAAATATCGTTAAGTTAAACCCATAATGAAACACTATTTTACTTACTTTCTAATAGTATTTATATTAATGTGTCACAATATATTATACCATAACCAAGATTCATGATAAAATAAATTTAAATTAGGTGTTTTTTGAAAAAATATTTAATTTAATTCAACTTAATAAAAATTATCATTATTTAAGGAAATTAACACTAAATTAAACATAGAATCATAAAACATACAAAAATTATTATGAAACCCAACATGGAAAAAATTATAACATAACTCAGATATTTTTACTAGATTATACATTAAGGAATCAATAAGTGAAACCTTATAAATTAAGTATCTTTTTGAATTACCAACTTGAAAAAGAGAATTGATTTTTCATTTTTCATTATCACCAAAGGTGACATAACCACTATCCAATATGTTCACACTTTAAAATCCCAAGAAGTCCCCTATAATGTGTCTGGAACACCCACTGTAAGATGCCATAACTTCTTATTTTAACTTTTCAAGAAGTAATCCTGAAATTAGTCAATTAAAAAACAATGTTTTTATCCATATATGTTTGGTTCTATAATTGTTATTAAAAAAAAAACTTTTATAAATTAAATTCCATTTTAAAATATGAAAATTCATTATCAAGAAATGAATTATAGAAATCACATGCTCAAATTTATCTATTATGAATAACTATATTTTTTGTGAAATTTAAAATACCATTAAAAATCATAACCATTGATAATATATCCATTAAACAGTGATAATATGAATATATATGGTTATGATAAAGTACACTGGAAAATGATGAAAGAGTCAATGGCCTCGACAAGTAAGACTGTATCCTATGAAGCCCATTTATTAGAGTTTTTGAGGGAGATAACATCACTGGACTTTTCCCTTGAGCAATCCCATACAGAGATTCAATAACTAAAATACAAATGAAACCATTTACTATAGGAGTTAAATCTCATAGAGATCATTGACCAAACTATATACACTAAACACCCCAAGAAAATATTCCAATTGTGTGCCTTAACCTTAGGGAATTCACTATTTTAATGAAGTATTATGTATCTAGAACCAAATAGTATGAATTCTTATATGTTTAATTTTTTTCATAAAATAATGATTTTATTTAAACTTTTATTATTATTTTAAAATGATTAAATAATAAGTTTGATCAAATTGGATTTCAATGTGATGAATCACAAATGATATTTGTGGGAAATATATATTTTCAAACAAGGAACAATTTTTAATGAATTATATAATTTCTAGAATAAATTATATTTTAATAAAATATTATTATTAAAGAATATTTATTAAATATAAATTTTATTATAATTTTATGAAGTCAAATATAAATTTAAAAGGGTCAGAAAATTGTTGTTTTAAAAAAACATGTATTTTTCAATAAGTGGGGATTTTATATTTCAAATTTAAATTATCATATTTAGTGAATTATTTTGAGAGAATAAATATTATTTTTTAAATCAAAACATTAAAATTATCCAACAATTATTTTTTCGTAATTTTCGTAGATAGTTAAATTATTGAGTAAAAATTAAATACAGTACAATTATATGTTATGTATTATGACAACATACTGACCAAAAATTTATGTTACATATTCTATAAAATATATCAATGAAAAAATGTATGTTTACCTTTTTAATATTTTTTTGGTTGTTTGATTAATTTTTTCACGACCCAACCCTACCCGGGCTCGAGTCGCAACTACCCCAAGCCCGCCTCCATCGGCCTGGGGCTGGCGACCAGCGCCGAAGGCACAAAAACTCGGGGAGGCCTTTGCCTAATTACCTGTACACACACACACATCACACTCAATGAAAAAGAGCAGAGTAAAAGAGAAAAGATGAGTAAAGTAAAGGGAAACTGCTATAAATAAACCACAAGGTGCATCGACCTCTAAAAGTACAAAGTAAGCTGAAGGTAAACGGAAAAGGAAAAAGGGCAAACACGCACCCAACCAGAAAAGTGCCACAACCCAGAAACAGGTGAACAAAAGAAAAACAGCTGGAAGGGTCCCCCACCTGGGACCCGACTACGACCACCGCACGCGGTCTAAGCTTCTGAACTCCTATGCTCCACTAAAGTCACGACTGACCTATCCGTCGTCTGCAAGGGAACACCAAGTGCGGGCAAAGCCCAAGAAAGGGTGAGTATAAAAATACTCAGTATGATACCCTGAAGGCTCGAGGGAGAAACAAAGTAGGTACCGAAGGGTGAGCAATAGATCGAACAGGGGACAATAAAGAAGTGCAACCGAGAGTGTAGTAGAGTGAGAGTAAAGATTCCAGCTCAACCCAACAAGAGAAAAGAGATAAACTCATCCAGACACAAGGAGCTAGAAACGGTGAGAAGATGAACTCCTTGTCGAGTCTTCGCTACCTATAGTAGGAGAGTAGACTCATCCAACCATGAGAAGCTAGACACAGAAATAACGTGGCATACCCCGCGCATCTTCGCCTCTCTTGGAAGGAGAGTAACCAGAACCCAAGAAATGGTTACCAAAAACATGGTATATACATATCTGTATACTCAACAAGAAACCCAAACAAGAACGTAAGGGGATCTACATCCTGTAGCTCAACCCAAGAAAGTGAATTGCCAACAGTCCCAGAAGTAAACACCATCGATGCCCAACATCCCACATGTTTGTCATGAACTACAAGTCAAGGGGCTCAAAGCACCGCACCTCAACACTATCTGCTTTGGGCGACACTGACTCGTACGCACGGTTTTAGGTCGTGTCACAAGGACGCGTCTCGGTGGGGAAAGCGCCCCTCGTACATGGTAGTTATAGGTGAAGTAAAACCACACCTCGTCATTGTCACATAGTCGAGAGGTCTACTCAATGTCAAAGTTGTCACATCACTGACCCGTACAAACAAGGGTCTCGCTCTGGTAGTCACGGATAAAAGTCACCGACTAGCCTCATAAGAAGGGATGAGTCTGAAAAACCAATAGGTGACCCACTTCCCAGCCCTGCTGGAGCGTAAAAAATAATACTATATCGGGTGAACCACTTCCCAGCCCTGCTGGAGGGTAAACCCTAATACATCATCAGGTGACCCACTGCCCAACCCTGCTAGAGGGTAGACCTGGAATAAGTCGACAGGCGACCCACTGCCTAGCCCTGCTGGAGGGTAGACCTAGAAGAAGTCAACAAGCGACCCACTGCCCAACCCTACTGGAGGGTAGACCTAGAAGAAGTCGACAGGTGACCCACTACCCAGCCCTGATGGAGGGTAGACCTGGAAGAAGTCGACAGGTGACCCACTGCCTAGTCTCTGCTAGAGGGTAAACCCTAAAAAGTCAATGAGCAACCCACTGCCCAGCCCTACTGAAGGGTAAACCCGGAACTGCTCTGGCCATCCCTACTAGATGATACTGCTTGGTGAACGCTGTTGTACTGGCCATCCCTGCTAGCCAAACGAGAACAGAACCAGGGGAAAAATCAACCCTACTAGTCAACAAACGAGAACAGGACCAGGGGAAAACTCAACCCTGCTGGTCAACAAATGAGAACAAGACCAGGGGAAAACTCAACCCTGCTGGTCAACAAACAAGAACATGACTAGGGGGAAACTCAACCTTTCTAGTCAACAAACGAGTACAGAGGAACCCTCTACATCGCGAGAGGTAAAAAGTACGTAAAGTAGAACAGGGCATGCATATAGGGCCCACACGACGTGTGGCCCCAAGTCATACCCAACCGAATGCACATACATTCTCAGGTAAAAACAACCACATATACCTCCAAGAATTCCCGTATACTCCTAGAGAACACCGCATTCCAGCCCAAAGGCTATCGTGGACACGACACCCAACGTCAACACGAAGGCGTAACGTAACAACTCCAACCTACCACCTCAACGGCTGGTTAACAGCCAGCCACATCTCTTTAAACACCAACCTCACTCTCCTATGAGTGAACGTGATCACACACCAAGGGTCCTCTACAACCACTGTAGAAGAACCGCCACCGTTACACCTTTCGTGGTTCCACATTTAATAAGATCATGTAAGAGGCTCCACTCGCCAGAACAGATTACACCATTGTAATCCTCATGAAAAAACATGCGAGATAGACTACTTACTCGCCCGAAATGGTCAACCGGTGAAAAAGGTACTATTCACCATAGCCAGGTCGGGTGGGACCCACACCACGTCCCTGAAAAAGGTCGGGCGATCTACGCCATCACAATGCTCTTAGAAAAACATGTCAAAATCACTACTCACTTGAGTGGAATAGATATCCGGAGAAAAAGATACATTCCGGCTTACCGCACATGATAGTACAATGCGGAACCCGTTCCCCGGTCCCAAAGCGCTGCCAACGGATTGCACCGTTGCGATCCTCTTGAAAAAGTACATATGGTGGACTATTCACTTGTCCAAAACGGTCTCCAGGTGATAGAGATGGGAAATCACCATCAACGCCCAAATGACCCTCGTGGGGCCCGCACCATCGTGCCGAATTAGAGTGGTCGGATTGCATTATTGCAATCCCCTAAGAAAAACATCCAGAATCGACTGCTCGCACACACCGAATGGATGCCTAGCGAGAATGTCTTTGAACGCTGCTCGCAGCTCAAAAGATGGGTCATGGCCCCCACGCCTCAAATCAGGTATCAAATCCCGAAACCATACTGGAAAACTCCGGCTGGACGCTAGGGTTGCAACGCCACTAATGGCGCTCAAAACGGACGTCGGACGCGTCCGCGCCGTCCAAAACAATATCCCCTGGAAAAATGTCAATTCACTTAAAGACGTGTCGCGCCTCTGAGGCCCCTCATTTCGGGAATTAAAAATTCCCTAAACCATCTCAAAAAGTCTACCTTGACGCGAGGTCCACACTGCCGTTAAAGGCACGCAAAACGGACACCCGTATCCCAAGATACGAGCGTCCAAAGTTGGAGGGGGAAAAACCCCTTGGGCAGGACCGGACCGGCCCGCACCGGCCGGCCCGCTGAGCCCATGGCCCTGCCGCATCATGCGGCCCGCCGTCCCCCGACCGGCCAGAGTGGACTATCCGCAATCCCATGCGGAGACCCGCGTTTTGTGGGTCTCTGTCCGCCGGGGTCGCGCCACAACCCCGGTCGCCGCCTCGTACCGGTGCGCTCGGCCCGCCGCGCCGCCTGAGTCGCCCATGCCGCCGCTCTGAGGAGTCGCCACCGCCTGCCCTGCCGAGGAACTCGCTCACGCCGACCGCCCTTCCGAGGAGCCGAAGGATGCCGAAGTCGGACCACTGCTGCTGAGGGACCCCCGCCGCCTGGAGCCACCGTGCGCCGCCGCCTCGGCCTCGCCGGACCACCAGAAAACCCCCCAAAACACCCGAAATTCCCGCAAACTTCGCCGGACCGCTGTTGCCTCCTCCGAACTCAGATTTCAATTCTGAAAGATGCGATGGATAGAAAAAAATGTACACTACATGGCCATGAGATTTTTTCAAAGATAAAAAATAAATCGATGCTAAAATTGGTATTCAAAGAGGGGTTCAGGATTTAAAACGCAAACGAACACCTCCTACCTCCTGGGCGTAGCCCGATGCTTCGTCATTGACCCATCAGAGTGGCCACACCTCGCCCGAGTCACCTTGCCGAAGCCGCCTCGCCGGAGTGGAGGAGGAGAGGGGATAAGCTTTCCAGGGGAGGGGGAAATGAGGGAGAAGAGAAGTGGGGGTTAGGTTAATTAAATAAATTAATTAACTTGAACACCCTCCCGCAGCCCCGTACCCGAAATCTCAACTGGGTCTGGATTAAGCCTCCCCTAGGCTAAAAATCACGCTCTTAGCGCAACGGCAGTCTCAGAATTTTAATCTGAGGCCCTGTTCAAATGTTATAAAAGCAACACCACGGGCCGCTAAATTATGAAAACGCCCCTGGGGCCATTTTTCGTAAACGGCCCGCGCCCGCGATTATTACACCCCTCCTAGGGTAAACGACACATTACAGACTCAACGGTGCCCTCAGTTTCTCCATCCGAGCCATTGTTTAAGAGATACTCAAGTTAATCCATTAAAAGAATAAATTAATTATTCAATTTATTCGTTCCACGATCCGATAGCGAGCGAGGGTTCTAAACATCCCGCACCGACAAGTTTTATGTTGTTCTTAGGGTAAACACCCCATTCCGGACCTATCCGTACACTCGGATCTTTGATCCGGATCACTATTTAGGAGTTATACAATTTATTTGGCGTGTCTAGTGTGAACACAATGAAAATTTAATTTCGGCTACTCTAGGGCTCGGAATCGCTCGCAGTCTGAGGGTGCTGCTCTGGGATAATATCAATAATATTCCAAAGTCCTTTATAGCCAAAAACATAGTTCTTAAATCATTCCCTCCTTCATGATTTTCATCCCCAAAAAGCAAAAATAGGGAAAAAATCAGGGTACTAAGCCCGCACCTGGCTCTCCCATACCCGGAAGAACTCTTGCACAGCTCCGCATCACCGAACACACCCCAAAGGATTTGATCTGTTCACGCAAGGCCTTCCCTTTTCGATGACATGCATAGGATCATACACACATCTCTTCAGGTAAACCATGTGGGAGACGTCATGCACCCACTCCAGACTTTGGGGTTAGGTCAAGGCGGTAGAGAACCTCTCCATCCCTTCGCACCATCTCAAATGGCCTGAAGAACCTCGGGGGTAACTCTCCTCCCCGTACGAACCTCTACGTCGCATGCTGCGACTAGAATCACTACCCACACCTGGAACATGGCCTGATGATTCCCTCCTTCAGAATATCCATATGGTGAAACACCCAAGGATATCTGGTCACTCAAGGTTTCACAGTCGATGTCTCGCAACCAAGACTCTCCTACACACTCAGAAAGCGATGGAGTCGACACCATTGACTGAAGATAATGGTTCCATGCCTTTTACTCTACCGGCACAAGGCCACACAGACACCCCGCGTCACCCTGGTAACAACCCAAGAAAGGCGTAGGGAGAAACTATTTTCACACACAAAGTCTAACAATTCTACTACAAAAAGTAGAATAGCTTTAGAGCGTACCTCTTATCACCTCATTATCTGTAGGATCGTAGACATCTAAAGATCGTGGCTGTGCGTGGTCCCAACTTCCAGCTCTCGGGGTCTGATGTGGACCGCCTGGTGGTGATGGTAAGATCTCGTAAAGTCGTCCCCCACTACTAGCTCCTCCCGATCCTCTACTAGCACCACCTCTTTGGGCGCTAATCTGATCATGGAGCTGCCTCCGTCGTGGTGGTGCACCTGCTGCCTGCCCGAAGCTCTCTGCATGCCTGATCGGGCAGTCCCATGCCAGGTGACCTCGCCCATCACAAGCGTAGCACCGAATCTCTTCAGGCTGCACTAGTGCCCTCCGGCGCCACTATGGTGCATTACCATGCCCCTGAGTCCGGTTGTCAGAAATCCACCTGCTTCGAGGTTTTGCTTGCAGACGCCTGCTAGCTGCGGCAGACGTCCTAGCTCCAACGTGCCTGCTTCCACCACCAACTCTTGAACGTGAAAGGAATCTCTCTATCACCAGCACCTTCTATAGCACCCCAACATATGTGTAAATTCCCAAGGGTACGATGAAAGCATGAATCTCTCGGCGGAGACCCTGCTCAAACTTTCGCGCTCGGATGTTGTCGTCATGGACCAAGTTCGGGTAAAAGCATGCACGGTCTACGAAACTAGCCACATACTCGGCCACCATCATCCCACCCTAATGAAACCGTTGGAAATCCTAAATCCGAACGGAGCACAAGAAGGAGGGAAAAAACTCCTCATGGAACAACAACTGAAATTCTCCCCATGAAAGCGACGACTCACCGAGAAACTGAGTCAACAGACTCCACCAACACCAAGATTCTCCATGAAAAATGTTTTCTGCCACAGCCACTCTCTGACCTATCAGCATCTACACAAGCCTGAAAAGGAGAACCACTATCCTTAGACAATCCTCTACTACCTGAGGGTCTGGATCACCACTGAACCTCAGCGGTCTCTACCGCTGGAACTCTCAGAATGTGCTCAACCTGCGCTAAAGCTCAGCCTGCTATGCTGAAGCTGTCAGCCGCTCAACAGGTGGGGGTGCTGCTACTGGCCCACCAGGAGAAAGGGGCTCGCATGATGGGTCCTGGACTGAGGCCTCATAGCTCATAGGGTCATCGTAACACACCAAAGCTGGTATCCTGGCTGGCTATCTTCGCGGAGATATCCTAAATGTTATCAAGGACTACCACGATCAGATGAGCATATATGTATATAACAGTAACAACAATGGGGAGCTGACTCAATAAGGACAATCAAAGACTCAATCCTATGTGATACACAAACCAAATTTCCCTACAACGAGTGTCTCAGCATGAGGAGTCGACAAACGGGTTATCAGGGTCCTGGTGAATGGATACGTTGGTCGCCGCACCATCACTAGACTCCCTAGCTTGAGAGCCGCTCTTGAGACACGTTAACACTGTTTCCCTAAATCCCAACCAATTCATTTTTAGGGATGTCCGAACAACATCCCAAGGAACGAACCACCTCTGATACCACTTTTTCACGACCCGACCCTACCTGGGCTCGAGCCGCAACTACCTCAAGCCTCCCTCCATAGGCCAGGGGCTGGAGACTAGCGCCGAAGGCACAATAACTCGAGGAGGCCTTTGCCTATGTACCTGTACACACACACACACATCACACTCAATGAAAAAGTGCATAGTAAAAGAGAAAATACATGTAAAGTAAAGGGAAACTGCTATAAATAAACCATAAGGTGCATCGAACTCAAAAAGTACAAAGTAAGCTGAAGGTAAATGGAAAAGGAAAAAGGGAAAACACGCGCCCAACCAGAAAAGTGCCACAACCTAGCAACAGGTGAACAAAAGAAAAACAGCTGGAAGGGTCCCCCACCTATAACCCGACTACAACCATCACACATGGTTCAATCTCCTGAACTTCTATGCTCCACTGAAGTCACGACCGACCTGTCCGTCATCTGCAAGGGCACACCAAGTGCAGGAAAATCCCAAGTAGGGGTGAGTATAATAATACTCAGTATGATACCCCGAAGGCTCAAGGGAGTAAAAAAGGAGGTACTGAAGGGTGAGCAGTAGATCAAACCGGGGAAAGTAAATGAGTGCAACCAAGAGTGCAGTAGAGTGACAGTAAAGAGTCTAGATCAACCCAATAAGAGAAAGGAGATAGACTCGTCCAGACACAAGGAGCTAGAAACAGTGAGAAGATGAACTCCTTGTCAATTCTTCACTACCTATAATAGGAGAGTAGACTAGTCCAATAATGAGAAGCTAGACACAAAAAGCATGTGGAATACCCTACGCGTCTTCGCCTCTCCTGGAAGGAGAGTAACCAAAACCTAATAAATGGATACCAAAAACAAGGTATATACATATATGTATGATCCACAAGAAACCCAAACAAGATCGTAAGGGGATCTCCATCCTGTCGCTCACCCCAAGAAAGTGAATTTACAATAGTCCCAGAAGTAAACACCATCGATGCCCAGCATCCCGCACTTCTTGACCGAACTACAAGTCAAGGGGATCAAATCTCCGCACCTTGACACTATCCGCTTTGGGTGACACTGACTCACCCGCACGGTTTTAGCTCGCATCAGAAGGATGCGTCTCGGTGGGGAAAGCACCCCTCATACTTGAGAGTTCCAGGTAAAGTCAAACCACACCTCATCACTATCACACAGTCGAGAGGTCTGCTCAAAGTCAAAGTTGTCACATCACTAACCCGTAAAAACATGGGTCTCGCTCTGGTAGTCATGGAGAAAAGACACTGACTAGCCTCATAAGAAGGGCTGAGTCTCAAAAGCCAATGGGTGATCCACTGCACAACCCTAATGGAGGGTAAAACATAATAAGATATAGGGTGACCCACTGCCCGACCCTGTTGGAGGGTAGACCTGGAATAAGTCGATAGGCGACCCACTGCCTAGCCCTATTAGAGGGTAGACCTGGAAGAAGTCGACATACGACCCACTGCCCCAGCCCTGCTGGAGGGTAGACCTGGAAGAAGTCGACATGCGACCCACTGCCTAGCACTACTAGAGGGTAGACCTGGAAGAAGTCGACGGGTGACCCACTTCCTAGTATCCTCTAGAGGGTAAACCCTAAGAAGGCAATGAGAAACCCACTACCCAGCCCTGCTAGAGGGTAAACCCAGAGAACTGCTCTGGCCTTCCCTGCTGGATGGTACTGCTCGGTGAATACTGTTGTACTAGCCATCTCTTCTGGCCAAACGAGAATAGAACCAGGGGAAAACTCAACCCTGCTGGTCAACAAACGAGAATATGACCAAGGGAAAGCTCAACCCTACTGGTCAACAAACGAGAACTGGACCATGGGAAAACTCAACCCTGGTGGTCACCAAATGAGAACCGGACCAGGGGAAAACTCAACCCTACTGGTCAAAAAAAGAGAACAGAGGAACCCTCTATGTCTTGAGAGGTCAAAAGTACGTACAACAGAACAAGGCACGCATATGGGGCCTAAAGGACGTGTGGCCGCAAGTCAACCCCAACCGAAATCACAAACTTTCTCAGATACAAACAACCAC
The DNA here is from genome assembly GCA_963277665.1 of Viscum album. Lineage (NCBI taxonomy): Eukaryota > Viridiplantae > Streptophyta > Magnoliopsida > Santalales > Viscaceae > Viscum > Viscum album. Next base: position 1,928,293,950 of record OY728152.1, on the reverse strand, counting down.
ACGTACCTCCAAATATTCCCATATACTCCCATAGTATACCGCGTTCCTGCCCAAAGGTTGTCGTGCACACGACACCCAATGTCAACGCGAAGGCGTAACGTAACAACTCCAACCCGCCACATCAACGGCTGGGGCACAACCTACCACATATCTTTAAACACCAACCTCACTCTCCCAGGAGTGAACACAATCACACGCCAAGGGTCTGCTATAACCACAGTAGAAGAACCGCCATCGGTACACCTTTCATGCTTCCACATTTAATAAGATCACGTAAGAGGCTCCGGTCACCTGAACATATTACACCGTTGTAATCCTCAAGGAAAAACACGCAAGATAGACTTATTACACGCCCAAAATGGTCAACCTGTGAAGAAGGTTCTATTCACCGTAGCAAGGCCGGGTGAGACCCACACCACATCCTTGAAAAAGGTCGGGTGATCTGTGCCATCGCAATGCTCTCGGAAAAACACGTCAAAAGAACTACTCACTTAAGTAAAATATATATCTGGAGAAAAAGATACATTCCGGCTTACCACGCACGAGCCGTACCACGCGGAACCTGCACCCCGGCCCCGAAGCACTGCCAACGGATCACACCGTTGCAATCCTCTCGAAAAAGTACAAAAGGTGGACTATTCACTTGTTCAAAATGTTCGCCCGGTGATAGAGATGGAAAATCACCGTCAGCGCCCAAACGACCCTCGTGGGGCCCACACCATCGTGCCGAATTAGAGAGGGAGAATTGCACCATTGTAATCCCCTCGGAAAAAAATCTAGAATCGACTGCTCACACGCCCCGAACAGATGCTCACTGAGAAAGTCGTTAAACACTGCTCACAGATCAAAAGACGGGCTATGGGCCCCACGCCTCAAATCCAGTATCAAAGCCCGAAACCATACTGGAAAACTTCGGCTCGACGCCAGGGTCGCAAAGCTACTAACGACGCTAAAAAAGGACGTCAGACGCGTCTGCGCCGTCCAAAACAAGAACCCCCGGAAAAATTTCAATTCACTTAAAGACGTGTCGCGCCTCCGAGGCCCCTCGTTTCGGGAATTAAAAATTTCCAAAACCATCTCTAAAAGTCTTCCGTGACGCAAGGTCCATGCTTCCGCTGACAACACACAAAACGGACACCCGTAGCTCAAGATATGGGCGTCCGAAGTTGGAGGGGAAAAAACCCCTTAGGCCGGACCGGCCCGGTCCGGCCGGTCCGCCCTGCATGGGCCGGCCTGCACCGGCCGGCCCGCAGAGCCCGCGGCCCAGCCGCTTCGCGCGGCCCGCCATGACCCGACCGGCCAGAGTGGCCGGTGTGCAGCCCCACGCGGAGAACTGTGTTTTGTGGGTCTCGGTCCGCCGGGGTCGCACCGTGACCCCGGTCGCCGCCTCGTACTGGTGAGCTCGGCCCACCACGCCGCCTGAGCTGCCCACGCCACTGCGCTGAGGAGCCGCCGCCGCCTGCCCCCATTGAGACCGCAACCTGCCCTGTCGAGGAGCCCGCTCGCACCGACCGCCATGTCGAGGAGCCGAAGGACTCCGAAGCCGGACCGTCGCTGCCGAGGGACCCCCGCTACCTAGAGCCGCCGTGCGCCGCCACCTGGGACTCGCCGGACCGCCAGAAAACCCTCCAAAACTCCCGAAATTCCCGCAAACATCACCGGACCACTGTTGCCTCCTCCGAACTCGGATTTCAATTCCGAAAGATGCGATAGAAAGAAAAAAATGTATTCTACATGACCATGATATTTTTTCGAATATAAAACAACAAATCGATTCTAAAATTGGGATTCAAAGAGGGGTTCAAGATTTAAAACGCAAACGAACACCGACTACCTCTTGGTCGTAGCCCGATGCTTCGTCATTGACCCATCGGAGTGGCCGCACCTCGCCCGAGTCGCCTTGCTGGAGCCGCCTCACCAGAGTGGAGGAGGAGAGGGGATAAGATTGCCAGGGGAGGGGGAAATGAGGGAGAAGATAAGGGGGGCGGGTTAGGTTAATTAAATAAATTAATTAACTTAAACACCCTCCCACGACCCCATACCCAAACTCCCGACAGGGTCAGGATTAAGCCTCCCCTAGGCTAAAAACAACGCTCTGAGCGCAAATGCAGTCTCATAATTTTAATCCGAAGCCCCGTTCAAAAGTTATAAAAGCAAATCCATGGTCTGCAATGTTACGAAAACACCCCTGGGGCCATTTTTCACAAATGGCCCGTGCCTGCGAATATTACACCCCTCTTAGGGTAAACGGCACATTCCAGACTCAACGGTGCCCTCTTATTCCCCATCCAAGCCACCGTTTAAGAGATACTCGAGTTAAGCTGTTAAACGAATAAATTAATTATTTAATTTATCCGTTCCACGCTCTGATAGTGAGCGAGGGGTCCAAACATCTCACACAGACAAGTTTTATGTCGTTCTTAGGGTAAACACACCATTCCGGACCTATATGTACACTAGAATCTCTGATCCAGATCACAATTTTGGAGTTATCCAATTTATTTGGCGTGTCCAGCATGAAGGAACTGAAAATTTAATTTCAGCTACTCCGGGGCTCGGAATCGCTCGCTGTCCGAGGGCGTTGCTCTGGGATAATATCAAGAATATTCCAAAGTCCTTTGTATCCAAAAAGGGTTCTTACAAAATTTGTAACGTGAAAATTAATTTTCTAAAATATTTTTTTTACTTTAAGGTTTTAAAATAAATTCTTTATAAACACAACTCAATTCCACATCAAGAATGGTTTTATTTTAAATATATAAGATATTAAACATGTAAAATAATGAAAACCCCCCCATGTTTGTATAAACTAAGGAAAAACCGTTGTATGGCTTGTTGTTTTGATCACTTTATCATATAGAGTCCAAAACACATGTTTGGAAATTAATAAAGAACTATCCTCACTTTTTCTCTATAAACCCACCTAGAATCCCATTTTCACCACTAAAAAATAATTGAGAATGAAATTACTCTTCACTTACCTATATATATCCCTCCCATGGATACCCCAATATCTCAATAACCTACTAATAATGTTTTAGTACTACTATATCACGTTAAAAGATCCTCTCATCCTCTTTATTCCAGAGCATCCATTATGTTATGACTTTTTTTATTTTTTATTGTCAATATATATTATAAAAATCGTGCTTAGTTTCTTTATTTTTTTAAAATTAATGAGCAACCCTTTTTTTCTCTCAATAATCGCTACTATGAATCATTATGTACCCTCGTTACACTGCTAAATTTATCCTAAAATTTTTCCATGACAAATTTTTTTAGAGTGAGCACCCATTGCTATTTCCACTCAAGGATATTCACAATTATGTATGTATCATTCATTTATATGATACATACTTGAATATAACACATAATCATAGACCATGGTATTAAATGTGGTGAAATATGTACTTATGTTGAATGATCTATGTGTTACACCTGAGAATGTAAATATTATGATAGGTGCTCCAAGATAGCGCTCCAAGGAAATGGGTAATGATTTTGTATCATGAGATGTCAAGTATGTGATCAAGGAGTAATCCTAATCCATTATGGGACTCTATAAACTATATGGTGTAATATTTTATGTTACCCTTGACTTAAGTTTATGACATGATTTATGTTGTTTCCACATTCCCATGTTTCCTTTTTTTGAACATTTTAAATCATTATTCATTATTCAAGATTATTATTATAGCCCCTATTATGTTAAAATCATATGAATCCTTGATCAAATTTATAACATTCCCTTATTCTATACTTTATTTATTCCCTTACTAGGTTTTATTGTGTACAACTTTCTTATGTATGTCCCTAGGTTATCCTGTGTAGTTTTAGAAGAACAATGGGATTTTATGTACATTGTAAGAATATTTTGAATTGTGTTGTTGTATATGTGTTTGAAGTTGACGTATTGTGGACATAATTTCCAACAAAGAATAAGCCCCATTATATTATGGTATTTTTTTGTTTACCTTTATGTAATAATTCATTAAATAATGTATAATAAAACATGGGTTTCCATATTTGGTATCAGATGCAAGTTCAGTTATTTTTTGTAATTAAGATTAGAAAACTCTAGAGAAATACTTAAGGATGAGGATACATGTAAGAAAACATACCTAAATTTTGTTAAATTTTTGATTTTGTGGTTTTCAAGAAAATACACCCCTTTATAGATATTATAGTTAGATGTGGCTTTGTCATAGAGGTACCTAGGGGTAATAAAATCAAAAAAGGATCATTGAGATAGACTATATCCTCACATAGTGCACAAAAATGATCCTTGTTACTCACATTGCTTAACACTCTTGGAGGAATTTATTTGGTAAATTTAAATGATCCTTACAAACCATTATTAATGGAATAAAAATTCTGATAATATTTTATTTTAGGAAATGGAACATGGATAACTTAGATGGAAACCTATAATTTCATAGGTTAAAGATTAAATTTCATTTACGAGTTATAACTTTAATGTTCATGGTTTCCCATTAATGTGTTTTTTACAGTTTAAAAATAATCATACCTAATTTTCCTTATATTATATTCAACAAATTTAATTTATATGAACTAATTAAAAAACTAATATAAAGATTAATATAATGAATACCCATGTAAAATACCAAACCTGATGGGACAATGAGTTATGTAATTCATGATAATAATGTATCAGTTGAATCTTGTTTTAAACTAAAATATGGATCAAATGGAACCCCTAAATCGACTAAATAAAGATAAAGTTGCAATTGGAAACTTTATATAACCATGACCTCTGAATTTCAAAGGATCTTCTGATCCTTATCATAGAAAAATTGATCAACTATACTGATAAGATCTTCTCCATCCTTCATTGTTCTGAGTAATAAAAGGTCATACTAGTTGTTTATCATATGGATTTAGAATCTTATCAATAGTGGATGTTTGTAAAAAAAAATTCAAATGTAGAGTAGGATATATTAGTTATAAAGTGCAAGGAATTCTAAAAAATGATTTTCAAAAAATATCTCCCTTTCACACTGTTACTAAAAATGGAGAGAAACTTACTTTTTCTCCAGAAAAAGGAAAAAGAATCAATCAGGGTGTATGTGGTAAACATCAGAAACCTACATAATATGACTCTAACGTTTTCATTATCGTAAAAAGTAAATTTGACCACATCTTTTTTTGGGATGAAGATAATTTTATGAAAGTACCTGAAAATTCATGACTTTGATACTTATGTGGTAATTTTCTGATGTTCCCTCAAAGTAAAAATGCATATCAATGAATCTCAAGGTTCTCATGGGTAGAGAAGAAGAAAATGGAGTAAAATTTTTATGGTACAATAAAGAAATATAATGTTTCAAATAAATACAAATATCCTATTTATTAAATGTTTTTGAAGATGAATCTTGAAAATATCTTAAATGGGATGAGGAAATTCTTTAAGTGTGGGAAAGAAGGGAACATAGCTAGAGATTACTGATGAGAGAAGCCCACCAATGTTACCGAAGAAACAAATTATATAGTAAACCCTCAGAAAGAAGTATAGTGTTTCAATTTCAAATAATTTGTGTATTATGGTGTCCAATTCGATAAGACAAGTGTTTTCGAAGATAATCTTCTCCAACAACATGTATAGATGAAAGGGTTAACATATTCTATCACAACTGCTTAGGTGGATCCTGAAAACAATGTGGTGATATGAATGCTTTTAATATATTCAATTATAGTGAACATACTTTTTGATTCCTATTCTATACACTCATTTCATACAAAAAATGTTTATTAGAACTATTATAACACCACTACAAAGCATGGAATTAGAGCTATTAGTGAAAGTGGAAAAATGGTAAATTATTGCATCCCAAGTATATAACTCCTACCCATTAAAATTTTTGGTCTGAAATTCCCAGAAAACCTTTTTATACTCCATTTACCAAAATTTTAGGCAATTATGGGTCTATATAGAAAATCTTTATATAGAGATAACTTAAAATTTTGAGAGAAGGAAATCACCATCCATATCACGAATCGCCCTCTGATTATATACAAGTGCAAGAATGAGGATGAATCTTATCTAGTATTAGAATATATAGAATTTATATTATTTATATATGAATAATAATTTTTAGATCTAAAGATTGATTCTAAATATAAAATTATCCTTAATGACATTCCAATAGTAAGGGAATTCACTAATATGTTTCCCAAAGAAGTGATTAGTCTTCCTCCTATTCTAGATGTTGAATTCCCAATTATTCTTATTAATGGAGATTTATAAATATACAAGACTTCATATAGAATGTATATTATTGAACATTATTAAATGAAGAATAATATATTGGAGAATATAGAAAAGGGTTCATAAACCTAAGTGCTTCCCGAAGGGGTGCTCCAATACTACTTCTCACAAAGAAGTATGGGTCAATAAAACTCTGAATTGATGGTAACGAGCTTAAAAAATATCATGATAAAGAACAAGTACCCTCTAATAAGGAATGATGAATTGTTTGATTAGGTATGTGTGGCCCAATATTTCTGTAAGGTGGATCTACGGTTCAGATAATATCATGTGAATGTAAAGAAGGAGGATATTGGATAGACTGATTTTCATACATGGTATGGGCACTTTTAGTTCATAGTGATGCCATTTGGAATTACTAATTCTAATTTTGTTTTATTAAAATTATGAATATATTCTTTATATGTTTCATTAAAAAAATGTGTGGTAGTATTTATAGATGATATTTTAATATAATCTAAAATCATGGAGGAACATGAGTAGTACAAGAATAATTTTGTGAATATGTTGTCAGAAGAAAATATGTATGCATAATATAGTAAATGTGAATTACGATTGCATAAATTAACATTCATATGGAATGTTATGACCAAAAAAGTTATATTATAGACCCTTCAAAAATATAGGCAATTGAAGGATAGAACAGACCGACCTCTAGGATTATTGTCTATATTTTCCATAGATTAAATCGATATTATCTCTAATTTCTGAGAAAATTGTCACAATTTTCATTACCATTAACCAAGATAACTAAAAAGGGGGTAAAGTTTTATTGGAATGAAAAATATGAGGAATGTTTTAAAAAGTTGAATAAAAGGCTTATCACTGAACCTATACACACATTACCCACTAGTGGGGATGAATTTGTGATATATATAGATGCACCCAAAAAGGGGTTGGGTTATGTACTCATGAAAGATGAAAAAGTGATAGCCTATGCCTCCCACCAACTAAATCTATTTGAGTAGAAAAACCCCATTCATGATATATAATTGACTATGGTGATCTTCACATTAATTATTATCCATCATTATCTTTATTGGGAGAATTATGAGATATATACAGATTATAAAAGCCTAAAGTATATATCCTTAAAAATGATCTTAATATGAACCAATCAATGTGTTTAGAGCTGATAAGGGACTATTACTGTTCAATCTATTACCATTTTGTGAAGTCTACCAATGTGGAATATGATATGAGTAGGAAGGAACCTATAACACTATCCATGATAAGGATTTGAAGGGATCCAATCTTATAGGAAATGAAAAGGATGGAAATGTTAATAATAAATTATCATCACCCTACCTTGATCAAATAACATATTAACCATCCATTATCAAGATGATCAAGAGGATCTAAAAGATGAAGAGGTGATATAGAAGAAGGTAAAAAATATTTCAAAGTTAAACTATTTTATGGATGGATTTATAATTTTCAGAACCCATATTTGTGCCTAATCAAAACTAGAACCGAATAGGTAACTTTTGGATGATGGACATAGAACATCCTTATCTATTAATCTAGAAATCACCATGATGTATAAGTATTTGAAGAAAACATTATGGAGGGATAACATAAATAGATATACTGTTGAATTCATATCTCAGTTCTTGGTATGCCACCAAGTCAAGGCTAAATGACATAAGACAAAGGGAATGATGAAACCATTTCACATACTAATATGAAAATGGTAAAACATAACCATGAATTTCATCATAAGATTCACCAAGATAACTAATGTTAATAATACCCTCTAGGTGGTAGTTTATTGCATTAAAAATTCAATTATTTTCATTACAATTATGTGACATTTCACTCTTATCCAATTCACCAAGATATATGTAAGAGAAGTGGTAAAAATACTTGTATATTCACTCTTAATTGATCAGGATATATGTTTTACCATGATATTGTAGAGAATCCTTTAGTAAGAATTGAATACAGAACCGAGCTTCAACATTATTTATCACCTACATACAGATGGCTAGTCTGAAAGGAATATTCAAACTCTAGAAGATATATTTATATCATGTTCAATGGATTTCCAAGGATGTGGGGATAGAAACGTTTCCCTAATGATGTTATCATATAACAACAGTTTCCATTATAGCTTTCAAATTGAACCTTATGGTGATCTATGTGGGAATAGGTTTCAAACTCTAACATACTGGGATGAAGTTGGAGAGTGAAAGATGATAGGACCTAATCTTATCTAGGAGATGATAAATACGGTTCGAACCATTCAACAACATATGAAATCCTCAAAAATATGAGAAGAAAGCTATGTAGATAATAAATAATGAGTCCTAGTGTTTATGGTTTGTGGTAATGTATTCCTTCATATATCACCATAGAATAATGTTATGAAGATTGGGAGTAAGGGGAAGGTTAGTTCAAGATACATAAACCCCTTTTAGATACTTGATCACATCATAATGACAACATATTGACTAGTACACCAACTTAACATATATCAAGTACATGCTGTGTTCCATCACCCACTTGAGGTTGTACATATACAACCCATCAAAAGCACTGAATTGAGTGGTTGTACCATTATAAAATTTTATTTAATATAAGGAGAATTCAATGAAGATTGTAGATCATAGAGACATGGTTCTACGAAGCAAGACAACTCATCAAGTCAAAGTCTTATGGAAGAACCACATGTTTGAGGAAGATATATAGGAACTATAAGAGGCAATGAAACATAATCACCCTCATCTATTTTTGTGTATGAAGTAATTATTTTGTGAAATTTATAAAGGGGGGAATAATTTAAGGACATTAACTTTGGTAAATTAAGTTATCTTTTAAAATGAGTAAACACCATATTCTGAAATGAATTTAAAGAAATAACATGAACTACTTTGGCTATATTGAGATGTTTTATGGTAAGTAAAATATAAATTACTAACATGTATCTTAAAAATTGATAATATATCCATTTAATAGTGATAATATGACTAGTATATGTAAATTATTATGATATATTGAAATTTACAAAGATGAAAGAAGTGATGGACTTGACCAGTAAGATTTTACCTTATGAATCCCATTTATCAGAGCTTTTGAGGGACATAGCATCATTAAGGTTTTTCCATGACCAAGACCAATATGAAATTCCACAACTAAAGTATGAATAAAACCATTTATGGGTTAATTTCAAGATCATCAAGATCATAGACGAAACCATGAACACTGAACCACCCAAAGAAAATCTCACTATCACACACCCTACCATTAGGGTGTTCGATAGTGTAATAAGTGGTTATATATCTTGAATCTAATAAAATAAATTTGTATATGTTTATTTTTTTCTAATAAAATAATGATTGTATTTATCCTTTAATTATAACATTAAAATGATTAAAAAATAATTTTGAGAAAATTCGACTTGAATTCGATGAAAGACAAATTATATTTATAGGAAATATATAATTTCGATCAAGAAACTATTTTTAATGAATTAAATATTTTTTAAATAAATTATATTTTAATAAAATATTATTATTAAATAATATTATTTAAATACAAATGATGATATAATTTTATAAGGGCAATTATACTTTTTATAAGGCTCTGAAAACTATTATTGTCAAAAAAAATATTTTTCATAACTGGACAATTTTTATTTTAAATTTTAAATTCTCATATTTAGAGAATTACTTTGATAAAATAAATATTATTTTTAAATCAAAACATCCAAATTTCCCAATCGCTAATTTATCATAAAATTTTGAGACAATCAAATTGTTAAATAAAAAATAAATACGATATAATTAAATAATTTGTATTTTGGCATCATAATGACCAAAAAGTGATGTATTATATTCCATAAAATGTATCCAGAAAAAAAATAATTTTACCCATAAAAATAATGTGTTTTTGATATCCTGTATTAATTTTAGAATTCCTTATTGAATCCTCAAAAATCGATATTACATTTTAAGTCTTTAAAATCAATTCATTTTAAACATGACTCAATTATACATTACCAAGTGTATTATTTTATGGATATCAATTATTAAAAATGTGAAATAATGAAAAATTCATATTTTTCAGAAACATGGGAAAAATCATTGCTTGGTTTGTGGTTTTTATTAATTTATCATGTAGAGTCAAAAAACTTTGTTTGGAAATAAGTAAAAAACTATCCTCTATTCATATTTATTAACCCTCCTGAACTACCTTTTATCTTCACTAAAAATGATTGTATCATGAAATAAATCTTACCTTACCTCCCTAGAGAACTCCTAATGTGTTCCAATCCCTCAATAATCTCATCCCAAGCTTTTAAAAGCACCCTCTCATGGCATGATATCCTCTCATTCTCCTCAATATTCAAGTACCTCATTTATGATAATTTTTTTTCATTTATTTATTTTATGATATGTTATTATATATCCCACTTACTTAGCTTATTATTTTTATCTGATGTGAGATCCCTTTCTCTCTCATTAATCCATCACATGAATCCATATATATCCATGTTCTACAACTAAATGTTTCTTGCAATTTTCCATAAAAAACTTTTATATTGTGAACACCCATCACCATTTCCCCTCAAGGTTGTTCACAGAGATGTATTTATACTTCCTTGATTTGGGATTTCGATGCATGTAACCTAAAATCTTTTATCATTGGATTAAATGTGATTAAATATTTCTTTATATTGAATGATCTATGTGGGATATATGAGAATGTAAATATTTTGATGTGTGCACCTAGAAAGCACTCCAATGAATTGGGTAATGTATTAGTCTCATGAGAAATCATGTATGGAATTAGGGAGTAATAATAATCCATTATGGGTCTCTTTCAACCATATTATTTTAACATGGTAGTTATCCTCAACTTATTTTTATGACATGATTTATGTTGTCAATACATTCCCATGATGCCTTTATGCTATCATGTTATATCATGATTCATGATTAAAGATTATGATTATCACCCCTATGATGTTAAATTTATATGCCTCTTGGATCATTTACACTACATTACCTTATGCTATCACTTTTTTATCCCCTTATTGGGGTTTTTAGATCACCCATTTCTTATGTATGTCCCCATGTTATCCCATAAAGTGTTAAAAGAATAATAGAATTTTGGGATCATGTTAAGAACGTTTTCAACAATATTTTCCATATTTCTATTTGATGTTATATTTACCTAATTTCACAAATACACCAGTTTACCTGATCTTCTGGGACTATTTTATGTGTACTTTATATAATAATACATTAAATAAAGAAATAGAATTTGTGTTTTCATAGTTTTCAATTAAATATTTGGGAATACACATCTATTTGATTTATTTATTACTATATTTATTAATAGATTTTAAATAATTATAAAAATAACATTTTTTTGTTCAAGCTGGACCATTCAAGATTTATAATCTCAAGTTGTATTATTTACAATATAATTATTTATAGCATATTAACTATGAATAAAATAGTTTTTATATTGTTTTTTATATCTAAGATGATAACCAAAACCATATCTTGGTATCAGTACTATATAACAACCATAATTTTATAGAGGATCTTAGTTGTTACTGTAAAACCTACAATATATTTCATTGGTGGTAATTTTTACAACTTCAAGTCCTTATTTTCTTTGAGATCAATATTTTTCTTCTATTTTTCAATATATATATTTTATTAAACGATAATATAGAAAGAATTATATTTAATTAATGTCTTATATTTATCTTTTATGTCATTAAAGGAATATTAAATTTTGTTATAATATTAAAAAAGATCTTCACAAAACATATCTCTTTCATCGTGATTTTCATGATTATAGATATTATAAATATGTGGATAATAAATATATTGTACCTCTATATTAGTATCCATTAAACATATATTTTCTTTTTTATTTATATATTCTTGGATAGTATCTCAGCCAATTTATCTATCCTTATAATAACTCCAAGTGTCCTTCATATCATTCTTATATTTCATCCCTCAATCTTCAAACTTATTCTTATATTTTAACTTCAGAAAATCCGATTTTTGAGTACTTTCCTTCTACACTCATAACATGAATCTTCTCCAAAGTATCATCTTTATTCTGATAAACTATCTTAACATACTTTCCACTAATTTTTGAATCCCCGAAGATCTTTTTTTCATAAAATTAAATGAAAATTCTTTCCAAATGGGATCTTTGTTCATCACTTTTACAGTCACCATTACTTCTACTAGTTCCCTCTTCTTTAAATTCATATTTAGATTTTGACTAATATTATTTGAATGAAATTTAATTCTTTAGTTCAAAATCCTCATTATTTAAATCACGTTCTTAATCATAAATCATTACTTTTCATGTCATATCATTTATTGTAAATTTTCGTACATCACATAATTCTTGAATGGATACAATTTGTTTTTATTTTACTTTTAATAATGTTAGAATCATCAGTACTTGAGACTTTTCATCAATAGTCTTTTCGGGTTCATGAATCATATCAATAATCTCATTTCACCTTTTATACATTGGATAAATAGACTAATCGGCCTTCATTTTTATTATTTCATACTTAAAAGTATAAGTATTCAATCAAATTTAATTTACATTAGATGTTCCATCACAAGAAAAAGTCATGGTATCAAAAATTTCTAATGCTATATCAGATAAAAATATTCTGTAAAATTCATATAATCATAGTGTAGAGTATAAAGAATTCAATTCTTCACAATTATAGTAATATTTGGCCTTACTTAAATCACTTTATTAATCTCTAGTTGATTTATATTTTTCTTATTTATCTTCAATTATCATTTATGTTTCAAAACCCATAGTTTAAAAATTTATTATTATTTTGATTTTCCATTGAGAATAGTTTGTAACATTAAATTATAATGGTTTGATTATAACTACATCCTAAACATGATTATTATCCCAAAATATTGATGTCTGTTGTTCTAAAATATTTAGATATTGAGGTTATAAAATTGATAAAAAAAATAAATAAATAAAAATAACTATGAAATAAACTCATATGATGCCCAATGCTGGCTGGAGTGTAGTTATCTAGTGGTTGGGGGGATGAATTGTGTATCCAATATAAATTTCTATTTAACATTTTTTATAATACAAAATCCGTTGAATTAGAAATCAGTAAGTTAAATAATAATATAGGTATACTTAATTTAATATTTTAAAATAACTTCTCTGAATTTTGATCAAAACCCATTTAGAATGATATATGCTTATCCTAATATTATAATAATATTATAATCACATTAAAAAGTAAATATATCACACGTAATAGATGTATATCAAACTAATGTTTCAAAAATTATACTGTAAATATTTTTTTCTAAAATCAAGTAAGAATAAAATTAATGATCCCAATAGAAATTAAAAAATAAAATATGTTTGATCACTAGCTAAGACCCAATCATCTATAGTTGACAGTCATCGTCTTCCAAGAAAATTTATTTAAAATAAACAGATGATCCACAAACTAGATCAGGCATAGGTTAAAATATTGCATAGGGTTGTCCAGGAAAACACATAGCGTCTTACATAGTTTTTGTGGGAGTAAAATTATGAAGGATATAAAGAAACAATATATGTGTAATCTTCTTTTCACTATAGGATTTTGTGTTTTAAAAAATTGGTAAACAATTAAAGAACAAATAAAATTTAATAAATAAAAATAGAGAGAAGTTAAATCTAGATGTAGAAAAAATAGAAAATGAGTTATTCTATAAATGTCTCTTCACTTTTTATTGTCTTCCTTTAGTTATGAGATTATATGTGAAGAATATACCAATTCATAGATATCGTTCTGATGTTAACATGAATATATCATTTTTATTTTTTGATAATAGAGTAATGAATTTTGTTTTACATTCTCTTAATTTATACCACATTTATTTAACTTTATTGTGATTTAAAAATAAGTATCCCACAAAAAATTTTTTCTAGGAAAACATTATTACCAATCCACATACATAGTGAGAAATATGGATGTGTAAAATGAGTCTAACCAAGTATTTATTTCTATACAAAAGGTAGTTGGAATATGTTATATTTGAATATAATATCACTATAGTCATGATCTCTTCAAGTGTGCAATGTCAAATTATCTATAGTAGATTCAAATCATTGTTAAAATTTTAAGGACATTATGATTATTAGTCATGTGATTGATCCATAGAACATATTTTCAATGCAACAATTCATGTGGTCAAATGATGCCTAGATAGTCTATTCAGTAGTTTTCCCAAATCCAACGATTCCATATGGTTACTGGACATCACATAGTGCTTGATTGGAAGCTTGTTATAGATGATCCAATAAATTTTGGTTTTTAGGATAGAAGGATATACCATACGACTAGTTGGAATAGCATGAAATCACTTAGTTTGATATTATAGTAATTCAAACACTTAGATAAAAAACTAATAGACGATATAACATATGAATTTTCCAATTAGACTTGGGGTCTCTTTGTAAATTGTCTGGTTGATTGATTAGATAGTGAGAAAAATAGAATTTTCAATCTAATAAAAAAGTGTTTAATCTATTTTCAATGAGGTGACTTCATCCCTTTGAATATATGTCCTAATTCTAAGTGGTTTCATGCGGGCGATCAATTACTACTTATGTTCAATTCATAATGCTTACAATCACTTGAGAACATATATGATTTCTAATTATTCTATCTCATGGTCAATAGTTTTGATTCATTGTAAATTTTTTGGATTCATGGAAGATTTATGGGATGATATGGCCTTATGTTCTTTTCCAGATTGAGGAAAATTTCTAAAAATCCCAAAAAAAAATAACTTTCATAAAACACATAATTAATTATTAATAAAATAAAGATCATTCATGATTATTAAAATAATAAATTTCTGGAAATGAGAAAAAAATATTTACTTAACAGTCTATAATAAAATATATACCATATTATATTATTTAGGTCTATTATTTTAATTAGACACAAGATTTAGTGATGAAAAATGAAATACATTGTCTCGTGAGGTGGTAGGATGCATTTATACAAGAAATATTTTTTTATTTTTCATTAGATACATAAGTAGATTAACATTGGTTATAACATAAATAGAATAAAATTTCATTATATTGGATAAATTGATGTTATTATTTCATAGTGGTCAGGAGAGGTTTAAACGAGGTAAAGGAAGAAATAAAAAGAAAACAATTGGTTATGAACTATAACACTTCTTGGAACTATCTCATTATGATCATACCTAAATACTTATTAGGATAGTAATATGACAAAACCAAGAACTCTAAGAAATATATAGACATGTTAGAAAAGTATTTGGGTAGGTATTATATTAGATAAGAATCTCTAGATGTGTGGAGAAGTGTTGAGAGGGTGTATCCTTTTATAAGTGAGGAAGATGACACACATGGAAATTTTCAAAAGATTAACATATATTAAAGTATTAATTAATCCAAATTGATACCTAATGAATCATCTTGAAATAAGAGATATGATATGGTCAAAATATGACCATAAAATAATATTTATACAATTATTAGTCATTTTGACCCTTATTATGTTAGTTTTAAACCTTTTAACCCATTTTAAGTTTTTACCTCGGTAACTAGCATTTTTTAAACAAATTTTTTATTTTAAAAAATAAAAAAAGAATATAAGATATTATAAAATTTATAAATTATGATACCAAATATAGAGTAAATATTATCAAAATAATTTTTTGTATTTTTAAGAAATTAATTTAATAAAACTATCAATATACAATGAAATCCATTTTCCATGAAATTGTCTGTTTATGTATAAAAATGTTTTTATACAAAAATAAATCATACTGTTAATAACAATTAAATTTATTGGATTTTTTAATTAAATTGAATCAATGAAATTTTTATATCAATCAAGAATAGAATTATATTAAAAAAAACAGAAAAAGAAAAGAAAATTCTCTAAAAAATCAATATTTTCTACTATACACCCTAAAATAAACTTTTTAAGAAAATTCCCAAAAAAGTAATTTAAGATAAATTTTACATTATGATTTCAAAAATTAATTCCATTTGCCGATAATAAAATTATGTAATTTAGAAATTAAAATTAAAATTAAAATATATAATACAGGAAAAATAATTGAGACGTATAATATAATTTCCTTTTTGATTAGAAAATTACTTAATATTCTTATACTGAATAGAAATATATAAAATACAATTCCGGAATATTTATATGGAATAAAATTGATCAATTATAAAAATTACACGGGTTATTACACTAAAAATCCATAAAGGAAAACTTATTGACATTTTATCAAATGTTATATCATAATAATATGAGAAAACATGAACAAGGGAGAAATATCTTATTAAAAAGAACATAGAACAACAACAGTTTTCCATAATTCATGAAATAAGAACATTTATTCACATATGAAAAGGTACATACAATGGTAATATAGTATGATATAATAAACCTGAGACAAGGTACATGGTTATTGGAATATAGTGGAATGTTACTGAAACATAATATAATAAGGAATTACCAAACTAGTATAAGTATATAGTATCTTGTGAACCAAGATATGAAAATATTGTTTAGTAGAAAACTTTTGATCACAAGATTAACACATCATGTTAAAGAAGCACTATTAATTAAGATAGTTATTTTATGTTCACATAACAACCTATGAAAAAATATACCCTCCTTACATTCATATAAAAATCCTGTGAGCATATCTTATGACATCACGTTCACCTAAAAAACATGTGGGAAATGAATCTTGCATGAAATTCACTAAAAAACGTATGAAAAAGTTTCCATTATCAAATTCACAAAAACAATAATGCGACTAATGAAACTCAAATCATGTTCTCACAAAAAACTTGTGAAAAAAACTTACTTGAATAATATTCTCACAAAAAATATTAGAACAATACTGCCCACATAATGTTCACATAACAACCACATGAATAATGAAACCTATATCACATTTACACAATATTTGAACATATCATGGGATATAAAATCTTAACCAATTCTATGGTGGTTGATATATAACCTTGACTAAACCACCTCAATATTTTAATATATGACTTAATTTAGACAAGCCAAATGCATTTGATAGCCTTCTCCATATGCAACACCAAACTAAAATGAAACTATGATATATTTAAATATAAATACAAATATTTAAGTATGGATACTAAAACCTAATAGTTAAATTAGTGGGAGTGAATATGATTAACCTATTTATGAAATATATGTCCTCCATGTTAAATTTTTTATTAAGACTCACTTTTATGGAAGAAAGTGGGAAACAAGCAAGAAAACCACACATTAAGCACAAAAGTAGAAAACAAAACTATACGATACGAACTTGAAAATATTGGATGTAATTGCCCCAAATAATTTCCAGGATTGGTTGCTTACCTTTTTTCTCAGCATGTCAATGATAATCACTTCGAAATGAGAGGCCAACTTGTCCCAAACATGTAAGAACTCTTCCACTATAATATTCCTTTCATTGAAGCCTCTGCTGAAAATTAAGTGTTGTCTGTCGATCCAAGTGCCCTTCTCCATGCTTACACCCACTTGAACTGGTCTTCCATTCATCCTTTTTGCGTCCTCCTCTGAGGCCTGAATGAGACGAACCCCCTCCACCATCTCGTACTCAGAAGACATGAGGAGGTCCCATGAATTATTTGGAGCTATGGAATCCTACCCTCCTACTGCTGAAGGCTCTCTCTTCTTGATCACCTAAGGATCCACCAATCCACTTTCCTGATTTTCAGCTTTGTGCTCAGAAGAAATACTGACTTCTGAAGTAGTCTGCATGGGGGTCTTACAAGAAACTGAAACCCCTTCCTTGTTCAAGAAGGAAACCCCTGGAATAGCCTCTGTGACATTGCATTTGGCCATGATAGCTGATATGGTAACTATAATATTAGGAGTTCCAGAATAATATTCGCGCTGTTGTAACCTCTTCCCACCCTTGGGAGCAAAAAGGCTTTCAGTTAAGAGGTTTCCTTGTTTCCCTTTCCTTGAACCGAATCGAACCAATTCCTCTTGCTCATAGTCTGCACAGGTCCAAGAGACCCCCTCTTGGTCGCTTGAGGCCCCATCTTGGTCATTCAATTCCTCCTCCTCTGATTGTCTACTCCTGACCTGCTTACGTTTCCACCTAGGAATGACCGTTTTCCATCCTTTAGGATCTCCATTTTCTTTCCCTGCATCATCCAATAGCGAAAAATAATTATGCACCTCAATCGGCATTGAAACCTTGTGAAAAAGGGCCACCTGGGACATTGGATCATACAAGTTAGGAATCTGACACTCCTTTATTCCCCCAAAATCATCCTGAGAAACCATACCTCCAGGCACAGAAAGTTTGCCAATTCTCTGGCCACCCCTTCCAACCTTAACTTCCTCAGCAAAGGATGAGGGCGACTGACCTCCACCAAGCTGAACTACTACCCATTTTCCACCACCAACACCTCCTTCATCTAAAGACTCCTTAGCCGGTCTTGCCAGAAATTTCCCATTCAGCAAAGCAGCATCACCTACGTTCTCTTTGCCACATGAAGGACAACCTGCTGCAGCCACAACAGGATCACCACACGTACTGGCCAATAATGATGCATGACTAGCCCACACCCAGGGGGGTCACTGGGCACTCCCCCCATATTTATGAAATATATGAAAAAATAAAAACAAAGACAAATGTTAATATGAATTAAATTCAATTAGTTTACCAAAAATGGCAATAAGATAATTTTTTATTTTTAAACATTTTCGTAGAATTTACTTTTAGGTGATATGATTTTATATCTCATGAAACATTATATCAATGATGATAAATAATATTTGAATTTAATACTTTTTATGAATTTTTTTTGTTGGTAAATGATATGAAGTAAAAATAATAACAATTAATATTTGGAAAATCCATTTTACCTTAAAAATAGCTATTCATTATATTTTATGATTTTATTCAAGAAAAATTTAAAAATTATAATTTTGAATTTTAAAAAAGGAAAATAAATTTTGGATTAATATTTATAAAATTATCTTTAGATGATTTTTGATATTTTTCAGATATAACTACTTTGTAG
This sequence comes from Viscum album, assembly GCA_963277665.1. Taxonomy (NCBI): domain Eukaryota; kingdom Viridiplantae; phylum Streptophyta; class Magnoliopsida; order Santalales; family Viscaceae; genus Viscum; species Viscum album. The sequence goes on along the minus strand of OY728152.1, from coordinate 1,928,274,557 downwards.
AAGAATAGAAAAAAATATCAATTTTTCTAAAAATTGTAACTTTTATGACACTATCAAAATAAAATAATGACTTAATTTTTTTGAAACTTTATTATATAAATTATTTATATTCATATATAAGTAAAATAAATTAGTTAAAATTACTATAAACGTTTTATAAAACCCATGTATATCATTTTGAAAACATAATTAATATATTATGGAAAAAAATGTTTTAAACATTTTTATTATAAATTAATTTTAATTAATTGTTGAAATTAAATCTATAAAAATACAATTCATATTTTAGATCAAAATTTTCAAATTATGTAATAAGTTCATATTCTATTTGGGGAATTAAGGTATGATTAAAATTTTATATATTAATAACCATGAAAAATGTAAAATTGATATTTTCAAATAATTATTTTGTTAATATTATAACATTTTTCTCTATTAAATTAATATATTTCAAATTATAAACTTAATATGTTGTTTAAAAACATATATACCTATATTAACACAAATATAATTGTTATGTAATGGTAAATAAGGTTAAGGGAACTTAATGGTTGAAATATTATTTTTCTAAAAAAACTATTTTACTATTTATAAAACGATTTAACTTAAAATTAATTTTTTATCACTAAATTAAATTAAATGGATATTAAATTTTTCCCATAAAATATAATTTTTTAATAGGGATTACCTTATAATTTTATATAAAATATAAATTACTTTGCTAAAAACTAGTTACTAATGTAAAAATAAAAATGTTTAAATGTTAAAACCTATAGTAAAGTGATTAAAATGAATAAAGAATTAGTGGAAAATATTGTTTCGGTATTTATCAACAAATTATCACCACAAAATCATTTATTATGTACTTTTTTAGTTATTGAACAAGGAATAGTGTGGTGACATCATGGAAGGGTAATTGTTATTCCCAACCGTGCACTTTTCATCACTTATAAAAGGGGATCACTTCCACCCATCCATAGTTACACTTAACATTCAAATATACACTAAAAATATTAAAAAACTACCTATACTATCATTAATTTTCCATTATTTATGCCCTTGGTCACTTAAAATTTCTTGAGGCCTTTATTTTCAAGGAGATCTCCAAGAGAAGATTGATTCTCTAATGTAAGTATTACATACATTTAAATATTTTCTTCGTAATCATCCTCTTCCCAAAAAATTATGTCCATAAAGATATAATAAAATTAGTATAATTATTATTCTAATATGTTATTATATTAAAATAATTACCATTATTTATTATATCCCATCCACTAATGAAAACAAATGCACCATTAGTTCATGTGCATCCACAAAGAAATGTCATCACATTTTTATAACTACCTATCAGGATTGGTTTTAATGGTTGAATTAATGAATAAATTATATATATAATATAAATATAATTTTTAAATATGAATTTATAATATAATTTATTTCCATCTCATTAATTGAGAAATGTAAACATTAATCGTACATATGTATAGATTGCTGACTCCATGAGAAGTGAGCATCATTTTTTATCAGCACCCATCACGGATGGAATTAAAAATATATTTACTATATAAGAATTATTTCCATAACACTGTTATTATCATGGATACTATGAAATTTTTTATCATGATTTCTACCATGGTCAATATACAAAATAAGTTATAGAAATATTGGCAGAAAAAACTTAAGTAATCAAATAAGGTAAGAAAACTATATATTAAGTAAACAAAATATGAAAATAAATGGACCATATTAAATTTCATATTTCAAATTAAGGTTCCTAAGAAGGTATTTATTTAACCTAACTATATTACATAGTAATTTAGTTTCATGCTTTGAATAAATATGGAATAAGGTATGGTTTTTCATTTAAAATTCCTCTATTTGATACATGTTTGTTATAATGCGCTAAATTTTATTTATATGCTGTATACAATAACTATTAGAGATATAATATCAGAAATAATGTTTTAATAATTTCACCTTATGTTAAATTACATGACCACCCATTCAAAGTGTTTTGATTAAAATTTTTCTCAAGCTGCAAGGGTTCTTTTACTTAAACATTAATTTCTTGAGACATTTTTTTGTGCGATATGTTTTTAATTGAATTTTTTATTTACTATTGAAAAAAAGTATTTATCATAAATATTTTTTATTTATGGAAAATACTAAAACATATTATCCCCTTTTAATTAAATGTAGTTTACTCAATTGTTATCCTAGTTATAATGCTTTTGGTGACCCAATTAGCATTATTAATTTTAGATTATTCTATTGGACCTAAAAGTTTGGTAAATTCTTCTAATTGATTATACTATGAGGTGTTATTTTTTTAGATTAATTTATATTTCTACCTCATAATAAAACTTTTTAAAATATGTTTTAATTTGAGGAGTATGTTTCTTGTAAAAAAATATTATTAACATAAGTATCGTTTATTTAATTTATATTAATTTATGATGAGATTATTTCTTCTGTAATTGGGTAATCCTACCCCAAAATTTTATTATATAGAAATTTATTTAACTCTTTATAAAAATGATATATTAATAAAAGGCATATTTCGTTAAAACTTTTATAATGAGATTTTTATAAAAACATACTTTTCAGGATTTTAAAAAGGGTTTTCATTTCACTTTCATATTTTTTATCCTCCTATTAACAATTCATCAATAAAAAATTTATGTATTTTAAAGGAAATATTTTTGAATATTCCTCTTAAAACAAATATTTTTCATATGATTTTTCACTTAAAATATTTATAACAACTTTTTAGTGTGACCTATTATATCAAATTTTATGAAAATGTAAAAAATGTTTTCAAAAATATATTTTATGTTTTTATTTTAACTATACTTCAAATTTCAAAAGGATTTACCATAATTGAGAATATGTTTCACAATTTATTCTCTAATATATTTTTTAATTTTGTGGGAATAAATACCATATACAAAAAATTAAATTCTAGATCCCTTCATGGGTGGTATCGTTCTAGTATTATTTTTCTAGGATATTTTTAATCTATATCAACATAATTACATGTTTCCTTTATCACACTAGGGTTATGTTAAATTTCAACCATCCAAACACTTTATTTATATGGGTTTTGATCATGTTTTTCATTTTATCAACATATGGTATGTATTGGTGTTCTGAATTTTGTTATTAATATACATATGATTATGGGAAATATGACTATATATTGTTTTACCATCTACCTTATTTAAATGGATATGTTATGATCAGGTTATACAATTTATTGAATTGGTGAAAAGTATTGAAATTATTTTGGATAATTGGTTGTAAACAATGTTTGATTATGTAATGAAATTCTATATTATTAAATATATGGATATAAATTTTTTATTTGGATAGAGGTTCCTTAGGGAATGATATGAAATGTCTTTTTGACACTTATGGTGAATGCATGGTACTTAAAAATATTTTGGATGGGGATTAGACTTATGTGTCCCATTGCTGTATAAATAGGTATCATGAGATAAAATAGACTGGGTTATATATATACCTCTCCCCATATAGTTATAATATATTGGCACAAGGACATGCCAATATCTTTTTGTTATCAATTATTATTTATTTCATTAATTTTAGATCACTAATTATTATTATTCATGTTTTTATTTATTATCATGGATATATAATTCTATCTTTTGTTTAGTTTATTTTGGAATTATTTATATTATTTAATCTTTCCAAATTATGTATTCCATTCTTCGGTTTTTGATAGCATTAGTTATTTGTTTCTAATATTGATAATTTTAGCTCAAACTTTTATTTAGTTTCTATTCCCATGGTTATGAAGAAAAACAATACATGAGATATGTTTAAAAGGATAAAATGAGTAAAAGAGTTTTTTGGATATGTTGAAGTCTCGTTATTGATTAAGTAGTTTTCTATATAATGGGGAAAAATGTCCGTTGGATAGCAAGAATAGTTTATTTATTAATTTTTCCTTTGATTAATTCACCAAATCAATAAACATTACAGTTTATGGGAATGCATATAGTGAGATAATTTGTTTGAGTCCTATAATTATGTGATAATTATGTCTCTGTAATGTCCCAGATCTGGGTTCCACACAACGGGTGCCCCGAACCTGGTTGGTCACATGACCTCAAGCGCATTTCCCCAAATGCCAAAGGCTACCAACTAACAGAGAGGGCCTATGACTGATAGTGGGGAAACTATTCCCTCATTTGTCAAAGTGTAGCGCAGCGAACAAAAATATAAAACATACAAAAGTGGGAGCAGTAAACAATATAAACTGAAATAGACAATAGAATTGAAGTAAAAGATAACAGACAGTCATATATATGATGATGAAACATGTCACTAATTCTAAGAACACATCCAAAATAGGATACACTGCAATTAAATACAATATAGCACAAAGTACAAGTACAACCAAACAAAACCAAAGTAGTGGAATAAGAATGTAGTAGCATTGCAAGCCTAAGCTCAGTCCCATGCTCTCCTACTCCTCTAAAATAATCAAGTACCTAGGTAGGGTACCTTTCCATTATCAACACCTGAAAAAATATAATCTGTTTGGGCCCAAGACATGACCCAAACAGGGTGTGGGAAATAAGTCCCAGTTGGCAACCACCAAAGGCCCATGTCGAACTGTCATTGAAAATGTGAAACAGTAGTTTTCAATAAATAAATACAGAAAACTAGGAAGTACTCATAAGTAACCTTTCCTACACGTTATATTTCCAATTTTATAATTATTTAATAATTCCAAGCCTATGATTTAGCTTGGTAGATAAAACATAAGAAATCACCATAGTGAATATTTAATGTAATCATTGTCCTAAAACATGCAAGTCCTTACCCTCAGGTAAATAGAAACAAAACCCTCAGGGGACTGCCCTCAAGCATAACGAATATTACCCTCCGGCATAAGAGATATTTCCCTTAGGTATGGAAGCTACTTCCCCCAGGCATAAGAACATTTCCCAAAGGCTAAACAAAACCTTTCCCTCAGGCTAAACAAAACACTACCCTCAGGCATTCCATAAGAAAATAAAGTAACTGGTCTGATCCAAATGCATAAGTAAGCAATTTATATATGTTTCCTCTCATGAAAACTAAAAACATGCTACAATTACGGCATACCCATGGGTATCCTGACCAAACAGCTAAACAAGGGAATCTCACTCTCGGGGTGGCCCTGGATCAAAGCAACGATCCCAAACAGTAGTTTATACAAAATCAATAGATTACCTATGCAATTATAGGTATCTAAATTGTCAATCCCTCAACCACAGGACCCCCCCGAACATGGGCGCATGACACAATGATACACTAAATCAACTAGACAGTTGGAATTGAACACCATACCACTACCTCGATCTCCTATGACCGATATACATAAAAGGAACCTCCAGAAACAACCAAGAACAATGTAGATTTGAGATGAACAATTACCCATTCAAACCTAAATAACTTCTCTTAGGGAAATTATTGGAAGGAAAGATTCAAGAAGAGGGAAGGCCTTACCCGTGTAGTTCAAACGAGATCGATGACGAAAACATCAGAGTCCCGGTGTGCGATCAGGAGCTCCTCCAAGTCCCTACCTCCTCTCCCTTGGCTCCTGTCAAGTTATCTGCCTCCTCTAACGAATGAGGAGGATACAAACTATTATTAACAAAAAAACATTACTATACGGCATGTACTCTCAAGTACACGGTGTGTAATTTCCATTTTTTAACTGTTCCACTGGCGGATTCTTTCCACCACATCATTGTTTATCTGCCAAATTAATTACATGACGTGTATGAATAAATACACTACTTGTACTATCATTCCTATGGAAGCTACATTCACCACCTTACTGTACACCTATAGACTGATTAGACGATGTGTATTACTAAGTACATACCATTTTGTTAGTTTTTACACCCTTAATCACCGACAAGCCTACACACCCTGTACCCTCATCCCACGTGGCCAAAGTACACAAGGTGTGTACAAAGGTACATGGAATGTACCCATAAATTTTGTGATATACCCACATTTCCCTTGTTTTCTCAAAAACACTTAAGGAAAAAGGAAAAGAAGAAACCCGTAGCACAAGAATAAGAACAAGGTTCTTACAAACTTCCCCCTTAAAGCAATTAATCCCCGAATTTCCCTTCCAAGGGTGGTGAAGATAAAGCAGAGAACAAATCTTGCCACTGAGCATGTAAATCGGTCTCCCACTCCCAAGATTTTTCCTACACTCATCCATGCTGCCATAAGACTCGCATGAGAGGAACTGACCGGCCTTAGAGAACCTTCATGCTTCTATGAAAAATAAAAATCGTATGCTCTTCAAAGGATGCATCAACCTGAAGTTCAACCTCCTCTGGATGAAAATTGTGAGATGGGTCTGAGTGATTATGCTGTAGATGAGATACGTGGAAGACATCATGCATGTCCTGGTACCTCTGTGGTAACAGCAACCGATAGGCAATCGGTCCAACTCTCTCCAGAATCTTAAATGGCCCAACATACCTAGGTGAAAGTTTACCATGGATCCTAATATGCCTATGTCCCAACCTCGGTGAAACACACAATAAAACCAGATCCACTACCACGAACTCCAAGGGTCATCTACGATGATTAGCATAAGATTTATGACAAGACTGTGCAGTAGCCATCCTTTTCTGAATCAACTTTACTAGCTTTGAAGTCTCTTTCATGAGACGTGGTCCTAGTAAAACTGCCTCACCTACCTCCAACCAGCACAAGGGTGATCAACATGACCTACCATATAAATCCTTGTAAGGTTCCATCTCAATAGTTGACTGAAAACTATTATTGTAGGCAAACTCTACCTGGGGTATGTGCTTCTCCTAAGAGCCCCAAAAGACCAAGATGCATGCAGGAAGCATGTCCTCTAGCATCTTTATTGTGTGATCTGACTGGCCATCGGTCTGAGGGAGGTAAGCTATGCTCAGAAACACCTATCTACCCAGTACCCACTGAAAACTCTTCCAGAAATGACATTTAAAATGGGTATCCCTATCTGAAACGATAGAACGAGGGACCCCATGAAGGCGTACTACCTCTCATATATACAACTTCCGAAGATCGTCAACACCGAAGGTCTCCTTGATCAGCAAAAAGTGAGCTACCTTCGTAAGTATGTCCACAAAAACCCATATGACATAATTATCTTGAGGTGACCTCGACAAACCGGTTCAGAAGTTCATCGTGACATCATCCCATTTCCACTCCTGAATGGGTAACTATTGTAACAGTCCAGCTCGCCTCTGATGCTCTCGCTTCACCTGCTGATAGGTAGAACATCTCATAACAAAACCAGGTACCTCTCTTTTCATACCTGGACACCAATACTGACGTCTCAAGTCACAATACATTTTGGTATCCCCAAGATGAACTACCCAAGATGAAGCATTAGATTCCCGCATCAACTCATCGCACGTATCCCCCAGAACCCACACTCGTCCATGGATACGCAGTACCTCATCATTGCCTATCGTCCAACCCGGAGGAGGGTCCTCACTTGCCAATGACTCCACTAGAACTAGGCCTTCTGAATCTGATAGCTGTCTCATCATCACTCTATCCAAGAGTGTAGAAGTCATAACTAAGGATGAAAGATAGGTTCTCCCATGAATATTTTTTATCTCCAAATGAATCTCAGAGAACAAATCCATAAGCTGCCACTCACCACTGGCCTCCTACACTACCTGTATCTGAGTCCTCATAATCAGTGCATCAGTTACTCTGTTTCCCTTACTAGGTGTATATGCAAGATCAAAGTCAAAGGACTAAATGTATTCAACCCACCTTCACTGTCTCAAATTCAGGTCACATTAGGTAATGATGTATTTAAGACTTCTATGGTCTGTAAACACCGCAAAATGTTCTCCCATGAGGTAATGTATCCAACAGTGTAACACATGAACAAATGGAGCCAAATGGAGGTCATGTATTAGGTAATTCCTCTTATGTGGCCTCAACTACCAAGTCCTATAATCTAATACTCGATAGCCCTGCATCAATTCTGCTCCCAGCCCAATACCTGATGTATCACAACAAACTGTATTGCTCTTCCCTTACTCTTGAAGTATCAGGACTATTACTGATGTCATCCTTCCCTTTAGCTCCTTAAAGGCTGTCTCACATGCTTTTGACCAAACGAATATCATACCCTTCTTAGTCAAACCCGTCAATGGTGCTACTAAGCAGGAGAAGTCCTGTATAAAGCGCTTTCAGTAACCATCCATCCCCAATAAACTCTGTATTTACAACACGTTCTTAGGATAATCCGAAGAAACTACTTCACTCACTTTCTATGGGTCTAATGCAACTCGTGAATCTAAGATAATATGACCACGGATGTGAATCTGGTCCAACCAAAAGTGGAACTATGAGAGCATAGCATATAACTGATGCTCTCTTAGTGTACTCAGTACGATTTCAAAATGGGTGGAATGGTTGTATCGAGTGTGAGAGTACACCAAGATATCGTCTACAAATACTACCACAAAAGAATCCAGATATTGGTGGAAAACACGAATCATTAGATCCATGAAAATGGCTGGCACGTTCGTGAGTCCAAACGACATGACCAAGTACTCGTATAGACCATATCTGCCCCGAAAGGCTGTAAGCGGTATGTCCAATGGCCTATCACAGAACTGATGATATCCGGATCTCAAGTAAATCTTTGAGAAAACCCAGGCTCCTCTAAGTTTATCAAAGAGATCATCAATCCTTGGAAAGGGATATCGGTTCTTGACCGTTAACTCGTTCAGCTTCTGATAATCCACACAAGGACTGAGGGTAATATCCACCTTCTTCATAAACAAGACAGGCGAACACGAAGGAGAAATACTGGGTTAGATGAAACCCTTGGCTTGTAACTCCTCTAACTGCCTCTTGAGCTCCTGTAACCCTGGTGTAGCCATCCTATATGGAGGAATGGACACAGGTTCCACTCTTGGGACAAGCTCAATAGAGAAATCAACCTCTCGCTCTGGAGGTAGACCTGAAAAGTCGTCCGAGAAGACATCCCTGAAACAATTAACCACTGGAGGGAAATACTTCTAACAAGTTCCCCGTTCATCCAGATATAAACTCACAATCTAGGCTATCACTCCACCTCACCCACGATGCTCGGGTCCAGCTCAGCTTTCTTATACATCCCATTCTCCCTTTTTTAGAAACTCTTCACCCTCTGGTGGTGTGAAACTCACCCTACGATGATAGAAATTCACAAAGGCTTGAAAGGGTACCAACCTGTCTATCCTGAGAATGAAATCATATGCTGTCATCTCTAAGAGATAGAGGTCCCATAGAATGTGACACCCACTGACCTCTAGGGGGCACTCCTTGCACTGACGCACACCTGCCTTTCTAATTACCGACAAAGAGTGTAGCATCATGATATCAGAAGAAGAAGAAACATAGATCCCAATGATCTCCACAATGAGCATAGATATAAATCAATGTGTAGCACCGGTATCAAAAAGTACTAAAGATAAAACAAAATAAACAACAATATTACCTCCAACAGTGGAAGGTCCGAGATCTTTATCCTTTCGGTTCGGTTGCACTACATATGCCTACCCAGTGCCATGGACCTGCGACATCGCCTGGCTACCCTAAGCTGACCCACCCTACTTTCTCTGAGATCCTGGTGTCTAGCTACCATGACCATGACAACCACCTCGGACTAAATGTCCATACGTATTCCAATTCACTGACTGGTAAGAAGCTGTTGGTCCTGATCCTGCATGTGGAGTCTACACAGAACCCCTCTCACTATTCAATAGTGGAAATGCTCTATAAAAACACTAACAATGACCCATATTGACACAAGATCAGCACTCCACTGGGTCACAGGGACACTGAGGTCTCTTGTTCCCCTGTTTACCACATTGGTATCAAATCACCTAGGCACCTGAAGAATTATTTTGGCCAGTACGTCCATCTTGAGATAAATACATCCACCTCATCCTCTTTCTGGTAGAAATAGTACTAGAGACCACTACTGAACTGCCCTGGTTCGCACCACTAGCATCCTACAGGTTCCACTTAGTAATCAACACCTGGTTCACAATAGCATGCACTGTAGGCAATCTAAAAATGTTCACCAGCACACAGATGTCATATCGAAGACCATCCTTAAAGAGTTTAGACCTCAGTGTCTCATCACATACCAGAATAGGTGAAAAGCACTGTAGCTCGATGAAGAGGGTAGAATAGTCCATCACTGACATGGAACCCTGCTTTAGATTTATGAAATCTCGAGCTTGATCTTCCCTTAGAATCTCTAGAAAAAAAAATTCAGAGAAGAATTCCTCAAAATCTTCCCACGCCATGTCTCAATGATGCTCAATCTGCATGGTAACATCCCACCATATCATGGCGAAATCACACAACATGTAAGTAGAGAGCTTGACCCTCCTCCCAGGAGGCGTCTCTAGATGTTCTAAGATCGTCTTCATTGAACCCAACCATGATTCCGCAGCCTGTGGTCCACCATCCCCTGAAAACGTAGGTGAATGATGCTACTGGAATATATATGTCATCTTTTCTATAGATGTGGTAACCAGAAGTGGTCCCTGGAAAGTCCGCACAAACCATATGAATCCTTCAGGGAACTGCACATCTGCACCTGAGTCCGGTGTAATGGATGGCGCCACATTCTGGCACTAATGGAGGATACATCGGTATCCCATAGCCTATCGTCTCTGGAGTATAATAGTTTCCAATATCATGGCTAATAACTCGGGGTCATCTTGGCGACATGACTCTACATGGTCAAACACACGCCTTAGATCAAGATCATTGTGGACTAAGAACTGGAAATGCAAGAATGGAAAAGGAGAAAGAAAACATTCATGTTTTACAAAACAAGACTACATGGAATGTATAAAAACTACACGGTGTGTTCCCTTAAGTATTTTACATGGGCCTGTACATCTACCAGAACTGGTCGTGTAACCCCCCAAACATATGGCGTGTTGCCCTTAAACACGGTGTGTACTTGAATTTTATTCCCCTACCTGATTCCTTCTACATGGCTAAGCTACACAGTTCCCCTTAGAACAAGGTTACACGACATGTCACACCCACACACGGTGTGTACACCACCCTGTTTCTCCAGCCACACGACCAAGTCCACATGGTCTCTCACTATTCTAGACTACATGGAGTGTCCCATAGGTACACAGTGTGTATTAGACGGGATTTTCTGACCCGTGTTTTTCAAGACACGGCCGGATACACGGCTCACACTACATGGCGTGTTCCAGAATGACATAACGTGTACTTGAAAAGAAAACACCGACCCGTGTTGTTAGCTACATGGTCGGATCCTAAGATTACACTACATGGAATGTTCATAATTGACACGACGTGTATAAGCTATGATAACTCTATCCATGTTGTTAGTTATATGGGCGGACACAGGGTCAAACCTTCATGACATGTACTACTAGTACACATCGTTTTTTACCAAGAAATTCCCTATCCAGTGTCTTTGCGCACACAACCTATGACATGGTTAGATACTACATGGTGTGTACATAAGGTACATAGTGTGTACATAGAAATTTTTCATTTATTCCCGAACAGAAGAGTATGTGACATGTAGTCAAAATTACACAGTGTGTATTCTGAGTTTTTTCAGATAGTAAGCCTTAGAAACTACTCTAGAGTCCAGAAAAACACTGAAATAGACACCAAATCGCTAAATTCTGATCGGTGAGGGCCCATACTCCCCGCGAACGAAAGCTTGAAATATTTTACGTGTTATAACAAAGTAAACAAGTCTATGATCCCCTAAATTCCAGTTGAGGAGGGACCATACTCCTCAATATTTTTTTTTCATTCATTCACAAAACCTTACATAACAATACCCTATCAAATAATTGGTATTTTATCAAGGCATCTATCACAACAGCATGAATTTTCTAGAACAACATCTATCACAACAACATGTAATTTTAATGCATCTATATGGCATGGAAACAATGCATGATATGTGATTCTAATATGTGCCTAAATGATGCATGAGATGGAATAAACTCATCTCATTGGGTTGTAACTAAATAGAACCCAAGTTTAAAATATAAACAGCACACCACAAGTGCATCACCCAATGGTGAAAATCAAATCCACAGTAAAATTGAAAAACAAAAAAAGTTGCAATTAAACAAGGTAGATTGGATTTTCACTATACACGGTTTAGCTACTCACATGAACAACTTATTAACAAGTACCCATTCCTTCATATCCCTGGCTAAAGGATCCAAATAGTAAGTCAAGAGAAAAGAAACCCTCCGATACCACTTTGTACCGTCTAGAATCCGGGTGCCACACAACAGATGCCCCGAACCCGGCTGGTCACATGATCTCAATTGCATTTCCCCAAACACCAGAGGCATCCATCTAGAAATGATGACCTTGGACTAATAGTGGGGAAACTATTCCCTCATTTGTAAAAGTTTAACATAGCAGAACAAAATATAAAACATAAAAAAGAGAAAGAAGGAAACAATATAAACCTGAATAGACAACATGACAAAAATAAAAGATAACAGACAGTCATATGTATGATGATTCAACATGTCACTAATTCTTAAAAAGTAGCCAAAATAGGATACACTGCAATTAGCTACCATACATCACAAAGTACAAGTACAACCAAACAAAACCAAAGTATTTCAACAATAATGCAACAACATTACAAGCCTAAGCTCGATCCCATACTCTCCTATTCCTCTAAAACAATTTTGTACCTATGTAGGTTCCCTTTCCCTTATCATCACCTACAACAATATAATCTGTTTAGTCCCAAGACATGACCCAAATAGGTTGTGAGAAATAAATAGCAATAGGCAACAACCGAAGGACCATGCCCAAATGTCAGTGAAAATGTGCAACCTGAGTCTGCAATAAAGAAATACAGTAAACTAGGAAGTACTCAAAAGTAACCATTCCAACCAGTTATATTGCCAATTTAATAATTATTTAACAATTCCAAGACAATACTTTAGCTTGGTAGGTACAACATATGAAATCACCACAGGGAATATTTAAAGTAAAAATTGTCCTCATACATGCAATCCCTTAGCCTCAGGTAAACAGAAATGAAACCCCTAGGTGACTGCCCTCAGACATAACGAATATTTCCCTCAGGCATACGAGATATTTCACTCAGGCACGGAAGCTACTGCCCTCAGGCATAAGAACGTTTCCCGGAGGCTAAACAAAACCTTTCCCTCAGGCTAAACAAAACATTAACCTCGAGAATTCCATAGGAAAAGAATGTAATCGGGTTGAGTCCAATGCATAAGTAAGAAATTTATATATGTTTCCTCTCAAGTAAACTCAAAACATGCTACAATTACAGTATACCCACGTGTATCCTGACCAAATTACTAAACAAGGGAATCACACCCTCGGGGTGTCCCTAGATCAAAGAAACGATAAAAAAAAATAGTTTATACATAATGAATAGATTACCTATGAAATTCTAGGTATCCAAACAGTCAAGGCCTCTGCCACACAACCCCCTGAACATGGGAACATGGAAAAATGGTACACCAAATCAACTTGACAATTGGAATTAAACACATGACCACCTACCTCTATCTCCTCTGATCGATATACATGAAAGGAGCCTTCTGAAACAACCCTGAATGACGTAGATATGAGATAAATTATTACCCATTCAAACCTAAATAACATACCTTACGAAAATAATTGGAAGGAAAGATTCAAGAAGAGGGAAGTACTTACTTACACGGTTCAAATGAGATAGACGATAGAAGAATCAGAGTCCCGCTGTGCGATCAAGAGATCCTTCAAGTCCCAACCTCCTCTCCTGTGGATCTAGTTGAGTTCTCTGCCTGCTCTGCCGAATATGGAAGCTACGGCCTATTTTTAACAAAAAACCATAACTACACGGCATGTACTCTCAAGTATACGGTGTGTACTTTCCATTTTTAACTATTCCACTAGCATCTTCTTTCCACCACATCACTATTTATCTTCTGAATTGATTACATGGATTGTATTACTAAATACACGGCATAAACTATCATTCCTCTGGCAGCTACTTTCACCGCCTTACTGTTCACCTGCCGACGGATTACACGACGTGTATTACTAAGTACACGACAAGTAGTTAGTTTTTACACCCTTAATCTCCCAAAATCATACACGCCCAATACCCTCATCCCACACAGCCAAAGTACATGGTGTGTGTATAAAAGTACATGGTGTGTACCTATAAATTTAGGGATTTTTCCCATATTTACCTTGTTTTCTCAAAAACACTTAATAAAAAAGGAAAGGAAGAAACCCATACCTCATGAATAAGAACTGGGTTCTTACAATCTCAGAATCCAGAATTAGTATCAAATACACTATACAAAGAACGTATCAATAAGTACTGGATTCATAGCCATGAGTCCAAGGAATAATAGTTAGTTTAAGAGAAAGGTTAGGAAAAATTTATAGATTAAGATGTTTGTTGAGGAAAGTTTATGTTATGATATGTTAAGGTTTTTCATAATATCAATATTAAAGACAAACCTATAAGAAAATATATATTTTAACATTGAGGTAGTAATTTACATTTTATATGGGGATTAAGATAAGATATATTTATTTAAAACCCTATGAATAAGTCTAAGAAATAATTATAAGTATAGGATAACATATCAATGTTTTGGTAAAGTAGAGGTTTTGTGGTTAACCTAGAAATTACATTATTTTATGTACACATCAAGTGGATACATGTTATATCACTAATATAACTTGGGGTAATAAATGTTACATGGGAAGATTAGATATTAACTCGATTGTCACATGATGAATGACAAATATGAATAACTGTACACATGGTTTAAAACTCCAAGTAGATATTCTTTTGTTTATTTACATTCTCTTTATGAACCACTATGTGCGATTTGAATATGTTTTGGTTAGATAACCTAATAGATAAGTGGCCATGAAAAACATATATTTAAACATAAATTTTCCTAAATTAATGTACATATTAATTGATATGTTCTTTAAAGTATAAAGAATCAATTAGATTTTAAGAGAATAGATTTAATTAATTTTTGATTTTAGAATATTTCATGAAAATTAACGGTAATTTGAGTTCTCTATCATGAGGGTTAGGTTAAAATTATAAGATAACCCAACTCAATTTAACAATGGTTGATCTAATAAATTTATAGACTAAACCAAAAATGATATATGTTAAACTGAGGGTTATATAGGTTGAACCATGTCTGATACAAGTTGAGTTGTAAGAACTATAGGCTAACATGATATTTTTTTTAACGTCATAAAACAAGATGTTAAATTTTCTTATGTTTATTTATGACAATTCATATATAGTGATTTTCACTTGTGATCACATTATTGGTTTTAGTAATGGCTAAAAAACATGTTATGAATGTATTCCATGGAAAAGTAGGGAACCAAACCAATGAAAATCTGAATGGAATAAGTGTTGGGGTGAAAAATATTATGATTATTATAAAAAAATATAAATAGTTCTGATTAAAAATATGGACATATTGAAAATCAAAAACACGCAAATAAAGAAAGGGATGTACTCTCATATAAACATTAGTAAGAAAGGTAATTAAGTAATGAATATTCAATTTTATGTACATAAAAAATATAAGAATATGAATGAGGGGAATTTATTTAAAGGTATAGGTAAATGGTGTATGTATGGAGATGAATTTCATTAGACTCACATGTTTAAGGAAAATAGAGAAGCTATAAAAATCTATTAGATTAATTGTAAGAGTGTTGGGAATAAAGTGACACAGTATCCCAATCCAAGGGTTAATGAGGGTGATAGTCATCAACAACCATGTGAATAAGGAAAATACTATGAAATTACGAATAATGTAGTGGATAATAATTTTTCACTCTAGATTTTTTGGTGTCAAATTTCATGTATGTTTTCAACAACTACTAGATATTGAGTTATAAATAAATACTTTTAGTGGTATTATTATCATATAAATCATTTTCAAGGTTTGTGAGAATTTATTCATTATAGATTTTGATATTCTTACCTCTATAAAATTTTATGTGAAATTAATAATGTGTTATCCCTATTTATAAAGTGATTATAACAATTTATGATATAGAAAAATCTCATTCCACATCATAAATAAACCCATGATCATCTTGTAGTGTACGGATAGTTCTGAGTTCCCTATAGAAATGTCTTTAATATTATGAGTAGTATTATAAGGAAGTAATTTATTATGGGGGGTGTAACACCCATATATTATAATACATGACTTCCCTTATATGATAAAAATTTATTCGATAACTTTTTCCCCATAAAGCACTAAACTAAAAAGAAATTATAATATATTTAAATAAAATATAAATATTTATTTATGATTGTAAAAACAGAGTATTTGAATTAGTGGTAATAAATAAGAGTAACCACATTTTGAAATATATGTAAAAATAAAATAACAGAAACTTTTAATATTTATGAAATTCAATTAGTTTAAATAAAATAATTAAAAAGATCATTTTTAAAAAAAGTATTTTTTAACAATTTCCTTTTTATATGTATTGAATTTATATTACCCGAAATTTATGATTAATAATGATATATTATGTTTTAGATTAATAATTTGTTAACACCAATTTAGTTGGTAAATTATATGAAATAAGACAAAAAAAATTGACATTTGAAAATGTATTTTTCTAATAAAAAATGTTTTTCATAATATTGAATGATTTTATTAAAAAATTAAATTTATAAATGCTCAGATTTTTGAATTTGAAAAAATGAAAATTAATTTCTGATTAATAATATTAATTTAGGATTAAGATGAATTTGGGGGATTTTACTGAAATAGTTGGTTTTTAGGTGAATAGTTAAAAATATTGATTTGGTTAATAACTGTCACTTTAATGAAATTATCAAAATAAAATAATGATGTAAATGTTTTTGAATAATTTCTATATTACATATATAAGTAAAATACATAATTTAAAATTACTCTGATATTTTTCTAGAAATCTAGTATATCTTTTTGAAAAAAGAAGCAATATTTAATTCTAAATTTTTAATCCGTTATATTAAAAATTATTTTTCATCCTATTTAGAAATAAAATGTTTCAAAATGGATTTCATATTTTATATTTAAATTATCATATTATCTAATAATTATATTTCAATTTATGCCATAAAATTTTGATTACTATGATTTATGTTGAAGATAATGAAAATAGTAAAAGTGTTTTTAAAAAAAAATAGTTGTATCAATGTTGTGTAATATTTATAAAAAAATTAGTCTATATGAAATGATTAATATAAAATTAATTATAGAAACATATGTATATAAATTAAAAAAAACTTTAATTGGTAACCAATAGTAAAAATGATTAACGACGCTTAATGGCCAAAACACCATTTTTCGATAAAAACTATTTTTGTATATATATAAAAATTAATATAAAAGATAATTTTATTTAATTTAAATATATTAAATTGGTATTAAAATTATTTCCAAAACATCAATATTTGGTAATATTATTACCTTATAATTTTAAATAAAATATAAATTACTTAGTTAGAAAGTAATTACAAAGGTAAAAATAAAAAATATTAAAATGTAGAAATCTATGATAAAAGACCAAAAACCTAAGTTTAAATAATTTTTGATCATTTATCAACCAAATATCATAAAAAATCTAATATTATAAACTTTTTTAGTTATTAACCATTTAATAATGTAACGATATCATCGAAGGGTAAAGGGTATTTCCAAAAGTGTACTTATCTTCACATAAAAAAGGAGATCACTTCCACACTTCATAATTACACTTACCATTAAATGTTTCATTGGAAATATATCTAAAATAACTCTAATAGAGTTAATTTTTTGACCCTTATGCTCATTCTCTCTATAATTCATCCCTAGTCCTTTATTTTTAAGAATATATCCAAGAGAAGATCAAGTCTCCAACACAAGTATTACATACTTTTTCAAATTTAATTTATAATATTTATACTAAAAACTATTTATATTTATAAAAATATAATAAAAAAAGTATCATTATTATACTTATATTGTAATATATTAATGTAAAAACAATTATTTATTCTGCCCCATCAACTAAGGAAAACAAATGCGGGGTAAATGTTCATGTGTAGACTACCACCTCCACAATGTAAAGCCTTCCATTTTTCATAACCACAAGTAATGATTTGTTTCAATGATTATATTTATTAAAAAATATGATATCTAAAATATAATTATTATCATAAAATTTTATATTATCATATACTTTATTTCCCCATCAATTTAGAAATGGAATCCTAAATCATGCGTACATGAGGACTACTACCTCTATGATCCTTGAGTTTAATATTTCAACACCATCAATACTGGATTGATTTAAAAGTATATTTACTATGAAAAAATTATTTCCATAACTCTATTAACATTTTTGATAATATGAATCTATTTTACAACACATTAAACCATGGTCAACATACATAAAGAGTTTCATATAATTAACTAAAAAACCACAAGTAATATATACATGAAAGAAAAATATATAATAAATAAAGATAATATAATAATAAATGGTATAAATTTAATTAAATATAGAATAATAATCATTTCAATAAGGTATATCAGAAACTTATTATGATTATTTACGATGTTAGGATCATTCACAGAGAAAATAATGAACATGTTAAGAGTTTTCATCTCAAGGTCCTATATTTGAGACATGTTTGATATTATACACATAATTTCATTTATATAGAGTTCATAATACCTATTTTAGAAATAATATCATAAATTATTTTTTAATCCTAATATTTTATGTTTAAGTAAAATCCCTCCTATTCAAGGGGCTTTAATTAAAATGTTTCTCATGTCGTAACTGTTATTTGTCTCAAATATAAATTCCCTAAGAGATGTTTATGTAATGAAAAATACTGTACTTTTAATGGTGTATTAAATTCCCATGGATGTATCATTATTATATATTTTTATTCATGTTAATCAATATTAAAAATCATTTTCTTTTCATTAAATGCATTTTACGCGTTTGTTACCCCTATTTGAGAACTTTTGGTAACCCAACTTTTATATATTGAGTTATGATTGTCCTATTGAACATAAAATTTTTGTATATTCCACTAATTGATTATATTGTGTGGTATTTTATTATTTATAGTAAATTAAATTTCAACTATTCAATATAACTTTTTAAAATATTTCTTACCTTCATAAGTATGTTTCAAAAAATGAATATTAATAGCTCTTATCTTTATTACATATGTTATATTATTTCATCTTGACCTTCTTTCTTCCATGTTTGGATTCCCCAACCAAAATATTTTATTTCATGATAATTTATCTCTCTATCTATATATATATAGAAAATGATATTTCAAAACAATGAAATGATTTTAAATCTTTCTACAATGTGATTTTTGAACAAAGGTATTTTTCTATTTATTAAAACAAGATTTTTCCATTCGCATTCATCTGTTTTTTCATCCTATACACATTTATACAAGATAAAAATTATGTATTTAAAATGAATTTTTATTGAATATTATATTTAAAATAAATGGGTTTCAATGATTTTTCACTTCACCTTTGGAAAAATATTTTTCTAAGTGACCTGTAACATCATCTTTTATATCAATGATTTAAAAATATTTTCTAAAAGATATTTTATGTTTTCATATCCTTATTCCTTTTTATTTTAAAAAATATTTTTCAAAATAGGGTTTATATTTCTATATTTATACTATAATATATTTATATGATTTTTTGGTATGATCTCATTGTACTAAAAATCCAATTTCTGAAATTTTATTTTGTAGAATCATTCAATAATTATTTTTTCATGGATGTTTTTCTTATATTTCAGTATACTTATAAGTTTCCTTTATTACACGGGGATTATGAAATTTTAAAATCATCCAATTTCATTCTATAGAAGTATTATAATATTTTAATCCCTTTTAATATGGGGTAAATTAATGAAATTATGTAAGTATTTATTTCTTACAGATGCTTATAGGAACCATGACTATGTATTGTTTGACCATCAACCTTAATTGTTTTTGTATGTGTTATGATCATGTTAAACCTTTTAATAAAATTAGATAATTAATTGAAATTGTTTTTTGTAAAGACCTGGAAATTTCAAGGAATCATGTTTCTTAAATTCTTTGGAATTTTACGAGTCTGCGGATTCTGACAGTGCCTGAATCCGAGGCCCAATGTGCCTGAAATCAATTTCTGAAGTTTTTTTAGGGTATGTTCAGTAAACGTGCATGCGGGTTTTTCTTGTCTTTTAATAATGTGTTCAGAATTAAAATCTAAGGGCATCGATGAACTCGCAGCGCCAGTATTAGCTTAGGGAGACCTTTAACACAGTCGCGTTTGGTCGGGAGTAGAATTTTTATTTTTGGGTTTCTTACTAAATTAAGTAAAATTGTTGTGTACACAATTTTATTTTTAAAGGTGGTGGTTAAATCCACCAAAGGGAGGTTGGAGGTGGGGCCCACACCCCACATAACCTCCCATGGGAGGATAATGTGCCGTGGGGCCCACACAAGCACCTAACCCCACTTTAACACCTTAAACCTTTGGGATCCCCATTAATGTGCCAACTCATCCATGTTTTAAATTTATGAAACCTTTGGAATTATTTCCAACCCAAGAAAAATTAATTAAGTGAATCACTTAATTAATTGTTCGTGTGTTTGAAATATTTTGAAAGGCATGGAAATATTATTATAATATTGGGAGTATTTTATTTCATTTGCGTTGGAAAATATTCTTTTGGGGAGGCTCTAGAGAATTAGAAGAATGGTGTTCCCCTCTCGACGATGAACATCGTTCTTCAATGAAGAACATCTCCGGAAAAGAACACGAATAACTTCTCCAATGACATTTCCTCTTTAGAAGCACCTCGACGTCAACAGAATTGAAGTCTGTATTCCGCAATTCCTGACCTCCGTGACGCTTGTCTACTGCGGCTCATCGACGTGCAACTTCATATACGAGGTAGGGGTTTTGAATAATTTTAAGTGAATTAATTTTCTCGTTCTTGTTGAATCTTTTGGAATGTCTTCGGACAACTGCTACCACCTAACGTGGAGGGCACATGCTGAACGAACAAGAACCAACAACCCTTCATTTAACCTTGTTTTTATTCACGATGGAGGCGGAGATGGAAGAGGTGGCAGCGACCGGATTTGATGACGACCGAAGGTGGACGAGATGACAACGGCCGCGCGCCGGCCTGTTAGAGGACCGCACCATCGGGTGCCACACAGGAAGAGGAGAATGTGGCCTCCAACAGGGCCGTTCAGCTGGAGAAGACCTGGCCGATGTCACGATCGGCCAGGCTAGAGAACCGTGACTCCTCTTGGCGCCGCACTGCGAAGAACCGCAGCCCTCTTCAGTGGGCCGCTTCGGCGAACAAACTGGCCAACTCGTCCACCAGCTGGGCGGAAGGAACCATGACGCATATGGGCTCCACGCGCGGAGGATCCGCGGCATGCAACCACGAGCCGCTCGCACCGGTGAAGACCGGCCGACTTCGACCAGCCGATCATGAGGGGCAGCGCGGATCGACACCACCATTTCAAAAATACAGGGGGCCATGCCCCCTACTCCGCACGACCGGCTAGCCGAGCCATGCCCCACCGCACATGACCGCATTCCATCGGGCTGGGCCGCGCCTCACCGGGCCGGGCCGCACCCAATCAGGCAGGGCCGACCCCTCAGCCAGGTCTGACCCGCCGAGCCAGGACAAGTCGACCCGCCAGCCCACAAGGCTTGATGGGTCGGGCCCGTTACACTTAAACGTTAATATTTTCTAGACCAGGCGTTCGATCGACACGACGTCTGCAGTGTTGGGACCCTTGCGATGCAGTCCATTTGTGATAATCTAAGTGAGTTTTTGACAAATTTGGAAAACGACCGGGTTTGGAGAAAACATAATTCTAACTGGGCCCCTCGAATGGAAAAGTCAACAACTGTCAGACCGAGCGTCTGATTGATGCACTATCTATCACATTGGGTTTATTTTGATGAGACAGATCTTTGGGATACATCAACTCTATAATTCTTGACAGTTGATTTTTCAACCCATTTGACTCAAGGAGCGGACCCTCCCAGAATCAAGCGTGCTGTCTACGGGAACCCTAGAGCTGGCTGCGACTGTGTCGACTACTGTACTAGAATCCTATGTGGGTTTGACAACGATGACTACTGTTCTTGTATCCTATGTAGGTCCGTCAGTTTGACCTCTATACTTGTATCCTATGTGGGTCCGACAGAGTATCTGGTCTTGTATCCTCTGTGGGTCCAACAACTTAGCTTGTCTTGTATCTTGCGTGGATCCGACAACTTAGAGGAATCAGTGGATACATCTGATCATCTCTATCACTATATGAAAGATGTATACCTGTGTGATTTGAGTCTTGAATTTCAGTCATTATCATTGATGTGGTTGACTTTACATCCGGTGTGGGCTGGGTTGTGCTTGGGATCGAGAGTTGGAGCCGAAATAAGATTTATATCATCGGAATATGTATGGGAACATACCTAAGTAGGGTTGGTTGATACTTCGTGTTTGTATCTCTCTTCTGTGGTTTATCCTACATGGATTTTCAGAGATCTTCGGGGGTATCAGAGTCCCTACTGAGTATCATATACTCACCCCTGCACGGGTTATGCCCGCACTACGTTGTCTTGGATGCAGACGACAGACAACACTGATCGAGGTAGAGACATGTAGAGATGGACGGTACCTGTAGATGGACTACTAGGCGAGACGTACACAGAGCAGACGGATGGACTGAGGTGCTCAAGAGGCCATCTGTACCCACCCTTTAGGTGGGATTCCAAGAGGATGACTTAGTAGTTTCTATTTTACTTTACTGCAGATGTACTAGTTTTTCAGTTGTACTGTACTTACTGTTGGGCTTGTATTTCTGGCCCCTTTCCTTTCAACACGTACTTTTGTATACAGTTTTACTTAGTGCTTACTTCGGTTTCATACTCTATTGTGTTTTTTTCTTTTTATAAAGGCAATTCCCCCCCTGTATAGGGATTTATGCCTTTGGTGCTAGTCACCAGCCCCTGGCTTATGGAAGGCAGGCTTGGGGTAGTCACGGCACGGGCCCCGAGGACGAGTCGTGACAAATTGGTATCAGATGAGTCGGTTCTACCGCAGAACTCAGGAATCCGATCATTCTTTTCTATGTAGAAATAGTGTTAAGAGTATTGCGTGTGGTTTTCAGTACCAGGGAGTCTATTGTTGGTTTAGAGACCGACGTATCCATACACTATGACCTTGATCTCTGATTTCCGACTCAGTGCACGAAAACACTGATTGCATTTGTGTTTCAAAAATTTTCTTTGTGATTACTTGGTGTCAGCTCACCAGGTATACTGTTTGACCATGGAACACCTTTTTCTTTTCAGGATGGCCCCATGAAGGCAACCATCTAGGTTTGTGAGTTACACAAGAGATGGTAGCCCACCGAGCGATGAGGCCTCAGTGCAGGGCCCCATCACAGCGGAGGCACTAGCGGTACCACTCCCCGCTGGGCCACCGATACCACCATCCCCAGCAGCAGAGAGTGCATGCATCCTGAGTGAATTGCACGAGTTCCAGTGACAGAGGACGACTAGGTTCCACAGAGAGACGAACCCACATACAGTTGAGGATTGGATGGAGGTTGTCGTGAGAGTTTTCATATTGGTAAGGATGCCATCTGACCTTATGGCGATCCTTTCCGCGAGTCTCCTGTACGAAATAGTAGATAGATGTTAGATCCTGATTCTCCAGGTGCATGAAGAGGCATATTTACTCTGGACAGACTTCGAGAGTCTCTTCCGCTCGGAGTTTGTTCCAACCACCCTTCGTGCAGTTCAGATTCAGGAGTTACTTCATCTGCAACAGGGCATCATGATAATAGAACAGTACTCAACGAGGTTCACCGACCTTTCACACTACTCCAAAGATATGGTACGAGACCTGTTATTCAGGGCCCAGAAATTCGAGCAGGGACTCAGGCATGAGATCAGGGATTCGACTATTTCCCTTAGCATATCGACGCAAGTGGGGGTGCTGGAGTGAGCCCTTCTAGTGGAGAGTTTTCTCGATGACCAGTTACCATTGGCGAGACCTTCAGTAGGACGACACGTAGCAGAGTATTCTATATCCGGTAGTAGAAAGACGTCAGAGAGGTCCAAGAGGACCAGGCCATTAGGTGGGAGACCTCAGGATACAGGTTCAGTTGTGAGGGGCACACAAAACAGAGCCAGACTAACGAGGAGCAGGCAGTGCTATGCATGCGGTGGGCAGGGACACATGGATCATGACTACCCGACCATCCATGCAGATGAGCAGAAGACAGTAGAGGGACCTCTCAGGCAGAGGCAGAGGTTCGACCGTGGTGGTCTGTCAGGAGTATGTGGACGAGGCAGAGGAGCTGGTCAAGCAATGGGTGGTGGACGACGTTTCAAGGCTCCACCACAACCACCATCAGGAGGTCCACCCCGACCATAGGGAGTTGGAAGATTGAGGTGGTATTAGCTCCACGAAGTTGAGGTCTATGACCACGGTGTACCTGAGATGATCCTACGTACTATCTGTGTCTACTCCACCCAGACTGTAGTACTTATAGACACAGGTGCGATTCATTCTTTTATTGCCGCTGCCCTTGTTTGGAGCACGAAGATTCCGACAGAGTTGTTGTATCAATCCTTACGGCTAGATATTCCTACGAGAGAAGACTAGATGATTACGCACTAGTGCCGAAAGTGTGAGCTTACTCTAGGAGGCGAGAGATTTGGCTGGAATATTCTTGTAGCGGCGTCGAGGCCTTACGACACCATCTTGGGTATGGACTGGTTATCCACAGTTCATGCTCAAATTGACTTTATAAGGTGTAAAGTGTGGTGTGTCCACACGTATGGGACTAAGTTCACCTTCAACGATGAGAAGGGAGCCTTTGCAGTGCAAGATGAACTTACACATAGGATAGGGAAGCCGATCACACATCAGTTGGCTAGTCTCATCCTTGGAGCGGTTGATGTGCGGAGTCTGAGTTTTCTTGTTGTGGTGGATCTGTATGCAGATGTTTTCCCTGATGACGTTCCAAGATTACCTCCTCACAGAGAGGTAGAATTATACATAGACCTGTACCCTGAGACAACACTGATATCTACTCCAGGATATTAGATGGCTCCCGCTGAGCTTCGTGAGCTACGGGTACTGCTGGAGGACATACATGGGAAGGCATTTATCCGACCTAGTGTTTCACCCTAGGCTTCTACGATTTTGTTCACCAAGAAGGAGGATGAGAGCTTATGAATATGTGTCGACTACCATTGCCTGAAACAGGTGACCGTGAAGAACAAGTACACACTTCTAAGGATTGGCGACCTCTTTGATCAGCTCAAGGGAGAACAATGTCTCTCAATGGTAGACCTCAGGCCAGGATATCACCAGCTCAGAGTTTGAGATGAGGATGTGAAGAAGACAACCATCAGGTGTCAGTATGGCCAATACAAGTTCTTGGTTATGCATTTCGGCATAACCGAAACTCCAGCGGTGTTCATGAGTCTCATGAACAGGATCTTCCAGGCTTACCTTGATCGATTTGTCGCAGTCTTCATCAACGACATACTGAGTTACTCGACTACTGAGAAGGAGCACGCCTACCATTTGCAGGTATTACTGGAAACAATCCGAGAGCACCAGCTTTATGGAATGCTCTTGAAGTTCCAGATCTGGACTCGAGATTTCCACTTCATGGGACAAGTCATCTCGGAGGTTGGGGTAGTAGTGGATCCAGTGAAGATCTTGGCAGTACTCGCTTGGGAGCCACCCAAGAGTGTGACAGAGGTACAGAGTTTCCTTGGTCTAGCTATGTAATATCAGAGATTTGTTCAAGACTTCTTCAGAGTTGCAACACCGATTTCATCTTGGATGAAGAAGGGGATACCCTTCGTGTGGTCAGATAGATGCTAGCAGAGCTTTCAGGAGCTGAGACCGAGGTTGACTAGTGTGCGCATCTTGAGGCTACCCGAGTAGGGAGTAGGGTACGTAGTTTACTAGGACGCATCAGGGACTGGACTCAGGTGTGTCCTGATGCAGGAGAGAGAAGTGATCGCGTATGGTTCATGGCAGTTGAAGCAACATGAGCAGAACTACGCTACCAATGACATAGAATTAGCAGCAGTGGTCTTCGCCTGGAAGATGTGGCGGCACTATCTGATGGGCGAGCGTTTTACAGTCTACTCTGACTACCAGAGTCTTAGGTATATCTTCTCGCAGAAGGACCTAAACCTGAGACAACAAAGTTAGCTCGAGTTCCTTCAGGACTATGACTTCGACATAGTATATACTCCATGGAAGGGGAACATTGTAGTAGATGCTCTCAGCAAGAGATCGGGAACTCAACTACGAGGAGAGGCGATAGATCAGTTGGACACGTTGCAGATATCCTCTGTGGATAGAGAGGGAGAAAAATTTCTTCAGCCTCTCATAGTCACTCCTACACTTATTTAGCGAGTTAGAGAGGCACAACGTGGGGACTTTGACTGTGAGACATGACGTGCTCAGATATCCACAGGGCAGACGCCTGATGGATTTTATGAAGGTGGGGAGAACGTTATCCTTTTTAGAGGATGCACCATGGTACCAGCTGCATTACAGGAGGATGTGCTGAGGAAGTTTCACACTTCCCCTCTAGCGGTACATCCAGGAGTGGTAAAGATGTATCAGGACCTCAGACGATAACATTGGTGGCTGGGTATGAAGAAGGCAGTAGCAGAGTTCGTTTCACGATGCCTCACTTGTCAGCAAGTGAAGGTGGAGCACTAGGTACCAGCAGGCTTGGTACATCCCCTAGAAGTCCTAGAGTGAAAGTGGGATGAGATATCAATGGATTTCATGATGGGGCTTCCACATACATCCAGAAAACACAACTCTATCTGGGTGATCATATACCGGCTCACCAAGTCGGCCCACTTCTTACCGATCAGAGAGCAGGGCTCAGTAGAGATCTTGGGACGCCTCTACATTCGGGAGATCATACGGCTTCATGGTGTACCATTTACTATCATCTCTGATCGAGATGCTCATTTCACTTATCGGCTACGGAAGGGGTTACAAGAGGCTTTTGGGATGAATCTTCTCTTGAGCACCGCCTTCTATCCTCAAACAGATGGTCTGACTGAGAGGACCATTCAGACTCTCGAGGACATGATCCGTGCATGTGTCCTCGACTTTGGTCGCTGCTGGGAGGATCACTTACCCTTGCTCGAGTTTGCGTACAATAACAGCTATCACTCCACCATCAGAAAAACACCTTACGAGGCATTGTACGACCAACCTTGTAGATCACCTCTATGTTTGACCAACCTAGGGGAGTCAGCACTTATAGGTCCAGAGATGGTGCAGGCTATGATGGAGAAGGTGCAGATCATCTAGGAGAGGATTAAGACTTCACAGAGCAGACATAAGTCCTATGCTGATAGGAGACGAAGACCGTAGGAGTTTGAGGATGGAGACCACATTTTCCTACAGGTCTCAACTCGACGAGGTCTACAGAGATTTGGCCAGGGCGACAAGTTATCTCTGAACTTTATCGGGCCATTTCTGTTCCTCATCAGGGTAGGCGAGGTGGGTTACCGCCTGGCCCTTCTACCTCAGTTGCACCGGGTGCACGGCGTCTTCCACGTATCTCAGCTGAGGAGATACGTGCACGACCAATCCGACATTGTTGACGATGGGGAGCTATACATCGATGACGGGGAGACATTCACGGAGGTCCCAGTGGAGATCAAGGATCGACCGGAGCGGGACCTACTTGGAAGGTTGATTCCTTTGGTGTGCGTTCGCTGGCAGCACGAGAACCACCAAAAGAGAATATGGGAGCGGGTGGCTCAAATGCATGCTCAGTACCGACTTTTGTTTCCCTAGTGTATGTTGTAGCTTTATGGGGATGTAAAACCCTGATTTGGGGGTAATGTAAAGAACCATAAATTTCAAGGAAATATTTTTTTTAAATTCTTTGAAAATTTATGTGTCCGCGGTTTCTGACGGCGCCTGATTTCGAGGCCCGGTGTGCCCGAAATCAATTACTGAAGTTTTGTTCGGGTACGTTCAGTAAACGTACGTGAGAGTTTTTCTATCTTTTTAACCAGTGCTCGGAATTAAAATCCGAGGGCACCAATGAACTCGCAGCATTAGTATTCGCTTAGGGAGACCTTTACCATAGTTGCGTTTGGTCCGGAGTAGATGTTTTACTTTTGGGTTTCTTACTAAATTAAGTAAAACTGTTCTGTACACAATTTTATTTTAAAGGTGGTGGTTAAATCCACCAAAGGGATGTTGGAGGTGGGTCCCACACCCCACATAACTTTCCATGGGAGGATAATGTGTGGTGGGTCCCACATGACCACCTATCCCCCTTCAACCCCTTAAACCTTTGGGATTCCCATTAATGTGCCAACTCATCCATGTTTTAAATTTATGAAACCATTGGAATTCTTTCCAACCCATTGAAAATTAATTAAGTGAATCACTTAATTAATTGTTCATGTGTTTGAAATATTTTGAAAGGCATGGAAATATTTTTATAATATTGGGAGTCTATTATTTTATTTGTGCTGGAAAATATTCTTTTGGGGAGGCTCTGGAGAATTAGAAGAAATGTGTTTCTCTCTCGACGAAGAATACCATTCATCAATGAAGAACATATCCAATGTAGAATGAAAATAACTTCTCCAATGACGTTTCCTATTCGAGCGCACCCCAAAGTCAACAGAATTGACATCCGTATTTCGTGACCCCTAACCTCTGTGATGCTCGCCTTCTGTGGATCGTCGATGTGAAACATCATATACGAGGTAGGGGTTTTGAATAATTTTAAGTGAATAAATTATCTTGTTCTTGTTGAAAATTTTATAATGTCTTCGACCAACTGCTACCACCTAACGTAGCGGGCGCGGGACGAATGAACACAGCCCGAAAACCCTATGTTGATCCTTGTTTTTATTCGTGATGGAGGCGGAGATGGAAGAGGTGGCGACCACCAGAGTTGAAAATGACCAAAGGTGGAGGAGGTGACGGCGGCCGTGCGCTGGCCCATTAGAGGACCACACCATCGGGCGCTGCACGGGTGGAGGAGACCGCAGCCTGTAACGAGGTCATTCAGACAAAGATTAACCGGTTGGTCTCACGATCGTCCGAGCTGGAAGAAACCGCTGGCTAAAACCGACTGGGCTGGAGAACCACGACGCCTATTGGTGCCACACTATGGGGAACTACGGCCCGCTTCCACGGGCCACTTCGGCGGACGAACAGGTCAGCTCGTCGGCCGAATGGCCAGAAGGAACCACGACCCGCAACTGTGGGCCGCTCTTATCGATGAAGACTGCTCGACTTTGGATGGCTAGGTAGAAGGGTGGAACCGCTCGACACTGCCATTTCAGAAAAACTAGGGGTCGTTCCCCCTGCTCTGCTTGGCCAGCTGGCCGAGCCGCGGCCAGCCACGGGCCGGGCCACCTACCACCGGGTCGGGCTGTGCCACATTCCACTGGGCCGGGCCACGCCTCACCAAGCCGGGCCACACCCCATTGGGCTTGGCCAACCCCACAACCAGGTTGGACCCACCGATCCAGGACTGGCTGACCCGCCTACCCACTGGGCTTGACGGGCCGGACCATTTACACTTAAACATTAATATTTTCTAGACCAGGCGTCCGATCGACGCGCCATCTGCGGTGCTGGGACCCTTGTGATGAGGAATTAAATTTATGATACTGTAAGTGAGTTTTGGAAAACTTTGGAAAATGGCCGGGTTTGGAACGATCATAATTCCAACCGAGCCCCCAGAACGAAAAAGTCAATAACTCTCAGACCGG
The DNA here is from genome assembly GCA_963277665.1 of Viscum album. Lineage (NCBI taxonomy): Eukaryota > Viridiplantae > Streptophyta > Magnoliopsida > Santalales > Viscaceae > Viscum > Viscum album. The sequence continues at coordinate 1,928,244,576 of OY728152.1, read as the reverse complement.
GCATCCGATTGACACGCCGTATATCGCGTTGGGTTATTTTTATGCGACATAACTTTGGGATACATAAAATCTGGACTTCATGATAGTTGATGTATCAAAATCTTTGACTCGCGGAGCAGACCCTCCTGGAATCGAGCGTGATGTGTTAGGGAACCCAAGAGCTGGCTGCGACTGCGTCAACTACTGTACTAGAATCCTCCCTGGGTTCAACAACTATGACTGCTGTATTGGAATCCTCCATGGGTTTGACAGTGATGACTATTGTTCTGGAATCCTGTGTGGGTTCGGCTGTTTACCTCTCTATTTGTATCCTGTGTGGGTCCAATAGAGTAGCTGGTCTTGTATCCTGTGTGGGTCCGATAGATTATATGGTCTTGTATCATGTGTGGGTCCGACAACTTATATGAATGAGTGGCTACATCTAATCATCTCTATCATTATACGGAGGATGTATACCTGTGTGAGATGAGTCTAGAATTTCAATAATTATCATTGATGTGGTTGACTTTACTTCCTATGTGGACTGGGTTGTGCTTGGGCTCGAGAGTTGAACCCGAATTGAGATTGAAGACTTAGGTATATGTATGGTCATATACGTAAGTAGGGTTGGTTGATACTTCGTGTTTTTATCTCTCTTATGTGGTTTATCCTATGTGGATTCTGGGAGACATTCAGGGGTCTCGGGGTCCCTACCGAGTATCGTATACTCACCCCTGCATGGGATATTCCTACACTACATTACGTTGGATAAAGATGACAGACAACACTGATCGAGGTAGAGAGTTGTAGAGTTGTATGGTACTCAGAGATGGACAACTTGGTGAGACGTACACGGATCAGACGGATGAACCGAGGTGCTAAGGAGGCCATCTGTACCCACCCTGCAGGTGGGATTCCTGGAGGACGACTTAATAGCTGCTGTTTTACTTTACTGTAGTTGTACTAGATTTTTAGTTGTATTGTACTTACTATTGGGCTTGTATTTATGGCCCCTTTCCTTTCATCATTTACGTTTTTATACAGTTTTACTTAGTTCTTACTTCCATTGCGTACTCTATTGTGTTTTTTTACTTTTTATAAAGGAAATTCCTTCCCAGTATAGGGATTTACACCTTTGGTGCTAGTCCCCAGCCCCTGGCCTATGGAAGGTGGGCTTGGGGTAGTCGCGGCACGGGCCCTGAGGACAGGTCGTGACATTTTTTATTATTGAATGTAAATTTGGGTAGATTATTTGTTAACATTATTTATTTCTTATTTTATAGATAGTCATGTTTGTATTCAGCCAGAGGGTCCTTAAGGAAAGACATGGAATTTATTTTCTTTTATTGTGGTGAATGAATTAGATATAAAAAAGTGATGGGTGTATCGTAAATTTATATATCCCATAGATAAGTTGATATGTCTTTATAGAAAAATATTTCTTGGGTTTAAGGGCATAATATTCCCCATATCATTATAATGTTTTAGAGAAAGGCCTTGAAAGTACGTTCTTGATGTCTAGAATTATGAATTCCATCAGTATGAAATCAAAAGATTAATTTTATCTTATTTCATTAATTGTAATTGATATATCATACTCTCAGTTTTAGTTGATTATGTAATTATTTTGATAATTTAATCCTTCCACAATATATATTCCATGATTATTTTTTTGGTAGCATTATTTATATTTTTCCCATACTTATAATTTGATCTCACCCATTCCTTATGTTTCCACTACCAATGCTAGGAATAAAAGTAAAATAATTAAATTCTTAAAAGGATAACATTAGTCAAAGATTTTGTGTGATATATTAAAGACACATTATATAAAAATTAATTTTTTAATTATTGGAAAAATGTCAGTTTCATATAAAGAACATGAATTTTTAGCTATTATTTTACACTATTTCTCTAAAATTAAGAACCTAAATGGTCTTGGGGATGTATATAGTTCAATAATTTCCTTGGGTTATGTAATTATATGATACTTTTTTTTTGGAATTACACTTGGTGTCAAATAAAATATGAAAATTATGTGTTATACGCAACAAATCAAGGAGTACAGGTTTGGGGCATCACATAAACCTTCAAAATAAAAATCACCCATATATATAAAGTCTATTTTAACAAGAAAAAATCAGTATCCCAAAAATATATTAAATAAATCATGGAAAAATATGAGTTTCATGAAAAACATATATAGAACATTATATAACCTATTAGGGGAAATAAATTAGATAGAGGGTTAAAGGATCCCCAATCTAACACACAAAGATTTTAGGGTGTTAGAAGAAATGAATAATACATTTTTAAAATAATTGTATAAATCAATTTATATATAAGATAATATAACCCAAGGTCTTGAAAAATCATTAAAAATGTTTTCTTTAAAATGAAATAAATAGATCCTGACTATTTTTTTAATTTATATATTTCAATACAAAAAAGATTTTTATGAAAATAAGTTTTATTCAGGAATGTAGATTTCAAAAGAGATCTTTGAGAAGATATAAAATCACTTGTCAAATTCTTTTTAAAAAGCACAATCCTTTAAAATACCTTTTAAAATCAACAATTCCTTTTTAATTCAAAAACATTATTTCTGAAATATATAACAAAATTTTATTATCCATAAGAAATCATTAATACATATAAATATTTTTTGAAACCATTCCAAATCCAATAAAATAATATTCAAAAAAATCTCAAAATGAATATTGAAATGACAAACGTGTTTTTTTTTAAATTTCTATTATCGTAGTTGTAAAATAAAAAGTTACTCGTCACATTTCTAAATTTTATTCAAAATGGTAATTTGAATAATTTTGTAAACTTATATTTTAAAAATAATCTTAACTAATTTATTGTTGAAAGAAATAGTTTGAGTGGAAGATATGACATTTGATTATGAATAAATAGAAAAATAACTCATTTGGATAAGAAGAAAATTATTATTATTATCTTCAAATTGTAAGAAGAAATAAATCAATTAATTAAATAAAAATATATAATTATGAAATAAATTATAATATCATCATTGAATATGAGAAGACAATATTGTAAAATCATATTCAATGTATAATCCTTAGGACATAAGAAAATAAGTTATTTTAAGAAAATCACCTTATGAATAAAGAATCATTTTCATAAAAACTCATTGAAAGATAGAGATTGATATTTTACTTTAAATACACTGGATAAAAGATAAATCATGAAATTATATATATAATAGTTAGTATACAAACAATTTAATTTAAATTTGGTGTACAAATATAACATGTTTGAAGAGAGAAAAATCAGAAAAAACACCCTTACATCGTTATTATATTTGGAACTGAAAGCCCATGAAAGGTAAAAAATTATATAGATATTTAAATCTATTATATTATAAGAAAAAATATAATAAAATAAATCCATTACCCAAATATAAACCAAAAAATTTAAAATATTGGCGAACACAAATCATTTCCCAATAAATATGAATTTAGATGAAATGATGATTACCTTTATCCCCACATAGTTGAAATGCTGTTTAACCTAATTTATCATAGAAATAACTATATTAATCACCTATTTGAAATACTTATTCATACCTATATCCTTTTTTTAAAATTCATTTATTATTATTTTTTAAAATCTATTAGTTTGATATATATTATTTTCTTAATCAGATGTTATTATCTTTAATTGCTTATCTTAATAGTAATTTCATAATGGTGGTGCTGATTATTATTTAAAGATAAAAATTTAAAAATTAATATATAATTAAGGGTAAAATAATATATTTTTTTCAAATATTTATTATGTTTAATTTCAATTCATAAGTATTTTAGTAATGATACTAGATGATGAATTCAATGATGATATTTTTTTGATAATTTTATTGAACAAAAGTTAGTACAATAACAAGAATGTAAATACTAATATAATATTTATAAAGCAATAAAAAAATATTCTCTCACATATTTTAAAACATAATTAGTTATGTTTCAATATTAATTGATTTTATAAATTTATAATGTTGTATATGTTGGCAGTTACACTGACGAAAATAGGAACATATTGTTATATATGGGTAAGTATTTTTAAAAATAGCGATTAATATAGAATAATATAACTATTGTAGAAAAATAATAATAATTATATATATATGGTTTTTAATCCTGTTATAATATATTTGTATATATAATGAAAAAACTAGAGCAAAAAAAGTAATACCTCACTTTCATGGTGGGGGTTGTCCGTATGTACGTACAATCAATACATTCACTTCCCATAGAATGTAAGTAAGGTAGAAAATAATTTATCCTTTTAGTATCATTGTACTATTATAAATATAAAATTATTATATAATATATCCCTTTTTAACCAGATGTGTAAGGAGGTTAAGGAAAATGAGACACATTGCTTTTGTGGAGACGGTAGTTCGCACGTACTCACAAACACTGTTTTAATTTTTCTAAGTGAAAAAGTAAAAAGTTGGATAATGTTTTTTATATAATATATATATATATAATACTTAATTTATCATGATGTAATGGTTTATATCTTTTTATGAGAAGGATAGATAAGGCAAAAATAGAGAGCGATTAGTACTTACGTTGAGAATTTGAACTTCTTCTCAATGTACTTCTTGGAAATATGGGAATTAGGAATCATACATAGATAAAGGAGTTGAAAATTAGGGATTAGTGTATAAGAGAATAAAATAATATAATAGTATTAAGTGGAAAAAATTAGGGTTACCTTTAAGTAGTGATGGAACTCCCCCGTTTTATGCAAGGGTAGTGACATTTTTGTAATAATATAAAATGTGAAGAAAATATTCAAGGGTAAAATGGATAAAATAACGGTAATTAATGTAATAGGTGAATATTAAGACTAATAAGTCCTCAAACAAAAATTTTCAAGCATTTGTTTTATGTAATTTAATTCATTTATAAATAGATTTTTCACTTTTAATTTTTTTTTGGTTTTTACTATAGTAACTAATTTTTATCAAAATAATTTACAGTTAATGACCTAAAATAAAAATTGATTTATTAAATAATTTTTAACTATTGATTTTTGATATTAATTATATTTTTCAAATAAAATTTTAATGACTAAAAAATTAATTTTAATATTAGTACATAAATTGGGAAAAACGATTTTTAGTAAAAGTGTGTTTTTATGCTTAAAAACCATGATTAGGATTAAATTATCATTGATATTGATTTATATGATACTAATTTGTTTATTATTAAAGAGTATGTGATAATTATAGACCAAATCAAGTATATCAAGGAGGAGTTGAATATGTTATAGATGTAAGATTCTAGACCAATGGCTACTCCAGTAGAGACCCGTATAAAATTTCTAAAGTATGGTTAAGGTACAAAAGTTTATGTGAGTAAAATTATAAACAGTTTTATTTACTTGATAGACACTCACACATACATTTTTTCAATAGATGTCAGGATTCCCAATATTTTAGTTTCATAATGTAATTTAACATGAAGTCTGTGATTTAGAATGAATTTTTGGTCAACCTTATATTGGATTTTGTGCTATATTATTAAAAACAATCAAAGATGTAATTAGAGTGGCGTAAAAATGATTATTGTAAAGGTTTGGTTGATAATTTAAAATAAAAATTTTAAGCTGTGTTCTACATTGGAAGCTCTTTTATTTCTTAATAATGTTAAGAAAATAAAGACTATATTTCAATCAAAAATAAAGAGGGTGAATATTTCATGATGAATAAATATTGTAATTAGTTTATATGGATATATAAAAAACATTATGATAATAGAAATAAAGTTTCATTTCCAATTTTAATCATGTGTGACAACTCAGTTGTGATAAATATTTTGAAAAATATCATTCAACACTCAATGTAAAAGAACAGTGATACGAAATATCATTTTAAAGGATAAAGTATAATAATAATTTGGGAATTTGGAATATGTGACTATACAAAATTAAGTTGTAGATATCATGAAAAAGGTGTTACCCAAGGTATATTTTTGAAATATGTTTGTTCTCTCTTGTTATCTCATAGAATCCATATCTTTATATATAATTAGAGATAGATCCCCCACTCATTTTGTAAATTTATATTTTAGAATTGTATGTTTTCTTTCAAAAATATATTACAATATATCTAACTCCCTCTTATACATATACAAGGAAGTGCTCCATGTGCAAGGGAGATAATGAAGAAGATAAAGAATAGAGAGTCCAAAAGGGGGAAAATGATTATCTGTATGTTTGTGAGGATGAAGGTTTGAATGCTTGAAACATTCATATTGTTCTATTATAGAAGAGTTGTGATCACTTTTGAATATAAGGAATTCTCAAAAACAAAAAAGATGTATATTTTTTTAAAAAATCCCTTTAGATTTTTTTCATGCTTGTATTTGTTGAAAATTGTCTAAGTGTTGGAGTTTTGGTGTAGTGATGATTCTTTGAGAATTTCTTTTGAGTAAGTATAAAATACATGGCCTTGTTGGAAGTAGATATCTATCATAGTGATATACTCTATGTTACAGACCCAATCTTACATCATGGAAATTTGATGAAAGAAAACATTTATCATTGGAAAACTACCCACACCATAGATCTAAACAAAGAATGATATGTAAAGGAATTTATATTGGAAGTATACATGTTTATACATCGTAGAGGGATTTTTGAACCTCAATATAGGTTATATTATGTAAAAATATAGCGTTGTACACTCAAAGGCTAGAACCCAAGAAACCTCTACACAAGTTGATGTCCACAAGTAACCATAAAATAGTTTTGTGGAACAAAAAAGTGTAAATGTTAGCACTCATTCATTAAAGAATATGTGTGCTTGAAGTAAATCCATGAAAAAGGTTAACTATGAAGTTGCAACTTATCTTATCATGTTAACTTCAATACAAGAGTTCATAGGTTATAATTGATTCTATTATGACTTGAATGATCCACTGAGTTGAATCCAAACGTATTAAGAGAATAATTAATGGAAGAAAGTATGATGTGGGATTAAAAATACATGGTCAAATATTTAGTCATGTTCACATGATGTAGTGTTCGTTATAAGGGTTTTGGATTAATTTCAATTCCACTAGAATATTTGAGGTTCTTTCCTTATAGACAGAATGGTACACCATAGCACTATCAGGGAACAAATTCCCCCAATTTATCTACCACTTTAACTATAGAGTGTATAAATTATATATAAATTTAAATTTTGTTTTTTCAAAAATATTATAGGAACCTACATTTAAGTATATAGGTTTTGGATGAAATAAGCGAGGTGAATTTTAAGAATATATTTGGAGATCATGAAGATATGGTGCATAGATCATGGTTTCTTTGAGATAATAGATTCTAGAGATATTTTGAATGACACATTCAATGATAGTTAAATTTATGAGGAATATGTGATTGATTCCAACATTTGAATCAAATCAAAGAAGTTGTTATGCCCAAATCTACATAAAACTATACAAAATAGTTTTAGAGACTAGATTATATAGATATTTTAAATGTATCATACATGAATAATAGAGAAGTGATTTTTGAAATGTTGAATGATTTAAGATGAAGAATGAACATGAATTTATAGGATTTTTATGTCACTGGAATGTCATAATATTGGGTAGAAGTGCCACCCCATTCCTGGTGTATATGAACAATATTATATAATGAATAAGATAAAAGATTTTATGGAAGGATCATTGAGATAATACCTTTTAAGAGAGGTTGTGTGATTTTTAAATAATTTTATAATCATTTAGGAGGGTTATTGAGACCACTATAATATGTAAACCAAATAACATTAGTTACCTCTAGTGTTTTTTGTGTATATACACATTTCCATTTCCTGATACTTGGACTTTCCCAGTCAGGGTGAACCAAGAAAAATTATCTATGTGATTTAATAATTTTATTATATTATATAGAGGATATAATGGAGGTAAATGAGTGTTCCTCAAATTTAGAAAAAATGTTCTTAATTAAGTGATTGAATTTTTTAAATAGGTTTACCCAGTTTCACTCCCACCTTTTAGGGTAAATCTACTTGATAATGAAAATAACTTGTTTTGTTTATATAAAATCATTCATCTAAAAAAATCTTTATTATAATTTTTAAAAATTTATATTAAATATTTAATTTGTATAAATTTATGAATTTTTTTTTCAAATTAATCTATATTTATCACACTATGTCATGGGAGTTGAGGTAATGAAATAAGATATATTGAATTGTTATACTCAACCTTTACTCATGATCAGAGTGTTTTTTTATTATTTTACATGAGTATAATTTATTTTATCTGATTTTATTAGTAATAAATCATATATGTAGATTTAGTATTTGGTAGTTGGGATTAGTGAGGTTATGAATCAATATGTGGTTTTATTGTTGGTTCAGATTCCATTTTTTTTGATTCCTGTATAAGAATAGTGGTAGTGTACTTTGATATTTTATATAATTATTTCTCATAGATGAATATGTATGACTACTTTAATTTTATACATTTGATGAATTTTATTCTATTTTTCATACTAATATTATATAATTTGAAATTATGGTTCCTTATTTATTTCGTAACAGTAGTATACCGATTATATGTATGTATTGTATAAATATGTTATGAATTTGGAATTATCTATTTAAATTGGTTATCAAGGGATATATATTCCCAAATTATAGATTAACTCAATTGGTTTTAATATACATCCTCTAGAATATATAGAAATGCAATTGAGGTTAGTGACATCCGCTGCTTAAATATGAGTATTTTGGTCTAGGTTACTATAAAACTTATCACAATATCATGTAAAATAATGAGAACTTAATAGAGTATATAAACATGATAATATATAAGGGTTTGTGAGTATAAAAAAGTATTATTTTTTTAATCCTCGTGAATAAATTTACATGTTGATAAAATCTAATAAAATTTAGAATAATTAATTTCATGATGCTAAAAATTAGTTTGGATTCATTAGAAATAAATATAACCCTTATGTTTATAATAATATTACAAGAATTTTTATAATGTTTCTAAATTTTTTTTGTTTTGAAAAATATTGTATAAAGTATTAATATGGAATTAATTCTCTATGAGAGACATAAAAGATTATATACACCATTTTAAGAATAAGGAACCATTGGGATACATTCAAAGTGCTCTTGGAAAAATCCAGACCATATATATCAAAAAAATACTTTATTTTTAATATGTAAGAATTAATTAATTTGTTGTTTCATTTAACATGTAAGGAGTATTATAATGTCCCAACTTCCCTATTTATTTTGAATAAATTCAGTTCTTGAGTTTGATACCTTATTTCAATGATATAGGTTCAATAATGTATGTCATGGTATTCACTAGAAATAATGTAGTCTTATCCTTAATCATGACAATAAGGCACTGTTCTAATGAAAAACTAATATATTATATTATATAAAAAAATATATTAATGAACATAAGAAAAAAAGTGTTATTTTATGATTTATCAATGGGGTGGATAGCTCAGTGTAAAGGATTATAATAATGAACATTTCTAAATATATATATTTTTATTTTATTTATAATAAGTTATTTTAATAGATTAATCAAATATGATCTATATTATTTGATCTTTAACCAATCTATAGTTTTATACTCTATAATTAAATAAGAACACATCATTTCCATTAATGTAGTAAAAGAATTTATTTATTCATATAATATTGTTAGAAGAATTGAGTGATTACCTTGCATTATTGACCCAATTTAGCTCTGTTGTAAATAAATATAGTATTTCATAAGATAAAGAACTACATTATCATAAAAAGTTCCAACATATCTTATCATGATTTAAATTCATTAGATATATAACTGAATGAGATGATATAAAAATACATATAGTATACATATAAGATAACATATCAGACCCTCTAAAAAATATATTACTGAAATAGAAACATGTTATTCATATTTGTGACCTTCTTATTATATACATTGGTGATTATATTTAGTTATGTGGTACCTTGTTAGAAATGCATACTCTAAATCAAATCACATGATGATATATTTTTGGATAATTTAATAAAGAAACATATACTATTAATATATTCAAATCGTGTATAAATATAATTTCAGATTCTAATAATTATACATATATAATAATAATAACCCATTGGGGAGATGTTATATTGGTTGATCCCTTTTCCACACATATATTGGATTGTTATAGGTTATAATTTAATGTTATCACTCAAATAATATAACTACCATATCAATATATTATGAGTTGAATCCTAAGAATATAAGTGAAGAACCTTTATCCTAATACCCCATAATAAATCTACATAGGATGTTTTATAAAAGTCAATTTAATGTTATTTTAATGTAAAAAAATTAATGTTACTTAAAATATAGGTTAAATAGATATTCAAAATTACACGTAAATTTCCTTTTGGAATAACCCTAAGGTTTTTTTATGGAATCTTGAAGTAGTACCCATATATTTTATATGTTTTTCTTACTTAAAATATATTTTAACTAACACATATTAAAATTAAAAGAATCTATCACATGAGGTGAAAATTTTAAAAATATATAAGGTGATTAATCATTAATATAATTAAAGGAATATTTAAGTATATTGAAATGATATTCTATCAAATTTTTATAATATTTATCTACAATTCTATTAGAATACAAAAATACATTAGAAATGAAAATAGATATTAAGCATGTAGTAATGCTTGGATGATCAATATAGTGAATCTTGAAGGTTCATCGTGGTGATTCATGGAGTAATAGTGAGTCTCCATTAAAATAATTAGAAGATGATTGATATGGATTTTAATGAAAATTACTAAATATTTTATTTGAATATAAAGATAGGGGTATATGGGGGTGTCATCCATTCACCCGCTCCTACCTAGATGATAGGGAAAACACCTTGAACCAAAACATTTAGCATTAGTAAGATGTACTCAACTAAGGTGAGGAATGATTATAAATAAAAATAAACTACTTAAATAGATATTTAAAAAATGTCCAATCCAAGGGGTGTATAAAAAACCATAAAAAAACTCATCTATTCCAAAATTTCATCAACACTACCCATACACAACAATCACATCCTCTAAAATAAAAAATAGCTAATAACTAAATAGAAAAACATAATAACCAACAAAAAATCCTCTTTTATTCATTTATTCTACCAAATTCAGATTTAGAATTAACCAATCAATATTTGGTTCATTATTTAAATTAATTCCCATTTTTAATTAGTAACCTCCATATCCATCACTATCGTTTATTATCATTAATCATTCATTTATATTTCAATTTCATATTGTATCCATTTATTTTCATACATGGAACATTATTAGGTTTCTCAAATTAACCTTTTTTGAGTGGTGATATAAGAAAACCAATCCTAACATGGTTCACAAATCTGAAAAACAAACAATGGTTTACTCCTTCAATAAAAACCTTTATGTTTCCCTTTTCAAGAATGTTTCAACATCAGTTTATCATTATTTTTATAATCCACATCAATGTGGACACTACTTATCACATCCATCAAATTTTGGATCAATTAGGAAACCCTTTTTATTACCATATATAATTATCATTCAATTATATGAGGTGATTTCAACATTAAAAAATAAAAATACATATATAATTAACAACAACCAATTCAAAAAATGAATCAAAAATAGTTTTGGTAGAAGAATTTACAAAATTAACCCATTTATTCTCCATATTTTAATATTAATTAATTTTGTGACAAGATTTAAACACCAATTTTAACAACAAATCGGGTTTTTAGGGAATATAATTTTCACAACATAGAAAGTGTTTATGGAAACAAAATACCACACATAGAAACACTTGTTCATTTGTTAGAAGGAATTTAATACCATAGTAGTATTAAATTTCTAGGGTCACTTCATTATCATAAATTCTATTACAATTATTTTCTCTTATATTTTTACTTTTCATCAAAACTATTTTATTTTATATGGATTAATACTAAAACAATCACATGAAATAATACAAAATAAAATATATGAAAAAATACAAGCATGTAAAGGAACATTTATTTTATATTATTACAGTTTATTTTTTAGATCCAATTAACGATAATTATACAATGATAACAAAGGCATGATCGTCTCATGATTTTCATATAAATAAAATAGATATGGTCTTAAACCCATTTCCATGATTGAATATATTTGACCCTGATGATTAATGGAGTTAGAATCTTTAGAAGATATAGGTGGAGGATTTTCACACCCGGATTTTCAATTCTATGCTTTGGTTCAAGTCCTCTTTCAGTTCTTAGTTTTCTCTTTGTTTTCGTGTTTTTTGGGATTTTAATTTTTCTCCTATTTTGTGACTAATATATGAACACAGTTTGGGGGTATTTTATAGAATATGGACATATCTACTGTCAAAGGGATGGTATGAGGTTGTGTTGTTTTGGACTTGGTTTAGTTACACTCCTAGTGGCACCACTTTTGTGGCATGTTTTCTACATGGTTTGTACCCTTGAGATGGATGAGTCTTGGGGTAAAAGGGAAATTTTCTATTGGGTATTGTTCTCCCCTATACTTACCCTATATTTCGCCCTTATATTCCCCCTTGGACCCCCCTAAAATTGGAGGATAATGACATGGTTTTGGGTGGCCAGAATAGGCCGCAAAGTTCCAAACTGTGCAGGAAAACTGTGCAGATACGTCCAGGTCATTAAAAATAGTTTTAAAATTGCATTTCCCTCACTAAAATATGTCTAATCCACTCCATTCATCCTCATTTCGTGTCTTACCTCCATGGCCAGCCTCCAAGGTCACTCCCCCTCCCTTGGACCTCAACTTTTAAGGGAGTATTGATGGGTGTAACATCAAAATCATGAACGTCCTCCTCTCTATGACTTCATCCCTTTTATTAGGGTTTCTTTATCCCTTTCCTGAGTTATAAACTGTGAATCATTTTGGGATCATACTTATGGTTTAACGTCTTACCTTTTTGGTGAAATAATGAGGTTTCAGGTTGGGTTTTGACCCCTTGTGGTGCGGCGGAGGTGCGGTTGTGGTTTCACACTAGGATTTAAGGGTTTTGACTCAAAAGATAGGTGATTACTTGTGTAAGCAATTTATGATGAGTTATATTTCTTTATTTACTAGTTTTAAGGTCCCTAATATGCTTCCTGTGGTGGAAAAACTATTTGATGTATTTTCTCAAGCGTTTAATTTTATAGTTGCATTTTAGCTTTAAATTGGGTGCTTTTCATGGGTGACTCTTCAAGTAATGTTTGGGTGTATTTTATAACACATGAAAGTGATTTATTAGTGTTTAATGGGGATTAAAATTAGAGTTTGTTAATGACTTAGTGTCATATTTTCCATGAACGAGGGGTTTTGAAGGGGTTTAAGGTATAAAACCATCTTGTACTTCTTGAAAGTGATTTATGAAATTGTGTGTTTTCATGTTTGTCTTTTCTGGTATTAATTGAGGATTTTTTATAACACTTAGGGGTGGTTTAATAAATGTTGATAGGGCTTCCAGTTATATTTTGGAAAAGTATTGTTTTAATTTTTGTCTTGAATGAGGTATTTGAAATGGATTTTGTGTGCGAAGCATAGTTACACCCCTTGGGTTTGTTTTATGAAAATTGTGAATGTTTTTTTGGTTAAAAAAGTGTGAAAAAGGGATGTATATGTACTTTTTGGTGGGTGTGTTCACCTCATATTTGTTTTTGAATGTTATGGTGGTGATTTAATATGTCAAATATTTTTAGAATGTTTTATAAAGTGCTGAAATGTTTTATCAAATGGAATGACAGGTATGAAACATGGTTGTGGGATGTTTTGTGTGAGTGTGTTGTGAAAAATGAATTTTTTTTTGATGAAAGAAGTATTATGTGATATTTTAGGGGGCTCTTATCTGAGTTGGAAAATCTTATAATGGTTTTATAAATTTTTTTAACGGATATGTAGAAGTGTTAAATAAATATGAAAAGTTTTGGGGGATATTTTTGGTGTGCGTATGATTTCAAAATGCATTTGAATGATAAGTGGGTGTTGTTACTTTTGTGATGTATATGTGAGAATTTTGGTGACTGTGTGATGTGAAAGTGGTATTTTCTTGTGAAAATTATATTTCTTGTCTTGTTGAACTTGTTTGAGCACAATAGAGAAGCCCATGTATCTAGGTGGGTGGACGTGTACTAGTATTCTTGTGATTTGATGGGGTTTGGACATAGTTTTACTTAGAAAGATTAAAAAATATAACACTAAATAGAAAATGATGATGATTATTGGGGACCACTAGGTTATTAGTATGTTACCTACTAGTGGATCGTGCATGAGAACAAATATTGTGATGGTTACTCTCACCGAGATACAAGGTACCTGTGACCCACAATGAGTGAGTGCCTAGCCGTTATTTCCCGTTGCCTGTGATCACTTGATATTTTGTGATTACCATAGACATACGATATGATTAGATGAAAAAATTTAGTATCATTTGGGTTTTATTGAAAATATTTCTTTCTTTAAAATAGCCCACCTCAAAACCGTATAGTTTTAATGTTACATCTTTTAGAAACTATTACAAGCATTTCTTATTTACAAAACTTGTAATGATTTTGGTCTTAAAATTTTTATCAAATGGAATATCTTAGTGGTGGTAATCTATAATTATTTGTCTCAAACTCTACTTACACCTTTGGGTGTAAGTAGACTTGGCTGTTTTTTGTCGCTGGTTTGGGGACAATTTTTAGAGCCATTGGTTCGGGTTTATAGCAAGTCTTTCCTAGTGGTGACTTATGGATATGGTTTGAGGGAGGTGCCTCATCCATGAGGATGGTTATGGGGTTTTCATTTTTGGTTTTACCTATTTTTATAGACTTTTATAGTTGTTTTAAACCATGTAATTTTGTTCTGAAATTTTTTAAAGGATGGTTTTATTCGAAAAATCCAGATTTGTTTTATTGGGTTTGTTTGTAGTTTTTTGTTTATAAACTCATGTAAATTGTTCCCAATATATAGCTTATGATACCTGAGCACTTATTCCAGCCCATGGGGATCGAGAACGACCATCGGCCCTTGTCATGGGAAGGGTCGGGTGTAGGTTTTCATGGCGACCAGATTCGGTTCAGGACAAAATGGTATCAAAAGAGGTTCCGGTTAACTCATTGGGTCACGTTATTTGGCTAAAAGATGGGATAGTCTGGAGTTGGATTGAAAATACTTGGTATTATGATTAGGGGTAGATTTCTTGATCACCACACCTCATGATAGGATTCTAGTCACCAGGGGAAGTCAGGATTTGTCTGAGTCCTTTCGTTTTCATGGTTTGATGATGATTAGGGGAAATGAAGAGAGAGTTGGGTTAATGGTCTTAGTGAACTCGTAGGGCATAGAATGCAATATGGAACTGGGGATATTTCTCTAGAAAACTTTCTGGGATAGTGAGGTGATTCTTTTATTGCATCCAACTATATTAAAAAGTAACCCATCAAAACTAGATTCCTGTCACACTGTCTTGTGTCCTTTAGTTTTGAAATCATGGAGGTATGATTTTAATGAAAAAATGACATGGTTTTAATAAGTGTAATGTTTTTGTGAAATTGTATTCAAATAAAGAGGGAATTGTATGATTTGTGAAATGTCAGACTAAATTTTTATAATTTTTTTGAAATGGAAAATGGTTTTTTTACACCCCTTGTGAAAGAAAAAATTATGTTAATGTGGGTTTTGAAAAAGTGTTTCCAATTGAGTTTTATAAATTATTGAAATGTGTTTTAATGGGATGAGATGTTTTGAAATTGATGAGAATAGATTGGAAGTGTTTTTTAATTTGAATGATTCTTCATTTCATAATAAAATTTAAGCTGTAATTTGTGTTTGATTTCATGGTTAGCGTTTTTGTGAAAATGAAGGAAGTATTGGTTGACTGTTTTTTTTTGAAAAGTGGAATGAATTTTTGTTTTATACATTGGTATTTTAATGAGAGGATACATTCATGGGGTTATATGGGATGATGGATTGTTGATGGAATGTCTGGATGAGTGCCAGGATGGATAATGGAGGGTGTCCGTTGTGGCATGAAAACATGCATGTGCGAGGCCCGTGGGCTACCATTGGTGGATACGCTAACCGCTGAACCATTTTCCTAAATAATATTTTTAAAAGAAAACATGATGTTTTGAAAACTAGATAGGGATAATATATATTCTATGTTTTTGGAAAATGATGATGCTGTAAGATGTTTTGAGTCCCAGAACCCCTCCTGTTTGACCAGTGTTTTGGGTTTGTGTTTGGTTGGTAAGCTGGGAAGATGGAGTAGTTAGTAGAATATTATGAGAAATGTTTCAGGATGCCTTTATAGTGGATACCTTCATGTGGTTTGATCTAGTTTGTGGCACGTTTTGACCAATGGACCATCTTGGTTGGGTCCTTGGGTTCTCTCATTGGAGAAGGTACGCCCCTATTAAGGGTTAGTGCACCACTGAATTGCAACTGAGATTGTTTGACCATTTGAAGACCCTACAGTTGATCAATATAAGGAATTTTTTTCTCGATAATTGTAGATTGATTCCACACCTTTTTCATTTTTGGTCTTTTGGATCCTCTTGTAGTGGGAGAGTTCTCATGGAAGGTTGAAAGAGACCTTAGTTTCTTAAGTTACTTGATTCGTCGAAGGTGGAAGTAATTTGGGGTTGTCAGTTTGGATGGTGTCTAAGAGGGCCTATGGGTCCTTTATAGTCTCTTGGATGTATTTGTACATGTTAAAACACCAGTGTGGGAAATCTGGTCCTGAGTGGTTATTATGGACACTTTTAGGGATTGTGTGTTTCTTGGGGACTTGGCATAAGGTCCCATTCCATGTATTGCTTCTATCAGTCACAGTAGTCATGTTAGGTGATGAATTGTTATGTCGTGTGATAAATTTACTATAAAAGAGAAGGTCCTGCAATCCTCTGAGTGTATCTATTATGTTGGTAGTATGTCTCCCTTGAAAAAAAAACATTAAATCATCTGTTTCATAGGATGGGGTTTATATGTGTCATTTTCTTATATTGTTTCTTACTTGAAGAAACAATGTGTGATGTGTGTGCATCTTCTAAGCCCTCATTTCAGTGAAATTTTGGGTTAGGGTCAAGTGAGTTTGGGATTGTGTGTTGTCTTGGTAAACTCATCAGGGTTTGTGGCGTAGTTGTTTGTATCACCGGAAGAAGAAGTTCTAATTTTTTGGTTTCCAAAGCCTAACTATTAAGAAGAAGATTCTTCAATCCTTTGAGAACTTCCCATAGGTCCTGAAGAGAAGTTGTCTTGTAGTCATGGGAAATCATTGGGTTGTTTAAACCCTTGTGAAAAGTTCTATTCTTAGTATAAAGGGTGGAGATAGTTTAATCCTCTGATGTTTCCATCTTGTTTCTGTTTCTCCTATTCCTTGGAAAGAGGTAGAGGGCCTCGTGCCCATGTTATCAACCAATGTCATTCATTTCCCCTTTCGTTTCCATTGAGTTTTGGATTATTATTGGGAATTTGGGTAGACAGGTTGAGCACATAGTTTTTTCACTATTAGTAGTGACCATGTGCTAGGAAGTCATTCGAAAAGAATGATACTCACAATTAGCACATGGTTTCCCAAATTGTGTGGACTAACCGTGAAAACATCCCAACTATTTATGTTTTGGGATATTTCCATTTCAGACCATGATGGATAGTTATGATGGTTTGTTCTAATGGTTGGGAGACCCACTCTGAGTTTTATGTAAGTTCTTTTGAAAATGTATAATGGAATTCTACCCAAACTACCTAGGAGTCCATTCAGGCCTCCCCCTATTAGTGTCCTGATTCTATCTTAGGGAAATTCGAGTTGTCTATTATATTGGGAATCCCATTCGTGTCTCCACATACTAGTAACTCAGATTTTTCCTCAGACTTGGCATGGTGGTATGTAGTCTTGTTTGGATCTATATAACTACCTACATCTTCCTTGGGTAAACGTTGGGAGTGGAAAACATCAAACAGTTTTGTTAATGAAAGGTAATTGAATCCTTATTCATTGTTGTCTCTCATTTGGGTAAATTTATTACGACATGTTTGGAGTGAGTTTGAGGTGTTTTATTTTGGGATAAAGCGTGCTTAATTGTTTCAGGAAAACTGTTTATGTTTTGGTTTGTGGGGGTATCTATTCCTTAATTGATCGCTGGAGGTGTGTTGGCCTTTCAGGGACGGGACCAAAGTTTTGAAAAGGAGTACATCTTGATTGCCTAGTTGGGTTTTTTCGTTATCCTTGTTGTGGATTTCCGGGGATAGAAATATTTATGGTGGGGTGAATTGTTACACGTGGATTTTCAATTCCATGCTTTGGTTCAAGTCCTCTTCTGGTTGTTAGTTTTCTCTTGGTTTTCTGGTGTTCCAGGGTTAATTTTTTTTTACTGTTGTGTTACTGATCCATAACCTTGGTCATGGGGGTATTGTATTGAAATTTGACTTCTTGTTTTTCAAAGGGATGGTATGAGGTTGTGTGGGTTTGTACTTGGTTTAGTGACACTCCAAGTGCCACCACTTGTGTGGTAAGTTTTTAACGTGGTTTGTACCCTTGAGATGGATGAGTCTTGGGGTGAAAAGGTTGTTTTAGATTGGGTATTTTCTCCTCTATACTTGGAATATCTTTCCAACTTAGATTCCCCATTAGACACCCTTGAATTTGGAGGAGAATGGCATGGTTTTGGGTGGCCATAACAGGTCGCACGGTTTGGCTGCACAGTTCCAAACCGTGCAGGCAAATCATGTAGGTATGTCCAGGTCAATAAAAATACTTTTGTAATTCCATTTTTTCCCTCCTGGAAATAATTCTAATCCACTCCATTCTTTCCCATTTCGTGCCCTACCTCCATGGCTAGCCTCCAAGTTAGCTCCCCTCCCTTGGACATCAAATTTGAAGGGAGTTTTGATGGGGGAAACATCAAAATCATTAAAGTAAATCGTCCTCTATTTGATTTCATCCCTTTCCATGGAGTTTATTTCACAATTTATTTAATTCTAAATTTTCAGGAAACTAGGGTTCATACCTAGGGTTGAACTTCTTGTCTTTTGGGTGACATCTTGAGGTTTTAGGTTTGTTTGGAATTTGTTGTGGTTCAACAAAGGTGAAGTTGAGGTTTCACACCACGATTTAAGGGTTTGACTCAAAAGGTTGGTGGTTCCATGTGTTAGAAATTTTTGATTAGTTTTATTTCTTGATTTACTTGTTTTAATGTTCCTCATGTGCTGCTGGTGGTGTGAAAACTATTTTTGAGGGATTTTCTTAAGAGTTTAATTTTATAGTTTCATTTTAGCTTGAAATTGGGTGCTTTTTATGGGTGACTCTTGGGGTAATGTTGGGGTGTATTTTATAACACATGAAAGTGATTTATTGTTGTTGAAAGGGATTCCAATTCTAGTTTGTTAATTCTTTAGTTTTATGTGGTCCTAGAAAGTGGGGTTTTAAATGGGTTTAGGGTGAAAAACTTTGTTGAACTTCTTGAAAGTGATGTATGAAAACATGCGTTTTTCATGTGTGCCTTTTGTGGTATTAATTGATGTATTTTCTTATAAAACTTAGGGTGGTTTAATAAATGTTTTTAGGGATTAAAATTCTATTTTGGATTGGTATTGGTTGAATTTTGGTCTTGAATGTGGGATTTGAAATGGGGTTTGTGTGCGAAGCATAGTACAACCCCTTGGGTTTGTCTTATAAAAATTGGGAATGTTTTGTTTGTTTAAAAAATGTGGGAAAAAGGATGTATATGTATATTTTGGTGGGTGTGTTCACCTCATACGGGTTTTTGAATGGTAAGGTGATAATTTAAGATGTCTAATATATTTTTAATGTTTTATAAAGTGATGAAATGTTTTATCAAATGGAAATAGAGGTGTAAAACATGGTTGTGGGATGTTTTGTGTGAGTGTGTTGTGAAGAATTACTTTTGTTGATGAAAGAAGAATTTTGTGATATGTGAGTGGGCTGTTATGTGAGTTGTAATATCTTCGAATGGTTTTATAAAATTTTTTAAAGGATTTTTGGATGTGTTAAAGAAATGTGAAAAGTGTTGTCGGCTATTTTCGGTGTGAGTATGATTTTAAAATGAATTTGAATGAAAAGTGGGGTTCGGAACTTTTGTTCCGTATATGTGGGATTTTTTTTGAATGTGTGATGTAAAAGTGGTATTTTCATGTTAAAATTATATTTCATGGATTTTTGAACTTGTTGGAACACAAGAGGGAAGCCTGAGTATCTAGGGGGTGGACGTGTACAAGTATGCTAGTGATATCCTGGGGTTTGGCCTCAGTTTCACTTATAAAGATGCTTGCATACAACATTAACTAAACTATTTTGATGGTGATTATGGAACAATAGGTTATGAATATGTTTCGTACTAGAGGCTCATTCAGAAGAACTGATATTGTGGTGGTTACTCTCACCGAGATAAGACGTACCTCAGACCCACAATGAACTAGTTCCTAGGGGATATTTCCCGTTGCTTGTGCTCACTTGGTATTTTGTGATTACCATCCTTATAAGGTATGATTGGATGGAAAAATTCAACATAATGATGGTTTTGTTGAAAAAATTTTTTCTTCAAAATATCCCACCTCAAAACTATTTAGTTTTAATGTAGCATCTTTTAGAAACTACCACAAGAATTTATTATTTACAAAATTAGAAATGCATTTTATCTTAAAATGTTTATCACATGAAATATCTTAGTGGTGGTATCCTATTAGGGTTTTTTATAAAACCCTACTTACACATTTGGGTTTAATTATACTAGGTTGTTTTTGTTGCAAGTTTGGTTATAGTTTTAATGCCAGGGGTTCGAGTTTCTAGCTGGTCCTTCGTGGTACTGTCTTGGGGAGATGTCTTGAGGGCGGTGCCTCTTACTATGAGGATGGTTCTTAGTATGTAATTTTGGGTTTTAATCCTTTTTTGTAATCTTTGTAATTGTTTTAAACCATGTAATTCAGTTATGAATGTTTTTAAAGGAAGGTTTTATTCAAAAAATCTAGATTTGTTTTATTGGGTTTATTTGTTGTTTTAAGTTTAAAAAATTGGTTAAATCATTCCCAATTTTTAGTTTATGTTACTCGGGAACTTGTGCCAGCCCGTGGGGATAAAGAACACCCTTAGGGCCTTGTCAAGGGCCAGGTCGGGTGCTGGTTTTGATGGTGAAAAGATTCAGTTCGTGAAAAGGATGTTGAGAAGGATAGGAGTCATCTAGTGTTTGAGAGAATAGATTTAAAACCTAACCACAGATGTCTTGGGACCTTATTTGTAAATTAAGATTAGATAACACACACCATGATGATGTGATATACCTCTATGTCATGTTTCACATTGGTCATAGTAGATCCTACTTCATATGCATTTGAATCCCTAAATAGAAAATTCATTCAAATCCATATTAAATTGTCTTGACTACTACCAAGCCTTGGACCGTTTCATTTGGTAGAATCAAAATCCATTTTGACCCACCATTCTATGGAATTCAAAGTGGAATGATATCACTCACAATTTTCTTATCCCTCACATGAAAATCTATGTATCTTTAAATTCCACTATAGATCACCACCACAATTATCAATGTTCCTACAATTGGTCATTTCAACATTCCATGTTTTCTGTAGCTAACCTTTTCCAAATAATAACCTTATAAAATAGCTAAAAGAATATTTCAAAACATGAAGTGAACCCAAAAACCAAGAGTCTATATTAAAATGACCAAATTTACACAATAAGTTAATCACATATATATAAGTGATGTTTCATTTTCATAGAGATTGTTGATGTAATTGTAAATTATTTTAACTTTAATCATCTTGAAACACCCACTGAAATAGAAACTTTGACCATTTCTCTTACTATAGTACACTAAGAACATCCAAATTTGCTCCAAATTTTCAATTGGTTGAAACAAATAGGTCATAATTTCTATAACAGGCCCTAAAATCCCAATGAGCTTCAGGATGGTGAGAACCACACCTACTTATTTGATGTGTTGACCCTATAAATGGACACAAACCCATATGCATCCTTCTAAATTTCTGTAAAATTCTTTATGAAGCCTCGAATACCTAATAATTGAAAAAGGGAGGGATCCAATGATTCAAGAACTGATATTAGATACCAAAAAACAATTATCATGCTCAAGAATTTGAACAAAAATCCCATAAAAGGAGGACTATAGGGATATCCTGAACAACCCCAACATGAGATACCTTATTTGAGTACTCACTATAACCAACATACAAACACCACTTAAAAATAATGAGTACCGATTACATATGAAATCAACATCCACCCGATACTCCTTGGTAGATACCACTCAAACATTAGTAATTCCATTATTAAAAAATGATCTCAGCTCAAGGAATGAAAATATAAATTGTAACAACAGGGAATCAATAATCCAATTATCCACTTGATCGAGGGATGAAACCTCCTTTAATATGACCTCCTAGGCCAAATTATTCCCACCAAGAACAACACTATTGAGTGAACTACAATACTAACCCTAGGGATAAATAATCTACTCAAGTGATAACTTCTCATCCAAAGGAATATTTTATTCAATGAAAATAATACATCACAAACATAATACCCTTCATTCATGAATTATCACAACAACCAAAATAACTAATTCATAAAAAAATCTATAAAACCAATTAAATACTTTAGATTCATCATAGATAGATAAAAAAATATCAAAAAACATAATGGAATTTGTTTGTGTTTGGAACAAACTCACTTTCGACAAAAAAACATATTGAACTCCAAAACCTCAGAAAAAACAATTAAACAGAAACATTACCAATATGAAAAAACTAAAAAAAGGAGAAGATAAAATTGACTATTATAGTTCAAACATGGTCTCCCACCTACTAAGCGTCAATCATTTCAAAATTTTGAAATAAAGTAATGAATTAATTTTTGTAACACAACAAATTTATGTAAATGTGACTCCATGTTTTGAAAACGCTCACATGTTTATGTAAAATTTAAAATGAAATTTATCTACACTATCAAATAATTTAATCTCATGATAAAAAATCTTAATTATTAGATCAAATATTAAAAAATAATTTTAAGTTGAATAATTAGAAAATATATGAAGAAAATTCTTTAATCTAAAGTATGAAAATCATTATAAGGATAACATTCTCATGAATGGAAAAGGTTACCCACTCAAAACATACTCACCAAAGCTAAAATTGAACATTACTCATCCTGAACAAAAATAAAAAAAATATAAATTCATATCACCTAAATATAGGGGTACTATGGATCTTGGTGACCTAACATTTAAATGATCTAAACCATTATAATAGGAATATATTGACTTACCCATAAAATAATACTTATAGATACTAAAACCAAAGTCTTGTAGTTGAAGTTGATCCCCAAGAGACAATCTAAATATTTGTCATGTCTTATTCCTAACCCCACAAAATAAATAACTACTCCCATCCCTTTCACCACCCTGGAGTTAACAATTACTGACCACCTCATTCTAAACCCTCACTTCTAACCAAGACATCGACTATAATCTCACCAATCTCTATTGTGTCTCTCACCTCAGGGTAAATACAAAGTTTCACACAGGCATGTCCTCAAATTCAAATATATCTAAAAAATATGAAATAAATAAATAATGAAACTCCCAATATCACACTTAATGAAATCCCAAAACCAGATCTTCAACTGGTCTTACCATTATTTTTTTCCTTACACTCATGGAATTAACTCCTCCTTCACTAAGAAAACGAATTTATCCAAGGATACCCCCTCTGTCTAACCATGATGTATCTTCCACCATGATTGGTCCACCCATTAGAGTGAACCTACTGATAAAGAAACCTGGAACTTATTTACATTACTTACCAACTAATAGGTAAACTCAATAACACATAAAAGGAACCTTAAAACATATCAAACATTTTAATAAAATTTGTAATTTAACAAATTAAATCTTTAATTAAAATAAATTAGTAAACAAATCATTGGTAAAACATAGAAACCCATTTTTGTAAAATACCCTTTTCCAATTTTGAAAAACCACATTAAAAATTAAGTCAATATTGTTCAAATGAAAACAATCAACCTTTTTAATAATTAATTTTTTGATAAATTTTATCATAAACTAAGTTTGTTAAAAAATAGAACTTATGTCACCTTTTATACCATGTAACCACATGAAATGAATACTAAAAATCAATATGTGGATTATAAATCAGATTCTCAAGACCAAATCATTGCTAATTTAGAATGAATAAATCATTTAACAACTTATAAAATTAATCTTTACACATAGTGAGGTTGGGTGGTATTGTCATTACTAGATTCGAGGTCAGGATTCCCTATTTATACTACCAAAAAATTTCACAGGCTTCACTTTCATGATTTATACAAAATTAAGAAAACAATTCTAATTAAATAACAATTTGATCACATAATTCTCAAAATGGTATTGAAAATAATTAATAAGGAATTAATAACATCATGGTTGGGTCACACATATAATTTATCGATCATAGAAAAGATGTTCATGTTAATCAGTTCCCAAATAACATGCTAATTTTTAATTAATTCATTAAAAATTAATTTCTTCTTTCCAAATAATTTAATCGGAATGAATTAAATCATTCCATAAAATTATACATGATAAAATCCTGGATTCATGACTCTAATATTGTTTTTAATAAAATAAACATGCTCATACAATTGAAATTTAATTACAATAAACATCAAGATTTAGAGATTTAACATAATATATTAAATAACATCTCACATTTAAAAATTTTAATAATAAAAAATTTCTTGAAATTTATACTCATGGTACAAATACCTCTAAATAATTCTTCATCATTTGAAAAAATATATCATCTTTCTACTTCCATTAATGTAAAATAATATTAGTAATTTTTATATTGATATTATAGGTTCATTATGCATCAAATAATAAACTTAAAAAAACTAAAATGAGAATATATTAAAAAAAGAGTCCCAATTTTTTTTAATAATAATTGGAGACCTTCCAAGATAATATCATAATTGTAAGAACTGTTAATATACTTGGTAAAAAACATAAAATTTAAAATCACAATACATGTTTCTAATTATATATACTCTCATTTCAATCAAATTCATGGGAATATCATTACATATCATAGTTCCAAATGATCACAAATTTATAATTCCTTCAATCAATTAGAATGCACACTTTATCAAAATAGATTTATGAAATGTATACATGTGAAATGTACCCACCCACTTCACCTTGACATTGTATGAATTAGGTTTCACTGACTTTCTTGTATGGAATTAAATCATGTCCCAAAAAAATGAATCCTAATGGGAGTTTTTTCCCATTTAGTATTAGTGAATCTATAATATATATTACAAGCACAAGACAAATCACTAAGACCGATATCATGAAATTCATTCAAATTTATTTTTTTGCTTCATTTAATTCCCAATATCACCACATTAAATCACAAGTGAAAAAAATAATGATGAATTGCATCTCCTAAGTCTATATCCTGTAAGTTTCACCCCTTAGTTGGTAATTTGGTAGATTCATATTCCTTTAACAATATCATGAGGGGAACTAAAATCATATATCATAATAGGTCTTCCAATCCTATTTCATGAATCAACTCAATTGGTTTTTTCACTCAAAAAACTCAGGTAATACGCAAAATTTATAGATAATTTATCCACTATATCTCTCAATCATCATATTTGAAACAACTCTTTCATAACCCCCATGACTCATGTGGTACCCCTCTTGGACCTGCAATGAGGATAAGGGGGGACACTTGAAGCCCGCCTCTAGTAATACCTAGGTTGGAAACTGTAATTGATGGTATAAAACATTCAATGTCAATTACTAATATCAATATATGGATTTAAGGACAATAGATAAGATGAAACAACCTAGCCAAATCATATTATAGAAAATATACAAATATCCCATACAATAAAAACACACATTTCATTTAATATCATATAAAATAATTCCCCAATGTTAAATGTAAAGAAAATCATATGACATTTCACCAGGAAAACTCCCATATCCATGATAGTACGGTCTAGGTCGGTCACCAAAACCCTCATATTCACCTATAACATATATAGGGGTGAGCATAATATTTATAATCAGTATAGTCCTCCACCAGACCACTCATTTAAATTTCAGAAAGGAATATTAATTATTGAGTGAGTAATGTGTATAACTAATATTCTCTTAATAGGTCAACCACACACTCAAAACCTCATCCATAATCATATAAAAAGTATCACCCATAATACAAAAATATAATCAATGGTTATAAAAAACAACTTCCCCACTGGTTCTTTTCTCTCACACCCCAACACCAAACATATTATGCTATGATACATTCTATATCTGATGTGGGTTAGACCACAAACCTACCAATCCAATCCATTGATGAGGTCCATAATCTTTTGTTAGCATCAGTGAATATACACATTACACTTACCATAATATTATGTAATAATGAACATGAAAGGAATTAACCTCATCCATCTTCCGTCCCTTCATTAACCCCACTTTATAAAATCTCCTTGATCCATCACCACCAACATTACCATGATTATTGGGAATCACCACCAAATATTCCATAAATATGTACAACAAAAGGAACTCACTAACCATGAATGATATACTAATTATGGAAGAGTGGAGGATAGAGGGGAGTCATCCATCCATTCTTTATAACAAGTATATTGAGGAAAACACCTAGAATTATTTTTTCTATCATTACAAAGTGCATGTCTCAAGGGGTTTTCATTTAGAGTTCATATGAAAATACATGAATATATAGTCCTAGAGAGATCCAATCTGAAGAGTGTACATAAAATCCCCTAAAATAAATAATATATTCAACTATTTAATAACCACTACCCATCCACAACCATCAATACCTTAATAACACAAACTATCCAATAATCTCATAAAAATAACCATAACAACCAACTGTAGTTCCAATTTTATTCATCCATTCAACCAATTTTAGATTCACCATCGACAAACCAATATTAGTATCATTATTCCATTTCATTATCATATTTAATGATAAACCACTATATCCATCACAAACATTTATATCCATTATTCATTCATTTATAACATATATATTTAAATTTCAACATTCATCTATTTATTTTTGATCATGACACATTGCCAAGTTTATTCGATTAACCATTTGTGATTGGTCATACCAGTAAACCAATCCCAACAGGGATTGCACATCATAGTAAAAAATAAGAATTTATCCTATCAACAAAAACCTATATATTTACCTTTTTAAGTATTTTTTCACATCACTGTATCATTATATTAATAGTAAATATAATCATTCCCACTATTTCTTATATGAATTAAATTTTGGATTAATAAAACAACCTTTCGTATTAATACCTTCAATTATCATTCATTTATTTGAGGTGATTTCACTATAGAAACACAACCATAAGATTTATTTTCATAATGACCCAGTCACAATATCAATTAAAACAATTCTTCTTCAGGAACATAAAATATTATCCTATTAATTAACAAAACATGATAATTATTTAATTTCACAATTTTATTATATCACCCAATACAAAAATAAAATAATTTTTTTGATACCATAGTTAAATTTTAAAATTAATATAAAACCAGGTATAATTTTATAATCTTTATTTTTCAATTAAATGATTATTTTAATTTAAAATTAATTTTTACATATTTAGAAACTTATTTTAATAAAATGGATTTCATTTTTTAATTATACACCTAAAATATGGTTAGGGCTAATCTGTTTTTCTGAAATACTAGAATTTTTAGTGAATAATAAAATATAATAATTTACGATAAATGCTAAATACATGAATTATGGAGTCATAGATTATTCTAGTATGATATAAGTAAAAAATATAGAGAAATAATTAATTATTTTATTATATTTTATGATAATGTTCAAAATATTCATAGTCTTGAGCCCAAATAATAATCTAATGAATAAAATAATGATAAAACACCCCCTCCTCCACTATAAATACTACCTCCCACCACCTCTTCTATTCACACATCTCAAGCCTTAATCCTTGTCCATATTATTTTAAAATATTCTCCTAAGACCATCCCTATTATATAAGAGATTTTGTTTTTAAAAAAAATCGAAAAACAATCCCCTAAGAAGGTTCTCAAGAAGAAGGAATCACGAGGTAAAACCCTCCCCCTTTTCTTTTAATTTCTTTTCAATTTCCTTTCTCTTCTTTTCAATCCTTAACTCCCCTCATAAAAATTGTATTATAACTCCAGTACCTTATATATACTGGAATTTTATTAATCTGATTTAATAATTAATAATCATATATCCTTTCCACTCCTTTTATGCTGAAAATGAAAACATTGTTCGTGATGTGTTAATTTATCACATTCAAGGATGATGATGTTTTCAATTTCTATTACCATCTTCAAGAATGGTCATGAAACCATTTTTACTAATTAAATAGACTATAATATATGTATTATATATTATTTAATTTTATATATTAATTAGAAACACATGATGTGAAATAATAAAACTTAACAAGTTTTTTGTCAGCGAAACCACCCAAAATAATCCAAACGATTATCATTAACATCTTATCTAATGATTCATCCTAAACAAAAATAACCAAATGAATGATATGTTAATTTAAAATTTCATATGTTCAGTAATAACATATAACTTCAATTATATATTTCTATTTCCATTTTAGATGAAAATCTATAATATTATATAAGTGAACCGATCATGAAAAATACGAAAACAAGCACTTACGAACGATGAAATTGAACACAATAACTCATAAAAAGACCATAAATGATCTTACTAAAATTATAATATATAAAATACATGTATAAAACGTTTTAAAATAATTATTTAAGGAATTTAATTTGATTATTATGGACATTAAGGACAAGTGAAGAACACCTTCAAACATAAGGTATATGATTCTACTCAAACCACCATTTTGTCCTCCAGGTAACTCTTTCAATCTCATTAACCAAATATAATAATTATTTATTTTTATTTAATTATCCTATATTATGTGTGTATGTTTCAAACTCATGTATCCATATCATATCATCCTCCTTTTATGGGGTTATACATTCTTAAATAATACTTCCTCCTGAAATCTTTCTGAAAGAAAACCCGATTCAAGGGAAATTCCCAATATCTTACCCATTTTCAAGTTTATTCCATAATCTATTTGGATAAAACATTATTTTGGTAAAATAAATCATTTTATCATTTAATAATACCTTATTTAAATTTTTATTTTATACAAAAAACTACTCCTTTTCCATTTTAAATAATCTTGAATGTTTTCCCTTAAAATGCTTTAAAATGTTCTATTTATAATTTTTGTAAACATTTTTTTCACTTAATTTTAACATCACATATAATAATATATGCCTATATTATATTATTTATGACCATTTTTGATTTAAATCCATCCTCTCATGGGAAAACACTATGATATTCCCTTTTTATATGGATTTTGACATAATTATGATACCCAATTATTTCCATGGGTAACCCTTATGTTTATGTTTGATTTGTTATATACTATTATTTATGTTGAAAAAATATTCATGAAAATATTATTATGGGTGATAACATATAACTCTATAATGAATTGGTTAATGTTTAGTCTCATGATATGTTTTGTACAATGATCTTGGTGGTTAGCCTTGACTCGTGAACCTCTATGTGAACTAATCTTTGACAAATTTTATAGTCACGCTTTATGTTGCTTACATATTTATATTATTCCATGATTATATGATCCCGTGTTCTAAATTTTATGATTCCTTATGTTTAATCATGTCCCATTCCTTTTTACATCATTATGCTATGCCTTTTATCCCATGTATTATGCTTTATATTAACGTTTATTTTCTAACAAGAGTTTTTAGCTCATCCCTTGGTTAATTTATTTCCTATAGGTTATCCAATGAATATATAATGGATAAAATAATGTTATAATAACTTTATAAAGATTAAGAAAAAGATATTTATTTTGTGTAATCATGGTGTTTAATTATGCACCTAATCTCCAAAACACTAGACTTTACGATCCAAGGATTGTAATTTGATATTTAATTATGCTTAAAATCATGTAATAATATGTTTAAAAGACTAGGGTCACTATAGTTTTTATTAGAGGATAGTTTAGTTAGTTTATAGACCAGGAATAGAGAAATTTAGTAATAACCCTAGGGATAATACTAATTATAAGGAAATATCCCTAAATATTAGTAAGTATAGAGTAAGTGGTTTATCAAAATAAAAACATCCCTATGTAGATACTACAAGTGTAAATCCTTATGGATCAAATATACATAGGAGTAAAAACTCTGAAAAGGTGTAAAGATCTGACTCGGGGTAAACCGATACATAACAATTTTCCTTAATGTTCACATAGTTTGACACTCCTAGGGGACATCCTTTGGTAAATTCCTAAGATCATTACAAACCATTATTAAGGGACCAACAAAATTCCCATGAGAATATATATTAGGGAATATATCATGGATAACCAAGATTGAAACCTAGGGGATCACAAGTTAGGATATACTTTTCCTTTACATGTTTATCCTTATACATTTAAAGTCTCTTTTTATGATAAGTATTCAAGCCCCCTAAATGTACTTTCTTTTTCATAGTTAATTGTGGTTAATAGAATAAATCATGCCAATAATCAATGTGATAAGAAATGTGATGATTTCCTTAAATATATGAACAATATTATTGAAATGGGTGCTCAAATATTCATGAATGCACTTGATAAACTAGTTCATGTTATAAATTATAACTTTATTCACATGAAATGGAATCCTTATCCTAAGAGAGAGAAAATTTCCATCGAATCCTTCTTGTGGAAAAGAAATCCCATATTTAGTAGATCATCTAATCCTGTCATCACAGAATAGTGGATTAACCCCATTGAAAAGATATTATCCATCCTCTAGTGCTTTGGAGAAGAGAAAGGTGTGCTACTAGTCTATCATTTTGATGGGGAATATTGTAAGTGTTGTACACTAATAAAAAACATGAAGTTTAAAGAGGAAATTTAGTATATGGATTGGGATTAATTTATGATTTTGTTCAATAAATAGTTTCCCCAAATCCTCAATCTCAATATAGAAAGAGAGTTCCTCAGAATTAAGGAGAATGAAGATGAGTCTATCGGGGCATACAAAGAAAATTCTATAAGAATTTCATGATATGCCTCTGACTTTGTCCTGAACACTGAAATCAAGTTGGATCTATTCATTATAGGAATGAATATGAGTCCATGAAAAGCGTTGAAGATTAGATATTTTTATACCTACAAAGTGATTGTCTGTTGTGCCCTTAAGGTTGAAATGGATATTAGAGACTCTTAGTGTTCTTACGAACCCAATGAAAAATATAGAAAAATAGAGTCTAATATGGGTGGATCAGAAAATAAATCACATCATGTAAAGAAGAACAAATATCCCACATGTCAAAATTGTGGGAATAATCATCCTAGGAACTATCTAAATGGAACCATGAAATTATTCAAATATTGAAGAATGAAGAATTTGGCTACGAAATGCAGATGTGATATGAATAATTCCACTAATTTTGAATAATAAAGGAAGGTTTATATTAATACTCAACATATTGTGTAGTGTTTTAAATGCAATTAATATGGGAATTTTTCAAAACAATTCCTTAAGCATAGGTTTCTCAGATGAAATAAAAACAAACTCCAAAGAAACAAGAAAGTTAATATTATATCACAACTACTAAAGTGGATACTAACACTTTTTTGTGACAAATACATTGGTTATTCAATAAAATATAGAAATTGAACTATTTGATTCTGGTTCTACGCATTATTTCAAATCATGCATGTTTATTATAACTATTCAAACACCACGTATAAATATGGTGGTTGAGTTATCTGTGAGAATATAAAATGGAGAAATTATTTTATCCAAAGTATACAACACTTCCCTGATTAATTTTTGTAGACTGAAACTCCTAGAAAATATCATCTTACTTCCTTTTTAAGAGTTTGATACTATGTTGGTAAAGGATTATCTATCTTTATAAAAATCCCACAACGAATGTCTGGAAAGGGAGATCAATCTTCACATCCTAAAACATCCTCATATTCTGTAAAAGTGTATGGAGGAGGATGGATATACTTTAGAATAATTTTCTCATGGGTGGATATTACATACATATGATCAAGCATATCTATCTCAAATGGTTGAGAAAATGGAGAGAATCATGCTCGAAGAAATTCAAATCATGAGGGATTACACAGATGTATTCCCTAAAGAATTATCCAGATTTCTTCTTGATCGATATGATGATTTATCAATTGAACATATTCATGGATCTCTTCCTATATCAAAGACACCTTATAGAACGATGATTGCTGAGATGGAAGAACTAATGAAAATGTTATAGGAGAATATATACTAGGGTTTTATATGCTCGAGTGCTTTACCATGGGGTAAACCAGTCCTTTTTATCAAGAAAAAGGATGTTTCAATGTTACTTTACATTGAATATCATGAGATAAATAAAAACATGATAATGAACAAGTATCCCCTACCCTAGATAGATTTCATGTTTGATCAGCTACATGGGGCATGTTATTTCTCTAAGGTGGACATTCGCTCGGGACATCACCAATTAAAGGTGAAGAAAGAAGACATTTCCAATGATGCCTTTTGAATGAGGTATGTATAGTATGAGTTCATAATGATTCCCTTCAGACTCACTAATACTACATAAATTTCTACAGATTTAATGGGTAGAGTATTTGGAGATTTCCTTGACAAATTTGTGGTTGTATTTATCGATGAAATTATGATATACTCTAAGAGAAAGGAGGAACATAAGGAGAATTTGAATATTTTGAAAAAGAATTTACAAAGGGATAAACTATATGAACAATATAGTAAATGTGAGATATAGATTAATGAATTATCTTTTTTGTGGTATGTTATTAATAGAGGATATATGTGGGCCCTTCAAAGACAAAGGCAATCAAAGAGTGGCCCAGAACAACATTTGTAACGAATATCCATATCTTTCATGATCTAGAAAGATATTACCAATGATTTTTGAAGAAAATAACATGAACATAAAACCAAATAACCGTGATTACATGGAAGGGAGTGATGTTGTTATGGACTCATGAATTTGAGGAAAAATTTAAGTAGATTAAGAAGAGGCTTATCACTGCGCTAGTACTCACCCTTTCAATAAGTTAAGTACTCTTGGTGGTGTACAATGATGCTTAAAAAAGGTATTGGGATGTGTAATTATAAAAAATTATAAATTAATAGCCGATGACTCTAGGTAGTTTGAAGTTCATGAGAAAAACCATCATACAGATGATCTAGAGTTGGTAATTGTGATATTATCCTAGAAAATATGGTTGCATTATCTCTATGGGGAGAAGTGTCAGATATATACTAATCATGAGAGTCTAAAATATGTATTCACATATAAGGAGATTAATATGTTCCAATGAAGATGGTTAGATCCTATCAATGATTATAACTTCTCAATCTATTACCATTCTGGTAAAGAAAATAAGGTAGGAATTTCTCTAAGTAGAAAGGATATGACACCGTTATCAATGATGATAATTTAGAAGGATCCAATATTTTTAGAACTAAAATGGATGGACATGTGGATTGTTATGGAATGAAAATCACCAATCATTTTTCAAATGATTGATCATCCATACCTTATGAATAAAATAATGGTTTCTCAATGAAATTATTCAAAATTTTAGAAGACGGTGTAGTCTATGGGAAAAGGTAAATCCTCAATGTTCAAAATAGATGAGGAAGGAGTCGTGAGATTTGAGTCACGATTATGTGTACCATTTAATCCAAAGATTAAGAAGGAGCTTCTTATTGACGCACATAATACAACAATCTCTATTCACCTAGGATGAAAAAATATATATCACGATCTCTAAGTGGACTATTTTTTGGACAACATGAAAAAG
Organism: Viscum album; assembly: GCA_963277665.1. Lineage (NCBI taxonomy): Eukaryota > Viridiplantae > Streptophyta > Magnoliopsida > Santalales > Viscaceae > Viscum > Viscum album. Next base: position 1,928,210,473 of record OY728152.1, on the reverse strand, counting down.
AATATTGTTGAATATACATCAATGTGTCTAGTATGTAATCATGTTAAAGATAAATGAAAAAAATGAAAAGGGTTGATACAACCATTATCCATAACAAAATAGATGTGGGAGAAATTAAAAATAAAATTTTTCATTTGAATTCAAAAGATATCTTAAGGGAATAATGATATATGGGTTTTTGTGGACCATCTTATAATGAAAAACCACTTTATCAACATTCGAGAGGATTTATCACTCCATAAAATTTCACAGATTAATATAAAAGAATTGGTAATGCTGCATTGATTACCACTATATATTTTATCTGATTGAGATCCAAGATTCAACTCTAAGTTCTGGAAAAGTCTTCAACATTCTCTAAGAACTGAAATGAACTTCATTACGACCTATCATCCTCATACTTATGGAAAATCCGACTTGACTATATAGAAACTAGAGTAAATGTTGAGAGAATATTATATTGAATTTAATTGAGGATTGGACCAACATCTTCCACTAGTGGATCGGTCCTAAAACAATAGCTACCACTCCAGCATCCAAATGGATTAATATGAAGCCCTATATGGGAAAAGATGCAGAACATCAACAATCTGGGATGATGTCAATGAATTTAAGTTCCTAGGAACTGAAATGGCTGATGAAATTGTAGAGAAGGAGAAAAACATTCAGTGGAACATTAGGGAATCCCAAAGTCGATTAAAGATCTATGAATACAATCATCAATTATACTATGAATTTAAGGGTGGAGACATTGTATTTCTCTGCATATCTTCATGAAAGATGATGATGAGACTTGAGAATAAGGAGAATTAATGTCCTTGGTACATCACCCCATTATAGATTTCTGATTGTATTAGCGCCATGACCTATCAACAAGGACTTTCCCCAGCAATGTCTCAAGTACATTATTTATTCCATGTATCCTTCTTGAGGATGTATATACCAGATCCTTCACACATACTGAATGCAAAGGTGGTACAGTTAGAAAATGATATCTCGTACGTGGGGGATCCGATGATGATCTTATATCATAGAGATAATGTTATAAATAACAAGACAGCTAACATGGTCAATGTACTATGGTATAACCATAATTATGAAGAGGCATCATGGGAATTATAGAAAGTAATGAAAGAGAAGTACTCATAAATGTTTTCACCTTAATGGGTAAACAAAATTTTGAGGGAGATATTTCATATGTGGGGAAGAATCTAATGAACAAAAGTTTTATCAATGGAAAGTACCTTATAATTATTACATATATTATAAATAACATAAAATCAAATTAATAACACAATACAAACATTATAAATGAAAAATGAATGAAATAAAAGTCATTTCTCAATGTTAAGAAACACGTACTAAGGAGAAAATAACTTGACCTTTGAAATAGTAATACAGACCATATGAGTAGTGAAATGGACAATAGAATAGTAACCTCACCCATGAGAGTATAAACATAATTTATGGATCTTATGAATTAAAAAATGATATAATTATATCACATTATATGTAAATAAATGTTTTATAAATTATTAATTAATGATACTATATTTATAAAATATATGTATTTATTTTCAATTTTATAAATCATATAATGTTTTAGAATAAAATGTATTTCAGTAAATTATAATTGAAAATTAATATTTTTATATATTATGATTATAGTATAATTTTATGCGACCTTCATTATTTTTTCAAAGTGTTATAAAATAAGTTCTAATTATAGAATCATTATTTTTATAGTAAATAATGATTTTAATTAAAAATTAATTATATCATATTTATAAAAATAACCTCATAAAATGGAGTTCATTTTTTAATTCTACACATAGAAAAATGGTTAGGGTGATGTTTTGGGATTTCTTTAATATACTGGAATTTTTATTGAATAGTAAAATACAATAATTTACGATAAATGATAAATACATGAATTATGAAGGCATAGTTGATGTATGGATTATGTAATCCTAAAATATTGAACTATAATAAAATATTTTATTATATATTCTGAAAATTATCAAACAAATCATATCCTAGATCTATAATAATACTCTAATGAATAAAATACTGAGAAAACCCTTACTCCTCCACTACAAATACCGTCCCTTCCCACCTCTTCTCCTCACACCTCTCATGACTTGAGACTTTTCCAAATTATACTCAAATATCCAACAAATTCCCCCCTAAATTCCATGATATTTTTTTATTAACAAATGGACAAAACAAATCTCTTATGTAGAATCTAAAAAATAATGAATCAAGACGTAAAGCCCTCTTCCATTTTTTTAATTTCTTTTCTAGTTACTTTCTTTTCTTTTCCCTTATAATAATCCCTCATCCAAGTTTTGTGATAGAACTAGTGACATAAATATACTCTAAATTTATTATTATAATTTAATAATTCATCATCATTTCACTTTTACCCTCCTTTTATACTAAAAATTAAAACATCATTCGTGATGTGTTAATTTATCACATTCAAGGATGCCAATGTTTTCAATTTTTATTCTCATCTTCAAGGATGGTCTTGAAACCATTTTTATGAGAGATTAAGATTATAATATATTTAATATATCTTATTAATTGTTCTGGAATCATTATACACATATTATATTAAATAACAAAACAAAACAAATTCATTGCAAACGAACCCGCCCAAAATAATCCAAACGATTATGAGTGACATTTTATCTAATGATTCATCATTCCAAAAAAAATCACTTATATAATCATTTAAAAATATTGATTTTAATTAATAACTTTTTAATTAAATAATTTATTTTTATTTCCATTTTAATTGAAAATCCATACTCATATATAAGCAAATCGATCTACAAAACTATGAAAATAAACACTCCCCAATGATGAAATTGAACTCTATAACTCCTTGAAAAGGCCATAAATGAACTTAAAAAAATTCTAATTAAAAAAATAAATTTATTAAAGGTTCTTAATTAATTAATTAATTGTTTTAATTTTTTAATTAAGGATATTAATAACATGTTAATAACATATCCTGACATAAGGCAGGGGATTATACCCGAACCACCATTTTTCCTTCGGGTTACTATTTCTCTATCTTTACCCACATATAATGATTATTTATTTATATATATATAATAATTTATTATTATTTTATATTTCAAAATTATTTATCCATATCATATCATCCTCCTTTTATGGCTTTCTACATGTTTTAAAAAGGTTCCCTTATCAAATCATTCCGAAATGAAAACCTGTTTCAAAAAAACTTCCTGATCTCTTACCCATTTTCAAGTGAACTCCATAATATATTTTGATCAACCATTATTTTCAAAAAATAAATAATTTATCATGAAAAAAATACCTTGGTTGAATTATAGTTTTATACATACAATTATTCTTTTTTACATTTTAAATAGTCTTGAATGTTTTCCCATAAACTCTACTAAAAGGTTTTATTTCTAAAGGTTCTTAAACACTATTTTCACTTCATTTTGACATCACTTATCTTGATATATTCTAATGTTACCTAATTAATTTCCATTTTTAATTTATATATATCCTTCCATGGAAACCACGATGATATTCCTTTTTTACATGTCTTTTAAAATAACTACAACACTCAATTAATTCCATGGGTAACTGTTATATTTCTGTTTAATTGTTTATGTATGATTACTTATGTGGAAAACACATTAATGAACATGTTATTATGGGTGTAACCAGATATCACTCCAATTCATTGGGGAATGTTTATAATCATTATATGTTATGTGCAACGGTCTTGGTGGTTATCATTGATTTCTACTCCATGTGGAACGATCTTGGTGGTTAGCATTGACTCGTGCTTCTCTATGTGCATTGAGACTTGAATCCTATTAAAGTCTTGTTTGATTTTGTTTCCACATTAATATTATTCCATTATTATATTATACCATGTTCTATATGGTTCATTACTTATTTTTAATCATGTTACATGCCTTTTTATATCATTATGTTATGCATTCTAACCCATGTGCTAAGCTTTATTTTGATGTTTATTTCATTAAAGGACATTTTTTCTACTCACATTGTTCATGTATTTCCCCCAGGGTTTCATTTGTAGATTTAAGGTCTCTAAGAATGTTTAGATATATTTAGGAATATTAAATAAAAGATGTTCTTAACTCCGAATCATGATGTTCAATTATATACCTAATCTCTAAGCCACCGGACTTTATGATCCTTGGCTTATAATACGATGTTTAATTTTTATTAAAATCATGTAATGATATGTGTAAAATTATTGAGTCACTATAAAAGTTTTTGAATTTATTCACCTAAAAAAAACCCACTGAAATGGAATTTCATACCATTTCACTTATCATGGTGTACTAAGAACCACTCAACCAATTCAAAATACAGAAGGCCTCTAAACCACCTACTCAAAACATCTACACATGACCATATCACTTAAGGAGATTCAACATGGAATGAAACCAAACCAAATTCTATGCATCTATAACCCTCTAAATGGTTAAAAACGCATCACCGATATCTAGAATACCTAAAAAATCTACTGTGGTGCCTCTAAGAGTTGAGAAAATGCAACGTGAGTGATCTAATGATTTTTTCCAACACAATCATATTATAAATATATATATTTTTAAATAAATAATAATTTTATTTCAAAATTATATTTATCATAATTAGAAATTATTGTAATAAAATAGTTTACATGTTTGAAATCATCATTTCAATGTTATCCAATGATGATTTTTTATAATTTAATAATATAACTTATTGTTTATGTAAGAAGTCAAAAATGCATGTATATAGTATAAGTATTATGAAATCAAAAAGACTTAAAAATTATGTAATAAATAATTTAAAGGCTTAATCGACCAAAAAATGGTGTTTCACATTAAAATATTTTTTTAAAGTGATAAAATTAATTTTCCAAACTTATAAATAATAATCTAGAAATATAATTTATATTGTTTTATTTGAAAAAAATTCCATATGAATAAGAATAAATTTTACATAGAAGTAAAATTATATAAAGAAATTAAATTATTAAACATTAAAAATACAATAAATCAATCCATTCATGTCAAAAAACATGTATCAAAACTGTGGTATGGCTAATGGTTTTCTATATTTTAACCTATAGTCTATAGACAATTTTTGTAATTAATAAACTATTACTATTCTTTTTATATAAAAACCCATTTTTTTCCCTTTCATGTCAAATAAAATGCTTTTTATATTTAATATCATCCAAGTTTCTCTCTTAAGAGTGTCTCTAAGGATTCTATATAGTCATAAATAACTCTTATCAAAATTTAAGAATACATTTTACAAGGTAATGCATTTATTCCCCTTCCCCCTCTTTACCCATGAAATTCCATTAAATAATCCTTTTGGTTTTCAATTAATTATTTTTCATGTGTTCATAATATATTTTTATAGAAAAAATTGTTCCCTATTAATAAGAGATTAGCAATATCTCTATTTAATTCCCTTACAAAATATGTTTTGTATACCCATTATTATTTCTAAATCATTCTTTGATTTTTTCATACCATTATTTTCTGTTACAAATACCCAAAATGAATTTTATTCAATTGAATTTGTGTATATATATCTATGGTTCCTTGATTGGGGAATTCTATGTATGAATCCCATATTCCCTACTTGTGGGTTAAAATAACAAAATAACTTTTTATGATATATAATATATATAGAACACATAAATGTATACACAGAATGGTGTTACCTAATAGAACTCTAATTAATTTAGTAAGAATTAATACATAATGATTTCATGTTTATGATACCTTGGTAGAACTCTTTGGTAAATTTTCATGGTACCTTAGTGACCAATAACTGTAATAAAATTTATGACACCTTGGTAATGAATCTTGGTGATGTGATTATGAATGTGTCTTTTTTATATTGTAGACACATTTTCTTGATATTTCCTATACACTGATGACTATTATCTTATATTACACCTTATTTTTTTATCTTTTATGATCAATTACACTCCATTTTCTTTTTTAACCCATTACTAGTCATTATATTCAACCTTTATTTTTGATGTATATGCCTACAAAAATTGTTTTTACTGAGATGGATTAGGATTTCATAATAAAGGAGTAGATAATTATATTATATTTTTATGATATACTAAATTCATTTATTATGTACCATTTTAATAATATATTAAATTCATAAATATCATAAAAAATTTATTAATGAAATATTTTATTATTTAATATATTAAAAATCATATATGAACATTATTGTTAGTAGTATTATTAATCAATAAAAACTTATTCCTAATATTGATTTTAAAAATTGTATCTCAATTGTGTTGATTAGATGATGAGTGAAAAAGTGTGATATAACACACATATAATAAGAGAAAAAATATGCTTTACTTACTCTTTTTATGAATTGGTTAATTTTGAATGAGAAATAATTGTGATCCTACTATTAAAATTTCTATTTGATAATGAATAATTAAAAGTAAACGTGAAGGGTGATGACCTTGAGTTTTTAAGTACATGAAAGAACAATAAATTCAAATAAGTCAATATATCATTTCTTCCATTCTCTACACATGACATAATAACATTCATAACATCTGTACTCTTGTTCTTCTCAAAATTACTATCCCAAATCACCCTATAATGGGCGTCTAGTTAACCTATATATTCATTTTTTTAATTTTCAATTTCACCTTGGATTGGAAAAATCTATATCAATTTATAGTTTCTAAATGTGTCTAAATGTGTTTACTAGAATTACTACATGGTCTTCATAAAAAATAATTTGGAAAATGAATCCAAGAAATCACATATCATCTTTTGTACACTAGATCTGAATGTTATAGAAATAGAATCAAAATAGGATAACTCTATTTGGTTTTACGGTACACTATATTACCACATAAAAATATTTATCTTCTAAAAAATTCAATACTAAAACATAATTACCTAAATTTTGTGGGAAATATTTCTATCCACATTTAATTTGGTACACCTTTATAATAGAACCTTCAATGTCAAAATATGATTTTCATATGTAAGGTAAATATATTTCCTTTCCTTATCTACTTAATAAAGTGACCAACTCTACTTTAGTGTGAGGATTATATATAAGAACAAATTCATCACCAAAATCATCCCCATCATGGTACAATGAGACCCTTCACATTATGATGTTCATTAGGATAATAAAAATTCATTTATTCACTTATCCACTCAACTCCAATGAGACTTTAACTCATCCAAGAGGATGTTTTAACTAAATAAAACAAGAAAACAATTAACTAAACCATGAATGAACTACTATAAGATACATATCAATTCATTCCTAAAATAAAAAGTTCATACAAACACCAGACCATAAGAAATAATAGTGTTTTGGAGATTTATCTAACACCAGATGTAAGACCATTTCTATAATAACCATTTATCAATTAATATGAACTCACAAAATACTTAAATTCAATTCAATTCAGAATTTATTATCTAATCATAAACCCTCATTAAAACCCCCAATAATTTATGAGTATTTAATATCGCACTAAACTCTAAGGGTTATTTAATATCCTACTTTTTTATATTTTTTTAATAATGTTAATTAAAACTTCAAAATATTCGTTTCTAAACATGAGAATATATATCAAAAAACATCCCCATTAAATATCATATTACATAAATAAATTATAGTACATCATACTATCCGTGAGTGTCTCAATTTTTATTCTACCCCCTTACTAATAAATGAAAAGAAAACAAAAATGGGAAAAATGGAAAAACAAGGTGATTATTGGAGAGAATATACTCATAAAAGCACTTTAATTTTTTAGAATTCCTATTTAATTAGAGTATTCATACACATTTATTTGAATTTATCATTGGTTGTAAAATATTCCATTGATTGGTCACTATGTTCCACATTCTATATAATGAAGAGGTTCTTGATGTGAATATTATTTAACCTTGAATGTCGAATCACTTTAATTAAATGTTTTATTAATCTTTTTATTGACACGTATAATTATAAGAATACATGAGAAATTCACACTCATTTATTTAATCTACAAAACCATATATATTATTTATGTCATGGATTTTGATTCTTTAATATAATTTGCTACAATTTTTCTCAATGTCATTGAATTTTTCTTTTAAGATTTCTAACAAATGAATCTTCCTCTAATAAATAATAAAACTCTAGAATTATACATTTAATCTATAATATATTCTTCATAAACAGAATCGAAATATCAATAAACATGAATTGATGTGTTATTTTTACACCTCATACCTTGATGGATATTTCCTTTAAAATAGTTCAATATCTCTTCCACTGTAGCAATAAGTAACTCCTTCAGATTTCTTTTGAATCATACAGATACATTAAGGGAAAATATGTTGTCTAATTTACAATATTTAAAATAAATTAATATATTAATAAGCCTTAATAACTTTATTTGATCTAGAATAATTCCTTCTATATCAATGGAAAACACAGTCCCAGGTGTTAGAAGAGTAGGTATATCTATAAATTACCCCATTACAGACATCATTAATAACTCATGAGAATAATTAATATGTGAGATAAATATAGAACCTATTCTATCATTAGTTGATGAAAAATAAATAATTGAATATCTCCAGTCGTTGACATAAAAAAGTATCCTGTAATTGGGGGGGGGGGATTCCCAAAAGGTCTCATAATTATTTTTTGTAAAATTTATTTCATAAATATACATAATCCCAATGAGTGTGTTTTTACCATCTCCCTTGACATATAGATTGGAATTGAATATTATATTATTGAATTGGATATTTCATAATCTATATTATAGCTTCTAATACCATGCTTGGTGTTCTTATTTCACCCTTTATAAGTAGTTAAAATATGACACTCTAGAACTATCACCATCAAGGAAAAACCCATTGAGTTGTTCAATGTATAATTATTCATCAATTTCACCATTATTTAAAATTAACATGACATTAAATTAGAAAACATTATAATTCCATTGATCATAAATTATGAAAAATATTTAGATCATTTCAATCAATTCAACTATATAAAATTTTTCATTGAAATTAATACCCTCAATTTTACAGTATTCTTTTTAAAATAGATAATATTTGTTTTGAGTTACTTCTATTTTATTTACAATATTATTCATAAAATATGACTTCAAATTCATTTTTTTATTATTTTTAGTGCATATAATAAATTACTAAGGGAAATTATAATCAATTTGATACAAATATTCTATCATTTTTGTTATATATTTCTCAAATTTCAAATCCCCTTAAACATTTTTTAGTATAAATTTTTAAAGAAAATATATGTGATAAGAATTCCTCAACCATCTCTTTTTATTAATATCTTAACTCCTATCTCCAAGAATGTTCCCATATTTCACATTATTTATATGTATTAAAAATTTAGTTTCTCTATAGCTGCATATTTATTCATCAATAGATATTTTAGAATCATCACAAGTGTTTTGAAAATATACTTGTGAATCCAAAATACTGAAATATTTTCCAATTTATTAATCTAGATACTATTAAATGTAATCATCACTATGAAACTATATTTAGGACTAATTAAAATTTCCTGAAACAATTATATAAAATTTTTCATCCCTTTTTCATAGATTCTAACTATATCACTTGAAACTCCTTCCACCAGGTGTCTATCGATGAAATATATCTTCATTGGATCTGTTATTTAACTTTAAAAAATGTTTAAGTTTAATCATGATATAATATGATCTATAAAATAAAATCAATTTATTTACATTTTAATTCATTACAAACTATAACTCATATGGAGTGATATTTTAATGTAGTTCAAGTAAGAAATGATTATAAATATTGAAAACCCATATTGGTACGTGTATCTAAAATAACATCATGCTTGATACTTTGAAAACACGATTCTTACCATTACCAAAACTCCATAGTTATTCCACCAAGAAAATCCATTTTTGGGGAGTTTATTGATAACTATATTCATATCTTATTCCATTTTTCTAAATATATTCCTTAAATTCACTATTATTATATTTGGATCTATTGTTAGATCAAAATAATTTGATATAACATCCCATTTTATTCTCACCATTCTTCTAAAATTGACAAATTATCTAAGGAGTTTTAAATCTAGAAATAATTCATATAAGTAGAATCATCAACCAGAGACCAAAAATACTTATAAAAATTTGTTAACTTCCTACATATCATACCATATAAATCAAATTATATCAACTGTAGAGGTTTCATTATCTTGATATCCCCTAACCTATGGAATATTTTCACAATTTTTCCTTTATGATATTTCATAAGAGTTAATTTGTTTTTGATGTTGCTTTGGAAGTCTCCTCATAGCTTAATGTTTTTTATCTTTATCAACATTATTTTACCCCAAATGGATAAATATTCTATATCATAATTAATTTTATTTCTTCATTATAATGGAAAGAGTAACTATATCATTGGAAATATAAAATATATTTCCACTAACTAATTATCCATTGATCAATGTTTTTAATCCTTTAACTTTCTTATAAAACCGACAACCTTGTGAAATATCTTTTAATTAACATTATAATATTTTTTCTAAACTATAAATAGATTATTCTTTAGCCAATAAATTATGATAAAGTCATTTGATTCAAGTTTCTTCACACCAATACTTTTTCATCCAATTACCCAATATGGATAGATCCATCATTTAGAGAAATTAATTTATCCTTTATCATAAATTTACGTTTTTTTCAAGAGAATCATATTTCCATAATGTGTAATGAGAAATAAATATAGAGTATCCAATACTTATCTAATTTTCAATATATTTAAGCAACCTTCAACAATATCTATTGATATTGATTATTAATCCTCTTGATAGATTTGGAATATTTATTTTTATTCAATTTAACTAATTGCATTTTGAGTCACTTTTTGGTGGTGCATCTGGATTGATCACAACTTTTATAGTTTCCTTATGAGAATAAAATTTGATTTTTTACATTCACATTCTCCATTAGATGTTATATTTAATATACTTTGTGATCTTATAATTGAATCCACCTTTATTCATGGAATCTCATCGATTGAGTGTATGCGATATTAGTCCAAAAAACATAGGATTTATGCTTCTATACATATTATCCCCACCATCTTCCTTAAAAGTGTTATATCCTTTGTCAATAAATATATTTCTAAAAATATTCTCACTTATTCACCATTTTATTCAAAATCCATTCATTATTATTATATATTCATTATTATAATAATTCTTATTCACTAGGTATTTCTCCTTAGGCATTACATAGATGTTCTTCTTCTCAGATAACATATTTATTTTTGATTTTTTAGAACCATTAATAAATTTATAAAATGGAGTTTTATCCTTAACAGGTGATATAGTAACCTTATTTCCTTTTTTTCTCTGTTTAAACCACTTGAATTGCATGTTTTGTTATCTGATATGATAGTTCATATAACTGTGATATAGTATATAAGTTATTTCATGGAATTAGAATCCAATTTTGATAACTTTTATTGTTTAAAAACATCATTGATTGAATTTTCAAACGTAGTGATAGTGAGCCTCAGTGAATTTCAACCTCAATTTTCATTTACCCAATGATACTTTCCTCTTGATTTTTTAATGAGATTTTTTCTAATGGTCCTAAAAATTTTATCCATACATTCAATGATTTCATTTATATTTTCCATCTTTTATATTAAATACACACATATCTTTTCTATATCCTTAGTTTTTTTATTCATCATGATATTTCCTCAATGAATCATTATCTGATTTATATAAAATACACTGTCTTATTCCACTTCATTACTATCTTCTTCGTTTTCACTTTAAGGATCATTCGTCTATTTTTATTTATCCATGATAGTTTTTTTTACCTTTTTTACTTAGAGTTTTCTTTCTATTTTTTACTTTATTCATCAAATGATGTGGAAATAGTTTTGAAACAATTTTTTCTTTCGTCATTATATAAGATTTTCCCTCTTCATTAAAATAATTCTCTCTATTATGACCAATAGTCATCTCATTTAAACATCTTGATACATATTGGGATTGTTCACATTTCTTATATTCTTGGGAATTATTCAATAAATTAGCTAAAAAGTGTTCAACAATTTCACACTATAAAATAATATTATCATTATATTTATCGTTTACTTTATTTTTACCTCTCGAAAAAATGATAATAATTCCATAAAATCAATGAAATAATATTTCTATTGATTTCTTAATTATAAGGAATCTTAGTATCAATATGTTTTGTCCATTTATAGGATTTCCAATCTATATCTTTCTTTGTTTTTTTATTTCTTTTTAAGGATGTAACTATCCATATATCATATTCTATCAAGTCATTGGTGAGATTATCAATAATACACTCATCTAATCCTTCATTTATAGGGATTGAATATTTGTATAAAAATTATCTAGGAGTATTATCAGTAATATTTGACCATGTTGGGATCTTAAATAATTTCATTATAGATTTGAATCAATATCATAAATTTTTTTAACTAAATATATATTATTTTTTACCATTTCATCTTCTACCATATGAGTATTGTCAAATTGAGGAAGTAAAGTTTGTCATTATGAAGCATTTTTATTTTATCTCCCCCATGTATACATTTAATTTCTCCCAACTTCTATTCCATATAATTAATTCCATGATTAATGTCAATTTTTTATCTAAGAGGAATCGAGGTAATGTGTTGTGTAATCTCACATAGACATTGAAATTCTTCTTATCGAGTAACATATAGTTTTTCCAAACATTTGGAATATATACCCAGTTCTTGGTGATGTCATGAACATCTATACTATTTAAATGATGATATATAACTATCATATTTATCTATATATGAATACCCTTTTCATTGAATAAAATAACTCTTTTGTTGTAGATTTTTTCTCCACTTATAAAACATTTTGAGATGAAAGAAATAATAAATAAAATGAAAATCAGATACATTGGAAATGTTACAAAAAAAACACTTCATGAATACTCAGAAACAACTTTATAGGACTATGTGTATGTATACCACTACTTAAATAAGATCCAATAATAGATTCACCAACTCTTATTATTAATCATATGATATCTGAGGACAAATAATTATGATCCAAATATGTGTTTTCCTATATTTTTATAAATAAGAGAAAGTAAATTAGTAGAGATATGTCTATGAAATCCTATGTACAAGAATTTATTAAAATTTACATTGAACTAAACAATATATGATTCTCATATCCTTATGTTCCTCAAGAATTTGGTTCATATGTGAACTCTTGTTCTTATTCTTAGACCCAACCAAAACCTCACAGGAATGGGTAGCCAATAATTTTAGAGATTTATAAATTTTTAATCACTCCATAGTTTAGGTAATACTCCCTAAATTTATAGTTTTTGTATAAATTAAAACAAGATAAAATATCACATGTCATGACCAACATGTCCAAATGATATGAAAATTGAATATAAGAAATATCATATCTTCCTTTGACCACAATTTTTTTCATGGACACCTACCTTGCATCATGAAACCTATGAATCATCATATATAGTAAAGTACAATATTTTCAAGGAAAGGTGATCACAACATGAAACCTATAAAATCTCAACTTGGGATTTACTTAACCATGCTTCGAGCTAGTTGGTCACATGGCCTCAGGCATGCCTCCTCATATGACAGAGGTTACCGACTAGTAGCGAGGGTGTAAAGGTGGTATGATGGGGATACTATACCCTCCAATACGAGTAGTACAACACATAAAACCACAGATACCAAATAGTGAAAGAACATATGAATAATGCAACATAAGTAAGAAGTGGTAGAATAAGTAACTAAGAAACAAAATAATAATATCAAAAACAATTGGTAGAGTGAATACATGGATGCATGGAATGATGATATAAAAAATTGGGAACATGGTATATGAAGATAAAATTCGGCTATACCAAAGTACAGAAGGGAAAAAGGGAAAAAATATCTCTACTAGCATCTCAATGATATGTTCAGTCCATTACTCCTATAATCCATATATAAGTAATGAATATCAATGACTAGTAGTAGGGAACTATCCCTTATCAGTACCTACAGAAAAATAATCTACATGGGTACTAAAGGTGGCCTAAGTAGGGGTGAGATAAAATACCAGTATTCCACCACCAAAGGTTTATTGATGTAATCAATGAATTTCTCATAAATAAATAGTGTACAAGTATGAATTAATTAATTGAAAAAACTGGATAAATAAATAATAGGCTACTCTAGAACCTAAAGGGAACCTGGTGGCTCTACCTACTTCAACACATGGATGAGATGAGTGTCTATATAGTCACTTTATACATAGTAATAATACATATATATATTAGTTATATAAATTACATCCACTAATATGGGCCAAGTATGTGCGGACATAAGTGGACATATACCTAGAATACTGGGTGATGGCTGGATCTGGGTTTAACTTAGACATCCATAATCAGTCTAAACATTCCTAAAAGTTTAAACATTAGGTTACATGCCCAACATCCAAAAATGAGACTAAGGGATCATTCTTGACACTCAGGATGTTTAGTGTTCCATCATGTAAATATTCAAACATGGGACATGGAATATCAGTCCCACCTTTTAACTTGTGTCAATGGTGTCAGACATCATGATCAAATCCCGATGTAAGGGATCATGTTACCATCATGATCAAAAAGCACCTTACCATTTTACAACAACCCATATCATGGGGTAACTATTTTAATAATAAAATAAAATATGAACTACCTAGAATATAACTCAATAGTCAAGTCCAATTACAAAAATATATATCAATTCAATTAAAACATTTGATTAAACATGAATTAATGGGAGTGTCCATACTTCCCTGTATAAATAAATTCATTTATATCATTCGATTATCTTAATGAAAACCAAACAAACATGAATAACCCATCCCATTTGATAAATTCTTTTAATTTACCAAAACATGTCATTTAAATTATAAGGAAAAAGTATCCTTTTGAAATGTGTCATGGTCAAAAGGGAAATTACCTACATGTGGAATTCCAATTATCAACCGGGACAAGAAATAATTAGGTGCCTTGTGTTTATTCTACATTTAAATAGTTGAGGGAAAATAACTCTCAACCCAAACCAAACACTTAAAAGGTTCTCTAGCTATTTAAACAATTAATCATAAAGGGAAATTAATGTCAGCAGACCATACGGGTGTCCATAACTAAGGGAAAATCCTATAATCTAATAAACAAGGACCAACGAGCATATATTAAGGTTTGTAGATTGATTTAATATATATAAATTAATTTAAATGGTAATTTAGAGAAATGGATGATGTGTGACAATATAAAAAAGATAAGAAACACAAAAACCTTTTTGGGAAAGTGATGAGACCACCTGCCTCAGGGATGTTGATGACTTATCATCTAATGGTAACCTTAGTTTTTTAGTTGGATGGAATAAATTGAAGAAATGGTCCAACACCTTCAAAATTGGGAAAATGAGATTTCACATAAATAGAATAATCGATCCAAGATAAACTTGAATAGGAATAAAGATGATCATAAATATTACTCAAATAGATCCAATACTTCCAAAATATCATGATTTGGAGTTTGGATGTGTGATTTTTTGAGAATACTATATTGAGTAAGAAGGAAATCTACGAGAGGACGAAAAAATGTGCACATTTACCAAAATGTGTGCGTACTATGAAAAATATCACAATGAAATTTCTATTTCTTCTCATATGATCATTCACTTAGATTTACATGGTTTTATACATACCATAAGGCTCTTACTTGACCTTTCTTTTTCCTTGCACAATTAGTAAAGACCATGTGATCTGGCCCGCATGGTTTGTAATAACCATATGACCAATTTTATTTTTGTAAATTCCATGGTCCCAGGATCCGTAAAATTTCTAGACACACTCATGACCCCCCTAAATCCATTGGGTAACATGTTATGGGCCGTTTAAAGAAAATTTAAACTAAATATAGTGTTTTATACCTTCATGAAAAGATATCTCATCACAACTTCACTTCCATAAAGCTACTTGTCCCTAAGTTGGACTTCTATGGTTTAAGAGGTATCTTCAAAATTGAGTTCCAGATGATAAGTTCATATATTTGCTTCCATCTCTACGGTTTCATCAATTAGACAGTCGTGTTTCCGTATCACCGATACCAAATAAATTGACTTGTCTTAGAGTGTCTTCACACTCTGATCCAAAATATGAACAAGATACTAATTGAAGGAAGCATATATATATAATTCAACCACATTA
Organism: Viscum album; assembly: GCA_963277665.1. Classification (NCBI taxonomy): domain Eukaryota; kingdom Viridiplantae; phylum Streptophyta; class Magnoliopsida; order Santalales; family Viscaceae; genus Viscum; species Viscum album. The sequence continues at coordinate 1,928,194,108 of OY728152.1, read as the reverse complement.
GGCTAAAATAAATACAATGGGTATGGATAATACTGATGAAAATTAGACATGTCAAAGACATAATGAATATAATGGTATCTCTAAGTATGTTATATCTGGTAATCCACTAGTCTGATTTTCCTCAAAACCTCTAAGGGTCCAATGAACCTATATGAGATCGTACCCTTATTTCAAATGTTCCAACGGACTATCTTGGGAAATACATTTAAGAAAACCCAGTATCTGACCTCGAACATGAGATTTCACTGAAGTCTAATAGAATATGACTGGTATCTAGACTGATCTATCTTTATTCACATTATAATCAATTAGACATTCTCAATAATCTCCTACAAGAGTGGTGGTTTATGAATTTCTATCTCCCCTGCCTCTAATTAGCATAAAGGTTAATGAAAACAATTAATATATAAGGCTTCATAAAGATCTATTTCAATGGTATCCTGAAAACTATTATTATAAGCGAACTCAATGAGGGGCATGTGTTTCTTTCAAAACCCCCCAAAATCGATGATACATGAAAAAGCACAAATTCTATGAACTGAATAGTATGATTTTTAATTCTATCAATTTAAGGGTGATATTTTATGCTAAAAGTTACCAATATAACCCAAGCATTCTACAGAAGCTTCTAGAACCACCATGTAAAATGAGATTCATTGTCAAAATTAATAGAATGAGAGCTCTATGAAGACGTATAACCTTCCATATGCAAAAAATACAAAGATCATCTACTGAGAAGGTCTTTCAAACATTTAATTGGTGTTAGACCGTTATCAACCTATCAATGAAAACCCACACCATATCATTTATATGCGGTGATCAAGGTAAACTAGTCATTAAATCTATAGAAACAACATCCCATTTCTACTCAATAATGGGAAACAAATGTAAAATCCATACCAGAAATTGATGTTCCACTTTCACCTACTGAAAGATAGAGAACCAAGAGATGATGCTGAAAATCTCCCATTAAATACTAGACCACAACTACTTGCACTATAATTCTTGAAACATGTTGGTAACAATGAGATGAACTGACCATGTTGAGGAATGTAATTCCCAAATCATCTCCTCTCTATTGTCTACTAGGACCCATACAAAACCATGTAATAGTAATGTATCATCCAGAACCATGGTCTATCATGAATATGTCTAATCATCTAAGATGTTGTCCCTTAAGGAAATACCCTCAAGATCACATAGTTTCCTCATTCTTACCCACTCCATAATTGTATAGGTAACTACTAAGGTTGAGAGGATAATCAAAAATGGTCCTCATGAACCTCAATGTGAATCTCTAAGAATAAATACATAAGAATCCATTCCACACTTACTTCCCAAACTACATATGTTTGAGTTTTTATTTCTCAGAGTGTTTTCTATAGTATTTCCTTTTCCAAACATGTATGCAAGCTCAAAATCAAATGACTTTAGGTAGTCAAACCACATACAGTACATGATATTGGCATCACTATATATAATGATGTACTGGAGAGTTTTTTGATTAGTGAAAACCATCAAATTATATCCGTGTAGATAGATTTACTAACAATTCATGTCCTATACAACAATAACGAACTTCAGATCATGCCTCATCTAATTCTGCTCACGAGGCCTCAACTAATTATTCTCTTATCCAACAACTTGTTTTTCCTATGTCAAAATAGCTCTATACTTGATACATGATGAATCATAGTAAATAGTATCGATCCTTATTGGATTTAGAAGAATCTGTATTGATGTTGAAGTTGAATGTCCATTCAACTCCTGAAGGGATGCTTCATAAGCATTTGACCATATGAATTTCACACCTTTATTTGTCAACCCCATAAGAGGAACTATAAGGCGTGAGAAATATTGGATGAAGCATCTATAATATATGGACAGTTCCAATAAAATATATATGTCACAGACATTCTTGGGATTCTTTCAAGAAACAATAACGCTCACAAAGTCAAGGTTTACTAAAACACTTGACTCTGAGATAATGTGACCAAAGAAGTGAACTTCATCGATCTAGAGGTGTAATTTACAAAGCTTAACATAAATATAATTATCTCTCATTTTATTCATCATGATATCAAATTTATTGGAATGGTCATATCTAGATCATGAATATACTCAGATTTCATAAAAAAAGACTACCCTGAATGATTCCAAATACGAGTGGAAAACACGATTCATAAGATCCATAAAAACTACATGCGAGTTTGTCAAACTGAATGACCTGACCAGGTACTCATATTGGCCATAACTACTCCAAAAAGCTAAACATTATATTTCTGAAGTCCTAACACACATATGGTGATAGCTTGACCTGAAACCTATTACAAAAAACACCATAGTTATTTGGATATAATCAATGAGTTTAACTATTCTAGGTAATAGATACCGATTCATTACTATGAGATGATTCAATCGATGCCAATCCACATAGATCCAGAGGGTACCGTCTAACTTCTTCAAAAAAACCAGTGAACCCCATGGAGACGTTCTAGGGATTAAGAAGTATTTAGTCTCCAGATCCTCAAATTTTTATCTTAAGTTCCATAAGTTCCATAGATTCCATTCTATAAGAAATAATATCCTCTATTGCTGCTCATGAATGTAACTCAATGTTTAATTCTACCTCTCACACCGAAGGTAGACCATAGAAGTCATCAAGAATGATTTTCCTAAAATGCTCCACTACGAGAAGAGAAATAGTCGGTCATAATGACTTGTCATCTAGAAAAAGGATGGTTATCTAATCTGTCACACTACACAAACTTTTCTACGTAGGTCTAATAGAAGCTTCACTAACCTCCCATTATTCTATATGCACATGTCTACCACCCTCTAATGATATAAACATAACCCTCAAATTATTTTAGTCAATATGAGATTAATAGGGAACTAATTTGTCTATCCCTATGATTACATCAAATCTCGTCACGTCGAAGATGAAAAGATTCCTTATGAAAAAGGTATTTGGCTATCTGAAGTGGATAGTCCATACAATGGATAATGACTTTTGATCGTATATCTAATAAGGTATGAAGCATCATTACACCATAGAAGTGTTTTATATTGAGGCCCAAGATTTCCAAAATAGTATCAGATATGAATGAGTGAGAAGTCTCTGTGTCAAATAAAGCATACACTAATGTGGATACGACTAAAATAGCACCACAAAAATTTGAAGGTCCAATACTATTCCACTTTGGAATAGGGTAGAATAAAAGTAACTATCTTGTACAATGGTCATATGTCACTTCATGACTACCTTGTGCATTCCCTCTCTGCTGGTACAGAGAATCTTGGGCCTAAATATCACTACCTCGACTGTCACCTCAACCAGATTAGTTGGTGGTATTCCAGCACCCTACTTGGCGCAATCCTATAGGTCCCGATCCAAATTTTGGGGTAAGAGAAGATCCTTTCCAACTATAAGCTAGAAGAAAAGTTATATAAAAACACATGATGCCCCATCATACCACAACCTATGTATTATAATTTTTCACGTAAGCACCGAGGCATCGTGTGTCCCAGATTCCCACACTAGTGACATATCAGAAGGCTATAAATATGAGGATCCTGATTACTGGTACCTCCACGAGTATCCTAAAAATGCCTCTTCCACCCAAAAGAAGAACCACTGGTATCTTTAAGAACTGAACCTCCCTGACTCACACAATCAACTTTCGTCAAATTTATCTCTATAACAATGGATTGTTTGTCAATTTTAAAAATAAAAGTCAATATGATTACATTGACCTCTAATAGAGCTAATATTTTAACTATTTATCATATATAATTTAAGGATATAAAACCCACCAATTGGAAATTTTATGTGAATTTCATAGTTTTTTTTGAGATCAGGAATGTTTTGAGCTTAATTGTGAAATGCCATAATTTTGGATGTTTAACTAATTTGAAAGGTCTATTGTATTCCAAGATTGTATGTAACAGACACTTTGTGCCATGAGCGAAGAGAAGAGGCATGAGAATGGATTTTGGAGAAAAGAATCAGAGCTAGAAAACTAAAGTAGAGAACATACACAACATGTATTGTCAGTTAACATCATGACCCATTCAAATGGATTTTTCCACATGAGACATGTTGTGACTTAAGAACACAATTTGAACATAAGCTACACATATAGAGTCTCAAGTACATTACATGACCGGGGTAAAAGATCAACTTAGATTCATGAGAGAAACTTGTGCTAATCTGGTAAATGAGGAAGTGGTACACATCACGAACCCCCAGTACATGTCGTGTACCATTCGACGAGAATAAAAAAATAAAGGAGACAAAGATCGATGTTTTGACGGGAGTGCATATAAAAGTCACCCCTTGGCCACTGTTTTGAGTACGTCTGAGGTGGACAGAGGGTAGTGCATGTGACAACTGGGTCCTGGTGATAGCACAACCACCCAGGCTTAACACGGTTGTTGGTTCCTGATCCACTAGGTACCACCAGTTGCCCCACAGACATGTGGGGCCCACCCCAGGGTCCACCCACATACCTGAACAGGTCATCTGAATAATGTTGGTTCATGACCCATTCAAATGGATTTTTCCACATGAGACATGTTGTGACTTAATAACACAATTTGAACATAAGCTACACATATAGAGTCTCAAGTACATTACATGACCGGGGTAAAAGATCAACTTAGATTCATGAGAGAAACTTGTGCTAATCTGGTAAATGAGGAAGTGGTACACATCACGAACCCCCAGTACATGTCGTGTACCATTCGACGAGAATAAAAAAATAAAGGAGACAAAGCTCGATGTTTTGACGGGAGTGCATATAAAAGTCACCCCTTGGCCACTGTTTTGAGTACGTCTGAGGTGGACAGAGGGTAGTGCATGTGACAACTGGGTCTTGGTGATAGAACAACCACCCAGCCTTAACATGGTTGTTGGTTCCTGATACACTAGGTACCACCAGTTGCCCCACAGATATGTGGGGCCCACCCCAGGGTCCACCCACATACCTGAACAGGTCATCTGAATAATGATTGTTCCCACAGGCCAACACATGTACTTTCCAGTGTGTTTGTTCCCACAGGCCAACACATGTACTTTCCAGTGTGTTTTTTCCTCACTCACACACACCCTGAGAAAATTCCCAGGAGGTCATGGCTTAACTGTGGAATTCTAATCAGGTAGGCTCCCGAAATGGAAGGTGCACCTTATTGACATGAGTCATATCATTTAGTCATTTAACCCTTTATCATTTGGGGATGTTACAATCACCCCCCCTTTAGAGCACAACGCCCTCATTGTGGGCCCTACATCTCAACTCAGGCAGTGCACCACACTTAATGCTGGGTTCCACCTCTGATACCAAATGTGACAACCGTGTCCCGGTGATAGCACATCCACCCCGCCTTAACATGGCCGTCGGGTCTTGGGCCACCAGGTACCACCAGTTACCCCACAGACATGTGGGGCCACCCTAGGGTCCACCCACATGCCTGAACGGGTCATATGACTAATGACAGTCCCCATAGGACAATACATGTTGTGACTAAAGCAGATCACATACACGACATGTATTGTCAGGTCACATCATGACCCATTCAAATGGATTTTTCCGCGTGAGACATGTTGTGACTTAAGAACACAATTTGAACATAATCTACACATATAGATTCTCAAGTACATGACATGAACGGGGTAAAAGATCAACTTAGATTCATGAGAGAAACTTGCGCTAATCTGGTAAATGAGGAAGTGGTACACATCACGAACCCCCAGTACATGTCGTGTACCGGTCGACGAGAAGAAAAAAATAAAGGAGACAAAGGTCGATGTTTTGACAGGAGTGCATATAAAAGTCACCCCTTGGCCACTATTTTGAGTCTGTCTGAGGTGGACAGAGGGCAATGCATGTGACAACTACGTCTCGGTGATAGCAGAAGCACCCAGCCTTAACATGGTCATCAGGTCCTACCCACCAGGTACCACCAGTTTCCCCACATACACGTAGAGCCCACCCCAGGGTCCAACCACATGCATGAACGGGTCATCTGACTAATGATTGTCCCCACCGGACAACACATGTCCTTTCAAGTGTGTTTTTTCCTCACTCACACACACCCTGAGAAAATTCCGAGGAGGTCACCCATCCTGATCATTACTCCAGGGCAGTGCATATAAAAGTCACCCCTTCGCCAGAGTTTTGAGTCTATCTGAGGTGGAAAGTGGGCAGTGCATGTGAAAACTAGGTCCCAGTGATAGCACAACCACCCAGCCTTAACATGGTCGTCGGGTCCTGACCCACTAGGTACCACCGGTTTCCCCATAGACACATGGGGCCCACCCCAGGGTCCACCCACATGCCTGAACGGGTCATCTGACTAATGATTGTCCCCACAGGCCAGCACATTTAATTTCCAGTGTGTTTTTTCCTCACTCACTCACACCGTGATAAAATTTCCAGGAGGTCACCCATCCTGATCACTACTCCAGGCCATGCATGCTTAACTGTGGAATTATAATCAGGTAGGCTCCAGAAAAGGATGGTGCACCTTGTTGACATGAGTCATATCATTTAGTCATTTAACCCTTTATCATATGGGGATGTTACAATCACCCCCCCCCCCTTTAGAGCACAATGCCCTCATTGTGGGCCCTACATCTCAACCCATGCAGTGCACCGCACTTATGACTGGGTTCCACCTCTGATACCAAATGTGACTATCGGGTCCTGGTGACAGCACAACCACCCCGCATTAACATGGCCATCGGGTCCTGGCCCACCAGGTACCACCAGTTTCCCAACAGACATGTGGGGCCCAACCTAGGGTCCACCCAGATGCCTGAACGGGTCATATGACTAATGAAAGTCCCCACATGCCAACACATGTTCTTTCCAGTGTGTTTTTTCCTCACTCACACACACCCTGAGAAACATCCCAGGAGGTCACCCATCCTAATTACTACTCCATGCCAAGGCCTTTACAGTGTGTTTTGTCCTCTCTCACACACACCCTGAGAAACTTACCAGGAGGTCACACATCCTAATTACTACTCCATGCCAAGCACGCTTAACTGTGGAGTTCTAATCAGGTAGGCTCCCGAAAAGGAAGGTGCACCTTGTTGACATGGGTCATATCATTTAGTCATTTAACCCTTTATCATTCTGGGTTGTTACAATCACCCCCCCCCCTTTAAAGTACAATAACTATCACAACAACATGCAAATTCTAATGAACCTACATGACATGGAAACTATGCATGCCATGTGACATCTATCATGTTCCTGTATGATCCATGAGACGGCATACCCTCATCTCATCGGGTTGCAACTAAAGAGAACCCATAGATAAATTATAAACAGCACAATCACAAAGTGCGTCACACGACGGTGAAATCATTTCAACTGTAAAATTTGAAAAATCAGAAGAATTTCAAAATACAAGGTAGACTGGATTTTCCCTATACAAGGGTTAGCTACGCCCGGGCACAGCTCATTACCAACTACCGTTCGTCCTATCCCTGACTACGGCTCCAAATAGGGAGTCAAAGAAAAAAATATCTCCTCTGATACCACTTTGTAACGTCTCGGACATGGGTTCCACTCAACGGGTGCCCCGAACCCAGTTCACCACATGACCTCAAGCGCATATTCCCAAAATCCAGAGGCTACCGACTAGCATTGAGGGCCAAGGTCTGATAGTGGGGAAACTATGCCCTCATTTGCCAAAGTGTAGCGCATCGGAGTACAAAATAAAACACACAACAAACAGCGGAAGCGGTAAAACATACAAAACTGAAATAACCAACAGTAGTGAATATAACCAACAGTATGTAAATGATGATGCTGCATGTCTCAAGTTCTAAGAAAAAATCCCGAACTTGTTATACATCACTACAGTACAACCAAAAGTAGAGTACAACAAAACAAGGCAGAACAGTTGGAAGCGGCATCGCGAGCCTAGGCTGGGTCCCATGCCCTCCTATTCCTCAGCAGCAATCATGTACCTGTATAGGGACTCTTTCCCCTATCTACACTAGAAACAACGTAATCTGTTTGGGCCGAAAAGTGTGACCCAAACAAGGTGTGAGAAAAATATCTCAGTAGGCACCCACCAAAGGCCCGTGCCCAACTGCGTGTAAGCATGCAATCAACAGTGTGCAACAGTAAAATACAATAAAGTAAGAAGTAGTGAAATGTAACTAACTTAACAATTAAAATTCCATTTTATTATTCATTTAATCCATTAAATTTAGTATCGTTCTGTGTTCAACAGCACCAAGCCCTCAGGCCAACCAGTATCTCGCCCTCAGGCTAATATAGTGAACCACACCCTTAGGCTATAGAGAATCCAACCCGTAGGTATTGCCCTCAGGAGTAATAGAAATTTCCCTCAGGAATAGGAAGTGTCGCCCTCAGGCACAGAAGTCAAGCCCTCAGGCACGAAAGGTTGCCCTCAGGCAGAATAACGACAGCCCTCGGGCTAAAACAGTCACGCCCTCAGGCTAATTTAGTACAGTTCCCACAGGCTAATAACAACAACGCCCTCAGGCTAAACAGGTAACCGGGACATGCCCAATAGGTAAACAAGCATTAAACAAGCAATTCCTATGAAGGAAGTTCTACAATTACTACTTTAAAGGCATACCCTTGGGTATCTTAGCCAAACAGCTAAATAGTGAAACACACCCCGGGGGGGGGGGGGGGGTGGTTCCAGATCCAAGAAACGTTCCGAACTAGCATTTTATTATCACAATTTAATCACCTATGCAATTCTACGCATTAAATATAGCAATGACCTCAGCCACACGACACCCCAACATGGGTTCGTGGCACGAAAACGCATAAAAACGCACGAAAATGGGAAAATAAACACAAAGCCACCTACCTTATATGCCAACAAACGTTATACCCCAACGCCGACTCCAGAAATGCCCAAGAACGGCGTAGATCTGATGAAGAAAAAAACCCATTCAAACCTAAATAACTTTCCCTCGAGAAAGAATTGGTAAGTACGGTACCAGGAGAGGTGGGGGATTACCCGTGCGGTTCCAACGAGATCGTCCGAAGCCGAATCGGATTTCAGACGAACACCCATCAGATCTTCAAAGGTCTGACCACCTCCTTTGGCTCCAAATTGGCTCAAGTGTCTCCTCTGCCAAATGAGAAGGCTACTGCCTGTTTTAAGCTCAAAAAACAAAGTACACGACATGTACTTCTGAGTACATGGCGTGTACTTCTTTCATTTAACTGTTCAATTGGTGACCACCACACTGTTCATTTATCGACATGAGTACACGACATGTACTCCCAAGTACACGACATGTACTATCGACCAGCTAGAGGTGACTCCACTGCCTTACAATTTAAGCCTGCCGACTGACTACACGATGTGTAAGGTACCACTACACGGCATGTAGTCAGTTCCTACACCCCTCGTCACCGACATGGCTACACGCCCCGTGTACTCATGCCAACATGGACAAAAGTACACGACATGTGGAAAAGTACATGGTGTGTAGTTCCAAAATTTAGGATTTTTCCCCATTTTCCATATTTTCTCAAAAACACTTAAGGAAAAGGAGAAAGAAGAAGCCCATACCTCAGAGCTAAGAACCAGGTTCATATAGTGCACACCACGGAATGCCTATAGCCAATCCAAATCCTTCCTTCTACATGGTAGAGATCAATATTGTGAGGAGTATTCCATGCCTTATGCGATGATGTATATGATGGTGGAATCCTATGAAATGAGCAGCTAAGTGGAATGTGGTTGTGGCTGTCGACACCCAACAGATAGTCTCTTCAGAGTTACGAACTCATGGGGTAATCTCTCTTTTGAACATATATTTTTGAATGAATATAGTATTTTTATTTCTTAAATATATTTTCATAAAATCTATTTTGAACTTTGTTCCAACTATGATGTAAATTAATTACCTTCAATGTTTAAATTTCATTAGAATGTTCTTCCCATTGAGCATAGTGTATTTAATTAGGTTTGATTACTTCGAAGTATTCAAGAAATTGATTCTCATCCATAGGCGGGACAACAATCATGTCGAGGAATTGATATGATGTCTATTCAAGTTTAAGTGTACACTTGGGGATCCTTAGGGGTGTATTTGGGAATTCACATTGACAAATATTTTTAAATGAGGAAGAGGGGAGTGTCTGAGAGGGTGAAGCTAGCTCGCAACCGCTATTTTAAATCTGATTTTCAAACCCACATTAGGTTATATTAATTTTCTTCCTTGTCCTTTAATTTACTTTCACTTTAGTTATTATTAAATTATATTTTTTAACTATAAATCAAATCCCCAATTTTATCATATTGAAGAAATAGAAAACAAAAGTGACAGTTTTGCATCTGAAATTGCAACCTTATCGAGAGACAACCCCATAGACACTACTATACTATAATAAAAATAGGAAAACATTTTATTGAGGTCAACATGATTGGAAACCCCTAAATCAACTGATTCCATTACTAGGGAGGTTTCGAGATATGATTTTATTTTTTATTGTTTTTTCATGACCCAAACTTCTGACCTGGTATAGTTACCTGTCAACCATGAATTTTATAGAAAGTTTCACTATATTTTTAGAGAACCTAACTCACCTATACCATGTTGTTCTTCCCCAACTAACACACCAACAAGGAACATAGTTGAAAATACACTTCCAATGGATGGAAATCAAACTTTGAAAGAACAATATTCATTCTAGGATGAAAATCAAGAGAATTTTGTAGAATAAAATTATGCAACTACTAGTATTGAAATAGAATATGGTTTTATCCACAAAACACCAAAATTCATTGGGTTTACCAGTGATAACCCACACAAACACCTTCAATAGTTTAATGACTTTTTTGTAAACATGAAACCTCATGAAGTCGATTACAATCAAATGAAATTGAGGTTGTTAACATTTTCTTTAGAATAATTTTCTATGAAATGGTTTTTATATTCTCATTCAATATGGATTTGAGATTGGAATGAATTGAATAAAAGTTTCCTTGAAAATTTATTCCTTGCCTCAAAAACTGCTTCTATTCGAATGGATGTTTTTTGAATCCGGAAAACTCATAGAGAGACATTGCATGAATACTAGTTGTGATTCAACAGACTATACTTTAACTTCCCCATAATCAAATTAGTAACCATCTTCTCATTCAATAATTTTATGAAATATTGTGTTGGATTGATAAAAGTATGATTGATGATGCTGTGGGAGAAGTATTAGATGATAAGACACCAAATGCTGCTAGGATCTTAATTGAAAACATGGCCCAAAATACTCAACAATTTGGAATAAGAGGCCTTCTTCCTGTCAATTTTTCATATGAATTCCCCATAGCTGGTCCTAAAAACAACACCATTTATAGTCAACTGTCTGATATCACCACTAGGGTAAGGTCAATGAAGGTATCAAACAACCCTCCAATACCACCCTAATCTGAAAAAAATTTCCATGCACAATCGCACTAAGGAATTTTATCTTCGAATGAACATTTCAGTGACCAATTCCCACAAAATAAAGAGTCCTATGAAAACTACAACTTAGTTTTTCATAGAACACCATTTCAATAAAAACAAAAAAGTCTATTTCAAATTAACCAAACTTTCTATCAGGTATGGAATAACAACTCGAATGAAATGTTTCATCTACATAAACAACCAATAGGCTTCTTCCAAGGACAATCATTTAATTCTAAACCAAGTTATTATGAGAAAGAAAATGCTCATTCTAGAAGAAAATTTCAGCCTACTCCTCCCACCCAAAAATTAGAGAACAAAATTGAAGAGGAATACAAAAAATAAAAAAAACTTCTTTAATACCTTGATGACTCAAATGGGTGAACTTGCCTCTAATGTCAATTGCATGAAAAATAAAAAGGGTGGATGTTTTCCATCACAACCTCAAGAAAATACGAGAGATACGAGAAAGGAAAATGTGAGTTCAATGGAACATAAGAGTGAAACAAATTGAATAACCCCCCAAATGAGAACATCAAGACTACTACTGATACTATTGATGGGATTCCCACCCCTGAGGAAAATTCTGAAAAATCAGAAGTTGATAGAAACACAAATTCAAGTGAGGAAATAATTTTTGAACGGGAAAATAATGACTGGAAGAGGATTTATGGTTATTACCTTTCTCCAAACCATGTACAGAATACAATAAAAACATTCAAAAATCCATTTTTTTAATCTAGGTGTGAACCACCATTAATTCCAAGCAATAAAAAAGAACTGGATAAGGATTTTTTGGAAACGTTCAAGAATGCCCAAGTTAGCATTTCTTTGCTCAATGCTTTGAAACAAATTCCAAGGTAAGTTATGTTTCTTAAAGAAAAGTGTACCCAATAAAGAAAATTAAAATGGAGAGAAAAAGTAAACATAGGGAGGAATGTTAAATCCATGATTCAATATGCCCTGCTTGTCAATTATAAAGGCCAAGGAAAATTTACCATTTCTATACCACTTGGAAATGAGAATTAAACGATGTGACTCTTGATTTAAGGGTGTCTATAAAAATCATGACACATTCTGTTTACTCATATTTATGGGTTAGAGAATTGAAACTGTCAAGATTTATCATTCAAATTTCAAACTAAAGTATAACCAAAGATGATAGAGTGAGAGAAGATGTCCTAGTTCAGGTGATAGAGATGATTTTACCTTTTGACTTATATGTCTTGAACCTGGAAGATGACCTGTTCATCACCCATGCACGTCTGATTCATGGAAGGCCATTTTTTAAAACAGAAAAAGAGATCATCAATGTTCATAAGGGAACACATTCAATTGAATTTGGAGGAGATGTTATTCATTTCAAAATTTTTCATTCAATGAAACACCCAGTTGGGGATTATTCGTCCCCACAACTGAACATGATAGAATGGTTCTTCTCTTGAAAGCTACCCAATTTTTCTTATGATGAAATACCAACTGATGAGATAAAAGATGGAAACTTTCCAAATACTAAATCTGATCAACAAGTGGTCAAACTTTAAGACCTTGAAGAGTCATTTGATGTTGAGACAACATATATGAGCATTGTGGAAGATGGATTTCAAGAAACCACTGAACCTGTTAGTGGTATCCCAAGAGAAGTTTCCAATTTTTCACATAAAATTATTCTTAAGAATATTAAATGAGATATCTATTATGAATTCAGATCTTCAATGAAAAATCTACCTTTTGATCAGTTTCCTGTGATCAATGAAGATACACCACCTGAGTTACAATTGAAACCACTTATGGAGAACCTCAATTTTGCCATATTAGGTGATAAAGAACTATTCCCTATCAAAATATCAAAATATTTGACAAGGGACCAAGATAATCAACTTTTATAAGTCCTCATGTCCCACAAGGATTCTATAGGATGGAATCTCTTCTATCTAATAGGAATTGGTCCCCGCAATTTTCATGCACATAATTTTACTAGAAGATAATGCTAAACTGGTGAGACAATTTCAAAGAAGACTGAACCCAACACTTGTAAATGTTGTGAAGAATGAAGTTAAAGCCCCGTAAATTTTTTGAATTATTTATCCCATATCTAATAGTCAATGGTTGAGTCTTGTCTATATTGTTCCTTAGAAATTTTGATTTATAATTTCAAGGAATTAATTCGGTGGGATTGTCCTAGTGAGGCTTCCAAATAAATGGAGACTGTGCAATGATTATAGGAAGCTAAATATGGTTACAAGGGAAGGCCACTTCCAACTTTCATTTCCTGATCAAATCCTCGAATGATTAACTGGGAAAACCCATTCTTGTTTTTTAATGGATTCTATAGGTATTTAATAATTCATATTTTACTAGTGGATCAAGAGAAAACTACATTCACTTGTCCCTTTGGAAAATTTTGCTATAGAAGGATGACCTTGGATCTATGTAAGGATCCCAAAAATTTTCAGAGGTGTATAATGAGTATATTATCTAAATTTTTGGAATTAAGGATAGAAGTGTTTATGGAAGATCTCACTATCTATGACCCATCATTTTAATTTTTTTTTCAAAAGCGTGGCACATGTTTTGAAAATATGCATTGATAAGAACATTATTCTCAATTAAAAAAAAATTCCATTTTCTAGTTGGTAAGGGCATTATTCTTGTCCATGTTGTGTCCCGCGACAGAATAAAAGTCAATGAATCTTAATTTGAGTTCATTTATTCATTACTATACCCAAAAATAGTGAGAGATTTGAGATCATTCTTGGGCCATGCTATTTTTATAGGCGATTCGTTAAGAATTTTATCTAGGTCCCACTTCCATTGCCAAGATTGGTCCAAAAAGAGTCCCCATTTTTCTTTGAGGAAAATTTCAAATAGGCCTTCCATGAGCTAAAATAGTAGATAATAATCCCTCCAAATATTCAACCTCCCAAGTGGGACACTCCTTTTGAAATAATGACTGATCTATCTGAATTTTCTCTTGGGGTGGTTTTAAGTCAATGAATGGAAAAGAAATATAATGTGATTTCTTATGTATCAAGAACTTTAGATAAAAAAAATCAAATTACACAACAAATGAGAAGGAACTATTGGCAGTTTTATTTTCAATGGAAAAGTTTAGATTCTACCTACTGGGCTCTAAGGTGATTGTTTTCACTGATCATTTTGGAATTAGATTTTTGATGAAGAAGAATGATGCAAAACCAAGACTTTGGAATAGATCTTGATGTTATTGGATTTTTATGTTGAAATAAAGTACAAGAAAGAATTTTATATCCTTTTTGATGATTATTTGAGTTAGGTACCATTTTTAAGAATGGAAAACTTCATATTTTCAACTAATTAAAGAAAATTTTCTAGATGGGGAGTTGTTTTGTAGCCAAAGTGAAATACCATGGTTTTCTAATCTTGTTAAATATATGGCTTCCAGTGTACTTCCCTATTAGATTTTGAATCAAAAAAGTGATAAAATCTTGAGTTATTCAAGGAACTATATCTGGGATCATCCCAAACTGTGGAACATTGGTAGTGATCAAATGATTCATAGATGCATTCCAAATTAAAATTTCAATCCATCCAATATTTTATTCTCACTTTTTTACTATGGAGGATAGTTAATCAAAAAAGAACACCATAAAAATTGCTTGATTCTAGTTTATACTATCCCTCCACATTTATAGATTCTTTTAAAATCTGTAGAAACTATAAACATTGTCAATTCCAAGGAAATATTTACAAACGGAATGAGATACCAAAAAAACTCTTCTATTTTGTGATGTATTTGATGTTTGGGGAATGGATTTCATGGGGCCTTTTCCCAATTACTTTAGGTATCTTTACATACATCTTATTGTTGATTATTTTTTTCAAATGGGTAGAGGTTATTCCCACAAGAAAGGAAGATTCCAAAATTGTCTCCAAATTTGTGGAAGGAAATTAATTTTCAATGTTTGGATTACCAAAATTTATGATTACAGATCAAGGCACCCCTTAATAAAATAGTACATTGGAAAATCTTTTGAAGAAATATAGATTTTAGCATAAGGTCTCTATGCCCTATCATCCATAATCAAATTTAATAGATGAGTTTTCCAATAGGGAGATCAAACAAATTCTTGATTTTTTTTGATCCCAAATAGGAAGAACAACAGTTTGAGACTTGATGATTCTCTTTGGGCCAACCAGACTGCCTTCAAAACCCCAACAGGAATTCAACCATTTATATTAGACTATGGAAAATCATTTAACATTCTAGTTTAAATAGAAAAAAAATTGTTTTTTGGCCTGTCAAATCAGGTAACATGATTATTTTGTTTACTGGAAAAGAAAAGAAAAATTTGTTTGCAGGAACTGGAGGAGATTAGAAACAATTCATATGAAATCTCTAGATTATAAAAATAACAATCTAAATCCTTTCATTATGAGACCATTATTAACAAAATCATTAAAGGGGGAGAAATAGTTTTACTATTTGATGATATTTTGAAGCTCTTCTGAGGTGAATTTCATTCCAATTCGTCTGGACCATTTATGGTAACTCATATTTTTTTCTTTTGGTGACATATTGATACAAGATCCAATCAAAGGAACACCATTCAAAATCAATAGTAATATATTGAAGCTATTTAGAGAGAAATTTAAAAATCCTCTTGGGGAGGAGATCCTACTTCAAGATGCAGAATACAATTGATTCCAGGTTGTGTCCTTCTTTATCAATTATTTTTATGTCTATAATTTCATGAATTTCATGCTCACATACATTTTCTCCACAATGGGGAAATTTCACCTAGCAAGTGTGGAGGGAGGCACAATGTTGGGTTGATTAGGAGTTTATGTGATTTCCTTTGAAATGTTCTGTAACCAAAAATTTCATTCAATTATTAGTGTGTTTCTTTTTCAAATTTCATGCATTTTATTTCAAAAAATAGTTATTTTATTTAAAATTTGAATTTAATAAAAATATATAAATAAATATAATAACTTTGATAACTAATGATTATCATTTTCACTTTTTTAATTCATGATATGGAGTGAACCTATTGAACATTTGAAACTGAATAGAAATTCATACTGGAAATAAAATTATTTCAAGTTCCAAAATTTGGAAAATTATTGAAAAGATATTTTATTTATAAATATTGTGCCACATATCACTGACATTTTAATTGAAATTCCCATTCCTATGAGGCATCTAAACCTAATTTTTCCAGCTTCTTCACATTGACCTCTATTCTTGAGAGAACCAATCCATTCTTGTTTGAACTAGAATATGATCTATTTCTATCAAAAACATAGGCCTGAGATACTTGTGGTTAAAATGATTTAGGAATTTTTTGGGATTTTGAAGACCCATTTTCATGATTATCATGTATAAATTGGCCATCCTGTCACATTTTATCTTTCTTGAGCCCTTAGTATCCATAAACAACCTGTTAGGTTAGCCACATTACAAGACAATTTTCTATTTCCAACCTGCTCTGAAAGTATAAATGCATGATCTAGTTGAACTTAGGTATGGGGGGAAGATAACCTGTGAAGATATAAATCATTTGTTGTTGATTTGGGAGGAAATTAAAACATTTAATACATATTGTTCGGTTGGAAAATATTTTGTAGAGAGTTGTGCCTATATGAAGCTTTGAAATGAAAAGGAAGTTCTGCCCTATCTGGAGGTTTCTAAAAAAGCGAGGGAGAAATTTCATATCTAAAGGTAAAATGTTGATGGAATGTGATGGAAAAGAGATGATCAGAGATGAGTTTCTTTAGAGAAGAGTAGGGATGATACTATAGTTGAGTTAAAATTAGAATCATACATTTTTTTCTTTAAAAAGAGCCAAATACTCCTTTTCGGCCTCAAAATTTTCCTCAATTGAAACCTACCAACCCCAAGCCATAGAAAAACCTTGTAAAGTCCTCATGATAATCAAATTTTCTTGTTTGACATCAGGTAGAGATGTATAAATTTATCAAGCCTATGTTGATTCCTGTATGGGTTAGGATTAGAAAATCCTTTTCAAAAAAATATATTTTCATGTGTTGAGAGAAAATAAATGTAAGGATAGTGCATTGTGTGCATGGGAGGATAAAATAAGTAGAAATAGATTGAATAATATGAATTGGGAATTTGAAATGTTTTTTAATAGGCATAATATCTTATGATTCTTTGTGATAAATTGGTAAACTCCATTAGTGTGTGTTTTGAATTTGATTATTTACTGATCATTTTTCCATGATTACAAATTCTAAGTGTGGGATAATTGATAGAGATAATATTTCCAAAATTTACCATATATAATTTAAGGATTTAAAAACAACCAATTTGACATTTTAAGGGAATTTCATCATTTTTTGAACTCAACAATGTTTTGAGATTAATCGTGAAATTTCAATAATTCTAGACTTTTAACTGCTTTAAATTATATGTTGTATTCCAAGATTGCTCCACGACAATGGATTTTGGGCAAAAGAAGAGGAGATGGAAAACTAAATTAGAATGCATACACGATGTGTACTGACAGTAGACATCATGACCTATTCAAATATATTTTCTAAGTGAGACATGTCTTGACTTCAGAACACTGTGGGACCATAATCTACACGTCAGGAGTCTGAAGTACGTGACATGACCAAAGTCAAAGATCAACTGAGATTCAAACAATAAATTTGTGATGATCTAGTAGATGTGGAAGGGGGTATACGTCGTGAACCCCCAATGCACATCACGTACCAGTTGACATGTAGAAAAAAAATAAAGGCAATGCAGCCTGATGTTTTGATGGGATTACCTTTAAAAGATACCCCTTTGGCTATAGTTTTGAAGAAGTTATGGATAGACAAAGAGCATCATGCACCACAAAACAACTCCATCAAATCCAAATCCTTATTTATCCGTGGTGGTGATCAAGATCATGAGGAGGATTTTGCGACTTCATGGTATGATGAATATGACGGTGTAATCCCAATAAATTATTGGCTTAGGAGAAAGTGGTTGTGGTCGATGACACCCAACGTACACTCTCTTCGGAGTTGAAAACTCGTGGTGTAATCTCTCTTTTTAGTTTCTTTTTAAAATATATTGTTGGATGGAATATAGATATTTTCATTCTTAAATATATTTAAAAAAATAGATTTTTGTTTTAAATATGATGTAAATTAATTTCCTTCACTATTTAAATTTCATTGGAAAGGTTTTCCGAGAGGGAGAATCTTTTCTGCAATTGCTGTTTTAAATCTAATATTCATACCCACATTATTTGTAATCTATTATCTACCTTTTCAATTAATTTCATTAAAATTTAGTTATTATTAAATTCGGTTTTGGACCTTTAAATCAAATCCCCAATATTATCTTCATACAAAAATAACAATCCAAAGTGAAAATTTCGCTACTCAAACTACAACCTCCTCAAGAGACAACCCCATGGTCAGCACTTTTCTGGATTAAAAAGAGGAAAAATATTGACTAAGGTTAACATGACTGAAAACCTCTATATCAACCTCCAATTAGAAGTAAAAAAAGTCCATCCTTAAATCAACCAGCGGTCAAAAGTTCATCACCCATTAGAGTAGGAGTTAACCACCACTTATCAGCAAAACATGTAGACTTTTCCTTAACTAACATACCTCCATACTATAGGTTCATTAATTCTCTAGCTCTATCATCCCTTAGAGTATGGGGAAAGAAGTAGTCTTAGAATATAGTATATAAATCCTCCCAAACTAAATATATATTCTAATTTTCTTAGTTAATAACATCCAACCATCACTTTCTATAATTCTATATCATATATACAGTAAGATTCAACCTTTGACCTAGAGGTGTATCCAACTACTTGAATATAAAAATGATAGATTCAAGATATTAATCAGCAGTGTGTTGTCCTACATCCCCTGAAAATGTTAGAGGATCATGCTAATAGAATTATAGAGTTAACACTTCAATACTCGGGATAGGAAAAACAACACCTTGTATATTATGAAGAATACATCAAAAGACCTCTCAGAATAGGGTGTTAGTTCATATATCATAGATAAGAAGAGGTTCCATAGGTTGCATAGTAGGAGAAATCAATTGCATCTCAAGGCTCTCCAACTCATGTGCATTGTATTCACCACCATAAGGGTGTGCATCCAATGGATGTCATGGCTTCATAATATTAAAATTCCAAGAAAAACATAGAAGAGACCATAATAACTGAAAATATTGCAGATAGTAAACTAAGAAAAGAGTGAATCCTCCCTATATAAATGACCACGACTCTCTATTTTCTCAAAAATCAAGGTCTATGCGGTATAAGAGGCCATAATGGTCCTAATAATGTAATAGATACCCCACTACCCACTACTAAGGCAAGGTTTAGGTCATGGTCTTCATTACACTTGTATATGAGAGTCATTTTTACTTTTAAATTAATATTAATTTTAAATGTGTAATTGTTCAAATATTTAAATCTATTTAAATGTTTAAATTATATGGATCAAAATTTTCAATCCATAAAGTACCACATTCCTAAAGAACTAAAATATTTACTCTAATTAACCCATACCATAGTACATTCTGGGCTATGAGACCAATGGTTCATGGGTAAACATGCCATAATTACCGCTTAAGGTCTATGAATTATCCTATGTAGGAAAATACTATTAGCTTAAGGGAGTCACTTTTAGATTGAATTAAGTTTTCCAATAAATGTATAAATATTATCACATTTAATATGATAAAAAAGGAACTATCAATATTAAACAAACAAAATACATGATGAAAATTTAGGTGACATTAAAAAATTCCTAGAATATTAGTACTATTGTGCCAATAATAAATCATGTAATGAAACTCCATAATTTTATTTGGACATGTAAATAAATAATCATTTCTATAACACCAATATCTATAACATCATACGATAGGTGCGTCACCCAATGGGAGTTCATATCCACCATAACATGTGAAAATAATAATTACAATTTCCTATCCCAAGAAATTTGGGATTACTGTATATGTGGGTAAGCTACGGATCGGAATAGGGTCATTTCAAAATTCCTTTAACTCCTAGTCTCCAATCTAATACCCAAAAAATATGAAAAATGAGAAACATAAGCACTCTGATATGACTATGTAATGTCCTGACCTAGGATCCACTAAAATGTTCCCTGATCTAGTGTGTCACATTGTAGGATTGAAATAATAATGTAGATGCTCAATATACAAGAGGGGGGGGGGGTGAATTTTACACTTTAACAAGTTTCCTTAAAAAAGGAAAGATCTAAGTATAATAAAGTTAAACTAATCAAATTCACAACACATATAACACTAATTGAAAGATTGAGACAATGTATGATGTTACAAAATTCTAGTTTTATACACTTGGTTAAACTAGAAAGAGATTCCAAAAAACTGGTTCCAGAAATATGGATCTGGAAAATGAAACTTAACCAAAGATTACAATATGAGATTCTATCTTAAAGCGTATAGAATCTAACTATGTTAGAGTACAAGTGTAAGGATACATAAGAAGATTATACTTTCTTCACAATACACAATACAACAGAAAAAATTGTAACAAAAACAAGTAACAAGATATAAATCTTTTAACCTAAAGAGAAGGGTATCCAACAACCATGCATAAAGGTCCCTTGATTTATACTTTCATGAAAGTATGTCTTACCCACACTCGGGTAACCCCTTTATAAGAATATTAGAGTCTCTATCTTGCTATCCCCGTAAGTCCTCAACTTCAAGGTAGTTGGAACCTCTGTCTTCCTCAGCAAATAAGCCCTCGAACTTCGAGGTAGTCAGCACCACTGTTTTCCTATCCCCGGAAGCCCTCAAATGTAATCACCAATATTCAGAGTCACATGAATCAATCTGAATGATAATTTCAGTACACACAAGGCATGAAAAGATTCTCTCTCTATAAATCACCTTAACAGCATGTGGTCTCTAGAGTGATCAGCTTCTTATTCATTATTATTTAGCTCTTTCAAATGATCTCTTATTTATAGGCTTGGTAGCAACGGTCGGATCCCTCCTCCAATGGTCATATTTTCCTTAAATTTCAGAGGGACCTATACACATGTCACTCAACCAACGGTTAGTCAATAACTGAATACACAAAATTGTTTTTTAATGAAACAAGTGTAAGATTAGGCAAAACTGTAGTTCGTAATGTAAGAAAAATAAAGTTCATAGTCTAACAAAAATGGAATTCAGAGTCTATAATAAAGAGATGTTCGGATTCCGTTTTTCTAAACAATTCGTAATGAGAATTTGTAATCAGAATTCATAATGAGAATTCATCATCAGAATTCTTAATGATAATGCTGCACTAGAATTTCTAATGAGAATTCATAATCATAATTCGTAATGAGAATTCATCATCAAAATTCGTCATGAAAATTCATCACTGGAATTCTTAATGAGAATTTGTAATGAGAATTCGTAAAGAAAACAATTGTGTTTATCTTATTAAATGTTTCTACTATAGATTAGGAAACAATTGTGTTTATCTTATTAAATAATATTAATAATAAAAATTAAAAATATGTAATATTTTTTCAAACTCAATTCATATAAGGTGCAGAATTTTATTGAATAATAAATTCTCAAAACGTGATGAAAACAGCTTCGCAAAAAATGTATTTTTCAAGCATAAGATGATCATGTATTAAATATAGGAATAACAATCAACATTATATATATTTGAATTAATATTTTTTATGAATAATATTTAAATTTCATTCAATTTGTTCATAATTAATGTTTATTTTAATTAATTAATTTGGGAAGATGTTATGAATTAGAAAAGAACAATTTACTAAAAATTACCCCCTATTATATCCAAATAATATTAGATTTATTTACATAAAATTAATATAGATTAATTATTTAATTAATAAATTATTATAAATTATTATAAATAATATGATTAATAGATAAAAAGAACATTTTAAATTATTCGTGAATGGTTATTTCTAAGGGAATGTTTCAAAAATTCATTTTAGGATTATTATTACTTTATTCAAAATCTATATTCATCTAATGAAATTATAATATTTGTGTCATGAAATAATATAATATTCATCATATTTTAGTTTTATTAAAATACAATGTTCACTTACTGAAACTGAATCACAAGTGTTATATTCTTCCATTATTAAAAAACTCCAACCTCAAAATCATCATTGTTGTACCTTCGAAAAAATTATGGTTGTTATTCTTTATAACATACCCAAGTTCCCACAATACGTCCACGATTTTTGGATTTCTACAATGTTCCATTTCTAGTAGAGTCATATGATCCTCAATAATTTCTCCATAGTGTACACAATATTGATATGATCTTCTTAGTAAGATAGATCATATTCCAATTCTAATTCTTTATAAGTGATCATATGTGTTTGGTCTAGAATGTACGACCTTAAAAATGATACATGAAATAAATCATTTACTTTAGAGAGGATCAGTGGAATTTCAAAATTTTAATCCATAACAACAATTATTTTTATAATTTAAAAATTTCTGAAGTATATGGGGACCAATTTACCTTTATTATTAAACCTTATATCACCCTTCCATGGTGATACTTTAAAGAAAACATTATCTTCCACTTTAAAATCCAAATTTGTCCTCCAGTTTTCAAAATAACTCTTTTTAATAATTTTATATTAATTTATATGAGTTTCAATATACATTAAATTTCTTGTTTTCTCCTTAACATTTTCTAGGCCATCATGTTCATTTCACCAACTTCATCCCAATATGTTAGTGTGTGACATATCTTTCAATATAATGATTTATACAAATAAGTTTTAATACTTGAATGGAAACTATTATTGTATTAAAACTATCCATATGGTATATAATGAAATCAAATACCTTTAAATTCATGTTATCATGACCTAAATATGTATTCCAATGTTTTAATAGCCCTTTTGGACTATCCATCGGTTTTAGGATGGTTGGTGGTGCTCAAATAAAGCTGAACATCAGGTAACTTATCAAGACTCTTCCATAGTTTTGATGTAAATCTAGTAAGAAAAAATATGAAAAGGTAAATAAAAATGTATTAAAAATTCATTAACATAGATTCATTAATGGCACTCAAGAAGTAAATATCCTCTTATAATATGTAAATGTCCAATTTTAGTGAGGTGATTGGTAATAACCTATATTGAATTATTATTTCTAGGTGTGCTTGGTAGTAATTAAATAATTTATTTAGTAATGGAATCCAATTTTGAAAAAGTAATAGGTAGAGGTTGAAAGAATCCTATAAGATTCTATCTCTAAACCTTAAAATATTTTCAAACCATACATCTTAACACATAATCAACAATTTCTCACTTCATATTATCCCAAATAATATTCCTTCAAACCGCTATACTACTTGTTGATACCAGTGTGTATAAATAAATTAAATATATTTGAATCATGCAATAATTTCATTTTTTGTTTACATATTTAACACATAGTCTCATTCCAAAAGTTATAATTCTATATCCACATAGATTACTAATTTCCCATCATTAATAGATTTAATTTTCTTATAAAAGATTTCATCATCAAATTCAAAACATTTTATATTTTCAAATAAATATGGGGTTTAAGTCATTTGAAAAAGGAATGATGTATCCCCTTCCTTAAAAATTACCATATTCATCTTTACAAGATCTATAAACATTGGTTCCCCATTAATCCTCATCTCGGTCACAACGCTGTGATCTTTCTTGATCAATACATTTTCTAGCTTATTTTCCATCATTTGGTGGTTGTGTATTAATAAATCACTATACTTGTGTAATTAAATCCATCTCCATGGCCTAATATTGAGTTATTTCTATGAAAATATATATTTTAGGGTCTTATAGACTTTGTATATCTCACAACATTCACCATAAAGATAATGTCTTATTATCTTTAATGTGAATATTTTGGCTACAAACTCACGATCGTGATTTGGATAGTTCTACTCACGAGAGTTTAACAACCTTTATTCATATGCAATAAATTTATCAATATTAATATGCACATAACAAATTCCCATTATTGATTCATCACTAAATATCAAAAATTATTTATTTCCTAATGGTATATTCAAAATCATTGAACTAGCCAATCAACTTTCCAATTATTTAGAAAATTATTCACATTTTATTATCCATGAAAACATAACCCTTTTACATATAATATTGGTTGAAGTGATAGATAGTAATTTTTCTGAACAAATCATCAATAGTAACCTTCACGTCTATTGAAATGATCTACCTAGTTATGTTCATTAGAGTATTCCATTATTAGACCATAATTTTCATCACAGGATCAACTGAGATTCATTTCATGGAGACCTCATGAATAAGAAAAAAAACTTCACGAAACCAAAATTCAAACATTCTAAATTTACCATATAATTATTTTATTAAAAGTGTCTCAAAATTAATTTTAAATTTATTCTCATGGTCCATAATGATTTTAGAATACACCATGTTATCAATAATGAATACCGAAATAAAATTATGAATATATTCCATGAATACTTTTTTTCATAAGATCCATAAAAAAACAAGGTTAATTTATTAATAGAAATGGAATTATTGTAAACTTTTAATGTCTATACCTCATTAAAAGTAATGTATCCATAATATATTTCTTATTTACTCACAGTTTATGATACCAAGAGGTATGTTCAATAATTTAAGAATAACGATATCCATGAAGGTGATCAAATAATTCATCAATATGAAGCATATGATACATATTATTAGTCATAAAACAATTTATTTCCCTATAATTAATTAACATACTCATGGATCAATATTTATTATTAATGGAAAGACCAGGGGATTATTAAGGTTAAACACTAGGGTGAATAAACCCCTTACCAAACAAACCCAATTTTTTGTTTCTTCATCTCCCCTTATTCAAAAATGGTATTTCTATAGGGAGTATTTTATATAGGACTTTCATTAATGATTAAATCAATTGAATGCTCAATATAATGTTCCTATGGATGCCCATTTATTTGTTTTTGAAATACATAAATGTATTAATATAAAAATGGTACATATTCACTTTTTAGTTTACCTTTTATATTCGTAGATTGTGAATACTATTATTACACAATAATCACATCTAGAAGTGCTACTAGGGGTGGATCTAAAAATGAATCAGATGATAAAGTCACCACTCTAAAGGTAAGGAAATCCATATATTTATGAATAATCATAATTTTATTCTATTGTAAATATATTTTATCATATTTTTAAATCCATTACTTAACAAGGATTATATAAAAGGCAACCATATTTATAATATAAATGACTGAAAATAGGTCATGTTTATGTGTCATAATTGTAACTTTTGTATGCATCCCTATTAGAGTGTGGTTTACCCTAGGATTTTTGATTGGTAATTACCTTCTTACGGTTCTAGGGAAATATCAATTTTCATAAAAATGTGTAAACATATGAAGGAGATAAAGGATTCAAAATCAAATAAATCATAAACTATATCTTAGTTTATGATTAAATTACCATAAATTATAACTTTTATAACTTACACCACTTATTTAGTGAGAACATAATCTTAGAATTTTCCCCTAAGAATATTCTATGGTTGATTCTCATGACACACGAGACATTGGTTTGAATAATTCCCATTTCATTATCGTTGAAACATTGTTTTGTAGTGTAATTTTTCTTTATATTAAAATAATGATCCATATTACCCTTTATTCTACACTAGTAACACAACACTATTTTGTTTAGAAACATTCCCATATGTTTCTTTCAAAATATTGAAATGATAGAAATTGTACCATTTTATTCCTCTTCCCCAACACATTCCACTTTTATTAGTGCTTTAATGACCTCTTATTCTCTTGATTTCATTTGAAATATATGATCTGGAAAATATCTTCTCCACATTTATGGAACATGAAACTATTTCATCATATGATGAAAATGTTTGAGAAACCAGTTTCCTTCAGTGACTTGGATTATGACCCTAAATGAAATGGTCAATATTTTTTTCCACATTTCATATATAATATGTAGAATACCAAAAATATTCTTGTAAAGGTATCCTCATAACCTCCCACACAATCCTCTTCCTTTTGCTTCATGTCGAGGAACTTTATATTTATTTTAGTTTGCTTCTCATGAGGAAAATATTTATCAAAAAAATCTCTTATATATCTATCTATTATATGTTTTATATTACATATTCCTTCCAATTAGTCTAGATCAAAGGACACCATTAATCAATATCACCATCAGGAAAATATTCTTCTAGTATAACCATTTCTTTTTCATTTCTTCCCGAGGCCATAAATATCTTTTAGAGGACTTTGTCAATTTTGTAGCTACCAATGGATTAATAGACCAATTAAATGATAAGGGGTTATATTAGATTGTGTGATCCAATACAGTAGAATAATGTTTCAGAAAAATATGATTCTTTAGTTTGGAAAAATTATTTGTCACAAGCTTATTAATCGACCATAATATATCCATGATATTCTCATTTATAATTCCATATATAGTAATTTTTTCAGCAGGGGAATCTCTACTTTGACCAAGAGTGTTGATACCCTTATTTCATTTGGGACCCATTTATAAAAATGGAATATATTTGATCAGATTATCAAATTATGTGTTTTAAATCCCAATATATTATTCTAAAACAGGTGTAATTTTTGATGCAAGTTAGAAATTAATGGGTTTTTAATCTTGAAATCATAACCTTGGATTCTTTGGAGATATCATTAAATCATAAAAATGTTTTAAAATCATTCATAATTATTTGTTATAAAATTTTAATTATCCTATGAATATCCCTTAGAAGTGTCAGACTAGGTGTGTATCATAGCATATTGTCTTTCAGCAGATGAAGATCAAGTCAAATACCAATATGCCCTTTTCAAAGTTATTACACCTATGTACAAGTGTTATAGAGCCACATCCATTTGTAGTATATATATAAGGATTTATTTCTAGGAAAGTACAAAAAATACAAACCTTTAAAAAATTAGTATTTCATTTCACTATTTGAAATATCCAAAATTTTTTCCCTAGGGATATATTTCATAATCTATGTTCTCAAAAATCTAGTTCCCAAGGATAATACTAAATATATTAAGATTCAATATATAATAAACCAAACTCTAGAAACCTATATATAGTGGTTAATTTATCACCTTGACATAGATACATGAGTTCTAATCCTGATGTTAAATTCAATGTAGTAGTTTTAGAGGAACCGATACATACATGATTCCCATTTTACGTTGGTAATATAATATAAAACATAAGAAATGGTAATAATCTTAGAAACACATTCAAATAATTCATTATCATATCATGGGTAATGGAAACACAATAAGGTTCATCTCAGTTTATCAGTAATAGTTACTTACAATGGAATATATCATGAATAAAAAAGGTGTAATCAATATGGAAAGTTAAATAACTAAAAACATATTCCACTTAATCAATGAAATGAGAAAAATATGAATCCATGGAAAATATAAATGTAATAATATCATGGATAATAATAAAAAAATACTTAATGAAGGAAATTCTTAACGTTAGATTTCATGATCATAGAAATCATGATATCTATACTGTCAAGACGTTTCACCATGACAGTTTAATTTACGTGTAGGTATTTTAAAAAACCAATTAATTTGGACAACTGATTCCTCTCATGATACTTGTCGATGAATCAAGGGGTTATTTAAAATTAGTCCCCACAGATCATTGTGTGTCTAATTCATTACTAATATATTTACTAATCAATTAAATTTATAAGAATTAATACACAAAAATAAACATCCCTGTTGAGAAAATAATATAGATCTTCCATGATTTCCCCCCTCAAATAAACAACTTCTATAATAAAACACCACATGTAAAATTGGTATACTATTTGTGCTATAATCTTACCCATGATAAAATGAAAATGTATTTTTAATCAAAATTTTATTTAATATGGTCACAATAATGTAAATTTTTTATAATTATGTTATGAACGATAAAATTAATAATATATTAGAGTTGACCATAGATTCATTGTGAATATTGGTTTTATATTAAAATATTTCCCATTGGATGAATAAGTGAAGGGAAGTGAAATATAAAATAATCATTCTTGAAAGAGTTCTCTTTGTAAAACCATTGAAAATATTTAGATGTAAATAAATATTGTAAAATGGTTATGGTGGCGGAGAATTATTATATCACTATATATATTTAAAACATTAATTTTGAATTTTTATAATGACATCCAAAAAATTAAAATTTAGAAGAAATTAAAAATAATCCTATAAAACAATTTATAAAGTTAAATTATAACATATAATTTTCATAATAAACCATTTGAGTAAATAAAATTATTTTTTTAAAATAATTTAAAAAATTATATACATGGAAGAAAAATATATCCGATTAAAAGAGAAATAAAATCAGTTTTTCTTTTAGAAATTTTATTTTGTGATTACAGGAAAAATGGGAGGAAATTTTATATGAAAATATAGAAAAATTATCAATATACATAGTATAATAAAATATATGGATTTTAATAAGAATGGGTTAAAATATTCGTCCATTGAAAATAAGAGCAGCCCAAGAAATTGAGATTGTGAAATAAATTATTAACGTTTATTTTAACTTATAAATTGCTAACCCTAGAAAGAAAAAAAATAATTCAAACATTAAGAATTATGAATATATATGTATTCATGTTAAATAAATTAATGGTGCATCATATATACCACATAAAAGTGAGTAGGTGTATAATAACAATTACATCTCTATTGTTTGAAAATTGAGATGAAAGACCTAACCTAACAATTTAAGTGAATTTAATTTAACATCCTAAATAATGATATTAAATGTGGTATTAATTTATAAAAGAACCATAAATATCTTTATAATATCTCATTTGATCATTTTACAATATCATGTCACCCTTTCGTTAGTAATATTTCATTTTTACAATATTTTAGTCGTTAACTACATCATTTCCTCATATATTTGTATTAGATTGTTGTTCCATTTTGTATGTATATGGTATATTTAAATCATCTCCAAAATTAAATTAATTTTTTATATATTATATTTACTCATTAGATATAATTTTTTTGTAGTTGGGGTTTTTCTCAGTAGTAAGAACCCCGTAATACTACATGAAAAACGGGGGTTCCAAACCCATTGGGTGTAGGTACAGTAGAAGTAATGTAGCGTACTGTAGAAGCGGAAACACTGTAGCAATGACGGGCACTATAGCGATTGTAGGAAAATTTTGTGGTGGCAGGGCACTATAGTAGTGGGGTACTATAGCACGTGGGGTAATGTAGCAGTACTATTAACAGAATGGGCCTTGGATCAAAAATTTGGGCCCACGTGCCTTGTAATGGGATAAATGCCCACTGGGCCTTCAGGATATATAATGGGTCTCCCTCTACCAAGATAAAAGATGAATTTGATTTGATTTAATAATAAATTAGGCTTTATCCCCTACCATTAAAAAAATTTAGGAACATATTTGTTATCATTATTGAATGGTAGACATGGAAATGAATCGCAACGCTACCTGGAGACGGTGGGACGTGTGTAGGCATAAGGGATTATATAATTTCGTTAATGGGTGAAAGGGTAAGAAATTTGATGCTATATTATTTCTATATAATCAATTAGATATAATAATTATCATATATATTCATTGTTTACATCATTATAACTATCCATGTTCATTGGTGATGGAAAAACATTTACTCGATTTGAAAGGATGTAGTCCACCGCACACATGAGTATTGGTTTGGTTTCCAAATTCATGGAGAAGGATATGGACAAATATTATGTCTTAATTTTAATATCATCTAATTATATGGGATATAATGTTGTTATTATAATGTATTTTTTAATAAATTAATGATGTTGGTAAAATAAAAAGTAAAAAAAAGAAATATCTTGGTCAAGATAATAACCTAATATTAGAAGAACATCATTTGGATCTCTTATTAAGGGCCATAGGGTTTTGTGTTTTGGGAACATTTACACATCTATAATATGTTTTTGTATTTTTTAGATATATTTTTATAGTTTTTGGTTGATCTAAATTGCATGAGATGTGTGAATAATTGTAGGGAGGGGGTTCCAATTTTTAATTGAAGGTAGTGCTGCACATGTAATTTATTATTATTTTTTAAAGATTCTCGATAACGTAATTGAAAATAAGGAAACAAATGGACTACATTAGAATTGTAAAATAATTGGGTAGAAATAAAACTAACCAATGGGGGTTTATCATGTTTTCATCCATTTTTTTCATTATCATTTTAGATTACCTCTCCTATAAACTAGTTTTTACCTCAATAGTGGAGAATAATTTGTATTATTTTTACCATTTTTTATAAACATATTTAATTTATTAGTTTTACCTAAAATTAATTATTTTGTTTCCAAATATAGAATCCATTTTGACAAATTCAATTAATAAAATTTTAATAATTTAATTTAAAAAATAAACCCGCAAATCGTGTTGAAAAACGTATTTCATGAAATAAATTTCTTGAGAATAAGATCATCTTATATTAACTATAAAAATATTTTCAATCGTTATGTGGATTTAAATTAATATATTTTGTTTTATAATATATGAATTTAATTTAACTTAATCACCACTAATCATTATTTTAATTAATTTAAATGGGAAGGCATTAAGCCCTTTTTAAAAGAAGTTTTCTAAAAAATATCTCTTTTACCACTATATGATACAACCTTTATTTATATAAAATATATATTCAATATATTTTAAATTCAAATTTTAATGTTAATTATTATAAATAAAATGATGAATAATAAAATAATAAATATTCAATTACTTAGAAAAGTTTATTTATATGAGAAATTTTCAAATTTTCTTTAAATAATTATTTTGACCATGTAAATTAAAAATTGGTATTAATCTTATAAAATTAAAATTTTTGTGTAATTAAAAATTAAAATTAAAATTTTATTATAGTTTTATTTAAATATAATGTTTAATTAATATAATATTAGATTAAGTGTTACAAATATTCTATATAAAAATTATTTAAAGTTGCTATAAAGTAATGTTATGTTAATGTAATAGTGATTTGGATGTTTCATGACATCAAATCAAGCTAGAATAAATTTTCATATAAGATATTTGATGTTTCCAATAGTTATTTAAGGGTTGGTTTGGATATTCATAAAAGTGGTATGGTTTTTTTAGTTGATGCTTAAAAGGAAAAACATTTTTTAAACGGTTGCGTATCTGTAAAAAATAATGAAACATATGAATTTATTTTTTATTTAATTTATATAAATTTAGATTCTAATGATAATTTATATTCAAGGAATAAATTTAAAATATGATCATTTTTACTATTATCATTTTAGAACATTTTGAGATATTGAAATGAATTAATTTACATGATGTTTGGAATGATATGAAATTAAATTTAAAAAACTCCTTTTCTAACCTGTACGTAATGATGATTGATTGTAAAATAAAAAACATTGTTAGAATTTGAGGTTTAATGAATAATATTTTTTTCTGACCTAGAAGGAATAGAAGGTGAAAAATAATTCAATAATGTCTGAATATATTCAAATAGTTTAATGAGATTGAGTTTCTAAATCCATTACTTCACGCATATATTCAAAAATATTTTTTAGAAAAGAGATGTATAAATATATCCCTATTAATAATTACAAATCAAATCCATTATAGTGGAACTCAATCAATTTTTGGTAGATGATCCAAAAATTATTTAAATGAAGTTTCTCCATTAATAAGTAGTATATTACCTACTAAAGAAAGAAAAAAGAGATTCCTGTAACAAAGTTAGAATTATTATATAAATGAGGGGGGTACAATTATTATTTTTGGGTTTTATGGTTCCAAACTAATATAATGTTAATTTTTTTATTTAATAATTTGATTAGTTTTCAATTTCACATTATGATCCATAAAAATGATGTAGTCTTTCAAACCCAGAGATAAAACCTACAAAAATACATTGTGTATTTTGTATTTTTTGTAATTAAATTTGATTTTTTGAGCTGCGAATGAATTATCATATTCATTCTGTATAACAGGTGTAAAGGAATATTTTGTGATATATAATAAAAAATAGGAAATAATTATTGACCCCAAAAATGTTTCACATATACATTATTCGGGTACATCAAAAGGTTATATACATTCAAAACCATGTTATGTCTTTATATATTTTGAATCAATAGAGGTTTGTTAGGTACAATATTAATCATATAGAGTATATATTCTAAATAAATATAAAATCATTAATTTATAAAACTAGTATACATTATTGAATGAGATTACTGAAATTTATGGTTAGACCAATAAATCCATATGAGTTGTGAAAATATATTATTTTATAATCTAATAAGAGTAATAAATATTTCATCACTTTAAAATTATGAGAAAAATTATCTCATGTACCAAGTTCAAATTTATGATTTATAAATAAGGAACATGTAATCATTATATGTATACATTGTTATTAGTTAGATAAAAATAATCTATCTTATATACTGAGTAGAATATATTTATTATAAGATATTTATTATTTATTATTTTATTTTTTTACTAAATTCTACTTCATTACGGGAACATGGACTAACATAATAAGCAACAATGGTATGCCTTATTGTTAAATGTGATTAGATAATGATGAATTATTTTATTATATATTTTATTCAATTAATTATTTATGAAGTGAGATTATTTAAATACACCTAGAATATTAAATAATTAAATTATTTAAATTTTTTTAAATAAATATATTAAATTTAATTTATATAAATGTGTTTTAAATAATTGTAGAGGGAGGGAATATGGCACATAACCCTAAAAATAATTAAAAATAATTTTCTATATGGTTTATCAAGTTTGAATAGGTTAAAAAAGATTTAAAACCATGAGATAAATCGGTGATGATATTTTTTTTTTGTGTTTTTTCAATGGTAAAAAAATATCTCACATTAATTGACCCGCACAAATTCCATAGAATATGTAAAAATATATTTATTCTTATAGATTCATTTGTGTGATTAAATTTAATCTTGATTTACAATGTCAAATTCGTATATATCTATAATAAAAAATTAGAATGATTAAAATATTTAAATAAATTTCCAAAAAAAGTTTCTCTACCAATATCATACATGATTTAGAGAATATAAATGATATCATCTCCATTATGGTTTGTCGCTATTGTTAGTTTGAAATTATTCATAATTTTTAAATTTATTTTAATTTGAAAAGGATTTTTACTACATGTTTTCAAATTTCCCATATTATTTGATGTTATTTGAATTAAATATTAATTAAATATAAGTTCCATGAAATTTTTATGAATTTACAAATTACACATCTTCTTTCAGTTTCTAAATATATAATATTTTGTATGAGTTTAGGCTATCACAATTACGCAATTCTTAAGGGAGAAATATTCAAACCAAAATATTTTAATGTTAGAAGAACATATATAAACAAGACTAAATATTTTATTATAAATATAATATACCTCAACAAAACATAATCAATATTGGATGAACGTACTTGAAAGTCCCCATAACATACCTTAATAGATAAAATTTAGCCCATAGGCTAACATAAACTACACATATTAACGGAAAATTCAAGCACATGTAGGAAAAAAATAATTTTTGAGTCTAAAAAACAAATGATATAGAGATCATTGAAAAATGATATAACATTTTCCACCACACCATTTCTTCAAGTATTTTTCAAACAAAAAAACATTATCAATAGAGCATACATAACATTTATTAATATGCCATTATTGGTGTGTGTTTTAATCAGTGACTAGAATTGATGAAGACAGTCCACATATCATTTTGGATTGGAAAAAAATAATCGAATAATTTGGCCATTAATCATTTTGGGAAGTGAAAGGAATTTGTTAGAACATAATTTTTTATAGCTTTTTCACCTTTTAATTTTCAAAAATCGGGTGATGACATTAATGAAGATCAAGGAGGAGATCACTACTGCATTATTATTCTCATTTTAAGTCCATGAATAATTTTTTTTAAATGAGTTGGATTTTATTATTGAAGAAAAAAATTAAAATTTTATAATTATCCACTCCATTGAGATTATTTTTAATATATATTTATTAATCCAAAAAATTAAAATACCATGAAAAAAATTGAGTTCAGTTGTTTTCTAATATGATGCATCTGGTGTTTGAAAAAGTTATATATATAAAATAAGTTTTAATAACATAAAACACCAAAATGGTTTAAAATTTAATTATGAAAAATAAATAAATAAGAAAACTTTTGGATGGGATGGATCATGGTTCTTATGGTAGAGATGATGCTTCATGGAATAAAAATAACAAGTAATTGTTTTTTTTGTAGAAATGTCATGGTTTTGAAGGAGGAACAAATATTTAAATTAAAGATCAAATTTTTATTAAAATTTATTATTAATTATATATGATAAATATCTTAAATTGGAGCATGAATAATTTTTTGGGAGCACTTTTTATTGATTTTCAACGCTTAGGATTTGAAATTGAGTTTTTCTTCATTTAATTAATTGTTTTATTATTTTTTATTTTTTCTTCAATTAATGAAATTATATTATTATATTTATTTATTTTTTATAATTCATAATATACTATTTATTTATCATTGAATATTATATGTTAATAAAAAATATATGGGGATATTTCATAAAAAAGTTTGGTTTAAAATTTCATTAATCAAAAATCACATGTGAATTAAAATAGTTTATAGTATCTTATTATATCTCACTATTTTAAATTATTTTTAATTAAAAATTATTATAAACTTATAATAAAGAAAGATATTTTATATGAAAGATATAATTAAATCATATGTAATATTTTTGATTTATATTTTTCATTTAATTTTCAAATGTAATGTACATTAATTTGTTTATAATTCCCTTGAACATTAGAGTTGAAATATATAAAGTTATATTATTAGAAATTTATCATATTGATATTACTTAGAATAATATTATTTAAAATATTTAAAAAATTATATTTCCTCAATTAGTTTGTGTTATACATTAAGGAAAAACATTCCTTTTAAATTTTTTATACTGAATTTATTTTTCGTAATATTGGAATTACCATTAATATATAAAATCACGGTTCTTAATAATCAAGGAACGATCTAAAAATTGGTATAATATTAAATATAAGATTTCTTATTACTTTAGAATCTATATAAAGTTTTTACCATACAATGAATTGATACATAATTTTCTGGAAGAGCATATGAATTTTTTAAATTTCACATTCAACTATGGGAAAATGGACCTATAGGGTGTTCCATGTTTCTTATTCCACTTTCAATGACTAATGGTAACTAGAAACGAATAAAAAACTATTTGATAATTCATTTTATCTATTTATTTA
This sequence comes from Viscum album, assembly GCA_963277665.1. NCBI lineage: Eukaryota > Viridiplantae > Streptophyta > Magnoliopsida > Santalales > Viscaceae > Viscum > Viscum album. The sequence continues at coordinate 1,928,158,186 of OY728152.1, read as the reverse complement.
TAGTTATTTTTTACAAATTTATTCTTACTTTTTGTCATTTTTTATTCTAGGTTAACCTACCCATGAATTGATTAAAGAGAGTGTAATATTATATACCACTTGAATTTGATCTCAATATTGTATATCAATTATTCAGTAAAAAATTAATAGAAATATAAAAACATATTTAAACAAATTAAAAAAAAATTCTTATGGGGAATACCCCAGTAAGGATAAAAAAATTACCCTCACAAGATCAAAGTGATATGTCCAACATGGAATATAGTTTACATTTATGTAGGAGATCAATACAAAAAATTCTTGGACCACTAATTTAGGTTGGGTAATAATTTAAAATGAATCATGAGGATACTCATGTCCACTTTCTAATTTTTTTGATATATGTTATATAATTAAATAATAAATTATTTTAAGTTTTAGAGTGACTTTCCATTTTTTTGGAAGACATAAAACAATATTGATAAAGAGTCATCTACAATTGTTTATCAGAACATGGGAAATATGAGAAACATGAAATTAACTATTTTTTCATAGAATTATGAGGAATTATCAGTAAATTTATTGTACCTTTTTAAGGAAATTATTTTAAAATGTACCTATAATCAATTTAATTTCTCTATGTAAATGAATATTATTTATTTTGGGTTACAATCTAATGCTTCTGTAATTGTTGATGCATATACCGATACATGTTTGATGTTAAAGGAATAATAATTTTATCAAGTTATAATTAATTAAATAATATATAATTTATTTCAATGAAAATGTGATTAAGTATCATAAAAATGATATAATAATCATGTGGAAGAGAAATTCTAACCCTCAATTGTGTGTTTAAACTTCTGAAGGACAAAGTTCATGTTTGAAAATAATTATCATTGGAACTCTACAACAATTACTAAAACATAATAGAGATTTTTATTTTAAATGTTTATCTAATAAGAAAACTATACCATAATAAATCATATTTAATATAAATTATTATTTTTTGACCCTCAATGTTAAGAATTTAAATTCTATTGAGAATAATAAAAACACAACAGACATCCAAGATTCAATTTATTCCTATTTTAAAAATCACAGATTTTGAATAAATTTCAATGGGATTTGTTTTAAAAAATAAAATTTCTTTTTCATGTTAATATAATTAATGTAATTAGTTATAAGATTACTAAGGTAATCAAATTTTAACAAATCAATATATATTAATAAAATAAAAATTCTATTAATTATTTATAACCAAAACAAACCTAATTAAATAGAATTGAAATTTGTCACAATTTATGTTGAAAATTATTTATAAATGATACTATAATCAGAAAAGTGTTACTAAATATATATTTTTTCTCACGTATCAATTACTTATCTCAAAAAAAGAATAAATAATAATATATCCCATTATCAAAATATAATACTAAATAAAAATTGGAATTCTATCGGAAAATAAATCAATAAAAATAAATAACCAAACTTATACTCTTAATTCGTCATCACATAAGAGATTACTCGGCCAGGATTGAAGTAGAATTGATAATAAGTAAAAGTATAATGTGAAGGACATTAAAACACATGAATGTATAATAGAAAATAAAGAATAATGTGCAAGAAAGATGGATAAATTAAATTAATAAAAAAACCTCATACTATGTCTTATAAAACCAAGTTATCCGAGAATTATCTTCTAATAAAATTTCAATTGTATAAAAAAATAATTACTATTTCTATAAAATATATATAATTTACGAAATTTTAATAATTCATATAAATGGTAAAAATATATATTAACACTATCTGTCACATCATAAAACTTGCATTACTATTTATCCGATTATATTTTCTCCGAATTCCTTATCTCTTCCATATCATCAATAAATTTAGTATAATAGAGGAGGTTTTATATAATAATAATATATTCTCCTCTAAAACTCCTGGTCTATTAAAATCATGTTTAAAACTATTGATTATTGGTTACATTTCTATCTTTAAATCCACCCTTAAAATTATTGAATTTTAATAGGGTTTTAATTTTATCATAGAAAAAATATTGTATTGATATGAATTATTATCTCCTAATATTTGTATAAATTCTATACTCAATTCATTATTTTTCATTTAAACATTTTTATAAAAACATTACTCTTACAAGATTTTTATAGCATAAAATTCTTCCACATAGTGAAATGTATTATGAATTTTTCCTTTTAGGAGATTACTCATATGTAATACTTATAGTGTGATATGTTTCTTCATGAAAATGTAACATTTTAAGTATTCATCACCTCTAGAAATAATCTGTGGTTATGAGATTACTTTGTGTCATGTTTTTCATTGTTCATCTTTAACACCATCCAAATCATATCTAATGACTTATAAAAAATCTATTTCATAAAAAATCATCAATTTAAATAAATATTAGGTTGTAATAATTAGAACTATAAATTAGAATCATGGGGAAATTTCATTCATTTTTTATATCAATCAAATTTCTCATCACTTGGAAGTTTTCACAATGACAAGAAAAATATCCACATTGGTTAACCAAATCCATAATTTAAGAGAAAAAAATAAAATTTATTATTATCAGAAATATACTATCTTATCTAGTAATTTGAAAATCTAAACACTCATCCAATTAGGAGTGATCTAATAATTACTCATATATAACTCCAACTAAAACATATTATCTTCTATACAACTCATATTATTATAAATTTTATCAGTACTCCGAAAACATAAGATATACGTTACTAAAAATAATTTCACTTATCACTCGGGCTTATTTAATTAGAGTTGTACACAATATAAAGTATATATACTCTACTGATTGGATCGAAATAAATCTAAATATCTACGTTATAATTCAAGCCTAACTAAAAGAGAGAAATATTAAATGTTTTTTTTTAAAATTAATTGTTGTTGGTTTATAATGAAAAAAAATAAAAAACCAAAGGCCTAAAAAGAATGTTAAATCGTAAAAGTAAAATTATTAAATTTCAATCAAGCATAATAGAAAACTATTATTCTTTTTAGATATAAATATCATCAACTAACACATACTTTATCTATATTATTTCATATTTTAACAAAATTAACATTCAAATAATTGATATTTTTCTCTCTTTGCTTCAATTTTTATACCTTTTTTCTAGTGTAAGTTGTAATAGGGGAAATCCCCCCATAAATGAAATTCAAACTAAAATAATACCACAATCTTTTCTATTACCTTTAACTTGATACTATTTATAATTTTTATAACCTTAAGGGTGATGTTTTCTTGGTAAAGTAAAATCCAAGACAATTTCATTATAACTTTTTTCTTCAAATGATATAGGAACCACATAATTTACCAAGAAAAACAACATGAAAACATTTCTCAAAAAAACAAAGAGGGGATTTTCTATACCATTACTTTTCAATAAAAATATTCCAAAAACAAAAATAATTATCACAAAAGTACATATTTAAGATCAATTAAAATAATTTAATAATTCCAAATAATTGGGGAAAGAAGGATCAATTTTATTGTGTTGTTGGTTTTCTACAATGAGATTCACAGCCTCTAAAATATTAAAACAAAATAGTGAATTGGGTAGGTCTCACGGTCAAATCATATAAATAATACTCAAAAATATCCTTAATAATTTTAAGATGGTAAATAAATTATGTTTTGAAAGAGTTGAAAATTTGTGTTATAATAGTTTTTAATATATTCAAGATCTCTTATAAAAGAGGGTACTATAAAAAATATACCAAATGGTTTTAAAGTACCTATCAAGGATATGAATTAAAAGAATCACTTAATAATTTCATGTAATGAATTGAAATGATTAAAATTTGAGTGAAAATTTCCATGGAATAAACATTATAAAAGGAAATGTATCAATAATAAATTTTAAAACACAAAAAAATGTGAATTATCATACAACATTTAAAAAGGATATAATATAAATTTAACTTTTATGAACACTGTCTAACAAAATTTTCCAACAAGGTAAAACATATATCTTAGATAATTATCTATCTTAAATAAATATGTTTCAAAAATTCAATTGGGTCCAATGATCTCTCCCTTACACATAAATTAAAAATTTACCCCAAAATATCACTAACTAGAGAGGGATTCCAAATAATATTCATGAATGTTTAGAAAAAGAGTATATCTGAAATAGTGGAAGAAACTACGATTCATTCTTATTTAAAAAATATTATTTCCCTTGATCATTTCATGAAATTAATTTTTTTTGAGTTTCGTACATTCTTGGTGGTTGGGTTTTTTATCCAGTAACGAAAATTAATCCACTTTAGAAAATATTATGCTAATTAAGATATGTAATTAAATATTAAAAGTTTACTAATACTAATAAATTATTCATATTCATTATATTAAAAAAATTCTAAAAAATGATGATATCAAGTAATATAAAAAATAAATGTGAGTACATGTTAAAGAAAAAACATGGTCTATAAAATAAAAAATATATATCATTGACAAAAAATAGTTGAGTGAGATATCATAGGACTATTTGGTGTCAACTTCATCCTCTACAATAGACTCAATTATACCATCCTCTACATATATAGTGATTTGTTTCATTGATAATTCTTTATTGAAAAAGGAAATTTCTCACTATAGGTGATCCTGAATTATATCACCACATAATCTATGGTTAGTAACCTGAACCAAAGGTTGTTTCTGAGTGGTTTGGTCAAATGAGGATACATCCTCTTACTAGTTTATAGACATATAAAAGATATTATCATGGTAAATGGACACTAATAAAGTGTTTTATAGGGGCAACTGAAGTATTAAATTTGTGGTGGTGGATAAGATTATAAGTACTAGGGGAAGGATCACTTTGGTAAGTGAAAATATAAGACTCTGTAATTTTCTTCTCAAATACATTTTAAATCATTTTGGGGTGTTTTTAGATATTTGTTCCATTTAAATAGTCATAATTATATTCCACTCATGGAAAACATTAGAATCTAGTGTCTTATCAATTGGAATAATATCTATTATTGAGATATATATTCATGTAATCTAGTGACATGATCAACAAATTGAATCTCTATAAGGGATTTTAACATATTTTACTCACTATTTATCAATTTAAAAACATATAACATCTAATATGATGGCGATACTAGTAATAATTATATTATTTCCAAAAAATATATAGTAAGAGAAGGGGAGATCCTCTTAGAGGGTTATGTTATCAGGGTCAAAGGTTTTCTAAAGTGTAAGGTATATTTTGGAACATTTTTGAAGTGTTAAGCTTGAATTTTTTAATGTTTTAGAATGTTAGTTTTCTTTGGAATTAAAAATATTGAATCCTCTTTTTGGGTGGAGACACTACTTTGTTATGACCCAAATATGAGTATAAAAAGATAGGGAATTGTAGTGGTTTATTGATGGTTTTATATGAATGGGAGGTATTTAGTAATTATTAAATATAAATATAAATATAAAAATAATATATTAAAGTGTTAGTAGAGAATGGGTAAAAAAGGGGATTGAATTGGTAGAGGACAGTTTGTAATTTACACAACGTAGACTATAGATTGATAAATTATTGATCTATGTAGATTGGATGTGATTATATAAATGTGTTTTCTTAGAGGATGAATAACTAAGAGGGAGAGATGAAATATATGGTCACAAAAGAAACAATATTTCATAATGATATTTGATTTAATTTTTGTTGTTTTTATGGTGTAATATTATGTTGTTACACCATGTGTTATTATTTACGATTGTATGGAAATTTTAGAAAAATATTACAAATTAACTCATGTTATATTGGAAACTATTTTCACCATAGTAAATCTTAATATATTTAAAATTTAAACTCAAAAATACAATGGCATGAGATGTAAAATCTTAGAATATTCTCTATATTTCTTCAACACCCTAAACATTTTTGGATTCCTCTTTATGCCTCATTTCCTATATATTATAGTGTATAGTTATTTTATAAACCATTTGTATTTCTATCTTATATTTATGATTTTATATTATATTTTAGGGTATCCCTATGAATATTTAGGACTAGAGTTATCCCTTATCTTTAAAATTTTTCAATATGAATTCTTGGCATGAATTAAAATTTCAGGTTCAAATACAGTTGTGTACTTGGTTTGTGACATTACATGAACCCAATGGAAATTGATAAGAACCAATAATTATCCACATCAAGAAGTTTTAATTTGAAGTGGAATTTATGTTAACAATGGTTACTATGAAAAATTTGATGGTTTAACATTACTATATAACTCTCATCATTACATTATAATTTATGAGTCAAATGAAATTTTTTCCTTTCCATATATTTATAATTTCAATATTTTATAATTGTAATTCAATTACAATATCTTCATCATAGAAGAGATTTAGAGGAAATAGTTTGAAATTTTGGGGAATCTTACCTAGATTCATTGAAATGAACCATGTTATACTAATGTATTAATCTACAATAATGGATGGATGGAAATGAGAAAAACATATAATAGGACATACCTAAATTACATAAAACTATAATTAAAGTAAAACAGAAATTTACCTATGTGTTATTAAATTTAAATGATCGGGGGGATACAACCTAATTAATAATTTTCAATGTAATGTTCCATTTATTTACCATAAAATAGTATCCATCATTCTTAAAAATTTACACTCCTTGTATATACTTTTCTAACCAATATAAGGGATTTAAACATGGTTGATTTCAACTTACCTTGTAAGAATTGCTAAGGTGGGTTAAAAAGAAATCACTTATAACCTAATTTAATCTCTTTTATTTAAATCTGTTTTTCTTCTACTTCTTGTTCATCAATTTATATATTGTGGTGTTCGAATAGCCTTCTCTTTTGATATCTTCTTGTTCATATAACTACCAAAATATCTTATTCTCTACATAATATTCCATATGATTCAATCTTTTTACTATCAATATGACTTTTTTGGAATGCTCCACTAGATAGTTTCATGTCCTGCCATTCAAAAGTTAGGATGAAGACATACCTGAACCAATCATTTTTTTGGTAATCTCAGAATACATCATCAAAATTTAATAAAAAATTAATGAATTATTAATTGATGAAATTTTACTGAAAAATAATTAACTTATCATTAAATATATCCTAATATATATATGTTTTAAGGTGGTACTTATTGATTTCATTGTAATAAACATCATATTTAACCATTACTCCCCTAAAAAAATTATTTTCAAAGTTTTTTCCTAAAATCACTGAGATATATTTCAATAAATTAAAACATAAAAAATATATTTATTTCAAAATATATGTTATTTAATTCCCCATATTATCCATGGTGGATCCCACAAAATTCCACTTTAACACATAGTCTACAAAGACTAGGATGTATGTGCATCAAATAGAATTAAAGAAAGGTCAAGTGAATCATATTGCTAAAAATTAAATCACTTTAACCTCTATTATTGTAATGTTTGGTATTTCATAAATTTTTATAGTATTTATAATTCTATATATTTGATTAAAATCCACAAAAACGATTATAGAATCTCAATTTAATGTTTGAAAAAATTAATTCATCCTATAAAATCAGACAAACTATTCATTATTGACTATGTTTCCATATCATTCATTAGGAGTAAATATATTATATTACACTATATATTCCACTATATAGAGAACATAAGGGGATCAAACCATCACCACATTAGATTAAAATTAGAACATCATTCAAGAAAATGTTGTAGATCTTTAAAGTTTCTTGTTCTATTATTTTGGAAGGTTGAAATATAGAAATCGTTATCTAGAAAATGACTAATGTTCAGATGTAGAAGATGTATATTTAAAAGTGTAATATGGATGTTATATTCTGGATTAAGAGTGTAGGTTTTCATGACTAATTGATGGCATATATAATTTCATCCTTATGTAAATAAATATATCAAGGTTACATGATGTTTATCCGATGGTTTTTTATAAAGGAATTACATATTGTTTTATAGATTGAAATGTTAGAATAACATCCACACTCACTATAATTTAATGGTCAGGGCTATGAACATATGGTAAATTGGAGGTGGCTAAGGTAATCGGTGGTTACCCTATAAATATCATAGGATAATAGAAATGGTTTATTGGATATACCATAGTATAAGGGTTGAATATGATAACGACCCCACATATTTATTGATTATTTATATAATTGAATTATTTATAAATTATGGTAGTCATATTGTTTGTTACTTTAAATAAAATAAATTAGCAACTTTCTCACATGGATATACAACACAATTCAAAAACATGTAATTTTTTTTCAAAGTTCTATTGTTTTATTTATTCTTATTTTAATTTTTTTTTCTATGAGATAACTTTATTTGAATATTTGAGGGAATCATATTAGTGTGTAGAATTTGGTGAAGCTTTAATTCAAAGTTCTCTTACAGCAGCTTCAGGGAATTCATATGGTCTGGGAATTTTTATAGGTTCTTTATGTTTGAATATTCATTAGTTTTTTCTTTCAATGATTGGTGGATCCAAATAAAAACAAGTGGTAATATATCTTGTGGTATAGAATGGATTTATAACCTTTCTAGCAGTTTATTATTGTATATTTATTATTTATACATTTTAAAATTAGTAGGAATTCATTTATTGAGATGTATGAAAAAATAAGGAAAAGAATGAAAAGTAATATTTGATGTGATAGTATTTGGATTCTTAGGGATATTAATGGAGGATTATATAATTTATGAAGACATTGAGGATTTATTGAAGGTTGTCATGTACCTACCCAGATACCCTGGTAGATTGATTCTAAATCCATCCATTACATAGCTCAATGGCCGTTCTTGATCTCTATGGGTGGAATAAAATTACTTATAATCATATCAAACATCTTTGTGAATGAATTTTATATAAGAAAAAACAATTGATATATAATAGTTGAATAATAATTATTCGGTATACCAAAAAGTCCTTAATGATAAAAGTACCAAAATCCAATAAATAAACATCCCAAGGTGATACATCCAAAAAAAACACAATGTCCCGCAAGGCAAAGGATCAAAATGCTATGTAACCAGTGGACCATAACTAAATTGGTCACCATGATCACTACACGCTGCAATGAATCAATCATATCCACCAAAACCCAGTGGTACATTCCCTTTTCGAAGACCTGGTATAACAAAATCAATTAATGAATAAAGGAAAGGGTATGGTGTCCACTATACAACATAATAATATCTCACCAAGTATTCAATAAGAAGTTCCAATTTAAATGAACCATTAATGATTCCATTTTAATAATTATGAAGAATGAAAAATATTTTCACAATTTTCAATAAAACATTATTTTAAATCATGTATATAAAAGATAATTCAAAATGGGATTAAATTAAAATTTATATAAATCAAGGACACAAATAATATAGTTCTATAATCATTGTAATGTAATAATAATGTAAAAGAAAAGAAACATGAATGTAATCCCTAATATATTTTAGTTTCTGGATATACGATCATAACACTATACTATGAGACAACACATATTAATCTGTGTTCAATGTTCCCTAAGACTAAATCCATCAAGATAATCAATCCACACTACATCTAGGGGAATAATGTAAAACATCATTTAGATAAACCTTTCACCATACAATCCAATTATATGGAGTCATAGCCCTAGTTTACTAGTACTAATCACCCACTAACTACTAAGGAACACATGTTCTTCAGTTAATAAATCCTTCTATATAGGGAAAAACTGTTCATTTCGAATCAATTCATTATTCACAATTCAAATTCCAAATTTTGTGTTTCAAAATTCCATTTTAATTTAAAAACCAAAAAATAATTTTAATCAACATCCAAACATTCACAAATAAAGTTTCATTTTAATCAATATTTATGAAAAATACTCATCGAATCATTTTAATCCATCTTTTTTCAAATCAGATCATATTATTAAATCACGTGAAAATAGTTTTTTCCCAATTATGATGAAATTGAAATCAGTCAAAAATACATCACAATATTGGTTTAGAAAATAAATTAAAAGACATTTCAAATAATCAAATCCATCATGGGTTTAATTTTGGGAATTTTGTTACGGAACAATGAAAATTTTTTATCACACAATCAAGAAATCACCCAAAATGGGAACAATCATCTAAGATCCTAGGATTTGGAAGATAAAGGGAAAATCCTAGGAATCATGATCTATAAAACCAAAGATAAAATCCATATAAAATGATGATTAATCACACTTAATGATATAGAGACATGGAAAATAAAAAAGTGGATTCTAAAGTAGGAGAATATTATATTATAATTGATAGATATAACCTATCCAATGGTTATTAGATCATATAGAAAGAGATGTTGAAGGTTAAAAAAATCCAATTAGAATCCTTTAAAAAGATAAATTTTATGAGTTAAAGTTGAATTGGAGGGGAGTTAAAATTTAAACTGTGTTTTTGATTTTATGGTTTGTAAAATACAGAACCTAATGCGCCCCCCATGGAGCATGGTAAAAAAGGTTGAAAATAACCCACACCATGGTGTAGCCACCCTATAAAATTCCAAAACTAGCTCTATCCAACTAGATATTTAAATATGTGGCACAATCAATGTCCTGATTCTTTTTTCCTTGGGTAAGGCTCTTGTAGAACAGACACAACACACTCCATGTATCCCCCATTATGGAAGAGGCACTAAAACCTACCTTTCAAGGTTCTATGACACATAATTCTCTCTATGTATCATATAGAATCTAAATTTAAGAGGTATAATTTTTTTACAGTATAGTTATGTGCTCCATGCTACATACAACCACACGTCGCGTGCAACCATACACAACCATTGAACAAACGCTGATAGAAAAATCAGAAAATGCAAGAAATTATTGAAATGAAAACAAAAAAAGGGGACACATAAGAGGGTATAAAGGAACCTAAACTATTTTAATGTGTTGATAGAATCTTGGTAATTCCTAGAGTTTTTAAAATATAAAATATTTTTTAAAAAAGTATATGATACGCAACGTCAGACCCAAAAAATGATGATTAATTAAATATGACCATTTTAACATAGCTATTAAATTCATTATTATGAATATAATTAAGTAATTTATGATATATATATATATTTAATGAAAAAAAATTATAGTTAATTTATTATTAAAAAAATCACTCAACTAGTGGTAATGTAATCGAAATACATTTTCTTCAAAAAAAAATTAATTTTTTTTGTGAAAAAAATATTATAATATTTTTATAGGGAAATTAAAAAATTTATTGGATAAAAGGAAAATTATTTTCAATTTCATAATATCAAATTTAACTTTGGGTGAAATTTTGGTATTTTTTTAAAAAATATTTATTTTTCAATGAATTGTGAAAAACCATTTTTTTTCAACAAACCTACCATTTCCTTAAGTGAATTAAGTAATTTAAAAGTCCAATTATTCTTTTAATTTGATATAAAAGTAAAATATTAATTATTTATTTGTATTTAATCCATTTATTAACATTTAAATCGTATTTATAATAGATTTTAGAATAATTTTGTCATGAATTAAGACACATTTTTTGGAAAACTCTTTTAAAATACGTAATTATTATAAATTTTATTTAATTAAAAATAATCCATAATGGGGAATGATAAAAATTAAATTCATTGATTACATACTTATAATTATAAATTTAAATTATTTTAATTAATACTATGAGTTATAGAGTTAAATCAATATCCTCAACACCCTAAAAGAATTCATTTTTTGGAAAACCAGATTTCATCATGATTGCATGTTTTATTTTAAATTAAAATATAAAACTTATGTGATTTTAATTTTCTAGAATTTATTATATATTTAGAATAATAATAATTAATATGGTTCAATAAGTGGAACTTAATTTTTTTTAAAATATGAATTGTAACCGTAATAAATATTTATTACTCTAGTAAAAGTAAAATATGTTCGTTAAGGTAAATAATAATAATAATAAATTGAAAAGGAAAAAACATGTGGTAACCCTAAAAGTACGCTTATTTAAATTTATTTTTCAATTAAAGTGTAATTATATTTATCACTAATTTATTTTCTTTATAAATTATTATGTAATGTTTGACAAAAATTAGTTTTTAATGCGACGAAACTCTAAATGTATTTTTATGTAATATGAAATTTTAATTTAGACATTTTGTTTTTTAAATTCAAGAATTTTACATATATCTTATGTTCAATAAAATAATACTAATATGTAATTTTATTAAATATAAATAATAAAATGTTTTTTATGAAGCCTAATGTAATTGTAATAAGGGCTTGGAAAGTGTTATTTTCAAAAACCATCATTTCAAAATAAATGTTTATTTTTCCCAAAAAATTGACAATAAAAATATTTAGAGAACAATTTTGATAAAATAAATACTAGTTTTTGAATCATCATGTCAAAATTATCTAATGGAGAGTTTTTCAAGATTATATGACATTATTTAATTTTCAGGAAAAAAATAAATATTCTATAAATATATGGTGCGTATTATGACATAATAACAATAAAAAAGTGATGTAATAAATTTAATAATGGGTATACATGACCAAATATTTATCTTCAATTTCAAATAGTGTTATTTTGAGGTTATTTGAGTAATTTTATAAATCCTTTATGAATCCATGAAGCCAATATTATATTATATGTTTTTAAAATAATTTCTTTATAAACAAGACTCACATCCACATCATCAAGGGAAATATTCAAATGAGTTCAGAAAATGGAATTATAAAATATTTAAAATCACTTATATTTGGTAGAAATCATGGGAAAAATCATGATAAGGTTTTCATTTTTGTTTACTTGGTAATATAGAGACCAAAACCTATGTTTCAAACATAATGAAAAACCCACCAAACTTTTCCTATATAAAACCACCCAAGATCCAAATTAATCTTCACTAAAAAAACATAAATAAAATACTTACACTAACCAACCCTCTCCATATTCCTCCCAACGTTCTCCCATGCTCTCATGAAGCTACACTCAATCATTTGGAATCATCCTCTAAAGGTAATGAATTTTTATCTTTTATTTTCCATTCAAGAAAATTCTTTATAAATATCTATTAGAATATCAAGTTGTTATTAAGTAGTGAATTTATAAATATCCCTATAATATCCAATTTATTTTCTAATAATTATATATAATTTATATCCTCTCATTATAGAATTTTCTTAAGATGTTTCACTTCCAAAATTTAGTAAAATATTTCTCTATCTTGATTTCTATTTAAGAAATTTCTTTATAGCCAGACAGTTCAGGAGATAGGTAGGCTTGCTTTTAAAAAATTATTATAAAAAATAAAAAGTACAAAGAAAATCCGAACAAGGGGGAATTACAAAGCCACGTGTGAACCTCACCATTACAGTCCATCTATTCTAGAGTAGAATAGTAACTTGGAAAGACAAACGACCAACTTGAACTAACCTCCATAAGTTATCTTTAGGAAAGGGAATTAGGAACCTGGTTGGACTCTCTGTAAACATGGGAGAAAAAAAGAGAAATAGACTCTGCAAGGTGAAGAAAACAATCCAGTGTGGCATCAACCTCCATGGAACATTCCTAGACTGATCATTGAGAATTTTCACAGCAATAGAAGAATCTGATTCAAGCCATAATCTCTGTGAACCGTAATGGGTTTCATACCTTATCCCCTTTATCATCTCCCACAGATCGACATCAACTGCAAATCCACTACCAATGAAGTGGAAAAAACATCCCTTCACGAAGCCCCGATGGGTGTGGAAAATGACACCACAGCCAGCAAAGATAGGTGTACTAGAAGACACCCCGTCAACATTAACTTTGAGACAATCCAAAATCAGTGGATTCCATCAGATGTATTTCACTATATGTGGTTTTCTCGCCCTACCATCAACACCAAGATTCCTTAAAATTATAAGACCAGAGGCATCACTATACATCGATCCAGTTTGAATTTTAGATGCATGTCAGACGCTACGATGAATGGCTAAGACACCATCATTAGAGGAGGGTTTGAAATTTTTGAAAATCAGATTATTCCATACCTTCCATGTGTTATATAGAATAGTGATAGACACCACTAGAATAAGAGATTTCACCTGATCACTGTAGTCTTCCTGAAAATCCAAAATTAGAAGCATGTCAATAGACCTGAGGCTAAGGAAATTCCAAAATATATTCTGCCCAATACTCCACAACCTACTAGAAAACCTTCAAGAAACAAAAAATGAAAGAAAATACTCACTAACACCCAAACATAATTGAAAAACCGTGGAAAGATGTAGCCCACTCCGTTGAAGGAGGAAGTGGATAGGTAGCCATTGTTTCCAAATTTTCTCGAAAATCATAGAATCATTAGGAGGGATGAAAGGGTTTTTAAATCCAGCCACGCATGAGGGGATCCCAGATGATGTAGTGCATTGAAGCTTATAGAATTCACAGCTGGAAAATTCTCCATCAAGAGAAGGCCTCTATACCAAAACATCATAGTCTGCATAATCATATTTGGAAATATCCATGCAGATATGACTAGGAAGAAAATAATGAGTTTTTAGGTTACATTGTAAGTCCGAGATGGAGAGGTTCATCACGGATGAGGGGATGAAAATGTTGTCCTTAATGGGGAAAGACAACCAATGAGTTGTCCAACAATTCAATTGATTGTCCGGACAAACCATCCAGTTAGTGTCTTCCATGATCTTTGTACAATTCCTCTTGATTTCTGGCCAAATGGAGGATTGTAGGTACATATCATGACCTCTATGATGCCTGTCAGCAAATCTTCCCTAAAAAAACTCCACAGAGAAATCAGGCATGGAGAGAATCTTCCATGTAAAACTATGGGGCAAAGCATCATTAAATATCCTGATGTATTTAATTCCCATTCCACCCAAACCTGTCGGTTTAATACACTCCTTCCAAGATACCATGACATTATTCCTTTCATAGATTGTACCAGTCCAAATAATGTTCCATATCTTTCGACTGAATTCATTGACATGGGCCAAATCCCATCTATACAACAAGAAGGAGTACAAAAACATTGGAGTAATGATATTGAGACATAATTTTACACATAAAAAATACTTTAATTTTTATTTAAAAAGAATTACATACCATTTTGAATCTTGTTAAACCATTTTATGAATCCTTATATACTACTATCATATTACTGAAATTTCACAGTGTTTTTTCAAGCCAAATGATTATGGCATGAATATCCACTACTATTTATAATAATGGTTATTCATATGGAATTTAGTATACCTAATTTATTGGTGACTTTCATTTATTTAATTCAAACCCCTTGATAATGGGGCTAAAATTGATGTATGTCATCCCAATGTTGCATGATCTATGTTGCACACATTTTCATGTACATGATCTGAAGGTGACGGGTACAATCCGTATTATATAATTCTATAATAAATTGGGTAATATTTTATTTTCTAAAGACATACTTTATGGGATTATGTTGGGAACATAATACATTATGAAATCTTTTCTACCATGTTATGATGTCTTGATGGTTTTCCTTGACCAATGTTTATGATGTGATGTTTAATATTGTTTCTATATTGTCATGTTTCCTTGTTGTTTCCATGCAATATAATAAATCATTATTTATTTTTATGATTTTCACAACATTTATATCCCACATACATTAATATTTTATATCATGAAATACATTCTTCATGTTAAAATTTTATTATTCCCTTATTAGTATTTATATCTCACACCTTTATTCTGTATGTCCCTAGGTTATCCCATATTTTTTTTAATAATTATGGGAAATTATGATCATGTTAAGGATATCTTAAATAAATCTTATTTACCCCATGTTTTATGTTTTTATACACAATTTCCCAAACAAACTATACTTATCAATCTACTGGGTTGTATTTTTTGTATACTTATATAATAAATCACCATTTAATGTGTAATAATTACTAGGGGTTTCATAGATAGTATCAGATGAAAGCATAGTTATTTTTTGGATTATGATTAGAAGACTCTATAGAATGAATAAGGTAAACCAAAATTTATAGTGAATGTTCCATATATTGTTTTTTATAGTATAGAGTAATTGGGTTATCCTATGATAGAATCTAGTAGAATTTCATTATCTGTGTGATTAGCCGTTTGGGATTCTCAGAACAGGTTGCTAACCTTCTCTTTTGTTGTTAAAACTCACTGTGGGTCTTGATTATAATTATGGTCCTATATTATAGCTTTTTAAAGACTATTTGAGTGCTAAGTCAAGGAGATCCACTTTCTCCCATCATTTTTACTATGGTGTAGGATGCCCTCAACAAATACCTTGATCACTATATTCTTCTTAGTTACATCTGGCCCATTCACTGCACACCCCAATTCCATGGGGTCTCTCAACTCCTCTATGACGATGAGATGGTGTTCCTTATTAATGGGTTTAGAGATTTTATTAAATGCATCATCAATATCATGGTAGAGTATTCTAAATAAATTGGGAAATTCATCAATCATCACAATAGTTGTGTCTATTTATCCTCCTACTTCTCAAAGTGGTGTGCTAATCGTATTGAATACATTCTCAGTATTCAAAGAAGGAATTTCCCATGGACAACTTGGGATCCCATCTTTCTCCTAGATGTATCTGCATTCATCACTTTGAAGGTGTGGTTGACAGGATTTCTAATAGAATTTTTAATTGGGAGAATAATTTCCTTTCCTTTGAGGGAAGAATCACACTAGATAATTGTGTCTTGAACTCTATTTTGATGAAAATTCTCTCCATTCTCAATGTCCCCAAGGCAATTCTCTATGGTATTGAGAAGATCTTGAAATCCTTTATTTGGGATGCCACTGATGATGGTTGATTCCATTGGAAATCTTGGAACAAGCTTTATAATTCCCCATCCAACGAAGACATTAATGTAAGGAATGTTTTTGAAATGATGACCTGTTTACAGGGTAAAATGGGATGGGAAGTGCTATAAGGAGGCTCCCTTTGGGACAAATTTATCATCAAAAAGTATGTAAAAGACCTGAATTAACCTAAAGGTAAACTATCCCTTTTTAGTAAGAACCTTCTAAGGCACATCCCAACTCTTGAGAATAATTCTCGCTGGATTGTTAGGAGGGGGATATCAGCTGCTAGAACCACAATTAGGTGGGTTCAATGTTTGGTTATCTAGGCTATCCTACTCTAGAGATGTCTTTATAGGATGCTAGCTACTACCCTTCCTTAATTCTAGATGTGTTGTACTACAACCAAAAAAAGATTTTTGATAGCATTACCATGGAGGATATAGACAACTTATGTATTTTCTCATGCTCCGCTCAGGGAACCTTTTCTAAAAAGTCTTACATGTGATAAATTTATGTTTCCTCCAACAATGATTAATGGGGTGACGTTATTCGGCGAAAATAACTCCCTACCAATTATAGATTATTGATCTAGCACATCTACTACCAGGCCATATCTACTAATAAAGCTTTGAAAGGTAAGGGGGTATGTCTTGTTTCCAGGTTCTCTTACTGCCAGGTTCTCAAGGAAGAATACACCATGAATTGGTTGTTTCAAAGTGATTGGGCGATCATACAATGGAAGAAGTTAGGGGAATTCAGTGGTTTCACCTCACCTGTAAACAACATCAATGTTTTTTTTCACCTATGGTTCAAAGGAGAGGGTTATAACGGGACTGAATGGAAGGGACATTCTCTCCTCTTGTGGTGGGTTGCTGGTGTATTTGGGATGCACAAAACTGGATTCGTCATAGTAACACCCATTCCTCAAGTTCCACCTTGATCGTTAGGGCCAAATGCCTTGCCTCCTAGATCATAGTCTTATTGAAACACTGGTATGAGGATCCTTCTATGAATAATATTGTGTTGAATAAGAATTAAATTCCGTTAGATAGTCCCCATGGCCACAAGATCCATTGGATTCCCCCGATCTATACCCTTGTACTCAATATGAACAACTCATGTGGTGGAAACATCATGCAGGGTGGAGGTTTTTTCCGTGATCACAATGGATCTTTGAATCTTGCTTTCAGTTCTTAGTATGACAATGGAAATTAATTGGGTGTGGTGGCTATTTCCATCCACAGTGGTATTTCCTTGTGTCATTCTATAGGAATCACCTTAACAGTAGTTTAATGAGATTCCAAAAACATTTGCGACTCTCTCAGGGTTCTCTCTCCCACTCTATGGAAGATTTCTTTTTTGATCCGTAAATTCAAGAAGTTTATCAGCCACAAGATGGTTATTATTCACACTAGGCGTGAAAGGGAATACTATTGATGACTTCCACACCTCAAAGATTCCCTCTGACTCTTCTCTAACGGTATACACCAGAACTATCTCTCTCCCCCCAGGATGTGCTTATTATGTAATTGGGGACTCCCTTGGTCTGCATCATTTTAGGCCCCCTTAAATGTTTTTCTATTCTCCCCCTTCAATAAAATAAATTTTTTTAGTTGGTAGAGTAGTTGGGTTCAAATAAAATACATCCCATTCTAGATACTATATGTTGTTGGGGATCTAACATAGAGCTACCCAGGAGAAATGATCCTAATAAAGTAATATTTAGGTGGACTAAATCATCACATTGTACATGAAAATTATAATTTCTTCACATCTTTGAGACTCTTGGGGTATATGCTTTGGAAAATCCACAAACTCTTTAGGAACCATTATTATATGGAAAAGTAATTTCCATAAGATTTTATGATAAGAAATAGATCACAGATAATATATATTGAATCCTAGAAATTCATAACATAAGGAAATATATGTCGTTTATAAATTATCCTTTTAATGTTATTGGATTTCCCATTTATGTGTCCAATAGTTTAAAATTACACATACCTAATTTATCAATTTATTCTAGTAAACTTCTAAAAATAAGAGATTCTAGATGAACAATAAATGCCAGGGGAAATGTGATGACTACCCAAACGGGAAGCTTAATATTATGGAACTCATGCGAGTCATCTCAGGATTATGCCATAACATCTATCAAAAATAAAAATTAACAACCATAACATATTTGAATCTCCAAGTACATCAAAAAGGATCAAGGTGGAATATCAAGGAATTTTATATAGTGATGGTGAAAATGTAAATAATATTCAATTTCAATCATGTGGATGGTTACACTAAGGTAAATTTCACAAAGTACTTAATACATGTTTTCTGTGTGGTAAAATAGGGAATAAAGTACATAGTGACCATAAAAAAATTAAGAGTATGATTGAAGGGAACAAATTACATCTAAAAAAATTATTTGTTCAATGTATTATGTGTGGATAATATGTATATTATTAGAGTCAATTCCCTCATAAAATGTGTAAATTCTAGACTATGGGAGGCCTAATAATATTTAAATCATTGAAGTGTATGGATTGTAGTGTTTATGTATTAGTATTTGATTATTATGTTTTATAAGTATTATATCAATGAATTTATAGATATAAGAATGATGAATCATATAAGGATTTTCCAAAAGAAATTTCTAGTATGGATTTAAAATATATGTTGAATTGTAATTATAACCTATACAAGTGATTAGTGATAAAGTATATTTTGGAAACAAATGATTTAAGGATAGATAAAACTAAATTCATTATTGAAGTTGGTATAAACATAAATATTTCTAGGATGATATGTATATGTATAATATTATGTTTAAAATCTTTTATACTAATTTTGTAGATGCATGTGATGGAATATAAGATTGAATAAAGATCTTTTGGAAAAAACATTACAATATCAAATTATTTTCCTTTTGAGGGGATTAATGTCATTTTTTAGATTTTTATTTGTTTTAGTTATATACAACTATT
The DNA here is from genome assembly GCA_963277665.1 of Viscum album. Classification (NCBI taxonomy): domain Eukaryota; kingdom Viridiplantae; phylum Streptophyta; class Magnoliopsida; order Santalales; family Viscaceae; genus Viscum; species Viscum album. The sequence goes on along the minus strand of OY728152.1, from coordinate 1,928,138,316 downwards.
TTGTTTAATATACATGACTATGTTTGAATAATTTTATTATTTCTTTGGAGGTGTAAGATAATGGTTATGAGAAAACCATTGAGGTTAAAAAATTTATTAATGTTGATTTTATTTGTGTTATTTGGGATATATCAATATTTATTTAAGGAATGATTTAGGTTAAACCTTTAGATTTTTTTAGTTTTTGAGATTAATGAATTAATGTTTAATCATTTAATGTATTACATTAATTTAAACTAAAAATGTTTTATTTAGTAAATATATGATGAATAGATTGTTATTCTTTGGTACACTATTTGATCTGTTAGAATATTATTCTAGTGCTTTAGGCATAAAAATTTATTCTTAACTACACATAATTTAAATAAAATTGATGACATAATGGTATAAATTTATTCAAGGATAATTTATACTTGTAAATAATTTATATTTCCTTATGTTCCTAGTAAATATATTAAATGAATTACTTAACTATTGAAAAAGAATCTTTAAAAATAATATTGTCGTATTATGATCATTTTTGATGAATTGATAGTATTTTCACCCATCATAGATTTATGATATTGTGGTCGTTGAATTTCTCCAAAAAATATTCTATTTATCTATCTATTAGTTATTGGGTGTTAGTTTTTTATTCAGTATTTATATTTTTACTTCACATTAATTTTCTCTTTATTGGGTATGTAGTTATGTGGTGACCTTTATACTTCCCTTTATCTATTATCAAGTGGATGTGTTATTAACTCATTTTACAATGTGGGTTATGAATAATGATATTTTAATGTGTCCAAACATTTCTTTCCAATATCAAGTGAAAATTACGAAGATCCAATTTATTAATTGGGTGAATAATTTAACACCTGATGTTTTTTAAATATATAATTATGTTCGATAGCGTATGTAATACACAACACCTTATCCAAAAATGATGATTATTAAAATTTGATAGTTATATCATTGTTAAAGAATGTTTAGTCATCAATATAGTCATATAATATATGATATATATTTTCTAATAAAAATAAATTTGTTGATAAATTCTTAATAAAAAATAAATAAATTTTGTGTAATGCCTTCAACAAATATTTTCTTCAAAAATGACTTTTCCTCCCTTTTGTGAGAAATTTTATATTTTTTTCTAGAAAATTTAAGAAAATTATTAGATAAAATAAAATTAATTATCAATATCATCATATAAAAATTAGTTTAGGGTGAATATTTTTTAATTTTCCGAGAAATATTGATTTTCAGGGAATAGTGAAAAATGAAAAATTTCTTGAAAACCTATCATTTAATTTGATAAATTAAGTAATTTAAATGTACCATTATTATTTTAAACTTCTTTAAAATTATATTAATAATTAATATTTATATTTAATCCAATTAATTATATTTAAAACATCACTAAACCATATTTCAGAATAATATTTTTTTTATTGTTGAAGAAAAATTTGTTTTCTGAAAACTGTATTAAAATTAATAGAGTTTATCTTTTTTAATTAATTTAAAATAAATAATAATAATAATAATTAATATTAAATTGATATTATATATATAATTATTAATTGAAATTTATATAATGAGTATTATTAGTTATGGAGTTAATGTAAAATCATCATTTCCTTTGAAAAATGCATTTGTCAAAAAGCTTCCTTTCTTCATGTTTTTTTGTTTTATTTTTATTGAAATTATGCCAATTTTTTGAATTGAATTTTATAAAATTTATTTCATATTTAGAGTCATCATAATTAATATTAGGTACTTTATTCAACTTAAAATTTGGATAATATGAATTGTAATATGAGTAAATATGTTTTACCATAGTAAAATTAAAAGAATATAATTAAAGGTAAATAATAATAATAATAATTTAACAAGGAAAGATGGGTAACCCTAGAAACATAAATATTTATATTTCCTTTTATATTATATAATTAATATTTTTATTCTTTATAATTTTTAGTTTATAAATGATTAAATAATGAGTTCGATTAAAATTATTTCTTAATGTGACAAAACCCAAATTGTATTTTTGTGTAATATGAAATTTTCATTAATAAATTAATTTTATGAATGTTTTAATTGTAAAAATAAAATATATTTTAATAAATTAATATTATTAAATAATTTTTACGAAATCAAGTATAATTGTTATAAGGTCATAAAAACAGTTAATGTTCAAAACTAGTACTTCTCAATTAATATCATTTTTGTTTTTAAATTTGAAATTAATATATTTAGAGAATTAATTCAATAAAAAAAATATATTTTTTTTGAATCATCATATAGAAATTTATCCAATGGTGAACGTTTCATACCATTTTGAGATAGTCAAATTTTCCTATAAATATTAAATTCAGTAAAAATATACAGTTTATATTATTACACCATAATTACCCAAACGTTATTTAATAAAATCTATAAAGAAGACCAAGTATATTTTTATCCTTTTAATATAATGTGATTCTTAGGTTATTTTATTAATTTAAAATGCCATTAAGAATCCATTAAATCCTATATTATATTTTAAGTTTTAAAAATCATTTATTTGTGAACATGACTCATTTATCCATCACCAAGGTTAATATTTTAATGTGTCAGGCCCTTTGAACTAAAAAATGGTGAAAAAACTCCTATTTTCAAGAACATATGTGAAAAAATATAATGGTTTGTGGGTTTGATTACTTAATTATATAGATTCCAAAACCTATGTTTGGAAAATAATAAAGAACTCCCCTCTATTTTCATATATAAACACACCCATTCACCAATTGATCGTCACCAGAAAACCATGGAGAACATCCTTAATCTACCATACTCTATATAGATTCCTCCCAACATTCCCCAAGCATTTAATAATATCTTTCCATGATTTTGGAATCACCCTCTAAAGGTATGGGATTTCTCTCCCTCCTTTTCCGTGTGTGAACCTTCTTTTTAATTGGACTTTTGAATCTGATTTGGTTAATATTTCATGACTTTATAGAAATCCCCCCTACATTCCAATTTCTTTTCTAATAATTATATATAATTTATCACCTCTAATTATATCATTTATCTAAGATGTTACATCACCGAAATTTAGTAAGGGATTTCTCTCTCTTTTTTATATTCATGAAATTTATTTATAATTACCCTTTTGAATGTCAATTGGTTACGTTGTCCGCTATTTATAAATATTCTTATACAATCCAATTGATTTTCCAAAAATGGGATATCATTTATCCCATTATTTTATATTATTTATCTATGCTGTTTCATTTTGTAAATTTAGTATGATATCATCACCTTCTCCACTTTATTCAAGAATATTCTGTATTTTATAACTTATGATTTCCAGTTATTTATATTTGGATATATTTTTACACATCCCACTTACAAATATTTTAAAATCCGAATGATGAAAGTCACATTTCACTCTCATTAAACCATTTTATGAATTTTTATGTACTGTCATTGCGCTTCCAAAATATCATCTTGATTTTTCCTGACAAATGATTACATTAGAAACTTCCACCACCATTTTCACTGAAGGGTATTCACCTAGGTGTGCCTATCCTTTCTTAATTGGGTAATAACATGTATATATTCCAAAATAATTTATTTTGGGGTAAAAATTGGTGAATGTCATCCTTATTTTGTATGATCTTTGAGGTACATTTATGCATGAACATGTATACAAGAAATAAGTTTTCTCAAAATTATATATCACTCCAATACAATGGGTAATATTTTAATCTTAGAAGGCATCACATATTGGATTAAATAGTGATACAAATACATTATGGCAATTTTTATGCCATTTTATGATATCTAGGTTGTTATCCTTGGCCTATGTTAATGATTTCATGTATAATATTGTTCCCAACACCCCCATATAGCCTTTATGTTACAATTCAATATTATGATTCATTATTCAAGTTTATGATTCTCATCCAACTTATGTTACATTTTAATTCAAATTTTGTAACATGTTATAAATTATTTATGTTATACTTTATTTATTAAATTACCAGGCCTTATAGCTTACCCCATTCTTATATAAGTCCCCAGGTTATCAGATGAAGTTTTACGAACGATGGAACATTATGAGCATGTTAACTTTGTTTTCAATAATTCTAATATACCCCATGTTTTATGTCATTGTATACCCAATTACCCAATGAAACATCACGTCTTGATCTTCTAGGTTTTATTATGTGTATTTTTATGAAATAATGTGCAATAAACACTAGGGTTTTCATTATAACCCCACCATAAAAACATTTTATCCTCTTAATCCTATTAAGAAGACATCAGGTTGAAAAATTGAGGAAAATTCTCTCTCATCATTTCCTCACACAACCAGGTCGCTTAAAAATCATAACAGTAATTCTATAACACTAAAAAAATATATATACTTCCAATAAAGAATCATTATCTCAGAAACAATGATCCGCACAGGCTACTCAGTCATAGATAAATCTGGTTCAACATCATGGTCCTATCAACTTAAATCATTAGAAAGATCAGAGATATACTTTGAATGATTTTATATGTGAATCACATTATGAATTTTCAAAAAAAAAATTGAGGTGGTTCCACCAAAAAATAATCCTCCTTACCAATTTAATCAACAATATCAAATGATCCCATGTGTCTCGATGCAATATTTTCCTATTTCCCAATTTTTTAGTGACCCAACTAAGGTAATACGCTGAAAAACTAATTATCACCAATTACAAACTCTAAAAGTCAGGTAAAAATATTAGCGTAATATATATTCCAAATCTGTGTTCTTACAATTATTTTATGAATCAATTGAATATTTTCTATCATCTCCTAAACAAAACTAGGTACCAATATGGATGCTTAACCAATCTATTACCATGAAAATATATGTTTTTTTGGGTGGCCATTAAATGCTTCAAAAGGTTATATATGGATGGATGATTGGTAAATATTACTATTATAAAACTTATCCAATCTCGAATGGATATCACAAGCTCCAAAAAAATTCAATAATATAGTCATGAATATTGTCATCCAAGATCTATATAGCTCATTATGTCTTGACATCCATTTATTGATGATAACCCATGCTGAAAATAAGATAGAATCCCAACAACTAATTGAGTAATTTACTAAAATTATAAGTTATATAGGGATCCCTATCATATAATATGATAAATGGAACTCAATGTTTTCAGAAAATATCCTGAACATACAGGCTTCCCAAATCGTCATCTTTTGTTACAACTTGAATGAGTAAAAAGTGATTTGATTTTTCCTACAAATAATACACAAACCATATCTCATTATTCTCTCATGGGGTATATAGAAAAATCACCAAAAATTATATATAAATTTCATCAAACATTCATGTCAGTATATGAAGGGGCTGGAGAAAACCCAATGGTTTCTAGTTCCGAACATGAACAATCGACAAATATAATAGTGTGAAATAAAATTAGAAATGTATCATCTCATACTTGGAAACCATCATTTTCAACTCAAATCATTGATCATATTTTTGGAACTAGGATTAACATCTTACTAGTAGTTATATGAATCCCACATCTTGGATTTTGTCACAGGAAAAGGAAAAAAACTAGTTTTGGAAATATAGGGTAGCCTCCAAGGAGAAAGACCAATACCTGATTTCTTTCTGACCATTAATGTTGTCCCTGATTCAGTGACACTAAAAATCATGATAATAGTTGAACTGAATCATCTTTAGGATGGATGAGGCCAATATAACCCTTATCAAGACAATTTTGGTCTCATCCTGGTGATCTCTAAAATGAATTTCAGTAGTGAGTCATGAATTTCCACTCTTCTTAAAATTATTTCACAACTTGGGTCCAAATAATCTTATTTATGGAATCATTGATGAAATTAACATATTCAAGGGTTTAGACAATGTAAATATAAATGTACTAGAGTTACACCACTCATTTCTTATAATGAAGATTCAGTTTTAAGGTTAAATACAACACAATATTTTGTGATGAGAATAAAAAGTAAATATTTCTACAAAAAGGAAATCTCGCTAACTTTTAAGAGTATGATTTATAGATATGAGTTCAATATCATGAGTAGAGTTGTTCTTTTTGGGTGGAATAATCATTCAGGAACCAAAATACAAAACATGATCACTTTGTATGAGAATACAACCCTAACCCAAACACGATTCATCATCTAAAACTAAATATCACTATGTAGTATTTGGAAGAGTAAACACTGGTGAAAAATTAAAAATATATTTCAAATCATCAAAATAATTCTAAAATTTTACACCGCAATAAAACATTACATATTTTTGAGAGAGAGTGTTCATAGGGGAATCCAAATTTATGAAATAGTTTATGAACCAACATTAATAACCAAATAAACTCAAGAAGATCTAAATCATGAAAAAATCCCATAGAAGTAACCATCTCATAACAACCTTTATCTTATCAAGATTGTATGAAATACCATATTTCAAGACCACATGTCCCAATAAATTAACTTCAGGACACCAAAATATATATTTTGATATCTTGGAATTATGTCAATGATGTCACAAAATGTCCAAAATTTCTCTCAAATGACACACATGGTCCTCATCAGTTATGGTGTAAAACAGGTATGTCACCCCCAAAATTAACATGAACAAGTCATGGTACTCATTTAATATCCTACTAATCAATTCTATGAAAACAACATGAGTATTGGTTCTAACAAAACGTAGAAAAAGGTACTCATAATGTCCATACATATCTCTAATGGTGGTATTTTGGGTGTTAGTTACTTTATTATGTAAATGGTGATGACCTAATTGAATGTAAATTTTATAAAACTACATGTACCATTTAAACTAAATAAGTGAATCATATATACGATAAAATAGTTACTTGTTCATTACCATGACTCAATTTATTTTTTTGGGAATAAAAAAGGGCGAAGTGTCGCATCATCTTTCATTGAAAAAATAACTAACCCCACAAAAGGTGACACACTTGGGTGTATATAACATTTCTCCATGAAATATTACAACTAGATTTTAAACTATTTTAATTAATCTGGTTCCATACAATAAGAATGAATATAGATAGTCTAGATACTCAGTAATACATCAGTTAAAAACTCTACATTACTTATTGTAGATGGTTATAAAATTCAAATGGAATTATGTTAGGAATGTAGATGATCGCTAGAGGAAGACCCCCAATCAAATATTCTTACTCTAAATCAAATGAAATAACCAATATGACTTTTCCTAAATATAGATATAGAGGTTTATCCCTACTTTATCTTGAGTTCCATTTTACTTATAAAATAAGGTACACCTCATCGAGGATAGTAAAGGATTCCCACAGAAGATAGAATTAAATTTGGGCCTTATGGGAAATTATCCAATCCATCAGAAGAATAAAATTTAAATGAATCTTGTTATGAACTAGAAAATACCATGTAATCTCAATATATGATAAAGAGAAGGAAAAATATGGGAATATGAGACCTTACAATTTGTTTTTTCTTTGAGGGGATAAAAATATATCTCACATAAGATAAAAGTCTCATAGGAATGTTTATACAGTTGAAAACATGATTGGATTTAAATGGATGAGATGCATTTGTATTAAATATACAAGTCACTAAATATGATATTATAATGATTGTACTTGTCACTATTACGAGACCCACATCATATTCATCTAGAGACTCTTCTACTATATGAATGAGATTTAATCGAAATTTCTATGGATGAAACCCCTTAGTTATTGATAAATTTTATTATACCGTACTACTAGTTGGTGATGATGAGACCATGCCCCTAGTTGGCTAGAAAATAATTGACATAACATCCAGAGGTTCCTAGAGTAACCACACTAACTACAAATAATTGATTCATTATTATAGATCTTACTTGAATGCTCAAACATTCCACACAAAAAATATGTTAACAGGTCTCTTTTAGACCATAAAATAGGTCTAGATGATTCTTGATATAAAGATCCACCATGAGACTAATCATTATTCCTCTTCCTTTGAAAGTACTAATAGAAATTCCAAACCGAGAATGAGGAAATATTATAAACCTTAACATTCCATATCAGTTAATATCATTCATCAAAGTTCAATACTACATGTCGACATTAGATGTAAGCTTCAAAATGGAATCCTAATGTTTGATATCAGATCATAGACCGATCTAAATTACTTGTACCTGTAGTTTTTATTCATTACCACCTCTATTGAAAAATTAACGAGTTTAATAAGCTTATTTTCATACCGATTCATGATAATACCACCATGTTGGAGTCTAAGAAACTCCAATGAAATTAAAAAAACATAAAATCTAGATAAAAGTTATTTATAAATACTTTCTTGAAGTCGTTCCACCCTTGGACTTCATATTTCTTTTTCAGAACTGTCAAATTCCACTACCTTTAGCTAGGCACATCATGATTAAATGAAGAACACACCCCCTTTATATATTTTCTAATTTCCATTAACTCGAAAATATTCTTTCACTTTTTTCAACCAATCCTATAACTCTTTAAGATTATTAGATCCCTTTGAATCTTCTTGTGTCTCGTGAATAAAATCATGACCATGATCTCGAGATACATCCTTTCAGGGTACCGCAACTAGATCCTAAAAGAAAATGGGTGAAACTATATATACTACATCTTTTATATCATTAACCACTATTTAAATGTGTTTCTTATCAACTATAGGGTTTTCCATACAAGGATCATTCGTATCCACATCCTGAGTAACATTCAAACATCTTCTCGGTGGCATAGTAATACATTGAATCAACATGCACCATGAAAACATGTACAAGGAACCTAAATTCCTCAAATCAATCAATAGAAACAAGAAATATTATTTCCATCAGATATAATTCAACATTGGGGTTTCAATATACGTGGATAAAATTTTAGGTAAAATACTAGAATCCTATCAACTTACTCCAGAAGGAAAATGTTCCCAAACAGCCATGCAGACATAAACCTCACTAAAATGATAGATGGACCTGGAATCCCCAATTTATACCCACTATGTCTTTAAAATTATACCATATTTCAACTAGGAAGTACAATAAATGTATTATAACATCAAATAAATAGAGAAACCCTACCTCTGATTCAAATTTATCAAGAACCCGATTAGATAATCTAGTACACTGATTCCTAAGTCAGCCCTGAAAAATCATAATGGGAATTCCCAATCCCCACAGGTTGGTGACTAGTACCTTGAATCATATTAAACATTAAAGGGGATGATCATTTTATAAGAAAAAAACATTGACACATAAGAATGAAATTATAAACATTACACTTTACCAACACTCCTCAAGGGGAAAAGTACCATAGATAGATAGATAATCATTGTAAATTTATAAGTCATACAAAAATGACACAATACACATCAAGAAAATGTTTCAAAATCCACTTTTAACATGTGGTGAATATGTCCACTAGCCTACATAATCACTATTTTTTTCCTATGAGTCAAGCATATCTACCACCTCCTTGTAGCACTACCCCTTTTCTTGGAACTAGAATAACATTATCTATAAACGATTAATAGCAAGGGCAGGGTGTTAGCTGAAAAACCCTGTAGGATCCCACTATTTTTTCTATGACTAATTCCAATAGAATTAATCCATTTTATTATTAAATTTAAATAAATACAAGGTATAGATATTCACTTAATAATTATCATTCAAAAAATTATTTCAGGTCCTGTAGATGGTTTATATATCAAAATATAATTAAATAAATGTTTTTTAAAATCGTGGACATGAATAAAACAGTTTTATAATAATTGACATGTAATAATCATGGAAAAAACAAGAAACATGTTTGTAAACATTGATATATATTATTTTTTGTCTAGTTGATCCTCACACAACTCAATTAATCATCACTATCTGATGTGAGTGTACGTGTCCATATGGCTAAAGTCATCTGCATAATCAATAAACACCAAATCTAAGGAAATCATTCCAAACATATTTTGGTAATATTAATCACCATCAAATATATTTCTATAGATTTAGATTCTATGAATTCTAATCCATGTCACCAACTACCTACTCTGGTTCACATATAGTTCAATCATTTAATAAATTAATAAATCATTTAAAATTTGGAAAAGATCATTCATTTCATATCAAATCATCATTCATAGTTCAACTTTCCAATTTCAAGAATAAACTTGACATTTAAATTTCAAAACATAAAAATATGGATTTTATCAAGTTCATTACATTCAACAATATTATTTCATTTTGAGACATTTGTTTCAAAAATCAACATCATATCCTTTATATTATTCATTTTTTAAATCAAAACATATTTTCAAATCCTTGGGATATCAGTTTTATTTCACAAATATAATTATTTTGAAATCAATTATAAAATAATCAAAACTAAAGGATTATAAAAAATGTTAAAAGAGACTTCAAATCAACTAGTGAATCATTATTTCAATTTTGGGGAAAATGCTTATAGAACACCCTACATTTTTATTACACGATCAATCAATCACTACAAATGGGAAATATAAATAATAATATAAGAGTGATAAAGATCAATGGGGAATCCATAGAATCAAGGTATATCAAATTGTAGATAAAATCTGTCAACTAAATGAAAAATTCATCACACTAAAATAAAAAAATTAAAAAAGTATTCTAAATAAGGAAAGATTCTCTTAATCGAGGGAGATCAAGCACATATACATACGATTCAAACTAAGAAGAAGATGTGTTGGAGGAGCCAAAATACCTATTAAATTACCCCTAAAAGGTAATTGTTTGGGTGAGTAATGAATATGAGGTAAGATTGAATTTAGAACTGGTTTTGTGTTTTTAGGATCTGTAAAACAAAAACAATTTTATAGCCCCCATGCGCATGAATTAAAAGGGTGAAAATAATCCTAACTATGGTTTAGCCACCGCTGACCATATCACAAGATCCTTGGACATACAGGAATCCTAAATCCATGGCCCAGTATGTTCCCAGATTTGATATTAATATGGTAAATCTATGACACATCCCACACACCATGTTATAGCTACCCCCCAATGGTAGTCGCTCTACAACCAACCACTTGAGGTCTTACTACACAACCCACTCTCCATGGCTCACCCTTAATCAAAATTAAAGAGGTATCAAAATCAGTGATGCCATATGTGTGTACTCAATTACACAACCATTCTCTAATAAGATGTACTCCCTCACATTCATGGTGCAACCCCATGTAGAAAATCTAAAAAAAATCAAAAAAACAACAGTAATCTAATCCAAATAAGTGGGGATTAAAAATAGGTTATAAAAGTACCTAAATCTTGTTAATGGGTAGTTACTAAGGGGGTTAGACATGAATAAATAAATAAATTATAATTTAAAATCTTTTATAAAAATAAACATGGATTTATTCAAATTCAAATACCATATAATGTTTGTTATGAAATCTCTAAGAAACAAACCAATATGCAGTTGATGAATGATCAAATGGAAATTTTTGAGAGGCTAATAAAAATTGGAAATTGTTTCATGATGTGAAGGGTATTCAATATGGGAATATTTGAAGGGAGAATAGTGTGTGATCAACTGAATGTATTTAACATGATGAATAACCATATTGAATTAGTTTAAGTAATGTTTTTGGTGAATGTCTGGTATCTATTACTATGGTCATCACAAGAGGAATCATGAAATGAAATGAAGGTTTTTTAAAATTACTCTGATTATAAGACTATGTCGGTGTTTGAGGATGTATGAAATTTCACTATGAATGTATATCTCAAAGAAAATGATTTATTTTCACTTATCAAAACCACACTTAGTTTGGTAGGTAGAGGAAATACCACCGAAAGTAATATTTAGAAGTAATTTGAAGAATGATTATGGGGAATAAGATAATGGAGATCTAAAAATCCCAAACCCATATGTTGGAACTATATTAATAAGTAGAACCTAAATATTGATTATATAAATCATAGGGTGAATTGAAAATGAGATCTTCTATAAGATCTTATTCCCCAGAATTATAGCTGATATTAATAAAAATATACTACGTAGTGTTAAAATTTCATTGGAATCATCTATCATATATTCTAGGGATATGATCCACAATATATTCTAGAATATTTTAATAGTAGTTGATGTGGCTCTATAACCCACTTTTAATATTTATGTATTTAAAATTATTATATCTTATATTTTGTAATTATACATTACCACAAATTATATTTCTATCCATTATTTCATGTAACATGATATTTTATGGTTATGTTATTTATAAAAATGTCATTTATTATAATTAATTAATATTACAACCTTTATGTTAAAATTATTTTAAAATACATCACTTTAAGGGTTTACATAAAATATAAAATGGAATTTATATTATTGTATTCTTGAAAATTTGAAAAAAAATCTAGAAGAATCCATGAGTGTAAATTTACATACATGAGAATATTCCATGAGTGTAATTTATATTCCCATGATATTTTTTGAACATTTCATGATAATTAGTATAACTTCCATGAGTATCCTACCATACATTATAACTTTTTCAAATAGGATTTATAGATTTTCTTTCTATTATAGTTATATTTTGTGAGGAATCATATCCTTTCATGAATGAAAAAAATACACAATGAGAAGAAATGAATATTCGATGAGTGAAATAGATATTGTATGAGTGAAATAAACAACATGTGAGTATTCATCTATGGATTGTAATGGAAATTTTATGAGTGTAAATGATATTCCAAGATACAACTTTAGTATTCATGAATAATATGTATATATTTGAGTCTTAAATATTTTATAAGATAAAATTAAAATTATGTGAGAAGATGTCGAGATGCTGTGAAAATAAATGGACATTATTTAAGGGAAATTTCATAATAATAAATATATTTTATTTTCTATGAAAATTCAAAATATTCAATGAATCAGCTTCCTTGAATTTCATGGTCAATTATATACTTTTTCTATTTTTTAGTTCAAAACATGCTCTGTTTTACAGACTCTATTATATTTCTAATTATTTCAGGTTTATTTCAAAAATTTCAATTTTTAATTATTACTTAATTTTCAGTTAATTATTTTGATCCTATATAAATTTTTTTCAAAATAATTTTTGATATATTCATGTTTCATTAAATATACTCATGTGCGATCTTATTTCACTGAAAATTAAATCTATAAATTGGAAGTGTATCTAATATTATTTTTCCCTGAAAGCTTTATGGGTGTGTTTCCAAAGTTATTTAATGTTAATATTAAGTGTTTTGTTAAATTTTATGAATTCTCATGTTGTATAACCTATATATTTTTAATGATTTTCATGGAGACCAATATTAATATGTTTTTAATACACATTAAATGGATACAAAAAAACACTAAGAAACATTAAATTAGTTTTTATATCAATGTAAGGGAGGAATATTTATGGATTGGAAAATAAAATTTACAAAAACATTACAAGAAGAAAATATTTATATTTGAGTTTGGTAGAACCAAATTAATATAATATGGTTGGGTGTATTCTTAAAAGTTTTTGTACATTACACCTCAGTGATCATATACAAATATTAATTGAACATAAATCATTTGACCCCTTTATGTTGGAAAAAAAACCTTGATACTCAGATGATTTATCCTTTATCTAGTTTATACCGTTCCTACTTCATTTTATTATAGTATTTTCATAATATTTTATGTGTATACTACCTATAAAGGGATGGAGTTGGGTTATACAACCCCATTCAAAGGCACACCTTCAACTATAACTATTAAAAGGCAAGGAGATGGTTTATTCCTTAGACTAGGTAAAAGCTGGGGGTTGGTTCTAGATATACTTTAAAATGTGACTCCTAGTTGTACCGATGGGTTTGAAATGGTAGGTTAGTTGAGTTAAGACACCAGGTGTGGAAAAAATATAATCTTAGGTGATGCCCAAGGGAATTAAATTTTTCTTGTAAACGGTTGTGAGACATTTCAATATTGAGAGTCAATTATTGTGTATTATATCTCCCTATTCACTTGATAAGGGTTATTATTAGAGTTTGATCGTTTAGTTCCAAACGATGGTAAAAATAAACTTCTTCATTCCTATTTATATTTCCACCTCATTAATATAACTTTTACAAGTGGTCAAAAATAGATATAAATGCCAATTCACCCCTATTGGCCATATAACCATTCTCATCCGGACCAAACAATTTTTAAATGAGTTGGTGTCCTAAATACATAATATTTTTATGATATTTATGGAATTAAAATCATAACATATATAGTCAATGAGATATAAATATATTTTTGAGATGTAAATAATGATATATAAATGATTATTAGATACCTCGAAGACCTTCACTCATTTATGAAGTTGATTATGGATGCAATTTGTCTCAGATAAATGGTTTTCATTAAAATTTAAGTATTTATAGTTTAATAATCTTGGTAAGAATATATGAGATACCTAAAATTATATTGAACCATTAGTTAGTAAAAATTTGTTAAAGAATGTTATAATCTATATGGTGAATTATATTATATATTTTGAAATTAAAAAGTATGGTTTATAGTCCTTTTTATACCTGCCAAAAAACACATTAAATTTTGAAAATAATATGTGTCACTATGCTATGTTTAGATAGATAAGACCAAAATTAGGCATTTTAAGGGAAAAATATAAAAATTCAAATTTTTTGATGAAGGGACAAATAATAAAATGTTTCTTAGGTTTATTTGTATTTTAAATGTCATGGGTGATTTTAGATAATTCTTGGATAATTCTATTATTTTTGAAAGGGGTTGAATATAATTAAAAAATAAAATGATTCTATTGAGGAATATATTTATAAACGTAATATTTCTAAGGAATACACCTTAAATTATCCTACTCGATATTTATTATAATATAAATTACAATTTTAAAAAATTCAAAATATATTAACTCAGAAGGGAAAGGTATTCATTTAAAATAATAATCCATTATATCATTCACTCTTCTAATTTTAAATATCATATTTTTGAAAGAGACCATGTTTTATAGGTTTACCAAGTAATAAGAAATAAATTTTATTGAATAATAAACCAAAGGAATTACCCATGTAATAAAAAATAAAACAGGGTACATGTGATGATGGATTATTCTATTAATAATGTTGAAAAATATTTTCTATGAAATGAAACTTCCCAAATATGAAGAATAATAATAATAAGAGAAATATGTTCAAATATGAATGAGAAAAAATGGAATATAGTTTAGCTAAACATCAAATTTAGACTATAGTGATGAATTTAGTGTAGGAAAAGATAGAGAAAACCTATTATTAATTTCATCATCAAAAGAAGCTAGTCAATAATATTGCGAATCCTCTTTTGAATATAATTTTAATTATTACAACTATTATTTATATGGAGATATTAATTGACATAATCTTAATGTTAAATAGAATAATAGATTATTAGAATATCTTAATTTAAACACATGGACATTCATGATGAAAATTAAAATATGAAAAAGACTCCTTGGTGAAAAAATGGAGAATTATTCATGGATATGAAAATTATTATAATTGAAAATATTAGACCTTAATTTTATATATATCAATATAGATAATCTCATAGAATTACATTCCATTTGGTATCAGAATTAGAAGATTGTAATAAAAATTAAGTTGATAGGTTGAATGTAAATCAATCAAATTTTATTCAAGGAAGCAAAAGTTAAGATAAAATGTTGAGTTTGAATAAAATGAACAAAAATAAAACTAGTTTTAGCTATGATATATTGTAAAAATTATGTATAAATAATTATTTTTCAATGTTAAAATTGGAAATTTTTCATGTGTTTTATTATTTTGATGTTAAATGAGGAGACATTATGTAAATAAACTCACACTATGATTTCCACATTATTTTATGCAGTCAAATTATCTTATTTCAAAAATAATTTTCTTATATTTTTCTCATAAACAATATATTGAAATTATTCGAGGCTCCTAATAGATTTTTTGGAACCCAATTTGACAAATATTTTCATGGGAATCAATGTATTCTTAAATATGTTTATGCAACAACCTTGTCTTTGAAGTATAAAGAATGATGTGTGGTACATGGACACTTAATTTTCATGACATATGGATGATAAAAGTTCAAAATTTATATATTCTAATAAGTGTTATGGTTATATTTTTTATAACACCCCATGTTTTTATGAAATGGTTATTGAAATAAATTTAATTTCTTTTATAACAAGTGTTACACACAACACCGAGTTTTTACGAACCATGACATACTATTAATATTATTATCTAAAAATGAATATTACAACCTAACTGGTAAATTTGGTGATATGAATATAAATAACAAAATATTTAAAATGAAGTATAATAGTATTATATAAGTAAAATATAATTAAAATGTAGAACATTTTTTTGTAGTGTTCTTACATTCTTTGAAAACTTATTTTTTCTGAAAAAATGCCAATTTTTTCTTTTAGTGACCAAAAAATAAAATATATTTTTGAAAAAATTTAAAAAATACTCTATAATAATATATTCTTTTTTTGAATCAATATATCAGATCATTCTTAGGTTGAATTTTTGAGAATTTTCCGTAAATAATTTTTTCAATGTGAATAGTGAAAATATTGTTTTAATTAAATAATTTATTTTCGTTTAAAGGATTTAAGAATTTTTGACTAATTTAATAAAATTTTAAAACTATATTTAGTTAAAAAATATTATTAGTAATCCAATTTATATCATGGTAATCAAATTCATGATGACAATTCATATTAAAATTATAAATACTTATGAACATTCTCTACTAGGAAGATCACTTTTTCATCACGTCTTGTTCTCTAATTTTAAATTAAAATTTTACTAAAATATTAATTTATTTATTAAAAATTGAATCAATATTTTGAATAGAAAAAATTTATATAATATAATAAGTTAAATTTAATGTTTGGACAAAAATAATTTTAATAATAGTAATAATTAATTAACCTAGTTAATGTTCAAACAATTTTACCAGGGGTTAATATAAAACAAGTAGTAAAATTAACATAAAACTTGTGAATATCCAATTATATTGAAATATTTTGACCTTATATCATCTAATTTTAAATAATGATCCATATTTTATCCTTATTAATGTTTAAACTATGTGTACACCTTTTTATTTTAAATAAATTGCAAGTGTGTCCCCTCCTACACATATAAAAGGGAACCCCATTTCCTCTCCCCTTCACACATCAAAAGACATTTTCATAAGAATGTACCAAAAAAAATATTACCTAAATTCCAAATTACATCTTTGGTAATATTTTCATTAGGAAACCATCCTACGAAGACTTGTGGTGAAAACATAATGTGGTTGTCCAAAGAAAATGTATCGCTCTTAACTGATCATTTTGGTTTTATTTATTACTCCACCTAGTTAATTTTTCTTAATATTTAATGATACAATAAAATCAGTATTTACCACATAATAAGATGTTTTTATATTAATTTCATAACCAATATTCATCCCCTCTCTCTTTAAATGGGAAACGAAACCATGGATCATGTGTTTGCAAGAGTACCGCCACACATACCGATATAATTTTTTTCCATCACCACCTTTCATGGGTATATCAAATGATATATTTGACACATGTTTATGAAATTTATTAAAATATTATTATTCTATAATTATAATATCACATCTACCTTGTTTTCTTCATGTCCTTTGGAAAACAATAACGATGCTCGTGAAAATGTACAAGACTACTACCTCCAAGATGTGGTGTGATAGGTTTTACATTTTATTTTGAAATTGAAGTTATGAATGATATGTTTAAATGGTATAAATTATATATATGATATAAAAATTAATTTTTAAAATATATATATTATATAAGTTTCTTTCATTACATAAATCGAGAAAATGGAAACATCATTCATGTGTACATACTGCCCACCGTCTCCATGAATGATGTGATTCATTTTCTATCTCTATATTTATAGATTACTACATATTCATAAATAATGAAAATATATGATATATATATATCATGGTAAATATACTAGATATGATTTATGTTTGATAGAATTAAAATCTCCAAAAAATACCAAACCAAAAGATACATGAATAATGAATCAGTTATTACACTAATTGTGATTTTATCGATGTTTTTTTCATAAAATATTATTAATTATACAAATTAAATAATTTTTGGTATGATATATATGAATATGGTTCTATAATAAAATTATAATAAATCTATATTTATTTTATAATAGTTTCAATCATATATAAATAAAGTCAAGACTAGAGATAAGAGATCTTTTTAGCACTATTATTTCTTTGTGACACAAGCCTTATACACAATTGGCTTTTTTTAGTGTGGTGTATATACTTCACATGAATTTGTTTTATTTTTATTAACATGAAAGTATATGATATATATATCCAAATACGTTTCCTCTTTTTATGGGTCTTAATATTAAAAATATACCGAATTGGTATGGGTATTATGTTACAACCTATTTTTTATGAAGATTGTTTATGATAAATTTACAATGATGAAAAAATATTATCTATAACTCAATAAACATATGTATTTTATTCCCATATGGTTATTTATAAAAATTAAATGTTTTAATTTTAATTTTCTTTATTTATGTAGTCAAAAGATTAAAATAATATTGAAAGGAAAACAAATTTTATTTCACGCCTCGGTTGAAATTATTTTTTCATCAATTTCCATGTTTTCTAAATAAACTAAAGGAATTTTTTAAATATTCTAAAATAATTGTTTAATGAAATTTTACCATTATTTTATTGTATATAGAATTATTTAAGATGGATCTTTTTTCCATTTTTTAACCAAAATTTTCTATGTATCACGTTACAATCCCATTTTTTATTAGGGTTGTTTATGATTAATTTATAATGATGAAATAATATGATCTATATATCAATAAACTCATGAATTTAATTCTAATCTTGTTATTTCTAGAAATTATATGATTTAAATTCAGTTTCCACTTTTTAAATACTAATGGTATTAAAATAATATTTTAATAAATAATCAATTTTATTTCATTCCTCAGTCAAAATTCATTTTCCTTCTCTATCGATGTTTTCTAAAAATGTTTTAAAGAATGTTTTTAATATTTTATTCTGATTTTTTATAATAAATTTTACCAATGTTTTATTTTTCCAATTATTTTTAAAATCGGTCTTCTTGCTATTTCTAAAAAATTTCCCGTGGCATTTACTAAAAATGAGGAATGAATAATCATTTTAACATATATTTCATGAATTTTATTTTCTTCTGTAATGGATAATAAATGATTTATATATTCCTTTACAAGTTTTAAATGTTACTTTAAAAAATATTATCTTTTATAATTTTGATCTTTTGAGTTTTTAATGAAAATATTTCAAAGTGAAAAGGATATTTTCCTCATGAAATATTCCAAGTGATCTTTCAAAATTATTTTCCATTTATGATGTCATAAATTGATGTTATTTAAGCTTTATTGGGGATATGATCAAATGATACCATTACTATTAATTTATTTTATGGTTTGTGTTTATGAAAAAAAGTATTTTTATGAAAACTTTTTGTTTTCCATGGATTATGTTTTGATGAAATGATTAGATTTTTATTAAACATATTTATCTTCTAATGTGTTAATCATTGATTATTTGTTATGAAACCATATATTTCCATGGGTTCTAATATGATAATTGGTTTATGATCTTTTGGCCTATAAATTTATATATTATGTGAGAAGTAGGGCCTATATCTCTATCTATATACTAAATAAATATGTATAACTCTTGAGTTAATTATGCTATGCATGAACATGATTACATGTTAACAATCTGATGTGTGGACCAGGGTTTCGTGTTTATAAGTTTAATGCAATAAATTAGTTTTTATGTCCATAAATTAATCAGGGACTACATTTTCAAATCTATTATGTTTTTGAGTTGACCTAATTTCACAATATTAACCAAATGAGTGAATATGTATCTATTTATACATGATATAAATTTTATATGCCTACATTTTTCCACATTCCTATTTTAATGTTATTATCTCATTGATTGCATTCACTCATTTATTTTATGATTCACAACTTATGAACATACAATATTATTCCATGAATATTATTTATTGTATATGATATATGGACTATGGTTTAAAAATATTATTCTCATGGAATAATACACCTATGTTATGTTATAATGACATCTTCATTGTTTACCCTTACAAAGAACCTCATATCACCCTTTGTTATGTTTACATTTCCCAGGTTATGAGATAAGGAATTAAGCAGTGTATTTCAAATAAGAGTACTATATGGGAAGATCATTATGGAAGATATTGGAGATATTCCATGAAATCAGAATATTCTGTGTATAGTCTCCAAAGACACTAAACATTTATGGGCCCAATGTTTTTTTAAAATTAATAAGAATACTTACTTATTAAGTTATAAAATTTATGTATGAAAATCCATGTTCATTGCAGTTGGTATTTCAATTTTTAGTTATTTTTTAGAAACTAGGATGAAAAAAAATTAGTTATATTCATTGGGATATATTTAAGGATATATATGAGGATATGTTTGTAGATAAGTCCAATGATAATTCGATGTATATGAAAATAACATATAATTTTGGCGAAGGATAAAGCCAATGGATTAAAAAAATTACATCAATGTATAGACACTACAAGTGGATGTGGATCTATGAAAGTTGTACCTACAGGTAATAAATCCACAAAAGGGCACATAGAGATAGACCCCATCATCACTTGGTGCTTGAAAATAGACATTGTTGCACACATACTATGACACTCACGAGGGATATTCTCTAGAAATTCACAAAATCATTAACAACCATCATAAGGATTTGAATAATTATAATGAATGGAATAGGTTATTCCTATAGTGTAAAATATTTAAAGGATAGTTTCATGATTTAGACATCCATTTAGTGTTTTTCATGATTATTCAGTTCCCCATACTGAATATTCTTTCTTACGCATTTTTATAAGTTATTCAATGAATGATACCTGAAGGAACTCTATTAATGATATATGTAATATAAAATGAAATAATTCTCTTCCCGAGTAACCAAATATTATGGGATATAGAATGAAAAATAGTTGTTCTATGATCAAAATAAATTCTTATACTACGAATCACACATAACTTATAAATGTGGAAAGGATGGTACTCATCACTAATGAGTCCATAATGTAAAAAAATCCATATTATTTTAATGCTATACCTGATCCATTAGTTTCTAATAAATGTATTAGAACCAAAAAATATATAATCTTCATTCTCTAGTGTTTGGATCAGGAAAATTTCATTTTAATTTTATACTATTTGGAATCCATGGAGGATTAAATATGGGATCTTATCAAGATTATGAGGCAATAAGTTGAAATTAAATCTATAGATTCAGATGATTTTAAGAGTTTAATTTTCAATAATAACATTCCTCACATTATTTTTAGGAAAATAGAGAAGGATTTTATTGACCTTATTTAAAAATATGGTGAATCCACAGGTGCATGTAAGGAATTTTCTTTGAGAACCATAATTTACACTCCTGGAATTATCACCCAACATGAAAGTAATGTTGGTCAAATATTTAGTGGATTAAAAAAACAATAATAATGTCTTTTTCTATAATAAAATTTATAATATATAGAGAAATTTTTTGATGTGCTATTGATTTTAAAATGGATATTATAGTTAACCATCAATCTAATGGTTTTGATAAAAAAAATAAAGAAGGTATTTGATGTAAATTCTCTAAAATATTAAGAGAAGAAGATAATATTTACTTATGCTCATATTGTGGAAGGAAAAATGGTGGAATAAATCTCATGGGGACTAGAATATATTTTATATGTGGGAAAGAAGGTTATCAAGTGGCTGAATGACAATGAGATATGATGAAGTGGACTAATGATGTGAGTAGGGGGAAAGATAAAAAAATAAACCACCCAAAATCCAGTGTTTCAAAAACAAGGATTATTGGTATTATAATAACCAATTATCAAATAGAAATTTTAATTATGATATTAAATGTTAGAGACATCTTAAACAGATAGACAAAGGAAAATCTCATGTGAACACATATTTGATGAGTGGTACACTAATTAAATGGTGAAAGGTGAACATACCATATACTATAGAAATTCTAATGTTTTATATAATTATAGATATTCCCCATTTTTTCAAACTAAAGAATTTGGTATGTGTATCACAATACTACCTCGACGATTAGATGTATAATTAGAAATGAATACACCTAATGGAATAATGATCACATCTAATGTATATGATTCTTCCGCATTTAAGCCTTATATGAATTCTCTTCCTATAAATATTATTGTCATTCTTTTGTTGAATTTGATTTAATCTTAGAAATATATTAGATTTATTCTTATAAATACCAAATTAATTATCAAGGAATGGAAGTCAAATTTTCAATTCCAAACTAAACAATGATCATCAATCACTAACATGATGAATATAAACTTTTTATGGAAATTACACCCATAGTATGGGTCATTATCCCCATTCAAAAGGGATGTTTATCTCACATAGTTGGAAAAAACCAATCACATATGATATGACTGTTATGTGGGTGTTTTGGATGTCTTTATTTAAGGGTATCCTAGTATTCCATATAATCATTAAGTTATGTTCTCAATAGAACTCACACATGTTGTTACACATAGTTAAAAGACACCCTAGAGAATAACCCAAATTTAGTTTTATGAATTGATGAAGATAATCAAAGATAACCTTGATAAGAGATTTATTTGTCCATGTGTGTCACATTAGGGTGCATTATCATTTTTTTATAAAGATAGATGTAATGATGAGACTCTACAATGATTATCTGTAGTTTAATAATATTTAAATCAATAATAAGTATCATCTACCCTGTATTGATGGATTGTTTTGATCACCTACACATAGATCAATACTTTTTTAATATTTAACTACATTTTCCACATCATAAATTTAATAAAAATAATTAGGGTATACCTAATATAACATTTCAAACAAGGTAGGAACACTATGGATATATTGAGATTCTATTTTTTTTAATTTCCATTACTATATTCTGGTTTTAATGAATAAAATCATTATAGATTATGTTAAACAGATTTTGGTTTTCTTTATACTTGATATTCTTATATATTCAATGAAAAGGAATGATAAGTAAGAACACATGATAATTTAATTAAATACCATAAGGAAGGAAGAGTTATATGAAAAATTTACAAAGTGTGGATTTTGGCATTCATTGGTTTTATTTTTGGTTCAAATAATCTGAAGAGAGGGTGAATCAACAAACCCATTAAAAAAAGGCTATTAAACATTGTCCAAGACCAGCCTTGGTGACTAAGATATGATGTTTTATTTTTTTTTGTTGGGAAATTATTTATTGTTTGAGAAGAATTTCTCAAGGATATCCAATCCCATCACCAAGTTAACTTGGAAGGGATCTAAGTTCTTCTGGATAGATGAATCTGATAAAAATATCAAGGAACTAAAGAATGGAATAATTAGTGCACCTATAATTAAATTACCATATCATTGAAAAATGTATTTAATCTATGGTGATACATAAACAAAGGGATTAGGATGAGTTCTTATAAATAAAGATATGTGATAGCTTATGATTCATGAAAATTGAAGGTTAAGGAGAAAAATTACCCAACTCATGATTTGTAGTTAGCTACAATAATTTTTTCATTTAAGATATGGAAGAATTATCTTTATAGTGAAATGTGTTTTATATATATAATGATTATAAAATTTTAAAGTATATATTCACAAAGAAGGACTTAAACATGTCCTAGAAAAAATGGTTGGATATAATTAAATACTCTGGATACTAGACAACTTATCACACTACGATGAAGAACATGGTGGCCAATTCATTGAGAAGTAAGGATTTTTCTATCTTATCTATGATGAGGATCATTAAAGATCTAATTATTATAAATGTAAAATGGATGCATATTGAAATTCTAATTAAATTGGAGGAGTTTTATCTTTATCAAATGACTGTAAAACTATTTATCTATGTCAAGATTTAAGAAGAATAAAAGGATGATAAATAACTGTCAAAAAAGGTTAAAAATGTTCCTAAGTTTAATATTCATTATGGTAGAATGATAAAGTATAAGAAATTTTACTGTGTTCTATATATACTAAATTTTAGGAAGGATAATCTTAAGGAATAAAATAGTTATTCATTGTTTATTCATAATGTAAGTAAAAATATCTATAGGTACCTCAAGGATTTTTTTGTTTTATGGCATTGAGGGATATATTTTAGAGTTTTTAACTCCATTAATGGTATGTTACCATGTTATGTAAGAGAGAAAAAGTATAAGGTGATGTTATAACCATTACCAACACCTGAATGGATCAGTAAAAACAGCAATATAGATTTTTTCATTTGAATCCCCAAAAAATAGAGAGAATAATTCTTTACAGGTTTTAGTGGATCTCCATAAAAATACATGACACAACTTTTCTATTCAAGAATTCCTATTTTTTTGATAAAAATATCATAATATACACTAAGTAAGTGTTAAGGATACCAGGAGTACCAAATTTTATTTCATATGATCGGATATGAGGTTTACCTAAAAGTTATTGTGATATACTCAGTAATATATTTTTATGAAATTGAGTGTAAGAATAATATATAATCCTTAGATAGATAGTCAGTCTTAGAGAAAAATTAAAATCCTAGATGATATGATGAGATCATGTTCTATGAATTTCAATGTCGGTTGGGATCAACCCCCCTGCTGCTGGTGTTTTCCTTACATAATTGCTTTAACTCATTAATTCAGATGGATCCATATGAATTACTCTAGAAAAACAAGTTTATACCTCTAACATGTTGTTATTGGGTTGGGAATGAAATATATTGGGACATGATCTGGCAGAAAAAATGATAGAGAATTTCTGAGCTATTTGGAAACACATAAGGGAAACATAAATTTTACAAAAACATTAATCTGATGATCGTCAATGTGATATGGAATTTGAAGTTGGTGAGGAGGTATCTATATGAATTTATATATAGATTTTTTTGGATTTATAAAGAAAATAAATGGAGACCTAGTTAGGTACTCCATTTCTAGATTATTGATCGAGTAGGGATGGTTTAGTATCACATAATGCTTCTACCAAACCTGTATCAAGTTCTCATTGTATTATATTTATCTCTATCGAGTAATTACATATACAACTCTTTCAGAGGTACTAAAATTAGAGGTTATACAAATTGGGAAAGATGTTTCTGTTGAGGAAAAAACTATAGAGATTCTTGATTATATATAGAATGTGATCCAACACAAAACCAGTCACCTGTTCTCAGTTTTGTGGCGAAATCACAAATTTGAAGAAGCTATATGGGAACATGAGGATATGATAAGGCATGATTATCCTTATTTGTTTTTTTGGAGTGAATCTTTTCAAGGGAAAAATAAATTTTAAGGGGGGTAGAATGTATCACCACAATATTTTATGAAATTTGTTTTTCAAATAAATTTGATTTCTTTGATAGATTGAGTTACAGAAAATACCTAGCTTTAAAAAATCATGATATACTATTAATATTATTATTTAAAAATTATTTTAAAATATATAAATTAAATTTTATTATAGGAATAGAAATAAATAATTTTTTTAAATTATTTATAAATGTTTTTGAAAAATACAATACACTTATAAATTACTAGGCAATTTTTAGTAATGACTTTCCAAGCATTGAAGAATAATTATTTATTGAAAAGTGATTTCAATTTCTTTTCCTAAAAAAATAAAAATATAATATTTACCTTTTATAATGTTAATTTAAAATTATTAAAATAATTTTTAGAATTAGCATATTAAAATTATCTTAGGGTTAATTTTTTAAATATTTTGAAAAGGTAATTTATTTGGTGAATAGTGAAAATACAGAATTTTATTAAAAAAGAGTATTTTCAAATAAAAAATTAAAAAATTGACATATTTTTTTATAAATGAATTAGAAATAAAATTAGTAAAATTATTTTTCATTAAAAAAATCTATGTCCTTGGAATAAAATTCTAAATCACTTTTTATATTAAAATTTTCTTTATATATATAAAGGTTCTCTACTTACAGAAATGATATCTTTAGAAAACCCCTTTTTCGTCACATCTTTGGGAACAATTTTAAATTAAAATTATCCAGTCCTATTAAATCAATTTATAAAAATGGAGTCATTAATCTGAATCATCATAATTACTATTATATAGTAATTTTGATATAATATTTGGTCAAAATTAACATTAAAAATACTAAAATTTAATTACAATGGTGAGGTTAAAAAAGGTTTACTCTGAGGATAATGTAATACAATAAAGAGTAAAATGACCTAATTTTTTTTTTCAAATCCCATTATTTGGAAATATTTAGACCTTATAATATATATGTCTCTATAATGAGCTATTTTAGAGAATTTTGGCTTGTTTAAAATATTGGTACACATTTTTCTTTTATAACATTTCAGGTGTGTCATCTCCCCCACATATAAAAGTTATCCCACTAAAATATCCTATTCATAATTAAAAATTATTTTGGTTCAGAGAATACCTATTTAAATATTTTAATTAAATCTATAGACACATTCTATAAGAAATATTATTATTATAAAACATTCCTAATATGGATTTTAGTTCAAACCTAATGTGGGTTTCCAAATTGGAGGTGTCATTTTAAACAAAGTGTTTTTGATTATTTCCTTTGACACCTCCATAAAAGATTATAAAAAATATTCTAATATAATAAAATATTTATCCACCATATATTTAGATTATAATATTTTAATTCAATAACATAAATCCATCTCCTCTAACATTTAATTTTATATGATACTATTGATCGTGTGTATGGTGAATTACCAACCAACAAATTGATGCAATTAATTTTCTATCACTACCTATAAGAGTTGGTTATAATGATGAATTTAAAAAAATTATATAGAATTTATTACATAATCATAATTATGTAATTACAAAATCACATATACCTATATAACTTAAATTTTTTTAGAGAATGATAACGTCACTCGTGCATACGTGTGAACTACCACCTCTAAAAAGTCATGTGAAAATTTTTCATTTAATTTTTATGTGGATTGTAATAATTATAGTTTCAATGAATTTATTTGATATATATATATATTAAAAAAATAATTCTTTAATATGTGATATTTTATTTACCTTTCTTTCCATCCATCCATCGAGAAAATGGAAATAACATTCATGCATATTTATTTCATGCCGTCTCTATGAACGATGTGATTCATGTTCTATCTATAAAATTTATGGATTAAACTATGTACATATAAAATGAATATATATGAAATTTATATAATGGTTAATTTCATGGATACAAAGGAACCATAATCATAGTAAAACTCTTGAAAATTCCAAACCAAAATTTACATGAAAATGAACCAGTTATTACCCAAAATTGGAATTTAACAAGGAAATGTTTATAAATGGGTAATAAAAGGTAATACGTAAATCATATATGACATTATATTTATTATAAAGACACTATAAAAGATTTATAATCTATATATATATATTACAAGTGTTTTGAGCATGTATGATAAAATTCGATACTTGAGGCCGGAGATTTGTGAATAACGTTTATTTATATGGGACACAAGCCTTATACTCCACTTATTTATTTTTCTCAATGAATATAATATACATAAATTAATAAAATTATTATTCTTATGAAATTATGCTATACACATTTTTATCTATTTTTCTCCATTTTGTGGGGCTTACAATACAAAATATACCAAAGTTGTTATGACATTATGTAACAACCTTATGGTTCATTAGGGTTGTTTATGATTTAGTTTAAATTATGAAATATTATTAAGTATCTCTCAATAAAAACATATATTTATTTATCCTTTTATTATTTCTTGAAATTCTATATTTTCCTTCCATTTTTCCTTATTTATGTTCTCAATAGTTGAACAATTTTTTTAAGGAAAAATGATTTTAATTCTTACTTTGGATGAAAATACATTTTCTCAAATGTATATGTTTTCTAAAAAAGTTTTAAATAAATTTATTAATATTTAACAATTAAAATTTAAAAAATATTTAAAAAATATTTATTTTTTTTGAAAAATAGAAATAATGTTCATTTCTTTTTCCCAAAAAGGGCCATTCTGGCCTTTATTGAAAATGTGAATGTAATATTAATTTTATCATGTACAACATGATTGATATTTACCATCACCTTAATAACTTATTAATTTATTGATCACTTTAAAACACTTCAAGGATTTTTTTAAAATAAATTTTTTTCATTAATATAGGATAAGTTTTCTTATTTTAATGAAGTTAGTTAAATCTTAAAAATCATATTTTTCTAAATAAAATTTCCAAGTTATATTTCAAAATAATTTTCAATAAATGATGAAATCATTTAAAGTTACTTAATATATAATGGGGATATTATCTAATGATACCATTATTCTTCATTATATGAATGGTTTATACTTATTATGACATGATTTTGGTGAAACTTGTTCATTTTCTATGGGATATGTTATTATGAAATGATGAAATGTTTTTTGAAGCTATTACTTTTTAAAAGGTCATATTATGATGAAATGTTTATGAAACACATTTATTTTTGTGGGTTATATAATGATTAATTTTTTATGGAATTTTTTAATAAAAATGCATGGATTATATGAGTAGTGGGACCTATATATCCCTTCAATCCATCATGTATTAATGGATAAATCATGAGTGAATTATTTTATTTGTGAACCTGGTTTCATGTTCAAAATTTCTTCCATGGACCTAGTTTTTATAACAATAATATTCATACATGGAACTAGTTTCCATTTTCATAAGATTATGTTCATACCTAGATTTCATGACTATAAGTTTACTCAAGGACCTAATTTCATGTACTCACCCTAATTAGTGAACATGTATCTAATTATATGGGTTCAAAATTTTTTGATCGTAATTTTTTTACACATTATTATGTTTAGATTATTCTCTTATGATTCATATTCATTTATTTACATAATGATTCGTGTATTATTAACTATAAAGATTTATTTTTTGACTAATGTTTAGGATCAATGATAGGTAGATTATGGTTTTCAAATCCTTTTCACTTGTTCTCATATCCTTGTGCTTATGTTTTGTTGATATCTCCCTTTTTTACCCATACTGAACATAAGAACTCACCCATTCTTATGTATCCTCTTTTTAGGTAATGAATATTGTGATGAGTCAATAAGGTTTTCCTTATGACTTTTCCATTTCTTAATTCTTGGGGGAGATTGTCTAGTCAATAAGGTTTCCTTATGACTTTATCATTCCTTCTTGTTTTGAAAATCGCAAACAGCTTATCTCAAGGAATATCTATTTTTAACCTGTGTTTTACTTTTATAAAGAAAAATTTCCTTCCCCATGGAAATTTACCCTTACCATGTTTTCATTGTTCATACAATAATTTTTCTAAGTATAAAATTATTCTTGAAACCAAAACCTTAGAATCCTATAATTACATAGATATGAAGCATTCTATTTTAGAATCGAAATTCTGGTTACGAACTCTTCGGAGTTCTAACTCTGAATTCTGATTACGAATTCTGGTTACGAACTCTTTTGAGTTGTGAATCTAAATTCTAATTACGAATTCTGGTTACAAACTCTTCTGAGTTCTAACTCCGAATTCTGATTACAAATTCTGGCTATGATCTCTTCTGAGTTCGGACTCTAAGATCTCTGAATTCATACTCCATACTCTTATGAGTTTTGACTCTGAATTCTCATGAACTCTGACTCTGAACATTGTAAGCTCAGGTTTCGAAATCTTGTGAATCCAGATTCCGAATTTCATTGAAATTTCGACTCATGTATTCTATAGAGTTCAGATTCCGAATTCCTTGAAAAAAGAATCTGAATATCCTTGTATTATAGACTCTGAATTCAATTTTTTTTGGACTCTGAACATTCATTTTCTTATATTCCGAATAATGGATTTTAGTCATGTAACCATATTTTTTCTTACACTTGTTTTGTTATAAAATGATGTCCTGGTTTTAGTTACTCAATAACTGTTTTATGAGTGACATGTGTAGAGGTCCCTCTGAAATTCATGGAAAAATATGACCGTTGGAGGAGGGATCCAATCGTTGAATCCATGCCTATAAATAGGAGCTCATCTGAAAGAGCTCAGATATATTTGACTACTTTTTATTTGAAGTGATTTCTAGCTAGAGATACTATAATGCTTTGTGCGTACTGAACTTCTGGTTCAGATTTTCTTTATGCGACTCCGATTGTGGATGTGTACATTCAAGGGCTTCCGGGGATAGGAAGATAGAGGTGCCAACTACCTTGAAGTTGAGGTCCTCCATGCTGAGGAAGATAGAGGTGCCAACTATCTTGAATTTGAGGTCTTTCGGGGATAACAAGACTGACTCCGATCTTCATATTGAGGGCTTACCCTAGTGTGGGTAAGACATACTTTCTTAAAAGTATAAATCAAGGGACCTTTATCCAAGGTTGTTGGATACCCTTCTCTTTGGGTTAAAAGATTTACTACTTTTTACTTGTTTTGTTACAAGTTTTCCACTGCATTTGTATTGTTGAGGAAAGTATAACTATCTTATAGTTGTACTCTGATATAGTTAGATTCTATATTCTTTAAGGTAGAATCTTTATCATTATAAACATTCATTATGTTTCATTTCTAGAAGGACTTTTCTGGAATTGCTTTGTCGGAATCATATTTCCTGAATCAAGCATGTGTTTAGAACATAGAAGTTTTGTGAATTACCTTGTTTTACCTTGTTATACATAACCATATTTAAAAGTTCCAAAGGAATTTTTTCAAAGTATACAATTCACCCCCTCTTGTATTTTGAGAATCGTTAAATACTCCATACAATATCTCTTTTATATCAATCCTACATTTTGTATTATAGATCATATCATACTCATATACCATATAAACAATTGGTTTCAGAGGAGGTGACCTTGAATCCTGAACCAATTCAACATTTGGTTTCAGAATTTTTTATTCAATATGAATTAATCTCATGATTAGATTCAGAAGTGAATTCATCTCATTCTTTTCCAGAATCAGTTTTTAGACTCATAATGTTCGGATTCATTTTTTATTAGTGATACTCTTGTTCTATATTTTGCTTTCTCCAGAATATTTTTCTTATTTACAAACCTTTATTACTAACAAATTTTTGTGGAAAGATTTTTTTTCATATAAGATGGCAGGAATCAATGTTGGTTCCACAGACAATATCCATCCAACTAGACCACCTATTTTTGATGGAAATAATTTCTAATATTGTAGTGATAGCATGAAGACATTCATTATCAATACTGGTGTAGATATTTTTTTTATTCTTACTAGAGGATTTAAAATCCCTTATAAAGATTTTAGTACCTTCAACAATCAAGAAAAGCATTAATATAAACTGAATTATAAGGTACACAATACTTTCCCTGTCTCCATGACTAGAAATATATATAGCCAAATTGTATCTTGTGAAGTAGAAAATTGTATATAGAAGAAACATGATGTTACTCTCTTTGGAACATCCAAAGTAATTGAAACCAGAAGTGCTATGTTGAGAGATGAAATCATGGCTTTTACTTTCATTATAGAGAACCCACATGTAAGGTGCAATAATGGTTCATGACTATTGTGAATTGTTTACAATCCATGGGTTAGAAAGGATTAGATGATGAAGCTCTTATAGATAAGATCATAGATATCATGCCCAATGAGTGGGAATCTAAGAGAACATCTATAGATGAGAATAAAAATGTTACTCAGATTTCCTTAAATGAACTGTTTGGAAGTCTTCTTCAGCATGAGACTAGATTGAAGAGAGATGCTGATAATGTAAAGAAGAAGAATGGGAATGGAAGTGTTGCTTTTACTACTACTTCAATATATATGAAATCTAAGACTCCTGAGAGAGTTAGTTGATCCAAATCTAAGAAGGTTTTTGTCCAATCTGAATCTAGTGGATGTGAGTCCTTAGATAATGAATTAGAAAATCCTGCTAGAAGAATGAACAAGATAGCTGGATAGAGGAACTTTCAATCTAGATACAAGAAGAAAGATAGGAAATATGAGAAAGATTCAGAAGTTACATGTTATTAATGCAAGAGACCTGAACATATAAGACT
Organism: Viscum album; assembly: GCA_963277665.1. Lineage (NCBI taxonomy): Eukaryota > Viridiplantae > Streptophyta > Magnoliopsida > Santalales > Viscaceae > Viscum > Viscum album. Next base: position 1,928,106,002 of record OY728152.1, on the reverse strand, counting down.
TGATTGTCCTATACTCAAGACAAATAAAGGAAAGGAAAGGCATTCTGAGAGAAACAGAAAGAAGTATTACAAGGCCAAAGCTAATAAAGTATTAAAAGATAATGACACCTAGAGTGCCAGTGGTGGTGACTCTTTAGATGAATCTTCGGATTATGAATCTTCTAGACAGATAAATCTTGATCTAACAGCCAGAATACGTATTGAAAATCATTATTTAATGGCTAAGGAACATAATTCTGAATCAATGACCAATGTTTCTTTAAAAGAAATTTATAGTAATGATAAATATTATAACTCTTCGGATGAAGAATCTTCTTCTGATGAAGGTAATACTTTACCTTCCTATGAATAAGTTTCTAGGTTTTCCAATCTTCTTGAGATTGAGAATTCAAAACTCATGAAAAAACATGATAAATAAAAATCTAGGAATACTGTTCTTACTACGGAAATATCAGATCATTCTATAGATCATGATAAGAAAAAAGTTGATTTTGGAAATATTTCAAAAAATCTTGTGGAAGTAAATTCTAAGAAGAATAAACATTCTAGAGATCTGGAAAATGTAATTTCTAAGAAAAATGTTTTAGAGCCTAGCTCTAGTCCCAAATAAAATGTTTTAGAAGACATGAACCTGGTTATCAAAATCAAATCCAAAATTTTTTCCTTGAGGAAGTGATTGTCAATCCTTACCATAGGTAAGGAAAATTTTGATAAAATGTATTCTCAAATCCTACCTCTAAGAAATAGTTCTTGTTTTGGTTATACAGGTTATAAACTGATTTTTAGTAACAATTATTTTGTTCCTAAAAGTGCTAAATTCTGCAATAAGTGTCAGTGTGGTGGACACTGGGCAAGTTTTTTTCCCTAAATGAAATCCAGTTTTTAGGATTTCATAAAGCCTATTTTTCTAAAAATATGTGGATGCCTAAAATTTTTCTTTATGAGATTTTCGGATCAAAGAATGTTTGGATTCCGAAAATTTAACATTTTCTTATTTTTAGGAAAATATAGAATGTACCAACAAAAATACTTGGTACATGGATAGTGGATGTTCCTGAAATATTACTTGTAACAAAAACTATTTTGAAAAGATTATCAAGACGAAAGGAGGAAAAGTAACTTTTGAAGATAATGCTCAGGGAGAATTTATTGGTATAGGTATCGTCGTTCTTCTGGGAAAAACTTGGATTCCAAATGTTTTATTTGTTAAGGGTCTTAAGCACAACCTCATTAGCATAAGACAGTTATGTGATGAATATTACCTAGTGAATTTTAGGAATGATAAGTTCTTAGTACACAATTCCAAGGAAGAGTTTATTCTTTCTACCCAGAGGTAAGAGAATGTTTACACACTAAACTTAGAATACCTTAGGAGCTAAGATCTACCATGGCTTAGTGCAATGGAGGATCATTCTTGGTTGTGGCCTGGAAGGTTGGGACACTATAACCTTAAGAACTTATGAAAACATTCTAAGAAAAGATTAGTTAAGGATCTACCAGAGCTTATATTTTATTCTTAAAAAGTATGTGACCCTTTTCAATATGGAAAGCTACATAAATCAAGTTTTAAATCAGTCGGTGAAGTCACAACTACTGTTGAATTGAAGTTATTGTATATGGATCTCTTTGTTCTGACACAAACGGGAAGCATTGGGGCCAAGTATTATGTATTTGTCTTGTATGATGATTACACTAGATTTACGTGGGTCTATTTTCTAGAAAAAAAGTCTGATGATTTTTCTTATTTCAAATGTTTTAGAGCCCAATATAAAAAAGAGAAAAATATTCAATTGAAAACTATTCATAGTGATCATGGTGGAGAATTTCAAAATTCATATTTTGAAACCTTTTGTAGTAGAAAAGGCATAACTCATAACTTATCTACACCAAGAACACCTCAACAGAATGATGTTGTTGAATGAAGATATAGAATTATTCAAGAGATAAGAAGAACCATGTTGAGTAAATATTTTATATCCAACCATTTTTGGGCTGAAACGGTATGTACTTCTTGTTATACTATAAATTGAATTTCGATTAGACCTTTTCTGAATAAAACTCTTTATGAGTTATGGAATGGTAGAAAACCTAGACTTTCCTACTTTAAGGTTTTTGGTTGGAAGGTATTAATTCTAAATAATAATGATAATATACATAAATTTGCCCCAAAATATGATGAATGAATTTTATTAGGCTACTCCAAAACTTCTAAGGCTTATAGAGTTTTCAACAAAAATAATTGTACTGTTGAAGAGACAGTACATGTGAAATTCGAGGAAACTAATCCCTTTGTTTTTAAACAACCCTAACCTACATCCTCAGATGTGTTTTCAAAAACTGATAATCAACCTTTGATATAATAACCCACTGATAATGAAAATATCCAAGAAGGTACTTCTGAAACATTTACCCCATAATATTTCCTACCATATGTTGATGACCAGTTTTTACAAATCCCAAATCAGTTGTTTCTAAATAATCATCCTAGTGATCATATCATTGAAGATGTGAATAAACCTGTAAGGACTAGAGGTTTCTTAATAAATAAAGTAGAACATCTAGAGTTCCTTTACCAATTAGAAACAAAAATCATTGATGAAGATTTAGGTTATAATGATTGGATTAAGGCCATGAAACATGAACTAAATGAATTCGAAAGGAATAAAGTCTGGACCTTGGTTGAAAGACCTAAGGAAAATTCTATTATCCGAGTAAAATGGGTCTTTAGAAATAAGTGTGATAAAAATGGATTTATTTTTAGAAATAAATTTAGATTAGTTGCTAAAGGATATAATCAATAAGAAGGAATAGACTATGAATAAACCTATGCTCCTGTAGGTTGACTTGAATCTATTTGTATCCTACTTTCCATTGTAGCATTCTTCAATTTCAAGCTTTTTCAAATGATGTGAAATGTGCTTTCCTTAATGGTTATGTACAAGATGATTTTTTGTTCAACAACCTCCTGGTTTTAAAGACACAAAATATCCTCATCATGTTTTTAGACTTACCAATGCTTTCTATAGACTTAAGCAAGCCCCTCGATCCTGGTATGATAGAATTACATGATTTTTTATTTAAAATAACTATGTTAAGGGAAATGAAGATCCAACCCTTTATAAAAAGAAAGATAAGAAACATGTTTTTATTGTTAAAATTTTTGTTGATGACATTATATTTGGTTCAACTCCGAAATCATTAACTGATTCCTTTGCGGTTCTAATGAAATTGGATTTCGAAATTAGTATGATAGGTGAGTTAAAAAATTTCCTTGGTTTTCAAATTTCACAAAAATCAGAAGAAATCAATATATCCCAACATAATTATATTAAATATCTTCTTAAAAAGTTTTTATACGACAACACACAGAGTATACGTACTCCCATTAGTACCTCAAATACACTTGATCTTGATTAATATGGGAAACCGGTAGATCAAACGTCTTTTAGAGGTATGAAAGAAAGTATAATTTACATGACTGCCAGTCGTCTAGCCATAATGTTTTCATTATTCTTATATTCAAGATATCAATCTAATCTTATGGAATCTCATTTAAATGCAGTGAAAAAAAATTTCGCTACTTAAAGGGAACCATGGATTTAGGAATATTTTATACTTCTGAAAATGATTTTGTTTTAAAAAAGTTTTTCAAATGCTGACATTGGTGGATGTAGAATGGATATAAAAAGTACATCTGGAACTTTTCATTTCTTAGGAGATTCATTAGTTTTGTGGTCTTGAAAGAAGAAACACTCTGTATCACTTTCCACTACTGAAGCTGAATATATAGCTTCTCGAAGTTGTTGTGCTCAAGTGTTGTGGATGGAACCCACACTAACAAACTATGGTATGAGGTTTATCAAAACAAAAATTTTGTGTGATAATACATGTTCCATTTTCTTTATTAATAACCATACACATCACTATCATCCAAAGCACAAAGACATTAGGCATCGCTTTCTTAGGGATAACACACAAAAAGGAGATATCATTCTTCAATTTATCGGAACACAAGATCAACTTGCAGATATTATTAAAAAATAATTACCCTATGATAGATTTTAATACATTAAACAGAAGTTAGGAATGATAAAAAAAGGTAATCTTCATCATTAACTTCCTTTTCAACCAATCCCCTTACATTAATAAAATCATTTTTATAGGGGGAGTACATTTGTTTGTTAGTTTTCAAAATTCTACGTAATGAAGTTTTTAAAATTTTTCTAATAAAATTTTTCTTAGTTTGTCTTGTTTTTTATATTTCTCATAATTTTTTTTCATATTTTTCATAGTGAAGTTTTTCATATTTTTTGTAATGAAGTTTTTCATAATTTTCGTAATGATGTTTATCAGATTTTTCATAATGAAGTTTTTCATATTTTTCATAATAATGTTTTTTTACATAAAATTTCTGTAATAATGTTTTTGATACATGAAATTTTCATAATGAAGTTTTATTTGTACTTGAAATTTTTGTAATGAAGTTTTTTTCACATGAGATTTTCGTAATGAATATTTTTGTAATGAAGATCTGCGTACTCATTTTTTCCTACTCAATATTTTTTTCAGAATCTAAAGTCATTCAAGATGAATTTTCCTCTATACAAATAATTCTCCTAAAAATCCGAAAGGTATGATTCTTTCTTGAGTTTTTTTAATCACTTTTTTACTCGATGGTAGTTTCTTTTGTTATAAAAATTTCTCAAATTTTGGTTTCCTTAAATATGAATGTCTTCATTTAAAAACCTAAAAAGATTGGATCCTACCAAATTTTTCTTGCGGCTATCATTTCAGCCATCAGATCTGATCAGAAGAATTCTAAAGAATTGGATTGAGATGGGAAGTTCAACCGTCGCATCAACACTTTTAAAAATGGGACCCCTGATGGTCGTCCCACATCCTTTTTCATGATTTTGTGTGTTGAAGATCTGCCCCTCTTCAAAATTCCATTCCGTATTTTTCAAATGTTTCTCAATTCCGAATGTCTGGTGAAATTCCTTCCCAAGATATGTCTTCTGTCAAGCCAATTGCAGAGTGGAAAATATACATGGAGAGGTTGGTACATCCGAACATATTCAAAAAGTATGACTCTATTATTTCAAATATTATCAAGAATAAATGAAAGGGAGAGTGTATCCATATCATAGATATGAGCTCAGGATGTTTTGTATCCAGATCTACTCATTGAATTTTTTGAATCAGTTTTCTTTTTCAAGGAAGATGGAAGAGAAAAAATTTCCTTCAAGAGTTATGCTAAAACTTATTCACTTTCTTATACCAAGGCTGCTAGCTTGTTAGGGATATCTTATGAAGGGGAAGACGAGTTGTGTTCCCACAAATTATCGGATGTGAAAGGATGTTTTATAAAGGTGAAGGCTTTGGAGTGTCTTGAACATTCAGATGTCAAGACCGCAAAGAATGCTCACTTGTCTACCAATACTCAGATCCTTGAGTTATGGGTTCAGGGTTTTATCATACAAAGAAAAGGTGACAAGGACACACTAAAGGAAAGTGATATGTATATCATGGATTTTTTGGTAAATCTAAGGGAGATAAATCTAATGAATCATATTCTCATTACCATAGAGAATATCAAGAATGGAAATTTCAGAGCACATATAATCATGTATCCTACCCTACTTTCCATGTTGATTGTTCGGTGTCTTAAGTCCTTCAAGATTCCTTGCAGTTCCAATCGAAGGAATTGATAAGTTATTTTAGTAAGTGATGAAACTTTGAAAATAATTAATGTTAGCTTTTCTAAAGACTTCAGAGTGTTTTATGATCTACTAGTGGAAGAAGCAGAAGCCGTTCTGAAAATTACAGAAGAGGCTGAACCATCGAATAAGGATAGAAAGTAATGAAAATTGAAGGAAGTAGAAGATAATTGTGAAACCCCTAAAGATACGGAAGCTCAAAACACACCACCTAATCCCAAGAAGCAGAAAGCCTATCCAGATGAAGTGGTGGACAAATGGAGGGAGGAAAAAAAGAATCGGAAGGAAGGAGAGCCACAGTTTAGCTTGGATCCTACATAGGCCAAGGCTCTAAAAGAGAAGACTTCTAAGGATCTTGAGAAGAAATAAAAAGAGATGAATATTAAGAAGAAATTGTTTGAGGCTGAAATTTGTCAATACCTTCTGAGGAACATTGAAATAGAATCTGAGAAAATTCCTGTAGCGAAAAATTTCTTAGTAGAACCATTACCTGAGTCTCTAGGGAAGAAGTTTTTCACTCTGGAAAAAGCACAAGAGAAGGTTGTTCAAGAGATGGTTGTTGAAGAAATGATAGTTGTAGCAAAAGTAGAGCAAGAAGTTGAAAGCAGTGATGATACATCCGATTTGATAAAACAAGTTAAAGAATTTTATGAGATGGAAGGTAATTCCAAAAAATTATCAATCCAAACTTCTCAAGCCAGATTTTTAAAACTTCCTACCCCTGGAATTGATGAGAAGGATGAAGAGTAAGTGAAAAAATTGTCTGAGGAAGAGAGTTATAATCATAACTTGATTCATCCATAGGTTATCGAGGCATTATCCGAGAAAGAAAAAATTGATGATGAAAAAACTATTCAGTTATCTGAAAGCGATCATGAGTCTCCAGATGAGGATGTTATTCCAAGAACTGACAAGGGAAAATAGGTGGTTGTTGACACACGAACCAAAATTTCTTTATGGAAGAAACAAGACAATGGATCTTCTAAGAGGAAACTGGTCAAGCTAGAAGAAGAACCATCACCATGAAAAATGTCAAATTTGGAATCATCAGCTCTAGGAAATGATTTTGTCATTAAATCTCAAAAGAAGATAGTTTACACCATTCATATCTTTCCAACCATTGACTCCAGATGTCCGATTCTTCAACATAGAAAGAATCATAAATCGGAATTTGTATCCATGGTGATGGATAGATGTGTAAATATTTAGGCTGACTACAAGAACTTCTTTATCGACTATGAATCCTACAGAAAATCTTGTAAGAAAATGGTCAGCTGGTCAAAGAATATAGTTGAATATTTGAGAGAGTTCGAAGACTTTCAAGGTGATGTTAAGGAAAATATTGATACTCAAGACAACAAAATCAAGGATCTCACAAATATCATTGAGAACAAGATAAATATTGAACAGAATACTCGGAATCAGGATGTCAATGATCTGAATAGGAAGGTTAATTATGTTGTCCAAATTTGGAAAACAGAAAGGGATCTTCGTATCAAGATTGAAGAGAAGTTAGTGAAGTAAGATGTCCTATTGAATGTTCAGGAAGAGACTCTGAAAGATTAGGATGATATGATCAAAGCCTTCAAGAAGCAAGCAGAGGAAGATCATAAGGAGCTAAAGAAGCTGAAAACCATAGTAAAGAAGTTGATACCCAAGGGAAAGGAAAGAAAAATAGATCAATTAGATCTTTTGTTGTATTGTTTTCCCCGTGTACAAATTCTTCCAATCTTAATGAAATTGTGGTTGCTTGTTTTTGTTTGGATGTTGGTACTAATATTTCAGGTACAGTCATTTCTTTTCCATTCCATAAATTTCTTTTTGAAAATAACAAAGTGGGAGAAAGGAAAAATAATTTTAAATAAATAATAAATAACCCTAAGTAAGGGGGAGTTTATCAAAGGGGGAGTTCTCATTACGAATATTTCCATATTCAAGAAAAATGAAAAATCTCATTCTATAAATCTAGAATACAATACTCAGAGTTCCAAAGCCTAAGGGGGAGTTAGTTTTATTCATCTTTTCCATTGTAAAAAGAGAGATAAGATATATTTCAATGTCTAGAAAAAAATTTCTAAGTACTTATATTATTTTTCGTAAGGAGGTTTGTAATTTCCAAAAAGGGAGATATTTTTGAGTCAATAAGGTTTTCCTTTAAATTTTCCATTCCTTCACTCTTGGGGGAGATTGTTTAGTCAATATGGTTTCCTTATTAATATAACATTCCTTCTTGTTTTGAAAATTACAAACACCTTATCTCAAGGAAAATCTCATTTTAACCTCTATTTTATTTCTATAATGAAAATTTTCTTTCCCCAAGGAAATTTACCCTTACCATGTTTTCATTGTTCATATCATAAGTTTTATAAGTATAAAATTAGTTTTGAAACCAAAACCGCAGAATCCTATAATTATCTAGATATGAAGCATTCTGTTTTATAATCCGAATTCTAGTTACAAACTCTTCTGAGTTCTGACTCTGAATTCTGATTACAAATTCTGGTTATGAACTCTTCTGAGTTCTGACTCTGAATTCTGATTATGAATTCTGGTTATGAACTCTTCTGAGTTCTGACCCCAAATTCTGATCCCGAATTCTGATTACGAATTCTGGCTAAGAACTCTTCAGAGTTCTAACTCAGAGTTCTCTGAATTCAGACTTCGAACTCTTGTGAGTTTTGACTCTAAATTCTCATGAACTATGACTCCGAGCTTTGTAAGTTCAGGTTCCAAAATCTTTTGAATCCAGATTCCGAATTTCCATAAAATTCAGTCTCTAGAATTCTATAGAGTTCAGATTCCAATTTCTTAGAAAATAGAATATGAATATCCTTGTATTATATAATCTTAATTCAATTTTGGTTAGACTCCGAATGTAGAGACCCGTAGCTTGACGTACATTGACATTACATTACTTTTGCGGAATACTTAGTACATAACAAAAACACACACACAAGGATCGTAATAGTTTAGTGTCTTTGGAAACTCAGAACATAATCTTCTAATCCTGGTGAAAGATCTTCAATATCTCCCATAAAGATCTTCCATTTTTTTTACCTAAAACCTTTCTTTATATCCTGGGGAAAAGAAAACATAAAAGGGTGAGCTCAAATGCTCAGTAAGGGTATACAAAAAAAATAAAAATCATATCATATCTTTTTGAAAATCATAACCTGCAAAAGAGATCATAATATCTTAACATGGAACAAATCATAGAAGTGAAAATGAGATCACCATAATCATAACATGAAACTTTAAACTTTGTGGCATGCACACATAATCATGGAAAATCCTTTCTTGTTAGTCATGACTCATTGCCAAGACTATCTTAGTGGACAAAGTCCCTTTCTGAATCGAGTAACCCTCGTTTCAGTCCTGTTTCACTGAACCGGTATAACCTACCATTTCAGCCATGTCTATCTCATGAGATATAAAATCTTTACCCAATGCATTGGAGGGAGATATAGGTCCCACCCATCTTATAATGAATCCTTTCTTATGTGTGCCACATAATCATAAAACATACATCATCGCATAACACATGTAACAAAAATGGGATTCTTGAAACATCATGACATCATAAAACAATTCATATAAGATAATGGAATTCATAAAAATAATTCCATCACAACATGATCAAATCAATGTAATAATATGGATAAAAACAGAACCCTTTATTATCTTAGATGGAAAATAATTTTGATAAAACACTTGAACTTTATTCTTGAGGAAAATATCCTTTCTACTTCAAAAACATTTTTCCTTTCTTAACATGTCATACAACTTTAAACTAAAAGAAGTTGATTAAAAATAAACTTGAAAACTTTTAAAGTAAGCTTCTTGGAAATAATGTTTTAAAAATCCATTCATGCCGTATAAGTTAAAAAAAACATTCTTCGTACTTTTGCCGGAAAAGTCAAAAAGTACATCGTACGAAAAAACGATAAAAGATTCCTTTCGTATCATTTACTAAAAACTCACCGAAGGGTAAAATTGGATATAAACTATTGTAGAAGGATGGAAATAATATTAAATATTGAGGGAACATGGATGTGGATGATAAAATACACCCCAGTAATTACCATAGTAAAAACAATCTCGGATAAAAGTGAGATTGTGATATTTCCCCTTACCTTATGTCCGACTTGCTTTGTAAGTGTCCGAACCTCCTGTGTAATGATTTAAATCATGTTATTGACTTATTCCAGAATCATATTCATTGTTATGATATCATATATGGTTCACTTATGACTTTATATTACCCATTCTTTTGTAAATTCCATGTTAAAGAAGCGTTTTGGGTAAAATCGTTTCATTTATTGTAGGTGTTTTGACATGTTGTTATTGACATCATTATTACTTATATCATGATTTACTTACTTCCAGAATATAAAATATGATTTATATATCATATATATTCAGTATATATATATATATATAATAGGTAGATAAATAAAATGAAAAACACCGTTCATGGAGACGGTAGTCCGTACGTACGCATGAACGCTGTTTTCCTTTCCTTATTGTCTTGAAATGGAAGTAAGTAGATGACATACATATGTATATATATACATAAATCCAGTAGCTTTATAATGTCATATATTTCATTATTATTTCTTCTATATAATTTATAATCATTCTTAAATGGTTAACATGGAGAATGAATCTCATCGCGTCGTGGAGACGGTAGTCCGTTCGTACGCACGAGCGATGATATCATTTCCATAAATATTGAATTGAATTGGAGTGGATTATACAATATATCAGAATCAATATGATGTTGTAATAACTATGTATTGTTATTCTTTACACCATTATACCCATCCATGTAAGGTGGTGGTGGAAAATAGATTACACCACGGCGTGGAGACAGTATTCCGTACGTACGCACGCGCGGTGATTTCTTTTTCCGTAGGATGGATAGATGGTGAAATAGGGTTGTTTCATACTTATAATAACATATCAGTATATGAGTGATACTGATGTTATTACTTCATAATGAAACAACCTAAGAAGGAGAAGTGGAAGAAGAAATAAAGAGGAAAGAATTGGTAACGGTAATTACCTCTTCTTTGAAGCGCCTCTTTGAGACCTCCTCTTATGGCACTAGAATTGGTCTTTGAGGAAGACCAGAACCTCTAGGATGTTTCTAGGGAAGTGGAGAAGAGATTTTGGCAGGGGTTGGCCGAGCTTTAGTGCTCAAATTGGTGTGAGGAGGAGGGGGAGGAGGTGTCCTTTTATAGGGGAGGAGAGGGGCACCTTAGGAATATCTCAAAATATTATTTTATATTAAAGTCAAAATCGGTTTATAATGGTTCCAAAGGGTCTTATTTCGAAGCTAAAGTGGGGATGGGTCGAAATACTATCAACCAATAGAATTTAGACAAGTTTAGGATATTATTTTAACCTTATCAATTAGATTTAACTCTAAGTTAAATAATTTAACTTTTACCATGTCTTTTTGTTTTCTCTCACTATATGGTTAATAAACTTACTATAACATGCCAAACGAACCCCAAATTGTTTATTATTAATATATATATCCTTATCTAAGTCATTTGGCCGAACCTTAGATTTTTAGGAATACAATAACAATTAATAATATAATATTTGATTTAAAAAACTATTTTGTGTCAATTTTGACACTATTTGATATATGATTTTTGTGAAAGTCATAACAGATTTAAATGTTCGAACCAAGTTGATTAAATAAACATTAATATATCATAGTAACCTATAAAATTAGTGTAATTTATAAAAAATCTCAAATTACATTTATTTTGGTGTTTATAACATCAATTATGTCAATATTTCATTAATAAGATAATTACTGCATCATCGTTGTGTCATAAATAAATTAAATTATTTTATGTCTAAAAATTACAAATAAAATACCATCATGTAGTAAATCTTTTTATCTTTCTAATTAATATTTACAATCTAATTTATCTTATGTATAACCCAATATTAAAAATGATTTACTTATTAAACTTTGATTTTAACTATTTTAACCTTTCTTTAAATAAATTAATAATAAATGTCCTAATCTAATCCAAGTGGGCCTAAATGGTCATATTTTATTCCTAAGTTTGTTTTTGGTCGAATTAAACTTGTCCAATAGAATTAGGACATGTGTTAGGGTAATAGTAATATCATATTTACCCTTAGTTACCCTATTTACTATTAACCGCGGTAAAAAAGGTAAAAAGTTACTATTCACCAAAAAATTATTTTCATCTCATTGAACCACATTTTAGTCCTTGATATTAACCGTGTCTCTCGGATTTTCGAAATTCCATTCACAGAAGCGGCAAAATTAAGTTTTATGAAAAATTCAGTTTTTTTTAACTACCACTTAGTAGTTTCACTATTCATCAAAAATTGATGTTTTTCAGAACAATGCCAAAATTTCATCCTAATCTATATTTCATATTCCAAATTCAAAAATGAAATCTATTTTACCAAATTCATAACATAGAAGTTGCATTAATTAATTTTATAATTAAATCCTGCTGTTAAAATAAATAGCGTGTTTTTAGGAAACAATATATATCAAAAGATTGACACTTGATTATGTCTGGTTTAAATGTGAAATTACAACCAATGACCAACATTGTATTAAATTGAAAAAATATATTCTAAATATACTTTAAAACCACTCAAATTAATAATTTATCACTATTAATTATTTCGATTAAAAAAAGTTGTTTTTAATTATAATTTAGTAATTTTCACTATTCATCAGAATATGAAAGTTATCCGAAAAGTACCAAAATTTCACCTTAGGCTAAATTCGATACTCCGAATCCAAGAATGAAGTTCATTTTGAAAAATAAGATTTACAGAATTTTAAAAAGTGGTTATTACTATTCATAACGGCTAGTTTTAATAATATTTTAATAACACATCGTTGTTTAGTGAAACTCGGTATTGCGTATTACACACGCTATCGAGGAAGGTCGTGATTGCGTGTAATGCAAGGCATGACAAGGATGCGTGTTGTGCAAGCCTCTTTTGGTGTAGCGTACAACACAAGACATTAATAAAATTAAAAAGAATATTTTTTTATAAAATCTTGGGTTGTTACATTCTACCCCCCTTAAAATGAATTTCGCCCTCGAAATTCGTCGGGGTTATAAATGGTTTACTATTCGAAAGTTTCTTTAATAGAAACCCACATCGTAAAAAGGAATATCAAAACCAATCTTTAAAAACAAAAGTATGAAACGTAACGGTTACCCAAATAAACTAATCATTGGGTTTCCACATAGGTGAAAATATGGATATGGAAGAGAAATCTAACCATTTCTGATGGAGAGTGGTAGAGAACATGGCTATGGAAAAGCCAGTAATCACAAATCCATAGATTTGTGATGATATAAGGTACCATCTGATTCATCAGCTATAAGATCACTAGGACAACATTTTTGGTTTTCAAGATCATTTCCCTAAAGTTGAAAATTTGAATTAGAATAAATACTTAATTTATTTTGGTACAATCTCATTGTTGTTTGTGTCTTGAACAATTTACACTTCATCTCTTAAATAAATGAAGTTGAATTTGTTATTCGTGAAGTGTTAGCAGATTATGTGATAGAACAACAGTTCATTCCATCTGTCTCAAACAAAAGGTTAGCAAAAATTATATGCATAAGTCGATCTATAGTGAGATTAATCATATATGGTTCCTAAAATGGACTTATACTTCATATATCATACTGCTTAATATAAGAAAACTAGTTTCTACTAAACAGGGACTTCCTGTAGGCCAGTGGTAGGCGATAAAGGCCAGTCGCACTTCGGTTGTGGGTTTGATTCCCACAGCCTTGTCCGAAGCGATGGGTTGTCGCCCGTACTGCAGGTTGTCCTTTTTATAAAACTATATTACTATAACATCCCATCAATAATATCGGAAAAACTTCTATCCTTAAACAATACTAACTTATGTCCAACATAATCAATTCCAATCTTTAGGCTTATCCATAATACTGCAGTCCATTCTCATAACATAGTGAAAACGATTACCAGAGATTTAATACCATCGTTGATCCCCATATATCATAAGATATGTTTTGTTGGTCACATTCTAAACATTCAAAGTCCTTAATCATGTATTCTCTTGAATACCCATTGAACCTTAGTGAAAACTTGAATGTAGTTAAAAGTTAACACTTTCCACATACCAAAATCCTCAAAATTCTATATACTCAAACCATGATATCACTTACTCCTTATATCAATCATGAGCTCATGAATACTATCAAACATTTAATTTTCTCCTTATCCCTTCATTATGCGCATATCATCTACATTCCAAAAATATCTGAATAACCTTTCATGGATACTGGTAACATTAATCATACACTTTCAAAACACAAGGAAAGACAACAGTGTAACAATCCATAGATGTCTCTTTATTCCAAAATTACACATGATAAACATGTAATCATTCCACTACATTCTCAAACCATTGATCGAGCTTCAAAAATTCTTTCATCTCACATATCATTTGTAGTCTCTTCATCATCATCAACATAAATACTACCCATATGACCATACTGATTCTCTTCATGAGTCATTCCCTTAGGTCATTTGTTTGCATAATGCCCATACATTCCACATTTAAAACACTTAACCATTTTTGATGTCGTAGAAATACCATTATCCTCATCCATGGTGTTAACCGACCCTTTTCCTTTGCAATTACTTGCTTTGTGTCCTTCTTTTCCACACCCAAAGCATCTTCCAGTTCCCTTGAAACATTCTCCTTGATGCCTCTTCCCACATGATTTACATAGGGGAAATTGAACTTTCTTTCCTCTATGATCATCATGGAACTCCATCTTTCTCTTATTAGTCGAGTCAGGAAACTTACCAAATTTTCCTTTATTGATCATATTATGAGATTGCTGATTCGGCATAATAATTATGTTTGGACTTCCAAATCCCATTTCATTTGGTTGCCAATGAAGAATATCATTCCATTGTCCATAATATCCTCCATTATCGTGAATCATCTTGTTTCCAGCCATTTTCTAAAACCCAAAAAGAATAGTGTGAGAGGCAAAAATCATAATAAAGGGGGAGTAACTTAAATATCTAACCTCTTTGATTTAATCTAATATCGTTACCATAGTTCTAGGACTATATCCTATACGTATACTTATCCTTAGGGGAATCCCTAGACATACCTTATAAATATCTCTAGGGATCTCACTAACGTTTTCGCATCCTAGTTTCCAAAGGTTGACTAAACCTTTCCTCTGATACCAACTGTAGAGACCCGTAGCTTGACGTACATTGACATTACATTACTTTTGCGGAATACTTAGTACATAACAAAAACACACACACAAGGATTGTAATAGTTTAGTGTCTTTGGAAACTCGGAACATAATCTTCTAATCCTGGTGAAAGATCTGCAATATCTCCCATAAAGATCTTCCATTTTTTTACCTAAAACCTTTCTTTATATCCTGGGGAAAAGAAAACATAAAAGGGTGAGCTCAAATGCTCAGTAAGGGTATACAAAAAAAATAAAAATCATATCATATCTTTTTGAAAATCATAACCTGCAAAAGAGATCATAATATCTTAACATGGAACAAATCATAGAAGTGAAAATGAGATCACCATAATCATAACATGAAACTTTAAACTTTGTGGAATGCACACATAATCATGGAAAATCCTTTCTTGTTAGTCATGACTCATTGCCAAGACTATCTTAGTGGACAAAGTCCCTTTCTGAATCGAGTAACCCTCGTTTCAGTCCTGTTTCACTGAACCGGTATAACCTACCATTTCAGCCATGTCTATCTCATGAGATATAAAATCTTTACCCAATGCATTGGAGGGAGATATAGGTCCCACCCATCTTATAATGAATCCTTTCTTATGTGTGCCACATAATCATAAAACATACATCATCACATAACACATGTAACAAAAATGGGATTCTTGAAACATCATGACATCATAAAACAATTCATATAAGATAATGGAATTCATAAAAATAATTCCATCACAACATGATCAAATCAATGTAATAATAGGGATAAAAACATATCCCTTTATTGTCTTAGATGGAAAATAATTTTGATAAAACACTTGAACTTTATTCTTGAGGAAAATATCCTTTCTACTTCAAAAACATTTTTCCTTTCTTAACATGTCATACAACTTTAAACTAAAGAAGTTGATTAAAAATAAACTTGAAAACTTTTAAAGGAAGCTTCTTGGAAATAATGTTTTAAAAATCCATTCATGCCGTATAAGTTAAAAAAAACATTCTTCGTACTTTTGCCGGAAAAGTCAAAAAGTACATCGTATGAAAAAAACGATAAAAGATTCCTTTCGTATCATTTACTAAAAACTCACCGAAGGGTAAAATTGGATATAAACAATTGTAGAAGGATGGAAATAATATTAAATATTGAGGGAACATGGATGTGGATGATAAAATACACCCCAGTAATTACCATAGTAAAAACAATCTCCGATAAAAGTGAGATTGTGATATTTCCCCTTACCTTATGTCCGACTTGCTTTGTAAGTGTCCGAACCTGCTGTGTAATGATTTAAATCATGTTATTGACTTATTCCAGAATCATATTCATTGTTATGATATCATATATGGTTCACTTATGACATTATATTACCCATTCTTTTGTAAATTCCATGTTAAAGAAGCGTTTTGGGTAAAATCGTTTCATTTATCGTAGGTGTTTTGACATGTTGTTCTTGACATCATTATTACTTATATCATGATTTACTTACTTCCAGAATATAAAATATGATTTATATATCATATATATTCAGTATATATATATATATAATAGGTAGATAAATAAAATGAAAAACACCGTTCATGGAGACGGTAGTCCGTACGTACGCATGAACGCTGTTTTCCTTTCCTTATTGTCTTGAAATGGAAGTAAGTAGATGACATACATATGTATATATATACATAAATCCAGTAGCTTTATAATGTCATATATTTCATTATTATTTCTTCTATATAATTTATAATAATTCTTAAATGGTTAACATGGAGAATGAATCTCATCGCGTCGTGGAGACGGTAGTCCGTTCGTACGCACGAGCGATGATATCATTTCCATAAATATTGAATTGAATTGGAGTGGATTATACAATATATCAGAATCAATATGATGTTGTAATAACTATGTATTGTTATTCTTTACACCATTATACCCATCCATGTAAGGTGGTGGTGGAAAATAGATTACACCACAGTGTGGAGACGGTATTCCGTACGTACGCACGCGCGGTGATTTCTTTTTCCGTAGGATGGATAGATGGTGAAATAGGGTTGTTTCATACTTATAATAACATATCAGTATATGAGTGATACTGATGTTATTACTTCATAATGAAACAACCTAAGAAGAAGAAGTGGAAGAAGAAATAAAGAGGAAAGAATTGGTAACGGTAATTACCTCTTCTTTGAAGCGCCTCTTTGAGACCTCCTCTTAGGGCACTAGAATTGGTCTTTGAGGAAGACCAGAACCTCTAGGATGTTTCTAGGGAAGTGGAGAAGAGATTTTGGCAGGGTTTGGCCGAGCTTGAGTGCTCAAATTGGTGTGAGGAGGAGGGGGAGGAGGTGTCCTTTTATAGGGGAGGAGAGGGGCACCTTAGGAATATCTCAAAATATTATTTTATATTAAAGTCAAAATCGGTTTATAATGGTTCCAAAGGGTCTTATTTCGAAGCTAAAGTGGGGATGGGTCGAAATACTATCAACCAATAGAATTTAGACAAGTTTAGGATATTATTTTAACCTTATCAATTAGATTTAACTCTAAGTTAAATAATTTAACTTTTACCATGTCTTTTTGTTTTCTCTCACTATATGGTTAATAAACTTACTATAACATGCCAAACGAACCCCAAATTGTTTATTATTAATATATATATCCTTATCTAAGTCATTTTGCCGAACCTTAGATTTTTAAGAATACAATAACAATTAATAATATAATATTTGATTTAAAAAACTATTTTGTTTCAATTTTGACACTATTTGATATATGATTTTTGTGAAAGTCATAACAGAATTAAATTTTCGAACCAAGTTGATTAAATAAACATTAATATATCATAGTAACCTATAAAATTAGTGTAATTTATAAAAAATCTCAAATTACATTTATTTTGGTGTTTATAACATCAATTATGTCAATATTTCATTAATAAGATAATTACTGCATCATCGTTGTGTCATAAATAAATTAAATTATTTTATGTCTAAAAATTACAAATAAAATACCATCATGTAGTAAATCTTTTCATCTTTCTAATGAATATTTACAATCGAATTTATCTTATGTATAACCCCATATTAAAAATGATTTACTTATTAAACATTGATTTTAACTATTTTAACCTTTCTTTAAATAAATTAATAATAAATGTCCTAATCTAATCCAAGTGGGCCTAAATGGTCATATTTTATTCCTAAGTTTGTTTTTGGTCGAATTACACTTGTCCAATAGAATTAGGACATGTGTTAGGGTAATAGTAATATCATATTTACCCTTAGTTACCCTATTTACTATTAACCGCGGTAAAAAAGGTAAAAAGTTACTATTCACCAAAAAATTATTTTCATCTCATTGAACCACATTTTAGTCCTTGATATTAACCGTGTCTCTAGGATTTTCGAAATTTCATTCACAGAAGCGGCAAAATTAAGTTTTATGAAAAATTCAGTTTTTTTTAACTACCACTTAGTAGTTTCACTATTCATCAAAAATTGATGTTTTTCAGAACAATGCCAAAATTTCATCCTAAGCTATATTTCATATTCCGAATTCAAAAATGAAATCTATTTTACCAAATTCATAACATAGAAGTTGCATTAATTAATTTTATAATTAAATCCTGCTGTTAAAATAAATAGCGTGTTTTTAGGAAACAATATATATCAAAAGATTGACACTTGATTATGTCTGGTTTAAATGTGAAATTACAACCAATGACCAACATTGTATTAAATTGAAAAAATATATTCTAAATATACTTTAAAACCACTCAAATTAATAATTTATCACTATTAATTATTTCGATTAAAAAAATTTGTTTTTAATTATAATTTAGTAATTTTCACTATTCATCAGAATATGAAAGTTATCCGAAAAGTACCAAAATTTCACCTTAGGCTAAATTAGATACTCCGAATCCAAGAATGAAGTTCATTTTGAAAAATAAGATTTACAGAATTTTAAAAAGTGGTTATTACTATTCATAACGGCTAGTTTTAATAATATTTTAATAGCACATCGTTGTTTAGTGAAACTCGGTATTGCGTATTACACACGCTATCGAGGAAGGTCGTGATTGCGTGTAATGCAAGGCATGACAAGGATGCGTGTTGTGAAAGCCTCTTTTGGTGTAGCGTACAACACAAGACATTAATAAAATTAAAAAGAATATTTTTTTATAAAATCTCGGGTTGTTACACCGAACATTCATTTTCATACATTCCGAATATTGGATTTTAGTCATGTTACCATATTTTTTGTCATACACTTGATTTTTTTATAAAACGATGTCGTGATTTCAGTAAATCATTAACCATTTCTTGAGTGACACATGTATGGGTCCCTCCAAAATTCAATAAAAAATATGACCATTGGAGGAGGAAGCCGATCGTTGAAGCCATGACTATAAATAGGAGTTCATTTGAAGGAGGTCAGAACTTTTGGACAACTTTTTATCTGAGGTGATTTATAGAGAGAGATACTCTCATGCTTAGTGCATATTGAACTTCTAGTTCAAATTTGATTTATGAAACTCCAATTGTTTCTGTGTACAATAAATGGCTCTTGAGGATAGGAAGATATATGTGTAGACTACCTTAATGTTGAGGGATTACTTGCTGAGGAAGAAAGAGGTACCGACTATGTTGAAGTTGAGGGCTTGCGCGGATAGCAAGACAGACTCTGATATTCATATCAAAGGCTTACCCAGGTGTGGGTAAGATCTAATTTCTTGAAAGTATAAATCAAGAGACCTTTATCCAAGGTTATTGGATACCATTTTCATTGGGTTAAAAGATTTAGTACTCGTTACTTTCTGCTACATTTGTATTGTTGATGAAAGCATAACTATCTTATACTTACTTATACTAGTACTCTAATTTAGTTAGATTCTATATGCTTAAAGGTAGAATCTTCATCTTTATAAACTTTCATTAAGTTTCATTTCGGGAATCACTTTTCCAGAATGGCTTTCTCAGAATCATATTTCCTGAATCAATAATGTATTTAAGACTTATAGGTTTTGTGAACTAACTTGTTTAACCTTGTTAAACATAACCATCTTTAAAATTTCCAAAGGAATTTTTGAAAAGTCTAAAATTCACACCCCATATTGTATTTTGAGCATCATTAGATACTCCATACAATATCATTGTTATTTCAGTCCTACATTTGGTCTTATAGAGTACATCATACTCACATACCATCTCAACATAATGGTTTTTATTAGGTTATATGTAAGAATAATACTATATGGGAATATCTTTATCGGATATATTAAGAAATTAGGGGAATGTGTGTCTAGTATTTATAGACACTAAACCGTTACGGTCCTCAAGTATGTTTTTGTAAACTAACATGTATATTCAACTATAAATATGTATTATTTAGGAATGAAAATCCAAGTTTGTTATGGTGTTACTTATGATGATAATTCAAAGGGATTTTTTTGGAGATGTTTTAATTTCAAATTCAATATGTATGTTGAAGGTTTTATATATTTAATTTGTAAAACATAATTAATATTTATCTCATATATTTTTTTATAGTAATATGAATATGTAATTTTCAAGTCAAAATTTTTTTGTTTAAAAATATGAATCAATCTTATTTTATATTAAAATGAGAATATAATATATAATCAAAAAATTTATTGAGATATTTTAAAAGAATGTAAAATGATTAAATTATGTTCAATCTGAATATTTTTTTGTAATATATGATTTGACAATGTAAATCTCATTTTTCTACACAAGATTTCAAAAATGAATAAGGAGTTGAATATTTCCATGTTAAAACCATAGAGTACCATTATATGTGATTAATACATAAAAGGTATGAATTATAAATGATCTTTCAAGTCTTCCCTAGAGTTACAAACATCCATACTACATTATATTTTACATTTGTAATTTTTTTCTACAAATCGTCAAATATTAGAGGGAAATAGTAATTATTTCGTTAACTATAGTATATTTGCATGGAATTATCTTCTAGAACATTAGTCTATGTATTTGAAAAATATTTTTTATATTTCTAACTGGTTCAAGATGAAAACTTTTATCTAGTTTCTTGAATAAGAAGTAATTGACCTAGTGATTTGTTTAATTAGGAATTTGATAAATAATGTGACAAAAATGGGTTTAATCAAAAAATTTAATCCATCTAGACTCCATAATAATATGGTGTGGTAAAAAAATACGAATTTATCTGAAATGTCTAGGTTAATTTTAAATGAGTACTCTTTGCCAATATATTTCTTGTTAGAAGTTGTTAGCATGCCTTATCATGTATCTAATCAAATTTTTTTACTTAGTCCATTTGTAAATAAGACACCTTATGAAATATTGATTGGAAGGAATCATGTAATAGTCTATTTAAGAGTATTTTCAGAAAATGTCAAGTTAGATATAAAAAGTATTCACTATAAATATATAATTCAAAATCCTAATAATATATATTTACAGTGTATTTTTATTCTAATAAGGAATATGGAGTTTATAAAAATATAAACATTGTTATTGAACAATATATCCATGTAAAATTTGATAAAAATAATTTAATAGAAAAAAATATAATTTACACCTAGCTGTAGAAGAGTTTAGAGATTTTAAATTTTGTGAACATCCAAATTTAGAGTTGGATGTACCTACCTCTAGGGAGAATATTTTTCCTGAAAAATTTTTATAATCACATAAATATCATATAGTTTATAGTGTAATTCAATATTTAACTACTTGTGTTAAACTAGAAATTCCTTAGGAAATGTTTGTACTTATCATGTATTTATGTCGGATTTTTTACCACTAAATGTAGATGAAAATATTTATGGTTCAAACATGATTATTTAAATGCATGAATAATGCAATAATTTTAATAGGAATAAATTCTAGACCTTTGTTTCACCCATAGTGGTCAAAATATTACTTTAAGTAAATGGATCTATAGAGATAAGATAGAAGAGGCTCGTCAAATAATAATAGTCAAAGTTAGGTTAGTTAATAAATGTATTTATATGCTATAAGGAATTTATTTTGATGGTTTTTTTCTTATTACTAATTTATAATCTATAAAAATTATTTAGACGTATGCATATCAATGTGAAATTAATTATTTTAAAATGGATATAAAAACTATCTTTTTGAATGGATGTTTTTCTAAAAATACTTTTTAAAATAAACACAATGTTTTAGAATGGATATATTGTTAATCATGTTTTTAATATCCTTATGGTTTTAAATAAACATCTTGATCATGGTATAATAGGTATTCCTTATGTCCTTTGAATAATTGTTTTAAAAAGGGAATTTTGATATATATTTATTTATTTAAATGGATTCAAAGTAAAATTTAATAGTTAAAATATATTTCAATGATATTATATTAGATCCTAAAATGGGTTAATTTATAATTATTTTAAAAATATAATGTCTTTAATGTATGAAATGATTCATATGTATGAGAAAGAATTCATTTTGGGATTAACATTAGTTAAAAGGAAAGATGACATATTTCTTAATCATTCAATATGTGATAATGAATTATTTATATGTATTAGTATTAAAGGTATTAATAAATAAAATATTCTCATTAATGCCTCTTAGAAATGTTATTTTGGTGAACCGTGGAAAACTATTGATAATTTTTTTTTAAATATATGATTGGTATCTTTCTTTATTTGATAGAATCTTGAAAAGATTTCATGTTTTCAGTTTGTATATGTGTTAACTTATTATATAATCCTAAATAAAGTCATTTTAATGAAGTTAAATGTGTAATTAATTATGTTAAAGGATCTTTGCATCTCATATTATTTTAACCAACACATAAATTATTTAAGATAAATATTTTTTCATATTCTAGTTCTACTTCTTGTATAATACATAGAAAAATCATGGTAGGTATCTGTCACTTTATGGGAAAATTATACTATTAATAGAGTACTAGTATATAAAATTAAATTTATTTGTCTTCTATTGATAGTTATATTGTTTAGAAAACAATTTTTTTTCATAATCATTATATGTTAAACAAAAACTTTTATAATTATGATTTAATTTTTAGAATATTATGATTTGTTTGTGATAATACTTCTGAAAAGTATATCTCAAATAATACTTTGTATAAGTCTAGTAATAAACATATTTATGTCATATATAACATTTATATAGATCATGATCAAAAAAAAATTGTTGTCCTAAAACCTATTTCTACATAAGATTAATATTCTAATAATTTTTATAAAAACATTGATTTACCTAAGATTGATAAAATCAAATCTGAACATTGTATGATAGAAATATAAACTTTCCAAATATTTTTATAAGATGTTAAACAATGTTAATTTTCTAATATTAAAGACATTATTATGCAAGAAACAATTTTATTCTTCTCACTAGCTTGTGTTATAATATATGGATACCATCTAATTCATTAAAACACATTATATTCAAAAACTATAAAAAATTCATGGATCATTGAGGATTCTAAAATAATATTCAAAAAGGATTTACACTATTACAGGCATGTACCCTTTTATATCTATTTTTTAGAAAATACATTAATTTAATGAAATCATAGTTATGTGTTTGATATTGTCCCATCCCAACCCGACGTCTATATTACTGGGACCCCGATTCGGTGGGTCACATGGCCTCATGCATGCCTCCCCATATTCTAGAGTCTTTAGACTATTATCAAGGGTATAAGGTGGTATAATGGGGAGACTATAACCTCAAATTAGTGGAGAACAACATATAACAAAGAACAAATATATATATGATAATGTTTATATTAAGATACTCTATAATAAGAGGACCAATAACCGGTAATAGTAGAAGAATGATATAACAGAGTAATAAAAAACTAAAAAAATGTAGAGAACCAATACATGTTATAATAATCAAAATCATAGGGTATTATTCATATATATAATGGTTTCATGTCATTTTGATATACGAAAAGGTGAAATAGGGGATTGGTATATAGAACATGGTATAAGAAATTTCAAAGAAGTACAAAAGACTACTCCACTAGAATCTAGAGAATATACATGGTTATCTTCTCCCATGATACATACTATTATCTAAATAAAACAATCATATATATTAGGGAATTTTTTATTATCAATTTATATAGGAAAGTAATATACTCAGGTACCAAAATATTTCCAAGTAGTGTGTGAGATAAAATACCAACATGCCACCACTGACCATGTATATAAATAATCCATGAAATGTAAATAGCATCATAATTTTTCAAGTGTAAGGAATGATAAAAAAATTCTGAATAAATAACTCTAGACAGACTAGGTTTCTAAAGGAAACCATGTGGTTCTACTGGTTTTGGCATAGGCTGGAATGGGAGTCTGATATGTAACTATATATTTATATATATAGTTATACTATATATTTGGTATAGTTATATACTATATACAAACATATTAAATAAGTATGTTAGGATGTAAGAAAATTTAAACCAAGATACTAGGTGTTGGATGGACCTGGGGCATAACACAGGTGTCCATAACCAGTCTAATGATCGGGTAGGCTCAAGCAGAGGGTACATGAATTGAATCTCATAGTGATAGTGAGTCGTCATACCAGCAATTCAAGATAGGTTGAGTCATTTTTCAGTCACAAAACCCAAATCAAGGTATATGTAATTTCATTCCCATCATCCAGATATTAGTATAACAGTGTGAGACATCATGATCAACAATCGATGTAAGGGGGAGGAAATAACCATGCTCAATAAGTCCATTAAACATCCTCAACATCCAATATCAATGGAATAATCATAATATTAATAATCAATTAAGGGATTACCTTATACGAATCATAATCATCAAGAAAAATATATATATAAATAGCTTTTAAAACCCATAAAATTTAAATAAGTAAGAACTAATCAATTGACATTGCCTTCCCACCCATTGTCATTAATTTTAATAAATCTGTTAATATAATTTATGTAAAGAAAACTCTCTTGATTCTGAGATATTATATATAATAAATTAATTTAATTAACTAATGTATAGAAATTATACTTCCTGATAGTCCAATATTTTAATAGATTCTTTGGAAACTAAGAAAATATCTAATAGTGGTAAAATACATTTACAATCTACGATATACACTTAGAAGGTCATCCAAGAAATTAATCAATTAAATATAAAATATAATTTTAAAATGGTATAACCAAGGGGTGTACATTATCAATGATTTCATACTAAAAATACTTAATAATGATCCTCAAGAGTATAAAAACATGTTTATATCAATTTAGAATAAGTTAAATCTGTTTAAGGTAATATGAAATAATGGTTGATGTATGGAACGACAACACAACTTTGAAAACAATATAAAATTTTGAGAAAACAACTAGAAGACCTACCTTAGGGTGGTAGATGACTCCACATAAAATATTGGATTTAAATTTTAATTACATCAGATTCAATCATACCAATTATCCAATACCCTAAAATAAGGAAAACGATATTTATCTAGAATAACAGAACAAAAGAGAAGAGAAAATTAGAACAAAAAGAAGAGGATTGGAGATATTACCTCAAGCTATCTAATGATTTCAATGGAACAATATTCAGTTTCTAGATCATGGAGATATCAACGATCATAGAATATGTTAAAGGAGATATTATAGGATAAGATAAGGGTGCTCATCCATTATAGAAGAGAAAAGGAATAATATAATTTAAGGAACAACTCAGGGGAAATTTCTTAAAATCACCCATCCTGAAATGGGAACACAATTGGATACATAGTTATCCAAATAGTTACCTAAATGTGCATCAACTATGATCCATGACACTACTCAAGGTGGACCTGTATAGGGTAGACGTACTGTTTGGGTTACTATGTGTAGCTTTTGGAAATTTCATCTATGATGTTTCTAAGAAAAATCACATGGTCCCATGCCTAGGCCCACACAATTTCAGACAAACATGAAACCTCCTATAGGAAAATGTGATTTCCACATGGTTACCCTGAATGGTTAGCACTAACCATGTGGTAACCATGAAACCTACTAGGTATTCCCAAAACTCAGAGCTCAAAGATCTGTACAATCCCTGAACACTCCTAGAACCTTCCATTGATCATAACGATTGTTTACCAAGATTAAATAGTGGTTTCAAAAAAAAGATCCATACCATCAAAAAAATATGGGTTTTTAAAACCTCCCCTCTTTAAAGAAAATCATCCCCACTTTGGAATTCAGATGTGAAATAGGTATCTTATAAGAAAAGCTCTGTTTATTGAGCCTTTATATCATCTTCCCTTTCAAAGGCCACATCTTATAGTCTTTCTTATTTCCATAACACACATACTAAAATAACCTACTTAACTAAGAGTAATTTTATGATCTGATTAAATATACACACTCTATAATCCCCAAAATGAGAAACAATGTCATGTAAAACCTCATCGGGTTGGAATACATGCTATGGATCGGGATAATATCAGTGATTCAAAGTTATGTCAAAGACATCATGCGTACACCGGTATCTATAAGGATGTGATATATGGTAATATTCTTCTGTGATCCAATTTAAACCTCAAATGTAAATTTAACATAGGTGAATGGTTAACCTATGTCTGAATACATCGATGGTCCAAACTGGGCAAAACTCACAAGAAAACATGATCTATGACCTCAAACTCAATAGTTTATCATCGTTAATTGGCATATGAATATTCCTTGGACTGAGCTATCAACTTGTGATTTATAATGAACTAGAACTTCTATGTTGTCTCTTGAATGATATATAGAAAAAGAAAAACTGACTCCCCTAACTCTAACGTACACATTGGTGATCATAAAGACCCGCTATATAATTATTTATAAGGACTTATGTCAATGATATTCAAAAAATTTATCATTTCAAGTGAACTCAGTTAAGGGTATAGTTTTTTTTCCAAAAAACCTCATATTCGAAAACACATTCATAGACTATTCCATCTAACACATGAATTATACACCATTTCTTTTCATTCATTTAAGGGTATTATGACTTGATTAGAATAATATGTGTACCTAAGGTCTTCATCTACCCCTAATAGAATTTAGAAATTATGCAATCATACCTCTTAAATATGATAGATCATTGATCTACTTGAATATGTATTTACTTTATGATATATAGCCACCCTAGGTCATCTAACAAAAAAATCTCACTAATAGGTAAGATGCGTGGACCATTTTCAAAAAATCAAAAAATACCCATACTTTATCATTTATATGAGGTGATATGTGTATATATAATTTAAATTTCATAAAATATTATTTATATTTATACACATTAATTAAAAACAACTATAAAATCCCTACCATATACTAATGGTCCACCTTTAACAACTGAAAATATGAACATCGAGTCACAAAACCAGAAATTTCCCATTTCATAGAAGGACACCAATACTGGAAAAATAGGTTTAGATATATCTTAGAGACATAGGGATGTACTTCCTATAATGACGCACTAAATTCCCACATCACATCCCCTCTAAGGTCCACTATAACCTATACGCACCCCTGAAAGCATATAGTCTCATCCTCATCCACTGTCCAAATAAAATATAAATTATAATCTGAGATAATATCTAGTAGGAATAATCCATCATGATTCAATAGTTAACTCATTGTCACCCATTCTAGGATAGTAGAGGAAACTACCAAATTTGTGAGGATAATCTACCCATGATCCTCCTGAACCTCAATAATAATTTTAGAAAACAAATTCAAGAATTTCCACTCACAAAGAGCCTCTAGAACCTCCTATGTTTGAGTAATATATCTCATAGAATCCTTTACTGTATTTCCATTCCAAGGTTCATAATCAATCTCAAAATCAAGGTATTGGAGGAACTCACCCAATATAAACAGGTATAGATTCAAATCATGCTATGTAAATATGTACATGAGGTTTTTTTATCAGTGAATACAACTAAATTGCCTCAAATTAAGTAGTGTATCCAATAGTGTAGATCATGATCTATAAAAGCTAGCTCGAGGTCATGTGTTTGACAATTCTACTCCTAAAGAATCAACTGATGAGACCTTTATGCGATGAATCTCACTTCATGTATTAAAAAAACTCCCATCCGAATACCTAATGTGTCATAATAGACTGTATAGGTACTTCCTAGCTCTAGAAGATTCAGAATCATCATTGAAGTCAATAATCCCTTCAACTCCATAAAGGAATATATGTAAGATTCTAACCATACAAATTTGAACCCCTTCTTAGTAAATCCCGTAAGTGGTGCCTCCATTCATGATAAATCCTATATGAAGAATTTGTAAGCTACAACTCTACCCATGAATCTCTATATTCCAATTTGTTTCTTGGGATACTCTTAGGAGACTATAAATATCACTTTATATGGGAAAAATGAAACTCATTACTCTGAGATAATGTGAACTAGGATGCATACATTATCACTCAACAATAGATTTTTTCTATGTTTATCATAAAGATGATTCTCTCTTAGTGTATTCAACAGGATATCTAGATGGTTGGAATTGTAATTTCAAAATGATAATACACTAAGATGTATTCAATAATGACTACCACAAATGAATATACATGTGGGTGGGAAATCCAAATCCTTAGATCCATAAAAAATGAACAGGTGTTTATGAGAGTGGAGAGTGTAACCATGTACTCATAAAGACCTTAAATGATCATCAATGTTATGCAAGGTGCGTATGATAACCTGTACTGCACCTGATGAACGATCAATATAAAATAAATTTTTCAAACCCCTGATCCCATTAGAGATGTTCAAACATGTAATCTATTTGAGGTAGTGGATACTGATTCATACCTCTAAATTATTTCAATTGATGATAATTAATGAATATATAGAGAGTATCTTCTACGTTCTGGGAAAAAATGACTGCTGAACCCAATGAAAAAGTGTTGGGGAATATAATTAATTAGGCCCTCAAATCATCCATACATTTATTATGCTCTAGAATATCCATAGGATCCATCCTCTACGGAGGAATGGTACCTTGTTCGTCTCTTAGAAAACACACAATGGTAAATTCTACCTCTTTCATTGAAGGCGAAGAAAAAAATTCAGGGAAAACCTACTTTAAAGAATCCACATTAGGAGGGAAAACAGTGGGTCATAACCCATGATCATTCAAGTAGATACATGAAATCTGGGTTGTCACATTACCCATCCTCTGATGCTCAGGTCTTGATTACGTAGCTTAGATATACCATTCTCCCATATTCATGTGTCTACCACCCTCTCATGATGTAAATTCCATAATATGGAAGTAGAATTCAACATGGGATCGATAGGGAATTAACCAATCCAAATTAATGATCACATAAAACACTATAATGTAGAGAGAAAAAAGATTCCACGTGAATATATATCTACCTATCTCTAGGAGAAAGACCTTTCAATGGATAACACTCTCTGATCAGATACCTAATGGGATATCATGCATCATGGCACTACTAAAGTTTTATATACCAAGGCCCAAAATATCCATGAATCCCTTAGATATAAAATAATGGGACATTCCTAAATAAAAAATTATACACTAATGCATAGACTCATATAATAGTACCCATCACTATAAAAGGTCCATCGCTCTTCTCCTATAGCATAGGCTGTACAACATGTAACTAGCCTTTATCGTGGCCCTATGTCACAACATGACATCCTTGAGAAAGACTGCCCTACTGGTTATGAGAATCATGTGTCTGGTTACCTATTCCTCGACTACCAATTCAGCTTAATCATCCAATGATTTTAAAGCTTCCTTCCTGAAGTGATACTACTATCCCCACTCTAGAACATGGGGAACATATAGATCAAGATTTTGTAGAAATTTATTGAAGGGATAGGAAGAAGTGTTGGAAATTCCCCATCATACCGTAACCAATTAATTCCATTAGATTACATAAAAAATGGGGTTTCATATGACATGGATTCATAAAATGTCTATAGATAATAAATTTGTCAGTATGGGGTGTATGACTATTACTACCCTTACGAGTATCCTCAAAGAGACACTTGCATCCTCTAGAATAAACACTAAAAGATCTATGTTTACTATTCTATAGATCATACGATCAACTTCCCTTAAATTCATCTCAATGATAAGGACCTGTTTGAGTATTTCAGAAATAGTTTTCAATCAGAAGAAATTGAACTATGATCAGATGGTGTATACCAGCCCATCTTAGAATCTCCTAGAAATAATAAGATTATTAATCACTATAGTCTATTTGAAGCACTCCAATTATGTAAAGTGACGAGAATACTCCATGAAAAACATGAATCCCTACTATATGTTCATAAAATATCTACCCTAGTCAGTAATACGTGTCTTTGGAAATAAATAGTCATATATAATAATTTATAAATATTCCCAAATCATATCACGATGTTGGTTTACCCTGGTAATAACATTCCACCATGGCCTGGATAAATTGTGTAGCATATAGTTTTTGATCATGATCCATAGGTCTAGATGCATATATAGGTGATAAAAAATAGAAAATAACACCCTCTATACACGACTCTACAACATGTGGTCCACCATTCCTTTAAAAGGTTGGAGGATGATACTATTTAAAATCCCAATCCAACTATGCCATAGTTGGGGTAGGTTGAGAGAAACCGTGCATAGATTCTACGAAACAGATGAAACCATCTCGAAACTGGTAATCAATTTTCATATCTTGAATAAGAAGAGGTTTAAAAGGTGTAATTATAAGAGGAATCAATAGAGGATCATGGAACACCACCTATACTATATTTTTTTCACTACCATCATGTTTTAAAACGTGAGGATATTATGTTGGCATGATTATATAATTCCAAATTCACATCTAAAAAGAGATTTTTGCAGTCAAATGAAATAAAAATTGAAAATGAGGACATATACATAGAATTCCTATAAAAATATCACACCTTAACATCTGGTCCTAAATCTAAGAAAATTTAGTGGAAAAGAACATATCAAGACATTATTATGTAATATACATTCCCATCTACTAACTACTAAGTCCTGGTTTAGTTCTAGGTCTCATATCAGACAACATGGGTTCTAATATATGGTGTTTCAATTGTAATGTATGACGGAAAATTCCTAATACATTTGAATTGGAATCACATTTAGAGATAAAAATTTTATTTTATGGTTTTTCAAATTCAATTGAGTTCATAATATCATATATATATATATATATATATTACAATATAATGGTCTGAAACTAGTAGTTCCCAAAACCAAAAAATAGTATAATCACTCAATTATGGTTTCATCGGCTATATATACACGAAAGAAACATCTATATTGACATAATTACATTAATTAGTCCTATTATGTTCACCTTGTATGAAATGTAATCACATTTCAATATATATATAAATAATAATCCACTAAGCATATCCAATGGAAAAATGAATGTAGAAAATAGATGGGGCATGAAAAAAATTCTTGACAAATTAGCCATATCATGCCTATAATGATGCATGGAATGAAAACCCCACTTTCAATAGGTATAGGTAAATGAATCACCTTACAATGATGAAATAATAATTACATTATAAGACATGGGCATCACACAATGGTTATGTCCTATCAACGGTAACACGCAAAATATATAATAAGAATTCCCCATCTAATGTAATTTGGGTTTTCCCTATTCATGGATTAACTATTCCTAAGAACATGATCATTTACAAATTCCATTAGCTCATAGACTTGTGTATAATACCCAAACATCAAGAAAAAGGAAACATAATGCTTTAACACCACTTTGTAACATCCAAAAACTGACGTCCACATAATAGGGTCCTCAAGACAGTGTGCCTCATGGCCTAAAGCATGCCTCCCGATATGCCAGAGGATATCGACTAAAAGATAGGGTCTAAGGTGGTACAATGGGGAGACTATATATAACGACCCATAGTTTACATACATTGTTAATACTTCAAAATTGAAGCACACTTATTACAACATATGACAAAACCACAAAGGACCGTATAGGTATAGTGTCTTTAGAAACTGGGAAACATAAACAACTGGTTCATAAATCTTCTACAGTGTCTCCCATTTATTTAATCATATCTAGGGTCCCTTTTAGCATATTCTACTTAATATCCATCTTCCTGACCTGGGGAAAAGAAAACATAAAAGGGTGAGCTCAAATGCTTAGCAAGGGCAAATAAAGGAAATAAAAATCATATCATATCTTTTTGAAAATCAAAACCTGCAAAAGAGATCATAATATCTTAACATGGAAAAAATCATAGAAGTGAAAATGAGATCCCCAAAATCATATCATAAAACTTGAAACTTTGTGGCATGCACACATAATCATGGAAAATCATTTCTTGTTAGTCATGACTCATTGCCAAGACTATCTCAGTGGACAAAGTCCCTTTCTGAACCGAGTTCACTCCTCGTTTCAGTCCTGTATCACTGAACCGAAATAACCTTCCGTTCCAGCCATGTCTATCTCATGAGATATAAAATCTTTACCCAATGCATTGTAGGGAGATATAGGTCCCACCCATCTTATAATGAATCCTTTCTTATGTGTGCCACATAATCATAAAACATACATCATCGCATAACACATGTAACAAAAATGGGATTCTTGAAACATCATGAAATCATAAATCAATTCATATAAGATAAAGGAATTCATAAAAATAATTCCATCACAACATGATCAAATCAATTTAATAATTGGGATAAAAACAGAACCCTTTATTATCTTAGATGGAAAATAATTTTGATAAAACACTTGAACTTCATTCTTGAGGAAAATATCCTTTCTTCTTCAAAAACATTTTTCCTTTCATAACATGTCATACAACTTTAAAATAAAAGAAGTTGATTAAAAATAAACTTGAAAACTTGTAAAGGAAGCTTCTTGGAAATAATGTTTTAAAAATCCATTCATGCCGTATAAGTTAAAAAAAACATTCTTCGTACCTTTGTCGGAAAAGTCAAAAAGTACCTCGTACGGAAAAACGACAAAAGATTCCTTTCATATTCTTTACTAAAAACTCACCGAAGGGTAAAATTGGATTTAAACTATTGTAAGTGGATGGAAACAATATTACATATTGAGGGAACATGGATGTGGATGATAAAATACACCCCAGTAAATACATACGAATAAACAATCTCGGATAAAAATGAGATTGTGGTATTTTCCCTTACCTTAGGTCCGATTAGCTTTGTACGTGTCAAAATCTCCTGTATAATGGTTTAAATAATGTTATTGACTTATTCCAGAATCATACATATTTATATGATATCATATATGGTCATATTATTATCTTCTTGTTAGTAATATTTCATTGTTACTTGTTACTCGGGTCTTTATAACTTTTTGTTCTTATGCGTGTTTTGTCGAATAAATTCTTATTCTTATCTTTAGGTTATAGATAATTCATTTCCAGAATGGTATTAGTGTAGTATATACCATATTCATTTATTCAATTCATTTATATAATCATTATTAAATGAAGATCATGTAGAACGAGTCGCATCACATCGTGGAGACGGTATTCCGTACGTACGCACGAGTGATGATATCGTTCCTATGATCGTGGAATTGTATTGGAGTATATATATATTATTTCAGTATCAATATTACTTCATAATAATCATATGTAGTTACTCATTACACCATTATACCCATCCTTGTAAGGTGATGGTGGAAAATAGATTACACCACAGCGTGGAGACGGTATTCCGTACGTACGCACGCGTGGTGATTTCATTTTTCCGTAGGACGGATAGAAGGTGAATTAGGGTTGTTTCATATTTATAATAACATATAAGTATGTAAGTAATACTGATGTTATTACTTTATCATGAAACAACTAAAGAAGAAGAAGTTGAAGAAGAAAGAAATTGAAAAGATCGGTAATGGATATTACCTCTTCTTTGGAACGCTTCTTTGAATCCTCCACTTAAGGAACTAAGATTGGTCTTTGGAGAAGACCAGGACCTCTAGGATTATTCTAGGGAAGTGGAGAGGAGAAAATGGCAGGGGTTGGCCGAGCTTGAGTGCTCAATTTGGTGTGAGGAGGAGGGGGAGGAGGTGCCCTTTTATAAGGGAGGAGAGGGGCACCTTAGGAATATCTCAAAATATTATTTTATATTAAAGTCAAAATCGGTTTATAATGGTTCCAAATGGTCTTATTTCGAAGATAAAGTGGGGATGGGTCGAAATCCTATCAACCAATAGGATTTAGACAAGTTTAGGGTATTGTTTTAACCTTATCAATTAGATTTAACTCTAAGTTAATTATTTTAACTTTTACCGTGTCTTTTTGTTTTCCTTCACTATATGGTTAATACACTTACTATAACATTCCAAACGAACCCCAAATTGTTTATTATTAATATATATATCCTTATCTAAGTCATTTGGCCGAACCTTAGATTTTTAGGAATAAAATAACAATTAATAATATAATATTTGATTTAAAAACTATTTTGTGTCAATTTTGACACTATTTGATATATGATTTGTTTGAAAGTCATAACAGAATTATATGTTCGAACCAAGTTGATTAAATCAACACTAATATATCATAGTAACCTAGAAAATTAGTGGAATTCATAAAAAGTCTAAAATTACATTTATTTTGGTGTTTATAACATCAATTATGTCAATATTTCATTAATAAGATAATTACTGCATCATCATTATGTCATAAATAAATTAAATTATTTAATGTCTAAAAATTACAAATAAAATATCATCATGTAGGAAATCTTTTTAGCTTTCTAATGAATATTTAAAATTGAATTTATCTTATGTATAACCCCATATTAAAAATGATTTACTTATTAAACTTTGATTTTAACTATTTTAACCCTTCTTTAAATAAATTAATAATAAATGTCCTAATCTAATCCAAGTGGGCCTAAATGGTCATATTTTATTCCTAAGTTTGTTTTTGGTCGAATTACACTTGTCCAATAGAATTAGGACATGTGTTAGGGTAATATTAATATCATATTTACCCTTAGTTACCCTATTTACTATTAACCGCGGTAAAAATCGTAAAAAGTTACTATTCACCAAAAAATTATTTTCATCTCATTAAACCACATTTTAGTCCTTGATATTAACCGTGTCTCTCGGATTTTCGAAATTCCATTCACAAAAGCGGTAAAATTATGTTTTATGCAAAATTCAGTTTTTAACCTACCACTTAGTGGTTTCACTATTCATCAAAAATTGAAAGTTTTCAGAAAAATACCAAAATTTCACCCTAGGCTAATTTCGATATTCTGAGTCCAAAAATGAAGTCCATTTTGAAAAATAAAATTTATAAAATTTCAAAAAGTGGTTATTACTATTCATAACGGCTAGTTTTAATAGCATATTGTTGTTTAGGGAAACTCGGTATTGCGTACGACGCAAGCTATCGAGGAAGGTCGCGATTGCGTGTAAAACAAGTCAAGCAAGTGTTGTGTAGAAAAATATTCCTTTGATAATTTATATAACATAAAAGTCTCGGGTGTTACATTATACCCCCCTTAAAAAGAATTTCGCCCTCGAAATTCGTCACTTTGTAACAAACAGATGAGGATACTTCTCCCTCATCATATCCTCAAGCTCCCATGTAGCTTCTTCAAGTTGGTGGTTCCTCCATAAAACGTTCACCAAGAGAGTGGTCTTGTTTCGTAGGACTTTTTCGCTACGATCCAGAATCTCTATCGGCTGTTCTTCATAAGAAAGATCTTGCTCCAGTGGTACAACTTCTGAGCTGAGTAGATGTGAAGGATCTGGTATGTACTTTCTCAGGAGAGATACATGGAACACATCGTGAACTTGAGAGAGATTCGGTGGAAGCGCCAATCGGTAAGCTACCTTCCCAACACGATCCAGTATTTCGAAAGGACCGATATATCTAGGGCTCAACTTCCCCTTCTTTCCAAATCTCATAACCCTCTTCCAGGGAGATATTCGTAAGAACACTTTATTGCCCACTTCAAACTCTAGGTCTTTTCTTCGGTTGTCGGCATAACTTTTCTGTCGACTCTGAGATGCTCTTATGTGTTGTTGAATAGATCTGACCTTTTCTGCCATTTCATCAACGAGATCAGGTCCTAATAGCTTTCTTTCCCCAACTTCATCCCAGCAAGTTGGAGTCCTGCATTTCTTTCCATAGAGAGCTTCATAAGGAGCCATCTGAATACTGGAGTGAAAGCTATTATTATAAGAAAATTCTACCAAAGGTAGGTGTTGATCCCAACCTCCTTTGAAATCCATAGAGCAAGCTCTCAACATATCTTCTAGGGTTTGAATTGTTCTCTCAGATTGACCGTCTGTCTGGGGATGATAAGCAGTGCTGAAACTCAACTCTGTATCCAGAGTATGCTGAAGACTTCGCCAGAATTTCGAGGTAAATCTCGGATCCCGATCAGATATAATAGAAAGTGGTACTCCATGTAATCTTACCACTTCCTTTACATATATCCTGGCAAGCTGATCTAGAGAGAAATCCTCTCTAATAGGAATGAATTGTGCAGACTTTGTAAGACGATCAACTATGACCCAAATAGCATTATTGCCTTTGGATGTTTTAGGAAGTCCTGTGACAAAGTCCATAGTGATGTTTTCCCATTTCCATTCAGGTATGGGTAATGGTTGTAACATCCCCTTAGACTTCTGTCTCTCAGCTTTAACTTGTTGACAAACCAAGCATCGAGAGACAAATTCAGCAACATCTCTTTTCATGCCATCCCACCAGAAGTACTCTTTCAGGTCCCTATACATCTTCGTGCTTCCAGGATGAATAGAGAATGAAGAACTATGAGCCTCATCCAGCAGCTCCTTCTTTAATTCGGGAATGGGAGGAACACAAACCCGATTCCTGAACTTTATTATCCCATTATAATCAAGGTTGAATTCAGGAACATTTCTCACCTTCTTTTGTAACTCGACATCTTCTTTCTGTGCCTCTTTAATCTTCACATGTATAGATGGTTGAACATTCATTTGAGAAAGATAAGATTTTTCCCCTTCCATTATAATTCCAAGATCCATCCTTTGTAAATCCATAAATATTGGATCTTTTGTGATCCTCATCATGGATAAACTAGCATGGTCTTGTCGACTTAATGCATCTGCCACCTTGTTTGCTTTCCCAGGGTGGTAATGGATTGACCAGTCATAATCCTTAATCAGCTCCAACCATCTTCTTTGACGCATATTCAACTCCTTTTGTGTGAAAATATACTTTAAACTTTTATGATCAGTATAAATATCACACCTTTCACCATAAAGGTAATGCCTCCAAATCTTTAATGCAAAGATTACCGCAGCCAACTCCAAATCATGTGTTGGGTAATTTTGCTCATGGATTTTCAACTGTCGTGAGGCATAAGCTATCACCATATCATTTTGCATAAGAACACACCCCAATCCCTTCTTGGATGCATCACTGTAGATCACAAACCTTTCTCCACTACAAGGCAGTGTGAGCACAGGTGCACTGGATAACCTTCTTTTCAACTCCTTGAAATTCTCTTCACATTCCTCTGTCCAGACAAACTTAACTCCTTTCCGAGTCAACTTGGTGATTGGATTAGATAATCGTGAAAAATCTTTTACAAAACGTCGATAATATCCAGCCAAACCAAGAAAACTTCGGATCTCAGTTACTGTGGTTGGTCTCGACCATCTTTCGATAACCTCTGTTTTTGCTGGATCCACAGATATCCCCTCTTTTGAGATTATAAGACCCAAAAATGCAACTTTGTGAAGCCAAAATTCACACTTGGTAAAATTGGCATAAAGCTTCTCCTTTCTCAGGGTCTTCAATATAATTCTCAAGTGATCTTCATGCTCTTCCTTGCTCTTTGAATAGACAAGAATATCGTCTATAAAGACTACCACAAGTTGATCAAGATAGTCTCTAAAGACTCTATTCATTAGATCCATGAAGATAGCAGGGGAATTAGTAAGACCAAATGGCATCACTATAAATTCATAGTGTCCATACCTTGTACGGAAAGCCGTCTTTGGTATATCCTCCCTTTTAACCCTTAATTGATGATACCCTGAACGAAGATCAATCTTGGAAAAGTATTGAGCTCCGCGTAGTTGGTCAAATAAGTCATCAATGCGTGGGAGAGGATATTTGTTCTTGATAGTGATCTTGTTAAGTTCTCGATAATCAATGCAGAGTCTCATTGATCCATCTTTCTTCTTAACAAATAGAACAGGTGCTCCCCAAGGTGAGGCACTAGGGCGTATGAATCCCTTATCAAGATTCTCTTAAAGTTGCTTCTTCAATTCCTGCAACTCAATTGGGGCCATTCTATAAGGTGTATTTGAAATAGGCAAAGCACCCGGTACGAGTTCTATTGAAAACTCAACTTCACGATTTGGTAGAAGACCCGGCAATTCCTCCGGAAAGACATCATCAAACTCCCGTACAATGGGCATATTCTTAATCGTGAGTTTCTCACCAACCATTTGAGATAAATAACCTTCATTTAGTGGAATCAATACCCATAAGATGGAAGAAATTTCCACTGGAAGGTTATGTTCATCCTTGCATTGATAGACGATCGTAGATTGATCTGGAATATGAAATGTGACTTCCCTTCTTTGGCAATTGATATGAGCTCCATGTAGAGAAAGCCAATCCATGCCAAGAATCACATCAAATTCCACTAAAGGAAGGATCACAAGATTTGCAGGAAGCACTTTCCCACAAACTTCGATCGGAGAAGAATTATAAACTTTTGATGCGATTGATGTGCCATTAGGTGTTGTCACGGCTAACTCAACATCTAATTGTTGAGGTAATACGGTGATACCCTTAGAAAAGTCTTCAGAAATAAAAGAGTGGGTGGATCCAGAATCAAATAAAACATTTGCTACTTTAGAGTGGATGGTATGTGTACCTTTCACCACATCGTTATCGTACTCCACATCGCTGATAGAAATTGCATGTGACTTTCCTTTGTCTTTAGCCTTAAGATTTTGTTGACGTCGACCATCATCATCAACCCTTGGATTTGGGCATTGATTGGCATAATGCCCCATCTCCTTGCACTTGAAACATTGAAGTGTAGTAGGTTCATTCTGTGTATCCCATCCTTTGTTTGCATCATTAGAAATCTTCTTCCCATTATCACGGCATTCAAATGCTCGATGACCTTCCTTTCCACATTTAAAACATTTACTTGTCCCTTTAAGACAACTCCCTCCATGTTTCTTTCCACACTTTGAGCATAATGGAAAGTTCGTCTTCTTTTCAGTGTGCTCTTTAGAGTTTCCTTTGAATTCCATCTTCCTCTTCTTATCAAACCCATGTGACTGATGGGTTACTCCAATCTCCATCTCGACTTTGAGAGCACATCGAACGATTTCCTCGTAGTTATTGAAGTCCCTTATGGCTAACGCCCTTCGAAGACTTGGTTTTAAGCCACTAAAGAATCGATCGATCTTACTCTCAGGTTGGATAATAATACCAGAAGCGTACCTTGCAAGTCTTGTAAAATTTGCTTCATAGGTACTAACAGATTCATCATCCCTTTGCTTCAGTTCAAGGAACTCTTTCTCCATCTTTGTTCGGAAAATACGAGGGAAGTAATTATTGAAAAATAAGTTCTTGAACTCGTTCCATTCCATAGACTCAATTTCATCCCTTTGCCTCGTATT
Source organism: Viscum album (assembly GCA_963277665.1). Classification (NCBI taxonomy): domain Eukaryota; kingdom Viridiplantae; phylum Streptophyta; class Magnoliopsida; order Santalales; family Viscaceae; genus Viscum; species Viscum album. Next base: position 1,928,066,292 of record OY728152.1, on the reverse strand, counting down.
CTTAACAAGATTCCACCATTGATCAGCATCTCCTTCCAAACGGTACACTGATAGGATGACTTTATCATGTTCAGAACATTGAAGAACTGAAAATATCTTTTCAGTAGTACTAATCCATTGTTCAGCAACTAATGGATCAGTAGACCCGCTGAAAGAAGGTGGACGCTGCCTCATGAAGGATTCAACAGAATGTTGCTCCCTCCTTTGCTCGTTTGGAAATCCTGCATGATTCATAGCTTGAGAAAGTTGTGTGAGCATGGCTACAAGATTTTGCATTCCAGCTCCCATATCGTTTGGTTGCTCAAGGGGACAATCATTGCATTGCCCATCGCATTCCGCATTAACACGGTTCCTTCGGGTTCCAGCCATTGACTAAAACCAAGAAGAATAGTGTGAGCAACACTAATTATAATAGGAAACCACATAATTCAAGAATAAAATTTTCATGCTTATGGTCTTATCCTAGGTTATTCATGGCCATTTCTAAGATTGTGTTCTATGCTTAGACTTATTCTTAGGGTTATTACTAAGGCTTTCACATCCTAGTTTCCAAAGGTTGACTATACCTTTCCTCTGATACCAACTATAGCGGTCTAGAATTACTTCCAGTGGACTACAATTGATACCTATCAGGGCACTCCATGGGCGGCTACACCCCCTGGGTGGGACACACCACCATCCCCAGTGGCAGCCATTTCCTCATGAAGCCCTTGGGCGGAGAGCCATGCTTCGTCCAACGCTCACATGTGAGAGTTCCCAAGGATCGGATACATTCCTACCTCCTTTGCCTCTGATACCAACTATAACGACCCATACTTTACATACATTGTTAATACTTCAAAATTGAAGCACACTTATTACAACATATGACAAAACCACAAAGGACCGTATAGGTATAGTGTCTTTAGAAACTGGGAAACATAAACAACTGGTTCATAAATCTTCTACAGTGTCTCCCATTTATTTCATCATATCTAGGGTCCCTTTTAGCATATTCTACTTAATATCCATCTTCCTGACCTGGGGAAAAGAAAACATAAAAGGGTGAGCTCAAATGCTCAGCAAGGGAAAATAAAGGAAATAAAAATCATATCATATCTTTTTGAAAATCAAAACCTGCAAAAGAGATCATAATATCTTAACATGGAATAAATCATAGAAGTGAAAATGAGATCCCCAAAATCATATCATAAAACTTGAAACTTTGTGGCATGCACACATAATCATGGAAAATCATTTCTTGTTAGTCATGACTCATTGCCAAGACTATCTTAGTGGACAAAGTCCCTTTCTGAACCGAGTTCACTCCTCGTTTCAGTCCTGTATCACTGAACCGAAATAACCTTCCGTTCTAGCCATGTCTATCTCATGAGATATAAAATCTTTACCCAATGCATTGGAGGGAGATATAGGTCCCACCCATCTTATAATGAATCCTTTCTTATGTGTGCCACATAATCATAAAACATACATCATCGCATAACACATGTAACAAAAATGGGATTCTTGAAACATCATGAAATCATAAATCAATTCATATAAGATAAAGGAATTCATAAAAATAATTCCATCACAACATGATCAAATCAATTTAATAATTGGGATAAAAACAGAACCCTTTATTATCTTAGATGGAAAATAATTTTGATAAAACACTTGAACTTCATTCTTGAGGAAAATATCCTTTCTTCTTCAAAAACATTTTTCCTTTCATAACATGTCATACAACTTTAAAATAAAAGAAGTTGATTAAAAATAAACTTGAAAGCTTGTAAAGGAATATTCTTGGAAATAATGTTTTAAAAATCCATTCATGCCGTATAAGTTAAAAAAAACATTCTTCGTACCTTTGTCGGAAAAGTCAAAAAGTACCTCGTACGGAAAAACGACAAAAGATTCCTTTCATATTCTTTACTAAAAACTCACCGAAGGGTAAAATTGGATTTAAAATATTGTAAGTGGATGGAAACAATATTACATATTGAGGGAACATGGATGTGGATGATAAAATACACCCCAGTAAATACTTACGAATAAACAATCTCGGATAAAAATGAGATTGTGGTATTTTCCTTTACCTTAGGTCCGATTAGCTTTGTACGTGTCCGAAGCTCCTGTATAATGGTTTAAATAATGTTATTGACTTATTCCAGAATCATACATATTTATATGATATCATATATGGTCATATTATTAGCTTCTTGTTAGTAATATTTCATTGTTACTTGTTACTCGGGTCTTTATAACTTTTTGTTCTTATGCGTGTTTTGTTGAATAAATTCTTATTCTTATCTTTAGGTTATAGATAATTCATTTCCATAATGGTATTAGTGTAGTATATACCATATTCATTTATTCAATTCATTTATATAATCATTATGAAATGAAGATCATGTAGAACGAGTCGCATCACATCGTGGAGACGGTATTCCGTACGTACGCACGAGTGATGATATCGTTCCTATGATCGTGGAATTGTATTGGAGTATATATATATTATTTCAGTATCAATATTACTTCATAATAATCATATGTAGTTACTCATTACACCATTATACCCATCCTTGTAAGGTGATGGTGGAAAATAGATTACACCACAGCGTGGAGACGGTATTCCGTACGTACGCACGCGTGGTGATTTCATTTTTCCGTAGGATGGATAGAAGGGGAATTAGGGTTGTTTCATATTTATAATAACATATCAGTATGTAAGTAATACTGATGTTATTACTTTATCATGAAACAACTAAAGAAGAAGAAGTTGAAGAAGAAAGAAATTGAAAAGATCGGTAATGGATATTACCTCTTCTTTGGAACGCTTCTTTGAATCCTCCACTTAAGGAACTAAGATTGGTCTTTGGAGAAGACCAGGACCTCTAGGATTATTCTAGGGAAGTGGAGAGGAGAAAATGGCAGGGGTTGGTCGAGCTTGAGTGCTCAATTTGGTGTGAGGAGGAGGGGGAGGAGGTGCCCTTTTATAAGGGAGGAGAGGGGCACCTTAGGAATATCTCAAAATATTATTTTATATTAAAGTCAAAATCGGTTTATAATGGTTCCAAATGGTCTTATTTCGAAGATAAAGTGGGGATGGGTCGAAATCCTATCAACCAATAGGATTTAGACAAGTTTAGGGTATTATTTTAACCTTATCAATTAGATTTAACACTAAGTTAATTATTTTAACTTTTACTGTGTCTTTTTGTTTTCCTTCACTATATGGTTAATACACTTACTATAACATGCCAAACGAACCCCAAATTGTTTATTATTAATATATATATCCTTATCTAAGTCATTTGGCCGAACCTTAGATTTTTAGGAATAAAATAACAATTAATAATATAATATTTGATTTAAAAACTATTTTGTGTCAATTTTGACACTATTTGATATATGATTTGTTTGAAAGTCATAACAGAATTATATGTTCGAACCAAGTTGATAAAATAAACACTAATATATCATAGTAACCGAGAAAATTAGTGGAATTCATAAAAAGTCTCAAATTACATTTATTTTGGTGTTTATAACATCAATTATGTCAATATTTCATTAATAAGATAATTACTGCATCATCATTATGTCATAAATAAATTAAATTATTTAATGTCTAAAAATTACAAATAAAATATAATCATGTAGGAAATCTTTTTAGATTTCTAATGAATATTTAAAATTGAATTTATCTTATGTATAACCCCATATTAAAAATGATTTACTTATTAAACTTTGATTTTAACTATTTTAACCCTTCTTTAAATAAATTAATAATAAATGTCCTAATCTAATCCAAGTGGGCCTAAATGGTCATATTTTATTCCTAAGTTTGTTTTTGGTCGAATTACACTTGTCCAATAGAATTAGGACATGTGTTAGGGTAATATTAATATCATATTTACCCTTAGTTACCCTATTTACTATTAACCGCGGTAAAAATCGTAAAAAGTTACTATTCACCAAAAAATTATTTTCATCTCATTGAACCACATTTTAGTCCTTGATATTAACCGTGTCTCTCGGATTTTCGAAATTCCATTCACAGAAGCGGTAAAATTAAGTTTTATGCAAAATTCAGTTTTTAACCTACCACTTAGTGGTTTCACTATTCATCAAAAATTGAAAGTTTTCAGAAAAATACCAAAATTTCACCCTAGGCTAATTTCGATATTCTGAGTCCAAAAATGAAGTCCATTTTGGAAAATAAAATTTATAAAATTTCAAAAAGTGGTTATTACTATTCATAACGGCTAGTTTTAATAGCATATTGTTGTTTAGTGAAACTCGGTATTGCGTACGACACAAGCTATCGAGGAAGGTCGCGATTGCGTGTAAAGCAAGTCAAGCAAGTGTTGTGTAGAAAAATATTCCTTTGATAATTTATATAACATAAAAGTATCGGGTGTTACACTATAACCTCAAATTAGAGTTAAATAAAAGAAAATAATTAACAAATAGATAATAGTGGAAGCATATATAAATAGATTCTATAACAATTGGACCAGTAACCCTTCACAGTGGAAACATGATATAAGAGAAAAATAAATAGATAAAAAGATTAAATAACTAGAAACAATAATAATATTAAAAATCCAAGAGGCTTATCCATATAAATAATGGGTTTCTGGAATACTAATATGGAAAAATTGAAAAAGGTACATGAATATACAAAATTATATATAAAAATTCAAAAGGCTAAAAGACAGCCCCACTAGGATCTTGAGAATATTATTGATCTTTTACTCCCATTCTCCAAATTATAACATAATAAAATCAATAATATGCAGTAGTGTGGTTTCTCTTATCTATAATTGTATAAAAGTAATCTACTCAGGTGCCCATGGCTTCCTGAGTTTGGAGTTAGATAAAATCATAGTATACCACCAGCAGTAGTGTCTAGAAACAATAAATGCAGTGTACATAACATCAATAGTGTATAGTTTTATGTAATTATAATCAATTCTAAATAAATAACACTATGAATATCAGGTTCCTAAAGGACACATGGAATATCTTCATTCTTCGACAAAGGCCGAAATGATTGTCTGATCAGTAACTATATATATTGTAATTTTATATAATAGTATAGTCATATATCATATCCACCCATTTGATAAAAATAAACGAGGACATAGGTAAACATATTCTAGTATACTAAGTTTCGGATGGACATGGGGCAAAACACAGGCTTCCATAACAAGTCTAATATTACTATAATCTCAAGAAGAGGGTAAATTTCTTGAATCTCATAGTGAATGTAATTCATCAAGCCCAATATTCAATATTGGTGGGGCGAGATGTTATTCCCAACAATCAAAGCAAGGAATTTGTAACTTCATGCCCATCATCAAGGTACAAGCATAATAGTGAGAGACATCATTCTCAATACCTGAGCTAAGTGAGAGTGAATCTCCAAAAGTCCCTTAACCATAGTCACTCTCCAATATCAATGGAATAATAGTAATAATAAAAATAATAATCACTTGAGGTATTTCAGCATAAAAATCACGATAATTAATGAAAATATAAGTAAATGGGTTTCACAATTCATATAATCCATATAATTAAGCATAATTTAATTTCATGGCCTTTCCACCCATTATCATTTATTTTAACAAGTACATTTAAATAATTTAAGAAAAAAAACATCTTAATGCTAATCCATTATATATAATAAATCCGTTTAATTATACAAGTAATAGAAATTATATTTCATGAAAATAAAAGGAAATAGGAGGTTCTTTATAAACTAAGAAAGTATATAAGAGTGGGAGAATCCATATACAACCTAGTCTGAACAATTAGAAGAGGTTTTTACTATTTAATAAATTTAATATAATGCTTCATTTCAAGCTCGAACACTGAAGGGGCAGCCAAGATCGAGACTGGAATCCTCTAAATACTTATCAATGATTATTAGGAGTATAAAAACAATCATATACAAATTTTGAATTGAATAAATCATTTTAAGGGAATGTGCGACAATGGTTGGTGTGCCGCAAAATGACGTGGATATGAAAACGTTATGACATTTCGGAAAATAAATGGACCACCTACCTTAGGGTCTTGGATGACACCTCATCCAATATCAGCTTTAGATTTGAAGTATATTGGTTGAAATCAAAAGAACAGTCAATGCCCTAAAAATAGGATTAATGAGATTGCACTAACATAAAAAAATGTGAGAAGTAACATAGAATAGAATTAAGTAGATTAGAGATATTAGCACCATCAATCCAATGCATTACACTAAAATTGAATTGGATTATGTATTTAGGATATATAAATGAACAATGAGGGATTGAGGAGAGCTTACGAGAGAAGAGAAGGGTGATCATCCACTGCAGAAGAAATAAGGAAATGTGGATTTAAGGTAAAACCATTTTAGGTGAAATTTTGTAAAGTCGCCCTTCTTCATAGGGGCAAATTGTTTGGCTATATTTTTCTCTAAATTTTTCACCAACTGTGAATAATTGAATTTCTTAAGGAGGACCCCACATGGGTTAGGGGAACATTTTATTTTACTATGTTTAGCTTGTAAAAATTGCCACTATAATGTTTTGAAGAAGAATCCCATGATGGTGTGTCATACGGCATAGTTTCAGAAAATCATGTGTCCTACTATAGGACCATAAGAGCCCTAAATGGTTACACCTTACAATTTTTAATAATATTGTGGAAACCATGCTTCCTATCCCATTTTCCCAAAACTCAATGCTAAAGGCTCCAAACTAGTAAAAATACTCCTGGAAGAATATTTAGTTTTTAGACCATGTTTACCAATATTAAAAAATGTTTTATAATAAACATAACTAGTCATACCTTTGGGTAATATGGGTCACTATAGATATGAAATTCAGGTTTAGCTTCTTGACCATTAATTATTAATGGGGGTCTTTTCATGTTAGATTCTAGAAATAAAAGGGTTAGTATTTTTCTTTGTGTTTTATCTTATTTTATTCATTTATGAAAGGGACTTCTGATTAATAAATTAAGTAAACATAAAAATGGTGGAGAAATTTTAAATTTTAATTAATTTAATTTTCAAAAGGGGGAGAATGTTAATGTTTCACTTTGATCAATAATTTTTATTTTTTATAATTAAAATATGTTTTATATCATAATTAAAATTTCACAAACATTTTATTTTGACCATTCATTCCCTCTAACATTAGTTAATAAAAGTAATTTATTCTTATGTTATTTATCGAAATTCTATTATTTATAATTAATTTTTGTTATGTTGTTCAGATTTATTTTTTATAAAAATAAATCACTTTATGGGTTAACACCACAAATAGAGTGAGTATGTGTATTAGATTGTTTATGAAATATTGGAAATGTCTAGAGGATTTCATGAGTGTAAATTTCCTTCTATGATAAAATTACATGAGTGAATCATAGAATTAGTGAGATGACTAAACCATTAATGAGAAGTATTATAGATTATGTGAGTATCCTAATGAATATTATAATGATCCTTCATATGATTTTAGTATACTATACATTTTTTTGTCATCTTTCATGTGGGACCTTCTGTGAGATATCTTATTTTTTCCTAAATGAGATGGATCTTCCGAAAAAAAAATTAATCTTATTTGGGTTAAATGGATTTCCCATGAGTGAAATTGACCATCCATGAGTATTCATGAATGTGATTTTATGTGAAATATATGAGAGGTGCTGATATTTTATGATAAGAAAATGATCTTCAATGAGTAATATTTTATAAGTACAAATTTTCATCTTATGTATTTTGTAAGATGAAATAAAGCTTCCATGAGAAGATGATGAAATTCCATTAGAAGAAATGGTTTCTTAGGAATAAAGATTCTATATTAGAAATTAGATCTTCCATAATGGGAATTATATAGCTTTTATCAATGATATTCCATAAAGATTAAGATATCTAAATTGATTTTTCATTTTTTAGTTCAAAACATGCTTTTTTCAGACTCTTATTTTTTGAGTTAAAATATGTTTATTTTAGGTGTTTTTCCTGGATAAATTAATCCATAATTACTCATTAAATATTCAAGTCCTATTTAAATTTATTTTGAGATAATTTATTATATATTCAATCATCATTAAATAAAATCATGTGTGGACTTGTTTCTTGTAACTTAAACCATTTATATTTGAACAATATTTCATATGAAAGGTTTTCCTCACACACATTATGGTAGTGTTTACAAAGTTATTTAGTATTAATATTAAGTGTTGTGTTAAATGTTATCCCATATTGTTTTTTATTGTCTATTAATTTTTATTGATTATCATAATAATCCTAAGTGGACATTTTTTTTCTTCCACATTAAACATATATACAACAATGAGAAACCCTTGTCCAAAACACCTATATCCAGTTCTCGTAAGCACATACATTACATAATCACAATGATAAAATCTATAAAATACTATATATAAACATATTTAATTAAAAAATCATTAATAAATATTTCATGTATATCAACCCAAATATATTTTCATCTTTAGTGATTTAGAGAATTTGTAAAAAAAATATACTAATTTGGACCATTACATTTTTAACTAATATACACTTTTTTCACTATACAAGAAACTAATTAATCCCTAATAAGTCTCAAGAATCTCTCTCAAATCCACCACACATGTTAATATTCATGTCATATCATGTGAAATAACATTATTTATAACCATTGGAATGGAAACATATGGAAGGGTGAGCTCAAATTATCAGTAATGAAATCATATAAGTGATGTTTAGAAAAACATAAGTATGGAGTAAATATTATGGGAAGAATAAATAATTAAATTTTAATACTAAAGGATAAACATTTTATTATTTTTAGACAATCCCATTTTTAAATAGGTTTAGGGGGAACCTTACTAGACCCATAGTCCTAGAGGAAAAGGGCATAGTAAATGAACCGAAGGCCCACATAATAAACACAAAAAACAACTCCCTGCATAGCTATTGTTGTTTTAAATAATGATATAATGATTTTGACCTATAAGGGTGACCTGTAAGAATTTCCCCATGAAAAACTGAATGGTTCCTAGTAATGATGGATAAATACATACCCTCTAATTCCTCCATCATCATTATCCTTTCCAGTGGGTGCTTCGTACACTAATACTCTTTTGAGGTTGGCACATTGGATCTAACAAGAATTTTTATTTTTATTTTATAACTACGCCGACACATCCATGACCCGCATTGTTCGATAACTTGTCCATTCATCTACCATGTGATTCTCATCAATACAAGAATTGCCAAATCATATATACTTTATCAAAAATCTATCGGTTTGACCACCACCACCATAATGATGCCACCTCTATTGTAACATCCCGATTTTTTGAGAATGTGGAAATTCCCAAACATTTTCAATTTTATATTTGGTGGATGAAAAAACATGAATTATAGTATTTGGAACCTAATTAAGAGTGTTTTAATGATTAAAGGCAATATTTTTCCATGGTTTTAACGCCATGTGAGTGCCTAAGTGTTTTAGTTGTGTTGCGTGACAATTTTTTTTTTCAAAAGGTGTAGGTAAAGGTTCACGTTTGGATTTAACCATGTAGAATTTAATGTAATACAATGCACGTTATTTATAGATCTCCATAGAAGTTTCACATATAATATGTGTGGTTTGTCAAAACCATGAGGCCTACCTGCACACTTAGTGCCACTTAGGTAGTGGGTGCACAATGATAGATAAAGGTCTAGCCAGACCATGTGGATTATTTTAAAGCGGTGGAATTTTGGAAAAAAAAGTCCCCGCAATTGAAAAACGGTTAAGAAAATAATGAACCTCTTTAAAAAGAGTAAAATTACTAGACTACACCTCCATGTTTTTAATCTTTTCTCCCCTTTCTTTCATTTTCACACTCTTAGCTAGGGGTCCTCTACTATTCCTTCTTCTACCTACGCTATGGAATTATTCCTCTGTATGTGATGAAAATTCAATTTCATAGCATGAATTGGATGTGTATAGGTAAGGAAATAAACCCTCAAACTTCTATGCCTCCATTACCATTCCATAAAAAAATTATATTCATACAATCTCTTTTTCACTATTTTCAAGGTGTTTTTCTAAAACACTCTTTAATTATAAAATGACTCTAATTCTATGTAGATATTTTATTAGTAGGTGCATATGTATATAAGGTTGGGGGTTCTCAGCTTTCTCTTTAATTTTACTAGTTCCATTGGAGGCATCATTAAACATCCATGTTGGGTTTTTGGGGAAAACCCATAATAATTTAATGTTTTTATATAAATTCATTGATGAATGTTATGAGATGATAATGTGAATTCACTTCATTACTTTATTATGCTATTTTGGGAATGGTTCTTTTGACCACTAGGGCATGTTATTCCAACTTCTGTAATTTAATAAATTAAATTTTAATTTGAATGTATGAGTTCCATGGGAATGTGATGGGTATAGAATGAGATATATGTGGTGTTGTTGATCACCAGGTTGAGGTGACATGGTTCATCATAATTAAGGTAATGAGTGCACTATGTTGAGGGAAAGGATAATGGTACTTGAAATGGTTTTGAACATGAAGAATTGGGTGTTCGTTTGGCATGTGGTAGTATGGTTGTCAAATGGTTTGGTCTATGTGATGTTTGGGATTTATTTTAACCATTTTTTGATAAAATTTCTATTATATTCATCTTCAAATTGATATGACTCTGTTGAGGTGGTGTGGAACACTCATTGTGGGAGGAGTCCCTTATATATATTGCAGCACATGGGATGGTGTTGACCATCTATTATGGAGGAGGTTATCACCGTATAAAGACACAATTGATGGTAATAAAGCATCTATTGATGTTGATTTATATGTTTGGTTAGGGGATGGGGTTCATCATCTATGATTGGGGTTGATGGGATAGGATTATTAGAGGATTAATATCATATTTCCTTGGGATGTCATGCTATTAATCTGAGGATGATTTATTAAATATCGAAGGAAGGATATCATCATAGCTTAGGATGGGGGCTATTACGATATTGATGACCATTTTAAGGAGGACCAAAGTACTTGGGAATTATTTATATGAATTCCATCTAGATGAAATTTACTCGATTGGTGGAAGATGAGGTGTTATATGGCAGGAGGTGTTAGTGATATATGTATGGGGGGAGCTCAAAGAATCTCTAGGTATCATATTCTTTAGTCGATGTCTAGGCACCAATATATGATTACTCCCCATTATAAATATGTCCTTAGAGACATGTAATGTTTGAAAATATAAATTTTATTAGAATGAATTAAAATTTTTACCAACATTGGATGAAGCGTGTAAAAGCATACTTATGGTTGTTGGGCATAAGTGGATAATTTTATTTATTTTTATGTGTGATTTGTTTCTATTAATTTAAATATTATTATAGTATATAATTAGAGATATAAAAATCACTTGTAGGGGGTGGCCTACTAATTTTATACTCACAACTAACACATTCCCCTAGGGATGGGTGTAGTCCTATGGTTTTGAGATCAGGAAATGGATCTGGCTTAGGAGATGGACCTCAGTGATTCGGAATGTAATGCATTGGCATGATATTGATGGAATTGGACAAGGTTGTTACACTAAATCGAGCTAGACCATATTTTTTTATTATATATATAAATATGTGATATTATAGTCAGAGATGAGAGACCATTCTTATATGTTTTGTATGGCTTGCTGTGAAATTAATATTTATCTTCAAATTGAATTATTCGTTTGGAATTATTACTAATGGTACTATTGAATTTTATCATCTTCTATCTATTATATTATTTACAATACTATGTTACATATTCTGATATTTTATATACATATGGGACATTATTATCATCATCATCAGAGGGAATTTTCTCCCAACAATAACTTAATCGAAGCATGACTACTAGTTGGTAGTCGTTGGTGTGTGGGGAGCCACACATAAGGCCTAACAGCCAGCTAGCATGTAGAAAATATTAAGTGGAAAACTGAGTCAGGATGCTATAGATAGTATCAAATTAGATTCTTTTTTTGGAAGTACAATTTGTTAAATGGTATACCAGATACAATGATGATGTAAATACTCGGTAAATTTGTTATTTTTTTGTTTCTATGGACCCATTCATGGGGTATGTTCATTTTTTAGGGGTGAAAAATTCATGTTATGGTTTTCACTTTTACAGTTGATTCATTTTGACCTCGAGTGGTGAAATTTAGTGTGATGTTGTTGGATTATGAGATGTTGACCCTTGGTATAATATAGAGAGGGATGAGTATTATTGAATCACAGTAGGCCCATAGGGTCACATGATAGTGCTTATAAATAATTTTTTAGGAACATGGAATGTGGTAAGAAGGGTTGGGCTTTTTAAAGTGTCAATAAAAAGCTAAAAAATGTTTTTCTATATATCCTTTTAGGAGAATTATACTCATCCAACCTAGGTTATTATTTCCTACTGAGATTGAAATGTGATTGTATGTGTATATGATATATTGTCCTGACCCAATTATGGATAGGATGGAGTAATGAAGGGGGGATCTATTTAAAATATCAATAAAAACTCAACAGTGTTTTCTTACATCGCCTTTTGGGGGAATTATTTTAATCCATCATGGGATTAATATATCGGATGTAGATTATATGTGATGCCTGACTATCGTAGGGGTAGAAAGGGGGCCGTGAGGCTGGCTGATATGTGATTCATGACTTTGAAATGGGTTGATATGGGGCCATGGGGCCAAATATCATGTGATATGGGTGTGGTGTGGGAGTTTAAGTGGTGATATGTTCTTCCTATTAAAACATTAACAATATATGATATATATATATATATATATATGGCCATTATGGCTATTTTGACACTTGTGTTTGGTCTTCTGCATGATTCCACCTAGACTAATTCTAGTGGATCATCATGAGGGTGGAGATATTATGCCACTAGAGCCTGCATGGGGTGATCCCTTGATGGCCAGAATGAGGCCTGTGAGGGGCAGGATGATCATGATCTATACGTAATTTTTTTATTGGGGATATATCCATAATAGATGGACTATTTTTGGTCATGTATAGAAATTTATCTTATGGTGATCATGGTGCAAGTCTTATTGTGTATTGATAAGGTAGCTAAGAGAGCTAAGACATCCATGAATAATTTGACTCATGAGTTCAAGTCTCACCACCCACCATTATAATTGGTTGAATATGGACCAAAAGAATTTATTAACTGGATCTTGTTGGTATAGAATATTTAATGTTAGTTTTAGAAACCCCTATGTCAAAGGGTGAAGCTACCTACTTGCATTCCAACAAATCCAAAAAAAAGTGGTGGGACATATAGGTACAAACTAGTAGACATGAGGGGAATTATTAAAAGGATTTAAAGTTCATTTTCTTCGAGATATTTTTCCAAGATATGTTGAGGGATGATAGATACCATGAGTTCATGTACCTATATTTGGGATGGACACCTCTTACGGACTACATGGTTAATTCCATAGATATTTCTTGATTATATCCCTTTATGGAGGGTATGGAAATCAACAGGGGAAGGAGTTTTGAGGATGGATTGATTCATGCCTCTAGGGAATAAATGAATATATTTAGACTGAACATGTTCTTAGAGGTAGAGAATTAGGAGCTCATAGCTAAGGGAACCATGATGGGCCAGTCTTATTCAAGCCAGGTGATGGCATAAGGTGAGATTTGTGATGATGTTAAAGTTAGCTAGAAGTAAGACCATGAAGACTATCAATATGTAAGTCATTCAAAAGACTCAAGTAGTCAATCTAGAAGTGGTTCTTCAATGTTCTGCTTCTAGTGTGGCAAGACGAGGAATTTTCAGATTATGTGTGAGTGGGCTCGAAAGGCATGTCGATCATGTTGTTATATTGGGCATGGGTTGTGGTTATGTTGGAATCCTTCTCAAATAGTTTCGAGTGAGGGACTAAGTAATACTCAAAGGTTTGAGATATGACTAGGATCCATAAAAAGTGTTGGTTTCATGGATTTTGATACATGCATAGGTCATAGAAGGGAGCGAGTGACCGTGTAGTGGGGTCAATAGAGGGTAGATAGTGCAGATCTATTGGAAAGTCCAGCCTCGGGTAATCAAAATCCTTGATAGGTACATGATATTGATTTAGAAGGTTCAGATATGGTCGAGGATCCAATAATGGTTATTGGTACACCTTGATTATGGCGTGACCTTTTTTTTATAATGGATAGTTTTAGTTACACTAAGTGCATATGTTATAACTGAATTAACTATAAACATGTTAATTTTTTGAATCAGTTATGATGTTTTATTTCTATGAGGTGCGTATGAATTTATTCTATAATGGGAATTAACATATATATATATTTACATACATATGATGCATTTTTTTTACTTTTTATAATCAGATGTGATGTAGGATCATTAGGCATTTGATGGGATAGAGGACTCATGAGTGTCATGTGTGGCCCAGGTATGAAATGGGAATATGATGAGATGTAGTTTTTGATGTGAGTTTAGTAGGAAGTGGGTGTAATTGGGATCCTGATGAGGTGAAGGATTGATGGTATTTATTGGGAGTAATTTTATGTCTATGGATGGTCAATGGAGAAATCAGAATATATTATTATTGTTTTGGGAGGAAACCATATGGGTAATACATAATATGTGAAGCACCACATGGGGTATTATTCTATTAATAAATGACAAGGATATAATGAGTTGATGTAAATGAGATGGTTTTTTAACGCTTATGTTTGATACTGAATAGCTCAGGGATGATTTATGTAAAGGAACCCATAACACCCAAAGAGAGGAGGGATGAATCTTGGTGTAAATAGATTTTTCTTAAGGTGACAGGTATTGTAACCACGTTGGCATAAAATAGAATTTTTTTATGGAAACTTGAGGAACAAAAACAATCAGATGAAAATATACATCACATTGATTTTACTTGGCTCACCATTAAGGCTAGTCCAAGGAGCATATATTGAAAGTATGTAAATCATACCAAAATACACCAGTTTTCACTAGATGTGGAATAAATAATTTCAATCATAGTCACACTATGCTATGAACACTTACTTTATATGTTTTTTTGGGATAGTTCACTACATCCCTTAGAACACTTCCAATGACTGACCCCAGTTTATCGATCTGGTAGATGAATTACATAGTTTATCAGCTTGAAGGACTTTTCAATAGATTGGAATTCAATTATTTTTCCATGTGTAGCATGATACTCTTCATCAATTAATCCCTTAATGGATACACTTTAACTCACTGATCAAACAACCTGGAGATACAAAACATGAAATTAGCTTAACTCTCAACTTGTGCGTAACACCTATTCTTGCAGACATTTTTTGGGATTTTCAAGCAAGATGTTATTCTCTCAACCCTATTGTTTTTTGAGATACCACCATGAATTTAACTTTTCATAGATATACTCGAGAACCATTTTGGGTATAATATTTACAACTTGTAATAGTTTTGCGTGTAAGTATTTCACACGGAAGAGACATCAAATCTTCATTAGAAATGTTATGAGTCCTCAAAGGGTGTAGCCACATATTTATAGATCCATATGACCATATGCACATGTTATTTGAGAAATCAACCCAGTGCATGTAAGCCTAAATTTGATGTTGCATTCAACGCATAAGAGACTTCTGTGAATCCCATGAATTATCCCTATTTTTAAGTGATAAACCCAAAACTCCTCTTTCATGCAACTCATCATTGACCTCGCATTTGGATTGTGAAATGCTTCATCAAAAAAACTAATCTTATGTACGATTCATTACTTTTCAATACTTTGATGCGATGATCAAAAAAACACCATGGAAACACATTTTATTTGATCCATCAACCATGTTCACAACTTCATTTACCAAAAAAATATTTTTACATTAAATAAACTTTTCACCAAAAAATTTGGTAAACATTGAAAAATGACACCACTTTCAACACTGTTTTCATCTTGTACCACAAGACCACTTTCCTAGAAAACTCCATAATCAACCCATTTTGGATTAAAAAAACAAAAACTAGTTCCATTTTTAGATATGAAATTCCTTGGTTCTGACATTATGTTAATTTGGCGAGGTTGTAATGTCCAATGTTTTTGCGTGGGTCGAAATTACCATCATTTTTAAAATTTAAGTGTGGTGGGTGAATCAACGTGAATTATTAGACATGGAATATAATTCATAGAGTTGAGATGTTCAATGATACATTTTTATAATAATTTTAAGGACTATTGAGTACCTTTGGATTTTGGATGGGTTTTAGGAATGTTATTCCCCAAAAAAAATCAAAAGTAATTGGCAGAAGGAAATAGTTTAATTTAATTATGAAGCCTTAAATATTAAACCATGTGAGTTATTCGTATCTATTCATAGAGGTAGCACAAGGGTTTCTCATGTTTTTTTAGAAAATAATTCATATCTTGTGTCATGACCAAATACAAACTGGGGATCGAGCTACAACTACCTAAATCCCACCTCCATAGGAAAGTGGGTGGTGGAAAGTGCCGATGGCCTAACTAACTTAAGGAGGATGTTTCCTAAGAAACTAAACCCAATAAAAAAGCCAAATCAATAAAAATTTTCAGAGGGAAAATGTAAAATATGCAACATAACTATAAAGTTAACCAAACAAACATGAACCTCTAAACAGTATAAGAGTACAGTAGTATACTCTGAAATGTGAAGGGGAAAATACACGCCCAAATAGAAATATGTCCCATACTATCAAAAATATAAATGAGTAAAGAGTTGAGAGATCCCATGTCCTCTATCCCATGTTATGATGAACATACATTGTTTAAGTATCTAGTATCCCTAAGCACTTCTGTAGTCAAATTCGACCTGTCCATCATCGAAAAAATATACGACTTGTGTCAGAAAAAACCATGTTGGGGTGAGTGTATACATATCTAGTATAACACATCTAAAGGGGTGAAGGGGGAGTAGTATGTTATAAAACTGAAGAGGGAAATGTGAAATAGTTATGAGCAACTCAATAATTGATTGAAAGTAAGCTCATCCAATATTAAAAAGATAAACATGGTGAGTAAATGAACTACCTGTCAAAACAGCTCCACCTATAGCTGGAAGGTGGACTCATCCAACCATGATATGCTAGATACAAAAGCAAGTGACATACCCCATGAGTCTTCACCTATCCTAGAAGGATTATATCTAATTCTAAATTTTGAATCAATAAAAAATAATATATATATATATATGTATATATATTTGCAATGTCAATGATTCCAAAATGAGGTAGTAAGGGGATCTCCATCTCATAAATGAACATAAGATGAATAGTCACCAAAAGTTCCAAAATTATTCCCACAATGATTCCAAACAGCTCACATTTCTTCTATAAACACAAATATCTAAGGAACTCATTAACCAAAACTCAATACTATCTTCTTGGGTTGTCACTAACTTTCACAGATAGTTTTAGGTCACATCACAATAAAGATTCTTGGTGGGGAATGTGTCCCTCTTCTTTATGAGTCCAAAGCTATGGAGAAACCCATATCATCATTGTTCTTCATAGTTGAGGGGGAAAACTCTAGGTAAAGATCCCATTCCCTTTATGATGGGTGGGACCTATAGTGATAGTCACATAAGATCTTTAAATCCCATTACTACTAGAGGCTACCACTTAGGATGGTCAATCGGGAGCTCCACTACACAGTCTTACTAGAGGGTATGCCGAGTATGTTAATCAAGAAACTCCAATGCCTAGCCCTAATATAGGGTAATCCAAGACTATTTAGGAACACCAATGCCTAGCCCAGCTATATTCTAAGATAGAAAGATCATTGGGGAAAACCAAAACCTAGCCCTACTATAGGTTAAGCCCAGAATGTTAGGGAACTCCACATCCCAGCCCTGCAGGTGAGTAACTCGAAAAGATCTGGTGATGATGTACGATCATTGACATTAAAACGTGTCACCTCAGTGAATCATGATCATAAAATATTGAATCGTATCTCAAAATACACAAAGGTGGGAATGGTCAAATTCTATAAAAAACATTCAAGAAATTTCATTCACTTTTCTCAATAGGACACCCGGTGAAAAAGTATCATTTCACCACATCATGCTCAGACAACATCTCGTGGACCTGAGCAATGAGTCCAAATTAAATACACAATTTTGTTGATGAAACATCTTCCTAAATTTTAAGGTATTAGTTTCATAGGTGGTTCTTCATTCCAACACCTTATGAGAGAGATATTTTAGATACAAGATTCTGTAATAACAATATTTTTATTATTATCGGGCATTTTGTTTACCTAATAAATGAGTTTGAAAATGTTATCCAACATCAGTCACAAAAATACTATCTCAATTTTAGGATCACATTATCATTGACTATTCATCAAACAAACTCTTCAATTTAAAGATAAAACTAATATAAGACTATTTAATATCAATTTATATTTTATATCTTATATCTCATATCTTATATTTTATATCTTATATCTCATAGATAATATCTTGTATCTATTATATTATATCATACATCTTATATGTTATATATTATATATGATTTTTAATATTTTATTTATTATATCTAAAACCAAAAAATTGAGTATCCCTGTAATGAAATTATGCCACATCTATGATTATCTTGGTAATACATTATAACATTATTGACCTGAGATAAATTTGAGTGCCCGATTGAGCCCTGTCTTGACCAAAAATGTTGATCTGGGACTATAGGGATCTAACCCAAGAAAAACATAATGAATTGGGAGAAAAACGAACCATAAACTAAAGGTTTAAACATCACCAATAAAGCGTTCTTGGTTAGGGATCTAGAACCGGGCATGAGTGTTATAAAATTGATTAAACAATATGAGATCCAGTAATTGGGCTCTTGAAAAGTTCATCAAAATATTAGAGTCAAACCAGAAATAATGATATACTCAATGTTTTAATATAAATATATAATAATAATAAATTTTCATTACTACCACTTTTTGGGATCGATTGATGGTGGAGAACATGCCTGTGTAATGATTGGAATAAGCTAAGGCATTTATTTCATCATGATATGATCAAACCTGATGTTCTGTCATCATCCATCTCCATTAACCAAAGGGAGGTTCCCATGAAAATGGATTACAAAAACTCTGAGGCCAACCCTAGAAAATTTCCATTAATGGTATATGTATTGAAATAATTTTAGGTCAAATGAATCTAATTAATTATTTAATTTAACTAAATAAATAAAATTAATGCATCGTCAATGAGCGAGGGGTTCAAAATTTCCATGATCACTCATTTTATATTTCCCCAATTGAAATCACTACATTCCAAACCCAAAATTGGACTCATATATCCAATCTAATCAACCATTTCGGATTTATACACTTATTTAATTAAACATGTGCGCACAATATAAAATATGGTGAATATTTCTATTAAATAATTTTTGGGCACATCTTGTCTCAAATTCACACTCCTTCATAATTCATAGCTCTCATTTTATATTGCACCTATGGAAATAACTACATTCCAAACCCAAACATGGTCTCTTATATCCAATCTAATCAACCATTTCAAATTTATACACTTTTTAAATTAAACCTATGTGCAAAATATAAAATATGGTTAATATTTCTATAAAATCATTTTTGGGAACATCTTGTCTCAAAATCATACTCCTTCATAATTCATAGCTCAAGAAATATACATACATACATAGATATATATATATATATATATATATATTTATTTAAAAGTATTACATAGTAAAAAGGGGACTCTACATCATTCCGTTATTCAAGATATTGCTCCCCCAAAAAGTAAAACATGGAAAAACTCAGGATATTGAGTCCCCATGTAACACCCCAAGATTTCATAGTGTGTTATTTCTTCAAAATAATTCAATAACTTGCACTACACGCAACACCGAGTTAAAGCGCACCATGACTTACTAAACTAGCTATTATGAATAGTAATACCTACTTTTTGAAATTTTATAAATTCTATCTCTCAAAATGGACTTAATTTTTGGATTTGGAATATCAAAATTAGCCGGGGGTTAAATTTTAGTATTTCTTGGATAACATTAATATTTTGATGAATAGTGAAAATTACTAAATTTTAATTAAAAACAAATTTTTTAATCAAAATAATTAATAGTGATAAATTATTAATTTGAGTGGTTTTAAAGTATAATTAGAATATATTTTTACCATTTTATCCAATGGTGTTCATTAAAATTAATTTCACTTTGAAATTGGACCGAAACAATTGTCAATCTTTTGATATATATTGTTTCTTAAAAACACGTTATTTTTTGTGAAAACGTGAATTAATTATAAAATTAATTAATGCAACTTATATGTTTGGAATTTTGTAAAATAGACAGAATTTTTGAATTCGGAATATCAATTATAGCTTAGGGTGAAATTTTGGCATTGTTCTGAAAAACTTCAATTTTTGATGAATAACGAAACTACTAAGTGGTAGTTAAAAAAAATGAATTTTTCATAAAACATAATTTTGCCGATTTTGTGAATGGAATTTCTAAAATCCAAGAGACAAATTTAATATCAAGAAGTAAAATGTGGTTCAATGAGATGAAAATAATATTTGGTGAATAGTAACTTTTACTTTTATTTACCACGGTTAAAAGTAAATAGGGTAATTAAGGGTAGAAATGCTATTAATATTACCCTAACAGATGTCCTAATTCTATTGGACAAGTGTATTTCGACCAAAAAAAAACATTAGGAATAAAATATTATCATTTAGGTCCACTTGTATTAGATTAGGACATTTATTATTATTTAATTCAAAGAAGAGTTAAAATAGTTTAAATGAAAGTTTATTTACTAAAGCATTTTTAATATAGGGTTATACATAAGATAAATTATATTTTCAATATTAATTAAAAATATAATAATATTCCCTACATAATGATATTATATTTATAATTTTTAGACATTAAATAATTAAATTTATTAATGACAGAATGATGATGCAGTAATTACCATAATAGTGACAAATTAAAAAAATTGATATTATAAATACCCAAATAAATATAATTTGAGACTTTTAATTAATTTAACTAATTTTCTAGGATAATATGACATATTAGGATTTATTTAATTGACTTTTTTTTGAAGTAATCATTCTGTTATGAGTTTCCAAAAAATCAACTATTGAATAGTGTCAAAATTGACATAAAAGAGTTTTTAAAACAAATATTATATTATTAATTGATATTAAATTCTTAAAAATCTAAGGTTCGGTCAAGAGTCTTATATCATGATACTTGTATCATTAATGTACCACTTTCGGGTCTCTTGGATGTATATAGTATGTTTATTAACTATATAATATAAAAATAAAAAGTGACATGGAAAATGTCAAACTAATTAACTAAGAGTTAAAACTAAAAGATAAGGTTAATATAGTAACCCAAACCTGTCTAAATTATATTGGTTGAATGGTTTTCTACCTATCCCCACCTTAACCTTTGAATAATAAACTTTGGAGCCATTAGAAACCGAATATTAATTTATTATAAATTAATATTTCTAGCTTTTCCAAAGGTTCCCCTCACCCCTCTTATAAAAGGGAACTCCCCCTTCTCATTACTTCACACATTAAAAGCCTTTTGGTTCGGACAAACTCTGCCCCAATACTCTCTCAACTTCCCTCACTACATCCTAGAGGCCTTAGTTTGGTCAGAAAGGCAACCTAAGGATCCCTTTTGATCAAATCCAAAGGAAGAACCCGAAGAAGAGGTAATGTTTTCACCACCTTTTTTCAAAGTCATTTCTTCTTCCACTTCTTATTTATTTGTTATTACCATTATAAAATAATAAATCCAGTATATTATATATACTATGATGTTATTATAAATATGTTATAACCATATTCATTATTCTATCCACTCTTTGAATAACATGTCACCATACGTGCGTACGTACGACTTACCGTCTCCACGTCGTGGTGTAATTGTTATTAAATATATTATTATTTGGATTGGTATAATAATGAGGTGTAACTAATTTAAATAATAAATATAACATTATAATGATTCTTTATATATGATATAATATCCAATTATATATTATTTTAATATCAAAAGAATGATATTTTCACTCGTGCGTACGTACGGACTACCGTCTCCACGAATGCGATGAGATTAATTCTCCATCATATCCAATCAAGTATAATTATCATTTGATGATTTAAAAATAATGTTTAAGGACTTTATATCATTCTGAATATGAAAAATATACAACCTAACCATTAAAAACATGGCTTACATAACAAAACATAAAAAAGAAAACGAGTAAGTTAACACCTGAAACGACGATAATACTAAGATATTATTAACAAAGAAATGTTAAAAGATCATATATGATATAATATTAATATATATGATTCTTGTATAATTTAATAACAATTATTTCCACATTATACAGGAGGTTAACCTACCCCAACCAAGTAAAAGTACAAGGTAAGGGTTTATTTCACAATCTCTTCATTATCCGAGGTTGTTTATACGCAATTATCTACTGGGATATCATTATCATCTACATCCATGTTTCTTCGAAATGTATTTCAAAAAAAAATTACTATTTACAAATCATATGGGATAAAGTAATTT
This sequence comes from Viscum album, assembly GCA_963277665.1. Taxonomy (NCBI): domain Eukaryota; kingdom Viridiplantae; phylum Streptophyta; class Magnoliopsida; order Santalales; family Viscaceae; genus Viscum; species Viscum album. The sequence goes on along the minus strand of OY728152.1, from coordinate 1,928,043,654 downwards.
ATACCGTTATGTGTTTTTAAAGGAATCTTTCCGTCATTTTCCAGACAAGGAACTTTTTACCTTTCGACAAATTTCTGGTAAGAATGTTTTTTTTACTTATACGGCGGGTGCGGCTATTTACCGCCGTTATAAAATCGTCAAAGCTTCCCTTACATGATTATAACAATATTTTCAAAGTAGATGTTTTATTTTATAATTATGTGACTTTTAAATGATTTCAAAATGAATATTTTAAGAATTTTTGAAAGGTACTCTTTATCAATATCATAATTTTAAATGTTTTAAAGATTTATCTTTCTAATTATTTTTAATTAATGTCCATGTTTTCAAAATGATTTTAAGGATTTATTTATATGTACATGAAGGTTTTGAAATGATATTTATATTCAAAAGTTTTAAAGTGGTATGTTACACTTTGATTCAAAAACCTCTTTTAAATTACTTCCTTTATAAATGTGTGACTTTTCAATGATTTCGAGAAAAGAGATATTTCTCTCAAATAGATTTGATTTTCATCTATGTCAGCATCCTTTGATGTATTTTAAGCTTATTTTAAGTTGATTTATTATGATACAAACTTTTGTATTGTATTGAATGTTTTGTGATATGTTTGACTGTGGATGTGCTATTTTTATACCATTCATGGTTTATGGTGAAAATATTGACATTTCATATGCTAGTTTTAATATGAATGTTTATGTTATGTTTAAAACTATTCATATGGGAATACATTGGACTAAATATGTGACGGGTGGAGCCCGCTATTGCTCATCGATGCACCGGTTGGCCTCATGAGAAAAACTAGTTTCTTGGCACAAGGCCTTGGCAAAATCTTATTTGTAGTCTTGGCACGAGTCCTTGGCTATGTGGTTATGATAGTATGGCATTATGAATTCCATCATTAAGAAAGTGGTTATTGATATTGCATGTGATTATTCGATTAGTAGAATATCCATGTGAATAATTAAATGGCATTATTTCATTTTACATTTGCCATACTATGTTGAAGTTCAAGTTTAAAAGGATTTTGTTTTAGTTATACATTGCATTAAATGTTTATTATTATTTATGAAAGTTTCCTCTTTATTGTTATCCTTACTGGGCATTTTAGCTCACCCCTTTTCTATGTTTTATTTTTCCCAGGATGTGAAGAAGTAATTTATGCATGACCTGCATAGATAGTTTGTGGGGATATGAGAGTGGAATATGGAGACAATATATTGGTGTTTCTTTTCACTTATTGATGTAATGTAAAACTTTATGAATATATCTATGTTTCCAAGGCTACTAAAACAATCAGTATTTCGAGATTTGATCTTTCTCATGATCATGACAATGTTATGTAATAATGCACCAACTCTGGGTAACTGGGGTCGGGGCATTACAGTTGGTATTAGAGGAAGTTTAGTACAAACCTTAGAAGCTAGATTTAGATAAAATCTGATTATAGCACATACACCTAAGATGGACATTGAGGATTAGTATAGAAGAACTTCCTATAATTTTGGTATTGTAGATATTTTGTGAGTTTTCCAAGAAATACATCCCTATCTGGATACGAGCAGGTAGAGGCGGCTCTGGCACAACTGTACCTAGAGGTAAAACCTGAAAACACTGCTTTGAGCTAGACTCGAATGGGAACTGGTGCACGACAATGGGCCTTGCTGCACTCTTGGTTACGACACTCCTGGGGGATATTCTTAGGATAATTCTCATTTTCTATACAAACCATTATTAAGGGTTTATGAGTATATACTTCCTCAAAGGAGACATTTTTATGATTATGTATTAAATCCATAAACTATTTAATTTATGTTATGTGTTTTACAAGTTTGGGATTAGGTATTGTTATTCATAAACTAATCTAGTGTATGCCATTGTTTAGAAATGGCACCTAGTAGACGGAATGATAACTCCAGCAATGCACATGATCCAAAGAGAAAGAAGGATCATATATTTCATGGTCTTAAGACAGAATTTATAAGTGAAATAGTCTCCCATGTATTATCATCACATGGAGAAATAATATCATGTGTTGATAAGATAAGTAAAGAGTTTATTGAGTCCTATGTATTTTAAGGGAAGCAAGAGAATAAAAGGATGGAAGAGAGAAATATGGATAATGGGAAGAGGTTAAAAAAGAATTTTCCCATATGTGATAACTGTGGGAAGAAATAGCATTGGACTTGCCTGAAAGGAATGGGAGTTTGTTATAACTGTGGAGGAAAATTGAACAAAGCACGTGACTGCAGGGGTAAGAAAATGGTTTCAAATGTATAATGCTTCATTTGCTAGGAGTTTGGACACTACACGAACCTATGTCCCAGTCATCAGACTATGCCGCAAATGATGCTATTGGATAATAATCAAGTTATGATACTACCACAGCTGAAGAGGAATGATTAGAGTTCTTATGTTGATTATGTCAATTAAGTGTTGTATCAAAAATATACTTGTTATAATAATTATGGTGTATATAAGGATTGTACTACAATACTATTTCATTAAGGACTTGAGATTGTGTGGAACAATGAAAAGTGACTCAATAGCAGGAAAATTTTTTGGAAAATATATGGTTTAGAGAATGATAAACCATAATATATTTCTAATACCGAGGTAGTGATTTTCGAATAATACATGATTGATTTGGATAAATTATATTGGATATTCTTGACTACCATGAAACTGATTAATGATATGTATATTCCATCATTGTTTGGGTTTAAAACATTTTTGGATTGAAGGAGTATATCTATTATTCTTTATGGAATAAGGGATCATGAATTTAATCAATAAGGTTTTATGGTAATTCAGGATGTTGCAGTGTTTTAAAAGAATACCTGATGAAGGTGTTCACATGTTATTACGCAGAAAAAAGTATCTTTATTGTGTTTACCTTCCCTATAAATTTTGGAATGATGTATTTTGGATAGTTCTAGTTTGGATTATATTGTATTTCCATAAAAGGATAACCCAGAGGACGGGTGGCAACCCGTCACGTCTGACAAGGTCGTGAGACTTGAACCCACAACCGAAGGGCGACAAGGGTGTATCACCTACCACTGACCCACATGATGTCCTGGATTGAATAATGTCTTTTTTAATGGTTTTTCTAGATGAATTATAAATTCATTTTTTAACCCTATAAGAATAGGATAAATAGAATATTATTTTTAAGTTCTTTTATCTTTTAGAGTGAAAGATGAGTATGTGGTAGAAATTAGTTAAAGGATGGAACTCTACTTGTCAAGAATATATTTTTTCTTCTTCTATTATTCTATGAATAAATTAATTCTTATACTTTATTTAAGGAATCCTAAAACAAAAAATGTGTTATCCTAATACCCTATGTTTTGTTGAACCGATGGTATTTCGAATCATCATAGATTGATGAATTTAAAGACCTCAATTTTAAACTTGTTTGTAATTGATGACCTCAATAACTACCTATAAATATTTACATTTTTCTTCCATGTATATGTCTCTAATTTCCACCAATGTTCTCCTAATTGAGATCATAATTTGGTGGTGACCCTTTCATTTCTCTTTTCCTCATATTAAGACTAAATTTTAGTAACCCAATTTCCGATGTGGGTTTTCCCACAAAGATATTTTTTTATTTTCAGCCTTTTATTTTTGAAGAACAATTTCAAATTGCGAGGACTCAATTTATTTAAGGAGGGGAGAATGTAACACCCCAATATTTCATAGTGTGTTATTTATTCAAAATAATTCAATAACTTGCACTACACGCAACACTGAGTTAAAGCGCACCATGACTTACCAAACTAGCTGTTATGAATGGTAATACCTAATTTTTGAAATTTAATAAATTCTATCTCTCAAAATGGACTTAATTTTTGGATTTGGAATATCAAAATTAGCCTAGGGTTAAATTTTAGTACTTTTTAGAAAACTTTAATATTTTGATGAATAGTGAAAATTAGTAAATTTTAATTAAAAACTACTTTTTTAATCAAAATAATTAATAGTGATAAATTACGAATTTGAGTGGTTTTAAAGTATAATTAGAATATATTTTTACCATTTTATACAATGGTTTTCATTAAAAATAATTTCACTTTGAAATTGGACCTAAACAATTGTCAATCTTTTGATATATATTGTTTCTTAAAAACACACAATTTGTTGTGACGACGGGAATTAATTATAAAATTAATAAATGCAAAAAATATGTTTGGAATTTGGTAAAATAGACACCATTTTTGAATTCAGAATATCCATTATATCTTAGGGTGAAAGTTTGGCATTGTTCTGAAAAACATCAATTTTTGATGAATAGTGAAACTACTAAGTGGTAGTTAAAAAAAACTGAATTTTTCATAAAACATAATTTTACCGCTTTTTTGAATAGAATTTGGAATATCCAAGAGACACTGTTAATATCAAGAAGTAAAATGTGATTCAATGAGATGAAAATAATTTTTGCTGAATAGTAACTTTTTACTTTTATTTACCACGGTTAAAAGTAAATAGGATAATTAAGGGTAGAAATGATATTAATATTACCCTAACACATGTCATAATTCTATTTTACAAGTGTATACAGACCAAAAACAACCTTAGGAATAAAATATTATCATTTAGGACCACATGAATTAGATTAGGACATTTATTATTATTTAATTTAAAGAAGAGTTAAAATAGTTAAAATCAATGTTTATTTACTAAAACATTTTTAATATTGGGTTATACATAAGATAAATTCGATTTTAAATATTCCTTAGAAAGATAATATGATTCCCTAAATAATTTTATTTTATTTATAATTTTTAGACATTATATAATTTAATTTATTAATGACCCAATGATGATACAGTAATTACCATAATAGTGACAAATTAAAATAATTGATATTACAAATACCCAAATAAATATAATTTGAGGCTTTTAATGAATTTCACTAATTTTCTAGGATAATATGACATATTAGAATTCATTTAATGGACTTTTTTTGATGTAATAATTCTGTTATGAGTTTCGCAAAAATCAACTATTGAATAGTGTCAAAATTGACATAAAAGAGTTTTTAAAACGAATATTATATTATTAATTGATATTAAATTCCTAAAAATATAAGGTTCGGCCAAGAGACTTATATCATGATAGGTGTATCATTAATGGACCACTTGGGGGTCTCTTGGATGTATATAGTATGTTTATTAACTATATAATATAAAAATACAAAGTGACATGGTAAATGTCCAACTAATTAACTAAGAGTTAAAACTAAAAGATAAGGTTAATATAGTAACCAAAACCTGTCTAAATTCTATTGGTTGAATTTTTTTCAACCTATCCCCACCTTAAACTTTGAATAATCAACTTTGGAGACATTAGAAACCGAATATTAATTTATTATAAATTAATATTTCTAGCTTTTCCAAAGGCGCCCCTCACCCCTCTTATAAAAGGGCACTCCCCCTTCTCATTACTTCACACCATCAAAGCCTTTTGGTTCGGCCAAACTCTGCAAAAATACTTATAAAATTCCCTCAATACAACCTATAGGCCTTACTTTGATCAGAAATCCAACCTATGGAGCCATTTTGATCAAATCAAAAGGGAGAACCCGAAGAAGAGGTAATGTTTTCACCACCCTTTTTCAAATTCATTTATTCTTCCACTTCTTCATTATTTTTTATTACCATTATAAAATAATAACTCCAGTATATTATATATACTGTGACGTTATTATAAATATGGTACAGCCATATTCAGTATTCTATCCACCCTTTGAATAACATGTCACCATACGTGCGTATGTACGGCTTACCGTCTCCACGTTGTGGTGTAATTGTTATTCAATATATTATTTTTCGGATGGGTATAATAATGATGTGTAACTCATGTAAATAATAAATATATCATGATAATGATTCTGTATATATGATATAATATACAATTATATATTTTTTTAATATCAAAAGAATGATATTTTCGCTCGTGCGTACGTACGAACTACTGTCTCCACGAACGCGATGAGATTCATTCTCCATCATATCCATTCAAGTATAATTATCATTTGATGATTTAAAAATAATGTTTAAGGACTTGATATCATTCTGAATATGAAAAACATACAACCTAACCATTAAAAACATGGCTTACGTAACAAAACATATAAAAGAAAATGAGTAAGTTAACACCCGAAACGACGATAATACTAAGATATTATTAACAAAGAAATGTTAAAAGATCATATATGATATAATATTAATATATATGATTATTGTATAATTTAATAACAATTATTTCACAATTATACAGGAGGTTAACCTACCCTCATCCAAGTAAACTACAAGGTAAGGGTTTATTTCATGATCTTTTCATTATCCGAGGTTGTTTATACGCAATTATCTACTGGGATCTCTTTATCATCCAAATCCATTTTCTTAGAAATGTATTTAAAAAAAATTACTATTTACAAAGAATATGGGTTAAAGTAATTTATACCCTTATGTGTTTTTAAAGTAATCTTTCAGTCGTTTTCCAAACAAGGTGCTTTTTACCTTTCGACAAATTTAAGGTAAGAATGTTTTTTAACTTATACGGTGGGTGTAGCTATTTACCGCCGTTATAAAATCGTCAAAGCTTCCCTTACAATATTATAAGAATATTTTCAAATTAAATGTTTTATTTTATAATTATGTGACTTTTAAATGATTTTAAAATGAATATTTTAAGAATTTTTGAAAGGTACTCTTTATCAAGATCATAATTTTAAATGTTTTAAAGATTTATCTTTCTAAATATTTTTAATTAATGTCCATGTTTTCAAAATGATTTTAAGGATTTATTTATATGTACATAAAGGTTTTGAAATGATATTTATATTCAAAAGTTTCAAAGTGTTATGTTACACTTTGATTCAAAAACCTCTTTTAAATTACTTCCATTATAAATGTGTGACTTTTCAATGATTTCGAGAAAAGAGATATTTCTCTCAAATAGTTTTGATTTTCATATATGTCAACATCCTTTGATGTATTTTAAGCTTATTTGAAGTTGATTTATTATGATACAAACTTTTGTATTGTATTGAATGTTTTGTGATATGTTTGACTGTGGATGTACTATTTTTATACCATTCATGGTTTATGGTGAAAATATTGACGTTTCGTATGCTAGTTTTAATACGAATGTTTATGTTATGTTTAATCCTTTTCATATGGGAATGCATTGGACATAACATGTGACGGGTGGAGCCCACTATAGCTCCTCGATGCATCGGTAGGTCTCATGAGACAAACTAGTGTCTTGGCACAAGGCCTTGGAAAAATCTTATTTGTAGTCTTGGCACGAGACCTTGGCTATGTGGTTATGATAGTCTGGAATTATGCATTCCATCATTATGAAAGTGGTTATTGATATTGCATTTGATTATTCGATTAGTAGAATATCCATGTGAATAAGTAAATGGCATTATTTCATTTTACTTTTTCCATACTATGTTGAAGTTCAAGTTTAAAAGGCTTTTGTTTTAGTTATACATTGCCTTAAATATTTATTCTTATTTATGAAAGTTTCCGCTTTATTATTATCCTTACTGGGCATTTGAGCACACCCCTTTTCTATGTTTTATTTTTCCCAGGATGTGAAGAAGTAATTTATGAATGATCTGCAGGGATAGTATGTGGGGATATGAGTGTGGAATATGGAGATAATATATTGTTGTTTCTTTTCACTTATTGTTGAAATGTAAAACTTTATGAATATATATAGTGTTTCCAAGGCTACTAAACCAATCGGTCTTTCGAGATTTGATCTTTATCATGGTCATGCCAATGTTATGTAATAATGCACCAACTCTGGGTAACTGGGGTCGGGGCGTTACACCCCACATTGACCTCCCATGCCCAGGAACTCTCATGCATGTTTCTGGGTTGCCACAACATACCAACCAATGGGATGGTTCTTCCACCCATGGACCTCTATTGTTGATCCTTGATCTCCACTAGGTGATACGTAATGTTTTATCAATCCTATATGTATATCTCAACAAATTCAATGAAATTAATAGGGTCATTTACATATCTCCTTATTTGTGACACATGGGGGACATCGTGCACCTGATGCAGCTGTAAGGGTAGGGAGAGGCAACAACCAACCTCTCCAACTCATTGCATGATCCTGAATGGCCTGATGAACCTCGTGTACATATTCCCTCCACAAATGAACCTCCAAAATCCTCATCATGGGAATATTGGTAGGAAAACATATTATCCCTACAATAAATCCAATGGACTATGATGATAGTCTTCATAGGATTTCTATATGCTCTGGATCATCCTCATCTACTCTCGGAAGACAAGGAATTTCTCTAATTTCATTTGCAACAACTCTGTTCCCCTAAGAGATGTGTCACAATCCTATTTCTACCATAAGGGTTTCTTACTATGTCTCCCATATGGGGACTCAAAAGGTTCCAGGATGATGGTATATTGGTAGCTATGGTGTACACAAAATCATCCAAGAGAAGGTGATCATCCTAGCATTAGTGGAAGTATAACACCCAAGCCTTCAGACTATCCTCTAGATTCTGCATAGTGTTCTTGGTCATCCCATCAAATTGGGATGATAGAATTTAGTCACCCACATCTGGGTCCCAAATTCCTCCTACAGGCATCTCCACAATCATGAAATAAACCAAACATCACAATTGGTGATAACAATTATGTGAACCTTTTGGAGGCAACTGATATCCAGCATATACAAATTCCCCAAAATCTCCACCAAAATCTTCTCCCTAATAGAAAAAGGTGTGAAAACTTCATGAGTTTGTCAACTATCAACCAGGTAACATCATGGCTCTTCTTTCTGATAAGAATACCTATGATAAAGTCTATGGATATCTAATCCCACTTCCACTATGGGATCTGAAGGGGACACAAAAAAACCTACCAAAAATGGTCCTCAACCTTTACTTTTTGATAGGTGGGGAACTAAGAGACAAACTTAGCTCTTATTTATCGCTTGCTGGGCCACTAAAGTTTCCACTACAGGTCTCTATACATTTTACTGACACCGGGTTTTATAGCTAGGGGAGGAGTCTGGAACTCCTGCATAACATCCTCCCACATCATTACTAGAACCAATATTCTCCCCTAGAACAGGATAACATGATTCCCTCCTTCAAAATATCCATCCTGTACATTATATATGGATAACCGATCACATTATACCATCAAGATAATGTCACCCAATTAGTACTATCTAAGACACTCAATATGAGAAGTATTCAAAACCATTGATTAATGAAAATTTGCACCATCCTTCTCCACCATGGTCTGTTGTAGGGAAGAAAACTTCTCTAAATATTCCAGCATTAAGAAAGAATAATACTTCCCACTATGAGAATATGCCACAAAAATTCACTTCTAATGAGTACATAATATATTAATGTCATAATCCTATAGGAAATCTAACTAGAATCATTTTCTTAGGCTTAGGTTTCTCTATTGGAAGTCGTAGGTAATAATTAGGTGGTTTGAGTAAACTACAAAGAAATGTACCAGAAGATAGTGTGTCAAAATCCATGAGGTGGAGACTACCACTACCAGCTCTAGGTATGGAGTTACATAGTTCTACTCAAGGGGTCTCAACTGCCTCAACCCATATGTGATAGCTTCTTATTGCTACATCAACATGCAACCGAGCCCATCTCATGAGGCATTTTAATACCGAACAAACTCCACACCCTCCTCTAGTATTCTCCACACTTTAACACTCTTTATAGTCACCCTAAACTCCAAAAACGTCCTATGGAACTGATCATATAAGGTAAATAGATTCACCTTCCATTTCTGGGAGGTCAAAGGGGTTCTGATTTTGGATAAGCTTACTAAAAACCTACTATAGTACCCTTTCAAGCCATGGAAGCATTGTAACTCCAATACATTCTTTGGTGGATCTCATGCAAGAAATTCTTGGATCATTGCTGGATCCATGAATGATCCTTATTCAGAAAGGAAACTCCCCAGAAAGTGACCTTTATGTATCCAGAACTAGAACTTGGGGAGATTTCTATAATGCTAGTGTTATCGAAGAATTTCTAGGACCATCCTCATGTGATCTAAAAGGATCTCCTCTATTACTAAGTATATGAGTATATAATTAATGACTACAAAAAACCATTCCAATTATGGATGGAAGTATTGGTTCATCAATGCCATAAACTCAATGGGGGAATTAGTCTCACCAAAGGGAATCACTAGAAAAAACGTAGTGTTTGTAGACACATCAGAATGATAACATTATAATTTCAGCCTCATGAACGTGGAACTGGTTTTAGTCGGATCTGAAATCGGTCATTGAGAACCATCTCACTCTTCAAAAATGATCAGAGAGATCATCAATTCTTGAAAAGGGTACTTGTTCTTTATCATGTCATGGATCAGACAATGATAATCCCACAAAACCATAATCTCCAATCCACACTTATCCCGAACCACAATAGGGATTCCCAAAGGGACATGATGGGTCTAATGAAACCTTTTTCACAGAGGTCCTCCAACTAGAATTGTAGATCCATTTGCATTATATGTGTATTCCGATATTCCGTATACTATATCATGGTATTCCTAGGATATTTTCCAATGAAAAACTACAAATCATGCATCAGATGTAGTCCTAGATCATCTTCGAGGAAGATTCCCATATAATCCTTCAAAACTGAAGGGACATGTATTCTTGAAGATCCCACTACACCAAGAGATACATTTTCCAAATAATGCATATGAATCTGACTTATATACAATCACAATAAAACTGAGATTAAAACATGGATTGATATTTTATACATAATATTAATTCATAGGGTTACATTATTAAAAAATGGTCACATGTGAACCTATCTTCTCCAAGAGACAGATCGCACTGCTCACAGATGAACGATACAGAAGAGTCATTCTTTGTAGGAACCTCATGATGATGTTGTTGTGATAGTTCCTCTACTAGGAGCTCCTACTCCTACACCGTGAGCATCAATATAAAATAATAACCAGAACTTGTGTGTAGTAATTCCGAGGAAAGAGTATAATAAACATAGATCAAACCCCTGATCATATCAGGTTATGTATGATCATAAGCATCCAAAACATGCATCTATCCACTGCCCTAACCACCACCTCCCAAATCCTGACATGGGTCGTCTGGTGGTGGCAGTTGAAGGACCTCATAATGCGATCCTCCACCTACATCTCCTCTGACTCCTCTACCAGCTCCACATTTATGAGGACTACCATGTCCTTGCCTCGGAGATCCTTGATCATGACACTACCTCTACCATGGTGCTCTATCAGCTATCATCCTAGGTTGATGAAAACATCTTTTCAGGAAGTCTCGTGACATGTTACCCTTCGAATAAAATTCATAACGATGACACTCCATAGGTTTCTTGAGTGATCCACACTACCCCTACAATATATGACCATATCCCTGAGCCTTCTGACGAAAGGGTCTCCCATGCCGAGATACTATCGACTATAAATCTCTATATCTAGAAGATGTCTCTACTCCACTATGCCCGCTACCATCAATAACAATGTGGAGTCCCTCAGATAAAAAGATCTATGTCACTAAAACCCTTTCCAGCACATTAACATAGGTTCAGATGCAAAAGGGACCTACACTAGCACATATCACTCGGTATAGTGCATACTCAAAATTCGGTTCTTAAAAGTAGAAATCCCCAACAATGTTAAAGGAGCAGCATGTAAGGTATGTAATCCTTACCATGTACTCAGCCACCATCATCCCTCTCGGATGAAATTCCAAAAACTCATGGATCTGAAATAAAAATTAGAATGATGGGTTATAATCATCATGACATAGCTCATGGAAGTCATCCCATGAGAGTATCGACTCATCATGTATATATGTAACCAAGCTCGAACAACATCAAATTTTTATGTGGAATATTTTGGATTCAAATGATACCACCTAATCCATTGTGGTATGAAAATTCTTTGAATATCGGTACCGCCAACTCTATCCAATCCACTAATGCCAAAGGATTTGGTTCACTACGGAACCCAATCAGTCTTTAACATAAGAGCTCCCAAAACATGAAAATATTGTGTGAAACATTATCCTACCATTATAGGATGATATACTTCTCAATAATTGGAAGTTATTCTACCAAAACAATTGGAGGATGGGGATCAAATGATGGACCCTGAACTGAGGCCTTGTCTCTTATAGGGTCGTCCTCATAAACCGAAGCTGGTATCCTAGAAAGCTATCATTATATAGGCATCTTGAATGTTATCCAGGGGTACCATGACTAGATGAGCACAGAAACACAGACACAAAGACACACACACACACACATATATCCAAAATAGTGTGGATCTTTCCTAAGAAGGTTAAACAAAGACTCAATCCTATAGGATGCATTTAACAATAATCCCTGCAAAAAATTTATTTTCCTTTTGAATCGACAAGTATGTAGTCAAGGTCCTAGTTAATGGATATTTTGATGTCCAATATCATTACTAGAATCCATGGATTGAAATCCACACTTGAGACACTTTGACAGTATTTCCCTAAACCCAACCTATCCTTTTTAAGGGGTAACATCCGAATAACATCCCAATGATTGAAATTTCTTTGATAGTAATCTATCATTACTTGACCAAATTAGGGGCTCGAGATGTAACTATCCTTAGACAACAACCATATAATATAGGGTGGAGACTAACATAGAAGTTATAACTAACTTTGGGAGTCCTTTTACTATGAACCTACACACACACACAACCAAATCAATGAAAATGTAATATGGAGAAAGTAAAAGATGAAACCATGCTATAATGTAAACCAAGAATGCATGAACCTATAAACCGTACAAGAGTAAGGAAGATTGAAATGAAAAGTGAAGGAGAGAAATTCAATCCCAACAAAAAATATGTACTAAACTGTTAAAACCTGAAATGGGTGAACAACTTTTAGAGCTCATCTCCTGTATCCCAAGATATGACCACCATATGTAGTCTAATCATATAGTATCCCTAATATTCTCTAAGGTCATGGTTGACCTATCAATTGTCTACAAAAGATAAACCACATGTTAGCAAAAACCATGCATGGGTGAGTATATAAATACATAGTAGAATGCTCTGAAAGGGGTGAAGGGGGATCCGTAAGAGATACGACTAAAGAAGGAAGCGATAGATAGAACAAGGTACAATAAATGATTATAGCTCAAAATATCAAAAGAGTGAAAGAAATATCATCAATGCTCAAGGGTCTAAAAACGGTGAGTAGATGAACTAACTGTCAAGACTTCACCACATATAGTAGGAGAGTAGACACATCCACCCATGAAAAGATAGACACAGAAGGTGCTTGTGATACCCCGTGCATATTCACCTCTCATGAATTGAGATTATGAAAATACTGTATGTGAATCCAGAATAAATAATATATATATTTATATATATATATAATCAGTCAATGAATCCCCAATGAGAGTTTAAGGGGATCTCCATTTCAAAATGAATCCTCAGAATAAGAGTTGCCAAAATTCACAATATAAGTCCATAAATGATTCCCAACATCCCAAAAAATTCCTTGAATATGCAGTTCTATAGAAGTCATTCACTAAACCCTGATACAATCCTCCTTGGACGAAACTAACTCACCCACACTATTTTATGAGACACCACAAAAATTTCTCTCAACGGGGAATGTGTCCATCTTCCTTATGAATCCAAAGCTACGTCAAAACATGTCTAATCAATGTGCCACATTGTGAAGGGGCCAAAAACACTAGGTAAGGATCCAATGTCCTGGTATGAAAAGAGCTTCCTCCTATTATAGTCACCAATAAACTCCAGTGCCTCGTTTTACTAGAGGTTACCACTTGGGAAGGTCATCAGGGAACTCTGCTGCCCATTACCATTGGAGGGTAAGAGTGGAAAGGTCGTCTAGGTACTGCAATTCCCTACCCTGCTGAAGGTTAAGCCTGGAACATTGAGGAACTCCCCTTCACATCCCTATGAGAGCGTAACTCAGAAATATCATCATGTAATTCCAAAATCCATACATACTGGAGGATAATCCCATAACATCGAGAAACTCCACTTCTCAGTCCTACTAGAGGGTAACTCAGAAAGCTTTGGTGATCCTACATAATCACTACTATCAACAGCTGTATCCACAGTGCCTCATTATTGCAACTTCTTTCATGGTTCTCAAAATCTTCAATGAGGGGAACCATCATATTCTATGTAAAAAATGTATGAGATAGGCTATTCACATATCTCCATCGGAATATAGGTGAAAATGTCACATTCCATCATGTCATGATCAAATGGTCTCTCATTGGAATGAGCCATGAGTCCAAATGAATTACTAGATATTGGTCTTGAAAAATATGCCTATATTTTTGGGGTGTATCCCCACATAAGTTTCATCATTACAAAACTGTATGATGGAGATATGTTAGATAAAATATTATGGAATAATAATAATATTATTATTATTGTGTGTTTGATTGACCAGAGGATCATGTCTGAAAAAGGAATCTAATATCATCTTAAAATAACAGTATCAATTTTAGGATGACATTTTCAATAGTATTTCCTCAAATAGATGCCTTTGTTAAATGATTTAACTGATATAATAGTATTTAACAATGATTTATATCTCGTATATTATATCTCATATTGGGTATCTTATATCTTAAATATAATATATCATATATTTTATCACATATATTTTCTATTTTATCTCATATCTCATTTCTCATATATCATATATTTTATCTTACATCTAAATCCAAAAGATCGAGCATTCATGTACTACAATGATTCTAGTTCTATTATTTTCTTTCCAAACCGTTGTGACATGGTTATTCCGCTGTGAATCTTTAGGCCAGATTGAGCTCGATGATTCCCAACAATATCTATCCAAGGCCGCATATGTCCAACCGACAACGAAAAAGAATAATTATGGGTGAAATTCACCATAAATCATTGTTTTAAATATCACTATTCAACCATTATTGGCTAATGATCATGAATGGGGCACTAGGGATAGAACATTGATTAAAAAATATGAAATCTGTTACTTGGTCTCATTCATAGGTCATAACAAGACGAAGATCAAAGAATGAATAATGAACTCAATATTAAAAACACCAAAAGATGAGTCTTACCTTTATTTTGGATTTATCTTTGGTGAAGAATTCATCCACACAATAATAGGAAGAAGTTGATGTGTTCGTTGCATCCTGATCCAATATGATATGATTTTTCGCCATCGTTCATCATGATTATCAATTGGTAGGAGAAGGAGTTCTCTCCGATAGACTCTAGAAATTGTAAGGCCAACCATTGAAAATTTATGTTATCAATATATCCATAGAAATGGTTTTTTGTTAAATTAATTTAAATAACTAATTTATTTAATTAAATGAATCCACTTAATGAACCGCCAACAAGCGAGGGGTACAAACATCAAACTCTAACTAATTTCATGTCACAACTAGGGAAACCATTATATTCTAGACCCAACTGGGGTTTCATATTTCTGATATCATCAACCATTTAAGAGTTATCCCATTTTTTAATTAACAATGTTCATGAAATATAACATATATTTAATATTTTTTTAAATTTAATTCTGGGAACACCATGCCTTGGAATCACATGTTGTCTTAGTTCCTAGTTCCAGAAATATATATATAAAAATTTCAAAAGCATTACTATGTAAAAACTGGGTCTCTATAGCCTAAATTTATAGTTCCACTTAGTTAGTGTAGGTGCATCTTTAGCACATGGTCTGGCCAAACCGTGAGGCTAGACCATGTGAAATGTTTTGATGGGGTGGCCCTTTGGATAGTGATTTTGAACAATTTGTTCTTGGTTATCCAAGCAATTTGTGTTAATTCTTTACCTATTAAAAAAAGTTGAATATTTTAAAACATACCCTCCCACATTTTAAATATTTTTTTCCTAACATATTTATCGTTTCATATGAACAACATGGGGTCCTCTCCATTTTCTTATTCCACATAGGATTTATCCTCGCTCACTTATCCTAGCTCAAAATGGAATGTCATAGGGTGTGTTATAATGTATAGATATGTCCTTCAATCCCCTCTATTATATTCCCAATTTAAATTTTCATGTTCAATGGTAAATCCATGTGATCACTTTTTCCATTTTTCAAAGAGTTTGTATACAACACCATTTTCGTCTAATACATCTTAAATTAGAGATTGATATTTATCAGGAGAAAACCTATGAATATATGGTAGCTGGTTCCTAAATTTCTCCATAATTGTTTGGGGTATATGGGGTTCATTATTAAATACTCGAGATTTTTTTGTATGGGGGAAACCCGTAATAATATAATGTTTTCTATTAAAATGATATATGGTTATTATTTCATGTTGAAGGGAATTATCGTTCCTCTTGAATTATACTAAGATGGGAATGTGGATTTTTCTTGTGGGTAATGTTTTTCAAAATGATTTATTTTAATAAATTAAATTAGGATATGATTATATGAGTTCCAAGGGATCATGGCAGTCATGGATCGAGACATATGTGGTGATGTTGATCACAAGGATGATGTGGAAATTTTCATCAAGATTTAGATGATGTGGTCATCTAGTTGAGGTCATGTCCCCTGGGACTAGAGATGGTGTTGCAAAGAAGGATTTCGATGTCTGGTTTGCATATGGAAATAACGTTATCTGATGGTATGGAAATAGAGATGTTGTAGATTTCCACCCACTATTGTGGGATGGAGTTTCCATTAGATTTGTGTACTCATAGATTCGAATTAGTCTTGATGGTTTTGACCACTCATTATGGGTTAAGTCATTCATAAATACTGTTACATAGAGGTTGGTGTTGACTATCAATTATGAATGTGGTGCTCAATGGAGAAAGACATGGCTGATGGTGATGGATCATCAGTTGATGATGGTTGAGTCCATAAATTAGAGGAGAAGGATTGAAACATTTCTTATATACCATTGGGATATGATTATTTCAGTATGGATATTTCTATGAAATTGGTTGTCAGGATGTTAAGATGATGAACTTTCATTATATGTGGGAGGAATGATATGATCTTACCATTGGACATGAGGCTGGTAAGATGAATATGAATTTTTTATGGAGATCCCAGGGACCTAGTAAATTTTGATGGGTGTGTAGTGGGGAAACTGATTACTCAATTAGTCTAATGTGAGGTGGAAAATGGCATGAGGTGCTGGTTGAATATGTATGGGATGATCTTGGGGGGATCTCTTGTTATGATAATGTTTTGGTGATTCCTTAGATATAACCCATGATTCCTCAAAACCGCAAATATTTCATTTGAGACATGTGATGTTTGAAAATATATATTTTGGTGAATGTATTAAAACATTTATCATGGTTGGATGAAGTAAGTAAACACTCACTTATGGAATTTGAGCAATAGTGAAGAAGGTTATTTATTTTTATATTCTTGTTGTTTCTCATCATTAATGTATAAATACACTATATATTTATGGATTTTAGACAGGAACATGTTTTTTATGGCATAATGAGTTCTTACTCAATCCAAACATGCCCCCTTCAGGATGCGTTTAAACTTCATGGGTTTGATATTAGGTAGTTTATATGGCTTGTGAGATGGACATTAGTTTTTAGGGATGTACTACTTTAGCATTGGATGGAAATAAGCAGACTAGGTTTTCCCCCTATATCGAGCTTGAACATATTTTTTGTTTTTATATATATGTAATAATATTATTGGACATAGGATACATAAGTTATCTATCTTGTATAACCTTATATTAAATGTGTATTTATTATCAAATTTAATTTTTACATTGGGATTATTATTACTGTTGATGTTGTATTTTCTTCCATTGGGTTTATTATGATGTTTTCACTGCTATAGTCCTGCATTCGATGTGTTATATACATATGGATCATTATTATCTTAATCACTAGAGGGTACAATATTCATACTATCACATAATCATTCCTTAATTTCTAGTTTGTTTCCTTCGGTGTATAATGATCTATGCCCAAGGCTTAGTGGCCAAGTGGCCTAGAGAACATATTAATTGGATAACCAGGTCGGGGTGCTACTACAATGATTCCCCTAATGTGGTCCACTATCCTCTATCAAATTCACAGAATTGAAAATGTACTCCATCGATGTCAAAGTCGACACGACTTACCCAAAAATCTTACACGATGAAAAAACTCACAAGACCAATAAGACCATTCCTCAAAATTATCCACATCCACCGATGCTATCTCTTTTACCACAAGATGTGTATCCATTGGCTGTTGATCTAGGGCCCATCCATTGATTATATCCTATTCTAATAGTTATAGCCTCTACTATGTGCTAATATTCCCACCAATGGAAATAATGGGGTTTCTCAAGGACCTTATCCATGTTTTTATGTACATTAGGGGGTTCTTTTTCCACTTGGTCGAACACCAACTACTAAGAATAAATAATTACAATAATTCCATAAAAAACTGAAACTAAGATCATTATATATTCTATAAAACAAATGAATAATTTATATCAATCATTACTGATCTCATAATTATAAATTTCATTTATATGTCCAAATAAAACATGATTTCAAGGCCATATTTGAAGACACTATACTGACAAAGGATGATGTATACAACAGAAAAGAAGTGGTTTTGTCACATGGGACCTATTTATGCTCTAAGGTTACATACAATTCCAGGCCCAACCACCAATTTTTAATTACAATGTATTCATAATAATATTCAACAATACAATTCATTCCATTATTTAATGAAACTATTTATATGCTAAAACTTGACTACAAGAATAATAAATAATATTTATTATTAGAACATAATCAACATATGTTAGTAGTCAATAATAAATAATATTTAAATACCTTTCCCCATTCTAAAAAAGGATAAAAGTATCATGAAACATCTAGATAAATAAGGTGTATGGTCAAAGAATACATATTCAACATTCCAATAATCATTCGTAGCGGAATAATAATACATGGAATACTAATACATGCCTCAATGTTAATACAATAAATAAAATGATGATAACCCATCATAAAAAATAAGGTGTATGGTTGAAAAATATTTAGCAAACATTCAATTAATTAGATAAATTGAAATTAAAATATAGAGAAAAGAAATAATTATCCCTATATCAATGAAAAAGATAACATATTTATAACCAATTCAGAGGAAGGAGGTGGATTATTAAACAATATATAGACAAATTCCCACATTCATCTGTATTTTAAAAACAATAATGAATTATAACAATTTTACCCATATAAATTAATGGGATTAAATTATTATAACAAATTTTTAGGAATGTGGTTGGCAGTTTTAGAGGAACAAAACCCCAATGTAAAAAAACATATAATTTTCATTATATAAATTAATGAAACTTTCAAAAAGGAATACTTTTAATGATAACATAACAAAGGGTTCAAGAATCAAATTGTATGCTACCACAATTTCAGTCCCACAAATGAAAATTTATAAAAATATTAATGGAAAAAACCTGAAATGTTAACCCTGTTTGAGAAAATACATTAGAAAAAGATAAGGGAAATATAATAAAATAATAAAAAATCATTTTAGAAGATAATTTCAACATTTCCAAAAAATACAAATTTATAATTCACTCTCGAAGGTTACTTTTGAAAAAGTGATTGTTTCCGACGCTTTCGCCGGGGCGCGCGTCCATCCGTCCATGGGGGAGGACGTGTGGCGCTTCTGTTGCCCCACATTCCCGCTTTCCAAATGCGGGCGACATTCACTCCTTATTCAGGGACGTCTGCTCCTTGATCGAAACAGGATGATGGGATGTCGGTTCTTCCTCCTACGGATTCCTTCTCAGAACTCATCACCTAGTCCGGGTCTCCCTTATATATTTAATATGTAGTTCGTGAAACTCTTCCCTGTTCCATGTTTCCATGGATGCCGGTTAATTACACTGCTTCTGTCGGGACATTCCAAAGGGTCCAGTCAGGGCAGCAACCTTCGGTCAGGGGAGTAGTCACGTTGAGGCATCAGTAGCATGTCTGGATGCTGGGGTACCTGGCATGTTTGTCTGTTATCCTTGACCACAAGGCTTCTCAAGGACGTGGAAGCCCGAGGCATCCCACATCGAGCGCAGGGAATTATTTGTCATAGACACATATCTGAGGTTTTCCTCAGCTTCCCGTGCTCAACACAGGGTATGTCGCAAGTTTAACGTCCAGCGGGGACGGATCAACCCAACCAGAGCATTAACTAGGATAGATCGGATTTGAGGGATCCTCCTTGAAGGGATATCGATACCGGGGCCTGCCCATGGGCGACTGTGAAGTTGAGCGTACCGACATGGTCTCACCAGGATAAGACGGTCCGGGCGAGAATCGGAACGGGTGGTGGGTTGGTGAATGGAGTGGAAGGAGAGTGAAATGGGACCATCGCAGGGGGCGACAGTGAAGTTGGGCTTGAGCCTTGATGAGGCTTCCTACGTATCCCCGTGGCAGGGAATCAAAGTCCGCATAGTTCGGGAAAGGTGGACCTTGGTCTGATGGGCCTCGTCAGAGTACCGATGTGAATGTAGACCCGTGGGTCCACTAATGGTGGGCTTGAACCTTGGGATGGTTTCCTACGTACCATGCCTTAACATGGATCAAAGTCCCCGTAGTTCAGGGAATACAGTTTAACATCATGCAGGACGATAGTGAACCCTGATGTGAATAAACGACGGGCGATGGGTGTCAGCAAACTGACGTAAATGAGGGACCTTGGTCCGATGGGAGTTGGGCTTGAACCTCTGGGAGGATTCCTACGTACCATGCGTTGACATGGATCAAAGACCTCGTAGTTCAAATGGGGCTTTATCGGCGAACTGACATGAAAGTGGACCTTGGTCCAATGAGGGGTGGGCTTGAACCTCCGGGAGGCTTCCTGCGTACCATGTCTTGACATGGATGAAAGACCTCGTAGTTCAAATGGGAACAGGTGGGCAGTTTAATGTCATGCAGGACAAGGGGGGGGCATACATTTTAACATCATGCTGGATGAGGGAGAAACTCGACGTGAATGAATGATCGAGCAATGTGGCTTGAACCTCATAGAGGCCTCCTACGTACCATGCCTTGACATGGATCAAATTCCTCGCAGTTCAGATGGGAAAGGGTCGCAACAGCTTACCACTGGACCAGAATGCGGTTTAACTTCATGCTGGACCGGGGTGAGACCCGACGTGAAGTGATGGGTGGGCTTGAACCTCATAGAGGCTTCCTACGTACCATGCCTTGACATGGATCAAAGACCTTGTAGTTCAAATGGGATGGGTCGCAATGGCTTACCACTGGACCAGAATGGGACTTGACGTGAATGGATGATGGGTGGGCTTGAACCTCGTGGAGGCTTCCTATGTACCATGCCTTGACATGGATAAAAGACCTCGTAGTTCAAAAGGGGTTTGTCGGTGAACCGATGTGAAAGTAGACCCGTGGGTCCACTATTGGTGGGCTTGAACCTCGTAAAGGCTTCCTACGTACCATGTCTTGGCATGGATCAAAGACCTCGTAGTTCAAAAGGGGTTGGTGGTCCGGGTCGGTGCTCACTCTAAGCCCACGTGAGTCATGCTCGGTGTGAGAAACAAGAGGTTGCAAGGACCTGACAATCACGTCGCGAGGGGTGTGTTCGTGAGAAGTGAAAAGGGGATTATGCGTTGGGCGGCCCATGGTGTTGGGACTTACTCCAGGATGGAGGCCCATAGGGGGGTGCCTCGTTCCCTATCACGTCCTCCACCAACCTTGGTAGTGGGGAAGTACGGAGATGCATGGGTGCAATCATCCGTACCAAAGTTTAGGGGCTTACGCTCTGAGGCAGCCCTTCCCCTGCGAACATACGTCACTCTGACAAGGAGGATCTCACTCCATGTGAGGAAGAGTTCCATTCCCGTGGAGACGAGTGGTGTAAAGAATGTTCGAGCTGGGGGGACTCTTCGTGAGGGAGACGAGGTTGGGTCACAGTTTAACGTCATGTGTTGAGGACATGGTGCTTGGCAGTTTAACGTCCTGCAGCTCGGACGAGGTGGGTTCACTCCACACCCCTAGGACTAACATAACCGGTACCCTCTGGTCCTTGGGGAAGGGAAGGTACTGGTAAGGCCATGGTAAAGGGGGGGGTCGTGGGACGAACCATCGAGGGGTCCACATTAGCGTGTCTATACGAAGAATCAATAGACGTTAGCGTGACTATGCGAAGAAGCATTAGGCGAAGCAACGCTACGGGTGGTATTGTCCATGGGACTTTGAAATCACATCGTGCAAACCTGGAGGGTCGCACGGAAAGAGGAATCGCTAAGCAGAGGAGTGTGCTTTGCGAAGTGGGGTTCCTTGGCCTTAGCATGGGGCATAGGTGTGAGTGGGAGGTGCTTCGCGAAGTGGAACAGTGTTCGCGGAGCACTGCCTCGCGAAGAAGGGGTGACTCGCGAAGCAGGGTCCTGCGAAGCAGTGTGCTTCGCGATGTATAGTGATCCTGCCTTGGCATAGGGATCACTAGCATGGGTTGGGTGTTTCGCGAAGTATAAACGCTCCGCGGCTGCCCGGGTTCCCTTGGGAATCCCCTTCCTCCGCGAACACCCTTGAGCTTCGTGAAGGACATCCCTCTCGGAAGAGGGGCTCAAAACGAGACAAAGCAGAGGCGTCTCACGAAGTAGAAATACCTCGCGGAGCTCATGATTCCTGGGGCAAAGAGTGCTTCGAGATTCAGGATAGGAGAAGCCGAAAGGTCGGATTGTCCCCCTCTGGGACTCAGGGGGTGTCCAGTATTTGTAGGGAAGGGGCGCCGCGAAGCAGGGCTCACGCGCCGCCTTCGGTGCTTCGCGGCGGCTCGCGAACGTCAAATGGGTTCGCGGAGGATTACCGCCTCCGGTGCTTCGTGGCGGCCCGCGAACGTCAAATGGGATCGTGGAGCATTACCGCATCTGGTGCTTCGTGGCGGCTCGCAAACGTCAAATGGCATCACAGAGCATTACTGCCTCTGGTGCTTCGTGGTGGCTCACGAACGTCAAATGGAATCACGGAGCATTACCGCCTCTGGTGCTTCGCGGCGCCGCCATGGTTTGGGCGCATCGCGGCGGGGCTTCGCGGCGGAGCTTCGCGACGAAGCTTCACGAGGCAGCGCGCCGGCCTTTTTCGTTCCTTTCTTTCGGGCCACATTTTTGGCGCCAACAAATGCCCCCCCTCAGACTTGGAGCTGCGGAGGGCGAAGGGTCGAAGTCTGAAGGAAAATCGCCAAAATTGTTGATGGTTTGCGATGAAGCATCGCGAAGGGGCCCCATGATGCTCGCCGGGGCCGCGGATCCGGACGCGCCGCGATGCTTCGCGCGGGTGAGGCGCGCCGCGATGATCCGGGGTCGTCGCCTATAAATAGGGGGTCCGCCCTCTTTTGTCTTCACGTGCCCTCCTTGTCTTTTTGTGCTCTCGACTTCGCGAAGCTCCGCGTACTCCGCGACAGCCCTCCGCGAATCGAGCTTCGCGGCGAACCGCGAGTTCCGACTCTGCGTCCGCGCCCAGCGAACCTCTGCTTCTCTGCCTTGGCCAGACTTTGCGTCTTGGTCTCGCGACCGATCTTCGCGATCCGGCTTCACGATCGAGCTTCGCGGTCGAGCTTCCTGATCCATCCGAAAGAATCCTTTTCTGAGGGACAGAGTTAAAATGGCCCATCAAAAAGCTGTCTTGGGGGTCCTTGCAGATGCTACTCGTCGAGATGAGATGGCCAACCGTCCAGGCTTGGGGGAGATGATCCGGAGCCATTCGAACCACACTTCTTTGATAGATATGCTCTCAGAGGGCCAGAAAGATTATCCGCAATGCAAGAAACTGCCTTTGTACTGCTTTGGGCTGAGGGATGATGTCTTCATCCCTGAGGCGAGTAGGGATGAACCAGCTTGCTGGTTCAGGAGCACACCGTTCCAGCACCAATGGTTCAGGGCGGCCAATGGTCACGCGCGGGAGGACTTCACACCCGTCACCGCTGATTGTCTCTACAACCATGTGAACGACATCGACGGAAATCCACTACAACCGGAGACTTCCCCTCTCCTCTATCGTACCATGCTGAAGGCGGCTTTGCATGATTCGAAGAAGGGATGGTCCGATGAGTGGGACCTACGCCAGGGCGGCAACTTTACTGATGACTGGGCCTGGGCCTACTGGGTAGGCGCCTCATGCGATGAGTTCAGGGCCGAGTTGAGTAGAGTGGGGTTTTATGAGGCGACACGAGCCTCCCAATTCCACATTTACCAACCGAAGCATCTAATGCCGGAGTTGCTGAGTAGATGGTCATCTAGGACCAACACCATTCACCTGCATCACGGGGAGGTGGGAATCAGCCTGTGGGATGTCCACCAGATTTCTGGGGTCCCAATCTTGGGGGCCATGTATGACGAGTTCCTCCCTGTTTCCAGCACGTGGGGAGATGCGGAGCAAATGCCGCGACTGGCGTCGGCGCTGATGGCACTTGTCCCTGGAGAGGACAAGGAGGCAGTGAGGGACGTCCACTTCAGGAGGTGGTTCAAATGATTCCTGAAATTCCCAGAGAATCGAGAGTTCCCTCCAAGGCCTCGAACTTGTCCAAGGGCAGCCCAACGGGGAAAAGGGAACTCGTATTGGAGGGCCTCGGAGGACAGCCAATGGAAGACTTGGGGTTTCAACGTCAGCACTGAACAAAAGCCGATAGTCAGGCTGGCGGAGTTCATCGTGGCTCTCATCTGTGGCTGGATCCTACCGGTGGGAGATACAAGCATGGGGGTATGACCCAGCTCGTTCATCATGGCGTCGATGTTGTCCATGGGGCAGCGGATCAACCTGGGGATCCCGATGCTCACCAAACTATACAGAATGCTGCAACATATTAGCGAGGGCAAGAAGCCGCCAAGAATATGCGGGCCCTTCCACCTCCTGTATGGGTGGATCACAGCGCATATCAGGGGGATTTACGAGTATCCAAACCCCATTTCGCCACCGGGATCAAACTTTCTCGCCTCCATCCTGAACGTGGTCGGGAGCTTCCCGTTCAAACTGGCCGTTCCAATGGTGCTGAATCGGGTGTGGAGGGCGGATGAGTTCAATTTCCATCCCTTCCCGTTGCCGACGGGGATGCTTACTGATGACGGAAGGGGAACGGAAGAACATCGGGCTTACCTCCTGGCCTTCCGAGGTGGAGTTTTGGTGGCACGAATAGATCGTGAGCCGCTCTGTGAACCGTACACTCCGCATCGGTTTGCGAGGCAGTTCCAGTGCCTCCAGCGGCTGACCCCGCAGGTCTACTGGGAGGTGCGTCACGAGGAGCACCCGTGTGTGATGAGGCAGCTATGGCTCATGTTCACACGCGAATATGGAATGATGCGGATTGCATTGCCTCCATCCACCGCCGCCTTCAGATTAGTGAAGGAGTACGCCATCAGTTGGGAGGCCCCTTATCCGGGGGAGATGCTGAAGTAGCCAATGATCCGGGTTGGTGACGGTGGGCCTCCTCTATCTCGAGGTCAGGGTCGGAGGGCAGCTAGGGCTGCTCGCAGCAGCGGGGCTGCCATGGCGGCGAGACCCGCACCAGCCGAGGGTATGGCAGCAGCGGTGGATCCGGTGATTCCGGGAGAGCAGGGTCATCCGGAGGGGCGGCCACCGAGGGGATTCCGTAGGATATCCACTCAGGCTCTGGGAAAGCGCCTGCGTCACATTGACATGGCAGAGGATTCCGTCTTCCCGGAGGCTTGGGACATTTGGGATGTCAACCGGCAATTCCTCAACCCATCTGAGATATGGGCCCACCTGAATCGCCTCGGGATAGAATTACCGGGTATAGGCCCAGTTCGGGCTGGATTCATGGCGTCCCTGGCAGAGGCAGAATAGTACCTGGAAGAGCTGGAGGATTACGTCCACTCTAGTGGTGTCCCTTGCCCAATGATAGACCGGGTGAGGGTACTGTTGAATCAGACGGTCCCCCCCACAGTTATCGGCTGCCGATCTGAGGGAGTGCTTCCCCTTGCCGGAGGAATCAGAGGACTCCTCTCGGGAGGATGAGGCTTGCGGAGGGAGCCCGCTGGAGGAGGGCGAGGTCGGAGACCGAGGCTCAGAATCCGACGATTTCGCGGAGGCTCTCGAGGTAGCATTCCGAACTTCTCTCCTTACAACCTGTTCTTGGGTCCCTATGGACTTCTCATCAATGTTTTATCCATGCAGGAGGAACTTGTTCGTAGTCCTCGTTCTCGCTCCTTGGTGGGTGATGATGCGGGACCTTCAGAACCCGCGCCTATGGCTATGTCCAGTTCTGCGTTTGGTGGGACCAGGGCGCCCGATGTGGCTCCTCCGGAATCTCCAGACCTTCCAACAGTATATGGGGGGCCTCGTCTCGGGGTCCCATCAGTACTAGCTCAGGAGCAGCGCTCGGAGGTCGATCTTCTTAAGTATCCTCCACCGGTCTCCTCGTTGTCACATGTAGGCCATGCCAACTAACGTTTATGTCTCTCTGTCGTACAGTTCTTCGGCTGGCGTGGGCCGCTGCGGCGAGGCTGGTCGGGATGTCTGGCGGCTTCCCTCCTAGGGGCATGCCGGTGATGGTGGCGATAGTCCCTCCATCTCCTCAAGCTGCGACGCACATCATCACTGGCGGGTCCGCCAGCAGGGTCGTACCTGAAATCATTGAGGTGGACTCCGAGGAAGAGGATCAATTGGTCGGTCCCAGCTCTGTCGCGCCTGCTTCGGCACCAGGTGTCGCACTGGATTCAACACCGGATGTTCACCCTGCCGAGGATTTCCTGCGGGCGTATCCCGCGTATGAGCTTGCCAATCGCGCAGACTGGGATGGAACGGCCTCCGACGAGGAAGATAGCAGCATAGTTCGTCGCCGATCGTGGAAGCTGATCGGACGCTTCATCAAGGACACTCCCCAAGCACAATGGCTGGCCGAAATGGATAGGCTTCGCTTGCTGTTGCGCGAACTGTGCGCTGGGGGAGTGGATTCCTAACATCCTCATGAACTCATCCGAGATCTTATGGCTGAGAAGATCCGGGAGCATGATCATGGGCTTAGCGTGGGCTGGCAGCGGAGGAAGGCGACCAGCATTAAGAAGCTCCAGGAGGCTGAAGGCGAGGTTCAACGGATGCAGACCCAGGCAGACGAGCTTTCAGCCTCTCTTGATGCGCAATCTGAGCTGGTCTCACGGTTGAAGGCCCAGCTGGCAGAGGCAAAAGAGCGCATGAGGCAGACCTCTGAAAAGATGGCTACCGTTCAAGCTGATGTAGAGAGGGACAAAGCCAGGACTGACGAACTGCGCCCCGCCGCTGTGGAGGAGGAGCGGGAGCTACTTCAGCGGCAGCAAGCCCTGGATGCCGCAAGTCAATGGGTGGCGGAGCTGCAACGCCCTTTTGACGGGGTCAACCCGTCCATGGGGGAAGTCAACCCCCCGAGTATTGTAACAAATCCAAAACCCTTTTATTGGTACTTTTGTGCTTCCAAATTTTACCTTTGTTTTGAATGCCGTAGCACGCACGATTTCCACTGTTGAATTGCCTTGTTACATCCCTACAATGTTTGCGGGACGTTTGACGACAATTCCCCAAGCCAGTCCAGATTCCCGAAAGATGGGGAAGGCTTGATCGGAGGAGGAACTTCCAGGATAGCCGAATTACCGTTTCTTCAACGTGCTCTTATGCACGAATGGGGCAACGCCAGGGGCGCTGAAATCGGTCCAAACAGATGAAAATGGGAAGTGTGTATCACGATACCCAAGATTCGGAACACTGTGGGGATGGCGTGACAATAAGGGAAAACCGTTAACCTAGGAGGAGAAACGGTACCCTTACTGCGTTAGCCTGAAATGGGGACAACAAATGAGCATTGACCGCTGACCATATTCGCAATGCGGGATTTTATCAATTTGTTGTCGATCAATCCTTCGGGACATTGGCCCGTAACGGTAGGAGAGCACTTGGGCGTAGTATCCAGGCCGTTCTTGGGGGTCCCTCCAAACATGACCAGTATTCCGAAACGTTGGCCCAGGACGGTAGGTGAGCCGATGCGGCATGAGACCAGGCCGTTAGGGGGTTCCTTTAGACACGAAAGAGGACGAGGGTCCGAATAAGGGGCACGCAAAGCGTGGAATATGGAGTGATGATCTGTCCGAACAGAATCCAACACTTAGGTAGTTACACCACCGTGGTGGGAGTAAGCCCGATGGGCGCATCGGTTTGATCATGGATCACTCCTTCTTTTAGACAGGGCCTCTCTGGCAAGGGGATCTGTCTCTTCCCAGTGGGATCTTGGGGCATCCTGAACTTGTTCAGGGCAGAACCGTAGTTTATTGTCATGCGTTGAGGACACATAGACTCCTGTAGTTTAACGTCATACGATAGGACGTGGAGTAAAAGGGAAGGAAGTGTGTGGCGCGGTAGATATGAAACCGACGTGAATGAGGACTTGGAGTCTAAATCACACCACATACCCCCCGGAGGACACTCTTCAGGTCGAAGGACCAAGAGTGAGGATTGGGCTGGGCCCGAAGCAAAGTGGTCGGGCAGTCCTACGTACCCCATGAGGATGGGAATAAAGCCATACATAGTTCTGAAAGTTCATTTTAATGTCATGCAGGATGAGGAGCAGCCTGACCGTGTTGGTACACATCCTGCCAAAATTACTAAGCCCACGTGAGTCGTGCTCGGTGTGGGAAACAAGCAGTAGTGGTGGGAATTTCCCGACACAGAGAGGGGCTAGTTAGGGCAAAGGGACGCTTGGTGAATACCGGACCACTGACACTAACACGATCATTTAGCGCACCTAGATGCGCGAAGAGAAAGAGAGGAGTATGATGGAATTCCACTTGAACATGGGGAAGTGGAAATGTGTGAATCATGGCGCACGAGATTCAGATCACAATGATGGCGACGTGACGACGGAGGGTAACTGCTGACCGTATTCACAACGCAGTACCCTGTCGCGTTAGCCTAGAATGGGGACAGACAAATGAGCATCGACCGCTGACCATATTCGCAACGCGGGATTTTATCGATTTGTTGTCCAATATCCGTGGGGACGTTGGCTCGAAACGATTGAAGGGCCCTTAGGTCCAGCATTCATGGAGAGCCCTTAAGCTTAGTATCCACGTCGTCCGAGGGTCCTTTTGGATGTCGAAGAGGATGAGGATCCAAATAGCGAGTTCACGAAGCTTGGTCGTGGGATGAGGGGAATGTCCCTGTGAAAATCCCACACTTCGGGCTCTTTGTCAAAACACATCTGAATACGGCAACAAAACGTGTTAGAGAGAGGGAGAAGATTCCTTTCCCTTGGGGAGATCTTAGTTTAGGGTCGTAGAATTCGGACCATGAAATGTTAGACTGGGCCTGTGGGGAAGTGCCTGGGCGCTCCAACGTATCTCATAGGGATGAGAATCAAGCCTTACGTAGTTCTGGATGGACCTTAGGCCATAAATGGGTGATGGGATCAGGGGACGCATGACATCAAAACCTGATGTGAAAGAGGACCTAAGCCCTACTTACCATGCATTCTCTGGGGAAATGCTCGAGTCGAGGGACCGAACACAAAAGTTAGGCTGGGCCCGCGGGGAAGTGCCCGGGCGCTCCTACGTATCTCATAAGGATGACAGTCAAGCCATACGTAGTTCTGAAAGTGACATGGTAGGATACCAGTGCCAGGGGAAAAGGGGAGTGCGGGTGTGGCCCTTGCACTAAAAGAAGCGGAATTTGATGTATCTTGTTTGTTCTTTAAGGTGAATGGGGTTTTTTTTGTGAAGCGACCGGCCTAGAACAGTAGGTCGTGATGTCGCCACAAGAATCAAGCCGTGATGGGCGTTGACAAATGGCATGGCACGTGACCAATACCCAACGTGATTTCCTCTACAACGAGGTCACCATAATGCGGTGCCGTTTTTCGTCGTGTGGCCAGGACGATAATGTCATAGTTTAGGGTCGTATGATAGGACCAAGCATGCATTTTATCGTCATGCAGCGCAGACGTGGCAGAAACGATGCTAGGCGGGAAATGTGCACAGTGTTATAAAACACAATTGATAGAGACATGATCCCACATCAAATTTTACGCCATCCGGAGAGGGAAACCTTAGGCCGATGGGCCTATACAGAGGTGAAATAGGGAGAGAGACTGGCTTCCTGAATGGGTTGTACCCGGAGACAGGGCGTCTGGGCGGTCCTTTGTATCCAATGAGGATGGGAATCAAGTTGAACGTAGTCCCGAATGGATCTTAGTTTATGGTCTTAGAGCTCGGTCCATGGGAGCCCCAAAGGGCGCCAGATTGCAGCTTTGTCCCCCTAGCATGCAAAGGTGGACTGAGGGATAGCGCCAAAAGTGTCGAGATTCCACCTGGACATGATGGGGTGGAAAATGATGTGAATCATGCAACCAACATTCAAGGACTGAAGGGGCTGGCATGAAGACAGAGGATTACTACTGACCAACACAACTTCCTTTCGCGTTATCCTAAAATGAGGACTAACAAACGAGCATCGACCGCTGACCATACTTGCAACGCGGGATTTTATCGATTTGTTGTCCAAAACCCTCGGGGGCGTTGGCCTGTATCGGTAGGAGAGCCCTTGGGCATTGTATCAAGGCCGTTATCGAGGGTCCCTCTGGGTGTGAAAGGTGATGGAAGTCCGAATGGAGGGGACCACGAATCTTGAAAAGTGGAAGGAACTTGATCAAGTTGAATCTGACACTCTTGGTCCTAGACTAGAGTGCTCTTAATACATGGGTGAACCACTGCAAGGAGTCAAGGGACTCAACTTTGAGGGTGACTGAGAGATGGAAGGTTCCCGAGGGAAGGGGGCACGGTTCCCAAAACCTTGTATCATACCTACACATCCCCCTTCTGGAGAGGGATAGGCCAAGTGGCCTAGGTGACCGGGAGATCAGGAGATCACTAAGAGGTGGGGCTGGGCCCGAATCTTAGACATTCAGGTGGTCCTACGTATCCCATGAGGATGGGAATCAAGACACACGTAGTTCTGAAGGGTGCCTTTTAATGTCATGTAGGACAAGGAATAGGAGGGACAACTCTCAGAACGGGGTATGCGTGGTGCATTTTTTGCAAACCCGACGTGAATGAGGACGTGGTCCTACACTACGCCACGCTGTCCGGTGGTCGGGGTCCCAATGGTAGGATCCGATAGAGGTGAACTTGCTGAACTCAAGCTGGACCCAAAGACAAGGGGTCTTGAATGTAGTTCCAGATGAGAGTCTTAGTTTATGGTCTTAGAGCTCGGACCGTGGGTGGTGACAACACCCGAGTAAGCACAGATGTCAACCCAATCCCTAAGCCCACGTGAGATAAACTCGGTGTGGGAAAAAAGGGGGTATCCTCATCACAATACTTGGGGAATCCACCAAAGGGGAGTCATCAGAGAGTTCCGAAGGACACTTTTGATGTAGCTTGTTCCTCCAACGCGCAGACGTGCACGGGGGAAAAGTACCAAGAGTTCCGAGACTCTACTTGGACATGATGAAGTGATGAAGGGTGTGAATTGTGTACCCGGCATTTGCTCTTAATGGGTTGGCATGGAGATAGAGGAAAACTACTAACCATGGTGGAAACACAGCGTCCATATCACGTTAGCCTGAGGTGGGAACAACAAATGGG
The DNA here is from genome assembly GCA_963277665.1 of Viscum album. Classification (NCBI taxonomy): domain Eukaryota; kingdom Viridiplantae; phylum Streptophyta; class Magnoliopsida; order Santalales; family Viscaceae; genus Viscum; species Viscum album. The sequence continues at coordinate 1,928,011,965 of OY728152.1, read as the reverse complement.
CATCGACCGCTGACCATATTCGCAACGCGGGATTTTATCGATTTGTTGTCCGAAACCCTGGGGGACGTTGGCCCGTATCGGTAGGAGAGCCCTTGGGCGTAGTATCCAGACCGTTCTTGGGGGTCCCTCCGGGTGTGAAAAATGATGAAAGCCCTGATGCGGGGATACGCAAAGCCTGGAAAGCGGGTGCAGACATGTCCAAGTAAAGTTTGGCATTCCAGGTATTAAACCAGAGTACTCTTAAGCACATTGGTGAACCGCCGAAAAAGGGGTCGACGAAATAGCTCAGTAGGGGGGGGGGAGCATGGCGCGGTCATTACAAGATCGTCGTGAATGAGGACATAATCTCACACCACACCATATAATCCTATCACGGATGAAGGATAGGCCAAGGGGCTAGGATGGGATGAGGATTCCCGAGAGATGGGGCTGGACCCGAATTTTGGACATTCAGGTGGTCCTACGTATCCCATGAGAATGGGAATCAAGCCACACATAGTTCTCTATATGTAGTTTAACGTCATACTGGACGAGAAGGGGAGCAATATACCCCGAAACAAGGGAGGTGTGCGGTACGGTGAAGAAGCCGATGCGAATGAGGACGTAGTCCCACACCACACCATACACCCTGGGTAAGAGGGGACCTGGGCCGTGGCCCGGAAAGGCCAAGGGGCCTAAGGTCAGGCATCAGTCAGGAAGGCCTGACTGGTTTGCAGTTTAACGTCTTACATGAGGACGAGGGTCGGGGACCCGAGAAGGCCAAGGGGCCTGAGGCTGGGCCTCATAAAGGGAGGGCGTACGGCATGGTACATGATCCCGACGTGAATGAGGACATAGCCCCACATCACACCGTACACCCTTATGAGGAATCGGGGTCGTGGGCCCGATCGCTAGCACCACCTGGGGGAAGTTTGTCACCTCGGGATGGGGCAGAATGAATCACTGTTCTTGATGCCTGGGACATCTCGGGGTGGACCCGAAATTCCAGGACACTGTTGACCATGTTCGAAACACAGTGTTCCTACAGTGACCCGTTGTGGGAGCAGCAAATGAGCGTCGACCGCTGACCAAATTCGCAACGCGGGACTTGTATCGATTTGTTGCTTGAAAACCCTCGGGGGCGTTGGCCCGTATCGGTAGGAGAGCCCTTGGGCGTAGTATCCAGGCCGTTCTTGGGGGTCCCTCTGGGTGTGAAAAATGACGGAATCCTAGTCAAGGAGTGGGTGAAGCGTAGTTGTATCCATCCACGAAAGGGGCAAACACCTCCAGGGGGGAATGTGCAGCCGGGTCGCAGCTTGCTCAACGTGGGTCGGGGAAAAAGTGTGCACCCTGCCATGTCTTGACCTGAGGGGAAGATTTTGGATTTTGGGTTGGGCCAACGGACGAAATGTCTGGGCGTTCCTACGTATCTCATAAGGATGAGAATCAAGCCATACGTAGTTCTTGAAGGCCATGCAGTTTAGAATCATGCGGTGAGGACGTGGGAGGATAGAAGAATGGGAGTGGGCACATGGTGCGACCCTTACAATCCTTGTGCGAGCGGGGTTGCATGAGCGGGTCCAAGAAAGCCTACTCCCTGCTACACAAAGATCCTCCAAGGAAACTATTCCTAGGGGGAATAGCGGGAGAAAAAACGTGGGGCTGGGCTCAAGATGAGGCGTCCGAGCGTTCCTACTTATCCCATGAAGATGAGAATCAAGCCACACGTAGTTCTGGAAATGAAGTTTAACGTCATGCGGGACGATGAGGAGCACCTCATTTGGGGATATGTACAGTACGACAAGTAATCCGATGTGAATGGGGACATAGTCCAACACCATACCGTACAATCCCGCAAGAGGGTAAGTCGGGGAAAGACCAAGGGGGGCCTGGGGCCAAACCGCGGTCAGGGAGACCTGACCAGCTTGCGGTTGAATGTCTCGCGGTGAAGACAGGGGGCCAGGGGCCCGAGGAGGCCAAGGGGCCTGAGGCTGGGCCTCGGTCAGGAAGGCCTGACTGGCTCGCAGTTTAACGTCTTACATGAGGACGAGGGCGCAGTTTATGGTCATGCAGGACATTACGGTTTAGAGTCATGTTGGACTATAGTGTCCAGTTTAAGGTCATGAGGGACCGTTTCACAGTTTATCGTTTTGCAGGACGAAGATGCAGTTTATGGTCGTGCAGGACCATTTTGCAGTTTAAGGTCGTATAGGACCTTCACGCAGTTTAGGGTCGTGCTGGACCTTTTTTGCCCTAGGCAAAGTACCGCTTGAGGAACTTGGCATTGGTGGGAGGGGTTATACGCTCTCCATCTGTGGTCACCAAAGAGTATGCTCCATTGGGGTAAACCTTATGGATGATATAAGGCCCTTCCCATTTGGGTTCTAACTTGGGAGGATTCCTACCGGGAATCATTGGCGCTCGAAGGGCCAATACCAGGTCACCCTGTAGAAAAGAGCAGAGATGAACATTCTTGTCAAAGGCTCTCGCTATCTTGTCCTGATGCCTTTCCAGATTGTGCAGGGCACGAAGCCGGTTCTCGTCCAGTGCCTCTAATTCTACTAGAAGGATCTCGCCTACCTCATCTGATGTCTGGTGATCATAAACTGCAGTGCGTAGCGACTGCAGCTGGATCTCAATGGGTAGGACGGCCTCAGCTCCATACACCAGGGAATATGGGGTCACCTAGGTAGAGTTGCGAGTCATCGTCCAGTAGGCCCAGAGGGCATTGGGGAGCTTGTCCGGCCAACTCTTCTTGTTCTGACCAACCATCTTCTGTAGAATGTTAGAGAGGGTCTTGTTGAATGCCTCGATCTGTCCATTCGCCTGCGCGTGGTAGCAGGAGGTATGGTTCGACTGGATGTCGTACTTAGCGTACAATTTCTTCAATTCAGCTGCTCGGATGTTGGTGCCGTTATCGGTGAGGACAACGTGAGGGACTCTAAACCAGTGGATAATGTTGGATCTCACAAAGTCAATGATGGAACGTGCCTTGACCTCTTTGAGCGGAACTGCTTCTTCCCACTTGGAGAAGAAATATGTAGCAGTCAGGATGAACCTACACTGGCGGGTTGTTGCCAGTGGATATGGTCCCACTACATCAAGTCCCCATACCGCAAATGGCCAAGAGTACTTGGTGGGGTGGAGGGGATCTGGTGGTTGATGCAAGAAGTTGGCGTGTACTTGGCACGCATGGCATCTCTTGGAGTATTCAATACAATCGTGGATCATAGAGGGCCAAAAGTACCCCAACCTCAGGATTTGATGGGACAGTTTCGGCCCAGCATGATGGGCGCCATAGGAACCGGTGTGAACCTCTTGCATATCTTGAGGTATCTCCCCTCCTTGGATGCAACAGAGGAGGAAACCATCTAAACTCCGCTTATAAAGGATCTGTTCAAGACTGGGGCCGCTCCGGAGGGTAAATTGCAGCGCTCGGCGTCGGATTCGCTCGCGTTCGGCCCGATCATCCGGGAGCTGACCATTTTGGAGATACTCGACAAAAGGTGTTCTCCATTCGGGGGTGGTTTCAACCACTGCATCCAACGGACCCGGGATTCCCGATACGGAGGGTCCGGTGGTGAGATGACTTACCCGCAGGCTATCACGGTCCTATTGGGTGAAGGGGGAAATGACTCTCCGGTGGGCCACGTGTATGACCAAATCATCTTGCTCGGGTTCTGCGAGCGACGCAGCTAAGCCAGCCAGGGCATCCGCTTGGCCGTTCTGCGACCGTGGGACATGGGTAACCTCTGGCCGAGAAGAGAACTGGGCCATTAGGAGGAGGGTGTACTCCAGTAACGGTGCAAGCTCTGGCTTCCTGACGACGTAGTCGCCATTAACCTGTTTGATTACCAGCTCAGAATCTCCCTTCACATGTAGGTGGGGAACATGGATCTCAAGGGCCAACTCGAGGCCGGTGATGAGAGCTTGGTACTCTGCCTCGTTGTTCGTACAACCCTATGACAACAGGAACGAGTATGGAAGGACGGCCTGCGCTGGGGTAATGAAGACAATACGCAGGCCCACTCTGTTGAGCTTGGGATCGTTGAGCCTCCTACCGGTGGGGCTCCGGGAGGTACCATCGAAATGCATTTTCCAACACGGGACCGCATGATCGATTGAGAGGATCGTCTCATCAGGGAAATCCAGGTCCAGGTATTGATCCGCGGAGGTTGGATGGGCAGCTAAAAAGTCTGCCAATGCCTGCCTCTTAATGGCCTTCTGAGGTACAAACCTGATATCAAACTGCTGGAGAATCACTTCCCACCGTGCTAGTCAGCCAGTCATTATGGGACGGTTCAGGATGTACTTCAGTGGGTCTACCCGGGAGACCAATTGCACCTCTTGGTGCTGCAGGTAATGTCGCAACTTCTGCACGGCGAAGACGAGCGCAAGACAGCTCTTTTCGACAGGGGAGTATCGAATCTCCGTATCGAGAAGCATGCGGCTAAGATAGTAGAGACTATTCTCAGTACCCTCGTTGTTCTTCTGGGCGAGCAGCGCACCGAGGGATCTCTCCAGGGCGGTCACGTAAAGGACCAGCGGCTTTCTGGAGACGGGTGGCATCAAGACCGGAGGTTGGAGCAGATACTGCTTGATTTCCTCGAAGGCGGTCCGACACTCCTAATCCCATTCGTAGGCAGCGCCTTTCTTCATGAGCCGGGAAAAGGGCTTACACTTGCCGGCCAGATTCGCAATGAATCGGCGTATAAAGGCTATGTGGCCTTGAAGGCCTCAGAGCTCTCGAATGTTGCTCGGGGGAGGCATTTGGCTGATGGCCTTGATCTTCTCCGGGTCGATCTCGATACCTCGGTATCTGACAACAAAGCCCAGAAACTTCCCGGAGGTGACTCCGAAGGCACACTTCAGCGGGTTCATATTCAGGTGATGGGAACGGAGGAAACCGAACACTTTCTCAAGGTCTTTGAGACGGTCCTGGCGCTGGCATGATTTGACTACAAGGTCATCCACGTAGCATTCCACCAATGTCCTGAGAATCGGTTTGAATATGCGATGCATGGCCCTCTGATAAGTGGAACCTGCATTTTTCAAACTGAATGGCATTACCTGGTAGTAAAAGGTACCCTGGGGAGCCCTGAAGGCAGTGGACTCCTCGTCTTCAGGGGCCATCCGGATCTGGTTATACCCGGAATACCCCTCCATGAAAGAGAGGGCTTGGAACCCGGCCGTGGCGTCAATCAACAGCTCCGTCACTGCGAGTGGGTAGTCATCCTTTGGGCAGTGGTGATTAAGATCACGGAAGTCGATACAGACTCTGATCTGCCCATTCTACTTTCTGACTGGCATAATGTTGGCAAGCCACTTGGGGTACTGGACCTCCTTGACGAAGTTGGCTTTGATTAGCTTATCAACTTCGGCCTCAACCATAGCACCATGGGAAGGGTGTATCTTCCTGGGAGGCTTCTTAAACCCACAATGTTTTGCCGGGAGGCCCAGACGGTAGACGGCCACTTGGGGATCCAGCCCTAGCATCTCATCGTAACTCCAGGAAAACACATCACGGTGCTGTTTGAGGAAGTCCACGTACTGCTGCCTCTCCTCGAGGGACATGGCCGCACTGATCAATGTGGGTCTCGGATCTGCCTCACTACCATGGTTCACCTATACCAGTTCATCAACCATGGTAGAGACGCCTTCTTCAAAGGCTGGGGGAGCATCCTCCAAGTCTTCCTCCCCAGCCGTGGGGGGACTTCCCGTGACGAAAGATACTTCTGGGCTATCAAGATCCACGGGGCAGCTGGTGCCGACTCGGGAAGCAGCGGTCATCACATCAGGAGACTCACTTGCCATCGAGACCATGGCAATGAAGGCAGTCGACCCTATCCCATCTGGCCTTTAGCCTAAAGGGCCACGTTTGATGATATCAAAGCAGTGGTGACGTGTCGGCCTGAGTCGGTTAATTCTAGCCTGGCGGAAGTGACACGTATGGCGCACCACCATTGTCATCTGCTTGACGTCCCGGTACCGTATAGGGGTAGGAGATTCTGGGATCACCTGAGCCTGGTTGATGTAGGAGTACGAGGTGATTTTCCACCGTCGCATGGACACGGGAACATGTCTTCCTTGCGTACCCAAAACAACGAAACATTTCCCCATGTCGGGGGTCGTGGCCTCCAACCAGTGGATTGGGAGGATGTAGACGTCGTCCATGCTTGCCCAGGGATCACTTGTGATTGGTGCGGGCTCATCCTCGCTTACCAGGATTTGCTTGTCCTTACTTTTCTAATAACCCGCATCCAGATAGCGGGCCTCACAAGAAGCGAAAGGGGAAGCGTCTCCTTGGAGGACGACTACTCGACCGTTGAGCGAGTACTTGAGGCACTGGTGATACAAAGTGGGGACCACTGCATGCAGATGGAGCCATGGCCTACCCATCAATGCGTTGTAGGCGGTGTCCTGAGAAACAACCATGAACTCGGTGCTAGCAATTAAGCCACCGAACTGAGTCTTCAGGCGGATCTTGCCGACTGAGGTTTGCTCTGTCCTGTCGTACCCCTGGATCCTGAGGTCAGAGGGAGTAAAATCAGCTTCGGACAGACCCAGCTTTCGCAGCATCCAGGTCGGAATTAGATTGATTCCAGAACCTGTGTCAACGAGGCAGCGACAGACATCCACACCGTTGAAGTGGCCAGTGATATACAGCGGGCAAATCTGCCCCTGTATGGGAGGGTCATCATCTTCACTGGAGAACGAGATAACCGCCTGACATTCGGCGTTTTCAATCGTCTCGGTATGGAAGGCTTCTGCAGCTGCTACTTCCGTCTCGAACTGGAGGGGGCTCCTTAGGGCCTCGGCAAGTGCTTCGCGCATTTCAGATGACAGGAGAAGGGCATTAAGGATGGAGAGCCTCGCCGGAATGCCGACCAGGTGCTTCAGAACATCATACATTCATGCCAAACGCGAACCTCTGCTCACAGGGGGTCGTTCGACATTTGGAGGCACAGCGGGTCCGGCTGGCTGAACCGGCGATTGACTAGTACTGGGTACATCTTGCTGCCTACCAGTAGAAGCCTGAAGAGTAGTCTCCGGACTAGGATTGGACAGCGGAGGCTGGCCTGTAGCAGGGAAAGACTGACTATGATACGGATGAGGCGGCTCCCCCCTATCCAGTAGCACGAACGGCGGTGGAGGTAGAGCCGAGGGTGTTGGATGGGTCTGCGCGTGCTGAGATCTGCGCTGAGCCTGCTGCCTGGTCTCAGTAGCGTGCATGGCTTGGCCACAAGTGCCTGCTAACGTACCTCGATGACCGGAGCGATTGTGATTCCGCTGACGTTGACGTCGGCTGGAAACGTTGGGGAGGTCTGCCTGGGGTTCCCCCTCGTCGAGGGTCCTATAGGGCTTTACCAGCTCCACGGTGTTAACCGAAGCGTACCCTTGGCTATCGCTCGAGGATTCATCCACCACTGGGCGGATTCTGGGAGGGATCCCCATTTCGGGGGGCATAAAGTCTCCGAGAGTGCGGTATGACGACGGCACTGGCGGTGCACGTTGCTTCTTCTTGCGTCGCCGCTGCTTGCCATTTTGGGCAGAGGTCGACTGTGAAGACGATGCGGAGGCACCGGCTACTTCTTCTGATGGTTCCGACTGCTTTAGGCACGCCCAAATGATACCCTGGGCACGGAAGACGGTTTTTCGAGCCATCCAGTCATCATATTTCTGGGATCCACGGCTAGGGACCTGCTGCCACTCACCTTCGCTGTCCCTGCCGATTTCGGATCCTACAAAGACGCCTGCCACTTGCGCTGGTGCTGGGCCAAACTTGACAATGTTGTTGTTGACCTGGTCCTGAATCTAGTCTTTAAACACATAGAATCGCTTGAGTGTGTGCCCCAGGATCCGATGATAAGGGCAGTAGTTGGGGTGATCGGTGAGATGCGCCTCTGCCGGCCTTCTTCACTCAGGCAGACGCACAATCCCTTGCTCTAGAGCACTTCGGAAGTAGCCAGGGACCTGATTTTCGTTGAACGAATAGGTCTGGTACCTTCTTTCCGGATAGGGGGCCCTGGGGGCCTGGTCCTGACGAGGGACCAGAGGGGCCTGCTGAGGAGGTGGCGCCTGGTTGTCTCGCCTAGGTGGCGGTGGCGCATTGCGCGGGGGAACCTGTCGGTTCTGAGGCGGTCGCTGCTGGGCGGGAGCCTATGCTTGAGGTGGAGGACCTCTGCGGGGTTGCGGGGGTGGTGCCGCCGGCAGCAATTCTAGCTACCTCGGGGCTTCTATTTGAGCCACCGCGGCGGGTTCAGCCCTGGCGGTCCTCCTGGCTGGGATCATAGGGGGCAGCAAACGTGCCTGACTGGCCTGTTGCAGGGCTTCCTCGAGGCATTGAGCCTTGTCCGAGAAATCTCTGAACCCTCCATTGTAGTTCTGGGTAATCAAGGAGGGTACCGGCTCTGTCTTGACGTTCCCCACACACATCGTCAGTAATTGCTCCTGAGTCAGTGGCATATCGAGGGAATACGTATGTCCTTTCCACCGGGCGATGAAATCTGCAACCCGCTCATCAGGCCTCTTTTTGCACTTTAAGAGGTCCGCAATGCTAGTCTTTCATGTGGTGGAGCTGAACTGGTATAAGAACTGCCGGTGAAGATCCTCCCAACCGGTCACCGATCCGATGGGGAGCTGGCTGTACCAGACGAATGCCGAACCTTCCAATGTCTGTACAAAACATGGGAGCTTGGTGGCTTCTTGCTGAGCCGGGGTCCCCAGCATGGGGCCACACCTGGAAGAGAAATAGGCCAAGTGCTGGGGAGGGTCCCCTGTCCCGTTAAAAGGCGAGAAAGTGGGGTTCCCAAAACCCGGAGGCGCGGGCATATCATCCACCAACGCGGGATAAGGCTTTCCATCCGGTGGGACCGCCACCTGCTGCATTTCCAACGCCTCGAGGCGGGCTGTGAGTGCCGCAATAAGGTCCTCCGAGTGGGGGTCCCTGTCTTGACGGGGATCCCTAACCACAAGTGCATTTCTAGGTTCTTCAACACGGTAGACGGCTTCGGCCGCTCGTGGGTCAACTGGCTGGACGACCTGCGGGGTGACCGGGGGAACCCGGGTTGGATTCTTCAGATTTCCCTGTCGCTCAGGGGGGTTTGGCGAGACGTATCGTGCCCTCTTGCCATATTTTCCGGCTTTCGCCCTGTCTGCGGCAGTAGCATGATCAGGGTTGCCCGGAGGCATCTCACCGGGGGAAATTGTTCCTGCCCCTGCTGCCCCGACCTGGGATTACCATAGTCGGGTCGTCGCTCTGCGGCGCGTTCAGCCAAGAGTTCGTCAACCAGCCTCTTCTGCTCAGCAAGCTGCTGGCGTAATGTGGCCTTCTCAGGATCTTCGTCTATTTTCTGCACAGAGGCGGATGGTTCAGAGTGCTTGACTGTTCCGACGTGCTCCTTACCCTTTCTAGTGTTTCGACCGAGTATCAGTGACTCGGTGGGTACGGGGAGGCCTAGTAGGTTTCTCTGCTGACGAGTAACTCTCCCTGACGGGTCGAGCAGCGGCGGTACGCCCTCGGGTGGTAAGTCTCCCTCAAGGAACTCAAGCTCATCTTCCTTATCCACAATGTCGGCCATGTGGACTGCGACCCCTCTTGAGGGCATATCCTCGATGTCGCATAGCGAATCGGGCTATCGTTGGATAGGGTTGAAGAGGAGAGCGGCATAGTGTCCCCAACCACAAACGTGCACATGGGGGGTGGCTTCCCTGACGATTCTGCGGAGTGCTTTAAGACACTGAACGCATTTTCGTTGAAGGGTGCTCTGGTGGCCTGGCGACTCAGGGTGATGGGCCACAAGAAGTGCGGCTGCATCGATTAGGCGGCATTGCTCGCCGATTTCTTCGAAGTTCTCACGACTTCTGGGGTACACCACCCATTCATAACGGTGGCGGAAGTGTGTCTCCCACAGGGTTCGACAAAAGCACCCCACATCTTCAGGGGTAAGAGACTTTGGTATGCGGAAATTCAGTGCTGCCGTCGGCCAGAACTTCTCCGGGAAGTAATCCGCTACAAGGATACTCCAGAAGCTCCTAGGCTCGGACTCAGGGTCTGGCCCTGTGTTGCCCCACTCGTCAACCGGGGGCGGCTGAGGAACCGGAAGCGATACCGAGGCAGAACTTTGGGATAGTAATCTCAGCGGTGGAGAATACGGCAAATGAGCTGACTGGCCGCTGAATTTCGGGCCATCCTCCGAAGAGTGAGGTGACCTGGCCACGATGTCACGATACGACGGGCTGATAATCGCAGCTTCTGGAACAGGAGCCGCGGCTACCTGCAACAGGTCGTGTCGTCTCTCTACCGTCGTTGGCCCCCAAAATAACTCTATGTGATCTCTGTTAGAGGTAGAGGGCTCTTCTGGTGACAGAGGCGGCGATTGCGTGGTCGAGACCTGCGGAATTCCCAGGATTTCTTCCTCTTGGATGTACCTGCGGAGAGAGACAGGAATCCGGTGGACCTCAAATTCTGGGAGAACGAGGCTAACGCATCTGGTTCCTGCCCCAGTCCATGATACGGAGTAGCGGGGAGAAGGTTCCATCACTGAATCGAATTCCGCTTCCGAATCGGAGAAGCAGGCAGGTTTGATCTCCACCTGGGCCTTCCCAGGATTCATCTTGTGGTGGTGACGACCCGCTCTTCTGCCCCTGGGTGGCACTTCGGGACAGGGTTGACCCCTATAAGGCAGCCTCGGGGCGGCGCTGGCGTCGTGACGGAGAGGGCCCCCACTCGAGATAGCCGGGGTGCGAGGGGCACCAGGGCAAATGTCGAAGGGTACATGGGGAGGACCTCCATGAACAGTACCCATGTGGGCGGGGCCTCTGTTGGAATTGGCAGGAGCATGGGGAGGACCTCCATGGTCGATGTGAGTGGAGCGAGGCTGACCTTCACTCCTCGAGTTGCTGGGGTGAGGAGGACCTTCGCCGGTTGCAGAGAGGATGTAGGGAGGGTCCACACGTTGGAGAAGGACTGGATGGACGATGCCTTCAGAAGGATGGACTCCATACCCTGTACAGCGGGCGTGGGAAATGTTTCCGCGCTGAGCGTCACTACCGCGGGGCAGGTCTTCCTGCAGGATGGGGGTAGCACGAGGCATGCCTCCATGACGAACCTCGGAGCTGGGAAGGCCCACGCTCTGTGGAGTAGTGGTACGAGGAGGACCTCCGTACAGGGTGGCATTACCGCGGGTTAGCTCGCGGCGATCGCCACTTGGGCCTGCAACCCGGAGAGTCAACCCAGCCTGCCCGTGGGGCGGTTGGGGTCTCGATCCTGGTTGGGTGAAGGAGTGCCCCTGCTCAATGTATGCAAGGGATTCGCGATACACGTCGACGGTGGCTCGGGCCACTGTAGTTGTCGACGTTGACGCGCCTAGGCGAGCGTCCTCAGCCCGGGCCCGGCGCTGACGTCGGGTCAGGCGAGCTGGTGAAGGTGGTGCAGGGACGTAGCCTACCTGCTCTTCCTGCGGGGCCAGACGGTGGCGCTGACGTGGCCGGACGGGAGCTCTTTCCTGGGCCCCCCGGGTCGGGGCCCTGAGCGGACTGAGCCGGACAACGCCTGCCTCTTCAGCGTAAGGCGAGGAGTCGTCAAGGCGTTCTGGGGATAGGATCCCGAAACGGTTGAATGTCGGGGTGGGGAGCAGGGGCTCCCTGCGCGGCCTGTTAAGGCGGCGTTGACGGCGGGGCCTGGAGGCCTCCAGGTCCAGGCGGGCCATATCCCGGGTTGGGATGACCCCTTCTTCCTCATACCTGCGCACGAGGTTATTGATCACCCTTCGTTGGATGACCTCTGATGGGGAAAGGGGTCATGGACGCCCCGTATTCCGCGATGTGGCGGCCGTCGTGGCGGTAGCGGCGCTACGTGGGGTGGCCATCGTGGTGTTGCCCCTGCCCCTGCGTGGGCGAGGAGCGGATGGTGACCGCATCTATGAAATAACAACCTGGTTCCTGAGAAACGAAGGGATCAACTCATCAGTACTGAGGAAAAGGATTGACAGCCAGTGCCCCAGCGTTCTTCCATTCTCCATGTCTGTGAGAAGGATCCACACCAACACGCTGCAGAGCGGAGTTCCCCACGTTCTACTACCACGACTTCTGGCTAGTTTCACGACAGGCCCACAATTTGCTTGGCGGGACCAGGCACCAGATATCTGGATCCGGTGACACGTCAATCTACTGGTGTCTCGAACGCTACTAATCTCCATATTGAGGAGAAGAATTTCACGTCGGGTTCACCATTTCTGTTTCCGATGCTTTCGCCGGGGCGCGCGCCCGTCCGTCCGTGGGGGAGGATGCGCGGCGCTTCTGTTGCCCCACATTCCCTCTTTCCCAAGGCAGGCAACATTCACTCCTTATTTAGGGACGTCTGCTCCTTGATTGAAATGGGATGATGGGATGTCGGTTCTTCCTCCTGTGGATTCCACCTCATAACTCATCACCTAGTCTAGGTCTCCTTTATAGATTTAATACGTAGTTCGTGAAACTCTTCCCAGTGCCATGTTTCCATGGACGCCGGTTAATTACACTGCTTCTGTCGGGACATTCCAAAGGGTCCAGTCAGGGCAGCAACCTTTGGTCAGGGGAGTAGTCACGTTGAGGCATCAGTAGCGTGTCTGGATGCTGGGGTACCTGGCATGTTTGTCTGTTATCCTTGACCACAAGGCTTCTCGAGGGCATGGAAGCCCGAGGCATCCCACATCGAGCACGGGGAATTATGTGTCATAGACACATATCTGAGGTTTTCCTCAGCTTACCGTGCTCAACACAGGGTATGCCGCAAGTTTAACGTCCAGCGGGGATGGACCAACCCAACCAGAGCATTATCTAGGATAGATCGGATTTGAGGGATCCTCCTTGAAGGGATATCGATACCGGGGCCAGCCCATGGGCGACTGTGAAGTTGAGAGTACCGACATGGTCTCACCAGGATAAGACTGTCCGGGCGAGAATCGTAACGGGTGGTGGTTTGGTGAATGGAGTGGAAGGAGAGTGAAATGGGACCATCAAAGGGGGCAACAGTGAAGTTGGGCTTGAGCCTTGACGAGGCTTCCTACGTATCCCCGTGGCAGGGAATCAAAGTCCGCGTAGTTCGGGAAAGGTGGACCTTGGTCCGATGGGCCTCGTCAGAGTACCGATGTGAAAGTAGACCCGTGGGTCCACTAATGGTGGGCTTGAACCTTGGTAAGGTTTCCTACGTACCATGCCTTGACATGGATCAATGTCCTCGTAGTTCAGGGAATACAGTTTAACGTCATGCATGACGATAGTGAACCCTGACATAAATAAACGACGGGCGATGGGTGTCGGCGAACCGACGTAAATGAGGGACCTTGGTCCAATGGGAGTTGGGCTTGAACCTCTGGGAGGATTCCTACATATCATGCCTTGACATGGATCAAAGACCTCATAGTTCATATGGGGATTTGTCGGCGAACCGACATGAATGTGGACCTTGGTCCAATGAGGGGTGGTCTTGAACCTCCGGGAGGCTTCCTACGTACCATGTCTTGACATGGATCAAAGACCTCGTAGTTTAAATGGGAACTGGTGGGCAGTTTAATGTCATGCAGGACAAGGGGGGGAGGGCATACAGTTTAACGTCATGCTAGATGAGGGAGAAACTCGACGTGAATGAACGACCGAGCAATGTGGCTTGAACCTCATAGAAGCCTCCTACGTACCATGCATTGACATGGATCAAAGTCCTCGTAGTTCATATGGGAAAGGGTCGCAACAGCTTACCACTGGACCAGAATGCAGTTTAACGTCATGCTGGACCGGGGTGAGACCCGACGTGAAGTGACGGGTGGGCTTGAACCTCATAGAGGATTCCTACGTACCATGCCTTGACATGGATCAAAGACCTCGTAGTTCAAATGGGATGGGTCGCAATGGCTTACCACTGGACCAGAATGGGACCTGACGTGAATGGATGATGGGTGGGATTGAACCTCGTGGAGGCTTCCTACGTACCATTCCTTGACATGGATCAAAGACCTCGTATTTCAAAAGGGGTTTGTCGGTGAACCGACGTGAAAGTATACCCATGGGTCCACTATTGGTGGGCATGAACCTCGTAAAGGCTTCCTACGTACCATGTCTTGTCATGTATCAAAGACCTCGTAGTTCAAAAGGGGTTGGTGGTCAGTGTCGGTGCTCACTCTAAGCCCACGTAAGTCATTCTCGGTGTGAGAAACAAGAGGTTGCAAGGACCTGACGATCACGTCACGAGGGGTGTGTCCGTGAGAAGCGAAAAGGGGCTTACGCGTTGGGTGGCCCATGGTGTTGGGACTTACTCCAGGATGGAGGCCCATAGGGGGGTGCCTCGTTCCCTATCACGTCCTCCACCGACCTTGGTAGTGGGGAAGTACGGAGATGCATGGGTGCAATCATCCTTACCAAAGGTTAGGGGCTTACGCTCTGAGGCAGCCCTTCCCCTGCGAACATACGCCACTCCGACAAGGAGGATCTCATTCCATGTGCGGAAGAGTTCCATTCCCGTGGAGACGAGTGGTGTAAAGAATGTTCGAGCTGGGGGGACCCTTCATGAGGGAGACGAGGTTGGGTCACAGTTTAACGTCATGTGTTGAGGACGTGGTGCTTGGAAGTTTAATGTCCTGCAGCTCGGACGAGGTGGGTTCACTCCACACCCCTAGGACTTACATAACCGGTACCCTCTGGTCCTTGGGGAAGGGAAGGTCCGGGTAAGGCCATGGTAAAGGGGGGTCATGGGATGAACCATCGAGGGGTCCACGTTAGCATGGCTATGCGAAGAAGCAATAGCTGTTAGCGTGCCTATGCGAAGAAGCATTAGGCGAAGAAACGCTACGAGTGGTATTGTCCATGGGACTTTGAAATCACATCGTGCAAACCTGGAGGGTCGCACGGAAAGAGGAATCGCTAAGCAGAGGAGTGTGCTTTGCGAAGTGGGGTGCCTTGGCCTTAGCATGGGGCATAGGTGTGAGTGGGAGGTGCTTCGCGATGTGGAACAGTGTTCGCAGAGCACTTCCTCGTGAAGAAGGGGTGCCTCGCGAAGCAGTGTGCTTCGCGATGTATAGTGATCCTGCTTTGGAATAGGGATCACTAGCATGGGTTGGGTGTTTCGCGAAGCATAAACGCTCTGCGGCTGCCAGGGTTCCCTTGGGAATCCCCTTCCTCCGCGAACGCCCTTGAGCTTCGCGAAGGGCATCCCTCTCGGAAGAGGGGCCCAAAACGAGACAAAGCAGAGGCATCTCACGAAGTAGAAATACCTCGTGGAGCTCATGATTCCCGGGGCAAAGAGTGCTTCGCGATTCGGGAGAGGAGAAGCCGAAAGTTCAGATTGTCCCCTTCTGGGACTCAGTGGGAGTCCAGTATTTATAGGGAAGGGGCGCCGCGAAGCAGGGCTTGCGCGCCGCCTTCGGTGCTTCGCGGCGGCTCGCGAATGTCAAATGGATTCGCGGAGGATTACTGCCTCTGGTGCTTCGCGGCGGCTCACAAACGTCAAATGGGATCGCGGAGCATTACCGCCTCTGGTGCTTCGCGGCGGCTCACGAACGTCAAATGGAATCGCAGAGCATTACCGCCTCTGGTGCTTCACGGAGGCTCGCGAACTTCAAATGGCATCGCAGAGCATTACCGCCTCTAGTGCTTCGCGGCGCCGCCATGGTTGGGGAACTTCGCGGCGGGGCTTCACGGCGGAGCTTCGCAACGGAGCTTCGCGAGGCAGCGCGCCGGCATTTTTTGTTCCTTTCTTTCAGGACACATTTTTGGTGCCAACAGTGATGTTAATGATTTGAAAGAACATTAATTACGAAAGGAATATCCAATAATAGACCCGTGAAAATAAATATTTTTTGTGTTGGAAAAATGGTGTGATTAATAAAAAATACATGAATGTGAAAGGAAACCCCCTTCTTATTAATTAAAAAAATACCTTTGTCAAAAAATCACATTGTAAAAAAAGTAAACAAAACAGAAATTGATTAATAATATATTATTTCTATATATAGGTATAAAAAATAATATATAGTAAAATATAAGGGTGTAAGAACATTGGAATGGAATAAATAAGTGCATTATTAAACTATATTACTCAAGGAAAGAAGAACTGAGTTGATAATATCCCTTATGGGAAAAAATCCCATAGAGTTAAGAAGTATTTGAAAAAATTGATTTTTTGGGTTTCAATAAAAATATAGAAAATGAAACATAACATAATAAAATATTAGAACATAACCAAATTTGAATTCCAAGATGATGATCATGACTGAAGGATTGAAAATTGAGTTACCAAAAAGCTTCAAAATTGGGGTAACAATTGATTTGAAAGACATTTGGTGAAAAAAGGATTTGGAATAATATTTCAAATTAATATATATATATATATGATAAACACATGGGAAATGACCAAAATATTAAAATTAATACATTTTTTATGACATAAAAAATTATCAAGAGATAAGAGTTCGAGATCCTGAAAACTTTCCAGTTGAGTAACATTTTAATCAAAACCACATTAAGTTGAGGGATTGTAATTGAACATAAAGTAATATGATTAAATGATAATTTGGGATATAATATCATAAATAGTAATTATAGACATGAAATAAATACAATTAGGTTCATAATAAAGAACATGTATCAAAGGGGGGAATTTGATATGAAAATCCTTAGCTCATTAAAAATTCATTCGGCACCTTCACCAAATGTTCTGAATAATTAAATTAATTTCATTAAATAAATAAAAAATAAAATTATTTATAAATATAAAAAATTATTATCCTTATCTATATTCACTCTATACATTTGTATACATTCATATGTTTTTTCCTATTATCAACACCATGTGTAAGTAAAATTTATTATTTCAAATTAGTTTCACAGATGAGATGTTGGTATCTATAATTTTTCCAAAGTAATTAATTATAATATCATTAAAAAGAACATTAATATATATTAAACTATACATTATAAATATATAGTATTTTTTAAATGTATATTTGGGTATGATCCATGGAGATAAAATCTGTGATGAGGATGTTTAGGTTATTCATATTGATTGATGGTGCTTTCTTCATAAATGAGAAAAATTGTTATATCATTTACTAATAAAAAACATTATTCAATTATTTATTTCATATTATAATATTAAATAATTTATCATATTAGTCAATGATATAAATTCGTAGTATTGTTCAAATAAGTGGTCAAACTAACAAAAACATGAAACAACCATGATTAATGGATGATTATGTTATGGTTTTTCTGTAATGTCATTAAAAGAAGTTTATAATAAAATTATTTGGTGTTTATTAGTGTGATATATCATAAATAGATGGAATTAGAATGTAGATCACATGGACCCACACACCCAGATATGGTTAGAAAATCACCTAACTTATGAAAATGGTTTTATAGATAACTATGACTACAAATCATTCCCAAATATAAAACCAAGGCAATTTTTGTATACAGTTTTATGGAATTAGTAAATATCACCAACAAATAAATCTCAAGAATTTTAATCTTATTTAAATTTTCCAATTAAAATAAATCAAATTATTCATTAATAAGTCTTTAAAATATATGATAAATACCATACACAATATTATCCTCTGAAACATTGACAAATGACACATTTCTTCATAACTAGTGATAATGGAAACAAAAGAATGGGTGAGATCTGATACATAGTAAGGTTAATCATAATAATATAAAATAACATGATATATATGAAGGATAATAGATATTATAATTAAGATGATCGTAATCATGGAATCAAGACATATTGAAGTCGTATCATATGAACATTATCTACACAATGATCAAAACATAAGATCATGGAATTTTTAGAATGTAGAAAAAATATAAATAAGATATCATAACAATATTTCAAGGATAATTTCCTCATTATCATAACAAAATTATCTAGGATCAAAAATCATATACCATAGTTTGTCAGGATCAATACTCGTACACCATAATATATAATTAGATGGAAACACTTCCCAATGAATTTGAGGGATTGATAATTTTGGTCCCACCAGTCAAATAATTAAAATCAATAATATGTGTTTCAAATGGATTCAATCAATATATCATAAAAACTTGTGTTCACAAATTCATTTTTATATCATTTTCAAGTGGTTTCCTAAGGAAGTATTCATAATTTCACTAATAAACACATCATGATAAACCCATAGAAAATAAATGGGTATCCAATAAAATTAAAATAATTATAATTAGTAAAACGAAATAAATATGATTAAATTTATACTACTAACACTATATACTATAAGGATATACTATTTCAAAAACAATTTCACTAATAGATCAACTTTCTGAAAATATATTTGAATAACAATAAATCATGTAATGGTACATGGAGCATTGAAAGAGGAAATTAATTATAAGTAAATAATTCCTATGAAAGTATATGATTAGGAAAGACATAATTAGTGATGAATCATCCCATGTATGTAATAAAAAATTTCATAAACCATGCTATGAAAGAAGTTGGATGGTATCATATGGAAAATACCATTGATCAATCATATAATATTTATAAAGAACAGTATTATAAGCATTGTGAAATATCATTGAAAATAATAATATCAATTTCCTTGGTGAAAATTAAGAAAATATGATATTATCAACCCATTTGAATAATAATTTCATTTTTTAAAACTTTCAAACTTATAGAGGATTCCTCTTAAAAAAATTTCTACAGTGGATATAAGATTCATTCACATGGAAAAGTGAAAATGTGATTCGTTTTGGAAAAAGTAGTCCTACAAAAGAAAAAATTAAAATATATCATTTAAAAAAATAATATGAAATTAATTGTAGATGAAAAATACATTTTTAATAAAATTTAAAAATAAGGAATTTTGAAACAATTTATACATTAATTTAGAAGAAATGTTTTTTGAAAAAATATCGCATTGAAAATATTGAAATTGTATTAAAAATTTGTTGAAAAATGATAATAATTTTAGAAATGTTAAAATACTTCATTAATTATAGGTGAATATAAGTATAAATGTCCCATAAAAAATTATAGAATATACGTTCAATAGGAAAAACATATATCTTGAGAGAAAATGAGTGAGTATTTATGTTGCAAATTATTCCTTTCATTGATTTCAATTAAATGGAAATGTGATCCTCTAAAGAGAAAATTATTATTTAAAGGGATTAAATTCGAAAAATTGAAATTAAATCAACCATTTTAAAAATGAAATTGTTGGAGAAAGGTGACTTTTGAGATCCATGTCTAGAAGAGATTAGTGACTCATGGAAAGAGAACATAGTTTATGACTTGAGTAAATTTTGATCAAAAATACTTGATGAAGAAAGATATTAAAAATGAACATAAAATACCTTTACTAAAATTTATTTCAGGATAATCTGTATAAACCATATTATTTTAAATTGGTGAATAAATAAAAACACGCCTTAACGAAGAGAATTTTTTGACAACAGTCCATTACTCTATTTACCATATTAGTTGATAACACTCAAAAATAATGAGAAACTACCATAAATATGTTAATTTTACCATTTCAAAAATTATTTATATCTACAACCCTATTATATAATTCATTTATAATATATAGGTTTATTATAGACTATTTTAACATTTTTTTAACAATTTTATTTTTCTTGAACATGATTTGTAATGTTAATGTGGATCTATGATATTTGATACACTATTCATAAAACATAGTCTACCTATTGTTCTCTAATGTATATCGTATTATTATAATGTTCCAATTTCAACCCATGAGAGTTTTATTTTTGAATCTTGAAAGGGATGTTGGAGAAGAGTTTGTTTAAATAGTTTTTTTGAATAGAGATGAAATGAAATTTACATGTTTAGATATTAATATTATAAATACATCACCATTACAATATTTTAAATACATTATTGTCATTTTCATTAATATTATATTACATTCCTAAATCATTAACTATATAAAAATTTCAACATTACTTAAATAGGCCAGAAACGGACCCAAACAAAAGCATGTCATAATGGTCAAACTAGTATATAAAATTATATTAAATAATGTTAAGATAAAACTTATAGAATATTATAAATGTATTATTTATCCTTATATCTGTAAATAATTTATTCTAAGAATAATTAATAATGGTTTGGGTTGAAAAATAAAATTTTATATTCATGGAGGTGGTAGTATACAAGTTTACAAGATTATAAATCTCATTTTACAATGAGTGGGTAGAGCGATGAAATATGGAATTTTTATCAATTATTGATTATATAAATTTTATAATTTTTTTTCATTATTTAAACTTTTAGTTCCATTAATGGTATGCTGTGAAGATAAATAATATGTGCAATTTATGGAGGTGGTAGTCTTCACATATTCATGATTAATTATTTAATTCCTTAATATTGGTAAATTTAATATCTAATAATGTAGAAAAATTATAAGTTACATAAAAAATAATTATTTATCAATCCCATCAATTTTTTCTTCCATAATTTTTTGTGATGAAAAAACCACATCACTTCGTGTTGGTAGAAGTCTGCGGAATGCAGAATCTATTTTTATGTTTTTCTTAGTGAATTCATGTGGATGAGTAATTGTTTTTAAATAAATATAATAATAATTAATTATATGATCTATACTAAATCCATATATATAATTAGTTTAGGGAAGAGAAGGATAATAAAAATATTAAGAAATTAATACTAAAAAGTAGAAATATTCATGTTAGGGACATAGATTTGAATTGTAATTCTCCTTGGAAATGAAAGGGTTAAGTTATATTAAGAAGGAAAAATGCCTCGGTTAAAAGGATAAGGTTACAAAATTAATAAATTTTCATAGTTTGAAGAATAAAATCAAATTAAATGGTGCGTAATGAAGGGGTGTATGTGTATCCTTTTATAAGTGAATGAAAGGGTAATTTTGGAATTACATTAACTTATTAAATTATTTCATTTCTATAGCCAACGTGAAAGATAAAAATATTAAAAAATGACTTTTTAGAGATGACAGTGTTTAGAATACTCAGATAAATTCTTTTTAGAGACACAAATGTGTGATTTAGGGCCCCTTTTTTACATTTATATTTACTCAAGTGTAAATTTTTGTAGGTTACCCTTCTTTTCAGCCAGGTTAATTAGTTATAATGATAAGAATTAATAATTATATTACCGTATAATATAATTATTATAATCCTATATGAGAAAATAGTATTATAAAAAAACTTATAGGGTTAATAAAAGTAAATTTGAAAACAAATATGTTTAATGCTTTAAAATGGGTTTTAAAATAGTCATGTATTAAAGAATAAAATTTAACAATGACTTAAAGATATTAATGTCATGAATTATTATGAATTGGATTTATTTATTATAAATAAAATTAAGTTTATTTAACATTAAAATCATTCAATAATCCAGTTTTACAAAATAATAATTAATTGAAAGGCAAGACATAAAACTACTTTTTTTGTTAAAGTATCATTTTACTGTAGTTTTAAAAATTTTGTTAGTTGGTTATATTAGTTCCAATAAAATTTAATGTCCAAAATTTTGTTAAATATTTTAATAATTTTTCACTTAAATATTTTATAACTATATATTTAAATCATATATATTGATAAATTTTTGAAAAATATAGTTTTGATTGAAACCACATTTTTGACTAAAACATCCATACATTCATAAAATGTTCCAAAATTTATACAAAGTAAATATTGATATTATAAATTATAAAATAAAATTAATTTTGTTTACTTATATTTAGAAAATAATATATTTAAATATTAATAAAAAATAAATAATTACAAATATATTTCTTTTATTAAAAAATAACCATCCTAAAAATTAAGTGTTTCTAATATTATTTAATACAGATATTATAGCTTAATGAATCTAAAATTCATATATATATTTATATATATTATATTTTTTCACAATGATATGTTAAATATAATGAATTTAATTTAGTAATATATAAGTCCCTTTGAATTAGAATATGTGTGTAAATTTATAGAATTTAATTTTAATTAAAGGGAAAACATGTATAATAATATATTGGGATGTAACATTATCTCCTAAATAGATTATATCATAGTTTTTTTATAAATACATAAATTATGGATGTTAAAAAGTTAGGCATGACTGAATATAAACATTCAATTAAAATTTCCTCCTTAATATCATTTGTAAAATTTGAAGATAAATATTTTTCATTTATTGAGTTAACTAAATTATTTATTTACCCTCGTCATCTAGTTGATTTATATAATCCTTTCCCATAAATAAAGAATTTTATAGTTCCTTTTAGGCATTTTTCATTGTGTATCTTCCCACATTTTAGATATGAATGAAATTTTGTCTTTTTAATTTTATCATATTTATCACCTAAATTTTCATGTGACTCAATCATTATCTTCTTTGTAATTATAGAGAATTGAAATGTGTTTTATTTTTTAATCATAATTTATGATAGTACATTTGTAAAAATGGTAAGATTCGGATCGCTAGTTCTTGTCCAAATCTATTTCAAGTAAGGATAACAATTGCATTATCCATTTCATTTATTGTTAACTTAGATACTCTTTAGTGTAGGAATGTCATTAAAAGAATTTTTAGGAATGATAATACTTTTATTAGTAAATAAATAGTGGTAAAAAATGGATTTTATAAGACATAATTCATAAATGATGTTCAAAATCTAAAAAAACTAGCATTTTTATTCAATCATGGTTATACATGATCATTTATCTATTAGTTCCTTGAATCTAATTATCTTCTATAATATCACATTTTAAAATAATTAATAACTATAATAACCACAAACCCACACTAATAGATTCCATGACAAAAACATAATATTAACATTTTTGGCATGATTCCAACAATTGAAATCTAATTTTATCGATAAAAAACACAACATCAAATGAAAAAATTGTATGAGTTATATACCTATGGAACTTTTTTGTTTACAATTTTTAAACATTTCCTAAAATTTTAAATAACAATTTCAAAACAAAAAAAATTGTTCATAAAAATATTTGCAATCATCAACTATGTTCTTCATGACTAGTAACGTTTTTTGGAACAACATACTTGAAACCATTCAATTTAATCTTGGGAAAAGGAAAAATAATAAGGGATATGAAAAATGCTCGTTTTGGGTAAAAAAATCATTAATAATTGAATCTCACTATGAATAATATTATAAGCATAATGAATGATGATATAATCAAATTTCATGAACATAAAATAAGATAATTTATATCCATAAATTCACATATAAAGAAACATGAGACATGTAATAAATCATTAACATAATAAAAAATTCATATATGCCAACAATCATGAGGCATGTCAATAAATTCCTTAAGAAAATGATAAATTATAACTTGATGATAGTATTTAAAAAACATATTGGTACCTTGGAATAACATTTTTATATCACTAATATAATCAATTTTATAAATGGAATAACATACCTAGGGAATTCCAAAAATCTCTAAAGAGAATCGTATAATTAGTTAACTCTATCCCATTATCCAATGCATTAGAGAGCTATATTGGGCTCACCAATCATCATGAGATATATCAAGATCACCCTTTATCATAAAAAACTTTCTAAGAAGTATAACATAATCATAACACGTGAAGGAATTCATTTTCTAAACATAACAATAACCATTGTTATTTCATATCTTGATTTTCATGTGGTAATGAAATGAATTACAATAAAATATCTTCGAAAAAATCATAATATATATAGACGAACAATAATAATTGTATCATTAAAACACATACCTATGGGATAATATGTAAATCAATATTAATTATTTTTTTATGAACATAAATAGCATAAAAATAACATTAAAAATTTTCTGGGAAAATATCATTTCCACATTAAAATTTATTTTTAAAACTAAAGAATTCAGGAATATTTGGTAAAATATTTTATTTAAAAAGAACCATTAATACTTGTTATGTAATCATCAAATAATTGAGTGTTCATAAGGGTATGTGTTGTTTTCACGTGTTAATGTTTAATATAGGTACTTTGGACATACTTGATTAAAAAAATACCTTTTTAATAAAATGAAAATAATATTATTTTTAAACCCCTTTTTAAAAAGTCAAACATTGTAAAAAATCATTAATAAAATTATTGAATATAACTCAAAAAAATTGTTGATTTTTTTAGAAAAATGGATATTAAATAAAACATTTTTCAAAACCAAAGAGAAGAAATAATTTCATATTTTCATAAAAACATATTTATGAAGATTTTTGGTTCCAAATAGAAAAATATGGTATTAAAACATAGTTATTTAAAAAATATTAGATGCTGAATAAAAATTAAATGCATTTATCAACTGATGATCACAAAAAGTTCTTAAAGTAAATTCAACTACAAATAATACCAATTAAAAGGGATTTAAGCATAAATTCCTTACCACATTGGTAAATTTCGAATTATAGTCTAGATGAATTAATTAAATCAGAAGAAACATTAACTATTATGAAAATATGTAGATTTATTATATAAAATATCAAGGTGACAGAAAATACATCTGAAAATATAATTTTGGAGAAAAACAAAAATATATGCCTTACTAAAGAGTATTTGTGATTAATATCCCTTATAAAGACCATATAATGGAATTGAGAATCTATAAATGGAGAGATTATTTGTAAAAAATGTTAATATACAATGAAAAAATGAGGCATAACAACATGAATAGGTAATTTCACATATAATCATAGAATAACATAATCATTGATGTAGTGTTATGACCCAATGAATAAAAATTTCCTTAAAAAAACACATAACACTTTTCTAACATTAAAATAAAATCAAATTGGGTGGAATAATTTAATGTGAAAAATAAATCACAATTAATTATGATGTATTAAAGATGTATACTTTAATATATATATATATTCTTCATAAAATAGTTTAAGTTTATAACATTAAAACATGCCTCAATGAAGGGAAATTGAGACAAAATTCATTACTTAATGTCCATACATTCAATGTATGTCCTTTAACTGCTTTATATATAAATATATCCATTATTTAATTTTTAGAACATTCTCAATGTTTATTAATTTATCAGTTTAACTTTATTTTCTTTTATTACAATAAAATATACAATTAATAAATTTCTTATGTTAAGGTGTTTTTAGGATGTATGGTTCATAAATTAAAAAATGTATTTGGTATATTGACAATGGTCAAAGGGTTCATTATTCTATAATATCTAGAAGAAGAATAATAAAATAAAAATTATTCCTAATTTTTAATTAAGTTATAAAATATGTTTATTAAAAATGAATTATGTTATAATAATGGAGATGACAATTTGTGCATACACATGATTAACACTATAATTTTATAAAGATAATAAGAGGAAGAAGTTAAGTATCATTATAGTATTAAAAAATGGTTATTATAACATAAGCATCAGATTATATCTTTAAATAAAATTATATATACCACACTTGTGATGTAGTGATGAAAATTGAATATCATTGCTCCTTAGATGTGGTAATCGATATGTACTCACGAATAACATTATTATTTTTCAATAGATAAAAAAGAGTGAAATTATATTATATATATTTTTTATAATTTCAATTATTTTATTTATATTATGTATGTATATTAAATTGGTCGTTATAACTAGTTATGAGATGTGGTGATGGAAAAAAAATTACATTTTTACGAGGCAATAGTCCTCTATGCACACAAAAAATGGTTCCATTTCCCATTTTATAGAAGAGGAAAAGTATATAGGTTCTTAAATTAATCTAATAACATCTCACTATATGTATGATATTAATGTAATAATTTCAACATTTTTGAAAAATATTTTATGGATTTATAATTAGAAATAAAACTAAAATATTTAGTAAAATTCTATACATCATATTTATATAACCTCATTTTAATTATTACTTAAGCCCAATTAGGTACATATTATATGCAAATAAGACCCGTAGAACATGGGGATGGATTTTAGGAATTCATTTAGCTAGATATTATTTAAATCCAAATGATATTGAAGTGTGAGTATGAGAGGATATGTGTGTCCTTTTACAAGTTAAGGGAGTGGAACTTTTGGAAATACATGAACTATTATAACATAAAATTTCTAAAAATCATGTAAAATGGTTAAAAAATGGAATTTATTCTATTATAATGACTATATGGTATTAAAATAACTATCCAATAAATTCTTTACGAGATTACATATCATTTTCAACCATATCTTTTAGAATAACCCTAATATTAACAATTTTGAACCATAACCATCAAAACTAATTTTCCATTATAAAAGGGTTATAATGTTACTTATAAGAAATAAATTAGATAATAAATGAATGAGGTGTGAACATTACAATATTTATCATGAAAATATTCCCCTCGATATATCTTTATTATTCTTAAATAACTTAATAAAATTTATCTAACATAAAATACTATTAATGTAATTTTAAGAAACATCAATATATAATGAATTTGAAAACAACATGAGAATAATGCAATTTTAATTTAACTAATTTAACCAATTACAATAAATTATTATTAACGAAAAAAATTTTATGCAACCATAAGTCATCCAAAAAATAACAATTTTATTTTTTTCAAAATCATTTTCTATATAAAATCAAACTCCTTACACAACTATGCTGACATTGTGTATGCATTTTGCATAATTATTTCATCACTAAAAACTAAAAATATATTCCCATACCAAAAAATGTCATTATTATGAATGTGACCTTTAATATTCATTTACAAAATATTTTTATCCTTACATGCACAAATAATACAAATTTTAATGAAAGAGTGCGGCATTTTGTATGTTAGTTTACATAAAATAATAAAAGTATTTTTTTAAATAAAAATTTTATAAAATTTCCATAACATATATTATTATATGATTATATACGATCTCCACTAATAAAATAGATGAAATTCATTTATTCAGTTCATTTGTTGTCAATATGATATTATTTTTAACCTTAATTAACTGATTTACCCTTACTTTGGTGACAACTCTTAACTACGGTTAGTATTCATAATGAACCAAAATAATGGGACATGTTTTCCAAATTTTAAAATAATAATATAATATTTGATAAAAGTTTAGTAAAATTAATTCAACAAATTTTTTCAAATTAAATAAAAAATAAACAGGAAAAACTTATAAAAAAATGGTCTTTTAGAAAAAAAAATTATGTATAAAAATGTTACTATACCAAATACAATTATAATGTTTATTCTAATAAAATTAATTTGATATCATTTATTCAAAAGGAATGTAAATTTTAATAAAACTTTAATATTGAATGTTGATATGAAAATACATTAAAAAAATTCAAATAAAAATATCTATTTATCGTTATTCATTGAAAAATATTCCGTTTTATAAAATTTTAAAAAAACACGAGGTAATGTTCAAATTTGTCATTAAAAATTCATGTTAATTTTTATGAACTAAAAATTTAGAATATTTGGGAATAAATATTACAAATAAAACCATATAACGCATTAAAATCTAATTTGGTTCAAATAAACCTATTT
Organism: Viscum album; assembly: GCA_963277665.1. Taxonomy (NCBI): domain Eukaryota; kingdom Viridiplantae; phylum Streptophyta; class Magnoliopsida; order Santalales; family Viscaceae; genus Viscum; species Viscum album. The sequence continues at coordinate 1,927,984,405 of OY728152.1, read as the reverse complement.
CCCTTATACTGAAAGATTACCTAATATTATTAAAATTTATATAACTATATAAAATATTATTAAATGTTAATAATAATTCTAAAAATTACCAATGTTTTTACTTTATTAAACTACATTGTAAATTGCATCCTTACAATTTTATATCATCCCTAATATAAAGGGTTTAAAACATTTTCAAAACAGTTATTAGGAGTGGAAGAAAAATAATGCATAAATTAAAATAAAAACTATTTCAATATTAGAAAATACCTTTTTTGAAAACATAAATCATTAATAGTGATAGTAAAACATCCTTTTTGAATTACGTAAATGGAAATATGAAGGTAATCTTGAAGAACACATAACTATGTTTCAAAATAGGATAACATTAGTGGGATGTGAAAATATGAACATGGAGGGAAAAATTGTGTCCAGGAATTGATTGAGATTGAAAAAGAAAATATATAACAATAAATAAATTATAATGAGAATGTCAATTATTATAATATCATAAACTAATGCGGTGTGAAAATTTCCATCAACTTATCAAAAATTAAGGTAATACGATAACATTTTTGTTTCAATATTTTTTTTCCTAGTAATGAAAAATTATTTTATCATTAAAACTAGGAACATAAGGAAATATACATACATGATAAATACTATTTAATAATTTAATAAATATTCTCCAAAATCGCTTCCTTTTCCCTAAACAATAAGAATTCAAGGTGAAATTTTCATGCATGAAGCACTAAAATCTTCTTCAAATAGATCACACAATCAACAATAGGATAAAAATATATTCCTCTTATCTTTAGATTTTATCCAAAACTGAAATGGTTAGAACAAGGTAAGATAATATGCATAATTTAAAAACCACCATATTACCAAATAATACATTAGTCTCAAATAATTAATAATAACTCCAAAATTTGATCATAAATAATTTCGTAAATAAATAAAAACACATAATAAATACCTCAAAAACATTAACATTAAACGTTATTTTACACTCAAAGGTTATATCATACCCTTCATCTTATATCCACAAAACTTTAACATAATTTCCCCCAAATAATCCATCAAATTAATCCAGAAAATAGTCCTAAGGTATATATATAACTTATTCATATAAATCATCTCTGAAAATATCAATCATCACTTTAAAATATCATCACATAAAACCTCAAAATTTGTTGTCTGTAATTTTGAACTTTTTATCCAACATTAATATATAAACCCATGATGAGATATTTATTTATTAAGTTAAAATCACATGAAAATATCATAATCTCCAAAGTTATATTAACCCATTCTCTTATACCATGTATAAAACCCCATAACCAACACTCCCAGATATGGTGTTGTAACATAATATTTAAATTTATCGCTCGATACAGATAAATGTTACTCAATTTTATCGAGTCAAAACATTTAAAAAAAATTATCACTTATAGAAGAAAATACCATAAAGGTTTAATGTTTTAGAGGAATAGGAAAAACTATTACATAACAAATTGGACATATAAATAACTGGTTTATAAAATTATATGTCATATCCAACAGTGTTATTCAAATATGGTAACCTTACATTGCACAACATACTTAAAATATTTCCTCAAAACCTAAGGGAAATTAAACATGATAAGGGTGAGCTAAAAATCTCAGTAAGGGTAAAAATAAACATTAACAATAACATTTCATTATTGAAAATAATATGATCATAATATGTGATGACATAATCAACCTGCTTGAGCATAATATAAGATAAATAATACCTATCATAACATCGATCATAAAACATGTGAAAAGGAATAAATCACTGACAGAAGTCAAGAATCATATAAGTGATCAATAATTGAGCAAGTGAAAAAAAATACTTAATAAAAGAACACATTAAAACCGGATACATGTATAGTGAAATCGTGTTAGTAATATGGAATATCATTTTCAAATGACTCTTAAAAACACTCTTACCAATGGAATAACCTTCCTGGTAACTTACATTAATATAATTAGATAAATATATAATTGGTGAACTAAATAAATTAATCCAAAGTATTGGATAGAGATATTATGCTTAACTATCATCGTGATCAATATCAGGCTCACTTTCCTATATAAATTTTATCTATGAACCATTACAAAATCATAACACATTAAAAATAAAGGGAATAATAAGATCAGTGGAAAAAGAAAGAATGGGGATCTCTCGAAGTTCTCTCTAATGGGTGACTGGTAACCCTAAACCTCTTCGCTGATTCTCCCTGAGATTCACTGATGGCCAACTGTGATCCGGAGTGGGAACTCACCCCAACTGCTCCTGCATCTTTTGATCCTAGATCATCTAAATTCGAAATGGGTAATCTCGATGTCCCCCTTCTTACCTTACATGTCTCCTTCCGCGACGCTTTGCAAGGAACTGATCTCAGTAGTGAAAAGGAGTGAAAACATCCGCTATTTAAAAAGCTTAAAGATGGCGGTTACATGGTTGATGCAGATCCAGAAGCCTTGAAGCAAAGAGAGTAGCTGCGCCAATACTCGGTTCTTGGACTAATTTCATACAACACAGGTGACCGGCCCTAGCCTCAATAAGAACTAATGAACTAGATTGATCACTTATGGGGCTCGTCAAAATATAAGATGGTTCCCATAGGAATGGTATATTATCATATACTCTTCATCCCTTAAGGTGAGCTTGATCAGGTATGGAAACTCGGGATCTTGCAGCTTAAACAAGGCTTTCATAGATTTTTTGATTGGGATGCTGCTTTTAACCCATACACACACAATAAATATATGGAACATGTTTGGGTTATAATTCATGGAATCAATTGGTTCTATTGGCACCCTAAGATTCTTAATGACATTGCTTCCGGCATAGGGACCCCCATTAAAATTGATCACCAGACTTTGAATAGAGATCTTGGCCTATATGCTAGAATAATGGTTGAGGTTAATATGACCAGTGAACTCCCATATAAAATAGGTTCCAATGCCCCTAATTATAGAATTGACCATAGAATTGAATATAAAAAGAATCCACCCTTTTGTGTGGTGTGCATATTGATTGGTCATAACCTATCCAATTGTAGGGTGGTTAGGAAACAAATCGATCCCCTAATCAATAATGATTGGCTGGAAGTAAAACACGGTAAAAAGGGCTTCAATATTATAGAAAAACCTGAGCTCCCAAAAAAACAAGATATTTGGGTAAAAAAATCCAATGACTTTACATCCCTAGAAGGTAAATCTTGGGGAGATTTGCTTAAGGATGAAGAGTCTCTTCAAAATAATGATAACATTGTCACTGGAATAGAAAAAATAGTGGCTGAAGGTATTGGAAACAATCTAGATAGGAGCATTCCTACCACTATTTCCAATTCAGCTACTATTTCTTCTACCTCTGGTACATAAAAATTGATTGATCATGTTAGTAGGGACTTGGAGAAAGCCAGCTCAGTTCCTTTGGATCTGAATGGTTCCTCTGATGCTTCTAATAAGACACAAGGTGAGCTGGAAAAAACATCAGAACCTGGTATTTCTGTGCAATCCATATCTGCTGATAAAATTATTACTCTTATTCCTGAAATTTCTATTCTAGTTACTCATGCTACTAATGTTGTCACTGCTTCTGCTAATATTGCACACAACATTGCACACACCCATCTTTCTGTCTCTGTTTCACACTACGAGTCTGCCGAAACTTCTGTTATCTTTCCGGTTAACATGGTGGTGGTCATCCATCTTGTTGACAAGCAGAATTCTGATTTGTTACAGCCTCATTCTGCAAATTCTATTCCAACATCTGCTGATACAATTATTATTCATGCTATTGAAATTACCACACATGCTGCTAATGTTAACACTACTACTACTTTTATTGCACATATCATTCCACAAAACCCTCAGGACTGTACTATCATGCCTCCGGAATCCACAAATATTTCCCGTACCGCCCTTTCAATAAGCCTTGATCAGTTCTCACAAAAATCCAAAGAGACTATGGTTAGAATTGAGAATCCTCCTCCAATAGAACATACCCCTATTCATGTAGCTGTGAATGATCCTTCTCTGGACAGTCCTGCCATTTTGGGTACTCTAGTTTTTGAAACTAATTCAAACTCTACTTTGAAAATTGATGCTTCTCCAAGTTCTGAAACTCATGAGAGAAAAAAAGACCTTTCTTCCTCCACTATGGTTACGTGATCCCAAAGGAAGAAAGGATCTGGAAAATCAAGAAAAAGAGGGGTTCTAACCCAAAACGCAAATAGAAATGAATTTTCTCTATTGGAATTTCCAAGTCTTGGCCAACAAAGATACCTCCACAACACTTAAGAGGTTCTTAAACAATCATAATCCTCATCTATTTTCCATTTCAGAACCTAAATTCAACTTCAATATGAACATTATGAGATTTGGTGCGCTTAATTACAGTTTTGTAGGCTCTTGTAAAAATAGTCCTCAAAATGACTCTATGTGAATCTTTTATCACAATACCCTACAGAATATCAACATATTTAAAATACTGAGCAACAACTTACCTGTGATTTCTTGTGTAATGGTCGGCATACCTTTTTCACTATGGTTTATGCCAATAATAGATATCAAGATAGAAGGGTTTTATGGCATGAACATCTTGATATGGACAACTCCATTCAATATCCTTGGGTTGTTAAGGGAGATATCAATGCCATTATTAACTCTTGTGAAAAAATTGGTCCCTCACATCTTTCTATATCCTCAATGGAATTCAGGTCTACTATTGAAGACTGTAGCCTTTTTGATGTCACTCTTACTGGTGCCAAATATACTTGGTACATAAATAAATATAACAAAACTGTTGCCAGTAAGCTCAACAGGGCTTTTGTTAACATGAATTCCCTTGATATTTGGGATAATATATCCAGTATAACTCTTCCTAGACTTAACTCTGACCATCATCCTATTCTAGTTATCTTCCTTATGAATTATCGTAAGCTTGTTCTTTCTTTTAAATTTAATAATGCTTGGTCTTCGAATCCTCATTGTGTCACTTTTATTCATAACAATTGGAACTCTATGAAACACCATAAGGATTCCTTTGCCTGTATGTACAAGTTGAAAAATCCTAAAATAGTCCCTTAAAGGATGGTTTAAAACTACAAAATCCCAAGTAGATCTAGATATTTCCTCTCTGGAAAATGAACTTAGCTGCGTCCAAACAAAAAACACCAATTCAGATTTTAATATGGATCCTCAATTGGAAGAAAATATCTCCCTTAAACTTAATTACTTTCTCCAATTTAAGGATTATATTAGTAAGAAAATGTTTAGGACTAAATTGCTTACGGATGGTGATCATAATACTAGATTTTATAATTCCCTTCAAAGAATCAGAAAGGCCAATTGTAATCTTTCTAAGATTATTCATAATGAATTGATCATTGATTCTAAAGAGTCCATAACATATCATGTTATCTCATACTTTTTCCACATTTTTAATGGTCTGGAGATAAATATTGATCTTAGATCTGATATTATTACCTTAATGGTGGATTAAAGAGACAATGAGTCTCTTTTAAGCACTCCACCTAATCATGAAATTAAAGATACAGTTTTTGGCCTTAATCCAGACAGTGTGCCTAGTCCGTATGGGTCCAATAATGGATTCTACCAAAAGAATTGGGACATAATCCACAATGATGTTTGTAACCTTGTAAAGACCTTTTTATTCATGGATCTCTTCCTCATGGAATCAATGCTCAATTTTTAACTTTAATACCTAAGGATGAAAATGCCTCAGAGATCCATCAATTCTGGCCTATTGCTCTTATTAACACACTTTATAAGATCATTACCAGAATTATTATAAATAGAATGGCACCAAATTGCCATAAAATAGTATCATGGAATCAGTTTGGTTTTATTAACGGAAGTTCCATTAAGGAATGTATTTTTCTTGCCTCTGAATGTACCAATAGTTTAAATAAAAACACTAGAGGGGGGGGGGGGGTGTGGCCATAAAACATGATATTAGAAAGGATTTTGACACCACAGATTGGAATTTTATTTTCAAATTCTTAAAAAACATTGGATTTCACGATTATTTCATTGGAATACTTAAAACAGTATTTCGCTCAGCTATTATTTCTATTCTGATTAATTGAATCCATAGAGGTTTTTTCCAATGCTCTAAAGGTGTCAGGCAGGGAGAACCTCTTTCTGCCATTCTATTTGTTATAGCTGAGGATTACTTAAGTAGACTTCTTAATAATCTGGTTTCTCAAAGTAAGCTTAAGCCTATACAAGTTTCTAGAAACCTAACTACACTACCCACCTTTTATATGCAGATGATATCATCCTATTTCTCAAATGGGATCAAAAAAATATTCATGTCTTCATGAAATATCTTAATCACTATGAGTAAGTCTATGGAAAAGAGATTTCATAGAATAAATCATATAATTTTTTTGAAAAATATTTACTGCCAGAAGGAAATCTAGAATTACTACTTATCTTGGAATTAAAGAAGGCCTCTTACCTATCACTTATTTGGATGTCCCAATACTTTGGGGTTGTCCTAAATAAATCTACATTGCTAATAACATTGATCAAATCATAAACCAACTCTTTACTTGGAAGGGGAAATATCTCTCCATGGCTAGAAGAATATGTTTTGTCAAATCGACCATTGTCTCTGAAATGGTATACTCTCTTATGATTTATAAATGTCCTGTTGGAATCATCAGGAAAATTAATACTTATATTAAAAACATCATTTTGACGGGAAGTATTTTTGAAAAGAAACTTGTCACTATCCCTTGGAAATCCTATTGTAAACCCCTTGATAAAGGTGGAATTGGAATAAACAATATAAAGATGATCAATAATGCTCTTCATGCCCGTATTACTTGGCGTATTTTTAATTGTACATCCAATGCTCGAGAATTCTTGAACCATAAATTGCTCTATAAAATCTTAAATGGGAATTTTAATTACATAAACTCTTCGATCTGTCTTTCTATTAGGGACTCGTACCACAAAATCATGGAAAATTCAAGATAGACATTTAATGCTGACTCATCCATCAATTTTTGGTGTGGAAAATGGTGTGGTAACCTCATGATATCATTGTTACCTCCTAATATTATTATTGAAGATACATGTCATTATATAAAGGATGTCATACAATTTCATAGACATGTCCTCCCTGACAATATTGTATAGATCATTGATAATCACCCTTTTTATTCTAATGGTGACTTCCTTGTTTGGGAACCTATACCAAATGGAATTCTAAACTCTAAAAACTACAATAAGCATAACTTTTCTGGAAAAGAATCTAATTATTAAAGGGTGAGTCAATTTAACAATCCTTGGACAAAACCTTCTTGGCTCACCCTTATTTGGTGCATTGCTCATAATAGATTACCTACTGAAGACTGTCTGCAAATATTTAGCATACAACTCTGCTCTAAATGTCACTTGTGTAATTAGCATAGGTAGGATGCTGATAATCTTTTTTTGTCTTGTGCGATGACCTCTGCTTTATGGAATTATATTCTTGATTTATTTAATTGCAGATGGCCCCTATCTGACTCTATTTGTTTGTTTTTAAAAAATTGCATTATATATGAATCCTCTCTACAGGTTAAAAATATTTTTCTTGCGGTAGTGGAGGAAACCATGCATGAGATCTAGTACATTAGAAATGATCTTATTAATAATAATCACTCATTTAGTCTCAATGCAGGAAAATATCAGATTCTTATTTTGATTCATGAAGCTGATTCAATTCAAAAAGACTATTTCAACAACTTGGTTGGGGACTTTGAGATCCTTCACCATCTCTATGTTCCTGGTATATACCCAAATCCCAAACATTCCTTTGAAGTATTCTGGCAATCACTGATGCCGGGATGGATCAAAGTGAATGTTGATGGTGCTTCTTAAGGAAATACAGGCCCTGCTAGTTGTGGTGCCATCTTCAGAGACTCAGCCGACCAGTGTCAGGGTTGCTGCTATGTTGGATGTAGATATTCTTCATCTCTGGAGGCTGAAATGCTGAGGGTCATCGATGAAGTTGATTTTTCACTTGAAAGAGGTTGGAGAAAGCTTTGGATTTAAAGTGACTCTACCACTATCGTTCATTCCATCTAGAATGGTTTTATTAATCTTGCCTGGCCGCTTACCACACTTTGGGAGAATTGTCTGAACTCGCTCCATGGGATTGATTACATAGCTACTCATGCGTACCTTGAAGTGAATGCTTTTGCAGATGCCCTTGCTAACAAAGGAGTACATCAGAGCATGACTTTTCTGGATACTCTACCAGCTGACTTATTATATCTTCTTGATATAGATTGTAAAAAAATCCCATCCTTCCATCTTTTGTAATATTTTTTCTTATCAATAAATTATGCTTTGGTCTTTGACCAATGCATTACCTTTAAGAAACAATTCATAACACATTAAATATTGATTTTTTTTCTAAAAACAATAATTTTTATTTCATAGCTCGATTTACGGATGAAAAATATTTGGGTTTAAATAAAATATCATTTAAAAAATCACAATCCATAAATAGAAAGACGGGTGGGGGGGTATATAAATTATAGAATATCCTTATTGAAGAATAATTAAAATCAATTATTATAATTATTATCGATGAATAGAATGATAAAGAGAGTTGTCTAGAAACATTCTTAAAAAAAACAATCATTATTTTTTAAACTAAAAAATTACAAAATATAAGGAATGATATTTTCTTCTAAATTAAATATGAAAAAATATGTTTTAAAAATAAAATAATTGAGGGATAATCAAGGAGAGAAATTCCATTCATTCTATAACTGTTAAAATAGAGATTCTATTCAAACCTTTTGTAAAAAATACCTTATTGAAAAAAATAAGAATATTATTTTTCTGATTTATTTAAATCGTCCATCATGGATACAATTTACATTAAATTATCAATTATTAATATTCAAAAAAGTTATTGAAATAATTTTTGAAAACATCGATATTTATGGATAAGGTTTTCTATCCAAAAAAGAGAAACAAGGTTAACTTTTCTTAAAAACATTTCTTAAATAATTTTGAGTAACACATTTGTTAATAAGGTACTATAACATAAAAATTATAGAAATATCTTAAGTGAAAAAAAATTAAATTATTTTTTCAAATAATTATCATATAATTTACTCAATTAAAATTTATGTATAAAAAACTCGATTAAAATTGAAATGAAACATAAACCACTTACCACTTAGGTAACTTTTGAATAATAGGACCCATGAAAGAATAAATGAAAATAAAACATTATATATAATGAAAAATAAAGATATTAATGATATAACATGTCAAAGGGGAAGAATATAGATCTTATTAAATAATTTTGGTGTATAAAATAAATATATGTCCCAAAGATATATAATTTGAGATGTATAACCCTTATAAAGATCATGTTATTGAATTGAGAGTTAATTAATTGGGATATTACGGGTGAAAAATTAAATTACTAAAAAATTATCCATAAAAAATTAAAAATAATTCATTTTCACAAATAATATTGTCATAACATAGTCAAAAAAGTATTGGTATAACTCAATGAATAGAAATTTAGTGAAAAAAATATTTTACTGCATTATTAACATTCAAATACTATCAATTTGGTTGAATTTTTTTGAATTGGGGCATAAAATACCATGAAGTTAAAATTAATCATGATATAATATATAGAAGGATATTTTATACACCATATAAAAGAAATTATGTGTATAATATTAATACATGGACAAATAAAGGGAAATTGAGATAAAATATGTTACATTGGGTCCAAATATTTTATGCATGTAATAACCAATATTAAATTATTATAGTTGAATATTATTTTTTAATAATCTATAATAAAATTTACAATTTAATATTTTATTTTAAGAATATTTTATTTCGAAAGGGTGAATGCCAAATTAGAACGTACCTAGTAAAAATAAGGCAAGAATGCTTTTTTTAATTTTCTTAAAAAAATATGCATTTTTTAAACATTGAAAATGTATTATTAAAATATTCCCAAATGTAAGTATAGTAATTTTTATTAATATTTTTTATTAAAAAATTATTAAATATAAATTACATATATTTAAAGATAATATCATTTGGAGGTGTAGATGAACATTTTGTAGAAAATATTTGTTTTAAATGCATATTGTGTTAGAATATTAATTTATTTATATTATACACAACTATTAATTATATAAATTAAATATATATTTTATATATTAAATTATATTAATTTAAATCCATATAATTATTATTACAAGTCATATAGATAATATAACATCATCTTATGCTTTAAAAATGCATGTCTTCAAATAATCATTTTTCATCATTTTTTGTATGTTTATTTTTATAATTAATTATACCAAAACTAAGAGATACATTTTCAAAAATATATCCCCTATAATGAATAATAATTAATATTATTTAATAATTTCAATTTAATTTTTTATATGAATAGTAAAAAGTGAAATTTAATTATCACAGTCAACTGTAAATTGTGCTGACTAGGGGGGTTAATCTGTATTGATAAGGGTTAAAATGATAAAAAACATTCCAAAACCATATTGGATGGATTTATTTATACCATAAAGTTATAAAGTTATAATATTATTCTTTTTGAGCTATATGTACAAGAAATATATTAAACAATATGGAAAATCATTAAAATATTACCAATGTGCCCCTCCCATCAATTATAAAATAGAACCTTATCTATTAACTTATTCACATATAACAAGTAATTTATCTCAAAAAACAGTTAAAATTATGTCCTAAACATCCTTATACAATTTATAGGGGTAATGGAATTCCCATAAGACCAACCTTGGAGTTTCTAATTAGAAATCCAAAGGATCTTATTCTAATCAAAGGTAATTATCTTCACCAAGATCATTATTTTTTTGGCTTATTTCATAACACCTCTAACTATATATCAAAATTTACAAAAAAATAACAAACCTATCTCCCATATACTGAGATATTATTATTTATAGGTCATAATATTTATCCATATCATTCACAATAAAATCGGAAACAAAACTATCACTCGTGTGTACTGGGGACTACCCGCTCATGAATTGATGTAATTTTTCCCATTACTTAATCCAATGGATAATCATAATTATATAACCTATGAAAATATATGAAAATTATGAAAGAAATTTAATTTTTAAATATAATTTAGCATCAACTTACTTACCCTCTTTCCACCTATGAAAATGATAACATTTCTTGTGCGCACTTATAGCCAACCGTCTCTGTGAAGCGATGTGATTCATTTCCCATGTAAACACATAATGATTAATTATAAAAATATATAAAATAAATAAATATTAAATTTTTAACTTTAAATTAATTCTAGATATTATTTAACTATATTAAATACACAAGAACTAGAAAATCCATAGAAAATATTTCATGAGATAATGAAGTAGTCAATGTGAAAAACAATGATAATAATTAAATATTACCAATGAAAGCATGATAAGATGTTATAAAAGGATTATATAAGATATCATTATTATTAATATTCTTATTTTATAAATTAATAAAATTATGAAATCTTCTATTTATGAGTTTAAATCATAATCAACTAATGGGAAGTGTGGGGTAAGGGAATTCGTCTCAAATTTCACAATATTGAGACATATTTGTTATTATGAACCTACTCACTTTTATATGGTTTATATACATTACTTTTAATAAATTTTACATGAAAATATTTATTCATGATGATTAAAGTTTCGATTAATTTCTATTATTTTATGGTGTTTCAGTTTAAATGTTTCTAATGCGGTAAAACGTTATTTCACAACATCACTTTCTTTGGGGATTTCTTTTATTCATTTTAGAAGAATATTATCATTTATAGTTCATATGATCCTATAATTTTCTTAATATATTTAAAAAAATTTCATATTTTTTTATAAATTTTATTCAATTTTTGGATTTCATCAAGATAATAAATATTTAAAATAATTACTGATTTTCCCTTTTATATATGTATAATTAATTTTGATGCTCATAGTTTTAAACATTGTTTTATAGAAGTATTTTTTGTTTATATAATGGAATATTAAACAAAATTTATTTTTGAATTTTTAAAAGGGTTTTAATTAATTTTTATTATGTTTTATGAATTTTTTCTCTTCAAAATTATTTACAAAAAATAAAAAGTATTGTTTTTAATATTTATAATGACAACAGACTTCCCTGATTCCATATTTGTCTTATGATATTTTTTTAATTCAATTTTTTTTTCAGATATTTTACAAGGAAAACTCATTATATTATTATTATTTTTAAATTTCACTTACAATTTATTTATTACTTCAAATCATATGATTTTATTTAAAAACATATATTTCCAAAGAAATGATTGTCACCACTTATCTCTTATTAATTTTGTTATCATTAACATTCTCTTGAAATTTTCACTTTCTAGTGATCATTATAAATTAAATTTAACTTATATATATATATATATTATTTCTTTCATTGATATTATTATTTCCAAAACCATATAAATTTTTTACATATAGTGTTTTATTTTTAAATTTATTTGATTGAATATAGAAAATATTGATAAATCCATATTCATTAGTCAATATAGATACTTATTGGTAAGGAATGTTTTTGATTAATTTAATAAATCATCTATAAATAAGGAATGCTTTAGACATGTTGTGACACATATTTTTCGGTCACAGATAGACCCTTGATAGATCATTAGGTGTCATGAGACAAACAAGTGGCCCAAATTAAATGGATTTTTGTATTATATACACCCATATTTTTAAACCCTCTTGAAATAATGTCTTGAGGATATAGATACCATGTTGTCTAAGATCATTGTAACACCCCATAATTTTATGATTCTTTACTTTAAAAATTAATTTTATTTAATGTATAGGGTTTTAAATTACACTATGTTTTAAATTTATTATATGGTAAAATAAGTTAATATTTCAATAAATTCAATGTCTATTTAGCTTACGACACACACAACATATAGTTTTAACCAACAAAATTTTATTACTATAATGATTTAAACTAGATAGTTATAATGTTACTTTAAAAAAATTTAATATAAATATAATAAAGTAATTCTTAAATTTTATTTATAATAATATTATAGAAATAAATTATATATATAATATGATATACAATTTTTGGTAATGTTTTTATAACTTTTAACATACAATTCTCTTAGAAGAACTCCTTTCCATGTCCTTCTTTGAAAAATAATTAAATTAATTTGAGAAAGTTTTGTAAAAATAATTTTTTCAAATAACATTTATTTTTGAATTCATAATATCCCAAGTATCGTTCGGTTATTTTTTGGGTTTTTTCAGGAAAACATTATTTTTTGGATGAATAGTGAAAAATACTAAATTTTAATTCACAAATGGGTTTTCATATCATATATTTAAATAATTAATCTATATATTAATTTGGTTTTAAAATATTATTATTTAAATTATACATAAATTAATCCAATTTATGTCATTATTTCCAATTAAAAAATGACATAATATTTCAAACATTTTAAACATTCATACCTTTTCACTTTAAAAAATCATCATCTTGTGCAGTCTTTGCGAATAATTTTAGATAAACTTTTTTCAATTATCTATTTATAATTTAGAAAAAAAAATTCAATATATTGGTATAGAATAATTTATAATATTTAATAATATACTCTATGTTTTTTAAAAATATTATTGAATGTAATTAAAATTAATTAAAGTGATGAAGGTAAAAAAGAGCATAAATAATGACCAAACATAGAATATAAGGTGTAAAAATGAAACTAAACAACAATAATAATTATTTTCTTTCCATATTTCAACCATGAAACGTCTGGGTAGCTAAAATGGTTGATTTTTAACCATTTTGGGACATGTAAAATGTAAGGACCTCTCAAATATTTTTAATAATATCCTATGTGTCCTTTTCCACACTTATAAAAGGCCTCCCTTACTCCCCCTCTCATCACACCTCTCAGTCATTTTTGATCAGAATATACCTATCCTAACCTCCTCCCAACTTCCATTCATTCATCACATAGTCCAAAATAAGTGCATAATGTTAACAAAAAAAGATCTTTGGTGTCAACCAAATGGAGTTACCCAAATAAGAGGTTACATCCTTCTATAACTACATTGTTTTTATTTATTTAAAAACACAAAAATATCATTATTTCATGATAAAATATTAAATTATGTATCCTAAATGAACTTATATGTTGTTATATTATTTATTTTACTTATATATACACACACACACACACACACTTTAATCAAATGGGAAAAAAATTATTTATCCTATCTGCAGTGAACTACCGCCTCATGAACCATTGTCGTAATCTCTTCCATTTCCACATTTAAAGGTAGGAAATAATGATGTAATTTATATTTTTTTATAATATATTTATTATTTATTATTTACATATTCTTGTGTCATTATTATATAACATATATCTTCCTAAATTCTATTTTGTGTAAATACGATAACTTCATTTTAGAATGTGTGGATAACTGGCCCCTCAAAGCGATGTTATTCGTTCACACTCTACATGGAAGTATATTAAGGATGGGTTTAGTGAAAATATATGATATATATGAAATAATGAATCTAAAATAATGATATTATATATATCAATATATATATATTACATTTAATTTCATAGTTTCAATATGATACAAAAATAGAATCACCGTTCATGAATTTGTACGACATACAGTATCCTTGAACAATGTATTTAATTTTATTTTTATATCTTTTATAGATTATGATAAATTAATATATAATTTATATATATGATATTTATATAATTGTTTTTTTCATTTATGATAGGATTAATTCTTAATGTAATTAACAGGGTCATAAATATAAAAAATCAAAACACATGAGAAAGACAATGTTATTATTACCTGAAATGTCACTTTTACATGGGATTATTAACAAAATGGAAATATAAGGTTGAAATAAAAGAATATATGGTATAATAAAACTTAATATGGTTTTATAATAGATTTATAATAATATTATATTTATTATACAGTAGGTTTGAACAAGTACGAAGAGAGTCAGGACATATGTTTAGGGGATTTTTAGTCTCGCCATTATTTGAGCTAGACTTATTTTATATTCACCACAAATTTATCACATGTAGTATATATAATTAACATGAAATATTATATGTGTATTTTAAATAATTTTATGGGTATTTACAAACCAATTTAATGATCTCTCTTTTATGGGGGTTATAGTTCAAAAGTTACCAATTCATTAAGGAACTTTTTTATTAATTTTAATTCCTTGAGATAAATGTTTTTTAGGCTCTAATATTATTTTACAAGGTTTATATACTATACAATAGAAATTTTATATAATAAATATTATACATTTAATGATTTTATAATATTCATTTTATGTTATTTTATCATGGTGAATATGATTTAATGTTACCAAAGTGGAAAGAGTTTATTGTTACAATCTTGTCATTTATCGATATTGTTTACGATTATTCATCCATTTATGAGATATTATAAAGAATTTTATTATCATATATTTATTCATGGTATCTCCATATATTGATACCATTATTCTAGTATTTATTACTTAATATAATTAAGGTAATTATTTCAATAAAATCTGACCTTATTTATCTCTTCAATCCGAAATATATTTTATTTAAAAACAATATTTTCAAATATGTTTTAAAAGAAATTTTAAAAAATATTTTCCCTAAATAAATTCAATAGAAAATTACGTTAATTTTTATAAGGTTTTCAATTTTATTTTCAAATATAAATTTTCTCAAAAAATGATTTATGTTCTAAAAATTAGTTTTCAAATCTGAAAGGATATTTTCTTTAAGAAATGTTTTCATGAGATATTTTTAATGTAAGATAAAATACATTGATATAGATTATGATTTATTGAGGAAATTATCAATGAAAAAAATTATTATTCTTTCATTGAATGGATTATGTTTAAGATGACATGTTTTTTATTTAATTCATTCATATTCCATGTGTTACAAGATTTTGAAACCCATTTCCATTCAAAAGTTATGATTTGATGAAATGATTATGAGTCCTATCCCTTTTCCTTATTTTATGATATAATAACAAGTTTATGATACTGAATTCATTTCATGGATTATGATACGATATTTATGAAATCAATATCAGTTAATTGGTCATGATATAATGAAGGTTTTATTATCGTGTGGTATATTTATGTAGTGTCATATTATGTGATGGGTGGGACCTATATCTCCATCCAATGCACTGGGAAAAGATATATATATCTCATCCGATAATGATAGGAATCAATTAAAGATGTTGTATCCAATATAGAAGATGGGGAAACCCGATCCACTATGTAATTATAGAGAAACCCGACCCACTCTGGGAAGGTGGGGAAACCCAATCCATTATTGGAAGATGGGGAAACCTGATCCATTATAAGGAATAGAATTCGACTGGGGATAGTGTGTCTCTTGAAAAGTAGGAACAATATACATTATGTGCCCAAGTAATTTCTGGAAATTCACCTAGACTTATAGAGAATGATATCACATTTTTATATGTGTACCACAATTCCATGTCTTATTCCAACGTTATGCTTTTAGGGAATATTCTCATTAGTCTTTTAATATTTATGTCTTATGAAATGAAAATATTTATTCCATGATTCTTGTTTATGATATTTTATATAAAGGGTATTATTTTCTAATGTTATTATCTCGTTCTCGTACCCTTATTCTCATGATAATGCTTATATATCTCTTTTTTTACACTGACATACCATTTGGTATAACCCCTCTTTATGTTTCCTTCCATAGTTTATTAAGATATGTATTATATATTTTGTATCTAATAAGGGTTCTAGTCCTGAATATCATAGTGTGATATAATTTACCTCACTCGTGTACTAGTTTTTGCATATCCATCATTTCAAAGGAACTAAACTAATACGGTATTTGGGAACCTGTTTGTGTAATGTGTTATGTATTCCACAAAAATTATGCAATGTTAATGATTGTAAACTGATGGTTTCTATAGTTTGTATCAGTGGAAAATTATACCTATCCTTTTGAAACAAGTATGATAAAACCATAGTGAGAAACTGAAGGAAATTTCTAACTATGAGGATATTGATGACGAAAATCTAAGGGAATGTCCAATAATTTTGGTAATGGATAGAGGGAGTGTATTCCTAGAAATAAATCCCTCTCTAGATATTAAGAGTTTATTTTAATCAGGGATATATATAAAAAGGAATGAAAACCTTAAAAACACCATATTGAGATAGACTAAATTTGGAACTGATTCATGACAACATGCCTTGATGCACACCTTATTTTAAACTCTTGGTGGATATGCTTTGGGAATTAACAAAATCATCATGAACTATCACGAGGATTTAAATATAAGTCGTTAATGAATAACCAAGGAAACACCTAATGAGACTTATATTAAAAAATGAGTCAAAATTTAGGAATCCTGTAAGTGGTTTTTTTGATCATGTGGCTCCACGCTATGATTATTGTTTCTTAATATATTATTTTTGGATTTATTAAATGTATGGAACCAAGAGGAACCACATTAATGGGGATTAAAATGAGAAAATAAAGTATTTTCCTCCTGATTATCAAATTCTATGGGAGTTGGAATGAATAATATCAATGTTATAGTTACCCAAATTGCACAATATATGAATCATGATGGACTTAAAAATTAGAAAATTAGGGAAGAACATTCCCTTATGTCCTTCATGAAGGAACACCCACCTTATTTCATGCGGGTCTTCTAGTCCAATTGTTTCTAAACAATTTATCAATACCAATGAAAATACATTCTCTATTGTCTAGTGTTTGGAACATGAGAAGGTCATTCTGGCTATTTATCTATTAGAAGGATAAGTGGACTGGTGGGATAGAGTAATAAATTATAAAAAGGAAATATGTTGAAATTGAATCCATTGATTGGGAAAAGATCAATAACATAATTTTCAATAAGAACATTCATTTTATTCTTCATACAAAAAGGAAAAAGATTACCTTGAGTGAAATTTATGGTATGAAAAATATTTGAGTACCTATGAGGATAATTTCATAAAACTTCCGAGGTACACTAAGGTTATTAACACCCAAAAACAATTATAGTTCATAGTTTCTTCAGTAGACTAATGACATGTATCACAAGGGATTTTTCCATAAGAGAATTTAGTAAATGTGAGGAGATTTTTTCTTATGTATTCAATGTTGAAATTGAGGTTGGAGTTACATAACAATCTTTTAGTTTGAAATGATGGAGAATTATGTTTAATGGAAAATATAAATACCCATAAGACAAGAATATGAGCCATTGTTTATGCTCTATGTGGGGAATGAAGCATATAAAAAATTGCATTATGGGGGATAATAAATTTTTTAAGTGTGTAAGAGAAGTCCATCAATAAATTTATTGCTAAAAAATGGGAAAAATGGATAATGAATAAAATAGAGGGAAATATATATAGGATTCCACTGGCACACTATAGTTCTTTATGTGTAAGTAAAATGAACATTATACTAATTGGTTCCCAAAACTAGGGGTTATTAATGATGATCAGTGTCAGAAACCACTTAAGTTTATAGACAATGGGAAATCTCATACAATCACTATTTTAGGTGAGGGGTGCAATAACGACAAGGTGAAAGGTACACTAACCATCCACTCTATATCTTTAAATTTTTTTTGATTCTACATTAGCAAAATATTTTATACTAAATAATTGGTTAAGGGTTTTAGGATTCCACGAAAATAATATATTTAGAATTTGTATTGAAACCTCCATATGGTATGAATATTTCATCCCAAGTAAATGATTAATATCTAGTTGTAATTTGTGGGATTGAGCATCTGGAAAATCATGTCATTATTTCCATGGTTAAATTTGATGAAATGTTTGGAATGTAGTTTTTTACCCCCATAAATATAACACAAAAAATATAGGAAGGAAAGTTATGTTTTATATTTCAAATCATTCTATGAGTGTCTATTAATGTGACTATAACTATGAACACCCTTCTAGATATTAAATCCTATGTAAGCATCTTAATTCATATTCAAAAGGATTGTTTATCTCAAATGGTTTGGGAGAATCTTATAATCAATAGTAAATCTATTATTTGGGAATTATTGGATGTCTTACTAAAGAGTTACCTATTCTTCCCCTAAAATATGGTGTTTTTATTTCAATAAATCTCATACATAGTGACAGAGCAATTTCAAATACTCCCTAATGAATTTCCACAATTGAGTTGTTGGAATTGATGAATAAACTCAAAGAAAACCTTGGTAATGGATTCCTTTAGCCAATTATGACACCTTGGGATTCAAATGTTTTTTATTAAAAATAAATATGGATCAATGTCACTCTATATTTAATATCTATATTTGAAAATGATCATGATCAAGAACAGGTATCCTCTTCCGTATATTGATGACAATTTTGATCAATTGAACTAATCTCATTAATTTTCCCAGATAACCGTTTATTCAAAATAACATCAATTGATGGTGAAGAAGGAGGATATAACCATGATGTATTTTCATACAAGGTATGGATGATATTAATATATATTTATTCGTTTTGGTCTTATAAAATCCAATGATATCTTAATGAATTTGATCAATATGGTCTTTTTATGTTACCTTGATCAGTTTGTGGTAGAATTTTTAGTCGATATTATTATCTATTTAAATATAAAGGAAGAGAATGAATACCAATTATAGATTCTACTAAAGTTCATAAGGAAGTAGGAACTATCTGAAAAAATTATAATGTGTTATTTGTTTTCTACATAATGTTTCAGTTTTGGGTAATATAATTTCAAGAGAATGTGTAACAGTAGTACCATCAATGTCGGAGGCTATTGAATGTTATTCGACACAAACCACGGTTACTAAAATCTGTAATTTTATTTTTTTTGTTGGACATTGTTGATTTTTTTCTGG
Organism: Viscum album; assembly: GCA_963277665.1. Classification (NCBI taxonomy): domain Eukaryota; kingdom Viridiplantae; phylum Streptophyta; class Magnoliopsida; order Santalales; family Viscaceae; genus Viscum; species Viscum album. The sequence continues at coordinate 1,927,964,366 of OY728152.1, read as the reverse complement.
AGAATTTATCATGACTAAATAATTCTCTAACCAATTTAACTAGGAAGGGTGGGATGTTCCACTGGAAAGATGAATGCAAGGAAAATTTCAATGAACTGAAGAGAGTTTTTGTATCTACACCTGTGCTTAAATTACCCAGTAGTGGAGGGGGGTTTTTAATCTATAATGATGCATATAATAAGGTATTGGGATGTGTTATTATGTATAATAATATGGTTATATCTTATTCCTCAAAAAATTTAATATTCATGAGAAAACTTATTCGACTAATGATTTGGAGTTAGTTAGGTTAATATTTTCATAGAGATACATATGCATTATCTTAATGGTGAAATCTATGGCATATAAAATGATCAAAAAAATTTTGAAATATAAATTCACACAGAAGGGGATGAACATGAACTCGAGAATATGGTTAGAGCTGATAAAGGATTATGGTAGGTCAATACATAACCACCCGGGGAAAGAGAACAATGTGGCCGATTAGTTGAGTTTAAATGATAATGCAACATTATCCTCTATGAGGATCTACAAAGATCTAATATTTATATATTCTCAAAATATGGATCTAGTGATCCAAAAGGAAAGGAGGAAATAATATCTTTCTCAGTTGAATTTTTATCAATTTATCCATGTGATGTTTAAAGGGGCATAAAAGGAAGATATAGATCCAAAAAAGATATTTATAAATTTTAATGATTTTAACGATGATCAGGATGGAATGAAAAGGTTAAGGAACTGTATTTTTGTTCTAACGATACTGGATTTAAAGGAGACGATGTTTGTGTAATATAATTTCTTTTCAATATCTATTCATCATAGATGTATGAATATGTATATAAACATGGAATAATTATCCCTAGTGAGATGACATGAAGAGAGATATGATATAGTTTTTATCCTAGTGCTTGGTATTTCAGTAGGTTAATGATGAAAGACAAAATACTTAGCATATTTTTCATCCATTATCCATAACTGAATTGATATGGGAGAACATCACAATAAATTTTGTGGTTGGACACTATGAAACGTAAAACGTGTTAAATGATATTGAGTGGCAGTCGATTTCCTTACATAGTCATCACACTTGATTTCTATTAGAGAATATTTCTATCTAAATCACCTTGCTCGGATATACATTTAGGATGTGTTAAAGTTGGATGGAGTACCACATTATATTGAATCTGATCGAGATCAGCGGTTTACATCAATTATCTGGATATTTCTCTAGAAAACCATTGAAAAATAATTTAGTTTTAGTACTTCTTATCATCCTTATAAAAATGCTCAATTTGAAAGAAAAATTTAAAACCTATAGGATATATTAATATATTATTCTTTTTATTTCAAAGTTGGTTGGGAAAAACATAAACCACTATTTTATTTTTTTTCATTCAAAAATATTCTTCACTCAAGAATTCAGATGGATCCTTGTGAAGCCATATATAGGAAGAAATGTAGATCTCTAATGTGTTGCAATGGAGATGGATACAGAAATATTTTGGGACCTAAGATAGAAGAATAAATGTTCAATAAGGTTAGATCTATTCAACATCATATCGTGTAATATCAAATTATGATGAAAGGTTATACTGGTAACCATTAGTGTGATCTAGAATATGAAGTTAGTGAGAAGGTGATTCTATGAATCTCTCCCTGGAATAATGATATGAGATTCAAAAATAAACTACAAAATAACCCTAGGTATATTAGTCCCTTTGAAATTCGTGATCATATTGGGATGGTAGCCTATTTCATTAAACATATGCTAAATATATATCAAGTAAAAGATGTGTTCCATGTATATCTCCTAAGTAAGTAAATAACTAACACTTCACATTTACTGAATACATAGGTTATTCCACTGAAGAAAGATCTCTATTAAGAGGAACAACTACATGTAATTCTAGATCATACATAGAATGTTATATGAAACAAGACCACTAACTTGGATTGTGATTTTTTTTAAACAACAAGTTATATGAATCTATGTGGGAACCTAAGAATATGATGAGGCAGAAGTGTCGTCATTTGTTTTTATCATAATGATGAATTTCAAAACTGAAATTCATTTTATGTGGGGGGGGGAATGTGATACCCTAAGATATTATGAATATTTTTTTGAATAAATTAATTTTTTTTATTTATTTATTTTTACATTATTATAATTCAATCATTAATTATACACTACAATAATTTAATCTTGAACTACATTCGGCACCAACTAAATTTTCGTATCACAGAACCGTGAATTTCTACAAAGTATCATTTTGTTATTATAATTATTTAAAAAAGATAGTTATAAAATTATCATTAAAAATATTAAAATATATAGTAATAAATAACTATTATATATTTTTTAACAGTTTTATATAAAAAACATACCCACAACAAGACAAATAGTTTTTAGTAATGTCTTTATATGTGGGAAGATACTGTTTCCTTAAAAGAACTATTTTTTTGTCCTTGTGTGAACTATAATAGTATTTTAGAAATTTAATTTTATTATATTTTTTTAATTCAAAATTTAAAAATTATCTTAGGGTGATTTCTTGATATTTTTATAAAAAACATCATTTTTGGATGAATAGTGAAAATCTAAATTTCAATTCAAAACTATTTTTCCATTTAATTTATTTATATTGTTAAATTATATTTTAATTTGGATTAAAATTAAAATTAAATAAATTAAAAATAAATTAATCCAATTTAGTTAATTATAAATAATTTTATAGTGAAATTGGATATGAAAACATTTCAATCTTTGGGACCTTTAAACATTAAAACTCATTGCCTCATCCCATCTATGGGATTAAATTTAATATAATTTCTTCCACTTATGTGTATATAATTTTAAAAATAGATTGATATTGACTTTTAACAACTTATAATTTTTAATAATTTCAAGTCAATTTATTACCAAAAGGATATGTGAATGTAATTAAAATTAATTATAATGATTAAGCTAAAAACATGCTTAATTAATTCCTACAATCAGAATATATGGTGTGAATGCAAACATAAACATGTCAATAAATTATTTTCTATCCACATTTATAATATTAAAACTATACATAAGTAGAATATTTGATATTTATTCCTTTAAGGGAAAGTAAAATTTTGGGAGCACTCAAATATGTTGAATAATACTCAACCTCTCTTTTTCCCCACTTATAAAATTCCTCATTTTCACCCTATATCTTCAAACCTCTCAATCCATTTGGATAGAAAAATACCTATCCAATATCCTACAAATTTACCTCCCTTAATCCTATTATTCTCCCATTGGGATGAGATCCATCATGAGAACCTATTTGGGGAATACCAAAGGGAGTTACCCAAAGAAGATATAACATCCTTCAATAAGCACTTTGTTTTTATTTCTTTATCCACCCTCTTAAATATAAATTTTAAATTATTACATAATATCATCGGTATTATAAATATTATTATATTTTGTTTTATTAAGGTTTCAAACTACACACACACACACTTCCACCAAATGGGATACACATTCATCGTTTGTTTATACGACAGACTACCGCCTCCCGAACCAATGTCAATCGTTCTAACATTACCATATTCCATGACTGCATATAATAATGGAAATTATTTTTTAATACGATTCTTTTGATGTATTTATTCTTATATAATTTTTATATAAAAAACAATCATGATTTACATTTTTTTGTAAATATAATAACATTGTTTGAAGATGTGTGGACAACCACCTCCTAAAAGCAACGAGATTTGTTCACACATTATATGGAATGTATTAAAGATAGATTTAGTCAAATTATATTATATATTGAATGTAAAAATTATAATTTAATGATATATATATATATATGTGTGTGTGTGTGTGTCTTTTACCTTCTTTACTTTAATACAATAAGAATACAAAAATAACATTCATGCGTACATACGGTCTACCGCCTCTATGAATGATGTATTTCATTTTATATTTCGATATTTGAGAGACAATTAGAAATACATATATTCTGAATTTATAAAATATTTATATCATGATTATAATTATTGTGATTATTAAATAACTATATATGTTATAAGAAAAAAATATAACAAATCAAAACACATGGGGATGTCAAAGATGTGATTACTCGAAACATAACTTTAATAAGGAATAGTTAATAAACAGATTGTATAAGGTTACAAGTAAATAATACATGGAATGATATAATTAAAAAAATTTATTTAACAGTTATATAATAATATTATATATATTATACATGTGGGTTGAACAATTATTAATAGAGCCAAGACATAAGTTAAGGGGAATTCTTGTATCACATTTATTTATATGAGACCTATAACATATTCACCACTAATTTATTTTGGTTGGGGTATACAATTCGTAAGAATGTATTCTATGATCCGTATCCCTAAAATTATGTTTATTTAATTACCCATTTTATGATCTATCATTCATGAGGTTTTCCTTTAAAAGTTACCAAATTAGTAAGGAAATTGTGTCTCAATTTTCAATCATTGAGACACATGTTTTTATGTGTCTATATTATTTTATAAGGTGTATATACTATCCCTTTTATTGGATATATTAGGAATATTCATCTTTGAATGATATTAAATACTTTATTTAATTTTATTGTTTCATAGGGACTATGATTTAATGTTACGTATGTTCTAAGAGTTTATTTCTACAATCTAATCATTTATCAAGATTGTTTACTATTATGATTGTATTGTTAAAATATTATCATGAATTTTAATCTAATATTGTTATTATAGATATCTAAATATACAGGTACCATTATTCCACTATTTTTTTTACATAATATAAGAAAGGAAATATTTTTAGGAACATCTGACCTTATTTCTCTCTTGGATCAGAAACATGATTTATTTGAAAACCATTTTTTCAAATTTATTTGAAATAATGTTTTAAATTTTTTTTTAATTGTGATCAAGGATAAATAATTTAAAAATTGTTTTATAATTTTCAAATATTTTTTCAAATAAAAATGTTTTCAAAAATGTTTTCTATTTTGAAAAGTGGTTTTTTAAGAAGAAAATATATTTTCCTTATGAAATGTTTTCAAAATATTTTTTACATATAATAGAAATAATTATAAATATTATATGATTTACTTTTATATGACCCAATGGCACCATTATTATCCTTTATTTTAACAGATTATTTTTATGATGAATATGACACACATTACACTTCTATGGGTTATATACTTTTCAAACCTTCTTCTTCTTATGGGATTTTCTTTGATAAAATGATTACGAGACCTATTTATTTTCCACAGGTTATGATATGATGACATGTTTATGTTTTGAATTTCGTTTCTTGGGTTATGGAATGATGTTTATGAAACCCTTGTCTTTTTATGGCTCATGATATGATGAATGTCTCACTATCTTGTATCACGTGTTTGTATGATTTTATTATCTAATGAATGGGACCTATATATCTCCCCAATACATTGGGAAAATATATATATCTCATTTTCAATAATGGGAATCAATTTTCAACCTACTCGATCCGCTATGAAATATGGGTAAACCTGATTCACTATGGGATGTTGGGGAAACCCAATCCACTATTGGAAGATGGGAAAACCTAATCCACTATGGGAAGATGGGTAAACCCAATCCCTTTCAATGAAAGGAATGCATATAGGGATGGAAATGTGTCTCTCCCATTATGTGTAGTCCCTAGGAAGTGCCCAAATAAGATCATGAAATTTTCATTGACTTCTATGGAATGATAATATTTGTTTATGTGTCTTCCAAAATTACATGTATTATTCTTGTGTTATAATTTTATGTAATATTATCTTGATTTTTTATGATTCATTTATTATGAACTACCAATATTTATGATATGATTCATGTTTATGATCTTTGGTATGCTGGGTATTATCTTCTAATGTTGTGATCACGTACTCATACCCTTATTATGATGAATTTTCTTATATATCTCACTTTTTTACCATTAAATAATATCTGAGGTCACCCCATTAATGTTATAATTTCCTATGTTATGAAGATATGTATTATGTATGATATTTCTACGAAGGGTGGTAGTCATGAAGCACCTAGTGAAAGATAATGTATCTCACTTATGTACAGTGTTTACATATCCTTGTTTCCAAAGTTACTAAACTAATAGAGTCTTTGGGAATCTATTTGTCTAATGCATTACGTATTCCATAAAATTGATGAAATGTTAATGTATGTTAAGCTTGGGTTTTTATAATCTTTTAGTCCCAAATTAAGGACTTATATCAATGAGATATTAGTTACTATTATCCATATTATTTTTTCATTGACATTATACATGAATGCATTTTATGCTCATGTTATTGATTAAATTGTATGTTTTTTAGTTATTTTAATTTATATATTTGTTATTAATTATTTAATAATAATAGATTAAACTTTTACTATCCCTTAGGAGGAATTTAATAATAGAATTATTTTATTCTTTTCTCATGAAATAAAGATTTCTGATTTGAATGAGTTTCAAAGATGCAGAACATCCACTTTTTTATGTTTTATATTTTTTTCGCAATTTAAATTGGTAACATATATGTATCTAGATACCCAAGACTAATCAGTTGATTGGTACATTAGGAAACTAATCCTTATATCTAGGAAAATTTAATAATTTATCTACCGACTTTATGTTACAGGATTCATGGTTGGTATTGTTGGTATTAGAGAAAGTTTAGTTGAAACCTTGAGAATTAGATTTAGGAAAACATTTGCTTTGTAATGTAACCCGATGATAAAATTTTAGGATCTATAAAATTTTGGAATAACATTATATATATTTGTAAATATATTTATTAAGGGGTTTTCCCTTGGAATACAACTCTACATGGGTACTAAAAGTGGGCATATTTTTAGAATAGATGCATATAGGGGTAATAACCCCAAGAGGACTTGGTTTGAGAATATCATGGATACAATTTTGTTACAAGTTGATATTAAGATTAATACACAGTAGTATTGAAAATTGTGGTGTATATTAGTTGGTTAATTACCATTTTCACTGAAAACTATTATGAAGGATTTGAAAATATTTTTATTGATTTAAAAATATCCCAAATAAATCGTGTTATTGATTCCAAGATTAATAATGATTAAATTTTAAATTTATGTTAAGTGTTATACCAGGTTTAGATTTATATGATATGATTTAAAAGTGTAATTTTTTTGAGATAATATAGTATATAACATTTATTAGAAACAAATCAAGGAATAAATAATGGTATTGACACTCAAGGTCATTATAGATATTTCACTCTTGATCAATTCAATTAAACTGGTGTTGGAACAGAGGGGATTATAGACATATTAGGGAATAATAATCCTATTATGATGAATAACATTTCCTAAATAGATAATTATAATATTTCATAGCATTATTATCATATGTTGGATCGCTTCATGCGATAGAATCCCCCCTCATTTATTGGGACTATTAATTTAATGGTGTATGAGAAATAGATTACCTTCATTGAAGAGATATTTCAATCCTTGGGGTGTGATGAAAAGGAAAAAGTTATACTTGTAATATTTTGTTTCAAGGTAGATATAGATCAGTTTTGGTAATTTATCTGGTATCCTAGGAAGTACGATGAGATAGAACACATGGGATGGTGATATTTTAAATTAACATTAATTGAAAAGCATTTCTTGCATGAGAAAAGAACTAAAATGAAGATACATTTTATCTGCACAAAGAAAAAGAATGATTTTTATGGAGTATGGGGATAACTATAAAATACTATTTAGGTATTCTATAGATTATATATGCAATACAGAATACAATATTTCTAATCTATTTGACGGGTTTATGGAACCTAACAAAACTGTTTTGGTTTCAGGAAAAAACCAATCATATAATGAAATAGTTTTATGAATAATAAAAATTGAGAATAAATTTTCTATATGTTATATATTCAATGGAAATCATAATAATAAGAGGTCATCTAAGAACCATGAAAAAAGGAATCTATCAATGATGAATAGGAAAATGAATTAATTTCCATCAAGTAAAAATTATCAAAATGAGAAAATGGAATGTGATTTTGTTATATGTTTAGGGAAATGGGTCATTTGGATCACGGCTTCAAGGGATAGTGTAAGATCCTTACCCTAGGGTGTCACTCCACTCCACCCAGAGATACCCCACATGGGATAGTAATGAATAATGTGAGATAATAACCCCCGACTCCCGCCTCTATAAGGCCCTGAATTGGAGACTTGCACCAACGATGTAGTAATCTCAAAATTTGGGATGCATTACCCTTTATAAGAAAAAATATCTTGAGATAGAATAAATTATCTATAAAAACTACAATTCATTGTTTAAAAATAAATCAAAAAACTATCCCACTTGCATAAAAAAAAGTAAAAATGATACAAATATAATAAATTATCCAAAGTTACATGCCCAAATGTAAGGATAAGAAGTGAAAAAAATTATACCAAGGCCCAAGCTACTAACTCCCTACACGGTCCATGTAATTCTCCTAGAAACATGAAAATGGTTTTATATTCATAGGGTTGGTATACAAGTATACTCAATAGGAAAACAAAAGTATCTCGTGCACATTTGAAAGAAGCATACAAATGATCTTATGAGAAAAAGAAGAACCGAATAACACCTAAAAAGTTATAATAACCCTCCCATCCTCCTCAAGGAATGCTCACCAGGAAATGCTAGTCAAGTAATACAATAATTTTTAAATAACATCGGTGAAAGGGTACCCTGCACCACTTTCTGACTGGTTGTCTCTCACGCATAGCATTGTATGTCCTGGAACTCCCATTCCTTCTGTATACCACATCACATCCCGCCTTCCTGCACCAGGCCTCATAACACACCCCGCCCACACACACCTAGGCCTCACAACAAATCCCACCTGAATGAACTAGGGCTTCCCAACACATCACATCATATCTCTTCCTGAAAACACCTATGATAGAAAAAACAAACCCCCCCCCCCCATAAACAACTGGTCTATCACATCTCATCCTGAAGATACCTAAGGAAGCACAAACCACTATGTCCACAAACACTTGGGCAATCACATCTCAACTAAATACACCTAGGACATCACAACCATTATCTAAATATCTATAATACCTCTAACCATTAAAATATGTGTCATAACTACTTAGCATGGAAGAGAGAGTGGAAAATAGAGGGTACCCAACCATTTTTACTCTTTATTAGATTTTGGAAAACACCCCCTACATGGAGATGCATGTGTTCGACGCATAGTTATCAATATGGGTGGGTTGAACATATAAATCACATGTAAATAAAAGAATATGATTAATATCAAACACTCCATCCCAACCTATGAGTTCACAAATAAACAACCAACTCATAACCCTACCAATTTTCTACCACCTCTAAATGCATCAAGCCACACAACAAGATAGAAACTGCATTTCACATTTCCAAATGATTCCTTTTAATCATTCCTTTATTTTAATTAGTTATCATCAACCACATTTAATCACACAACCCATCATATAATATTCATTAACCACCTTCATCTCATTCACCAAACCAACTGATGATGCTCCCAAAATTATTAATCCATATTTATTTATTCCATAACTACTTTGGAATCTATCACTACATAAACAAATATGAAAATCAACATATCCTCCCCCAACATCCTCACCTCGCTACCCAAAAAGCTCAACCAAACAAACTATCACATTTCCACCCCACAAGAATGGACAAACAACCATGTATCTCCCTACTCCCCATTGCAAATTCCCATCGCCATCCAACTATAAAAAATAATTCCATCCACTACATACACATATACAGACCAAAAAAATAACACATCATATCCCAATAAAAAAAATTCAGGTTCACAAGAATAGTTATCACATTCTAGTACTTTTATTTCTAGCCTAATCAAACAAAAAAATCGTGCAGAATCCAATTCATTATCCAAATATAAGTCATTAACTAATTTACATTTCAGATGATTTCAAAACGGTCACAAAAGTCACAACACATATATCAAGCATAGATAAATCAACCAACAAACACCATTTCCTATGGGGAACTTTTCTCATATAATCACAATATCAATACTAATATTGTAGTTGTAAAAACATGTAGATCAAACACTATTTACCCATTCAATTCAATTTATTGATTCTTTATACTAAATTTAATTTGTAAAAAATAATAATTCATAGATAAACAAAAGTAATTTTCCCCCAAGAATATGAAAAATAAATAGAAATGAAGGGAATCTTACCACATTGATGACTTTTTCACTGTAGGGTAAGGATGAATTAATATGAACCACTACTGCACCATGAAATCAATAGATCAACCTATAAAGAAGCAAGGATCAATCAAAATGAAACCCAAATAATAACAAAAACAGAAGAAACACCACCATAGTTGATCCCCAGAATAAGAACAAAATAAAAAGGTTAATAATTAGTGGAGAAGTCACTATAGACCGAATACAGATTGCCAATAAGCATCCACTGGGATCAGCATATCAAGGAGAGAGGAAAAGGGATCAAAGAGAACCTCAGAGAGCCTAAGGTTCTCCCAAAATAAATGGAAATAGAAATATTAGCAAAATGAAATAGGGTTCTGCTATAAAATAATTTTTGAAACTTTAAATTAGCGGGGTATTACATGACATGCGATCCCCTTTCAGATTGTGTAATACCCGAGGTTTGGTTTCCCTCAAAAAATGTGTCACCCATCAAATTTTATTTTATTTTTAAACCTCGAAATATTACATGTAGTGAAACTCCCTTCCATGGAATGTAAAATGTTTACACACCGTGAAACATCATAGAAACGACATCAAACATAATTTCATGTCATGTAACCTAGTTAAATGAGGTCCGATCCCCATTCTTCTAGACATGAACAACTGAACATCTCTAGACCCCCCCTTTTCCTCCTCCAAACACCTCCAATGACCAAAAATAGAAAAGTAACAAACTAGGAAAGAAAAAAACCATTACAATAAATACCTCACAAATGATTCCCGACCACATGAATCCAAAACCTATCACATAAGAAAAATGTTTTTGAACAACCACCCTAGAAGACACTCTCAAGGATCTCCTTATACCTCAAATGCTTCCACCAACCAAACGCACCAACCCAAATAGCTACAAATCACACCACACAACCACAAGTCACCTCATCTCACACAAACATACTTCCATGTAGCTACTAAACAAGTATCCCAAACTCCACACAACATAACCTAACAAGTTCAGCAACCAATGAATCACATTGTCATGTACACATGAATTATAGAATTCTATCTTCAATGTCATGATACTATCCACTTTTGGTAGCACCAACATGCCTATAGAGGTTTAATTACATTGTAGTTAATGCGTCTCAATTGGGAATATAGACTTCCCTTTTTCATATATCTGTAATTAGTCACAAAAAAAATACTATACACATTAAAAACCAAGGAAACAACCCATCTCATAAAAAAATGGATCCTAACACAACATCTCAAGAAAAACAATAAAAAAATTCAAAACAACTCTAGGTATTAGGGAAACATCTTTGTCTATTTCTCCCATGTACTCTCCTCAGGACCACTATTACTCCACAATATATGAACCCATTGAATGGTCCATCAACGCAATGCCTTCTCTTTATGCTCCAGGTTCTCACCTGGCTTCTCCATAAAAATCACATCATCCTTGGTATCCAACACTCCCTAGTTAATGACATGGGAGTTTTCATGAAAAAAAAACTAACGAATATGAGAGGAATTGAAGACATAGTGGATCCTATCCATCCATAGTGGAAACGGAAATAGATTTCCCACTCTGTCAACTCACTCCAACACCTCAAAGATCCCAAAAACCTAGGGGAAAGCTTACTCCATCTGCCAAAACTCAACATCCTGATTCGGGGGAAAACCTTCAAGAACATGCGGTCTCCAACTTCACACTCCAATGTCGTACTTCTATGATCAACACATGACTTCTTCAAATCCTACACTTTTTTAATCCTCTCACAATGAATATAATCCTTTTATATCATGCTCTACACCACATTGAGCCCAAGAACAGTTGTCCCACAAATATCTATCCGACACAATGGATAATGACATGGTATTTTGTAAAAATCTTCAAATGGAGCCATGAAAATGGAAGAGTGATAAATATTATTATATGAAAACTCTACCAGAGGAAGGTTTCATACCCAAGATCCTCCAATGTTCATGACACATTCTTGTAACATATCCTCCAATTTCTGGAAAGTCTGTTCTTTCTTCCCATATGTCTATTGGTGCCAAGTATTTTTGAGGTGTAACTGAGTGCCAAAAGCATGCTAAAAACCACTCTAGACTCATGAGGTAAACATTTTCTCTTGATCCATGATAATATACCTTATAACTCCATCGTTTATTACTATCAGAGAAAACAAACTTCAATAATACAATATCTAGTTTTATCCATCCTTCAACCATCCCTCCGGAGCATAACTATAGAGAACAAGTTTTCACAACACCTCTTCCTATGAGTCTCTCCACTAAGAATCCTTCATCTGATACATTAGAGAAGACTACACCGTCATATGAAACAATCATATATTTTCACCATCCACTCGTTCATCTGTTTGGAATAATGAATACTCATCCATTACTCTCAAAAAATCCACAGATTCATGAAAAAAATCTCTATGATTTTCTAGTTAAAGAATCACCTAGGGAATTTCCCTCTTCTATGTTATAAGATATCTAAAAAAGAATATCCCTATAGAAACTACATTAATCTCCACTACTGTAGATTCTTATCATTCTTGGAAAAGATATTACTCATGCTCTTGTGATTTGTAAAGACCACAAAGCACTCCACAATGAGGTAATTCCACCACAAATTCCGTGTAATGATGAAAAATAATAGTTCAATTTCCTGGGAGGAATAGTTATGCTCATGGGTACATAAATTTCTGGACCTTTAAGGGTTCACTGCTCGCTGCTGCATTATCATGCCTCCTAAGACCAAATGGAAAGAATTTCAAAATAACTCAAACGTCACCTCTTCCTTTGGAAACTAGAGAAATATAGAAGTAACCATATTCCCATTCAGGTAACCAAATGTGGCTTGAAATTTATCACTCCAAAAAAACATGGTCTTTCCATGTAAAATACTTCAATTAGGGTTCATCTCGAGACAAATTGTGTATGAACCTTTGATAAAAGCTTGTGAGACCAAGGAAACTGTGAGCCTATGTCATATTCTTGGGTAATGCCTAAGAAACAACATCATAGAAAATAGATGGTTCTACTACCAAACCCTTCAAATACAGTACATGCACATGGAAAATAACCTATTTTATTTAGAACATACACTTGGGAAACATTCCATAGAGTTTGTGGCATCAATGAACTTTCAATTTAGTTATGAAATGCTCAGCGTACTCCTCCTTTTACTAGATATAGATTAAAATATCATCGATGAATATGAAAACAAAATGATCCAGGAAATCATGGAAGATAAATATGATAATCCCCGGGAACAAGGCTGGTTCATTTGTAACACCCAATGACATGATGACAAACTCGACGTTCCCATACCTACATCAGAAGGTGGTCTTTAGGATATCTCCCTGTTTCATGCTGAACTGGTGATATCCAATCCAAAAATTGATATTTTAAAATAAACTCACCCTCACCACTAGTTGAAATGATATTCTATCATTGGATTAGGATAACAGTTTTTGACCGTCAACTAACTCCACCCTCGATAGTCTATACACAATATCCGACAACCATCATCCTTCTTGTTGAACAAAACTCAATCACCCTACAATGAAACATTTGTCTAGATAGAACCATTCTGAATCATATTATCTATCTGAATCCTCAAATACTACAACTTCATAGGTTTCATCCAATATGGATCCATCAAAATCATAGGATCCATCAAAATCAGAGAATTCCCGGGTTGTAAGTATATCCAAAACTCAACATCACATCGAGGGGGTGGTTTTATAACCTCCTCAGAAAAAATAAAAAAACATCAAAAAAACCCCTTGGAACCTCTACCATTTCCACGTACATGGGTTACTTATAAAAATAAAATATCAATGAAAGAAGGTGCTCCAAATGAAAACTTCCCACATGAAAACCTCTCTCACCAGCGAAAACCACACCTTGGTAATCTACATAAAACACTAATCTCCACCTAATGCAGTCAATAATAAAATGTATACAATATAACTATTTGGTGTCAATGACGACATAGTATGATTGCATATTTGGCAAGAAAATATCCCCATGGGACTCGTGCAGTTCTATTATAACTCTACAACCATGGAACACATAAAACAAGTAGCTTTGGCCACATACTAGTTTACTCGACACTAAGGGTACGTGAAGCCTCACTAAATCTCATCCTAGAGCATGGTCTAGAGTAGATGAAACAAATAATTGAGAAACTCATAAATCAAACAAGGCATAAAGTAGGGTGTAAAAGAACTGATCATACCTCTAATGATCTATGGACCCTATGGAACTACTGCATCCACTGTGTTCAACTAACCATTCACATCTCCTTGGCCTCTATACTGAAAACCACCTCCAAGTGCATGCCTGGTTCATGATTCCTAAACATGAGGAACATCTTGAGGACAACCTCTACCTACTCTATTTTACCTTGCTGGCCCAAAAATCAATTTACCTTGCTACTAAAATGGTTTTACTAGAAAATGTTGTTGAGAATGGCATGAAACCTATCCACCTCCAACAAAATGAGCTCAGGGAACCACTAAGCACTATCTCTATTGATGAACATGAAATCCAAAACCAATAACACACTGGCTCAAAGCGCATAGGAGAAGCATAGAAACCACTGGCACTAGAAGGTATGAATTAAATCTTCTGACATCGACTCCATGCCAGTCAAAACCTCGAATGTCTTAGCACCATATATATTTCACTGAAAACTCTACATCTTGAAGAACTATCCTAACTCCCCTCTCACGACTGGATTCCTTGTGAGTGTATCTACCCAATCACCTCTACCTTCCCCTGAACCTCCTAATACATTGGAAATGTATAAGGATTTACTACATACTAGATAAGATAATTTAGTTCTTCCTCATGACTTATCACATGAGACTCCTAATGTGGAATGTGGTATGGGGAAAAACATAGAAGGATCTGGAACTTGATCCCCAGCTCCCACACTGAAATACTCTCTTTCTGAAGGGAGATTACCTTCTTCCTCTTCTTAGATATCATATTTGATGAAAGGAACTATGACCATAACTCCTTATGAATGTCATCCCACAAGACACCAACCTCCTTCCGCTATCTCTAATAAAACATCCACCAATGACATGCAACTCACCACATGTAATTGACTACAAAAGGGACATAGTAATTCAATGGGTCCCAGATCAAACTAACTATGATCTCAAGATCCTCCAGCCAGATCTCTGTCTCCACATCCAAAACACTACCCTCATACTTCTATAAATCCTACTACTAGAAAGAACACAAAATCTTATTCTACTATTAATCCTCTTCAACTAGATCACCCCCAGTCAATCAACTAGGTCAGACTACTGAACCTAAAATACATGATCCACACATAGATGATGACCATGATCCATAGAGAAAAATAAAAGTGGATTTATTATTCCTGGTTATTATGAAAATTTTCATTATGATTTATTTTAAAATCATTTTATTTATTTTATCAATTTTATCCTTCAAAAAACAACCCAATCCATCCAAGAATAGAATCCATTATGATTCATGTAACTTTCTTAGGACACTATCCAGCAAGAAGGTCCATCTCACTTGGCTTTTCAATAATATTTGAGTCTATGGACTGGATCATGGGGCACCTAAAATCCTATTTCTTAGCCAGTCTTCTTTTCCTATACCTTGCCCTAAGGTCAACTGAAGCTATTTACATACCATACCAGGAAATCATCAATGTAACTAACTCCAAACATCATCTTATTTCTCAAAAATAACATATGATACCACTCTAACATGACCCCTCCCTCCAAAGATACTCTTTTGGGGATGTAAGTAAAGAAAGATAGATAACATGCCCACAGTCCTGCCTCCAGTAGGCCCCGGGTTGGTGATGAGCACCAATTGTGTACTAATATTACAATATAGAAGGTATTTTCCTTTATAATAAATAAGATCAGAAGATAGGATAAATTATCCAAACCAACTCAAAGACATAGTGTAAAAATATATCCAAAAACCATCCAAAATTCATGAAAAAAGTATAACTGATACTAATATAAGAAAGTCTCCAATGTAAAAAAAATTAATTAATTCTATGTAGTGAAATTGAAACTATCCCAAGGTCCAAGATAGAAATTCCCAATATGGTGCACATAATACTCTGGGAAACCAGAAAATAGTTTTATAAACATCGACTGAGAATACAAGTATAATTCGTAGGGAAACTATTGTCTCTCATGAACATGTGAAATAAGCATACGGATTCCCTTGTGTGAAAACAATATAACCAAAAAACAACTTAACTGGTATGCCAAGCATTTGAATCTCACGAAGGAACTCTCACCATGTAACACAATTCATGTATTATAATATGTTATAATGCACAAAAATGATAGGGTACCCCACACTACATTATTACTAGTATTCCACTCTATTCCAACATCGTACGTCCTACTACTCCCATCCCTTATGTGTACCACATGACATCCCATCCGCACACACCAGATCCTCACAACACATCACAACAAATATCAACCCAAAGAAACATGGGAAAACATAGAGCAATTCAATCTAAAACACGTGGTTGATGAAATATTACACCAAAGACACTTGGGACAACACAATCCAAATCTCTCACAAACACCTGGGCAATTGCATTTCACCTATTGAAATCTGGTCTATCATAACCACCCTCAAAAGATCAAATAGTCCTCTTCCTACCACATCTTATTCCATGATTTCCTCACCAAGAAATGATAGAAAAAATGTATTGGTACCCATCGATACATACTCTATACCGGATGTTGGGATCCCCCCTGTGACAATGTGGGTGTTCAAAACATAGTGCTCATTATGAATGAGTTGAATATAGAAATCCAAAATAAAATAAAAATATATATAGAGTATCAAACACTCTATCATAACCTTTGGGTTCTCAAACAAACAACCAACTCACGATAGTTTCACTTTTGATCCCACCACTAAATTCATTAGACCACACATCAAGTTAGAAATGACATTTCAATTGTTTTTAATAGATTCCATTTAATCATTCCATTATTTTCATTATTTTGCATGAACTACATTTAATCACACAACCCACCATTTAAAATTTCATTAAACACTTTAATATAATTAAAAAACCAACCAAATATATTAATAACATTATTAAACAATATTTTGTTATTCCATCATTGGTCAAGCATATATAAAAACATAACAAAATATCACAAGTGGCTTGTTAAACACCAAAAAACTCTCCTCATGACAGCAAAAGAACTACCACAAAATAACTACTCACAACTCCAAATTCATGGCGAAACAACAATTTTCACCCCACACCCCATTGAAAACTTCCATCACTGTTCCACTCTACAGACTCATTCTATCCACTTACACACACATATAAACCACACAAAAACACAAATCACACCACAAGAAAACAATTTATAGTTCCAAAGAACATTTATCACATTCTAATACTTTTGTTTGGGGCATAATCACATAAACCATATTTTGGGGAAAACAATTCATTATCTAAGAATAATAAATTAACCAATTTATATTTATGAAGATATAAAAAAAAATTCAACAATCACAGTTCATATATCCTGTGAAAACAGAGCAAAAAATGACCACCATTTTCAGTAGAAAAATTAGCCTGGACCTCCAAATCCTTTTTTTCATTTTCAAAAATTAACCACTTTTTCGTCGAGTGGGAACCTTAAAAACACATCAAACAAGATTCAAACACATCCATCTAGAAATAAAAGATGAAGAAAAGGCACATTCAAAACTGAAAATTCAAATTCAAAAATGGAAACTCAAACCGCCGAAAAAACAAGCCGCCTGAAAACCCCAAAATGAGAGAATCCACATCACCATCGTCGTCATCATCACATCTCCGACCTTATTGAATCGTCACCATCATTGCCTTCACACCAGCTCATCACCATCAAAACCTCATCAGCAGCTCATCACCATTGGTTACACTTCGTCACCGCCAGCACCGAACCCCATCTTCATCACCGACTGATCTCCGTCGAGGATCCAATGACCGGAACAAACATAGAGAGAGGGTGGTGATGTCTTGGATCAAGAGCAGAGAAACAAGCAGATAGTGTCAGGACAGAACGCTGAAGAGAGCCACTAGAATCCATCGTCCTTGAGACATCGTCCATCAAACATCTTTTCCCATCACCACCCCATCATTGCTACGCATCATATCGCTGGAGAGCCCTTCCACCAGAGTCTTTCATCACCGTCGCAAAAATTTCATCATATCTACCTTTAACAGAGTTCCAAAACCTGTCAAAAAAACTCATATCAGCGTCGCTCCAACTTCACCATCACCATCAACACCAACGACGAGAACCACTGAGAACATCAAC
The DNA here is from genome assembly GCA_963277665.1 of Viscum album. Lineage (NCBI taxonomy): Eukaryota > Viridiplantae > Streptophyta > Magnoliopsida > Santalales > Viscaceae > Viscum > Viscum album. Next base: position 1,927,945,720 of record OY728152.1, on the reverse strand, counting down.
TACACCAGAAGACAAATTCTGAACAGCCAAAACATCACTGAATGCTTTGAAGAAGAAACAAAAATAAGAAATTACATGATACCACTAACGAAAATAAACCACCATCTAAAAGGGAAACAAAAAATTGAAACCTGTAACTATATAAAAACCCTAATGAAGGGCTGGGAATGAGACCCTGAAGAAGGTCGAGGATGAAACCTTAAAAGGAAGCTTGATGACTTCAAACCGTATGGCTCGAAATATTGTCAACCCATCACTCCACCTACAACCTAGAGAGTAGTGGTGGAAACCTAGATCAGAGTAGGTTTGGGTGGCCGAGAATGAGATGATGACTCTGGTAGTGGGTGAAAACCCAACATCCACCGAACCATGATCCCAAAATCTCTAGGTTAACTCCATACCATCCCCAACTCAGAGAGGCATGAATGAACTTAAGACCAGAGTAGGAAAAGTCAACGGAGAGAATCTAGAACACATGCCTTCAACGGATGAACAAGAATATCGGTAGAAATAATGGCAAGCAGGGGAGAGGAAAAATAAGAGCCAAGGGGTAGAGGTGAGAGCCATGGGGAGAAGTAGAGGACATACTCTAAAATACTAGAGGAGTAGAGAAGATGGGTGCGGAGAGAACTCTCCACAGAGAGTGCCCCCCTAGAGGATGGATATACTGGAAAATTTGCCTGTATAATAAGAATATCATAACCAATATCAAAGATGTAAGAAACAGGAGAATAAAACACCATTTTACCTTTCAATTAAATTGACCTTATATTTATCTTCAATTTAAACCTTCACCACCATAATTCAAATATAAATAAAAGTATTGCACATTATGCATGATGAAAATAAAGAAAAATTAAGGGAATCCTACCTTGAGGAAACATTTCACACCACATGGTGAGGAAGAATACATACAAACCCCAACTGAACCATAAAATACATGGTTTAACCTTTACTATAGAATGGATCCATCAAAACAAAACCCATTGCGAACCCCAAACCAATGAAACACCACCACAACAGATCCCTAGGAGAAGAATGGGATAAAATATGGAAAACTGAGAGGAGGAATCACCATTGATAGACCATGGATAACCAACAAGCATCTATAGGGATCAACATATCAAAGAGATATGAATATATCTCAAAGAATTCCTAAGGTAGCCTAGGGTTCACCTAGAATGAGTGGAAAAAGAAATAACATTAGAGTGAATGAGGTTTTGGCAAGAAAATAATTTTTAAAGCCACATATGATTAGGTTACTACACGACGTGTAATCCCCTATCACAATGTTTAATACCTAGGGTTCAGTTTCCACCAAAAACGCATCACCACTAAAAATTTATTTTATTTTCAAACCCCTATATATTACACACTTTTGAAAATATCCTTCATGGCATGAAAAATATTTACATGGCACAAAATTTCCTAGAAAATCCTTGAAGCAAAATATGATGTCGTGTAACTATGTCCCATGACATGTAATCCCCTTGATTCCATACTTTAATAACCTAACATCTATAGACTCCCCCTGAGCCTCCTTTAAACACCTCCAATGGAAAAAATAGAAATGTACTGGAAATAGAATGCACAAAAACTTATAATGAGCCAATAAACAATGAAATGATCTGGTGAAGTCATCAAATGCTCCTCTCCGAATGCAGGATGTTGCTAGGTAGCACTGAGGGTTCATGGTGGTATGGTGTGGAGACTATAACCACATATGAGAGAAGAATAGAATAAATAAATAGAGATAATAAACATAAAAATCTTAAAATATAACTAAATTAATTTGGGAAAAATAAAAATAATCAATAATAGAATTATAAGAATCCATGAAACTATAATAATAATAAAGATATAGGCTGAGTCATATTCAAAAAGATGTCATGGAATGGAGATATAAAAAAATGGGAATTACCAGAATACAGAGAACAAACATATACAAAATTCTATAAAAAATGGGAAAATACTACATGAAATATACACAAGAACAATTAGAATACACTTAGTCCACTCCTCTAAAACATCATGATATAATACAAATTGATCAAGCATACATGATACAGTTCTTTCCCTTGTCAACACCTTCATTTATAAAGTCTTCCCAGGTTCCAATAATGGACAAGATAGATTGTGATATAAAATCATTAGGATAATAAAAATGGTTTCAAGAATAATCCAGTCAATGTATATATCATATCAGTGTGAATGAATAAAAAATAATGAAGGATGTGTAATGTTAAAAAACAGCCATCTCAATTTGATATAGAACCCACATCAAGCTCCACCCATTTCAGCATAGGATGGAATGATTTTTTTTCACACTACCCTATTCATAAATTTTATAATTAACTATAAAAATTATGTATTAATGTAAATAAAATATATATGAATGTATATATATATATTAATGTAAATATATACTAGGTGTTAGTTGGCACAAAACATAACTCAGGAATCCATGCATAGTCTAACAACCTAAATGATCTATCATGGGCACTAGCCCAGAATATCATAAGAATGGGATACATCATTACCATCACCTATGATAGTGGGGTGAGTTATCTTTCACAGTGTCTGAGATGGTGGGTTGAGTCATCATTCCCAACAACCAATGTAACATAACATGGAATTCCATGCCCATCATCTTATTAGAAGTAAAATATGTGAGACAACATGCCCATCACCCAATGTATGGGCATGTAATTCCATGATCAAAAAATCCCTTAACCATTTTAGCATACAAATATCCACAGAAAAAACATAATAATTATATAGAATTTACAATTAGATCATTATCCCCATATATCAATCAATATCAAATGTTATACAATTTCTCAATCAATTAACTACACATTAAATGACCTTTCCACTCACTATAATTTAATTAATTTAACCATTTATCTTATAAATCATGTTAAATCCATTTCAAGGTAAAACCAAACCTCTTAGATGGGGTTTCTATCAAAAAAATTTATACAATAGAGGGATTTAAATTTAGCTCACAAAATGGCGTGGCGACAATTATGGCAGACATCCTTTAAATAATTTAACAATGTTCTAAGGGAGTTATATAACATGATTTAATTAATCAAAAAAGGAAACAAATTAAGAAAATGTATGGGAAGGTCGAGTGTGTTTTATAATGACCTATTATAAAAATACTAAAAATTTAGTGAAAATTACTATACTATCTTATTTATGGTCGTAGATGACTCTTTTTTGGATATTAGATTTAGGTTTGAAGTAAAATAGAATAAATATAGTGAATATAAAAATTATTTCAATATATGGAATATGATCACAAACCGAAATATCTTAGGAGAAGAAAATAGAAACTAAGAAATGAAAGAATAATTTTTTTCAATTAGAATAATATATCCAATGCATTTGATGGTGATGGAAATAGAGTTCAAATGGATGAAAAATCAAGAAGCCTAGGTGAAGGCTTGAGAGGGTTCATACGAGAGGGGAGAGCTACACATCCACTAGAAAAAAAGGAAGGTGGATGGTTTATAAAATTTTCATGGAAAATAGTAAATTAACCATTATTACAGATTTGATTGGTTTGGCATCAAGGTTGGAATAACCATGATCCAACCATGAAACTTTTACTAACCAAGGAACCCCCTTATATAGAAAAGTCCCGTAGATTGACTAACCTTGTACAGCGCATGCGAAATGAATATGTCATTTGTCCAAGAAAAACAACATGGACATGTAGCTCATGTCACACAGTTTAGTCTAACTGTGTGTCCCTATACATATATTTGCATCACCCAATATATTTTGAGAAAACCATGTGGGTGCAGGGTAATGGTTTGGACAAATAGTGTTACTAGACTTTTTATTCTAGAAATCAGAGCTTTGGTCCTCGAACAATCCTAGGATGATCCTGACACCTTCCTTAATCTATATGAACATTTACTACGATACAAATTCATTGTAGTTAAAAAAATTCATACCTTCATAAAAATCCATATCCTTACAACCACCTCTCCTTAAATAAACACATTGTCGATTGGGCCATATGATATTATTAAGTGATCATTTTAGAAAAGTCTTATCCACTGAGAGCATATGTTAGCCTCCGACACGTAGGTCTTATCCTATATACGTTCAATAATTCCATACCAATCATTTTAGATAAACTAACCTTTCTTAGATAACCTTAATGCTCTGATATATTATAGACATTGGGTTCTCCCAAAAAAGAGTATTCAAATCTAACTCAACCTCCACCAGCTATGAAACCTGAAATGATTCAGGTTAATACTAATAATGTAAATATACATGAATGAAATTATTCTTTGATAAGAATCTATTATGAAGGGCTACCTTATAATTCATTGGTAAAATTCATTCCAAAATCTCAAAAGGTCTGCCGAATCAAGGTGAATGTTTAAAATATTTTCAAATCTAAAACCATCCTAGCCTAAGTGATACATGAAATAAATCTTGATCCCTAATCACAAAAATAATTTTCCTCATCATTACCCATTCCATAATTGTAGAGGTCATTGTTAATGATGAGAGGTATTCATTTCTAGGAACCCCGTAAAACTCAACACGAATCTTTCAAAACAAGGACATAATATTCCACTCACCCTTGGCCTCCTGAATCTCAGAAATATGAGTATTCCAGTTCAGTTCATCAGTTACAAAATTTCCTTTCGCAGGAATATGTGCATGTTTGAAATAAATTACATTAGTTTTTCAACCCATCTGCACCACCAAAGATTTTGATCGTGATTTATAAAGATGTGCATGATGATTTTGTGATTAGTGAGCAACAAAAAATTCTCCCCAAGTAAATTGTTCCATCAATAGGGAAATGTCTGAATAACAACATCTAGATTGAGATTATGAATCAGATAATTCTTCTCATAAGGCCCAACTAATTGGACCCATACTCCATAACTCACTAATCCTTTATTATAAATATTTCCAACCTGATTCATGATGCATGATGCATCATAATAAACTCCAAGCACCTACCTGGCTCTAGAAGAATTTGGATATTCACTAAATTCAAGCTACCTTTAAATTAATTATAGCCTATTTTTCATGCTTCAGACCATAAAATTCGCATAACCTTATTATTTAATCTTGTAAGAGGTTCTACTAGTCATGAAAAATCCTGGATGAAGCACTCGTAATACCCGAGTAGCCCTAATAAACACCACTTATCAATGATGTTCTTGGGAAGATCCTAGAAAAATATAACTCTCAAGATCTCTAGGTATATTGATATTCTATTATCCTGGATTATGTGATGTAGAATGTTTACTTTTCAGATCTAAAAGTTTTATTTGGAATAATTTTAATAAATTTGGTGCTTCGCCTGTGTTTTTAGCACGATCACATGATATTGTCAATGGTTAGGTTAGGAGGGATAATACACCAATTTTTCATCTACAAATACAACCATTAATGAATCTAGATATGTTTGGAGAACACGATTCATTAGTCCCATTAAATTATTTACCTTGAACGTGAGACCAAATTTTTTTTCCAAGAACTCATAAAGACTAAACCAACTTCAGAATTTTGTATGTGGTATGTATAAAGACATGACACACAATTTATGGTAGACTAATATCAAATAAATATTTCAAAATACAGTCTAACCTCACAGCTAATAATAATTTATTCTATTTGAGGTAGTGGAAACCAATTTGAAATAGTTATATGTTTCAACCATTTTTTATGCAGGAAATGCTTAAGGGTACCATCTACCATTATGGAAAAAAGGAATGGTGAACCCCATGGAGGGGTACAAGGGTGGATATAAATTTTAGTTTACTGGTATTTAAATTAATTTTTTAGCTCCAAATACATTGTAGGTTCCATCCTATAAGGAGGAATACACACCAATGATTCTCCAAAAAATAGATAAATGTTGAATTTTACCTCTCCCATTAAAGGATTCCCAAAACTTTATTATGTAAAACATACCTGAAAAGATATAATCTAGGAGGAATATTTTGAGGTCGCATTCCCTAATCATCCAAGAAAATACTACTGATGTGGGTTGTCACCTTACCAAGACCATAATGCTCATGTTTATCTTGAGTTGCATGGACATCCCATTATCCATTGTAAACATGTATACCACTCTCTAGTGATGTAAACATAAACCTATAGTGATAAAAAAATGTGGGCTTGATTGTGAAGAAACCTATCCATATTATACATTGAATCGAAAATTTTCATGTAGAGGATAAAGAGATTACATATGAATAAATAACTTCCTATCTTAAGGGGACATTCATTATATCAAAAAACAGTCCTCGATCAGATACCCAATGTGGTACCAAGTATATTCACGCCACATAAGTACTCCATATCAGGCCCAATACCCTCTAGATTTTTCACAGATATAAAAGTTTGTGATTAATATCAATAATATTAGAAAGAAACAATATTAGAGGCTACTAGAATAGTACATAAAATAGTAAAATGTCTAGCACTCTTCTCACCCAGAACATGTTGCACGACATGTAACTTGATTATTTTGTGGCTTTAAAATATTTCCCGAATCCCCTGAGCAGGACTCCTCTACTAACGTTATTTTAATATTCTGACCTTTTATAGAGATGACACATTTTTTAGTTTAGGTACTCTCTTTTTTAGTGTTGATTACTTTTCATTTAGGTCTTACGTTGATGTGTTTTTGGGTGAAAATTTAATAATATGGAATAGAAAGGGGAATTTAAATTTTGGCACATGGTTAGAGAAAATTGTTCGACCCATCATAGCAAACCGTGAAACCCTAGATAGTGGGGTTTTTTATAGTTGGTTCACGGTTTATCTAACCATGCAACCTCTTAGGAGTAACTGTGAACCCCCATTAAATTTTCACATGGTTTAGGTGCACAGTTAGAGAAAACTATGCACCCCTCCCCATCTCACCATTCATGGGATTTTTTAATCCCAGAAATTAGTTTTGTAATCAACCGGAAAACCAAAATAACATCAATTCGACCACCATTCAACCCTAGGACCTATTTCAGGTTTTTGGAGATCATGAGATGATTTTCAATCCATCTCACCCTCTTTTATTCATGATTTGAATCTCAGATCATTGATTTTCATCCCTCCCAATAAGCGAATTAGATCCCATTGGTTTTATGTCCATCCTTTCTCTCCTCTATATTTTGGTGGAACATTATCCTCTAGTATTGGGGATCTATATCTTTATTGAATAGATATTGAATATTTTAATCATGATTTAGGGTACTAGATCTGAATCCCATTCTATGGCATTAATTCGATTAATTGTTGGGGACTTCCATTGGGAAATTTTTCAATATCAAATTATGCCCGGTTTTCTGTAATTCAAATCCTATAATCATGATTTTGATTACATGTGTTATAATTATAAAATTAGTTTTTTAGAAATTGAATATCATAGTTGAATTAATTAATTTTGTAAATTAATTAATGATGGAATATGAAAATTTCATATTTGAGTATAATTAATTGGTGAATTAATTTTGATATATTTAGTTTTTTATTGAGAAAATTAGTTGTATAATTAATAATAATATATAGAAATTTTTTATTGGAGATATTTAATTGATGGATTATTTATGGGATGTCGAGATAAATGATCAGAGATAATTAACTTTTAGACTAATTGTAGTATTTTGAGTAATTGTTTTTGATTAAATAATTTTAGAATTGATTAATGGGATTACTGTACTTAATTAATTGGGGAATTAATTAAGTTGGTTTATGTGATTAGTGAATTATTTAGTAATCTAATGTAAGTCATCGTATTTACTTGATTGTTGAATAGGTAATGGAATAGATGTGGATAATTTAATGTTGAATTTACTATATAATTAATGGTAACGTGATCATTTAGTTGTGAATTTATCAATGATAACTTGATCATTTTAATATTTAAGGTATTAATCATAACACGGTCCTTTAGTTGTAAATTTAATAAATTTTACGTGGTCATTATAATGTTTGTGTTTTGAATAGTAACATTGTCAATTGTAGTGAAATAATTAATGGGAACATGGTTATTCTATTTTCTGTTGTGTTCATGGTAACATGTGTATTCTACTATGAGAAATATATGGTCAAAATGGAATTTTGCTATATAATATAACGTGATAATACATTGAGATTTGACATGATCTGGAGAAGGGATTATGTTATAGGTTTATATGAGAACCAAGGGGTTGATGTGGTTAAATAAAGATTAATTTATAATGTGATAATTGATTTCATAAGAATTGTAATTATTTTTTTATAAATATTCTTACACATTATTTTGACTGGATATTGTTTTAGACGTTGTTGGCGGTGGCCAACTAAATTTTATTAATAACATACTCAGGCTTCTATATTTGTTCCCGAAAAGACTTTGTGATTTATAGACCATTTATGGGAAAATGACATAAGTTATATGTATGAGTTGGCATGGATCATGGATGATGGAACCAGACATTGTTCAAGACCTGATCAAGAGTCATTAGTGTCTTTAATTTTGAGATTCAATTTAGACACTAGACATGTACTATAACCTGGAATTTGGTTACTACTTTAGTTTCTTATGGTAATTTCATTTTTGGTTATCATGTTCTATTGGTATTGGTCATGGTTATATGATATTAATATAATTTTATTTTATTTATAATAGGATATTACTTTGATAAAATAGGGTATAGTCTCCCCCATAATATTATATCAGACCCTACCTACTATTTGGAAGCCTCTAGTGTATGGGGAGGCCCGCTAGAGGTCATGTTACCAACTGGTTTGGGGCATCGAGGTGTGACACCTAGTCCAGGATATTAAAAAGTTATATCAATTTAGTTTTCTTTTATTTTTCTATCCTATTACTATTTGGTAATTTTATAAATGATATTAAGAAGATTCGGGCCTTATTTATAAGCTTGTTTATCAGAGTAGATGGACTATGTATGGAGGCGAACCCAAGTACCTGAGGTGGGTGTTTCTATCCGGATTTGTGGTTATAGCTGAATATTTTTTCACATTGGGTGACACAATTGTTGTGTGATGTGATTATTGATGTTTATATTTTCTTAGATCTTACATGTGGCTTGACATGACACGAAATTTTAGTTTACATGCATCATTCTAGGAAATATGGGTTATTGTGACATGCAACATTTTATACATGCATGAAAAAATGGTTATGGGTATGTTTTGGACCTTGAATTGTTTTCCATTATTGTAAAATTTAAATAAAAATGGTTCTTAACATTAAATTTAGAATGATTGAAATATGATGCAACATGTGAATAAATGGTTGTCTAAATGAGATATTTGAATAATGAAAATGCTTTTACCCTTGTTAACCAAGACCCAAGTGTAGGATGGTTAAGGGTAGTGATATGGCCTTGTTTTTTTCCGCATGGTGATGGTTTGGGAAAAGAATTTTTTATCTTGTTATCATTAACTCTTACATAAACATGTTGTTTTTGAAAACTCTATCCAAAGGTGTGTGTTTGACATTGTCGAGCGTATGACTCCAAGATGACTCTTAATGAGAGGAAAACCAGAGGACATGGTTAGGAAAGATCCTCTAGTTATGGAACCTAAGGTAATGATTGTCCCATGCGAGGAAGTGGGAAATAAGTTTCAAGAAATTTTTTCTCATTTCATGAAATTCATAGGAAGAGACCCTGGATGGGTTGTGAAGAGTATGTCTGATCTGACGAAGGAGTTCCATTTGTAGAACCATAAATACTTTAGTGGAAAATGTGTACCTGAGGGAGATGAGTTCTACTTTGAGTCTATCTATAATATACCCGGCCAATTGGATAATACTATAGAGAGGAGGGTTATGTTGGCTACTTAGATGCTATTAGGGTCAATGAAAAACTAGTGGGATGTTAATGCATAGAAGGGACATGAGATGGTATGTTATAGAATACTTTTAGAGAGGTTCTTGGAGAACTTCTATCTAGAGATGCTGAGGATAGATAAATATACTGAGTTCAAGAGGTTGAATCAAGGGAGTATGTCAGTGATGGACTATGCTAGATGTCTTAATGATTTGAGACACTTTACTCTAGTGTTGATAAGTGATGATACAACTACGGTGATATGTTTTCAGGTTGGGATTAAATGTGAGATTAAGTCTTTAGTTAATCATTTTCAGTTAAAGAAGTTCCCTATGGTGGTGGATTAAACTCTCATGGATGAGGGGAAGATGAAGGAGGATTCTATTATAGTACAAGTAGTTCCAACTAGAAGATTAATAAGTGTGGGTTACGAGAGTAAGAAGTGCTTATATGATATCATCATCTTTGGTGGTGGAAAAAAGAGTACCCAGAAAAAGGGTTCAGTTGTAGAAGAGCTTTCTCAAGTGATCTACCACCAGTGTGGTAGGTCAGGCCACATCCAAAGATCATTCCACCAACGAACTATAGAGTATCGATCTGGTGTCAAGATTGTACATATATATATGTTCAGAAGAACCGAGGTTTAGACAGGAAGTGATGGTGTAGTTGGAAGAAATCAGAGTGTTGAAAGGGGATCTCCTTCACCATATTAGTTTGGCATATGGAGTTCTAATGGATGATAAGGTGGAGAAATAAGAAGTTGAGATTCATGTAATGAGTTCCTGTATCAATAGAGTAGTGAATCATAAGGGAGTCTGACTATATCACATGGAAAATAGGAATAACAGTTGCATGCAGTATAACCAACACATGTGGATATAGTGACTGGACCATTGATAATGAGAGGTACTATTCCCATAGTGTCTACTTTATCTAGTTCCTTATTTGATAACTGAGCCTATCATTCCATTATTTCTACAAAACTTGTGAATGTATTAGCATATAGGTAGAGTCTGGGAGCATGGTTATGACTATAGATACATCATTGCGAGTACGGTCTAGAGAAATCAGTTTATGAAAAGGGTGTTCTCTCAAACGCAGAGAGTATCATTTTCTATAAGAAATCTACATCCTAGAAATGTTAGGATTCAATTTAATTATATCAATCAACTATATAGTAACATAACAAGCCCACATTGATTGTCCTAGGAGGAGAGTAACTTTTATGTCTCATAAAGGTGACAAATATATTCACCATTGAGAGTGGGATATCCAGGTAGTCTATGTTGGGGCAATTACTCTACAACTGGGAGAAATCACAAACCCAGTTACCATTCCATTACTAGATGATGGTGGTGTGGAGAAGGATGTCCATATACCTATAGTGGACTAGTTTTAGGAAGCATCTTTCAAAGAATTCACCGGTTTTTCTCATGAGATAGACATGGAATTCACTATTGATATTATACAGTGGGAAGAGACAGATTCTCTTCCACCATATTGAATGGCACCAATAGAGCATCATGACATGAAGACTACGATAGAGGAGTAGAAGGATATTATGTTTATCTATCCGAGTACATCCCATTAGGGTTCAACTATATTGTTTTCAAAAGGGATGATTTTAATTTTTTCATATTTTATTATTACTAGAAGACGAACTAGATGACTGTGAAGGACTAGTATCCTCTTCCACAAATCAATGATATGTTTGACCAGTTTAGAGGAGCTTGTTTATTCTAAAAGATTGACTTGAGATCAGGTATTCATCAGTTGAGAGTTATGATTTTTTACATACCAAGGAATTCATTTAGAAGTATGTAGGGCCTATATGACTTCATCAAGATTCCATTCGGGTTTTATGAATGCACATGCAGTGTTTAAGGAATTGATGAATAGAATCAAACATCCATACATGGACCAGTTTTTGGTAGTGTTTTTGGATGACATCTTAGTGTACTCCAAGACATATGACGATCATTCCCAACATCAATACATTGTCCTATGTACACTATGATAACATCAACTATATGATAAAATTTCTAACTACTATATTTTGATCAATTGGATAAAAAAATTTGGTCACATTATCTCAAAGGAAGGTTTTTCATTATATCTTGAGAAGGTTTATGAAAATGTTTCTTAAGTGTAGTCCAAAAATTTGTTTTGTATTCATAGCCTTTTATGATTAGCTACATATTATAGGAGGTTCCGCCTTGAATTTTATGATTTGGAAGTTCAGATTTTAGGCTTGACAAAATATGGATACATTTCGAATTGTTGGAAACTTGTGTGGATTCCTTTCAAGAGATAAATATTAATTTTACAATGACATAAATCTTGATCCTACATAATCTGGGTGAAGATTACATTGTGTAATGTGATGCTTATGGGATAGGACATGGAGTTGTGTTGATGCTAAGAGATTGAGTCATGGCATATGGGTCACAGATGTTTAAGCCTCCTGAAAGAATTACCAAACACATGAACATGAGATGGATGAAGTGTTTTATGACTTAAAATGTTTACAGAACTATCTTTGGGGAATTTTTTTCTTTTTATACCAATAAAATGATCTAAATGTACATCTTCTCATAGAAATACATAAATATACAATAGTGGAGATGATATTAGTGTATGTATTCATTTAATTTTGAAGTAGAATAAATCAATAGAAATGATAACAATATTGATAACACTTTGATTAGGGAAACTCAGAATCAAGTGTTTTAGGATTCTTGTACTGAGGGGATGATGTTGAACATGTATGTTGAATTTCATGTTGTGGTTCAGTAGAGTCAGGAGAAGATAACTCTCATATCAGTTAATGTGGAGTAAAAAATTTAGAGATGGATCTGATAGATACATTATGAGGATCTAGAACATTTTACCTTTATGAAATGCATTGAAGGTGGGGAGACACCTTCATATTATATCATATATGAGGATGATATAATATTTGTTAAGAATCAAGTTGTTTTATCTAAGAGAACATGAGAGGAGCTAAGGCGTGAGTTTCAAGCCCCAAAGTGGCTAGTACACCTAGGTGTGACCAAAAAGTATTGTGACATATGATTATAGTTTTTGTGTTCGATTAAGAAAAAGGATACAATAGGATTCTTGACAATATGGAACACCAATTAGTAAGTGAAGGTAGAGTATCAATGACCTAGATTATTTCCACAACAATTTACCATTCTGAAATGGAACTCTGACGATTTTACCAATGACCTAGTGGTATGTATCTTTGAGGAAACCTCAGAAAAATTATGCTATTTGGGTGATTGTGGACCAACAGACCAAAGTATCACATTTCTTGCCTATACGAGAGACATTCTCCATAGAGAAGTTGAGATGTTTATATATTTAGGAGATATTATGTCTATATGGGGTGCTATATACTATTGGATTAGACCACAACTCATGTTTTATATCATAATTTTGGAAGGTCCTATAAAAGGTTATCGATACATTGGTTTTTTAGTATTTATTTCTACCCGAAGATAGATTGGAAGCCAGAGTGTAATATATAGGTTCTTGAGGATATGATTCTAGCATGTGTTCTAGAAATTGAGGATTTTGGGAGAATCCCTGGGATTTGGTAGGCTTTTTCGAGAGAAAAATTTTTAGGTAATGATATGTGTGGAACCACATGAGGCACTTTAATTTAGGCCATGTAGATAAGCAATATGCTAGAAGAGGGAAGGAAAGTATGATTTATTGGGATTGAGTCTCATACTGGAGACAAAAAAGAATGTATAACTCATTCAGAAATGTATGTCTACGGGTCAGAGTAGAAATTTTTTTTGTACTGATAGTTTTTAATGACCCTAGAATTTATAGAGGGTGATCGTGTATTAATTTGGGTGTCACCTAGATTGGGTCACCACAGGATATTAAGACGGAAATGTTAGTACCATTAGAGGTGTAGTAGAGAATCAGGCATGTGGTGTACCTATTGTTTCTTCCATATAAATAAAGTGTTATGCTTGAATTTTTCCATGTGTCACATTTATGGATTTGTCACCCTAACCCTTCTCATGTGATCAACATGGATGACGTTAATCTTGACATAGATTCATACATTTCGGATAATTTGATACATGTGTTGGTTAGTAGAGAGAATGCATTGCAGGGAATGATTGTGTCAATTATTCATGTATTATTGAAACATGATCATGTGTAGGAGGAAATATGAAAAAATAAAGAATATTTTCTAGTATAGTGGCACAATCTTTTTTACTCAGAATCACAGAGATGCTTGGAATTGTAGCTCAAGGATGAGATATTATAAAGAGATGGGATTGAAAGATCCCGACCATTTATAGTGATAAATCAGGATTGATTTTAGGTACTCTCTTGTTTAGTTTTGAGATATTTTCATTTGGGTTTTACCAATGGGATCATTTGGATGAATATTAAAAAATGAAAAAGAAAAAGGGGTTGTGAAATTTTGTCACACGTTTAGGGAAAATCGTGTGCCCTAAACATATAGACTATGAACCCTTGGACAATATGGTTTTGAAATAATGGCACATGGATTGTCTAATCATGCAACCAACTAAGAGTAACCATGCACCCCTATAAAATAGGTGGATGGTTTAGGTGAAGGGTTAGAGAAAACTAAGTCTCCCTACACAACAAACTATGCACGGGAACTGTTTTAGATCATATATTAGTTTTTTTAATTAACAGAACACCCTAAATAACTCACATTGAACCCCATTTGACTCAAATACATATTTAACAATTTTTGAATTATGTTGATGAATTACAATCCTTTAAGACCACCTTTATTTGCGATTCAAATCCCATATTGAAGATCTCTATCTATACCGGTAAGTTGATATAATCCTTTTGGTTTTCCATCTCTTATTTTTTATCTCATTATATTAGTTGGATGTTGTCTTCTTTTTTCTAGATCTTGATCCAGATTTCATGAATCTATATCTAGTGTTGTGGATCTATATCTAGACCAAATTCATATTGAATTGTCTAATCATGATTTAGGGTAATAGATCTAGATCCCATTTTACACTATTACTCTGCTAATTTTTGGGTGTTTCTATTTGAAGACCATTCATCAACGAATTGAGGTAGGTGATCTGTCATTCAAATCTCATAATCATGATTTTGATTTTTTTTATGAAAATTTTATAATTCTTATATTCTTTTAGAAATTAAATTTCATATTTGAACTAATTATCATTGTAAATTAATTAATGCAGGAATTATAAAATTTGGGATTTAGGTATAATTAATTGGTGAATTAATTTTGAGATATTTAGTTTCTGATTGAGACAATTAACTCTATAATTAATTAAGAGATTTGTATATTGATTATTGGAGATATTTAATTGATGTATTATTTAGGGGATATCAAGATATGGTATTGGAGATAATTCATTGTAAAAATAATTATAAGATATTGAGTTATGGATTTTCATTAATTAATTTATGAATTAATTAATTTGTTTGACTTACATAGTTAATCGGTTAATTAATTAAGGGGTTGACTTTTTTAACAAATTGTTTAGTTAACTAATGGGGATTAATGTATTTAATTAATTGTTAAATGGTAATATAATTGATGTTGATAATTAATTGTTAAATTAATTAGGAAATGAATGGTAACTTGGTCATTTAGTTATGAATTTATGAATGGGAACATAGTCCATATGATATGTACGTTATGAATGGTAACAATTTCATTTAGTTGTGAATTTATAAATGGTAACGTGGTCGTTATAGTGTGCCTAGTATGAATGGAAACATGGTAATTTAAATTTGAAATGAAGAATGGGATCATGGTTATTCTGTTGTGTAATGTGTGAATGGTAACATGGGAATTAAATTATTAATTAAATAATTGTAACAATTTAGTTTTTCAATATAGTATCACATGGGAATACTTTGGGCTCTGGTATGAGCCGAACAAGGGATTGAAGTACGGGTGTCTATGGGAACCAATGGGTTGATGTGGTTAAATAATGATTAATTAATAATATGATAATTACTATCTTATGTATTGTAATTATTTCACTATACAACTATATACGAATGTTTTTTGACTGGATATTATTTTTGACACTGTTGGAGGTGGCCTACAAAGTTGTACTCACACCCTACCCAAGTTTCATGATCGATACCCCAATAGACACTGTGTTTTCTTGACATGTTAAAGGAAAATTACCGAATATAGATGTCTGAGATGGCATAGAGAATCGATGAGGGAACCTGATGTGGTTTGAGACCTAATTAGGAGTCATATGTGTCTATAATTTTGAGTTGTATTTTTAATCATAGACACACACTTTAGGATGGTATTATTTATTACTTTGGTTTGTTATGGTAATTATAATTTTGGTTATCATGTGATATTGTTATTTTTCATGGTGATATGTTATTCTGGTATTTTTATTTTATTTATTAGTGTATTTATCAGTTAAAAGAGGGTATATTATCAACATGATCGATATATCATAACCTTGATACATGTCGGTAGCCTCTAGAGTAAGGGGATGCATGCTTGAGTTCATGTGACCAACTATTTTGGGGATTGAGGGAGTGACACTAGAGCCGGGACATTATAGTTATGAATCCTGATTCTGGTTCCCTATGCATCGATTTCCTCCTAAGCATGTATGGTTGGTAGTATCCTAGATTTGTTCTTGGAGAGGTACTACATGCACCACTCTAGAAAATGGAGTCAGTGTAGATCCTCTATCAGAAGAAATTAGTGGAAAGGCTATGAAGGATAACTGAATATAAACCATCCTTCAAAAGCATCTACCCTCAATTGGGTCTCACATGCATTGTGGTTTTGTGTGCCTCAGTTTCCTACACTGGTGACATGTAATGAAACTTTCACTATGGGCCTTCTGACTACAACTTCTCCCATGATCATCCTTGATGAGAAAATTTCTTTAGATTAAATAGGCACTACTATGTCTTGGTTTTGGACAACCAAATATCAAACCATTGTCTTCCCTAAAATTACACATAGTAATGGGGTCCAAGTTGGCTATATTAGAAATAGTTTTCAACCTGAATATAATAACCTATTATTAAATGGAGTATACCATCCCATCCTCAAATTTCTTCATAGTCATAAAATAATTCGTAGCTAAATCCAATATGAGTCTCTAAAGCTCAGTAAAATGGGTAGAAAACTCCCTTAATAACTTATATCCTTCATTAATGTTCATGAATTCTCTAGCCCAATCAGTCCACAATGTTTTGGGAAATAAGTAATCATATAAGACATTCTTGAAATACCCAATGATCATATCTTGATGTTAGTTTGAAAGGGTAATAAATTCCCACAATCACATTTCATAACCATGTAAAATATAGGCAGTGAGATTTATCCTCTTATCTTGATCAATATATATATATTCTTCAATTTCGATAACATAGCCTCTAGACATGAATCTGAAGCCTGAGGACAACCATAACCTGACATGGGGGAATGATGATGCTACTAGAATTATCTATTCAAATATGTCATAGTTTGGGAATATTGATAACATAAATACATAGAATACATTATAAAATGAAAACACTCTCAAAATTGGGCGATAATTCTTATGTTAAGAATAGTAGGTGGTTCCATGGGTGGCACAACTGCAGCTAGTTTTGGTGGATCTGGTTCCACCGCCTCTAGAGCATTGTATTCACCGTGCTCATGGAATTAGAATTGAGGCCATCATGTATGCATAATTCTATAATTCCACCACATTCCTCAAAATATAATTCAATAGTTGAAAATAACGTAGATATACAATTAAGAAAAGTTCAAGCCTTCCTATTTGTAAACTAAAACCTATCTACCTACTCTAATATCATGGTTTAAATGATAAGTGGAATCCATAACATACCATAATAATAAATAGAGACA
The DNA here is from genome assembly GCA_963277665.1 of Viscum album. NCBI lineage: Eukaryota > Viridiplantae > Streptophyta > Magnoliopsida > Santalales > Viscaceae > Viscum > Viscum album. The sequence continues at coordinate 1,927,927,987 of OY728152.1, read as the reverse complement.
CCCCAAATACCCACTAATAAGGCCATTGTTGGTTTTAAGACTCATTATACATGACTAAGGTTCTAGTATATGAAGTTTAAATTACAAGTTATAGAGGTAAAAAATATTTAATTTATTATTAACATACCCATTTAACGGTAAAAATTTCATTAAAAATTTTTAAATCCAGTTAGGTTCATACTTGTATATATACATATATGATGACCTAATTAAATATGTCACCATTCAAATTTAATAAAAGGAAGACTCTTATAAATTACAATGATATTGTCATGTTACTGTGACCAAGCCTTTACTTCTAGTATTAGGATGTAACATGTCTTATTATATTATTTGATTAGATGAATTACCATTCAATATTTATAGAATTAACTTCATCATAAATTATAATTTCCATTAAATAAATTTGATCAAATAATGTTTAAATCCCTCAAACCAGGGGTTCATGGAGATAACATGGAATAATTGTCTAATTAAGGTGTCTTCCTCAATCTATATGGGATAACACCAATTATATTGATTAATACAGTTTAATTATTCCATTTATTTTATCATTTCATGAAACGTTAGAACAATTCCAATAGATATCAAGGAACTAAACGATATTTAACAAGAAAATTCACACAGTATGTTAACATGGGAAGTAAAAATTCATGTTATATAATTCATAAAGTTCATATGATGATGTATGTGAAACTACCACATTTCCATATCAGGGTACGGTTAAAATGAATATATAACATCACTAAAAACTACAACAACATCAATAATAATACAAAATAAAAAAAACATGTGTGTCACCAAATAGAGAAATTTGTAAAACTGTATCATTCATAATATGATAAATAAAATTACCCATCCTAGGTAATTTTCCATACCCCAATACATGAGTCAGCTAATCCTAGGCACATCCTCGGTATTAAATTCTAAGAAATTCTTATTATCTTTTCTAATATCCAAACAATATGACAAAATTAAAACAATCCCATTGATACAACATTGTAACGTCTCAAACTGGGATCCACTAAATGGATCCCAAAGCTGGTGGGTCAGGTGGCGTAAAGAATGCCTCCCTGTATTCCACATGCTACTTACTAGTAGGGATATTCCAAGGTGGTACAATTTTCAGACAATATCCTCATATCAGAGTAGCACAACCAAATTCAATTGAGATAATATATTACAGAAGAATAAAAGATAAATAAATCACTTCAGAAAAAGAATAATAATCAATAGAAGAGGTAAAAACATCCAAGAAACTATAATAATAATCATTATATAGACTGTGTCATATATAAAATTATGTCAAGGGGTGCTAATGTACCAAAATAGTAAATATAGGAATACAACGAACATTCTTATAAAAAACGATATACATAAACGAAAAAGACCAATAAGCATTTATAATAGCATCATAAGGATACAATCAATCTTATTCTCATATGATCCATTATATAAGAAAAATAGACGAGACATCCACGATATGCCACTTTAACCTATAAAAAACTGTGACAATAAATTCTAAAAGAGTGCCAATATAAACCATGATATAGTGTAAGATTCTAACTTGAAAACAACCAACTATTTCTATAATATTATATTCAGTGAATATAGCACTGTAGTGTACATGTATAGCATATAATTAATGATTCTTGAAACTAAATATTTGTCAGGTTAGGTTCATGTATGATACCTAACAGACTCTACCTCCTTCAACAAAGTCCGAAATAAGTCATACCTTATTTTAGCATGTGCATATATTTATAATTAACTATAAAAATTTGTATATTTGTAAAAAATCTATTTTTTTGAGGAAATATATAGCCATATACATAGATAATATGTTCCAGATGAACCGGGGTGTACCTTAGATGTCCATAAAATGTTTAACGAGCTAAAAATATTTTTCAAGGTTGTTAACCCTAAATATCATTAGATTAAAAGATTTCATGCTCCCCACTTAAGATAGTATAGTGAACCATCATGCCCAATGCCTGATATGGTTGGTTGCGTCATCATACACAACACCCATTATAAGGAAATGTAGAGCATCTATCCTCTCATCCATATAAAAGTAAATGGTCTGAGATACCATTCCTGTTATCCAACACAATGGACTATGAAACAAAATGCTCAAAAAATCCATTGACCATTGTGTTTTAACCAATATCCATGGACTAATCATAATAATGATATGTAATTTTCAATAAAATCATTAATCCCCATCTATCCTTGGGTATCCAAGGTTAAAAAATTTCTTAATAAATTATCAATGCATGAGGACATCTTGTCACATACTTTCATTTAATTAATATAACACCTTAATTAAGAAATATGGGTAAATCCATTTCAAGGTAAAGATGAAAAAATTAGATGGCTTTTATGTAAATCAATATTCATATTAAAGATTTATTTTAATTTATCACAACTATATGGGTGGAGACCAATGATGTTATCATCCCCTAAATAATTTAACAAAGATCTAAGGGAATATTAAAAAAAGTTTTAATTAGTATAAAAAGGAAAAAAATTTAATGCAATGTGTGGGATGGTCTGACCTGTGACATAGTGAAATATTCTATAAAAACATAAAATATTTTAGGGGAAATTACAAAATCATATTCCTTAAGGCCATGGACGAATCCCCATTCGATATCAGCTTTAGGATTGATGTTGAGTAGATGAAATCACTAGAATATAAAATTGATGATAAAATATAGCATATGATGTTAGACCAAAATAGAACAAGAGATGTTGGGAGAAACTAAGAAATTATGGAAGATTAGTAGAGCTCTTACCATTTTCAATCCAGTGCATCTAATTGGGTAGGAAACATAATATAGATGAAGGATAAAACATGTAGGTGAGGTGAAGTATTAAGTGATGTCCCATGAGAGGGGGGAGTTCCACATCTTCTAGTGAATAAAAATGAAGGAGGAGTTTAAAAAATTATAAGATAAAATGGAAAAATTACCCTTCATTAATGGTTCATAGTGTTTGGCCACATAGTTTTGAAAATCGTCTTCCAACTATATGGAGACTACTACCCCAGGAACCCCGTCACATAAGATACGATCAATGTTTGACTAACTATGTGGCCCTTGAAAAATTCCTCTTCTATAAGGACCTAGCCATAAAACATTAAATAATATTAAATTAAATGAATAATTCACATTTAAGATCCTTCAAGGTTTTGAGTTTGAGACAATTAGGCCATAAATATTATATTACATCACAAAAATTAAAAAGTAGACACTTCTACCCAGTTTCCATTTTTTCATAAAATAAAAACACTTGAAAAAAAGATTCATGTCTAGTTCCATGTTTTAGATAGAATGACTTTTCCTTGATCCCATACTGGACCCTATTCATCATTTGGTATTGTGAAAAACATTTCAAAACTTGGGATGAGAAAAAAATTCTTAATGAGGGTTATAAAATATAGAAAGAAAGAAATATTCCATCAATGTATACCAAGCATATGCTCATACCTCATGAAATCATCAGATTTATGAATAACACATACAAATCATAAATCATAAAAGTATCTTGTGGAATCCATATCACACATACATTGTATCTATAAAATTTACATAGGGTGGTATATTGGAATACCCATAACAATATATTCCCTAAATCTCTTTGGAGAAATATTAACATTTACGTCCGTCATGTTACCCAATGCATTGGAGGGATATCTCTAGCTCACCCACCCTAGCATTATCATGGAACTACCCTTATATGTAAATAATTTCCAAGAACAACAACATAATCATAACACATAAAAAAATATAATGGAAAGATACCATTTCCAAATTTAAATCACAATATATCATTTAGATATATTGACATAAAAAATCCATTATAAAAACCATTTTCAATACCAAAATATGAAAAAATGGTATATGGTATTTATTATCCTTAAAAAACAATACGTCTTATTAAGGAATCCAATGATCAAATAATACTAGTTGCGACAGAATGGTCATTGTCACTGCTTATGTTAAAAACAATTTTTCTTGTTTAGTAAAATGCCTCATAGAAAAATATTCCCTTTGAATGAATTGAAAATTAAAAGGGGTTTTTACATCGTATAAAATAATGTCGGGTAGAAATCAAAATATTCCTCAATGGAAGGTGATTTAGATGAAGTCCTTTACCTCGTGTCCGACTTGACCCATTTGTTCTTTAATCTCTTGAATAATAAAATAAAGTTACATTATAATTGATTAAGAACCATTTTCATGTTTATTATTCCTTTTATATCACTTATTACCTTGTTATAAACATTATGTAATAATTAATGTTAATAATAGTCATTTTGCCGATATTTGTTACTTGAGTAAAAAATGAACTCCTTAAAAATACAAGTTATCTATGTTGTCAAATGTACATTATATTCATAATGATATTCATGATTTAGATATCATATATATACAGTATATATATGTATTTATAACAGTACATAACAGTTTGAGATAATAAATGAAATGCTCCTTTCAGGATATGTATGTCATACGTACGCATGAGCACTAATTTCATTTCTATTTCATATTAAATGGAATGAATACATAAGGATACATAGGTATATTATAATTTCATTATAAAATCATATATAATTTCATTAAATCTATCTTTTATACGTTCCACATATTTGATGAATGAGTCATATCACTTTGAGGGGGCGGTAGTCCACACTTCCTAAAATGAAATTATCGTATTTAACCACTATGAAAACCATAAAGATATTATATAAATGAAAAATACAGAAGGATAAAAACAATATAAATATAATTTAAATCACATATAAATATAGTTCTATCATAAATTCCACCATGAGAGGTGGCTGGAGACATTTGAATAGTCATCGTTTCATGAGGCAGTCGTTTGTCGTACACAGAAACAGTATGTTCGTATCCATTAGATGAAGGTGTGTGGTAGTTTAGTTTGAATCCTTATCATCAAAAAACCTAGTATATTGAGGATAATTTTGTGATTATAATATAAAAGAGTAAAAATAGTTTAGGGGGTTGGAGAATTAAAATAAAATAAAAGAACTTTAGAGAGGACATGACCTTTAAATTGGGTGTTTCCCTTTGGTTTGAACAGAAAGATTTACTTGAATTTCCTTCTTCCAAAAGTAAGGATTCAGGAGAAATAAAGGGATTTAAGGAGCTTAATTGGGTAGAGGTTTGACAAGACAAGGTTCTCGAGAAGAATGAGTAATGAGTTAGAGATGAGAGCTTTTTATAATGGGGAGGAGGTGTTATTTAGGAATGATTGAAAATATTATTTTATTATATACTGATTTTCCGTTTCTAAAGGTCCAAAACACATTAACATCTACAATATGATAACTCATGTTATATATTAAATCAACCCATACAAATTGGATAGGTTTTCAATATTTTTTTAATTTATATAATCTAATTTATTTAAGTCATCCATTAATGATGTAAACACACCATCATTATTATTTCATAAATAATATTATTTATATGAGGTCCAAAAATTATAAAAAATTACTATTATGTAGGAAATAGTGTGAAATTTTACATAAATACTAATAGTCTAAGAGATAACTTATGTAATCCAATTTAAACATTGATTTACTAAAAGATATATGTTTATTTTATTTTTGTCTTTCCTTTAAACTAATTAATAAAAAGTGTCATTATCACTCCCATGTGGCTCCATGGGGTCCCAAAATCGACCCAAGGATGACCATGGTGAGAAAAGTATTACTCAATAGGATTAGAACACATGGTAGGGTAATTTAATATTATTATAATATTAATTTTTTACCCTTATTTATCAGATTTATCTTTTAACCATGGTAAATAAAATATTTACTGAAGTAAAGATTCCTAATGTCAAAAAATAAAATTTTCCTATTTAAAAAATTTGTACAACATTATTCAGAATATGTAATCCATTTTTCCAAATTTAAAACACATAAGATATAGTATTTAATTTAATATTAATTTCCGTATTGAAAATAAAAATCATGTTTCTAAGAAATAATAACTATCAAAATATTGACACTTGTTTATGTCAAATTTCAATATGAAATTACTTCCAATGTTCAAAATTGGATTCAATATTAAAAACAAAATCTAGTTACACTTTAAAACCATTTAAAAATATAATCTTACCATATAAATACATTATATTAAAATGCAGTTTTGAATTAAAATACAATATTTTTCGCTATTCATTAAAAAATGAATTTTATCAAAAAATACAAAAACATTCCCCAATGTAAATTTCGATGTCTCGATTCTAAAAATTAATTTTCTTTTGTCAAATAGAACATATAAAAGTGACCAAGCTAGATTAAAAGAGGTATTGAAAAAAAAGGTGTTAAATTAACCTTTTAAAAAATACATTATTATTTATGCTTAAAATTAGATTCATTCACATTTTATACATCTACCTTTTGTTGGATAAATGTAAAAACATTTAACAAACATGAATAATCATATTTTAGTTATTTTTGTTCATTCCCTCTAATACAATGGCTAGGTGTTAAATACCATTTAAAATTATATTATATTATTATTTTTAGTAGGACTCAACATTGTATGCAACATATGATTTCAGAGAAACCTCTTGTTATTTATCAGGTATGCTATCAAACATAGATTCACCTTTAATATAAAATAAATATTTAATTCAAAAATATTAATAAATATGTAAATTTATTATTCTTTATTTATTGGGAATGTTACGTCATTCCCCCCATTTGGATATTGTGTCCTTGCAATTGTTTTTCACATATCATATAAATTGGGGTATTTATCCCTCATAGGATTTTCATATTTCCACATATCCACTTCAATTGTATGGTTTTTCCACAAAACCATTACCCGATTAATTAATTTAATCCGCAACACTTGCTCCCTATGGTCAAGAATCTGCACTGGCTATTCCTCATAAGAGAGATTATCTTCAAACTACACTACCTCTAGGCTCAAAACATCAGATGGATCAGGCATATACTTTTTCAACATTGAAACATGAAAAAAATCGTGTACCTAGGATAAACATGGAAGTTAATCCACTCTGTAGGAAACAGATCGAATTTTCTTCAGGATTTCATATGGACTAATGAACCTCATACTCAACTTTCCCTTCTTACTAAAACGCATCACCCTATTCCATGGAGAATATTTTTGGAAAGACATGATCATTCACCTTAAATGATAGATACTTCCTATGGCTATCCGCATAAATTTTATGCCTACTTTGAGTTATTCTCATATGCTTATTAATAAACTGAACATTTTCTTCTATATCTTCAACAAATTCTGGTCCCATCAGTTTCTATTTATATACTTCATCCCAAAAAGATGGAGTTCGACACCACTTCCTTTGTAATTCCTCAAATAGAGCCATCTGTATACTAGAATGAAAACTGTTATTATAGGAAAAATCAACCAAATAAATATGTTGGTCCCTACATCCCTAGAAATTCAGTGAACAAGCATGTAGAATATCATCCAATATATGAATTGTTCATTCTGACTGCCCATCTGATTGAGGATGTAATGATATACTAAAATTTAATTCAGTACCCAATGAATTCTAAAGACCTTTCTAAAAGTTAAAATAAAACAGGAATCACGATCAGATAAAATGGAGAGGGGAACTCCATAAAACCTGATTATCACCTTAACATATAACTGAGAATGCTGATCAAGATATAGAGTAGCTCAAAAACGAAGGAAATGAGTAGATTTAGTCAATTGATCAACATTAACCCAAATTCCATAATTACATCGAGATGTCTTCAGTAATCCCACAATGAAGTCCATTAATATATTTTTCCATTTTCACTCTGGCACTGGTAAAAGATGAAGCATCCCTTTCGATAACTGCCACTCTGCTTTATCCTGTTGACAAGTCAAACACTTCATAATAAAATGAGCAATATCTTTTTTCATTCCATCAAACCAATAATACTCATTAAGATCTCTCTACATCTTAGTAATGTCAGGATGAACTGAAAACGGAGAACAATAAGCATCACATAATAACTCTTTCTTGAACTGTGAATCACCAGGCACACATAAACTCTTCCCACTGCTCAAAATATAATCATTATCATTATTAAATTTATGTAGCTTACACTTTTGAACCAAATCAACATTTTTCTGAAACTCACTGTCTTTCATCTGTACTTTCTTAATTTTATATGATAAAGATTATTCCACTAACACCTGAATCAAAACAAGGGAATTTCTGACACCAACAAATTATATGAAAAAATTTATCAAATCAAAAACTAAAAGATCTCGTTCCAAACATAACAAGGTTAATGTAGCATTAGTTTTTTTGACTCAAAGCATTAACCACTTTTTTTGTCTTTTCCAGATGGTAATGAATTGTGTAATAATAATCCTTGATTAATTCTATTCATCTTCAATGTCTCATGATCAATTATTTATGAGTGAATATATACTTCAATTTTTTTTGTTAATTTGTATTTCACATTTTACTACATAAAAACGATGCCTTAAAATTGTTAAAGAAAAAACAACCGCAGCTAATTCCAAATAATGTGTAGGGTAATTTTACTCATGAGGTTTCAAAAAATGTGAAGCCTAAGAAATTACCTAATTATTTTGCATTAAGACACAACCACGTCCTTTCAAAGAAGCATAATTGTAGATAAAAATCTCACCATTTCTAGAAGGCAGTGCCAAAACAGAAGCATTCACCAATATTTTTTTCAATTACTCATGACTATCATCACATCCTTTTATCCAAAAAAACTTAACACCATTTCGAGTTAAATGAGTCAATGAGATAGATAACCATGAAAAATTTTCAACAAACCTCCTATAATAACCCTGTAATCCAAGAAAGTTATGAATCTGGGTTACATTTGTGGGTCTTGGCCATTCTTCAACAACTTTGGTTTTAGCAAGATCAATAATTATTCCATTATTTGAAATAATATGACCAAGGAATGAAATTTGTTGTAAACAAAACTCACACTTGTGGAATTTCCCATAAAGTAGCTTTTCTTTTATAGTTTTCAAGAACACCCTTAAATTTCATTCATGCTTCTATTTACTTTTAGAATAAAACAAAATACCATCCATGAAGACAAGCACAAAATTATCAAAGAACTCACAAAATACTCTATACATAAGATCCATGAATAAAATAGTTGCATTGGTTAATCCAAAAGGCAGAAACAAAAATTCATAATGGCCATATCTAGTACAAAACGCAGTCATTGGAATGACTCCTTCTTGTACTTTCCAATGATTTTACCCCAACCTCTAGTCAATCTTTAAAAAATACAGATCTCCCGGGAGCTGATCAAATAAATCATCTATATGAGGAAAATCATACTTGTTCTTTATAGTGAGGTTTTTCAATGCCCTATAATCATTGAAAAATCTCACTGAACCATATTTCTTTTTAACAAATAATACAGGACCACCCTATAATGATGTTCTAGGTCAAATTAAACCTTTATCTAATAACTCCTTCAATTTCTTCATTAACTCTAAAAGCTCAATTTGAGCCATTTGATAAGGGGGTTTTGAAATTGGCTTAACCTTAAGAACTATGTCATAGTAAATTCAACATCCTGATCATGTATTGTAGTGGGTAACCCCTCAAGAAAAACGTCAAGTTACTCATTTACTACTGGAACATCAATAATCTAAATAGTTCATTTGTTTTCAACATATGAGAAAGGTGACATTCATTTCCATATTTTACTAGTTTCTCAACTTCCTGATATGTTATAAAATGTAAGGGTTCATTCTTGTACAGGAACTGAAATTATTATTGAAAAGAAACCTCTTTAGCTCTGCTATCAATTTTATCATGATAAACAGAAAGCTAATCAATACACAAAATAACATCAAACTCTACTAGAGGTAAAACAATAAGGTTTGTAGGTTGATTATTTCCACACACATGGGCATGAAGGTTATTAAAATTTTTATGGCTCAAAATTCCCCCTAGTGTTTTTACCATATGTTCAAAATTCATATCTCGAGATGGAATTCCCAATTTGACAGAAAACTTCTCAAAAATGACCAGATGTGTAGATTATGAATCAAACAACACATTAGCATAATCTGAAGAAACAAACAATGTTTCTGAAAGTACTTCATTTGATGGCCCAAAATCTACTGAAGTTGCCTGAAAGGATTTCACCACCCCTTTTTGCTTGCAGTCTGTCTACTTCCCCTAATTTGAGTTCCTTGCTGGACACTCATTTGCATAATGACCCATTTCATTGCACTTAAATAACTTTACAGACTGTAAATCATATTTATTTCTTACAATTAACACGATCTTTTTCAGTGTAATTATTAGCCTTATGTCCCATTTTCTTACATCGGTAGGAAATTCTAAAATTGAAAAGACATTCCCCAGCATGATTTTTACAACAATTTTCAGAAATTGTAAACTTATGTTTCTTACCATCAATTTTTTTTGAAGAGTTATTCCCTTTCATCAGCCACCTCAATCTCTTATTATGATGTTTGTCAAAGATGATCATATCATTGACAAACTCCATTTTGACCTTATTCAGACATCTAACAAGTTCATATAATATTTTGAACTCACGAGAAGCTAAATCACTTTGATACTTCGGCATTAATCCTATGTAAAAACGGTTGATTTTACTATTAAGATAACGTATGAAATTTGGATCATACCTTTCCAGTCAAGTGAATTTTGGTTCATAACTAGATAATAAGTCATCTTTGTACCTCAATTCCAAGAATTTCTTTTCATCCTATGTCTAAACACCTTAGGAAAATATTTCTCAAGAAACATACCTTTGAATTCATCTCAAATAAGAGCATCCATCACCTCACTATCCCTGATATTTTTCAGCATCGACCACAATTGATTGGATTCACCTACAAAACGGTAAATAACAAGACTATCATTTTGATGTTTAGAACACCCCATGACATAAAAAATATTTTCTAGTGCCTTAATTCACCCTTCTACTAGAACTTGGTCAGATGATTATCTGAATGATGGGGGATATTGCGGCATGAAATGCTCTACTACTGAAATCTTCCTCTATGGTTGATCTGACGGATCTCATGCATGGGTACCGCCACCATTTATAGCCTGAGTCAATTGTTCCATCATTGCAACAAACTATTTAGTTCCAATTACAACCATCTCAGGTTTCTGATTTGGAAGGTTGTCTTCCCCCGGATGTCTTCCGATAATAGCTGTCTGGTTTCCTCAATAGAAAAGCATTCTAAACAATGAAAAATATTAGGTGAAGTAACATGGTAATCTGTAAATTCCATATCATTTCAATATTAAAATAAATTAATTTATGAATATTAGTTTAAAAATATCCTAACTCTTAATGTTATTTAAAACGATCTTTGATTCCAACTATAAGGAACCAACCTATAAACATTACATAATATTGCATTAAATGAATAACACCCATTGAGGATCTTTTTAGGTTTAGAGGTTTTGAAAATTAGGTCATAAATATTACATTAAATCTCAAAAATTACAAATTTGACACATCTACTCAGTTTTCATTTTTTTGATATAATAAAAACTCTTGAAAAAAAGAGTCATGTCTTGTTCCATGTTTTAGGTAGCATGAATTTTCCTTGATCCCATCCTTGACCATGTTCATCTTTATTTAATGTGAAAAACATTTCAAAACATGGGATGAGCATAAAAATCTCAGTAAGGGTTATAAAATATATAAAGAAAACATTATTCAATCAATACATACCATGCATATGCTCATAACTCAAGAAATCATTAGATTTTTGAATGAAACATAGAAATAATACATCATAAAGGTATCTTGTGGAATCCATATCATAATTATATTGTACCAATCACAACTACATAGGGTGATATGTTGGAATACCCATCACAGTGCATTCACTAAATCTCTTCGGAGAAACATTAACATTTACCTCTGTCACGTTACCCAATGTATTGGAGAGCAATCTCAGGCTCACATGCCATATGTTTATCACAGAACCACTCGTATATATAAACAATGGAAAAAAACATAACATAATCATAACCCATAAAACAAATATAAAGGAAAAATAACATTTCCACAATTAAATCATAATATATCATTTAAATATATTGTGATAAAAAATTCATTATCAAAACCATTTTCAATACCAAAGAACATAAAAAGGGTATATGGTATTTATTTTCCTAAAACAAACTACTTTTAGTTAAGGAATCCAATGATCAAATATTACTCGTGGAAACGGAAAGGTCATTATCACTACTTACATTTAAAAGATTTTTTTTTTGTCATTTAGTAAAACTCATCTTAGAAAATGATTTCCCATCAATGAAATAAAAAGTCAAAGGGGTTTATACATTGTATAAAAGTATGTCATGTAGAAATAAAAATATTCCTCAATGAAAGGGGACTAAGACGAAGTCCCATAGATTGTGTCCGAACTGACCTGTTCTTTATGTAATCTCATGAATAATTAACTAATGTTAATTTTTACTTTCTTAAGTAGCCTTTTTCAAGTTTATTATTCCTATTATATCACTTATTACCATGTTATAAACATTATGTAATCATTTATGTTAATAATATGCGTTTTGTCGATATTTAGTATTTGAGTCCAAAATAAACTAATTATAATTACCAGTTGTCCATGTGGTCAAAAGTCCATTATATATAGAATGATATTGTTGATTTAGATATCATATATATCATATATATCTAGTACATATATTTATTTAACATATTACACAACATTTAGAGATAAGAAATGAAATACACCATTCATGGAGACAGTAAGCTGTACATACGCATGAACACTACTTTCATTTCTATTTCATATTTAATTAAATGAAAACATAATGATACATATGTATATTATAATTAATGTATAATATAATATATAATTTCATTAACTCCATCCTTTATAAATTCCAAATATGGCCTGAATGAGTCATATATCTTTGAGGGGGCGGTAGTACACACTTACTTAAATGAAATTATCATATTTAGCCACTAGAGAAACTATAAAGGTATTCTATAAATGAAAAATACAGAATAATAGAAACAATATAAATATAATATATATCACATATAAATATATTTCCATCATAATGGCCATCATTAGAGGTGGTTGGAGATATTTGAACAATCATCATTTCGGGAGGCAGTAGTTCGCCGTCCACAGAAATAGTATGTTCATATCCATTAGATAGAGATGTGTGGAAATGTAGTTCTAATCCATCCAATATCAACAATAATGTATTTTGAGGATACTATTTTTGTTATAAAAGGAAGGAATAAATTTTTTTAGGGGGTTGGAGAAGAAAAATAAAAAAAACTTAAGAGAAGACGTTACCTTTAAATCGGGTATTTCCCTTTGGTTTCAACCAAAAATTTTACATGAATTGCCTTCTACCTAAGGTAATTCTTTTAAGAATAATAGGGGGATGAATGGAGAGTAATTGGGCAGAGTTTGGACGAACCAAGGGGCTTGAGAGGTGTGAGTAATGGGTTAGAGGTGAGGCATTTTTTTAAATGGAGGAGGGGCTCTTTAGGAATGTTTGAAAATATAATTTTATTATATAATGATTTTCGATTTCTAAAGGTCCAAAATTCATTACCATATAAGATAAGATTACTCCTATTTGAAATAATGTCACCCAATAAGAAATGGATTAATTTTGGATAATTTTTTAATTTTTATAATCATATTTATTTAAATCATTCACTAATGAGGTAATCATTGCATCATTATTGTGTCATATATAATTTTTTTATTTGATGTTCAAAAATTATAACACAAATACCATGATTTGGGAATTTTTTTAGGTTTTAAAAGATTAATTATAGCTGAAGAGATAAAAAATATAATCTTATGTAAAAATTGACTTACTTAGAGATATATATTTTTGTAATTTTTGTCATTACTTTAAATTAATTAATATAAAGTGTCATTATCACTCCCTAGCGGCTTCACGGGGACCAAAATCGACCCAATGATATCCATGGTGAGACATGTATCAGCCAATTGTATTAGTACACATGTTAGAGTAATTTAATAATATTATAATATTATTTACTTACCCTTATTTACCAGATTTACCCTTTAATTATGGTAAATAAAATATTTACTAATGTTAATATTCATAATATGTAAAAATAAAAGTTATATTTTTAAACAATATAAAAATTCTAATTCAAAATATGGAATCCATTTTTCCATATTCACAAAATAAATGTATCAGAAATTAATTTAAAATTAATTCACTTTGTCAAATCAGAAAATGCATTTTAAGAAATAACAACTATTAAAAGACTGACACTTGTTCATGTCAAATTTCAAGGTGAAATTACTTCCAATGACCATTATTGGTTAAAATGGTAAAACTATATTATAATTAAACTTTAATAAAAATTAAAAAGATAATCTAAACATATAAATAAATTATATTAAAAGGATGTTTTGAATTAAAGTACAATATTTTTCATTATTCATTAAAAAATGAATTTTATCAAAAAAATACAAAAATTTTTCCCAAAGTAAATTTTGATGTCCCAATTGTAAAGAAGAATTTTATTTTGTCCAACAGAACATATAAAGGAGGACAAACTATATTTATAGTGGGATTTCGATCAAATGGAGGTAAATAAACCTTTTAAATAATATTAGATTATTTATACTTAAATTAGATCAATACACATTTTAAGGATCTAACTTTTATTAGATAAATATAAAAAAATTAACAAACATCTATAACCATATTATAGTTAGTTTTGTTCATTCCAACCTATAAAATGACTAGGAATTAACTACAATTTAAAATAATATTATACTATTTTGTTTTAGTATGTCTCAGAATTTTGTCTAACATATGATTTCAAAGAAACATGTTGTTGCATATGAGGTACGCCATCAAACATTGCATCCCCTTTAAAATAAAATTAATATTTAATTCAGAAATATTAATAAATATAAAAATCTATTATTCTTTACTTACTTGGGATGTTACATCTATCAATTATATAAGACAAACCAAATTACCATATGGCATGGGTCGCATGATTTATTCGAACCATGCGGCCCACTACATCCATCTACATCACCCCCACAATGTTGGACTAATTTATTTGTCCATAGGTGCACAGTTTAGAAAAACAATACACCTGGAAAGTCTCTTCCATAACTCAGAGCTTCAGTCTTTAAAAAGCCTAAAACAATGTTGATATCTTCTATAGTCTATGGGGAATACCCACATGGATTTATCAATAAATGTCAACTGAAAAAACAAACAATCCATACATTTACAAAAATTAAGGTCATTATATAAAGAAAGAGAACCCTCTAATCTAGTGCCTCTACTGTAATGAAACTAGACAAATTAAAACTATTGTACCAAGGGGTAAGGAAATAGATCATTGAAGTGGATATTTGGATAATTCGAATCATATGTGATCCCTACAGATGAGGCTAATTTTTTCAATAATACAGTAGAAGGTACATTAATCATAGCATGAAATTAAGTCTGTTCGATATTTTATTCTAGATTCTCAAACTATTTTTATCTACTATATTGTCTAATAAAATTATATATTTTCATTTAAACATAATAAGGTAGTTTTTATTAAAGACCCACATTGTAAATCTCATTATTTTAAGGATTTTTTAGGCAATTCCGATTACGACACATAAATGTCCCCTATTTACATAATTTAATATTATAACAATGGATGACTTTGATATAATTCATATAATTGAGTGGATTTCAAAATAATATTAAAAAATTTATTATAAATAGAATTAAATAACAGTTCATTATAGAGAGATGATATTTCTTGTTTTTAGAGTGAATACATTATCGTCTAATCAATGTCAACGTCCACCCTGATAGCAATTTAGAATAATATTATTAGGGGAGAATATAAAACAAAAAATATATATGGAAATGTAATATTAAAAAAAATGTATATATTTTATAGGAATACATTAATTTATTTCAGGATGAATTTCCTAGAAACACACCATATGCTGAAGTTATTTTTTCCATTGATTTAATGCCATGTGCAAGACCTAAATCAAAGACTGCCTATTGAATATACAATTTATAATTAGTGGTATTTAATAAACAAATTTTGGATCTATGTGACAATATATTTATTCATCCTAATGTTTCTACATAGGATCACTTATTCTTTGAAATAATAAGAATGATGGATCTATGAGGATGGTCATTGATTATAGGGAATTTAGTTCTTTTATGATAAAAGAAAAAGAATGATTTTCTGAAAATTGATGATTTATTTGATCTACTTCATGGAGTTCAATATTTTTTTAATGATTTTACATCAATATATGAATTGAAAATTACAATTATTAAAGGATTATATTTCAAAGAAATCATTTTGAATGCGGTTTGGAAAAAATGAGTTTACAGTAATTTTGTTTGGATTAACATATTACCCATCAATTTTTATATACCTAGTAACAGATTATTCAAAGAATATTTTGATAATATTTGTGTGGTATTAATTGATGATATTTTGTTGTATTTAAAAAGTTATAAAGGAAATGGGAATCACATTAGTATAATTCTTGAGACTCCAAGAGGAAAATATTTAAATGGAAAATTTATCAAGTGTCAATTCTAGATTTACAGATTTTCTTTTCTTGGATATATTGTCTTAATGGATGAAATATAATTTAATCTAGTGAATATAAAGGAATACAAGGAAGGTTCGACACCAAAAAACATAACCAACGTACATAGTTTCATTAGTTATGTAAGTTATTATTCGTGATTTATTAAAAATTAGTCTATGTGGCTAACCTATTAAACAAGCTTACATGAGAAGTGGTTAGGTTCACATAGAAAATGGAATGTGATTATTGTATGTAATAATTGAAAAAGAGGTTTGTTAATACTCTAATATTTAATATACTATCTCGAATTTAAGGTTATGTAATATATAGTGATGCATCTAAGAAGGGACACAGTAGTTTCATTTTTTGGAATGAAAATGTTATTTTCAATGCATTGTGGTAGTTAAAGAATCATTTATAGAATTATCCAAATCATTAGATTAAGATGCAATTAAAAATATATTCCCTGATGATATGGGTACATTATATCTATTGTGAAATATGTGAGATATAAAAAGATAATAAAATCTAAAAATAAATCTATTGATAGAAATAACTTAATTTGAGGAAAAAATGAGGGATCGAAATACAAAAGGATTGTAATTTATCAATACAATGCCACGTATGGAATGAAAATAAGGTATCAGATGCATTGAGAATGAAAGATAATGTAGTTTTGAATCAAATGAGGTTTTACAAAGATCATTTGGTTATGTATTTATTGAATATAGATTTTGGAATTATTAATGAAGAAGAAATTTCGATCCTTTTTCAAATTCTGTTGACACCATATTGATTAGAAAAGAAAAAAATTCTCCCAATATGATGACAAGAGTTTTTAAATAAAAATTAAATCCTAAAATGATTGAATATTGAAAGAAACCATTTGTAAATAAGATTTTTTAAAATTTTGAAGGAGTATATGTGTTACATATATACCTAACCTAAAGATGGATTTTATGGACGATGCTAATAAATCACATTTCTTTATACACCATGGTAACACCACAATGAACATTGGTTTGAGGGAATAATTTTTTTGGGATAAATGAAGATGTAAATTTCTGATTATTTATTAAGAAACTTGGTTTTTCAATAGGTTAAGTTTAAGAGACAACATCATTGGTGATTTAGGTATCATATAAATATTCTTATGTCGAAATGGAATCAAAATAATACAAATTTTTTCATAATAATACCAAATACATTAATAAATATTGATTCAATATTGGATATTGTTTATTACATTTTTAAAATGTATATATTTCCTTTCTATAATAGAAGTTTTACCACATGATAATCCTTAAATACTCTATATTAATGTTGATATAAGATTTCATGGGGCACCTCATTAAATTGGGTTTGATCGTGATCCATGATTTAACTTTAAATTCTGGAAGGTTCTTTATAAATATTTTGATACTAAGTTTCTTTTGAGCATCATGTAACATCCTCATACTAATGGACAATCCAAAAGGACTATGTAAACCATTGAAGACATGTTAAGACCATTATAAATTGAATTTCATGGTATATAAGATCATAATATATATTTGAAAGTGATTTTTTATAATAGTAGATTCTATTAATGTTTTGGAATTCCATTATTTGAATAATTATATAGAAAGTGATATCGAACTATATAATGTTGAGATAAAGCTAGTGAAAGGACACATTCTGGGCGAAAACATGTTGAGGAAAAAATGAAAAGAGAAAAATAATTTTAATTATCATATTAAATCAGCTTAAATAAAAAATTTAGCTATACCAATAATCATTGGGAAAATGTGGAATTTCAAGGCCGAGATCAAAGTTTTGTGAAAGTATCTCCTTGGAAGGGTGTTATAATGTTTGATAATAAAGGGAAATTGAAACATCATAACTATTGAAATCCAAGAGAGAATTTCATTTTAGGATTACTGATTTGAAATTATATTAAACATATTATAAATTATATGACATGTTCTATATAACAATATTAAATAAGTACATGCCAGACCTTGTGTAGTTAATCCCATTTGAAGAAATTTAATTTTAACCTGGTCTATCTTACTATGAATATCCTATATTGATTATTAACACTAGTGATAAATTAATATGTAATTGAAATATTAAAAAGGTAAAGGTACTTTAGAGAAATCATAGTAATTATGAACCAACATGGTAACTAAAGGATTTTATAAATAATAACCACTCTCACATGTATAGAAGGATATGTCTATGAAAATTTCCAGGATGAAATATTTATAGGAAGGAATAATATAATAGTTGATATTTGGATACAGTATATGGAAATTATATTTTAATAAAAGTATAATTAAATTAAGATTTTAATATTTAATGGTAAAAATATTATTATTTTATAGGATGAATATCAATTTTGATGTTACATGGTCAAAATAAACAAATAATAATTTGAGAAAATTAACCTTAGAAATAAGCTTCCATGAATAATTTAAAATGTAGTATACAAATATAATTAAATTTATTTATAAAAATTTATATTATTATTTATAATTATGAATTTATTTACTATCAATGGCATAGAGATATTAATAAGATTAATTGGAAGTGAAATGGGATATTTTTCAGGAAACGTATTTTTAAAACGACATAAATTCATCCTATGACAATTATATAATATAATATTTACTGATGAATGATTTTAATGAAATATGTATATTATATATCTAACTATATGAATTTAAATATCTCTAGAGATTATTACATTTCATAGAGTTAACTGAAAACTATCTTATTCTTGGAAAATAAATTTTTTGGAAAACTATTTTTAGACATGTTTTACAGGTTTATTATTAATTGAAAAATGTAATAATTATATGAATTGAATGTGATAATATATATTTTATATTTTATGAAGAATATTTATTATTTATTACTACGTTGAAAATAATTGTTGGTCATATGAATAGTTAAAACAATAAAAATTGATTATTATGATTATGGTTAAAACAAGTTTACTTGGGAGGGGTTAATCTATAAAGATAAGAGTGAAATTAAAAAAAAATAGTTAAACCATTTTTTTTGGTTTCATGTTGACCATAAACTTATTAAATTATATTAGATTCCATTTTTTAACCATATTTACACAATATTGACATGACATTTCTTAGAATCATTGAAAACATTCAAGTGTTCTCCTTGCCTCAATTATAAAATGCCACATCCTCCGCATGCTTATTCAGACCTCTCAAGCCATTTATCCCAAAAAACATAGAAAAATATCTACCTAATATAATTATCCTTTTTCCAGTGGTTATTTTCTTACTAAAATTACATCCCTAATGTCGTTAAAAAACGATCCAAAGGATGTTCTTTTAATTGATGTTCATTGTCATTAGTAAGAATTTTTTGAATTCTTCTTTTACCACCATTAATAATGTCTTATCACATAAAATAAATAAAAATAGTTCATACCATTGAATTATATTTTATATTTTTTGTGGAATAATTTTATCTATTTCGTTCTCCATCAAATGGGAAACTAAAATATTTCTCGTGTGTACAGAGGACTTTATCAAAGTAAACTGATATAATTTGTTTCTATAACTGACTCACATAGATAGTGATATTGATAGAAAAAATGAATATATATGATAATAATGATTTAATATATATTTTGTATATTTATTATACCATACAATACCGTACCCTTACAACCATTAAGGAGATGATAATGTATGTTGTGTGTACGTATGATCTACCTTCTCCAAGGACTGATGCAAATCGTTTCCCATGATCAAAATTGAAGAATATTTTTAAAAATGATATAATGACTAAATATTACATTTATAACTGTTATATAATTCTATAAATTATGAAACTATATCCTATGAAGATTAATTATATGATCTATGAAAAATAATGCTCAAGAAAATGATGAAACTAACGCTCAAAAAAATTATACGAATGATATATAATTAATGAACGAGTGATATGATGTTATAAGAGAATAATATAACTTGTTATAAATATTAATATGATTCTATTATAAATTAATAACATTTTTTAAACCATTATACAAGATATTAAATAATGTTCAAATAAATGGAAGCGTGATATATGATATTTTGTCTAAATTTACACTATATTGAGACATATTTGTTACTATGAATCTGTTCACATTTATATGGTATATACACATCTCTTTTGATATATTTAACAATAATAAATATCTCTAAATTCTTATTAATGTATCAATTAACTTTTATTCTTCCAAGGGGTTTCAATTTTAATGTATTCAAAGTGGTATGAATTTATTTTACAATATCACTTTCTTTTAGAATGGAATTAATTTCAATTGAAGGAATCTTAAAATTTGTCCTTAATAATCTCAAAACGTTTTCTATCCCTAAATATATGTAAAGAGATTTCATATTTTTTTCAATATTATTCTCCCCTTTCCACATTAATCAACAAAATAAATTTTTATAGGAAAATAGATTTCATTTCTCTTTTATTGAGATATTTGTTTCATCCATGACCATATTATTCAATAATATGTTACAAATGTATTTTTTATTACTAAAATTATTTATTAAAAACATTTTTAGTTTTCTTTTAATTTTTTTTATGGAATATTTATTATTTATTTCAATTTTTTCTTTTTTGATTTTCTTTATAAATAGTAAAAATGAATGTTTTAATCATATATGATGATAAGAAATATCACTCTCTCAATAACCCTTTTATGATATTTATATTCTTATAAACAATTTCAATTATTTTATAAAGAAAAGTATTTTATGAATGGTTCTTTTAGTATTTCAATTCTATTTTCTTTATTTATCAATATGAAATTATTTTATAACAAAACTGATATTTTCGATGAACCAATTATCATTTGTTATCCCTTATTAATATTGTAGTTGTTAATAATGACTTGAAAATTTTACCTTATTGTGATCATTGTATGTTAAATTTAATATAAATATCTATATTATTTGTATCATGGATTTGATTATTTCCTACAACATATACCTTTTTTAAATATGGTGTTTTATTATTAATGTTATTTTATTTATTTCAGAAAATCTATTCAAATCAACATTCTTTACCCAATATAGATATTTATTTATAAAAAGTATTTTTTTATGAATTTAATTTATCATTAAATATATGAGGAATTCATGGGACTTATAGTAATGGGTGGGACATGGTTATAGATATCCCCTCAATGCATTGAAATGTATCATGAAAAAAATAAATAGGTTAAATTAAATGGGTTAATGGTGTATACCAAACCATAGTTTTAAATTCTCATTGAACAAGGCATTGACTGTTTTTATTTCATGATTCATGAGATCATGATTTATAATAGTAATCATTTCCTTCAAAGAGAATTCAGTTATTTGAATTTTTCATTGATATTGTCCATGGATGAATTTCATACAAAGGTATTGATTAAATTGAATGTGAATACAGTTTTTACCAAAAAATAATAATTATTACTTATTTAGACATGATATATTCCATTTTATGTAAACCATAATGAGAATTTTATGTAACAGTTATTATGTTTTCATTCTCTATGGTTATGAATATGCATTCATTTAATGAGTTTCAAGGATGTAAAACAATTAATTGTTTACTATTTTATAATTTATTCCAAATGTAAAATAGAAATAATGTATATTTTTTGATCTCCATGACTTCATATAAGATTATTACATCAGGATTCTAATCCCCGTGGATAGAGAATTGCAATAAATTAACCACCGGCTCTAGGTTAGTGGAGTCAGGGTTACTGCATTGTTTGTACTTAAACTCTTATATAATAAAGTTATATCAATTATTTAATTGTTTAAGACCATTTACCTTGTTAATTTTAGTATCATTAAACAATTTTGTTTCATTTATGAGAATGTATTATTTTTTACTTTGTTATTTCCATGGGGGGTGTTTTAAGGGCATTTGATGCATAATTTCAAAATGATTTCAGTATGTTGACCATGGTCAAAGGGAGAATAATTCCATAATCTATGAAATAATAATCATGATATAATAATAATAATAATTAATTAATGTCAATATTAAATCCAACCATGGAATATGGTAATGAAACATTAATTATGGTACCTTCATGGTGATAAACAAGCCTTATGTACACATGAATAACATTTCAATTTTTGAAAATGCCTGGGAGAAAGGTAATTTTCATTTTATCATTATATAAATATTATTATTTTATAAATATAATATTTTTTCTTTTAATATACTTATATATATCACCCATTTTATTCCGTAAAAAAAATGAATCGCTTCTCTTAGTGGAGGTGGTAATCTACACGCACACACAAAGGATGTCATCATATTTCAATGGATGGATTGCTAAGAAAATAGATGACATATTTTATTTGAATAAGTATTTTTTTTAATTAATATAATATAATTACATTATTTCCATAGTTAGATCCATACTTGATAGGCTGTGATAAAAAAAGAATTACATCTTTTCACGTGGTAGAAATCCACCATACACAAAAATGATGTTTTTATTGATTATTTGATTTAATATGAGATATAAATATGTTATTTATTTAAAATAATAAAATTTTAGTATATTTATTATATTAATTTTTTATTTTGTCGCCATTTAATGATAATTTTAGTAAACAAGAAAAGAAAAAAACTAAAATATTCAGTTAAAAGCTATACCTCTTTTTTAGACAACATATTTTTCCTTATAACTTAGGTACTATATGGTTAGTATTATTCCAAAACTAAGACCTATAAAAATTGGGTAGGGATTATAGGAAAAAAATCAGTGGTTGGATGATGAGAAATTATCTTGATGTTAGTATAGTATAGGATATGTGGAGTCCTTTTCTCTATGATGGGAGTGCACTTTTCAGAAGTACATGAAATATTATAATATAAAATGTGTCTACCTCATTTAAAATGGTTCAAAAATGATATTTATTTGATTTTTAGGATTAAAAGGTGTTATTATAATCATCCAATAAAAATTATATAGGTTTTGATATCATTATGAACAAAATCCTTTTGGTTATAAATCTAATTAGTGGTTTTAAACCATAACCACTGTAACAAATTTTCCAATATAAAAGGGTTATAAGTAAACTTATAAGTAATAATATGATATTAAATTTTTATGTTATCAAATTTCTTACTATTTATCATCGTAGTTTTCCTATTGAAATGTTTTAAGGTATATTAAATTAATTTTTTTAGAAAATATTTTTCATAAAATACTATAAATGTTATTTTCCAAAATATTCATATAATTTGAATTTGAAAATAACTGGAAAATACTTTAATTAGAAATTAAACCATTTACCAATCAATAATACATTATTATTAACTATAAAATTCATGTTACATCCGTAGTAACACAAAAAAATAAAATTTGGTGTTTTTGAAATCAATTACTTTCAATTAATTTTCCCACACAATCACTATATCACCTCTTTTTAAGAATTGAAGATATTTATTTAATCACTACAAAATTAAAAAAATATAAAATCATAAAAATTATTCCATTATTATCAGAATATCCATCAAAACCCATTTAAATCTTATATTTATACCTATGTGTCACAAATGGATTTCAATTACAATATCTAAACATTCAATTCTAATAAAACTATAATACACTAAACATTTTAACATTTCATGAAAAAACATTTAATATTGTTAGGGTGAATAACATGTTTTATCTAATTTGTAAAAATATTCCTAGAATTATTTTTCAAAAAAATTCCTTGTAAATAATATTTTATGAATAATTAAAAAGGTAGTATTAAACTTTTACTAGATTTATTTATACTAATATATTATAATTTTTGGAACTGTCAATTAATTTACTATCAATTTAATAGAGACAAAGATAAGATAATTTGGTGGTAAAATGGGATATTTTTTTAGAAAAATAGTTTCTAAATGGAATGATGTATATCTATTTTAATTTATTAAAATAATATTTAATGATGAATTATTTATATGAAATTTACAGATTATAAATCTATTTATATGAATTTAAATCCATATAATGATGATAAATAGACATATAGATAATTAAAGATCATCATATGATTAAAAAATATAGTTCTTGAAAAACACCTTTCCGAAGCGATTATCTTGTGTTTTTATTAAATTAAATCCTTCAAGTTAAGAAAAAATCAAACTTGATAAAATAGATTACATATTTATAATTCATTCTTCTTAATTTTATAATGATACAAAATTTTTTATATACGATGAATTTTAAAAACAAAAAAAAATATCACCACTATTAGGGTTAAAATATGTTTACCTAGAGGTTAAATTTTAGAGATAAGGGTTAAAATGATCTAAAAACTTATCTAATTTTTACTTTTAGGAAATATTTTCTGCCAATATAATCTATTATTTTGAAATGTTATATTTATATCCATTTTTATTGATTCATACATTAATATATTTTAATCTTTAAAAAAATACTAATTGTGTCCTCTCCCCCACTTATAAAAAACACCCATACCCAATCTTATTTTCATGACATTGAGAAATATAGGTCTACCAATACCAATATAAATATTCTCCCAAAATCCCAATCCATGTTCTAGAACTATGTCCCTCTCATACCACCAACCATAATTCCATAAATAAGAGATATAAAGGAGGTATCTCTAAGATAAGGTAATCATCACAGTGAATCCCTTTTGTTATAATTATACATATTCCATCATCAAATATGTGTTAAAAAATTTAGTATAACAAAAATAACATATAAGATATAATGAAATGATATTATTTTATTTTTATCATAATTATCTATTTCTTTCTTCATAAAATGAGAAAAAAAATCCATCTCACTTGTGTTTGGTGGACTACCGCCTCATGAAATGAGGCAATTTGTTTTCCTTCACCGACACAAATGGGTAGCCATAATTATAGTGATATTTAATATATATGAACCATATTAAATGTTATTATTCCATTAATTTCAATATATAATCCATTTATTTATCCATTCACACATTAATGGGAATGAAATTTTCTCTTATGTGTATGTACAACCTACTAAATCCACGAAGTGATGCAATTCATTTTCCATATAATATTTTCTAAAATAGTTCTAAATCATTATATAATGAATAAATGTTTTATTAATAACATTAATATAATTCTTTATATGATGTATAAATATCTCCTACATAATAAGAAGAGAATTCATTGACAAAACATGCTTCAGAAAAAGAAGTTCCTAACTCAAAGAAATGGAAATAATGAAACATAATCACCGAATGAGTTGTAAGATGTTATAAGAGGATAATATGTGATATTATGAATATAAATATTGTTTTTTATCAAATTTATAGCATTATTAATGTCATTATACATGAGGTTCAATCATGTTTATCTAAAGGGTGTCCTAACATAAGAGACTTCATCTTAATTTACACTCCATTAATACAAATTTATTATTACACACCAATTAAATTTTATACCATTTATATTATAAAAATATTGATATATTTAAAAGGAATAAATTTTTATAAATGATTATTATTGTTTCAATTAATACATATAATTTACGTGTTTTCAGTTTAAATGTTCCCAAATATGTATGAATCTATTTTACAATCTCAATTTTTTGGGATTTCTTTCATTTTTATTAGAGTAATATTATCATTTATCATCCATAAGTTTTTATGATTTCATTATAAAGTATATATTTATGTAGTTTCTATATTTTATTCCATAATTACTTCTCTTATTTACTTCAATCATGAAAAATAATTTTGAAAATAAAAACCAAATTTATTTTTTTAGTTATATATATTTTACTTCCATATATATGTTTTTAAATTTTTTTTTCAAAAGTAATTTTTTTACTCAAATTATTTATTAATGATACTTTATGTTATTATTTTATTTTTATAAATTATTTTAGAGATTTATTTATAATGTATTTTATAATATGTATACAATCAACATTCTTTACAAAAATTCAAACGGAATTCCTTTTAATGTATACGACAATTAAGGAAATCGCAATTGCCATAATAATTTTACAAAAGTTTTCTTCTCATTCCAGTTTTCAATGATTTTAAAAATCAATTAATTTTATGAAAAATTAATTCAAAAATTCAATACCATTCCCTTTATTCTTCCATATGACACAATTTTCTTATAAAACCTATATTTCTAATGAATCAATCATTATATATTGTCTCTTATTAAATTTTTATTCATTAAATTTATCTTTGAAAGATTACTTTATTATGATGATTATAAATTTAATTTCCCTTATATATCCTTATTATTTATTATGAATATTATTTTTTCTTAAATTATATATAATTTATATATATAGTTCTCTTTGAATGTTAATTGACTGAATATAGAAATATTGGCATTCCATATTATTTATTAAATATGGAAATTTATTACTAAGTAATATTGTTTATAAATTGAATATATCATCAATATATTAATATTTAATTGGACCTGAAGTGATGAATGTGACCCAGTTATAGATATCTCCTTGATGCATCAGTAAGTCTCACAAGGTAAATCAATTGTATTAATTAATTCGTTTTTTGTGTATACCTACCCATAGTTATAAATTCAATTTTAATATGGTCTTGCTGATATTGATATCATGATATATGAAATCATAATGCCCAATATTAAGAATTTAAATCCTTTAAAATTCATTTATTACTATCCATGATATTTTTCATTGATATTATCCACGTATTAATTTGAAGATCATGTTATTGATTAAATTACATTTGTTCTCCACTATTTACCTTTCCTTATAGATTACACCTTACCAAATTATGATAGATTACACTATTTATAAATCATAATGGGAATTTGGTCTCACCGTTATATATTTCATATCCTAAGGATATGAAGAAGAATTATTTAAATGAGTTCAAGGATGTTGAATGTTTTCCGTTAGGATGTTTTATATTTTATCCCTAGTTTAAAATGGGTATCACGTCTATATATTGATATCCTCGATCAAAAAATATATTACTAAATTGGTAGTATATCTATTATATATATTGAAATTTAATAAAATAGACACTATCTCTGGGTTGTTGGATTCAGGTTGGTTACACTATCTAAACATATAATAGAAATTTAAAAGAAATAGAGTAATATTTTATAATTTTTCGTTACATAAAATAATAAATAATTCATACATAAAAAAATGGAAAAAAATTCTATAAACATGAATATTGGGTGATTATAGCGTATCCAAGCCCATAAAATAAATTATAATATTCTTTTTGGTTCATTAATAGTCCTTATAATAATATTTTAACATTAATTACCCGATTAACGCTTTCTTGGGTGATATATATTCAATTTGATTACTATTAATAATGACAAAAATTAATGGGGATGTGTTTAAATAATTATAAAATCAGAAATTAAAAATTGTGATCTAATTTATCATATTCAATTTAAAAAATTTGAATAAATTAATTTAAAATTATACAAGAAAAATGGGACACAATTGTTTTTCATAAAAATGAATTTTAAGTATAAAATCATTTTTATCTAAAATTAAAGTATAATGTTGGTAATAATAATATTTATTATTATTTATGAAATAAGAATAAAATAATTAAATTTAATAAATACTAAATGATTTAATACGACATTGTAAATACATGAAATAAACCTATGTTTTCTATAAAAATATTCATGATTCACTATTTGTTGAAAAATAAAAATTTTCTAAAAAATTTCCAGAATTCATCCTAAGAAAATTCTGAAATAATTAATTAAAAAAATATTTTTCAAATTAAAATTAACAAAGTTGGAAATATATAATTTAAATAAAACCCTATAATTCGTGAAAATTCAATTTGGTTTGAAAAAAAGGCTTTCATATTTTCTAAAAAATTACATGATATTCTAATAAGGAATTTAAATCAATAAAATATAATTAATGAATACTTATAAGATATATAATGGAGTTAGCTTAACATTACCAAGATTATTATATTTTTTTAACTAGAATGTGAATTAACACAAGAATATCCCCTAGGAGGGTCTAGCCTATTGTGCAGTTTGAGATAATTCATTGTGTGCTAGAATAATGACTAAGATGTATCGAAACAACTCTTTTATGATTTTTTGCCCTTCAATTCATTTGTTCTAATCCTATATATACTTGCTACTATCCACATATGGATGTAATTTTTTGGAAAACACCCAATCTAAACATTACAAAAAATTTCAGGTGGTTCTTCTATACATAATCTTATACATATTATTTCACTAATGAATTAATAAAATATATCAAAATCATCATAAAATTTTATCTATAACATTCAAAATAATATCATAATTAACATATCAATAAATTATTTAATTCCTAAATATTATATATTTCACAACGAATAATATCACAACCACTAGTGTTATCGAAAAATGACTCTCTTACATAGTTTTTGGGCCCCCAGACACACGCTCTAGGACCCTGTTCTGATAACACAGAACATACAATGTTGTCTTTGATACACAAATATGATTATAATATAATTCTAAAAATTAAATCCATGTTCATTTTATTTTTGAGTTTAATAGAATTAGGATAAATCAATAACAGAATAATCACATTGTATTCTCAATAAATAACTAATTTTCCAATTAAATAATAGATAAAATTTGTCCATATTGCGTGTTCAAAGTATCTATGAAACAAAAAACCAAATATTCTCCTATAATCCTATCATACCTAATAAAATTCATCATATCATGGGTAAATGAAAACATTATAAGGGTTGAGCTCAAATATTATGTACGGGTATACAAAATAATAAGGAATAACATGAGATACACGAGTCATATCATGATATCATATGAGGATGATCATAACCATGGAGTCATTGGATTAAGAGATTATATCATATGAACATGGATTAAAAAGTGATCAAAACATAAGATCATGACATCATAGGAATGTGGTACAACATAACTATAACATCATAATAATAATTCAAGGATCAAAGCCTCATTGAAATAAAATTGTTCTACAGTATCATAGAGAAAAAAATGATATCCCATGAGAATGAAAACATTACCTAACACATTATAGGGATATATAATTTTGGCCCCACCCATCACATAACAAAAAAAATATGTATCTGTTCCATATGGTTTTAATAAACATATCATAAAATCACATGGAAATAAAAAGGGGTTTATTTCATTTTAAATTTTTTCCCTAAGGAAGTACACTTTATTCCATAAATATAAATATCATGAAAAAGGCATGGAAAATAATTAAGATTCAAATGACATTAAGAATAATTCACATAATTATAGGTAACTAACACTAATTATAGATGATTAATTATATGTCACTATACTTTATAATTAAATGACATATGATTTCAATAAAAATTTACCTATTAAATTGATGTTGTGGGAATCTAGGTGAAAAACATTAAATCCTATTATAGAATATAGGGTGTTTTGAAAGAAAATGTGCTAGAGGGAAAGAATACATATGCAAGATCATAATCAGTTATGAAAATATCAGTCAATAATCTTCCCAAAGTTGTTAAAGATAAATCTTTAGCTATCTAGATTATTATGATGGACAATATCATTTTATGAATACCATGGATCAATAATACTAAATATATGAATAAGAGTCTTATAAGTATTAAGAAAATAAATTTAGAAAAAATAATTTACCTTATCCACTGATATAATTTAAAAATGAATATATTATTAAACATTTGAATATTTTTTTTTTCAAAAACATGAAATAATAGAGAGAAAGTATGTTAGAAAAAAGGAAAAATAAGGATACATTCACATAGAAATGTTAAAATATAGTTGTTTTATCTAATAATGATCCTCACGAGAATATTTTAAAAATTAAATATACTTCAAAATTCACTTGATAACATAATTTGGAAAGAATACATTTTAGAAAATTAGAAAACATTATCTCATAAGAAATCTATCATGAAAAATAATCATTTAGAAAACATTGAAATTCCATAAAAACTTTTTATTGAAACCAACATCATAAAAATGAATATAAATGATTCCATTTAAAATTGGTTATGATAAGTATTATGGAACCCTATGATATAATGAAAAATACTTTTGATAAGTAAAACATGGATTTAGAGGAAAAAAGAGTCATGTGATTATGTTAAGAATCATTCAATTCAATGATTCATATTGAAAGATAATGTGATCTCCTAAAAGGAATAATTTAAATTAAATGCATTAGTTTCTTCAATGTGAAATGAAATAAAACATATTTAAATGATTTTTTTTGAAAAAATAGACTAGTTTTATTAATTTCAATAAAAAGATTAACAACTCAGGGAAAAAGAAATTGAGTCGTGAATTGATAATTTTTTTAACAAAACCATTGAAGTAAAATGATCCTTAAAATGAACCTAAATTAATATGAATAAAATATATTTCATTATAACATAAAAAATGGGTAGCATATACATAATATAAATCTATAATGGAAAAACATGTCTTAATAAAGTTTGTTAGAGATAATGATATCTCAGCTTATTTCAAAATATAGTTGATCACACTCTTACATATTGTAAGAATATCATAACTATCATAAATATACTTTTTAACCATATCAATATCTATAAAATTTATATTTTTATACAGATGTATATATATATTAGTTTCTTGGTTGTATAACTACATTCAAACACACAAACAAACACCACACACATAGGCTAGAAAGGAATACCTTAACCCAAAGAGGAAAACACACCCATAAAGCATTATTTATTTAGTACACAGACCATAGGACCACTAGTATTTAATCCCATTACATGGATCAAAATCCCAGTGCAGCATCATGCATGCATTATCCTACCTACGTCACCAGGCATGCATCATGTATGCCCCACCACCAGTATAGTACTGTAATTTTACATGCACCCAACAGTGATTGATCCTAGGATGTACTCTATTCCATGTAGGAGAATTTAACACTTGAGTATTGACTCATTAGAATATGATCATTTTTTTATACTTCAATTATAATATAGTGGTTCATTATACCTCATTTATAACATCAGTAATTAAGAATTTTAATTGTTTTCGACTTGTTTATAATGTTAGTTTTTGAAACATGATATTTTATATCGTCGTCATATCTATTAATTTAATTTGTTTCTATAATATAAATACCATGATTTTTTATAATGTTCCACATTCAGCCAATGCATGTTTTTATCATTAGTTTTGAAAAAGATATCATAATCAAACATCCCTAAATTTTTTTGAATGATGATGATATATATTTTACATGAATAGATATTAATATTATAACTCCCAAACCATTATAAATTCGGTAATAACACATTATTAAAATTTTTTAATATTAGAGAGAGTTCATTTGTCATTTTCTATAAAAACATTACAATATCACTAAAGTAGGCGGTTAAATGAAAAAAACAAATGTTTTTTGTAATGATTAAATGAGTAAGAAAGTTGTATTAAATAATTTTGATAAACAATTCATAGAATGTTATAAATTTAATATATATCATATATATCCATAAAATAAATTGTGAGAAACATTAGAAATAGGTGGTTTTGGAAAATGAAATTACTCTTTCATGGAGGTGGTAGTCATCTTTTATGCATGATTAATAAACATATATCCAAATGAATGGTCGATGTAATGGTATATAAAAATTTATCATTTAATACTTATAATAATATTACAAAAACAATATTACTTCATTAATTACACTATTATCTCCTTTCATGTTTAGTAATTAAGAGAAATAAGAAGCATCATAAATAAAGGTGATAGTTCTCACATACAGATAATAAATGATCTCTTTCATTATCAAATGGAAGAAATAATTTTGAATATACAAAGTGATCATTGAATAATTTTAAAACCGACATAAAAAATTATTATTCATGAAACACATACTTTATACCAACAGTAATATGAGTTGATTAAAAAACCATGTCTCCTTATGTAGGATATAGTATGCGCAACACACGATCAGTGTTTATGTCTTTCTTAGTGGATGCATGGGGATGTATAATAGTTTAAAAATAAATATAAATAAAATTAATAATATAATATAAAAAAATAAATTATATTATTGAGGTTTGGAATTATAAGGATAATAATAATTTTAAAAAATAAAAATAAGAAAAACTCATGTTGATGAATTATATTTTCGTGTAATTATTCATAGAAATGAATGGATTAAGAATGATAAAGATAGTAAAATTATTAGTTTCTAAGTGTAGGGTCCTAGAATTAATTAATTTTTGTAGGTTCAATAGTTAATTTGTGAAAAATTTTTGTAAATAAGGGGTGTATTTTTATCCTTCAATAAGTGAATGGAAGTGTAGTTTTGGAATTACCTTAACTTATTAAATTATATATTAAAACTATTCTAGGTTAAAGACTGCCGTATTTATAAAATATGGATTTTGATACATTTTATGGTCTAAAAATATCCCGTAAAGTCATTTTAGAGACAACCATGAGTGATTTCGGTTCTTTTACTTTAACTTTTCACTTAATCCAAGTTGTCTTTTACCCAGATAACTTTTATATTAAAACGTACAATTAATTAAAATGATCACTATTAAAATATATTTTACCATTAATGAATATCACTATAATAATGGATACGATATTTAATTATATAATAAAATTATTATTACTTGAAAATTTTTATTTTATGGCAAACAAATTTGAGGTTTAAAAAATATTTTTAAGATAATTATATTTTAAGGCATAAAATTTATTTGTGAGTTAAAATTAGTAATGTAAAAAAAATTTTACATAAAGTTATTTATATTAAATAAAACTATTGTTATATGATAGTAAAATAAAGGCCTATAATAATTTTTCAAAAATATAAATTTTTTTAATGAAATGACATAAACATGTTTCTTTATTAACTAACACTTTACTTTAGTTATAAAATTTCAGGATGCGGGCTTTCAGAGGTCAAAAAATATTTTAAAATTTATTTAATTATTCTTTCATGCCATATACTATAACATAAATAGTTCTACTAACTTTTATGTGATTCTGATATATTCAAGATTCATGACAAATAAATTTTTTTTAAACCTCATTTTCATATAAAAACAATATTTAAACAAAATCTAAAAAAACCATAACACATAACTTTTTATATTCTATATTAAAAAATAAATATAATTTTATATAAAAATATTTATAAAATAAATATAATTTAAAATAATAGATAATAAAAAACATAAATTTAAACTGGTTTTAATTAAAAAAAGTCAATCTTAAATAATACGTATTTTTAAAATTATTTGATACCAATTTTTGTAATTTGGTGAATTTTAATATAATATAAATATATTTATACATATATAATATATCATAAATGTAGTCAAAATGACCTTTTAATGATAATTAGTTTACTTTACATTTGTATCACGACCTTCATTTTAGTTCTAATGAAGTATGTTATCTAATTAAATATTACATAAATAAAATATAAGTACTATAAATTATCAGGATTCTACATAGATGAAGAAATAATTTATTTTAATATAATACATAATATGATTAACAATATTTTCCCCTTAATACGCTTGTTTTAAATTATAGAATTAATGATTATTATTTATAAATTATATTAATTTTAGGTTCTTTAAGTTATCATTAGAGAACCTCATTGATATCATAGAAATCATATTATCCATCTAAAAAATACATCTATGAATTGAAATAATGAAAAGAAAAATCTAAATTAATATTTCCATAGAGGGGGTACTTCACACGTAGATATGGCTTATGATTAATTTTTTCACAGGATGAGAGAAATTTATAATATGAGTGATAATTTTAGAATATAAGATATTCTATACCTATTATACTTATTCATTAAATTATCTACTAGGACCAACCAATTACAAAAGTTAAGGAAATCGAATCACATTGCTTCTTGGAAGCGATAGTCTATGAAATGCACAATTAACATATTCAATTTATGTATGGAAAATAATAGTGTGGTTAGTTCTTGTACAATAATTAAAAAACATAAAAATGTAATAATGACATTTTTGTTAACATTTGACAATGATGATAACAAATTTTAAGAAGAATCTATTGATATAAAAAAAATTAAATGCAGGTGAATTGATTAAAGATCTATATGGTTCTACGTGGATTATCACTATTGCGAAAAGGAAAAACCCATATATGGATGATCTATTGGATGACCAAAACTTCTTAAAGGTGGATTAGAATTTATAACATAGGATTTGGAATAGTATTTCTTTAAACTAATTGGGTTTTTTATGTGGGAGGGAAATGAGAGGATAATCCATTTTATATGTGAGACGGGAAGTTATTATGGTAAATGATAAACACTTTTCAATAATGTGATGTCAATATCAATGAATGTGGGTCCAAAATTGATAATGAATTTAGGGGAGAATGAATAATTATGAGAAATTCCTCAAACACCTATTTCAACATATTTTTTTGGAAATTAGGATTTCATTTACTCTTTGATTATATACTTATACTATTTTAGATTTTAACGTAATAACTTGTTTCTTATCTAATGTAACTTATTATTAATGAAAAAATTAAAATTGAAAAAAATATATAATTTTGATTTAGTTATTTAAAATTATAAATAAAAAGGTATTATATTAATTATGTATGGTTGGTAAAATTAATTTTTAAATAATGAATGTATAATGTATAAATATAGATATTTGAAAGAATGACTTCTGTTCTATATGGTCACATGTTGGATTTTAAATCAAAACATATATATATATATATAGAATTATACAATCATATATAAAATATATATTATGTATTATAAGAATGATTTATAAATTTATAATTCATACTTACTTAATAAAAATTTCAGATAAGTCACGTGATTTCTTAAAATGGAATGTTGTACTATTCACCTAAAAACCCATATTTTTAGAAAAATAAAAAATTTCATATTAAGGTAATATTATAATGATAAATCCCATTATAATTTTCATTTTTAAAAATTAATATTCTAGAATATATAAATTTATCTTTTAAATAAAAAACAGATATAATTTAAAACATATTTATTTGAAAATAGTTTTTTTTAGAATTTTATTCATTCACCTTAATATTTCATTTTATTCAATAATTTATCTAGTATTAACCTATTCCTAAAATTAAATATATTTTAAACTTATTAATCCCATGTTTTTCAATTTTAAATTTATTTTAGAATAAAAATAAATATTATGAAAAATACATTTCAATGTATAAAATGACAGTATTTTCCATTTTATCTAAATAAATTGAATTATATTAATATAAAAAGTATAATTTATTTTATTGGCTCAAAAATTTCAATGAGATATTACTTCTATTCATTACCATTAATTCAATGGAAATATTTTAAACCCCATAAAAAATTATTTTTATTTTATCTATATATATCATGGTTTCATTTTAGTTCGGTATTTTGAGTGAAGAAAATTATCAAACTCATTGAAATTTTTAATAGAAGTCATATATTAAAATATTATGGTGTTACATTCAAGTTGATTAATTGAAATAAATCCAAGATATATTAACTACTACCCATTGAAAAAATACGGTGAGGGTATTATATACATATTCATCATTCATGGTATAACCTCTTATATGACATAAGAATTACTCTCTTAGGCTATATCAAGTTACTTATACTTACTCACACAACATTAAAAAATCCTATAATAATATACCCAATTATGTATATATCTTTAACTTATATATTATATAAAACACTTTTTCGAAAACTACTTGAATAACAATTAAATTAAATGACAACAATATTATAGATTCTTATGAAAATATACTCTATCTATAATACAATAATGTATTAATCACTACCTCATAATGTCAAAAAACTTTAAATGTATTTCATAATCCCAAAAATTTGATAAAAAAACCTAAAAAACATAGATTATATTTTTTAAATAAATAATCAATTCCAAGGATATCAATAGTATCTAACACACATTTCTCAATAATCATTCCATACATTATTACCTCAATATCAAGCATATTTTGAACCTTAGAGTTATTTATACATCAATCAGGTATTCTTTAATAGGAATCAAGGAAAATATAACCAGGTCATAAAATAAAAATTCTAGTATATTAATACCATTTAATATATGTTTCAAAATATTTAATGTGTAAATAATAAAGAGAAATCCTTAGATGATTCAAATAATACTCTTGATTTTTTGAATAAACCAAAGTATCATAAATTAATATCAATTATAATGAAAATAACAGAGATTATAAATATTTTACTTCTATATAGATATGATCCTCACTACCTAAGGAAAAACAAGATATCTTAACTTTTCCTATTATAACAGTTATATAATGAAATTATAAACCATATAAGTATGGTCACTGATTTAGTTATAAGGTATAGTGGTTTCTAGATACATACCTTCCCCATCTTCTTTTTTGTGTTTCAATTTCAAAAATATACTAATTTTTTTTGGAAAATATAATATCCAAAATATGAGAATCGAAAAATCAATCTGAATATGTCTTCACATATTCAACTATTTTTAACATATGATTCTTTTAGATCAACCTATAAACCTATTTGTTTAATCCATGGTGATATTTAGTCAATTTTCTATTACGTTCTCTAACATAATTTGTCAATATCAATCTTAAATCATTTGTAATTTATATTAAATTGAATGTCATTAGAAAAATAATACACCCTTAAAATATAAAACAATTTGTGCTATTATGATTTTTTGTTATGAACTAGGTGATCATCGAGTTATTAACAATTCATCGTTTTTCAAGGATATTACCCCTTGATATATATTTTCCATAGCATCCATGGACTTTTAATATTTATATAGGGGTGTAATTTCTATGAAGACCACAAACTCATGAATTTATTTAAAAATCAGGATTTTATCCAACAAATAGAGATATTTCATTGATTTTCACTAATGCTCTATTATCCCAATATCCAAATTAATAAATGTTAACCTAATTAAAAGAATAAGTAATCTGTACTTATAAAAATGTGACTAAAATAAACTTTTTAACCATAACATTATCCATTAAAAATATTAATCCTTAATTTTATATTAACCCTCCTTTGATACCAGCTGTGATACACCATACCCTCACTCCCGACACTAGTGCTCATAAGAAAATACTTTCATTCTCACTTTAATACTAGAGGTAAAAATCTGGATATAACCATCCTTCATTATAAATTAAATAATTATTATTGCATATCAAATATCCCAATGATCCTTATAGATTTATATATATAGAGAATTGGGAAAAAAATTTAATTAATACCATCAATTTATCATATAATATAAATTTTGGTTCTATATAATAAATTATATAATCTATAACGAGTTTTCAATATCTCACAAAAAATGCAACACACATGGTATTTTTATACTCATATCACATATAACACATTTTTTCATTACCTAGCTAATGGAATCATATGAATGTTTAGAGATCAAAATCAAAGTAAGGAAATCATATAATTGAAGGTGTAAAACACATAACTATGGCATATATATTATGAAAGGATTAAATAATCTTAATAATTTCACGATTATCTAAAACTAGAAGAATCCAATATACATAAAATTAAATGAAAATGTGAATATTAATAATTTATTATCTCATACTGATGGATTACATAATTTTAGATTCCAAAAAATTTCTATCAATTCCACAAACCAATACATTATAGATATGTGGGGAAGATATACACCATATCCCTAACTGATTTGACTCATAAGACCAGTCGGTTCATTGAAGGGATATATAATTCCCAGAACCACCCATCAATTTTTTCACTCTGATTCATTCACTATAAGAATCAATAATACATTTACAATATTTACCAAAGAAACTATTAGATATATAAAAACATGGATCATTAAATAATAAATAATACAAAATTTCAATAAACAGTTAACCCATGTCAGCAGCCTATAATCATCAATAATTTGAATACTTTTACCCATAGAAATAAAAGAGATAACATGATCACAATAAATACATGGAAATAAGTTATATGGTCAAACAATACATATTCAAATGGAAAATAATCATATTTATTGAAAAAAAATATAAAATGCCAATAGTTTTCCACATTTTTAAAAAAGAGGCAACCAGATCATAACTCATCAAAATAATGATTGTGGATGGTTAATGTATAAACAATAAACCTCCCAATAATAGTATGAAATGGAATGAAAATATATAAATTTAAATATTTTTTACAAGGTCAATAAAATGTATAACTTCTTCATAAACTATAACATAGCTAAATTTTAAAATGTGGACATAATATTGGATAACATATGTGATAGGAAACAAAATGAGTATAAAGGAATGCAATATTTTAAAACATTATGATATATTTAAATTTATAAAAATTAAATAATTGTAGTAGAATACATTACACGAACTGATGCGTTTATCTTTAATTAAAAACAACATCGATTTTATATCGTGTTACATGAAACAACGTGTTCCTTCGATTTCTTGCGTTACACAAAAGACAATGTTTTACCGAATAATAATATACAGTTAATATTACTATTCTAAATGGAAATCATTTCCTAACAGTTAAATTTGTGGTTATTAATAGGATTAACTAAATTATGATAATATATGGCTGAATTCATTAGTTACAAACTATTTATAAATTAATATAAAAAAAATTAATATAATATAATGTTCTTATAAAAATCTATTTTAATGATCTAAATCCATGTTATCTTAATAAATTAAATTAATAATCATAATTGTTTGATCTTAATGAAATTTAAAAATTTTCAAATTTTTTTTATAATATCTAAGAGAGTTTTTATGCATATGTAAAGTAAAAAAATCTATTTTACACATAAAATACGTACTTTTCTAATGAATGTTTTGCATCCTTTTAATGAAATAGCTGTTTAAAAAAAACATTTAACATATTTATAAATTTTATTATACCTATAAAACATAATTTTTTAATTAATAATTTAAAAATTATATTTCAGTGAATTTTTTTTAATTTTTTTGAGAAGCTTCATTTTTGGTGAATAGTGAACAATACTAGATTTTAATTGGAAACATAATTTTCATCTAAATAAGTTATAATATAAAATAATATTTAAAATTGGTTTCAATGTGAAATTAGTAAATTATATTTAAATTAATCCAATTTATTTCATTAGAATCATTTGAATATTGAATTTAGATATCAAAATTTTAGTAAAATTTTGAATATTTTCCTTTTAAAAATATACTTCCTCTTCATGTTTGAAGGATTTGTTTTAAATTAAAATCTAGAAAATTTGTGAATAGAAATTGAAATAATGGATTCCATATTTGAAATATTAATAATTTTTATTATAAAATAAAGAAAAATTAATATCTTACCATAATTATTATGGAAAACAGTTATAATTAATTAACATGGTAAATCTTAAAAGATGCGTTTTCACATTAAACGTTATTGAATTTAAATAAATTTTATACAAAGATAAGATTTTAATTTTATTAATGGGAATTAATATTTATAATAAGTTGTTATATATTATGTAATAAAAAAAATTTAGTTATAATATTGAAGGATAAATTACCAAAGTAAATATAATGTCAAAAGTTACCCTAGTAACAACTATAGAGATAAAATTGAGTAAACTTACAAAATAAGGAATAACTTGAAAAAAATGTTTTTATTTTGTGTGGTGAAGGTATGTCTCAACCAAGCCATCCCAACGCTCCATTATATTTCTTTTTTGGTGTAAAATTAGGGACATATCATAATAGAGAATATTTTTTTGGTATTTAAAAGAATCCCTCTCCTCCATTATAAATT
Organism: Viscum album; assembly: GCA_963277665.1. Classification (NCBI taxonomy): domain Eukaryota; kingdom Viridiplantae; phylum Streptophyta; class Magnoliopsida; order Santalales; family Viscaceae; genus Viscum; species Viscum album. Next base: position 1,927,887,438 of record OY728152.1, on the reverse strand, counting down.
GCAATTCACTCTACCCACATATTCAAACCACCTCCCTAATAATTTTCAAGACAACCTTGATCTATATTATACATTAATTCATTAGTTATTACATAATAGTACACACAATACAACCTAGAAGACTGATATGTATAGTGTCTTTGGGAATTAGGTACATTAGAAAATAACTTAAATTAGATAATAGATTACCATTATCGAAAACATGATTAACATGATCATACTATTCCTCATTACTTATGTCCACATGGGAAAAAATGTGGACATACATAAGAATGGGATTTTCTATACAACCCTATAATGGAATAAACATGGAAAATAATGTCAAATTTAATAAATGTCACACAATTTTCATATTTATGGGATATACAAGGAGTGTGAATCGGAAACATAAACAATGACTCATGATATAAAATGATAATATAAATGAAAAATGGGAAATGTGGCGACAACTTAGAAGACAGCATCATAAATGAATGTTTAGGATTACAACTAGGTAATTATAATATAAATATTCATGGTATGTATTAGGTTGAATCCATAATCCCTTGAAAAACATCTCATGAGATTAAAATGTTGCCCAATGCATTATAACACTATATAAGTCCTGGAAAACCCATCACATTCATTTCATTCTCTTGCATAAGTGTTCCACATAGACGATTAATCATGGATTCATTAAACATAATAATTTATTCCACGATCAAGGAGTGTTTGATATATAAAATTACGTCACAAATCAATAAGTATAATTTTATAAAGGTGAAACCCATTTATAGGAAAAGGGTATGGGTATTCACTACACAATTTTTTAGCAAGGAAAATTATGGTGAAATTTTAGCACCATAAAGAGGAATATGAATTTTCATGGGAGGTATATATGAGACTAAAAGAGGTATTTAATAATTTAGATATAAAATATATAGTTGTTGGGATATGTATGAATTTATTATATCATTAGGAAAAGATGATAAAAGTCATAAGATAAAATCCATTCTTGAATAAAGTGGAGAAGGATACGATTCCTTACCTTGAGAGGGTGATTCCAAATGATTTACAGGTGCTTATTGAGAGATTGGAAGCACCTTAGTACTTCTATAGATATAGGAGGGATGATTAAAGGCATGATCCAAGTTTTTTAAGTGGAGAGAAATGTGAGATTTGGTGGGTTTAGATAGGACATGGGTGGGGAATTCTTTTTTATTTCTTGAACATAGTCTCTGGAATCTATATAATAAATTAATAAAAACCAAAAACATTTCCCTGGGGTTTCCCCTTGGGTTCTACCAACGAATGGTTGTTTTAATTATTTTAATGTATAATTTATTCTATTTTTAAAATAATACCCTTGCTAATGTGGAAGTGAGTCATGTTCCAAAAGAAATTATTTTAAAACCATAAAATATAATATAGGTTATGAAGTATTCATAAAAGAGTTATAAAATTTTAAAAAGTAAAAATAAAATAATAATATATTATAAGTAAACTATATATTTTGACTTTCATACCCATTATAGTTTTTGCTAATCATGTCTTGTTCATTATTATGTTATAATACACACAGAATATTTATACTATATTCATTATTTGCCTAAAAATTCAGCTTTCTTAGAAAATTGTGAGAAATTCAACGTTTTATTATTTTTACACTAGGATTAAGAAGATAATATTTTTTAACCAATTAATTATTTAGATTTTATAATTGTCAATTTTAAAATATAATCGACATTTAATGATAATTGCTGGGTTATTTAATAATAATAATTTTCGAACCCTTACAAAAATTACATTTCACATCATAAAAATTATATTATCACTTATATATTAAAAAATTATTAAAAAATATATTATATTTAAATATTTTTTTATTTTTACCTTCACAAATTAATCAAAATAAATTTATTAATTGAAATTTGAAATTACAAAAAATTATAATTTGTGTGTCAACACATCAAAATCGAAATTGTTTATAAAATAACAGTCAGAAGTTAATATAAGAACAATTACAAAGAAATTTTATATAAATATTCAAATTGTTGGGGGGCATTTATTCATATCACTTGAATACACAAGCGAACACCCTAATAGTATGGTGCCCAAATGTGAGACTTTCATGCGGAGGTTCAACATACATTTTTTCGGCTAGGATCTCAATGATCACGAACATATCCAATAAACAGTTTTTTTCATTCTTATGATTTTTTACCTCAACTTGGGCTTGGTCAACAGAAATTCGAAGTGATTCTATCTCTCTCTGAAGTTTCATTAAATGGGATTCACAAGGAATAAGTATACCAGTTGGGCCAATCACATCCCTTTTTTGTGTTAATCAGATTTATTAAAACCCTATATTTATTCTAATCATATGATCACTATTAAATGACTCTATTTTCAATGTTAATGATTCATAATGGTCTTTTAAATAAAAAATATAATGAAATCAAATAAGTGGATGTGTTTTTTATATAATTTGTATATAATAATTCATTTAATTAAACCATAAGGGGAAATTTATTTATAAAATTTTGGGTTATTACAATCACCCCCCTTCAAAAATATCACCCTCAAAATTTATATTTAATATAATAAAAAATATGAGGGTAATTATGTTTCATCACCTCCTCCAGTTCCTATGTTAATTCTACGAACTTGTGGTTTCTCCATATCACACTGACCAGGTTCATTGTCTTATTCTGTATAATATTCTCTCCATGATCAAAGATCGTCATCAGACGATCCTCATTGGAAAGATGATTCTCAAAAGGTACCATCTCATGATTGAGTACATGTGAGAGTTATGGTATGTAATTCTTAAATAGAGATACGTGGAACTCATCATGTACAATAGATAGTTCAGGTGGGATTTCTAGTTGATAGGCCACCATTCCAATGCGATCAAGTTATCAAAGGGACCAATGTATCTTGGACTAAGATTTCCCTTCTTCCTAATATATTATGAGTCTATTATATGATGATAAAATGAGGAATTACTCTTCTCTAAAGACAAACTCTAGGTCTCATCGATGATTCTCAACATATCTACCTTTTTAATTCTTAGTAGCCCTTATGTGATACTGAATGAGATTAACATTTTCCACCCTTTCATTGACCAATTCAATACCTAGCTCTTTTTCTTCCCAATCATCTTCCCAACATGCTTGTGTTCTTCACCTTTTCCCAAAAATGGATTCATTGGTTTCTATTTAGATGCATTAGTGGAAAATGATATTTTTTTAGATCTCTACCAGAGGATAATGCTGATCTAAACCTACTTTCATATCAATTGATCATGATCTCAACATGTACTCCTGTTTGTAAATAGTTTTCTCTGATTGGAAATCAGATTTTGGGGCTTGTGTCATGATAATGTTCAACTTAGTATTTAGATCATGTTGGAGACTCTTTTAGAACAAGGATATAAATATTGGGTATCGATCAAATATAATTGATAGTTGGGTTCCATGCAGCCTCACCACTTATTTAATGTATATTCATGAATGTTTCTCGAGATATAAGTCATATCAAATAGAAATTATGTGAGAATTTTTTGCAAGATGATTCGCCACAACCAATATACCCTTATTTCTACTTGATGAATTTTGAATACTAATGACAATGTCCACGGTGATTTTTTCCCTCTTCTATATAGGTATGGGTAATGGTTGTATCTTCCCCTTTTATTACTTCCTTTTCTCCTTCACTTGATAACATACAAGTCATCTTCATTTAAATTTCATGATCTCCTTATCCATATTGTCTAACAAATAATGATCATAGATATCAAGATATATATTTTCGTTCCTAGATGGATAAATAATGTTGAACAATGTGCTTCATCCAAATATTCCATTAACTCAGTATTTGATGGTACATATAGCCATGACCAAAATCTACGGACACCTACTTCATCATCATAGAAGTCCAAGGATTTTACATTTCTTATAACATCCACATTATTCATAATTACTACCATATATATTAGAACATACATTATCCTATCCTGATGGGATAGTTGAGAAATAATTTATGAAAATATTGATGATGGTCCTTCCCATATGAATCATATGTTTATCCTTTCAAAATCTAGGAAGGTCAGATCCTTCTCAATTAGCACTAGTTAGAATATTATGGATCTTTTCTTTTTAGAGTGCATGAAACATTATTTTATTTCTATGGATGTTAGTGTATTGGGAATTCATAGTCCTTAATCAGCTCAAACCATCTGCTTTTGGTGCATATTCATATATTTCTATGTGAATATAAACATAATGATTTTATGATTCACAAATATTTCACACTTATCCCCAAAATTATAATGAAACAATATTTTCACTATGATGACCATTGAAACCAATGCAATATGAAGTGATGGGTAGTTCTGTTTTGGAACATACACATTCCTTGAATAATCGACTATCACATATCCATTTTTAATTGAAACATAGACCAATAATTTCTTCAATGCATCACTAAATACTATGAAATGTTCTCTACTCATGGGTAGTGTGATTACTGATGTAGTGATAAGCTTCCTTGTAACCTCTTTGAATGTATCTTTGCATTCTCTATTCTTAAAAATCTTGACTCCATTCTGAGTTATCTTGGTTAGAGGATTTGAAAATCAAGATAAATTTCCAACAAATAAGTGATAATACCCCAAAAATTCAAGGGAAATATGGATTTCTATGAAAAAAGTTATACTCAACCATTGTTGAATTTATTCACTCTTTAAAGGGTCCCCAAATATCCAATTACCTATGATAAAATTCACATTGAGTTATATGTATTTAAAATATAACTCAATGTTTATATAATATTCTTAAATTATCTCCTTTCATAAAGACTTTAAAACATTTCATAAATATTCCCCACAATTCTACTTCATTTTGGTGTATATTAGAATATCATCTATAATGGCCAACATAAATTTTCTAAGTTAATCTCTTAATATACTATTCATATAGTCCATGAATATTTCTAGAAAATATGTGATTCTGATGGCATAAATATATACTCATAGTTCACAAAACGTGATTCGAAATTAGTCTTGTGTATATCCTCCTAATTGACCATTACTTAATAATATCCCAACCCAAGATCCACCTTAGAGATGTAATGTGCTCCACATAGCTGATCGAATAACTCATCAATCCATGGAAGAGGATAGTTCATATTTATCACGATCTTGTGTTGTTCATGATAATCAATGAAAATATGCATTGACCTATCCTTATTCTTAGTGAAGAAGGAAAGTGAAACCAAGGTTAAACACGTAGATTTATGAACCCTTTATATAGATTATTTTGTAGTTGTTTCAACATCTCATAAGTTTCCCTAAAATCTAATCTTTACAGAGTCTTATATAATGGTAATTTCCTAGGACTAATATTGATAAAGAATTTATCATCTCAGCTAAGAGGGAGACTAATAAATTCTTTAGGAAACACATCAACATATTGACCCATGATTGGAATCTCCTCAGGGGTGATAAATTCACTAGATTCAATCATTTACGAATGATATTTTTCTCTTATGGAAATAATATATCTTCTTAGTAGTTCTTGTCTAAATAAGACTAATCAACCACCTTGACCATGTATAGAATCAGAGGCCAATTCATCTTATAGAGAGTGATTTAATTCTCAAAGAAATGATTGTTTTATCTATATAGAGAAAGCCAATCCAAACCCATAATTACCAAAAAATAAACTAAATAGAGTTTAATTTTTTTGGGATGTTCATCCCAGAAATCTTAATAGGGGAGGAGTTAAATACTTGTGATTCAATAGTTTCCCCACTATCAATTATAATCAAAATCTCTACTTCAAGGATTTTTAGGTGTTTTGGAATAAATGTACTAAACATGTGTGATATAAAGTAATGTGTTGAACCATAAAAAAATTTCATTCTCTATTATTTATTGAATAACTAGCATTCCTATCACCACAACATTGTCGGGATCCACCTCTAATGTTGTGATAGAAAAATCTCTCCATTGCTGCTTTGAAGTTTGTTGGTTGTCTCTGAAAATACTTTGCATAATGAAATTGTTTACAAAGTTTCATGCTTCCTTATAGTTGAATCAATTAACAATGAACTGATGATTAATCAGATATTTCCTTTCCCCCATCACATTTTTAGGATTCTATGATCTTAAATCTATTTATAGGTTTCATTTATTCCCATCCCTAAAGCATTTCCTAATCCCCCTTATGCAATTTATGGGTTGTTTCCTTCCAAAATTTTTACTAGTGGGGTGTTGAAATTTCACTTCACCATTAGATTTCATCCTAATACAACCAAAATTAGACTCTATTTTCTTCATCTTATACCCATGATACCCTTGATATTATTCGTTCTCTATTTTTCCTTTGACGACGCTTCAGAAAATTTCCTCATAGCTATAAAAGTTTCGGATCACCAAGGATTTTCTTAGACAATATTTTAACCCAAAAAAATGATATGAACCTTGAATTTGTGGGTCATGACAATGTTAGTTGTGTATCATATATGTCTGGTGATGATTTTATCTTACACAAAATAGATTCACAATATTTTAGCTTGAGATCAAGAAAACCCATTTTAATTTTATAAAGGATAGTGCGAGGATAATATTTTTCTAAATTTTTTCTAGTATTCCTTATATCCCATAACATTTATTTATTCCGGAGGCTTTGTAGTCTTGATAAATTTCTAATATTTATTATTTTACCCATCCATATGATAAAAAACCATAATAAATTTATCTTACTCAGAACAACAAAGGACAAACAAGATATTCAGAATAGAGTTGATCCATTGTTCTCTGATTAAGGGATAAAATAATCCATTGAATGTAATAGTGCTTCATTTCATAATTTTCTGACTATAAGATTTATATTTCTTAGGGGGATTAGATCACTCCTTGTGATCTAAGATTCCATCTAGATCCTATGACAATTTAGATAGTATCATCAAATATTTTGCAACACCTCTTATTGGTTTGGGCTTCCTATTTTGATAGTAATTATATTTCCATTCACATTATATGTTTACTCGATTCCCGCTATTTTTTAAAATTATATAGAATAAAGTGAAAAAGGTATTATCTTTTATAATATATTAAACACATAGACATGAATCCAATGACATTAATGAGATATCTCATAAATTAAATTTATCTTATAACATATGAATTTATATAAATAAATCTATGTTATCCATGATCTATTTACTATTATATAATCTTATAAAAGAATTTGTTCCATCAATAATGGTTCATAATGAGTGATTTAATTTAGAAAATCATATCCCATTGTAGTGTCAAACCAAGAGTGAAACAATGATCATTTTTATGAACTAGTTCCTTGGCGAGATTAGCTTAATATATTATTTTGTGATTTTACCCCTATGTACATCTATTCCCGATCAAAATCCACTTATATTATCCAAACATAAATTTATATTCTTGATTAAGAAATTACCCAGTAATTTAAAAAAATTTCATATTATTTCTTATATTTATTTTTTTACCTAAGGTTGTTTTTATAGTATTCTTATCACAATACAAAAATAAATAAAATTTTATTAGGCACGAACAATGATAACACTAATCTTTATTATACATTAATTAATGATTTATTACATAATATTACACATAATAAATCCAATAATATTGTTAATTTTAGTGTAATTGTGAATTAGGTAGTTAAATAAGGAATTATAACAGAGAATACATTCCCATTTTTGGAAACATTCTTAATATAATAAAAATAAACATTCATACTAAAACTGCATGGGATAACTTGGGGAAATAGATAAGAAAGGGTTGTGCTATAAATCTATATAAGGGAATAAATATGGTATAAGAAGATGAAATGAATACATTTTTGGAAAAAGGAATATTAGCGGGGGAATAAAAGGAGTTCGATTCATAAACATAAACAATGAGGACTGATATAGCATGATGACATAATGGAAGGATGGGTAATGTTGAAACAACATAAAACACTGCATCATATACATATCTCAAGTATAATAACTAATAAATAATGATGGACAGTGTCCCACGTCAGATAAGGTTCACCACCTAATTCCTTGGTTGAATTGTCATGAGAGAAAAACATTACCCAATTCTTTGAAGAACTATATATCGTTGGGCTAACCTATAAAATTCATTTCATTAAGATTCTTAAGTGTTCCACATAGATAATACATCATATACTCATTCATCATAATATTTTTTATCACAATAAACTAGTTTCTAAGACATATATGTTAGCCCATAATCAATAAGTATAAGTAAATAAAGATTTACGTCATTGATAGGAAATGGGAATGGGTAGTCACTACATAATTTTTTGGCATGGAAAATTATGGTGAAATTTCTGTTTTATAATAGGGGAGTATAACTAATCATGGGAGGTATTGATGAGAGTGAAACATGTATATAATAATTTATACATAAATTGTAATATAAAGGTGATATGGATGAACATATCCCAACATTATGAAATGATGTTAAAATATCAAAAATAAAGTATATAGATGAATAAATAGAAGGATAGGATCCCTCACCTTGATAGGGGGATTAAAAATTCTTGAGAGGATATTCTTGCGAGTTTGGGGAAGCTTTAGAGGACCTTATAGAGGGGATGTCAGACTAGGGATGTGATACATGGTTTTGAGTCAATATAAATCAGATATGGGGGGTGGGGGTGGGTTAGGAAATGAGTAGGGAATTATTAATTATTTCTCAAACAAAGGTCTAGGACTCTATATAATAAATTAATAAAAACAAACATTGTCTCAAGTGTTTTCCCATTGCTTCATAAAAATAGTAGTGGTATTCAATGTTTTATAAATATAAGGGACAAAATAATTTAAATAAAACCCTTACTCATGTGGATGTGATTCAGGTCCCAAAATAAATGACATTAAAACCATAAATATATTATAGGTTATAGAGGATTCATAATGGATTTATAAAATTATCTGAATAAACATACTGTTACTATAAGGACCCAACCGTAAAAATTACATAATACAGTAAATTAAAAAAGAAAAGCATGGTATTTACATTGTAAATGAACTTTTATATCTATTATTTCAAATAATAATGTCATAAAATATACATTGAAACTCATATATTACATAGTAGACATTTCTAATATATATATTATTCCCAATATGAAACATGGAAAACATTATTTATTTCCAAGAAAATAATCATGACATTATACTTAAAATATTCATTTACTTTACCCATACATAAAACATGTGAAAAGAATTTAAAAACATGTGGTGAGCCTAAAAACTCATTAAGGGATATAGAAATAAGAAACAAAAACTATTAGTCCTAGAATAGTTATAAAAATTGATAGATAAACTTCTCAAACAAAAAAGACGCATATACCTTGTGATTTTTTTTGATTTCAACTGAAAAAAAACATAAATAAAAAAGTTAGATAACTTTGGGAATAATTTTCTTAGCATTGATACTACTTTTATAACCATCATAAATACCTTATGTTTTTTACCATCACAGCTACCATAAAATTTTTCCCTCGCGACTACCTTATAATATAACCATCATAGTTACACTAGGAATAACTATTACAGTCATTATCAAAAAATAGAAATACCTAATTCATTGGAGGGATATCATAAACCCTCCCATCATAATAAAAAAATTATCGTGAAGTATATAATAATCATTAAATTAGAATACTTGCTTCATAAAAATCATTCCTTGAGAAAAATCAATTATTAGAGGAATACTGCACACATTCAAAGGAAGAAAATTTCTTTAAAAATAACCATGTAATATTGGAAATAAAACATCAAAACATTAAGGTCTCATGTAATTATAAATATTCTATCAATTTTTATAAAAAAATTATTTTTGATTTTTTTTAAAAATAGATCTTGAAGATAATTTTAAAAGAAATGTCCATTACCTTGGGTTTGAATTCATTATTATGTGTCCAAATGACTTGTATAACAATTTAAACAGTTTTATTAATTTATTATATGAAAAATATTCTAATATCTATTTCCTTATATATCCTTTTTATAACATCTTTCCACCCATTGTTTAATAATATTTTGTTATTTTTATTGTTTCAAGTACGTTTATTTTTGGGTTTCCATGGCTCATTCAATATTGATTTTCCTGTAAAATTGAATATAAAAATACAAAATTGGAATGAAATTTTATTAATATTTTTCCATAATTTGAAATGTTATAATATATATATATTCTGATATTAGGATGATTCATTAGAAAAAACATTAATGATAATAGTTGGGTTTATTTTTGGCGTGTTTTTCCGACCATAAAAATCATGTTTTATTTTATTTAAATATATATCTATAAATTAGTTCTACAACATTATAAATGTTATAGTATAAATTTTTAAATAGGTTTTAACTATAATAATGGGTTTGTTACCATCATTAAAGAAGTTTATGGGAAATGAAAACTCATCATCCATGAAGGTGGTGAATCGACACGTCAAAGATGATGTTTCCATTTTGAAGAATAATTAGAGATAATGGGAAGTATGATGATAGATATTCCCTTGAAATAATAAAATTATAGTATATTTAAGATACTATAGTAATCATTTCAATTGTATGAGGGTATGTGAGGAGGTAAAAAGAAAAAAATTGAATTAAAAATAAAAGAATTTGAAAGAGGACTTTACCATCGGAATTATTCTTCCTGAGAACCACCTTAGGGACATTAGATTTGGGATTTTATTGAGAAAAAATAAACTTAGATATGGGATGAAATATTGGGAAAAATAATGGTTAGAATATAGACAAGATTCACATAGTTGGAGGTATGACGAAAAGAGGTGGTGTGGGTGGTATTTATAGTGGAGGAGAGCGGTTTTTATATTATTCTATTTATTAGTTTATTTTTTATTGTTTAAAAGTATGGATATTTTGAACATTATAACTAAATATAATAAATAAAAAATAGGATTTTAATATTTTGTTGATTACATTAGAAATTACTCATAGACAAGTGTATTTAACATATAAGGTATATATACTTTGAATTTATGTATTTCCCTATTCACTAAAAAATCAACTATTTTAGAAAAATATAAACAAATCACATAAAATTTTATATGATATGTAGTATAAAAAAATAATATAAATTTTATTCAAATAGTTTTATAAATATGACAAATTTTGTTTTTTAATTAAATTAATAATTTCTTTGAAAAATACCATTATTAAAATTGTAATAGATTTTATGACAATTTGAAAAATTATTTTATTTCATAAAATTATGTTATAATATAAAGAAAAAATATATTAATTTACGAGTATATTTTATGATGTCTAATTTTCTTTTTAATCCTAATATTATGTATAAAATTTTGAAAAAAAATATGTCTCACAAAACTACAGAAACATAATTTACTATTTTCAAAATATATAGAGTCTTATTATAGGATATAAATATATCATAATTTCACCTATAAGATACATAAATTCTATATATACTCTCATAGGTTAGGTTATAATTCTATTTGTATCAATTACTTAATTACTATAGTTACCACTTATTTAACTATACATTTATAAAGAATTTTACTATTTAATTCTATAATAAACAATTATTTTATAAGTACCTAGGTTGTTAAATTCACCCCTTCTAGATATTTAATCCTCATAATTTTGTTTAGTAATTAAAAATGCGAGGATACATTTTCCTCATACATTTTTTATATTCCCATGTTTCTTCATCAACCATGTAGTTTCTCCAAAAAACATTAACTTGATGAATTACATTATTACATAATAAATTCATTATATTTTAAAGAATAAGAGTTGGATTTTCTTTATTCGAAAGGTTATCTTCTAACTGAAAAATATCAGGGGTCAGAACACGAGATAAATCTGGAAAATAATTTCATAACATCAAATCGTGAAAAAGAATCTATACTTATGACAAAGTAAGAGGTAAAGCCACTTGGTAAGATATTATTCGAACATTATCCAAATATTTGATAGGGTCCAATGATCCATAGATATATATTCCATTTTTTACAGAAATTAATCACAATTATCTATAGATACACATTGAGAAATAAATGATCACCTTTCTTAAATGGGAGATCCCTCATTTGGTTATCCGTATCACTTTTATTCTTGTTTGGAGATATCCTCATATATTGTTGGATATTTTATAATTTATTAGCCAATTCTTATACTAATTATAGTCCCATCAACTTCCTTTCCCCAAATTCATCCCAAAATGCTGGATTTTGGCATCTTTTTTTATATAATTCCCCAAAATGTTTGATCTATATGTTGGAAAGAAAACTATTATAATAATAAAAATCAACAAAAGAAATATGTAGATCTCAACTTCCCTAGTAATTCATTGAATAAATATGTAGCATATAATCCATGGTCTTATTTTTTTTTTCAATCATTCCACCTTATTTGGGACGAAATGATGTGCTAAAATTCCAATATATTCCTAGTGAACTTTAAAGGAATTTTTAAAAGATAAAAGTGAACCTATGATCATGGTAATATAAAATAGAGAGAGTAACCATATGTAACCTTACTATCTATTTTAGGTATGGTTAAGAAATACGATATAATGTCATAAGGTATTGAATAGGTACAAAATGTGTATATTTAGTTAGTCGATAAATAATAACCCAAAAATTGTTGTTACCTCGAGATGTCTTTGGTAGTACCACCATGAAATACATGGACATATTTTCCCATGTAATCTATGGCACTGGAAAATTCTGATTCATCCTCTTTGGTAGTTTTCTATCTTATATAACTTGTTGAAAAGTCAAATATTTAATGGAAGACTCAACAATATCTCTTTTAATTTCATCCCACCAGTAATACACATGAAGGCCTAAGTGCATCTTTGTGCTTCTATGATGAATAGAAAACTAAAAAATAGGAGATTTACTTAAAAAACGTTTCTTCAAATATGAATCAAAATGAACACATTGATTCTTCACAAATCACAAAACACAATCTTCTTAAATTTTAAATTCTGTATGCTTAACCTTTTTATCCAATTCAATCTTTTCTTACTACTCAAATTCTTCCTTCTACATTTTCATAATTTTGTCTGATAGAGACGATTTCACTAAAACATGAGACAAAATTGAGAAATTTCCTACACTAATAAATTAAAATTTATATTTCATCAAATCATTAACCAAGTGGTCATGTTAAAAATGTAACATGGTTATTGTAGCATGATTTCTTTAACTCAAGGAATATATTACATTGATTTTTTTCCCAGTAATGTAATTGATAATGTAATCATAATATTTTATCAGCTACAACCATACCATCTACCTCAGGTTGAATTACTTTTGAGTGAATATATAATAAATACTTTTATGGTATATATATATATATATTTCATATTTGGTTCCATGTAAACGGTGTCTCTAAATTATTAAAGTGAAAACCAAAACAGTTAATTTCATATCATCTGTGAGATAAATTAACTAATGTGGGTTCAGTTGTCTTGAAGCATAAACAAATACCTAATTAATCTTCATTAGAATTAAGCCATGTTCCTTTAACAAAGAATCACTGTAAATGAAAAATATTCCATTTCTAGATTCTAATCTCAAAACTATATCATTATCTAACAAATTTTTATATTCATGAAAACAAACATCATTGTCTTCTATCCAAATAAATTTAACCCCTATTATGCTAATATAATTAGTGGACTATATAATCATGTAATGTTTTTAACAAGCCATCAATAATAGATTTATAATACATTAAAAATATGAATCTTAATAACTTTTTTAGTAATTTTATATCCATTAACCACTTTTGTTTTACCGGGATTAACTCTTTTTCCATCCATACTTACTGTGTTCTGATGAAAATAAATATATAGTAACAAAAATTCATATTTTTTAAATTTATGGTATAAATGTTTTTCATTAAGGGTTTTCGAAATAATGATTTTATATTTTAAGGATACACACAACTTTTTAAATAAACAATTTTATCATCAATAAAATCAATAAATATCTTATCTATATATTCAAGAACAATTCAATTCATATGATCGGTGAATATAGAAAGGGAATTTGATAAATCAAAGATCAAAAAAATAAGCATGTAGTTCCCATTTTTGTTTTGTAATTATGTTTTTGGAATATCGTCCTCGTTAACCATTAGCTGATGGTACCAATATCTCAAGTCAATCATCAAAAAAATACTAAGGTCCATAGAGATGAGAGAAAAAGTCATCCATATGAGGAAATTTATACTTATCCTTAATATTAATATAATTCAACTCTATATAATCAATGAAAAGTATCACAGAACAATCGTTCTTTTTAATGAACAAAACATGAGCACCCAATGGTTGAGTTCTATGATGAATGAATCATTTGTCAAGAAACTCATACAACTTCCTTTTCAATTCTATATTTTCCACATGATCCATTCGATAAGAGGGACTAAAAATTGGAATAACATAAAGAACTATATAAATTCTAAATCTTACTTCTAGATCAGGTATAACATGAGGAATCTCATTAAGAAAAAAAAATTGTTATTCGTTTAACCCTGGAACATCATCTATTCGAAAAGATCCCCTGTATTCAACAATATGTGAAAGATAACTTTCATTTCCATCATTTAATAGTTTCTTATCATATATGCAAGTTACCAACCATATGGGTTCATTATTGTATACAAAATAGAACACATTGTGAAAAAAAAACATCTTTAGCTCTACAATAAATATGAACATGATAAACAGAACATCGATGAATCTTTATTATAACATTAAACTCCACAAGAAAAAAAATGTGTTTATTTAAATTATTTCCACATAAATCAATAATAATATTATCTTATTTCATTTTTTACTTAATACATCCCCTTGTGTTTTTACAATAAGCATTGGTTTTATTTTTTAATGTGGAATTTTCAAATTTACCCGAAACATTTTTAAAAATAAAGGAATGTTTAGAACCCATATCAAATAAGACATTAGAATAATCTCATTAACCAAATAGTGTACCTAATACCACTTCATCAGATGACCTAATATCTATTGAAGTAGTCACAATAGGATTAAGCTGTACCTTTTTTCTTATAGCCCAACTGATTCCTATCATTAAAATACTTCTTTGGGAAGGTATTTTCATAATTACCCATCTATCCATATTTGAAACAAATTAAAATTTTATTATCAAAATTAAACATTCGAACAATAATATATTTTGTCATTGTAATATCTGGAAATATATTCAAACATACCGCATCATAAACACTTTTAAAATTTTTAAGGAATTCCCAAATGTTATTTTTACAACACATTTCACAAACTGGAAAGTATATTTTCTTACCTTCATATTTATTTAATTTATTCTTACCCATTACATTCCATCTATAATTTTTCGTCTACTTATTGTCAAAGTTAACATGATTGGGAGAGAACACAGTTTTACCTTTTATCATATCAAAAAATATTCTAATAACATTTAAATTCATGTGAAACAAATTCCCTTTGATATCATAGCTTTAATCATGAGTAAAAATGATTTATTTTATGATCAATATCCAAAATAAGATGCAGCAAATACCATGAATATTGAGTGAATTTTGCTTCATACACAACTATTAAATATTCCTCATATTTAAATTAAAGGAATTTGTTTCAATCAAATTTCAAACAGCCATGGGAAAATATTTTTCAAGTAAAATATTCTTAAATTCATTCCATTATAAGGTATAAATATAATCTCTTTCCATCATATTCCAAAAAATTGACCACCACTAGTTGAATTCATCATTAAAATGATAAATAAAAAGACTATCCTTTTTATTATCTAAACACACCATGACATCTAATATCTTTTTAAGGGATTTAGTCCACCCTTCTTCCACCACTAGGTCCACTAAATGTCGGAGGGTATTGCATCATAAATTTTTCCAATATCATCATGTTCATTTATGGAAGCTCTATATATTCACATGCATGAATCCCACTATTATTTGTTTACTATGTCAATCAAGCCATTAGAGTCACAAAATATTCAGTTCCAATTTCCCCCATTATAGGTAGAAGATTGTAAAAGATATATTTTTATTAGTAATTTACAATTTGATCATCCATATTTATCATATGGAAACCCATTTTGAGTATATATAGTTTGGAAAAAGAAACATGGTAATATTCAAATTCTATATCATTTCAATGTAACTATAATGTAAAAATAATATATATTATTCTATCTACATCATCCTAACCCTAATGTTATCTAAATTGGGATTTGATACCAACTGCAAGGCCCAAGCCATAGAATATACATAAATTAGTAAATTAATCTATAAAATCATATTTTTATATTCCCAAATATCTTTTCAGTTTAGAGTTTTAGTGAAATATTTCATAAAATATACATATGAACTCATATATTACAATTTATACACATATACTCAATATCCATTTTTTACAATATAAAACATTAAAAATATAATATGCTTTCTTTCCATCAAAAATTAATTACTTTAAATGTGAAATATTCATTTATTTTATAAATAAATAAATCCAATTAAAAACATTTTATAACATGTGGGGAGAAAAAAATCTCTATAAGGGACATAAAAGTGAAGGGAAGAATAATATTAGTCCACGAATAATTATAAACAACTGAAAGATAAACTTCTAACCCCTAAATATAATATATAAATACATTGTGAGAACATGAGGTATCAATAAAACATAGAAAACAGAAATAAATAATTTAGGTAACCATGGACATCATTGTCTTAACATAATTACTTTTTCATTATAACCCTTGGGGATAACTTATGATTTCTAACCCTCATGGCTACATTACAATGAAACCCTCACGACTACCTTATCTTGTTACCATCCTAGTTATACATAGAATAACTAATATTTTAAACATCTAACATAAAAAACCTAGTTAATTGGAGGGATATCATAGACCCACCCATCACCATAAAAAATTCCCTGTAACAATAACATAATCATTAAACAAGAATACATGCATCATTAAAATAATTTCTTGAGAAAAAAATACTAACGGAATAATACACACATATAAAAGAAACATTTTTATTTGAAAATAACCATGTAACCATTCAAATAAAAACTAAAAAAATAAATGTTTTATGAAATTGGGGAGAGTTTCTCATTCCTTATAAAATAAAATTTTAAATTTTTAAAAAGTCACATTGAAGAGGATTTTTAAAGGAATGTCCAATTCTTAGCTTTGACTTCCTTCAAATGTGTTCAATATTATAGTAAAATGGTTTAATGTTTGTTATTAGTTTATTATAGAAATATATTTAAATTTATAATAACTTATATGAACCTTTTATATCAATATCTGGATATTTATTTTTAATACTCTGTTATTTTCATTATTTTTTGTGCGTTTATTTCATGGTTTAAATGGTTGGTTTATTACAGATTTTATTGTCAAATAGAAGAAAAAATACATAAGTGAAATGAAATGGTATTAATATATTTCCATAATTTTAATTATTCTATATATCATTTTTTATAATACAAGGATGATTAATTAGATAAAACATTAATGATAAAATGATGGCTTTTTGGAAGGTTTTTTTAACCATAATAAACTATTATTTTTATTGAATTTTATATCTATAAATTAGTGCCAGGAAATAAAAATTGTTATAATATATATATTGTAATAAATTTTACAATAATAATGGTCTTATGACCATCCTTGAAGGCGTTGTAGGTAAATGAAAAGTCATCATCCATGATTGCAGTGATTTGACACGTCATGGATGATGTTTTCATTTTTTTGAATTAGAAGAGAAGTGGAGATATTTGTTGATATATATTACATTAAAAAAATACAATTCTATTATATATAAGATACTGGAGTTATATTTTCACTTGTATGAAGGTATGTTAGAAGAAAATAAGAAAAGATAATAAATTGAAATGAATATTAAAGAAAATGAAAGAGGATTTTACCACATGAATTTTTACTCTTGAGAACCTCCATAGGGAAATTGGATTTGGTGTTCTATTAAGACAAAAGGATATTAAATATGGGGGACATTATTGGAAATATTATTGGTTATAATTTTAGAAAGCTTCATGTATTTGTAGGTGTGTGGAGAAGAGGTTGTTTGGGGTTGTAGTTATGGTGGATGAGATGGGTGGATTTTGATTGTTTTATTAATTAGTTCATTATTTTAGCTCTAGACTATTAAATGATTTAAGATTATCAATATATATATTAAAAACAAGATAGTTATTGATTATAGTTTTTACATCACTAATTATCAAGTAATTTATTATTTTACTTATAATGTATATATTATATAAATTACCACATTTCATTATCCACTAAAAATTCAACTGTTTTAGAAAAATCCATAAAATTAACCCAAACCTCTTAATGATGTGTGAAATCAAAAAATGAACAAAATTTTATGAAAATATTTTTTAAGATATGATATATTTAATTTTATATTAAAATCATCGTTTACTTGAAAAATAATGATTTTAAAATTATAACTGATTTTATGACATATTGAAAAATTAATTAATGCCTCATAAAATTATATTATAATTATATAGTAAATATTATTTCATGAGTCTATATTATGATGATAAACTTTATTTTAAATAAATATATTAATTATAAAATTGTAAATAAACAATTAGGTTTCACAAAAATACCATCAATTAATATATCATTTTGAAAACATTTATTTACATATTCCATGATATAAATATATCATATTTTTACTTATACGATACAAAAATCAAATTTATACTATCATAGGTCATTTCACTACTCAATTTTCATTGATTCTAAAATTTCTATAAATACTTTGATTATTTTTATACATTTATAATGAATTTTACAATTAAATTCAAGAATAAATTTTTTTTATAAGTACATGGGTTATTAGAATTACATTATTTAAAAGGTGAAAAAATATATGCTCATGGATACCCATTATAATATTTATTACATTATTTTTTGTCCTTTATTAAAATGACGATTCTTTTTTACACATTAATGTTACATTACTTTTACACAATACATAAATCATTATACAAACAGATGACCCAAGGTCGTATTATTTTAGTGACTTTGGAAAAGTGGACACATAAACAATGGTACAAATGTGAGTTATAGTATCTAACACTAGGTAATTAAATACTAGAACCATTTTTAGACACATCTTACTAAATACATATATTCAAAATTTGGGAACGAAACGTCAAAATGGGTGAGATCAAATGCTCAGTATGTGTATTCAATGGAGACATATAAGCATATAATTGACCATATGGGTATGAGGATGTGATCATAACATTACAATATCATACCCTGAATATCATATGATAATTTTAATGGATCACAGAAAAAATAATGGAAGTTCCTAAGAAATAAATCTTAAAGAAATAAATAACATAATACAAGAAAGAATAATATATAAATAAGACATCGAATTGAGGATGACAAATAATCAGGTAAAAATAATTTCAATTTTTTTCCAGGGAATCATTTCAAATTCCATCTTAATAATATGGTTTCACTACACAAACCATCTTAGTAGTCATGATTCACTTCCATGTCCATATTAGAAGTATGATCTCACTCCTATATCATCTTCGTAGTCTTGATTCACTACCATGACCATATTAGTAGTGAAAAATCACTCCCAAGACCATCTCAGCCTATGTGATGAGATATTAATCATTATCGAGTGCATTATAGGAAGATATAGGTCCAACTATCAAATTATGAAATCATACATACATGTTCCAAAAAATCATAAAAAATATCATAACCAATGAAATGAAATGGGCATCATAAACATGTAATCATATCATAACCTATGGAAACCGATATAGTTTTTTTATCATTTCAAAAGCATAAACTGTGAAAGGAAGTGAGTTTCAAAAGAATATAACCAGTGAATGAAAAATTGGTTTCATAATAATCACCCAATAATAACATAATACATTCCAACAATGTATATGAATGGAAACATTGAATCATTTACCAAGAAAGTAATGAGTATCACTATTGGATGTAATCATAGACAAGACATAATTTTAAAATGACTCATAAAAAAATTTACAACGGAGATTATCCTTGCAGTATTAATTTTTTTTAAAAAAATAAATTTTTGAATATCATTTTATTGTAAAATAGATTTAAAAACTTTTAATGGAATCATTTAAAACCATAAAACATTTTTAAAATCAATTTTCCTTGAAAAATATTTTTGAAAACAGTTTTGAAAATATGGTTTTTGAATTAAAAAAAACTTCCAAATTAAGAGAGAAATACATTCATGTTTTTCTTAAAATGATTTTCATAATAATATTAAGTACCAAATTGTGGAAAATAGTGTTATTATAAAGATATATCTTGAATAAACAGGGGAAAATTAAACTCAGTAGTGTTCCTGGTTTATGGATCATAATATTTCATTAATGGGAGCATAATCACAAACTATCTTGATAAAAGATGATATTTTTTAAAAAAACTCTCATAACATGGTATATTGGAATCATACACTCCAAGTATGAAAATGAAATTACATGTAGATTAAAATATCCTGAGATTAAGTAGATTTATGATATAACATGATTGATTGAAGTATATACACCTAGAAAATTAATGTAGGTGCATTATAAAACATGTGTATCAAAGAAAGACAATTAAAAGAAAGTTATCTTACTAATTGGGTAACACTTGAAACATAAAACCCATGAATTAAAAAACATTTAATGGATATTTAAAAACCAATAATCCTAAAAATAATAATATTTGAATACATTAATGTGTAGTTTATACACAATATAAAATTAAGTATTGTTTAACATGGCATGTATGTCACAGATATAAAACGTGAGATGAAACTCCCTTACCTTATGTCTTGAATCTCATGGTACTCATAAAAGCTTATTTTATAATAAATTTATTTTTTTATAAATTTATCAAATAACTATAAAATTATATATAATACCATATATGGTTTTATTATGACTTTATATTGCCCTCTTTTTATCAATTATATGTTAAGGTTTCACCCCAACAAACATCTGATTTGTTCTTTGCATGTGTCTTAATTTGCTATATCATTGGTAATTATAATTATCACTTGTTTTTTAGAACGTAAAAAATGGTATAAATATCAATTATATTCTGTATATTTTTAGTATAATAATACATATAGTATATAATTATTAAATGGAATACTCCGTTCATGGAGACGGTAGATTGTATGTAGGAAAGAACATTGTTTCTGTTTTAATATTGCATTGAAAGAAATAAAGAAAATGAAATATATTTATATTTGTATATAATATAATTAAATTAGAATTATTATTTTACATATATCAGATTCTCTCCCTAAAATCATCCATAATATATTCCATGTAGAGTATGAACGAACCATATCTTTTCAAGGGGGCCATAGTCCACACTTCCTCAAATAAAATTATAAATATTAAATAAATATAAACATTGTAAATGTATGTATAATAAAATAATTATAGATTAATAAATACATACTAAATACTATATATATCCTATATAATGAGAGTTTCTATCATAATTTCCAAAAATTGAAGGTGTTAAACGAAAAAATAAATACTACATGTTTTTTGAGGATGTAGTTCACTATACATGTAACTTGTATATTTGTAAACTGTTAGATAGAAGTGTGTGTAAGTGTAGGTATATCCATTAATATAATAACATATCATTATATTTGGGACATTGGTGTAATTATAAAATCATTGAATAAATATAGTTTTGGTGTGGAGAATGAAATTAAAAGACAGGAGCCTGAGGAAGGTTATTACATGCTATTTGGGTAACTACATTTGGATTTCAAAAAAGGGATTCCTTGGATTGATGTTTTCCAAAGTTGGGTCTTCTAGGATTATGGTATGTATTTTTAGAGCTATTTAATGATATCAACACATTATAAATGAATTAAAATATTTTAAAATTTAATTCTTGGTATTTTTCTAAAAAAATAAATCATTCATTCCATGACAAAAGCCCTTTTAAGTATACTCTACGAAGCTTCTGAGTGAATTATACCAAAATACTATCATATTATCAAAGAAAAGTGTCTTGGAAATCAATACTGAGCCTTTTATTAAGTAATAAACATTATTCGTGAGGTTCATCATTGTAATGGAATTAAATCCTAGCTGAATGAGGAACTCAATAAAGTACAGGTATAGCTCAGGTGTTCAAATATCGGAAAAAAAGAAGAGGGGGAGAAATCAGATTGCTCTAAGGAAAATAAATGAGTATACTTGTACTTCAAAATATACTCATGTTCACAAATAGAATCCTCTATCTGTTGATTTCATCAAAAAAACATTGAACATGTGAGGGGTCTTTTTTCATTGATCTATCTATGTATGATCAACAATTTCAACTGATTATTCTACATATGAAAGATACTAATCTCTCAGAAAGACCTATGAGTTTAGTAAATTTGAAGGGTTTTTTTTGTACTTATTTAAAAGAGATATGTGGAACAAATAATGGAATTAAGAGAGATTTGGATGAAGTTTCATTTGATAAGTTATCATCCCTATATGATCAAGAATGCTAGAGGGGTAGGGAAAACATTCCCTTTTATTCCAAACCTCATAACATTATTCCAGGGATGGATATATAGAAATAACTTCTCACCATCTTTAAATCCTATATCACATCATTAGTTGTCAACATAACTTTTCTGTTTAGTTTATGATTCCATGATATACTACTTGAGGTATCTATCTTTCACTACGATTTCATTAGGGATTGAGGTTCAAATAGAATTATTTACCCAACCACATCACAACGCGTACGTGATATGCATTTCCGTCAATAGAGGGCTTCATAACGTGCCATATGTATGCTTGTGTCAAAGCTATTGGTGTATGAAAACTCAACTAGAGAAAGGTGTTGATCCCAACCACCTTCGAAATCTAGTGAACAAGATTTCAACATATCCTCAACGGTTGCAATTTTTGTTTGAGACTGAACGTCTACCTAAGGATGTTATCCCATGTTGAAACTCAATTATGTATCATATTCTTGCTGATGTATTCACCAGAACATATGGGTAAAATTTAAATCCTGGTTTGATACATGAGAATGGTGTAATCCATGAAACTATATAACTTCTTTAATGTGAATATCAGAGTGTTCATCCAGAGAGAAGTTTTCTCTGATAGTGATGAAGTGTTCTAACATTTTAAGGTGATCAACTACCATCCATATATAATTAAACCTTAAAAAGGATTCAGTAGTCTAATGAAAATATACAATGTCATGTTCTCCCATTTCCATTTTGGTATGGCTAATAGATTCAATATCCCCCTTTACTTTTGACTTTAAGTATCAACTTTTTAGAATTTGATACCTAGATATACAAACTCTATGATATCTATCTTCATTCCATCTCTCTAGAAGTATTTTTTCTAGCCCCAAGATGTCTTCATATATCCAGGATAAATAGATAATAAAGAAGTATGAGCTTCCCCTAATATATCCATCTTCAAATCTAGTATGTAAGGTACACATACATGGTTCCCAAAATTTATTATTGCATCCTAATCAAGGTTAAACATAGGAACATTTCAATCTTTTATATCCATTTCTACATCTTCCTTATATATCTCTTTAATCTTCACATGGATAGAGGTTTGAAAATTCATTTTAGAAAGATTATAATTTTCCCCTTCCATCAAGATTTCAAGCTACATCCTTTTCCAATCTAGAAATATTGGATCAATTTTTATCCCTATCATTGATAAACTAGCATGATCCTTTTGACTAAAATCATCGAACACCTTGTTCACTATCCCATGATGGTAATTTATTGAGAATTAATAATCATTTATAAACTCTAACCATTTTCTCTGGTTGATATAAAAATCATTCTATATGGATATATATTTTAGACATTTAGGATTGGTATATATATCACACTTTTCTCTATAATGATTGTGCCACTATATCATTAATTCAAAAATTCCCACTTCTAACTCCAAATTCGGAGGTCGGTAATTTCTCTCATGAATCTTCAAATACCATGAAGAAAAAGTAATAACTACATTAATATGCATATGAAAACATCCCAACTCCTCCTTGTATTCATCACTATATATTACAATAACTTATCATTATATGGTAATATAATGATAGGTGCACTGAAAAAACTTCTTTTTAGTTCCTTGAAATTTTCTTCACATCCAACAATCTATAAGAACATGCCACCCTTCTGAGTAAACATGGATTAAGGATTATCTAGGAATGCGAAATTATCCAGAAACTGTTGATAATATCTAGCTAAACCAATAATTCTATGGATCTTAGTCACCGTGGTTGTTCTATTATAGAATTCAATAGCCTTTGTAATTGATGGATCTACTAATATTCCATTTCATGAGATTATGTGACCCATAAATGAATTTATTGATAGAAAAAATTCACAGTTTGTAACTTTTTTATATAGTTTATCCAAACTTAGGGTCTTTAGTATAAGTCTAAAGTGTTCCTCATGCTCTTACTTTCCATTTGAATAGATATGAATATAATCTATAAATGCTTCCAAAAACTAGTGGATGTGATATCAAGAGACTATTAATCAAATCAAGGAAGACAATATGGGAATTAGAAAGAAAAAAATACATAAACTTATATCCATAATGTATATAAATTGTATGAAATTCCATCATGTGTATATACGCCATCTTGTATGAGAACTGATGATATCCAGAATGAAGGTTATTCATGGACAAGTTTCAAGCTACACAAAGTTGATCAAACAAGTCCTCAATATGTTGAGAGAGGATACTTGTTCTTTATCATGTTATTTTTCAGCTCCCTATTATTAATGCATAGTCGCATTGGTCCATATTTATTTTTCACCAAAATAATAGGTATATTCCTAGGTGAAATACTCGTTCAAATGAATCCCTTGTCAAGGTTTTCTTGGAGTCTTTTCTTCAATTCATGTAACTCAACTGGGAATATTCTATAGGGATAGTTTTAAATTGGGGTGGAAGCACATATGAGTTCTATTAATGAATCCACTTCTAATTCTATTGTAAGTCTATGAATGTATTCGAAAAATAGATTCACAAATTCACAAATTTTTGGAATATCATTGATCCTACTTTTTTACCCAACCATTTAGTAATAACACAACTTCTGAATAAAAATTAAGACTCATAAACTATATGTAATCTTCATAAGAATATCATTCTTATTTTTACATTAATGAATGATCATAAAAGGGTTTTAAATATCAAATGTAACTACAATTCCATTAAAATTGAGGTTTGATTTATGATGATAAATCTAATCCGTGCCTAAGATGATATCAAATTAAACCAAATGAAGAATGGAAAGATTTGAAGGAAGATCATTTCAACAAATGTCAACAAGATAGGAATCAAATACATGGTATACAATAACTACACCATTATGGTTTTCCATTTCTAATTCCATATCTAATCATTTTGGTAGATTCTTAACACCCTTAGTCAATTCATTAGATGTGAAAGAGTGGGTCGATTCATAATAAAATAAGACATTATAAGTTCTAGAGTGGATGGTATAAGTACCTTTCACCATGTTATTATTGAAACCATCATCACAAATAGAGATTGCATTAGATCTACCATTTTCCCATGGATTAATAGATTACTGACATCGTTCATCACCACCATCCCATTGTTTTTGGTAGTGTATAGAATAATGACAATTCTTGTTACACTTGTTTCATGGAATCATGGGAGGTCTATTCTATCCCACCTTTTCTCCATTCTCACTATTAGTTAACTTTATCCCATAACATCTGAAATAATGTTCTTTATGTAATTACCTTCCAAACAATAAAAATGTATTAGAGACCTTAATTTAGTTTCCTCTATGATACCAAAAAAACAAACAACTTAATGTATAGATCATTTTTACTCTTCATGGTATTTTGATTTTCTATTAATCTCCTTCTTCCTTTTATTATCCAAACCATGAGAATGATATGTGACTCCAACAACAATTTCAACCTTGATTGAACAAAATACAATGTCTTCATTGATAAAACTATCCCATTTGGAAAATTCCATAATGATACTTTTCATGAGGTTAGTGAAACTACTAGAGATTTAGGATATAGACACGGACCTATAGCCATAGTTTTATAAATATATGGAAATAGATTTTTTATTTCCATTTTTTAAATAAACCTCCATGGCTATATCCCTTGTGTCTCATGACTATCCTTTTTTTCCCGATCAAAATCAGGATCCTCCTCCAACACTGATCTGTGACTCTATCATCATGAATTTATATCCTCCCCAATGACCTCTCCTCACCAACAACATCTCTCACAGTGGCAGCGTCCTCCTCCTCCACTCTTGACCCTCTCACTATGGCACATTCCTCCCCCGATGACCTCTCCTCCTCCTTGACAACCTCTCTTGCCATGCCCATCTCTCTTCCCTTACCGCTTTTATATATCTCCCATACTGCTGTCCTCTCGCATTCTTCCATACCAGCTTTGGTTCCTCCAACCCTCGTCATGGTTCCTTTATTCACGGCACAGATTCTCCAATCAATGGTCAACTTCATTGGGCTTGTGTTCATGTAGGTGGCTTCTTTGGTCATTGAATCTCTTTCATGGTGTTCGGTACTGGTTATGATTGGTTTAGAAACTAAGGTCTACATTATGGAGCTATAGTGGTATCTAAGATTTGCAGTTGTTTATTCCTTGGTTGGAGATGATATACTATTAAATCTCATTCAATCTATAAGGGAGTTCTACAAGAGGTTGGTTCTTTTCATGTTTATGTTTTAAAGGGTGGTATGTATTGGAGTTTTATGTAACACATCATGAAGCACAACCCTTTTCAAATGTGGAAATTTGAATTATAGTAGAATGGTGCTATTTTTTCACATGATTTTTTCACAGAGCACCAATGGGATACATATAATCCACCCCACAGCAAGAATTGGGAACCATGTATAGTTTTTTATGTCTTAGTTATCTTACATCATTTAGGTTTTTATCTATTATTCATAAAATAAAAACTTACTGCTAATTATTAAGGATTAAACACTTGCCTTTACCTCTTAATATATTTCCCATGATGGCTTTCTTGGTGAAATCTTATGTCATGGAAATGTATTTTTTTAGGAGTTAGTAATTAATTTTACTATTCATTGATATATATGTACAAAAAATGTGGAATTTTCAATGATGTTTTTAGATAGCTAGAACTAGTAAATTGTTTTCCTTGAGGCACCAAAATTCCCATTAGTTAATTATTTTTTCGCTAATCATAGTGTATCTATTTATGGATAAACTAGGAAATTAATCCATATTTTTTCTCAGATCATTCTGATTTCTCTCCCTCTTATTTTTTTCAATATTTGAACACCTGAGCTATACGTGTACTTTATTGAGTTCCTTATTTAGTTAGGATTTAATTCCATTATAATGATGAACCTCACAAATAATGTTTATTACTTATTGAAAGGATCAAGATTGATTTACAAGACACTTTTCTCTGATAATATGATAGTATTTTGGTATAATTCACTCAAAAGTTTCATAGAGTAGATTTAAAAGGGATTTTTTCATGGAATAAATGATTGATTTTTTAAGAAAAATCCCATGAATTAAATTTTAACATATTTTAATTAAATTCAAATGTAATGATATTATGCATTTATTAAGGTGTTTTTTATAGTTTTTGTCTAGAATACACTTCATTTGTGTATGTTCATGCTTTGGAACCTTACCTGAGTTACCCTTCCAGATGATCTGAATATATTTATGATGTTAAATAAGAAGAACTTACTGCAGGAGAAATCATATTCCCTGAGAGGCTTGCCAAATTTATTTCTATTATGCATTCATAATCATCATCAAAACAATCATCATAATTATTATTTTTAAATAGAACATTCCAAAATATTAAGAAGAACTTTTTCAAGACTTAAATATAGTTATTTGTCTTGATGAAACCCAAGACTCCATTTTATTACTGGAATTTGACATTAAATCATAATGCAATGACTTTACTCTATTTTTTTGGTTAAACATTTATGTTGACATGGGGCACATTATCCATTGATATGTTTCTTGTGCCCATTGGTTGTCTGAGCATTTTGAAGTCTGGCTGTGATTTTTGTTGGTGTCTATATACATAAAAAGATTATGTTTTAGGATTCTTGACCACGAGTGTCAAGAGTGGAGGGAGGCCAATATTTATATGGGGGATTAATTTAAAAATTCAAACAATTTGATTTAGTTCTATAAAAAAATGGGTTTTCCAACAATAGGAAACTAAATTTAATGACCATATGGACCAAGAAAACTAGGGGCCCATGTTTTTGATGTTTTTTCCCACCAATACACTTGTTTAAAAAAATAATGATAATGTTTTGGCATCTATTAATCTATAAGCTCGAGTTTCTATGCAGTGAATTAGCAATGCATGATGCGATATCACTAGATATAGAAATATGCTTGAATTTGACTAAATCCTTCTTCAATGAATATATAATTATAGATCATAATATCTTATTAAAAACTTGAGTGGTGATAAAAGCTTCTAAAAACTCATTAGATTCAAAGTAGAACTGAATTAATCACTTTACCTAAATAATACAAGTAAGAATGTGGTAGTTTTTGTACAAGATCCATCAATCAAAATGTTGATAAATGAAAATTTTATTTTTTATTTTCTAAATATTTATCAATCCATTTTATTACTTTTTTATTGTATAGGATCATTTAAACAAGTTATGTTTTTTTCTTATGTATTAGATTCAATTCAAATGTTTTGTTATTATTATTTTCTATTTTTATATTTTTTTATATACTTTCTAAAATGATAGAATGAGGATTCTCAAAATCCAAAACCATGGAATCTAACTACATTAAATCATAGCCTTGGTGGACCATAAAATGAGACATCCATTTATTAAGAAAATATGTATAATTTTAACAAGCAATGTGAAATTGTTACGATCTGATTCCCCTCTCCTTTTTTCATCTCTATACAGGTTTTGGTGGGGAGGATTTGGGAAGGTTAAAGGTTTAGGATGTTTGATTTTCTTGTTATTTTTTTTTAATTTTCAATTTATGTTTACACATTTTAAATTATTTTTTCCAGTTTTTAATCATCATTTATTATTTTTTTAAAAATGAAAATTGAAAACATGGTTAGTGATGGGATATTTTGAGTAGAAATCACGTCGATTTATTCCAAATAAATTTTTTTACCATTAAATCATATTTTTATTATTCAACATAGGTTAATATTTTTATGAATATTAATTCTAAAATTGATCCTAAATTGGATAAGTCCTTTGCCTCCCTTTCATACATACATTTGTGTTAATGAGGTCAATATCTAAGAGATTTGCAAACGCTATCCCTAAATTGAATCATCATATTTTGAATTGGTGGTGGGTTTACAAGTGGGAGGGGGTTCATGGGAAGTGTGGTGGAGGTGGGGGTGGGGGTGCATGTTGGGGTGGGGTTGTAAGGTGTAGTGGGGTTGGAGGTGGGTGGCGTGCAGGGGGTAATGGGGTTGTAGGTGTGGGGGCTGGGTGGAGGGGGTGAGCCTTATATTATATCCACTTTCGAACCTAAAACTAAAAGACATACTCCCAACATTTTGGACGATCTATTAGGTGTATACTAAAAAACTGAATCACCCATGATCCCATATGTATCATTTCCATGATAAAAGGAAAATCACTACCTTAATTGAAGAAATACAACTCATGTATCCCTATACCACTAAAACCAACCAACCGAAGATATATTTGTTGCTATAGCTTAGTTTATAGCCATAGATTTAATTCAAAACGTGGTTGAATTATAATGTATACCCATGGTGGGATCACTCCTATATGATGGTGATTTCATGTGCGGCATATATGGGAGACTCATAAATCTTGAATTCTCATTATTACATGTAATTTGAATTTAGGTATACTACTCACTAGATTTATTTGTGGGTTTTCATGAACTATGTTGATATTTTATGTTGTTTTGGGTTGTAAATTTTATTTTTTGTGTTTATTAGGTTTGGGAGAGTGTCCATAGTGGACCCCACACCTGGCTTGTTTCCAGAGTGCAGTATATTACCCAATGAGTTTAGCATCAATTATATTGATTGCAGTTATAATTTTAAAATGTTTTGTTGCCTGATTTATATGTATTCATGGATGATACATGGGATATAAGGATCATTGGTGGTTGGTACAAGCTTGAGATCGATTTATGGATTATCATTTGAGGTATGTGTCCTTTATTTTACTAATTTTCTTGATAATTGAGATTATGTTATGTTTTTTTAATCATTAATATTATATTTTCTATCATGTTGGTATTGGAGTCTTGTATCATTTATGAAGTACAGTTGATACACAAATCACATATATTATAGTACTCTTTATATCTCAATTCTTTTCCCATTATTTACTTACAGGTGGTTTCTTATGATGAGACCATTTATATCCACTAACATTAATGGTAGTGTGTTTAATATCATATTTAGGTAATATTTATTCTTATTTTATTATTTGACCTAAATTTAAATAAGGATTTTGAGATTTTTGGGTTCCTTATATTTTTGTAGTTTGTTTTGGATCTTGTTGAGGTGGATTCAATCTGTTGTCTAAGGTGAATCACTGCGTATGCATAGGTAAACATAAATTTAAGAAGTTCTTCCATTATATGTATTTCTGCCCATGACAGCGCGATTACATATAAGGGAGTAGGTGTTCTTTTATATATATATATATGGATAATGTATATTTATGTGGGTGATAAAGGGATATGATTGTCAGCATATATATAAGAATCATATTGTGCGTGTTCAAGTCCATGAAGACAGATACATAGGTATTAGGCCATCCTTATGTTTATTCAATGGTTCATATGTCTAGAGGATGGATGGAGCAACATAGAATTTTGAGGGATAAATGAGTCAAGCATTGAGTGTGGCTTAGCTTCTTTGTGGTAGGGTCCATCTCCCAGCCTCTTTAATTCAAGAAATTTATAAATTTCTTTTAAATACCTTCTTAATTATTCTTGTATATATTAAATTTAAATTCTTGTTTAAGTGTTAGTTAGGATAATTGTACGTTTCGATAAACAAGTCATGGGTTCGTAATGAAACCCCTCCAACAGAGGCACACTGTCTGCAAAAACTCACAATAGAGGTAAATGATTATATATCTTGTTTGACACTATTTCATTGATGTTTTCCATTTTAATCCTTACACCTTATTCTCTTATTTGAGATAACACGAGCATCTCTAATGTTTTTTTGACTCACATTTTATCATAGTCAAATTATCATCATACTACAATCACCAAAACCACATGTTATTAATTACTTCTTGGTTCCTCCTCTAACTAGGTTCTTACTTCTCCATCACAGAACCACATTGTACTAGTATTTTGTTCCCTATTCACTACCCAATTGTAGTTGTAGTGGATAAGGTTCCTAAGATATGACCATGGTAGTTATCTTATTCTTCTCTACTATACCTGTATTTTTCTTAAGAAAGTAATTTTTTAGTTTTGTTGGATATATTTTACATACATAAATCATGAAATCAAATACATGATTGTAAGAATTGAAATGAAAAGCTTCTTGGAAATTATTTTCTGATCTACAGTTCTATCAACATAGGTGTGTTCATTGAGAGATAAGATGGGTCAAATAAATGTAGGATATGACCAATTCAATTAGTGGAGGATGAAGAATATGGAAGTCAACAGTTCTAATAGAGACACATCATCAGCCCCAAACTGATCTCATCTTGTAGAAAAACAACATTCAAATATGATTTACAACATTTTCATAGCAGTTATTAGACACTCAACTACCCCCAGTGCTACACCACCCCACTATATTCTCTAAATCTACAACCCAATCCCATTTTCCCATCATCACTAATCTATTGAAGTTAAAACTATTACTCAAGGTGTAATGACTAAATCATTCAACTAGATCTACCTCTTTGTTATATATTATAAATTTTGTGGTAAAATTCCATCTTCAACTTTAGAAACTCAAAAAACCTTACATCCTCAATTTATTTTTTTATTATAATTCAAAATTATGGTATTCACTTCTAATGTAGTAGTATTAGACAAAGAATTCTGCTATTAGGGGGGAGGCTAGTAGGGGGTGCATGGGGTGGGGGTGTTAGGGGGGCTGGCGCAGCGGTTAGGGGAAGGGTCTTGCCTGGAAGAGGCTGCATAACGACTGGATAATGGTGAGGATGAAGTGGTCACTGTGCTGGGTTGTGGCCTGGGAGGCTAAAATCAGGTTTTGGTGGCCAAAGGCGGCATAAATCTTGAAGGTTTTTTTACTGGATGGATAGGATCTAGATATAGAGAGAGGTGTTTTTACAATTCCATAATAGTAGAGAATCAACGTGAGATTCATAACTCGAATATATAAAAGGATCTAGGTCAAGGTCCAACCTGACTGTTCAACACATTTGATTTATTTTTTGAAATTTTATGTCTATTTGACTTTTAGGGTCACCCAATCCCTTAATATTTGTTTTACAGACATTGATCTTTGGGATTTTGTTATCCAATCATATAACGAGAGTTGTATACTCTCAAGTAGAAAATAGGAATTTATCAATAGTGTGTCTTAGAATTTCATTCTATTGATATAACAATGTCCATTTATAGAGAATGTATCATTATGTTTTCTTGTAGCATAATAAAATATCTTTTATGAAATGACTTTGTAACCATGGCTATTTTCACCTTTAATTTTGGGTCGTAAGAACCGCTACTTCATCCCAAGTTGTAGAGCCTTAGTAGGTCTGAAAATCCTAGTTGTTGTAGTTATGCAAGTTCTTCCATCATTTCAATGTATTTTACAACAAAACCTCATTGAAAGAGTACAATTGATCTTATCTTCTATGAATTATTTATTAACTTTCCTTAGAGATATTTCATAAAACATATCAAGTACAATTTGGAACGATGAAATAATAAAACTAATCATGTTTGTGGAGCAGAATTTTGGAAATCCATTTGATCCTTTGATCATTCTACATTGAATATGGCGTTTTCCTGAATGACCTCTAAAATTTATGACATGGGAGATATCCCATCACACATGCTCTAAAAAATTTAAAGTCAAACTGAACATTTATTGGATGACATCTTGTTCATGATATAGTTAATCAAGTAGAATTTTATATGGCTTGAAATAGAGACCTTTTCATATTTTTAGTTCATTCAGCAAAAAAACTTTTCCGTACATGGTACCTTGTTCATGAAAACCATGAGTATTAGTGTACAGGTCCTGAATTTCTAATAAACATTCTCTGGCGGCTAAGATAATGCAACCAATTTCTTGTATTCATTAAGTATCCAACATAATTTTTTGTTTCTCATACTAATCGAGGTTTTGAGATATTAAGGGGGTTTTATTTTCTTCTACCAATACATGCTAATACCCCTCAAACATAAGTGTATATTAAAATATGTGAATGTATGAGATGAAAATAGAATATTTTTATCACTTCTGTTCTCTTATTGTTCATACAGCTAGTTTGTTACTTGTAAAAAATTTTTTGAGCATAATAAAATGGTTTATTTGGGGAGGTGTTCTTTCCATTCACAAAGGCCATAATGGGACCAAACAAAACTCAATCTTTTGTTCTTATTTATTTTATGGTTTATTTATTTTATTTTTTTATTAATTTTGAATAAATTTATACTAATCACTATTAAAGGAATTTCATTGTAATATTAAATGGGGTGTACCTAGGGGACACAAATTATGTGTTCTCAAGGCACATAACTCAGCACGTATATGTATACAAACCTTGGTTTCACACCTTAAAACACATGTTGTGTGCGCAAGGGGATAGTGGTGTAAAAGGAGTGAAAGGGATGTTTTTGGGGTGTCTGTGGGGGGGGGGGGGGTGCATGGGGGGTTATGTATGGGGGTATGGTTGTGCATGTGTTGTCTAGCAAGGGGGAGAAAGGGGTGTCCAGTAGGGGTGGTGCAAGGGGTGTCTAGCAGGGATTTGCATTAGTGTGGGTGTAAGGGGACATGGGGGGGGGGGGTGCAGGTGGGGTTGTGTGTGTGTGTGGGGGGGGGATTCAGTAGGGGTTGTGAAGGGGTTGTACAGTAGGGGTGGTTCAAGGGGTGTCTAGTAGAGGTGGGAAGGTGGGTGTGTTCAAGGGGATAAGGGGGTGCAAGTGTGGCTGTGGAGGGGGGTGGGGGTCTTGGGGGAATATGTGTACGGGGGGGGGGGGGGTTCTTTTTTTGCAGGGGGTGTCTATATTTGGTGGGTGGGGCTGTCAATCCATGGGGGGAGGGGGTCCAGGGGGGTGTCTGTCCAGGGGGTGGGGGCTGCTGTCTAGGGGGGTGCTATCCAAGGGGTGTCAGTCTAGGCTGTGGGGGTACAGTCTAAGGGTGTCTATCCTAGGGGGTGGGGTGGGGGTGTCTATGGGGTTTGGGGGGATACAGTCCAGGGGGTTTTCT
The DNA here is from genome assembly GCA_963277665.1 of Viscum album. NCBI lineage: Eukaryota > Viridiplantae > Streptophyta > Magnoliopsida > Santalales > Viscaceae > Viscum > Viscum album. The sequence goes on along the minus strand of OY728152.1, from coordinate 1,927,852,859 downwards.
GTGTAGGGAGTGGGGGTGTTTTTCCATTGGGTGGGGGTGGGGGGTGCTGTCCATGGGGTGCTGTCTAAGGGGGGGGGGTGTTCAGGGGGTGGGGGTGCTATATAGGGGGGCTACTACCCATGGGGTGGTGGGGTTCTATCTAGGGGATACTATCCAATGTGGTGGGGTTTCTGTCATGGGGGTGGGGGTGGGGGTGCTGTCGAGGGGGTGTGGGTGGGGGTGCTATCCAGGTGGTGGGGTTGGTGGTTTTTTCCCTTGGGGCGAGGGATCAAGGGTGTCTAGAATGGGGGAATGGGGTGTGTAGTGGGGGAGTGCTAGGGGGTGCAAGGGGGTATGGGCAAGGTGACCCGGGAGTGAAAGGGATTTTTTAGGGTGTAAGGTTGCGGGGTGTCTGTCCAGGGGGTATGTCTAGGGGGGTGTCCAAGAGTGGGTGTGTCTGTCTGGGGGGGGGTGTCGGTCCAGTGGGCTACTGTCCTAGGGGGTGTTCTTCCGGGGGGGGGGGGGGCTGTTCAGGGTGTGTCCAAGAGGGAAGAGGTGTCTAGGAGGGGGGGGGGGGGGGTCAGTTGGGGTGTCTATAAGGGGTGTGCAGGGGGATATGGGGGTGAAAGGGGTGGGGGGGGGGGTTAAATTGGGCATTTGTGTGAGGGGGAAAGAGGGGTATGTTCAGGGGTGCTAGGGGGTTCTGCAGGGGTGTAAGGGGGTCTGTCCAAGGGTGCAAAATGAGTCTGTATAGGGGGAAGGGGGGTTTGTCACGGGTGTTGGGGGATCTGTCCAGGGAGGGGGGGGGGGGGTATGTTCAAGGGTGTTAGGGGGTTATCGAAGGGTGCAAGTAGGTTTTTTAGGGGTTCAATGGGGTTTTTCTAGGGTGCAAAGGGGGTCTATCTAGGGTTTCACGATGTATCATTCCATGGGCGCAGGGGGGTTATGGAGCATGGTGTGTAGGGGGGAGGAGAATGGGGTTTATCTTGGGGGGAGTCTTCCCAAGGGCTAAAGGGGGTGTGTAGGTGGAAGGGGGTCTTCAGGGAGGCAAGGGATCTGTACCAGGGGGGTGTTTTTTTATGAAATGGGAAGGGCTATAGAAATAATTTGAATTATGGCCAAAGACCTATAGCCACAATTCATCAAACCCTGGATATAACCTATTGACAGAGTTTTTGGTCTTATAGCCACATTCCAAACCGTGTCTATAGACTAATTTTCTAGTTGTGTGAAGAACCTATCAACTTTACTATTGGGATGGATGATAATTTCTAAATCATACATGAAAATTATTATTGAATTAGACTCTTAGGTACCAATAGATTCATTCTATATTTTCTTCAACTCGAGGATCTCTTATTACCTCTTGGTATGAAGAGTATGAGGGAAGTACATATTGAAGAATGAGTTCTTGTACTTTTCCTAATTCAAGGATTCAATTTCATCTTACGACCCTGTATTCTTTATTATCATCCACCACTGATCTTATTTTCATTCTAACCATTAAAAATCTAGAATGTCATTTCCATGAAACAAAAAGTGGAGAATGAGAATATATTTTTAGTATTACAGATCCTTTTTTCAAAAACAAGTGGATCTGAACACCAAAATAAAAAAGGTGGATGTTAACTCATAAAGGACTCAACAGAATTTCATTCCCACCATTACTCATTTGGAAGTCCACCATGATTCATATCTTGAGATATTTGGGTGAGAATAGAAACAAGATCTTTTATTATTACTCACATATTATTTTATTTCTCATGAATAAATTTTTTGCATTTTCCATTTAAATCACCATTAATGTGGTTCATTCCGGTAATATTCATTTACTAAAACCAAAATCATTGATTAAGAAATAGTTTTCATAATGAAGAACCACATAATCATGAATATTCAATTATAAAATTTCTTAATTATGAAAAATTACTTAATAAAGTACACATTATGTTTATTCTGGGTTATTCATAGCCAACTTCCATTTAAATAATTAATGACAATTCATGAAGTGTTTGTGAATTCACAATGCATATCCCCGGCAGTCTGAAACTAGGTGTGCAACAAGGCTCATTGCCCTGTACTAGGTTACAATGAGTCTATCATAACACACCATTTTTTCATTCTTACTCATTGGAACATTTTTTCTAGAGTGACATATAATAGTAGTATTTGGAGAGGGATATATTTCTTGATATCCACTTAATCTATCCCTTACAAAACATTCAATAGACATTCCTATTGTTTTCAATATCATTGAATTAATCGTAGAAATTTTCATTAGATTCTCACTAATGTTTCATCATCTTATATTCTAAAAGATAACTTAGACTTTTCTCAAATACCAACTACAGAGACACTCAATATTCATATACTAACATTATATAACATTTGTAGAATACTTAAAACATTATACCAACAAACACCCAATTACTGTATTAGTCTAGTGACTTTTTAAACATCGAAACATAAACTCATGTAAATAAGTTAACTACATTATCTACCACTGGACTATTCATGACTAAAACACTTGTTATATATATCATACATAATAAATTTCTTTATAACATGGTAATGGAAACATAAAAATTGGTGAGATCAGATGCTCAAAAATGGTTTTTAAAAACATGATCATAGGGGTATGTGGGAATTATCATAACATTATAAGATTATACCCTATATATCATAATGTTATAAAAATTAATCAGGGAATAAATATTGGTAATTTATAATACATGAATCATAAATAAATAAATAACCTAATCCATTAAATAATAAAAAAATAATAAAACACAGAATTGTTGCAGACACATAACCATATAAAAATGATTCTCATAGTAGTTATTCGTAGCTTCCAAGGCCGTAGTATTAGTATGGGTTTACCCCATACCATCACGGGAATAATGGTTCACTCCTGTGGTTATCCTAGTAGTGTGAGTTCACTCCCCATATAGTATTGGTTTTCATGCTTCACTCCCATGGCAATATTAGTAGTGAAGGTTCACTAAAAAGACCATCTTAGATTATCTAATGAGATATAATGCTCTACACAATGCTTTGGAGGGTGATATAGGTCCCAACCATCTCATAATGAAATAATTCTTTCATGTTCTATAAAATAACAAACAATCATAAAATTACCCTTGAAATGAAATGGAAATCATAAAAAATTAATAATACATTAACCTATGAAAAATGATACAAGCTTCAGAATAATTTAAATAACATAACCTGTGAAAAGAAGTGAGTTTCAAAAACATATAACCTGTGAATGAGAAAAAGTTATTATAAAGATCATGCCATCAAAATGTAATCCTTTAAGAGAAAGATTACGAATGGTAACATTACAAAATTTACCCAGAATGTCATGGTTCACACCAAAATATATCATCTTAGATTATAAATATGTTAGAAAGATATTTTAAAAATATTTATTATGGAAAATATCCTTTCTTCATTGGAAAAACACATTCAATGAAAAATTCATTTTCGAATATATTTTTCATGGGATAAATATTTGAAAATATTTAATGGAAACATTGAAAACTATAAAAAATTTAAAATATCCATTCCTTAATTTTCTTATAAACATTATTTAAAACTTTTTTTATAAAATAAAACATATTTCTGACCGACGAGAAAAATACAATCATATTTTTTTAAATACATTTTTTAATGATAAGAAGACCAATGAGTAGAAAGATGGTACAAATACATGGAAATATCTTAAATAAATACAGGATAATAAAAATAATGAGTTTTTAAGAGGAATGGATCCAAATATCTCATCAATGAGAGATCAATCATATACAATCCTGATACATGATGAGATTATTTAAATAAACTCTTACTACATGGTCATATGGAATAATAAACTCATTGTAATAAAATTTAATTAAGTGAAACAAAAAAAAAATTATAATAATTATATTCATTATATAAGAAGACAAATGGAATTATATACAACATAAAAAATAATGTAAAAGTAGAAAAAAAACATGTGTCTTAAAAAGGGAAATTGAGAAAAAACTGGGTTATCAATTTCATTAATCGTAAACTGAAACCACATGAAACAATTATCATAGAATAGATATGTAAAAATACATAAATTTAAAAATAATAATCATATAATACATTCCTTTCCCGTATATACATCACCCAAAATAAAAAATAGTGGCGAACATGGAATGTGTTTTTCAAATATAAAAAGGGGGATGAAATTCCCATACCTTGTGTATTGAATATTGTTGTAGTCATACGAAATTCCTATAAAATAAATATTATTTTATTATATATCTATAATGTAAACAATTATATTTTATCTAATACATTATATTTGGTTTTATTACTTTATATTACCCACTTGTTAATAATTCTATGTTAATGTTTCACTTCGGGTAGTATCTGCTTTGTTATTCGCATGTGTCATAATTTTTTATATCCTAAAATTTATATTAGGATTTACAGGATAGGAAAACTGATATAAATATAAATTATATAAATTATATGTGTAGTATAATAATTCATAATATATACAAGTATTAAATGGAAGAAATCATTCATGGAGACAGTAGGCCGTATGTACGTATAAACATTGTTTCAATTTTATTGTCGTATTGATAGAATGAAAGAAAATTAAATATATGTATATATATAATATCATTTGAGAATAATTATTATTTCATCTATATCATATATTATCAGCAAACACATCCTTAATAAATTCCTTATAGTGTCTGAACAAATCAAATCGCTTTGAGGTGCAGTAGTCCACACTTCGTCAAACAAAAATATCGTATTTACAAAAATAGAGAAATTGTAAAAATATGAGTTATAAAACAATTGAATAAGAATAAATAAATAATATATACAATATATATCATATAAAATTTAATTTACATTATAATTACCAACCACTTAAGGGGTTATTGGAAAAATGAATAATCATGGTTTCGTGAGGTGGTAGTTTTCCACACACATAAACAATATGTTTATTTCCCATTAAATTGAAATGTGACTAAGGGTTAGTAAAAACCTTAATATAATAAAAAATTATTGTATTGAGTATTATTTTTTACTATAAAATAATAGAATAATAAGAGTTTAGGGGTATGAGAAGGAAATTAAAAAATAGGATCTTGATAAATGAGTTACCTCGTTATGGTTTTCACCAAAGGAATTCATTTAATTTATTTCTACCAAATGTGAGTCTTCATGAATGAATGGAGGGATTTCGTGGATATATTCAGGTATGTCATGGATGAGCCATAGTGTCTTGATTGGTGTGGAAAAGTTATAGGATATGATGACTTTTATAGTACAGGTGGAGTGACACTCTTGTAAATTTTGGAAAAATGAATTCCACCCATGTTTTTCCCTTGAAATTTAGATCCAATAATGGACTAAATTATATTAATGGGATTATAGGGTATAAATATGTCCAATGAAAATTTTCTAGGTCACTTTGGCTCTTATATTTATGTATTAGAACTTTGTTAACCTAATATTTCATTCAGTCATTGTAATTAATTATAATCACATTCACAAATCTTTTTGGATAAAAACTAATTTAAACATAATTGAAATTATAAATTATTATAATTATAAATATAGAATACATTTTTAGAAATTCCAATCACATAAGTGTCTAAAATAAATTTAGATTTAATCATGAAGATGGGAAGAAAATGTGAGTTTTAGAAGTAAAAAACATCCAAAAGTTTCCAAAATTTATATACATAATTTCAAAATTAAATTTATTCCATTGAAATATATGGGATTAATTCATAAAAATATTAAATAATTTAATATTTATACCAATTTAAAATTTAATTTTACCTTATGAATAAATTAGATGAAAATGATGTTTTGAATTAAAATTCAGTATTTCTCAATATTCATCAAATACTGATATTTCATAGAAAAATCAAACAAACTTAACCATAGTTAATTTCAATATTGTAAATTCAAAAAAATAATTTTAATTCGTAAAAACAAAATTCCAATGGTTTAAAAAATTAATTTTATTTTTTTTCATAGAAGGACCTAAATAGAAGTTTACTTGAAAAAATAGAATTTTTAAACATATAAGGACTTTACTAAAAAATTATAACTTTTGATTTAAATATATTTTAATTATATAGAACCATTATAAAAATTTTTAAATATAGTTATTACTATTCATATGACTCTTTATAATTGCTCGTTTATAATTTTGTCATTGAAATTATTATAAAAAATTTTGTTTCATAGAATCTCATTATTACGTGTAATGTATGCCAAGTTGATATTGTGTGTAATATACGCTAAGTTAGTGTTTTGTGTACATCATGTTCATATAGCGTGAAACATATTCCATGTTTGAGTTTTGTAAAAGGAATGTTTGATTTAGTTAAATACAAGATATAATTGAAAAATTAATTTAGATGATAAAAAGGTCTATAAAAACATGGGGTGTTACAATTATGATGTCATAATACACTACATATTTTTATACTATATTTAATTTTTTCAAAAATAACAGAATGCTGTAGATAATTATGAAAAAATCAATATTGGAATATTTCAACATTTAGATTAAAAAATTAATTATAATTTATACAAAATAATTTTCTCGATATTGGAATTTTTTACTATTGAAATAGAATTATCATTTATTGACATATTTTTGGTTTTTTTAGAACAATAGTTTTCTAACCATTATAAAAATTATATTTTTCTTCAATTTTTATTATTATCATGAATAAGTAATAAAAAATATTTAATAATATTATTTTATAAAAATATTATATATTAAAAAAATACCTCAATTAATCTAAATAATGTTTTAATTAAAATTGAATATTACCCAAAATATATAAATTGTGTTATATTTAATCAAAATCGAAATAGATTACAAAATAATAATAATAAGTAAAGGCGACAATTATTATAATAGAAAATACATAAATATTTATATTTTTATGGTTTTGATTCATGTCCCTTTAACACACAAGTAATATTCCTAAGAGAATGTTGTGCGATAGTGAGACCTTAATGGGGTGGTTCAATGTACATTGTTTGGGTCCTGATATCAATGATCTTGAACATCACTCATAAATAGTTTTTCCCAGGCTTACATTTCTGGATATATGGCTGGTCTTGGATAGTGCAAAATTCCCAGTGACATAATTTCCCTTGGATGCTCTGATAAATGGGATTTATATGGTATGATCCTACAAGTTGAGGCCATCACTTGCCTTGTCTATGTAAAATGGATTTATTAAAAACCAATATTTATACTAATAATATGATCACTATCCAATGAGTATGAAATCAATTGTAATGACTGCTAATATTTTTTTAAATCTTATAGGATATAATGAAACCAAATTAGTTAATGTATTTTCTATATCGATAATATATAATAATGAATTAGAAAAAAGAACATGGGGAATTTTACTTATAAAAGGTCTACTATATACAAGTTGGATCGAATAACCCCTATAAAATTAAATTATAACCACACATAACCTAATAATATAATCCATAATTTTGGATGAAATATAACCAAAGAAGGGGTTTGGGGAAAACAAAAATTAGATATCTAAAGAACAGGTAACGTTTATGAATGAATATTCTTGTATTTTTTCCTACTCAAACAAATTAAAAATATTTTGATATAATTTTTAAATAAGAAACTTTTTATCTTCAGTATAATTTTATGTTTTAATGTTATGTATATGGATTAAATTGACACACACTTCCATAAAATGAGTTATGAAATCATTGTTTGTGTGTAAGACAGACTACCGCCTCACGAATTTATGTCGTTTATTTTTTCATTACCACCTACTAAGGTTGGTAATAATGATTGAAATATTATATATGTTTATATATATATGTTATTTATGATATTTATTAAATATTTATCCATTTAAACTTATTATATAACACATACCTTCTTACTTTACATTTTGTGGTAAGACGATAACATTGTTCGTGTGTATGTAAAAACACCACCTCGTGTAGTGATGTGATTTTTCCATTCTATACATGGAATGTATTAAGGATAGATTTAATAAATATATGTGATATATATGAATAAATATTGTAATGTAATTATAATATAAATATACATAATTTTATTATATTTATTTCAACATGATATGAAAATGGAACCATCGTTCATGTGTTTGTAAATCCTACTATTTTCATGAATGTTTTATTTTATTTCTTGTCACCAAATATAATGAATTAATCTATTGACATATATAAAGAATATATAGAACATTAAAAATTGTTTTAATTTTTCTAGATGATTAAATAACTATCTATGTAATAGGAACAAAAAATAACAAGTCTAAACGTACTTTGAAAATGCTATTATTACTCGAAACAATGAAAATAATAAAATATTATTAACCAACATGTGATATTATGATATAAATAATAATATATAGTACCATACATATTAATATGGTTATATAATATTTTAATCATATTTTGAAAATCATTATATATAATTTAATGTAATTTTGTAACCAAAAGGAAATGTAAGGTAAAGGATTTCATGTCAATTTTATGTTATCAAGGCATATTGTAATGTTATGAACCTAATAAATTTTATATCATGTAAATACTTCCCCATGGAATATAATACCATTAATAATAAATTCCTCATGGAATATTTTGTTTCAATTCTAATTATTTCATCTAATGGTTTTTGAATTAAAAGTTACCAAGTGGTGAAGAATTTTATAACACAATTTTTTTCATTGGGTTATATTACTTCTTCATTGTTTATAATGTTATATGAATATATTTATAATTAATTTTTACAATAAATTTATTTATTTAAACAAATTTTAGTTTGAATTATATTTTATACACAGAATCAATTCATTTTTTAATTATCACTTCAACATTATGGTCATTTTAATGATTTTTTCCATAATCTCATAATAATCTTGATTTTTTTGCAATTGAATACCGATTGGATGGATATACAAGACAATTTACTTATAAAAAGTTCATTTTTATACTAATTAGGATATTCATGATCTTTTTAAATTGATATTACCATTCATACACTCTTTTTTACTTAAAATAATTGAGGTAATGTATTAATAAAATATGACTTTATTTCTCCCTTCAATGGGAAAACCGTTTTCACACAAAACCATGTTTTATAAAAAATTCAAACACCATTTTATTTAGAAATATAAAACATAATTTATTAAAATCCATTTTACACATAGTTTTTGAAAAACTGTTTTCAATGGAATCACCACTTTCTGAACAAGGCACTTTACCAAACATTTAACAATGAAAAAATAATGTTCTTTTTACCTTTTAAATTATATAAAAAATTACCCACCATTATTTTTTGAATGTTATTATTATTTTTAATGAATATATTTTTAATTAGAATGTTTATAAAAATTATTTTCAAAGAAAAATATTCTTTAAAAAATTTAAAAATAAAAGGATATTCTCCAAAAGAATATTTGTAAAAATATTTTTGATTACAAAAAATAAAACCACCATTAATCTTACTCTAATGGGTATACAACATATTGATAATATCCTTATTCTTCCTTTGGATGGATTATGATATTTTGAGCACGAAAAGTATTGAAATTCAATTCCTTGCATCATTTTGGTATTTATTAACTTTCTATTGATTTATTCAATTTCGAGTGACCACTGGAAAATAAATTTCCCCTAAATAAATCATTATTTACCATAGATATTATTATTGACTAAATAGTATAAAATATTTACATAAAATGATCACTTTTTATGTTATTTGATTATCTTGGGAAATTTTTACAAATCCATATTCTTTACTCAATACTTATATTTGATAAGGCACATTGTTTATAAATTAAATCGATTATTTGATATATGAGGAATGATTTTCAATTTCCATGATGAGTGGGTACCATGATTCATTATACCTTCAATACATCAGCATCTATCATGACATAAATCTATTCAAAAAAATTAATGGGTTTCTACCTATAGTTTTAAACCATCTTGTGATAACGTCTTGATGCTATAGGTTTTAATGTTCCTGATACATGAAATCCAATATTAAATAATTTGTTTCATTGAGAAATACATTATTATTATTATTTATCCATGAAATTTTCACATTTACATTATTTATTCTTGTATTTCGTTATCATTTCAATGATTAAATAGAATGTGTTTCAGTTACATAATAATCCCTATTGATATTTCTTAATCCATTTATTTAATTGGCATGTGTTCTCTGTTATTTATCGTTCCATGTTTATTATTCTCATTGATTCATTATTTATGACAAAATAATTAAACCTTACTAATAATTTTATGTCACCCATAATTTTTTCCTTTCCATAGTCTTCCTTGAATTTTACTTGGAAAAATATGTATTTATAATCAAGAAGTAATATAATTATTTTAGAAAAAATATATATCTAAATGTATGTATTCAATTGTAATAAAAGAATAAATTATGTATATAATTTACTAACATTATTAAGCTGATAAATCCATTCAGATGTTATTTATATGTATATTATGCCAATGTAATAGTAATCAACACTAGATCCAAGCTGCTAGGGTTTGTGTCTCAACAATTGGTTTTAGAAAATTTTTTGTAGAATCATTACGAACACTTAGGAAAACAAATATTAGGGAACATAACAATATGATATTCGTTGAGGAAAAGTATAGAAAGACATAATAATGTTCATGTAAGGATGATAGTGTGTGGTTCTTCTCCATGATAAATCCCTATATAGATATTATAATTGGATGTGGTTCTAAAATTGTTGTACCGAGGGGTAATAGCCTAGAAAAGAGTGTGTTGGTCTTGATTCGAGCATAACATGGTACATGACAATAGGCCTTAGTGTGAACCTGGTTTGACACTATAGGGGGATATTCTTATGATAATTTACATTTAAATGACAAAAAAATATTAAGTATTTGAATATATGATGATAATGAATAACCTTTCTTAACACTAAGTTGTTCTAGAGTTTATATAAAGTCTCATGATTTAGTAATCCTATAAACGATTAAATAGTTTTCTTAATATGGTTATGGTTTCTCACACTATTCTTTTAGATTTAATTTTATGGATATATCCAAAAGGAATCAGGTAAAAATTAAACATTACGGACATGTTGGTGAGAATTAGAAACTAAATGGGATGTTAATAGGAGAGAAAGATATTGTGTTTATGCCTAACTGGTTTCCCCAAAATATGATTAACAACATATACCTTAACGGACTCCCTAAATATCCTAAGAAGACAATGATGGAATTTTTTATTAACATGGGGAATGGAGATAATAGAGAAAAGAAGGATCAGTTTCTATAATTTAAGAAATGTGGAATGAGAATTCTTGGAAAGTTCCTCAAAGGGTCAAGAAAATTTTATAAATGTGGAAAAAAGGAAATAAATAAAATAATATTTGATGAAAAATAAAGAGTATGATAAAAAGGAAACAAATATCTTGATAAGGATCCATTTTTAGTTTGATGATTAAATTTACAGAGCCTCAACATTATCTGACCCAATTTTATAATCTACAAGTTAACAACTTTACCAAGTAATGACTAATGTGGAAATAAATAATATGAAGTATTTATCAAATGGGGTTGTATTGAAACCTTAGGATAAATGTCATATAATGGTTAATTTTATTTCAATTATTTCCATCATATTTTTTGGGGAAAGTTTTAGGTATATGGGATATAAAATGGATTAACCACATGTAGGGTCACTACTCATCGCATCTGGAAGGCGAATGGAGATAGAACACATGACTGACAGAAGATAAAGTCTCATACCTTGCACTGGTCAATGTGATGTACTCATTTATATGTAACATTTAGTATAAAAATTTGAAGAATACATATTAATGATGAACAAGAAATATTATATTTTAATTTTATAGATTAATGATCTAACCATATTTCTTCTAGAGAGTAGTTAGTGATGAAAAGTAATAATTTTATCTATTTTAAGGATATTAAGATCTATTAAAAATTGTATTTTAGTGATTTTAGAATTAAAAATTCATTTTTGGGAATTTATATATTTGAGTAATGGGATAAAAAGGTATATTTATTAAAGAAAAGAAGGTTAAAATTATGATTATTAAATTTGAATATACCATGTAAGTATATTTACGTTTACTCATAGGTAAATAAAGAATTAATCAATATAATGAAAATGGTATTTTAAAAAATATCATCCTATTAAAATAATATTTGATGAATCATATGGTCATATTGACTATCACATACTAAAGGATTTGAGGCCCTCAAATTTACCTTTATAACTACCTTGATTTTAATCAATGGCCTCTATCACTCTATATATATGTAATATTTTCCCCCATGTCCATATCTTTAATTTACACTGATTTCCTCTTATATAGAAACCTAGTTATATGTTATTCCATATGATGTTTGTATATCCCTTAATTTCTTATTTAGAAGTTATTTTTTAAACCCTTTTACTATGTGGGTTTTAAAATAATGAATTGTAAAATTCAAAAACATTAATTGTTAATTACAAGTTTAAATTTCTAGGGAAATTTTTATTTATGTTGGGGGAGTGTGTGGCACCATAAAATTTTAAAATGGGAACATCATATTCGATAATGTGTAATACACACATCACCATGCGTATAATGGAGTATGACATCCAGAGACATTAGAAATATTTATATTTAGATTAATTCAATCATTCCAACATCACACATTAAGTTAAATTCCAAATTTAGCTTGTTTTAAATGAAAAATTGATTTTATATTTCATTACGTGCAGTAATGAGTTCCTTCAATAGCTCAGGTTACATGCAAGACCAGGTTTTACCAAAAATAAACTATTTATAATATTATATATCATGGTAATTATCACCAAGAAATATAATTAGCAGTTATAAATATTATTAAATAATATATTTAAATATATGGTTGAATTCATCAGTTACCAATTAATTAAAAAATGAACAAAAAATGAAATTTTATATAAAGATAATGTCTAAATAAACTAATTTTATACACCAATGATGTTTAATATTAATAAAATAAATTAATTACAAATATTGTATGATCATAATGGAAATTAAATATATAAAATTAAATGTTTTTCTGATAATCTAATATATTTTATGAATATAATATAATATCAAATTAAATTTTACTTATAAAAGATATATTATTCAGAATGTGGTTTTCGTCTTTTTAATGAAAAAATTATTTTAAAACTAAATTATAATAGTTTTTAGATATTAATTAAAAATATAAGCATCATTTTTGAAATATAAATTTCAAAATCATCTTAGGTTGGGTTTGTTTTATTTTTCTAAGATATTTTATTTTTTTGATGAATAGTGAAAATACTAGATTTCAATTTAAAATTGACATTTCATTTAAATAATTTATAATATTAAATTATATTTTAAATTGGTTTTAATGTAATCATTGATAAATAATACATATATAAATCCAATTTTAGTCATTATGATCATTTTTATATAGAATGTAGTTATAAAACATTAGCAAACTCTTGAAGATGTTTACTTTAAAACCCAGATTCCTTATCATGCCAAAGAGTTTAATTATGAAATAGACTATTCAACATCTGTGAATCAAATATGAAAAGATTTATTAAATATTTGGTTTAAGAATAATTTATATTTTAAAATAATTTGAACTCAATTTTTTACCATAATGTTCATTGAATAAAACAATAATTAATTAATTTGATTATTATTAAAATGTTTTTTGTGAACTACATGCATTTGTATTAAAATTAATTTTACACAAAAATATGATTTATATTTAATTAAATATAAATAATTTTTTTCAATAATTTGGTATAAATTATCTAATTATAATTTTCATAATCATAATATTATTGGATAAATTACCGTGGTAAGCAAGTTTCAACTTACCTTGGTAAATACTATAATATAATAATTATATAAACATAATTACTAAAGAACATAATTTTTTTTATATAGGTATATATATAACATAGATTCTATCATATTAAATACGTTTCTATTTCTAGGAACCTGAGTAAAGGGAGAGCTCCAAATAGTGAATACTTTTGGGCATTTTCAAGAATACCACTCCTCCATTATAAAATGGAATTCACTCTCCCCAATTATTCATGATTCCCAAGACAATTGTATCAACTAGACCCTTCCAGAATGACTTTCAAAATTACCTACCCTAATCCTAGAAGCATTATTTTGGGAAAATATCAATCCATGAAAGGTATTATGTGCAAAACTAAAAGAGATAGTCGAAGAATAAGTAATGCTCATCAATAATTTTTTTTATTCTATTTATTCTTAAAAAAATAAATTATATTTGTATCATTATAATAAAATATCATAAATATCATTATTATACATATATATTTTTATATTAAGTGTACTACTTACAAACAGACACACATCCTTCAAAAGGGTTTTGAAATCATCATTTATATGTATGGTGGAGTACCATCTCACGAACTGATGTCGTTTGTATCTTCATAACCACCTATATTGGTTAGTAATGGTGATGGAAATAATATTTATATATGATATTTATTATTTATTTATTCTTAATGAATTTTTATATTACACATAATTTTGTGTTATCATTTTTTTGGAATATGATAATGTCATTCCTATGTACGATGGACTACCGCTTCGCGAGGTGATGTGATTCGTTCATGGTTTACACAGATTGTATTAATATTCCATTTAGTAAAAATAAGTGACATATATTTTATAAATATAAAATTGGAATGATAATATACATTTATATAATTTAATTTTCTATCTTTCAATACAATAATAAAATAGAAACAAGATCATGCGTATGTATGACCTACCGCCTCCATGAACTGTGTATTTATTTCCTGTCACCCAATATTTTGAATTACTATAAATCAATAAATAATAAATACTTATTATATTTAAATCATGTTTTAAAACATGTATATTTATTATGTTAGGATCAATTTACTAGGAACATAAAATCACAAGTCGAAACGTACTCAAAAAACAATTTAATTATTACCCAAAATGATGAAAATAATGTAATATTATTAACGAATAGTTTATATGTGTAATAAAAAAATTATATAAGATTTCATAAATATTATTATTGATCTATAATACGTCAATAACATGTTCAATACCATAACATAGGATTTTGAGGCACATATTACCAAACGGAAGAAAAAGGTATGGTATTTATTCTCAATATCATTTTATTGAGGAACATTTAATGTTAGGAAACTAATTACTTTTATATGGTGTGTATGCTACCCCTTTTAAATATTATATCTTGAAAAAATCAAAATTAATGGTAATTTATATTTCAATTTTAGTTATTTTATCTACGTGGATTTGAATTTATTGTTACATAGTGGTGAATAATTTTATTACTCAATTCTTTTTGATTGGGTTATATTACTTCCCCATTTTCATTAATATTCTATGATTATGTGTGTAATTAATTTTGAATATATATTAATGTTTTTTCACTTATTTAATTTAAATTTAAAAATGATACAAAAAATAAATTCATTTATTAATTTTTACATCAACATTTTGACCATTTAAAGGGATTATTTAAAAATCTCATTCTAATTGATATTTTCTGTTATTGAATACCAGTTGAAAAATTTACATGAAATTTTACTAACGAAACTTTCAATTTTATTTTCATATGTCTATTAATGATCATATTCATGCAATATTACCATTTTCCCACTCTTGGGTACATAAAACTATTGATAGAATGTTTTAATAAATTATGACTTCATTTCCCTCTTCTGTCTGATATTTTCTATCTTATAAAATAATGTGTTATAAAAATGATTAAAAATTATTTTATTTTATATTATAAAAAAATATATTAAAATAATTTTTACCCATTTTGTAATAAGAAAATAAATTTAATCTTATTATCAATTTCTGAACTAGTCACTTTTATAATCATTATACAATATAAAAGGAATGTCCAATTTATATTGCACGACAAGTACATAACTAAACATTTTCATTTCATTGAATCTTCATTTGAAATTTTATAAATATAAATCAAAGAATTATTTTTTAATTTAAAAAACAATTTCAAAATGTTCTCCAAAATAAAAAGTATATTTTTATCAAAATAGCTTTTAACGGTGTTTTTTTATTTCAACAATGAGAAAAATAATTATTCTTACCCCAATGGGTATAATTCATATTTATGAAAAACTTATTCTTCCTGTACATATATTATGATTAGTTTTAACAGGTTTAATATTGAAATTCACTTCCTTGAATAATTTTTGTAGTCATTAACTTCATTTAGAGTTATTAAATTTCTAGTGACCATTCAACATTAAATTTTCCTAGAAAATCCACATTATTTATCATGGGTATGATTATTATATAAAAAATATTCCATTTTTACACACATTGTTTAATTTTAAAATTTTGTTATTATATTGGAAATATTTATGAAAACATATTCTTTACTCAATACATATATTTGATAAGGAAAATTGATTATGAATTAAATCGAATAATTAATATATAAGGATTGATTTGGAATGTATGTGAAGGGTGGTGCCTAGGCATTATATATCCCTTTGATGTATTGAAATCCCCTATGAGACAAATTAGTTTCCCAAATTAAATGGGTTTATACCTGTAGTTTTAAACCGTCACTTGAATGTCCTTCTTTTATAGGTTTTAATGTAACTCAACATTACATCCAATATTAAAAAATTTCCTTTATTGAGAATTCAATTAATATATTTATTTATCCATTATATTTTTAAATTTAAATTATTTATTAATGAATTTTATTTTCATTTTATTGATTAAAAGTCATGTTTTTTTAGTAACATACCTTTTTATATGGATTCTTCCATATCTAATCATACAACTATCCTCAGTTCTTAGTTATTTACCATTACATATTGATTATCCTCATGGATTTATTACTTATTCCCTTATACATAAACCTTAATGAACATCTGAGATCACCATTATGTGGTGTCCTTTCCCTAGGATTCCATGAAGTATATTATGACTGATATGTAGCTACAAGATATATAGAATAAATTAATTATCAAAAATATTGAAATTTAGGTATTCAATTGTAATATAAGACTGATTATTGTATTTATTTTACAAAGAATACTAAATTAATAAATACATTGGGAAGTTATTTCCATTTATCTTGTAATAATTTAATGGTGGAATGCATTAACTCTAGGCAGCTGGTGTCAGGGATGCAACTGAACCCATATGGAGGAATGAGGGGGATGGTTATAAAATAAATAGTCATCTTTTAATAATAAACCAAATTTTGAAAAGGAGATATGGATTAACAATAAATTACCCCATATTAATGAAAGGATTAATAATGATTTATAACATCTGGGTAAAGGAGGTGGTTGGTTTCAAATGATCCTAACCCATGGGAAACATTGGAATCATATATGGGTTTTGAAATAAATAAAACGCACCCTTCCAAAGGAATGTTTCAAACGACATCACAATATATAGGATGAAAATATTTATGATATGAAGAGTTTAATCAGACAACATTAATATAAAAATTTATATAATAGAGGATACATATATAAATTCAACCCCCATTAGAAAAAATTAGATTAATATGATAATGTAAATGAAATTGAAAACATAAAATAAATTTTAGAATTTTTTTTATAATTGATATAATATATGAATATACTAGTCTATCTCAAAGTTCACTATTGAAAAGGTGATGTGAATATTTTTGAAAAACAATATCCAATAGCGGATCAATGAAATGGAGTAATATTTATTTTGGAGAAATGAGGTGAGGATGAAAAAAAATATGAATGTGAAAGGAAAACCCCATTTTATTATTTACAAAATACCATTGTTCAAAACTGACAATGTAAGAAGAGTAAGAAACCATAATTTTATAAAGACAAATTATTTAACCATATAGGTAAATAAAGAAACATATAATAAAATATTTGGGTAGAATATCCAAAATGAAAGAAACAAGTTCATGAAAACACAATATAATTAAAAAATAGAATACATGAATTATAAATATCTCTTATAGGAAACATACCCAATGATTTAAAAAGAATATTAAAAATGAATTTTTTGGGTGGAAATGTATATAATGAAAATACAATTTAATATAATAAATTTTTATAATGTACCCAACTTTTATGTCAAGAGGAAAATCATAACTCAGTTATTGAAAATTGATTTAACAAAAACATTTACAATAAGGAGAAAAAGTGAGTAAATATTAATTTAAGGATAAGAATAGAAGATGGATTGGTGTTTACGATGAAAAATAATAACTTAGGATAAGGATACATCCGTAGGTAGCTGAAACTCCAAATAATGTAATACCCAATTGAGGACAAACACATGTGTTATTGAAATATAGTTTGGGATAAACAATCATTACGGTTTGAGTGAAATTTTAATCTCAACCCCTTTAAATAGAAGGATTAAAATTGAACTTAAAATAACTTATTTTTAATATAACTCATGATATCATATCTCCTAAAGGAATTATCAGCTCAAATTAAAATAAATTAAGTGCATAATACAAAACACTCCAGAAAGAGAGGAATTTTAGACTAAAACCCATATATTGGTCATGATTCATTATAAACATGAATTAATATCCTAAATAATTAAATTATGTTCATTAAATAAATATTCAAGAATATTATTCATAACTATTAACATTTATACTCCTCTTTTATAATCATTATATATATAAGTATGTTTTTCCAATTTTCAACAATTGGTGAATGTAATCTTTATTAATTTGAAATGGATTCTTAAAATTGGAGATAGTATCTATGATATTAAAAAATAAAATCTTTCTTATATCAAAATTATATAATATTATTTCATGGATGTTTTTGTTATGATCCCTGAGGAATTAATCTGCATCACTCATGTTTTGGTGATTTCTAATGAAAAAAATTGAGATTTATTAATTAATTAGTTAAATATATATATAACTAAACAGTACCAAAAATGAAACTATTTATTAATTTTTATCATATTATAAACAAAAATAATTTATCATATTCATCCATGATATAAATTCATCGTATTGGTCAAATGGGTGGTAAAACTGACCCAAACATGAACCTATTATGAATGATAGATTATTATGTAGAGTTTTAGTTTTAATATCATTAAACCAGAATTATAAGGATCTTATTTAGTATTTATTATTGTGATATATCATATTTTTATGGTATTATAAATTAAATTAATTTGTTTTAAAATATTATATAATTCAAATAAGAAGAGTTTCCTCATTGTACACTTGTTTTAAGTAATTTAATTTTCAATGATTGTTTATTGATAATATCATTAAGATATTTTCTAATTTGTTATACGAGAACATTTATTATAAAATAAAAATAATATATACCCATTAAAACCATTATTAAGACCATACATGAATTTATATAATTAAAATAAATACACATATTGTTTATTATATGGATGTGGTAGTCCCCACATTCACATGGATAATGATTTCATTTTAAATAGAACTCGAAAAAATTATATTATTTTTTATCATTTTATAATTTATAAAATTTTATAAATATCCAACACAAACACAATATATATATATATATATATATATATTAAATTCCACATTTCAAGTATAATTTCATGATGGTTACGAAAAATGAGGAATGTTCATCGTGGAGGTTGTTGTTCACACAACACATGGTTAAAATTTTCATTTTTAATAATGGAATAGGGGAGTGTGGTTAATGATTTTAGCATCATCATAATAACATATCAACATAAAAATTATAATGATTTTATCATATTAAGATGGTGAAATTAAATTTTATGAATAATTAATGAACATATAAAACTCTAATTGAGGGTGGAGTAGAATGAAATTTATATCTTAATTATTTAATTATCTTATTTAAGAAGGGTGTTAAAAATTTCAAGGGTGGTATTTTGAGAATAAATAAACCTATTTGATGTGAGTATGATTTTATTTGGATTATTTTGTATCACACTAATGGGTTATTAGTGTGATGGGAATTGAAAAGTGTAGAGCCCCTCATATAAGTTAATGAGGATGGCATTTTTTCTAAAAACCCAAAACGTGTCAATAATAGGAAGTCACTCTAATTGAATATGGATAAAAATGTGATAAATGAAAAATTTTAAAGGGTATAAGTTCATTAATGTCTTAAAATATATATTCTTTCATATATTTTATTCATATTTTATTTCTTTTACTCTTATATTGTTTACATTTACCTTTTTATCTTTTACCGTGGTAACTAGTATTTTTTCCCTAATTTAACTTGTCCATTATACCCAAAATAAAAATGACCTTATTAATTAAAAAAGGCCTATTAATAAAAATTTTGAATTCAATTTTACTATATTTGTTATCTACAATTCAAAAACATAAAATTCATAATAGTGTATGTATAGTATATTAAAACATTTTTTAAAAAACATACCTTAATTTATAAAATATAAAATATGTGTTTTAATATTAAACGATTTTTTTTAAAATATAAACTCAAAAATATATTTCATATTTTTTTGAATTATTTTTTTTCATAAATTTATTATAAATATTTATATATAACTAATATCATAAAATTCATGTTATTTGAAAAAATTGTGTCTTGCATGATTTACATGAAAATCAACATTTTTATAAAAATATAAAAAATTAATCTTAATCAAATGTTTATATAGGGAATCTAAAAATATTGTTACATTTTAATATTAATGTAATTAAAATTATGTATTTAAATTATTAATCATATGATGAGATATAATTAAGAATCTTTTTTTATGTGAAAATAAATTTTTTTAATATCAACCAATCTTATTGATATATCTTATCATTTAATAATTAAAATAATATTAACGAATTATTAATAAAACATATATTTTATCATCATCAATCACATGTTTTTAAAGCATAAATTCATATCATATAAAAATAAAATATTTATCAAAATTCATTTGTAGGCATAAAATAATTTTATTATTCGTTTAACTGTATCGATTGAATTTCATTCATATAAAATGTAACATTTATATTCATTCTATAAATATTTCATTATATGGTTAATCTTATTAATTCTATCTATTTACATGGAATGTTTTTAATTTTAATACATATATATTTATATTTTTTCAAAATATAATTTGGTCTGGTTTAAGTGGGAGTTTCATATGGTGAATGATATGAAAAAATGACTTATTTAATGGAATATATACATTAAACTATTGGCGTGTCAGATTCTCCAATTAAATAAATATAATCCTTTAAAATTTAATTATTACATTTTTGAAATGTTTAGTGATGTTATTCTTAACATATTTATCATTCTGGGTATAACCTCTAATATGATATCTACATTATACACATATTCAATTTCATGTTATTTATCCTTCAAAAAATGATATTATTCATTTAGACAATTATTTAGTCAGGTATGTATATACCCTAATAATTATATTCTCAACAAAAAACATTTCCAAAAAAATTTAATCTCCAAGACATTAAAGGAAAATGTTATTGTATATTCTTAAAAAAAATAATTCTATATATAACTATCAAATGTAAGGATCATTAGTTTAAAATGTCACAAACTAATTAATATATATAATAATATAGAAAAATAGATAACACAAAATAGCATGTATTACCTTTTCATTAAATCAATACTCATTCCAAAGGATATCTACTATATAACAAACTTTTATTAAAATAAAGTGTCCCTTTATTACATCAACATAATGAATATTATAAACCTAAGAGTTATTCATACCACAATCAGTTATTCTTAAATAATTATCTCAAAAATCAAACCTTTTCATTACATAATATATTGAGTTTCCTGAAACCATTTAATTAATATTTCCAAACTAAAAAGAATAACTAATAAATTAAAATACATATGTGTTTTACATAATCCTCATAAATTCTAGAATATACAAGGATATCACTGATAAATATCAATAACTAAAAAATTTATTTAAGTGTATCCATATTTTTTTTATATTTCAACCTCACTAACATATATAGGATATGGAAAATATCATTTTCCATTACAATAGTAATATAATCAAATTCTAAACCATTTATTTTTACTCCCTTATTTAGTTATATAAAATACTAGATTATGGGTATATAGCTTTCATTAATTCATTTATACCATATTTCAACCAAATATTAAAACCATAATGGTTATGATAATATCCAAAATATGACTATGAGAACAGCAATATGAATATTGCTTCCCTTTTGAAAAATGTTTTTTTACATATGATACTTTTTAATAAATACATGGATCTCTTTGTTTAATCCTCTTTAATTAATACTCATTTATCTGTTAAGACTACTAACCTAATTTATAAACATCATTACTAAATCCTTTATAATGGTTCATAATGGTAATTTTATTAGCAAAAACATATCCCATATGAGTGTCAAACTAGGAGTGTATTTACGAATCCTTGTTGTGCAGTAGTTTGCCATAAAGTTACTACCCATTTCATCCTTTTTTGGGTTATAATCCCTAGGAACCTCAATGTCAGAGCCTGCATCCACATTCATTATTGAGAATAATATTTGATTACAAAGAAAACCACATAAATAGTAATTTACTAAACCTTTATAATTTATTCATATAGTTAGAGTTATTATATGGATTTTCATTGAAGTTGTCTTTTACGAATATCCTTGACATTTAATAATACCTAAACATATATAAAGTGTTATCTAAACCCTATAAATTATGATCAAAATATAATTTTAAAACCTAAATTACTATAAAAGATATCATAATATCCAATGTTATCTAAACCCACATCTAATACAAAATGTGACTCCACTATCTCACACTATCTAATTCGATGCTCAAAAATACATGATTGGTATTTTCACATGGATACAATTCATAAAATCTTGAACATAACTATCCTTAATTAAAAAATTAAAAATAATTTTTTTATATCTTACACCCCAATGATCTTTTCAGGTTTTGAGGCTTAGATATTTCTCAGAAAAAGATAACATAATTAAGACCATGTATTTCATAACTAATATATATTTTTTCAAAATATAATAATCTACTTAGTCCATAATAATTCTTTATCATTTCCCAAAAATCCCCTAAAAATGCTTTTATTCTATTCATAACATGTTCAATTCTTTTCTTCAAAACCCAAGGAATGGAAACATAAAACTAATATAAAACATAGTTTATCTAGCATTAGGTCTTTATGAGTTTAATAAAAAATTGTTTTCAAATAAAACCATTTATAGGGAAATAAAAAGTGATGTTAAAGTTGGTATTTAATTTAGATTTTTATCACTATTAAAGGGGGATGCTAAATGGGCTAAAAAGTGCTGTTAAACGATGTCCTTTATCTGTGATTATAAGAATGAGCTAATAATTTCACCCATTTTCAATATCCATAAAAACATTGATAAATGAGGGCCTTTATATGTTTAAGTAAAAAAGAAATGATAAAGGGGGGCCTTTATCAGAACTTTTAAAAAAAGTATTGATGATGGTCTTTATGATCAATTATTTAGAATCGTTTGTTTTGAAACCCCATTTATCATTGATTTTTTACTAGCACTAATAAAGGGAATACTTAAAAAAAGTACATTTTATTAAAAAAAATTAACATATTAATATCTTTATATTAATATAAATATATTATATATTTTCTAAAATATTTTTTAGATAAGTGTAAATTTGAATTTACACTCCATGTAAAATCTATTTATTGAAAATGAATTATAAAATAATTAGACAATACATTTAATTAATAAATTTCTAATTATTATCAAGTAATATTAATTAGTATAAATTTGAAGATAAAAAGTAACTTAATTAATAAAACTTCTTAAATGAGTTTAAAAAACAACTCAAACTTCAAACTACCATAACTACTAATTTGAGTGTCAGTTTGGGCCATTCCACAAATCAAATCAAAGTTCCCAACGAGCTATATGACTTAGAAATTAGGTAACCCTGGTCATGTGTTTTACGCCCAAAAATTCCTATAAGGTCTTCAAAACTATGGTTTTAGTCATAGTACCAAATTTTTTTAACATTTATTGGATTTTCACCCTCGTTTAAGGAGTTATTTTTTCCCTTTTTTTAGTGGGGACTAAATTTATTCCAATGGATTAAATTTATATTCATATTAATGCCTTAAACATTTATCATTTTTCAAAATTTAATGATATTTATTATCCAATATATAACAATATATGCATATTTTTTATATATTAACATCAAGAAATTAAATTTTATAATTAAATATTTAATGATATTTACATATAAAACTTATTTCTCAATATATATACCTTATATAAATAGAGAGAAATATCCATTTTTTAATATAAAAATTTTATGAATATATATACCTATACGATAAATGTATATATAATGTTTATATATATATATAAATATCTATGGCTCTATATTGATAAATACCTACACACAGAAATATGTAAATATTTTAAAATATTTAGATAAATATTAGTATATAATATTTGAAAACAAATGAAAATTTGTTTAATTATGTTTATAGACACATATATATTTATATGTATGTATTAAAATATAAACACAAACTTATAAACATAGAAATCATAATTTATATATTTGTTTAAAATATATATATATATATAAACATATATATAAATATTTGGATAAAAATGTAATGAAATATAAATAAATATATAGATATGTCATAAAATGGGAAAAAAGAATTATAGGTATGTTTGAAAGTCACATTCATATGCGTTGGACATCTTAGGATCAAAACTCACTTGAGGCAGGCTAACAAATTAGAGGGTGGAATTACATAAAGTGATGATAAAGGAGGGGTGGAATCACTAATAGGGGGCAATGATAAAAAGGTGTATGAAAAAAAATCCCCTTCATCAGTGGTGACCATAAAAAATCTGATAAAGGCCACTCTTTCGGGGTTTTTAGAGTTGTTTGAGGGGGAATTTATCATAACTTTTTATGAGTCATTCTAATGACACCCCTGTAACATCACTCACATTAGCATCAATTATATAAGGCTGATTAATCAATTTTACCATCACTTTTAATGGTCTGATTTGTAGAAGTGTACGTATAGGGTGAGATAGAAATATCAGTATAGGATACATATTACGGAATATGTCAGAAACATGTTACTGGCATACATATAATGGAAGGAATAAATAATCTAAATAATTATATAATCAACTGAAACTGAGAGAGTTTTGTATCTCTAAAAATAAATGAAGACATGAATATAAATAATTTTCTATATAAATCTAATGAAATTCATGATATGGACATCACAAAAATACCACCAATGCTTGTTGTGAATACCCTATACTAATATGGTAGAGGTATACACCAATACCCAAGATATCTTTTCTTTGGAAACCAGTGGATGTATCAACATGATATATAATTTTGGCCCCAACAAACCACTTTTATAAATCTAATAAATTTAACATAATAATAAAAAAATACTTTTAATTCTATTCCATACATAAAATATCTCTAAAAAAACATGTTGTTCCATATTATAAAGAATATGTAATGACAATATATAACCTACATAATATTGTATTTGATAATCGTTATGAATTTCAAAAAATTTACACATGCTAATAAAAGGGATAATGTGATCATAAACCATCTAGAGGATGAATATAGATGTTCAAATAATACATAGTAAAATTTCAAATAATCATCCATACTGAAAAAAATATAATGAAAAACAATAATTTTATCAATATTAATAAAATAGAATCATTATCATAACCAATCATGAAACATAATTTTGACGGTCAAATAATACATAGTCCAAAATCTAATATTTAGTCATATTGAAAAAAATATATATGGAATTTCAATATATTTCCCCAATTTAATAAAAGGGATTACATATCTCTAATCTATCCAGAGGAAGGATTTGGATGATTAATAAATACATAGTCTGTATTTCCATATTCATATGTATTGGGATAACATCATATGGAATGATAATACTTTTCACCATTCCAATTAAAGGGACAACATGATGTTACCCCATTATATAACCTTTTATCAATTAATCAACACTTTCATTATTATTTTTATGTATTTAATGATTATGAGTGATGTTTGGGAGAGTTTGGATAACTTATGAGATGTTTTGGGTATTTTTTAAAGGTTCATGGTAGGTGTACGGTTTGAGAAAACCATTAAACACCTACTGGTCACTATGCATAGTGAGGCATTGGCTAAATAGAAAGGCACATAGGTGGTGCAATGTTTTTCCAAACCATACAGAAACCCAAGAGAAAAAACAAAACCTAAGGTAGACATATTTTTCATTATTTTTGAGTATTTTGGAAATTATGTGAGTCATGTGAGGATATTGCATGAGATAGAAGCTAGTGTATGATTATCACATGATTTTCCTAACCAATATACTAACCATGCAAATGTTAAAAGTGTGATCCTAAAATTATGGATCTCAAACCTTTTGTTATTTTCCTCACTCTTTCTTCTTCTTATTTGGCCCTAACTCTAGATAATCTCATCCTAATGGATGAGGAAGATACCCGCATAAATCTCGAGGTGATCTGAAGGCTTCTCTTTGTCATTTGAAGCTATATTCTTACTATATGTAATCATTCTTGTTTTTTCATAGTGGTTTTTATTATATATTATACTCTATATATCTTGGTCCTGTATATCTATGCCAACTACGAAATGATATAATGTATTTTATGACAAATATGATTAGATTTGGGCTTTTTGATGATAGTGGAAGAGACATAAGGTGGGGTTTTGGATATTGAAACGAGTTTTGTGAAAAATTTCATACCGTTTTATTTCTTCACAAAATAAATCGAGGTATCTGGATTCACTATTTAATCCCCTATTTATAATGTATTGTGTTTTTCAAATTTAATATATTGAATGAAATTGGCTGTGAAACTGGTGTGACATTCATGGTAGAAACCTTCTTTAGTGATGGTCTGTGGATTTGTGTAAATGTTTGGAATTATTGTTGAAACTACTTTAATAAATGATTTTAAAAATAATATTTCTAATATTGTTTAGGGTTTATTTATTGAAATGGTTTGAAAATTAAATGGATGATTGCATCAAATAATGTTATTGAACAGTTTTTAATAAATGTATGGTTTTACTAAAATGTTTTTTTATAATTTATTTGGGAATAATGGTAATGTGTGTTCATGTCCTTTCAATAAGGATAAGGTTAATGAGTAACCCCCATAATTAGTTGGAGAAAAGTGTGTCATAGATATCCCACATCAAAAGATTTATTAGTTTATTACTTATGGAAAGGATGACTCACCACTCAAGAGTATAGGGTGGTCAATGTTTCTTGCATGGATGGATGTGTTGATAAATAGAGTTGAATGGATAATAAAAAATGGAACATCTAGAATGGTTTTAGTGTATTGTTTTCTTACTTTACGTGGTACTAGTTGTTTTTTGTTTGAAAAATGATTTACTATTTAACTTACTTGCGTTTGGAGATAAACTATTTGGAGAAGTTTTCTTTTAAAAATTGATTATATAAATGTGTTAACATGTTCTATATTAAAGGCATGAGTAGGGAATCCATATGGAGAAAACATACTGAGATTCAATACCCACAACTTCTTTAGAAATATAGTGATTTTTGAGATTTTTCTTATAGGGACATAGGTAAAGGTAATTTATCACATGTCTTTAGCAGTACATTGTGATGCTTGGGATGTTTTATATTTTAGGATCAAAGATCATGTTGGGATCTTGGAGTTATCATTGGAGTCTCTTAGTTTTTTCTTCCACATTGTACTTTGATATTATAGTCTTTCATTGTGGTACATTGTTTTATTTTTATTTAAATATAAATGGGTTTATTTTGTTGCCTTTTATTGGTATCATGAAACACTTAGTGGTTTATTTAGTAATGTTATGTTTTGTTGGTTATTTTATTTCAATGGAAAAATCATACTTCATCTGTTAATTAATCCCTTGTAATTTATTTCCAACCTCAGTGCCTTAGGGATGTCTCTTAATTCCAATTAATATAGTACCACCTTCTCATTCCAACGATTATGGGTGGGATGTTACAAGTGGTATCTGGTTGGTCCTTCGTAATTTATTTTAGAACCAGTGGTTGAAGTGTTGGATGGTCTTTAACATGGTGTTGGTTTTTGACCATGGAGTTGAATTCATTATGTTTTATTCTTAGAGTTAGGATCATAGAAAAGTGTATGATATTTATAAAGTGAATTTTAGAGTATAAGAATTCCTAGATTACATTTTTTATGATCAATATAATGTTACCATATAGTTGGGTGAATAAGTGTTTTGGAGACACATATAGGATTAGATATATCATTTTAATGGTTTAATAAAATGAGTTGAGAATGAAACGAATTAGAAAATTACCTCCCACAAAATGTTTATATTTATTTTTTAGTAATGATATATGATTTGGTGTAGTGTGAATTTGTTTGGAAAAACATTGAAATAATTTTCAAAAGAAAGACTTTGGAAAGTGCATGATTTTGGCCCATTGGAAAATTTTGGATTTTCAAAAGCAAGATGAAATATTTAAAAAATGGTTGAACATAGAAAATTTTAATTTTGAAAATAATTTTTCGGATAGTATGATGTTGTATTATATGAAATGTTAATCATTTAGTTAATAGAGAGTGAGACTGTTGGTATTTTTTGTGTCTCGAGAAAATAGACTAAGAAGGAATCGTAGAAACCAACCAGAGGAAGCTACTAAAAATGTTTTTACACATGAGCCATAAGTGAACCGATAACTGGTTCAGAGTATTTTCTATAAATTTCAGGATGTGGATACTAGGAACAAGAGGGATTAGAAAAGGATAGTGGATCATTATTTCAAGTAATACAAAAAGATCCCACCCATGTCATGAGGTGATTCTAAACCTAAATGGGTAGAGGTGTGGTTGAATATGTTGAATCGTATCTTCAAATTCATCGTTACAACAATGAAGATGAAATTAAATCTGGAAACTTATAAGCAAGAAGATCATACACCCCAATTGTGGGATTTACCTATTTAGTCAAAATTATACCACAACCATGAATAAGAGGAATTTGAGAAAATATTTTACAAAATATTATATCCTCATACAATCAATATTCAATAAATGATAGAATTATTTATATTGATGTAGGTAAATATCTCTATCATGGAGTATCCTGATAAATTCATGAATTTAGTCTGCATTTCACCTGAGGTTGGAATGGTGTGTCTTTAAAATATTGGTGGATGTAGAAGATCCCCTCAATGATTAGGGTTCTCTTTATCACATATTATATAGAGATGGTTATTAGAGAAATAATGGTTTAAAATGACATATCATGAGCTATGAGAGGACTAAGCATGTCGGTACCCGTGGGAATGGAGGGAAATCAAATTCTAAGATAAAGAGGCAATAGAAAACCTAATTCCATGTTGGGATCATGAATTAAAATTTGATGGTTGGATCAATTAACCTTACTCGAAAACCAAAGAGCTATCCTAGATGTTTTTAATGTGGTTATTTCAATCACATGATTTGATAGTGTACGAAAAAACCTAGAGTATTCCATAGGTGTAATAATATTGGTAATGATCATCACTATTATTATAGTGCTCCAAGACGTGGTGTTCAGGAAACTTCTCAAGAATCACAAGTATGATATTCTATAGTTGGATGAAGTAATTTGAATCAATCACACCAATAGAAAAAATATTCCCCTGGTGATTCTAGGAATAGAATAACTTCTCATGTAGTGAAATTTCCACAAATAAAAAGTGGATGAATTACTACCACAAAACTATTATATGTAGATGAGCATGTTATTGTGGTTGATTATTCCTAACCATCCATTGTGAGAGGCATATTTCTTTGTAACTCTACCCTTATTCAATATTTTTATGATATACATGTATCTAATTCCATTATTACTTCTTGTTCTATTTACTATTCGAGTTTAAAACATGATATGATTCCTTCAATGATAAAACATTAAAATTCTCTCAGTAATAGAGAGTGTAAATCATTTTTTTGTAAAGAGTAATCTATAACCATTGATGGAGAAAAACTAAAATGGGATTTCTATGTGATTTATATAGATGATTTTTATATAATCATTGTTATGGATTAGTATACAACATTCAAGTCTCACATTTACTTTTATAATAGAATGGTCAGTTTTACAACTAAAGATGGTGTCAGACATCTCTTTTGAGTATACAAAAATGGAAAGGCCAATTTAGTGGGCTTGTTAGCACCAGTATTTTGAATCATCTTGAACTACTTGGATGCTTTTTTTTTGTCATCACGTGATGATTCTAGGACTAATATTTTTCTAACTATGGTGAATCTATTTCTAAATGTGTTTCCCAAATAATTCTCAAGGATTCAACCTGTGAGAGATGTGGTGTATAAAATTGATCCCTTACAAATGAGTAGTCTTATTTCCCTTCCATATTACTGAATGAAACCATAAAACTTAATGTAATGTAATGTGTTGTTGGATGAACTAGAAATAAAATGTTTCATTCATCCTAGCACATCTTAGTGGTAAATACTAATCTTTCATGTTGAAAAAGGTGGATGGAACTGTACAACTAGGCGTGGATTATCGTAATCATAAAGATGTTACAATATATAATTGGTATCAACTTCTACTCAATGATTATTTATTCAAACAATTAAGAGGATCTAAAAGGTCCTCTATGATTGAATTTTCACTAGGATATCACCAATTATTGGTTCAGAATAAGGATATTCCAAACACATCATTCATAACAAGATATAGCCATTATGAATAAGCGATGATGCCTTTCAGTCATAAGAATGCACCATGTGTATTTATAGAATTTATAAGTCATATATTTTAGAGATATCTAGATTTCTTCTTTGTGGTGTTCGTAGATGACATATTTGGGTATTCAGGGAAAGGGTCTAAGCATGAGCAACAGATTGAAATAGTGTTGGGACTTTTGAAAGACCATCGAAATTTTTGCCAAATTTTTAATGTTTGATTTTTTGATACAAGAAATTTGCTTCCTTTTCCATTTAATATCTAAAAAATATTTTTATTTGGATCTGAAAAATATAGAGGCCATTATCTCATGGAATCTTTCAAAGAATGCTTTCATGATACAAACTTACCTTTGTCTATCCAGTTATTATTAATTTTGTGTACAAGATTTGCATGATTATATTATCCTATGACGACTTTGAAAAATAATAATGTTCAATTCCAATAGAATGTTGAATGTAAAAATTATTTTCAATAGATTATAGTTATCCTTACTTTAGCACCAGTCTTGATTTTTCGGGGATCAGGAAAAGGGTATGTGGTTTATTTTGATACTTTGGGATCTAGGTTGTTGTGTGCCCTCGTGAAAGGAGATCATGTTGTTGATTAAGGATGAAGCCAGTCTCTAGTGAATCCAAATAACTACCCAACACATTATTTGTAGTAATAATCCATATTCCATTCTTTCAAATCATTGTGTTATTATCTCTTTACTAATATATTTTCTATTTTATGGATTATATGAGCTAGAAACATGTTTTCTCACCGCATAATTTGAATCTAAGACAAAGAATATGGATGAAGTATATCAAAATATTATAATTTTAATTGATCTATAGACTAATAATAGAAATTAATTGGTGGATTCATTAAGCCAAAATTCATATTCTTAGTTGGAAAAAGATGCTTCAAAAGAGTGGTATTTGTTATCAGTTATAGAAAAAATACATGTGGAATGTGAATATTGAGAAGAAGTTTTAGTTTAATTTTTGTTTTCCTTACATCCTCATTTGGTAAAGATGGTAAAAGAGTAATAGGCATATGATTCAGAATGTGATGCGTCGAGGTCAAAACCGAATGGTAGATAGACTAGTGAGGGATGAAAATTGGATGGCAGTTCAGTCTAGTAGTTTAGAAATCAGATGAATATACCATATGGATTTCAATGAAAAACTTATTCATGATATGTATATTTCATTATGGGATATTTAAGGCATAGTTCATGGGTAAAGAACAAGGTATTCATGCTTTTAAAAAAGATATATAGAGCATTGAAGGAAAATTTCTTATTGAATAGTATGAAAAGAAAAGTGGATGATTTTTTTTCAGGATGCTTAAATTTTTAGAAAGTTAAGGTAGATCATTAGAGACATGCATGTATTTTTTTGTATTTAACTCTTCCTATTTCAAAATGGGATCATATAGCAATGTATATTTAATATATCTCCCAAGAATAGTCAAGAAACACAATTATATATTGGTGATAGTGGATCAACTCCCAAATTTGGCTCACTTCATCCCAATTCCTGAATTTAATAAAGTGGATGGCTTGTAAAATATTTATATCCATGATGTGTTAATGAGTAATCACATACAAACTTTGATCATTTCAGATTGAGATCCAAGGTTTACATGTCATTTCTGGAAATAATTATAGAAATCCCATGGTAATCAGTTGTTAATGAATATCGCAAATCATCCTCATATAGATGGAAAATCAAAAATAGATGATATAAACATTGGAGGACATGTTTATGTCTTGTGTAATGAATTTCATCATCTTGATGGAAGGGAATGTACCGTTATTAGATTTCTCACATGACAAGAGTTAATAGGACTCAATATAGATGGTTCTTATGGAAGCATTATATGGGAATCCTTTTCATTCTCCGCTATGTTGGGTAGAAATAGGTGATACTTCACTGTTTGGGCTGAGCCTTGTCTAGGAAACAACAAATAATATTTATTTGATTATAAAATGGATGAAGATGGCTCAGTTTCATCAAAAAATATTATATAGATCATCATTGATGGCCGCTATCTTTGACAATGAGTGAACATCTTTTCTTTAAGATTTCTCAAAGTCTTGGACATCAATGATTTGAAAATTAGTGAATGTTATCTCTATGATATGTAGGCCCTTTTGAGATACAGTAATGGGTTTGTGAGGTGGAATACCTTTTGTTATTCTATCCATGGTTTAGTGCAGTTCATAATGTTTTCTATGTATCTTAGTTGAAAAATAATCAACCTGATCCTGACCAATAGATTCATTGAGATCATGTTGAATTATATCTAGTTGTTTCATTAGTACATATCCCAATGCATATTGTGAATAGGAAAGAGATATTATTTCATGGGAAAATAAATCTTTTAGGGTGGTTTTTGTGGGAACAAGGTTAGATTCAGGAAAAGAGTTGGGAAAAATAGAATGAAATGAATGACCGATCACCAAAACTATTTCATAGAAATTATGGTTTTCTACTTTCTATGGATGGAATAGTTAATGGTGGTGACAATGTAGCACCCTAAATTTATGTATTTAAGGATTTAATTATTATATTAATCTATATATACTCTAGGGATGTCTTTTGGGAGAGTTTGGAGAAAAGTTGAGTTGTTTTAGGGATTTTCATAATCTGCACATTTAGTGTATAGTTTGGGAAAACCTTGAATCACATATAAGAAACCCTACACAGTTAGACATAGGGTAATGAGAGGTACACCAGAAATCCACATTTTTTCAAAACAATGTGATTCCCTAGGAGAAATCGTGAAACATGAGACAGTGAACTTTGGCATGGCCAACACATGATTTAGAAACCATACGTGCTAATTATGCGAGGCTAATGTTTGAGAGAGAAGTCATCACATGGTTAGTGCATAGTTTTCCTAACCATACGACTAACCGTGTATGGGATAAGTTTGGGATCCTAAAAGTGTGGATCTCACATGATTTCATCTTTAACTCCATCTTTTTTCATTCTATACAGACTTAACTTGATATTATATCTTCCAAAAGGCAGATGTAGCTTCTTGCTCCAATGAAGAGGCTATCCAAAAGATTCCCTTTGATTTTTGAAGTCGTATTTTTGTGGTTTGTCTTATTTCACGACTTGTATTGGTGGTATTCCATTGATGTTATTCACTATCTCTCTTGTTATCTTATATCAATGATAATTGTAGATAGATATATGGTAGATGATACCACGTATTACTACATTTGTTCATTTTGATGAGAGGGGAAGAGATCTAAGTTACGATATTTGAGATTCAACCCAGTTTCATGGATGGTTTCATGTTGTTTTCTATTTTCACCAAATCATTCGAGGAATGTGTCTTAAATGTCAACTAATATATTTAGTATAAGAGGGCTTAGTTTATAATTGATTAAATTTATTGCAAATTATTGTGAATTTGGTGTAAAAATCATGGTATAATCCTTCTTTAGTTAATGTTTGTGGATTAGTGTGAAATTGTGGAATTTTTGTGAAATGTTTTTAAAGAAAATATTTTTAAAATGATGATTTTAAAATACATACATTGTTTGATTTATGGAAAAATGTTCATAGTAAAATGGTTTATTTTATTGAACTTGTCTTTCGAAAAGTTTTACATAAAAGTACAATTTTACTAGAATGGTTATTTTTGGAATTTATTTTCAGTATAATGGCGGTGTGTGTTGATGTTCATTGAGGATATATAAGTGAATGGAGTCTCCCCCATCATTTTTGTGATGGATAAGGGTGAGGTCTATCCCCTATAAAATGGTTTATTAAGTGAATTATTAGTGAATGTATGAATCTCCACTTCTTAGTATAAGGAGGTCCATGTAGCATGAATGGTTGGATTTGTGGATAAGTGTAATGGAATGAAATATGCCAAAATAAAAAATGGGGAATTTTTTTAATTTATTTTTTGGTCACTTTCTCCGGAACATGTTATTGTTATGAGAAAATTATTTCTCTATGGCACTAATTTATGTTTGGATATAAAAGTTTTTAGAAATTTTTTATATAAACTATTTTTGTAAATGTGCTAACATGTCCTATACTAGTGGCGTGATTAGGTAAGTCATTTAGCGGAAAACAAATGAGTTTCATAATATACCCCCACTTTAGATCCATTGTGCATTTACATATGTTTCTTATAGAAACATGATAAAAATTTAAATTATAACACATCTTTTGAAGTACTTAATGATACATTTGATGTTTCAACGTGGTATAGAAAGAGCATGTCTGGTGATTGGATTTATCATTGGAGTCTTTATGTATTGTCTTCACTGTTTACTTTGATGTTGTGGACTTCCATTTTGGTACATGGTTTTAGTTTGAATTTTACATCAGTGGGTTTCTTTAGTTTTATTTCATTAGTGTCGTGAATCATGAAGTGGTTTTTTTATTCATATCATGTTTAGTTGGTTGGTTTATTTTAAAGGTAAAATCTTCCCACATTTACTAATGAATCCCTTGGAATTTAATTCCATCCTTGGGTGCATTAGGGATGTTACATAAGCCCTAATAATATCCTACCACATTCTCAATACAATTAGGATGAGTAATATGTGACCAATTATATAGATGGATGTGGGTTATTTTTTAAGTACATAACCCCAGTTTAAAAAGGATTCAAATATGGGTCTATAGATGAATATAAAATACCCATGAAAAATAATGATTTGGAATGGTATAATAAATGAAGTGTTTAATAATCGAATTGTTTAATAAAATGAGTAAAATCATACAACTGATAATATATATATATATATACGTGTGTGTATTATATGACAATTCATTAAATACACATCTAATTAGGGTAATTCCTTTTGAAAATGTCAAGTGAAATAGATGTGAAAAATTAAATTAACTTCTGTAAAATGTTTTTAATATTGATGTAAGTTTCAATTTTATCAATGAGAAAAAAATAAGTTAAATTAATTTATCAACCTTTCATTTTCCTTTAAATAATTTTATAATGTGTTTATGGAGGTTTTGAAATCATATGGGCTTTGTTTTGGGTCGTAGAGTTTAGGTTTTTAGAGAAATAGTCGGAGTAACTTGTTCGTACAAGGTTAGTACTAACCATGACCATCAATCATGAGGACTTTCATGGGAGGAGCACAAGTATCCAAACCATGAAATATGGTATGCATTGATATTAATAATAATAAATTTATTATAGAATTTAATTACACTATGTATGTATGTTTTTTCTAACAATTCACCTAAACTATAAAAGGTATGTGTGGATAAAAATTTGGGAACTCATCTTTGGTACACGGTTTGGAAAAATGTGTAGCCAGACCATGTTTTCCTTTAAATGAAGAAAATTTATGTTTCCCCCTCTTTTGAATAACCTTTAATCTCCCATTTATCCTCCATCAATAGCTTAGAATCTCCCCATACATGAGATATCTCACACTTCCCCTCTTAGTATATGAGATTTATCTTTAGTCTGATCTCTAATTCGATCACTATCAGTTTCATTAAAATACCCTTCTATGTAAGATAATTCATGTTATTTCCTTTATCTATTTTCATAACCATGTAATAAATAATCCTTGTGCAACCTAATATACCATATTTTTAGGGTCTTTTTTCTGGATTCTCTATTTTTAATCATTTCATTCCAAATCAAATCCCTAAACTAGATATTGGTTTTATATTGAGTTAAGGTAGTTGGTATACTAATTTTCCATAAAATCCCATATTTTTATAATTTTTTATTGTTGTTTTCAAAATTATAAATTCCTTTTGATGATTCATAAAATTTTTTATACCCAAAATTAATCTCTTAGAGCATTAAAATGAGGTTTCTAATAAACATTAATATGGTTAGAGGGTCAAAAACTCACCCCAAACACCCCAATTTAAGTTAGGTTATATTAAATACTAACTACAAAAATTCATGACTCATTACTAAACCACCCATTGGGTGTGTTGATCTTTCCACTTACTAGTGGGAATCATAAAAGAATTAAAAGAATTATATTATGGAATGTATACTCACATGTCTCATTGTTTATCATATGTAATTGAATTATCTAATAGATTGGATGTTTATAATTCATAAATTGGTATGGATATTCCTTGTAAAATATGTTTTACTATATGATGAATTTTGAGTATTAGTTAAGACCAAATTCATATTAGACACATGGCTTACCTTGAGTTAGACTTGGATTCCATTCCTGGAACAGCTTGGCTGATCTCAAAGGACATCATCCAATTCTTCGATGTAAAATATAATTGAGAAACCACACTAGGGTTTAATCAATTTATTTTATTAGTGAAGTTCTAGTCATATATCTGACGATTCACCTTCATCTTAAAAAAATAAATACCAAAATTTTTGTCCTAAACTTAACATAATGTCTTTGGACACATGATTTCATGGATTATCTCCTTGGGATAAAAATCATGATTTTCCTCTGATTACCATTCTCCGGTTTCTCAGACTCAGTTAGAAACCATTATGGTGTAATTCTAAGGGTTTATCCCCTAGATTAAACTTTGAAACAGATATCAAAGATTCATTTTTGTTAATAAGAGTTGGTTAAACTAACTATGTTAATGGATTCCTTACTTTTACATTGGATCCAACATAATTATATTAAATTTACATTTGACTTTGTTCCTTTGCATCCAAGGCAATCTAAAATGGCCTTATGTTAACAGACAACAGGCATTGGAATAAGAAGGTATGGTCACCTTAGTGCCAGGCATGGACCCATGACAGAATGAAATTTCTAATTATTAAATATTTTTTATAATATTATGATACACTCTTATATTTTAAATTAATAGGCTAGGTATGTGTTATAAAATATTGGTGGTGGAAAATAGAGTGATACTAAAACACTGTTCGAGACACCATTCGGTACCCGGACAGACTTCATGGTTGCATCTAAAGGTAAAGGGAAGTGCACCAATATGGATAGTTGATCTATATGAGATTTGGATTTAAATTACTGGGCTAGTCCTATGGATTCTCATAGATAATGTTTTGGTATTTTTAACATTTTTTAAACATGTTTCTTATGAATTTTTATTCCTATGTTTTCCTATTCTATTGGTACCAAGGATGAACATTGCTAGAGATGGATTACGGTTTTTTTGACAATACACACTTGGATGATCATAGATTTCAACATGAAAAAAGATCTTATAGTGTTGGATGAGTAACATCTTGATGTTGACATTGTTTTCAAGTGTTTTCCAAATTTTTAGGGTCAATCATGTGGAGGAAGAGGCTACCGTCATGACATGTTGTGTTCTAGAAAAAAATCCCCATGAAAATGAAAAATGATTTGGTTTTGAAATTTTTGGGATTATATTCATTAAGATATAGAAAATCATGAATGGCGATGGTGTTCACCATGATTATGAGAATTGGAGCACCACGAGTGTGTGATAGTTTTGACGTAAAGCTTCACAACAACCTCAAATCTCAATGAATCATCGAGACTTGAGGAGTGTTGTAACAATATTTTGAATGATAAAAAAAATTTCAATATGGTATGGATAATGAATAATAGTCATTCATATAAATATAAGGCTACCCCAACTTCAAATGAGATTAAATTATTCATGTAAAATCTAGAATCACATTAATTTCACGAAGCTAGGGGAGCTTCATGAATCTGGATATCTTTTCATGCCAGACATTGTGGAAAGACTAGTTTAGCACTGATGGATGCCAATGATTTTGAGTAATGGTTTATATACTATGATGTGATATTATAATATGGTTTAAGGATCTTTATGATGATATTTTGATACACGAAGGAACTTTTCTTCACAAAGGTAGTGATGATCGTGACAGAGCTTTGAAAATGAGAGTATTGAACATATGTTTCTAGTGGAAAATAATTTCAATGTGAATCAACTAATGTCTATAGTGCATGAATATTATCATGATATATGGGTAAAAATACTTTAATTCCAATCCATTTAATTAATCTTCAGGTTAACACATTGAGTTAGACTTCTCTCGAAGTAGTGAGCTCAGGGGAGTTGTTGAAAGTGCTTCGAGGGACAAAGTGTTATCTCCCTAAAATCATGTAAGGACAATATTCTTGAAACATAGGGACTATTTATAAACTCTTTGATTTCCAAAATAGCGATGATTTGTGGATTTTGGTATGACTGACACACATTCAGTGTATTCTCCATCGACTATCACTTAGTAGTGAACTACATAAAACTGATGTGTTTCTTTTCTAAATGTGAATGTTTGGTTATTGATCAAATCTATCATATAGGTTTAACGTGTTTTTATAAACAAGGTTACTAGATCCATCACATTAAAATAAATTGGACACAATGATTCACCCCTACATTATCTGTGTTTTCAATGTTATTCATATATCTTTTTATAGAGATGACATCATCTTTATATGAAAATGCATATGGATTTCAAAATTTATTTTTATGTATATATTTATTTCCGCTTATATAACGGTTTATGTGATTTCATTATATATGTTTTTATACATTATCTATTATTTCAAAAACAATGCTCCAATCTGATAAAGAAGGTATAATTTCCCTCTCAAACCACAATAGACCCCAACTTATAGTCATTATCTACTGGTATATATGGATGTGAACTTGATTCCATGTGACAAAATGGGTAGGGTTACTTATCTATGAACTAGTTTATTAGCATTAAATATTGGATTAAAAAATTTTATTTCCATAAGAATAATACTTTGGATTGGTAGAATGGGTATTTAGGTGTGTCAAATCATGGGAATTAGGCTTCTCTAGGAGTATCTAACTCATCATTAGGGTAAAAGACATGTTTTAATGGATGAGACTTCTTGTTCTAGATTTTATATATTAATGTTTCACTACTTTCACAATTTCATGATGCACATTTTTTTGATATTTAAATTATGAATTCTTTATTTACCCTAGGTCTTGTATGGAATGGAATCTTTTCATCACGCATCATCCTAGACACATAGGAATTTATTTGACATCCATATACCATGCTATGCATGTCTCACTGCAAGACGTTCTAATATATTTTAAATGTTCCTTGATTTTAATAAGTTCATCATGTAATAATGTTTCTTGTAGAAAAAAAGTGAAACATTATTGGTTACCTATAATTCATAAAAAATCCTAAATGGAGTTTTCTAGGAAAGCATGATGGTGGAACGTTAACTAAACAATAATGACTTGTTTATTCCCAAAAAAATTTAGTAACAAGGACTGAACAATTTGTGGGATGTGATTAAATAGATTCCAATTTCAATTTAAAATGTGTATGCCTATACAAAATTGGTAATGGTGATCCATATAATCAAATAATCATATATGATATTTTTATATCATGAGATCTGATATAAGGTATAGTTGGAGTAACATAGAATTATAATTGAAACTTATATGACTTATTCTTCTATGACATGGGAATGGAAAACCATATAAATAATCCATTATATATCTATACATTAAAAAATTTATAACTTTCAAAGGAAATTGGTTTCATTATAAATATATTACATTTAAAACATAAAAAGTGTTTCCCTCAATTACGTACTATTAACACTCCATATAATAGGAAATCTATATTTGATATATATAATCCCAATAATATTCTTTCCATAGATATAGGTAGTTGAGTTAGAATTTTCTTGGTACCAATCCATTATTTTTTTCTTATTATCCTAATAATAAATTATTTTTATCCTGATTCTATGTTTTTAGGTGTGTTCTGGGAATTACATATATATTCCTCCATGAAAGCCTTGGGTTGAGTGCTAGGAAGGTGTTGATGACCATACTCCTCATGTTGTAGGACCTGACCAGCCCACAGTGCCACTAGAGGCACCAAGAATAGTACCCCCCATCAATAACTGGACTTTTCAGAGATAATCAATTTGGATAGAGTTTTTTAAAGTTAGTTGAATCTATAGAGGAATCTCTATAACTTTTACAGAATATCATTGAGTTTGTGAGGGGGTTCCAACAGTAACATCCACTTACTTTCTCGAGGGTTGGTGGCCCCGAGGATGTTGATACATTATTATAGGAAATTCTATAGAATTTTTAGTATATGGACATGCCTTCATAGGGAAGGTTCATAATCGTAGCTTACACACTTAAAGGATCAACCAAGTGATTGTGGGATGTTTTAAATCAAGTAGATACGTTTCATTGCATTATTTTTAGTGACTTCTAGGGCACCTTATATGAATATTTTTTGGAAAAAAGTAATAGATTATCAAGACATGTATTATATGCACAAGGAGATGGGTAATATGTCCGTCAGGGACTATTCCAATCAATTCCTAGAACTCCATCACTTTTCACCTAATCATACTAGTGAAAAGTTTTTAATATTGATACTCTTAGTGTATGGGGTCAAGTTTCCCATCTAATCAGAGGTGAATGTATTATGATTATCGACTATTTCAGAAATTGTAAATCATTCCCTTGTATATGAGTATAATATGATAGAAGATAGAGTTATATGGCATAATGGTTCAAACCACATGCTATAATGTTATTCTTCAAGTCGTATGAAGCATTTCATTGATTTTTTTTACAATAGAATTGGAATTCATAGTTTATGTAATAATTGATATATGGTATTCCATTAGTATGGGAAGAAAAGACACATGAATCCACATTAAAACAAAAACCTAGTCGAGTGAAGATTATGTGGATGAATAGTCTATATTTATTTATGCTTCAAAAACATTTCCAATAATCCGTAGTGGGAGAGGACCTACAGTATCCCCACATTCTGTTTTTGGAATAATTGCTTTTTCACCAAGTACATATATGTATTACTATTATCCCTAAATGCTAGGAAGGTGGATTTGTTTGAGGAATCAAGACTTATAATGTGTAGTACCAATAGATTGTCATGTAATTAAAGCTATAGATCATGTCTATATATCTAACTAGTTATAGGCTGTGTATCTTATTCGTTAGTAAAAGAGTGTTGGGCCATCAATATTACAATGTAGGATCTTCATAGTATAATATTTTATATATTCTCTATTTGAAATTGCGACATAAAATTCCATCAAATAGGTGGTTTTAATGGTATGTTCTTTACATGATTCTGAGAGCATTTGTGAGTAAATGAATCGTGATAATCAGTTTGGAGAATATTTAAAAACTATATTCTAATGAAAGGATTGCCCCCTTTAGATCAGGAGTTACAATTTCCTATTTTTTTATCCTCACGATGACATGTTTTGATACACTTCATAGGATAGACTATATAGTTCATTATCATTCCCATATTGACATTTATACCCCAAATGTGTATTTTATATCCATTAAGTGAGATAATTACATCCATAGGGGAGAATGAGATATCCAAGAATGTCATGATGGACCAGAACATCTAGGGGTGGGTGTAGTATCAATACTGATTTCTTGTAATTATCTTGATGACCAAGGAGTATGAAAGACAGTTTTACATGCAATGGTGTACTAATTAAATGATTTTCCCTTCATGTTTTTTCAAGGCTACCTCTTGAGAAAGAGGGAGGTGGATTTCACCATTGATTTTATTCAAGGAGTAGAACAAATTTTTATACCTCCATACAGAATAGATCCTACTAATCATGAGAAACTCAAAATATAGTTAGAGGACCTAGAAGCTAAAGTGTTTATATGAAAAAGTATTTCTCCTTGGGGTTCACAAATGCATTTAACTAAGAAGTATGATGGATCATTATAGTTATGTTGTCATTATTGGTGGATGAATCCAGAAACTATTAATAATTAACACCAACAACCTTGTATTGAAAATCTTTTTGACTAACTCTATTGAGAATGGGTCTTCAGGAAAATTTATTTGAGATCTCACTATCATAAATTGTGAATTAGGTCCTTAGATATACTATATACTTATTTTTGAAATATCTATTACCTAAATGAATATCTAGTTATTTCATTTTTTATAATGAACACATTAGATGTTTTTATAGCCTTGATGAATTTGGTTTTCCAACTGTACCTTGATTCCTACATAGTCATTTTCATGGATAATATCTTAGTGTATTATGGGACTCAAAATGATAATGAGGAACACTTTGAAACTATACTATGTATACTATGAGAGAATAATTTATTTGATTAGATCAAAAAATTATAGTTTTGGTTTGATAAATATCACTTCTTAATGAACATTATACCATGTGTAGGGTTATCTAGAGATCAAAATAAGGTGACAAACATAGTTTCCTGGGAGCATCCTAGGACATCGTTGACATATAGAGTTTCATATGGAAATATAAATCTTATTGGTGCTTTATTCATAAAATCACATGCCGTACATTACCAATTATATGATTGAATAAGAAGGTTTTAAATTATAATGGTCTATATATTCTGAGAAATCCATTCAAAAGTAGAAAGGCATAATGGCCA
The DNA here is from genome assembly GCA_963277665.1 of Viscum album. Lineage (NCBI taxonomy): Eukaryota > Viridiplantae > Streptophyta > Magnoliopsida > Santalales > Viscaceae > Viscum > Viscum album. The sequence goes on along the minus strand of OY728152.1, from coordinate 1,927,809,557 downwards.
CAACAACAATACTAACTAAATTGTAGTCTAGAGAAGGCTATAAGTTTTATTGTTATGCTTTAGGTATTGACCTCGAAGATGTTTTTATATAAGGGGAATGATTTGTATAGTGTTGGACTTGTCAGTTGGGTCCTCAAAATTATAATTACATTATTTATGACCAATTTTTATTAATGGTGGTTTATGAACTAGGTTTTAGAAACATTATCTCATTGTGGAACAATTTTCGGTATACACAAATTATAAATTCTTCAAATACATATTCACTTGTAATGAATTTAACCTTCATCATTGTAGATGGGTTGAATATTTTTATTTTGTTATCATTGATATTTATTATACACTTAGTATGTGTAATGATGTTGGTGAAAATCATAGATGGAATCCTCATTGAAAAGTTGTTCATGAATCTAATTGTTAATAGGTGTTGATGGATCTTATTTTTGACATACATATGGAAATTTGGACGTTTTTGGATAAACCTTTTCATATATATTTATTAGTGACGTAACACTCATAGATCAAGTGAAGATGAGACTACATAAAAAATTCAATATCTTGGTCCAAATAGAATTTGTTTCATGTGATGACTCACTACCTGGTTGGTTCATTGATTTGGATGAAATTATACATATCCATTGATAGGTTTGGGTACCTAAATATAAGTGTGATGAGTTTATGTGATAATATCATTATTATAAATGGGAAATACATACTAGAATTCCCAAAATGAATCATGATGTGAAGTACTGTTATTAGTGTACAGGTTGGAAGAGAAGATAGGGGATTTTTTACTAGGTGTTTCATCTGTTAAAAAGGGAACATGGAACACTTGAAGCCCACTTATCTCTCACATATTGTAACCATTATAGGGTGGAAATGTGATGGTGTCATAATTGATTTTATGAGGAGTTTACCAAATCCACATAATGTATTGACAACATATCGAATGTTATGGATAGGAAGATCAATTTCCCCAATGTCAGGCATATCCAAGACACATTATTAGTGGTAGAAATTGAGAGATATTATGTTTAAGAGATTATATTCCTACATGGGTATCCACAAACCATCAAACTAAATAGGGATTCTCGATTAACTTCATGGTTCCCTTAGGTGTTTCCAAAGGCCCTAGATATATTGGTACTTACTAGTAAAATGTAACACCATCAAATATATGGTTAGTTTCAGCAACCAATTGAGGTGTCAATGTAAATTCTTAGGGAATGATCCATTTATTCTAATGATTATTCAGAGAGACACTTTCTGCTAATTTATTTATATTGTAATAATATTTATCAGTTTTCTATCTAAATGGATTCATATATGCCTATATATGGTAGGGATTTTAGTTCCCCTCTATATTAGTCATAGTTAGTAGATACATAACTACTGAGTCATCATCTCATCTTGGAGACATCTGGTATGGGACAATAGATCATTAAACGTATGGTTATAACATTGTCTAGGAATAATTCATATATTATTTTCCATCATAAACCAATACTATTCGAGGTGGGGGATCATGTATTCTTGAATGTATTTACGAGATTGGTTCATTGATGAATTTAGTGGTCAGGGAAGTTATCTCATAGGTTTATATGATCTTTAGTGACTTTAGAGTGGTTCAGGATGATAGAAAATCTTTTTTATCATCCCTACATGTACTGAAAAATTCTTTAAATCTTCCATATTTCTCATATTCACTATTCTTAATCTTAAACATCTTTTGATCTTGAACCAAATGAATTAAATTTAGAGGAAAATATAAACTTTTTATAGGACAAGACATGGGAGAGAGATTCTGATTTACATTATTAGTAGATAGAGTTATTTATGGATGTAACTCAACCACCGTCACATGGGATACTTGTGGATGTGTTGTTTTACGGAGGACAAGTTATATTTTATAAGTCTTCCATTGAGTTATGAATCATTTTAATTACTATACAAACCTTAAATTTTACCTTAATAGAAGAATATAAATAGTTCATGAAGGTTAGAGGAGAATTCATAAAAAATATTGTGCATGAAGTTCTAGTTTTTAGAGAAATAGGATGAGGTGCACGGTTTTCACGTGGTTGGTACTAACTTTTCACCTCAACTACGCATCCATGTAATGGAGGAGCATGGTCAACTAAAACACAAAACATGGTCCACATGGTTGTTAAAAACCTATAATTTTATGAAGAGGTAAATTACATTATGTGTGAATTGTTTTTTTTACCATGAGTTTTAACCATGTGAGGTGTGGGTGTATAAATTGTGGCCATCATTTGACTAGTGAACAGTTTGGAAAATAGTGTGACAAAACCACATAACCCATTAAAATGTTTTTAATTACATTTTCCACTCATTCATTAATCCTTTATTATCTCATTTATCTTCCCTAAATGACATTATATCTTCCCATGCATTAGATCTCTCCCACTTATCCTCTTAATCATTGAGATACTTGCTCCTCCTCAAATCTGATTTGGCCATTTATGGTTGGGTACGAATCCCATAAAAATTCTATAATTAAATATTTTTACTTTATATTTTTTATTTTCCATATTTATTATAATCTTTATAAAACATAATATTCCCAACCTTTAGGGTTTTATCATGTTTATCTATTTTTCCCTCATTCTAATGAAAATCAGTGGATGATACTAGATGAGGAATTTACTATAGAATTAATGATGATGGTCTATTACATTTCACTAAAATTCTAGTTTTATATAATTTTTCTCTATTGTATTTCACATTGAACATTATAACGTTACTCTAAAAATGTCTTAGTGCCATAAATTATTTTCATATACCATATCCCTGATTCTCCTTGGCCCCTTATACATGGTTGGTGGTTGATAGCCTCATCCTGAACCACCCCCTTTAAGGAAGGTTATATTAATAATAATTGGTTCTGTTCTTGAATATTACCTAAAACAACACTTATGATCTTTGATATTTCAACTTTCTAGTGGGATCATTCAATGAATTAAATGAAATCTAATATGGAATGTACACTCAAAATTCTAGTTATTTATAACAAGTAACTGAATATTTTAGTGAAATTAATCATGAGAATTTATAAATTGGTATGTATGATTATCGTGGTATAGGATGGATTATCAAAGGAAATGTGACAATTTTTTTGTTGACATGGATCACTATAATGGAATGTGATGACTTTATTATGACTTGGATTTCCAATATGGATTTACTTGGGTTAAATCAGAGTATGTCAGATGATTGATTGATCCAACCAGTAAATGAGATTCCAAACAAGGGTAAATTAAATGTATTGGATTAGTGTGTTCCAGAATGTTTAAATGATTATTCAGCTTCATCACTATGAAATTGAATTCCCGAATTATATCGTTGGATTCAATGTGGTGAATCTGGACAAGTGATTCCATGAATTATATCCATCATGTTTGAATCATTATTTTCCCATGTTTACCAATGACTTGTTAATTAGAATTTTTTTTAAATTTATATTGTGTTATTCCAAGGTTCTATCCCTTATATAGCTCTCATAACCCTATAACCAAGATTTAATGTTGTTACTATGTGTGGGATCAACCTTTCAAGGACAAGGATTACTTGGTTTCTCCTCGGATCGTACATGATTATATTATATGGATGTGTCAACATTGTTCTTAGTTTACAAGACAAAACTAAAATGGTATTATATTTATACCCATCCATATTAGGTTGATAAGTTTATGATCATCCTTGTGACCAAAGGGAACCATGGGCTCCATGTGGTTACTCTTTATTCAAAACTTTTATATTATATCTGAAAACTATTAGATATTATTTACATTGTATGGATTTTTATTCTAATCCATTAGTGGTGACCTACTGAGTGTCACATATAACATATTCCAGATGTTGTTGGGTACCTAGATAGACTTTACAAATGCAGCTAGAGATAAAGGTAATCAACCATGAAAAGATCCTTAATCTCTTGGGGGTTTAGTAGTGTATGACATACCCAATTCTGGGGATTCTCAAGGATATAGTTCTACTATTTTGATCCTTTACATAATGATGATTTTTTTGTATTCCTACAACAATGTATGAATGATTGTTTTGTATATACAAGGATTAATTTGTGAATGATACTACTTATTTATAAGACCATTTATTATTGTATAGATGATTATTTCTTTTCCCAGTATTGTTCTATTGTTTCATTATGTAATTTCTTCTACATTATCTATTATTACAAACATTGGTATCCAGTGTAATAAAGAGGGTATAATTTCTTCACTATACCACAATAGATATTCAATTATTATAGGAATAAATTTCAATATAGGGATCTATAATATGAGACATGTGTCTAATGGGGTTCAGTTACTTATGAGTGAATAGAGTTAGGATGTCACAATTTATGTAAAATTCAAATTTATATTTCACTCACAAAGATAATAATTTAAAAGGAAAGTTAGTGGTTTTTAATAAAATTATATGAAGAAAGAATATCCAATAATGGATCCTTGAGATGACATAAATTTTATCTTATTTAAGTGATGATATAATGATAAAACATTGGAATATAAAAGGAAAAAAACTTTTTTATTATATTAAAAACACCATTGTCAAAACTCATACTATAAGAAGTGTTGAAAAAATATATTTAAATCAATATTTTTTTTTCAAATTGAGGTAGAGAATTTAACATATAAAAAAATATTATAGTGGATGAAACCCTAAATTGAGGAATATGTTGATGAAGATACAATATAAATCAAAGAAATAAGATTTTATTTATCGAAACCTGTTACGGGAAACATAACCGTTGAAGTGAGAAGTATTTAAAAAAATGGTTTTATGTATAAGTAATGTAAAAAATAAAATAACATATAATATAGTAAATCGATAGAATATACATAAATTATATGTACAATATGATGATCATAACAATATTAAGGAGTATTTCGTATCCGAAAGGCTTTACAAATGCAGTAACAATTTGGTGGGAATCCATTTGATGAAAAGGAAAGGAGTTGGATTATAATTTCACATGAATAATAGAACATTATGATTAATATACATACATCTGATGTGAAGACAAAATTATAATGAAAACATGGTGAATGACATAAACGTGTCTCAAAGAAATATATTTTGATACAATGAACCATTACAACGTGAGTAACATTTTAATGAAAACCTCCTAAAAGATAGGGATTGCCATGCAATTTATAATATATAGATTAAAACATAATTCATTATATGATATATTAATTATGAAATATATATACTACATAAATGAAATTATGTGAATAATACCAAAATGTCCAAAGAGGGGAATTTGGGATTAAAACCCTTACCTCAGTCCAGATTTATTCTGAAAATTCTCCAACTATCTTGAGAAAATAAATTATGTTTAGTAAATAACTAATCAATAAAATTATTAATAACTACAACCATTTTTAATCTTCATCAATAATCTTAATGACCCCACACATTTATTATTTAGTTTTCTCCATTTTTAAGAGTATGTGTAAGTAATATTTTTCCCTTTTAGCTATTTTTGTAAATTGTAGGATAAAATCTATTATTTTCAAAAAGTCTATTTTTCTTATCTCATATAACGAACATGAAATTATGTTCCAATTTATTTAATAAATACATGATCTCTTTTCATTGACGTTTTAATTATGATTAATGAGATTGAAATCTACGATGACCATATTTTGGTGATTCTTAATGAATGAAGATTTATTTCATAATTATTGAGTTAAATGTTGATATAACCATAACAGAAAAATAATATAAATACTTATATCATATTATTCAAATAAATTAGTTCTTAAATTCATCCTTGATATTATTGAATAGTATTGTTCAAGTTGGTGGTTAAATTGACCCAAACATGTACTATCCATGAGTATGTGGTTATTATGTTGTGGTTTTGTTTTAATATCATTACACCCAAATAATAATGATGTTATTTATTATTTATTATCATAAAATATCCTAATTTTATGTTATTAAAATAAGAATTAATTGATTTTAAAATATTAAATAATATTATTAAGATGATTTTTCTCTCAGTACGCTTGTTTTAAATGATTGAAATAGTAATGATCGTGTATAATTATATCATTAATTGGTTCACTAACATAAAATACAATAAACATAATTATACAATAAAAAGAAGATTTATTCATCAAAACAATTCTTAAAACTATCCATAAATTCTAGTAGTGAAAAAAATATATTGAAATCAATCTTTCCATGGATGAGGGAGTCCACAAGTATGCATGGACGATGATTTTGTTTTCTGACAATGGGAGAAATGTATAAATTTTTTTACTATTTAAGAATAAAAAATATGTTATAAATTTCATAGTTATATATTATGTTTCTTAATGGGGATATAATTTTAATTCAGTGAAGGAAAATTAAGCATGTTTTATTGTGGGGGAGGTAGTATTCACAACACATGATTAATATATCACATTTCATAACAGAGAAGGTGAGTGTGGTTCATTATTTTACAATAATTATAATAGAATAAAATTATACTAATTATATATATGTTATCATTTTAATATTGTGAAATGAAAATTGTTGAAGAATGAAAAAAACACAAATAGAAATGAGGGTATATCGGTTATAATATATACCATACTACAGAAGTTATATCATTTGTGAAGGGTGTTAACCCATTGATATATGTTTATTTAAGTAGAATAAAACAAATTTACAGTGCATAAGAATTTTTAGGATTGGATTTGGTATAGTTACGGTCACACTAATGGGGTTTTGGTGTGATATGAAATGAGGAGAGGAGAGATTATTTTATAAATGAATGGGGATAAAAAAATTTTGAATGTTCCAAAACATTTTAAATAATGTAAATTAAATATCAATTCATATGGATCTAAAATTTATAAATATTGGAGAGTGGAATGGATAAGGTTTAGAATGTCCAAAACCACCCATTGTAACATATGTTTTAATTATTTTTATGACTTTTAATTTTAGATTATTTACTTTTAAAATGATAGATTTTCCATGGTAAATATTTTTCTACCAAAGAAAAATTATTTTTTATTTAAAAATATGAAATGGAATATATCACATAATTTAAACTAACTAATACCAAATTTTAAATGAATTTTTTAATATTAACATTCTAAAACTGATAAAAAAGTATTCGTCAAATACAAAATGGATAATATATTTAATTATTATTTTTTAAAAATATATGTTATTTTCTAAAATTCCCAATATAGTTTTTTAACTATGTAAAATTTATAAAATAAAAAAGTTTATAATAAAAAACAAAAATTTTCTTATAAAATGGTTTCGTAAAATTCCAAATCATTTTTATATACTAGTAATTTCATAAAAATCAATTTTTTGTAAAATATATATATTTATATATTCAAAAAAAATTAAACTTTATTAGAAGAAGAATATTGATATAATATTAATATGATAAATCATAAAAATATCATTTTTTAAAATTATATTTTTAAATATAATTTTTTTTTACTTTAAACAAATACTAGATATTACTATAAATAAATTGTATAAGAAAATATTTTTTTAGAATATTGACCATTATAATTAAAATTTTCATGTATTTACTACTTAATTATAATTAACCTATTATTAATAACAAATATATTTCATCTTCAATAATAGAAATTGTTTGAAATATAAAAGTAAAATTTAGTAGAATGTTAATATTGAGAAAAATACATTTCTTTGCATAAGATAATCCCATTAGCTATTATTTATATACAAATTGAATTTTTTTCATAACAAAAGGTTCCATTAATTTTTTTTAATACTTCATAATAAAGTTACTTATATCCATTTCTTATAATTAAATAGATATGTCTTGATGATAATACTTAAATATTTATATCTTATCTAAATTTATCATGGATTCGTTTAAGTTCATTGCTGTGTTGGGGGATTTTTATCAAACATATTGACTTATTTAATGGAACACATATATTAAAATATTAGGGTGCGAAATTATACCCATTTAAATAAAATTTTTCTTAAATATTTCTAACTACTCATTAAAGGTAATAGGTGATGGAATTCATATCATAATCATTATTAATTGTAAAACCTCTAATATTAAATATAAATTACTTTATTAGGATATATAATGTTACATATTCTACTCAATCAACATTAATAATTCATAAAGTTATATACGATTGTATATATCTACCAAAATAGTTAATTATCAATAACATTCTTTTTTTAAAACCATTTGAATATCTAAGTCATTTATCCAAAATGAGATTACATATTCTTCCAAAAAATAATTCCAAATTCAACCATAGATTTTATTAAACATATGTTCATAAGTTAATAAATGATTCTATATGTATCATACTACAAAAATATATATATAAATCATCAAAAATATCAGGGACTTATTTCAATTTATATCAATAATAAATTCCAAGGATAATAATAATATTATACTTACTTTTTCCTAAATCAATCAAACCATTATTACCTCAATATAAGAATATTTTAAACCTATGATTTATCCATACCTCAATAATATGTTCTTTATTAGTTATCACAAAAAATATAACCATGTAATATAATAATTTTCCATTTTTAGTGATACCATTTAATATATGATTCCAAAAATTTAAATAACTTCTGATGAAAAATCCATAAATTCTTCTCATAATCCTCCCAAATTTTAGAGTGTATTGGAATATCATTGATAAATATCAATCACAAATGAAAATAGTTTTTATCAGAAATAAAAAAATTAAATTTAGATATGTAACTAACTACCTTAAATAAGGTAAGGAAACTAACATTTTTTCCATAATAATATGCATATAAAACATTATCAACCTTTTAGGAATGCTTACTTATTCAATTAGAAGACATACATGTATATAAAAAAAATACATTTCTTGGATTCATATTTTGGATTCTTGTACAACTTGAAACTAAAATGATATTGGTAATGATAATATCGAAGATATGATCATGAAAAAATTATCCCAAATATGGATTCCCCTAAAACACATTCTTTATCATATGATGTATTGTTATCAACATTTCAATCTCTTTGTCCAATAATTAGCGATCCATGGTAATTTTTTATTAGGTTCTGTAACCTAATATTTCAAAATCATTGTTAAATTATGAAATAACTATAATTTATTACAAAAACAATTCATTACTAGGAACAAAATAGAGGATATTATAATTTTTAGTATCTATGAAATTAGGAACATATACCAAAAAACCAAAAAAATTATTCTAATTCACATAAAAGAATTCTTCTTGGGTTCAACCAAAGTTACATTTATATTATCTCATTTCCTTGGAGCATAAATAAAAGGAAATGGGTAAGGATTGTTCTATGCAAAGGAATAATCAAGGGATACATTTATCATGTGATCCTGAGGCATAAAGATTAAGAATATGTGTAATTAAAATATATAATGAACAAGAGAAAACAAATAATACCATAATAAACTGTTCAAGTGTCACAACATATAAATTTGGATATAATATAAAAATTTATCATTAATATGCATATCACCATGGTTTATCAAAAAATTTTCAGAAATTTAGAATACAATGGTTATTCACCAATGTATCTTAAAACATGTCTTATATTGTGATTTATTTTTTTGCAGTGTCATAAATGAAGAATCCAATAGTTATTCACCAATGTATCTTAAAACATGTAATATAATGTTATTTAGTTATTTAATCAATGAATTGTAGATATACCAAGGAATGATATTCATATATATTAATTTCATGTCATTCAAATTGCCTATAAAAAATCATTTTATTAACAACTCAAGGAGAATAAATTATATAATTCATATAAATGAAATGAGTACATATGTCCTCAAAGGCATAACCATACCATCATTTTTAGAGTAAGAAAATGTAATGTGAGTTTATATTATTTAAATACATGGAAAAATATATTATATTAACATTTAGGTGAATTTGTATGTATAAACAAATAGTATGGGGATTCACGATATAATACTTTCTTATGTAAAAAGAGGAATTTGAAAAGAAAAGTCGGCAACATGATGGGTATGAAACATAGATTTTGAAAATACTAAAATGAGAGATAAATAATTTATTATGTTGATAAAAAATTAATTTAAATTATGTTTATGATCAAAATATTAATAACAATTTTATTAAAACATTTAGAATATAAATAGAAAAATAATTATGTGAATGGAAAAGAATATGATGAGAATTACCTTACCTTGTAGAGTTGCTCATTATTATTGAGAATGAAATCATTGGGGAAGAACGATACATTGGGGATTCTAATTGGGATGAAAATAGTGAGAATATAATTTAAGATGGATTAGGGTTGAAGTGGAATGGTAAAATTTCAAGGTATTTATAGAAAATGTGGTCAAATTGTTTAATAATTTCCAAATAAAGTTATTAGAAATATACAATGTGTAAAATGAAAATCCATTGAATTACCGATGGGCATTTTTCACTATTTTGGGAATTTTTGTCACGTTTTATGAAATTAAAATAAATTAAAACTATAAAACATTTGTTATTCATTTTTGGACACGAGAGTGTAAATCTTCCACAAAATAATGCATAGAAATCAATAAAACTATTTTGGACATTGGAAAGCCATATATAGGGATGTAAATTTATTAAAATATATTTCTTATACTAATTATTAATATAATGTCATATTTTATGATATTTATTTTATTAACTTAATATATAAATTAATATGAAAAATATGAATCCATAAAACATATAACAAACCCAAAACTGTATATTTTCAATTCACAAAATAAATATATTATCATTTAAAATTTTTTAAAAAATAAATGCAACCTAATTTAAATGTTCTAATATGAAATATAATATTTTAATTATGAAAATATTTCTAAAAATATGAGAATTTTAACTTTTAAATATAAAAATTCTCTCATGTTTGAAAAATAGTTGTTTTTAAGACAATCAAATTTATGAAACTTAGAAAAAATTACTAGTAAATTATAAAATTATTTTATTGTTTCTATTTAAATAATTTCATTTTAAAATATTTTTTAATAAAAAAAAATAAAAATAATAAATGAGTTTATTTTAAGATATTACATATTTTCTAGAATACACTATTATGTTTTATATGTGTACAATAATTAATTTATGAAATTGGTATTACTTAAAAATATTTATAAAGAAATAATATATTATTTAAAATCATATTCTTGGAATAACCCTTTTATTTATACAAATAAAATCACAATTTATGTAACTACATCCTCAACATGTAATCCCTTATTACTCCCATGTTTAACTTGAGGGTATGGTGGCAATGTAAGTAGTTTCCTGGGTGGACTAGCTAATGTCGACCGAGTGGTAATCTCCAATAACTTGAACATATATATTTGGATTTTTTTTTAAATCCAATCCTTTTGAATCTATTCTTGGGATTTTTCAAGGGTAAACCATAGTGATGCTTTCTACCTCCCATGTTTTGACATATGTGTTTCATATGACATTCCTTAAATGACTTATCCCATCATTTCTCCAATTGGAATTAATTATATTTTATCATGAACACTTGTACAAAATATTTATAATGGTAGCAATATTAACGATCAGTATAGTTACCAATGCTCAAATAGACCAATTATTATATCAATCGGCGGTCATATTACTATTCCAATAGTCACATTGCTCTCTAAAAATAACCCTTCATTCCTTCACTCAAAATTCACTACAATTAACCTTGGAGTTATTTTTAAATTATATATTAATTTGATTAGTCTACAAATATTTTGTATAATTTATATAGTGATGTCCATGGGGGAGATGATTCTGTAATATTTGGCCAATCCATATATTCCGATTTTATATTTTATATTTACTTTTCTTCTTATTGTTATGATTTTAATCTCAATTTGATTCAATTTTGTAAATAAAACTAATAGTTATTAATGAGGTAATGTTTTTTGGATATTATATATTCTATAAATTTATTATATTATAAAATATAGACCACATTTTTTATTAAAGTAAATGTAAAATAAAAAAGCATTGTCCATTACAATGTTCCCCCATTTATAATGTTCATCTATGAATTTTTATCCCATATTCTCAGTTGGGAATATGTTAGGTTACCTATATTTCAATTTTTCCTCTGTTTCCCATGTCACCTCTTCATAAATATGGTTCTTCCCCAACTCTTTATCAAGGTGAGTTATTTTATTGTGTAGAATTTTGTCTACATTGTTTAATATGTCCACTGGATTCTCCTCATAAGATACATATTGTTCATGTTATAGCACCACCAAATTTAGTACTAGTGAGGGATCTTTTATTCAGTTCCTTAAGATAAATAAGTTTAATACATCATGAATATGATAAATATTTGGTGGAATTTATAGCTGATAGGCCACTGTTCCTATGCGATCATGGATTTCAAACTGGGAAATGTAACTTGGGTAACCATCCCTTTCTTAACAAATAGCATAAATATATTTTATGGTGATATATGAATGAAACATTTTGACACCAGAATCATACTTCATGTCCATTTGATCTGTGTGAACAATTATATTCTTCCAACTATGAGTACCATTTATATATTTTTTGATCAAATGAATTTTTTTGTCATCTCTCGTAAAAGAACAGACACATGTATCTTTCCCTCACCAACATCATCCTAATAAGTATGAGTTCTATATCACTTATCATATAAATATTCATAGGGTTCCATTTTAATACTTTAATGGAGTCTATTTTTTAGGATAACTTATCTAATTTTTGGTGTTGATCCCATCCACCTTCAAATTCAAATTATTATGTTTGCAAACTATCTGAAAGTGTTTAAACAACACTTTCATATTAGAAATTACTTTGGGGTTATATGATATATATTTAATTAAGTATTCATATAATTTTGAAGAACTATCCAAAATATATATGTTAACCTCATATCATGATCAAAAGTGATTGAATGGGTAACCCCATGAAGCGTCCCCACATCATTTATATATTTCCTAGAAATATGATGAGAGAGAAATCTACCCAAATAGAAATGAAATGAGAAGCCCCGATGAGTCAACCAACTATCCCCATATCACATTGATTCATTTATATTTTCTTTGCAGACTTGTGATGAATACCACTGTGATATTGTCCCACATCCATGTTGGTATTGGTAGTGTTTTCAATACACCTTTAGGAAGTTGTTTCTCTTCCATTAAATATTTACACACCAAGAACCTTAGAATGTAGTCAGAAATTTCCCTCTTATTATTATCCCACCAATAATTATCATGATGGTCCATATAAATTTTAGTTCCTTTAATATATATTGATAATATTTGAGATACGAGATTCATTTGTAAGATGCTTCTTTATCTCAGGGATAGTTGGGACACATATCCTTGGGTAAAAATTTAGTACATATTATAGATCAATATTAAACATAATAAACATCCATATATTCATATCCTCTATATTATTTTTTATCCAAGGATATTATCATTGGTATCTCTTGATTTTATCTAGTAATGATGTAGAGGATTCATTTGAGATTGGATTGATTATTTCCCATCCCTTATGATTCCCATGTAAAACCTTACTACATCATTGATCAATGGATCTCCTTGAATCCTCCTCATTTCTAGCACAATAAGGTCTTTCCGACGTAATGAATTAGTGAATTTATTTGATATTCCTTGGTTATAATGAATTAAATAGTCATTATCATTAAGAATCTCAAACCATATCCTTCGAGTCATGTTAAATTACATTTGAGTGAATATAAACAAGAAAATCTTGTGGTCTGTACATATATCACATTTCTACCCATTAAGATAGTGCCTCCATATCTTTAGGGATGAAATAACTACAGATAACTCCATGTCATGTGTTGTATAATTTTTCTCATGAGTCCTTAACTTTCAATATGCATAAGTGATCTCCATATCATTTTACATTAATAAACATCGAAGCGCTTTCAGAGATGAATCATTATAAATATCAAATCATTCTATGACAGAGGTTAGTGTTAATATTAGATTATTAAAAAATCACTTCATTAATTCATAGAACCTTCCTTCACACATTTATATCCATATTAACATAGATACTTTTTGAGTTAACCTGGCTAGTAAATTAGAAATTCATGAATTGTTTCTCACAAAAATCATATTTTATCCATATAACCTAAGGAAAATTTTAATTTAAAATACTATTGTAGGATGATAACACTCATCTACAACCATTGTATTTATAGGGTAAATTGATATTATTCCATTAGTTATAATGTTCCCCAAAAATTAAACATGTTATATATATAATTCACATTTTGATGAATAATACAAATAGCTTCCCCTTCTTTATATATTTTTCAATATAACACTTCGATGATCGTAAGGCTCCTCATTTTTTTAAAAAATAAAAATATATCATCGATAAAAACTACCATGAATATATCATGGTATTCCTAAAAGACTCAATTAATCATATCTATAAATATAGAAGGATAATTAGGAAATTCAAAGGGAATACCAACAAACTCATAATTTGAATTCCTTGTTTAGATGGTAGTATTTGGAATATCTTCAGTACTCACTCATAATTAATGACTCCCTCATTAAAGGAAAATATTTGTGATGAGTCGAGTCCCACAAAGATGTGAAAATAAATCACCAATTCTTGGGAGAGGGTAACTCATATTCACTATGACCACTTTATGTTCTATACAATCAATAGAAAGTTGCATTGATCCAACCCAATTCTTAGCAATGTGAATAGTTTCTCTTCAAGGAGACAAAATTGGTTAGAAAAATATGTTCTACAAAAGATATTAAAGTTGTTTCTTTGATTCCTTTAACAAAAAACCTTCCATTTTATTATGGGTCTTCAATATTAGTTTTGATATAGGGTTAAGTTAAATAGAGAACTATAACTTTGTTTATGGGGGACGTTCAGGTAACTCTTCTAGACATATGGAAATTTATTCTTGAATTATGGGTAAATTTTATATCATTGTACTATCATCTTCATCTCCCTCTTTAGAAATCATCTCCATAAATAATGTCTTGGGTGTTTCTTATATGCAAATATCTAGAGGAGATATATCCCCATAATAAATAACTATTGGCGTTCTATTAAAAACTAATGAAATTTATAATCCCTTGATATTGATCTTAGAATTATATTTTTAGATCTATTCCAACCCTAGAATATTGTTGAATTTTACCATGGTAACTACTACTTGATTTATACTCACAAAATTTAACACTATAGTTTTTTTACATTGTTGATGCTATGTAAATACCTCCTAGAGTTTGTATTGATAACTCTACATCTAGAAACATTGTGATTTATTCTATGTTCTTTTCAAACTTGATTGAAATAAAGGAGTCCATAGAACTTGAATCAAACAATCTACATACTAGGTTTGATAGAACACTGACTGTACCTATCACTAAATCATTTGGATCCACCACTTAAGATGAATTAAATGAAATTCCCCACATTTCTACATTTTCCAGTGATGTGGATGAAGGTTGTTTCACTCTATTATCTTCTAATTTTGACATTTCTTTGGAAATTTCCCAAGCTTACCACTCTTAAAGCATTAAAATTCAAGATGGGCCTATACCATCATCCATTTTTCTTTAGTTTTGAAAATTTAAGGGTTCACCTCACCATGATAGTTTTGATATATATCCCTATCTATTCAATAGTTGAAAAAAATTACACTACTATATAAGTAGTTCCTTGAAATATTCATCCTACATTTTTTTCATGTTGAATGTTTAAATTTATTTAATTCTATTTTTTGATCACCATTATTCCCTGAGATTGACTCCATTTCTACATTTTTTTTACTCAAACTCTGTGACCATGTGTCCCTATAAACTCAAATTCAACCTTTATAGAATTCTACACTATCTCCTCATAGATTTTTTTATTTTAATTTTATAAATTCCTCTACATATAGGGTGATATTTCACTACATAATCTATCAACCATCCACTTAAGATACATAAAAGAGCTAATGGTGTATTGAGAATTTCATGTATTTATTTTTTCATTGCATCCCACTGATTCCTTTTCCTTTTGGTTCCTCTCTAGAAATTCATTCTCAATTTGTTTTGCATCAAACATAGTAAATATTTACTGAAAAGATTCCCATGATCTCTTCCCACACCATATCATCTATATTGCTTCTTAGGATCATGTTTTTAATATTTTTCCACCATTGATCAACTTCTACTTCTTAGTGGTATACATCCATGGTGTATTTATCTACCAATAAATAATGGCGTATAGAGAAAATACTTTTAATAGAGTTAATCCATTGTTCAACAATCAATTGATCGGTATATCATAAAAAATAAGCTGGTTTTTGATGAATGAAGGACTTGACAACAAGTTGTTCACTTCATGGAGAATCATCTCACTCAACATGAATCAAGTTACTATACCTAAATATAGATATTTTATTCATCATCGTTATGATATTTTCTATTACAGTTTCCATCATGTAATGAATTTTTTCAGTGAATTATTCATTACACTCATCATTTATCCACTTCCTCATATTTTCCAATATTTTTCGAACAAAATAAGACATTACAGAAAAACATGTTAATTTTAAGAATATTATAATTCTATAGGGAGTTTTTCTGTTAAAAAAACATGCATAAATATGTTATTAGTTAATTTCCTATGATAAGAAATACATTTTTATGTATCCTTCATAATGATTCAAAAAAAATCTTCTGATTAAGAAAACATATCCCACAATAGTGGTAAGAAAGGAATGTAGAAAGGCATGTTTTCATTCACCATTTCCCAATCAATTATTTCTCAATACTGTATTTTTGGGTTTGTTTACCCAAGGAACATATGTGATAGAGCCACATCCACTTGTAGTATCAAGAATGGGATTTCATTTGATGTATACCACTTTCTTAATAAATTACCTAGATTTGTGATTTTTTTCATGTAGATAGACTTATCCCTAGGGTTATAACTTAATATTTCAAGTCCTAATTTCAATAAATAACTAAACCATCTACTGATAAAAACTATGAAATCTTTCTTTTCTATTAGATAAAAAATTCATTACATGAAGAAAATACAAGATAATTTAAAGATTTATTTCTTAGAAACTATGAACATGACACAATAAAAAAATACATGTAATCCAATTCATTGTATTATTCATCGATGAACCACAAGATAAATTAATATAATATCATATAGTGGGGACATACATTAAATTAGTAGGGTGATCATGAAACCTAGTAATAGAATAAGAAACAGATATATTTATACTGTGAACATGAGTCCTAAAAAATAAAATAGTGTTGAATAAAAATATAGAATAAATAATACAACATGATGAATACGATAACAAAAATAATATATATAATAACATGGAAATGTGGGTGTAATAAAAAAGTGTATTCATATGTTTATTTCCATGGTTTATCACCATGGTGTTATAAATGAAAATTACCTTAATTACTCACCATGCCATAATAAAAACAGATCACCTCTATAGATAAAATTATTTACCCAATTCATTAGAGTGGTATGATGGAATAACCTTTAAATGAATTAATCTATTGTAATCCACATTGATCATTGTTTCTGATGCTTTTTAGTAGGGTGCACACCATTTGAGGGGACACAGGTATGTTGCCCCACATTCCCACATTCCAATGGCTGGTGATATTCATCACCTCTTTGGAGATGTATACTACTTGATCAATATGGGATAATGGGACGTTGGTCTCTCCTTCTATAGACCCCTCATTGGAATTTATCGCACTGTCAAGGTCTCCCTCAATTATTGACACATTGTTCATGAAACTCTTATGGGTTCCATCTCTTGTTGGACACTTGTTAATTACATTTCTTCCATTATGACATTCTAAAGGGTGAAGTCGAGGTCAAAACTATCGGGTAGCTAAGTAGTCACATTGGGAAATTTTGGCATGTCTGGATGCTAGAACATCTGTACACCTGAGATCTACCTTTTGAGAGTAAATATATAGGGGGAAGAAGCCTGAGGAACCCCACATTGAATGTGGGGAATATTATGTTATAGGCATCACTCTGATGTTGTACATGGTTTACCATGAATAACACGTGGTATGCAATGCGTGTATTGACTGGTATAGATAGATCATACTGATCAGAACACTGATGATATTTGATCTGATTGATACATCCCTTGTTGGGAGAACCTTGAAGTTTTACCTATTGTATGGACCAAAATGCCCAATGAGGATGGACCTAGAATGTTGTGTCCACAAAATGGATGACTTCCCACCATCAAGGATGATCTGGACATCACAAGGGATGGATCTTGGATACGAACCCCAAAAACTGGGACACCAAGGTTTACCATTGGATAGAATTAAACCTTAGAGAGGCTTCCTATAAACCATATGTTAAATACTTGGATCAAACACCATGTCATTTGAGAGGGAATGGTTTGGGGCCTACACATGGTTAGCTTCCCCTCTCAAGAGGGGCACTCTTGGTTGTATGGATAAGATGTGTAGGGCTTATGCATGGTTAGCTACTCGAGTGCTATAAAGAGAAATGGGATGAATGTTTACGGCATGGTTAGCGACATGAATTTATAGCGTGATCCCATCAGGATTTGGCGTATCAAGAAGTATCCAGGATGGACGGTGGATGATTGGGTGATGTTTGTGGAATGAGTGAGGTGGAACTGATGTGAAAGTGATAGAGTTGGGCTTGAACCTCAAGGAGGATTCATACATATCCATTTGTATGGTAATCAAAGACCACATAGTTTAGGAAGGACTGTTGAGACACCAAAGGAGGTGGCCCATGAGAATATAACACATGGATAAGGACCCAAATGAATTAAAACCAATGAGTTGGGGAATGATCTTCTCGATACACAAACGCTCGATATAGAGACCATGATGGAATGTGGGTTATTATTATAAAACTTGAGGAGGATTCTTCCGTACCCTGTAAGAAATGTAGGGATCAATGTCCCCGTAGTCCAGGTTAGGGGAATTGAATCAGGGCGTAGATAAATGATAGTGACCTGAAATCCTTCCAAGAGATAACCTATGGCCAGCTACCCTTTTCCAGAGGATCCCTATTTGTTAGAGTATGGTGAGGTGTGTGGGACTTATAAAAGGATACCTTCCCATGTGGATCCAAACAAAACAATGGATGGATCCGAGATATGTGTCCAAAAAATGAAGATGTCACATCATAAGGGTACATCCCGATAAGGGTGCACAAAGGTTACCATTGGTTTTGATTTAACCTCAAAAGGCATCCTAGAAACTCAAGAGGGACAAACACCCATTTAGTTCAGTGGGTCAATTTTAATGAAATGTAGGATGATTGATCTAGGAAATAATAGTTGAGACAAATGGATTATGGGGATTGATCAACATGATCCTCATAGACATTTCCTACGTAAGCTGTTTAGAGGATCAGGATGAAATTCTACATATTTTGTTAGTGAAGGGGGAATGGGGCTTACGCATGGAAAGTGGACCAAAGTTGTTATAGGTCTTATGAGTGGTTTGAATCACATAGAGGATTTTGTGGTTTCCTTTTACTCTAAGCCCATGTGAGTAATGATCTATGTGAGAAACAATAGGTAACAGCATACCACACATTTGTGTCGTGAATGGTCCAACCATGAGAGATAGTGAGGGGTTGACACATGGCTAGCTGCCTAGGGAAATATATATTGTGACATACTCTAGAAAGGAATTCATTAAAGGTGGTTTGGGGATTACATGGTGATTTCTAGAGGCACACATCATGACAAAGAATAAAGGTTGTGAGTGAGGGTGGACAAAATGGTGGGTAAAATAATGTTCCTAGTCTCATCCTCTCTCTAGACATCCCAAAATCATCATGTATGAAAGAAAATATAGTTTAAAATCATTTTTTGAGGAAATTGGTACATAGTATTTTAATATCGTTCATCTCAGAGGATGAGGACTCACTCCTCACCACTAGGACATACATATCAAGTACCAACTTACGCTATGGGAGGGGAAGTCGAAATCAATGCCCGAATACAATAGGGTAGAGGAATGGTCTATTGAAGGCCCCATTTTAGTGTATCTACGAAAAGAAGAAATATATTTTAGGGTAAATATGAGAAAACCATAAGGAAATGAAATGAAACATGAATCCCCACTTAGGTAACCATGAAGTTAATGTGCATTATCCTAATGGGATATGTGAAGGAAATTCACACAAGATAAGGATTTTACATAGAAGAGGAACTTGAACATGGTTCATTTGAGTAAGAAAAACCCATGGTGTCCTATGGAAGGGGGAACACAAGATTAGTGAATGAACACAAGATAAAAGGGTTTGCAGTAGATTGGATACATGTGTGAAAGATGGAAGGGTTCATGCAACCTAGTTATTACACAAGGCCAAGACTTCATCACAAGATGTGTCTTTTGCACACAATTTACATAGGTGAAAAGGGAACTATGTGAGGGTTATTCCCTTACAGTCCCACATAAAGGTGGAACCATGGGGGACCTATCATGTAAGATCCTATACCCTGAATCCCTAAATTTTTCATGGCTATGAAAGGGGTCCTTTCACACGTATGGGTTTGATTGTTCGTCTTCCAATGGATTATCTTGAAGGTAGGAGGGAATCCATCTATTTATATGAGAAAATATCAATGGCGGCATATAAGGAGGACCAAGAAGAAGAATCAACTTGAAATAACTTTGGACAAACATGTGTCTTGAACATATCACTCCTTCTTATGCATTGGTCAAATATTCATTATGCATCTATCTTGGCTATTTCTATGGTTTCAGATCGTAAGAAC
This sequence comes from Viscum album, assembly GCA_963277665.1. Lineage (NCBI taxonomy): Eukaryota > Viridiplantae > Streptophyta > Magnoliopsida > Santalales > Viscaceae > Viscum > Viscum album. Next base: position 1,927,788,688 of record OY728152.1, on the reverse strand, counting down.
CATATTGATGTCGCATTGAGAATGAAAGAGACTTGCACAACGATTTATTTCTTGTATGGTCCTTCTAAATCTTCCCACGTAGATCCTTTTGGATCATTGGGATCATCCACTAAGTAAAATAATGCCTTAGGGTTCCTCAAATTTTCCAAAATACGGACTCCTGTAGAATTTGGGACCAAGAAATCCCCCCTACTAATTTGAGCTGAAAGGGGACCAGAAGGACAAGTTATGAGGGAAATGATAAGCATGACTATTATTTAATGGTGGTGTGCACAAAAGGGAGGAACCAACTCACATGATGTCTTATTCATGTGTGAAATAATAGGTCTTCCCCTATAAAAATTTGCGGTGCCAAAGTCAGTGTACATTGAATTTGTGTACGATAGGTGATTTTCTATCATAACCATAATTTGACCATTTCTGTTTGGAAGAAACAAAATCTATTTCTTCCTTGCATGATGCTATCATATCTTTTGTGTGGCTATAGTATCCCTTGTGTACTTATCTTGGTCAGATTTTTCCACACCCAACATTCAATAACTTGTGAAATTGGATGCTTTTAATGCCAAACCTCAATATTTCACACTAACCCTTTGGTTTATTCAAAGCATGAAATAGATGGTCATTGAATATACGGTTATGATAAGGGAGGCCGTTTCAACTACAATGAGGGATGGGATGATGGAAAACCATCAAATTCGTCACATGATATGTGTATTATCAGAAAATAAGATGCTCTTATGAATGCAGAAACTGGCTTGGAAGAGATATTTCCTATGTTATAGCCCCCCAGTATGGAACCTAGAAATTAAGGATGATGTGTTGATTTTGATAATTGAGACTGACGCACCATGGTAAGGGGTTCCACATGACGAAGGGATTTAATGGTTCAACATCAAAAACAATGGTCACCCAACCAGAGAGACTCGGTATATGGTTGTTTACAACCTGAACCTGAAAAGAAGGATTGTTATGGTGGGTGAACCTGTCACTAAGGACTTTCCCTCGAACTATGCGAGGACTTTCCGAGGAAGTATCACATGGTGAGAAAAAGGTATTCCAAGAGGATATATACTTGAGGTCTGAGGGAAATTTAACATGTAGACATGTGTGTACTAGTTATTACAAACATTTGGGGATTTTGGGGTAGATTTTCAGCACATTGGGCTATTTGAAGTTGTGTGGACAACACAGTTTCAATTCTGCCTCGCAGTGGACCTATTACCAAAGATGTTCGTCCAGTGGTCTCTAGATACCAATACATTCCATATCCACCATGGAGAGGTTTTCATCAACTGTTGGGACATCCATTTAATTAGACTAATCAATCTAGAAGGGTTCCTGTCTAATGAGTTCCTACCATTAGATAATGTATGGGAAGACAGGAAACGAAACCCCATTCTAACATATCATCTATTGTATCTTGGAGAGGATAGACTAGAGATCAAATACATTCTGAAGGAAATATCATACCCAACATGGTTCAATAGTTTTCTCTAGAGTTACATGAACTTGAGGATGCTCAAATGAGGGAAGATGTGCCCGAAACCTTATAGAGGGGAAAAGCAAGGTCGTATTGGGTGGGCATGGAGTTAGGTGAATACAAATAATGAGGTTTTTTGTGAAATAAATATGGTAATTGAATGTATGATACAATTGTTTCATAGATTCATTTATTAGTGGTCGGATTCTTGAAATGATAGAGACATGGATGAGAGTTCATTCGAGAACACTTATAATGGTTGAGATCATGGAAGCCCACTATAGGGACAATGCAGGGGTGCCTCTTTTAGTCAGGATATATAGAATTATAGGGAAAATTTTCATAGGTGGTATGACTTGGAGAATCTGTGGCCGGATTGAAATTATTCTTGGATGTGTTGCATCTCATTATTGTGGGTACGCATTCCCAAACTTCATCCAACCTTCAAACAACGACCTAGGACCATCATTAAAGAATATTTCTAATGTCTGACCTATAATGATCAATGAGGAGGGGACCGTTATCTGGCTCTAAAATCAAACAAACATATAAGTTCACCTATTTCATAACCAAGATGACCAGACGGTGGATGACCTACGAGGTCTGTTGGAGAAGAGAGATTATATTTTGAGTAAGAGGGGAAGTGTGCTAGTGGCCACAATTAATTGGAAGATTATCTATGAACCCTATGCACCATCATGGGTTTATATGTAGTTATGGGGAATGTAGTATATTCCCAACAATTCATATAATATAGTTTGGGTAGAGCAACATCCATATATCCTTTTTCAATCATGGATCATGTTCACAACTTCTAGCTTTAGAGAAAAAATACACTCCTACACACCTTGTTGACACCAATATATCATTGGAATATATTGATCAGTGGGTGGAAGAATATATAGAAGTGATTTTGTAGAAGATCATTTAAAAAATCAAGGCATAGAGTGTAGAGTCTGGATGGTGAGAGAGAAGGTGTGGTGCTGCTAAGGAAGCATGATCTGGGGAAAGAAAGGCGCTAGGGCAACATAGGTTGGAACCTCGATGGCATGAGAATCATGAGGTATATTTGTGATTCTTCATTATGAAGGGAGGAGATCTTGTAGATAACCTCATGGTCTAGCTAGGTAATCCCTTGGGAAATATTTTAAATATCACTTATAGCTAACCATTGATGCCATTTTCCCATCCCTATAGTCTCCTTGGAGAACACTTTGATTGGGAATGTCACCTGAAGAGCTGTGGAAGAAAATGGTGCACACAAGGCATGATCTTCTTGACATGGGGCACATTTTGGTGGTAGAAAAGGTGAAATTTCTTCACTAATATACTTTTTTGATAGCCATGGATGCCTGTGAATGCCAATGGGGGATGTGTGAAAGAACCACGTATCTTGGTGAAATTAATGGTTGGCCAAGAGAATGAACCTGAAAAAATGCCACCTGATGATGACGATGATGATGGAGAAGAAAAAGAGTAGAAGGAGGAGGTGGGGGAGGGGGAATTGGATGAGGAAGAATAGGTGATTGAGGATGAGGATCCAGGAAGTGAAGGATCTCATAAGACAATGGCCCATAATAGGAGCCCACGTGAGTGAAGTGAAATCACAGGTTCTAACGAGGAGTTGGCAGAACACCTCACGGTATGTTTTAACAATTATCTCTCTTGGTCCCTTATAAATTCATAAATAGGAACCAGTAAACAAATTTTTCCCTAATTATTGACCCATTGGTAGTGATGATTAGGAGGCTTCCACTAAAGAGGAGAGAATATACTGATGGACGTAGAAAGATGTATCCCTGAATCTTTATCTAGAGATTGGAAAAGTGGAAAACCAACCATGTTTAAAGAGGATAGAGGTGAACTAGTGTGAGGCTCCAAAGTGATGACCTTAGTATCCCAGCAAATTCCTATTTTACATATGGAATCATAACCAATCGTTTAATTAACTAGGGCCTAAGTGATCTCATGTGGTGACAGTTCCTACGGGGACTCATGCAATCTATTTGGAAGCACTTAGCTCCCATTAATCATCATCTTTTTTTGATATAGCCATATCCATTATCTATGGATATAATTGACCAAGATACCCATTATCCATGTGGTAATCACAAAGACTATAATCCTAGAAAATTATTGAGTCTGGGACATCTGTTGGAGATCTTCCGGTGATTGTAACTTCCCATAAGGAACCATACATTTGAATTAATCTAGCCTTTGTACCCAATGAGTGGGATGTGGTGATCAAAGGTGATTCCACTACCAAGGAAGAGGCTAATGCTAGCATAGGAGATGTCACTAATGATTAAATGAGTGAAGATGGACGTACACACATCATACAGCCTAGCTCCTTAGAAAGGATGTCGGAGGAAACCCCTACTCTTGATCTTCTGGCCATATTTCGTGAATTTAGAACTACAAATCCTAATGAGCTATATGATGATGATATAAACAAATAAAAAGATAGTTTTATGATATATATAATGTTAAGAATGTAATAATACACTTCCCCAGTCCTTTAGAGGTATAATAGATGAGCTAAATGGAGTCAGAACCCACCTAGCTACAATTTCTGTATGATGGGGGGGTGGATGCTCGCCATCATCATACAATGATACATGACTATCTTGCTAAGAATATTTAGGTGAGTATATAACACATAGATAATTCATTGTGTGAGATGAAATAAGATAAAATATATAAGAATCATGCAGATGAGCTAGAGATTTGATGTTTTGATGACCAGATGGATAATTGTTCTTCATACATAATGAATCAATCCATTCACATTATAAAATTGAGGACCTAGCTGGTGGAGGCCTAGGAGAAACTAGTGTAAGTGAGCCACGGAATGGGTGAGCTCTGATCCAAGATAGAAAAAAAAATATAATAGAGCTAATGAGATTCACTTTGTGGCTGTCAATGTGGAGAGGGAGCTCTTGAGGTTACAATAGATCTTAGAAGCTACACTCCAGAAAGTGGGGGAATTAAAAAATTCCATCGAAGGGAATGATACTTGAGGGAAATTTTTTGTCTAAACTCATGAAACATATTTTCCTTCATTATTTCTCATAATAAACTAGATTCATGGTTGTATATAATTCTTGTTATGATTATGACATCTCAAACATATATCTGAAGAAACTACTAATCAATCCCTTTGCTCATGTTGGTCATAACCAGTGTGAGAAACAAGGTATGATCACATAATAATCATCATTGGTACTGGAGTGTAGTCTAACCATCAGACACTTTAGGTCTACTATTTTTACTGGCCACCCAATGTATTTTGGCTAATATAGGGAGTTATCGGTGGATAATAGGGTTCCTAGAGAAGCCATTTTTTCTTTCCCATTGTGTGCTAGTGCATGAGTAGGATAATTTCAGAGGCATTAAAATCAATCCAAGAAAGGGGAATGAAATTTTTTAATCATGACATCAAACAATCAATATACAACGATGGTGATATGATGATGGAGGATAATTTTTGGCTATATTTGAAATAGAATGTCCAAATTGTGTTATCCATAAATTGGAAAAACAAACGATGGTCGACCACTGACAAAATTTGAAAACATGGTTCCAAACATGAAATTTCATTTGATGCCTTCTGTAAAATGAAACCATGGTGGTAGGTTAGCTAAATAGGTATTATACTAGGCAATAGGGGGTTCCTTGAATGTGAATGAGGAAGAGTAAGTGTGGGTAATAGAGTTTGGAACATACCTATTTAGCTCACCAACCGCCATGGCTAGAATGGTTAGTGAATGTATGGTTGGACCAAAGGTGGGATGCTTGGGAGTCACTAAGTATCACCGTTTGATGAGAATTAAGAAATAATCATCTCTTAAATCCCAATGTGTTCAGAGACCAACACTAAAGGCAGAAATTCTCTATAAAGAGGAAGATGAAGCATCCCATAATTATCAAGGGAATCCTAAACCTTTTCTTGGTGGGTTTCAATATACTGGCATATGTTGAGGACATTAGCTCTTAATTTAAGGTCATAGAGTTTGGACCATTGGTCTCCTAGTTTATGGTCATAGAGTTTGGACTGTATAGTTTATGTTCGGGCCCATTGAAAAAGTGAATAGGAATCACTATGTATCCGGTAAAGAAGGGAATCAAGTCGCATGTAGTTCCTAAAGGCTGTGAAGTTAAATGTTATTAGGTAAGGACATGAATTGGGATGCAGTATAATAATATATGGATTGGACATTTTCACCCAAAAAGAGAAATGTGTGGTTCCATATATAACCTAACATGAATGAGGACCAAAAAGATCCATACCATAACACACATCCTTAAAAGGGGCACTAAGGGCGAGAAGATGAAAATGAGTAGTTTACCATTCTATGGTTGGATCCAATGATAAGAAGCCTAGATTTTTATATGTTTCTTTAAAGGGAATGAATCAAACGAAATATATTTCAGGGAGTGTTCCTCCATTTAGGCCTGATCCATACACAGAGATAAGATGCATTTATAATATCTTGTTTGTTTGTTTTTGTTGTTGGTGAATTTTCTTTAGAGAACCCATACCAGGACAGAAAGACAGAGTGTCACTGTAGGAATCAAGAAGTATGTAGTCCCAAAAAAGTGACACAAAAAATAACTAGTTCCCATGGAGATGCCTTCTCAATTGAGAACTCCACAATGTTGTGTTGTTTTTCATATTGTGGCAAGGAAAATGTAGTCATATTTTGAGGTTGTACGATAGGAAAAACCATTGAAATGTAATATATTAGGGTTGGTAAAAAATTGCTCAACATTGTACGAGAAGAGATATACCATAGGTTATGATCATGGGACTCAGAAAATAATGTTTCACAACTCTCTACAATGGTATAACCATAGAAAAACTCATAAAACAGTGTGAACCATGCTCAGTGAAGGAAACTAGGAGTGAATCCAGGATTTACCTTTCACATGACAATGTTCAATATTGAAAATAACCTTAGGTTGGAAAAACTTAACAAGGCAAAAATTCCCCCCTCGACATGCACAGATGTGTGGAGGGACAACACTAGGGGTGATGGAAACCCAGTAGAACAAAAGGGCATTAAAATACGAATCACAACATCTAATATTTGGGATACGATGGTGGTAATGTAATGAAGGAGGAAAACTACATAACATATTCTATGAAAAATATCCATATCGTGTAGCTTGGGATGGTAATGTATATGTGATGGTTGATCGGTGACCGTATTTGAAATACCAAACATGTCTAAACATGCAGTTCAAGATCCTCTAGGACATTGGGTCTTAATGGTTGGAGATCCATAAAAATTGGAATCCATACTATTTGGGTGTCCTTTTTTTGGAAGGAAGATAGAGACCCAAATAAATGGAGCGTGTGATGGATCAATGTACTAGGGAAGTTAAACGTCCATCGGTAAGGATGGTGAAAAAGAGTGCTCCCATGGTAAGTACATGGTGTAGCTATTGGAAGCCTGATGTGAATGAGGTAAAAGGAGGTCTCAGCCACACCACAAACTTCTAGAGAAACCAGGGTCAAGAGATCAAAAATATGAAAAGGGTTTACAGTCAAACCATATATGAAAGGTATGGGAGTTCTTATGTATCATATGAGTGAATGAATCAAGGAAAAGATATCTCATAAAGGAAGTCATGGAAATGGAAAACACCAAAAGGGGTGGTATCCTAATAATTGAGACAAATAGATTTAAATATCATTAAAATGTAGACACTAAAAATCTCTGATTAAATTTATAGAGTTCAGACCATAATGTTCCTAGTTTAATGTCTTGTATGTGGGACATGCACGCATAATTTAACATCATGCAACAAGAAAGAATACAATAAGAGATTTTAAGGGAGGTACAATGTGTGGTTTACTGAAAAAGGAAAGATAAATGTAGACTAATGAGGTCATATACCCCACCACATAATTTTGGGAGGAAGGTAATCTTGGAATGGGGAGAAAATGTACGTGATTCTACGGATGGACCCAAGGACACCATGTTTGTGTGACACTACATATCCTACTATGGAGAGAATCAATCCACATATTTTCATGAAGATGGAATAAAAAGTATCTAATACCAAAATGGAAATTTATTCTTGTATGAAGAAATCATAGTGTTGGGTAGTTTATCATCATACACCCCAGATGTAGAGGGAGTAGTTTAACATAATATGATATGGATGTTGGGGGTCTTAGTTTTTGGTCATAGAGCATAGACCCAAGGTGAGTATTTCTAAGAGGAAATGTGTAGTGTGATGCCATAAAACTACCCATTGTGAATGAGGACCAGAAAGATGAAAAAAAACCCACACATTCTTATGGGAACACACATATAGTTTAATTTTATAACTCTTGGAACTTGAGACGTGAACTCCACGTTTATGGTCAGAGGATATAGACTAAAAGGATGTACAATTCATCCATGTGGGTAAAAATCATACCAAGACCCCTATGACTTCATGATACTTGTTCATTTTTGAAATCAAGGGGATGTAATTATTTAACAGAACATGCAATCACTTGAAATTCAGAACGAAAGTGAAGATCTAGGAATGTCCCAATGTCATGGATCCTCCCACTCAAGGCATAAAGGTTCATAGAGGGATAAAACCATGAGTATGAAAAATCATTTTGGACATGAGGATGTGAAGAGGGATTTAAATCAAGGTTTCTAATATTTGGGACACAATATGGGTGGAATAATAATTAAGGATAAATATTGACAATGTTCGAGACATAGTATCCATATCATGTGGCATGGGATGGGGAAAACACTTGAGGGCTAACCACTGACGATATTTAAAATGTTGAACATGGATAAAATTTTCTTTCAAGGCCTTTTGGGATGTTATCCCAGAATGGAATGAAAATTATGAGGCCCAATATACATATCGTTTCGGGGTCCCTTCATATGTAAAATATGATGGATACCCAAATAAAATGACACGAGAACCATTGAAATGGAATTAAATCATGTCAATGTAGAATCCAACACTCTATGACAAACACTATAGAGCATATGATCACATTGATGAGGTATAAAAAATGTCCAAGGAACCAATTAAGGGAAAATGACATGAAAAGGTGAATGAAGGAAAGGGAAAAAAGTGGGTCGATGAACCTGAAAATTGACCCAAAAAAGAAATTGGGAGTTCCAACGTTTCTCATGATGATGTGAATCAAACTACACATAGTTCTTGAGATTCATTCTGTTTAACATCATGTTATACGAATGAATGGTGGTGAGGTATCCATATAGGGGATGTGTATGGTGTGGAACAATTACCAAAAGTGAATGAGGACTGAATAATTATACACCAAACCATTCACAATCCTAGGAGAGAACTCAAGTAAAGGGGCTAGAAGATGAATTGAAGAACATTGGGATGGACCTAAAGAAAAAATATCTAGGAATTCCTACATATTTCCTATGGATAAAAAACCTTCCACACATTGTTCTTGAATTTTTTTCAGTTTAACATCATGTGGTATGGATGAATGGGTAGTTTAATGTCTTGCAAAACAGAAGGGGCAGTTTCCTTTTAAGGTCATGTAGAAAGGACTGTAAATGCTCTATAATTTAACATCTTGTGGGGTGGATGGTATTGTTTAATGTCATGAGGGCTGAGAGAGATCTTAGTATAAGGTCATGGATCTCAGAACATGTAAGTATGAAATGGGGCTAGAAAGGTTGATGAAACGGGGGCTAGACTCAAAGACTAAATGTTTGGGAATTCTTATATATCCCATAAGGATGGGAATAAATACATATGTAGTTATTTAATGTCATTAGGTTTAATGTCATGCATTAAGGATTCAGGATAATGTGGATGATCCTAGAAGGGTATACATGATATAGTTGTTGTAAACCAATTGTGAAGGAAGACCCAAGGAGGTCTCACACTACACCATGTCATCCTAGTAAAATTAGATCAAAATTCCATAAAGATGTAAATATTTTCAATACATGGGGTCAGATCTAGGAAAACAATACATGGTCATTCCTATATATCATGTGAGGGAATCAATCAAATCGTACATAGATTTAGAATTTTGTGTAGTTTAACATCAAGTGGTAAGTATGAATGGGCTATTAAGGGATGCACATAGTGAATATATTACAAACCTGACGTGAATGTGGACCATGTCCATACCACACCACACAATACATGAAGAATACTCATGTCATAAGACCAAATATGGTGTAATATTAGGGTCATTGAGATCTAACCATTAAGAGAAACCTTGCAGTTTTCATCATGTTGGTCAATGACTACCATGGTGTTTAACATCATGAAGGAAATTTGGTATCATCTAGTTTAATATCAAGATGGACGAATATGATAAGTATTCACTCATGAAAAGTACATCATGAGGAACATAGAATTTTAAGGATGAGTAATATTCTCTCCAAGCACAGTCACCAAGGAATATTCATTATTTGGGTAAACCTAGTGAATAATATAGGTTCTATCCCATTTGGACTCCAACTTTGGTGTCCAGTTATCAAGTATCATTAGTTTCCTTAGGGCCGACACCATGTCACCATGAATGTGGGAGATGACATGAATATTCTAGTTAAAAGCTTCAGCTATATTGTTCTGGTGCCTCTCCAGATTTTGTAAGTCCTAAATCATGTTCGCATCGAGGGCTTCTAGCTCAGCCAAATATAGTTATGATAATTTTTATACAATCTTATTATCATAGATAGTTGTATGATGTGATGAAAGCTGAATCTCAATGGGTAGTACCTCCTCTATTCGGTACACTACAGAATAAGTGGTCACCTAGGTAGAATTGGGAGTCATCAGATGGTAATCCCAGGGAACATTTGGGAGCATTTCCGGCCAACTTTTTTTTATTCCGACCAAACATATTTGGAAAATACATGAGAGGATATTGTTTAACACCTCAATCTAACAATTTTCCAATACATGATATAGATAGGTATGGTTGGACTAGATATTGTACATGAAATACAATTTCATTAGCATGGATGCTTGAAATTTTGTGTTGTTATCAGTGAGGATGACATGAGGGTAACCAAATTGATGTATATTATTATTCCTCATGAAATAAATTATATAATGTAATATGAATTACATGATAGTAATCAATTATTCACACTTGGATAAGAAATCTATGGTTGTCAAAATTAACTGACATTGGTGAGTTTTTGCTGGGGGAAATGGCCCCACAACCTCGAGTTCCTAGACCATGAATGGACAATAGTACTTTGTAGTACGAATAGGCTCTCGAGGGAGGTGAAAATTTTGGAATGGATATGACATCCATGACATGTATTCATAGGCTTGATACAATCATGGACCATGATGGTCCATAAGTAACAAAACCAAGGGATCTAGAGGGAGAGTTTCACCCTTCTCGATGAGCTCCACAAGAACCAGCATGGAATTCTTGCATAACCTGGGAAATGAAATCACCTTTAATGAAATTTGGGAGAAATCCATCACACCCATGTTTTTAGAGGATCTGTTCAAGGCTAGTACCTCTCTACAGGGAGAATTTCACTGCATGCTGATAGATTCTATCGCATTTTGCTCTGTCTGCTGGCTGACTTCCATGTTAGAGATACATGAAAAAATAAATTTTTCAATATTGGGTCTCTCCAACTATGGGAGGGTAAATTTACGCCTTTATGTGGAGGCACCTGTAGTATGATGGTTTACATGTTGGCTATCATCACCATCCGGGGAAATATGAGAGATAACCCTTCGATGCACAAAATATATAATAAAATAATCATTTTCATGATCTATGGGAGATGTGGAAAGGATTGAAAATGTATTTATTTGACCATTCTACGAAAAAGGAAAATTAATGACCACATTCCAAGAATATAATTGGTCCATCATCTAGAGAGAATCCTCTTACAAGGGAATGATCTTCAGTTTCCTGACAATGTAGTCACCATTGATTTTATTGATGATTATCTCAGAGTCCCCTTAGAAATGAAGGTGGGACAAATAAATCTCAATTTACATCTCAGGATTAGTGATAATATTTGGATACTCTACCTTATTTTTGGTTCAACATTATGATAAAAACAATAAATAACGAAAGAAATCATGTGCAGACATGATAAAGACAATACCCAAGCCTACACAATTGAGTCTGGGATCGATGAGCTTTATATTGGAGGGGCTCTGTGAAACACCATAGAAGTAAATATTCCAATATGGAATGTCCTAATCCTATATGATTATGGCCTCATCTAGGAATTCAGGATCTTGATACTTCTCTGTAGGGGTTGGATGGGTGGCCAAAAAATCTTCTTGTGCCTAACCATTGACATATTTTTATAGAAAGAACCTGATGTTGAACTACAGAAAGAGCACTGGACACCGAGTTAGACATCATGTAACCATAGGGTGGTTCCAAATTTGATTTAGTAGATCTAGAAGGACACCAATTATATCTTGTGATGCTGTAGGTAATGCCAAAACTTCTGTATTGTGAAAACCAGCACAATGCAGCTCCTCTCAATGGGGGAATATATGATTTGTGTGTTTAGATGCATGTGGCTAAGATAGTATATATTTTTCTCTGTTTGTTCATCATTATTATGGGTGAGAATGTTACATAGGGATTATTCTAGGGTGGTTACATATTGGACCAGCATCTTATAGGAGATGACTAGAATCAAAATTGGATCATATAGCATGTACTTCTTAATATCCTTGAAATAAGTATGGAACTATTCATCCCCCTGATACTCAACAATGTTCTTCATGAGCGGAAGAGGTTGAACACTATCTCAAGATCTCGAAATTTTATTGATTATAGCATGATTTAACCTCAAAATCACCCATATAGAATTCTACCAATGTCCTGAGGTTCGGTTTGAATATGCAGTGCATGGCATGATAATAGGTGGCTCTTTCATTCATTATACCGAAGGGCATTACATGGTTATAGAAATTAACATTCTGTTCATTAAAGGCTTGGTGTTATTCATCCTCAGGATCCATCCAAATATGATTATATTTGGAATAACTATCCATGAAAGAGAGGTATTGGAACCTTGTAGTGGCATCCACCAATAGATTTCTCACCAAAAGGGGAAAAGAATCATTCAGGTAGCGGAAGTTGAGATTCCAGAATTTGATGTAGAATTTGATGTTTGTATTCTTATTCTTGATGAGAATGATGTTTTACAACCATATGGGGTACTAGAATCCCCTGAGGACTATGGCTTTGATTGGATTTTCAACTTTGACCTCAAACAGGGCACCATGAGAGGGTGCATCATTCCGGGAGGTTGTATGAATCCACGATGTCTTACAGAGAGACTAAGGATGTATAAAATATTTGAGTCTCTAGTCCTTGAATCTCTTCATACCTCTATTAAAATATATCCTAAAGCTGATTTAAGAAATCGACATATTGATGTTTCTCTTCAACAGGTATAGCTGCAATGATCAGTGATTGTCTCGGGTTTTCCTCGGTACTATCATTCACTTGTATCGACTCATCAACAATGGCAGAGACTCCCTCTTAGAATGTTGTTGGATCAATATACAAATATTCTTCATTTTCTAAAGTGAGGGGATTGTTGGGAAGATTTAATTATTCCGAGCTGGATGACACTGAGGGTTTGTTGGTGCAGGTCTAGGTAGTGGTGGAATATTCATTGGGAGAATCGTGTACCAATATAACCATGACCGCAAAGGTTTTTGTCCCAATTCCATCTGGCATTTGACCATGGGGACCTCTCTTGATTATATCAATGTATTAGTGGGGCGTTGGCCTAAGTAAGTTCAAACCATCTTCGAGGAACATGGAAATAAGGTGTATTTTTGTACCAATGGGGAAAACATATTGATACCTTATAGGGGTGAGGTGATCTAAGATCACATGAGACTTATCTATTTTGGAATAAATGGTGGTCCTACAATGTTTCTTATACCTATTAATTTTTTTCTCACTCCAGTAGAAAACAATGAAATGTCTCATGTCTGGAGTTTTTTCCTTCAAATAGTGAATTGGTAGAATGAATGCATCATCCAAATATGTACATATGTTGGTATAATGAATATGGTGTGAAACCTCATTGTTTGGAACTTTTTTCCCTTGATCATGTAATATTCTACATCCAAATAATGAGCTTTCCATGTGGTAAATTAAGATGCATCACCCTGGAGTAAACCCACTCAACATTTGAGGGTGTACATGGGGAAATGATGATATTATGAGAGAATTAATGCATGAATACGGTGCTAGGGTGAACCCATCAGTGCATTGTAAGTGGTGTAATGTGAGAAGACTGATAATTTAGTGACAGAAACTAGGTATCCAAACTGGGTCTTTAGTTTAATATTTCCACATGACATCTTCTTGGTCCTACCATAGCTAGGGATTTTCATATCAGAGTGACTAAGATTTTCATCAGAAAGTACTAGCTTGCAGAGCTTCTGGGTCAGGATGAGATTGATCCTAGAACCTTTGTTGATAAGGAAACGGTGGAATTAAATTCCATTAACCAATAAGATGATGTACAATGGGTGGATATTCCCATGTACATGGGATCCCTCATCTTCTTCGAAGAATGAGATGATGTCCTATCATTCTTATTGTTCAACTTCCTCAACATAGAAATAGTCTTCATATCCATTTTTTGTTTTTAACTAGTGGCTAATTCTAAAAGATATTTTGAGAGATTCATTCATATCTTTGTATAGGTTGAGAGCCTCATGGAATGAGAGAATTTTAAGGATATTGGAGAGGTTTTTGAGAACATCATAATTTCCCTCTAGGTTCACATTTATACTGGAATAAAGTATCTATGTGGAATGATGTTTGATGGGTAATACTACTCACACTGGATGATTATGGCCGGTATTAGGGATATCTCATCGCTCACTAGCCGAACCATGCAAAATGACTTTTGGTAGACTCTCTGATGACTGAGTTCTATTCACTACTGAATGTGTGTAATCATGGTATGGTCATAGTTACTCTACTGTATCCAATAGAATGAACATCAGTGGGATAAAATATGAAAATACAAGATTATAGAAATGCGCATACTGAGATCTATGCTGAACCTACTATAGGGTCTCACTAGCATGCATGTCCTGGCTAGAATCATCAATTTGATCATTTCGATGATTCTCATAACCATGGACTTGTCGATAGAGGAGCTGACCAGGAACATTAGTTGGAACTGTCTTATGCTGCTCAACATCGGGGACCATGTATGGGTCCACCAGATCAATGGTATTTACCAAGAAATACTACTTTTCATTACATGTGGAATCCACTACTATGGTTAATTTCTCAGGGTGATCCCCATATTTGGGAGAGTGAAGTCTCCCAGAGTACGAGATGATTTAGGCCTCAGTAGGGGGATTTGTTTTCCCTTTCATCATTAGTGCCTAATCTTCTAAGAGGAGAAAATATGAGATTTGGATGTAGTAGTGGATGTTGGGGGAGGTTTTTTGACTTTGGTAGGCTTTAGATAATTCAAATAGGCATGGATTTTAACATGGGCCTGAGGAATAACATTGAAAGGTAACAAATTTCCACACTTCTAAGACCCAAAATTGGAGACTGGTTACAATTCAACTTCAATGTCGGTGTATGACTTGGTAGAAATAGACACTTCCAATGATATAGTAGGTCCCAACAAGACTGTGTTGTTTTCGACTAGTTCTAGAGCTAAAGCATGAAGACATAATACTACATGAGTGTAATCATAAAGAACTAGTGATAGGGGATGTTGTTTGTTAGATCAGTGAGATCATCCTCCCAGGCTCTCTTGCACTCTGGAAACTGAAGGATTCCCTAATCCCAGACACTCTAGAAATAATCTGCGAAGATTATTCTTCCAACCAGTAGGTCTAGTTTCTCCTATCCGAGAAAGGGACCTTGGGATCCAAGCTCTATTCGGGGGGGGGGGGGGGTGGAGCCTAGAGATGAGGTGGAACCTAATTATCTCACATAGGAAGCGATGGGGAATTATGAAATAGCATCGACCAATTCTAATACAAGTGATGATGATCCTGAGGGTGGTCTTGAGGATGTGTCCCTTGGTGAGGCTGTGGAAGTGGCCCTACTAGAAAAAACTCTAGAAGCCTGAGAGACACAACCTTTACAACAACAACTGACTCATCCGTGGAGGATCTTCTTATAGGATCTCGGGGTGGTAACAAACATGCCTACTTACAATGATTCAGGGCATCCTCCAGGCACCAAGTCTTGTCAGAGAAATCTCAGAATCCACCTGGAATGTTTTGAGTGATAAGAGAGGGTATCGGTTCAGTAATCATATTCCCCATGAAAATCTTTAATAAATACTCTTTAGTCAGTAAAATATCATGAAAATACCTAAGGCCCAACCAGTTATAGACTCGATGGGTAATTGTATTCACCAAACAAACACATTACCCTGCAGTTTCTGCAAAGAAACACATGATCTTAGTGGCTTCTTCCTGCGCTAGATTTCCCAACAGGGGTCTACAACATTAAATAATCTTGGAAAAATAGTGAAGTGTATCACCCATCACTTTGATGGTGGAGAGTGTAGGATTCTTGCTACCTAGGAGAGCTAACATATCATCCTCCCATGATCGATATGGAATTCCATAAGGTAGTATTTCCACATGTATCATTTCAAGATCCTCAAAGCAAGAAATGTGACTGACCAGTAGGACATCTTAGAGGGGATTCATATCTTGGTTTGGATTCAAAACCACCAGTGCTTTGGAAGGGTCTTCAGCATTATAAGATATCTTTGTGGCTCATAGTTCAACCAGTGGAATGATCTGAGGAGTTTCTAGTGGGATGTATTACAGTGCAGTTGGAGGAATAACCGAAAGAGAAACTTGAGGGGATTTTGGAGGAATGACCTGTAGATCCGTATCTCAAAGAATATTTACACATAGGTTGGTTGGATTTAGTGAGTCATACCATGTACACTTTTCATAGACTTTGACTTATACCCTTATGGTGTATGATTTGTTGTTGAGATAGAATACAGGAAAATGCCCCTGAGGAATCTCTACCTGCCTCTATTACCCTGGTGGATAATGAATTGGATTATATTGGGTTTCACTCTAATATGAGTG
This sequence comes from Viscum album, assembly GCA_963277665.1. NCBI lineage: Eukaryota > Viridiplantae > Streptophyta > Magnoliopsida > Santalales > Viscaceae > Viscum > Viscum album. The sequence goes on along the minus strand of OY728152.1, from coordinate 1,927,772,124 downwards.
GTGTTCTGCAACATGCTTGACAAGGATATTTTCAATGACACTTTTCTATTTTGTTAGGTGTTGGAGTAACATGAACTTCTCAGAATCTTCCTCTATTTTCTACAATTAAATGGATTGGTCATAAGGATTAATGATCATAGTAAGTCGTTTAACCTTATTGGAGTATCATTGTATGGTCAATGACTCATAGGGTTATGCAAGTCCAAGAAAGTGTCTTTCTTAGAGACCAACAATGCCTGGGTGATGCAAAAAATGTTGTGTTGTCCCTAGGGGTATGCACTCTTCAATGGGACCTATATTATTGTCCTTTTTGTGAGTCCATATATGATCACTATGTGTAAGAATGGGGGAGTATCCTCAACATTACATGGAAATTCAGGTCAGTGAAATATTGGGATGAAGTGGAGAGTATCATACTACCCCCATACCTTAATATACATCTATAGGGACACCTCTTTGACGATCTATAAAGCCCAAGAAATATTTTAATGCATGTCTTCAATAGAGCCCTATGGGTGTTGGCTAATGTAGGGTGCTGGCCATGGGAAGCACATCTAGGTCAACCATGCAACACTAATGGATGATATTTCCATAATTCTCCCAAATCATTGGATACACCAACTAGAGGCTCCTAAGATGAAGATTCATTGCCTATATGGTTTTGCGGAAACAAATTACTTCATCCTGGGTGAGAATAATGGAATGTCAACATTTAGGGGCATGATTGACTAGAACATTTCAAGAAACTGATCGGCTATGATAATTTCCCACCTACCTTTTCTTTTAGAATAGGGACCACGCCCTTGGTTTCCCCATTGTTCAATTTGTTGAAGTTAAGGAATCGGTAACGAAACTGATGTGGATCATTGTAGCAGTGGAATGGTTGATGTAGAGAACACTCGATGAGTCAATATACAACAGTAGACTGGGTCATCCTATGGAGACGGTACTAACCTCATCATCATGGCCCTGTATGATGGGGTGAAAACCATGTATTCATTTGAGAATTTCATAATGAATCATGAAATATCTGGATTATTATCATCATCCATCACACCCTTTAAAAACCCTATGGGATCACTGGTTGTGGTAGAGAATGATTCTATTGTTAAAAAAGAGGACTGCATGGCCAGACCCAAAAAGGGAGCGAAATCATCCTCCACATACTTGTTTCAATGATGATTTTTAGGGATATGATACATCACTCTTTCTGTAAGGATGAATCTCACGTGAAATTGTCCTACCCTAGATCCACATATGGAGGATCAGGGTGAAAGTTCCATTATCAAATCACACTCCACATTAGAATTTGAAAATCAGACTGAATTGAAAATGATCTAGTTCTTCTTGGGGTTCTTCGTTTTTGCGATGATGGTTCTCCCTTCTTCCCAGAGATGGTTCTTCAGGGTAGGTTAAATCATTAACTTGGGGAGGTTACTCATTCAGGTTAGTTTGGGAGCAAGAAGGGCCTCTGATTGTGTTGGATGGGATTTGAGGAGTACCCCCATACCTGTGGTCACTGGAGGGGGGAGGACCATAACCAAGACATCTATGATAATGGGGAGGACATTCACTATGAGTGCCGATAAGGAAATAGGGAGGACCACCATGTTGAGTAAGATAGTGGAGAGGACCTATGCTTGGGTGAGATGGGGTGTGAGGAGAAATGAAGAAAATTACTAATGGGACACACGGAGGCCACCTTTTTGACGAGCCTAAGAATGGGTAAGATTGTCATACAAGTTTCTAGATGCACAGGGAGGACAACCATGGCAAGTAGTGATGTAGCATAGAGGTACTCCACTAGAGATTGTGAGAATTTGGTGGGGACCTCCATGCTAATGGGTAATGGGAATACGAGTACCGTTGTAATGATAACCTGAAATATTGGAAAATCGCCATACCTAGGACCATGGGAATGGAGAGGACCTCTGTGCTGGAAAACTACAAGATGGGGAGGACTTATTCATGGACTAATTCTTGTGAAATGGGGAGGAACTCCATGTTGAGTGTTGGAGCTGGGAGGACCACCACTCTAATTGGTGATGGTACGAGGTTGGCCTTCATACTGAATATCAGTATCACGGGTTGGCACGTGACAACTGTTTTCCACACTGGAGACAAGAAAAGTCAACCCAAAATATCCATGAGTTGGTTGTGGACTTGATCCCAATAGAATGATTGGGAATATATAATATGATGTTTTGGTGATCTGATTGAATTCTCTATTGCTTTCATGGTTCAATGAAGCTATAGAAGATGACACCCCCTAATGGTTGTGTTCTTATGCTTATACTCAACATTGGTGTTGGGTGAACTAAATTGTAGCCAGTGGTATAAGGTTGTAAACCACCTATTCCTCAACCTGAGGGGCCATATGACTACATTGACATACCCTAGTGGGATTCTTCCTTTGTGGCTCCTGAGCATTGGTCATATCTGGGACGACTCTGACATACTTGACCTTGTCAGTGTAGGGGAATGAGTAATTAGATCATTCCAGGCCAAGGGTCCCAACATGTTTGGATGTAAGAGATGGGAGTAGCATCTTTATGTGGGGCGCTTGGGGGTAGTGGGGACTGTGAGGGGCGAAAGCCACTAAATCCTGAAGGTCCATATCAATAGTTTGGAAGAACCCCAGTAATCCATACCATAAAATAAGTTTATCAATCATCCTTTTCAAGGTGAATCCTAAGAGTGATATGGGCAGTGTGTGTCAAATAACAATGGTTTTTTAAGATGTTGTCGAAAAGAAGGAGTATTGAGGAATTGTTGCCTCAACATTTTCCTTTCCCCTTCGTGTGTGGGCAGAAGGCGACTAGTTTTCTATAGATTGGGCCCTGCAAAGTAGGATGATTCATCTATCAATATAGATTGTTTAAAATTAGTTCGTAGTTCCCCAACATCATTAAGTATTCTATGGATGGATTGAGAGATCCATGATGACAATTGCATAGACTAAAATTTCCAATGATTAATTGCACTAAATTTTGGTGAGTTACACACAAAGACCCCTATTTTCTGGGTGGGATCTGGCATTAGAAAGCTGGATATAGTGACATTATTATCTTTTGATATCACAAATGCTACTAATCTCCTTGATTGATGGATAAATTCAACTTATTTTGATCACCATTTTTATTTTTGAAACTTTCTATTAGGGAATGCATAGTTTTTGGGGATCCACATCTATTACCCCACATTCCTACTTTACAAAGGTAAGAGGATTTCATCACTTCTTTAGAGATGGATTCTATTTGATTGAAATGGGATGTGGGTCATTCCTTCTATGAAATACTCTTCAGAATTACTCGCCTAGTCCGGATCTCCCATAAATATTAAGATGTTATTCATGAAACTCTTCCTGGATCCCTAACTTTGTAACTACCAGTTAATTATGCTACATCTATCAGAACATTACAAAGGTTAATGTTCAGGAAACAACCTTTACAAAGTGATGTAGTCACATTCGACACCATTAGAATTTCAGGATGATATAACTTTGGTAAACCCCAATTCTACCATATCATAGGGCTTCTCGTGGGTGTGGATTCCCATGTTATCCAACATCGAATGAGGGGAATCTTATGTCAGAGGAATATATTTGAGGTTTTCCTCATCTTATCATGTTTAACAAGGTGTATGCAATGATTTTAACATCATGTGGTGAATAATTTGACTGATTAAAACACTAAAAAAGTGGATTAGAAAGTTACATCCCTAGGAGGGAGCTCCTGGAAGGTTTACCAGATGGAAAGAGAAAAACTCCAAATGGGGATGAACTTTGAATTGCATGTCCCAAAATGTGAAGATTACACACCAAGAAAGAATCAAATGATATAATTGTAGATGAATCATGGAATTGTTCTAAACAAATGTTGATGTTGAGGTTTATCAGTGGATAGGATTGAACCTCATAGAGGCATCCTATGTATCCCGTGTAGGAGACACAATCAAATCACTCCTAGTTCAAGAGGGCCTAGTTTGGAGCTTACAAATGATTATCTACCCATGCATGTGGGGAACTATTAGTTAGATGGATATAATGTGTGGGGATTATGCATTGTTAGATTACCAAGTGCTGTAAAGAGAAAAGAAATGAATTATTAATGATAGGTTAACTTCCCTAATGGATGGTGCGATCCCACGGGGATATGGAATCCCAGGTAGGAATCATAAACGACAATAGATGATTGGGGGATGTGGGTGGAAGGAATGAGGAGGAACTGATATGAAGGTTATGGTGCTAATTTTAAATATCCAGGAGGATTCTTACATATATCAGTGGTTGGGAATAAAAGTCAATGTACATCAAGATGGTGCAATGGGACACCTAGAGAGTAGGGTCATGAGAATGAATTGCGTGGATAAGGACTCGATGGAATTAGAAACTATGGGTTAAGGAATGGTCTTCCAAAGACACAAATAATCGAAGGAGAGGCCAATATGGAATGTTGGTAATGGTCTTGAGATTCAGGGAGGATTCTTACAAACCATTTTTGAATGGTAGGGATCAAAGTCCAAAGAGTTTAGGATGGGGGAACATATTCAGTTTGTATATGAAGGACATCAACCAAAAAATGTGTGAGGGGCTTCTCATGGTATGATTACCTTCGCATGAGGACCACTGTTGGTTGGAGGAATATATTAAGGTGTCTGGGGAATATTCATTGTTACCTACCCATGTTGAACTGAACTCCTCAAAGGATTGATCTTAGAGATGTGTCCCAAAAATAGAAGATGTCACATTAGGCAGATACATTCTTAACATGGCCAAAGGAATTCATGCAAGATTGGGATTTTTCATGTAAGAGGAGCTAGAACATGGTTCCTTGAATAGGGAAAACCCATGGGGTCATATGAAATAGGTGCACAAAATATTTGGGACTTTCCCACAAGATGAACGGGTGTACACAAGATTGGATACTTGAACGCAAGATAGAAGGGTCAAGGAAACAAAATTATTACAAAATTAAAATACATGAATGCAAGATTTTTATTTTGTGCACAAGTTCCTTAGGTGAAAAGGAAAAGGTAAAGGGTCATGACCTTGCAGGCCCACCAAATGGTGGATCCATGGGGGACCTGTCCTGTAAGGTCCTATACAATGAATTTATAACATTTTTGTTGTCATAGAAGTGGTATTATTAATAACACGAGAGTGATGGTTTGACTTATGATGAACTATCTTAATGGGAGGAGGGTACCCGTTAATTTATAGGTGATAATTTTGATGGTGTAAAGTAAGGAGGCTGGTGAGGAAGGGACCTCTTGACATATCATTAGAAATACATGAGGATTGCAAGTAGATCTATTTCCTGTGCAGTGGCCGAATATCCTTCGTGCATCTAAATTGGAAATTTTTTAGGAATTTGGAGGGAATAAACCCATTGACATCACTTGGGGAGTTAAAGAGGATTGAACACATATTTATTTCTTCAACGGACACTCCAAATCATGCATGTAGCTCTACTAGGATCCTCAGGATCACACACCTACTCAAATTATTCCTTTGGGTTCTTCAAATAAGAAAACCAATGGCGTTAAGAATAATTTTTCACAAACAATCATAACAATTCATTTTACCAATAACCATAGGATATCTACGTACAAGTTTCATATAAAATAATTAAGCACGTAAGTTCTTAAAGGGTTTACCATAGCCACATTTTTAACTCAAGGAGAAGGAATGTGGGTTTGTATATTTAAATCCAAAAATAATTAAATTTTATTAACATATTGTGTAAAATACATGGATAAATAAATGTTTTCAGTATTCACAATATATGAATTTATTCTTTAAAAGAGAGATATTTGAGAAGTTAATTCAACAACTTGATTGGTAGATAATATGGATTTATGAAAAGATAAAATGTTGAAGAACAAAGGTCTCTCATTGATGAAAACATAATTTATCATCAAGGGAATGACAAAAATCATAGTAAATTAAATTAGGATACAAATTATATGATGTACATAAAATGAATTACAGGAATGGAAAAGAAAATGTTAAGGACTTCTTTACCTTGAAGATTTTCTCTTAAAAATTGAGTATGGGACCTTAGGGGATAAAAGACACCATGGGGGGATCTTTTAGAGAAAAAATGTTCATAACATCAAGGAGCGTGGATTGAGAGTGAAGGGGAAAGGTGAAATCATTTCCAGTTAATAAAAAAATTGGATGACTTTTTTTAATAATTTCTAATTATAAGTCTTGGAAATATATGTTGTGAATAATGAAAAACCATTGGATTAACCGTGGATGTTTCTCATTGTTATAATGATTTAAAAAAATATATATTATATTTTAATCCATTATAATTTAAAATAATCTAGATACTTCTATGGACATGAAAAATTTTGTTTTCATCAAAATAATGTTTTTAAAATAAAAATATCCATTTTAGACATTGGAATGTTACTTATTATTTTGGAAATTGATTAAAAGATAAAAAAATTCTTAATATTAAGAAAATAAAATATTTTGGGTCATTTAATATGGTTAAATTGTTATTAAAATATTTTGAAAAAATTATTTAGTTTTAAAAGTAAAAAAAACCAAAACCGTAATAGTACTATTAACTGAAAAATAAATTAATTTATAAAATTATAAAAAAATCACCCTTACATTATGTATACATGATGTCTTAAATTTTAATATTTCATTAACCAAAAATATTCTCTCATTATCATATTTTTTAAAATTTAATATAAACATCCTTATTTATTAAAAAATAACATTTTTAAGACATAATCAAATTTCTGTAGCTTATAAAATAAATTTAAACATTACATAATGATATTTAATTAAAAAAATATTGAATACCTGATTTTATTATAAATGTATGTATGTTTTCAAAATAAAATACAATTATGTTTGATATGCATCTAAAATATATTTATCAAATTAGTCTTATTTAAAAATATATTTTATTTAAAAAAAATTATTCTAAAAAACATATTTATGTAATATTCATTTTATTTTTGCATTATAAATCACACTTGATTTAACTATGTGTTAGATATGTAACCCCTTATTAACCATGCATACACCCTACGGGTATGGTGTGCTATAGTGGTAGTTACATTAGGTGTCTTGGATAACATTTAATGAGTGGTAATATAAACTATCTTAAAATTATATTATATTATATTTAATTAAATCCTCTATTGAAAAATCTTGGATATGGATTTGTTATGTGAAAACACCAATGATGCTAGATGTGGACAAATTTCTGAAAAATGGGCTTTAAACGACGCGACTCTACTGGTTAATGTCATCTTTTCTCCTTTAGGAATTATTTATTATTTAACATTTTTTCTTATAAACAATAATTATAAAAAACAATTATTACCAATTGGAATATTTCCCAAATATCAAATTGAACAGTGATTATCGCAACCAACAATCATATTGCAATTCCAATTGTCACATTTCTCCCTATAAGTAAGACTTCATTCTTCCACTCAAAATTAACTAAAATTTTTAGAAAGGTTATATTTTTATTTTCAAAGATTTTTATTTGTATACTAATATTTTCTTTCATTTTTGTACTGTTATTCATTAGGGAGATGATTTTAATTGGTTAGAGTGATCTATATTTTCCCATTTTATCTTTTTTTCACAATTGTAATGGTTAGAATTTTCATTAGTTTCATAAATGACTAATGTAATGAAATTTATTAATGAGATATGTTTATGTTTTTCCTATATATTTTAGACTTATATAATAGATTATAATATAAACCACATTTGTACAAGAAAAAAATATCATTTAATTAATCCCAGGTCATTATATAAATCCATTGTTATTTTTCTTAATGATAATGTAATTTAAAAAAATCATATAGTAAGAAACTATAATTTTTATTCATTTATTTGAAAATACTTGTTTCATCTTTTCATTCATTTAGTTTTCAGATGAACCATTATTAGATAAAGTCCAATTAATTGTTCATTGTACTTACGGTGTTTTGTATGTTATCTATCAAAATTAGAAAACACCAAAATCTTGGTAATTTCTATGGTGGTCACTATTTTTCATAATTCCGAAGGAAAATGGGTTAGACATTGTGTGGTCATTGGTAGGGAGTGTTATAGGTCCCTCCACTGACCATGTCCTAGTTAACCTCTACATTCCTATTTTTGAGCTTGTGGTAAAGGATAATGGCCTAAATCTGAGAACCATTCCATGATCTTGTCTATTTCACGTAGCATGTTAAGGAAACCCACATCCACGTCCAAGCCATGGTGGTGGGAGGGGAGATGGGATCATTGTATTGAATCAACCGAAACAAACATCTCCCGTTTTTGATCTTGATTGATTCAATGTTAACATCTCTATTTATTAAATATTAGATATTTAATCAGTTTATTAGAATGTATTATCATTTAGTAATCCAAAAAACCCTCTTTATTGATGTTTCTTTGAACTGGATGAATTTGAGAGAAACGTCCCATTTTGTTCATAAAAAAAATTGTATGATTTCCATTGTTGAATATTTGAACATGAGTGATTCATTAAATAGGTTTAACATTCTATAATATTTTTGGAAGATCAATATGATGATGATGGATATTATTCTTATAGATTCATTCATATAAGATCCTTGAATATCTTCTATTTTAACAATCCAAGAGGAATATATTTTATCCTTCCTTTAATAGGATTAAATGATTATCATTGTGGGTAATTTTTTTATTAGGTAATTATTATGAAGATTCCCCCATGGATTGGTCTTCTATGTGTATTTATATAGAAACTATACTATTTTATGTGAAACCTATTTTTATAATTTCATGGAGGGATATTTTGTTATGGTTAGTGTAAAAACATTTTTTGAGAGATGACACCCTTCAGAAAAAATTATGTTGATATTGAAAAAAACTTTGTAAGAAGTACCCTACATTTTTTGGATGTTTTAAACTATTATTTTAATGATTCATGATGTGTTTAAATAAGTTATTACCCACGAATATGGTTATTTTCCTCTAGGTGTGGGAGTATCTAGTGTTACCTATTTATGATACTTGTTTCCATGTGTTTTCTTGTAGTTAGTTTTTTCATGTTTGATGTTCATAACATGTGTTGTATGTTTCTAATTCCCTATCATGATGTTATGATATATTTATCCATGTATATACTAACCTATTATGATTTTTATGATTCCTTTAAGATAATTTACTTGTATCTCAGAACAAATAGACTATTGTGACATGGTTTTCCATTAGAGGGAGAGTGTGCATGACTTTTGTTGATAAAAAAGATGGAATTGATCCTAGGGTAGTGTTAAAATTATCAATCATGGATTTTGTGTTATTTTTTCAATTTATATAGGATGAACATTATCTTTTTTAATGGATTCCTAATAGATTACGAGAATCACAATCGAGTGTTACCTATTTATGATACTTGTTTCCATGTGTTTTCTGGTAGTTAGTTTTTTTATGTTTGATGTTCATAACATGTGTTGTATGTTTCTACTTACCTATCATGATGTTATGATATATTTATCCATGTATATACTACCCTATTATGATTTTTATGATTCCTTTAAGATAATTTACCTGTATCTCAGAACAAATATACTATTGTGACATGGTTTTCCCTTAGAGGGGGAGTGTGCATGACTTTTGTTGATAAAAAAGATGGAATTGATCCTAGGGTAGTGTTAAAATTATCAATCATGGATTTTGTGTGATTTTTTCAATTTCTATAGGATGAACATTATAATTTTTAATGGATGCCTAATAGATTCCGAGAAGCACAATCACTCAATTCCCAATGGATATTAAGAACATAAATCACTTGATATGTAGTGGAAGCTAAGTATCTTATCCAAATGATGTCAAGTAGCATGTTTACAAAATATGTGCTTATTTAAAATTAATTTTTATATCATAATATTCTATTCATTATGTAGTGTAATTTGGTATATTTGGGGCTTGTTGAGGATTAGTAAGAATATGGTTTCTCAATATGTTATTGTTTATGAATTCATATGAAATTATAGTTATCATGAAAATCACCTATTATATATGTTAAAAATAATATAAATACACAAATCAAAACAATAATCTAGTTTGTATGCAACTTTAAAAGTCTATTTACTTATCTTCAAGACATTGGTGGCTGTAGATATTAAGCATTCCACTTGTTTTTTTGGATTTCTATATCACTATTATTATTTTTATTTTTTTCCAATGAGAGGAAACTAAAGATATTGACTCCCTAAGAATGGTGTTCAAACATTCACTGCTAGTCTGTATCCTCATGCATATAGTGTGGCATGCATGAGGTCATGTGACTCTCTGGCACATAAATGGTGGTTTAGGTATGTGTTTTACAAAATTGTATCAGAGATAAATATCCATATTTTGTTTTAGTATGTCCAAATATATTTTAGAAATGATATTAGTTGTTTAGGGTTATGGTAGGGTGTTTCTTTGTTCCTGAACAACCCATGTGCTACAAACCTACGAGTAAGCATTAGTGTATTTTTTTGTTACTGTTTTATAGGATTTAACTGTTTTCATGTATCTATATTAAGAATGTAGGATTACCACATTTTTATACACATGTTGTATTATGTAAATTTGTTCCTTAATTTAATTCCATGATGGTTGTTATTTGTTTAGGTTGACAAAAAAATTTTATTTGGTTATATGTATGTTTCTCTGTTGTTTCAATATGTATATTTGTATTTATTAGATAAACCCGGGAATGTTATTACATATAGATATATATATTATTTGTTTTGAGTATAATTGTAAATGACATGTAGATATGGATACCTTGGTAAGTTCTAAGAGGGATATATGATTGGTTTTTTGTGCTTCTTAGAAAGGAAATTTGTAATCCCATAGATTAATTATGAATTTACTTAATAGATTAAAATTTCAAATTTCAAAATTATTTCATTGAAGATAATACCTTAAAAGAAACTTATTGAACCACTAACTGACTTGGGATGGGATCATCTCCTTATAGAGGATTCCCCTATTCCTCATCCCACGGTGTAGTATGGTGAAACATTGATTGTATCTAAACCTATTATGGTGGTGAAAGTAGTCAAACCACCTCAAAAAAGATTCCTTGTACTTGTTCCAGCCTAGGGTAGAGGGTCACTGAGGTCAATGGTAAACTTTTATAGAGATATATAACTACAAAATAAACTATATTTTAAAAAAATATGAGGGATTCATGTTTTAGAAGACTGGATAGATATCCGTGAGTGTGTCTTTGAAATATTGAGAGATTATAGGATAGGAGGATGAAGATGTAATCATTTATGTAATAGGGAATCTCTTGTAGGTGGTGGGGAATGATGTGGTAAGCTAGTAGATGTTTCTGTGTCACATGAGAGTCTTTTAAGAACCTGTTATTCAAGGGGTTTTCCCTTGAAACATTGAATGTTGTATAATAAATGGATTTCATTGAGGTAATGTAGTGGTCTATGATGGTATATTACAACACTAATTGTCTCACTGATATAATTCACTTTTCTCCTCTCCTAGCATGAAATAATGCGGAAAAGTGATAAAACTTGAGATTTTTCATCATCTCAAAATCATGTGGTAGGTAAGTATCTTTGATAGAGTGACATACATAGAGGTTCTGTACAAGGCATTGAAATCTAAGAAATGGATTGAGGTGGGTAGGGAATTTGAACATCTTCCACCCTTAAGTACACAGATGGTTGGACCTCTTATTGGCTATTGTGATTACATTTTATGGTATCCACAAGAGAAAGACTATCAAATTTCAGAAGGGTAGTGTTATTCTAGTGGACAAGAGTTCTTCTTATTTATTACACTATAGAAGTGAACCACAATACACTTAATATAGGATGTGCAATTATTTATGAATGGTTTATACAACACATCAGAGCTAGTATCACCAATGTAACAGGATGTGAAATCTGGAATATTCTTTTCTCAATTGAAATGAGGTAATACTTCAATAGTGGTTTTAGGAAAATGTGATTAGGGAACTAGGTTTTTGGCTTGGTTCCTCTATATTGAGTCTATAAAATATTAATTTGGGTTTTCATGAGTGTTAGGGATAAGGAAATAGAGCTGTGGTATTTGTAGTTTTACTGTGGATTAGACACTAACAGATATTGGTGAGGGACTATCTACTATTTGTGTTATGGTGTTGATCACTTGTACATTGTATACCATATATTTTAATATATATTCCTCCCTTTATATTATATATATGTATTTTTTTTATGGAATTGACCAACTTGTCATTTTATCTTTTGATTTACTTTCCCTCCATAAACTATTAGGAATTAAATTTGACCATATTTAGTGATTCCCAAATTATCGTATTATTATATCTAGTTATGGAAATATGTTAGACAATATAACTCTTATAATGAAATATTTCAATGTTAATCATGGTATGGTCTAGTAAACCAAATCCCAAAATAAAATCGATTTATATTAGGGAGATATATTATTTATATAATCATAGGGAGATAAATATGTGATTAACAATGAGTTGGAATTGGGAGTTTGTTTATTTTTTTAAATTACAATGATTGGTATGATAATAGAATAGATTATGGTATTGTATCTTTTAAGATGGTCCATTTTAGAAACCTTATCTTTTTCTCATGTTTTATATCTCTATATAGATTTATTTTTTGGTGATAATATATGAATTATACTAGATAGTGAGATTAGATTTGAGAGAGAGCTAATGATAGGTACACAAAACATTTCAATTAATCTAGTTTAGTTGAATGAGGGTACGGTATTGATTGAGGACCTGGAACAGAAAGGATTAATTAGGTTGAGTACTTCATCATAGTGTAAACCTTAAACGACAGTCTTTTGATGTTTATATATTTCTAGAACCTGAATTATATGATGATGAAGAAAATATATGTTTTACCTAGGATTGAAAATATTTTTACTCAATTATTGGTATCCTGGTGGTTCTCTAATATATATCTTTGTTTAGGATATAACCATATATGGGTTAGAGAGGAGGAAAACCCTGACAATGTTTTTAAAATCTTGTAGGGTGTAGACGAGTAATTGGTGATGTTTTTTCACAGATAAATATTCAAATAGTGTTTGTAGATATCATTAAAAAATATATCATCCATATAATTACTCATTAATCATGGAGGTTGTTAAAGAAATATTCATCTACTAACCAACCCCAGTTCTAGAAATACTAATATAGTCTTGAGTACAAATATAGAACATCAATGTTATTCATCCCATATAAGTGTAACATTTTGATTTTGGGGTGAAATTTTTGAGGTGCGTGGTCTCTGATACAATACTATCTATAGAACCATTGGTTTATGAAGTAATGATTCCATGTAATAGTTCATAAAATGAGTTTTATATATTGATATTTAAGGGTTTAAATGGATACTATCGAAGATTTTTCTAGGATTTATTTCATTAATCAGCACCACATGAATACAGAAATAATGAAATTTTTGATGTTTCAATGGGAGTACTAATGTTTAATGTCATTTATTTTGATAAATATGGGTTTTATATAGATCCAATGGTGATACATCATGATCAAGTTAATGGTTATGATATGTACTATAATTCATCCTATACTGATGTTGGAGTAGTAGTGATATAGAGGGAGTTTGTAATAGTTTATGGGTCATGCAGTTCACCACCCTGTGAGGGAAACTACCATACCCATGATTTGGATTTTGAAATCATGGTATATTCTCTAAAGTGTTTGTTATGTGGTTTATTTGGTGAGAGTTTTTTTGTTTACACATACCAATGATCCTTTTCTATATCATGACACAACGAGACCTAAACCTGAGACATAATTAATAGGAAGATTATCCATAGACGTATGAATTGAGAAATCCTATACACTACGTAAATGTTATACAATTTTTGATTCTCTTAGCCATAAGACAGATACATTCCATGAGATTTGGGAGCGGCCTTTGTATGAATAATATCACCTCATAGGCTTCTTAGATGATAGGAGGATGGATACTAATGAGGACCATAGACCAATGAAAATTTCCCCATTAAACACAACATCTTATTAAGTGAAGTAGTTAATATTTTGATTTTAGTCTAACCTAGAGTGTGATATGATGATGGGAGAACTATCTGGTGGATTTCCGATACTTATGTGGTCATTGTATATAGAGGATGTGATCCTCATAATTTGAGACTTGTAGTCCCAAATTCCATAAGTTAAGAGATAGATAGAGATTTCAATATCTCTAAGTTGTTGGGGGTATCCAAGGGAGAACAAGACATAAATAAAAGATTGGAGGTAGTACTGGTGGGATGGGTTAGAGAGGGACGTCATTTTTTTTATTTCGGGATTCCTTAACATCAGTAGGATTAAGGTTGAGCACCAATATCCTAGTGGACTTCTCCAGAGAAATGTAGTTCCTTTGTGTTTTTTGAGGATATCTCTATGGAATTTTTAACATGGTTACCTAGGACCAGACGTATATGTAATTTTTTTTTGACTAATTGTCAATTGGCTAATGAAAGAATCTCATATCTTATTAATAAATGATATTCACTCAGTATAAAAGAATGTTAATTTTTGTATCTAGGAGATATAAGGGTTGTTTTCAGTAACCTTTAGAATTTTAAAAAACATAAGCATAATTTTTATAACATAGTTTTCATAGGAACTTTATAGTTATATAGAAACTCACCTTATATTGAGAAAAGTGTACATCCCATATACAGATGGAATTCCAGAGAAGACATACTACATACTGGGGGAAATTCATTTATCATATTCCCGAGAAAATTATGGACCATTGGATTATCACCATGACATACTTTAGATTTAATAGAATAACATTTACTATAAATATATTATGAAGTTATATTATAATGCCCTATATGATAATCCATCTCATTTAAACCGTTGTTGTCCAAAACTAGAGGGGGAGTAGTTGTGGGGAATAGTATGGTATAAGATACCTCAACTAAATGCATCTGACTCATATGAGGTTGATCATAGTTCGAAATAGGAAGAAATATTTTTCTGACCATAGGAGGATACCTGTTGGTTTTTCTAAAGGAATACATGTTTTTCTAATTGTTACTCCTTAGTGAGTTCATTTATTTATACGAAATCAATTGATGTCATACCCATGTTATTTTTGTCCCTTTATTATCACTGAGTGGGTGGGATTGTGGTATAACATATCTATTCTCCTTCTCACTATCCTAATACAAACAATGTGGTTCATGTGTCTCATCTTCAATGGTATGTTCATGATCCTAGGCATGTCATCAATTACGAGGATATTATTTTGGAGCTTGATGAATCATACATCAATCACCCAGTATAGATTTTAGATTAATGTGGGAAATCCATTTGAGGGGAAAAACCACCATTATTCATTATATGGATTCATGGGAAATCTAATATGAGAATTGAGATATCGAGGAAGTTTCTTGGGATCATTTTCCAAGTTGTTTTCACAGGATGCCCATTGTTGCTTCTTAGGGTTGAGAAGTATTTTGGGGGCATATTATTAGGAAATCTATTTTTGTTTCAATCAAATGAGAATCATTTTTTCCAAATTTTCATTATCTTATTTTTGGGTAGAACTAATATTGAGCTATGTAACATGATTTTTTGAGTGGATTTGAGGTGTTTTAATGGTTTTATTTTAATAATTGGAAACCCCAAGAATGTAGATCTATTTATGCTAGCCATATTCTATTTAAACAACTAGCTAAAATATGATGGCTAGGGTCGGACTATGAGTGTGGAGAACTATATGCCCTTCAGTGGACCACAGTCTACGAAACATCACTATTCAAATTTTGATAGGAGTGGTGAGTGAAAATTTTCTAATGGATGGAACCATTCAGTATACTTGGAAATTTTAATTTTCATGATTAAAAACACCATTTCCATAGTCAGAACAATATAGAAGGAGTGGTGTTGGTTGGGTTGTTTTTAAATAGTCGAAATGGTTGGATCTCTTCTTGAATACAGATTGATTCAAATGGGTAAATATAGGTGAATTAGATGTTGGTTATTTAATGTATTTTTAATCAAATTTAAGCAAATTTTAATCCATTAAACCCTATTCTTTATCATTCCATTAAAATATAAAAAATACAGATGAACAGACTGGAATTTTTAGTAAAATTATTCTAAATAATTTCCTTATAGAATCTATATCCCATGGTGATTCATTCTTAATGATTCTCTTAGATTATCCTTGCTAGATGATCTAACCTTATAAGGTAATGGTTTTTCACAATGAATCAGACCCATAAGAGATTTGAATATCTTTTCTTGTCTCTATCCATTTGAACCAAATTTCTCTATCTTTCAACCATATTTATTGAATACTGTTATTTAAATTTTTTCATTTGGGTATGTGTAAGGAACCTACCCCCTTGTCTCGATCATCCATTTTTCTTAATCTAGAAACGACATTATTTTATGTGGAATTTTTTTCTAAAGGTTTTTGGTGAGGAATATTTATCTAGTTCGTTTGGGAATATGGTTTAGAGTATGAGACCATTGGTGAAACATGATGTTTGATTTTTCATCTGGGAGGTAAAAATATTCATAACTTTGGAGGCTATTGTATACTATGTTTACCTTGATTCAAAAAGTGTTGTAATACCTTATTTTCCATGATTGAAGGTGTTTACTTATGGTTGGGTTTATATCTCGTCCTACCCATTTTTGATACTTGTTTCAATGAGTGTGTTTGTATCTTTACTATTCATGTTTCTTGTTGATCCCATTTATTGTATGTTTCATATATTTTCATATGATGATATGTTAGTATTTTCCTCATATGAAATAACCTATTATTTCTGTTACTGTAACATTGGTGGAATTTTCATTTGTTCTCAAAATATGAGGACTATTGGGAAATGTATATCCCTTAGTGGGGGAGTTCACATGACTTGTGATGATGATGTCGATAGACCTGAGAATAAGGTTGGGTTAAGATGATGAATTGTGGATATCATGTGATTAATTTGATTTATATTGGATTTCTAGTAGATTTTTTAATTCATTAATATGGTATAATGAGTATAATGATCACTCAATGACTACAGAATGTCGAGAACATGACTCACTAGATTCTTAGTTGATGTGGTGTAGCCTATCCACTTGATTTTAATTAGTATGTTTTATATTGTTGTTTCTAGTTATTGATTACTTTAGATATCATAATTTTTACTACTGAATCGGGCTAATGTAAGATTGGCTGAGGTGCATGGTAGATTTGTTCAAACATGGGTGTTCATTATGTTATTTTTATACGTTCTTTATATTTATCATTATCATAGAATTCACCTATTATACATGTGGACATTCGTCAAGAAACTACTCAGATTCCATTGTACCCTGATATATGTTTTAACTCTGACTTAGCTGGAAGGGTGTTCCAGATTACCGTGGGGTGGTGACTATGATCTCGAAGCATACATGATTTTGGAGGGAACAGTTTTTACAAAAAATAATTGAAGATAAATTTTATAAAAGTTAGCATCCTAAAAACATGAGAGGTAGAAAGTGACCATAAAAATATTTTTAGAAAAACCAAAGCAGTACACCATCAATGTTCTCAAAAACTAAAAAGATATTCCTCAAACATCCTAGAGGATATAACATTCTACTCCATATTCCAAAGGATCAAGAAAATAAACCACCTAAAAGTAGATATTACCCTTCACTAGAACATGAAATTAGAAAAGATTAACAACCCAAAGGTAAAGGTCATGTGTGAGATATAAATACCAGTAGGGTCTTGGCATGTGTTCCATAATCTATTAACAAGGAAAATTAATCCTGATATTGTATCAATATAATTAAAACAAGGAATGTCATTTCATTTTATCATATTTTAAACCAAAACAAGATTTAATTTTGAAGAAGCAAGATATTTAAAAAAAATAATTCAATCTGATTAAAGGAACATTTAAAAAAAGTTAATATAAATCAACTTGAAGGAGTAAAATAATTCATAATCAGATTCATTCATATCAAATGAAAGAACTCATAGAACCATGTTCAAATAATTTATGATATGTTATTAACTAGTTGTTGTAACCCCACATATCTCATCAATGATCATGAATCAATATGGACTCCCACATAATGTAGAATTACTATCATCCACTCCCACATAAGGAAAAATTGCATCAAATACCTCTTAAAATAAAATTACGTCCATAAAAATTAATGAAAATTTACATCCATCTACTAAATACCGAAGAAACCATGTTCTTTAATCAATCAGTAAATCAATCAATGAAATTAGAAATCAATCATATAAAGAAAATGAAAATAAAATTTCCCAATTTCACTTTCCAACATGCGATTTCCATTTCAAAACCAAATCATAGGTTCTCATCATTTCATGCCACTTCAATTCTCATTTCAATTTCTAGTTTTTCTAAAAATCATTTTCTAATCGTATTCATCAATTAAATTCCAAAAATAGTGCCATCATTTTCTACAAAACCACCGTATAAATTTAAATTCCAGTGACATTATAGTTATTTTCTCAATTTACATACCCAATTCAAAAAAAAATATGAACACTTTTTTATGTTCTTAAAATAATAAAAACACATTTCAAATTAAAAAAGTAATTTAGTGTTTCAATTGTATAGAATTGAATCATGTGACAACTTAGTATTAATCAAAACCTAATAAAACACCACCCACAACATGACTCACAAAAAAATAATGAAGGCACATAGGATTTAGGAACACAACCGTGAATTAATTTAAAATGAAACATTGTTTCAATATATATATTACAAGAATATCTATACATCTATAAGTATTTGAGAAATATATAATAGAAGAAACAATAGGGGTATAGATCTATTTTCCCTGTATAGATCAAAAGAGATACAGTGAGCATCAATACTCCATGAAAATAGGTTTAAGGAAACAAAACCACTACTTGAGTGCCTTAAATTTCCAATGATTTGAGTTACGGTCAAAATAAGGTAATTTTGGGTCAAACTAGAGGGTCAAAAGATTATAATTTTTTTTGGAATAAAAACACATGTGATTGGTCTATTGGGTAGATACACATGGTATACAATTCAAGAACCATAACCATGAACCTCTAATAACATAAATGCATAGTTTCACCTAGGTGGGCACATGAGTTTTCAAAACATGCATCAAATGTGAAAACCGTCATTGTCCGAGGATTCAAAATTTTGTAGGTTTGGCTACATGTTTTGGAAAAACTATTTCCCGTCTAGAGAACTATCAAAAGGAACACTATTTTCTAAGACAAAAAACATGGTTTTACCTAATCAGTCAGAAATAACTCACAACATATTGGGATTCCAAAATTCATTAATTTTTAACCAAAAATATCTGAAACAATACCCAAAAAGAGAATAGGAATTATTGAAAACAATAATTATGATGTTAAATTGTTTTTTAGAATGAATTGGTGGTGACCAACTATGTTAATTTATTGACAAACTACATTGGATTATCGATGCATGTAAAAATTTAGAATATAGGGATCTAATAAAGGGTAAGGTTCCCATGTAAAATAGTTAATACTTGGATAAAGATACTAGTGGGGGGATTAGTATAGACTCTGGAGGATATTGTATTTTTATTTATTTATAAACATAAATCTATACTCTATTTTGGACTTCCACTTTTGATTACCATTAGCATATCTTTATGAAATTTGTTTTATTTAATATTTAGTCTTCTTTTTGTCATTATGGATGATATTGTTTTGTTTTAATTTATATTATTTATGGAAGGATATCATAAAGAGGCTATAGTCTCCCCAATGATGATGTTCAGACCGAATATGCTCTTATGTAAAATATTACTAATAGGGATACACACACGGGGTAATGTGGCACACTGGATCATACATAGTGGTTCAGATCTAGGAATTAAACATATCTCCTATTAGTTTCAATCTAGGATCATTGTTATTATATAACTCCTCACCCATAGAATCCTACGTTCAGGGAATTATTTTATTACATTATAAGGATTAAAACGAATTAAATATTGAAAGTCTGAATAGATTATAAATTTTTTAATGAAAGATCATATACATGAATCCCATAATACATTAGGAAACGAAAATACAGAATGATATAAAATAAAATGAAGTTAACTTAATCCTTTAAATCTAATTCAAATATTTTTTGTTAATATACATGGGAATAGAAAAAAATATGGTTAGATCAAATGATCAGTAAGGCTAAGTTCAACTGTGGATTAATGAATCAATAATCATAATAATCATGGAATAATAGATATATGAGAACACTTTCCACTCAATCATGTAGATAAGGAATAATTAACATTGAAAGGTAACTAACTGAAACACATTACATTTAGTTAATAAATAGAAAATGAAATGGATCCATAGATATATCCTAGAAAAATGTCAAGGATTATAAAAATAATTAATTATATATAAAAAATGAAATTATTAATTATTGGATGTCATGTTTCCTAAACACATGATACCATTATAATCAATTTTTTTCTAAATATAGTTTAGAATATTTTAATTTGTCCAACAGATTCATCTTATGATACTACCAATACATCTAGGTGATTGTATTAACATATCCCCAACCCATATAGAATTTATTAAACAGTCCCAAAAATATCATTCATGTCCAAAAAATTAATCATAGGTTTAAAAACTGATTTAATTAAAAAACAATGTTCCATATCAAATATCCGTATTGAATAAACAATATAGATTTATTTATAATTCCCATGTTATTCAAATAACTATTAAAGTAAAAAAATCTATAAAGAAATGGTATACAGGTTAGGAAATAGTAATATACATTGAATGAGAGTATTTTTATGTATTTACAATAGAAATTACTATATGAAAGAGATTGTCTCATGAGAGAGTGGAAAATCACAAAAGAAAGTTATATTGCAATGATACCTTTTATGACTTGGTAAATTTCTATTCAAAACCCCTTAGATAATATAATTAAAATTGAAACTATAAATAAAATGGTTAAAAAATTATTAATTATATAATATATTAAAATGTTATGTAGATACACTAAACAAAATAATTATGTGGTTAATGTGATATTTATCTCACAAATATAAAAAGGGAGATGAAAATCTTGTACTGTATCCTTGTTTTTTTGTATGTATTATTTAACCTCATGTATAGTGGTATAGAACTTGTTAATAACATATTTTAGACCCATATTAATATTAATAATATTATATATTAACATATTATAGTATCTTAATACCCATTCTCTAACAATCATTAATTATTTTCACTATTTAGGGTGTTAATTGCCTAGTTTTTATTTTTGTTTTAAGGTGTTAGTTGTTGTTATTCAAACATAGATCATCATATAAAAATATATAGACTATAAAAAATGATTTAATTATCATATATATTAATTATATATGTATTTTAAATAATCCATTATATTTTATGATATAAAATTAAATGCACCATTTAAGGAGACAATAGGGTATACATATGCTTTGAATAGTACTTTTATTTATTTTTTCATAATTAAAAGAATAAAATATAAAAGATATATATGTATAATATAATTATATCATCATATATATGTCATATATGTCATATAATTTTACTAAAACCATATTTTATAGGTTTGATGTACTGTGTGAATGAATCACATCGCCTTGAGGAGTTGGTGGTCCATACTTCCACAAACGATGTTATCATATTTACAAAAAATTGAAACCATTAAAGCATAAGTTATATAAGAATTAATGATTCAGAAAAAAATTATTAATATCATAAATATAATATATAAACAATTATTTGATCATAATTACCAATCATGAGAGGAGGTGAATGAAAAAACCAACATTAATCATTTCATGATGTGGTAGTTCGTGTACACGAAAGATAAGTTCGTTATCCATTGGATTGAAGTGTGGGAAAGTTTATAATTAACCCCTTTAATAAAAAAATAAAAGTATATTTAGGATAATTAGATAATTATTTAAGAATGGGATAAGAATATTTTATGGGGTAGATAGTGAAAATAAAATAAAAGAACTTTAGAATGGGTGTTACCTATTATTTGGGTAACTCCTTTCAGTTTCCACCAAAGAGATTACGAGGATGAATTTATTAAAACATTGAGGCTTATTGTTTGAGGGGATGTATTTTGGGATACTATATTTTCATATTTAAGTCGATATTTTGTGATTTATATGTGTGAATAAGTGGGAGGGTAGGGTTCCTTTTTATAGTGGAGGAGGAGTGGAATTTTGGTAAATTTTTTAAAAAGAAATTACACCCAAGTTTACCGAATTCTAGTGGCTCCAATAATAGACCAAATTATATATATGATAGTATATGATAAAAATATGAATATAAAATGGATTTTAAAAAATATTATAGGTCTTTTTGTGCATTATGTTAAAGGTGTTGTCCTTTATTAACATAATTTTCTTCTTAGTCATTGTAATTTATTTTAATAACTTTCACAAATATTATTATTCAAAAATTAATTTGATATTATTAGATATTAAAAAAATTATTATTAAAAATATGTAATATATTTTTTCACATTCAACTCAGATATATTTCGGAAATAAATTTAAAATTAGTCATGAAGACAGGATGACAATATTGGTTTTCTAAGTAAAAATGTTCAATCTTTTTCCTTGTTTTTATATCAAATATAAAATTTAGTTTGTTCAAATTAAATAAATTGGAAAAATTTATTTAAAATTTATATAATTTTACAATAAAAACAATTAAAATATATATTTTATACTTATAAATATATTTGGCGAAAAAGAGGCATTAAATTAAAATTGAATAATTATAACCATTCATCAGAAAATTAAACTTTGCAGAAAAAATCATATAATTAAAAATAAAATAATTTTGATGTTTCTATTTAAAATATGAAGTTTATTTTTTATATTAAATTTATAATATTTTCAAAATTTATATTTAAAATGTGTTCTCCATTAAAATTAGGGAAACATGCTTTAATAAAAATATTTCTTTTTTTATCTGTAATTCTTGGTCTATTATTATGTTATACCTTTCAAATATATTAAATTAATGTAAAAAATATTCTATTGAATATATAATATAAACGTTAAATTAACATCACCCTTTATTTTTAAATAATTTAAATTTTTAGGATAAAATAGATTTGTGATCATTAAAAAGGTTTTCCTTAAAAACATTCCATTTATATTCATTTGGTTCTTATATTCATTTCCAATTAATAGGTAATAAATGAATTTCTTTTATATTTGTGTAAAACATAATTTTTTTATAATTTAGTTAATACTATTCAAAACCATAATTTGATAGCTAGGTTATATCTTTTTATATCAAATAATAATATTTTAATAATATATTGTTTGGTAAAACTCGGTCTTGTGTGTAATACATGTTGTAAAACAAGGTAATTGTTGGATGCAAGGTAATGTAAAATAGTGTTGGATTTCATGTAAATATATATAATCTATTGGAAATAGTAAATATACTATAATGTATCAGGTTATTATATTCCCTTACACACATGGTGTTGCCTGTCATACACACTATTAAAAAAAGGGACTATTATATAATTTTTAGGGTGATATATTCTTCCCACCTAAAATAAATTGTTTGAATATGATTTAAATATAAGATAAATAATTAATTGTTTGATATTTGAAAGTATTATTGGAGAAAAACCTACATTTTAAATATGTTCGACAACATATCTTCTTAAGAAGTGGTAAAAGGAAATGTGAAGGTCACCACAAAACAAGGCATTTATATAGTATAAAATTAGTGAAAACATAGACAAGTAAAAAAATTAAAACTATTATATTATGATGTAGAGTGGTAGAGAACATATCCATGAGAGATTTGTTGAAAAAAAATCAATAAAATTGAGTTGTGAATAAATTTTGATTATATTATAAAAAATGATAATATTATGACAATTTTTTTTGATCCGTGATCATAATTAGTAGATTTGGGGAATTAGTTCATTGTAGAATATTTTTATGAAGTATAATTACATGATGTGTTTCTATTTAATAATAACCATACCTTCCTTCGATGGTTCCTTGAACAATTCCTACTACATCTCTTAGCATAATAAGTATCATGGTGAAGTGACACATTTACTTCTAAAACTTCATCCAAAAATAAACATAAATCATTTAATAAATAGTTTTCTTTTCCAAAATATCATTATACGACTACTTAAAATGAAGGTAACTAAATTTAAAATATTTAATTATCATTTTCCTTTAATCAATATAAAGTATCTCTTTAATAATCACATACCAATATTGTGAACAACATCATCATTAATTCTATTGATGTATTTTAATAATTTTAATTACGATAAAAAATTATTGGAAACATGAATTCTTTCTCATTACTTATGTAAAATTAATTTTATTAGTTATATTACATAAATAACAAAGTGTTTTAAACTCCATTAATGACAGTATAGTCCACTTTTTTATAATATCATTAATCAGTTACAAGGTAGTCAATACATATACACGCCAATCATTTATTTATCTAATCTACATTGTCTCAATATTAGAAAAATATTATGTCTTATATTTCCTTCAATCAAGTATTTTAAAAAAAGATTCACTTGATACTAAATCACATGTCTTGGTACTATTCATCATATGATCTAAAATATTTAATGAAAAATTTTGTAGTATAATACATAAATACATCACAATTCATATGATGATGACATTATAAATAAAATAATTCTATAAAATTTTTCATATAACTAAATACCTAAAAACATTAATCAATCCACTTTGGTTGTGACAATAACATATTCTATACCTTAAATCCTTAACTTATTTTGTAGTAAATTCCCCTGATTCTTGGGGAATTCATTTACATAGTACCCCATATATTTATAATTTTAACACTAAATAGAATTGTTTTCCTTCCTCCCTTTTTATTATTTTTATCAGTGACCCTTTTCATCTCACAAATGAAAAACTCCCAATACTTTATGGAATTTTCTTGGATGATTATTTCTACAGTTTTTAGAAGAAGGAAAATCCATCTTTACCTTTATTATTATTTAGTCATTTATTTTTTCACAGTGTTGGTAAATCCTCTTAATCTCTTGGATTACTTTTAATATATAGGATCTTGGGAATTCATTCTATTTTTTGATGGAACATAAAACCATCTATTAATATAATGAAAGAGCCTAATAATAAAACCCTTCATGGATTTGGATTAAAACCTTAAAATTTGTGGTTAACATTTCACTCTATGTTTCATATGTAATCCAAAGATTACCATGCTAACCATGTAAATGTAACTTCAAAATCAGTAACATTTTCTTCAACAAATTTCATTAAGATAAATAATATTCTCTTCATATCAAATTTTTTCTCATGAGCAAAACATTTATCGAAGAATGTATCCTTAAAATTTATCCATTCCATGAGTTTTATTTCCTCTTCCTCCATTGTAACTTTAGTCAAAGACCACCATTGATCTGCATAACCATTTAGACAATCGATAACAAGTGTAACATTTTTTATATCACTATATATCAGGGCATAAATATATTCTTTAGATACTAAATACATTTCTAAAATAAAATTGGATTAGCAGTCCCACTAAATGATGGGGGATTATATAACATTAAGAGATCCAACTAAAGATATTGTATATATGGAATATATTAATCCATTCATGCATAGTTATTGTTTATAACCAATTTATGATCCCCAAGATTTCCATAATTATATGAACTCCAATACTAGCTATATTGGAATACATAATAGGGTAATCTCAAAAATTTACATGAGTATTGATTTCGTTCTTACTTCCATGATTCATTTAAAAAAATGGGACATAAGGGATTAATAAATAAAATAAATAACATTGTACATTTATAAAAATTGAGTAATAGTTAAATAAAATTGGAAAATCTATTCATGAATAACATCAAAATCATAACTATTATTACTTTTTTGCATATTATTAGTTTCTAATCATTCATAATATTTAATAAAAATTTTTGATTTATTTAATGTGTATCCACCATGATTGTTAATCCATGTGTGCCGTAATGAATGTTTTTGTATTCAAAGATACACTGAAGTCGTACCTGCAATACCTTGTTAGATTTTTTACCCCTAGGAACATCTGTTCCAGAACCACATCTGTTTGTAGTATCCCAAAAGGGATGTATTTATTGGAAGACCCGCATAATATAAACCATAACAAAATTCAACGATGTTCAACTATACTTATCCTGAAATTATGTTTTACGGTTATGTTCACTAATATATGTTTTCTAAATCTAGTATCCAAGGATGCTGGTATGCTTCCTCTGAAATAAAATATAATTCCCTAAACCCAGATACCCAAAGCCAATGCATTATTTTATTACATAGGCATGATTATATAGAATTAAATCCTTAAGGATGGAAAATCTTATCTTTTTTTGGAAAGATATATTACACAAATAATACATGTAATACATTTAAAATAAATAAATCATGATATTAAAAATGATTAAATGAACTAATTACTTGAATGATTATTCAAAAACTAATTCTTCATATCCTGGGGTAAGGAAACAAAATAATGGTGAGATCAAATAATCAGTAAGTGTAAGTATAATGAAATCCATAATTAATCAATAATCAGGATAATCATAGAATGGTATATTACTGAGAACACATTCAACTCATATAAAGGGATAAGTAATAATCAATATGAAAATGTAAATAAATGAAACATATTCCATTTAATCAATAAATTGAGATTGTTATGTATCCATAAATATGTCAAAGAAAACTATCATGTATATTAACAATAATGATTGGATTATCAA
Source organism: Viscum album (assembly GCA_963277665.1). Lineage (NCBI taxonomy): Eukaryota > Viridiplantae > Streptophyta > Magnoliopsida > Santalales > Viscaceae > Viscum > Viscum album. The sequence goes on along the minus strand of OY728152.1, from coordinate 1,927,745,264 downwards.
TAATGGAAATGATTAGTAATTGGATTTATGTTTCCCATGAACATGATACCTTTAAAATCATGATTTATTCTCAGGAATGATTAAAGTATTTTGATTTTGACATCAGATTCGTCTTATGAGACAACTGATGCATTGAGGGCCTTGAATTGAGTGGTCCACAACATATAAGTATTTAGTTAAATGGTCCCGAATCCATCTATTTAATTTTAAATTCATTCCTCATATAGTTAATAGTCAATTTAGTTAATAATCAATGTTATTTACCAAATATTTGTATTGAATGAATAATATAGATTTATCAATAATTCCCTTGTTAATCAAAGAAGTTTCAAAGTGAACAATGTATTTAAGAATTGAATATAGTTTAGGAAATAATAATTTCAGTTTCATGAGATTATGGATATTTATGTACAATAAAATTTATCATAACGAAGTTATTGTTTAAAGATAAATCTATCAATCCTAAAAAAACGTGATATTACTTAGATAACCATTAAAACTTCGTAATTTTCAATTTAAAACCCCTTGGATAAGGTAATTAAAAGTAAAAAAAACAATATAATTAAGATAAAATGGTTAATTATATAATATATCCAAATTGGTATTACATAAAACACACAAAATATATAAGTGGTGAATGTGACATTTACCTCACAAATGTAAATAGTGTGATGAGAGTCCCAAACCTTATCCATCATTTTTGTTGTGTATTATTTAAACTTTATTATTGTGGTATAAAATATATTAATAAATTTTAAACTAACCATAAATATATTCATAATATTATATATTAACTATTTATAATATAATATTACCCATTTTTAACAATATTTCAATATTTTCTCTATTTCATGTGCTAATTTCCTATTATATACGTATACTTTGAATTGTTACTAGTCGTTATTGTTATATTAACCATTATTAAAAATTATAATAAATTTAAACTATTATTTAATTAGGATATATATTTTAGAATTTTTTATTTATAATTATACATTATACTTGGGGATAACAAATGAAATGCACTGTTCATAGAGACGGTTAGCCACACGTAAGCATTAAAACTACATCCATTAATATTTTTTTATTTAGAATAATGAAATATAAATGAAATATACATATGTTATAATTATATTGTCATATATATTTCATATATTTAACATGTATTTATTAAAACATTCCTTTATATTTTCCATATATATTGTGGACGTGTCACATCACATTGAGGAGGTGGTAGTCCACATTTCAAAAAATGATGCTATCGTATTTACAAAAAATGGAAATCATGAAGGTATGAGTTATATATTAATTAAATAAAAATAAAGTCATTATAAATATATTATATATCCAATATAAAAATAATTTACATCATAATTCCCAACTAGGAGAGGGGGTAAAAAATGAACAATCGTCATTTTGGGAGGTTGTAGTTCACCATACACAAATGATATGTTCATTACTATTATATAAATGTGTGTATAATTGTATGTTTAAAACAGAGAATAAAAACATATAAGTATATTTAATATACAAGGGTTTATATTTATTCCTTTAGTAAGAGGATTTTAGGGGGTGAAGAATGAAAATAAAACAAAAGAGCTTGAGGAAGGATGTTAAGTCATCTTTGGGCCACTCCTTTTGGATTTCCCAAAACGGATTACATGGAATGATTTATTCAAAAATATAGCATTATAAGATGAGGATATGGATATTTGGAGATTATTTGACTATATTTTGGGTGATCCATAGTGCTTTAGAGATGTGAATAAGTAGGAGGGGTTAGTTCCTTTATATAGTGGAGGGGGAGGGGAATTATTTTAAATTTTTTTAAAAGGGATTTACACAAAACAATCTCTAATGTAAATTGAATCCAATAATGTAAAATATTTTATCCAAAATATTATAAGTTCTATGTATGAACATAAAATGTTTTTTTAACATGTTTCATGGTTTTTTTGGGCCTTATGTTTATGGTGTTTTTAATTATAAATAATTGTTTCTCTTCATTGTTGTAATTAATTACAATAAATTACATTGGTATTTTTTGTCAAAATAATGATCAGATTATTTAAAATTATAAATTATTTATTTTATAAATATGGAATCTATTTTTTCAAATTTCAATCACATAAATGTGAGAAATTAATTTAAAATTAATACCACAAATAGTTTGACAATGCATGTTTTTAATGTAATTTTTTTTAAAAGTATGCAAAGTTTATTTTACCAATTTCAAATTGAAGTTGATTACAGTGGCCTAAATTGGATTAATTGATGTATTATTTATTTGATATGACTTTAAATACAATTTTATGTATTATTCTCCTTATAAATAAACTAGATAAAAAAGCTAATTTGAATTAAAATTTAGTATTTTTCATTATTGATCAAAAAATAAAAAACAATGAAAAAATACCAAAAAATTAAACATATCCTAATTTTGAGAATTTTAATTCAAAAATGATGTTTATAATTTCATATTAAATTTATAAATGTTTCAAAAATTTATTTAATATGGATTCACCCTTAAAATGCAGCAAATGTTAGTTAATAAAATTATAGCTTTTTATGTGTAATATCTAGTTTGTTCTTATCGTATGCCTATAAAATATATTGGATGAAGGTAAAAATATTTTATGGAATATATAATATATAAATATTAAATTAATATCACTAACTAATTTTAATTAATTTAATTTATTATGACAATACAGTTTGGTGATAATAAAAATTGTATCTATAAAAACATTCCCTTAATATTAAATTGATTTTTATATTCACTTATAATTAATTTTGAACAAATCAATAAATTTTATATTTTTGTTAGGAGATTTTTAATAAGTTACATAATCCTATTCATAAGCTAAATTTAATATCTAGGTTATATCTTGTTATATTAAATACTAATATTTAAATATTATACTTTGGTTTGGTAAAGCTAGGTCATGTGTGTAATTAAATCTATAGAACATAGCCATTCTTGTGTTTAAGAACAAATATCATAGTGATTGTGTGGATTTAAATATGTAAAATCTATTGTAAATAGTAAATATACTCTAATGTCTCCTGATATTATTTTTTATTTATGATCTTTCTATTGTGTATCATACATGATATCGAATGAAAGTAACTCTTTTATAATTTTCATGGTGTTACACAGGCCTATTTTTTGTGCACCCATTTATTATAGAGTTATTAAAAAATCCTCCATTTCCTATTTTAGTACACCAAATAACACATATTATATAGATTTTCTACATGTAGTATCCCGAAAAATATTTCATTTCTTGGAAAACCATGTACACATGAATTTTCTAAAAGATTATGATTTCATCCTATACATTGAGTTATTACAAGGCTTTTTACTGATGTTATCTTATCATTATCCCAAGAATATTAAATATTATCCTAAATAACATAATGGGTCATCAATAACCTTGAAATTCTTAGTAACATAAGATAGTCAACCATAAAATTATCTGTGAAATACATTATAATAAAAAGTTACCTAAACTCTCCTTTGAAACAAACTCTGAGACCCCATAACCACACTCACTAATCTGGTGCTCATAATAACATACATTATATACTAAATTTCATACCAACTATAAAATACTAAATATAACTATCACAAATTAAAAAATTAACAACAACTATTGTTTCTCCTACATATCAAGGATATTTTCATGTTTAGGGATTTATAGAATTTTTTAAAAAATATAAACTAATTAAGATCATATATTTATTATAAGATGCAGAATTTTACATTCTATAAGAAAATACTTCATAAAAAATAAGTATTCAACATCTCCAAAAAATAATAGACAAATGGTATTATTCTACTAATATCATATAAAATACAATTTTTATATCATGGGGTATGAAAACATGAGAACTTGGTGGGATAAAATGCTCAATAAGGGAAAAATATAATATAATTTGTAAAAAAAAATAAGCATGGGATATATATTATGAAATGAATAAATAATCTGAAAAATTCATAATTAACTAAAACTTAGAGTGTTCTATATCCATGAATATAAATGAAAAAATATATATCAATAATTACAGATATCATACTAAAAGAATGATTAATTTCTTATATAAAAACATGTAATAATGTCTTTATTCAAATATACTATACTTGTAATGTCCCATCCCATCAGACCACTACTGGATATCCGGACCGGTGGGTCATATGCCCTCTTGTGCATCTCCATCTATGCATGAGGCCGTCGACTAGCTATGAGGGTCTTGGGATGTGATAATGGGGGACTATACACTCATATCAAAGTTTCACAACAGTATTATCAGAGAATAAATAATATAAATAGAGGAATCCATATATAAATAGTTGAAAAAGTAGTAGAAAACATATAATATTCATTTAATATAAGTGATCGATTCCTATTATACAATAGATGGATACATGACATGATAGATACACATATTCAAAATCAGTAAACAAAGAAACATTCTTTAAAATATTGTACAAATAAAGAAAACAACTATAAATACTTAAGGCAAATCCCCACCAATATCCTAAACTCCAACCAAATAATTTGTTCCAATCTATAGGTACTATAACAAAACAACAAGCATGGTCCACAATCTGTCGTCCTACAAACAAGAAAGGTCTACATAGGTACCCTAGTGCAATGACAGTCCGAGTTAGGTGTGATATATAAATCTCACATATCAAGAACCATGGTTTTCTATCCCTATCTTGATAGCGTGATATAAATTTTACAGCATGAAGGTGGGGATAAATTAATAAAAAAACTATATAAATAAATCAACACCTATCCAGCTTCATAAGGGACACCTGACAGCTATACCAGCATGGGCTTGTTGTCGGGATAGCAGTCTGACCATATCACTAGGTCTACATGTATATGTATATGTATACATGTGAAAAAGATCAATGTGCTTCATTACCATGTAATAGTATTTATATCTAGGATTTCCCTTAATATTCCACACTCCCATATAAGTGGATCAATAGCTGGGATAATGCTCAATAGGCCACATATCCCCATCAGTGTCTTTAGGTGGGACGACGCTCAATAGGAAACAGATCCTTATAATTGTGTATAGGTGGGATGATGCTCAATATAAAACATTTCCCGGCATGTTTATATAGTAGGGATTCCTCAAAATGGGACAAACATCCCTGTATGTGTATATAGTTGATCAGTAAGTTTCCTCAGTATGTGCTCACTTGAATATAATTCATTATATAATTGAGAAGGTTGTACCTCTCATGAATTTCCTATAGCCATAATATATTTCAAAAAACTATGGTCATTCATATTTATACTTACGGAAAAATATCATATTTATATCAATTAAACATTCACAAGTGATCTCATTTTACACTCAAGGATACTTAAATCATAACATCCTAAGTATTTAAAAAGGTATGGATACTTATTCACTTCAATTCTCAAGTAATATATTTCATGTAAAACCTATAATGAAAGGAAAGAATTTCATTTTTCCCAAACATATTATTTATAATATGTCATTTAGTTTAAGTTCCCTATTCAAGGTCATCACATCCAAATTTCCTACACATGATGAATTTGTCAAAGGATCCAAAATTAGTAAGCAGTTCCAAGGATATATAGATAGTACCTACTTCGAGAAAAACAATAGAAAGGGGTCAATCTACCTAACATGTCCATTATCAATTCTAAGCCCAGTATAAAGAAAGCTGCAATGCAATATGGTAGTGAACATCAAATTCTATCAGAAAATTTTTATCATGAAGGTAGAGAACCTTCTTTGAGGGTTTTTATTAAAAAAAACTTAATTTTTTTTAATAAAATACCCTTTAAATCATTTATATTTTTCTTCCAATTCACCATAGAAAATAATTTAATACAATGCTACGATAAATTTAAAATATTGAATAGGAAGTCTAGAATAAAAAATTTACTAATTAATTAATTAATACATTCAAAAATTAAAAGAGTGAAGAAAGGGATCATACATCAAGTGGAACCAGGTCATCCACTTAAGATCTTAAGCATGTATAACTAATGCTTTCCCTCCCCCACTAATCAAATGCATCTTAACCTAGGTGAAATGACAGATATCCCATATGCACACATCCGAATGGACCATAAACCTATGGAAGGGGATCCTTACATGTATTCATTTATGAATATATCTATATCCACTCAAATGGAGATTCATTTTAGATATATTCAGGGGCCCACCTATCCCCATACTTGTTCATTCACTATAATGGATGAATATCACAAAATGGGGAAACACACACACATAGATATATATATATATATATATATATACATACCTCTATATACATTGGGGAGTCAACCTTGACATAGTGGCTCGAAACCACACATAACAGTCTAACACACTACCCATTTAACACTACAAACCATAAAATAATTAAAGAACACAATTTAAATGGTGTGGGATTAAGAAACAAAGGAAAACCCTTACATAGTGTGTCAGTGACGAACCAAATCGATGTGAAACCAAGCAAAAAAACACCTCTACCAACCAATTACTTAATACAGAGTCAAAGGTAAATAAAAAACCTAATACAGGAGGTGATAAACCAAAAGAAAACCATAAAACATACCCCAAAACATTGTCATCAGACCGAAACCATATGAATCAACTCGTCTTCGGCGACAGATACTGGAAAATGCACCAAAGAACCTTAGAGGCCTTCCAAACCTACCTAGAACAAGAGAAAAATGAAAATAAGAGCACCCCCAAAGGCTTAGGGTTCAGTCAAATTTGGTGGGTCAATGAAGAGGCAAAAATCCATCAGGAAAGTTGGAAGAGAAGTGAGATATAACCATTCCTTGAAGAATCAATGAAAAAATTCAATGAAAATATAACATGGAAGTGAATATCATAGGAGGTCTGTAGGGGTAGCGTATCGATGGGGAGAGCCCCATTGGCTTGGTACATCACATATGATAGAATGGGTGACGAAGAGTAGTTTTAGGATTAAATTTTATATTAATCTATAATAAAACAAATTTTAAAATAGAATTTCTCGCACGGTCTGCGGATGGCCTAGAAAACCATCCGCTACCTGTGCATGCCCCACTGGAATCTAGAGCATCATGCCCAGGCTAAGTTCATAGTTTTTAAAACCATGCACAACATTTTTGGAACATCTCTCTCCCACATTCAACTAGGTTGCACAGTTACCTGTAGAGTGTCACACAGTTTGGAAAATTGTGTGCAAATAGTGCTTCCTCAGTTGTCTTTCCAAACAAGATGTTTTTATAGTATGGTGCTCCATAGAATTCATGATCCATCCAAGGAAATTAAAGATCATTTTCCCAAGTCTATAATCATAATTTAAGAGTTTTCCCACTCTCTAAATTCTGTTCCGAGGCTCAGTTCAAAAAATGGAATGTTTAGTAAATGAAATAGTTAACATAAACTTCACATTTCCCCCTGTTCAAAACAAGGATCATTACAACCTTCCCACCTTAGAAATTATCATACAAAAGAAGCCATTGAGAAAAAATTAAACCTCACCTAACATACAATTTATGTGATTCATTACATAAATGATCATGTGGCGTCTCTAAAAATCCAACCCACCCTTAAGACTATCATAGGAAAATTAAACTTAATACATTAAAAACTCGATCCAACGATCGTTTCCTAATCAAAACCCCGAGAAAGAACATACCCCAGACCATCCAACTAGATACATGATAACATCATTATCACATCAAGATACTAGCTATGGGTTAATCACCCCTTAGGCATTAACGTTAAATTCCTAAGTTAAAACAACTTTCCAAACACCATCAGAAAATACATAACAAGCATGCCCTTAAGTGATTGATGACTCTCTTGGAATGATCTATAAAAGATTGAATGATTTAATATTGGCTTTAAGCCCCAAGATGAGTTGATTTTTCATGTAAGTCATCATTCGACACTAACCAATCTCGTCTCCTCCTGATGTTGTGGTAGAAAATTTTCTTTCACAGACCGTCATTATTAAACAAGGGAGGGAAAGAGTTAGGCCACATGAATGACTATTAAGGAAGATTCCTTGATTAGGGGAGAGATGCGTTAAAAAGATAATCATGATACCTTATCTCATGGAAACTCACATTGACCATTAACACACTCACTGAATCCCACTGGACTTCCAATAAAATGTCTAAGACCAACCATGAACAAAACAATGCATCCCACATGCAACACAAAATTAGAACCACTAAAACAATCTAAATAGCTTTATAGAGTTCAGTGTTGCATATGTGTGATGCTCTCACAGTGCATATAAGAAAAATACAAGATAGAGAACATTCTCATTGATTAGTAGAGTACACTAAGAGGATTGAAAATAATTCCAGTTAAACATACCAAACTATTAGAAGGAAGAAAGGAAAAACCTCGACTTTTCGACTATGTGGAAGGGACTCGACTTCACCTTCCAACGAACCTACATTAACCAAACATTTTCCTTTACCACCCGATGTTTTTCGGTGCTTGTTAAAACTTTTCCACTGAAGCTCACCCAAAACCATCGGTGTTTATCAGGGGTGCATTCATATCCCAACCTAAGAATGTCATGTTTCCCAGCAAACAAAAACATGTATTTAAAAACCGCATGACCCAAAGGAATTCAAACATGACTAACCATTATAAAAGATTTATGTAAATATTTTTCTACATGGAAGGCCACATTTACCAGATTCAATAGAATGCTATTTTCCAAAAGAGTGTTCTGGTGATCAATGGAAAAGAATATAAACTAGCCGCATACAAGAACACTAGTAAAAAAACATCACAAAAAGACATGTGGAACTCCTTTGAGACACCATCACAACATCAACTGTAAAAGGAAGTAAAAACCCCAAAATAAAACCATAAAAAAATACTGACATGTCATAAAATGTGAGCCATTAGAAACTCATCCTATGCATTGGGACGAACCTATCCATTTCACACTCAGGTCACACTACCTTGAGATGACCCGACACCATACTCCCAAGTACAAGGCTTAACAAGCCAACTGAACTCAACCAATTGGTTACCACATTAAAAATGAATCCTTCAATGCATATCAATAAATATAACCCAATGAAAATAAAAGGTTCAAATGACCACAGAAGTAGTTGGCCATTCCCAAGGCATGCCTTACCTGATGGAAACGAGCATTTACTAATGTTCAATCCAATAATAAGGTCATGAAATCTTGAAAACCCATTTGAACAAGGGTTTCATTAAAACTAAATGTCTTATAATGGAAAACACAACTGAACATTACCAAATGCCAAAAATATGAAAATAGAAATGCATTCAGATTCTATGGGTGCTACCTACTATGGTCTAGCCATGAATGATTTACAAGCATCGACCTAAGCATTTGGTAACCCCCGAAAAAATTTCCTTAGGCTCAAAGCCTACCATCGAGCAGTTTCTAAAAAAAACTGTATATGGAAGCTCTTACAATTCTATTCCAAGGAATTCAAGGATCACTCAACTACACTTTCATGTGAATCTTAACACACCACTACATGGTCCACTTTGAAGACCATTTCATTTATTCACATTTTATTTTTAATCATTGAAATATTTCATTTAAAACATAAAGTACCATTTTCAAAACAAAACTAAAGATACTTGATTTCTAAAATACACCCCAACTGAACAACATGCATGTTTAACATCATCCTTTTAACCCTTTACTATTCAAATACATCCCATCATAAACAAGAAATTAATCATAATAAATTACCCTTTTCTAAAATTTATGGAAATCCACATGGGTACTTTTAAGGAAATTTACATCCGATAAAAACTAAACATAACATTTCATTCATCCAGATCACAATAAACCAATCCTTTATATTTAATAAGGCCTTCAATTTCCAAATTCAAGAATCTACTAAACACTTCATGGATTGAAAATTAGCTTACTTTAATTGAAACCCATCTCATTTTACAATACAATATGATCATATATATAAATATATGTTTTTGAAGTCTTATGGTCATCCATCTACCAACCTACAAAGAACCAATAGACTTTATAGATTGAAATTTCAATCCCATTTTACTATATTCAATTTCACTTTAAAATTAATCTTTAGAAACCTTTTACTGTTTTTCGAATACACTGGTTACATTTTCCCAGTTATAAGTCACACATACACCTTATAACTAAAAATTTGATCCCACTAAGATCGTAACCATTTAATTTTGAAATGAAAGCAGTTACACATAAACTAGGAAAGTAATGTCATCAAAAGAAATAAAATTGGAGCGTGGAATATAATCACGACACGCAACATGGAATTACAAGAAACTAACATCATACCGTATTTTTAAAATAGGAAGGCTACAGAATTGAAGTCATGGAATAAAACTAAATTAAATCAACAAGCTTCCTACATTTAAAATTACATGGCATGACACTATGCATGTTATGTTAATTAGTATGTGCCTATTAATTATGCATGCAATGCGGCTCCCTCGCCATATCAGGACAAGAGTGAAATTCAAGAAATTCCATAATCAATTAAAAAGTTTAAATACAATAGTCACTCAAGGTTAAATAATATAAATTGTAATAGTGATCATCATGAACAACTATATCAACCCTAGCCACTTGGACATTTCCTATATGTGGAGGGACATGTCCCAAGAATAACTATTAACAAAATTTTGAAACAATCCATATCTCATATTTACGTATAAAAATGTAAGAACAATGAAAAGAAACAACCTCTGATACCACATTGTAATGTTCAAGCCCACCTAACCATTAACTTAGTAGCAAAACTAGTGGGTCACATTGCCTCAAGTGTGTTTCCCTTTAGACCAGAGGATACCGACAAGAAGTGAGGGTCTCTAGAGGGGATAATAGGGGGAATATAAACCCATATTAGAGTTTCAATGTTGTATTATTAGATAATAAATAACAGAAATAGAGTATGTAGTATATAAACAATTGAAAAAGTTGCGGAACACATCTAATATTTATTTTATAAATGTTTCCAATGGGAGTTATACAGCATATGGATGAATGACATAGTAGAGACACATATTTGAAAGTAGTAAACAAAACAAATGTCTTTAAAATATAGTAAAAAAAGGTATAAAAAGTCCTATGAAAAATTCCCATGAGCATCTGATGTTACAACCTTGTCCTTCTCTCCTAACTATAAGTACTAGAATTCAATAACAAGAAAAGTCCAGGGTCTGCATTCCTGCAAACAAGAAAGGTCTAATCAAGTACCCCGATGCAATGGTGTCCTAAGTGGGGTGTGAGATATAAATCTATGTAGGGTGTTACCACTGGTGTCCCGCCCTATCCAAATAGTGTAATATAAATTAAATAGTATGAAGTTATGAAAATTTTAATAAATAGGATCGTATGAATAAATCAACCCCCATAAAATTTCCTAAGGGATACCTGAAGGTTATACCAGTTTCGGGTATTTATTTGGATATCATTTTGACTGTGTCACTAGGTACACACACACATGTATATGTATAACTAGGGAACAGTTCAGTATTCCTCATTCCCAGGTAAACATATGTATAACTAGGAAATTCTCAGTAGGCCACACATCCCTAAAAGTGTATCAATAGCTGTGACGGTACTTAATATTCCACATGTCCCTGTATGTGTATATAACATGGATGAAGCTAAATAGGCCTCACATACCTGTAATTTTAAATAGGAGGGATGGATCTCAATATGTCACACATCCCTGTAAGTGTATATAAATGGGAAGTCACTCAATATAACACATGTACCTCTAAGTGTATATATCTAGAATGACACACAATAGGAAACACGTCCCAGTATGTGTATATAGCTTGCATAATGCTCAATTGACCACACATCCCTATAAGTGTATATATCCATTCTCTTTGTGGCCTCACTATGTGATCACATGAATATAATTACAAATATAATTCATAACACAATATATATCATGAAATTCCAAATTCCATACCATATTTCACATATCCAAGATCAATCCAATTTATACTTATGGAAAATCATCTTAAGTATATTAATTATGTATTAACATGTGATATCATTCAATTATTAGGGATACTTGAGGTATAACATACTAAGTATCTTAAAATACATGGTTTCTAATTCAACTTCATTATAAATGAATCCATTGGATGCAAAAACATTAATGCATGGAAATAATTTCTTTTGGGCCAATTTTTTTTTCAATACTCACCCTTTAGTTCAAGTTCCCTAATCAAGTTCATCACATCAAAATTTCCTAAACATGGTAAATTGGTTAAAGGTTTCCAAATTAATAACTAGTGCCAAGGATATAAGGCATGTACCTAATTGGGAAAAGCAACAAAAAGGGGAAATGTGGCCTAAATTTTCTGTTATCAGTTTCAACCCATATATAAAGAATACAACAAGAAAATATTATATTCTACAATATAGTCTATCTATACAATTTTAGCGTGACGGTAGACCACCTCATTTGAGGGGTTTTATTACAAAAACAAGATTTTTTAATAAATAGTCATTTATCTCATTTGTGTGATTCTTCCATTTCAACAGAGGAAATCATTAAACCCAAATCTAATGTAAATAAAAAATCATGAATATGAATGCACGAAAGAATAGTTAATTAATCAATTAATTAATTCTTTCATAAATTAAAAGAGCAAGGAAAGGGATCCTTCCTCATGTGGAACCATTCCATCCACTTCTAATATTGAGTCTTTCTAACTAATGTTACTAGTATCCCACTATTCAAATGCATCTTTACATATGTTCAAGGACACCTATCCTCCATACACCCCTTTTCATGGGAGATGAACTTGTTCATGGGGATACATAAAAGAATTATTATGTGTATATACCTATCTCCACTAATTGGCACATTCATTTTATATATATACATAGAAACACCTACCCCTATTTATGTTCACTCACTCCCATGGATGAATATCACATAATTTTGGAACCCACATATACATATATACATACATATGCATACACATTCAAGTTTCACTCAACTCGATGACTTGAAAATGCACAAAACAGTTCAAATGGTTACACATTTAACACTAAAAACCATAAATTAATTAAATAAATCAATTTCTATGGTGAAGGACCAAGAAAAAATGTAAAACACTAACCTTAGGGGTCCACGATAATCCAAATCGAAGTGAAACCACCTGAAATTGCTCCATGACCTACCGATTAAATAATTGGGAATCAAAGACACATAAAAGCCTAATACAAAAGGTTTCAAACTGATCTAATACCATAAAATGTACCATGAGACATTGTTGGAAGAATGAAACCACCCGAACCACCTATCCTTCGGTGGTGGTTTCCAGAATACGCCCCAAATAACCTAAGAGGACTCCCACACCAATCTAGAATAAGAGAAAACCAAAAATTGGTCACCCCCAAAGACCTAGGGTCTGACTGAAACATGGGTGTTAAAGAAGATTCCAAAATCTAGTTGGAAAATGGGAGGAAAATGACATATGAAAATTAACATCAATGATCAAATGAAAAATGTGAAGAGAATCCATCATCGAATTGAAGATCAGAGTAGGTCCATGGAGGGGGTTTCATGTCAGAGAGGATATCACATTGGGTTGGGTGAATCGCGTATGGGGTAATAGGTGATGGAGAGTAGTTTTAGGTTTTAAATTTTATTTAAATTAATTCAAAATAAAAAAATTAAACAGAACTTCACATATGGTCTATGAACAGTCTAGAAAACCATGCACTAACCATGTCTTCCCCACTAGACAACTGTAGTATCCCACATGGGCTAGGTTATATGTTTTTAAAACCATGCACAATCCTTGTGAAAGGTCTCTACCCCTCGTTAAACTAGGTCACATGGTTACCTATGGTGGGTCGCACAGTTTAGAAAACAATGCTGGAACTATGCGCCCTCTGTTGTCTTTCAAAACATTATGTTTATCTAGTATGACTCTCCCACAAATTCTCATTTCACTCAGTGAACATAATGAGCCTTTACCTATGTCCAAAAACAAAATGTAGGAGTATTACCACTCTTAGAATTCCATTCCGAGGATCAATTCTAAAAATGACCCATTTAGTAAATGAAAAAAAATAAAAACCATCACATTTTTGCCCAGTTCAAAATGAGGGTCATTACAATAATAATATAGGGATAGTTATAAACCAAAACCCATGATTTTTTTCCCATGAGACCTATTTGGTGCATCAATGAGCCATATAATAATAGGCCGCACCTATCACTTTTTTAATTTAAATGAATTAAACATGATATAAAATATATATTTCTTTCCATTCCATATGGAACCACTAGATTAATAAATACATTCTTATACGTATAATGATGAATATGGAATTCCAATACATAACCAAATTGAAAAAATAATCAATAATAATAAAAAACTTCAAAACTTTTTCACATTCAAATAAAATAGATAATGTGATCATAACACATATAAGGAATGAAAATAGATGGTAATGCACTACATAGTCAACTTGTAAGTAGTCATCCATATAGGAATAATAATATACATAATTGGAATACTTTCCTCCAAAGACAATAAAATGGATAACTTGAATGTATCCTATCCAGAGAAAAAAGTTAAATGGTCATATTATATATATTGAAAACCTTTCAATAATAATATATATTAATATAAAAATATATATGGAATAATAAAACATTTTTCCCATTTCCATTAAGGGAAAACATGTTTATAACAAATCCTAAGGAAGGAGGTGGATGATTAAAAAATACTTTGTTAACTTACCCATAATCATGTGTTTGGATAAAAACATAAGGAAAACAAATACTTTTCCCCATTTCAATAAAAAGAATAAAATGATCATAACCCATCTATATGATGGAGATGGATGGTATAAAAGATCACATCCTTAGTTTAAAAATGGAAATGTAATAGTGTTTGTGCATCAATTAAATAAACCCTCGTAAGATAATGATTCCAACAGTATCATACTAGTGGGGTTTACGAATGAAATTATATAATTTTATGAGTTCCATCACAAAAATGATAATATTAATATATATAGACATTAGAGAAAAAAGATGAAAAACCCCCATTATGTTAAATAATTTTGAAAATGATAAGGAAAATTTAAAAAATATAAAAATATATTTTCTAAAATATTTTTAATATTAATTGGAAATTTTTGTTTAAATTTCCCCCTAAACGTTGTATTTTAAAAAACTGATCTAATTTTTTTAAAAACATTATTTTTAAAGATAATTATCAATATAAAAGACATTAAAGGCATAAATTTATGTTTGATAAATGAGGATAAGAAGAAAAAAAATGAATCTGAATGATAAATATCATTTAATTATTTTCAAAATACATTTTTTCGAAACACAACCTATATAAAGAGTTAATGAAAACTAATTTTTATAAATATATAATGTTAAATGATATATATAAAGAAATTAAAATATAATAATAATTTAGTGTGAAGTAATTCAAGCATGGGAGAATGAATTTCATGATGGGACAATATAACCAAATGAATGAAGACTTCCATTATCATTATCCTGTAAAATAAATATACCACTTGAAGAAAGAGGTATTTAAAAAATGTCTTTTATTGGGTATTATCATAAATTTTATAAATTATAGATTATATAATCAATTATTACAATTCATCCTCCTTTTAATTCCAAGATGATGGTCATAAATCAATAAACCAAAATTTAGTTACCTAGAATCTTTACAAGTTGTGTAACAATTGATTAAAATGTTATTTAATGAAAATGAAATAATTTTAATTGGTATTTACCATATATAAGAAAAATATATGGTAATGATAAATAACTAGGTAGGGTAGACACTATTCAAGGTAATAATGGAAAACATTGTAAACATATATATTTGAATAAAAACTCGAGACATAGAACCCTCGCAGCTCGAGTGATATTTTAACTAAAACCCACTGCATGTAAGGGAATTTAATTGAACATAAAATTCCATGATAAAAATTCACATCAATATATGATATCTCAAATCTGATTTTTAAACAATAAAAAATTATATAGGGTACATAATACTATATATGTCTCAAATAAAGCCATTTCAGATGAAAACCCTTACTTTAGTCAAGATTCATTCTATATATGAACAAAATGTCTTGAATATTTAAACTAAGTTAATTACATAAATAACAAAGAAACATATTCAATGATAAAAATATTTATTTTCATAATTACTTATAATTTTTAAATAATTATATATATGCATACATTAGTTAGTTTTTACCTATTTTTAACATAATGGGTAAGTAATCTCTATCGCTTAAAACTAGTTTTGTAAAATAGGAGTTGGTGTCTATTAATTTCCAAAATAAATTATTATTAGATAATATAAGATAATATAATATATGTTCCATGATATTTTAGAACTCCATTATCTCATTTAATGGATGTTTTGGTTATGATCCATGAGGTAGAAATAAATGATGAGCATGTTTTGGTGTTTTTTAATGAATGAAGGGTGATTTAAAAATTATTGTGTTAAATTTTAAAATAACCTCTCCGAGATGAAAATAAATTTTATGTAAATATAAATTTATTATTATTAAATAAATATGTTCTCATCGTCCTCTATGATATAAATTCATAGTATTTTTTAAGTAGGTGGTTAAACTGTTCCAAACAAGAACCAACTCTAATTAATTGTTGATTATATTGTGGTTTGGTTTTAATATCTCACACAAGAAGTATAATTTAGTTATTTAGTTTTTATTAGTGCTTTATATCACAATTTTCAGTAACATCAATTAAATTAAATGGATTTTAAAATATTATATGTTATGAAAAAAATATTTTCCATTAAGAATGATTATTTTAATGCTTGAATTAACGATGATCACTTATAGATTAAACATATAAGAGGTTATAGATTTTATAATAAAACCTCATAGTTATACAATAAAAACTATACATATCCTTTAAATATTTTATAATTTACATCCATAAATTTTATTAATGAAAATTAAAATAAAAATCAATCATTATAAGGGGGAAATAATCTACACATATGAATGGATGGTGTTTTAATTTTAAATGAAACATGTGAAATGCATAATTTGTTATCATTTGAGAATAAAAAATTTAATATAAATATAATTATAATGTAATAAAACACCTATTAACAATGTATATTAATGTTGGTGTAGGAAAATAAAACACATATTCATGTCAGAGGCAGTGATATACACAACATGTAATTCATGTATTCATTTTTCTTAATGGAAATTAGGATTATAGTTTATGCATGTACCTTGATTATAATTACAATTCATGACAATAACTATACAAATTTAATCATTTTATGTCAGTGAAATAAAATTTTATAAAGATTAAATGAAGATAAATAAATAGAAATGAAAGTGGAGCAGTTATAAAACTATAGCTAACTAATTTGATTGTCACCTTAACAATGGTAGTTAAACATCCCAAGGATAGAATTTATGAATACTAAAAAAAATTAATGGTGGATATGGATTTGTTGGATAGGACTAGGTATATTTTTGTTTGAACTAATGGGGTTTCAATGTGAGGGGAATTGTGTAGAGGATAACCCCCTTTATAAGTTAAAAGGGATGGAATTTCTGAAAATAAAAGAATCTATTCAATAATGGTAAGTCATTCTAATAGAAGGTGGAAAAAATTAGTAAATAACGGATAGGGTAAGGTGAAATTTATATAACTATTTAAACTAACCATGCATTCAAATTTATTCTATATTTTTGAGGACTTTTACTCTTAGATGTGTTTTATTCTACAATTTTAGTATTTACCATAGTAATTATTTTTTACATATCCTTACATATCCTTTATTACAAAAAATAATATGATTCTTATTACATAATTTTTACCTACTGATTAAAAATTTTAAATACATATTATACATTATTTTTCCAAAAGTGATAAAAAATAATTTTAAAATTGTAAATGTATAATATATGAGAAACAGATTTCAACAATTATAACTCATGTCATAAAATGTAAAATATTGGTTTGTAAATTAACAACTACATTTATAAGAATAAAAATAATGTCTTTAAATACATATATAGTCTTATAAAATGGATTTTGGAGTTATAAATTCATACCTATTTATCAATAATGTCCTAAAATTCTTGTTATTTTTTAAAAATATATCTTGAACTAATCACAGAGAAATCATCCATTTTAGTAAAATAAAAAAAATAATCACAAGACAATATTTAAATGATGAGACAAAAAACAGTCTTAATTATTAATGATATAATTCTAAAACATATAAAATTATCATTTATGAAAATGATATATAATGGTTTCAGTAGTAAAATAAACCCATTAGAATATTAACCATTCTCTTTCATATTTCCTATCATTGGTTAGTTAACATACCATTGACCAATTAATGATATAAAATATATTTTATCATTATTAATCATTTTTTAAATATATTTTAACATCACATAAAAATAAATATTTATAAAAATGTATTTACAACCAAAAAATGATCGTGCTTGTCATTTTTTGTATTGTAATAGTATTTAATTCCAATTAAAAGTATATATTTTTTCCGTTTTATAAATTTTTCATCAAGGGGATAGTCTTATTTATTCTACCTAATTAATTTTATAGGTTTTAATGGTCATACATAAATTTTTATATTTCATCTAATTATATAATGTTTTCGTTTATGTTAGTTGTTTGCTGTTGAAAAAATATATCAAACACATTTTATTATTTAAAGGATGTCACATATTATTATCTTGGGGAGCTAAATTTTCCACCATAAATAAATTTCAACCTTTCAATACTAGTTATTAAAATATGAAAATGTATGTGAGGTTATTCCCAACATATTCATCAATCATGGTATAAACTCAAATATGAAATATACATCAGTTTTTGAGGATATTTCTTCTTAATTAAACTACCTTAATAAAATTTTATCATTTAAAGAATCATTTACCATAGTATATATATACACTAATCATATATTATTAAAAACACAACTTTCTCATCAACCACTTGAATCTCAAATAAAGTAAACCCCTTAGAGATTATATATTCTTCCAAAAGTTAACTCTCTCTTTAATCCATTAATGTATTAATGACTAGAAATATAGTCAAACACTAATCAATATATATCATAAACCCAAAAATTTGACAAACATCATAGGAAATATCATGGATTATTTTTTAATTTATTTAATAGAAATCTCAATGGATTTTAATTCTATCTAATTGACATTTCCCTTATTCAAAAAACCCATAATTACATAACTATGTAAAATATATTAATCCTATGAGTTATATGCCCATCAATCTTGTGTTTTTCAATTATTATCCAAAAAAATGAAACTTTTCATCAAATCACATTTCAAGGTCATTGGTTCAATTGAATATATGATTCTAAACTATTAAATAAGAACTACTAATGAAAAATCATTAAAAGATTGACATAATCCATACTTTTTTTTGTATATGCTAGAATATGATTTATTTATATCAATCACTATTGAAAATAGATAATTGTTTCACGATTTCATTTAACTTCAGATATTTAAATCACAAACACATGTAGAAAAAGTAAATTCATATTTTTCTACAAATATTAATATTCTTAACCATTTAATTATTCTCTATCATTTGGTTTTAATACATTGTGGTTTTTGGATACATACCTTTGTAATATTTATTTTATTGATCTTATTTCATCAAAATACTAATAGAAAAATATCTATGATATTATAGAATTTATGTGTATGTAAACATGAATTTGAATATGTCTTCCCTTATGACACAATTGAATTTAAAATATGATTCTTTCATATTATCCTATGACTCTATTTATTCTATATATAGGAATCCATATTCAGTTTTCTATTTGGTTATCTAAACTAATTAATATGAATCACAATTAAACCCTCTATAATAGTCTATAATGATATTGTTATTAAAAAAATCATATTTTTAAATTTGGTGAATAAAGGTGTTTTGTTAGGCCTCTTTTTGATGCCCCTATTGATGATTATGTTATTACGTAATCCATCCTTTTTAGGTTTATCAACACTAGGTACATCTATAGTAGATGATACATCTAATTTTATAATCAATATAGGGATGTAATATCTAGAAAAACAACATATTCAATAATTTACAAAACATCGGTATTTCATCTTATACTTTGATTTATTCCTAAATTTTTTACTAGAGTTATCTTATCCTAATCCCAAAAATAATCAATATTAAATAAAATTTCATAAAGGGTTATTTATACCATTGAAATTATGATTTATATAAACCTATACACCATTATATTATCCTAAAAACATCATAATTTATAAATTTATCCAAACCCTCCTATAATACCAACTTTGATTCTCTATACCCACACTACAAGATTTGGTGACCATAAATGCATACGCTACAATCTACCTTTGATATAAGTTTTAAAATCCCATAAATCGCCATCCTCAATTTGAAAATAAATATTTATTTTTTAATCTCTTACATCTAGAGGATATTTTTTATGGTTAGATATTTAAAGAAATAAGAAAAAACCTAAACTACTTAAGACCTTGTATTTCTAAACTTATTAACAAATTTTCAATATATAATTGACAACTTAATCTTAAATAAGTCATAAAAAACTACCAAAAATCCCCTAGAAAAGATATTATTCTAATCATATTGGGTGAAATACTTCTCTTACAAATTTTTGGGATGGAAACCTCTAAAAGTTTTGAGCTAAAATGATTAATAAGGGAAATATATAACTAAATCCATGAAAATGTATACATGGACTATATATTATTTCCAGAATAAATAATCTGAATAATACCATAATCAAATTAAACTAAAATCATATTAAATCCATGAAAATAAAGAAAAACACAAAAATCAATAATATAGAATGTATTCTGATGGATTGTATTTTTTAGAAATCATAAAATGTATTTTGACATTGTGACATGATGTTACATTAATATGAGGATAGGTGTACATATATACCCATGTTTTTTTCTCTCCTGATACCCATCAATCCAAAGAGGGGATATATAATTTTGACCCCACCATCATCTATTTATGTTTAATGCATGCATTATTAGAGTCAGAACTATATTTCATGATATTCCCTAATGAACCTATAGTGCAATATAAACATAAAAATATATATAATATAGAATAAATAATATTTGTATTTAATCAACCTATGTTAATATTAAATAATCATCAATAATTTAAATAATTTTCTCCATGTAAAAAAAGATATAACATAGTCATAAGACATACTAGGAAAGAAGCTAGATTGTGAAACAATGCATTGTAAAAATGAAAATAATAATCTGAATTAAAATAAAAATACATGGAATGCTAATAATTTTCACCTTGTAAATAACATGGAAAATATAATAATAACTCATCCAAATAAAGAATGCTGATGATCAAAAAATAAATAGCACTTTTCCCAATAATCATCCATATTGGAATAATATATACAAAACACCAATATTTATCCAACCATTAATAATGGGGATTTTATCTTGGAAAACCATCCAAAGAAAGGTGGTTGATGGTCAAATAATACATATTAAACATTCCAATAATCATATGTATTGGTATAATAACAAACTGAAAAAAATACATTTCCTTATGTTAATAAAAGGTATAATAATATCATATCCCATCTGAAGGATGCATGTTTATGGTTTCAAAAGAACATGATGACTATGTAATAAAGGAATCATATAATGGTTTTTATATAAATGAATGAAACCCGTATAAGAAACATGCTTAAAATAATACCACATTAGAAGGAATAAATAATCGATTTTTTTATTATACACGTTCAATCCCTGAAATTAATATATATATATATATATAATAGGATATATATTGAAATATAATTCCCATTAGTGCAACTAGATATAAAAATGATAATGAAACCGAATAAAAAACATAATATAGATTTTAAAAAAAATTAATAGTGAGGTAAAATAATTGATTTTATGCCACACTCAAATGGAACTTCATAAAATTTGAAATGAAGGATTTTTAAATAATAAAGATTTAAAAATAATAATAAATACTTCATCATTGAAAATTCATAATGTTTATGTATGAGTAATTGTGAGATGAAGAGAAAACATATGAAAGTGAATGGAAAAGCCCAATTTATTATATTAAAAATAGTTGTTTCAAAAGAATAAATTATAAGAGGATTCACAAAAAATTATTTATTATAAAAATATATATTTTCTACATTTATGTGTAGAAATTATAATTTTTAAAAATATATTTTATTATCCAAATCATGGTGTAAAGAAAATCTTGATGAAACCATAAGACTCAAGGAAAGAATAATTTAATTAGCATTATCCCTTATGGAAAACATACCCACAGATTAAAAAATATTTTAAAATGGGTTTTCATTTATTAGTAATTTAAATTAAAATATTACCACAAAATATAATCATTGTATAGAATATATCAATCATTTATATCGATGAGTATGATCATATATCGTTGAATGAAAATTTAGTAAATAAGAATCGTTACAACTAGGGTAGAAATTGTGTAAATTTTTTCTGATGAAAATGAACTTATTTGATTATAAATTCCCATGAATAAAAAATATTTATGATAAAGATACATCAATGGGTAGTAAATAACTCAATCCAAGGGAAAAATTCTATGACGTAAATATATATTATAGAATTTGAGTTTGGGAAAAAGAACCCTTACAATATGAGTAACATTTTAAAAAACCCGTTGAATGGTTGTTCATGTAATTTATATAAAAATTCCATGAATAAAATTTAAATCATGAAATTATATATAAAATTGGATGCATAAATAGTAAATATATAAAATTAAGTGTATAATTCCAAATATATCTTCAAGAGAAGAATTTGAGATGAACTATCTTACATTGGTCTAGATTCATTCTCTACTGACGCCAAATTTCCTAAGTAATTAAATTTATTTTATTCTATACAAACGAAAGAAAATTATTTAAAAGTATAACAATTTATTCTAAATATTTATTCCATTCTATTTAGATATATATATATATATATATTAATTAGTTTTTATCTATTTTAAATATCAGTTGTCAGCAGTCTTTATTTCTTTGAACTTGTATCACAAAAGCAGTGTTGGTATCTATTATTTCCCCAAAGTGCATCATAATATCTCATAAAAGGTTCTATAATAGGTTTTAAAATACATTTTATAAATCTATAATCTCATTTTATTATAGTTTTGGTTGTGATAAATGACGATGATGTAGGTGATGAGGATGTTTCATTGATTTTTTATGAATGAAAAGTGATTTTTTAATTAAGAAGTTGCATTTTGATAAATCCTTGTTAGGAAAAATATATTTTTATATTTAAATTAAATTTTACCATTAAATAAGTTCCCATATTAATTAATTATATAAATTAATAGAATTTTTTAAGTGTGAGGTTAGACCGACCGAAACCTAAACCTACATTGATTAATGGATGATTACACGATGGTTTAGGTGTAATATAATTAAAAAATCATAATGATCTTATGTTTTTATTAATAGATTAAAATATCCCAATTATAATTATTTATAATAAGAACTTTTGTATTTTCAAATATTACATAATATGAATAAGATGATGATCTTCATAGTACACTTATTTTGAAAGACTGAATTAGAGATGATTGATTATTGATTATACAATTAATAATATATTTAATTTAACATAACATAACCACAATGGATTCATAGATATTTTATTTATTTATTAACACATTATTATTACTATCCACGAATGGTTTTAATGAAATGAAAAAAGAAAATCAATCTTTTCATGGAGGTTGTATTCTACGCATATGTGTGGATGATGATTATGTTTTCAATACAATTGGTTAAATGTATAATATGATTTAATATTTCAGAAACTAAAATATGTTATAAATATAATAATTATATATATTAAATCCTTATTTATAGCCATACATTCTAGGAGGGTACGAAAAAAAACACGTTCTTTCATACATGTGGTACTCCATACAACACACAATTCAAGTATTAATTTTCATTAATTGAAACATGGTGTGTGTTTAATGCTCATACCATAATTATAAATACATAAAATAATAATGATTATATTCATTTTATAATATTAATATTGATAAATTAATTTTTATGAATAATAAATGAGCTTATAGGAAACAAATATTATGGAGCGGGTAAAAATATATATCTTACTATGTGGATTATATCCCTTACAATGTTGATTGAACATTTGAAAGATGGTATTTTGAGAATAACATATCCTCTTGATGTGTAATATTATTTTTAGATTAAAATATTTTTAATATTTTTTTTATCAAATGGTTCTATATAGGTATAGTGTTAGAGGTTGTGACAATAGGGAAACTCCTTATTATAAGTAAATAGGGATGTCGATTTTGTAAATAGCCTAAGAAGTTCAACAATAGTAAGTTAATCTGAAATAAAGTGTCCAAAAATAAAAAATCTACACTATTTGAAGTGTTATGCTTTAAAAATATCTCTTCCTACAATTACCACACATATTTTAAAAAGGTATGAGATATTTTACTCTTATTCTTTACTTTTACGATTTTAGCTTTTACCGTGGTTTCTAGTTTTTCACCTAGGATAACATATCATTTATGCCAAAAAGTAAAATGGACCATCATAAATATTTTTTAAATATTGATTCAAATTTTATATATATAATATTAAATAAATTTTTTCAAAAGCTAAATAATATTTTTCATGTAAAAAATGTAAAATTTATTAAGAATGATATTTTAAAAAAAATTAACTTATATTCATAAATGTAAAAGAAGGGTTTTTAAAAATTATATTCAATTATAAATTTAATCTTCAAATACATATTTATTATTAAAAAAATTCATGAAATTTATTTCAAAAAATATATTCTTACAATGTCAAAAAAGTCATGTTATTTGAAAAAAATATTATTTTTTTCTCTTCACCAAATAATCAACTATTTTATAAATATAAAAAAATTCATCATTTACTAATATTACTATTATTAATCAAAATTAATGTTCATATTTTCATTTTCATATTATAAACTTTTTAAATTTAACTTTTAAATAAAAATATGATATAACATTTGTGAGATTGGTTCAGAGTATGAGGTAGCCTTCCTCTAATACAAATTGTAAGCTTGGTTCAGAGTATGAGGTCGCCTTCCTATGATACCAATTTTAGGATCAATTATGTAAAAATGAGATGCTCAAATACAAGAGGGGGGGGGGGGTGAATTGTATAAATTAAAAATTCAATTGGAACCTTTAATGTTTTGATTAACAATGTTAAACAAACATTCACAAGACCTCTTAATGAAACCTTTTCTATTTTATTAAAAGAAGGATTCTACCTTAAAGAATATAGGATCTGTAATATAATCAGAGTAATGAAATTACAATGTATAAGAAGTTTATACTTCCAACCATTAACAATGTAAATGAACAACATGGGAATCAAAAAATCTTATAATATTAAACAAGTAATAATAAGATTCTTTTAACCCACGGAGAAGGGTATCCAACAACCTTGGATAAGGTTTACTTGATTTATACTTTCAAGAAAGTCTGTCTTACGCAAACCCAGCTAAGCCCTCAATCTGATGATCGGTATCTATCTTGCTATCCATGCAAGCCCTTAATTTAGAAAGAAATTGGAACCTCTATCATCCGAACATGGAAGCCCACGATCAACATGATCAGAGTCTGCACAAAGCAAGTCAAAACATGTTGTTCACGACATCTGCACAAAGCACTAAGTGTTGTGAGAGCCTCTATCTCTCTATAAATTACTTCACAACATTATTTTTTCAACGTAAGTTGTTGAAGTTGAATTCCTTTTATCATTCAATTGGGATTGTATTTATAGGCAAAAATTCCCAAAGGTCTGATCCTCTCCAACGGTCATATTTTTCCTTAACTTTTTGAGGGACCTGGACACATGTAAAACATACAACGGTTAGTTTATAACAGATTGTACGAAATCATTTTAAGTGATAGAAACAATGTTAAGTTAAATATAAATGTTAATTATAAGAGAACATAGAATTTGATATCATTGGAATGATACATTTAAATAACTCTAAAATTATCAAGAAAATGTAATCTTATGAAATCAAGAAAACAAATTCTTAAGAATAGCATTATCAAGAAAACGAAATCATAAGAAAAGGTAAATCGGATTGTGAAAGATGTATCTCATTTGTTCTGGAATTGAAATCATAATGTAGGAATCACTTATTAACTGGAATCAGAATCATAAAAACTAAATCATATATACAACAGAATTGGAATCATAAAAATTGAATCACAAATACACTGGATTTGTAATCATAAAAACTAAATCACATATACACCAGAATCAGAATCATAAAAATTGAATTATATATACACCAAATTCGGAATCATAAAACTAAATCATACATACACCTTATTAGGAAACATAAAACCGAATCATATATAAACCGGATTCAGAATCATAAAACTAAATCATATATACACCGTATTCGGAATAATAAAAATGAATAAAAAATCGTAATGACAGATCTCTATGTATGACAGAATGGAAAATCAGAATGACTAATTTATAAGTCTAACAGAATTACAAAATGTAATGATATATCTGTAAGCATAATAGAATGAAAATTCCAGATATTATGAAAAATACATAACTTAAAAAATATTCAATATGTTGAAAAAGTGTTTGTGATTTTTTAAACATATAACCATAAATAATGGAGAAGTCATAAGATATCCTTATTGACTCACCAATATCCCCCTATTTGGAAATAACAAACAACTTTTCTATGGAAAATTATATTTAATTAGATAAAAAAGTATGAAAAAAAACATATCTCTACTTTTGAATAAAATTTTTGATGAATACGACTAACTCCTCATTAGGTTATGTTTCTCAAGGGTAATATTCTTGATCATTAAAGTCTGGTTTTATTAAGGAAATATCTCCCCCTTAGATAAATATTTCTTCTTAAAAGAAGAATCCCCCTTACTTATACACTATTCTTTCTTGCCATACATCCCCTTACTTGATTCTCCTTCTCAGAGATTAAATTATTCTTTCAAATAAATTATCCCCCTTTGTGATTTTCAAAAAGAGGGGAAGGAATATGGAAGTATAAGATGTACCAGTATGGTTAAGCAAGAATACATTTGAAAAAAAAAGAAATATATGAATGAAATTTCACAGGTAAATTTTTGAAATAAGGTTCATATTACAACAAAACATCAGAATGTAAAGAAAAGTCACCCATTCTTATTTTTCTTATACAACATCTTCTTTGTTAGGGCTTTGAGTTTCATCACATCCGTATGATCTTCTTCAATATTTTTAAATAGGATCTCCTATTCCTGTTTCTTCTTCTCTAATGACTACATCCTTTCTTCTTGAGAAACCAACTTTATTTCTAATTTGGCTCTGAATTCCTTCTCACTACAAACAGATCAATAAAAAAAATTGAGTTGACTAAATTTTTCATAGATTGATGACTTGACCTTGTTGAACTTGGTTTCAAAAGTATAAAAAGTTCCTTTTTTGAATCCATGAAGTCACCGAGATGTCTTAGCTATTAATTGATAGTTTTGGTTTGGCTAAAGAATTTATTACATGTCACCTTTTGATCTTTCTAATCAATCAAGATATTACTGAATTATGCTTCTTCCTTGACAACCATGTCTATAAGCATATTGGTCGATTTTGTCTTTGGATTCAGGTTTTATTTCATCATTTGACTCTCGGAATATATGTTTACATGAACTAGAGTGAAACTGACCAACTTTCTTAATGATAGGTTGATAAAATAATTTTCGACATATGAAGAGGACTCGGATCTTGAAACATATTTTCCATTATCAACTCCTCTTGGAGTTACAGAACCTTGTATATATATTCTTTTAAAGGACTTTTGATGCGTTTACTTATTAGACGAAGTAACCAAAACATTATTGACTTTAACAGGGTCTCTAATTGGATATTTTTCAACTAAAACATGATAAAAATTTAGATCTCCTTGTTCATCGTTTTCTTTTTCAAACTCATGAAGTTGAGATCCTTCTTGTCCCTCATATTCTTGAAAATCTTCCTCTTATTCTTCTTTTTGTCCAACATTTTTATTATGTACATATTATTCTAGTTCAAAAACAACTTCATCTATATCTTCAACTTCACCCTCTTCTTAAAATTCTATTTCTTCCTCATATTCTTCTTCAAAATTTTATTTGACTTGTTCTACTGAATCAGATTTGAACACTTAATTTGAAGGAGTTACAAAATAATATTCCACTTCCCTTAAAACATCATCATCATCATCATCATGGATTATTAGTTCCACCATTTCATGAACTGGTTTTGATAAGTCTAGCACTTTCCTAGATTTTTGGATTTCTGGAGTGACCACCGGTTTCTTATGAACATTTAGAGATTCAGATTCTACCTAAGATTTCTTTTCTATAACTCTTAGAAGAGACTGAAAAACATGCTCTTCCAATGTTTTCTTCTATAACATCTTCTCATTCTTTTCTTTCTCAAGATTTTTCACTTGCTTGATTTTTAGTGCCTTTTCCTCTACATGATTTAGACCAAAAGAAGAATCTCATTCCTTTATAGTAGCTGCCATTTGTCTCCACTTTGCAATTGTTGTATCTAAATAAGATTTTGGTTTCTTTGTTGGAGGAGGTGCTGAAACTGGAACACCAGGAACATTTACAGGAAAGCTCGATTCATCGTGTTTCCTTTTCTTAGGAACTGATGATGAAGATTCTAGAACATCAACCTTGTTCTAGACAACCATTTCTTCAATGTTTTTCGATTCTATATTAAACTCTACATTCATCCTCTTTAGAGTGTCATCACTTAGCAACAAAATCTTGAAAGGCTTTGAGACTGGTCGGCATGGAACATTTAGTTCTAGAAGACACATAAAAATTATCCTAGAAATAGTTTCTAGATACAGAATAATGTGAGATGTGATGGTTCCACCTTTTATTTCCTAAATGGTGAGAATGATTTCCTTCACCAAGTTGATCTTCCTTAAGTTGACAAGAAAATCTAAAATAATGATATAACATATCATTGGAGAATACTTATCTAAATTTCTTAGAATAAGGAATCATTGCATCTACAGAGCCACCATCTTGTGGTTTGTTGTAATATTTCTAAACTTCAGATTCTTAACATAATTAAGACCGAGAAAATCTAAAGCCTTGAATTTTTCAAAAGAGCCTTCTTTCTCTGGGAGTTTTTGAGAGCAAAGAATAGCCCCACATCATATGGTATGTTAAAAACATTTGCTTCCTTCTATTAGGGGACTGTATATGATTTATCATAGCATTTGAACTGAAAATGATCATTACCATTCTTTTGAATGAATGTAACAGATTCATAGAATTGAATAAGGATGTTAGGATAAACTGGATCGTGAGATTTCTCCTTAGCCACACAGACACTTTCCCATCCATTAAATCTTATCACATTATAAATAAGGGAGTAATACTTTTCCAATTAACATAGGGAATACTAACCTTTCCCTAAAAATTGACAATCCCTTGATCTCCTTTCAAATCAGAAACTAATCTGCTGAGTATTACATAGTCATTCAAGGTGATGGACAACATCAGAATGAAAGCATTGTCGGAAACAAAACTTCATCTCTATGATCAGTAAGGATGGTGTGATACTTTAAAACGAGGCACCCCTTATATAGACATAGCTATGACCATTCAACTTCCATAAGATGATCAAAAAACTGATAAAAATCTGATCAAATATGATGGTTGAGAATGGATATTGAAAATATGAATTCCGATCTAATGAATTAATATAAACTGGAATTTAAGAAATTGTGAAATACCAACAATTAAAGCTTACGATAAAGAAGATAAAGAGTAAGAAATATTATCTTTTGGAATACTTTGAGAGATTTATCGATATTATAAGTATTTTTCATGGGAGTTTGAGAATCAGAAAATTTAAAATCCGAAATTTTCAAATTCAATATTTTCAAATACAAAAAATTTCCAAAGGAATGAAAACAGTGTTAAAAAAATCAAACATATGTACTCCCCCTTAAATAAGGAGTAGATTAATGTTAGGAAATGATTTAAACAAGAAGTAGATATAAATGAATAACTTATAGAAATAGTTCATATCTTCTGTTTAATGTATTAAAATCTCTCTTAAGGTATAATTTTTGTTAAAATATCAGCAAGTTTCTCTTGTGTTCCGATGAATTGAATAATAATATCTCTTTTAAGTGTGTTATCACTAACAAAGTGATGTCTAATATCTATGTTCATTGTACAAGAGTGATGTGATGGGTTTTTATTTAGGTAAATGGAAGTTTTTTTATCACACAATATTTGAGTCTCATTAAAACTCATACAATAGTCTGTGAGTGTGTGTTGCATCCACCTCACATTAGCACAACAACATCCAGCTGCTACATATTCATCTTCATTTGTGGAAAGTGATAAATAATTTTGTTTCATGCAAGACCAATAATCTATGGAATATCCAAAAAATGATACGTTTTAGATTTACTTTTTCTATCAATTTTACAACCACCAAAGTCAGTATCCGAAAAAATTTTATGTTCAAAATCATTTCCATAGGAATAAAATAGCCCCAAATCTAAAGTTCCCTTTAAATACCGGAAAATTATATTGATGGATTCTAAATGGGATTCTATTGGATTTTCATGAAATCTTACACATAAGCATAATGATAACATTAAGTCAGGTCCACTAGATGTTAAGTAATGTAAGCTTCTTATCATTCCTCTATAAGATGTTTGATCAACAGTTTTCCATGATTCATCGATATCAAGAGTAGTAGAGGTTCCAATTAGAGTACTTATACTTTTATTGTTGTCATTACTGAACTTCTTTAGAAGATATTTGATGTAATTATGTTGAAATATCTAAGTTTCGTCTAGTTTTTGTGAATTTTGAGAACCAAGAAAATTTTTTTACTCACCCATCATATTCATTTCAAACACATATTTCATAAGAATCACAAAAGAATCAGTTAATGATTATTGATTTGATCCAAATATGATGACATCAATATAAATTTGACCAATCAAAACATCTTTATTATTATTTCTAATGAAAATGGTTGGATCAATAGTTCCCTTAACAAAGTTATTTTCAAGCAAAAATCCTGAAAGTCTATCATGCGAAGCTCTAGGGGCTTTTTTAGGTCCATATAAAGCATTGGTATGTTTATAAACATGATTAGGATATTTTTTATCTTCAATGCTAGGGGTTGATCTCTATTGGCTTCCTCTTATACATAACCATTAAAAAAGAACACTTAGCAACCATTTGATAGAGTTTAAATTTAAATAATGCTTTAAAGGATAAAATAATATTAATATCTTCATGTCTTGATACATGAGCGTAGGTTTTTTCATAGTATATCCCTTCTTGTTGGATATAGCCTTTTGCAAACAATCTTGATTTATTTATAACAATAACTTCATTTTAATTGAATTTGTTTCAAAAAACCCATGTTACTAAAAAACAAAAGATTCCTTAGAATTATCATCCAAGGTCAAAACTTGATTTCTTATGAAATCATTGATTTCATCTTTCATAGCTTTTATCCAATCTTCAACACCCAAGGCTTCTTCATGAGTATTTGTTTCAAATTGAGAAAGAAATGCAATATGTTCAACTTTAATTCTTTAAAAAATTATAGTTCTTTTTGGTTGATTAACACTTCCAAAGATATTATCACTAGGATGATTCCTAAGTAACAACTGACATGGATTTTGAAAAAATTGTTCATCAACAGAAGGTAGAAAATCGTCAGGTGTAACTGTTTTAAGAAAATTTTCTTGAACATTATTCTTTTCCAAATGATCTCCTATCAATGGTTGATGATCAATTTTAAAAAATAAATCAGGATACGATTTAGTTTGTTTGAAAACGAAAGGGTCATTTTCATCAAAATTAACATGTACTATTTCTTCCATAGTGAATGTATTTTTATTAAAATCCCTATATGCCTTATAGTTAGTAGAGTAACGTAAGAAAATTACTTCATCAGATTTGGGTGAAAATTTATGTAATATATCCTTGGTATTCAAGATAAATACATTGCAACAAAAATCTTTGATGTAATAAAATTATGGTTTTAGGACAGTCCACAAGTCATAGGGTGTTTTAATAATAAACTGTCTTATTAAAACTATATTTATAGTACAAAAGGAGTACTTATAGCTTGAGTCCAAATATTTATAGCTATTGAATATTCATTCAACATGGTTCTTGTCATCTCTTGAAGAATGAGAATTCTTCTTTCGACAAAAACAATTTTTTTGAGAAGTTCATGGAGCTGAGAAGTTGTGAATAATACTTTTTTTACTACAGAAAGATTAAAAAAAAGAATTTTCAAATTCTCCACCATGATCACTATGAATAGTTTTCTACGGTATGTTTTTCTCAATTTTAACTTGAGATCTAAATATTTTTAAATAAGGAAAATCTAAAGATTTAATTGCGGGAAAATAGACCCATGGAAATCTAGTGTAGTTATCAAATATGAAAAAGCCTAGTATTTTCCTCCAATACATCCAGTTTGTGTTGGACCAAATAAATCCATGTGAACTAAATGTAAGACATTAGAAGTTGTAACTTCACTTATATATTTAAAGATAGATTTATGTTGCTTTCCGTATTGACAAGTATCACAGACATTCAAAGAATCAAACATATGTTCCGGTAGATCCTAAACAAGTTATTTCTTAGAAATCATAATAATATTCCTTCAGTTAAAGTGTCCTAGTATCCAATGCTTAAGCCATGATTGATCTTAAAATGCACTAAGGAATGGTAGATCTAGAATTATATGGTCTTTTATGTTTAAGGTGTAGACAT
This sequence comes from Viscum album, assembly GCA_963277665.1. NCBI lineage: Eukaryota > Viridiplantae > Streptophyta > Magnoliopsida > Santalales > Viscaceae > Viscum > Viscum album. Next base: position 1,927,712,271 of record OY728152.1, on the reverse strand, counting down.
TCTCATGCTGAAGGGAAGATAAAATAAACACATCCTTGGAATTGTGAACTAAACATTTATCATTTATAAAATTCATAAGGTTACCATCATCACATAATTTTCATACACTTTTGAGGTTTTTCCTAAGTCCTTTTACAAAAATAACATTTCATATAATAGTTTTACCAAGAAGAATAATGTTACCTATACCGACAATTTCTCCTTTAGAGTTATCACCAAATGTTACCTTTCCACCTTTTTTTTAAAAAATCATCTTGAAACAGTCTTTGTTACCAGTCATATTTTGGGAACATCCACTATCCATGTACCACAGGATTTTGGTACTTCCTACAATTTCCTAAAAAAAGAAAGAGTAAGGCTTTCAGAATCCAAACTTGCTAAGATCCGAAACTATTAGATAATAAATGCTTGGGTAACAATATTTTTTAGAAAAATAAGCTTTATGAAACCAAAGGGATGGCACTTTATTTAAAGAATAGTTTTTCTTCCAATTCCCACCACTTTTACATTTATTACAAAAAGGGTCTATAGAAAGAACAAAATAATTATTTTCAAAAATATCTTTTTCATGAGAATAAACTAATCCTTGATTATTACCATGAGGTCATATCTGAGAATAAATTTTGTCAAAATTTTATTTACCAGAAGTAAAACATTCAATAAGTTTCTTCATGGAAAATATTTCAGATTTTAGTCTCTAGACTAAATCCTTATACTTAGGAAGAATAGATTTAAAGTTAAGTTTATCCTTTAAAGCATTAATTTATAAAAAAATATTTTTACAATCCTCTGAATGTTTATCCTTCTCATAATTAAGTCCACCTTGATTCATATAATGATTTCATAAAACAACATTTTTCCCATCAGGATCATTGGAAAGATCTAAAATTTCTTTTGTTAAAATTGATTCTCTATAGTTTTCTTTATCAATATTTTTAAAAAAATTACAATTTTCCTTTTATATCAACTTAGAAAATATAGAAACTTCCTCATATGAAGGAAAATCATTATCATTATATGATGAAGAAGAATCATCATCTGAAGAAAAACTTATATCTGGAAAATTTTCACCTAATGACATATAGGTTAAGGATTCAACAATATATACCTTATCCATACAACAATGATTTTGAAATGGAGCACTTGATATTAGACTAATATTCTTTTTCCCAGAAGATTCTATAAGGCCCTGACCTTAAACCTTACATAATATTGAATTAAATGAATTATTCACATTAAGGATCCTTTCAGGTTTAGTGTTTTCGAGAATTAGATCATAAATCATGAATTACATTCCACATTTAAACAAAGTGGTTACATAAAAGATAGTAATCGTTTTTTCCATCAACGAAAACATATTTAAAATAAAACATGGATTCATTCTCGACACTTCTTTGACACTATCATCATATCATGAACCTTTCCCTTTACCTATGAAAAACATTTCAAAAACGTGGGATGAGCATAAAAAGCTCAGTAAGGGATATAAAAGTACGAAAAGAAAACATTAGTCCATGTATGAAATCATACTTTACTCATATAACATAATCATTTTAACATACCTCATAAAATCATTAATAAATCATAGAAATCATAAGACATGAAGGTAATTTGAGGCATTTATAACATTCTTACTTAGGGAGTAACCCTCTTGGTTACGTTTGGAACACCCATCATAGTATATTCCCTAAATATATAAAGAGAAAACTTAAAGTTTAACTCCTTCATGTTACCCAATGCATTGGAGAGCTATATCAGGCTCACCCACCCTTAGTTTATCATGGAACCACCCGTCTTCATAACAATGCCCAAGAACCATTACATAATCGTATCACATAAAACATGCATAAAGGAAAAATAACATTTCCACTTTTCAATACAAGATATCAATACAACACATTGATATAAAAACATTATGAAAACCATTTTCAATACCAAAATAAAAGAAAATTAAAACGTGGTATTTATGTTTCATTTAAATTCAATTATGGCTTGTAGAGGAAGCCGAAACTCAAAAAATGGTCACGGCGGCGGAGAAGTCGTTGTCGCCGCATACGTACGACAAAAAAACATTCCATTTTGTCATTTAGTAAACGCTTCGTATTAAAAGTTTCCTTTTGAATAAATGTAAAAGTAAAAGTGGTTTATACACTGTATAAAAATGTGTTGTGTATAAAACAAAATATGCCACAATGAAAGGAGATTGAGACGGATTCCCATAAAAAGACGGTATCCTTCTATTAAGGATAAATCAATTACATAATTATGTGTGACAAACGAATAAACAAAATATAAGTGAATATTAAGTGTAAAAAAATCATAGGTTATTCACACATATTCATATAATGACATATTCAAGGAGTGCAAGTTTATCCCAAAGAATCAAAAGTGGGTTATGAAGTTCCCTTGAAAAAATTCGATAGCCTAACGGCGTCACATCAAAATTCAGAAAATGCGATGATGATATATAAAAAGGGTATCTAATCACTTGGACATAAAATTTACATCAGTAAGAACATATCCCAACATAAAAATATGTAAATTAAAAGTCCCAACAAAATAAGTCTTTTAAAAAGTGGAGGGTGAAATGTTCCCTTACCGACTTGGGTATCTTTCGAAACATACACCCCATGAAAGAAGGAAAATTCAAAATTGATGTAAATAATCATAAAAGAAATTATATTACACAAAGAGTAGAAGAATGGGAAGTATATATACCACTCAATGGGAATGGTGGAAAATGTAGCATAAATCTCATGGGAATAAAAGTGAGATGAAAAATCCCTTACGAAAACTCTGCAGCCTAACAGTGCCACTTAAAGCTTACAAAAATGGATTGATGAGAACAAATAGGGTCTCTCATAATATTAAAATAAAATTTAAATCAATAGGAATATAAATGAACTTCCCCCAACATAACAAAGAGGAGATAAAAATAAGTGACATAAAGGAGAGTACTTAAAAAGAAAGAGAGAGGTTGGATATCTTACAAAAATTCGGCAGCCTAACGGCGCCACTCAAAACATTCAAAATTGATTGATGAGAGAAATTAGGGTCTCTCATCATATTAACATAAAACGTTAAGTAAGAGTAATATAAAATAACTTCACAATCATATGAAATATGAGCATAAAATGAATGACATAATAAAATGTACTTAAAAAGAAGGAGAGGGGTAGGATCCCTTACTTCGTGTCCAACATGACTCGATCATTCTTTAATCTTCTGAATAATAAAATTTGTTCAATTTATAATTTATTAAGGACATACATTAAATATTATTATTCAGTTCATATCACATATTATAATTTTATAATAATTGGTTAATAATGTGAGTTCATATCAGACGTTTTTGTCGATGTTCGGTACATGAGTAAAAATTGAACTTGTTGGAACAGAATTTTCCATGTAGTTATAGGTACATCATATCCAGAATAGTATTGATGTTTTAAATATCATATATATCCCTGATATATTCATTTTATACTATTCCATATCATTTTGAGATAAAAAAAAATTAAAAGCACCGTTCATGGAGACGGTAAGCCGTACGTACGCACGAACGCTACTTTCATTTTTTTTTCATATTAATGGAATTAAAACAGAATGAGAGATATATATATTATAATTCCATAATTATATCCATCCTTTAGATGTAATATATTACATATATATCCATTATATAGATATACTTATAATAGTACATAACATTTGGAGATAAGAAACGAAATGTACCGTTCATGGAGACGGTAAGTCGTACGTACGCATGAACGCTACTTTCATTTCATTTTTTTTGTATTCAGTGGAATGAAAAAATAATTATATAAAGGTATATTATAATTCCAGTATGATATCATATGTAATAACATTAATTTCATCCTTTATACGTCCCACATATGGCATTAACGAATCAAATCACTTTGAGGGGGCGGTAGTCCGCACTTCCTAAAATGAGGATATCACGTTTACCCACAATGGAAACCATAAAGGTATGCCATAAATGAAAAATAATTAAGATTAAAGAAAAAATAAGCATATTATATATCATATATAAATATAGTGTCATCTTAATGGACACCTTTGAAGGTGTTAAAAGAATATTAAACAATCATCATTTCGTGAGGCAGTAATTTGTCATCCACAGAAACAGTATGTTATTTAACCATTAGATGGAGGTGTGTGTAAGTGTATCTCTAATAAATATTAAACAACATCCTATTATATTTAAGATACTGTTTTTGTTACAAAAAAAATTAATAAAATTAGTTTAGGGGTTTGGATAACCAAAATAAAACAAAAGATCACAAGGGAAGACATTACCTTTAAATCGGGTAACTCTCTTTGATTTGAGCTCAAAGGAATCCTTGGAAAGGATTATTCCCAAAGTGAGGCTTAAATTATTATGAGAGGGATGTGGAGAGATGAAGTGGGTAGGGGTTTGCAGAGTAAAAGTCTTGATATGTGTGTGTAAGGTGGTAGAGGTGGGGACCTTTTATAAGAGGAGAGGAGGGGAACTCTTGGAAAGTTATAAAATATTAATTTATTATAAAATGCTTTTAGGATTTTAAAGGTCCCCAAATTATATATTTCAAGTATAAGGAGATAAGAGTTCGAAATACACCCATAAAATATGTTTTTGACATGTGTAGGTCTTATATTTTTCACTATCTTTTCATTTTATTTAAATCATTAAATAATGAGGTAATCCCTACATCATCACGGTGTCATAAATAATTTAATTTATTTAATGTCTAAAAATTATAGAAAAAAATATCATGATGTAGGAAATCATTTTATCCTTCTAATTAATATTTATAGTAAAAAATATGACTTGAATAATCCCATTTAAAAATTGTTTTAGTAAAACAACTCATGTTTGTGACATTTTTATTTTAACTTTAAATAAAGAGTTATTTATGTCATTTTCCTACCAAAGTGGATCCATGGGGTCCCCAAGTTGACCCATGGATTTTATTGGTCATCCATGACACATAAAATGAAGGCATGAAAGGTTTCTAGGTCATTTCATATAATTAAAAAAAAAAATTTACCTTAAATTACACTAATTACCTTTAATCGCGATTAATAAAACATAAAAGATACTATTCACCAAGAATTATTTTGATCTCATTGAATAAAATATTACTTATAAATGACAACCATGTATGTCGGATTTTTGAAAATCAAATCACAGAAGTGGAAAAGTTTCATTTAAACAAAAAATCGATTTCTTTAACCATGACTTAGTGGTTTCACAATTCATCAAAAATTGAAGTTTTTCGGAAAAATACCAAAAAAATAAGCCTAAGATATATTTGATATTCCGAATTCAAAAATGACGTCTATTTTACAAAATTCAAAACATATAAGTTGCATTAATTAAGTTAATAATTAATTACTGTTGTCAAAACAAATAGCGTGTTTTTAAGAAACAATATCTATTAAAAGATTGACACTAGTTTAAGTCCAATTTCAAAATGAAATTAACTCCAATGACCACTATTGGATTAAATGGAAAAAATGTATTCTAATTTCACATTAAAAACAATTCAAAAGATAATATAATTTTATAAATAAATTAAATTAAAAAGAATATTTTAATTAAAATACAACATTTTTCACTATTCATTATAAAATGAACTTTATTGGAAAAATACCAAAATTTTACACAAAGTAAATTTTGATGTCCCGATTCTTAAGAAAATTTTTATTTTTTCAAATATAACACATAAAATTGTAAAAAAGTGGATTTAAAAGAGGTTCGCCATCAAAAGGCAGTTAATCATCCTTTTAAAGAATATTAGAATGTTTATGCTTAAAATTGGATTCATTTGCATTTTTAATCCTCTAAAATTTATTGTAAAAAGTAAAAATATTTGAAAAATATATATAATCATTTTGTAGTTAGTTCTGTTCATTCCCGCCATTACAACGGAAAGGCATTAACTACCATTTAAAATAATATTATTTCATTATTATAGTGCAATGTAAGATTCCCAAGAAACTCATTGTTGCGTATTGGGTACGCCATCGAGCATAGCGTCCCCTTTAAAGTAATATTAATATATTCTTCACAAATATGGATAAATGTGAAAATGTAATATTCTTTATTTACCTGGGGTGTTACATCCTTCCCCCCTTTTGGGAATTACATCCTGGTAATTTTAAAATTGGGCTTTGAATTTTCATTGAAAATCCCACATCAGAACAAGAGTCAGTAAAAAATCACATTAAAATAAAGAAAGAGAAGTACAAAGGTCACCCAAGTTATCCCATACTAGGATTCCATGTAGGAAAACATGGATATGGAGAAAAAAACAGAGGGTCATGTTCTGGGGGAGAGTGATAGTAAACATGTCTAGGAGAAAGTTAACCATAAGAAAATCACTAACATGTGATGGGTTAAACGGTATTGGATTCCCCAGTAGGAAAAGTAAACTGACAACATTTTTGTTTTAAGTTACTCTTCATTGAGGAATTTATTTTTGAGCTTAACTAAATCATAATGAAACATAATTACTTGTCACGTAGACTTTCAACTATTACTAGATTCTTTAATCAAACTCATATTTTCTCCAAATACGTGTATTTAGGAAGAATTGTTCGCACTAAGAGTACTATAATAAACTTCTTGAAAATCACCTAATCCACCAAAGAGAACTATATATTTCCCATTTTTTTAGACAAAAACCAAAACCAAAATTGTTAGTATGATATCAGATAATCCACAGAAGTATAATCCTTTATAAAAATAAAATCTATTCTTAATGTCCAAAATTTGTCCCAAAAATAAGAAAAGTTCAACAAAGACCATTCGATAAACAATTTTCCATAAAATTCATCAATGTAAACCAAACGAAGATTGAAACCCAAATATTTGAAGGATTTAATCACACAGTCTTCCAAGGTACAAATTAACTTTTATCTCCAAATAGCATCAGTTGCTCTTAAATTCTTATATTGGAAAGTAATTTACCTAATCACATATCCTCCATGATAGGTTAATCCTTTACATAGATAACCCAAAATAAAATTACTCTTGATTCCTAAAATCAACTAACTAAAAATAATTAGTCAAACTAACCAGGGAGTTCACGTAGTCCAATGGTAGGCGTTAAATACCAGTCGCACTTTGGTTGTGGGTTCGATTCCCGCAGCTTTGTCTGACACGACAGGTTGTCACATAGTCTGTGTGTTGTCCTTTTTCAAAAACTACAATATCTTAAAACATTCCCCAAAACCAGATAAAATCTTCAAAAATAATCATAACATATTTTAACCTCAAGATTATATCATGCCTTTCATTTTCCATCATAACATATAATAACCCATAATTACCTCAAAATGTAAGGATCATATAAACTATAATGGTTACCTTTTTAATTATTACCTGAACTTCCACATCGATTGGTCAACTCATACATAATTCATTACAGAACATACCAAGGTTCAAGTGGTTGATCATGACTCCTTGATAGTTGTTTTTGAACAACCACGAGATTCCTCATTGAATCCCCCATTTCATCTAGTCTCTTAATCAGAGAACCACCACAGTTTCCTTCAAACCTATTGTCACTTTGGTGTCTTCTAGATCCATCCATTCTCTAAAAACAGAAATGTTAGTGTGATTATATCAACAACACCATCATTTACTAATGAGGAAGATAAAGACTAAGATATACTTACTCATTCACTTTATCTAAAACTAGGACTCTTTCTGAAATCCTAAACATTATGGTAATGTCACTTATGCTTAGAGAATACCCTAACCTATAATGTTATCTAAACCGACCTTTGATACCAACTATAAGTCCATGGCCTTAAACCTTAGTTAATATTGAATTAAATGAATAATTCACATTGAGGATCTTTTCATGTTTATAGTTTTAGAGAATTATATCATAAATCATGAATTACATTCCACATTTAAACTAAGTGGTTACATAAAAGATAGTATTCATTTTTTTCCCATCAATGTAAAGATATTTAAAATAAAACCTGGATTCTTTCTTGAAACAACCTTGACACTATCATCATATCATGCACCTTTCCCTTGACCTGTGAAAAATATTTCAAAAACAGGGGATGAGCATAAAAAGCTCATTAAGGGATATAAAAGTATGAAAAGAAAACATTAGTCCATGTATGAAATCATACTTTACTCATATAACATAAGAATTTTAACATACCTCATCAAATCATGAATAAATCATTGAAAACATAAGACATAAAGGTAACTTGAGGCATTCATAACATTTTTACATAGGGACTAACCCTCTTGGTTACGTTTGGAATACCCATCACAGTATATTCCCTATATCTCTTCGGAGAAACCTTAACGTTTAACTCCTTAGCATTACCCAACGCATTGGAGAGATATATCAGGCTCACCTGCCCTTAGTTTATCACAAAACCACCCGTCTTCATATAAATACCCAAGAACCATAACATAATCGTATCACATAAAACATGCATAAAGGAAACATAACATTTCCACTTTTCAATCACAAGATATCAATACAACACATTGATATAAAAACATTATGAAAACCATTTTCAATACCAAAATAAATGAAAATTAAAACATGGTATTTATTTTTCATTAAAAAAAAGTTATGGATTGTAGAGGAAGCCGAAACTCAAATAATGGTCACGACGGTGGAGAAGTCATTGTCGCCGCATACGTACGACAAAAAAACATTAACTTTTGTCGTTTAGTAAATGCTTCATATAAAAATATTCCTTTTGAATAAATGTAAAAGTAAAAGGGGTTTATACATCGTATAAAAGAATGTTGTGTATAAAACAAAATATGCCTCAATGAAAGGAGATTGAGATGGATTCCCTTACAAAGATGGTATCCTTGGATTAAGGATAAATAAATTACATAATTATGTGTGACAAATGAATACACCAAATATAAGTGGATATTAAGTGTAAAACAATCAGAGGTTATTCACACATATTCATAGAACAACATATTCATAGAACAACATATTCAAGGAGTGCAAGTTTATCCCAAAGAATCAAAATTGGGTTAAGAAGTTCCCTTACAAAAATTCGACAGCCTAACAGCGTCACCTCAAAAATTAGAAAATGAGTTGATGAGATATAAAAAGGGTATCTAATCACTTTGACATAAAATTTACATCATTAAGAACATATCCCAACATAACAATATGTAAATTAAAAGACCCAACTAATGAAGTCTTTTAAATAGAGGAGGGTGAAAGGTTCCCGTACCGACATGGGTATCTTTCGAAACATACACCCCATGAAAGAAGGAAAATACAACATTGATGTAAATAATCCTAAACGAAATTATATTACACAAATAGTAGAATAATGGGTAGTATATATACCACTCAAAGGGAATGGTGGAAAATGTATCATAAATCTCACAGGAATAAAAGTGAGATTAAAAATCCCTTACGAAAACTCCACTGCCTAACGGTGCCACTTAAAACATCCTAAAATGGATTGATGAGATCAAATAGGGTCTCTAATTATATTAACATAAAATTTAAATCAATAAGAATATAAAATAACATCCCCCAACAAAACAAATAGGATCTTAAAAGAAGTGACATAATGTAGAGTACTAAAAAAGAAAGAGAGAGGTAGGATCTGTTACAAAAATTCAACAGCCTAACGGCGCCACTCAAAACATCCAAAATTGATTGATGAGAGAAAGTAGGGTCTCTAATCATATGAACATAAAATTTACAATAATATTAATATAATAGAACATCCCAATAATAAGAAATATGATCTTAAAAGGAATGACATAAAAGAGTGTACATAAAAAGAAGGAGAGGGGTAGGATCCCTTACCTCGTGTCCGACATGACTCGCTCATTCTTTAATCTCCTGAATAATAAAATTTGGTCAATTTATAATTTCTTAAGGACTTCATTTAAATATTATTATTCATTTCATATCACATATTATAATTTTATAATAATTGGTTAAAAAATTGAGTTCATATCAGACGTTTTTGTCGATGTTCGGTACATGAGTAAAAATTGAACTTGTTGGAAAAAAAATTTCCATGTAGTTATAGGTACATAATATCCAGAATATTATTGATATTTTAAATATCAAATATGTCTAGTATATATTCATTTTATACAATTCGATATCATTTGGAGATAAAAAATTACAAGAACCGTTCTTGGAGACGGTAGGCCGTACGTACGCATGAACGCTACTTTCATATTTTTGTCATATTAATGGAATTAAAACAAAACGAGAGATATATATATTATAATTCCAGAATTATATACATAATTTATATGTAATACATTACATATATATCCATTATATATATGTACTTATAATATTACATAACATTTAGAGATAAGAAATGAAATGTACCGTTCATGGAGATGATAAGACATACGTACGCATGAACGCTACTTTCATTTCTTTTTTTTTTTTGTATTCAATGAAATAAAATAATATTGATAAAAAGGAATATTATAATTCCAGTAGGATATCATATGTAATAACATTAATTCCATCCTTTATATGTCCCACATATGGCATTAACGAATCAAATCACTTTGAGGGGGCGGTAGTCCGCACTTCCAAAAATGAAGATATCGCGTTTACCCATAATTGAAACCATAAAGGTATGCCATAAATGGAAAAAACAGAAGATTAAGGAAAAAATAAACATATTATATATCATATATAAATATAGTGACATCTTAATGGCCACCTTTGAAGGTGTTAAAAGAATATTGAGCAATCATCATTTCGTGAGGCAGTAATTCTATATCTACAGAAACAGTATGTTCTTTAACCATTAGACGGAGGTGTGTGAAAGTGTAGCTTGAATCCATATTAAACAAAATCCTAGTATATTTAAGATACTATTTTTGTTACAAAAAAAGGTAATAAAATTAGTTTAGGGGTTTGGAGAATAAAAATAAAACAAAAGATCACAAGGGAAGACATTACCTTTAAATCGGGTGTCTCTCTTTGATGTGAGCTCAAAGGCATCCTTGGAAAGGATTATGCCAAAAGTGAGGCTTCAATAATGAAGAGAGGGATGTGGAGAGATGATATGGGCAGAGGTTGGCCAGGCCAAAGGCTTGAGAGGTGTGTGTAATGTGGTAGAGGTGGGGGCCTTTTATAAGGGGAGAGGAGGGGCACTCTTGGAATGTTATAAAATATTACTTTATTATAAAATTATTTTAAGATTTTAAAGGTCCCAAAATTATATATTTCAAGTATAAGGTGATAGGAGTTAGAAATACACCAATATAAAAGGTTTTTTACATGTGTAGGTCTTAGATTTTACATTATCTTTTCATTTTATTTAAATCGTTAAATAATGAGGTAATCGATGCATCATCATGGTGTCATAAATAATTTAATTTATTTAATGTAATAAAATTAAAAAAAGTATCATGATGTATGAAATCTTCTTATCTTTCTAATTAATATTTATAGTAAAAAATATGAAATGTATAACCCCATTTAAAAAATGTTTTAGTAAAACAACTCATGTTTGTCACATTTTTATTTTAACATTAAATAAAAAGTTATTTATGTCATTTTCCTACCAAAGTGGCTCCATGGGGTCCCCAAGTTGACCCATGGATTTTATTGGTCGGAAATGACACATAAAATGAGTGTATGACATGTTTCTACGTCATTTCATATTATTAAAACATTATTTTTACCTTAAATTATACTAATTACATTTAATCGCGATTAATAAAACTTAAAAGTTACTATTCAACAAAAATTATTTTGATCTCATTGAATCAAATTTTACTTATTAATGACAACCATGTGTGTCAGATTTTTGGAAATAAAATCACAGAAGTGGAAAAGTTTCATTTAAATGAAAAATCAGTTTCTTTAACTACGACTTAGTGGTTTCACTATTCATAAAAAATTGAAGTTTTTTAGAAAATTACAAAAAATTAACCATAAGCTATATTTTATATTATGAATTAAAAAATGACATCTATTTTAAAAAATTCAAAACATATAATTTTAATTAATTAATTTAATAATTAATCATGGCTGTCAAAACAAATAGCGTGTTTTTAAGACACAATATCTATTAAAAGACTGACACTACTTTAAGTACAATTTCAATGTGAAATTAATTCCAATAACCACTATTGGATTAAATGGTAAAAATATATTATAATTTCACATAAAAAATTATTCAAGAGGTAATTTAATAATATAAATAAATTATATTAAAAAGAGGATTTGAATTAAAATACAATATTTTTCACTATTCAATAAAAAATGAACTTTATCGGAAAAATTTCAAAAATTTACACAAATTAAATTTTGATGTCCTGATTCTAAAGAAGAATTTTATTTTGTCAAATATAACACATAAAATTTTCAAAATGTGGATTTAAAAGTGGTTCTCCATCAAAAGATGGTTAATCGGCCTTTTAAAGAATATTAGAATATTTACGCTTAAAAAAGGATTCATTTTCATTTTTAATCCTCTAACATTTATTGTAAAAAGTAAAAATATTTGAGAAACATACATAATCATTTTTTGTTAGTTCTGTTCATTTCAGCCATTACAATGGCTAGGCGTTAACTACCATTTAAAATAATATTATTTTATTATTAGATTGAACCGTAAGATTCCCAAGAAACTCGTTGTGGTGTATTGGGTACGCCATCGAGGATAGCGTCCCCTTTAAAGTAATATTTATATTTTATTCAAAAATATGGATAAATGTGAAAATGTCATATTCTTTATTTTCCTAGGGTGTTACAGATTCATATTCTAATGATTCATCAGAAGAATCTCCACCACTGGCACTTCAAGTGTCATTGGATTTCAAGACTTTCTTATGCATTGATCAGTATAACTTATTCTTTTTTCTTTCAGAATTCATGTCTTTATTGTTTTTATTTTTAAGAAAGGGACAATTAGTTCTGATATGACCATTTCTTCGACATTAATAGCACGTCACATATCCATATTTCTTATATTTTATATCATTCTTTTTGTATATATATTGAAATTTCATCTACCCAACAATGTTGTTCATCCCTTGAGCATGATTGGCTAACTCATTTTTTGAAGATTCACCTTCACTACATTGATATTGAACAAAAACCTTCATAGATGTAGATCTTGTAATTCTCTCAGGATTGATGGCTTTCATACGATTTGAAGTAGTTGTAAAAGCAACACCTCCATTTACATTATTCTTCTTAATATTATCAGCATCTCTCTTCAATATGGTTTCATGTTGAAGAAGAGTTCCAAACCGTTCATCAAGATAAATCTGAGTAACTTTCTTATTTTCATCTATAGTAGTTCTCTTGGATTCACATTCGTTAGGAATGATGTCCATAATCTTGTATAAAAGAGATTCATCATCTAAAACTTTCTCAGCCATGTATTGTAAGCTACTGACAATAGTCATGAATCATTGTTGTACCTTACATATGGGTACTTCATAATGGAAACTGAAACCATGATACTCATCCCTGTGCAAAGCTCTTCTAGTTTCAATAACATTGGATGTTACAAAGTAAGATACATCAAGCTTATACCATATACTATTTACAGCTTCATAGGATGAAATCTGGCTATAAATATTTTTAGTCAAGGAACATAGAAATATATTATGTACCTTAAAGTTCATATGATATTCCACCTTTTCCTGATAACTAAACTTTCTAAGTTCCAAATCAGGAATCTTATAATCTCAGTTAACGTAATGTAGTTGTCTAAACTTGTGTTTATCACAAAGTTCTTCATTCTATCTCTCCAGTACTCGTAGTTATTTCCATCGAAGATTGGTGGTCTAGTACGATTGAGATTATATAAGGATCCAACATGAATGCCTGCCATACTAAAAAGATATTTCATTCCAAAAAACTTATTAGTAGTAAAAGATTAAAAACAAATATGAAGAACATGAGAAAAGGAAACTTCATCAAGAAAACATATATGTGGATATATGTATTTGAGAAACCTGCTCTGATACCAATTGTGAGATTGGATCAGAGTATGGGGTAGCATTCCCCTGATACTAATTATAATATTTGTTCAGAGTATGAGGTAGCCTTCCTCTGATTGCAATTGTTGGATTGAATATGTAAAAATGAGATGATCAAATACAAGAAGGGGGGGTGAATTGTATACTTTGTAAATTCCTTTGGAACCTTTAATTTTATGTTTAACTAGGTGACACAAACATTTACAAGACATCTTAAAGAAACCATTTATATCTTCTTAAAAGAATGATTCTACCTTAAAGAATATTGAATCTTTAATATAATCAATGTAATGAAATGACAATGTATAAGAAGTTTATACTTCCAAACTTCAACAAAGTTAACATACAACAGCAGAATTAAAACAACATGTAATAGTAAACAAGTAACAATAAGATTATTTTAACCCAAAGAGAAGGGTATCCAACAACCTTGGATAAGGGTTGCTTGATTTATGAATTCAAGAAAGTCTATCTTACCCAATCCCAGGTAGGCCCTCAATCTGAGGATCGATATCTATCATTCTATCCTCTAATGCCCTCAATTTAGAAGGAAATCGGAACCTCTTCCTTCCAAACCCGTAAACCCACAATCATCATGATCGGAGTCTGCACAAAGAAAGTATGAACAAGTTGTTCATGCCTGAACAAGTTTTTCACAACATCTGCACGAAGAGCTGAGTGTTGGAAGAGACACTCTCTCTATAAATCACTTCACAACTTTATTTTTTCAAAGTTGGTTGTCCATGTTTAAGTCCTTTCTCATTGAAATGGGATTGTATTTATAGGAAAAAATTACCAACGGTCGGCTCCTCTCCAATGGTCATATTTTTCCTTAAATTTTGGAGGGACATAGACAAATTTAAAACATACAATGGTTAGTTTATAACAAATTATACAATATCGCTTCGAGTAACAAAAACAATCTTATGTTAAAGATAAATTTAAAGTAAAAGAGAACGTATAATCTGATATCATTGGAATGATACATTTAAACAATCCTAACATTATTAAGAAAATGTAATCTTAAGAAATAAAGAAAATGGATTCTTAAGTATATCAGTATCAAGAAAAAAAATCATCAGAAAAATTAAATCAGATTGTGAAATAGGTATCTCATTTTTTCCGGAATCAGAATCATAAAATCAAAATCACTTATACCCTGGAATTAGAATCCTAATAACTGAATCACATATACATCGGAATAAGAATCATAAAAACTGAATTACATATACAATGAATTTTGAATCCTAAAAAATGAATAACATATACAACGGAATCAGTATCATAAAAACTGAATCATATTTACACAGGATTCAGAATCATAAAACTGAATCATATATACACCGAATTAAGAATCATAAAACTGAATCATCTATACATAAGATTTGGAATCTTAAAACTGAATCATATATACACCAGATTTGGAATCATAAAACTGAATGACAAATCATAATGACAGATCTGTAAGTATAGTAGAATGGAAAATTCGAATGACCGATCTGTATGTCTAACAGAATTACAAAACATAATGATATATCTATAACCATAATAGAATGACAATTCCGAATCATAAAAAATACAGAACATAAAAAATATTGAAAACTTAGAAAAATTATTTGTGATTTTCAAAACATAAAACCCTAAGGAATGGAGAAGTCATAATATTATCGTAATGGACTCAAAAAAATAACAATTATTATTATTGTAAGGTATCTTTTTTAGAATTTTTACTATTCTCATTCATATTTGTAATCATTCAATAAATAAATTTGTTCTAACTAGTTATTCACAAAAAATATATATATTATCATCATTAATAACATGTTATTTAAATATAAATTTATATCTAATAAAAAGGTAATATTTTTAAACATACATTCACAAGCATAAAATGATATCATTATCAATTTTACATATACAAATTAAATTTCATTCTAAATAATTTTTTTTTTAATTTCTATAAAAATAAAATAAAATGGTTACTCTAATTCATTAATATTAATTCAATGTATAGATTTTAATAGGTTCAAATACTATTTGATATTATGAAAACTATATTGTGGTTTTGTTTATGTTCAATGTTTTTATAAGAAAAGCTACCCAGAATACTGAATTTCTTAAAGGAAGTCATATACTAAAATCAAATGGTGTTACCAAAAAAATCAAAAAATATTAAAGTAGTTCATTATAATAAATAAAATAAAGACTATATTGGAAAAAAAAATTAACAAATGAAATTCTTGATGAAACTATTTATATTATAGTATGACCGAATCATATCATCGTAACAATGTAGGGGACATTCTCAAACAGTTATGTTCAATAAGCCTTGGTGATCAAATAATTATATCTATTTAAATATAATCATTTATACCTTTTTATTGAATAAAATTTTAATGCATCAATACTCAGATAATATATTTTTCATTTTTTTTTCTAGTCCTTATATATATATATTTTCCATGAATAATCATTGTAAAGACCCGTAAATTTCAAGGAAATTTTTTTGTTAAATTCTTTGGGATTTTATGAGTACACAGTTTCTGACGGCGGTTGATTCAGTGGCCCGGTGTGCTCAGAATCAATTTCTGATGTTTAGCTCGGGTACGTTTAGTGGACGAACGAGCGGGTTTTTCTAACTTCTGAACCAGTGCATGGAATTGAAATCTGATGGTACCGATGAATTCGTAGTGCTGGGATTCACTTAGGCGAAGCTTAACATCAACCGACAAGGGTCAGACTAAAAAGTTATGTTTTTAGACTTTCAGAAAAAGAATTATATATAAACAAATAACTATAAGTTATTTTATTCTTTTTCATCCACCGTTGAGTGACAGTTGGCGCAATCGCAGTGTATCGACGATCAATAAATGATGGCCTTCTAATGACTTGTCCCTTTGGTTGTGTAACATCAACGACCGTGTGTTAACTAGGATTATTAATTAAGGATCATTATTGAACCATAATAATGAACATAGCGTAAGGATTGATTTATTTTATTAATCAACCCTTTGGAAAATGAATTGAGAACTCATGGGAGGAAGCTCTGACGAAACGCCGACGACACCGACCTCCGACGAAGAATGACAAAGAACACCGGTTCCTCAGAAATCGGTGACGCGCCACCAATCCTCTTCCCACGGACAGAGAGGAGACGACGCTTCCTCCTCTGCGTTCCCCAACAATGCCTATGATCCTCTTATCCGTGACGTCATGTACCGCGACACCGACAATCGTCTTCCTTGTTGAGGTAGGGGTTTTGGTTTATTCTTTCTTTACGTGAAGTATACCCTCAGCATGACATATAATTGTTGGGAGTTGTTTGAACCACTAACGTGTTGGGTGTGGACCAACAAACAAGTATGAACCCACCTCTATTCTGTTCTTGATGCGCGGAACATTGGGAGATGATGAAACAGGACCGCAACAGCGTTTGAAAGCCGTCGCAGGGAAGACCGGGTCCCGAGACGACCGCAGGTGTAGAGGGAAGCATTAACGGACCACTAGAATGTCTCTGGTGGCCCGCAGACATCATCGGCGAACGGCACCGGCCGGCCGCCCGGAGGCAGTGGTGCCCCAACGTGCCGCTGACAGGAGCCACTGCGGCTGAAGCCATGGCAGCAAGGGACCGGATCCCGCGGCCACACGGGATCCGGAGGAGACGCGGTGCTGGGCGTCGCATTCGTGGAGCACCAAGGGAGGGGCGACCGTGTCCCCTCTGAATGGCCCGCTGGCCGAGCCAGCACACCCCCCGACTGGGCCAGGGTGGGTCACGCAAACAGGGTCGGGCTGCACCCAGCCGGGCTGGACCCGGACCCGGGACGGGTCACCCGGTTCGGGCCGACCCAGGTGGGGGTTGGGCCGGGTCGGGTCGGGCCCATACCCCCCATTTTGGACCGCTTCGGTCTTTTGTTCATAACTTATGCTACGGACCTCCGATCGAAGCACCGTCAGCTGCGCTGGGATCCTTGGATCGAGACGGTCATTTTGGTATATTACACTTGAGGGTTCAGCAATGTTTGTGTACGTCCGGGTTGTTTCGAACTCAGACCAACCAGACCTTTGGAGTGGAAATGCTCATATCTCAAGGACCGAACATCCGATTGACATGACATCAATTGCATTGAGATAATTTTGTTGAGACAGTAATTTTGGATTAATCTTCTTGAGGTTTGGACATAGCTGGTGTACGGTGGGGTTGGTTTTAGCTTAAAAACCAACCGGGCCCCAGGAACCGAAATGCCAATAACTCTCAGACCGGGCGTCTGATTGACGCACCGTCTGTCACGTTGGGTTTCATTTGACGAGACAAAACTTTGGGATACATCAACTCTGGAATTAGTGATAGTTGATGTATCAACTCTCTTTTTCTCGAGGAGAAAACCCTCCAGGAATTGAGCATGCTATGTGCGGGAACCGTAGAGCTGGCTGTGACTGAGACGATGATGACTGCACTTGGATCCTTCGTGGGTTCGGCAGCGAGGACGACTGTACTTGGATCCTCCGTGGGTTCGGTAGTGATGAAGACCGTACTGGGATCCTCGATGGGTTGGATGACGATTACTACTGTTCTTGTATCCTATGTGGGTCCGGTAGTATTTGACTTGGTTCTTGTATCCTTTGTGGGTCCAGCAGAGTAGCTGGTCTTGTATCCTTTGTGGGTCCGACAGCTTAGCTGGTCTTGTATCCCACGTGGGTCCGACAACATAGATGAATCAGTGGATACATCCTATCATCTCTATCGCCTTATAAAGTGTTTACCTGGGTGATTTGAGTCTTGTTTTTCAATCATAATCATTGATGTGGTTGCCTTGCTTTCCTTTGTGGATTGGGTTGTGCATTCCTATGTGGACTGGGTTGGGCTCGGGCTCGAGAGCTGGGGCCAAACTGTAACTGATGACTTAGGTATATGTATGGTTATATACCTAAGTAGGGTTATTGATACTTCGTGATTGTATATTTCCTTTGTGGTTTATCTTTCGTGGATTCTGAGAGAACTTCGGGGGTCTCAGGGTCCCTACTGAGTATCTTTTACTCACCCCTGCACGGGCTATGCCCACACTACATTAAGTTGGATGCAGATGACGGACAACACTGATCATGGTGGAGGCTTGTGGAGCTGGATAGTACCCGGAGGTGGACCACTTGGTGGGACCTACATGGTGTGGACGGTTAGACCGAGGAGGTGAGGAGACTATCTGTACCCACCCTTCAGGTGGGATTTCTGGTGGATGACTCGGTGTTGTTGTTTTACTTCCTGCTGCTGTACTTTCCTTTCAGTTGTATTGTACTTTTAGTTGGGTTTGTATACTATCCCATTTTCTTTCAGATTTTACCTTATACCTGGTTTTACTTAGTGTTTACTTCACTTTCATACTCTATGGTGTTTTTTTACTCTTTAAAGGAAATTCCTTCCCTTCTTGGGGGTTTTACGCCTTTGGTGCTAGTCGCCAACCCCTGGCCTATAGAAGGAAGGATTGGTGTAGTCATGGAACGGGCCCTGAGAATGAGTCATGAAAATCATGTTGAGTTTTACTACCATTAAATAGTTAGAGATAGGTTATAGAACCCCATAAAAAGGAAAACGTTTTTCCATGACTAGTAAAAGGAAAGGGTAAATGTTTTTTCTTCATTTTGGAAACATGAAGGGTTTGGTTCCACCCCCACTTCAAAAGGTAACTTATGGATTATGCCTTTAGGTGTGAAAAGTTTTGGTGATCATGTTAAACTAAAAGGTGTAAAATTATTTTTTCTTGGTTGTGCCTTTGGGGTTTAAAAATTTAATTTTCAAAGGAAATGAATCCATCAATAATATATAGAGTACATTACAGTGGGTTCCATCTCTCTATATGTTTGATAGGGGTGAAGAGTATAGTATAATCATTTAGATCCAAACAACTATAAAAATCATTATGTTCATTTTTCTTTATATTTATTTTACATGACATTAACATTGATAATTTGTTAAAAATATTTAAAAGGTATTTTTCAAACCCTTTTGACAATTTATTGATTCTCATTAGGACCTAACTACAGTGAAAAATAAATTTATAACATTTAAAAAATAATCATCATGAAAATGATGAATATCTCAAAATCATGTTGAATGGAGATGTTTATGTCTAAATAAAGAACATGGGATTCATTGATTTATAAGGATTTCAGAAAATTTCAGGTTTATCGAATAATTTTTTTTATTGGTCATATATATGATGTAGTATTTATGACCATATTCACAAATAGAATATAGAAAATCACTCAGGTTTCAATTTTTGGGTCCCATTGTGTAAAATATTTTATTTTCTATAATTTGAAATTATTATATGGTGAAATAATTACAAAAACAGAAACTTGTAA
Organism: Viscum album; assembly: GCA_963277665.1. Classification (NCBI taxonomy): domain Eukaryota; kingdom Viridiplantae; phylum Streptophyta; class Magnoliopsida; order Santalales; family Viscaceae; genus Viscum; species Viscum album. Next base: position 1,927,691,909 of record OY728152.1, on the reverse strand, counting down.
ATTTATAATTTTCTGAAATTTATATCCAAGAATCTATCATTATAAAAACCATGAGTTTCCTTATGGATAAGGGAATACTAAATATTGACCACATGTAGTTTTTATATTATATGGTTAAATACTCAAAAAAGAGAGAAATGTTTTGTTAAATCTTAATATAAAGGAAACTAGGTTATATAAGTTATAAATATTTCACATAGATATTTAGGGGCCTACAAAAATCTACTATCATGGTGTTTCTATATAGATCTCTACATTAATTAATTATTTAATAATTAAATTATAGGGTTAGTTACATAAAATAAATTTTATCTATTTGAAGTGTTTATTCGATATGAGATATGGTGGAAAAAGAGATCGAAAATAAGATGAGGTGATAACGGTGTAATAATAGTAGAAAATATATTAATATTTATTTCAACAACTTATTTGGAAAAAGTATTTATCATTGAGAGAATATACATGGAACAAAAGTGTAGAAATGGGATGAAAAGTGGATAATTCATATGGTACCTGAAATGGTTCACCATGTGATGTTATATTCAATAATTTCCAATGATATTTGGGAGGGAAGTGGTGAATTACACCATATAACATGTTAACATGATTATTACTAAATCATTGGGGAATAAGATTCATATTTATTCTAACAAACTATCTTATGTTAACCAGATCATATATTTATTCTATTTAGCATATATTCATGTTAATTCCAAGGATATCTTCTAACTCCTAGAAAATGAAGATAAATGTTTCTTTGTGGAATTTGGAGATGATGAAATTTTTTTATATTTTTGATAATGACCCTTGATAGGTAATTATAATTTAAAATTTTATCTTCAATTTGAAGTTGTTATAGAAAAGAATGAACATGTATTAAAATAGAGTTAATAATAAATAAAAAACTATCCTAATCCTAGTTAATTTTAATAAAATATTTAAAATAAATTATGTTTTGGAATGATTTGTAGCTATAGAAAGTAAAAAAATAAATGAAACTGGGTGTAAGAAGGTATAACAAAGGGTTCAAAACCTACAAGAATCGTTATCTTGGGATCTGAAGGGTAATGTTTTAGAAGTTGTCGATATAATGAGAGTAGATTCAAATGTTGAATATCAATGATTTACTTTTATATAACAATAGTTTTGTGGTCAGAAACATTATTTTGTAACTATATTTTTATAGAAATAATATTTAACAATATCCTAAAATATGTTTCTAGTCCTAATGATGAAACAAAGTGAGAGTTATCCATGAAATATGTGATGGATTAATTATATAAAAAAGGATACTTATTTCTATTATAATTATTGAAATGGAAAAACTGTTAAAAAGGGTATTTTGGTTGAAAGAATTAGTTTGTTGTAGTAATATGAATGAGTCTTGGTTTGTTTGAAACAGATAATGTTGAAATGAGTTTACATCTATGGAATTTTTTCTCCCATTGTAAACCATTGAACCAATAGATCATTATTGAGTCTTTTTTTACTTCTATAATATTTCACCTAGAATAGATATATACGAGGAAAATAATAATTCATGGTGATTTATAGGTGTAAATATATATGAATAAACTCAATGGTATTAGGGGAAAACATAATAATTTTTTTTTTGTATAATATATAATGTTTTCTTTATATGTTAAATAAATTATTTATGTAATAGAACAGAAAGATAAATGATTTTTATGAGAAGGGGTTTTTGTAGGGAAAAACATAATATTATTAGCACATGATGTTCATGAAGGATTGGATATTTATCATAATTATATTTCATGTGTATGACATTCCCTAGGGGGATCTGTATATTAAATTTATTCATGAGGGGAAATGATTTTTTTTAGAAGGTTCATCATGAATGTTCTTACAGAAGCTATGAAAATACTACGAATGTATATTGATGGATTTAGTAAATCTTGTTAAAAATTATATAAAAATGATTGCATCTAAATGATAATAAAAAATTATTTAATAAAAAATTATAAACCAACTTCAACTCTCCATTCTAAATATTTTATATTAAATATGATTAGATAAACAAAATATATGGCTCTGTTGTTGGGGGTTTTAGTCTGTTTATTGAGAATCCTATAAAATAAAATAGGAAATCTATTAAGGGGTATATCTTTTTCCTATTTTTCTGAAGATATCTCGTTTTGTTTTATAATAAATGATATATTTCCGGGATATGTAAATGCATATGTTAGAGCTGGTATGGAAATATAGAAGAGTTATATAGGTTTTTTTTCTTTAAAGGAATAACCATAAGTAATATATCTAGGTGTTAGATAATTTTAGCTCTATACAAAATTATAATTGATTAATTAGGATTCAATAATGGAAGGAATGAACTAATTTATATAAATTTATAATTATTGAAGATCATAAGATGTTAAGAAATTTTAATCATTTTTGGAAATTCCAAGCACAATTTGTTTCCCTAAAAATCCACCATTTAACTCATAGAAAAAGAACATTTTCCTAATATATCAATTAATATAGAAGTTGTTGCATTATTGACTTCTAATATATGGATTATTAATGTAAAATAGAGTTTAGATGAAATGTTTTCCTTGGTTTTAATGAAGGACGGTGTGAGGAAACATTATGCTTTGTAGGACTAGGTTTTCCTTAAGGTGGATGTATACATTTCTTATTAGTGTCAAATTTTTGATGCTTAGGTATTTATATATATATATATATATTTTTCTCAGTTGTATTTGTTTTAATGGAGTCTTCATGTTTGAAATTATTAGTAAATATTAAGGCTATTTTAATTTTATTTTCTACTTTTTATAGAAGGAGGAATTACAAAACATATATTGAAGAACTCTATCAACATTTAGTCATAGCCGAGGAATTGTAGGTCATGTGGTATAAATTTTATATTTAGAAGCACAGTGTTTGTGTTTACGACTCAACCGTGGTGTTCTGAAATTATGGTTTATGTTGGATGTTCTGTTGTGGTCATGTGAGGTTTTCATGGAGGGTTTTTTGTAAGGGAATTATGTTTGTTTTTTCAAGATTATATATATGAATATATTGAAATTTACAGGTAATTTAGATTTAATTATTGATAACATATGGAAAATCGAAGGTGTCCAAAGTAAATGGTTGGTCTTCCACAATGATCAATGGATAATGGAACTAGTTTATATATTTAATCCCAATATAAGGGTGGAGTGAGACAACATATTCATAATTTCATTTATTAGTATTTTTTTAGATTTATTTACAATTTTGATGTTAATACTGTAATTTTAATAAGATCATAGTATTTGGTAGTGTTTTCTAATGGATGGAAGACAAAATTTTGAACCATGGAAATTATTATTTCTCTTTTATTTTATTTTATACTTAGAATGAATAATTGTTTCCAGAAGCTATTTTAATAGTTTTTGAGATATTCATATTGATTTAGTGGCTTTTCCATCTCTTGACATATAATATATAGTACATTATTGATGTGGGATTCTTCTAGTATAGGAATATATTGATGTTTTATCAGTACTAAAAACTTCTATATATTCTTTATTCAATGATGGATTTTTCATAATAACAATATAAAATACTATAATTAATTGAAATCCTTAGATAATAATATTTTTTAAACATCCTAAACCCAAACCATCGACCTGGGTATGGCAGAAATTTATCTAATATTTGTTGTATCCCCCAACACCAATGGTATGAAATTTATATAAAAGGAATCTGTATCACTGGTTGGGTGTTTTATGCTCAAAAACAACAAAAACTATAATAAGAAAACCATAATAGTATAAAATCAGTATGATGGATAAAAGGAAACAATAACATCCCTAACTCAGTGTCCACTAATTTGGATCCCTGAGGTGGGTCATCCTTGGACCTAAATCATGCCACCTCATACATGATAGGATTCCAGCTAGTTGAGAGGGTATAATTGGTCACATGGGGTGACTATACCATATTTATGAGAGTAATACACAATAGAACATGATATAAATAGATGAAACAATTGGAGACAACCAATAACATGCATAGTCCAAAATCTCCCAAACTAGGTACAATCACAAGCCATAGTAAATATGATATGTTTTTCTACAATTAAAAGTGGAAAGCCAAAAATAAATTCAAATATAGGTATCAATAAAATGATCCTTACTAAAAGTGTATAACCCCATCAATGCATGTCCCATGTCAAACTCAACATCCTTGAAAAGGGCCCTTGACCTTGTCCTTACCTTCATGTATGAAGTCTGATCGGGTTCCCAACAGAGGCCCGAGCATGTGTGTGTACAAATTTGTAGACCACCACCAATAATGATTACAAAATATCAAGTCTGGTAGATATTTCAAGAATGTATAAAAAAATGAAAGTAAGGTAAATACAATTCAAGGTCCAGTATTCATCAATCTCTACATATCTATTAATAACCACGATTTCAATTCATTATGTCTCTTTTATTACCAGTCCATAATAAGACACAAAAGGTCCATTTAATTTGTCATTTTTCTTATGGGAATAACTAAGTCCCAACTCACGAGGGATAAAATTTCAAAACATCACAATATCCTCACCTCGAAGCCTCAATCCAGTTGGAATGAAATAGTTTGGAGAATAGAGCTCCATCCACTTCCAAAAAATGTGCATTATAGGTGATGTTAGATCATCAGTAAAGCTCGACCCATGGGAGGAGCCTCAGTCCTTTGTCCCACACCTCAATCCATGTGCATGTTCTTATCCATCGATCCAACACACCCAAACAAACACAACAATATACATATAATAATCATAATCAATAATCATAAACACAATTAATCATATTATGCCATATCCCTTTAAAAAATTTCAATTTACATCACATAGCCCATTTAGCCCAATTCCTATTATCAATCATAGATATCTAATAATATTCAAAAATTCACTTATATCAACCCATTAAGTACATTCCTTATTCCACTAATTAAATTCCCTTCAGGATATTTTCCATTTTCACATTCCATTATCTATTTAGAATTTTCACTATTTCATGTGCACTAACTCACTTAGGAAGATCAAACATAATTCACAAGCCACATAATCCAACCACAATTAACCAATGAATCATTTGTAATTCAATTAATAATATAACATATTCAATAAGGGTTCTACATTATCACAAAACAATTGAGAACTTACTTAGCTAATTATAGGTCCGGAAAGTATCAACGCACCTCAAGGGTGGCCTTATGTTGGTCAGATCATCCTCGATGAATCCCTTGGGGACCATGATGGTTTCCATTCAGAATTTAAGGGCCCAAATTACCAATTTATAAAAATGGTTTCAAAATGATAATAATAATTGATAATGGAAAAATTTGGACATGCACAAATCTGCAATAAAACTATGGGATATAACTTATAGAGCCCCTACTTAAAATCTGTTGGTGAAAACACGCCCAAAAATTGTCTTATATCTAAATTCAACCACCTATTAATAATCAAACCTTCATGTCCCCAGAAAAATATGGTTGTATAGATTCATATGGATTTCCAAAGAAGATACAAACTAGAATCGACATAACGAATCATGGAAGAGATTAGACATACCTAGAGATTCGATCTGAAACCAACAACACAAAAAACAATATAGAGAATGTAGAGATTCACCCATGGATGATCATTAGGGATCATGTTAGTCACAAGGGTTTAGGGTATGTGAACAGAAGAAAATACAAAGTGAAGTTTTAAAATGTCAAATAAATTATTTGTAATTTTTACAACTTTACTGGACTACATGGCTTATCCGCACAGTTTTCTAAACACTGTGAAAACTGTGCCTAAATCACTATCCCAAAATCACCCCTCTACATGGTTTCCTAAGAATTATACATATTTAGATTAATCGTGGAGTAACCATGGCCCAAAATCTAGCCAAGTATGCACAGTTACCTAGGATGCATCTCATCGTTTGCACTAACCATATAGAAACAATTCAGCATTCCTATAGACTTCATTTTCCTCCTCTTGCATTCCCCAGACCCTCGAAAGACACAGAATAATTGTCATGAAATTTTTGAAACACTAATTTGGCACAAATAATGGACATAAAATGAAACATAAACAATATCATATGTTAATTAAAATACTAGATGTTACAACCTCCCCACCATTGGACTGCTCATCCTCGAGCGGCTCTTCCCAAGCATCATTAGGCTTCTAAAGAGAAGAGATCATGCCATTAGGACAGTATATCTAATTCCCTCTCCCAATTATATTCTGGAACATTTTTTTGAATCTATAAAACATGATCCAAATATATAGTCTTGCATCATAAGACATTCTCACTATAGTGGACAACACTCATCATATGCTCTTCAAAAGATGCATCAACCTTCAGCTCTATATCCTCAACATTTTCACATTATATGGATCAGGTTGATACTACAAGATTTTTTAAGCATCAAATATATTGTGTATCCCACAATGTAGTTTTGGATAAACCAATCTATAATCCCCTAGTCTAATGCTCTCCATAATCTCAGATAGAACCACATACTTGGGTTGCATCTTTCCCTTCTTGATGATTCGACTGTGACCCAACCATGGCGACACACGAAGAAAAAAACAATCAACTATCATTAACTCGAGAGGTCTATGATGGCGATATGCAAATGCCTTATTCCCACTAGGTTTTGTTTCCATATTCTTTTGGATCAAATGACCGTTATCCAACATCTCCTATACTAGGCTTGGTCCTAACATCTATGGATCCCTAGTTTCTTACCAATACAACAGAGATCTACATGGACTACCATAGAGTGCCTCATATGGTGCCATCTAAATTGTATCTTGAAATATATTGTTGTAAGAAAACTCAACATGATTTATGTGATTTTCCCATCAACAAACAAAATATAGAACCCAAGCCCTCAACATGTCCTCTAATACCTAAATTGTATTCTTTGACTACCTATTCCTTTGTGGGTGATATGTTGTACTAAAAAATGGTTATCAATTGGAATTTGTTTCCCCTTCAAGAAGTGATATGTGAAATTTGGAACATGATATGAAAATATAGTTCTTAGAACACCATGAAACCTTACACTCTCTCAAGAATATAAATTACCAAACTGTTCAACTTTACAAGTTTCCTCAATTGCCAAGAAAATATCCACATATGTCAAATGATCCAAAATGACCCAGATTGCATCATTCATTCAAGGAGTCCATTGAATACCCACAATAAAGTCCATCGTTACGTCATTCCACTTCACTTTTTGAATGGGAAATGACTCTAACAACCCCCAAAGATACGGATTCTTGGACTTCACCCATTGAACGATAAAGAATTGTGCCACAAAACCTACAACTTCTTTCCTCATTCCTAGACACCAATAATATTCGAGAAGACCATGATATATTTTAGTCAATTCAAGATGTACTGCCCAAATTGATGAATAGAACTCGTGCATCAAATCTTCAGGCGCATCTGCCAGTTCCACAATACAATCCTAATCGTAGAAAACTCCATCAGCACCAACATCCAAACTATGAGATAACTCCCCACCTTTAAAACATTCCTTTATATCCAAACACTCTGGATAATCAAGAGGACTCTCTTTTACATAACCCAAAAGCATATACTCAATTAAAATAGACACAATGGTAATTTTTTGTGCCTATATAGTACCTTTATCTCTTTCTCAGCAAACAAATCCATCATTTTCTTTTCATTATAGGATTCTTGAACCACCTGATTCAATGTCTTCTAGCTCAGATAATCCACCAAAATATTCCATTTCAACGATGTGTTCACCAACTCAAAATATATGTATTTTAAGTGATCAACCCTCGATCGCTATAAAAAATTAAAATACGATTGGGAGAATATGTACTTAATACTTTTATGACCCGTAAACACCATGAACCACTCTCCCAATAGTTAGTTCCACTAACAATTTTTGTCCTAAGCTAGGAAATGTATAGATTCATGTCATGGTAAGGGTTGTTTCTTTCATGTGGAATCAACTATCTTGACCCATAAGATACAACTCGGTCATTCTACATCAATACTAATCCAATTATTACACTAGATGTATATCAATACATTGTGTACAATTTACAATGTTATGGTAAAACTAAAATTAGTGCAGTAGTCAATAACTTCTTCGATTCATGAAATGTAGTCTCACATTCCTCCTAAAACCCATACATGAAACACATTTTTTGATAAACTAGAGAGTGGTGATGAAAAATGAGAGAAATGCCTAATTAACCTCCAATAATAATCATCCAAACCCCAAAAACTCTAAACTTTTGAAAAATTCTTGGGCTGCTCCAAGGAAACCACTGTATATACCTTCATTGAATCCACCAATTCACATGAATAAGAAATGATGTTTCCTAATAAATTCTCATTATCTATCTAGAATTTATATTTTGATAACTTGGCATAAATCATATTCTCACATAGTGTACTCAAGATGAAGTGAACATGTTTGGAATGATTTTCAAGATTTTATGAGTACACCATGATGTCATCAACATAGACAACCAAAAACTAATCTAGACAATGGTTAAATATATGATTCATTAGTACCATTAACATATTCAGTAAATTGGTCAACACGAACAACATCACCATATATTCAAACAACCTGTACCTACTCTAAAAAGTTGACCAAGGTATGTCAAAAAATCTCCCCATCAACTGATGTTATCTTAAACTCAAATTGATCTTAGAGAAAACTATGGTGCACCTCTGTTAGTAAAAAATTCCATCGATTCTGGGAAACGAGTATCAGTTCTTTACCATAATCCGATTCAACATCCTGTAATAAATATATAACATTAATGGCCCACCAGCCTTCTTAGAAAATAGTGTTGGTGATTCACCCTTTTCTCTATCTCTTCTAGATGAGACTAATATTCCAAGAGTTCTCTTGGTTCCATTCGATATAGTGGATTAAAAATTGGTTCTGGCCCTCGCTGCAACTTTATTGTAAACTTCACATCCCCTTCTTGTGGTAGTCCCAAAAAATCCTCAAGAAACACATCTTGAAAAAGATCCACCACATGAGGAAAGGCATATTTATCAAATTTTATGTCATCAAGAATAATGAAAACAACTTGGGTTGTGTGTTTCCCTAAATGCTCATAAATATTCCCTATAATGCATTCTTAAACATCCCACTCACCATAAAAGGCATAAGTTTTTCCATAGGGATACATGAAAATTATCCTACAATGGTAACAATTGATGTGGGAATGAAACATCTCTAGCCAGTCCATACCCAATATTAGGTAAAAACCAGAAATCTCAAGGACCATTAGGTTCTTAAAAAAAAGATAACTACCAACATCTAAAGAACAACCTTTACACTGTCTGGTATACTCAACTCGCATCCCCAATTTAGTATAAAATAACAGAACCCAAAAAACATGTTCCATAGCTTGGACCAACAAAAAAAACTATTAAAAGATAAAAGAGTGTGTGTCACCTATGATAAATTATAAATTAGTGAGTGTGTAAGCTATAAGAATAAAACCACGAATAGTAGGCGTTCCAGCCTCTCTACCTCTAGGTATACATTGAACTACCAGAAGAATAATTATCCCTCTGCCCTAAGGTCTCTCCCGAGTACCCTACACTACATATCCCTTTTTTTGAATATGGTATCATCCAATACTTTAATATCTAACACCCATACTAGTACACCCAGTGGAGATCCAATTACATACCTAATATGGGGTGATCGATACCAAATCCACACTCAGTATCTACCTCTTACTCCCATCAATTTTTGGAAGTTGATGGTTCTTGTAAAACATATCTATTTGTACCAAACTGCCATAGGATTGGAACTCAATTGGGGGTTAGGGACATTGACCCCACATGTGCCCCATCCTCCCATAGTGGTAGTAGAATACCATATCACCACCCTGATAAACTAACCCTACATTCTAATTTTTTTATGCACATTCACCTTGTTGGGATCTTAAAAAATGTTCTTCCTTCCACAAATGATTTACCATATTCCCTATCAACTTGAACCACATGTAAGCATCCTGAAACTCCCTTTAGGATCTATTTTACGATAAGGTATTGGTCCACTACCTATGCAAAACTCTTTAGACAAAAGATGTTCACCTGGGATCTAATCTCATGCCTATACCCTTCCTAGAAATGGTTTTCCATAGTTTCCTCATATCCATGAATCATAAATAAAAATAGAACCATTTTAGCAAAACAACTTGAATAATACATCACTAAACCAACCCCTATTTTAAAATTCATAATCTATGTATCCTTCTTCTGCCTCATGGTTTCTGAGTATTTTTAATCTAGTATCATTTTTGAGAAATCCTTCCACGCCATTACTACTTCATACTCGAATCTGAACAATAATATCCCTCCAATTCTTTGACTTCCCTCTTAACATGTAGGCCACTAACTTGACTCACTTCTGAATCAGAGTCTCCAGATGACCACAAATAGTTCTCATAGACTCTATCCAAAACTATGTTTCCTCTGGCCCACCCCCTTTGGTAATAGTTGGTGGGTACTGCAGTTTAAACTCCTTGGTCAGATCGAACATACTCAGCATAATCTACCTGAGGTTCCATTCCATCATCTACATAAAACATGAATGATTCTCACAGAACTATTGTTACCTATTATCTTGAACCAAAAGATCCTCTTACTCCACTAATGGGGGAGAATTCGTAGCAGTGTACTCAGGTCTCCCAACCATCACACGTCTTTGTGGAGGAATTTATCTATAATTCCAAACATGATATTTAGAACACAAACCATAAAAATTTCACAAATATAAATGAAGGGTCTTCATTAGCCACCAACATACCATTTAACATACACCACCAATAAATGTCTTATTATACATGAAACAATACCCTCAATAGTCCCTACAAAGGTCATATTTAACATGAGTTACCTAGTTCACATGAGAACAACCCTTACCTTCAACACCATTTTGGTACTATTCTCACATCACAACTTACTCCATTATCATTTAATTTCACATACCACCCTTTATCGTGTATAATTACTTAATTATAATTTAACATATTAATCCCCTTTTAAATAATTTTTATTGTTTTATTAGACACAATTTTCAACAGATAATGTTTAATGCATTCTACCCTCTATGTCCCACCCACCAATCCCATGTGTGTTTGCCTACTATAATTAATGTCAATTATATAAAACGGTTTCTAGAAAGATGCCTGAATGCACAACCAACTTCCATTCTACCCAAATGAAAAATATCATAAAACGGTCACATCAGACCACATGTGCATCACCCAATTTTGAATATCATCAAATGTAACAACTCCCATCAAGACCAACATTTCCTGCCCTGAGTGACTTTGGGTTTCTTCTGTATTTGGGTTATCTACTCCAAGGAACGAGATCATTACCATGGACCAACAATGTCCTAATATCGTAAATACCATACCTAAATATTATTAATGAGAAAAGAACTCCTTTGATACCACTTTGACACATCCCCAACTTAGATACCACTAAATCGATGCCCTGATCCGGGTCGTCACAAGACCTCAAGTGCAACTCCCCATTTTCCAAAGGTTTCCGATGTGAAGAGAGGGTATAATAGTTCATGTGGAGATATTATACCCCCTTTACCACTATAATCCATAGAGTAACACATTATAAATAGTAGATATAATAGTAGAAAAACCAATAACATGCATATTCACACATCTCCCAAACTAGGTGAATCCCCAGGAAATAGTAAATCTGTCTTGTCATGATCTAATTCCATGTGAAAAAAACAAAAATAAAGATAAATAGTGGAATCAATAAAACCTTACTGACTCCATGTCTAGATCTTCATCCATTCATGGCCCATGTCTAACACTACTCCCAAACATATGTCCCTTTCCCTTTTCCTGACATGATTTATGAAATATGCTCGAGTTCCCAATAGAGGCCCGAGCAGGGTGTAAGTACATCTTAGTAGGCCACCACCAATAGTTTCTAAAAAATATCTATTCTAATATATTGTGCATGAATGTATAAAATAATGGGAAATTTGGGAATGACAATTCATAGGAGACAAGTAATCATTCTCTACTCAGCTAGTACTTACCAAGGTTCTAATTCTATGTGTCTCTTTTGTTATTAGTCTATCTTAAATCACAAAAGGTTCATAGTATTTTCAAAATTTATAAGGGAATAATTGTGTCTCTAAATCACTAGGGATAAAATTTCACAAAATTACAATATCCTCACCTCGGAGCCTTAGTCAATGGAGAATGCAAAAAATTATTGGAATAGAGCTTTTTCCCCTTATGTAACCCATGCATTGTTGGTGGAGTTAGAGTATCAGTCCAACTCGAACTGGGGGAGGATCCTCAGTCCCATATCCCACACAACAATCCATGTGGACATTAATATCCATCCATTCACCACACACAACCATACCACAACAAAACACCACCAAATAATTACAAAAATCATAATACATAATAATCAACATAGTAAATATATTGTTATATATCCCATTGACACATTTTACATTTACATCACTTAACCCATTTATCCCTATTTCCATTCTCAAGCCTAGATCACTATGAATATTCAATAATTCCCTTATATCAACTGATTACACATATTCATTAATCCCCTTATCAAATAACCTTCAACATATATTCCCATTTAACATACCATTATCAATTTATCATATTTAGTTTTTCACATGTACTAACTCGCTTAGGCATATTTAATAGAAATCAAAATCCTCATCCTCCAACCAAAATTAATAAATGAATCGTTTTTTAATTCCATAAAGAATATAACATACTCAATAAGGTCTCTATATGATCACATAACTAACTAAAACTTAAATAGTTAATTCTAGGTTCGAAACGTATCGGCACGCTGTATGGGTGGCATTATGTAGGTAAATTCATCCAAATTTTTTCCATTGGGACTGTGAGGATTTCCATTGATCATTTAGAACACCAATGTACAAAATACTCCTAAGGGATTCAAAATCACAATAAGAAGTGATAAAGAATAAATTTTGGAAAAGAAAAAATCTTCAATGGATCTATAAGATATAACGTGTAGACCACCTACCTAAAATTTGTTGATGAACACACTCCCAAATGTATCCTTATAACTAGATTCTACCACCTCCAAAACATTACACCTAGATTTCCCTAAAACATAGGGGTTATAGAAATTTAGATGGAGTGGAGAGAAAGATACAAACCCTAATCAAGAAAAGGATGCAAGGATGAGATTGGACTTACCCAAAGCATCAATCTACAACCGACAGTTCTCCAAACATTCTAGAGGTAGAATAGATTCACCCATGTATTTTCTTGGGAGATATTGTTCTAGAGTAGGGTTTAGTGGATGAGAAAGGAGGAATATCCAAAGTGAGGATTTCAAATCCCGGAGTGGAAATTTTAATATTTTCTCAACTTTACTGCGATAAATAGATTTCTTACACAGTTTTCCAAGTCTTGTACAAACCGTGCATGAGATACTCTCCCAAGATCACACCTTCACACATTTCATAGAAATTATAGATGTTTAGATTAACTATGTTGTAAAAATGTGCAATCCTCTATCCCAGGATGCAATATTACCTAGGATGATTTGCACAGTATGCGCTAACCATGCAGAAACCCTGAAACATGCCCCAAAAATTCATTTTTCCAACTCTTTCATGCCATGAACCCATAGAACACCACTGATCCTTCTCATGAACTTTGGGAAATACTTATTCCACTATAATAAAGGACAAAAACCAAAACATAAACAAAAAAATAACTTATGAAATATTCTACATGTTACATAAATAAAGAAATGTACTATATCACATGAGGTGAATGAAGATAAAATTTTATAAATAATACATTGAAAACATGGTTTAATTACAATATAAACATATAGATTAACAACCTAAGGACATACATGTTAAAAAATATAATTATTTCATTTTTTGGGAGATTTATACATTAAATAAATCCAATCATAGAAATTACAAGAGATATAAATATATATAAATCCCGGGGAAGGTAAAACATAATATTCGATGAGCTAAAAAAACAGGTAAAGGTTACCATAACACATTATATAATTTTTTGATCACAAAAATATTGAATGAAAATAGTGAAAAAATGTCTAATTTAAATAACTTCAATCATATTGTCTACAACATAGTCATGAAAAATAGATTTAACCTCTCAAAAAAGCATTTTTTTGATGGAATGTTAAAATAAAACAAGAAAAATTTATCATGAGACAAGAAAATTGGAATGAATTTTGCACAATCATAAACCTACAGTATCTTATATTTGTTTACCTTGCTACCCAAATAACCTTTAACTCATAAAATTATGTGTAGATCTCAGTACCATCATACTAAAACTTTTGAGCCTTACAACAGGATAAATAATTCACTTAACATTTTTATCTCATGATATACAATATTTTACCTAATTTAATTGAGGGATATATATGTCCCACCCATCCATAATCCATATATTTGTGTTCCGCATAAGAAAAAAATCAATACAATATAAAATAACAAATGAAAATAAAATGGTTTTCATGGAATTTATTAGTCAAAAAATAAATTAGAAATGAAAATAAATTGGGTATAATGTAATATCCTGAATTCAAATCATTAATTTGTCATAAGGATCCCTGGAAATTAATATTTTTTCATTAAACATACAAAATGTATTAAATTACATACTCAACTAAATCATTTGATACCGAAAATATGATCACTAAAAATGAAACCATAAAATAATAATATAGGATTAAACATGAATCATAAATCTATTATAGGTAGATAATATTTAGATAATTAATAGAAATAATACAGAAAATAACTTCTAAAATCCTTTTATATTTTCCATTATAAAAGTCATTGTTATGATCTTTTTATCAAATGTATCTATTTTATGAAATATTTATTGGAAAAATTTCATGGAAATAGAATTGATTAAGAAACCTTTTACACACTGTGTAAAAAATTTATGTCCCCGTTTCAATGGTATTGTATTGGAAAACTGATGTTCAAATAAAAAATTTTATAACTCAAAGAAAAGTGTTTGAGTTAAAATGTCCCTTACCATTTCCCTTTTTTTCCATGGATGTGATTTATCAAACTGTATCATAGAAATAAAAAAAATTAATTTCCTATTTCATGACCTTGTTAATATATATTCCCATTTATAGTTTTCAGTAATAACAATTCTCTTCATATATTACAATGTGATAATCTCTTTTTTGAATCAGATGGTAATAAATTTAAATATTTTACACATTTTTAATAAATATTATTTCATTAACCATAATTTGATACCTAGATCATTATTTATAGGTAATTTATGATTATATAATGTGTAAATTATATTTCTTCAAAATTTACATGTTTCATTCCACATGTGTTTTGATTAAGTTCTGTTAAAAATGAATTGATAATGGTTTATTTATATAATTTTAGAGAATGAAAATGTCACCTTAACAACATATTAAATATATTATTTAATGTTCCCAAATACGTATAATAAAAATCATTTTATTAATTTTCTCAAATATTCTTTCTTTTCCCATTCCCTTAGTCATCAATAATATTATTTTAAATCATTGTCATGCATGGTTAATGGTTTAATTCTTTTGACATAATATCAATCAATGATAATTATAAAGGTATTATTTTTAATTTTTTTGAAACTCATCAAGTATTAAATTTTTATATATATATTTTTTAAAATATATATAAAAAATAAAAAATGTTTCATAAGGGAGTCAGTTATTCGTATGTACAAAAAATTATCATTCCAATTTCTCAATGTGCGAGAGGGGGTGAAGGTGGATATTAAATTTAAATACTTGGAACATATTTATATGATATATATAATATTTATTAATTATTACCACCATCAATACTATTCATGAATAGTGGTAATGAAAAATAAATGATGTCGCTCTGTAATGGTAGTATTCTATGAAACATACTAACAATGTTCTTTTGTTTTTATAAGTTGGTGGAAATAAATCAATAAGGGTTTTAAAATTATAATAAAAACATATTAAGATACTAATGATAAAATATTAATTATATTATTATAATGATTATACATTGGGATGATTAAGGTTACAATAAAAATCCGGAAGAGGAGATATCACTTTAGTTAGAGAATTAATTTTCCCTTAGAATTCCCCAAAATATTTATTGGATTGGGGTAACTATGAAAAAACATAGGATTATATGTATGGGAGTGGAATCTAGATAGACTAAAATATATTACATTAATGTATGAATCATACTAATGTTTTTATCATTTAATGGTGGCAGTGTAATCTAATTATAATTTTACAAAAGGGGATGTCTTTCAATGACTCCTCATTTTTCAATAATTCCATCAGACTATTACATGGTTCGTAGCTCCAAATAGAAATATAGCTTATTTATTGGTGTATTAGGGTATATAAATACAGAACAATGTATTTCCTCATGCGTTTTAATTAGTTTATGGAATTTTTACAGTTAATGTTTTATATTTTACTTTACATTAATTTTAAAACAAGGAACATGTTTTAAATATGCGATTTCATGTAATTAATCATATAAAAGAACCAATATAACCCAATATAGGTGTTATGAAACTAAATTTGACATCTATTTATTCTAATTCAATTTTAAAATATTAAAAAATTATATTATAATTTAAATTAGATATTATTTATAAAAACTACATTAGTAGAAAAATGAAACTTTGAACCTTATGGTTTCATAATCAAATTTATTGTTAATTACTAAATAAAAGAGTTTTAATATAAATAATTACATTTTTCAAAATAACAATTTATTAATTATTTAAAGGAGTTCCACTTATTTAATTTTACATAAATTCCAAGATATTAACTAAACAATAAGTTTAAAATAATCATGTCAACAGTATCTTTCTATTTCATATTTATCATAATAATCGAAATTTTATACCTAAAAAATTTAAAAAAGTTTTAATTGTACGATAATTATTACCTCAAATATAATAATAACTTTATCAAATTCACATTCTATTTATATTGAAATTAATCTTAATTTTTGCACATATAACATGTAAAAAATGACATTTTTAAAATGTTTATTTATAAGAAAATATATTTATTATGAGGATATAATTATCAATAATGATGACTAAAATTAATTAAAATACATTTAATATTATTAGAATATTATTTATTAAAAAAATAGAATAAAAATAAAAATAAAATTATAATTTTATTATTAATTAAACGAAACAGTCAAAAAACAGTTTTCATTTAATCGATAGATAAAATTTGAAACTATAGTGAATTGGATTAAAAATTTGAAATATTATTTCATATAGATTTAAAATTTATAATAAAGAATAATTATATAGGAAAAGGATTCAAAAGCTTTCATGGTATTTATTTTACAAAGAAAATCATAAAAGAGATGGAACTAATAAAATTTGTATTTTCACTATTCACTTGAAAATTAATTATTTACGAAAAATATAAAAAAATTATAATAATATAACATGAAAATTATAATTCCTGAAATTCCGTTTAAATTCATAATATAATATTTATAAATTTATTAATAAAAGAAAATTATAGAATATCATGAAATTCATATTTTATAAGGAACAATTTTTCCCAATGATAACAATTGTTTTAAGATTTGTGCTTATCATAAATTTATCAAAAATGAAAAATATAAATTTTCTAATATAAATATTATGAATAAGGAAATAAATTTCTAGTTATTTTGATTTAATAATACCATCGAAAGTTAAATTGGATATATTTATTCATATAAATTTTCTACTGTTGTTACTACTACTTATTCATTTTAATTACACGAAAACCTTATATCATCCTATATTCATTTGGTTTAAATGTTGTGTGTGGAGTAAGAAATTTAAAAGTGTGTTTAATTAAGGTGTAAAACTACGATCTCTATATTCTACACCCCATCAAATACATTTTTCACAGAATTTTCATTACATTATAGATAATATGTGTGGGTAGATTTCATAAATCACATCATCATGTTCCTACATTGCTTCATTAAAATTTTGATTTCTATAATAAAATTGAAAAATGAGTGATATTTTTACATAAAAACTTATATCTTCAATCAATGATTTCTACGATTTATTTTTTATATTATAGTTCATGTTCTAGTTACACAACATTCGAGCATTGCACATGTGAGGGGTCTGGTATGTAATTTCTAAAAAGTGATACATGGTACACATAATGTATTTTGGGAGTGGGGTATAGGTAGGTCCAAGAGATTTTGAATAACCCCAAAATTCTAAAAGAAATTGATGAGGATGATGTACGTAGGGATCATATTCCCTTTCATCCCAAATATCATGACATATTTTCATGGAGATATTTAATAAAATACCATATCACTACCTTCAAAATCCAAATTTATATGAATTTTCTTCATATATTCTTTTTTTATACTTTTAACTAATTTTATATGATGCTAAATTATTTGTAACCTCTCCATCATTTCATGGAACATATCTGGACCAATCTTCTTTATTTCCTTAATATCATCCTAATATGTTGTATAACATCATATTATCCCATAGAGATCGTTATATGATACCGATTAGATGTTAAAAGTGAAATAAATGTTAAATTAGAACACTAAAAGGGTAATTTATTGTTCCCAACGTCCTTGTAAATCCATTAAACAAGATAAATATATATATTCTATAGTTCTAATGGTTCTACGAGACTAACCATATGTCTAAGGGTGGTAAGCAAACTAATATTCATCTTAGTTCCCAAAACATTTTAAGGATTTTTCCTATAACATTGAGTTCATAATGTTTGTTTTACATTAGGTGAAAATTTATATTGGTTAGCATGGGATGTTTTTGAAAAACATTATTCAGGCATTAAAACAAATGAAATAATTTAATAAAATTATTTTCTTATACATTTCGTAGTGCAGTGATTAGTAGATCGTTAAATTGATCATTATGTCAAAATTCTGGGGTAATCCACATAACCCCAGAACCTTTGAAGGATCATTATAGAGATCTTGGGAGAATTCTCTCCGGTGAACGATGAGAGATCATGATTATATCATGGATCATTGTTCTAAAGGAATGTGTGGACAACATCAATAATGGAAATGCAATCGTTCATTTTTGAGGATCGATCCAACTTGTGGAAGGATGTTTTTCATTATTATTTCAATTATGATTTAAAACATTTTGTGATCATTGAAAAATTACGTGAATATAATTTATTCTTACATCATAGGTAGATTTAATTAAATGGAATTCCTTATTGGTTCATTGATTTATCCCACATCATTCACCCCTTTTATGAAAACGAATCGAGGCCCAACGAAAAATGGTTGAGGTTCGTTACATACATTTTCTATCTTATTTATTTCACTAAAAAATATTCATCTCATCACCATTCATAATACATTAGGCCAATGGTATGAAAACAACCTGGTTTTGGTCATTAGATGATTGTTCTTCAGGGAAACGGGTCGAAACCATGGGTACAAAATGTTATGGAGGTTGTGGATCATGGATCGACATTGACAGTGCGGTGATTTAGATAGAATAGGAATGGATCTTGGTTTCTTCATATTCTTTAGAAATATATAGAAAATGAACATCAAAGGTGGTTAATAGATATGTGTTTCATGGTAGTATTTAAATGAGCTTATAGCGACATAACTCAGTCGATGTAGATACAAGATATATTGAGTGATTTAAGGTGGAAATAATAGTAGAAGAGGATTATGAGGAAGAGAATCAGAGGAACTATGGATATGGAAACACCTGAGAAACATGGCATGTAACTCAGTATTACATGTAATGTGGGGACCATTTCATGATGGTTTGGGTTTTGGGATAAAGAAATGGATCACATTATGTGTGACCCATGCCACAAGGTGGGTGACCCCTATCACATGTTGTTTGAGTCTTTTGAAATTCATTTTTACCCTCATCAGTTTACTTGGAATGTACTCTAGAGAGTATATAGACATGGGTAAAAACACTCATCCAGATTACATACAATGTACTTATACACAGACATGACTAGATATGGAAAAACTCGGCCAGGTGACATGGGTAGGACATCACGTGTATCCATATACCATGTATATCATTATACACATTTTTTATAGAGATATTACATGTCATGTGAAGCTATTCCACATGGGTATGGCTTGGGATAGCTATACATGCCTTATATTCCATGTGACATGTCGTGTAGCCCCTTCAATAATGATTGATGGAATTACATTTCATAGTTTGGACAATTATATGTGGAGTGTATTCCCTTTGTTCCTTTTCATAGAGGGTAGAGAGAGGCCTTACATCCACATCATTATATTATGATCTTCTCTAGTAGGTTAGTCTAAGATAGAGTTTTGGTGTCTCTCCATGATATTGGATTGTGATCCTCTATCATCCCAAGTTGGATTTTTTGGAATAGGTGTGACCTCCCTAAGTAGGGTGTTGATCCTCCATCTAACAGATCGTATCAACTGGGTTTTTGGAATTGTTGAAATACAATCCCCTACGTAGTGGTGTGATCCAGAATGGGTTCATGGTGTCCCCTAGAAATTTTTAGTGTGACCCCAATCTAGGTATCATGGTCCCCTTAGTCCATCAATAGTTTTTGGGTTGGGCCTAATTAACCCAAAATCTTTATCAAGTTTCTTTGATTATTGCATGGCTCTTAGAGTGAGTTCTCGAAGAATGAGAATTGCCTTGAATATAATTTTATGCCCGATAGTTTTTTATGACCACCTTATGGAAGGGTGTATATACAGAGTATATCTAGATTCTTCATTGCTTCTACTATACATTTACTGTTATATCCTTTATTGGGCTCAATATTCTTAGTGCTTCAAGTTTACAACTTTGAGGTTGTCCTACAAAGTATTTTTTTAATCACATCTATATATTATTTTCCAACACATGTCATGTATTAGGAAGATGAAGGCCCTTTTGATGATGTACTCGGAGGACATGAAGTCAGTGGATCAAAGATGCAACATATCAGAAAGAGGTGTTTACCAGGAGCTTTCATTAGGCTTAGTCATCACTATTTGAGCAGGTTGGACTCATTGTAGTTTTTGGTAGGTCTTATATTGGCCTCCTTATTACATTCAGTACTTTAAAATCACACTATATTGTGGGATCATAGATGTATGATTTCATTGTTATAGTTGTTTTACATTTCACCAATTTGTGGGATTATAGATGTGTGTGTGTGTAGGTACTTTAGGAGAATGAATCTTATTTGTGGGATATGCCTACTCGATGTTGGTCACAATCCCATGGTCTATTGATGGCGAGCTTGGGGTAGTCATGGGTCAGACCTCAGCAGGTTGGGCCATGATGGAGACGTATCTGGGTAGATCAATTCTACTTCAGCACACGAGTTTGTGATAATTTTTGGGGGAAATAGTGCATAGTGTTTTGAGTTCAGCTTTTCGGCTAGGTACTTTAGTGTTGGTATGGCTACAGACGTATCCATACATCGAAACTCAGATAACATGTTTTGATACTCTTTGCACGAAAACACTAGTTGTAGGGAAAACCATGGTATATGCATCATATAGCAATGGTTGTGTTTTTCCATGTCCTTCTTTATGCGTCTCCCCAGATATACTCTTTTTATGTGGTTCATCATGGTTCATTTTGGGATTCATCCATTTAGACAACCAGTCAGGATTCCACCGTGTGAACATGAGGACGGTCTTCCTAGTGACAAGGAATTCGTAAAGGGTCTTGTACCATAGATTGCACCTCTCGGTGGGTTACAAGCTTTACCACCACCCTTTGAGCACCATCATTAAACAATACTACTAGTTAAGGCTAGACATAGACTGAGTGCATTGTACATGTTTCAGAGGTAGGGACCACCTTTATTTCAGGGTGATCCAAACCAATAAGTGGTTGAGTTCTGGACTGATGATGTAACTCTCATTTTCCACAATGTGTGGATGCCTACATAGAATAATGTAGACCATGCAGTGAGTCTTATTTAGGGATCACCATGTAAGTGGTGGGGCTTGGTGAATTAGTCACATGATGAGATAACTTTCTCATGGGAAGACATCAAGAGTATCATAAAATGGGATTTCCATATAGCCACATTGTGATAAGTATACATAGAGGACAATTTTCATCGGCAACATGGTAGTTTGAACGTTGCTAAGTACTCAGTGAGATTCAATAATCTCTCATGTTACACTTTGGAAATGATGTAGGAGCATTTATTTAGGGCTCTAACTTTTAAGTAGGACTTTCATTAGAACATCATGGAGTACTGGTATCTTTTATAATTAATTCCAATTTTGGAGGTCTTGTGTGAGACTTGTTTGTAGAATGTTTTCTAGTGAGAAAACATGAGTAGTGGGATCTTGAAGGGCACCAGGTAGCTAAGACCAGAAGACCAGGTAGCTCCAAAATGGTTAGATGCTTCGGGAGGGATTCCCAGGACACAGGGTCAGTGGTTCAAGGACCCATGGTGGATCAAATCAACTGAGGGGTAGGTGTTGTTTCTCTAGTGATGGTCGAGGACATCTGAAAGGAGATTACCGACCCTGTGATATAGATGATCAAGAGACAGTCAAGTGACTACCAATATAAATGAAAAGGATAGAGAAGTGTGGCCTATAAGGTGATAGATGTGGAAGAGGGGCTGGAAGGGGATACATATGTGTTAATGAGTTTAAACTATTACCGCCACCACCCCCATGTGGTCTATGCAAGGCTTAGGGAGCTGTTGGGAATATATGAGGCCAACTGAAGGCAAGAGAGGCCTATGACCCAAAGGCTCTAGGGTTGATATGAGGAACAATGTTTCTTTTTTCCACCATTATTTTCAATATTAACAGACACGAGTGTTATCCATTCCTTCCTTTCTACCTTTACGTTTTAAGATATATATATTCTAGTTGATATTTTTGGCTCTACCCTTGCAAATAGAGACTCTAACAGGTGGTGAGTTAGCGATTTCTCACTTCTAATGATTGTGTGACCTGAATCGTGGATGAGAGACTTTTTTATAGGATATATTTATTGTAGCAATGAAACATTACGATTTAATCTTTGGTATTGATTGGATATCTAAAATTTATGCCCAGATTCCCTATTCTAAGAGGAGGATATGATGTGACCTCATAGAGAGAATGAGATTCTCATTTGTTGGTGAAAAGGGACCCTTGGTAGTACATGATAAACTAATGCATAGGAGGGTGAAGCCAATTACTCAAAATTTGGCAATATTAACCCCTGGTGAAGTGGATTTTATGAGTTTCTAGTCTATTTTAGTGGTGGTGGAGTTTCATTACATCTTCCCTAAAGATGTTCTATGTTTCCCTCCTAGTCAAGATGTAGTTTTGAACATTGACTTGTATCACACGAATCCATAGATTTTTTCACCAGTATATTGGATGGATTCCACAGAACATCAATATTTTAAGATGGATTTGGATGAAATGTATGATAAGGTATTTTTATGACATAGAGTATCCCCCTAGGTAACCCTATTTTTGTTTTCCGGGAAGGCGTATTGAAACTGGAGTTTTTGTATTGATTATTAATCTTGAAGAAAGTTACTATGGAAAAAAATTATCCACTATTTTGGATTAATGAACTATTTTATAAGTTGAAATTGGTGTGATGGTTCTCAAATATTGACCTCATGTTTGGTTTTCCCTAGCAGCGAGTATGGGATGAGGATATAAAAAAGATGACTTTCATATGTCTCTATCGTCACATTGAGTACTTAGGGATGCCCTTTTGTGGGAAGAACACCCCCACAGTGTTCATGGAACTAATGAAACATAACTTTGATCATTTTTATGTAGTTTCATGGTTGTTTACATCGACGAAATCCTAGTGCACTCATCTTCCGAGGAAGAGAATGCGAGAACCTTGAGGATGGTCCTGCAAAGACTCTGGGAGGACCAACTTTATGGGAATTTCTCAAAGTGTCTGTTTTGGATTCAATGGGTCCATTTTATAGGACACATACACTTAGAGGCTAGAGTATCATTGGTTATTGTGATGGATAAAGAAAATATTTCTTTGGAGACACCCACGATTGTCCCTAGGGTATATAGATTCCATAGATTGGTTGGGTAATATCGGTGGTTTGTATATGACTTCTCGAGCGTAGATTCACCTTTCAATGCCTTGAAAAAGAAAGGGATTACTTTATTGTGGATGGGAATGTGATAGTAGTGCTATCAATAGATAAGGTAGAGGTTTATGAGCGCTCCCAAATTAAGGTTATGAGAGAGGGGTGGGGAGTTTGTACTATTTTGTGAAGCGTTAGGGTCCTTAAATGGTTGTTTTTTGATGTAGAGGAATATTGTTTTTACCAATTTATCATACATGTTGAGACCGCATGAGAAGAACTATGTGGCCCATGACCTATATTTAGAAGAAGTAATTTTCACATTAAAGATGTTGCAACATTACCTGATAGGTGAGAAGTTTATCATGTAATATGACCAAAAGATTCTATAGTATATATTCTCTCATAATGATCATAACATGATATTGTGGAATTGGATAGAGTTTCTCCATGACTATGACATTGAGATTATCAATACTCATGGGAAGGGGAACATGGTGGATGATTCTCTAAAAAGAAGATATAGTTCAGTGTATTTGAACAAGTAGTCGAAGAATTAGTCCACATTATAGTTATCCTTTTTGGATGGAGATATTATATCTTACCTACAATCGATGATTGTCACCCCACCCCTCTTACAATGAATCAGGGAGGCAAAACATGGGGATACTGAATATGAGACCCTACAAACAAGGATAACCATTGGAAATTCTCCATATGGATTTTACAATGGTGGGGTGAATGTATTTAATTCGAAAGGATAGATGATGGTACAAGTGGTGTTGTGGGAGGAGGTTTTGATATAGATTGACACATCTCCTTTAGTGGTACATCCATGATTGGAAAATATGTACTGGGATCTGAACATTTTTTTGGTTGTTAGAGTTGAATAAAATATTTTCACTGTTTCCCTTTCAATGCCTTACGTTTCTAGAAGTAAAATCTATAAACTATGTTCCAATTGGTTAAGCTCTGCCCCTTGTGGTTCCAGAGTGGTAGTGGGATGGGAAATCATATGGAATTCATGATGGGGTTACACCTAAAATATATAGGATGTGATTCCATCTTGGGGATCATAGAGTGATTCAGTAAGTCATCCAACATCATTGCAATTTGGGATTATAGTTCAGTAGAGAGCTCCAGATGCGTATACATGATGGATATAGTTCAACTCCGTCGTTTTACATTAGTGATTGTTTTAGACTGAGATGCTCTCTTTACATCCCAATAGTGAAAGTTGTGATAAGAGGCATTTGGGACCCAATAATGCATGAGAACATCATTACACCCCAAA
This sequence comes from Viscum album, assembly GCA_963277665.1. NCBI lineage: Eukaryota > Viridiplantae > Streptophyta > Magnoliopsida > Santalales > Viscaceae > Viscum > Viscum album. Next base: position 1,927,666,454 of record OY728152.1, on the reverse strand, counting down.
CTAATGTACAGATAGATTAATCCATTAAGTTATTGGAGGACATAATAAAATTTGGCATGTTGAACATTTTCCATAGTTGGTATGATCTCATACCATTATCAGAGTTTACATAAAATAACATGTATAATTCCACCATTGATATGGTACCATTCGATATTTTTTGTAGGATACCCTATAGTAAACCATATTGATGTTAATATCAAGGCGAGTCTATTTTAATGGCCCTAGAGTTTTATTAGCTACAACAGAGAAGGTACAATTCATCCTAGAGTGAATGAAGACTACATAAATCCATCAAATTTCTTATTTGAATAGATGAAGGAGACCATGGGAGTTTTAGGATGGAAGTTGTGTGTTCTTAAGGGTCTCACCAGAACATGGAATAAGGAGATTTTTTCTTTTTGTAAAGATGTATCTAAGGTTCATTTATTCTTTTTAGAAAATATTTAGATTTTTCTAGGTGGTGTTCCTCTTACAAATACCACCAATTTTGGACTGGGTACATGATTCCTTCCACCTGTTGAAGTTGAGGAGGTACATGGATGACCCATCACATGTTATCGACATGGGAGAGCTAGACATCAAGGCAAGATAAAACATTACTAAATACATCGTAGAGATTTCAGAATCGTAGGAGATGATCTTTTAGGGGAGATCGATTCCTTCAATGCATTTCCAATGGCTGTATGAGAATATCCATGAGATACCATGGGATTGGGGGATCCTATTCATGCTCATTACCAACATATCTCTTTATATCACTTGTTTTATCTCTTTAGGATGTGGAGCTCAATGTTGGGGAGAATTTAACATCTTGGCCATTATATTTATTATTTGTAATTATTATTTGTATTATCTTTGAGACCATGTTCTTAGATGGTGTGTGATTCCAAGACCCGGTGCACCAAAAATAATGGATTGAAATATAATAAATAGCACAAGTGTGTGGTTTTCCTAAAAAGTGGAATCACTTATAAACATGTCATGGATCTAAAATATGAGGGATCTATTGTGTTTATAAAGGAATTTTTACCCTAGGAGAAACATAAAACTAGTTATCATTGGTTGTTTGTGAAAATGTTTTCATTTTTGTTAAAACATATAAAATTACTTAATTAAATTGTTTTTTGTACGTTTTATTGATTCAACGATTAGTGGATATTTAAATATATCTGTTGACCCCTGAAAACGCGTCCCCAAAATTTTCCAAACGTCCCCATAAATGATCTCGGAGCGTAGCTCGTTCCGCAAGCTTCGATTTGACTGGTCGTGGAGCCCAGACAGAGTTACGTATCAGAAGTTATGGCTGTTTGAAGTTGGACTGTTGGGGATGGCCATCCAGGACGGTTTTGGGGCGAAGTATGGATTTGCACGTAAAAAAGGAGTTCCGCGTGGAATATTATGCGCCTATATTTGCGGGAGTGGAATTTTAGGTGCAGCACTTTTCCCATGTGAAATTCTTCACGCACCACCTTTGCCCGCACGAAATTCTACGTGCACTGCCTGGCGCGCGGAAAACACTTCGCAGGCGCAGAATTTTCTGCGCACCGGCACCCGTGTTTTGCCTATAAATACAAGGACACCCCCCCCCCCTTGGAGGAGGATCCCCGGAGGTCGATCTCCACTCTGATGTGCATAAGTCCGCAGTTTCCACGCCCATTCGGAAAACTCCCCTCCGGCGCGCAAAACATTAGTTTTGCGCGGAAAAGGGCCAACCTGCCCAGTTTTCCACGCAACTCATAATTTTTGCGCGCAACAGTGCCATTGAGCCAGATTTTTCGCATGCTAGTGCAGCACCAGTCCTATTGCGTACAAGCCTTCCATATTGCGCGCAACGCCGCTATTGCACGTGCCGCCGCATATTGCGCGCCCCGCTGCTATTGCGCGCCCCGCCACTATTGTGCACGCCGCCGCATATTGCGTGCCCCGCCGCTATTGAGTGGCCTGCCGCTCTTGCGCACCCCGATGTTATTGCGCACCCCGATCTGGTGTTGCGTGCCCGCCACACCTATTGCGCGCCCACTGCACCTATTGTGGAGAGTCACACCACGAAGTTCTCGGGCCGGGACGTCGAGGTGTTCCATTGCGCCCTTATGCACAGCCTCTTTACACCTATGGAATAGTATGATTTGAGATACTCCTCTGTACACCATGAAATTCCTTGAGTCAGCATATTCCTCTTGGTCCCTATCACGTGTCGTGGGTCGAGATTCTCATCATCAATTCCCCGAGTACCTTGAGTCGAACCATTCCTCAGGCAACTCCGTCAAACCCTATCCCCTGGATCTTATGTCAGGTTGAACCAGGATGGGCCGCCCTTGCGTTAGACCCAACACCAGCAGTTCTAGGCCCCTGATGCCAGTAGTCCTATCTACATGACTATAAACTGTAGTAATCCCTATGTTCCAAACATAGGACGCCTCTTGCCCTATATGATAGATGCCTTATGCTCCTAGTATGAGATGTCAGTAGTACTATCTACATGACTATAAACTGTAGTAATCCTATGTTCCAAACATAGGATTCCACTTGCCCTATACGAGAGATTCCTTATGCTCATCGAATGAGATGCCAGTAGTCCTATCTACATGACTATAAGCTATAGTAGTCCCTATGTTCCAAACATAGGATGCCTCTTGCCCTATATGAGAGATGCCTTATGCTCCTAGAATGAGATTCCAGTTAGTTCTATCTACATGACTATAAACTGTAGTAATACCTATGTTCCAAACATAGGACTCCTCTTGCCCTATACGAGAGATGCCTTATGCTCCTAGCATGAGATGCCAGTAGTCCTATCTACATGAATATAAACTGTAGTAATCCCTATGTTCCAAACATAGTGTGCCTCTTGTTAAAAATAAGAGATGCCTTATGCTCTATGTATAATATGCATTATGACATGATCACAGTGGAGTAATATCAAGAGAATTGGAATTCATTCAAACATTCCATCACTCCACCTCACGCTTTGCTTGTCCTTCATTCGGATCATCACTCACTTCCATGTCTAATGGGACCCTCTAAATGTACGAATGATAGACCTACGGTCCGCCTGCTGTAACAGTATTGATGATAGACCTTTGGTCCGCCTGCTGTCCTGGGGCAATGCCCCGGAAGACTTTGGGTGAAACTTTGAGTCAGGTCCTGTGTTTCGAACACGGTCAGCAGTCGACCCTCATTTGTTTTTCCTCATTTCTGGCTAACGTGATATAGATGCTGCGTTTCTGCCACGGTCAACAGTTATCCTCCATCACCACGCCACTCCCATGACGTTTGGAATATTGGTCATGTGATTCAAACTTTTCTTCTCCCTTTGTTCGGATAGATTCCAATGCCCTTGGCATTATCCCTCTTGTGCACTAGCACATAGGTGATTACCTCGACCCGCTAGTGAGTTGGGATGCCCTCATGGCTAGACATGAGGAAGACACTGTGGGCCGCCTCAGAGAGTAATCCCCATACATTTTGGGCCTCCTCAGAGCATAAGCCCCATCCACCATGGACCGCCTCAGAGCGTAAGCCCCATACACTGTGGGCCGCCTCTGAGCGTAAGCCCCATACATTGTGGGCCGCCTCATTGCGTAAGCCCCATCCACCCTGGGCAGCCTCAGAGTGTAAGAAACATACATTGTGGGCCGCCTTAGAGCATAAGCCCCATCCACCTTTGACGCTCCCTAGCGGCACCCGTGCAGCACCCTTGTGTAAGGCCCAATCCATCCCGAACTACGTGGACTTTGATTCCCTACCACAGGGATACGTAGGAAGCCTCCATGAGGTTCAATCCCACCACCCAGTTGTTCCGACCTCTTCACTTCGGTTCACTATCCACCTTGGGCCGCCTCAGAGCGTAAGACCCATATACCTTGGGCCGCCTCAGAGCGTAAGCCCCATCCACCATGGGCCGCCTCAGAGTGTAAGCCCCATACACTATGGGCCGCCTCAGATCGTAAGCCCCATCCACCTTTTTCGCTCCTTAGCGGCACTCGGGCAGCACCCTTGCGTAAGCCCCAATCTTTCCTGAACTACGTGGAAATTGATTCCCTGCCAGAGGGATACATAGGAAGCCTCCATGAAGATCAATCCCACCACCCGGTTGTTCCGACCTCTTCATGTCGGTTCACTATCCAACTTGGGCCGCCTCAGATCGTAAGCCACATCCACCATGGGCCGCCTCCGAGCGTAAGCCCCATACACTGTGGGCCGCCTCAGAGCGTAAGCCTCATCCACATTTTCCGCTCCCTAGCGGCACCCGGGCATCACCCTTGTGTAAGCCCCAATCCTTCCTGAACTTCGTGGACTTTGATTCCCTGCCACAAGAATACGTAGGAAGCCTCCACGAGGTTCAAGCCCACCACCCAGTTTTTCTGACCTCTTCACGTCGGTTCACTATCCACCTTGGGCCGCCTCAGAGCTTAATCCCCATTCACCATGGGCCGCCTCAGAGCGTAAGCCCCATAAATTGTGGGACACCTCAGAGCGTAATCCCCATCCACCTTTGCAGCTCCCTAGCGGCACCCGGGCAGCACCCTTGCGTAAGCCCCAATCCTTCCTGAACTACGTGGACTTTGATTCCCTACCACAGGGATACGTAGGAAGCCTCCACGAGGTTCAAGCCCACCACCCAGTTGTTCCAACCTCTTCACGTCGGTTCACTATCCACCAAGGGCCGCCTCAGAGCGTAAGACCCATACAATGTGGGCTGCCTCAGAGCGTAAGCCCCATACCACCATGGACGGCCTCAGAGTGTAAGCCCCATACCACCATGGTCCGCCTCAGAGTGTAAGCCCCATATCCACTTTGGGCCGCCTCAAAGCTTATGCCACATACTACTTTGGGCCGCCTCAGTGCATAAGCCCCTTACCTCCATTTTGGGATGCCTCAGAGTGCATGCCCCATTCACCATTGCCGCTCCCTAGCGGCACCTGGGCAGCACCCTTGCGTAAGCCACAATCCAGCTCCAACTACATGGACTTTGATTCCCTGCCATAGGGATACGTAGGAAGCCTCTTCGAGGCTCAATACCAACCACACCGTTGCCCTTGTGATGGTCCCATTTCATTCCCCCTCCATTTCAATAATCCATACACCACCCATTCTGATTCTTACCTGGGACACCACATCCCGGTGAGATCATTCCATTCATCCACCAACTCCCCTCCCTACGGCCCCAAGTATCTATCCACATGTAAGCCCCATCATGTGTCCGGGTCTTTGTCCTTTGTGTACACCCTGGACCATCACCCCTTCGAACTACGTGGGTTTTGATCCCTGTCCTCTACATAGGGTACGTAGGAAACCTCCAAGAGGCTCAATCCCATCCAATGTTAAACCCTGGTGTCTCCCATTTTAGGGTGCACTCTCCTTGATCCTCCCTTAGGGGTGTTCAGATCATCCACGGTGTGACATCTCCCCTCTAGGGAGTACACCACCTCGGATCCGTCCTCATTGGGCGTTCTGATCCATCTATCTTCCAGGTGTTCTCCATTTGGGGTATACCAATCTGATCCATCTCTATGGGATGTTCTGATCACCCTCATTCCATCTCCGTAAGACGTTAAACTCACGGATTACCTCATGATAAACATGAGATGCCTGAGGAAAACCTCGGATGACACGACTTTGGCGTAACCATCTACGCAAGACGTTAAACTCGCGGCATTCCCCGTGATAAACATGGGAAGCTGAGGAAAACCTCAGATGTTATATGATTCCCCGCATCCGATATGGTATGCCTCGGGTTCTACACCCTTGAGATGCCCTCTTGTGAGGAAGAATATAGGTTCCCCATTGTCCACACACCCAGAGATTCCCAATCATGCCCGATGCTGTAATCTACTCCGACCGAAGGTCGCTACCATGTGAAGACCCCATGGAATGTCTTGACAGATGTAGTGTAATTAACTGGTGTCCATGAAGATATGGAACCAGGAATGAGATTCACGAACACATCTTAAATAAATGAGGGAGACACAGACTAGGTGATGTGTTCTGAGGAGGAATCCACGGAAGGAAGAACCGGCATCCCATCATCCCGGTTTCAATCAAGGAGAAGACGTCCCTGAACAAGGAATGGATGCCTCCCGCCTTTGGAAAGCAGGAATGCGGGGTAACAAGCAGCACGTCCTCCCCATAGTCGGATGCGCGCGCCCCGGCGGAAGTGTCAGAAACAATATCCTTATCCCAGAGTTATAGGGTTATCCACATAACACAAGAAACTCAATTGGATCATTGGAGAGAGCATTGGATAATTCACTAAGGTAAATACAGATGGATCAAGATCTAATCGGGGATCATTGAGCCAATGGAATCACTGGACCTTGTCAATGATTGAAACACTTTTTTTCTTCATTGATGATCGATCCCAATAAAGGTAGTATATTTTTCATTAATATTTTCAACCTGTTTTACAACCCTGGGTGAATGATGATCAATTCCACAAATATAATTGATTCTCACATCATTTTTTTACTTAATTTGATATATTTTTATGTGTTCATTGATTTATCACTCTTCGTTCAACCATTCTATGAAAAATAATTGAGTCCAACTGAATATTTGATGGGGTGAATTCCATAAATTTTATATCATAAGGATTTATCCCTAAAAATTCTATATACGACCATCGTTGGTAATCCCTTTGTCTAAAAATTCAACTAATACCTGGTTTCAGATCGTTGCATGGACATTCTTTGGTGAAATGGATCTAAACCATGTGTATAGAATGTGATGGTGGATGTGGATCAAGGATAAATGGTGACGATAGAGAGAATTATTTAGAATGTGAATTAATCTATGGTTCTTAATCATAATTGGGGACATGTAACTAACAGATATTGGATGTGGTTTTTCCAAATATTCTATGAGGTTAGATTAGAATGATATATCACTGGAAATGCTCTATCAACATAAATGTAGGATCTACAGAGTTAATTAAGCTGAAAATCAAGGTGCGAGGAGTTCATGAGGAATAATGTTGGATAAACTCTATATCTACAAAATATAGATCAATACATAATGTAACTCAAAATTACAACCCATGTGGGGTCCATTCAGGGGTGGCTATGGTTTCAATTTGAATAAGAGGATCTCATGGTGTGTGACCCTCCCTAGTTGAGATGGCATGTAATATGGATAGTACACGGACTCAAGAAATACTAAATGGTCGATGTCATGGATTATACTTATACACATATGTGGCCTGGCATACACGAACATTGCACGGAGACACGAGAGTAATATCATGTCTCTCTACAAACCATGTAAGTGGATACAACATTCTATGTGATGCTCTTCCACTTGTTAAATACTTGGGATCGATGGACACATCGTGTACCCCTTGGGATATTCCATGTAGTTCCTTAAAGAGTTCTTGAGTATCTTCAATTTCATAGTTTGACCCATTATATGTTGATTATTTTCCTCTAGTCCTTTTCCTCTAGGGAACAAAGAAAAATTACATCCACATAACATGATTTTGATCTACTCTAGAGTCTTAGTCTCAAATAGAGTTGTTTTGTTCCTCTATGTGAGGGGAGTGTGATCCTCTATAATCTCTTGTTATTGTTTGTGGAATATAATTGGAATACCTGAGTAGGGTGTTAATCATCCAAGAAGAAATTTTTATCGGTATGGTTTTTCGGAATCCATGATTTATGATCTCGTACGTAGAAGGTTGATCTATACTAGTTTCATGGTGCCCCCAATGGTTCTGGGTGACCCCTTGTTCATGTATCATGGTACCCTTAGACGAGATAACTTCATTTTGTAGGGCCCAATTACCCGGACCTTTTCATACAGTGTATCATATGGTAGTATGGCTTGTGGAGTGAGTTATCCGAAATTGATCTTTAGTTAAATCAAAATTGTATGGATGGTAGTTGGTTATGAGTATCATATAGTGTGGAATCATTCCTAAGTATATTTGGGTTCATCCTTGCTTCTATCAAACATTGATTATTATATATTTTATAAAGATGACTATACATGGTGATTTGTGTTTACTGTTTTAGGGGTGTCCTATAATTATTTTTATAGTCACCCCTTAATGGTATTTTATCCAAGAGCCCTTTATTATGAAAAATATGGCCCATTTGATATTTTCCTTTGAGGACAATGAGTAGGTGGAGCCTAGAATGATCTTTTCAGATTGTGGTGCTTTTAGGTGATTTCATTCAACTTACTCCTCACCAATGGAGCTGGTTGGACTCTTTATATTTTATCATGGGGATTATATTTTGGACCTTTTCATTACAATTGTTTCATACTCTGTTTTTTGATCTTAGATGAATAAATGCATTATTTCAGTTGTTTTACATTTTATCATTTTTTGGAATTGGAGATGCGTGTGTGTACAAGTAATTTATGAAAATGGCTTCTATTTGTGGGATATTCCAATTAATTGCTGGTTTCTTGCCCCTGGACCTTAGGAGGAGGTGCTAGGGTAGACACGGGTAAGACATTGGTGGGTCATGTCATGATATTTCTAGAATCTAAATGTTACCCTTGGATCTTGATTAGATATAATAGAGTGGGGGTAATTCATGAAGCCTAACCACCTCATTAAGGGATAACTTTTCAAGATGATATAGTGATAATCATATTTTACCGTAATAAAATATTTTGGATTTGTATAGATATCGACTACAACCCATATTGAATTATAAACTCTAGATGTCCTGGGTTGTCCAAAAAATGAATCAAATGTTTATTTTTTTGATAATTACTATAACGGTATGTGTAATGGTGGCATCATCCCAGTAGGATTATATCACACTACATTAAATTAATAACAGAAAAAGAGTTTCTAAATATATATATTGATTTATATATTCATGTAATCCTTGTATAGGTTTTTCACTTGATCTCTATACATTTCTGTTCTATTAGGATAGATAGATAAGGATGAGCTATGTGCATAATCCAAAATCTCCGTCTATAATTATTATACAGATGGGACACATATCAGAGTTCCAAACCTTATAACACCTTCTTTATCATCTTTGGACATTAGAAGATTCTATACATTCTTTTATAACTCCACATAATCATTTTGGGATTCCATGATCCTTAAAATAATACAATCTTCCAGATAAACAAAGTAATGTTAAGATTCCCCCCCCCTTAAAAATGACTTCAATATTAGTCCATAGTTTATCCAAGAGTAATAGGTATTTAAATTCATCAGGGTGGATAATATATCAAGATATTTTCTACTCAGATCATCATTCACCATACATTCCTTTCGAGGGTGGTAATGTACTGTGTAGTAATAATATTTTATCTGATATAACAATATCCATTGGTACATGTTTCACTCCATTTGGACAAGGATAAATTTCAGGCCATTTTTCTTAATGTTTATATGAAACTTTTAATGATAATGTTAATTCCTACAAATTCTTAATAAAAATATAAGTACGGATCATTCCAAATCTGGTGTTAGGTAATTTTTTTAATGATTCGTTAATATTATTTTGGCATAAAAAAATACATTTTCTTTTTTATTGAGGACACACCCCTATAATTTCAATGATAGATCAATATAATTTACAATACCTTTACCAATATAGGGCAATGTTTTAACTGGTGTAGTGAATAAATTCTATTTACACTTATTTAGGATTTCCTCATATTCCATTATCTAGAGGAATATTACCCAGTTACATACTAACATGGTTAATCAATTTTATCACTAAAATTCATTTATCATAAAACATCAACAATAACCTTATAAATCATGGAAAATAATGTTTTCATTCCTAGTGGTAGGTATGAGCGATTTTGGAATAATATAAGTCTTTTATTTATCAATAAATATTACCTTTATTATGATATAATGACCAAAGAATTAAAATTTTGGTAAAAATAATTTTCATTTCTTGAGTTTATCATGAAATCTCACATTATGGTTTTCAATATAGTCATCATGTGATCATAATTATCTTCCTTACATATGGAATATATATGATTAAAATTTATAAATCTATCAAATGTTGATCTAGGTAATCCCTAAAGACTCTATTAATATGATCCATGAAGATACTAGGGGCATTGTAAAGTCCACATGGAATTTATATAAACTCAAACTTTCTATCCCTTATCTAGAATACAATATTTGTAATGTCCTCTAGTTTTACCATTAGATGATGTTATCCTGATTGAAATTCAATTTTTTAGAAAAAAAGACATCTAATATGTTGATAAAATTTATCATCAATGAAAGAACAAGATTAGTATTTTATAATTATTTTTTAGATCATGATAAATGATGGAAAGTCGTATTGATCCTTACTTCTTTTTCACAAAGTGGACTGAAGCACCGCATGGAAGAGCACTAGGTCTTAAAAATAATTTTCAATTTTTTTAGTTATTTAATTTTCTCATTTAATTAAATGGAATCAATAATTTAGGTTTTCATTAAGATAGTAAAATATAATGGTAAGACATTGATTGATAATTAAAAATCATGTTCTAGTGGAACATCTTGAAATTTATTGGGAATCAGCATTTTTCTACATAATAGACAATTTTCAATGATTAATTCCATGGTAATAATATGAGCGAATAACCCTTGTTATATAAATATAAATTCCCATTTAATTGAAATTTATTTCAAAGAAGGTGTAGGATAGTCATTTAATTGATACTTGACAACTGGATGATTATAGATATTAAAGGAGAATTCTATTTCTTAGTAATTAATATGAGAATTACATAAGGAAGTATAGTCCCTACACATAAATAATTTAAATTTAAATATAGTGATAACAAACAAATATTCAAGGATTATCTCTTAAAAAATCACGAGTATATAAGATTTGTACACATTATTTTTATTTAACATTCCAGTAGGTTCTTTCATTCATAGATTAATATTGAATGATTCAGGTAGTGAATCCATATTCTTTGAAAACATATATGAAAAAAATTAATTTCAATAATTAGAATAAAATAATAAATAATGGGATGAAGAGTAAAGATTTATTAAACCTTTAACTACATAATTTTTTTTGGTCCACCTCTACAGTTTCAATTTCTTATTCCCTCTAGTACACAATTGGTTAAAATGGCTTCTACTACATTCTACAATCATTAACGTTTGGTTTTGGGGGTTAATTATGATAACTTCCATACTCCATCAAATGGTACCAATAATGATCATTTGGGTCATCATTTTGGTTTTACCCCTTAGTAGTTTCATTTTTCATTTTTTCACAACTTCAACTTTACCAAGGTAGGTTGATTGATTTGCCACACCTATAACATAGTAAGGAACCATTATGATAATCATTGTTGAGTTTCTAACAATATATTTTACATCTGGATTGTTTTAATTTCATACATTAGTGAGAATATTCATTTTTCCTTCAATGATTCTCAATCATTATTTTCATTTCTATAATCACAAGGGCATAAATCATCCATTTCAAATATAATAATGCACTGAAAAAAATTCTAATAGATTCCAAATTCCCTCGAAATTAATGTATTTATTTGACATACTTTTATGCCACTAAATAATATATATATATATTAATATATATATATATATATTAAGGTCTCATGATTGATTTTGTGGCATACCTTGCAATCCTTATGATTTTTTTCTCATAAAATCTAATAGATCTAACTTTGTTTTATTTAAATTTAAGTAGTTATCATTCTAAATAAGTGTGGAGAGTTTGATGGTAATATTTAGTGAGTAATATTCCTTTGAAATCATCTCACTACATTGAATAACATTCCCCCCTTATGATTTTATTCAAAACGGTATTACACCATTGGATGAACACAACCTCCCGATTTCATACAACTAAAACTTCATTCCCATTTTTAGATAATTAAAGAATAAAAAAGACATTTCCCATCACAATAATTAATTTCTAAGTTAAAAGTAAGTTTTCAAGACAACTTATGGATTATGGAAAATGATACAAATAGAATTTGATAAATTTTTCCTCTATTCTTGCGGTGTTAGGGGGGTCAACATTATTTGTTTTGTTATTATAAAATTGGTGTGTTTTGATAATTTCCCTGAGATTTTTAAATCTATTAATTGTATCCTTTGTTAAATGACTGCATTTTCTATTTCATCCAAAATTATCTCATTTAATTCTTGTTCCTATTATATCCATGAAATATTAAATTTCATAGTAATGATACATAATTTAATATAAATATAATAAAATACAATACAATCATAGAAAACATAATTAAGAAGTAATGAGTTTATTTTTCATTAGAAAGTCCCAATGTTTAAATCAATGTCTTACATTATTATTAACCAACTACATTTTCCTTATACATTCTAGTTGACATGATAACCAAACCCTCCAAAATAGTTAACAAATAATATGCAGATTAATCTATACATATCTCAGGAGATTCAAAATTGGTGTAACAGCAATTGTCCATTCACCATGAAATAGAATTATAATCATGAAATACTTCAACTAGTATTATTAATGTTAATACACAACGAAAAATATATTCTAATAGAGTTTCCACTTTTAGTATCTATACAAGGATGCATTGAAAGGATACCACCATAATCCATACATTAGCAACATATCAAGACGTTATCTTAAACATTTCTTTGGGGTCTTCACTATAGTTTTCTCATTATAATATAGAAAAACTAATCCCACCTCTACTATCAATGAAATTTAACCACGGTAAATGTATATAAATAATATGTTTATAACATGGTATAGTTATTAAATATAAAAATTATATCATAACACATATAGCTAATGGTTTAATGTCTTTGTGTATTGAAATATAAAAAACAATTTATTCAAATGTATTTGAAATTTCTCCCAAAACATAATCAACTCTCAGAAATATAATAAGATATAATCCTTATCAAATTCTGGGGAAGAGAAAACAAAATATGTGGTGAGGTAAAATGATCAATTAGTTTTAACATGATTGAGTCCATAATGGTTATATTACAGACATATGTAATTAATGTTGAGAGAACAAATTTGATTCAGAAAAAAATATATAATAAAGCCTTCACCATAATCTTGATAAATATAGAAAATTTCTTAAAAAACACTTATAAAATGGAATGAGAAAACAAAATATGAAACATATAACATTATACAAGGACATTTGAATGATGGTAGAAAATAAATAACATAGGATTTCTAATCATTGTGAACTATGATACCCAGAAACAAATTCACACATAATTTTTGGGTAGATCAAAATAGCATCACACTCATCCTTTGTGAAAAAATCTACATTGTATGTTTTTTGTATAACATTTATATCTCATGTGATTTAATACATTACAAAATTCATTGGAGGTAGATAATGGTTCCAACCACATCACAATCTATACATTTGGGTGCTAACTAGATAAACAATCATCACATCACAAAATAACACATATAATAAATTTGGGTTTCATAAAATTTCCAAATAAGAAAAATTCATGGAAATTAAATTGTTTTAAGAGAATATTAGAAATTTAAATCATTTAATTTTCCTAAAAATCCCATAAAAATAAAATGATTTTCATAAAATACGCAAATGTTTTAAAATGACATGATGAACAAAAACATTTGATTAAATAAATGATCACAAAAAATAATTATATAAAGGAATACAATATAATGAAACACGAAACTAAGTTCTATTATATATAGGTTATTTTATCATAATGAAAATTAATCATAATGAAAATAAATTCTTAACAAATTTTGTCTTTTATATTGTGAATTCATTCTGATGAGTCTATTTTAAAAAGTATCTATTTTATTTGATAAACATTATAGGGAAAAAAATCATTATTTTATAATTGATCCAAAATAATTTTATCCCAGAATTAAAGAACTATAACCCATTTAGAATTTAATATTCCTTTGAAATAATGTACCATTATGAAATTTTAGAATTTATAGAAATGAGTTTGACATGCGAAGTCTGTTATATTTTCCGTTGATTTCCACAGAAGAGATTGAACCTCATATATAATAAATATAAACACAATAATTACCGATTTAGGGACCTTATTCATATAAATTCCAATATATAGTAATTATTATGAATAATTCTATTAATGTATCATATATATTTTTTTAAATAGAATTTCCTCATTGGGTGTTAACAAATGTGGTTGTTTTATGTATGTTTAATAATTTTGATATCATGAACCATAATTTGATATTAATTCCATTATTGATATATTGTATAAGATTATATATTTTATATTTTATATATATTTAATTTGTTTCATATTCAATTACATATGTTTTTTGTTGCATTATATGAAAATTGAATTGATAACAGCTTATTTCAGTAATTTGAACCATAAAAAATGATAAATTAATAATAAGAAAAATATTTATTACTATATGCAATGAAACATATAATAATCATTATTTTATTAATTTATTATAATAATAACTTTTTCTACGTTCCCATAGTTATATATAATCGTACATTAAAACATTGTTCACAAAGGTGGCTAGTCTGACCCACAAACAAACAAACATTATATCAATTGGAGAGCATTGTTAATGATGAGTTTATTTTTACAAAATATCATTATAAAATAATCATAGTGATATTATTTATAAATATTAATATGGAGAACCATATTTGAAAATTTTAAAATAGTCTACGAAAATCTAGAAGGATAAAAATGTTTTAACATGGAGGCAGTAATCCGCACGTATGCACGATTGACATTCTTATTTCTCAAGTAATGAGAGGGGTTGAAGGTGGATATAAAATTGGAATTTAATAGTCATAATTATATGTGATATATCATATTTATTCATAATTACAACCATTAATATCATCAATAAATCATGGTAATTAAAAATGAAGGATGTTGCTTTGTAGAGGTGGTATTCCGCGCTACACACAGATAATGTTATTGTGTATTTATAAGTGGATGAAAAATAATTAATTTTTCATTTAATATATAATATATAAAATATAAGAATATAAATTATACATAATTAAACATATTATTTTGGTGAAAACATATTTTTGATATCAATATTATGAATTAAACAATAAAAAAAGATACCATATATGTTGGAGGCTTGACTTCTTCCTTCAATGTTCACTTGAAATTGAATGGATTATGATAACTATGAGTTAAAATGGGATTATTTGAATGTGATTAGGTTATACATTGATTATAAAATTATATTTTAATTAAATTTTTTGATAAATATTTTTATCTTTTATTTGGGGTTGTGGTATCTTTTTAATTGGGGAGCAAATGAGACCTCTTGGAAACAAATCATCAATTTTCAATAGGGTGATGACCCCATTAAATGGTAAATGGATTAAATGGTTCAAAATTATTTATTTTTTGGTGTATTTGGATAGATAAATTCACAAAAATAGGTTTCGAATTATTATTTTTAACATTCTTTAGGGGTTGTAACCATATTTTGTTGTATTTGAATTTTTCCATTAAACAAGGTATCATTTTGTACCAATGCGATTTTATTATTTATTATACATATAATATAACCCAGATTTTTTTTGTGTTTGAGAACTAAATTTTACCCCTATTTAAAAATATTAAATTTCTAAATATTTTTTTAAAAAAATTGAAACCTATTTTGTTTTGAAATACTATTTCAGTAAGAAAATGTCATGATACCCACTATAAATACAGAAACATATTTACTATTGATTGTAAATTAAATGATTGATAATATATTTTATTATGTGATAATTGATTTTATATACATTCTTTGATATTAATAAAATAAGAATATTAAAATAATTATATCACCATTGTCATGGTAATTCGAAATAATCCTAATAATATGAAATTTACACAGGATATTTAAATTGTATATAGTAAGTTTTATTAATGTTATTTTATAAAATTTCAAAATATAATTATCAAATAAAATTTCAATGTTTAGTGAAATTACTATCAACATTAGTGAATGTGTCACACAACACCCCATTTTTTAAAATGTTTATATTTAAGAAAAAAAATTATGAATATGAAAAAATTATCAATTATATTGATTATAATGAATTTAAAATGATAATAACCCTTATAAAATTATTTGTTTAATAATTAATTGAATTTAAAAAATCACTTCAAAATGATATAATAAATTTAACAAAACATTAAGAAAAATTCATTAAATTGTTATATAAAATATTAAAATATTGTGAATAGGATTATAAAATTAATATATTATTTTAAAATGACTCATCATAAATTATAATTTATAATTTCATAGGAAATGGATTCAATATAATTAAATTCATTTATATTATATAATAATTTCATAAAATTTATGAAATTAAGAAAATAATTTTTAACTATTCACATGATAATTACATATATCTGATAAATGCAAAAAAATTAATCTTAAAATATATGACTATGAATTTTAAAAATATCTTGTTAATTTTTCAAAATTCACATCCAAAATTTTATAAATATAATATTACAATAAAATAATAAACTGTCACAAAAAAGAGTTTTAAAAATAAATCATTTTTTCAAATGTTGTGTTTTCTTTTATAATTAGCACTGACCATAAATATATTGATCCTAAAGAATATTAATTTTATATAATAAAATATAATCAGGTGGAAAGTGTGTATTAACTTATTATTTTTACTAATTGTGTCTACATTAAAAGTGAGTATATTTGTTTATATATATTTCATAATACTCTTACCTCTATTTTTACCATATTATTTTACACCTACCATATATTGGAATATATTCATTTGTTGTTATTGTATTGTGAGGTGAATTTCATAAAACTTTTATTTAATTAAGGTGAAAAAACATGACTTTTTATAGAAAATCATAATAAAAATATCAATAATATAGATAAAAAGGTACAAAAAGATTGATCTGCATAAATCAAAATACTCTAAAGACAATTTTGGAGAAAAATGTGGTGCTAGATTAAACGCATTACTTTTGGCACACCATGATCCAGCCAGAGTTAACTGATATTGTATCATAGTTAACTGATAAAAATAAATATATCACTCCCTTTCCAATATCATGAAAAACAATATCATCATATGCACCAATGTTCATATATTTTGGGTGAGTATACAACCTAGTAAAAAATACACCAGTGACATCCCACACATGACACTATGAAAAAAATAACTTATCTCACAAAAAAATACATACGAATCAAAATTAGAGAAAACTGGATGTCTAATGTATAATATATATAGATAATAAAAAATAAGTAGTGAAAAAACCCATGAAAAATAGTTTTAATTATCACTATCAATACCATGAAATCATCCCAGTATATCCCCATCAAAATTGGTTCCACATAAAATAACTAACCCACAAGAGAAACCATTCACAAGACCTAAAATTTCATGTGGTGGTGTAATTTAATATATCCAAGAATTCAGCACAAGACATCATGTGCAAACCCAAAGGCATTGTTAATTCATATCATCAACACACATCAATCCAATGACCATATATGGTATACTTAGAACAAATGTCTTTCATTTAAAACCATGGTAGAATGAACCAATTATTGAAATATTAATTGTTTAAGGATTTCATTAATTTACAAAGAACAATAAATTTAAATCATTGGATTTGGAATTATAATAGAAATATATTGGGATAGAATATATTCATCACAAACATGATCATCTTATAGAATTATAGAGAATGTTTTTCAAAAATAATAATTTTACCCAATATTCTTATTTACAACTTTTTTTGTGATACCTATTGATCTATGGATGTAGGACTATTTTTAGGAGGTAATTGAGTCAAAAATCGTATAATATTTCCAAAACAATTTCTACATTATTTCCCCTCATGTCATAAATATTCTGTAAATATTAATTTGTAGTATCAGTAGTTTTAAAATTTGAGGAAATTGACACTATAATTATTTCAATGGACTAACAAGAATTCATGCATGGCTTCCCAACCCACCATGTCTCATATCATGAAATGGTTCATTCTCCCAATCCGAATCAAACCACATGAAATAGTCTTAACCTCAATTGACATGGAAGCCATAACCACTAACATGGAATGTTTTCTATTCCATATACCTTATAGACACCCTCTCTATCATCAGACCAACCAAAAAAAGATTTCACATTGTTTGCAAACATAATCTCTCGTAGATAGACACATATGAATGTAGTTCCAAAATGCATTGTACCATTACCCCTTCCATAGTCTTTTCCATGGCATGCTAAATCCCAAAACACCCAAACTCTTTCCTTTCAACTATGAACCCCTCCAAATATCTTAAAATCAATTTATACAATACCAAATTATAAAAAAACACTATAACATTGTAAAATACCTAATACAAAGGGTGTCACATTCCCCCAACTATTTATATTTTCATTTAGAGAACGAGGGAGGTTGGTGGTGTATTGGATAAGTACTATCCATTTATCTTAAAATTGATTATCAGTTTCCTATGTATATTTTTACATTTATCCACGCTTTAATGTAACACAATACATGGAGATGGGACTTATACCTAATAATTTTCCATTTATATCAATAATATGAATCAGGTTATAAATGAATGAAGCATCTTGATCAAGAGAAACATAATCTCATCTAATCAAATGTGTTTGATCAACCCAAAACATATTTTGTTGAGATATGCAGAAAAAATTATATACTAGACTATTTGTTTTCAAAATTCATGATGATATATCACTTGGCCAATTTGGTAAAAAATTCAAAATTCCCCACATATCAAGGCGACAACATTCCCATTGTACATATATGTTGGGGGCCTAATCTTAAGGATATCTTCTAGATGATATTATCATCAACAACAAAAGAAATATGGACATTATGGAGATATATATATATATATATATGATTTAATATAGTGTTAGTCCATTACCATCATCGTTTTGATTATTTTTCAATTATTGGTCATCTAATGGAAAATACTATGTCCATTCAGATAGGTTTCCCAGGTCTCCACTGAATAATCTGAAGATCAACATGGTCAAAGGTACAATAATTCAAATAGATCTATATGTATCAATTCCAATTAAACATTATTTTATGAAAACAATGCTAATGTATAATGATCCTCAATTAAAATAAAAAATTCTATCACACATTCTTCGAGTATATCCACTAATATTTGAATAATACGATTAGATTGGCCATCAGTTTGAGTGTGTAAGGATGAGGTCATGGTCAATTGGGATCCATGATCTTGTTGTTTCAATATCAAACAACATGATGTAAACTAGGGTCTCAATCAATGATAATTGGAACTAGTACCCTATGATACTACACTATCTCTAACTTATATATTTTCATTAACTCATCAAATGAATTTGTTTCTATGATTTTAAACATGTGATCTAACTTAGTATTTTTTTTAAAAATCACCAAAATAACATCATGGTTCTAATTTATCATTTGTAATACTCTGAGAAAATCGATAGATATATTCATTCATTTCCATATAGGTAAGTGTAATGATTAAAACATGACCACAGGTCATTGTTGTAAATCCTTTAACTTCTGATGGGTGATTCATCTTCCCAACTACTTGGGTAGACTTTACTTTATTCCATATAACATAAAATTGAGCTTTTTTACGTGATATAAAACCTAAATACTCATGTAGACAACCCACACAAAATGATCATAAAAACTATGGACAAATTCATAATAATAAGTAACTATTGTACAATTTCTAAAGAAGTACAAAACATTATCATCCCCCAACCATGCATTAGTGGGATCCACACTATTGCAGTTTGACCTAATGGTAAGGAAATTGAGGTCCAACCAATGATTTCCCTTTACTTTCCCAATTATTTTAGAGATAATTTTTAACAGGATGAAAACCAAGACATAATTATATTTTATACACTTCATGTTCATATCATTGATTACCCAGATAAGTTTATACTAATTATAGGATTCATAGGCCACTTGGTCATATAACTTTTGACATAATTTATCAGATATAGAGTTCAATTTCCTAGCAATATAAATGAATTAAAAATCAAACATTTGGAGGTACTAAACCTAACTTCCCTAACTTATCTTTAAATTTATTTTTAAAAATATTTGCATCAATATTTTTTTATTAGCTGATAACATGTATTTATCCTAAATGATTTAATATAACTATTTTTAAATCATGTACCATAGTATCCAATTCCAGATCATTTTATTGATAGTTTTTTCATGTGAATAAATTTTTCATGGGTTATAAGATTTGAAATGGTCTTACAATATGAGAATGTAGCCTAATACTAATCTAAAATCATTATAATAGAACAATTAGTGATTAAAAAGTTATTTTATGATAATTATGGATGAATAAGTAATTTGAGAATTGATTTATAAAAAATATTGTTGATATTAATTGATCTAATGTAATGGGATAAACTTCCTACTCAACATAGTCACATGGTTTTTTAAGAGAAATAAATCCCATACAAAGAGGAGATAATAAATCACTACCATAGAAATCATAGCATATACAAGAAATTCTTTAGTAGTTTCCATGTGATGAAAAGATCTATTTTTTAGTATAAAATTACACTCTTTCATAATATATTACATGTTGATAATTCAATATTTTTATATATAATTCATGCATATATAAATTTAATAGAAATGGTGGCCTAAAAACATACTAATCATAATCTCTATGTGCCTTTCGTGGTAACATCTAGTTCAATAGTTCACAATAATGTCATCAATAAAAACCACCACAAACATGTCTTGATAACAATGAATGATACAACTAATAAATTTCATAAATAAATCTAGTGAATTGATATTGATAAAGGTAATTAATATTTAAAAATAGTGATAGTAAAGATTTAAAAAAGTTGTATTGGAAATATTATCCTTATAAACAATGATGTAGTGATACCCTCTGACCATAGATCAATCTTGGAGAATAATTGGGGTCCCTTAAACCAATCATAGAGATCAAAAACTTCAGGTATAAAATATCTATTTTTTCTTAAAACATTAATCATTTTATGATAATTGATGTAGTGTTTAATATTATCATCATCTAGGTTATTTAAAAATAACACGGTAGTATCCCATGTTGAAGTTCGTTCTCTTATAAATCCCATCCCTTCCAATATGACAATTAAACCATGTAGTTATATAATTTTCATCCTATATGATGAAAGAGAAATAGGAATCATCCTTAAAAGTAGGATGATAGATAATTCAACTTCTTTTTTGGGTGGTAATATAGTGAAATTGTCAAGAAAGGAATCAAGGAATCAATTTAATATAACATGGAATTATATAATTATGATTATTTCCAATTATTCTAGGATTAATATTACCATATAGTGTGATATGGTTTGAATTACTATCACAATAAGTCCCAATATTCGAGCAAAAATGTCTCATTACCTATTTAAAAGGTGCATGTCTCTATCAAGAGATGTGAAAGTGGACCTCCCAGCATAATGATTAATATTATCCTTGAATGATACTAACTATTCCATCCCCATGATTAAATCAAAGATATCCATTTTTTTGATAATGATTTACCAAAATAAATGGACAACATTGATAGTAATGGAACATTTTAAAAACGTAAATCCTCAATACTACCATTATACAAGGTTTGTTTTTATTATATAAACCTGAGTAATAATTTTTAAATGGAAAACATTAAATTCAACATATTCCAATATATAAATGAGTGGAATGAAATGGTGTAAATAAAATAATGCAATAATTTAATTTTTTAGTAAACATAAATCACACAGTGAAGGAACTTTGTTCCTTGTTAACTACTGAATTCTCATATTCCAATAGCTATTAAAAAAGATAATAATATACCCATATGAGGTAATAATTTCCACCATGATAGGATTTATCCTATAGTGATGTTGGGGAGTTATTTGGATCAATATAATTAGTTATATATTGAGGGTGGGAGAAACACTGAATAGGTCATCCCGTTTTTTTATTTGAGATATTAGTCATACACGAATCATTTACAATAGAATGTTTCAATGTACTAACACAAAAAAATTTATAATCCCATAATTCTGTAGTTGTAGAATTCATGATGTGTTTCTATACATTCCCTTTTTATGTGGCATATAGAGACATATTGTAAACAACCCATATAATACTTACTATAAAGAGGAAAATAATTTGAATCCATAGATAGGTTATCCAATTCCTTATTACCTAGGTATTAACATTACCTTATTTGCTTGTTTATACAAATAAGGTTCCCACCTGGTCTAATATTGGAAAATATGTTCTATCCTTTGATATTCTACACAATATTCTTCTCTTCCACTATTTAATTATTCACCATATCTTTAAGAAAATACTACTCAATAGAAAATGGATTGTAATAACATGACATAAAAATGTAAGAATTTTATAGTTTCACTAAATGGACCCACTAATATAATGTATGCTACAAAGGTAAATTGAGCTCTGTATTTCATAACACAAAGGTCTCCTCACATTAGATTAATGAAAATCATCATTTTCGATAAATAAGATATATGTGGATAGAATTGATTATTAATAATATCCTCACATACCACCCAACTAATTCTTTGATCATACATAGTTGTATAGATTATAATAATCATTTTCATGCTAAATCCAGATTCTTTTAAATGGATAACATTACATTAATCTCTATGGGTTTACCAAGTAAATTAGAAATACTTATCAGCTAACTCATCCATGATTCAGTTTTCCCATGTCTATTATTAACTAAAATACTATTGGGGGTTTCATTTGGAATTCCAATAATCACTACACATATCTTTTAACACCCTGGTGTTATTATGAAATAGATTTTTAGTGATTTTTATTTCTTTTATAGCTTGTTTTGCATCCAATAACAAGTTTATATGAACCATGAAACCATATTAAAATATTTTATGTCTATTATAACGATGTTGTTAAATTATAGGGAATGAATTGGAATAAATAATTTAATTAAAAAAATATAATTTATAAATTCAATATAAATTTATTGTTATGCACTTTTAAAATAATCGCACAATTTTTAGTAGAGTAATTTTTTTCGTCATTTTTTTTCTAAAAAATGGTTTCTTATGAGTGAATAGTAATTTATAAGAGTTCCGAAAAAATTATTTAAAAATATTATTGTCATTTTTTAATTCTTCATTTAATATTATCTATAAATTAATTTTGGATATTTTTTTAAAACATAATTTTTTCAAGGAATAGAGAAAATAACCATTTTTAAAAAAAATGAATATTATTTTAATGATTTGTCAATGTATAATTATAAGTTGGATTAGTTTTACATATTAATTACTCCATTTTTATTTAAAATAATAAATTTGTGGGTTTTAATGTGATTTTATAATTCAATTTAGTGGAAAAACATTTATAAATTTAAATGGAAGTTAAAAAACTGTTTTTCATTGAGTTTTAATGGTTTTATTTTTAATTAAATTTTGAA
This sequence comes from Viscum album, assembly GCA_963277665.1. Taxonomy (NCBI): domain Eukaryota; kingdom Viridiplantae; phylum Streptophyta; class Magnoliopsida; order Santalales; family Viscaceae; genus Viscum; species Viscum album. The sequence goes on along the minus strand of OY728152.1, from coordinate 1,927,643,001 downwards.
AAATTATAGATTATTAGTTTTTTAAAATGGATTCTATATTTTGTATTATTGGGAGGTATTTTAGAAAATAAAATCACTTTTAGTTTTTTTCAATATGAATAGTAACCTTAGTAAATTTTGTTACAATAGTAATGGGTAAAATGGGATATTATGGATTAAAAATATGTTATAAGGCCATATATTTTTATCCTATTTGTTATTGGATGAAGTTAATTATAACCATAATACATATGTTTCCAAATTTAGTTTTATAACGGACACATGTCCTTGAAAATGAATTATATATTAGTTAAATCAATAAAAGTCACAAAATATCCCTTTCACTGTTGTAAATATAATATATGTGTCGAAAAGGGACCCTAATTATGTTATGAACGAATATAAGTTTAAATTTCAAACATAATAGACTTTTTCAATGCTATAAAATAATTTTTGACCTTTGGGGCCACATGGGTGTGATTATGACCTTTATAATATTTTATTTAAATAAAAGTCAAAGATGTTATATTCATGTTTTTCATAAATATAACAATTTTAATATTGTATTATCCAGAGGATATGTTTAACTATAAATATTCTCTAGAAATATAAAATATTTATCTTAATCATTGTTAATTATTTGTACATTTTTTGTATTATATAAATAGAATAAATGTTGACACAATATTGAAAGAGTAATTATTCAATTATGTAAAAAAATAAAATATGTGACATTTAAAATATTAAAAGGAATATAGCTTCGACATTATAGGTAACCCAATAATTCGATAGATTAGATTGCGATGTTAGGAATATATTAAAATATTTGGTTAAAATTTTATATATGATCTTGATATTTTTAAAAGTCAAAGTAGTCAATAGTATCAACATTGCCAATAATAATAATTCATCGGATTAATATATTATTAAATTATTTAATAATCATAAAAAAAATTTAAAAATAAAATTTAACTATTATATAGAATAAAATTTTATAAATTTGAAATTTATTTTCCAATTTATAACATATATATAAAAATACAACCTTTTAATATGGAAAAATCGTTATAATATCTAAAATTATAATTCATCAACTCCAATTTAATCAAAATGATAAGTTTTAATATGAAAAAAACTAGTCGTAAATTTATTTTATGATGAGAATAATACATTATAATATATTAAATACAAATAAATAGTCATTTTCATGTATTATTATTGAAAAAAAAATTATTATAATTAAACCATTTGAAATATTCCAAGAGATCCCCTCACGTCAATTATAAAATGGAACCTCTTCCCTCTCTTATTTGTAGAAAATTAACCCTTCCAATGTAACCATCATCATCCCATTTATCTTAAAAATTTTTCCTTTTTTACATTCTAATGGTTTTAGTATCCTACAAATACAAACCCTATACTACTTCAGAGGAGATCCAAAGGAGACGTTTCATAAAAGATGTAATCTCTATCACCAATCACATACTTTTTCTTATCTTCCTAACAACCTCTAAATATAATATGTTCATCATAAAATAATAAATTCAGTATAATAAATATTATAAAAAATTCTTATAGAAATTTAAACATCATTATAAAGATCTATTTCATCAAACAAAAAGATAAACTATCACCATTGCGTATGTATGACTTACCATCTCCACATAGCGATAGAATTAATTTTTCATAACCATATTTTATGAATTCGTATAATGATGGGTTATTTGAAATTATATTAAATATATGATAATTTGAGAAATTTGATTTATTTTATTTATGTTTCTTTCATTCCATCAGTAGAAAAATGGAAATGGTGTTCAAGCGTACGTACGACCTATCATCTCCATGGACCAGGTAATTCATTATTCTATCTATAGTTTCATTGAATGATTATAAATATTTAAATAATTATTATATATATTCTGTTTATATAATGATTAAAATTTTATATATTATACTACCAAAGATAAAACTATAAAGACCACGACTACTAAACTGAATCTTGTTTATAAAATAAAGAAATTATCATTCTGAAAAATGATTCTAATAAAATATTATTAATAAATGGGTGATAATATGTTATAATAGAAAAAATTGTATTATATAATTATTTTTCTGGAATAACTGTATCATAAATTCATATTAATTATGCATTTTTTTAACAAAAAATAATAAATTCTATACTTTAGGAAAGGGTTTATATCACAATCTAATTTTTATTCAAGATTTTTTATGTTTTTTAGTATTTAATGGGAAATAATTCTATTCCATGTATATGTCTCTTAATAATGATTCAAAAAATGACTTTACTATTCTCTCATTAAGGTTTATATTCATTTTTACCCATTTTTTAAAAATGTAATGAAAGGAATATTTTTATCGTTTTTAATACAATGTTCTTCTTGACTTTTCCAACAAAAATATAGAAGGAATGTTTTTTAACTCATAATGGCTGAGAAGATATTCTAGTAATCATGAATCCTTAATGTGTAGAAACTTACTGAAATATTTTACATGTTTCTATTAATATAAATTTTCTTCCTTTGTAATTGGGAATATTTTGAAAGAATAATTTCAAAATGGAGCAGATGTTTTCCTCAGGAATTATTTCATGTTATCTTTGAAAATAATATTTTACCGAATATTAAATTATTTCATGTAACATATAATTTAATGGGGATATGATCCAATGCAACCATACTTATTATTTCTTTGGATGTATTAGGTTAATTATGGAATCATGTTTATAAATATCTTCACTTCTTTAGGAGTAATGCTATGAAGAATGTTTTTCAAAACACATTTATTTGACATGGGTTATTTAATAATGAGTCGCATAAGAAACCCATTAACCTTCATGGTTTTTTATATGATGAATGATTTTTGAACCTATGTAACACATAAGTATTGTTTTTATTATGTGATATTTGGAAAAAATATCTTCCTCTATAGAATTGGGTAATTCTTTATTTCTTATTAGGTAACAATATTAAATGTATCGATAGTCATGATCCACTATAGGATATAGGTGTTTCATAATGTCATATGAAAAATAGGTGTGTACTGATCAACAATGTTGATGGTATTGGTAGATAAACTTGAAATATAAAATTTATTTCTATAATTATGATGATTACACACTTTTATGGAATGAAATTATGGTTCATGATAGATTTAGGATGATTTCTCACTCTTATGTCTATGTTTTCTTGATATATTAATGTTTATGTAATGAATACTATTTATGATCTATGATAGGTTGTCAATGAATATAATAAATTATTTTCATGATCACATTAACATATTATCATCATATTAATTCATGTGATCTTGTATTGATATCTCATATGGTTACCCTTAATAAGAATATGAGATTACCCAATCTTAGGTATCCTTCCCTAGGCGAGGAAGAAATATTTAGGTAGGGTATGCTTAATTAGAATATTGTGTGAGATTATATTTATTTTAGATATTTAATATCTTTCATAAAATCTTCATATGATATATATATATATATATAATCCCAATCCTCTGAATATTTATTTCTATAGCATGAATAATATTGTTATATGCTGAATATTCATATAAATAGATGTAATATGTCACACACAGTTTTCATGTCTTGGTATTGATTTGATTTGTTTTAAATCCTGATACATTTATTAGGGTTTGTGTGAGATGATTGTTGAGTTTTAAAGTTCCACCTATGTATAATAATTATACCATGGCTTCCCCATAACTTGTTTGGTAGTTTTTGGAAAAAAGTGTGGTTACTTCAGAATTTGGGCCAAACTATGGTCCCATTTTAAAATTTAAAAAAAGATTATGTTTTATTTATAAATCATTTCCTTTGTAGCATTTTTTACTAATTACACATACCAATTGGCCTCTCCTAACATATTCTAACAACTATATCCATTTGGAACCTTTATAAACTCATAATCATGGTCGATTTGGGTAATTTGTTGAGGTATTTGGCGAACCAGTGATCCCATTTCTTGTTAAAAAAATAGTTTATTTTATTTATATATTATTCATTTTTTAATATTTTTTTTGTTTTTAAACCTCTCAAAAGAGCCCAAAAAACACAAGGATCACCCCCATGTTCCATTTTCCCAATTTGGAGCTCATCTTAATTGGGGATTAGGGTGACCTTCCTCAATGATTCTCAAATCATCTTGATTTGAATATGTAATTTCTTTCTTTAATAAATCATTCGATTTGTACACTTTTTCCCCATTTCATATTTAATTGCTTCTTCCATACCTAGTAAGAGACTAAATTGAGTTCCATGCTATTCCCTCTCCTCTAAGGGAGATTATCTAAGGTAATATTAAGAGTTCTCTAGTTATCAAGGTGAGTTTTCTTCTCCGTTCTCCTCCTTCCTCCTCCTCTATCAATTATTTCAGGGATATATCTTCTTCCCAAGTCATTAATGACCAATGGTTATGTTATACCATAATTTTCGATGGGTGTTTTATATTTTGGTTCTATTATTCAAAGGTTTATTGTTTATAAATCATCAAAAGGTGTTATCGAGTGTGAATTTCTATTCTACCAAGGATTTGAGGTAGGTTTCCTATTGCGCTTGTCCTTCTTATTTATGAATTATCTATTTCATATTATTTTTACTCACTAAAAATATTATTATTGTTTTATATTCTACAAATAATTTTATTTTCTATGCAAAGTAGTGTTTATAACCTTTTTTTGTGAAAAATATTGGTGTTTTATTATAAAAGTGAAAAAGTGTTTTTTAAATGTTCTATTAACTTTTTCACCTAGTTAATGATGTCTATATCTTGTTTTACCCATTTAAATAAATATTTATCATTAAAAAAACTATGTTCTTTTTAGTGTTAAATAGAATTGGATTCATTAAATGATGCATGCCGCGTTTTTGGGAATGTTCCTCGTTCGATTTTATGTGCCCAAGGTTGTATAAAATGACTATTTTGGCATATAAAAAATATTAGAACCATGTGAATCAATGTTATTAGGGTTATTATATGGATTTCCAATGCAGTTTTTCATTGAAAACAAATGGGTTTTAGATTATAAGATGTTTTTTCCTGAGTGTTTTGAAAATGGACCCTTTGAAATCCATATAAAAATGGTTGATATTTGAATGTGTATCACAAATTTTTTAAAGAGATAATGTGAATGATTTTCTTTAGAGAATGATGTGTGTAAAAAACATTATTAAAGGTGATATTTTATTCATTGATATACATTATTTGGCTAAAATGATTAAATTTTAGATTATAATTTTTTTAAGAAAAGGGTTTTCATGTGTGTTGCATGTGGCACCATGTGGGGTCATTTTATAATTCAAGATATTTTTTTATTAAATAGTTTTTGTTCTTCCAAATCTGTTTCGATATGGTATTTGTGTGGGTAAATCGTTGAAAGAACAATTTTTAATGGATGTTATCATCAAAGCTTCATTATACTTCTTAAAAATGTTTTATGAATGTTTTATGTGGTTTATTGATTTGTGAAAGAGAGGTGGAACATGTTTGAATGATGTTTTTATGTGTGTGATTGCTAAATGGAATATTCAAGTGGAGTTTGTTTTCAATAACATGTGGAACTTTATTGAGAACAAAGAGGGAATCCCATGTATCTTAGTGGGTGGACATGTACAAGTATGCTAGTGATCCGAATTGTTTATGTCCCTCTTTCACATAGCTTGTTTGATAAAAATAACAATACATTAACTATAATGATGCTGATGGGGACCACTATTTCATTGTTATTATTCCATTCTAGTGACATGTGCATGATAATGGAGTTTTTTTACGGTTACATTTATACTAAGATAGGAGGTACCTAGGGCCCAAAATGAACTAGTTCATTGGGGTGATCCCATGACTAGTGATCATTGGATATTTTGTACTCACCGTTAGAATACTATGTGTTTGGTTGGTAAATTCAGTATAATTTTTCTTCTATTTAAAATGTGTCATTCTTTAATGCATTCTTATGGCGTCCATATCCTTTCACAAATAACATTACATGATTTTAATCATAATTATATATCATCGTATAAGCCAAGGATCGTGAAGTCTAGTGTCTTGGAGGACAAGGTATATAATAAGTAATTATTAAAAACATATTTTTTTTTTAAACTCCTTAATGAGCTCATATCTTCCTTTATGCTTACTCATATACATAGGATACCCTGGGGAACGACTAAACATAGCAATGAGCTAGATAGATAAGTATGGGAATGAACAAAAGAATACAGCTTAACCACATGAGTTATGAGGGATGAAATAATGATATAAAAATCATGGAACATATAGAATCATAACATATATATGTGGTATCATATAAACATGGAATCATATAAAAGTGGTAGCAACATAACATATGACTTTAGTACGAGTCATGGAAAACCGCCAATATCAGTTCCCATAGTAGCACAAGCCAAGGCTAACCGCCAAGATCATTTTACATAAAATATCATGAGAATTAACTTTACCAAATTCATTGGATCACTATCTGGGTCACCCATATCAAAATTTTCCTAAATATGCTTTCCACATAAATAACCTTACACAATAAACCATACATAAACAAAAGTTTGGCCATTGAAAGAATTGTGTACCACAATCATGAGATGAAGGATAACCAATGGGTGTATGATGAATGTGTCCATGAAATAAAGGTATTAGAACTTACATGGACATACATAAGGTAAAATGTTCATATAACATGGTAATTAATATCAGACAGAAGTGACAATATATAAGAAATGTATTTATGAAACATTTGCATTAAATCATTTTTGAGAAGACTTAATGGAAAATACTATTGAGTCTTTAAAAATGTAAATGGAAAAATCATTTATAAAAAACATAACTGAATCCTGAAATACTTCACAATAAAAGGACTAATTTTGAAATCAGATAAGAATTCAAGATGTTTCCTTAATATAGGTTTGCTTATCGGGAAAAATTATGGATGTAATTACATAAAAACACCTATATTCTCAAAAGATAATTGGGGATGAATATTTAAACATGATTTTGGATCATACAAACATAATTTGAAAGTTTTTCATAAAAAGAAAAGGCGTCTTATTTTTTGTAAAATTAATGATAGAGCAACACGAAGGAACAAAGGTTTTTCTCGTAGAATCCCTTACATTAAGTCCGACAGTGTTCTCCACTTGATATTGATGACATGAATAATCAAATTAGGTTCATTAAATAATAATTACAAACCAATTATATATAAATATGATTTATTAAAACCTTTATTAGGTCATTCAAAACCATTTTATATGTTACAATGTTCAATTTCATTGTTCAGGTTCGTTTGTTTCCTTGGTTTTAATGATATGTTCACTTATATTCATGTTCAAATTATATTTAAAAATGGGGATGGTTATCTATAATTGGAGTTATATATTATTATATAAAATCATAGAGTTTAAATTATAGTAAATTTTATTTGGTTACTTGGCCTGAATATGAATGATCATATAAATTATTTAATGATAACTGTTTGGGTAAATTGGCGATTTTTGACCACAAGGAACATGTCTTGTTTTATAAAAAACTCCTTGTGTATAAAAGGATTATAGAACAATAGATTAGACATAATAGATATATTAGGGTCGGTTTAAATCCTTAAAATGGTTTCATGACAATAATTGAATAAAATAACAGAAAATGAAAACCCATTATCCTCGAATGTGGTAAATTAGCTCATGTCAGATGGAATTTTTATTTTTGAATATATAAAAAAATGAAAGGAGAGATGATGATGAATTATTCATTTATCATGATTAAAATACAGTACATTTATTTTATTGGAGTCATAACAACATTTGGATAAATGAACATGATAAAAGAAAAAAATAAAAGTGATGAACCCAAAAATGAATGAAAAGTTTAGAGATCCCTTATGAAAATTCACCAGCCTAACAATATCACTTAAAATTTCGTAGAACAAATTGATTAGTGTAAAAGGGTATCCTATAAAATGGAAATAAAATTTATAGTAAGAGTGATGCATAATATTAAACCCTGACATATGAGAATGGAATTTCAAATAGATAACATAAAATATGTTTTGACAAAAACTGTAGGGTGAATGGTTCCCTTACCTTTTGAAGTAGCTCATAAAACATGATGGTTGGGACCATGGGGGATTGTGGACACATTGGGAGGGAAACTGGAGAGGTAAAAACACCATAGATTATAGGATTATTGATTTTGAATGAACTAAAACATATGGATGAGTTTGTATTTATAGTAAAAGAGAGAATGTTTTATTAATTTAAAAAGTCACCTCGTTAGTGGTTTTTGTAAAACCATGGGCATGTCCATTATATTTTTCAATGTTATTAGCCATATGATACACATAATCTCTTATTTTACTTTAAAACAGTCAAACATAATTCTATTATTAAATATTACATCAGTATGTTATCATCAAATATACTAAAAACTGAAAACTGTATTATTACTATTCATGAAAAATTCATGTGTTTTAGAAAAATCCAAAAAATTCACCCTAACTGTTTTTCAACATGTAAAATTCAAAAATGAACTAAATTTTTTGAATATAATTTTCCAAATAATTTTTATTTAATTTAAAATAGAATCTATAATTTATTCAACAAAGTCAAAATTACAACTATAACTTGTTTTATAACACCTTGAAAAATTAATGAAGGTCCCATTAAATTAACATAAAACCATATGGAAATAAAAAAAACATTTATGATTAAATTTTATGAAAAAAAATTCCATTTTAAATTATTATAGTAATCTAAAAAAATTAATTAAAATATTTAGGACATAAAAAATACCAATACTTATAATGTGATCATTTATTCACTTTTAAGATTTCGAAATAGTATTTTTACATCCATGGTTGAAGTTTCTATTTATTTCCCAATTACATTTCATTACTATTCATAAATATATGATAATATTCATAATGGTATGTTACTATTCATAAAAAATTATTTTTTTCTTATCAGACTCCAAATCACTTAATAATAACAAATTTTTTTACCATTTTTCGAGATTAAAAACACACAAGTGACAAGATTATGTTTAAAGGTCACAGAGTGCATTGTTGTTCATTGTGTTGTTACTCCATGTTATTATATGAAATAATTATAAGAAGGGATTTCATTAAAAAACATTGGTTCGTTACATTCTTCCCTCCTTAAAAAATGTCACCCTTTAAAGTTTAGTTTACATTATAGGACAAAAATAGGTGTGGGTATATTTCCATTATTGCATCCTCCAGTTCCCATGTTGCCACTTTGTACTTATGGTCACTCCATCTTACCACGACCAGGTGAGTAGACTTGTTATGTAGAACAGTATCTCTATGATCCAAGATCTTCAATGGCTTCTCATCGTTTGAATGATCATCCTCCATGTGTACCACTTCTTAATAGAGTACATGTGAAGAGTATGGTATTTACTCCCTTAAGAGAGATATATGAAAGACAACATATAATTTGGACATGGCATGAGGAAGTGCTAGACGATATTCCATAGCTCCAACTCGATCCCGGATCTCAAAGGGGCCGATGTACCTGGGACGTAACATCCCTTTCTTTCCAAACCTCATGACCCTCTTCCATAAATATATGCGTTGAAATACCATGTCTCCCACTTTGAACTCAAAGTCTCATCGAGGATTGTCTGCATACCTATTTTTTCGACATTGGGATTCCTTGATGTGATGCTGAATGATTTTCACCTTTTCCACTATTTCATTGACCTTTTCAGGTCCTATAAGATTATGCACACTGACTTCATCCCAACACACCGGTGTCCTACACCTTTTCCCAAAAATTACTTCATAAGGTTCCATTCATATGCTTGAGTGGAAGCTCTTTTAGTAGGAGAATTCAACCAATGGAAGATCTTGGTCCCATCCACCTTTGATGTCCATAGAACATGCTCTCAACATATCTTCTAGTGTCTGAATAGTTTTCTCAAGTTGGCCATCACATTGAGGATGATAGGCTGTACTGATGTTCAGTTCAGTGCTTAAATTTTGTTGATGACTTTTCTAGATCTTCAAGTTGAATCTCAAATCACGATCGGATACAATAGATTGTGGAACTCCATTCTTCCTTACCACTTCACTGATATATTTCAGTGCAAGATTAACCAATGAGAAGTTATCTCAAATCATGAAAATGTTTGTTGTATTCAGAAGATGATCCAAAATGACCCATATATCATCGTTCCCTCTAGATATCATTGGATTTCCAGTGAAAAAGTCCATGGTGTTTTTCTCCCACTTACACATTAGTATGGGTAGTGGTTGAATCATCCCCTTACACATCTGCCTTTAATCCATAACTAGTTCACATACCTAGCACTCTGATGTATATTTAGAAATCTCCCTTTTCATAGTGTCCCACCAGAAGTTCTCTTAGAGATCTCAAGACATATTTTTTCTCCCTGGGTGGATAGAGAAGGTTGATCTATGTGTATAATTCATAAGCTCCTTGTTTATATCTAGATAAGAGGGTAAACATAATCATGAACCAAATCATACAAATCCTTCCTCATCAATCAAAAACTCATAGGATTTTCCACTTCTGAGAGCATCCACCCTTTTTATATGTTCCACATTATTGATGTTATTATTCATAACATGAACTAGATAAAAAAGTACTGTCATGATGTTTTGAGCACCCATTCCCATCATATCAGGCATATCAATTGGGAATTATTCACATTCCATTTCACATTGATTGTACAACATGTTCTTATATATCCTTCCATTAACTTAGAGAAATAAATTTCAATTAGAAAGATTTAATACTTAGTTATTAAACATAAAAAGTAATCTTTTAAACATAAAAGGATAATAATTTAAAAGGGAAGTATATCCTAACTCATGATTCACTATGTTTCAATCGAGGATAGCATTGATCTACTTCATATACTATATTCTTATAGGGGTTTTACTTTAATAATGGTTTTTACTAAGCTAATAAATATACCAAATCGTATCCCCACAGAGATTCTTATCCAAGATTACAATAAGGCCTATTGTCGTGCACCAGTTCCTATTCGAGTCTAGCTCAATGTAGTGTTTTCATGTTTTACGCCTAGATACATATGTTCTAGAGATTCCTCTACCTGCTCGTATCCAGATATGGATGTATTTTATTGATAAACCACTAACTCAATAGTCACCAAAATTTAGGAATTCATTCTTATACTTTGCCTCATCCTCAAGGTTCTTACTATATTTCCATATTCCTACTCGCCAAAAATAACTAGAATATTCTCTAATACCATCTATAGCAACACTAGCCTTTTATATTTAACATTACATGATTTTTAGCATAATTATAAAATAGGGTACAAGCCAAGGGTCATGAAGTCTAGTGTCTTGGAATACTAGGTACATAATCAACCATTAAAACAAATTTTTATTTAATCTCCAAAATTATCTGTTATCTTCCATTGTGCCCATTCATCTATAGAGGATACCTTGTCGAACACAACAATAATGGGATCAGCTAAAGATCCTAGTAAGGGAATGAACATAAGAATAATGATTAAGCACATGAATTAGGTGGCATTACATAATGATATAAAAAGCATGGAACATATGGAATCATAACATATTAAAATGTGATAATATAAACATGGAATCATATAAATTTGGTAGCAATAAAAAACATTACTTTAGTATGAGTCTAGGATAACCACCAGGATCGTTTCCTATAGTAGCACAAGCTAAGGCTAACTGCCAAGACTGTTGCACATAACATCTCACGATACTGAAAAATACAGTATGAATTGGAGAACTATCTTGTGGTAGCCATCTAAATATTTTTAGGAATATTCTTGCCACATAAATAATCATACACAATCAACCATACATAAACATAAGGTACCCATGGAATGAATTTGGTACCAAAATCATGATATAAAGCATTACCAATAGGCGTATGATGAAATATTACATGAAATAAAGTCATTAGAACATGCATTGATGTACTTAAGGTAAAATGGGAAAATAATAGGGTATGTAATGTCAAACAGAAGTGACAATATATAAGAACAGAATTTATGAAACATTTGTAATAAAACATTTTTGAGCACTTTTAAAGGAATATACTATTGAGTATTTAAAATAGTAAAGGGAACAATAATTTATAAAAAATCAAGAAGTTAATCAGGAATATTTTCACATTAAAAATGACTTATTTTTTAAATTCAATGGTTTCTTAGAAAAGAAAATAGATTTCACTTGAAATCAGTTATGATTTCAGGATGTTCCCTTAAAATAGGTTTTCTTATCGGGAAGAATTAATGAGGGAATGAATTAAAAACACATATATCCCCAAAAGGGAATGAGGTATGGATCATGAAACATGTTTTTGGAGAATACAAATAGAATTTAGACGTTGTTAAAAAAATGACAATTTCTTTTGGGTAAAAAGAATGATAGAGAAACCCGAAGGAACAAAGGTGGTTCTGGTAGAATCCCATAACTTATGTCTGATTGTGTTCTCCACATGATATTGATGACATGAATAATAAAATTAGGTTAATTAATTAATACATAAATAACCTATTATAAAAGTAAAATTATTTATTAAAATTTTTTTGAGTTCATTCGTAACCTTTTGATTTGTTACGAGGTTCAATTTAATTATTCGGGTATGGTTGTTTCCTTGGTTATAATGATCAGTTCTCTTATATTCATGTTTAAAAAATATTGTAAAATGGGGATGGTTTTCCAGATATGGAGTTATATTTTATTAGCTAAATACAGGAGGTTACATCATTGTAATTTCCATTTGGTTACTTTTCATGCAGATGAATCATTTTATAAATTATTTAATTATAATCATTTGTGTTAATTGGCGGTTTTTGACCGCATGGAACATGTTTTGTTTTATAAATCAAAAACTTTTGTCAAAAAGAAATCCACAACCATATATATGACATAATACATATATTATATTCTTCTTCGAAGATGAAAATGGTTTCATGAGAAGAATTTAAGACAATAACATAAATTGAAAACACATCTCCTTGAATGTGGTAAATTAGCACATCACGGATAGTATTTTCATTTTAGTGTATATAAAAATGGAGAGGAGAGATGATGAATAATTTTTCCTTTATCATTAATAAAATCTAGTACATGTAATTTATTGTATTCATCACAACATTTGGATAAAAGGAGATGAGGAATTCAAAGGAAAAGAGATGAACATGAAAATGAAAGAAACATTTTGTGATCCGTTATGAATGAATTGATGAGGAAAAAAGGTATCCCATCATATGTAAACCAATTTACAATAATAGAGATATATAATATCAAAACCTAATATATGAGAATCTAAATTCAAAGAGATAACATAAAAGAAGTGTTGACTAAAGAGGGGGGTGAAAGGGTTCTCTTACCTAGTGGAGGAGCTCCTACACCCTGATGTTTGGGACCATGGAGGTTTGAGGTCACCTTGGGTGGGATACTGGGGATGTAAAGCCATAAAATATTCAAGAGGAGGGATTTGGAATTAAATAAAACAAATGGATGAGGGGGTATTTATAGTAAAAGAGACATAATTTTTTATTAATTTATAAAAACACCTCATTAGTGGTTTCTATAATACCATGGGCTTTCGCATGGTATTTTTCAATGGTATTTGGAAATTGGTACCTATAATATCTTATTTTACTATAAAATAGACGACCATAATTTTTTATTAATTATTACATTATTATTATGTCATCAAATATAATGAAAACTCGAAACTGTATTTTTACTATTCTAGATAAATTCATGTATTTTAGAAATATTCCAAAAAATAGCACTAAATTTTTTTCAACATGTATAATTTAAAAATGAAATCCATTTTTTGGAAATAATTTTCTAAATATTTTTAATTTAATATTTATATAAATATAATAAATTATTCAACAAAATGAACATTAAAACTATAAGGAAATTTATAACACATTAAAAAATTAATCAAGGTATCATAAAATTATTTTATAACCATAAGGAAATAAAATAATGAATTATTATTACATTTTATGAAAATATATTTCCACTTTAAATTATTAAATTAATCATAAAATTTTAATCAAAATATGCAGGACATTCAAAATTAACAATATGTATGCTCTGACCATTTTTTCCCATTTAAGATGTCTAAATTGTATTAGGACATCTATGGGTGAAGTTTCTATTTTTTTGGCAAATTACTATTAAGTAGTATTCATAAAGGTATGCTACTATTCATAAGGGTATGTTACTATTCATAAAAAATTGTTTTTTCTTATCAGACTCCAAATCAGATACTGATCACAATTGAGGATGACTATTTTTCGAGATTAAAAACACACAAGTGACAAAATTATGTTTAATGGTCACATAGTACACATAAGTTCATTGTTTTTTGACTCTATGTTATTATATGACCTAATTTTAATAAGGGATTCCATTAAAAACTTTTTGTCGTTATAATTCTTCTTGGAAGCTATTTTCATATTGAAGTTGCATCTTTTCAAATTGGCTAATAGCATTTCTTATTTATGAAAACATGGAAGAATTTTAATTTATAATGTTTATAGAATAGATTCTTGTTTGGAAATCGCAATTTTAAAGATTTCATTTCAAACAAGAATTTAATATTTTATTTATTTTTATGTAAGTGCATTTGGAATATAATATCAGGCTAGCCTACTGAGTTTTAACACTCACACCTATAGTTATTCCAATTTTTATCCCTTATGAAGGATTCAACTTGAGTTCTATGACCTTTGATGATGTGTGATCATTGTGTTGGAGAGTGACAAGTGGGTTCACGTGGAGTAAGTTAGTTTTCAGGTTTGGTCGGCTGAGATGTATTATTTAGTTGTACATTTAGTTTCATATACAAATGATGTTCAGTTGAATTTTATATAAATGTATATTGGGATGTCAATTTCATTCTGTTGTTTATTTAATATATTATTTTTAGGAAAAATCATTCTCTTGACACTATATTAATTCCATTGGTGATTTTTAGAATCCAAAGAGGATCAGGAATGCCTCTTGGGACTTATCGTGTAGCAGCCTCGGTGACGAGTTCAGGGTTAACCCATACTTGTTCTTAATAAAATGGTATTAGTGGAGGTCATCTCGCAGAGGAACATTCTTTTTCAGTGTTCCCTTGTTAATTGGTTTATTTCTAGGATGATTAAGTTTGAGTTTTAGAACCTTATGGGTAGGTGTGGGAAGAGAATCATGAACTCTTTGTTGTTTTGATCCTTATGTGTCTAGAGAAAGTCTAGTTTTATTAGTGTCTTTGGTTCTCATTGATTATTTTGTGTTGGGATACCACACGGGGAGTTGACGTAATGATCTCCATGAGCGTGCAAGACCTGCGAATCCATATGGAGCTATGGAATGGTCCTATGATAGCTACCCGTGTTGGTGGTGTGTTTGAAATATGGCTTCCAACCATATTTATAAATTGACATTATTTTGATAAGTAATATCACTAATACTAAAACTAATTGTTAGGGTGGTAGGGACTATAATTGAGGTATCTAGAGAATCAGTGGGTTCTATTATCTAAAAACAAATTCTTTCACATTCTATCATATAATACTAACCAACATAGAATAAGTCAATCATCTAATATTATATATATTTATATAAATCATAAAATAACAATAATACAATACAATATAATATAAATAAATAATTAGAAAAAAATATTTATTAAATAGATGATGTCTTGGGTATTAATGAAATGAGTGTGACTTTCATAATGGGAAATTCACACTATAAACTGCCTCATTTACATCTCATCCCTTATAATGCCATCCAACAACATATTCATCATCAAATCGAAACAACCACATCGTGTAAAACACATAAGTGATCACAAAGGGATAATAAATGATACCCATTATTTTCAGACAATGTATTGGGGTTACATAATAACAACTAGTGTTCTTGTTAATAAAAAATAAATAATGCATATAAAAATCAACATCACCATACATTATTATCAGTCACCAATATAGTAAAGATCAATCCTCATTAAGCTACCCAGTTTTTACTCGCATCATTATCAACTAATAATAATGTTTATGTATATAATAATTCAACTATTTTTTATTAATAATAGAAAAAAATCTTTTTGAACTATGTACTTTTATAGTGTGAGTATGATCTCGTGATAAATTTAGAATCCCTTCTATCAGAGAAGAGACATTGAGTGAAAAACTATCCATATATTCTTAAAACACCAATGATATTGGAACTCATCCAGCCCATATATGGATAGTAGTAATTAATTAAAAATAACATCAAAATATTATGAATATTCACTCATATATATTCATTGTCACCAAATGATAATTTTCCCTCGATAAACAAATATGGATGTTTAAGGAAATTCCCTTCACCACCCATCCATGATAATCAAATTTAAATATTAATCTATAAGGATATAGTTATATATAATGATGTTGTATAAAATAAAATTATCGAAGGATTCTATTTTACATCAACATAATTTAGGAATTACATATCAGTTTTGAAACTATTGTATACATATTTATCTGAATCCTAGTGTTATTATTCGAAGAAGCGATAATATATGGTGCATCATTAACCACATATATCTTAAATATATGTAAAATAAAGAATGTAAACACTCAGGTAAATTATTATCTGTCATATTATTGTGGTAGAGTTGAATGAGGGATTCCCTACCTTCAACCGTCTCATTCTAGAGATACATGGGTAATCACACGTCTCTTAGGTTCTTTTAAGGAGTATTTGGTTGAATTTAATAGAAATTTTGGGTTGAGTAGGAATATCTATGAATATCAATCATCATTAGTATCAAATTATATTTATGGGTAATAAAAATAAAGGTCATCAATATCTGACTTTTACTCCCAGAAGTTGGTGAGAGTAAAAACTTCCCACAATAATATATGATATTCTTCTATATGTTACTGAAATAGATTATATCATATTGTAGTTAAATACAAATATAAATGAATTAAATTATCAATTATAAGGGTCTCTATAGATGGTAATCCATTATTTCTGTATCACCCTCAATGAGACATCACTTTCATTGATAACAGTTGTAATTTGATAATATCAAAATGTTAATAAATTATTATCCACAAAATTTCATGGTTGAAATCTATATCTTAATTATTTTCTATATTTGTATCATATAATATTATATAAATTTATATTAATAAAAATGTAAACATTAACAAATATTATTGGAATATTTAATTAAATTAATTTAGTACTTAAATTATAATGTTCACATTACCATTTAACATTTTCCTTCCATTAATTACAGAAAATTCACCAAGCTACACAAACTCCATCATGGTGGTATTTCAATATTTTGTTTAATTGGTCCTTTATAAATGGTGTAATAATTTTTTAATTTCCATTAAAAATTAACAACATTAGTCATTATGACCAACATTAAATAATCTATACTCTTTATTGATATTATTAGTTTTACTAAATAGTTTATTAATATATATATATATATAATAATGTTTACTCCATTGAGTGGAAACTTATCAAACCTATTTATAATTCCCTTGTCAAGATTACCTAATTACATATCATTTATTTAATTAAATAAGTCCATTCATATATAATTTTTTATTATCCTAAATTATATGATAATCTCAATTTTGATCCATCAGTCATAAGCCCATCACCATAAATTTAAAATAATAGTTTTCAAATTACCTTATACTAAAAACCATAATTTTAAACTTATTTAATCATAATTAATTTGGTCATTATTTAATTACTTTTTATTTATTAAATATTTTATAATGGAGTAAATAATTAGAAAATATTGTTTTCTCATTGTATAAATTTATAAACTTTTCCACTAGGACATTCTTAGAAGATAATTTTTTTTTATTTAAAAACTCTCTAATCATATCAACTTAAACTACCGTTAAACAATCCATTATTACTATTGTCATCACATTTTATATTATTTCAAACTATTCAAATATCTTCTTCAATAAAATTATTATTTATTATTAATAATTCAATTTTTTGTTAATAAAATTTATTTGAATGTCAAAAAATATATGATGAACATTCATTAGTATTCTCCAATTTTATTAATGCTATCAAAATCGACATCACATGTGAATATTTACATTTCATTAATCAAACGTTTCGAAGGTAAAATTATTGTGAAATAAATACAAAAAAATTATATAAAAACACAAATATTTTTCAAAATTGTCAACCAAAATATTAAAAAATATCCTAAACGTGATTTAGTTTTGATTTATGTAACAACCCTTGATTTTATTACATACTTTTCTATAAATCATGTTCTATAGATCTTCTAATATGTCACCCAAAACTAAAATGAAAAACATGATAGTTTAAAATATTAAAATTAAAAAATATCATCATTATGTAATAGCCATAAAATTCTTTCATATAAATAAGAAATAACCAACTTAAAAAATTATTTTTTTTAAAAAATGGTCATTTTATGCTTGAAAATATAAATTATCGAAAAAATGGTCTTAGCACCTTAGGTACACTAATTTGAGAATTATTTTTTATATAATTGATAATATTTTTTTAGTAAAATGGATTTAATATTTGAAATAAGTAGGTCCAAATTATATAAAAAGGGTTATTTCATTTATAGGCATAAAAAAATTTATATGATTAATTTTAATTACCATGTTAACAGTGAAATTTGTATATTCAATGATTTTTTATTAATATTGTATAATTATTATCCAATAAAAAATATCAATAAATTTTCAATGAAGAATGTAATATAATGTTTAAACCTATGTATAAATATATTATCATTCATTCTATAATAACCCCTCCCTCCAAAGGTACCCTAGAATGATACTTGAAACTAACCTCCAATAGGCCAGAAGTTGGCTGCTAGAACTGATGGTATATCAATCACACACATGGGATACATTAACCTCTATAAGGATTATAGATTATAAGATATGAAGGATAAAATAATAATTAATTACATGCATAAACCAAAATAAATCCCAATACCTATAATTTTATACAATACTTTAATGGAAAACCACATGCACCATGTGTAAAACTATGCCCCGACAATTAACACAAGCAAATCCTTACTGTTTCTTAACTACATAAAAAATATGGCAATGTCTAGTATGATCACTAACCAATTCCTATTGAGAAAATAATGTGTTTTTATACATATATAAGCTGATAATAGCATATATACTTATTGTAATTTTACACAAATTGTCATATGAAAATTTTAATGAATCATTCTGATACCCAAATAATAAAAAATGAAAATAACTTATAATTGAACTAGATAATACTAGTTTTTCAGCCTCCTTATGGATCACTATTTAAATAGCACATATAATTAAATATTATATATTAATAGAATATCTATATAAATGAAGGTACCCTACTTCACCTAATGTACTATTTTGTCACTGTCAGGCCCCAATGTTGCTCGTAATGTTGTAATACCTTTCATATGTATATAATATGTGATGTTATTTGGGACTAAATCCTTCCATCTATAGTCCCTCATTGGGTTAAACATCACATGTTGACATCAATTCAAATATCCATCCGATCATCAATGTTATCTCATGTTTAACCAATTTTATTTCTAGAAACCACTACATTAAGTCTATGTGAATTATTATTCAAGCCATAATAGTTTGGGAATGTGAACCCAAGGGAAGTAGAATCCAACCAAACTAGACAGAATTATTCTCTATACCTCAAGCCATTATATAATGCACATAAATATATCGTACACCATGTACCATCATAGTCTTGGTAGAAACACACCAATAACAATAATCCATTAAAGAGAAGGATATATTTCCTAATATATATGTCCAAAATGAGTTTTGGAAAGATTTATAGGATATACATTTGGTTCCTCAAAATCATATATATTAGAGAAATCATCCCAAACGTTTTGGTTTTAGTTTCCCAACTGACGTGGGTGGGGTAGAGTATGAAATCCGATAGAAAATAATAATAATATCTGCACATACCACACTAATTGAATAAATACCCTTATACCCATATTTTTATACTATCCCATAGGAGTGATAACATCCACTAATAAAGACATAACAATCAGTGAAAACTCATGAATTATGTCTATCATTAATTAATTAATAAGTCATTAAAAATATTAATTTAATATGAATTATTTGGTCTGCTTAGTCTATGTGTCGATGGGATAATTTTTTATTTCTCCTATAATATAATGTATATAATCTCCTTTAGTATTATAATATTTTTTTAACATTACTTCCAGCAGTAACACTACATCCCACATGTTCATTAATTCATCATTTAAAATGTCTAGGAATTCAAGGACACTGCCTAAGCTACCTCGTCATAACTATACATGTTGTAATGATAGTCTGACTATTCTTAGTATTAGAAACAAATAAATTACCTTAAACCATTATTCCATCCTATTTGAATCAAGAATGAATAACCTCAATGAGTAATACCCTATATAATATCATCTAAACCACCATAGTGTCCCACAACATTGAAAAAACATTAACTATATGGCCATCAAAGGACTCAACCTTAACTATAGATCGGGATCCCATGCCATTTCTCATCAAGGAAAAACAGCAATAGATGGTTATCCAGAAAACAAAACAAGGCTCTAAATTCATAAGGACCATATACATTTC
Source organism: Viscum album (assembly GCA_963277665.1). NCBI lineage: Eukaryota > Viridiplantae > Streptophyta > Magnoliopsida > Santalales > Viscaceae > Viscum > Viscum album. The sequence continues at coordinate 1,927,622,287 of OY728152.1, read as the reverse complement.
ATAATTATTTTATAAACACATTGAAAGAACTTATGCTATAGTACCAAGCCACATGAGCCTTCCACAAAATTAATGGCCTCACAAAAACCCAAATCATTTATCTTTATAATAAACCACTATAATTTCATTCTTGAATTAAATAGTTTGTTATTCATCTATTTTTGAAAAAATGAATCCAATAATTTTTTAGCTATAAAAACCCTAGAAGTTCCATAATCATGCATTTTTCATAGATTTTATATTCCATAATAAAATATGATGAAAATAAATAATATTACATATCTCATTATTTGATATCATCTTAAAATTATCCTTGATCTGAATTGGTTATAAAATTTCAATCATATTATTAATACTAATACTTACAACAACACAACACAAATATATCACACTATCATAGGAAAACATTAGAATTCAACAAGTACGAACAAAAATTGTTGAATACCCCATTAAAAAATTTATTATTTCGTTACATTCGACATTCATTTATTTATTAGGATAATGACACTATTACCCAAACGAATAAATATTCATAATCCATCACTTCTACTTCATATATATAATGGTCACATATTTCCAACTTCAATAGTTTGTTTCTAACATTGTACACATGGGAAAGTAGAACAGGGTACACCCAAAAACATGATCTACAACAATGAATGGTAAACATCATAGATCACACCACCCTATATATATATCAGACTAATACACAATGAATATTTATTCACCATAATGAATTTCCACATTTGGATGAATAATTTGATGAAAATAAAGGAGAGATGAGAAGGGAACTCATATACAATAACTTATGATATGTCCCCTAAGGATGGTGTTGAAATACATTGAAAGGGGCTGAAATAACTCATAGGGATACATGAGGATAACTCTATAATTGTGATATAATGTGTAAGAGTGATTACGAGTCAGGTGGTTTATAATTTTATAAGAATTCCCTAAATAAGAAGTCTATGGATAAACATTCCTTACTATGATATAATGGGATGTTGGGGAATAAAAACAATGACACAATGTAAAACAACACAATGCAACACAATAGTTCAAAGATTCATCTATGATCTAATTTTTATTCTATAATAAGAATCTGTATACTTGAAATATAGACCACTCCATATGGGAACTACTACATCACTTGATTTTGAGGCCTAATAATAAGGCCATGTTGTAACCCATCTCTATGGTACAACTTCCCATAATCGATAGAACCCCAAAAAATCACCCCTCCTAGTATCAACACTAATACCTACTCCCCCACAACATATTTATACAAAAATAAGAAGTACAACCAATAATCACTTATTCAAGACTCCATGCCACATATCCCCATCCACATCGAAGCCTCATGTTTCATCTTCACCCCATGGAATGTCACACACATAAACACTATAATCAAACCATTTTCAACTTTCAAAGGTTTCACACTATATAAACTACTTCCAAGTAAAATTTCATTTCAACATCACTTCATCACATCCATCTTCCATATGGACACCTATCATCACCAAAATCCAATGGGATGGTATTTGAAAAAAATAGTCACATACATTGAAACCTATTAAAAAATTATCATCCTCGATAAAAAAGGTGGATTGAAAACCCACACCATGATAATACTTGGAAGGATCTATGTACAATAAGAACGATGAAAAACCAATAGTCTAATAATGAATACAAACATAAAACCTCACCAACCAACCTCAAAAAAATACTAGGGGAGATAACTTTCAAGGGAAATCCCAAAACCTGACCGTAAACCAAGGATGATAAATGATCTCATGAAATATCAAAGGATTTATAATGAATCCTAAAAAAGGATCAAATATATAGTCACATAAAGAAATGTACAAAACATAATATATTGGGATATTGAGTGAACATTTGTGACTCAAACTCCTAGGTTCCCTCCTTCATTCCCCCATGTCACCACAATACATGAACAAAAGGAATATCACAACCATTAAACACCTTCTCTTAAAGATCTTGGATCTTTAATGTATGCTACTATAATGTCTCACCATCTTCAACATCAAATTGATCCTAATAAATGATGAGGCTATAATCATGATGATATTATAGATGTTTTGATACATAGAATATTTCATGAACCCAACTAATCGTTAGGGGTTGTGCCAAATAGTTGGTTCTTTGAGGTTAAATAGATTCAGTGACAGTGTGGGTGAATAAAACATTACTGATAAAAAACCTACCATAACTGGATATTTCATCATAATTAAAAATACTATTATATCTCATTCCCATAGAAATATATGAGTTAAAACGAAAACATACATAAGGCACATCAATTTTAATTTATTCACCATTAATTAGGATAGTTAACTAACAATACAAAGGAAATGTTCTAATGTTCCAAATCTAATAAAAACACTAATATAACAACTTCACAGAGAATTAACTTTCCATTATGATTCACCATTAATCTAACATTAAAATCTCACTAATTTCTCACATATTGGGTGTGTATTACTCCTTCAAGAGATTATTTTTTGAACACATGATGAATACAAAAGTATCAAAAGTCTTTATTGGAAAATCCTTCTAGTTATTATCTGATCTACATTCATGTATCCCATTCAAGAAATTATTGAAACTTTCCAATTATTTATGAAACATTTATCTTTCAAAAATCCTTCAACATTTCATGAATCTATTGAAATTATTAAAAAAAATATAATGTTCATATTGGTAAATGTTTTTTCTATATGGAACTGGTGTTATTTTGAATTCTTGACTCATGATAAAAATGTTATAATTCCATTTGTGAATTACAATCTATTAAATTATTATTAAGAAATCCTATATTCAACAGAGGGAGCTAAAAACCAATATATATATGTTCATACCCCTTCAAGAAACATTCACACTATCCACTACATTTTCACGAAACTCTACACTTTTTTTCAAAAAAAATTCCATCTTTTAAAAAACTATGGGGGAATTTTCTTTTATGATTTATTCTATAATATATAGTTCCATTTCATAATTCAACACCCTTAAAAATCATACCACCTTAAACAATTTTTTGAACCAGTTCTATGGAATACGTACCACAATATTTGATATCTTTTAATATACCTTGTATAAAAATACACAGGGACTTAAAAAATGACCATATTAACATTCCCTGTCAACAAGAACAAATAATACAACAATATTATGACGTCACTAGGAGAATTCATTTCTGAATAATCTCCTCATTCTGGTTTGTTGAAAATCCTTTTACCCTTTTGTAATACATTAATACAATTTTATCATACTTCTAGAAAAACATTATGATCATCTTTATGTACCAAAAAATTGAACCCTATAAATCAACATAATGAAAAAATATTTACACAACACATACTCTAATCCCACATGAGCTATTCTCAGCATGATCAAATTCAGTTCTATGGAATTTTCATCAATGAATCACTTCATTAACTTCTTCCATAATGGGTAACTAATATAATCACAAACCCTGTAGGTTAACTATAATGGTGTATTATCCTTGAATAAAAATATTCCACATTATTATATTAAAAAACCCTTATTTATATACTCCTCATCTATATTTTCTCCTCTACCCATGAACATTACCTAATCAACTTCATCAACATACCACACGGTCACTACTTTCCATTTTGAAATATGGTCAAGAACACATATCAACACATAATAGAAAACTAACCATAACTAAGGTAGTGGTTGTTCCCCATCCAAACATTTAATTCAATGGGAAGTGAATTGGAAACCATGATCCAGCTGATGTATTTCATGAACTAATTTTTTTCTGGCCTTTTTCAAAATTACAACAACCAGATGTTTTGTAGGCATGTAATAAAATGTCACTAACCCAAACTCCACATACTCCATGATAACATTATACTGGATTTAATTTTTTTCCATGATCAATTGAAATGGATATTAAATGATATTTATATAATTTTAATTATCACAATGGATTCTAACCATAGAATTTACTTCAACACCCATGTCATCAAGCTATAGCTTCATTGATAATAACTAAATCGATGGTTGAGTAACAAAAATTTATTTCACATCAATGGTGATTAGAAAAATGAAATATTATTTATTTATTAGGAAATAAACAATCAATATTTGAGGATATAATTCACCACCTAACATTGATTTTCATTTCTCTTCTAAACTATCCAAATATGCATCAGTGTAACATAATAACTCTTCCTCATAAATTTCATCATAAAATAAATTGAAATCCACCTTGCCCTTGGTATAACATGAATTTATTCACTATTGGTATGTTTATTACCCAAGGATTGACTCTATTTTATGTTACATATATTGTGTGAACAAATATCATATCATATCTCTATTAAGTATAATAGGAGAACAATAAACTTGTCTTATTATATAATAGTCACCATTTACCTTCATTGTCCCCTAATATCTTCACTATGGTCCCATCCATATTTTTATTCTCCATGGAATATACCATCAAAAACATTCTTAAAATATTATTGGGATAATTATATTAAGAGTTTAATATGTTATTCCATCATTTCATCACATATAAAATAATGGAAACAAATATTATCACGAGTCATTAACATTTAAAAATCCCATTCATAGAATATAAAATTTTTTACACTAGGCTACATTTTATACCACAAGTATTATGGAATTGATATACAATAGATCCATCATACAATTATTACACTCATTGTTAACAATTTTATTGTAATCAACTACACTATCTTATATACTAACATTATTCAAATTCTGACCCATTTAGGAATACGAAGATCATGGTACATTATTTAATAAATATACAGTCATTCTCAATAATAAAACTAAATTCCCATATTCATCGATGTGTTGAAAATTGGATACTCTATATACACTTATTTATCTTGAATGCCCTTATGAAATGCTGACTTGACATCCATCTAAAAAACATTGAATGATAATTTCAATAATATGTATACAAATATTTGAATAGTATCCATCCTTGTAATGAGGTAAAATTTACTATACCCAACGATTACATTGATCTGGGAGTTTCCATTTCACACTATTCATGAATTTATGGAATTATGATTCCATATTAAGTTAGTTTGTTCTAAAAAGAACCATTTGGACCTAATGAAATTTTAATTTAACGACCTTGAAACAATATAGATTTCTTAATTATTTTTTTGATTCGGTCAATCTCTTTGTACATAGATTGATCCAAATTTTCATCCAAAACTACTTCTTCAAAATATTTTTGTTCTATTTGAGATAGTGATGATGATTTCTATAGTGATTTAATTATAATGATTTGAATTAAAACATCCTAGTAAATTATTATGTTCTATATATGAAATTAAGATTGAGTATTCATCTTCAATGAGGATATTGTTCTAAATTCATCATGTTCCACATTATTATATTCATTGTAATCAATATTTTCCTCTTTTTATCCCCATGAATAAAATTCCTTCTCATCATTTTCATCAAAAAATTATTTATAGTCTTATTAAATTTGTGGTTCATTTTCAATTACAATTACATTATAATATTATACCATATTTCCTGAACTCTGTATAAAGAATCCATATTATTTTATTTTTCCTAAGTAGAGTTGAATACCAACTCATCTTCATATAATTCACACTTTATTTGATTCTTATTATTTTTTATAAATAACAAATAAATATTAGATAGAATTTCAATACTTGAGTCCTTCATTAATGTATCTCATATTGAGTCCTTCATTCCATACAAAACATCTCTATTGAAAATTCAAATGGATGCCATGACTAATTCCTTTTCAAAATTTCTCTCATTGGTCCTTTCCAATAAGCATTATTATTTCCATGTATTTTATATGATATCTCTTATCATCCACATGATTTTTACAAAGGATATCTTATAAATGAATCAGGGTGAATTGTCTTTTATTTCTTGATAAAATCCTCTCTTTGGTTATTTGAGAACTATGCACCATTTTCTCTCCATAACAATAGTAATTTACTTCCCCATATCGTTTCATTATCCCTTAGATATTGTGTTTTGAAATTATAAACATAGGACATTTGGGAATAAAACTTTTCATCTCATCATATTAAAATTATGGATGAAAATATTATGATACCTATTCTAAACAATAAATATTAGTGATATTGGTCCATACACATCTACATTCAGCCATTCAAGAACTCCTATTTAAATGTATTCTTTTAACATGCCTATATTTTTAATATTCTCTCCATGTTCGAAATAATAACATGATTGATTAGGATCACGTGATATCATATTGATATGATGAGTTCTGTCATATTTTAATAGATATTCACAGGATGTTTGGTGAGAATTAATAATTTTCATACCACAAAATATTTTATTCCTCGTTGTATTGAAAGAAAATATCTTCTTCTCAATTTAAATGGATTAAATTTTACTTCAATACCTTTCCAAATTAAAACAACCTTGTTATTTCCAATGATGATACACAACTATTTATAATATATTATAGAACTACCTAAATTGTAGATTTTACGAAAACCTATAAATATTTTGATTGAGAACGTAAAAAAAAGGAATTAAAAAATATCATATATTTTCAGATATACTTGTATTTCTAGACCCAATAATCTATAAGTATTCATCGTTTCCAAATATGAAAAACCTTCCTCATTGTACCATAATCCTATTTCTAAATCCTTACTTCACCTAATAAGGGAGGTTCATCAAATATAAATTATCAATGATACTATAGAATAAGATACTTTAAAATAAATATCAAAACCCACTACCAACTCTTGAAATTTAATATTGTTCCATTTAAGTTTTCATATAATTTATGCTGAATGATTTTCTTGATATTAAATAGAGTATAATTGACCAATATCATATTTTAAATCTACATATTGGTATTAAATTTTCATCTCATTTGATTATTACTTTATTTACGTCTGAAAACAAATCTTGTCTTACTTCGGTACATTCCCATATGTTGTGGATCAGTAATATCTTGGCATGAATCAAAATACTCTACATTAGAAATAGTAACAATTAAAGGAATTACATGAATATTGAACACTATATGGATACCTTTTTTTACTATTCTGTTCCATATGTCCTGACTATTAAACATAGAGTTTTGGAAAAAACTATTTTTCCACATGAATAGAATCTAATATGATAGAAATTCCTATGTTTTATTTATTATATACTAGTTATTCCTTGTGTTCTATGATCATTTTGATTATGATTCTTACCCAAATTAATTTTCATCATCATAGTCGGTTGTTGGGTTCTATAATAAATAATCACTAGTTTCTATTTTTATCATGCATCATACATGATGTGATTTTATATTATATCATCTTATTCTTGTGATAATTCTTTGACTATTTTGATCATCATTTACATTATATTTTCCATTTATTGTCTTATTACTATCATTATTTCCCATTTTTATATGAGGAGTCAAGACACTCTCTAGGTCTAAAACATTTCATCAGATTCTAAAAACATATTCTTCCATCAATTCGATACTATTTCTCATATGTTTAACTATCATAGTAAAAACAAATATCACTTTGACATGTTCTCAAATTTGAGGTTTTTCTCAATGACCATATCCATATTCTTTGTAAATGAAGAATTATTCATTTCACATTCTTCCTTCATGTTATAATTTTCTTCTCCCTTCTACAACATATAGATTTTGGTTTTGTGGACCATATGTTGGATTTATTTATTATGGTTATCCAAACATATATCTCATTAATAATGGCCTTTAATTCACTATAGAGATAAATTATAAAAATTAAATAATACTTATTTTTCTTCTTTCTATTTCATTTTCTGGGAAATTATCACAACCTTCAACACCAAATATTCATTTCAGTAAAAATACTTTTTAGTTCCTTCTTCCTTAATAAATTTATAGTATTAATTCTCTTTGAATTTTTTTTATTCTTATTGATGATATTTTAATTAACTATTTTATAAATTTCACATTGACTGAAGGATTTTTCTTTTGAATTTAACCTTTAACTGCATCTTCATCATGAAGCATATTAGGGAACCATTCTACAAGATTCCAAACCATTACAAATCGAAATGATGTGAGTGGAGGTTTACCTATAAACATTAAATTTACTGTTTAATGATTTGAGGAATTAAATTAAATGACTTCATCATCCTCCACTTCATTCTAGAAATAAGATATGTTGAGCTTACGATGGCCTTGAGTTATACCTATTTGGAGTTCCCTTTTTCTATATCCTCATTATTGTCATTTCTCATATTTTATGTGAATAGAGAGCTTTGTAAACTATCCAATGACATATACTTTTTATATTTTTCATCTCATACATAGTTATTTGGAAAAAAATGTGGTTGTAGACTTATTATGAATTGATTTATTATTATTACATCATTGATGACTTCTCATATACCATTCATATCATCCACAACATCAATCACATGGTTAATGAATTCATCAACATATTAATTAGGGTTTATACATAGGTCCTCATACTTGTTCTCTAAAACATGTAATTTGGATTCATAGAATTTTGAATCAGCCTCATAAATATTTTTCAAAATTCTCCATATGTAATGTGATATCTTACATGAAATAACCTTTATGAATATATCATTTGATAAGGATCCCAATAATGAATTAATATATCTGTTATTGGAATCCAATTCCCATTGGTATGGTTCTGTTAAAATACCATTTTCCATAGTGGCCAAAATTTCAGGCATTATATATTTAAAGGTAGCTATATATAATGATTGAAATTGTTTCTATATCTGATTCTTACATAATTTAAAATTGTTTCCATCAACGATCATTATACCCTTATGATTAACAACCTCCATTGAACCCAATAAGAGGGTAGAACTGATTTTAAACATTTTCTTTTGATACCAATTATTGGTTCAACCATGTTAAGTACCCATAGATGGTGAGGTGATTCAAGGTACGACAACTTAAAAATATCACTTGTTTTGATATTTTTTCATCATTTAAGAAAATACAATATTCTCACCAACTCTTATTAAAATGATGCTCTATAATTGAAAACATTGACATGACACATCAATTTTACTCAGTTGATCCTAAATTATTCTGGACGAAAATGAATACAAAGGTAACATGATGATTTACTAGGTATACTAAATAAATTTCTCTAATATTTTGGGAGTGAACTCATTATCTATCATAGTTCACTACCAATCACACAAATTAATCTCACTTGTCTTTCAACTAATGTATTTTCAATTCTCTTTTAGAATAATATTCCATTTTTCATTTGAATCAATACTATTTACAAGTCATTTTGGGAATAAGAAGGGTTAAATTTTATCCACATTTTGAATAAAAATTTAATAAATAATTTAATGGAAAATACATCTAGTTCTTATAATATTATATTTCATGAAACACTTTCAAATCAATCGTAAACCATATAAATTCCTAAAAAATGATCTCACTAACATGAACCTAAAAAACTTTTATGAATCTTAGTAAAAATTTTAAAATTACATTGGTCAAATTGAAATTGATTTTCTTCCCTCTAAACTGCTATTCTTACGAATGAATCATCCAAGAAATTCATTCATGAATTTATTTCAAACACTGAAGTCCTTTTGATCTTGATTTAGGCTCCATTTATTCAACGAAGATGGTTACTACATATTTATAGACATTATCACCCCTTTAGAAAACCTCTACACATGACACCATATGATTACAAAGAATTTTTTATTTTTTAGAAAAATACACATATTTAAAAAACATCCAGGGAAAAAATATATTTTTTTGTACTTTTAGAAAACATGGATATTTGTCCCAAGTCACCACTTTCACAAAATATACAATCCTTTATAGAAAATATTTTCAAAAATTGTCCAATATTTATTTTTGAAATTTGCATTCATTTACATGTTATATTAATGAATCCATGAAACTCTATTATAGAAAAACTTTTCGATTCCCTGAAATTTTCAAACACAGTAATTTAGAACATACTAGGAAACACAAATACATTGAATTGAAAAATTTATAAACTTCTAGATCTTACATACCACATTATTGAATATTTTTCAAACTACCTTTTCAAAAATCAAGAAGTAACTTCAAAACCGACATTGTCATCCGATTTATTCAATAAAAAATGATCCAAATAAAATTTTAAGTAATGTGGAGGGATATTTTCCTAACAAAACCTATAGGCCACAAATCATACTTGTAATTAAACCATTATAATTCCGATAAACTAAAGAGAAATATTACTCACATGACTGAACATTTCATTCATCGAATAATTAAATGTCGTCAAAAAATTATATTCTCCAAAATTTAACTACATTGGATTCTTATTATGATTATTATAAGACATGTAATAAATTTATTCCACCTTCATTTACTCACATATCACCCGCATCTTATCTTTCATACATTGTACCAATTATATTTGAAGAAAAAATAAATCTACAACCTCAATCCAGTATAATAGAGATCATTATGGTTGAAAATATAGTTATATGAATTGTAATATATGAATAATGGAGTGATAAAAATTAAAAAATCACACTTCTATAAGTATATCTATTGCACCGAAAAATCTCCACAATCAAAAATATATACACACAATATATAATCTAGAGTGTAGATTATTCAGTCTGTCTAATCATCAATCTATAGATAAAAAAGTGTCTCTGACATATAAAAGATATGAAAAATCACACTAGAGACTTCTATATAAACTATAAGTGAAATAAAAATAACAATCTTAGATTAACTTTATCATAAACCGATAAATCCTCACCACCTCCTCTAGGTATCCCCTCAATACAACTTCAGTGTGATTAAGTCCTTGATTTCTAATAATTGAGAAATCATTGTAAATTGTTCTATAAAACGCTTATGATATCATAAACACACTTAAATTTGGTTAAAATATTTTTTATTTCTATTTAAATTTCCTCCCACTCCCACTATGGATTGAGGAAAATAACTAAAAACAGGGTACCTGGCATTGAAATTTTGGCACACCAAACAAAATGTAATAGAGTCTAAAACAATGTGCTTTAGAAAAGACTAAAAAAACAAATTTTTTAATGAATTATTCTCATTTTTTACACCTGGATGTAATCTTATAGTTGAGCTATGAAAATTATGGATAACCTCCTCATGAATCACAGATGGAATAAAAATCTACCCAAGGAATAACACCTATTTTTATCCAACCTTAGACCATCCCTCATGAGATTATTTATAAAAACATATATAATTACAAACATATGACTTAGAATCCCCTAGTTGGGAATCCACCAATTACTTCACCATAGTTAATTTCACTTTAATCTATAATAGAAATCTTCTACCATAAAATTGTCTTATATGATGGTAAAATGTGTCTAACTCGTTTATTATCCTTTATGAGTCTTTAGAATCATTTAAAATACCACCTTATAAAAACCTTCTCAATGAAACATCCACAACATTCCATTTACTAGGTTAAATATCAATCATGAATCCATTTTACTATAATAACTCCATCTATCTTCACTTCTGTAATCTCATGTCTTGATGGGAAAAGACATAATTAATGGTTTTTAATCTATAAAGACCAAAAAATCATTCTCAGATATTATAGTTTCTTGAAAAAATCATAGAAAATAGTGCCACATAAATATCATGATCAACAGTGGAATAACAATATTTTTAAGGCCATAGATTCCAAGACCCATAAGAGATAACCCCCTCTTCAGCATTAAAAAACAACTAAAAATTTGAAAGTAAGAATTGTAATAAAACTAAAATATAATTATCTCCAATAGGAAACAAATATATCTCACTAACTAGATTCTCTATCATATACATTAATGCATCATGGACATTTTCAATCCACACAATCACATTATCCTATTTAGTCAATGTTATCATATGTATCACAATAAAAGTGAATTTGGTTGTAAAATTCCTATAATATATAGGTGGTCCAAAGATACTATTTACCTATGATACATTATAAAAGGATACATAAGAAACCATTGCATCAATATTTGAAGGATCATTGGATAATCCACACTAAGATACAAAATATACCAAGAAAAAGAAACAAAAATCCCATACATCACAATTCAACATAGTAGCACCCCTATAATTTTTATATGAAAATTTATTTGTATATTGTAAGTAAATTTAATGATCCAATTTAGAATCAGGTTTTTTTTAGATTTTTCATGCTTTAGAGGCTTTAATGAAGATACAATATTTGATAAATATTAGTCAAACCATTCACTAATTCTAGGAAAACGTGTGGAATGTGTTAATAGAGATAATAACTTTTAATTGTTGGTCCATGGTGTAGAGAAACCCAACATATATCTAGGGGAATCCATGAATTTTTTACAAAAGAAAAACACATGTTTTGTTCTTGATTTTTCTAAATGTGTGATCCATGTGTGCCAGGGGTTTCCTTAAGGACGTAACATTTCATGGATGACACCGGGTTTTCCAAATTTCATGAAATTACCCATTAGAATATGAGTAGACCCCTATAAATTGTGGATATAATAAAAATTATCTATTAAAAACTCATTTTCCCCTAATTCTACCATAAGCCAAATTTATTTTTCTCCCATGGTGTGAGATATGATCCCCTTCAGCATGACAGTGATCTTTATGAGTATTATATTTCGTTGGAGGCCAAGATTTGATTGTATGTACACATTCCTCCACATTCATCTTAGATTCCTGATTTTTATCACTCTTAGAACTATATATCTAGTCCTTTATGGATATATATATATATTCTTGTCTTGGATTGTTTCTATGTTTAATTTTTGTGGGATATATTAAAGGTAACTTGGGTTTTGATTATATCATGATGTTTCCTTATATGGTGCTCTATTTTGGATTATTTTTGAGATGTTGATGTCTTCCCTCTTGACAACTGGTTTTTATGTGAATGAATAGTTTTAATTGAATGGTGTTCATGAAATTACTTTGAAATATATATGTAATTCATGATTGAAATGTTATTTTATTATTACCTTCATAATTGAGAAAGTGATCTGTTTTTTGAAGACAATGTTTTTAATAATTTTAAAATGATGACTTTAATAACATGGTTTGGTTTTATTTTCTTAGTATACTTTACGAAATTATTTAAAAATATTTTTTTAAATGAAATTGTATAATTTTGGAATAAATGGTTGTTCCTGGGTTTAATGGGATGGATAACAGTCGTCATCTATCAACATCAATGTGGTAGAGTATAGAAATGAAGTTCTAATGTCAATGGTAATGCCAAGATTGTTCTTGTTTGTGTGTGTGTTCTCTAGTTGAGTGAGTTGAAATGGAAATGAATATTCTAAATAAAATGATAAATAGTTTTAAGCATATTTTGATTATTTAAGTGTAAATAGGTTTATGACATTGATATGATTTTTAATAGATTGAAACTATTTTTTAACATGTGATAAAAGGTTTTTTTAACTTTGTGTGAGTTGGAAAGTCATTGGGGTATTCCAAATGATTTTACACTAACCTGTTCATGGTAGCTATTGTGATTTTTTATAAAAAAAATTAAGAATAAATATTGTTTTTTTCTAGTAATAGTTAATAGAACATGTTAGGTGTCATAAAAAACAACCTACAGAGGTAGCTGAAAATGTTGTTACACTAGAGCCATAGGTGAGCCAATGGCTGGTTCATATTGTTTCCCTACATTTTTAAGATGTATATAATATGAATAGGGATATATAATCATGATTATTGGAACATTTGTTTTAGTTCCAAAATTAGAATGCTCTGAAATTGTTTAAGGATTCCGAGCCAAAAAAAGTTGAAGTCCGGTTGAATTGGATGAATTGAATCGTAGATTTTCTTGGGACAATAATAAAGCTGAATTTGGAGTTCGAAACATATAAAATGGATTATTTTGAATTTAATTAGACCGAATTGATATTTTGAGTTAAATAGGGAAAAGTAATGAAATTGAAGGATTTTGAAAAATTGGGTGAAAAATAATTCCCTCATCACACATTTTAGATTTATAGAATAATAATATCATTCATTTTGAAGAAATCGAAAATCTTGGTGAAAAATTATGCATATAAATTTATGAATTCAGACTAATTTTCCCTGAAAGTTGTCGGAAGTGCATCATTGAATGAACAAATTTTTATGTATATATTATCAAAAGATAGTATATAAATTATTTTCCGGATTTATTTGATAGATAATATAGATTTGGTCAACAGGGACACTATAGCTGAAAAGGATAACATCTAAAATGTGGTAAAATAAATATTGTTTATTACAATGGGAATAGTTGTAACTCCAATAGTAGGACTATTTGTGTTAAGGAAACCTATTATTAAGGGTCTAGTATACCTAAAAATCACACCATGAGATCAACTAATCATACTCCTTCATCTAAATGTAATATGAGATGTTTTTATAGTGGATCAATGGATTACATCAAGACATATTGTTTGAAACCTCCTAGAGCATGTCACCATTGTTACTATATGGGAAATATTCATTGACATTATCAATGTAGACTATGTTCAGGTTCTAAAGAAACATATAATTCTTCTCATATATCATAAGATTTGATAGGATTACTGCAACAAAAATAATTCTCATCATTAGAATAGAGCGATCCAAAGTGATTCTTGAAATACCATAACTCCTCAAGAACAAAAACCTCATCAATCTAATAAATAGAAATGTTTATTGAGTAATATGTTTCATGGTGATGAGAAATTTATCATGGATTATCTATATTTTCATTTAGTGGTGAAATGTGAAATTCATTATAATTATACCCTTTTGCATGATTTTATCAATATGGGTGTATGAGACTAATTTTTTCCTTCTCGTGTAGTTGAGAAGATTGAATTACATGTTGAGATGACGCCTTATATTTTAATAAATCATATTGAATGTTTTTTTTCTAAAAATTAAGAATAATCTTTTTCAATAAATATCAATGGGTAAAAGATGCTTTGGGAATTCACTATGCATGAGATTGATGACTACAAATTTATTTTGGTCATGTATTTTTTGACATCGTTTAAGACCCATATCTAATGATATTTAAGAAAAAGTTATTTTTACATATTAAGATGGATTCCATTATATGTTTATATTATATTGAAATGTAAATGAAAATAGAAAAGGAATTTGGCATCGGGCATTGAAACCAACTCTTACATGTTGGTAGCGCCTCAACTAAATTATTATTATTTCATTCGAAAATTAAAAACATGTCACAAATTTTTCAAAAAGGAATAATATAAAACATGGAAAGTAGGGGGGGGTCTAAAATAATTAAATCCATTTGAATTGATTATATTGGTATCATTTACGTGGGAATTTGTCGATGATATTGGGAATTGATATTTTACCACTATTGTTTGTATACTTCTTGTCACTTCCGCCAACAATTTATTAGTATTTCCACCCAAAATATAAGTGGAGTTTATGATTGATCAAAAAGATGGGAAAATTCATATCTAACATTAATAATATTATATGTAACCAAAAGAATAATGGGAACTATATGTTCATTCAGAAGAATTGGAAAGCAAAGGGTTCATTCGATTGAGTGTGTATCTATAGGAAGCACTGGTGTTATTTATAAACAAGGCTTATAAAAGTATTAGTTTTTGGGGGGAATATCATACAATTAAAAAATATATGATTAATTTTTTTATCATCTTAAATGAATTTATGATATTTTTACCATTTTATATAGGCCTTATGGTTCCAAAAAAAAGCTTATGATCGAGATATCACCAATTGAAATTTTGAAAGAAGGATATTCTAAAAATATATTTCATAAGAATATATGGTGATTATAAATATTCCATTATTCCTTTTTGTGCTAATAATATAGCATCCATCTTTATGAATTTTATGAATCATATATTTCATAGATATCTAGATTACATTTTTGTGGTTTTTTCATTGGATATAATCGTTTATTTAATGAAGAAATTGGATCATTAGCAACACTTGGTGATACTAATTGGTATATTTTGGGAACATTATCTATAATACATGTTATCAAAGTGAGACTTATATATATAAATGTATGTTTCCTTTTAAAATTCATTTATAAAAAATTATTTTCCATAGATCTAGAAATTATAGAATATATAATCACTTTGAAACTACTAAAAAACTACTCTGAGATATGCATTTTCCTTGAATTTGTAGAATAGTATAAATTTTGTTTAATGTTAATTTTCATGAAAATCATCACTAATTTCATCATTGATGATGAATAGTGTTGCTTTATAATGGAATAAATTTTTTCAGATATCCTTTAATGAAAATATATTTTTGACTTACATTACCACCTATAGTCATGTTTCAATATCGTTTATAGGGATGTGTACATTATTGTGATGTATCCAGATCTAGGTAAGGATCTATTCTCATAAAGGGATATCATTTTGTTACTTTGGGTTCATGAAGGTTACAGTTTTATGTGAATAACTACAGAACACAAGACTTAGTATTTGGTAATGTGGTCCAGGATTTGGAGATATTGAATCATTACCTATATGGTGAGAAATTCATAGTGTTTACAAATCATAAGATTCTGAACCGTATTTTATCACAAATGATAATTTAACATAATATAACATAGATGCATGGTGTATCTACATACATTTTACATTTACATGATGTATACATCATGTAAAGGGATCTATGTTTTAGAAAAAATGAGGTTTAATTAATATTATTTGTTAACTAAATATGCATTGGTCTAGTGGAAAATAATTTCAGTTATATTGGATATTCATCTAGAAAGATTATAAAAGGTAAATGATGTTGTATTTTTAGTTTTCTGTCCCAAATTTAGATTAGAATGTTATAAAGACTCATAAATATGATCTGAAATGTATTTAAATGAGGCCTAAAAATAGTGGGAAGAACATTGAGGGATATAAACTGGACCAAAATTTAGTGTTTTTTTAAGATTGGATGGTTGTGCCATTAAATATTTTTGGAAAAAAGTCTTAGTGCTACCACCATTGGAGGTGGTAAATTCACCATAGTATTCAAAAAAATTATAAAGCATTGAAAGCATAGATATGGTGGGATTGAATGGAAAGAGTTGTAGTCCTGTATGATTTTAAATATCTCACCAGTCAGTAGATAAATAAAGAATCCAAATTACCAGAGGGTATGTTATATTCTATACCAATTCCCTTATAGAATTGAGAATTGATGGAAAGAGATTTTTTAAAAAGTCTACAAGGGATGGTTAGGAAACACAACTCTATATGGGTGATATTGGATCCACTTTCACATTTCCATCACATTATCCAAATTTGTGAAACTAATTTTTTTGGAATGATTTTATAAAATCAACATTCATGAAATTATAAAGATTCTTGGTGTTCTTATATCGATTGTACTTCACAAAGACCCAATGTTTATGTTTAATTTATATATATACTTTAAGAAAACCATATAAAAATATATGATAATGAATATGTATTATCATCCCCAAATGGATGGTTAGTATAAAAATACAATCCAAATGTTAGAAGAGATTCATTGGGCTGGTTTATGGATTTTGGTGGCTCATGCGAGAATTATATACATTTATTATAGTTCTCTTACAATAACAGATGTAATGCCTCCACTCATATGTTTCCCTTTGAATCATTTTATAAGAGATACATAAAAGGAAACATATCTTCTACAAGGATCATCTTAAAAACACATAAAAAGGATCTTTTTTCTCCCATAACCTGATTAACCGAGGGAAAAGATATGGTTTTCATGTAAATGTATTAAAATCACAATTAACCATGAAAAAAACATACCTTCTAAAATATCTTTAAAACATGATTATTTCCACAAAAAGAAATTAATTCCATAAAAATAATTACATCGAGAGATAACCCTTTCAATTAATGAATGTGAATTATATCCTTGGATCATATCCCCTATATGGCATAGCTAACACCGATGATTTATTATTAAAAGGATAATAATTTTGAACGTGTCATTTAAAACATTTCTTGAGGAATATATGTTTTACACTATTAAAATTTCTTTTTAAGTCATTTCATGTAAATCTTAAATGAATCACAACAATTTATAAGGTAGAAGTTTTTCGTACACATGAACGATGTTGTCATATTACCAAAAAATGGAAAGCATGATGGTATGTGTGATAAAAAAATCAATATCATAATAAATTCATAATAGTAATTAATGAGATATATTAAAATTATTTCCTTGATTATTCCCAATCATGAATTGTAGTAATGAAAAAACGATTGACATCAGATCATGAGGTGGCAGTCCTTCGTACACCCAAATGATGATTATATAACCAATTTCATAGAAAATTGTGTGGTTGTAGGATGTATAAATAATTTTAAAATATCATATTATATTGAATATTCTGAGGTTACTATATCATCATGTAATAAAAAAATTAAATGGTATTGAGGAATAAATAATCTAAAAACATTCATTGATGAACGTTACCTCTTCTATAGGTATCCCATTTGGTTCTTCACAAATGGACATCCATGGATGTTTTTCTACATAAAATATGGCCATTAATTTGAGAATATGGAAACAGAAATTTATTTTAGTAGGTATTTTATGAACAAATTGGTTTTTATTATTTCAAAATAGGGGGGAGGGGTGTCCTTTTATGTGTTAGAGAGAGTACACACATGGATTTTGTCAAATGAATGTTAGGTGACACATTGTTTTTTTTCTAAAAAATGGATCCAATAATGAAAACATCTTGTTTATAAGGTATAAAGTTTAATTATGGCCATCCTATTTGTTTTAGAAAAGACTCCAGGTCTTTTGGCAGCCTTACTTTTAATGTTTAGTCCCCTGGTAATATTTTTTTATCAAAATTATTATGAGTAATTTTAATCAATTTCCCTAATAACATTGGTAAAAAATAATTTTTTCTTATTATAAACTATTAATAATAATTATGAAAAATATTCAATCCATTTTTTGAAATTAAATTCTTATAGTTTTCAAAAGTTAATTTCTTATTAATCTTGTAGACACTATGAAAAAAGATGATTTCTAATGATAAAATTGTTCAAAAGTTAGAAATATGTTGGTTATAAATTTGATTATGAAATTGATTACAACGAAAAAATATATTTATTATTATATAGTTGAAGTAATTATACATTAAAAACAATTTTATATGTAATTTATCTATACGAAAAATTTAGATGAAAAGACAGTTTTCTTTCATCATTTATCACAATTCCTCAAAAAATGAACCTTCTTTGAAAAATACCAAACAATTTACACAAATGATGATTTTTAATTTTTCTTTATGAATTGATATTTATTTTTTCAAATGTAATTTTTAAATGTGTCAAAAATATGTTTTCAAATATGTATTCCATTAAAAGGTGGTGATACTGACATTTATAGAAATTTAAAATTTAATACATAAAATTTGATTTACTATTTTCTACTTTCTTAAAAATAAATAATAATAATGTCAATATTATATTGAATATATAATAAATAAATTCCATTAAAATAATTTAGAAAATAATTTTGTGGAATTTATTAAGATAAACCATATTTTATTATTGAAAATTTGATAATTAGAAAAGGAGTTTATTTATTATGAAATAGTTCATATTTTCATTTATAATTATTTGGATACAAAATAATTAATTTTATAAAAATGAATAAATAATACATTAATATATTTTTTAATCCATTTATACCCTATATGCCAATGAACTTGTGATAACTATAAAAATTTATTAATAATGAGTCATTTTTATTTTAAATTCAGTGTTCCATGTGACACAAGCTATTTTTTTGTTATGTGTAACTCAAAATAAACATGGTATTTAATGTAAAAATATACAATCTTAAGGTTTCATGTACTATTTGGTAAACTCATTGTTTAATGTACAACTTGATTCACTCAGTGTTATGTGTAGCATAAAATGAACATGGAATTTTGTATAAATAAATTTTGAATTCATGTAGAATTTAATGTAAGAAATAATAGAACATTAATTTTTTTAGAAAAAAAATTTCATAAAAAATAGTGTTGTTACATTCTACCCCATTAATGTTAATATTTCCCTAGAAATTCATATGGGTCAAAATATTTTTAACACTTAAATGTTACCTTCATAGAAACAAAAATTTTAATAATTAATACTAAAATATCCTCTAAAAAAGGGAGATTTGGAAGTATAATAGTTAACCAAAGTAACTCATAACTGGGATTCCTCATAGGAGATCCAAAGTTGTAAGTTACTGTTTAGAAATAGATGAAAAGAATAAATTACAATAGATAGTAATAATGATCTCTGATCACAATAAAGTTGGTGATCTAGATAAATCTAATGAACCCAAAACCATTACCCAAATAAGAATGTAATTTTAATTGATATCATCATCAATGATGACAATTAGAAAACATTTTATTTTAAGACCCTTTTCCTAGAGTTTTATGATTTTCACTAGAATATATAGTTACATGATTTTATCCCATTTCATAAGAAAATATTACCCTATAGTTGTTCCAAGATCTGTTTCCACGCCATCGCATACTCCAATAAATGTAGCATATTTTTATGCATGAAGTCATAACCGATCATAATACCTATAAATTGAACGAAATGTTATTCTTCATATCATTATTTATCATTTGAAAAAAATAATTAGCATGTTCTATGCATGAATATTCATATGGTATGTAATATATTTATATCTAAAACCTTATCCAAAGTTAAACATATACCATTACATAAATATTTAACCCTATAATCCATAAAAAATAATGAAATTATAATGAAGTTCACCTAAATTACCAGACATAACATAACATTAATAATATTAATATTATTAAGAATCTCCCAATAATAACATGCCAAAAATGTTAATACTATGGTTAAATGTTCTCTTAATTCATGGTAATAAAAAAATTACCATAAATTTCTCTTAAGATATTCCTATTCTTCATGAAATCCCATCATTTAAAACCTTTAGAGGGGTGTATATGATTTATAACTTATTATCAAACTTTGAAAATTTAAAACCATGATTGATTTACAAACACTTAGGTTAATGTCCAGTCTATTTCTATCACATTTAAATAATAATAATAATACTATATTATGGAATTTTAAACCTCAAACATTCCTGTAGTATAATATAAACAAGTTGTTTCAAGTAACACGTGCTTAACTCATTGTTTTGTTAAATTAAAGATACCAAAGATATTAATTTTTTTAAAAAAATTAATTCCTAAACACTTGAGGTGTTATATTCTACCACCATAAATATGAATTTCACCATTGAAATTCATCACTGTGATATACAAAAACTAGGATACTTTTGCCAGATCATATCCTCATGTTCACTAGTAGCTTCTTAAAACAGGTAGTTTTGCTATAAAATACTTACCAAGTGACTGGTATTGTTTTGTAGACCGTTGTGTATGTGATCTAAAATCTCAATTAGTAATTCATCAAAAGAATGAGAGTTCTCCAATGGTATAAATTATGAGTTCATTACTTGTGATTAATCAGGTATATACAAACTTATGATAAATATATGGGAAACATCTTGGAATTGAGAGAGGTTTGGTTGAGGTTCTAAATGACTAGCTACAATCTTGATACATGTGAACATTTCAAAGGTATTGATTTACCTAGGGATTGGATTCCCTTTCTTCCTCAATCTCATAGCCATCATCCATGGATAAATTCCTATAAAAAGATTTTCCAAAGAATAAAATTCTATATGAAGGTAGTGATTATAATCATAACATTTCTACCAACACTAAGCTACCTTTATGTGTTGATGAGTGTCTCAAGAATTATTTTCAATTTATTCAGAAATCTATGTTCTAAATATCTTTATATATCTATCTTTTTTCTATCCATTTTTAGCTCTACCTTTCATTACATAGAGATATTGATAAGGATCCATATTCAGGATTGAGTGAAATGTATTTTTTTCGGAAAACTCCAGTAGATAAAGGTGTTGATACAAAACACCTTTGATGTGTATAAACAGGGCATCAATATATTATCTAGGGATATAATTGTTCTTTCATGCTGACCATATATTTAAAGATTATACATTGTGATGAAACTAAATTCTATATCATTATATTATTGAAGACATATATAGAACATTGGGGGTAAACTATGGTTCCTAATAAGACAAAATGGAATGTATTACTCCATCCAACCTTACCACTTCCTTATTTTATATCATGGAAAGATTATCCATAGATAAATCTTCACTGATAGTGATGAAGTGTGATGAATTTTTATAGTGATAGACTACCACCCATATATAATTATTCCATTTAGATATTTTGGAGAGTCCAATGAATAAATTCAAGGTGATTTTTCCCATATCTATTTTGGAATGGGTAATGGATGTGTTTTTTTTTAAATTTGTATCTGAGACATAACATATTTTTATACCAAGAACTGAAATTAAAACATTGTAATACATCACATCAGGGAATACCACTAGAAATAATTTTCAAATCTTTATACATATTCATACATCTTGGATGAAAAGAGAATGAATAACTATGAGCTAACTCTAAAAATCCTTCATCAAATATGATATGAATGTAAAGAATACATGGTTATTGAACCTTATCATTCAATCGTGATCATTGAAAATCAAAGGGATGGTTCTATAATTTTTCTGTACCTCTCCATGTTCCTTTTCTACCTCTTTAATCATCACATGGATGATTGGTTGATCATTAAATTATGTAAGTTAACATTTATCTCCATAGTTCAAGATTTATAAATCCATCATTTTCAATTCTACAATTATTAGATCATTTTTTATCCTCATTATATATAATCTATCATGATATTTTCGACATAAATAATCCTCCAACTTGTTCACTTTCCTATGATTGTGTTGTGTTGAGCATTTGTAATCCTTAATTAGCTATAACCATCTTCTCTGGCTCATATTAAACTCATTCTATGTGAATATATGCCTCAAAAATTTTTGATCAGTATATATTTGAAAAATTTTACCATAAATATTTTTTCTCCGTATCTTTAATGAATAAATTTCAGATGAATACATTAAGTCATGGATTGGGTTAATTTTCTCAAGAAACATCAATTTCCAAGAGACATAAACTATAACCATTTGACATAACATGAGAACAAAACCATGTCACTTCATGAATGAATTACTATAGACTACCAACCCTTCTGCATTTTAGGATAATGTAATCATAATTTTTTTTGACTAATATTCTCATCAATTACTTGACATTTTCCACAAATTCATCAGTTAAGAGGAAATTAGATCACATCTGAGTAAACATAGTGAGTGGATTATAAAATCTTGATATACTATCCAAAAAATGTTTATAATATGCTGCTAAGACAATGATACTATGCATATTTGTCAACATGGTTGTTCTAGTTAAACATTCAATATTTTATTTCCTAAATTCATCTACTGATATACTCTCTCTTGAGATTATATGTCAAAAAATGAATCATTTCTCAGCCATATTTATCACATTCTAATTTTTTTCATATAGATTCTACCCCAATTATTTATTTAGTTCAATTATCATGTGATCCTAATGCTCTTCCTTGATCTTTGAATAGATATTAATATTATATAGAAAGACTGAATTGATCATGGTAATTTATAAATAAATTATTCATTAAAACATGTATATTTCTGTGTTAGTAAAAAAATTAACACAACGTATATTCAATGTTTCCATACCTAGTATGTAATTCTCTCTTGTGTATATCCTATTTCTTAACCCTAAATTGATGATATTTGTAATGAATGTAAGTATAAGACAAGTATTAAGAACCACATTGTGGATTAAATAATTCATCAAAATGAGGAAGAGGATACTTGTTCATAATTATGATAATTTTCTACTATATATATTCCATGAAGAGTCACATTGGTCCATCTTTCATTTTTGCAAAATGAATAGGTGCACCCCTAGGTAACACACATTGCCGAATGAATTCCCTATAAAAAATTCCATGATTTTATTCTTTAATTCCTACAACTCAATCAAGGAACATCTATATGGAGTGTTTGAAATTGGTTTGGAACTAGGTATCAATTCTATTGACAATCCGACTTTATTATTTGGTGGAAGACTACGAAACTCTTCCGTAAGGACATCAATATATTCATTCACAATTGAAATATCATCTTTGTCACATTTATCCCCAACAATTAGAGATAAATACCAATTTTGAATCGGAATTAACACCCATACAACGGATGTGATCCCCATTAGATGTTATAGTTATCTTTGCATTGATAGATGATCATCGGTTTATTTGGAATATTAACTTTTAATTCCGTTCCTAAAAAATTTATAAGGGATTTATATAGATAAATAAAATCAATTACTAAGACAACATCATATTCAACAAAAGGAAGAGATAAAATATTTTTAGGAAGCACATTACCAACAATGTTTACAGGGGATGAATATTGTACATGCATTGTGATCATCACAAACATAGAGGTTTTCATTTGAAATTATACATCTAATAAGGTGGGTAAGATATTTATAACATTTCCATATTATATATATTTTAATAAATGGGACGATCTAGAGTCAAATAAGGGAGTTTTAGAGTGGATGGAAAGTGTACCTTTGACAACATGATTCCACACCCCTCGTCTGAAATAAAGGACACGCAATACTCAAATTGTTCTCCTTGCATAATAGGTTTCTATCATCAATCATTATGATTAAACTTTAGATCTGGGATCTTATTATCACTGTTAAAAAATATTCTCTTTGAATAACGTTTGTGCGGGTGGTTCATTCTATTATTTTTTCTCCATATTTACATCATTAGGTTACTTCAACCCATCAATTTTGAAACCAATTGTTTGATGATTTTATGTATCATCCCTGACCTGGAGGCCAATAATCCAGTTCTCCGAGCTGAGTTTTCACCTGACCTCAAGCATTCCTCCCCATATTCCGGAGGTATCCAACTAGCACTGCGGGTCTAATAAGTCACGTGGGGAGACTATACAATCTTTATCAGATCCAGCCGCAACAGAACACAATATAAATAGCGAAAACAATGTATAATCAATAAACATGCATAACCAAGCATTTTCCAAAAAGGGGTACAAACCAAAAATAAAATTCAATAATTTCATGTCATACTACTAGTTGAAAGTGAATGAAACCCAAAATATGGAAAAACAACTAATCTCCAAATGGGTCCCAACTATATGTCTAGATCCT
The DNA here is from genome assembly GCA_963277665.1 of Viscum album. Lineage (NCBI taxonomy): Eukaryota > Viridiplantae > Streptophyta > Magnoliopsida > Santalales > Viscaceae > Viscum > Viscum album. The sequence goes on along the minus strand of OY728152.1, from coordinate 1,927,596,971 downwards.
TCCCCATGAACATCATGAGCCCAACTCAACTTCTTCAGGTAGGGCCTTTTCCCTTCTTCGAACCTGCAACCAAGAGATCTGCTCGGGTACCCAATGGTGGCCCTAGTAGGGTGTCAGTAAAATACTCAATAGTCTTACACCAATATTGTCAAAAAATATCCAGTCTAACAAATATAGCATACAGGTATAAAATAAATAGTAAGTAAGCAAGGGACAGTTCGGGTACCCTAAGATAAAAATGTTTATTTAATTTATTTCAAGAATTATTCCCATTTCATATAATATAACATCTTCATTACATAAGACATATTGATCACATGTTCCAGGGTTGAGGCATAATTATCATCTTTACAAGGGTATAAAGAAATAAATCACAATGCATAGGAGAAACAAATCAAGTCCATATCTCACTAGGGATCCACATATCACATCAAAACATTCTCCTCACCGTGAAGCCTTATTCCAGGTAGAATTTAACCATTAGTGGAATATATCCTATGTCCCATTCAAAAACTTGAGCATTTTGGGGTAATGATTAGAACCACAGTCTAACTCGACCCGTGGGTGTAGAACATCAAGTAAATACCCTAATCTACCAAGCCATGTGCACATGCTATTTAATAAACTCATCACAACCATAACATAACACTACCAAGTTATTAAATGCCATTGGAAATCACAATTCACAACAACAAAAATGGAAATTAACATTATTCCATAAACTATTATTACATTTACAATTTACAATTTGTATCCATTTAGCCAAATTCCCATTCTCATGCCTTATGATTTTTAATGTATTCAAAAATCCCTATGCCCTAGCCAAATTCATCATTAAACCTTCATTATCCAATTTAGCCCATTTAACATTCCATATGTATTAACCCACTTATGCATTTCAAACACAATTCCCGTATCACATAACACAATCCCTTCATTACATTCATCCATTTAGGTGCACCACCTAGTTCTCATGCATTATCCAATTCTACAAGTTCATCCATTCCCTTATTATGTCTTATTAACATATTTTTCAATTCCCATTCCATTACCCCATAATGAGTTCACCATTCAATATTCACTAATTCACTTAGGCATTTCTCACCAAGTTCGTTAAACAATAGAAATAATCTATTTCACCAAATTACACATATTCATATCATTCAAAAAATGGATTATTCCCTTATTTCCCTAGGAATATTACTCATTATTCCATATTAGGATTATTCAACCGTTAAAACATATTCTATATTGATTCCACATTAATAATCGGAAACCCTCCACTAAACCCCACCATACTCTTTGTCTGAGTTTTCCGGCACACCCCATGGGGGCCATATAATGGCCATGTCCTCCTCCACGCATCCCACATGGATCATCAGGGTTTCATGAAAATATTTAGAAACCCAATATACCAATTCATACCCAAGATAACCAATACACAACATGAGAATGGAAAAACCCAAACACACATGTAAAAATATAGGGAAAAACTATGGGTTATAATATGTAGAACACCTACCTCGAATCCGATGAAAAACACACTCTCAAACTTGGCCTTTGATTCTAATTTAAACACCACATGAAGCTCCAAACTAAGTTCCACCAAAAAGTGGTTTTTAGATTTTTGGAAGAAGATGGAAGAAGTCACAAACCCTAATCTGAAATAGTGATGCACATAGAGGATTATACTTACTCGAAGCTTTGATACGAAATCAACGGTGTCCAAAATGACCAAGAATCGAAGCGGATACACCTCTTGGAGGATTGAGTCATCCATGTTCATCACAAGTGCAGTGAGGGGAGGAATGGAGGAAAATCCTGAGGATGGTTTTAAAATCCCTGGAATGAATTTTTGATATATTTTCAAAGTTTTTGGGATGCACGGTTTACCAAACTGTGTGAAAGATACTACTTGAAAATCACCCCCTTCACATGGGTTTATGGGGATTCCACACAGTTTGCGTAACCATGCACCAATCTTACGCAAGCCTATGTCCATGGTTTCACAATTACAGCATGATTTTCACAAAATATACACAAACTATGCAACAATCCCATGAACTACCTTTTCTTCCTCCATCATGTCCCAAACCCCCAAAAAACCCCCAAAGCTTCACATAATCATGTGAAAACCCTAATCTATCCAAAAAGGAGAGACCCAAGTCAAAAAATTTACAAAAACAATCCTTAGAAAAACTTGGGACCTTACAACCTCCCCACCTTATATCTGCTCATCCTCGAGCCTCCCTTTCTGGCATTACTAAGCTCCCAAACTAGAGGTCATCCCACTTGTTCTACTTATCCATTCCCACCCTTTATATTTCTAATTGCACATCTCAAACCCTACCAAACATGGATTATGGGGACATAATTGCACCACAACACCAACACGAATTGAAAACACTTCTAAGATTCATTGACATTAACCATTCCCAACCACTAGAACATTAGAGAGATACCATATGCCACATATCCCAACTCATAATACATAGAAACTTGACATACAACATCTTCTCATTGTAGCAGAACCAACAGAAACCCCAATCGGTCTGATCCTCTTTACATATCATGACCCAAATCACATGGCATCATTTTACTATGTTTTCTAAACAGTAACGGTGAAAATATTATACAACCTGAAGGAGAACACACGATACTTCCAACAACGTCTCCGGAAGATTTCATTCCCCCATCTTACAACCAGACGCCTCCCAACAGCTCTGGGTACTCGACCAACAAAACCTGTGCCATGGCTCTCTATCTGGGCTAACCCACCCAAACGATGACCACTCAAGTCCTTCAAACCCAAATCCATACTCGCATCATCAACCATCCATTTATCTAGTATGGTTATTTCCACCATATTATGTTACATGGAACCTATTCTTTTGTCGAGGACCACTCGATCCTCAACCCAACATTCACATTACCTAACATGTTCCAACTAACTTTTACATATCATCCATATGATCCTTACCCTGCCTTGGCATCCAACCATACCATTACAAAAAATGGGAAGACAAACCTACACTATCCATTCAAGGACTAAGACCAGACTAACCTTACTCAAGTAAAATATCATTTCCATGAAGGTATTTACCACCACAACATCAACCAGAAGGTGGTTCACTCTCACCATAACCATTCAAGTTTAAAATCTAAGGTCTAACCACACCCAACTGGCTTATCCCAGAACCCCCACCTTATATTGATAGTACACTATACCCTTCTTACCTTTCCAAGCCTCTTACTAACTTAAATCCTATTATTTTCATGCCACGTACCCACTGAGATCATTTCTGGAATTCCAATATAATTCCATCATCGTGGCACTATCGCCCTCAAGACTGTCATCGGCTTCACCCTTGGCATGTCACCACATCACATGGCCAAGGCTCACAGAAATTCACACCATTCCAAAAACACAAATGGTAAAATAACCTAAGTTTAACCCCAATCATCATTGGAGTTATATGACGCCCACATTCCCTTTCCCACAGTTATTGTCATATCTAACCACACACTCTTATGACTCAACACTGACATCACCAGCTTCACGTGGAACCACCTAGATCTCAAGCCAACACTTGTCTTATCAAACACCATGTCCATTTTCCACATTATCTCTCTTAGGAACCTAAAAATTACCTCACCGGTTCTTCATTGGCATATCGGTGCCACCACATCAGATCTATGTTCTCCACTCCACATGCAGGACCGACTCATCACTCCCCACCATAAGAGTTTAGTAACCATTTCTCACCATGATGGATTCCGTCCAATGATTATTACACTCAACACAAATCAATACTCAACTTTAGACATGATGGTACATATTTTCCCATAACAAGGAAACGAACATCACCTAGTGCCCATTATCGGTTTTTTTGAACAGCACCTATGGTGTTTGTCGTCATTCAGTCCATCCCGATGACCCCACCTGAAGCCATTGGGGGTGTAAATCCCATCCTTAGGCTTCACGCATACCATTTCCATGAGCATAAACTCCATTATGTACCTCATCCAACCACACTACTTCAAGTATCTTATTGTGATCTAGTGCTTCTCAACATACCTAGGAACATGTCATGATGTTGGGCATGGTTGTCACTAGATGAGGTATGCTTAGAAGTCTTTGAAGAGCACAAACACCAGCTAATCCATTTATGATATGATGCTTTGGGAGACCATGACCTTCCAGGGATCTCAGGATTCCATTTTAAACGTGTCACAACAACATTTAACCATCAATACTCTGGTGGGACTACCAACCGCGTTCAACTATCAATCCACAGCCAAAGTATTCATACAAACAAGTTCATCTGCACAACCACCCTTACCTCGAGGGTCACCATCGAGTGAAATCATATAACCAATATCAAGCCCGATTCATCTCTTCCTCTCAAAACAACCTTAACCCTCCATTAATCATCATCCAAACAGGTGAGTCATGAATCAATACAATACAACCTTTAAAAAAAACCTTAGATCCTATCACGAGCACTTGGGTGCCCTTACGAATAAGAAGTAGGTATAACTACACCTTTTAAAAAAACTTGGTGGTGCTCAGTATGCATTAACAACACCTCTGGAAAATCTCCCATGATTTATATTCTGAGGTACCTACACCATCGGGATAACCTTCCATGTGGTCACCCTTTCTTTGTCAAAACTATCAGTGCATAACCATAACTAGAGTAGCACCACCAACCCTCAACCATCCCACATAGCCCTCTAGGGAAAATCCCCACCATAAAACACACTGACTTCCACTATCAATGTCTCAAACATCGACATGTGTGAGACACACCCAAAAGTGCTAGAGACCCCATCTTACCTCTCTCTTAGGTCACCTCAAAGGTTGAATGACACCAACTCCCTAGAATGGAGTCACAACCATAAGAAGCCAGTGGTCCTGTCTCCAAACCCAACATATCATGACACCTCATGACACAAACAAAGATATGTGCGTGAATGGAACTCTCACACCCATTTCAATACACACTATTCATAGCTTACCAAAAAACCATCTACTCTAGGTTCCAAACCAAAGGTGTACAAATTCATCAGAACTACAGTGAAACATCCTTTCTGGGATTTGAGACACAACTCGCAAGGTCTCTACTCACAAGGTCACAATGAACCGGGCACCATCCTTAGGGTCCAGCATGTACTCTATATGGTCAAGGACCACAAGAGTTCCCTCAGTGACATCACAGAAAAACATCTCACAACCTGAAGACTACAACCCGAAAAAGGCTTCCAAAACACATCACCTAAGCCATATCATAATGAGAAATGCCTCGTATCGCATGCCTAAAGTCAAAACTAGGGAACTCAAACAACCCCAAAACACATATAAAAGGGTAAAAAAGACAACCCAATGGATACCAAACATTGAACTCAACCATTATCATTTTTATCTTATTATTCACCCCACACTTTGAAGAATAAAAAATCAGATTTAACCACAAATAGAAAAAGGCATCACACTATCAACCTTAAAAAAAAACCATTCTTCTACTCTGTCCCAACGGTCACTATCATAGATGAAACCCTACCATCTACCATACCTACCACAGGTCATGGTCAACATGGGGTAAAAAATTTACTTAATCATGAGCCTTTCATCAACACCTCTTCAAACTCACTCTTATTTTACAATACGATCCCATCATATAAGGCACAATTTTTTTCATAACATGTCAATGTCATCATTTTAACTCATTTACAGATTTCATTAGATAGAATTTATTAACAATATTAGCATCATTATGGAACCATTTTGTTAGACACCAAAACAACCTTTATATTGTATTACAATCCAAAATATTATCCCAGTTATAACATTTACTCATTTGAATTATTTTCATTCGAACACATGCACTACAATTATTGGACATAATTTTCTTTAGATTTATCAATGGGGTAAAGTGTACTATACTATCCAGGCCCCGCACACCCATCCCATTTGTGGTCCTATAATGAGTCATGCCACCTATATGCTTCGGTGCCCAAAATAATGCATGAATTCCCAACCCCATGACATCCCATCCAAGAGAGAAATATCATAAACCAGTCAAATCACACAACATGTGCATCACCCAATAGTGATATATCATTCAATTGCAGCAACACATTTCAAGAACAACAATTACCACCCAGGGTGACTTGGGTTTTCCCTCGTACATGGGTTAGCGACTCCCAAGAACAATCTCATTACCAAGGCCCGGCACATCCAAATCTATTTTCTATCATCCCCAAATAGTAGTAAGGGAAAACTCCTATGATACCACTTTGTAATGTCCCCCAACACAGAGGCCACTCTATCGGTGCTCCGAGATGAGTCATCACATGACATCAAACACACCTCACCGTACGCCAGAGGATTCTAAATAGTGGTAAGGGTCTAACAAGAAACACGGGGAGACTATACCCTCTTTATCTGTGCCAGCCACAATATAAAAAATATATAAATATTTGAAAAATGAATAACAAATAATCATGCATAAACAAGAACTTCCAAAAAATTGGTATAGACAAAAATTAAAATACAATAATGTCATTTAATACACGTAGTTCAAAGTAAATGAAACCCAAAAGTTAGTCAAACAACTAAACTCCAAACAGTTCCTGACTAAATGTATGGATCCTTACCCATGTACATCCCGAGACCAACTCAACTTCTTCATGTATGGACTTTGCCTTGTCCTGACCTGCAACCAAGAGCTCTTCTCGGGTACCCAATATTGGCTTGAACAGTGTGTGAGTACAAAACTCAGTAGGCCACCACCAAAAGTGTCTAAAAAATATCCAGTCCAACAAAAAGAGCATACAAGTATTAAATAAATGGTATGAGAGAAAGGGAATGTTTGGGGGCCATAAGTTAACAATGTTTATTTAATTTATTTCTGACATTTATCCCAATTTAATTTCATATACCATCTTCATTACACAAGGAATAATTATCACATGTTCAATGGGTTAGGCATAGTTATCATCTACACAATGGTATAAGGAAATCAATGACAATGCAATGGGTAAAAAATTATATCCCTGTATCACTAGGGTCCAACATATCACATAAACACATTCTCCTCACCCTAAAGCCTCAGTCTGGGTGGAATTCAACCATTAAGGGAATAGAGCCTCTGTCCCCTTCCCAAATCCGTGCATTTGGGGGGGGGGAGTTTAGAGCCTCAGTCTAACTATACCTGTGGGTGTAGAACATCCATTCAAAACCCCACTCCACCAAGCCATGTGTGCATTATTATTTATCAACTCATCACTACAATCCCATAACAAAATAAAGGACATTCAATGCTATTGGATATCACAATGCACAACAACAACATGGGAATTAACACTATTCCATAACCCATGTAACATTTACCATTTACAAATCATATTCATTTAGCCAAATTCCACTTCTCCTACCATACCCTTTTAGTGTATTCAATAATCCCTATTCCCTATCCCAATTCTTCATTGACCCTTCATTAAACCATTAATCCCATTTATCATTCCACAATTATTATTTTTACTTCTGCATTTTGAACACAATTCTCATATCACATAACACAATCCCTTCATTACATTTATCCACTTAGGGGCACCACCTGATTCTCATGCATTAACCCATTCTACAAGTTCATCCATTCCCTTATTACATCTCATTAAAATAATTCCTCATTCCCATTCTATTACCCCATTATGATTGCACCATTAAATATGAACTAATTCCATTATGCATTTCTAATCAAGGTTATTAAACAATAGACATAATCTCTTTCAACCAATTACCCACTTTCATATCATTCAAAAAAATGTCTTATTCCCTTATTTACCTAGGCATATTACTCATCATTCTATTTTTGACTTAATCAACCATAAAAACATTTTCTATATGAGTTCGACATTACAAATTAAAAACCCTCCACTTATCCCCAAAACAATCTGGGTCTGAGTTTTCTGGAACCCCCATGGGTCGCCATAATATGGTCAAGTCCTCCTCCATGCATCCCATGAGGATCTTGAGGGTTTAAAGAAATCATTTAGGCACCCAATTTAACAATTTATACCCAATAAAACCAATACACAACATGAGAATGAAAAAATGCTAACACAGATACAAAAAATAATGAAACAATTAAGGTATATAAATTGTTGACCACCTATATAGAAACCGACGGTGAATGCACTATCAATCATGGCCTTAAATCTGGATTCAAACACCCCATAAAGTCCAAACCTTGGTTCTACTATAAAAAAGGTATTTTAGGGTTTTGGAAGAAGATGGATGAAATCACAAACCATAATCTAAAAAATAGAAGGAAGGCGAGGATTAGACTTACTAGGAGCTTCCATCCACAACCAATGGCGTGTAAAATGAATAGAAATCAGAGGGGAAGCACCACTGGAAGGCTTGGTCTTCCATGTTCATAACAAGGGTTGAGAGGGGAATAATGGAGAAATATATCGCGGGGGGTTTTAAAATTCCAAGGTAAATGTTTTGAAATTTTCTCAATGTTTTTGTGCCGCACAGTTTACCCAAATAGTTTTCAAAACAATGTGAAAACCGTGAGGAAGCTACTACCTGAAAATAACCCATTTCACACAGTTTCCTGGGGATTAAACACGGTTTTCATAACCGTGTGCCAACTATGCATAAGCCTCTGTCTATGCCTGTATGGTTCCATCATGGTTTTCACTAACCTTGTGCAAACCATGCAACATGCCCATGAACACCCTTTTCATCATCTTTTGTGTCTTAAACCCATGGAACACCCCATGCCATCACATAAATATGGGAAAACACTTATCTCGACAATAGGAATATACCCAAGTCAAAACATGTACAAAAACATAACTTTTGGAAAATTTAGGACGTTACATACTCTCTTCCACACATGAAAAACTTAAATAGTACCCTTAAATTCAATTTCCATAATGATAATTCCCACACATTGATTATAAAGTGAAAATAATATAATTCTCTACATGGATTTTATATTTTCATTTGAATTCCATATTTGTCTTCCTATCATAACCATGATATTGATACATAAATCTATCATCTATATCCATATTTATAGAACACCAAATTATCTCATAATATATTCTAATGTATCCTATAGAAAATAATGTATAAATATATTGTTTTATGAAACTGAATTATTGATTAACCATATTTTTTAATGGTATTAAAATTTGAAAAATTCCCCTCAAATGTCTTGTAAAAATTTTCATGTAGGTATCAAGAGATTCATAATCCTTTTTATTTATAATAGGGATCTCCTTCTTCATATTTATATGAATAATACAATGAATTTACTAGGTGAAAACTAATTTTGTGAACTCCTCTTAATCAATGGAGTCAATTTTATTTTGTTCCATTATATTCTTAACTAGAGTCCTCTATTAAACCACATCACATTATCAATTATAGAAAACCAAAAAGTGAATTCCATCTCTTTTACTGTGGATAATGAAAAATATATTTCCAGTGGTACTGACATATTATTGTTCAGATATTGGATAAGTGGTTCCACTACAGAAATGTGGACATTTCCCAATGAAAGACGAAAAACGTTTTGTTCCCTCCTTTGAACATTTGGAACCATTTTTTATCGCTTGAATAATTTTATTTTACAAAGAAATGATAATTTTCATTCTATATGTAATAAAATTTGGCTAATAATGGGAAAATAATTTCATTTTCTCTCATAATCATCATGAACTCAATTCATGTGGTTTATATCAATCAATTGAAACAAAAAAATAGTGACATAAACAATAATAATAATATTGGGGAACCACATATTCAAGAAAAATAACATATAGCACTTAAAAATCATGAATAATATATTATTACATGGATCCTTATTTTGATCTTAGTTCATTCAGAGTAATAATATATTTAAATCCATCAATATGTTTTCTAATTTGATTGTGAATTTTTAAATAGTATCCCTATGGGAGTGTCAAAATATGTGTGCAACAAGGCATATTGTCATTAAGTTTCTGTGGATTGATTTTATCTCAATAAAAACTATTGGATTTTTATCACTGGTCACCTCTGTTATATGGACACATCAACTTATTGTATCTGAAATGGGATTTAATTACTTTGAAAACACTCAAAATAATCATTACCAAAATTCCAGGACATTTTCCTATACTTTGACTTATTATTAGAATTATCCTTAGACATGTCCCTAGGTATCTCATCCAAATTTTCTCTTACTTGTTTCAAAATGATATCAAATCCTGTCATATGATGCTAAATATAGAGACCCATGGTTTCTATACATACATATAACATATGTTTTTATGAATATTCATTAGATTAAATTAAAACATGTATTTGGACAATAAATTTTTTTTAGAAACATGGATACATAAACAACTAGTCCATAGGTAAATTATGCCATATCCCATTATTTTATACATTACTAAAACCCTTCTTAGATATATCATACGTAATAAATTTATTCATATCCTAGTCAATGTAAACATAAGAAAGGGTGATCTCTATTGCCCAGTGACGGTAAACACAAGTTATATATAGGAATAACATGAACCTAATAGTATGAGAATATGAGAACACCATTTTATAACCATAACATTAATATAAATGATCATAATCTAGATTCATGTAAAAGATAATCAATTTTCATAATGCATGAATCATAATGGAATCAATGAACATGATCCATGGGAAAATAAAATTATAATAAGACATACATTAGTGAAATATACATAAAAATTGAAAATCGTTTCCATACTAGGAAGGGATCACTATAATGGATATCATAGTAGAACCGATTCACTCAAAAAACCATCATAATAGTAAAGGTTGACCCCATAACCATTATAGAAGAAAAAATACCATATAGAACTATGTTTACTCTCTAGTATTGTCATTTGGTTCACATGAGATATACATTATTACTTAATAAATGTTAGGGAGATATAGTTCCCCCCAATTTAATAGTTAAACACCTATATATTTGTTCCATAAGATCATAAACCATTCATTATATCAAAAATCATTAATTGATATGGGATTGAGAAACATTTCGCCATGTAAAAACTAGTGGATAAGGGACATGTCACATAACCATTCCAATATTTCATCAAAGAAAAACCCATAGAAAAATAAGTAAATTTATTTATAAATTTAACATATTATAAACCATGAAAAATAAATTGATTTGATAAAAATAGTAACATTATTAAAAAATTTGGGAATGAATAAGAGTGGAATTGTTGGTTCATATAAAAAATATTCATAATTTAAATAAAATGATGTCATCATAGAGGGATAATGTTTTTGGAAAGATAAATCACGTGGAAATATTCTATATGAAATATAATTTTTATTGGAAAATGGAATTTCAAAAATTAATTTTTCAAAAAAAATTCTTCCAAAATAAAATTAAAAAACTTATAGAGATAGATTATTAAAATATTAAAAAAAATTCATGAGGAAAATGTCATTTAAGATATAAATAATATTTGTTTTAAAAATATTTTTGAATTTCATGTATTTCAAAATATTATATAAATACTTATAATGCAATCTAAAAGACATTTTGATTTTATGTTATCATAAAATATCATAGATTCAATACATGTTAAAACAATGATTCTCTTCATATTTTTTGTAAAAACAAAAATGAATTTCTTGGAAAAAGAAATGAAAACTGAATTGGAAATTGTTTGTGTATAAAGTAATACATGTGTAAAAATTTAGTTATAAATATTTTTATTAATGTTAACACCATTCTTGAATTTTTTTAAAACGTGATTTTGGAATCAAAATTCTACATAAGAGAGAAATAAATACCATTTTTTATAAAAACATGTTCACAATTTTTATAAATAAAAAGTGGTTAAATATTGTAATATTTAATTAAAATATTATGAATAAACATTTGATGAAAAATTTTATCTGTTTCTTGGTTGAAATATCATAATATTTCATCACTGTAAGCATATTCAGGAGCAATACCGATAAATGATGATATTATAATATAAAATTCATATAACTTTGGTAACTATGAATGGTAAGACCCATTATCGAATAAAATTAAATGAAACAAAAATTATCATTAAAATAATTAAATAAAAAAATAAATTTTTAGAGTGGTTTTATATACAGATCATAAATATAAGAGAAGATTATAATATAACCACTATTTCATAGAATGAAAATTGATAAAAAAATGCATCACTTTAAGTAAAAAATTCCTCTATATAGATTATAAAAATAACGTATAATCAATATATTTATATTATAAAAATGATAAATAATTAATAATTATATATATCACACCATTTATTATTTACTTTTGATCTTTTATTACACATTCATTAACAATTCCATATCAAACTCATGTTTCAGGCAATACCAGTTTTGTTTTTCAAGAATGTTTTGATTTGTTATATTTTTTGTTTTCATATTTTTATAATGGTTATATAATATCCATAATTATAACCATGATATAATTATAATATTCATTATCTATATACATATTTTTTGTTATCCATAAATGTTATATGTAAAAAATGAAATTCTACATTCACTGAGATAGTAGGTAGTATCTTCACATAAACAATGTTTCCATTTTCTATAGGTGTTGGAAGAAATAAAATAAAATGGTATATTACCAATATATAATAATTTTTATTATATATATATCACTTATGGTCATCAATACCATCCTTATTACCTTCCATGTTCAACATGATTGAATCGAATCGTTTTGCGAGGTGGTAATCCACCATACACATGAGAGAAGTTATTGTATTTCCAAAAATGGAAGGTAAAAAATTGAATATATGATACAATGACTCAAGAGGTATAACCATGTTATCAATATCATATATATTATATATATACATCATCATAACCAACCATTATAAGTGTTAATTCATTAAATGAATGACATCGATTCTCAAGGCAATAGTCTATCGTAAACATGAATAATGATTTAACAACCCATTTAATTGAATTTGAAATGGTTTTTGGTTATTAACAAAACATAATAAAATTTCATTATATTTGAGAAAATATTTTTATTATATTATAATTTTTAAGATATAATTAAATTTTGAAATGAAATAATTAAAAATATCGAGCTCAATGAAGACAATTAACTTTTCATAGATTCACATCCTTTGGACTACCTATTAAGGACAATGGTGTTGGTATTTTTGGACGACCAAATGAACTAGAAACTTTTTGCGGGATGTTGTGGAGAAATTTTTTAAATATTTTGGAAAAAAATTATATTGATTTAATTGTAATAATAAGTGTAGGGTAGTGTTTTCCTTTTATATGTGGGGAAAATAAACTCACATATAAACTACATTGATATTTCCAAAAAAGTATCAAAAATAAAAAGGTCATTTCCAAGATTAAATCTTGAAAAGGCCATATATTATAACATGGTAATGATAATAATGAAATATATCCATCCAATTTAAATAGGACCTATTATATTGAAATTGGAACTTTTATCTTCTCAGTTTATCCTCTTCATAAACTCATTTTTCCTTAATCCAGTAATTAATATTTACCATTTTCAGTATTCATTTTTGTAAAAATATAATTTTACCATACTATATAATATAAATCATTATGATTTGAATTATGTTATACATTATTCCAAATTAATTTCATATAATAGAAAAAAAGTTAACTTAAAATTAATCATGCCATTGTGATGAGAAATCATGTTTTCAAAGGGAGAATGTTCAAAATTTAACAATGTTTTTATATCAACGTTAGAAATGAAATTGATTCCAATGAAATAAATTAGATTAATAGATATTTATTTTAAATAATTTTACATAAAACAAATTTAAAATATAATTTAATTTTAAAACTATGTTAAATGAAATACCATTTTTAAATTATAATTCATCATGCTCCAAAATTAATCAAAATAATAATCTTTTCAGAAAATTATAAAAAATTTCCCGAAGATAAATTTTATATTATTCATCGGAAAATAGAAATTATTTTATCAAATTATTTTTCTAAATGTTTCAAAAAATAATTCCATCATTTTCTCTGAAAAAATAAAAATATACTCTTTATAAAAAATAGTATTTTTTAAGCTATATAGAATGTGTTGAAATATTAATTACATTTTAATCAATATTTATTATTTCTAAAAATAATTATACATAATATTTTAAAAAGAATTTATTACAATTCAAATATTATTTTTAATGGATATATTATTATATCTAAATTTAAGTACTTATATTAACATTAAATCATATATCATTAAAACACAATGTTGTATGTAATGAAAGCTAACCTCAATGTTGTGTAATAATCATTATTACTAAGGCGTTGCATGAAATATCAGCTGTAAATGTAATTTCATTTATTAAGAAAAGAAATTCATAAAAACTCAGGCTATTAAATAAATTAATTTATTTAAATAATGTTTTCATAGAAAAATAATTTAAAAAACAAGGAATTTTTCTTATAATTTGTGGTTTTTGTAATACAAATATTTCTTAAATTATATTACACAATTGAGACTAACATTTAGATAAAAAACATTTACACAAATTATTATTAATTAAAAAAATTAGAGTTTTAAAAAAATATGTTCCCCATATATAGGTGTTCTAGGTAATAAAAATATTTAATATTTAATTTAAATTTCCCTCTACAATTTTAAATTATGTTTTTTTAATATTGAACATTCCATTTCAAATTCTTTTTTAGAAAAATAATATATTTAAAGAATAAATATAGTTTATCCTTATAAAAATTGATGTTCTATTGTAAATTACCCTTCACTCATACTTCTAGCTACACTCACATCAATTCCCATTTTCAGAAAACCTTCACCAAATATTATTTTTTAATATAAAAATCTCCCATAAACTCACTCTCTCTACAACAGATAGGAAAGTGGGACACTTGAGAAGTGGATGAGTAATTTTTTTATTCTTAAATGATCATTTATAAAATCCCACATCCCCTTTGAATTATATATTAATTTTAGAGAGAGATATATATATATATATACATGTATGTATATGTATCTAATTTTTATGCATGTGTCCTATGTGTTAAAAGGCATGCTTACACAAAATACTTCATAGAACTGATTTTTTATAATTTCCGTAGGTCTATAAATTCTTTATCTTTCGATAAAATGACCTATCAATATCTTCCTTTATAGAATTAAATTTTTATTCATTTTATTTACTCTATACCCCCTTTTTAAACTCACTCAAATAATCCAAAAAACCATTAATGCCGCTCAAATCACATGGAACAATTATTTATTCATTTTGATTTTGTTATCATCATATAGTGAACCACACATATTATATATATATATATTGGTTCTTTAATCCACATGTAAGGTCGAAATAATGATGTAGATGCTCAATTACAGGGGGGGTTAAATTGTTAGTTTAGAAACATTCATTTTTTACCATAAGGAAAATTATGTTTAACAAAGTTAAAGAAGGTAAATTCACAAATAATATTTTTATTCAACTAAGCAATCATTCTAGGTTCCTGAAATATGATTACATAAATTGAATCTTATAGAATATTAAAAAGGAAAAGAATAAACCATAAAGTTTATATAATCAAACTTATCAGAGTATAAAAAAGTACACGATAGTATATGAAAATTATACCTCCTTTATTTATAAAAAAAGTAGTGGAAATAAAATTAAAACAAAATAAGTAACATGTAAGAAATATTTTAACCAAAAGAGTATGGTATCCAACAACCTTGTATAAAGGTCCCTGGATTTATACTTTCAAGAAAGTCAATAAATTGAATCTTATAGAATATTTAAATGGAAAAGAATATACCATAAATTTTATATAATCATACTTATCAGAGTATAAAAAAGTACACGAATGTATATGAAAATTATACCTCCTTTATTTATAAAAAAGTAGTGGAAATAAAATTAAAACAAAAAAAGTAACAAGTAAGAAATATTTTAACCCAAATAGTATGGTATCCAACAACGTTGGATAAAGGTCCCTGCATTTATACTTTCAAGAAAGTCTGTCTTACCCACACCAAGGTAAGACCTTGATAGAAATATCATAATCTATCTTTCTATCCCAGCATGCTCTCGAACGTTAAGGTAGTCAACACTTCTCTCTTCTCATACCTAGAAGCCCTTGATTGTAATCAGTTGCAATTACAGTCCCAAAAAGTCATCTGAACAAGATGTTCATAACTACACAATGAATGATAGTATCTCTCTAGAAATCACTTTAGCAGCATGCAATCACTATAGTGATAGAACATTGATTCTAACTAATGAGCTTGTTCAAACAAGCTCCTATTTATAGTCACTTGTCAAACGGTCAGGTCCCTCCTCCAATGGTCATATTTTTCCTTGAATCACTGTGGGACCTCTACATGTGTCACTTAAAAATGGTTTGTTAGAAACATATTGTATGTCATCAATTTATAATAAGTGTAAGGAAAAATGATGTTACTTAACCAAATCTATTTTATGGAGTCTAATGAAAAAACGAATTCAGAGTCTAACAAAATAAATATTTGGATTCTATAAGTCATGGTTATTTAGATCCTATTAAACAGAGAATTTGTAACCAGGGTTCTATTGGTTTCTGTGTATTAATTACAATGAATTCAGAGTTCAAATTCTGAGGAATTCTGGTTCGAAATTCTATGGATTTTGGAGTCTGGATTCTATGGAATTCAGAGTCAGAGTTTTGAGGAATTATGAGTGCAAATTATATGGAATTCATTGTCATAATTCTATGTAATTAGGAGTATGGATTATGAAAATTCAGAACATGAATTTCATAGAATTTTGAACATGAATTTCTTGGAATTTGGAAACTGAATATTGGGGATTTTGGAGTCTAAATTTCAGGGAATTCAATGTTTGAAAATCAGATAATTCCGAACCGGAATTTCAAAGAATTCGGAACCTGAATTTCAAGGAATTATTTATCCAAGGAATTAAAATATTATGATGTTTTAGTTATGAAACTGAATATTATACTTAGGAAAAAATGAATTATATTTAACAAACTATGAAAAGAACAATGAAATCATAGGTAAGGATAAAAATTTCCATAGAGAAGGAAAATTTCTCTTATGAAGACAATCTATATGGAAAACCCATTCTCTTTATGATAAAGTGTTGGTTATTATAAAAACATATAGGAATGGAATTTTTATAAGGAACCCTTATTGACTCAACAATCTCTCCCTTTTTGGAAATTATATATTTTCTTATGAAAAAGAATATAAGGACGTAGAATTTTGCTTTATGAACATAAAATAAAATTTTATCTTCCTATACTTATGGATCATAATGAATACGAATAACACCACCTTAGGTTTTTAAATCCATAAGGGTCATATTTTTTAATTCTTTAAGGATATTTTTCTTTTCCTTTTATAGGAATGTCGTCATTGATGAAACTCCCTCTTAGATAAACTCCCCCTTAATGAATTATCTTATTTGTATAGTATTCTTATTATCATTACTTTCTCCCCCAATGTAATTTTCAAGAAGGAATTGAGAGAAAAAAAAATAAATATGGTACCTAATATTTTACTAAAACAAAAAAAATCTCATTTAGAACAAACACAATTTCATTATGATTGGAAAAAATTTCACAAAAAAGGTAATACCACAAATGATCGGTGTTAAGGAAAAAAATAATCATTTTTTCTTTCAACATAAGATTCTTGACAATGGTATTTAGATTTTTATGCTTCTTATGTTCCTTTATTCCCTCCTATTATAGGGCATGGAAAAAGAAATTTATTTTCCTTATGCAGCACAGAGGCGGACGAGGGTCATCTCACTTGAAGAGCTTTCTCAGTTGTTCATTTTCTTAATCTATATCTCATAAACTAATGATTTTTTACTTAATTTAATTAATATAAGAATGAAAATAAATTTAAAATTAAAATTTAATGTTAAAACTTATACTAACATGAAGTTATAGAATAAAATTATTGAAAAATGACCTTAGTCCTTTGGCTGGATAACAGAGTTTCATTAATTAAATATTTTTTATTTAAATTAAATTTAAAAATTCATTTAGTGAAACTAATTAATGAATTAATCCCCAATGATTTATTGAGTGTGTGATTTTAGAATGTGTCCGGCACACCAAATCACACCTCCTAGAGTAGTCAAGTAGGGTTACACCTTAACAAATAATGTTATTCCTAAAATACCTGGCTCCACCATAGGACATTTCATCCCTTATAGAAACGCCATATACACCGTATAAAGGGTTTGACTAAGAGAAGGGATGGGAAATATATAAATCAGTAGAAAGGAATGTATTTGGAAATATTGTTGTGGTGGACCACCGTCACTCCCGTGCAATATTCCACCTCCACCAAAATAGAATAAATTCAATTTGAATTGATGTGCAATAATAAATAACACTGTGAAACCTCCCCCCAAATTCTAGCATCGATTTATTCACTTTACATGGTGAAGTGCATAGATATGAAAATAAAAATATTGAAGGGGGATTGAAATTAGAATAAATTCATAAAATAAAGATGGTGGATAAGAAGGTGGAAACACTTTAACAAAAATATGAATGCATTACATCAGAAAATAAAACTAAAAATAAAAAGAGAAGAAACGAAAATTCCTTTGTTATAATTATGTCCCTAGGAATCCAATCCAACATTGGTGTCAAAATCCCTAAACAAGGGTGGAAACATATTTATATATGCCAATGTATTCCATCCACAGGTCATCAAATTTATGATCTTCATAATTCCTCTTTATGATTTCCCACAGATTCTGTTCACCAAATTTTTGACCATGGTAGGAAAATTAAATTGCCTTATTTAGGAATAGTTTCTTATCTAGAAATCTTTCTATATATATTTTACATTTCATCCAAAAATTTCATATTAATCATCCTTTATAGAATGAGATTTGGCCAATTAAATCTGAGCATTTATTGTGGATGAATGTTTCCTTTTCCCCCCAAAAAAATTTGAGCATCGATTGACCGCCATAATTAAATTATTTCTTAATAATATTCAATAGCCGAATGAACCATTTAATTATCTTTCTATTCAAATTTTCCTCTCCCTAATAGGATGTGTTTCAACTGATTTATGATCAATTCATTGAATTGGGGTCCACACAGTCGTGTGGAAGAATTTTCCTACTTGATTGAATTTTTCGGACCCATGGATGGAAAAATTAAATCCTTGTTCAGAAACTAAAGATGAAGACAATATATATATATATATATATATGAACATAATAAAAAATTAATTACATCAACTCAATGTATATTTTTAATGATATGCATGAATTACAAATGTGATTAAAATCCTTCAAATTTTCTAAATTAAGCAGTATTCATATTTATGCTTAAAACACCCTCTAAATCCAAAATTGATGTAATTAACTCAAATAGATAAATTATTATTGATTAAATAATTTAATTTCATATAAAAATGAAGAAAATTTTATCTCTATCAATTCTCCCACGCCTAATCTATGCTGGTACTCAAGCATAAAATCTCAACATGAAATTCAAAGGGAACCAATTTTACCAATATTTAAATTTCAATGTAATAAAACCAAAAGAGTATAAATTTCTAATAAAAATTCCATGTTCCACACAAAATATCAATTTAATTACCCATTTTTCCATGAAACAATCAATTCATGCATTTTACTTTCCCCATATGAAAAATGATGGAAATTCTCCTTTGATTCATTCAATCTTCCCAATTTATTATTATTAAACATGTCAAATCATGATGTAATTCTCATTTCCATCTTTTCCCCCTTCACTCATGATACAATTAATGTGGAGTTATGATCATATCATGATAACTTGCTTTTTATCCATAGGATTTTAAGGGAACTAATTTCTCCGCTTTAAAGGACGAAAATCAGATAAAATCACAAGGACATGAAACCAAGGATCAAATGACTATGTGGATTAGGGTTGGTGGGTAAATAATTGAAATAATTTAAGGCCAAAATTAGAAGGGTTGACTATTAAGATCAATTCATGATTAATCAAGGGAAAATACAAGATGAAACTCACCCAAATCTCCTTGAGATTGTGAAACACAACAACACCCCCTTTTTATGAAATGGGATATAAGTCAATAAATGATTACAAAGAATGATATCATCCAAGTTCTCCCATTTTTAAATAATCTCTAGAAATGAACAACTTAATTAATTTATTTATTTAATTTTGTTTGAATTTTTTGTAAATCTCCATAAAGGCACAACTTTGTTATCAATTTTTATTTTCTCCCATTTTTTAATGGAGAACCAGATAAAATGAACGAAACATAATAAAATAATGAATTATTCCCAATTTTCATATAATACATTACCCAAAATGATGACGAACACCTCACACCACCCACAAAATGATACAAATCCCAATGAAAACACTCAAAAGTATTTTCCCTGACACTAAAACTTGAGATATCCATGAAAAAGTACTAAAAGAGTGTGTTGGTAAGGAAAAATAAGCATGTAATGTAGCTTAAACCTATTAAAGAAATTAATGGATTCTAGGGGTAATGATGGATAAATTTAAGGGTGGGCCTTAGGTAAATGTTTGGCTAGCCAATGTAGTTCCACAATCATCTGAAATGTGTTTTTTCACAATCACTTCTTTGACATGTTTCATTACAAGTTCTAGCGGGTGGCATGTCCCAAGATCACTCAAGAAATATAATCAAGATTAAATAGGAAATATTTGGTCTAGAAATCCTCTCAGTAATGGGAATATGATATTGAACAATCACTCACGGAATGATTAATAATAACAAATTAATTCATATGAATTTCATAAATTCAATGCATGAAAAATTGCAGAGAAATTCCATTTTCATGAGTCAACTAATACATTCAAATAAAGGGTATTTATTTCAATATTCATGCTCCATATCAATCATACAATTCTATATTTTACTCTTTCAATATCATTATCATTTAAATTTAAAACATGGCATCAGGGGAATCCTATAAAACTCATGTCTCCGAGATATGTCAGGTAAAACATAATTCAAGTGTGGGAAATCAATTCCATTTTAAATTAAAAACAAAAATGTAATGAGCTTCAAAGTTAAACATTAAAAGTGAACTCCCTTTTGAAGGGAAGCTTTGTTTTTTGGGTGTTCCCTTCTGCCATCATGAACCTACAAAAGATAATTAATCAATTTAGTGAAAGGATCATATCATTAATGCTCCAAAATATATGAGTGAGTGGAATGAATGCCAAGAAACTTCTATGAAATGAAATTGGAATGTAATTTCCTAGAAAGAAATAAAATACAAGTCTTGTTATGATCCCCCAATTGGGCCCTGGATTCGTTTATTGCCTCCAGAGGGTAGTACCAGCTGTTATCCTTAATCCGATGGTGGTTGGATCTTCTTGGACATGAACAACCACATACTGTTCTTCCTAGCTTGCAGTTCTTTGTTATTGTATAGGAGGATTCCATTGATAGAGTACACCAGATCTACCCCCTTCACAATTAGCTACCGCTTTCATGGAAGGGGTATGATGAAGTATGGAACCTCCTCTTCTTTAGTTGATACTTATGAAACATATTCTTCAAAATACAATGTTTGGTCCAGATGTGATGCATGAAAAGAATAATGAAATGGAGATTCAATATTTAAATTTGAAGTATTAATTTCTAAATCTTCCATTTTATTGTAGGAAGCTTGTAGATTTGGTTCTTCCTGAATGGACACATTCACCTCTTCCAGGGATTTATCATGTAGATGATCAATGTCCTCAGGGGGCTCCAGGTGATCCTCAATAGGTTTTATATATTCATCTACCTCAAAGGTACAGAAAGTACTATCTGATTATGTAAAACTAGAGGGAGTGATATAAAATTCAGATTCAATAAAACTAGAAGAGACAGATTCAATGAAAGATTAAACTCCTTAATTTGGTTCAGCTTCAATATCTTCTTTACTTGAAAGTTCCACTTGGATTTGATTATCACTACATGGACGTAGGTAGTCATGCTCCTCCACCTTGTGTTTGGATTCAACTTCTTGTATTTCTTCCGTGAAATTCTGGAAGACCTGTGGCACTTTTTTCTTAGCCTTGAATCTTTGAATGTCAGTTTTGAGTTCATCATCCAAAAAAATCAAATCTTTAATTTAGATCCATGTCACGAGTCCTCTTTACTTTTTTAAACCTTATTATCCGAGCATCATCCCTTCATTGGAGGTCCTATTTAGTATAGTCAGTTTCTCCCTCATACACTTGTGAGTAATTATCCCATGCCTAAAAATTTGAATTTGAATTTATCATGGAAAAATAGTATTTTTATGATTTTATTTAAATAATAATAACTATTTTGAATTTTAAAATATACAAAGTAAAGAAACAAATATATGATCTCCCCATCAACGACAACAATTTTGATGCACGTCTATTGTATGGCATGGATAAAGAAATATATATTCCTAGTGCATCACAGTGGATCACCATGGAAGTCTCACTTGATGAGCTTTCTCAGTTGTTTACCTACATAATATAATTCAACTAAACTACTTCATTTGGTTTTTTTATTTAATCATAGAAATATATGTAATTTAAATGAATTAAAAGGTTAATGTAACATTAAATATCATAATGATATTAGAAAAAAAGTACTCGACCATTGTGGGTTAGTTTGCGGGACCCATTATTCTCATTGTTAGTGTTTAAATTATGTTTGATAATTCAATTCTGAGACCTTATTTGTGAATTAATATTCTTTTATTTAGTGTTATGGAATATTTAATGTGAATATTAATCTCAATTCGACCTCCTCCTATAATCTAGGACGATGACACACCTTGACCAAGCTTGTGACATCTCCCTGGCCCTAGCACCATCGTATGCCATTTCATCTATTGAATGGATCAACTTCTCTAAATGAAGTTCTTGTATCTATTATAAGGGAGGGAAATATTTAATAATATAATAATAATATGTTCATATTCTGTGTCATGGTGGACGACTGCCACATCCATGCACATCACTCTTGGTCATAACAAACGAAATAAAACTCCAGAATTTAATCGGGGAATAAATGGAATTTCCACATACCTCCCCTAGGAGAAGTCTTAGGTTTACCCCTCATTTTTAAGGGTAAGAGGTCAAAATGGATTGTTGAGGAATGAAAATAAGATAATTATATTAGTTTTGGAAGAGAAAAATATATTTAAGAAGATGTATACACTTAAATTAAAAATATGCAGAAGAGTTAAATGATAAAAGAAAACTAAACTAAAAAGAAAATAAAATAAAATTACTACATTAGAATAACTTCCCTAGGACTCCCCTCTAATGTCGGTGTCAAACTCCATCATCATGGGATAACTAATACTTATATAGGCCAAGGGATTCCATTCACAGGTTTTTATATTTAATATCTTCATAATTATTCTTTATAATTTTCATGCGGATTCTTTTCTCTGAAAGATTGACTGTGGAAGTACAATTAAATGGCCAAATTTAGGAATAGTTTCTTCTTTAATGATCTTCCAAAATATATTTAACATTTCATCACCAAAAAATTAATATTCATCCTCACTTTTTAGCAAGAGATGTGTCCAAATAAATCTGACCATATATTCTAGATGAATGTTTCCTTTTTTCCTTACCCATAATTTAAGCATCAATTGGCCACCTTAATTAAGGTATATCATCATACTCAACAACATCTGAATGAAACATTTAATTATATTTCCATTTAACTTTGAATCACCAAAATTGGAAGTGTTTTAGCTGATTTATGATCAATTTATAGAAGTGGGATCCACACAGTCATCCAGAATTGTTTTCCACCTTTATTGAATTTTTCAATCCCAGGGATGGCTAAATTAAATCCTGGTTTAGAAATGGCAGATGAAGAATATATATATATATGATCCAAATAAAAAAGTAATCACATCAATTGAAATATATTTTAAATGATATGCATTAATTACCAAAGTGATTTAAATCTTTCAATATTTCCAAATTAAGTTGTTTTCAAATTTAAGTTCAAAACACCCTATAAATCAAAAATTTATGTAAATACCAAAAATTGGTAAATTCTTATAGAATAAATAATTTAATTTCATATAAAAAATTATGAAAATATTATATCTATCAATCCTATTTAATTTTTTTTCAGTTGATCCCGATCTTCATTTTTTTCTCGAGAGATTTGATTTTTTCTTCCCGGTCATTAAGAATATTTTCCTTAGTCTTCAAATGTTCTTCTTTTTTACTGATATTTTCTTAAAACACAATAATGAGATCTATTTCCCAATTTAGATTCAAATAAAATGAATTAATTTTCCCATTTATATCATTGACTTCTTCCTTCCAAACTGTTTGTTCAAGATTGAGCATCTCATCAAAACTAGTAGTATGATCTTTGATCTTGTAATCTTCAGTATCAAACGAATCCATCACACTATCTTGAAAGTCATAAAATATTATCATATCTTCAATTGTATTCTTAGGACATTTAGTAATTTCCTTACATGATCTACTAAGTACATCATACCCATTGTAGAAGGATTTATAGTCGGCCTAATGTATGAAATATTTGTCCATATGCATGGAAACAAAATCTGACTTATGATTGAAAGAATGATGAAGCATCTAACACCTCGAGTCAGTACTCAAAAAAAGGGAATTGTATCAACCAATTTCTTTGGGGATTGAACCAGAAAATCATGACCCATAGAGAATGATTCTGAATCACATTCTCTTGTTAGTGAGGATTCTTTCTCTATCTCAACTGCTTTTCTTTTTAACGATCCACCAATATCATTCTAATCCACCACTACATTTTTAGGTGTATCAGCTTCCACCTTCATTCTTTTATCATATTTCAGAATGATATCAATAGCCTTTGGTGATTGATGTTCACTATCTGATAGTTGGATGATCTTATCTTTTTCAACCTTTCACTTCTCATCATTGACCACCTAGTCCTCTAGTTGAAAAAAATCATAATTTTTTATCTCTTCTCATGATGGTTTTTTACATATTCCTGCCGTTCATCAGCTTTTCCTAGGGTATCATGTTTAGAAGACTCATCATGTGAAGAAAGGATTGATAATTTTTTAGAATGACACCCCCTCTCATGATATTCTTCAATTTTATTTATCATATCATATATATCATCACTTCCTTTATCATCTTCTCTTTCGACTTCCTCCTCCTGAACAATTTATTTGTCTTCTTCATCATTCAAAATAACAATTTTAATTCCTGAAGTCACTAGAAGAGACTCTTGTAGAAATGATTATAGTACATGAATCTTCTCAGAAACTTTATCAGCTGCCTTGAGAAGAGATTAAACAATATCAGCTTCATACAATCTCTTCTTTTGCTTCTTCTATTTATTTATTTCATCTCAAACTCCTTAGCCGCCTTAAACTTTAAAGATTTTTACTCAGTATGATCCAATACAAATCAATGTTAACCTTCCTTTCTAGTTTTTCTTATCTTCTCCCCATTTAATAAAAACATCATCTGAATATGTCTTTTGATTATTAGATTTTGGGGGAGATGATTGGGTTTCCTGAACTTGGGGAGTTTTTTCATTGGATTCCAGTTATTTCTGCTTTTTTATTTGTCTATTCTCTCATAGAAGTCTATGCTACTTCCAGTTTCTTAGATAAAGCGTCAGATTCAATTTCAGATATGTCATAAAACTATCTGGAATTTTTTTTAAATACAACCTTCATCTTTCATATTGTATCATCACTTAACACCCTAACCTTGAAAATAATTATATTTGAACTATATGGGATTTTGAAAGAATCATGAAAAAAACTATAATAATTGAAACAATAACCAGTTACATAACAATCTGAGATTTTTATTGTCACATTCTTGATATTCATAATTTTAAGCAAGACATACTTCCCCAGATTAATATTTCTGAGATTCACAAGAAAATCCAATACATAAATATTACTCTTTTTCAGGGTATCCATATCACCTTTTCTTAAAATGCGATATCCTTGAACCCATAAAACTATGATACCATGGTTCGTAGAAAGATGGTTTATTTTTTGTGTCTTCACATATGATAAACCTAGGATCTCTATAGAATTCTCATTATCCAAAATTCCTGATATATCTGGTATCTTTTGGGGGAAGAATTCATCTTCCCCCTCATAAAAAATTATTATTATACATGAAACCAAGCTATTGAAAAGGAAATATGTTTTCCAATAACTCTTAAATGAAAACATGTCTCTCCCACAATCATTCAGAAATATTACAGACTCATAAAATTCTATCAGAAATTCCGGATACACTAGATCCTTTGACTTTGGTTAGGATACAAACAGACTCTCTAAACCATTATATTTTATGTTATACAAAATAATAGAATTATATATACAAAAAACATCATATATACTAACCTCTCTCTATAGATCTTCAATTTTAAAATTTCCTTAACTGGTAAAATTTTCTTTTATGGAGATGTTTTAAACGACATTAAAATATAACAAAACATGAAATGTGGAACGACCCTTATGTAAGGAGGAAAATCTATGTCATGCAGGAGTGTGAAATCCGATGTGGGACATCCATTATGGGGGCCCTGATAGAGGTGTTTGAAGTGACAATTCAACTTCCCAGATTTATCCAACGGTTGATTCAAGCAGGATTTGATCTACCAGTTGAGATGAAAATTGAAGAAGGATTTTGGTTTGTTTCAATATATTGAGGTTTTTAAGGTAAAACATTTTGATTTAAGGAAAAGTGAATCCAAATTTTTTTCTTAAAATAATTGAAAAAAACCAACAATTAAAATTTGATTATGAAAATTATAGGAAAGAC
This sequence comes from Viscum album, assembly GCA_963277665.1. Taxonomy (NCBI): domain Eukaryota; kingdom Viridiplantae; phylum Streptophyta; class Magnoliopsida; order Santalales; family Viscaceae; genus Viscum; species Viscum album. The sequence goes on along the minus strand of OY728152.1, from coordinate 1,927,570,084 downwards.
AGCTTCTAGAATGCTAGAAACATTATCAGTAATGAGGAAAATTATTCTAGAAAAAACATAAGATTATGGAAAATTTAAGTAATGAAATGAATGTTTTTGAAATTGAGAAATTTTAGACAAAGATAATTTTGATTATGAAAAATTTATGTACGAAAAAAAGTATAAATAAGGAAAATATTGATTACAAAAAATTTAGGGTACAAAAAAGTGTCATTACAGAAATTTTTTTTTACAATGTTATTTTAAAACGAAATATTTTTGTTACAAAATATTTTTGTTACGAAAAAATTGGATGATGAAAAAAAAATTTTACAAAAAAATTTGAATACCAAAAATTTGGGTTACATAATCATTTGAATATGATAACATTTGGAAGAAAAAAAAATTCTACGAATAATTAATGTACCCCTATAAAAAAGAGTTTTTTATTATAAGGAGATATATTTCAACAAAAAAGTTAATATGGAAGATTAAATTTTTTTTTTATCATTCCATACTTTTGTTTAATTATTCAAATATATTGGATGATAATGATTTTTTGAAAATATTAGAAATTTGATCTTGTATTCCGATATACTAATGAATGGTATCTCATTATCTTGCATGATCCCTAACAAAGTGATGCAAAAAATCTATTTTTTCATGACAGTGATATGCATGGGTTTTTCATTGGGAAATCACACTAGTGTTATCACACAATATCTGTGTTTTTGTAAAACTCATTCCATTGTATGTGAATGTTTGTTTCATGCACAACCCTTGAGAACAATAACATCCAGCTACTACATATACATCTTTAGCAGTGGAAATTTCTACTGAATTTTTCTTTTTGCATTAACAAGAAACTAATTAATCTCTTAATATATTACATGTTCCTAATGAACTATTGCTTTCCATTCTACATCCACTAAAATCAGTATCCCAAAAACTTTTTAAAAATAAATCATTTCCCAAAGTATAAAAGATTCCAAAATCCATGGTTCCCGTTAAATAGATAAAAATTCTATTCATTGATTTTATATGAGATTCAAAAGGATTTTATTGATATCTTACACATATTCATACTGAAAACATGATTTCTATATGACTTACTGTTACATATAATGAATGTTTTATCATTCCTATAAATAACTTCTGTTCTTCTGGTTTCCTAGCTTCAACAACATTAAGAGAATTTAATGTATCAATTAGAGTGTTTATACTTTTAGTGTCATCATATACATACTTTTTAAGAAGATAATTAATGACCTAATGTTGAGATATATAACTTCCATTTGGTTTTTGAGAATTTTGAAATCCTAGGAAAATTGTTAACTCACCCATTATACACTTTTCACACTCATATTTCATTAGATTCTCAAATTAATTAGTTTAAGATTGACGAGTTAAAACAAATATAAAGTCATCAACATAAATTTTAACAATAAAAACATTTTTCATATAATTACTTATAAAAAGGGATGGATCTTTAGTTCCCTTAGCATAATTGTTTTGTAAAAATAGTCATATAATTTCACCATTCTAGATTCTAGTGGATTGATTATGTCCATATAAATATTTGGTATGTTTGAAAACATGTTCAGGATGTTTTTTTGTCTTCAAAACAGGGAGGTTGTTCAACAAAAACATGCTCTGGAACATATCCATTATAGAAAGAACACTTAACATCCATTTTAAAAAAATATAGAAATTAAATAATGCTCCAAAGGAATGTAAAATACAAATAGAATCATGTCGTGCTACTAGAATATCGGTTCCTTTATATTTTATTCCTTCTTGTGGATTATAGCATTTAGAAACTAATCTCGCTTTATTTATCACTATGATTCCATTTTCATCACACTTATTTTTTAAGACCCATTTTACTCTAATAATAGAAGTTTCCATTGGTCTTTTTACCAAGGTCGATAATTTATTCCTTTCAAATTCATTTAGCTCATCTTGCATGGCTTTAATCTAATCATAATAACCTATAAATTCATCAGTGATTTTTGTACTAATTATGAATGGAATGCTATAAATCCTAATTTATTTCTTAAGGATCTTCTAATACTTGCTGCTTGATTTATATCACCAATTAAACTATCAGTGGGATAATTCTTAAGCAATGATTGATTTGGGTTTTGTAAAACCTGTTCATCAACACATGGTATGAAATATTTTGGGGTAAATGCTTCCGAAATATTTTTTAAACATTTTACTTATCAGAATATTCTTCTATCAAGGGTTGAAATCATATTTTGAAAACAAATCTGAAGACATAGTTTGGGGTTGTTTAAAAACAAAAGTACCAGTTTCACAAAATTTAACACGCATTATTTCTTCACCAGTACACATATTTTTATTACAAACTCTACAATCCTTAGAAGTTTTGTACTAGCCTAGGAAATGTGCTTCATTATATTTGGGTGAAAATTTATGTAGATTATATTTGGTATTCAGAATGAATACTTTACAACAAAATACCTTGAAGTATGGATGGTTGGGTTTTCAACCAATCCATAATCGGTATGGGGATTTGTTAAAAAAAGGCCTGATAAAAACTCAATTTATAGTATGACAAGAAGTATATACAATTTCATCCCAAAAGAGTTTAGCTATAGAATATTAACTCAACATGGTTCTAGTTATCTCTTGAAGAATACAATTTCTTCTTTCAACAACACCATTTTGTTGAGGATTTCTTGGAGTTTATAAGTAATGAGTTATGCCTTTTTTAGTACAGAAAGTTTAAAAATCTAAAATTGAAATTCTCTTCCATGATAACTATGAATAGTTATAAATGGAAGGATTTTCTCATTTTTGTTATTGTATCTAACCATTTTGAAAAAGGAAAAACTTTATATTTATTTTCTAGAAAATAGACAAACTTAAATCTAGTGTAATCATCAAATAAGGAAAATACATAATATTTGACTCCAATGATTCCAGTTTTTGTTGCACTGAAATGATCCATATGCACTAACTATAATTCATTTGAAGTTGAGACTTCACTGATTAATTTAAAACATTATTTATGTTTCATTCCAAATTTACAAGGATCACATATTTTTGAATAATCAAATCTATGCTCCAGTAGATCCTTAACTTGTTTTTTCTTTGAGTGTTCACATAAGTTTATATGGTCACAATATCCAAACCATATATTCCATAACCTAGATTGATCTTCCATTACACTATGGCAAGGTAGATCTTGGCTCCTAAGGTATTCTATATTTCATGTGTATACATTCTCGAGCATGTGGGTAGAAATAATAAACTCTTCCTTGGAATAGTTTACTAAGAATTTTTCATTCCTAAAATTCAAAATGAAACCTTCATCACATAATAGACTTATTCTAATGAGGTTGTTATTTAGACCCTTAACAAATAAAAATTTTCAAATTAATGTTTTTTCATGAATAAAAATTTAACATATACCAATAATTTCACCCTGAGCACAATCCCTAATAGTAATGTTTCCTCCTTTGATCAAGATAATATTTTAAAAGAAATTTTTGTTACCAGTCATATGAAATAAACATCCACTATCAATTGTATATATATTTTTATTGGTACATTATTTGTTTTCCTGAAAATAAAAGTGTTAGACTTTTGGAATCAAAACATTCTTGGTTCCAGAAATTTCAAAAAGTAATATTTTAGGAATTGACATTTTCACAAAAAAAATAAGCATTATGAAAACAGAAAGATAGAGTTTTTTTAAGTTCAATTTTTCTCCCAATGTCCACCATGCTAAAAATTAGTGAATAATGGAGAACATTGGTGAACAAAATAGTCATTACTAAAAACTATTTTATAATGAGTATAACAAAATCCAAAACTCTTTCTTAAAGGTCGAATTTGTGAATACATCATTTCAAAAAATTTCATTTCCTAGGGTAAAATATAAAATCCAATTTCATAAGGAAAATATTTCTGATCTTTGTTTAATAACCAGATTTGTATCCACACGGTTATTTGTTTTAGAACTATAGTTAGCTTATAAAATATTTTTCATAGAAATTACATTTTTAATATCCTTATAAAAATTATTATTCTTTGAATTTACATCCTCATGTTTTTTGTAAATACTTTTAAAACCAAAATATTTCTTATCAATATTTTTAAATATATCTGATACTTCATTTATTAAAATAAATAGTCTAGAATTTTCCATATAATGCTTTTTCTTGAGATTACAATTTTAATTCTACAGAAATTTTTCAAACCTATACACTTGTTCATACGAATGTAATATATTATCATCTAATGAAGAAGATTAATCATCTTATGATTCATAATATTTATCATCAATATATTATTCAATCAATGATACATTAGTGATAGATTCAACATTGTGTTCCTTTTCCATTAGACAATGATTTTAAACAGGTAGTTTGGCTAGTAAACCAAGGTTCTTCTATTCAGAAGATTCATACCCTAAGGATTCATCATATTAGTCACCACCAGTGGGACTCCAAGTGTTATTAGATTTCAAAACATTCTTAGCATTATACTAATATTACTTCTGTCTATTTCTCATAGAATTATTTTCCTTTCAATACTTTTTCTTAAGCATAGGGAAATCTGGACCTATATACCCTGATCTTTTTCAATCATAGCAAGTTACTTATTAGTATTTCTTATATTGTCTATTTTTATTTTTATATATATACTGAATTTCCTTATTTCCATCTATCGTGTTCATCCTTCAAGCAATATTATCTATCTCATTCATATAATGTTCAATTTCACTAGATTTAGATAAAAGAATGAATTTCTTAGACATGGATCTTGTAACCCTTTCAGAATTCTTGGATTTAGTAGTAGTAAAGGATGAACTTCCATTACCATTATTATTCTTATTCATATCATCATATCCTTTTATTATAGACTCATGTTGAATAAGGGTTCCAAAAATTTCATCAAGACTAATTTTAGATACTTTATTATTCCCACTAATGGATTTTCTTTTTGATTCCCACTCATTTGTCTTAATATCAATATTCTTATCAATATAAGCTTCATCATTAAGACATTTCAATTTGTAACATAAAATTTCTTCTATATTCAGTTAGAAGCTTTACAAGAAGAAATTTTAATGTATATATTCCTAGTCATAGAACACAAATAATTATTTCATACCTTGTAATTTAGTTATTATTATGAATTTTCATGGTTGGCTAAGTTTCTGACATCCTTTTCAAGAATTTTGTAATGTCCCATAAGAATTTAAATATATTATACTATAGTATTAATAACAAAAGTCTTAATTCAATCTCTCCAGTATTCATAGTCATTACCAAAAATCATTCTTTTCATTCTATAAGAAAATACATTTCCACAAAATAAACATGTTAATTGATAAGGTTTTTAAATAATGATAAAAATATATATGAAAAACTTAAGCAAAAAAAGTTCAAAAAGAAAATTTAGAACAAGGAAAACATGAGTATGAAAAATTATATGTGAATATAATTAATTCAATGATATGATATGATACCAATTATAGGATCAAAATAATTATGTAAATGCAAAATTACAAGGGGGTGAATTGTATGTTAAAAAAGTTCATTTTTAACAACAAAGAGAACCATTATTATCAATGTTAAAAATGGTTAATTCAAAAATCCTCTTTTAGTTGAACTAAACAAACATCCTAAGTTCCGGAAATATTATTCCAAAAATATAAACATAAGGAATGTTTACATGGAAATGATTAAACCTTAAAGCATATAGAATATTACATATCCAAGTATACAAATGTATAAGAACGTATAAGAAAATTATAATTTTTTCTTTATCAAAATGAAGTGGAAATAAACTTGAAACAAAACATCTAACAAATATGAAATATTTTAACACAAAGAGTAGGGTATCAAAAAACCTTGAATAATGGTCCCTTGATTTATACATTCAAGAAATACTTCCTTACCCACACCATGGTAATTCCTCTATAGAAATTTTATAATCTATATTGTGATCCCTATAAGACCTTAATCATTAATGTAGTTGACACCTCTATATTCTTATTCACGAAAGCCCTCGATTGTACTCAGAATCAATCGGAGTCACACAAATCTTTTTAATCAAGATGTTCAGAACCTCACAAAGCATGAGAGTGTCTCTCTATGAATCACTTCTGTAACATGAAATATCTATATTTATCGAATAGTGATTTTCAAAAATGAGCTCATTCAAATGAGCTCATATTTTAAGGCACTTCTCCAATAGTCGAGTCCCTCCTCAAAAAGTCATGTTTTTCCTTGACTCTCAGAGGGAACAGTACACGTGTCACATAAAAAAAGGATCGATTTAAACAGATTGTAAGACATCATTTCATAATAAGTTTATAAAAAAAATTATGTTTCATAACCAAATCTTGTTTTTGGAGTTTATGGAAAAATAGAATTCAAATTCAAACCGAATAAATATTCGAAGTCTATAAGACATGGTTATTTGGATTCATTGTAACCAAGAAATAGACACATAGATTATGTAGGTTTCATAGTTGAAATTACAAGGAATTCAAAGTCTTAATTCAGTGAAATTTGGAGTATGAATTTGGAGGAATTCAGAGACTGAATTCTGAGGAATTCAGAGTCAGAATCTTGAGGTATTCGGAGTCAGAATTCGGAGGAATTTTCTTTCTTAAATTTGAGGAATTTGGGTTCATAATTATGATGGATTATATTTCAGAATTCTAAGGAATTTAGATTCATAACTATGAGATATTTAGAGCCAGAATTCTGAGGAATTTGGAGTTGGAATTCAGAGGAATTCGGTGTCGGAGTTCTGAGGTATTTGTAGTCGAAATTCTGAAAATGCATACCCCAAATTTTTAATATTTAAATAAACTTTTTTTTAACTCAGAACCCAAATTTCAAATAATTCATCGTCTTTATTTTGATAATTTGTTGTTTGGATTTCAAATAATTTAGAGACGGAATTTCAGAGAATTCAAAATAGGAATTTCAGAGAATTCAGAACATGAATTTTAGAGAATTCAGAACCCGATTTTTAGAGAATTCTATATCCACGGAATTATAATACTCCCAGGATTTTGATATGAATCCAAATTTTTGACTTATGAATAATATTATTTAGATTTAGAGAGGATATAAAAAGAACAATGAAATCATAGGTATGGAAAAAATCTCCTTAGATATGGGACATTTTCCTAATAAACATAATCTTTAGGGAAAAACTATTTTGCTTATGGTAAATTGTTTATGATTTTCAAAATAATGAGGAATGGAGTTTCCATAAGGAAACCTTATTTATTCAACACCACAAACCACATGTACTTTACTTATTTCAGTTTTTTTATTTTTCAAATTTTTATACACTTAATCATGCACCTCCATGTGCATGTGTGAATATAAATATATATATATATATATATATATATATTTCCGATTGTCATGCAAAATATTCTTAAATTGGTAAGAATATATTTTTTAATTTATATTATTTTGAAAATAAAAGTCTAATGTTTGTTTCAGGGTGTATATATCATTATGTATTTATATATATATTTCAATGTATATACATAAAATCCTCTTTCATCACAGACAAAGACATAAATTAATATATATATTATCACTTATCCATATTTTTTTTTCATTTATAATATGATGATTATCTCACATATATATTTACATAAATATTCAATCTATATTTATATATATATAATGTGCATATATAACTTAAATAAAATTTAATAAAACTTTTATATAAAACTAGTCTTAAATTTTTAACAATTATTTATATTTATACATACACGTACATATATGTGTATATACTTTTATATTGTTACCATTAATTTAGGTTTAATATATTCGTATATATATATATTTATATTAATTAACTTTTCTTAATTTTATATACATTTATCCATATATATATATATATATTCATTCCCTTGAAAAAATGTACATATATCTCATATAATGTTATAAATATAATATGTCTAATCTTAAATAAATATTTCTATATAGAATATTATGTATAAAACATAGCTAGAAGAAATTATCTACTTTTAATTTCACAATCCTCATTTAATATTTCATGAGAAATAAATTTCAAATTAGCATTCAATATTTCTTGATAAATGTCTTATGTAAAATATTTTTCTTCGAAAATATATATTAAAAAACACAAAAATATTTACCCAAGCATAAATTATCATCATAAATAAAGTATTAATAATTGTTTGAACCATATGAAATATACATTTATATATAATTTTATTATTTATGAAATTAATAATTAATATTTGAAAACTTGGGGTGTAACATTCTCATCCTTAAATGAATTGTTTAGACACATTTTTGTTGTTATCTATGTTAAAGTTTACTTCCCAATAAATCTAAGATGGGGGTATATATATTTTTAAGATATGATCAATCATATTTAATTTAGAATAATTCAACGACTTTAATCCATGAAATGGATTTCATCTCAAATGGAATTATTCTAAATCCTAGAATGTTTATCAGATTCTCCCTTAGATTATGAAAACTGTAATACTAAAATTCAAGAACATTCCAATAAACAAATCCTCAAAATTCTATTTCAAACATTTATGTTATCCTCAATGTCATAATATCTAATTTTATTTAAACCAATCTACAATTACCATATTTAACAACCCAAGGCCCACACTCCCAGACTTGGTGATAATATAATTTCATATATTTTATTAAATAATAAATAAACTGAAGAATATGTTTCCCTTTTCAAAATATATGATCATTTCAATTTATGTTTGTGAATATTAGGGATAACCTTACAACATATCAGATTTATATAAAAATTTTCTAAATAACAATCTAGATTCACTTGAGATATCATTTTAAAACAAAACCAAACACCTTTTTTACTTATAATGACTCTCAGAAAATAATTTTAAAATCTAGATTAACCACAAAATAGACCACTATGGTGGTAAAAAAAATGGGTTAAATTTATTTATAAATAATTTGGAATAATTCCATCTAAAATATTTCTATTTATATCAATTAAAAATATTTGATATAAAAAAAGTTCAAAAAATGTGTGATAAGGGTTTCAACAAAAAATTTTAAGATAGTATTATTCACAACATTTAAAATAAAAATTACTTTGAAAATCCATTTCATTATTGAATATAATAACTTTTGAAATATGTACTTATATTTCTCTATAATGGTTTAAATGCTTTATTTGAAAATAATTACTTATTGTTAAATGAATTGACTATTGGAAACTATTAAGATATCCATTAGGCCACCAGAAGTATCATCATTAGGAAAACATACCCTTTGTGTCAGAGGCTCACTACAGACACCTCATCATTAAATTTCATTCCCATGTTCCAATTTTTACAATTATTTTTTATGGGGGTTACTTTCTCATTTTATATCAACTAAAAGGTCATATAAAAACTACATAAATTATTTGCTTGTGAAAATAATTTTAAATAAAAAATAGTTGAAATATATATTTCCAAGAAAACACCAAAGTGGTTAGGAGGTACCCATATTTCATAGTTAATACATAATATAATTAATTTATAGTTAATGTATAACTCAGTATACTACTCTTCATAAACATTGTGAAATGTTAATGATAATAATGAAGTATGAGAACGTATATAAACAAGACAAACAACCATATGTATAAAATGAAATATCTTGTTTATAATTATTTCTATAAAATAGACTTCAAAAATGTAAATGAAATTCATTAAATAGAAATTCCATAAAAAAGATTTAAAAAATATAATTGTCTGTCCACTATTATATTTTAAAAAAAAATTGGCATAATTTCCCTAAACACATTTAAATCAACATTTCATTAAAAAAATAAATTCACAAATAATAATTTGATAAATTGGGAGTTTTAAAATAATAAATTCCCATTAGATATGAGTTTTATGAAATGAAAACATAAAATACTTAAAACAAATTCCCACACATTAATAAAAAGAAAATTTTAAATTTAGAATTGTCCCTTTCAATAAGGGTTTTATAAAATAAAATCCTTATAAGAAAATAATAGTGTTTCTTTGTAAAACATTTATTTTAAAATTGATTCACCCTTACCTCATAATTATTACTTCACTCACATAATTTTCCATTTTCAAAACTCCCTCATGCCATAGTAATTTATAAAATATCAATCTCTTACTAATTCTCTATCTATGACTACCAGACTTCATAGGCATTAACAAAGTGGATAAGAAGGGATATTCTTCCTAAATTCACATTTATATATAAAGACTTCCCCTATTCAACTATATTAATATATATATATATATATCATCATCCAATTATTTATCAAATTCATACATGTGGAGAAAGGAATACATACATAAAATCCTTCACAAAATCGTTTTTTCTATTCATGGGGCATGTCTATATATTATTCATCTAATAGTATAACAAAAAATGTTGTTTTTTATTTATAGAATTATTTTTTATTCATTTAATTTAATATCTACCAATTTTTTCTACCTTCTCAAATGGGGTAACAACCCATTGGTTCTACTCAAATCTCACACCATAATTATTTCTTAAATTTTTTGGTTGTTTCCACAGGTAGAGAACCACATATAAATTATATATATATATATATATATATATATATATTGTTACTTAATACACACATCTCATTAACACTTCTTATTTACCATCTTTTTTCAATTAATATTTAAATAATCTATCATGTGCCTCTCATAATGTGTGTGTGTGTATATATATATTATGTATGTCACCTCCCCATATTTTTTATTTTTATTTCATTTTTCTCATATAATTAATATTTCATATATAATTATATAAAAGTTATTTTAAGAGGTATATATATATACTAGTTATATATATATATTAAATATCATATTATAACCCATTTTTCATAGATATAATTGTTAATTTTATTATAAATTAATTACTTAAATATATATAAATGTACACATATGTGTATATATGTATATGGTTATTATATTAGTTTACTATAAATATATATATTCATAAATTTATATCCATTAACATATTTTCTATTTCATAAATATATATATTTTTATTCCCCTAAAATATTTTATATATATCTAAAGTCGTATTTTAAATTATATATATCATATAATATATATATAAATATATATATTAATATATTAATATTACTATACCAAAATAAATTATGTATTTTCAATTTAACCATCATAATTAAATATTCCATGACATTTAATTTCAAATTACTAAAATGTATTTCAAGAAAAATTTAAAATATAAAATATTTTTGATCCTAAAACTACATTTAAAACACAGAAACATATATATATATATGTAAACATAAATTATCATGGTAAATGAAATGTTTATTTTTTAGTTCAATATTCTAAAATATAGTTTTTTGTACAATTAAATTATTTCTCAAATAAATTATATAAATTTTAAAAAATTGTTCATTTCAATCTGACCTACTCCAACTAATCCATTGAATCCTGATATGAAATAGAGCCTTCAAATTTCTATAGACCATAGAATTGGAAATCTCTGATTTCCCTCCACAATGTTTCATTGCTATCGAGTTCTAATTTAGGGGAATCATAATCAATATCCTGTTTTACATCTCATGAATTAACCTGATGGGGATGTCAACCTGGTTCCATATCTATAGAAGAACAATCATAAATACTCATAACCATAATAAAAAGGAATATTCAATAGCTAAAAAAATACCTTATTTCATTTCAACATGAATATCTAAATGATAAAAGAATAACTCATAATTGGGGGTTGAATTAGTTATTTCCTTTTTAAAATTGTTTTACATATGTAAAATTAACACCTAGAAAATGTTATTGTCTTTTCTTTATAGTCATTTAGAATACTAAAATTCATCAATATATGGGAAATTAAATGATTCCCAATTGATATATAAGGTTAATCCTCAGTGTGATGATACAATATAATTCACTATAGTTATATTTGAAATAAAATATGAGCTCATCTATTTTCTTCGCTCAGATATTAAAATATGACAATAAGAGCCACATCAAATTTATTTTATATTTTAAACACAACAAACACTTAGAACTCAAAAATAAAAAATCCATAGTCTCTCACCGAATAAATGTCTGATGATTTTTTATGGTCACATGAATCGATTGATTTTAAACATATAAATTGTGTATTATTTGAAATCTATAAATTTATAAAACATTAGATAAATCCATATTACAATATTCTAGGAAGTTATACATCCAGTTTTTCTTTTTATGATTAGTTTCTTCTTTCAGGAATCAATTTTGGAAACATTATTGAATAATATTACTATATTCTTCTACAAACATCAAATTGTATCGTGAATTGTTTATGATGTTTTAGAATCAAGAATGAATATAATTGAAACATTTAAAATTATTTGAAATGTTATAAAACATTATATTTTATTCATATCTTAGTTTCATCACAATCATTTTGAATCGGATTGTATGATTATTTTAGTTTCCATCAAAAAACAATTTTATGTGATATTAATTTTCATACAAAATCATAATTTCTAACAAAAACATTGTTCAATGAACTTTGTCTGATAGATTATATGTTAGAGTGCCAAACTATGATCATTTCAAAAATAATTATTTATTTGTATTCTATTCAAAATTAAAATAAAAAATAAAATACCTTTTATCAATAGGTTATTCACTTATTTTATAGAAACATTATTTTTCAAAAAGTTTTTTGTCAATGAATAAAAATTCATTTTATAAAAAACAACACAAATTATCTTTAATATACCACTTTTTATTTTGTGAAAAATATAATTAAAAACCTTTTCAACTTATTTTTAAACATTTATTAAAACACATCCATTCTCAAAAGAGAGATTTCTAACATTACACTATTAGAAAAAGTAATGTTTTGAATAATGTATATCCCTTGATGAATACAAATTTTTATATCATTTTATGATAATCTCCCTTTTACTTTTATACTTTACTCACACTATTCATCATTTCCCCATTTCATGAAAACCACAGCTTTATATTCTTTTAATTAATAAAAACAATTCTTTACTTATATTATAAAATGTTTTAAATATACTTCCCCTTTGTAAAAAAATTCAAAGTTACAATGGGGATCATTCTTAAGTGGTTTTGGAAGACTTTGGTAGTGGATAAACATCAAGTTAAAACATTAATTAATGAATTATTTTATTGGGAATTGATTTTGTGATGATATAAAAAATATGGTATTTCATTTAAATATATTCAATAAAAAAATCTAAACATAAATATTTTTTATAAAGTAGAAATTAATATCAATGGGTTTTGATCATGACTGTTAAATATTGTTTTTATATAAACCAATTATAATATGATTTTCACAATGTGTCATAAATTCTGAGAAAACATCAACATTTAAATAATCCAATTGAACATTAATCCAAAAAATCTTTGTAAAATATTGAATAGATAAAATGATTTCTAATTTCTATACACTCAAGGTTTCTGAAGTCTATTACTTATTATATGAACGTAAACAACTTTCTCCAAATAAAAAACTTCCTTTATAAATACATTTTATAACATTGTAATCTCTATCTCAATCATCATCAGGGTGACCAAAAATTATCATTTCAAAACAACTTTAGATATAATATCCCATGTGATTTTATTGCTTTAACATATCTCAGAATTCTTTATTCAACCAATATATGAGAAACATTTTGATCACTACAATATATGGCATTCAATGATCAAACATAAACAATATCAGACCCTAAAGATGGTGGATAATGAAAATATCCTATCAAAATTTCAAATTATTTTTGATTCATTCTTTTTATATATTTATCATTACCTATATTCATGACATATAAAATAGGAGGATAAATATCCTTATATTTTTTCATACCAAATTTCAATAACAATTAACTTGAACAAATTTATTGATATAGGAAAATGTTTTATTAACTTTGTTGATCTTTTATACTATGTAAGGATGTTAATTATCAGAATAATGAAATCTCAAAGATCATATTTATTTCCTCGTAATGTCATTTAATGAAATTTTTTCATCTCTAGAAAAAATTATATCATCAACAAACATAATTATTACCAGGGTTCTTGAGATATATTCATTCATAAAAAAGTTGATAAACATTCCATTATAAATATTTAAAAGCATCAAAAAAATATCTTGGGTTCAATTCAAGAACATAAAGATTGATTTAACCCATACAAGTATTTATTTAATTTACAATCATTTCATTCATAATTATTATGAAAAAATCCACATATTTGTTCAATGTAAAATTATTAACTAATCCCAAAAATAAGGCAAGATTACCCTATATCCATATGATAATCATTATAATTTAATTTTCCAGCCACTACTAGATTCATTATAAGAATTTATAGTCTTGAAATTAGGTAAAATGTTTCTTGAAAATCCATACCTTCCACCCGTGCATATAATTTTCAAGTAAATATTTATTTGTTTTTGGAAAGTTCTCCTTGTTTGATAAACCTATTTCTATTAAAATATATATTTTCCAATATTATTATTTCCATATAGTCAGAGGAATATTTCCCATGATTCATTTTTCAAAATCTTATCCTACTCTTAATTCATTTAACTCAGCCATTCTCAGTGATTTACTTATTCTAAAACTGATTATAGTTCATCCTGTTTCAAAAGTGATCTCTAATTCAACAATCTCAAATTTCTTTTAGTTTGATCTAGGTCATACAGATTCCCATTGAAATTTTATTAATCACATTTTTTAATATCTTATTCCCTTTATAATTTCTTCATCTCACAATTCGTATGATTCTTCATGAACCTATATTTAATCACAATCATCGTCACTTTTTTATACTTTTTTGAAGAAATTAATTTATCTTCCATAATTTCATCATTAAAATTTGTATATAAGGTTTTATTTTCAATAATTTTTACAACATATGGTTCCACCAATATTTTTAAATATTTTTTCCAGCATTTTCAACTACTTATTCATGATAAATATAAAATGAATGTTGCTTCTTTAGTTTTTATCAAATTTTCCTTGATCTGGTTTTTATATTTTTAGAATAAAGGGGATACCAAAAACCATGAAGTATTTCTATGAAGGTTTTTATATAACATTT
Source organism: Viscum album (assembly GCA_963277665.1). Taxonomy (NCBI): domain Eukaryota; kingdom Viridiplantae; phylum Streptophyta; class Magnoliopsida; order Santalales; family Viscaceae; genus Viscum; species Viscum album. Next base: position 1,927,554,960 of record OY728152.1, on the reverse strand, counting down.
TATAAAAATCCATGGTTTATTCTTGTCTCAAAAAACTTATTTTACCATGTTAACAATAGTTAAACTAGATTCTCTCTGAAAAATGTAGAATGTTAACATTTTGAAAATATACCTTTTCCCATTAACACTAAATTATTTTTGTCTTTCGTCACTCAATTTTTTTAGGAGTGTATGGATCAATGTAATGATGTTTAATTAAATCCTTCATAAAATATTATTCAAAGGAATTTCATGTGTATTACTTTCCCTTAATAGTTTTTAAAATCATTATGTAAAAACCCATTTCTCTCTCAACATCCCTTTTGAAGAATCTAAACATTTTTAATACCTCTTCATTGTTCATAATAAACATAATTTTGGTCATACTAGTGAGATAATAAACCAAATTGATAAATTAAAAATGTCCCTTTGAATGTTGATGACTGATAAACCCACAATGATCTGAAGGAATTATTTCAAGAGGACTGGTAGACTAAATCTGAACATTCTTACAACATTTGTTAGCCATTTTAGCCTTTCGACAAGTAATACAAATATTGCATTCTATGTTTTCAATGATTGATAGTTTCATACAAAATAATATTTAGAATGTTTTTTCATAGTTTCCTATCCAAGATTCTGAATTCGGTATAGACACAACATGTTTTTATATTCAACACTCATGTAGTAAGAGTTATAAAATTATAATAGTTGAAATATATTTACACTTGTTCCTTTTCCCCATGTAACAACATTTCAATATTTTTTACTTCTGATTATACAATAATAATTTCTGAATATAGCTTCACTTTCGTCATCACAAATATGACTCTCCATTAGTAAGATGTGTTTGATCCCTTCGAAAAATATAAGTTCCTTATTTTTTAGTTATTGTTGTTATGTATATGGATTTTTTATTTCTATAGTTTTCATAGATCGTTTATTTACCCAAGATATTTATTCTCAATCATGAATCTCAAAATTTTTAAATATTTTTATATTTCTCTTTATGTATGAGGAATAATCTCTATCTAGAATCATTATTGCTTTCATTTATATAGAATTCAAATATACGGAATTGTTAAAGGCCTATTCATAAAATTTATTCTTTCCAGTATCCTTTTCTATTATATCGTATGAAAAATGTCTCAGAAGGATTGCCATAAAGGTTTTTTATGTGTCCCCATTAACCATATATTCCACAAACATCATCTGGAAAATAAAACAGAATTGTCCTTTATTTTTTTTTCAAATCTTGATATTTCACTTTTCTATTATCATGTGGAAATGGAACATTACTTAGTATACTTCCATCAATTATCCAGCAATGTTAAAACCTCATTCTATGAAATGAAATATTATTCCAATTTTTCTATTCTATATTCCCATAAATTTCAAAACACCTATAGGTTATGTTAAATATTTTTTTATATAACATATCTTTATATGTATTATGATTATTATGGTTCATAAAATTTTTCAACATTAGTTACCTCATGTAAAGACCCTGAAATTTCAGGGAATTTTTTTAAATAAATTGAATTTTACGAGTGTCTGGCTTCTGACGACACTTGATTCGGAGGCCCGGTGTGCCTGGAATCAATTTCCGAAGTTTAGCTTGGTTACGTTCAGTGAACGAATGAGCATGTTTTTTTTCTTTTTAACCAGTACTTGGAATTGAAATTCGAGGGAAACGATGAACTCCCAGCGCTGGTAATTGCTTAAGGGTAAATTTACTGCAGTTGTGTATTAAGTGGGTTTGAAGTTATATATAGGGGTTTAATAAAGAGGTATAAAAATTGTTTGTACAATTTTATTCTAGGGAGGTTAATTCCTCCCACGGGTAGTTAAGGGTGGGACCCACAACCACCTAACTACCCAAGGGTGGATGTTAGAGAGGTGGGGCCCACACGAGCCCCAACCATTCAATTTCCCTCTAACTCTTTAAAAACCCCTCTTAAATTTAGGCAGACCCTCCCTATTAATTATTTTCCAACGCGTATAATTAATGAGGATCTACCTCCCCCTTACTTTAATCAATTGTCAACATGTTATTAGATGTGGTGACTTTAATTTTGGTAGTTTCTTTGCATTTGTAATTAAATAATAGGAGGAGCCTGTTATTTAATTTTGGGGAAGAGATTTCGTTGTGTCAAGGAAGATTGTGAGAGATCTTGAGTTTTTGGAATAATGCTGACCTCTAATGAAGAACGACTTCTCCTTCAACGAAGAAAGTCGGTTCCTCGAAGAACGACGACGCGCCACCCATCCTTTTCTCTGTGAAAAGAGAGGATATGCCACTTCCTCCTTGGCGCACTACGACGTCACCTATGATCCCTTTCACTTCGATGACGTCTACCGCGATGCCGACATTCGACATCGATTATTGAGGTAGGGAAAATTTTGATTTTTTCTTTTATGAGAATTATACCCTCGTTCTTGGCCTTTAAATTGTTGGTAGATGATTGGAACCTCTAACGTGGTGGGTGCACGTTAACGAACAAGCCCGAACCCACCTATATTTTGTTCATGATGCGCGGGGTGATTGGTGGCAATGAACGGGACTACAACGGCAAATCAGCGCTTTTGCAGTGGAGCCTGGGTCTTGAGGAAACCACATGCACAATATGAAGCAGAAACGGACCACCATAATGACACCAATAGATCATGGAGTTCTGCGGCAGTGTCGGTCGCCAGTGCGTTGTGGCCAGCGACCGGAGGCAACAGCTGGCCGCCTGGAGGCGACGGTGCCCCGGTGTGCCATCCGTAGAATCCCACCGCGGCATCAGCCACAGCGGTGAGGGCGGAGGATCCCGCAACCACATGGGATCCGGGTTGACCAGCAGCGCCACCCTGGCGCCGCGTCCATGGAAAATGGGGGTCGCTCCCCACGCTCTACCAACTGGCTGAGCCAGCGCAAACCCCCACCCCCCCACCCGGGCATGGGCAGGTCACGCGGATCGGGCCACGCCCATCCAGGCTGGACCCAGACCCGGGTCGGGTCGACCCAGGGGGGTTGGGCAGGGTCGGATCGGGCCCAGACAACCCACTTCGGACCGTTTTTCGGTCTTTTGCCCATAACATGAGCAACGATCCTCCGATCCATGCACCTTCTGTTGCGTAGGAATTCTTGGATCGACAAGGTCATTTAACTATATTATACTTGAGGTTTTGGCAATTTTTGGGTATGGGTGGGTAGGCTTGAATCCGAAACCAACATGGCCCTTGGAGCAGAAACGCTTATAACTTAAGGACCAGACGTCCGATTGATGTGCTATAAACTGGGTTGAATTCCTTTTATTGAGATAATTATTTTGGCATAATTCACATGAGGTTTGGACACAGTTGGAGTATGGTCAGGTTGGTTTTACCTTAAAAACCAACCGGGCCAATAGAATGGAAAAACCAATAACTCTCAGACCGGGCATCTGATTGACGCAACGTCTATCGTGTAGGGTTTCTTTTGACAAGGCAGAACATTGGGATACATCAACTATGGACTTCATGACAGTTGAGGTATCGAATCTCTTGTTCGAGGAGCGGACCCTCCCGAAATCGAGTATGTTATATGCGGGAACACTAGATCTGGCTACGACTGCATCAAATACTGTCCTGGAATCCTCCGTGGGTTCGACAGCGATGACTACCGTAGTAGAATCGCCCATGAGTTCAACGACGATGACTACTGTGTTGTACCTCTTGTACCCCTCGTGGTTTAATTTTCATGATCACAGTCACTCACTTATTTATCTAATCTTGTTTTAAGTGTTTTTGTTTATAGGAAAAAGGTTGCCAAGGAATTGGGCCAAGAAGGACTGAAAGTGGACTCTCTGAGTCTATCGGCCAACCTGTGGATGACCACCGGCCAGCCGGTGGTGCCTGGGCAGAAGGCATCCCCTCTGTCCAGACCACCGGCCAACCGGTGTCCCATCACCGGCCAGCCGGTGGAACCCAGACAGAAGGGACACCTACTATTTCACCACCGGCCAACTGGTTGCCTCCTCACCGGCCAACCAGTGGTTCCTGGGCAAAAGGCCTCTCCATTTTCCAAGCACCGGCCAACCGGTGGATCTGTACCGGTCAGCCGGTGGAGCCAGTCAAACTAGCCGTTGGGCTTTGACCAGACTTGTCCACTTGACTCCCAACGGCTCCGAAGGACTCTCCAACGGCTTCGAAGACCCCCTAAGTCCATTTGAGGGTTCCCCCTCTATAAATAAAGGACTAGGAAGCCCCAGAAATGCACGGAAGCCCACGGGAGCATTTTTCATCATTTGGAAAACCTCCGGCGGATTCCTCCAAGGAACCCCACTTGCTCCAACTCATTTCCACATCCAAGGAGCATCACCATAGAAGCATTGGAGCGCTCTTCATCAACTTCATCAATCCTTTAGCGCCCAAGGATTCTCCTCTTACGGTTTTTCATTATTTATCTTTTTGAGCATCAATTTGGGTTTGTGCCTACAAACCCCCATTTCTTTTATCTTCCTTTTGTTTGTGTTTTCACACCACCTTCAAGGTGTGAAGAGGTTAGTCAAGCCTTCCCTTTAAAAGGCTTGAGTCATAGGTGAGCTAGCCTTCACCTGTAAGAAGGCTACTGGGTTCTTGCTCAACCATTAAAAGCAAGCTGTAATAGGTTCTAGACTACCTTAAAGTCTAGTGGGTTTCTTGCTAAAACCATTAAAAAGCAAGCGGTAGTAAATATCTCAACGTTTGAGTTGGGAGCGGAGACGTAGGCTTTGGTTTAATCCGAACTCCGTTATCAAGTTTTGTGTCTTGCCTCTTTTATTTCCGCTGCACTTTTTACTTTTATTTTAAATTGTTAATTATTTTTTAAAAGGCAATTCACCCCCCTCTTTCCATCACTCTCCGACCCAACAATTGGTATCAGAGGAAAATTTGAGTAATACCCTAACCGGTTTGAAATTCAAGATCCTTTGTGATGGCTTCAACTTCTTTCGCCCCCAAAGGCTATTCTTTGGGTCGTGCTCCATTCTTTGATGGAACCGACTATACCTATTGGAAAACCCGCATGACCACTTTTCTTAGAAGCATTGGTTATCCTATTTATAAAATTGTCATGCATGATTATTCTCTTTCTTCTCCCGATGAATCCAAATGGACTCAAGCCGATATTAAAAATTTCGAGCTTGATGGCAAAGCCATGAACGCTCTTCATTGCGGCCTTGATCGTAATGAATTCAATCGAGTTTCCACATGCACTTCATCTCATGAAATCTGGAAACTATTGGAGGTTACCCATGAGGGGACCAACAATGTCAAGGATACTCGATTGGATATGTACCGTCAAGATTTTGAGTCTTTTATCATGCATCCATCTGAAAATATTACTGAAATGTTTACCCGTTTTACTGACGTTTGAAATGGAAGAAAATCTCTTGGAGATGATGTTTCTGCAGAGATGATGGTCAAGAAGATCCTTTGGATCCTACCAAGCTCATGGGCACCGAAAGTCATGGCAATTCAAGAAGCAAAATACATCAAGAACATGCCGGTCGAAGAGCTCATCGGATCCATCATGACCTACGAGATCACCATGAGGAGGCAAGCTGAAATGGAAGGCAATCTCATCAAAACTCCAAAAAACATCGCCTTCAAAGTCCAAAAAAGAAGAAAGCTCCTCCTCCTCATCTTCTTCCTCTTCAAGCGGCGATTCAGAAATGGAGAATCTTGCCCGCAAAATGCACAAATTCATGAAGAAGCACAAGAAGAAGAAATCCCCCAAGGCTCAACCCAACGAAAAATCCGAGCCCGAGGTAACATGTTACGTGTGTGGCAAGAAAGGCAATTACAAGCCCGATTGTCCACTCAAAAAGAAAAAGGCCAAGCAAATGGAAAAGAAAAAGGCTTTCAAGGCCACATGGAGTGATAGCTCCTCATCCTCCTCCTCCTCAAGTGACAACGGTAAAATATGCCTAATGGAATTTCATGAGGTATCCTCTTCCGACTCCTCATCCTCTAGTTCTTCAAATTCTTTCAATCATTTATCTTATTAGGATCTCCAACATGCTAGAGATAAATTGGAGGAAGGTTTTCACGAACTTTCTTCCAAATTTATTGCTTTAAAAAAGAATATCAAAAAACTCTCTTTCGAAAAGGAACAAATTCTCAAAGAAAAGGAGGAGTTCTCCCTCAAGATCCAAAACCTTCCCGATGTTGATTCTATGGAATCAACAATCAAGGATTTAAGGAAATCCCTAGCTAAGTTCACCGAAGGTGAACATAACCTCTCGAAGCTCCTTGGTTCCCAATGCGTATCTAGAACCACCCAAGGGCTTGGCTATTCCAAGAAAGTTTCCTCTTCCGATGCTACAACTATTTTTGTAAGGGGGAGCTCCCAATATAAATTTTGCAACTATTGTAAAAAACCCGGGCACTCAATTTATGAGTGCGATTGCAAAAATGCCCGGTATGGAAGGCCCAAAACCATTTCCTTTAATTATGAATTTCATAGGAGAAGACCCGCCACTAGACAAGTTTGGATTGAAAAATCCCTTTTAGCGAGTCTCACCGGATCAAAACTTGTCTCGGTTCTAAAATCCTCTCCCCGATGATTTGTTGTTTTTATTTAGGGGGAGTTAGGATCGTTTAAGCCTTTTTGCGTTTTTACTTCAAAACATTCAATTCAAAACATTCATTTCAAAACATTCAATTTCAAAACTTTCAATTCAAAACATTCAATTCAAATCGCAAAAATTTCAATTGGTTTAAAAACTCTATCTTGTTTTTCAACATTTCCCTCAATCAAGTTTTATGCCCCGTGCTATTTTGATAATCACAAAGGGGGAGAAATTCTTGGTTGATTGGGGGAGAAATCTTTCTCTCATGCTTTGCTTTAATTTTCAATTTATCCTTTAAAGCATGCCTTTCATTTTAGTCTTTTACATTGCTTGTTTTGGTGATTGTGATCATCAAAATAGGGGGAGATTGTTGTACCTCATGTACCCCTCGTGGTTTAATTTTCATGATCACAATCACTCACTTATTTATCTAATCTTGTTTTAAGTGTTTTTGTTGATAGGAAAAAGGTTGCCAAGGAATTGGGCCAAGAAGGACTGAAAGTGGACTCTCTGAGTCTACCGTCCAACCGGTGGATGACCACCGGCCAGCCGGTGGTGCCTGGACAGAAGGCATCCCCTCTGTCCAGACCACCAGCCAACCGGTGCCCCATCACCGGCCAGCCGGTGGAACCCAGACAAAAGGGACACCTACTGTCTCACCATCGGCCAATAGGTGGCCTCCTCACCGGCCAGCCAGTGGTGCCTCGACATAAGGCCTCTCCATTTTCCAAGCACCGGCCAACCGGTGGATCTGTACCGGTCAGCCGGTGGAGCCAGTCAAACTAGACGTTGGGCTTTGACCAGACTTCTCCACTTGACTCCCAACGGCTCCGAAGGCCTCTCCAACGGCTCCGAAGACCCCCTAAGGCCATTTTAGGGTTCCCCCTCTATAAATAAAGGACTAGGAAGCCCCGGAAAAGCACGGAAGCCCACGAGAACATTTTTCATCATTTGGAAAACCTCCGGAGGATTCCTCCATGGAACCCCACTTGCTCCTACTCATTTCCACATCCAAGGAGCATCACCGTAGAAGCTTGGGAGCGCTCTTCATCAACTTCATCAATCCATTGGCGCCTAAGGCTTCTTCTCTTACGATTTTTAATTATTTATCTTTTTTAGCATCAATTTGGGTTTGTTCCTACAAACCCCCATTTCTTTTATCTTCCTTTTGTTTGGGTTTTCACACCACCTTCATGGTGTGAAGAGGTTAGTCAATCCTTCCCTTTAAAAGGCTTGAGTCATAGGTGAGCTAGCCTTCACCTGTAAGAAGGCTAGTGGGTTCTTGCTCAACCATTAAAAGCAAGCTGTAATAGGTTATAGACTACCTTAAAGTCTAGTGGGTTTCTTGCTAAAACCATTAAAAAGCAAGCGGTAGTAAATCTCTCAACGGTTGAGTTGGGAGCGGAGAAGTAGGCCTTGGTTTAAGCAGAACTCCGTTATCAAGTTTCTGGTGGCCTCCTCACCGGCCAGCCGGTGGTGCCTGGGCAGAAGGCCTCTCCATTTTCCAAGCACCAGTCAACCGGTGGATCTGTACCGGTCAGCCGGAGGAGCCAGTCAAACTAGCCGTTGGGCTTTGACCAGACTTGTCCACTTGACTCCCAACGGCTCCGAAGGCCTCTCCAACGGCTCCGAAGACCCTCTACGGCCATTTGAGGTTTCCCCCTCTATAAATAAAGGACTAGGAAGCCCCGGAAACGCACGGAAGCCCATGGGAACATTTTGCATCATTTGGCGAACCACCGGCGCATTCCTCCAAGGAACCTCAATTGCTCCAACCCATTTGCACATCCAAGGAGCATCACCATAGAAGCATGGGAGAGCTCTTCATCAACTCCAATCAATCCATTGGTGCCCAAGACTTCTCCACATTACGGTTTTTCTTGTTTTATTATTTTGAGCATCAATTTGGGTTTGTGCCTACAAACCCCTCTTTCTCTCATCCTCTCTTTGTTTGGGTTTTCACACCACCTTCAAGGTGTGAAGAGGTTAGTCAAGCCTTCCCATTAAAAGGCTTGAGTCATAGGTGAGCTAGCCTTCACCTGTAAGAAGGCTAGTGGGTTCTTTCTCAACCATTAAAAGCAAGCTGTAATAGGTTCTAGACTACCTTAATGTCTAGTGGGTTTCTTGTTAAAACCATTAAATAGAAAGCGGTAGTAAATCTCTCAACGGTTGAGTTGGGAGCGGAGACGTAGGCTTTGGTTTAAGCCGAACTCCGTTATCAAGTTTTGTGTCTTTCCTCTTTTATTTCCGCTGCACTTTTAACTTTGTTTTTAAATTGTTAATTATTTTTAAAAGGCAATTCACCCCCCCCCCCCCCTCTTGCCATCACTCTTCGTTCCAACATACTGTGCTTGTATCCTAAGTGGGTCTGGTAGTATTGACCATTGTACTTGTATCCTGTGTGGATCTGGCAGAGTAGCTGGTCTTGTATCCTGTGTGGGTCATACAGCTTAGTAAGTCTTGTATCTGGTGTGGGTCCAATTGCTTAGAAGAATTAGTGACCACATATGATCATCTGTATCTCTATATGAAAGATGTATACCTGTGTGAGCTAAGTCGTGAATTCAATCTTATTATCGATTTGATTGACTTGCTTCCTGTGTGGTCTGGGTTGTGTTCTCCTGTGTGGACTGGGTAGTTCATGGGCTCGAGAGTTGGAGACGGACTGTAATTGATGACTTTGGTATATGTATGGGCATATACATAATTAGAGTCGGTTGATACTTCGTGATTTCAAATTTTCTTGTAGTTTATACTTTGTGGATTCTGAGAGACCTTCGGGGGTCTTAGGGTCTCTACTGAGTATCGTATACTCACCCCTACACGGGCTATACCAGCACTATATTGTGTTGGATGAAGACGAAGGATAGTACTGATCGAGGTGGAGGCCTGTGGAGCGGGATGGTACTCGGAGGTGGACCACATGGCAGGATGTACAGAGATCGGACGGCCGAACCTGAGGAGAGGAGGAGACTATCTATACCCACCCTTCAGGTGGGATTTCCGGAGGACGACTTGGTGTTGATGTTTTACATTACTACTATTGTGCATTCTTTTCAATTGTATTGTACTTTCGCTTGGGTTTGTATATAGTCCCTTTTACTTTTCAATACCTACTTTTGTACTCAAATTTACGGAGTGCTTACTTCACTTGCATACTCTGTTGTGTGTGTTACTTTATAAAGGAAATGGATTCCCTCATTTTTTTTGGTGATTTTCACCTTTGGTTCTAGTCGCTAGCCCCTGGCCTATGTAAGGTGGGCTTGGGGTAGTCACGGCACAGATCCCATGGACGGGTCCTGACAAATTGGTATCAGAGGAGTTTGTTCTACCACAGAACTCCAGACACTGATCATTCCTTTCTGTGAAGCAATAGTGTTTAGAGTATTGAGTGTGGTTTTCAGTCTAGGGAGTCTAGTGTTGGTGCGGTGGCTGACATATCCATACACCAGGACCCTTACCTCTGATTTCCGACTCAGTGCACGAGAACACTGACTGTGTGTGTGGTTCCTTCCAAAAGTATTCTTTGTGATGACTTTGAGTCAGCTCACCAGGTATACTATTTGACCATAGAACACATGTTTCTTTTTTGGATGGCCCCACGAAGGCATCCAGACAGGGTTCCTAGTTACGTGTGGGATGGCAGCCCACCAAGAGACAAGGCCTCGGTGCAGGGCCCCATTACAGTGGAGGCACCAGCAGTACCACTACCCGCAGAGCCACAGATGCTACCAGCCCCAGTGGCGGAGAGTGCACGCCGCCTGAGCACGTTGCACGAGTTTCCGAGGCTTATGCTGCCAAGGATCCACAGAGAGACAAATGCTCAGGAAGTCGAGGATTGGATAGAGGCTATCATCAGAGTTTTCAGATTTGTAGGTACACCAGCAGACCTTATGGTGGTCCTTGTCATGAGCCTCATGCACACAGCAGTAGGTAGATGGTGGAGCCTGATGCCTCAGGTGCATGACGAGGCATCTCTACATTGGAAGAACTTCGAGAGAGTCTTTCGTTCAGAGTTTTTTCCAGCCACCCTCCATGTGGGGCACATCCAGAAGTTACAATAGTTGCGAAAGGGAATCATGTCAGTAGCCCAGTACTCGGTGAGATTTACCGACCTCCCGCGCTACTCCACGGACATGGTACAAGACCCATTCTTCATGGCCCGGACCTCTAAGCAGGGACTGAGGGATGAGATCAAAGCTTCGACAATTACCCTCAGCATCTCGATGCAGGCATGGGTGCTGGAGCGATCCCTTTTAGTGGAGAGCTTTCTCGTCGAGCAGCCACTAGCTGCGAGACCCACCGTAGGACGACACAGAGCGGATTCTTCTACAGCCGGCAGTCAACAGATATTGTAGGGGTCCAAGCGGGCCAGACCGTCATGTGGGTGAACTCAGGATATAGGTTCATTTGTGTGGGGAACACAGCCCAGAGCCTGCCTTACAAGGAGAAGATAGTGCTATTCATGCGGCGGGCAGGGACATGTGACTCGTGACTGCCATACCCGCCATGTAGGTGAGTAGCAGACAGTTGAGTGACCTCCCAGGTAGAGGTAGAGGTTCGATGGTGGCGGTCTACAGTGAGTAGGCGGATAAGGTAGAGGAGTTTTCCATGCAGCAGGTGGTGGAAGACGATTTGAGGCTCTACAACCACCACCCCCAGGAGGTCCACCCCAACCATAGGGAGCAGGCGGGAAGAGACAAGCTTAGCTCCAGGCAGCAGAGGCATATGACAACATTGCACCTGAGATGATTCGATATACTATCTATGTCAACTCCATACTTTCTGCAGTTCTTATAGACACATGTGCTAGTCATTCTTTTATTACCGCTGCCCTTGTTCAGAGCTCGAAGATTCCGACAGAGTTTTTGGCTCGATCCTTATGGCTAGAGACTCATATAGAAGCAGAATCGAAGATTACTCACTTGTGTTGGCTGTGTGAGCTTACTCTAGGAGGCAAGAGCTTCGGTTGTGATCTTTTTGTAGTGGCGTTGAGGCCTTACAACATCATCTTAGGTATAGATTCGTTATCTACTGTCCATACCCAGATCGACTTTATTAGGTGCAAAGTGCGGTGTGTCTGTATGGATGGGACTAGGTTCACCTTCACCTGCGAGAAGGGAAACTTCGCAGCACAGGATGGACTTACACAGAGGAGAGGGCAGCCGATCACACATCAGTTGGCTAGTCTCATCCTTAGTGTAGTTGTCATGTGGAGTCCAGGTTTGCCTATTGTGGTGGATCAGTATGCGGGAGTTTTTCCTAATAATGTCCTAGGACTACCTCCTCGCAGGGAGGTAGACTTCTACATAGAGTTTTACCCAGGGACATCACCGATAACTACTCCGGTATATCGTATCGCTCCCGCTGAGCTTCGCGAGCTGCGGGTATAGATGGAGGACATACAGGGGAAAAGTTTCATCTGACCTAGAGTTTCACCCTAGGCTTCTCCGATTCTATTCACCAAGAAGGTGGATGGTATCTTTTGGGTGTGTGTCGACTATCGTAGCCTGAACCAGGTGACCGTGAGGAACAAGTACCCTCTTCAGAGGATTGACGATCTCTTCGATCAGCTCAAGGGAGAATGATGGTTTTCAAATATAGAACTCAGGTCAGGCTATCATCAGCTCCGAGTTCGGGATGAGGATGTGCAGAAGACGACCTTAGGTGTCGGTATGGCCACTATGAGTTCTTGGTCATGCCATTTGGTCTGACCAATTCTTAGTAGTGTTCATGAGTCTCATGGATAGGATCTTCCAGCCCTACCTCGATAAGTTTGTCGTAGTCTTCATTGACGACCTACTGATTTACTCGAACACTGAGGAGGAGCACGCCTACCAATTACAGTTTGTACTGGATACACTCCGAGATCACCACCTTTATGTTAATCTCTCAAAGTTCTATTTCTAGCTTCTAGAGGTTCACTTATTGGGGTATGTCATCTCAGAGGCGGGTGTTGCAGTGGATCCCACGAAGATCGAGGTAGTAATTGCTTGGGAGCCACCCAGGAGCGTGACAAAGGTGTGGAGTTTCCTAGGTCTGGCTGGGTACTATCAAAGATTTGTGCCAGTCTTCTCCAGAGTTTCTGCACCGCTTTCAGATTTGATGAATAAGGGGAAACCCTTCGTGTGGTCAGATATGTGTCAGCTGAGCTTTCAGGAGATGAGGCAGACATTGACTAGTGCGCCCATCTTGAGGCTACCGGAGGAGGGTGTAGGTACGTTGTTTACTACAACGCATTAGGGAATGGACTCAGGTGTGTTCTAATGTAAGAGAAAGCAGTGATTTTGTACGGTTCATGACAGTTGAGGGAGTACGAGTAGAAATGCGCTAACCATGTCCTGGAGTTACCAGCAGTGGTTTTTTCCCTGAAGATTTAGTGACACTATCTGATGGGTGAGTGCTTTACAGTATACTCTGACCACCAGAGTCTCAGGTACATTTTCTAGCAGAAGGACCTGATCCTAAGATAGTGACAATTGATCGAGTTCCTCTAGGATTTGGACTTTGAGATTGTCTATACTCCTAGGAAGGGAAAAGTTGTGGCTGATGCTCTCAACATGAGATCAGGCATTCAGCTACTTGGAGAGGTGACAGAGCTGTTAGCAGATTTGTAGATTTCCTTCATGGATAGTGATGTGGCAGCCTATCTACAGTCCCTCACAATTTCTCCTCCACTTCTTCAGCGGGTCAGAGTGGCACAGTGTGGGGATGTTGACTATGAGGTGCGACGTGCTCAGATATCCTCAGCGCTGGCACTCGATGGATTTTCTGAAGGTGGGGAGAACGTCATCCTCTTCAGGGGATGTACCATGGTACCAGTTACACTACATGATGAGGTTTTGAGGGAGTTCCACACTACCCCTCTAGCGGTACGTCCAGGAGTAGAAAATATGAATCAGGACCTCAGACGATGGCACTGGTGGCCGGGTATCAAGATGTTTGTAGAAGAGTTCGTTTCTCGATGTCTCACTTGTTAGAAAGTGAAGGCAGAGCACCAGTTACCTATAGGCCTGGTACAACCCTCAGAGGTTCCGGAGTTGAAGTGGAACGAGATATCTATGGATTTCGTGATGGGGCTTCCACGTACTTCCAGAGGGAACGACTTTAGATGGGTGATTTTTGACCGACTGACCAAGTCGGCCCACTCCCTACTGATCAGGGAGCAGGGCTCAGTAGAGAGCTTGGGATGCCTCTATGCCCAAGAGATCGTATGGCTTCATGGTGTGCCATCATCTATCATCTACAATCGAGATGGTCTCTTTACATCCCGGCTTTGGAGGGGGTTATAGGGGGATTTGGGGTTACTATTATGCCTAAGCACTGCCTTTCACCCGCAGACGGATGGCCAGACAGAGAGGACCATTCAGACACTCGAGGACATGCTCAGTGCATGTGTCCTTTATTTAGTCGCAGCTGGGAGGATCACCTACCCTTGGTGGATATTGCGTACAATAATATCTACAACTCCACCATCTTGATGGCACCATACGAGGCACTGTATGACCAACCATGCAGATCACCTCTGTGCTGGACTGTCCCGGGGGAGTCAGCACTCGTAGGACTAGAGATGGTTCTGGCTATGACGGAGAAGATGCAGATCATCCAGGAGAGGATGAGGACTGCACAGAGCAGACATAAGTCCTATTCTGATAGGAGGCAGAGACCACTAGATTTCGAGGATAGTGACCACATTTTCTTACGAGTCTCTCCTCGAGGTGGATTATGGACATTTGGAGGGGGCGTCAAGTTATCTCCACGATTCATCGGGCTTATTCAGGTCCTCATCAGAGTAGGTGAGTTGGCTTACCGCATGGCCCTTCCACCTCAGTGGCACCGGGTGCACGATGTCTTCCACGTATCTCAGATGAGAAGATATGTGCACGACCCGACACATATCATCGACCACGGGGAGCTGGACATCAATGACAGGGTGACATTTGCGGGGGTCCCGGTGGAGATTGAGGATTGATAGGAGAGGGTCCTATGTGGGTGGTCAATTTCTTTTGTGTGCATTCGTTGGCAGCATGGTAACCTCCAGGAGAGAACATGAGAGCGGGATGCTCAGATAAATGCTCAGTACCCTCATTTGTTTCCATAGTTTATGTTATAGCTTTACGGGGATGTAAAGCCCTGAGGTGGGAGTAATGTAAATATCCTTAATTTTCAAAGAATTTTTCTTAAATACATTGAATTTTTCAAGTCTGTGGCTTCTCATGACACTTGATTCTGAGGCCCGGTGTGCCCAGAATCAATTTCTGAAGTTTAGCTCGGGTACGTTTAGTGAACGAAAGAGCGTGTTTTTATATCTTTTGAACAGTTGCTTGGAATTGAAATCTGAGGGCATCGATGAACTCGCAACACTAGTAATTTCTTAAGGGGACATTTACTACAGTTGTGTTTTAAGTGGGATTGAAGTTATATTTTTAGGTTTTAATTAAGAGGTAAATAAAATTATATGTAAAAGTTTATTGTAGGGAGGTTAATTCCTCCCATGGGCAGTTAAGGGTGGGACCCACAACCACTTAACTACCGAAGGGTGGATGTTAGAGAGGTGGGGCCACATGAGCCCCAACTATTCAATTTACCTCTAACCCTTTAAAACCCCCTATTAAATTTAGGAAAACCCTCTCTTTTAATTATTTACCCATGCGTATAATTAATGGGGATCTACCTCTCCCTTCCTTTAATCAATTGTCAACACGTTATTAAATGTGCTGATTTGAATTTTGGGAGTTTATTTGCATGTGTAATTAAATAATAAAAGAAGGTTATTATTTAATTTTGGGGAAGAGATTTCATTTTGTGAAGGAAGATCGGGAGAGATCATGAGTTTTTGGAAGAACGCCGACCTCCGACGAAGAACAACATCTCTTTTGACGAAGAATGCCGGTTCCTCGAAGAAAGACGACATGCCACCCATCATTTTCTCTTCGACAAGAGTGGAGATGCCGCTTCATCCGCGACGCACTCTGACATCGCCTACGATCCCTTTCCCCGCGACGCCGTCTACCGCGACTCCGATGTTCTACATCGATTGTTGAGGTAGGGGAAAATTTCTTTTTTTTTTCTTTTATGAGAATTATAACCTCGTTCTTGGAATTTAAATTGTTGGGTGATGATTGGAACCTCTAACATGGTGGGTGCGGGTTAAAGAACAATCCAAAACCCACCTCTATTTTGTTCTTGATGTGTAGGGTGAATGGCGGCGATGAAAGGGACTGCAACGGAAAATCGGAGCCTTCGCAGTAGAGATCGGGTCCTGAGGTGATCGCATGCACAGTCAGAAGCAAAAACGGACCACCTGAATGACTCCGGTGGCCGACAGAGTACCGCGTTGGTGCGGGTCGCCGGCGCGGCTGCACCCGTGCACGCCACCAACTGAAGCCTACTACGACATCGGTCGCAGCAGCGAGGGCGGAGGATCCCACAATCGAGCGGGATTCGGGTTGACCAGCGTAGCTACAATGGCACTGCGTCCACAGAAAACGGGGGCTACACCCCCCGCTCAGCCTATTGGCCATGCCAGCGCAAACCCCTTCCCCCCCTAGACGGGCCGACCCATGGGTGTTGGGCCGGGTTGGATGGCGCCAAGACGCCCCCACTTCGGACCATTTTTCAGTCTTTTTCATATAACATGAGCTACGGACCTCCAATAGACGCACCGTCAGTTGCGTAGGAATTATTGGACTGAGACAGTCATTTTAGTATACTATACTTGTGGTTTCGGAAACATTTGGGTATGGCCAGGTTGGTTCGAATTCGAAACCAACCGGGCCCTTGGAGCGAAAATGCTTATAACTTAAGGATCGGACGTCCGATTGACGTGTCGTCAGCTACATTGAATTCCTTTTTTTGAGATGATTATTTTTATATACTCCACTTGATGATTGGATGAAACTAGTGTATGGTCAGGTTGGTTTTATCTTAAAAACCAACGAGGCCCCTGGAATGGAAAAGCCAATAACTGTCAGACCGGATGTCGGATTGACGCACCCTCTGTCGCGTAGGGTTTCTTTTGATGAGGCCGAACATTGGGATACATCAAATCTGGACTTCATGATAGATGATGTAACATATATCTTGCTCGAGGAGCTGACCCTCTAGGAATCGGGCATGCTGTGTGAGGGAACCCTAGAGCTGGTTGCGACTGCATCGATTACTGTTCTGGAATCCTCCGTGGGTTCGACAGTGACGACTACCATACTGGAATCCTCCATGGGTTCGATGGCGATGAACATTGTTCATGTATCCTATGTGGGTCCAGCAATATTGACCTCCGTACTTGTATCATGTGTTGGTCTGGCAGAGTAGCTGGTCTTGTATCCTATGTGGGTCTGACACCTTAGCTTGTCTTATATCCTGTGTGGGTCTGACAGCTTAGATGAACAAGTGACTACATTTGATCATCTCTATCGCTATATGAAAGATGTATACCTGTGTGAGCTGAGTCTTGACTTCAATCTTATCATCGATGTGATTGACTTGCTTCCTGTGTGGACTGGGTTGGGTTCTACTGCGTGGAATAGGTTGTGCTTGGGCTTGAGAGTTGGATACAGACTGTAGTTGATGACTTAGGTATATGTATGGGCATATACCTAAGTAGAGTCGATTGATACTTCGTGATTGTACCTTTCCTTGTATTTTATTCTTCATGGATTATGAGAGACCATCGGGGGTCTCGGG
The DNA here is from genome assembly GCA_963277665.1 of Viscum album. NCBI lineage: Eukaryota > Viridiplantae > Streptophyta > Magnoliopsida > Santalales > Viscaceae > Viscum > Viscum album. The sequence goes on along the minus strand of OY728152.1, from coordinate 1,927,537,717 downwards.
GTCCCTATTGAGTATCGTATACTCACCCCTGCACGGGCTATGCCCACAATACGTTGTGTTGGATGCTGACGACAGACAACACTTGTCAAGGTGGATGCCTGTGGAGCTAGACAGTACCTAGAGGTGGACCACTTGGCAGGATGTACATGGAGCGGACGGTCAGTCCCGAGGAGCTGAGGAGACTATCTATATCCCACCATTCAGGTGGGATTTCCATAGGACGACTCGGTGTTGCTGTTTTACTTTACTGCGGCTGTAATTTCTTTTCAATTGTACTGTACTTTCCGTTTGGTCTGTATACTGACCCTTTTAGTTTTCTGCACCTACTTTTGTACTCAGATTTACTTAATACTTACTACACTTGCATACTCTGTTGTGTGTGTTACATTATAAAGGCAATGGCTTCACACTTTTTTGTTTTGGATTTTCTCCTTTGGTGCTAGTCGCCAGCCCCTGGCCTATGGAAGGCGAGCTTGGGGTAGTCATGGCACGTGCCCTGAGGATGGGTCGTGATACCGCTAGGGATGTGGAATGTTTATTATTGGTGCATTTTTAATCTCTTAAATATTTGATGGCTATTTAACATCATTTATAAACCCTGGTATCCTAAAAAAATTTAACATATGCATGGGTAGAAATTTAAGATAAATTATTAAAGTTAATGGGCTATTTTTTCACACAGCTTTTGATGTGTGCTTTCTCAAACATTTTTATTATCTAATGTTGTACTTCTGAAGCATGGTTGAAATCTTTATTCATCTATATTATTGTACATTCAGGCTCAATAAATTTTTACCAATTCCATAACTGTTCACATCTTATCATATAGTAAATTTTCATTTCCATAATAAAAATTAACCAATTTTTATTCATTTTTTCTCTTCTTGACATTTAAATTATTTTCAAGACATGAATATAGTTTTTGTTCTCAGATGATATTATCTATGTTCTTATTCATATCCTTCTTTTTCATTATTATCTAAAGAATATTTTTTTTCTAAATATTTTCAATGAACATTCATAACTCTTTCTAACATTAATATTTATACAAAATATTTTTAGTTAGGTTAGATTCATATTTCTTACATATTATAATTATGTTGTTTCTAAGGAACTTCTTATTATATTTAATACATTAATTTTAATCCTTATAGACATTGTTCAACATATTCATCATTTTTTTTCATTAGAATAATCTTGATATTCTCTAAATTTATTATTTAGGAAATGAATAGAAATATTTCAAATTCCTCCATAGTTAAAAAATTTTAGGGGATGTTTTCCCCCAAACATTCCTCATCCTAGTCAATAATTCATTAAGAAATGAGACAATATTTTCTCATTCAACCCATTATCTGCTTTATATTCAGAATTATACAGATCAATATATTCAATATCTTGATTCTTCAACTTTCGCATAGATTCAAATGTCATTTAATCTTTGATAATATTTTTGATGGTTTGATTTTTTTAAGATTTCATCAGCAATAATAATGTTATATAATTTTTCAAGAGATAAATTTTATTATCTCTTAAATGATAGATTTTTTTTTGAAAATAATCTAAAAAATTTCCCACGAGTATCTTAAAAATTGCATAATCTTACATGAAATCAAAAAAACCACGTATATGAAAATAAAATACCTTTAATATTGTTAAGTATTCAGAATATGTTTATTCTTCGACCATCCGGATATCTTCAAACATGCACTAACATATTTGTATCTTTTCATCCTTCACTTTAGAAAACATTTAAGGATAAATTCAATTTTTTATAAATATTAAGTAGATATTTTGAGTCCCATCTCCTTCATAATTTGTTTTAAATAAATTCATTAGAATTTTCATTTTAGATTTTCCAATTGTTTTAATTTTAATTTTTTCTGAAATTTTCATAAGAGAATATTTCAAAAGAGGTGGAAAACCCAATACCTCATCACCAATAAAATTAAGGCCACGATATAAGAAAAATAATAATCATGTTTTCCAATCATGATATTTTTCCATAATATTTAACAATCCCTCAGTTCTTGAAGGAATTGATATTTTTCATGTTATAAATATAATAGTTGAACCATACTCTGGAAAAATTTATTATAACAATGGATTGAATAACAACTAAGAGTTGGGGGGGGGTTGAATCAGCTATTTACTTTTTCATAATTTCATACTTTTGGAATGATATCTCTTATAACATTATATATATTCTTCCTTATCCATTTTTTAGTAAACAAATATTTGTTAAAATATTAGAATTTAAAAAATGGATATAATATTTAAAAGTATTTGCCTCAGTCTAAGAACCTATATTATATGAAATGATACTCCCATTAGTATATATAAATTAACTAATATGAATAAATGAGTACAAATTGGGTTATATCACATTGGAAACCTCATATATCACAATAGTTATTATTATATCTACCCTCATTAGTGTATAAATATTCTCTTACAAACATTGAGAAACAATGAAATTGAAATGTAGTATCTTTATTCCCTATAAATTCTTGTTCAGAGACTGAGTACAATTTACATACTTTTGATTGTCTTAGTTTATTGAAACCAATGTTATAAAAATAGTTTTCTTCACACTCACTGAATCATTCATGTTACAAAACATTATGATATTAAATTTTATCAAAAATTAAATTCTCATAGAACTAATAAAAAAATTAGTCTAATATCCTCAGTCTAGTAATAAAATAATCTATAATCTAACGTTCTAACATAATGATCTATTTGAAAACAGTTTATGACACAATAAATTCATAACTTTATCTTTTTTTCACTATAAATAAAAATTAGTGAAATATATTGTGTAATTTTATTTATAGGTTATCTATATAAAAAAATAAAAGTAAATAAATTATCTTTCCAAAAAACTCAAATTTTAAAAAACAAATCCAAATTTCATATTTTTTTCATATTTATTCTGACTATTTCCAAGGTCTTCCCATCTTTTTTATGTCCTCCCAGACTTCTTGAATTCTCTATAATTAATGTAATCAATTTTTGAATTTTTTAGAATTCAACATGAATTATAATATGACATATTTTCATTCAAAATAATCATCGGATGGAATGGTACTTCAAAATTCCATAACATCAACCATAACATTTAATAAAAATTATTCTCTAAAAAATTCATAAAACATCTTGTTTGGAAAACCTCACATGTCATAGTCTCATTATCTTGATCAAAATTAATTAACTGAAATTATTTCACATGATCTACAAAAAACCAATAGTTGATTACTCTATTTAAGGATTCTAGGCAACTAAAAATGTTTAATACATTTTAAAATCTTATACAAAACATAAAACATGTAATTAGAATCTAAAAAACTCATGTATGTCTAAATTTTTTATCCTCATTCTATGTTTGATCATACTATTATTATTCATTCAAGTTTCATCATGTTAAATCAGATTGAACAATTCATCTATTGAATTATTAGTGTTAAATTCTTCTCTGATGAATAGGTTTCCAAAGCTAATTTCATGTATCAGTCTCATCAAATCATGTAATGAATCTTCTAGATCATTCATAATTTGAAAAATTCATGATACCATAAATCAAAAAACATCATTCCATATAAAATAATATATGTATTATGATCTATGTATAATTTTTTTATTATTAAAAACCATTATTATAAATTGACAATCATTCTCATAACTGATCTTTTTTTTTTGATAGAAATCTAATACATTACTATCAATTATCAAATTCTTCATCGGATCAAATTTGAGGCCGAATAAAATTCCAAATTCCTCATATTTTTTAAGGGTAATTATTATCTCTTAGTTATTTCATTATTCATATATTCAAATCTGAATCAATGAGACTAGTAAAATTAGGTTCACATTTTCAACAACAAAATAACTCAGAACACATAAACCATGAATATAGACATTTAAAAAAAATGAAACATTTGATAATTTTCTTCTGATTAAGTGATTTTATTTATCACCTTCCAATGAAACACATCTTATCATCTACATAAAATTTCATCAAACACCCAAAAAATAAAACATCCAGTCATCTTAGAACTATTTCATATGGTTCATTGTGTTCTAATATGCTACATCTAGAGTGTTTTAATTTTCGAAATTCCTAATGATTGAATTTATCCTTTATTCCAAAAACTCCAAATTATATCACGGCTTATTAATTAGTTTTTCTAACTTGAAGGAACCAAAAATAATTATATGAATTCCATTTTAATGTTTAATATCTCTCAAAATTTTCAATTCAAAAACCATATGAAATTTTCAAAATACAATTTTTATAAAATTTCTAAATTTCAATGAAATACTTTTTATGGTGATATTTATCTTCATAAAACCTCTTAATTTATAACAAAAACATCATTAGATGAGCTCTGTTCAATATATATCCTGATGGAGCATCCTGGTAGAAACCTTGTCGAAAAACATTCTTTATACAGATTCATAAAAACTGCATAATAAATAATTTACACCTTTTAACAAAAAATTATTCAACATTTTTATGAAAATATTATTTTCCAAAAAGATAGTCTCTAAAAAACATTTTTAAATCAAATAATAAAAATATACCATAATAAACTATTTTTATCTATCTACCCAAATTCAATTATAAGGTATTAAAAAACATGATTCATGATCCTTTCATATGTATCTAACCAATAAGTGGCCACAACCTAAATATTACATCAATGAGAATTGAAGGTATGAATGTTAGATCATAGGTGTCCATAAAATCACATATACTGGAAAGTAGTCCTAGATTACAATATGTATTTCGCCTAATTTATCCTCCTTTCCAACTAACCCATGCATCATTACCAATTCCTTACTCTAAACTCCATCCTATTCCTCGACCATATCCATTGATACAACTTTTTCATGAACCAATACCTCCAAAGGTACCCTATATAGCCTTCCTAAATATGATGATAAATAATTAAACCCAAATCCATCCTTAATAGTCCAAAATATAGTGATTATTAGTAAATGTATGTAAATAAAACACATGGGAGGTATTACCCTCTATAATGGTTAAGAAACATGATATACGAAGGTTAAAATTCCAATCAGAATCATGTATAAAACAAAATAATTTTCAATTATTGTAATTTCATACATAATTTTATTTGAAATCTTTATGTACTTAAATTTTGTCTTTGTATTGACAAATAACTCTAACATCTCCTTATAGTTGATTAACAACTCCAATGGGCAAGTAATGTTTATCCTAATCACCAAATTGTTCCCACTATCCTAAAGAATATTATATATATATATATATAAATTATGAGAATAAATAGAATACTCAATAGGAAGATCATTAAATAATATACTGAAAACGTGTAATAATCATACTAAATCCAAGCAATTAAGAAAATTAAACTAACCAGTCAAGAAACAAGATAAAACAAGTTTAATGTCTTCACCTTGGATCACTAAAATAATAGTTCATAATAGTAAACCATTAAATAAAAAAATTATATATATACATGTATATCACATGTCTTCATCAATAATAGTTTTTTACTCTTATACCCTAATTCCACAAATCTCATGCTTATCCCTTCCATATGTAAGTAATATTTGATGTGATTTAAGCCATGACCGTACCATATTTTGTCATGTGCAAGGCCCAGTATATATATTTTATAATCAATCAATATATACATCTCATCATTATGTTCATATCATTTGTAACCAATTACAAGACTATATGACACTACATCCAGTGGAAATGCATTATATATAAATCTATCACTACCCATGAATATAAATCTATAGGAAGATGGATGTTCCATGACAAGATACAAGTACGACCAATAAATCAACCCATTATAGATTAAAAATTTGTTTATATTATAATGGGTGGTAAATACAAATGATTTTTTATTTATTTCCTTTAAAATATACTGCAAATATCCAACACCTTTATTTAGACAAAACTCTTAGTATAAAAGAATTTTTTATACTATTGTATTATTATTATTTATTGTGATATTATCCCCTTTCCATTAGGATGGTGGGTATTAATATGACTAATTATTTTAAAAAATTTATTATGTGTACATTTATAGATTTAAATCAATGGATATAAATTGAAAAAGAATTTTAATGTAGAGAAATATATTTTTTCATAAAAAATTTTTGTGCACAAAATGAATTTTTATCTAAAAAAAATTAATTTATCTATATTGATATTTTAAGGAACATTATACATTATATATTCAAATAATGTTTAAATTTTAATTTAATGGTTTTTATTAGTAATGGGATAAGAATAAATCTTTTTGTATGTTTAAAATACATTTTCCTTAAAAAAAACTTCATTGCATTTTAGATTCTTTTTTAAAAATAGATTTTTTATACTTATTGAAATTTAACAATAAAAATGGATACATGATTTGCAATTATTATATCTAGAATTTGTAAATAGGTTTAAATTATTTTTCGTTATTCTAAATAGTAATCATGGAATATATGTGTTACATCGATATGAGTAAATCAAGAAATTAGTGATAACAATAATCAGATAAGGATTTAAAAATAAATATAAGATCTTTCATATTTTTATTTTATGAGTTCATTTTGACCGCCTTCATCTAATTACTATGATATGGAATCATTGTCCAAAAAATTATTGATATTGATCTAAATATTGTTTTCGTTAATGAATTAATCGAACATGTAACTCCTCTTTTTAGAAAAATCTAATAAAATTTCATAGGTATAAGAAGATTATATGATTATCTATAAATTAATATTTTAAATTTTAATGAAATTATTATGGTGGTAATTTAGTTAATGAAGAAGTTATAAACTTAAATACTTATGCAACGATGACACAATAATTGATCAATAAAAAAATAAAATTTAATAAATATTAAAAGTAATAGAATATTAATGAATAATTTTTTTCTAGAAATATTTTATAGAAATATAAATTTTTATTGAGGTGTTAAATTTTTTAATTCTAATTACATTTTAATCTTGTAATCTCTTAAGAAACATTAATAAAATATTTCTTGAAAATGAAATTAATTGTATATTATATTATATAATATTTAATTAAATCCATTAAAATATATAATAATATTATATATGGATAATTTAATGGGATATGTCCAAGAATATCTTCATTTTTTACACTAATTGATGTCTACCCTTTTATTTTAACATTCTTGGCCACAAAATAGTGAGATACATTCATATCATATTAATCATCAAAATGGTTAATGGGTGTTAAACCAAAGATTTAAGGGTTAAAAATTATAAAAATTTATATAAAATTTCTTTTATGAATTTATTTATTTTCATCATTTTAATATATTAGAAATATATTTATTTTTTTTAACATAAACATGGAAATTAATTTATATTAATTTGAAAATAAATGTAATTCTAATGTTGACCCTCACCTCATTTATAAATGAGAACATTCACTTCATCCTTATTAAAATGTGTTGAGAGATATATATCATATAATCAGTATCCTAATACAATGTTTAGATACCTCTACACAATAGATAGTTTCTATATTGATCTTAATACAATACATTCTATGATTTTATTATAAGCTGAAGTTGGTTTCTCAATAAAGTTGAATAACTAATAACCGAGTACTTTCAATTTTAATTATTATTCAATATTCTGTAAACATATTACATACAGAATTGAATTTATAATCTAGTATTATAAATATATTTATATATTATTATGATTATGGAACAACCATTTCCTACCATCTTTTCATTAATTGGGGATTTAAAGTATCGCTTGTGTGGATGGGTGAACTACCGCATCCTTGTAGTGATATGATTTATTTTCATTCCCCATCATTCAAGGTTGTTTATAATTATTTATTTCATAATTATAAGTTATATTTATGGTTTAATATTGAATCTATAATTATGATATATTATTTATTTTCATTAATTCATTTTGATAGAAAATGAAAATAGTGTTCATGTGTACATATGGAGTATAATATCTATGAAAAGTGTAATTCAGTTTCATATCATAAAATTTAATGGATGATTGTAAATGTCTATATAATGAATATGTTTCTTATTTTTATTATATTTAAAATTATTTATATTATGGAATCATTATAAAATTTCAATGAATATAACTTCTGAAATAACCTCTCAAAAAAATGACATTGTTAACACCCAAAAACAACATTTTTTATATTGAATTTTTAATAAATGGGTGCTGAAATTTTATACATAAAAATACATCGTATTCTTTATTTTATTATGGTTATAATATATTTATATTAAATTTTAATTTTTTATGCTGGAAGTTAGATCTCTTATAGATAAATACTGAACTAATGTTATGGTTTTATGTTACAATCTCATTTTTTCAATATTGTTTACCCTTCCAATTAAAATATTCAAATTATATGATATTTATAAACAAAATCCTATTTATTTTCATCAAATATGTTTATTTGTGTAGATTAGTAGTTATCATTTCATTTTCATCTTCTAAATTACTCAAGAATAAAAAAGATTCATTTTATTGTAAATATACTTTGTTTTGTTAATCGAGGTGGAATAGTTTTCTTACATGTAAATATTTTACATAAAATATTTTCAGGAATGTTTTTATTATAATAAAATTAAATAATTAAATCAATTTTTTTTATTTTCTTAAATTCTAATAATAAATTAAATTTAATCTCCATTCTATTTTCTGGATTAGGTACAATTAAATTTTAAAAAAATGGGAAAGGAGTCACTATTTTTACCAGCACAACATGAAATAATTTTAACTCCATCAAAAACTCTAAATTTTATACGATTAAATTTAATTTATGAATGGTTTTTTGAAAATGAATCTCTTCCCTAATATTTTGGAAATTTTTAAATTTTAAATTTGGGATATTAATAAAAAATGCTATTTTCCTCTTGAAATAATACAGTGACATTTTAAAGGATAGTTCTTGTTTTTTAACATCATTTAATTTTATTTGTTATTAATTAAGGATATGATTCTATGATAAAATTATCATAATTTATCCATATATTTTATTATTATTATTTTAATATTGATGAAACCCATTTTCTTTTCCATGATTCTTGTTAATCTAGAATGAAAAATTCTTTCATGATCTTATTTCCTCTATATGAATAGATTATGATTATATGATGGGTCAGTATCTTATAAACCACTAATACATATTATAATGATTAATTTTTTTTGGCACAATGGTTTCACATGAGTTTATCCCAAGTCAAAAATATGGTAAACAAGAGGTTATCCCAAGACTAATAGAGTGTACAAAAAAGGTTTACCCAATACAAAAAGAGAGTAAAAGAGAGGTTTTTGTATATTACACTATAAATAAAGAATAAAAAATTTCCTTATTTATTAATATTTTGGATTTAAATATTAATTTAATTTTCAAATGGATGCAAATTTCGATATCATACCTGATATGCAACAACAGGGTTATTTTAAATATTATGTTGCACACAACTTTGGGTCATACTGAAAAATAATAATATAATATTATTTTAAATGGTATTTAACAGCTAGAAAATGAATTGTAAGGAATAGAAAAATCTATCAAAAATATTAATATACAAGTTTATTAATTTTCTTTACATTTATCTAATATATTTTAGAGGTTTAAAATAATAAGAATCTGATTTTAAGAAAAATTACTCTAATTAAAAATTCAATTTACCGCCTATTGATGGCGAACCCTCATTAAATCTAGGTTTGGTCACTTTGATATGTTCTATTTGAAAAAATACAATTCTTATTTACAATTGGGATATCAAAATTTACTTTGGGTAAATTTTTGGTATTTTTCTGAAAAAAATCATTTTGTAAAATAAATAGTGAAAAATATTTTATTTTAATTCAAAACTACATTTTTATCTAATTTATTTATAAGGATAAAATGTCATTTTAATTGGTTTTAAATTTTAATTATATTATTTTTTACTATTTAATCCAATGTTTTCCATTTCAAGTAATTTCACATTGAAATTTTACATAAATAAGTGTCAATCTTTTGATAGTTATTATTTCTTAAAAAACCCTGTTTTGTTTTGAAAGTGGGAATTAATTTTAAATAAATTTATTCTACTTTTGTGTTTTGAATTTAGAAAAATTGATTCCATATTTTGAATCATGATGTACAAATTTTTTAAATAGGTAACTTTTATTTTTAGACATTATGAATATTTATATCCGTAAATTTTTTTTACCATGGTTAAATGGTAAATCTGGTAAATAAGGGTAACAAAATATAATTATAAGAATATTAAATTATCCTAAAATTTTTCATAATCCAATTTATTGATACATTACCGACCATGAACATCCTTGGTTTGATTTTCGGACTCATAGATCCTCATGGGAGAGATAATGACACTTTATAATAATTCATTTAAAGTAATGAAAAAAATTACTTACACTTATAACTTTTAGTAAATAAATTCTTATATGGGGTTATATAACTTTTATTTTTAACCATAAATATTCATGTGAAATCTGAAAATACTTCTTATATGATGATATTTTTTTATAATTTTTAGACATCAAATAAATAAAAATAATTATAACACTATAACGATCCAGTATTATCCTCATTAATGAATGATTTAAATAAATAAGATTATAAATATTAAAACAATATCTGATACCGGTACAATTGTTATTGGATGATTTTATTTAGAACATGATTCATCTTATATAGTAATTAAATGAGTTTTGGTTCTTTATAAACTCAAAATCATTATATAATAAAATAATAATTTTAATCTTTCCTAAAGCTCCCCTCCCCCTTATAAAAATACCTCACTTATAACACATTCCTCACAATTCTCAAGCCCCTTGGATCATCTAAACTCTACCCAATTAATCTCCCTGCATCCATATCTTCTTCTTAGAATCCTTACCCTATTAATAATGCAATTAAATCAAATTATTTGGTTCAAACTAAAGGGAGATACCTCATTTAAAGGTAACATCTACTCTTAAGTTCTTTTGTTTTATTTTAAATCTCCAACCTATTAAAAACTTTTTTATTATTTATTTTATATCAAAAAAATTATCCTAAATATACTATGTTTTTGTTATGAGATGTATTTGAACTACACTAAGAGACACCTCTATTTAATGGGAAAAGTGCATACTGTTTATGTGGACAACAAACTTACACCTCATGAAACGATGATTGTTCAATCTTCTCCTACCACTACTTATGGTGGCAATTAAGATAGAAAAATATTTATATGTTATATATATTATATTCATATTGTTTTTATAAATCTATAAATTTCTTTTATAGAATAAATTTTTTGTTTTTATAGTGGGTAAATACAATAATTTCATTTGAGGAAGTGTGGACTACCACACCATCAAAGTGATATGACTCATTCACGCCATACGTGGAATGTATAAATTAAAGAGTTAATGAAATTAAATACGATATTATACTGGAATCATAATATACCTATGTATCATTATATTTTCATTCCATTGAATAAGAAATAGAAATAAAATGAGCATTCATGCATATGTATGACTTATTGTCTCCATGAATGGTACATTTCATTTCTTATCATCAAATGATATGTACTAATATAAATAAATATATTTACATGGTATATATGATTTATATGATTTATAAATAAATATTATGATTTTGGAGTTAATGGAATATCGACGAGATGGAAAATTTATAATTTTAACAAGTTCATTTTACACTCATGTTCTGAACATCGACCAAATGTCTGATTTGAACTCAAATAATTAACTAATTTTTATTGCAAGGTAATAATTGATAAAAAAGGGAAATGTACTTCAAAATGTTCTAATGAAACTATAAATTAACTTTATTATATTATTCAAGAGATTAAATAATGATCTAGTCACATTGGACATGAGGTGAGGGACTTCGTCCCAATCTCCATTCATTGAGGAATATTTTGTTTTATACACAAATTTCTTTTATACAGTTTGTAAACACCTTCTAATTTCCAGTTCATTGAAAGGGATTATTTTTCAATGACGTGTTATACTAAATGACAAAAAGTAATGTTACTTTTTAACTAAAGCGGTGACAATGACCTTTTCCACCGCCGCAAGCGTTATTTGATCGTTGGCTTCCTTAACAAGGTGTAGTGTTTTTAAGGAAAATAAATACTATATACCCTTTATACATATTCTGGTACTGAAATTTTTTTCATGAAAGCATTTATTATTTAAATATTTCATAATGATATATTGTCATTGCAATGTGGAAATGTTATATGTCTTTTATTCTTGTTTTATGTTTTATGGTCATTGTGTACTGTTACGTATACAGGTGGTTCCATGATAAACCTAGGGAAGGTGAGCCTGATATATCTCTACAATCCATTGGGTAATATGACATGGGTAAAATGTGAATGTTTCTCCTAAGAGATTTATGGAATATATTGTGATGCATATTCAAAATGTAACTCCATACGTAGCTACAAAAGATACAACATTAGTACATTCTGTATGACTCAAGCTACATTAATGATTTTTGATTTCTTCGTATATTTCATAAATATTATGATTTCATGAGGTATGATAAGGAGGTTATGTTATGTATATATTTATAATCTATGGTTTTCATTCTTTTTTTATAACCCTTAACAATATTTTTATACTCATTGGAAGTTTTGAAATGTTTTTCACAGGACTTAATGATGAATATGGTGAAGGATGGGATCATGGAAAAGTCATGTTGTTTAAAACATGGAACTAGATGTGACTATTTTTTTCAAGAGTTTTTATTTTATGGAAAAATGAAAACTATGTAAAATTTTCTAGTTTTTAATTTTTTAGATTTAATTTAATAGTTTTGGCGTAATTCTGTAAAACTCTAAACCTGAAAAGATCCTCAATGTGAATTATTAATTTAATTTAGGATTGTATTGTTTTATGGTTGGGTCATTATAGTTGGTATCAGAGGTTTGTTTAAAGAACTATAGGATTTAAGATATTGTTACATTAATATCCATAAATTATTTTTAGTTTATGTTATGATTGAAAATTTATAGTATTTACGGATTACCTTGTTGCTTCGCCTAAGATATTTCTATGTTCAGAATGGTTTTCCGCAGAGGAACAGAGCAACTATGATGGCACGACATTAGGAGGAAGACAACCTTCCAAATCAGCAATTTGAGATAGTCATAATCGGAACTGAATAGTTTGTATCATTGATGGTATAGTTGACATAGGATATAAATGGTGGGAGTATCCATGCTCGATATCATCCAGATCAACCACAAATAAACAAGTCTGTAGTGGTGCATTTCATTAGGAATCACCCCCATCATTCAGAGGATTATTTTACCCAGTGCTAGATGAAGGGTGGATTAAAGCATTAGAGATGATTTTTTAGTCATGGAGTATTCAGAACATCAAAATGATAGTCTCACGGTTTACCTTTTTGAAGGTTAAGGTGATAAGTGGTGGTCGATGGTGAAAAATATCAGGGATATTGAGGTGATTGGTTCTCTTTATTGGAATGAATTCAAAGTTATGTTTCTTGAGATATATTTTTCTAAGCTGTTTCATCTCAGTATAGAAAAACAATTCCTGGAATTGATGAAGGAGGATGACTCTATGGTTTCTTATGAAGTAAAATTCACTTCATTGGAAAGGTATGCTCTAAATTTCATATGAGAACATGATAGTAAAATCAACAGTTTTTACATAGGATTAAAGCCAATGTATCGAAAGGAATAAGCTTCTAGTGAGTTAAAATGTAATGAAAACCCTTTTCTATGTGTGGAGAATGTGTAAATGGAGTGGGTATATGATCATGTGTTCTTTAACAAACAATGGAATAAGAGGTTGACGAGGTAGATGAAAGGGATAAACTCATCATGAAAGCCTGATAGTAAGAAACTAAAGTTTACAGTTTGGGAAAATTGTGCTAAAAAACAGACAGGGGATGACTTTTGAATTTTGGAAAGTGCAATCAATGTGGTAAAATGGGACATAAGGCTCATAATTTTAGTAAAAAATATTAGGGAAATGATAAGACAAAATATTATTTAATTTCAGTAAAAAAATTTAAGAGAAATTAAATGGGTCATTATGCAAATGAGTGTCCAACGAAGAACTCAACCGAGGGAAATCAGCCAGACTACAAGAAGAAATGTGTTGTGAAGTCTTTTGCAAAATCTTCTACAATGATGGGCCATCAAATGTAGTAGTATCATGTACATTGTTTGTTTGTTCAGATTACGACAATGTGTTATTTTATTCAGGGTCTACACATTCATTCATTCTTGATAAGTTTTCTAGTAAATTGGGAATTCCATCTCAAGATATGAATCATGAACTTATGGTAAAAACACATGTATGAATTGTTGAGACAAAAAGAAATTATAAGAAACTTCTTGTCCTTGTGTGTAGAAAGAATCCATATACAAACCTAATTGTTTTACTACTAGTAGAGTTTGATGTTGTTTTGGGTATGGATTGAGTTTTCGTTTATCTTGCAAAGATTTACTATATAGAAAAAGAGGTTTCTTTTTAGAATGATTTTTTAGTTTAAGTATGAAAATGAACCCTTACTTTTGATAAAACATCAGGAAGCAAAGAAATTAATAAAATATGGAAATGAATGTTACCTCGCACATATTTTTGAAAACAAAGGAACTGTTGAGATCACTGATGTGCCAGTGTTAAATGGGTATCTTGATGTTTTTGTTGATTAGTTGTCTGGTATAATACCCAATCGGGATGTTTAATTTATTATTGAATTAGTTCATCGTGTTATACCAATTTCAATACCCCCTTACTGAATGTCTCAAATTGAACTTTTTGAGTAAAAGAAGCAATTACAGGAGTTATTAGATAAGGGTTTCATTTGACCTAGCACATAACCATGGGGTGCTCATGTCTTGTTTGGTAAAAAGAAAGATGGTTCAATGAGACTTTTCATTGATTATAGACCATTGAATAGCATCATTATTAATCATCGGTATCTATGGCCTCATATTGATGATTTGTTTGATCTGCTCCAGGGTGTTCAGTTTTTGTTCAAGATTGATTTGAGGTTGGGGTACCATCTATTGAATATAAATGAAGAAGTAATTATGAAGACAATGTCTTATACTAGATATATCCATTATGAATTTGTAGTTATGCCTTTTGGGTTAACTAATGCCCCTGTTTTATTCAGGGATCTGATGAATATAATTTTCCATGAGTTCTTGGATAAGTTTGTGCTTGTGTTCATTGATGATATTTTTGTTTATTCTAAAAGAAATGAGGAGCATGAAATTCATCTAAGGGTTATCTTGTAAACCATAAATGAAAAGAAACTATATGGAAAATTCAGAATGTTTATGTTTTGGTTACAGAAAATTTCATTCCTTGGTCACATTGTTTCTAAAAATGGTATAACTATTGATCCTACTAAAGATAATGTTGTTGAAGAATGGCCCAGACACAAAAATATAACCAATATTTGTTTTTTCATAGTTTGGAAGGTTATTAATAGAGGTTTGTTGAAAAAATTTCACGGTTATATATCCCAATGACTAAGGTAACTTGAAAAGGTTTTATGTTCATTTAGAAAAAAGAATGTGAGTACTATTTTCAGGAATCGAAAAGAATATTGGTGAATTCCCTAGTTTTGGAACTACCTTCCAGAAATGGTGAGTTTGTTATCTACAATGATATTTCATTGATTGAACGTGGTTGTGTCCTAATGCCCAATAATGAGGTAGTTGATTATGCTTCACCTCAGTTTAAACCTCATGAGTTAAACTAACCTACTCATGATTTGAAATAGCTGTTGGGTTTTTTGCTTCAAAAATTAGGAGGCCTCATCTGTATGGAGTAAAATGTGAAATATATACTGACCACAAATTATTGAAGTATATATTCACTCAGAAATAATTAAACAATAGATAGAGGAGATGGTTGGAAATAATTAAAGACTATTATTTCACAATTCATTACCATCCCGGAGAAGAAAATAAAGTGGCTGATGCTTTGAGTCAAAAAAGTAATACTTCATTACCCATGATAAATTTAGAAAAATATCCTTTGGTTTTTTATTGGATGAAATTTGGCTCAGAAGTTGTTGCCACAAGAATTTCCTCTATTTTGTATGAACATTTAGTGAAATCATCTCTATCAGATAGAATTAAGAAATCGTAGTAGGAAGATATTGAGTTGCAGAAAAAGGCAGAGTTTGTTCAGAAGGTTATGTTTCCTGATTTTAACATTGATAATGATTTTGTTTTGAGGTTTGAGAGAATATTATGTGTGCCTTTTGATTCACAGTTGAAGGATGAGTTGTTATGTGAAACTTGTAGTTCTCCATTTTCCGTTCATCAGCGTAGTTCTAAGTTGTACAGAGTTCTTCACGAGTATTACTGGGGGAATGGAATGAAAAGAGATATTATTGATTTTAGTATGAAGTGTTTGACTTTTCAATAGGGTAATGTAGAGTGGTAGTTACCAAAAGGGATGCTTCTGTCTATACCCATTCCAGATTGGGTTGGGGAAAAATATACAGGGACATCTTTGTGCGATTACCAAATACATCTCGAGGAAATAATTCAATCTGTGTTATTGTTGATCGATTGGCTAAATCAGCCAATTTTCATCTAATTCGAGATACTTTTCCTCTAGATAAACTCTCTCTATTGTGTGTAAAAGAGATAGTCAGGTTCAATGGTGTTCCCCTCTCTATTGTATCTGATCATGATCCCATGTTTACTTCTAACTTTTAGAAAGTCCTTCAGAAGCTGTTGGGTAATAAATTAAATTTTTGTACAGATTTGCATTCTCAATCATATGGGTAGTTAGAATGAAAAATTCACACCTTCAATGATATGTTACATTATTGCTAGATGGATTACCTGGAAATATGGGACCCACATCTTTCTTTGGATGAATTTTCATATAATAACAGCTTTCATTCCAATATACAGATGACTCTATTTGAGGCATTATATGGGAAGTGGTGTCGAACTCTGTCTTTTTGGGATAATGGTGAAAGGAAACTCATGGGACTATAATTTGTAGAAGAGATGGCAGAAAAATATCAGTTTATTAAAAAGCGTATGAGAACAGCTCAAAGAAGGCAGAAAGGCTATGTGGATAACTAGAAGAAGGATCTTAGAGGTAGGTGATCATGTATTTCTCAAAGTTTCTCCACGGAAAAGTGTGATTCATTTTGGTATGAAGGGAAATTTGTGTCTGAGGTTCATTGGACATTATGAAATCCTAGAGGAACTTGAACCAGTTGTGTACAAAGTGGCATTACCTCCATGTTTACCTCAGGTACACAATGTTTTTCTTTCTTTAATGTTGAGAAAGTATATGTCGGATCCATCTATTGTTTTGACCCTAGAGGAAGTTTTGTTGGAAGATAATATCTCTTATGATAAAAAACTAGTCCAGATTATTGAAAGAAAAGAAAAAGTGTTATGGAATAATGTAATTAATCATGTAATGGTTTTGTGGAAAGAAAATATTGTTGAAGAGGCTACGTGGGAATCTGGAAATGCTATATGGGATAAATAAACCCATTTATTTGATAAGTGAATAAAATTGTGAGGATGCAATTCCCAAAAGTGGGGAAGGATGTAACATCACAGGTAAATAAAGAATAAGAAATTTTCATATTTATTAATATTTTTTATTTAAAAATTATTTTTACTTTAAAATAAATGTTTTGTTTGATAGTGTACCTGATACACTGGTTCTTTGAAATCATACATGGCACAGAACATTGGGTCATACTGAAAAATAATAATATAATATAATTTTAAATGGTAGTTAACACCTAGATGATGTATTGGCAGGAATGGATAAAACTAACTTCAATTTTAATATACATGTTTTTTAAATGTTTTTAAATTTATCCAATAAATTTTAGAGTCATAAAAAAGAAAGAATACGATTTTAAGCATAAATACTACAATTAAAAGGTCAATTTACCACATTTTGATGGTGAACCATCATTAAATCTTGTTTTGATCACATTTATATGTTCTATTTGACAAAATAAAATTCTTCTTAAGAATTGGGACCTCAACATTTAATTTGGGAAAATTTTGGGTATTATTCGGATAAAATTAATTTTTTAAATGAATAATGAAATATACTATAATTTAAATCAATATTACCTTTTGATATAATATAATTATAGTTTTTATATTTTTAATTCTTTTTACAATGTTATTATATTATTTTTTACTATTTAATCCAATTTAAAACATTTTATGTAATTTCACTTTGAAATTGGAAAAAAATAAGGGACAATCATTTGATAATTATTTTTTTTTTTAAAAAAGCTTTTTTATTGTGACAACGAGAGTTAATTTTAAATAAATTTATTCTAATTATATGTTTTGAATATGGAAAAATGGATTCCAAATTTGGAAACAGGAGGTCCAAATTGAGTAAATATATAAGTTTTATTTTCAGACATTTTGAATATTTCCTTTAGTAAAAATTTTATTTACCATGGTTAATGGGTAAATATAATAAATACAGGTAACAAAATATTATTATGAAAATATCAAATTACCCTAATAGTTTTCTTATTCCTATTAGTTGATACATTTCTGACCATGGGCATCCTTGGGTGGATTTTGGGACCCCATGGAGACACATTGGATTGATAATGACAATTTACATTAATAAATTTAATGTAAAGAAAAAGATGACTTAAACAAATATCTTTTAGTAAATAAATTCATACATGGGGTTATATAAGTAATATAATTGTCTATAAATATTTATTTGAAAATCTGAAAATATTTCCTACATCGACTTATTTTTTTGTAATTTGTAGACAACAAAGAAAAAAAATTTATGGCCCAATAAGGATGTAATGTTTACCTCATTAATGTATGATTTAAATATGTAAGATTATAAAGATTAAAAAAATACCCAAACCCTACCCAATTATTATTGGATTATTTTATTTTGAACATGAGTCATGTTATATTTGAAATTAATGAGTTTTGGACATTTTGAAACTGAAAATCAATATATAATAAAATAATTCTTTTAATCATTCCTAATGAGACCCTCCTCCCACTTATAAAAAGACCTCACTTATAACTAATTTCTAACAATTCTCAGCCCCCTTAGACCATCCATACTAAAGATAATTAATCTCTCTACATCCCTATAATCCTCTTATAATCCTTACCCATTGTAAAAGGCAACTCGATTAAACCATTTGGTTCAAACCAATGGAAGATTCTTGAGTTGAAGTAAACATATTCAATTAAGTTCTATTGTTTAATTTTACATCTCTGACCCCCTAAAATAAATTTATTACTTTATTTTGTAAAATCCCTAGTATGGTAAATATTTTTGGTTGTTTATATGAGAATTATTCAAACTATACTTACACACACATCCATTTAATGGGTAAAGAGAATACTGTTTTTGTGGATGACAATATAACGCCTCACAAAACAATGATTGTTCAATTTTCTGTTACCACCTCTTATGGGGGACATTGAGATGGTACTGTATTTATATGTGATATATATTATATTTATATTGTTTTTATACTAATGTATTTTTCATTTATATAATACCTTTTTGGTTTCCATAGTTTGTAAATACGATGATTTCATTTGAGGAGATGCAGATTACCACCCCCTCAACGTGATATGACACGTTCATACCATACGTGGAATGTATAATGGATGAAGTTAATGAAATTATATATAGTATTATAATAGAATTATAATATATCTATTTATCATTATTTTTTCATTCCAATAAATATAAAATCGAAATTAATGTAAGGTTCATGCGTATGTACGTCTTACCGCCTCCATGAGCGGTGCATTTCATTTATTATCTCCAAATGTTATGTACAATTATATATACATATATACATATATACTATATATATATGATATATATTATATCTAAATCATGAATACCTTTCTAGAGAATTGTAATTTTTACTACAAGGACAATTTATAATTATAAGAAATTCATTTTTAACTCATGTTCTGGCCATCGACAAAATGACCGATATGAAATCAAATAATTAAGTAGTTGTTATAGCAAGGAAATAATTGATATAATAAGAATAATAAAATTGAAAAAGGATCCTATGGAAGTAGATATTAACTTTACTTTATTATGTAGTAGATTAATAATGACCGAGTCAAATTGGACCTGAGGTAAGGGACTTCATCTCAATCTGCTTTCATCGTGGCATATTTTTTTATACAAGAATTTATTTTATATAGTGTATAAACACCATTGAATTTTAATTTCATTCAAAGGTAATATTTTTCTAAATGATGTTTTAATAAATGATAAAAATAATGTTACTTTTTAATGTAAGCAGTGACAAAGACCTTTTCCACTGCCACAAATGTTTTTTGATCTTTGCCTTCCATAAAAAGCAGTAGTGTTTCGTATTGAAAATATATACCATATAACCTTTTTACATATTTTCATATTGACAATGGTTTTAAGGAATCATTTATTATTTCAATATCTTGAAATTATATATTGTGATTTCAATGTGGAAATGTTATATTTCTTTAGTGCTTGTTTTATGTGTTAGAATACTTGGGCATTGTTACATATACTGGTGGTTCCATGAGAAACCTTGGGTGGGGGAGTCTGAGATAGCTCTCCAATTCATTGGGTAACGTGATAGAGGTTAAATGTGAATGTTTCTACTAATATATTTAAAGAATATAATGTGATGGGTATTCCAAATTTAACACCATATATAGTAGTGAAATCTACAACTTATGTATGTTATGTATGCCAAACATTACCTTTATTATTTATGAATTCTATGTATATTTCATATATATTATGATATCGTGAGGTATGTTAAAGAACTTATGTTATGAATTTTTTGATGATCTAATGTTTTCATTCTTTTTATTATAACCCTTACTATTCTTTCTTAGATTATCCCATGTTTTGAAATGTTTTTCACAGGTTATAAAGATCAATAGGTTCAAGGATGGGATCAAAAAAAATTCATGCTATCTAAAACATGGAAGTAGAATGACTCGTTTCTTATGATATTTTATTTTATTAAAAAAATGGAAATTGAGTATAATTGTCTAATTTATAATTTTTGAGATGTAATGTAATAGTTATGGCCTAATTTTCTAAAACACTAATCCTAAAAAGATGCTCAATGTGGATTATTCATTTAATTCAAGATTGTAATGTTTTAAGGTCAGGTCCTTATTATTTTACAATTCCTAAAGTATGTACATGAGTGGTTATCTCAATTTCAACATGAGATAAATATATTGGTGGGTATACATGAAATAATTTTTTGTGATTATAATTCTTCTAAGATTTATTGAACTCTTTTATGAAATGTTCTTAAGCCAACGTGATGATTTTGTGGAACATGTTCATTGATTTATTTTGGATTAGTATGTTTTTAATTTACATTAATTTTTCCATGAAACTAAAATATGATCTATGAATTAATGGTTATGATTTTTAATGGTTAATCTCACATTCTATTTCCATTATGATCATGTTGTGCTTATATAATCATCGTTATTTATTGGTTTTAACCTTACAGAGCATTTGACCTCACCCTTTATTTTGTTTCCTTTTCCCTAGGATATATTGAAATTTTTTAAGTATAATTTGTATAATAATGGTTCTATTTCTAAAGAAATGTGTAGTAGATTAGGTATATATTTCAGTTACATGTTTTTTATGTATCCATGTTTCTGAAGACACTAAAAATTTAATGTTATGGAATGGATCACAGTGATATGTAATGAATATTAATCTAATAAGCTATAAATGTTTTGTATGAATTGTTTGGTTCATATAATCTGGTATCAGATGATGGTTTAGTTATTTTTTGATACCAATAAGATGAATTGATACTAATAACCCTTAGTATAAGCCTAAATATAGTAAAAAATATTATGTTATGCTAAATAATGGTATTAGATTTTTATAGAAAATAAATCTCATTATAGAGACTAGAAATTAGAGCTGTTTATGGATAAGTACACATAGGTGTAACAACATTGAATATATCTTCTTGGGAATTAAATCTATAATAATTATTTCATTACTAGTTGTTTTAATATTTAACATATGGATACACACTCATGAAGTATATATATGAGATAATTCAAATTTTCTATATAAACCATTATGATAGATTGAAATAGATAATGATCACAGGTAACATAGTTTAAAAAAAGGATTCATTTCATTAAAATAAGGTTTCATAATTTGGACATCCTATATTTGGGATAACCTGATTATATGGTTTTTCACTATTATTATCATTTTTCACACTGTTATTATTAGTTTTATTCAATGGATGCAACCTAATAAGCTATATTAAAGATAATTTAATGGAAAATGATACTATTTTCATCATAGGAAAATAAATTTTATACAATAAGGAATGAAAAATTCTGTTTATATTATTACATACTTTCTCAATCCATAAACCATGATATCCTTCCAAATGATAAATTGAGGGAACTACATTTTGTTACATATCCCATGAGGAAACATCCATCTTATTTAAGTTTGTGAATTAATAATCTAATTGTTTAATAATGATTTAGTACTATTGAAAATATATTTTCTCTCATCCTGTTTTTTGATCTAGAAATAGTAATTTATACTTTTTATCATTTGTAATGAGAAAAATATAAATGGTGGACTCTCATAAAGAACATGAGGAAATAATAAGACATTGAATCTTTGGTGTCAGATGAGTTTAGAAGGTTATTTTTATGAAATCAATATCCTTATATCAATTGAATGAAAATATTTATGTAATTATTTGGGTTAAATAAATGAGGAAGAATCCATTAGAACCAATGAAAAATAATTAACAAGATGTCAGAGGAATGATTATATTTTTTTCATTGACATAGAATGTAAGATTGATAAATTCTACACTGTCTTAAAACCAAGAATTCAAAATGAATTATCCATAATGCACTTCAATAGCTATGACTAGTACATTCAATGTTTTTTCATGGTAGAAATGGTTATTGGAGTTACCCATCTTTATAATGGGTTTGATAAAAAAATAGATGGAATTCAAATGAATATCTAATAATAATAATAAACTATGTTAAAATATGATTATTCCATTATACCATAAGTGTGGAAGGAACAATTGATGAAACTAACATAAGATGGCAATTATGTGAATTAAATGTGGAAGTTATGGTCCATATGAAATTAAATATTAACGTGATAGTTAGAAGTTGGCTAATTACTCAAATAGACTGAAATATACACAAATATTACCACCCACACTATTATATTTAAATTTTATGGAGTATGATAGTTACATAATTCCATGATAAAATCTAATGGTTAATGATGATGATCGATATTATTAAAATCTTTAGCTGAGAGTTGAATGGGAATCTCAATCGATTACAACTATTGATGTATGTTTTATTAAGGATTTGTTGACAGGTACACTCTCAATCCACTCAATAAATTATAATGTCGAATTTAACTATGGATCTATAAAAAATATTATATATAAAGATTTCACTAATGATTTCGACATACCAACTCATTGATTTGATATTGAATTAGTTTTGAAAACTCATAATTGAATGACAATTTCATCTTAATACCTTAATTCTTCTCAGAGTGATGTTTAATGGAATGTGCTTCTAAAAATATTAATATTCTCACTATATTTTTACTAGATGTCATTTTTAGAATTGATTGGGTTTATTTATATAAATTGCATTTGTTTTTTTATGATGGAATATCACAATTGATATTTAAACCAACCTACAAATGTCTTCTGGTTTGAGGATAAATATGAACATCCAATTGAAATTAAATTCCTTTCATGGGTTTTATTCCTAGTTAAAATGATCTTTATTCTAGATGATTGGAGAGAAACTCAATATTGAACATATTAATATTTCACAAGTTATTTTTGATGTATTTTTGGAAGAGTTTCATAGTCTTCATATGAATCATGAAGGTGAGTTTTTAATAAAACACATACATTAAGTTATACTATTACAAAGACTTCATAAAGAAAGTCCATGGTTGAGTTTTAGTAATTGAAAATGGAAATCCTAAATAATATTAATAAGTGATTTAATGAGTAATTTTAATAGTCATCAGATTCACATATTATTTTTCGTATATAATGGTCGATCAATGTTAATATATATTCATTTTTCATAATGTAGCGTGATCATGATCAAGAATAATTATGTTGTTCTTGGTATTGAAAATTTCTTTGGTCGATAAAAAGGGGTTCATTTTTTTTCAAAGATTGATATTCAATATAGATACTATCAATTGAGGGTAAAATGAGAAAAAATACCCATGATCCCATTTCATGAATGGTATAGATAGTATGAATTTATAGTGATTTTGTTTTGTCTTACTAATTCTCCAACTAACATCATGAATTTTTTGAATTGAGAATTTATTGATTGCATTGATCAGTTTATAGAAGCCTTAAAAGATGATATTTGTTTATCTTGTGATATCAAGGAGGAGTTTTAATATCACTAGAGAACTATCTTAAAGACATTTAACAAATAGATACCATTTCTAAAATTTACTATCTGTTATTTTCCGTATATAAGGTTTCAGTTTTGGGCCATATAATGTCATTTGAGGTTATATTGATGGATAAATCAAAGATACATGTTCTTAAACATTGTCCTACACCAACCATGGTGATTGAGATCTATTTTAATCATGGAGTTACTAGATATTAAATAATAGTTTTAATAATTTCTCATTGATATATAATCCACTCACCATTTAAGACGTATTGGAGTTTTGTTTTTTTAATTGTTGAATGTGTGGAAAACTGAAAGGCATTAAAGAGAATGATGGTAGGTTCACCTATAATAATACTACCCAATGGTGAAAAAGGGTTTTATAATATATAATTATTCATTGAATAATATATAATGAATATTCCTCAGGAATAATTATTTTTAAAAGCTTATGAGGCCCACTAAATGAAGGTTCATGGGAAAAATTAACCGAATCATGATTTGGAAATAGTTGCATCAATATTTAAATTATTGGTATCGATGAAATATATTTATATAGAATGGTGTGAAATATATGTTGATAATAAATTTTTAAAGTATATAATCACATAGAAAAATTGGAAAATGTTCTAGAGTAGAAGGTTAGAGTTACATAAAGATTATGACAACCCAATACATCTTGACCTTAGGATGGTGAAGAAGGTGGCTTAGGACCTAATTAATATGGTTCCTGATGTCTTATCTATTATGAGGATTAAATAAATATTATAATTATATTTTTATACTAGATTCATAAAAAATTATTAAATGAATTGTATATATATTATTTTTCTCAAATCAGTGTTTAACCTTTTATCTATGTAAAGATTAAATTGGTCCATATGAATGATGTAGGGTCATAAAAGAAGATGATAAATTCTCTTTAGATCAAAAATTATTGTCATAGTGATAAAGATAAATAACTAAGAATCTTTGAAATAAATACCATAGTTGTATAATGATTTATTGGATGATTCTCATAGATAATCATTATATATTTACCTTAGAAGTATTAGCATGTGGATATATATAAATAAGTATTTCTCTAGGGAAAACATGATGAAAGTTACTGAAGAGTATACATCTCAAGGCATGGTATGTCATAATTTTAAGGTTGAGAGATAGAATTATAATTCAATACATAAACCATTTCCCAACCTAGAATATATGTTAAGAAAATATTAGCATGGATTACGTCATCAAACTCCCTAAAACATATATTGGTTAGAATTATATTTTTCTTATAGTCAACCAACATAACAAATAAATTAAATTTTTTCTAGTAGGGTTGACTTATCTCATGATCATAAATATAGAACTTATTTTAAGTTGGTCCTAGTTTTTCATAGAGTAACACATTCTATAGAATCTGATCATGATATGAGGTTTCTCATAATGTTCTTGAAAATTCATAAGTCAAATCATGATACAAATTTTAATATTTTTTCTACTATAATTATTATAATTATGATCAGTTTCAATTAGGTATTAAATCCATAGAGTCTATTTTTATATCATATTCAATATTTTTAAAAGTTTTTGGGACAAAAATATTTCTCTTGCCTAGTTTTTCTAAAAAAATATCTTTCACACTAGCATTTATGTTGATCCTTATGATGCACATTATAGAATATAGTGAATAACTTCGACATGATGCGATGAATTTAGAGAACTAAATATATTGGTTCCTGAGTTATATAGATAAATATAATATACAGATAGATCCATTCTAGAGTAAATTATGAAAACTCAGAGTCAACCGAAGATTAATAATAACAATTTTTGGTGAGATATGGAATTAGATTTTTTTGGTAATGAAATTCATAAAATATATACATAGAAGAATGTTTGGATATTTATAATGAAATTAAAATCTAAAAACTAGTATATTGGTCCATATTAATTTCTTCATTGAGTTGGGAAATTATCTTATCACTTGGTTCCTCCATCAAACCTCTCCCATGTCAATGATGTCTTCCATTTATCTATATTACATAGTATATACATGCTCCTTCACATGCGATGAAATTACAGGCTGTACCACTTGAGAATGAAATTTACTATGAAGGAAACCTAGAAGAAATAATAGATCACAAGGATAATGTGATACAATACATGACTAATCGCTTGGTAAATGTTATCTAGAGGAAAAAAAATTTCAATGATTCAACATTTGAACTAAAGGATGTCATAAAAATGGCTATAATCAATTTTTTTATAATATAATGGGATATTATTTCGTGTAAATGTACACTTAAGTTAGTATAATGTTATTCTATAGTATTTTATTTGTATTTTCATTAAAATAAACAGTAATTATTCAATTGTATACTTTACAAATAACACTAATTTTAAACAAACCATGTCATATCATTTAGTTATTTTTATTTAATGTGATAGTTATCAATTACATATTAGATTGGAGGTTATGAATAAGAACAATTAAATTAAAATTCAATATTTTCAAATTTATAGAATCATTTAATTAATTATAAAATTATAAAATCATTTGAATGTTGAAAAAGAATATTTTATATGAATTTTTTTTTCGATAAATGTGTTTTTATCGAATTAAATTATATTTATCACTATTGATGAATTATTTCAGATTAATGTTATAACAATAATATATTGGTTTTAGTAGAAATGATATAGGAATAAATATTTTTTTATTCTCAAAAACCATTAAAAATAGATTTCAATGCATTTCATAGACATATTTTAAAATGGGTTTCTATCACTTTTAGAAATTTAATCATGGAAAAAAGGATTATATAATTGGAATCAAAATTTATAAATTGGTTAAATAGAAAAAATTAATGTTTCTTCATTATTTATAGTAACCAAGTTAAATATTAGTCACTTTGGAAAGGGAAATTCAAGTAATTATGGTTAAAAATTATGTTATAATGATTTTAATATCAATAAAAACATCCATATTTCAATTCTATGAGTTTATTTCAGTCATCCTCATACAATATTCAATTATATAAAGACATAGAGCCACCTGTCTTTGATAATGACCCTAAAATTATTATATGTAAATACTAAATCTAAAGTTTCAATCTCATTCTTATAATAACTCTAATTTTTTCCTATAGATAAATTTAGTTTATTTTTTTGGATCAAAATAGATATCTGAAATATCATTTTATTATGATAATTTTCTTATTTATTTTTTCAATAATTACCTTAAATTTATATACTATAACGTTATAGTAAATTTTCATGTAAAAGTAAAATTTTAAAAATAAATTAAATATATAAAAATAAAAATTATTTTGATTAATTACTATTTTACATTATTTTTATGGATTAATATAAAATTTTATTCATGTGTTTGAGTTTTAGATTCAATTTCGATTTTATCTTCTTGTCTTTAACTTCAGACAATATGAATAGTCGTAAAAATGTTATTAATAGTATATTATATTAATTAAAATATTATTAAATGTTATAAAATAAATATAATTAATTTCTCTAGCCATGTGAGTATGATATCATCAATAATATTGACCCTTTTCTATATATGTTCAACCTATCCTTTTATACTAGCATTCATGGAAACTAATTTGTAAAAAACATTGATATCCTGGTAATCATAAAAATGGATGATGATGGGTTAAAACTAGTTTACATGTATATAAATTTTATATTAAGACATTATTTTGACACATCATTATCCTATATTCCTAATATATTATTTTTGGGTGCCATGGATATGGAAATTATTTAATATTAATTTAATACTTTAGAAAATTATCAGGGTTCCCATCCCCTCACTTATAATAGGGATCCTCATATTCATCCTTATTTACATAATTTGAGCCTTATTGCTCAGAAAATATATTATATAATACCATTATAAAATACCTAACCATGTCATATAGGTTATTGTTTTATCCAAACACTAACTTTTGTAGGAATAAGGTGTTGGGAAAATGAGGTTTCTCATTAAAGAGGTATAACTATTAACTGAGTACTTTCAAATTAGTTTCCTCTTTCACCTACTATAATATTATGGTATCCAACATAAAAAAGATGAGTATAGTATCTGTAATATAATGATAAGTTATTAATATTATTTCATAACCATTTCCATATCATCTCCATCAAATGGGTACTGAATCTGTCCCTTGTGTGTATGTGTGGACTATCACCTCTACGTAGCGATATGTCACAGTTTTTATCACCTTATTTAATGGTTGATTATAATTTTTTTAATAAATATATATTAAATGTAAGATTTAAAAATTATTCTTTAATGGTAAAATATTATAAATATATATTTACTTATTTTTATTAGAAAAAAATTAGCATTCATTGAAACATATAAACTACCCTCTCAATGAATAGTGTAATTATTATTTCTATAATTAAATTTAATAGAATAATAATAATTATTATTTTGTTAAAATATATTATATTTATATAATGAGGATTATTATTTATATGATATAACCATGATCATAGTTCATGGATCAAGACAAGCAAACTAAATCTTTATTAAAAAACAAAATATTTTACTTGTTGACTTAATGTTTTTTTAAATATTAATAAATTCATTTTGAAAAATTATATATGATACATATATTGTATTATGGGTATGAATATTGTTCTATTTAGATTTATAATAAACATAAATCTATCATTCAATAGTTTATATTGATTCTTAAGAATGATAGACTTGAGGTAATTTTTTAACATTACAATCAACTATTATTTGGTGATTATTTATTCATACATGTTTGATGATAAAATTTTATAATATTTATCTCCAAAATTTCATATATATTCTTTTCATATGTCTATATATGTATATTACACATTTTCATTTCATTTAAAATAGTGTAATTACATAAGATACTAAAATATTTATTTAGATACAACCTTCATTATTTTTCCTATTTAGTCGATAATATTTTTATTTCGTGTCTATATTTTATATGAAATTTTTCTATAAATGTTTTTAAATTTCTCAAGTTTTTATTAATGTTTATTTTACCATACTTTTTTTTAAAAAATAATTTAAATGTAACATTTTTAATGTTCTATAAATAATGTTCATTTGACTTTTTACCAAAAATGAGAATGGAATATTTGTATTAACATACACTAATTGAATGAGATTTCCCAGAGTGATGGATACTCATTCCTATGAATATTAAACTTACTGATCTCATTTTTCTTTCAATATATTATTTTTTACTTAATATTTTGTAATTTTTTAGATTTTCAGTAAGTGATATAAAAATTAAATGTTTATTTTCTTCAACATATTTTCATGTGATATTAAGATGGAAATTTTCATTTATAATGACATCCTTTGTTGTTACATTTGAAAAATTAGGGATATTATTCTATTATATAATATTTTTTATATTTACTGAAATATTAATGTTATGATAATGAAATATTAATGAAACTGACTTTATTTTCTATTACATATTTTATGATGGAATAAATAATTTACCTGATCTTAATGCTTCCATATAAATGGATTATGATTATGTGACTAGTGGGTCCATTATAAAACTCCAATTATTAGGGTAAATACTAATGTTATATGATATCAAATGCTACCAAGGTAGTCATGCAGTCCAAAAATAAGTTACATGAGAGGTTATTCAAAGACCAAATAGGATACACCTAAGGTTATCCCAATAGTGACGCAAAAACATTGGTAGTTATACCAAGACTAACATGTGATTAATTTATTTTTTTGTTTCCTCAGTATAGGAATTCTATGATTATGATTATTCCACACCTCATTCCACACTTTTAAGATGAGATCATAAGACAATATTATGTTATCTTGGATCATGTTCTTTCATATATTTAAGAACTATATCTTATAAAATTCCAATCATTATTCCATGACCCATGATTATGATCTATGAAGTGTTGGTAATTATTTTTAAATGTTGATATCATGATAACCAGACCTTATTCTCATTTTATTATTAAATAATTATTTATATCTCCCAAGTTTACCCATAATAAAAATTTAAAAATAACTTTTATTCTGAATACTTTTCCCTAGGATATGAAAAAATTGTTTATATGTGGCATGATTAACAAGGATTCTTGTTGTGATGAAATTAATGGGAGAATATTTATTACATTATTGTTATTTTTTCTTATATATCCATTTTTGAAGAGAAACTATTCATTTATGGATTGGAATGTATCCTAATGATATTTGGTGAATATTAAAATTATAATATTTACTATTTATGTATGAAATGATTTCGTCACCTTAATAATGGCGTTGGTAGGAACATAACCTAAACCAGAAGATATTATAGATCAATATTTTCCTTATAATATCTATTTACGAAAGGAGAGTGACTATGAGGGAGAAATTATCCATAATGTTAATTAACATCCTAGATATTGGAAAAAACTATACAAACATTATTTTGGTGTAAATTTCACTTATGAAACCGGGGGTAGAAAATGATTGTTGTTATAATGTATATTATAAGACCATCCACAAACCCCTCTAAAGAAATATCCAATTCATAGAATCATCTTCTACTACTATAATATAAGACCACAAATTTCCATTTTTACGATTAGGTATATAATTAAGAACACAAGAATTATATATCTCAATAATCAAATAAATATCTATCATATATTATTACTTCAATACTAACATTTTGATCATCTTAATCCATGTTTTGTCTGAGCCATTCATTCTTTTTCATATAATCTCAACTATAGCATAACTACTAGTGTGATATTAAAAAATTAATAATAATAAACTCAACAAAACATTATCCCATTGGTTGATTACTAAATTACATACCTTAAATAAATTATCTCTTTATTGTAGGACTGTTCTTATGATTCCACATCAGAACTGAAATTCATATTCATAGATATTGAATGAGATATGAAGTGGGTAATAGAATATAACAAAAAATACATACACTATTTAGAAAAAATCAGGAATAAGATAATCTGTCAATCACAACTCTGAATTCATATCAACCTCCCTAGGGACCCATACTTGTTATCGCAATATCAACTATCTCATCATAATAAGAATAAACATTCAAAATATCCACGAATACCATCCCATTACACATCAAGGAAAAACCACAACATCATTTTATCAAGAGAACAGAAAAAAGATCAAAATTCTAGGTGATTAAAGAAATTTACAATGTATTATATATATATATTAAAAGGTTATAATGTTATAAAACTAAGGCATTATGTCCTTTCACAATAAGAACATGTTCACACAACAATAAAACATATATCATTACAAATAAACCACTTTTACTACTATATTGAATTAATTTTTTCATTATTCATATGTTTTTGTAAACATTCAACCTCTAACTTATCATCCCTCAAATTTTAGGAAAAAAATTATTCCTTAAACTTTAATTATATCAATATTCCATAAAAAAATAAGGAAGATAATATATCATTTTACATGCCTATTTATTTAAATGAATAATTTAAATTATCCAATATTTATGTTTTTTCAAATTTATTGCAATATAACAATGATAAGAATATAAATATCCTAAAAGAGATAAATTTTTTCTTAAAAACACAAGACATAATAATTCATGAACCAAAATATATCACAAACCCAAACCATAGCATCATTATTCCTTTTGATTATATGCTTTTATATTTATTTCGTTAATTCATCAAGGACCCAAATTAATATAGCATCATATTTCCACACTTTATCTTTATATATGGAAATGAAATAGATCTCTAACCATGATCATTACATTCCATAATTTTTCATAAGAATAGACTGTAGAGGAGAATCTCAAAACAAGAACCACATGAAGGAAACTTAAATTACAAAGAATGCACCACACACATCGTTTTATAAGGAAAGAATCATTAATAATGTCATTATTTTGACAAAATACCCACTTCGGATGAATAAAGGTAATAAAAAATAAAATATATTAGAAGGAAACACACCTATAATCACCATGTATTTTCTCCCAAGTATATGGTTGAAAGATGATGAAAGGGGGTGAATAACCTCCTACGGAAGCAGTTGGAATTCCACAAATCGAAATAGAGGGTAGAAGAATTATGAGGTCCATGTCTGTTCAAGAATTTATAGGAAATCAATACTGTAGAAGATCATTTAATCAATAATCCATACTACATAATAATATCAAAAAATATGATAGAAATAATTGTACAATATAATAGAAAACATCATAGAACACCTTCTAAATGAAACATTCATGATCTATGATATAATTTAGTACAAGGTCTTATAAACCTATAAATGAGACAAAAATACAACGAATACACTGTAACAAAAAATTCTAGTACCAAATAATAAGTTAACTCTAAAACTAATATCTATAGCATAAAAAATTGATAGAACCAACAAAACTCACCTGTCCCAGACTTCATACTACAACCTACCTCATGCAATAGTCACACAAAAACATTTTTAACCACCAAAAATCACCTCTAATGGAATCCATGATAAAGTTATCCATAAATTTTATTTTTTTCAATCCAAAATATACTATATGTAAGAACAAATACCTACACTATACAACACAACCCATATACCATAACAAAAGGGTCCACACTATAGAAACTCTCAATAGTTCAAATTCCAGCTCAACTACACTTCATATATAGTATATTATTTCATAAAACCTCTAATTAATTGAAATTAAAATGAAATAATTTGGGGATAATATTCCTATACATATTATATCTGTAATAAACACTAAATAATATTAACAAAACATAATGTTAGAAACCCTATTTTCTCCAGTAATGATTTGCTATTTTTTAAAAGATTTAAATTAACTAGTAATTTTATCATATCTACAAATTGAATTATACTCTATGGAGAATAAATTTAGGTTCATAACATAATTGTTGGTGAAAAATGATTATTTTATAATTATAAGAATATATAGTTTACTTTGGGTAAAAAATTGTTACCCAGAAAAAAAACCAAAATTGTAATATTTAGAAATCTATTTGTAAAGCACATGAAATTGTTTTATAATATTTATAAAAATGAATGATATAAGATATATATAATATATATAACCGAATAATTCATTATTTACCACATTTAGATCCATGTTTACTTTAATAGTTTTATTCTATCATAGAAAAATTTATAAGTATTTATAGATCACTCATTATCATCACATATAAAAGTAGATCACTTCCCCTACACATTTATCTAACATTTCCAAATCATTAGGTCTACAAAACCTAAAAAATAATGTATCATAAAATATCTATACACTACCTATAATCATTTTCTTTTCAATATTCCATGCTAAAAAATCATTAATGGGCTACCCAATGGAGAATATTCATAGGGGGAGCCAATTTTCTCAACAGACCACTATGTTATTTTTATCTTATACAACCTCAAACATTATATGTATATCAAATAATGATTAATTAATTATTATTTATATGTTTAAATTTTTTATTATAACTTAATATCCCTTGGCACCCTTCCCCTCACCCAACTAATTTTTTTATTTGTTTTATATAAGAACTACCACCACCATAAGAAGTGTAGTATGTTTTCTTCAATGAATTACATTACTATCGAAATGATTAATATATTGTGTAAAAATTATTATTAATTAATTAGCTTCTAAAAATTTATTTCATATATTAAAACATTTATATTCTATGAAATTAACATTTCTCTCCGGCCTAAATGCGAACTACCACCTCTGTGAAGGTGACAATTTTAATTATTTTCATCAAAATTTATTCATCATAAGAAATATCATAAAATATGATTCAATAACATAAAATATAATAAATATATAATGAATATTTTTAATGTTTGTATTATATGAAAATAGTCACTTTCTTAAATATTTTCACCCACATATCATTTCTTATCCTTGTTTTGGTTGGTTTAACCTCCTACTTGAATAGTGTTATAATTTTCATTCATAGATTATTATGGGATCATAACAACTAGTGTTATCATACATTAATTAGAAAATTGTTTTTGGTTTATGATTTGAGAAGGGTTATACTATCATTTAAGTTATTATTATTGTACTATGTTTTGGTTCAAAAAAATTACCAAAACAATCTCAACATCAACTTCATTTTCCCAAATCATAACCAAAAATCTTACTAAATGAAAAATTGAATGTTAAAAATAATTATATAAAATATATTACTATTATAAAAATTATTGAAAAATGATTATATTTTAATGTATAAAGAAGAAAACTAATATATATGTGATAAAATTTTATTATTGGTTATATATTTAAATATGGTTCTAAAATTGGTGTTTAATATATGTATTCTTATTATATATTTGGATAGAGCACATATGACTGAGCTGGAATAATGGTAAATCATTTTCGACACAACTAGTATTCATTGAGTCATATTGATTTGGTTTTACTAGTATTTTTGAATGTTGGGTTTATTATAACTTTCGATGAAATTATAATTTATTAATACCATCATTTTCTAATTATTTTCATTTATAATGTGTTATATTCAAAAATACAATGATATTAATAATAATTTTTAATTTTTTCAAATAAAATCATTATAATGCATATCGATGTTAATGTTTTTCACTGATGTTTTCCAATTCATGTTTCGAAATCCAAGTATGCATTATTTACATTATTATTGAAATTTTACTTAACCACTTTTATGACTATATTTATGATGTGAGTTTCCGAAAATATATTTTCAAGACATTAAAAAGGATCTCCCATTCATGTTTGTGTTTTTACCTTCATCTCCAAATTTTCATTGTAAAATCACAAAATCATTTTAATGACTTCATTATCTATTTTTCTATTAATATTATAAATTTTTTTTGTTACATTATATAAATATTTTTTAATATGATTGATAATTTATTATACGTATGAAAATGTTAGGAAAGAGATTAGAAAATATATTTTTGATGGTTTAACATTAATTTTACACTTTAATGATTTAACTCCATTGATGTAATGTTTTTTGAATAATATAATAAATGACATGATGATATACTCATTTTTTTCTATGTTGGTATCTACTAATTGAGTTTTGATATAATGATATGAATTAACCTTTATCAATGATATGAAATCCATTTTCATCCCATGGGTTTTCATAATATGTTGAGTGGTTGATATATTATGGAACAAATATATTTAGATGGCGATGGGTGGTGTTCTATATAACCATAAAATGCATTATTTAATGTTTTATATCCCTTGAGATAATGTATAATATGCCTTATGGGGTACAATAAAAAATTAATGCGTGAGAAGTCATTGATATCCTCACAAAAGGGTGGTCCCCCAATGATATGTTTATAATATGAAGTTATCATGTTTCTATGTTTGTAATAAATTTACTTATTATTATATTTTTCAATGATATTTAACATTAATTTTCCATATACCTATGATTATGCTCCATGGACCATGTTTATTATCTCATTATTTTTTACTCATTATCAATAGTATATGTGAATAAGTGCAGAAAATATTTTAATGTTCTATTTATGAGACCCTTTTTATCACAACTTTTTGTGAATCTTGATCACTTTTAGACACATACATAGACAAAGAGAAGGATTAATTTAAAAATTTCACCTCTCAAAATTAGAAGGCTAATCATCGACAAGACCTAGATTTCACTGAGAATATATGAACCACCAGTGTAAATATGTAGGAACAAAAATTAAGGTTTATCCCTGTTCTCATATAAATAAAATTATTCATAATATTATAGTTATTCATTCAATATAATGGTGATACAAAATTTATATCAATATGATTAAATCCTGATGATAATATATTTAATTTGTTATATAGTGATATTCTTCCTATTATTTTTACACCTATTGAAACTGGTAAAATCACTTATATATATTCCAATTTCAATAGGCACATCAAGTTTAACTTTTTATTCTTCTTCATGTTCTCTTAAACATTGCGTAATTATAGAATATTTACTAAATTGGATATGTCCATAACATCTTCTTGTAAATATTCTCTACACTACAACTTCTTCTTATATAATCCACATATCTAAAATTTTTAGAGTATTCCCATATTCACGAACAATATATAATTATTTTAAATTTAATATTCTAACCACCTTATTGAATCACAACCCCTGGATTATATCTATATTAGTCAACACAATTAAATTAAAAATTGAATATAAAATCTGATTAAATAATTTTTAACTTTATAATATTAAACCATGGAAGAATTACTACTCAAACTACACAAATTATGCATGTAAAACAACATATATGACATGGTATATGTAATTATAAAATAACATATAGTATTATGTTGGTTTAATAATAACATCCACACTTGACTATGCCAGAGAATATGTTCAATGTTTTAGAGGTAATGAAATTTGAAGTGCCAAAAATCCATCATCATCAGCTCTACGGTGTGGTGTTTCACCTACATCAGAGTCCTCCTTAATTTCACCTAAAAATGGAATGGAAAACATGTAGTTTCATAGAGGACTTAAATTTTCTAGTTCCAATGAAATTGAATGTGCCTTATTTAGGTAATTATAACCCTTCCATGATATAAATGAACTGTAATTGGGAATCATATTTGGTGTGGACACTTACATTATGACATGTCGTCCTATAGTCCATTTTTTATCCAACTAATAATTTTTGTATCTCCAGAGCATGTTCATATCTTTTGTAGTGTATCCCAACTCGATGTTAGCTCGCTGTATCGTGTAAATTAGTTATGTGGAAAGAAATCTTCATAAATTCAAATCTAAGTAACAATACCTTTCTTTATGACATGAAACTCCATATACGATGTATTTTAATTTTTATAGATTATGAACTCCATCTCAGTTATGTTATCTTTCTTGAGTTTCATATGAATCATTTGAATCTGAACATATAAGATGATTAACATATTAAAAATGGAATCAAACACCCTCAATCATATCCTCTACACCAATTCTCTATATTAACATAAAACAAAAACCATATCATTACCTCCTTAGATAAAAAATCTCCAACATCGGATTCTATTTTAAACCAAGGAATATTAACCACTATGATACTGTTAAATAATTACATTAGATGAAAATTAGAAAATTCTTAGATGATGTCAGTGGAATTAGTGATGTAAAAATGAACATTGAAAACATAATTCCTTGTCATTCATCAGTTTTTTTAACTATATGAAGCATCTGAAAATGAGCCTCACAATCTTCATTAAGTACGTCATCAGCAATACAAAAATGAAGATGTTTTAGCAACCATTTACAAAAAACTATTAAATATAATTCAAAATTTTGGAATTCATGGATTACCCATTTTAATTAAAATCTCTTAATATATTATTAATTTTAATATATAATAATCCCAATGGTAAACAATATCAATGAACACTCCACTAACATTTTATACTCATCCTTTGAAAAATATTTTAAGGATAAAAATAATAGAAATATTTATGGTGTCAATTTTTATTCCAATTTGAATACAACATAAAAATGAACAGATGAGATTGGGGAAAAGAATAATATAACTTATTATTTTAAATAATGGTTCTGAACACCTAAATTCATCCAAGGATTTTGAAATTCATATTTTTGGAGTGGCTTCATATACACATCTCCAATCTACTCCCTGGAAGGAACAAATTACAATATTAACTCAATGTTATTATTGAACTCTTTGATACTGTGATATTTAATATCCATGTTATTAGATATTTAATACTATATTACATTATTATAAGGAATACTATCACTTTTATTATCACATCCCAAAAGGGATTTCAACATCATTTTATTTTTTAAATCATGTAGATGAATTTTCATTCATACAAGTTGTGTTGATGCGTGGGTGGAAGCCACATGTTTATCTTCATTAATTTCTAAGTGATAGAAGCATACATATTTGAATCACAAAAATATATCTTTCTATAATAATTAATAATCCAAAATTGTAGAATTATTTTCACAAATTCGTCTTTCCCAATGTTCAACTGAATATCTAAACAAATCTAGATTTCAATTTATAAAATATTTCAATCAATAGTTCAATGTACCTTTGATTTATCTAATAATTATATTTATATCCATGAAATTATACACTTTAGGTGTACATTGATACTGATAAAATCTTTTGAAAACATACCTAAAATATGTTCTTATAAATATTAAAAATAGTCGACAACAAATTAGATTTTGGAACTCCTTTGGATTCACAATCTCACCTTTTTCCTCTATTGTTAATTTAGTACATACAAATATTGGTTTAGAAACAAATTACTAATATTCTATTAGTAACATAATCAGAATTTAATTATCACACATATCTTTATAGAGAAAATTAAATATAATTTCCTTGGTATATTTATAAGAGAATAAACCATCTCATCTCACAAAGAACATATATTTGAAAAATTAATCTTCATTTTTCTAGAATATTCAAAAGAAAATCCTTAATTATTTTCATGAAAACATAATACCATCTACATAAATAATAACAATGAGAAATACCTCATTATTTTCATTAATATATAGATTCATTTCAAATATTCTATTACTAAAGGTATATTTCTTCATGAATGTTCCATGATTATAATACCATGATCATGGGGATTTATTTACCCCATATAAGGCATTATGTAACATGGAAACACAATTATATTCTTCATTAAGAAATAAATAAAATGGTTATTCAATATAAACTTCTTATTAAAATTCAAAAATAAGGAATTATAAGTTGAAATACATTTCAAAGATAATTAATTGACATCATTCATCATTAGAAATAAAAAATATTATTTTCCAGGTCTTGAAACAAGTGAAAATGTTTCATAAAATGGAACTCATTAAACCTTTGAATATCCTTTATACATGAATCTATCCTTATTTCTTATAACTTTAGATATTTTTTTAGTGTGTTTTAGAAAACCCACATTGTTCCAAAAATTTTCTTCTATATGTTTGTAGGGACCAAATCCCATGTACGATTAATTAATATTTAATTTTACTGTAAATTTAATTCACCAATCCACTCTTGATGTTTCAATGCTTCTTTCATGTCTATTGGTTAAACATGAGAAAATAATTAAATATCATATGTTCTCCACATAGTTTTTCTAGACTGAAACTTATATCCATGATTACCATAATGTACATTGAATATACACTTTCCTTTTAAAAAATGGGTGATGTGAAGAAGATTGATATTAAAACCTATAATTTCATGAATCAACATATTTATCATAATCATCATCATAATTTTCTCCATTTCTGGAATCATCACAATACATATTCAAAAAAAAGATACATCACCATCACTTCTTTAATAAAATTCTTCTTGTGTGATTTATTGTTTGTTTGTTTTATCAATTTCAAAAAAAATCCATATTAATTCTAGTAATTTTTTTGTAATAATAATATCCAAATATATTTGGTGGGTAACCTAATAAGATACCACTAGTATGTATTATTTAATGATTTCCCACAATATCCCCAATATCCGTGATAATAAAATGTCTTCAAAACACTCGTAGATATATAAAGAAATGGAGTTTTATAATAATAAGGCACAAATGATGACATATCATAGTTTACCCTATAATTTAAATGAACTTGAGTATAATCCTCTTGTACAATTTATTTTCTCTATAAATACTTATATGTTTCATTATCTAAAATAATTGTTCGAGCCCCCTCCATAGAATATATATTATTTAATTTAGACAAACCATTTTATTAAGGTGTATGTGATTTTCTATGATCATCTCATATTCAATGGTTTTCAAGGTATTCTTTAAATCTTCCATCCGTATCCTCATCATTTTTATCATTTTGAATTTTTGTCAATGGGTAAATGTACTCGTTCATTGAAATTCTTCAGAAACTATTAAAACATCGTAGAGAATCCAATTTATGATTTATAATCAAATTACATGTTATGTGAGTAAATTTATAAATAAACAAAATAGAATATTTTTCTCCATTTTTTATGTCTTCTTCATGGTCAAGAAAATTTCAAACTGAATGAACTCCAAAAGATTAAAATATTAAATTTTTTCTACATTCTGGTGTGGATTATAGATAATATTTATCTTATAAAAATTATAATACATTCTTCTCCATTTTATTTTAAACTAGAAAACAAAATGGAAATTGTTTTTACTAATAATTATACACATAGTCTTTTTATGAAATACGATAATGTGTTCATACCACAATTTATTTTAATTATTAATTCTCAAATAATAACAATTTACTCAACCACCAATCGGAAAATATATATATATTCCATTCTATAAAAATACTAACATATATACATATTTCATGATTTGCACAATAAACCATTATTTCAAAAATATTTGATATTTCCATTATCACGTAGATGACAGACACTTTAAAGATTACACATTAGTCCTTCAAAATAAATCATGCACATGCATAACAATTGATCTTTATTAATCAATTATAATATATCACATTTAATTTTGATTAAATCTTCATTTCCAATGCTCATTCATCAATCATTACATCTATTAAAATCCTTGCATAGATTCTAATCCCAAATCATATTTCAAGATAACACAAT
This sequence comes from Viscum album, assembly GCA_963277665.1. NCBI lineage: Eukaryota > Viridiplantae > Streptophyta > Magnoliopsida > Santalales > Viscaceae > Viscum > Viscum album. The sequence goes on along the minus strand of OY728152.1, from coordinate 1,927,496,524 downwards.
ATTCATATTCCATGGATGTTCTCCTTTAAAATAATTTTTAGGAATTTCAGACATAATATATTTCTTTTTAACATGATCCTTCCCTTTTTGAGAGTAATTATCACTATCTATTGTGAAATTTTAGCTAATAAAATAATAATGCACCATTTTTTAAAATTACCACGGTACTCAAGTAATTCAAAAAACTTCGAGTAGTTGAAATATGTTTTTTATTTTCTGTATATATTTCCCATGTTTTCTCTTGATTTTTCTTCATTGAATGAGGGTACTCCCCATTAATTTTTGTCATCCAAACCATGGGAATTCATCACTTTGATGATAATTAAACCAATACAACCTTCAAATGTTCCTAAAATAGGAACAGTGAATAAAATAACAATAAAAATAATATCATTCTTTTAATTACACCATGTTGTTTTTAACTACGAATATAATTGTTAACCTTTTTATACCGTTAATCCTTTGAATTTTTTTTAAACCAATATTTTAAGGAAATATAGTAAATTTAATATAAAAATAATTTATTTAATCCTTTATTCATTCACTATGGGTAGAAGTTTTATAATAAAATTACAAGTAAATATAATTTCAAGAATAAACAAAATCACAATATTTCCCTACATACATGGTTTTTCCAATTTTATTAACTCTTTGGACCCATGAATAGAATTTTTTAATCATCATTTGTGATATATATTTGATAATGTCCATGTGCCCAGTCTTTTGTTAACATTCCCAAATTTCAGGTGTTGAGTTATGTTGATATAATATAGATTGAGGGGTTATAATATGAATAGTTATGGGAGACTCACGGAAGATTGTGCCCCTCGAGAATGAAACGAACAAAACATAATTTAAATTCATGGTCCTTTGCAGGTGTAATCTCTCTGGTAGTTAAACCTTACATTTTAATGATGATTTAATGTATGAAATGCTCATTGAACCAAAGAAATAATGATATAAGGGTCTATCATGGATTTCCTTTTCAATGGAGTATGTACTTTTTCATGCGTCTGACATTCTCTATATTCTATTTATAATATTTTTTTAAGCATACACCCTCTATCTATTTCCTATGAAAGAAATTTGAAGTGAATAGATTGGTTTTTTTCATGATCTCTTGTTGAACTCATCATATGTGGTTTTATTATTTAAAACTAAAAGTGAATATTACCAATTATGGATGAGGGGATCAGGGTGTTTTGTTGGTTGTTACATGAATGTTGTCATGTGGTCTCCAGATTCCAAAACTAATTCAGTACCCCCAATAAAATCCAGTTGGTTACACTTTCCTATATTGTGATCCACATTTACAAATAGTAAGCCTTATTTTCAATTTTAACTTCATTTAGACTACCCATGAAAATTGATGTCCTGAAAATGAATCTACTTAAAACATATTTCATTCGAATATATTATAAAAATGACATATCTCAACCAATACCACCATACATATGGATTAAAAATGGGGACTCTATTTTTATATAGGAAGTTATAATTGACAAATTACCAGCATACTTACATAATATTATTTAATATTAGTCACTATAAAAAATAATGTGGGATTATTCATTTTTTTGTATGTGTGTAATATGTAAAACATGTAATTTTATTGAAAAAACATTGGAGAAAATGGTTAATGGACCATATGGTAAGCCTGTGGATAATACTATTAATGAAAATATTTATGGAACTTCCTATCCTCACCTCTCCCTTATATATTTATTGTTTTTGTGGATGTTTTTCGTAATTTTTAGATATTTAACGAGGGAAATATAATATTAACAGTGTTTTAACTACCCCGGAAACCCTTGGTTTGGATCACAAGATATGAGAAGAGGATCAATGATCCAAATATAATTCTATTTAATCCCTTTATGATGTTTATTACCAATCAAATAACCTTGAAGAATCCCATTTAAAAAATGTTCTATTAAGGGTAAAAAACAATGGAGGATGTTGATCGATACATTACCCAAATCCAAAGAAAAATAAGAAATGTTGAAACTACCCTAACCAACAGATAAAAATCATTAAATGATAATGAGAAGCCTCTATGGATGATTTAATTAATTTACCACTACAACAAATAGTTTCTGAACAACTTATTGCATCATCTAGATTTGATGAGGATGATTATGATGGAAAAATGACAATATTTATATAGATGCATGTTTTATTGAGGGGGATTTTGAGCATGAATTTGGTTCACGTTTATGCTAGTGATAGGTTGTTCTAAAGAAGTGATTGACCAATACTAGTTTCTACAAAAAAAAACTATCATATTAGTTGTGTTGTTATTTAGGATTAATAAATGTTAGTTTTTTTCAGTGACTTATGGGATTCTAGGTTTCTAACATTTCACCTGCTAATACTAGTAGCTGATTATATTGAAAGATGATTTTGATCGTTATATGATTTCTTTATTAATTATTTGTGTGTCTATCCGATGCTTTTTTTCAGCTATAGTAGGTCCATTAAATATGTTTTTTTTACATTTTAGTTGCTTGATCCTGTGAATTTGAGGGTGTTTTGGACTAAACAATTGGGAATTTGTAGATTTATTAGAAAGTGAAAAGGTATTATTTTACATACATATAATGAACTATTGAGTTGAAGATATGGATTTCTACTAAATTTTTTGATTATTATTATTTTGGTCAGCTTTCATATTATGGGTATCATTTTTATTTAACTATGTATTGGTTAAAACAAGTCACACCTCATGTAATCACCATACTCTTTAATGTTTTAACATATTCTAGGGAAGTGTGAGATGGTATTTCCAATTCACCCTTAAATTTTCCTAAAAAATAATCAATTTAGAATTTTAATGTTCCATTTCAATAGTAACCACTTCTATATATATCAAAATCCTTCCCATTTTATTTCTATCAAACCATCTTGATTTATTAATTCTTATGTTTAAAAACCATTTTACACAATTCTGAAACTATTTTTTACAATCTTTTTTCCTTAATATGAAATGATTCATTTAATATCAATATTTATTTTCTATTTAATATTTTTCATATATTTAACAAAATAGATATATTTTAGTGAAATTTATTACGTTCCATTTGTTTGAAAAATTATCTATATCTTTCTTTGTTTTCCATAATATCAGTAAAAACATCACTAGTGATTTCTTATTCATTCACTCTAGCAATGAGATGTTTTTCATGTAAATATTCTAAAATATCTATTTCATATCCTTCATCACTAATATTGGTTCTTCAAATATTAGATAAAAATATACCTTTAAAAATTTAAAGAACATATTTAAATTCCCTTTAGTGAAATCACTAATTTTTTAAATTTATTATATTTTCTTTTTGAATCTTCATGGTGATTTTTCTTCTTCACTATTGTATCCACCTACGTTTATCATAGGAAAACTATTTTTACAATTTCCAACTACTCCACGCCAACATAATTTTTATTTAATCCTACCATTAATCCATCCCTTAAGACATCCCATATCTCTAAAGATTCGATAAATAATTTTATCAATCTTTTTATCAAAATCAGAATCTCAATAAAAACCCAAAATTTTATTTATCAAAATTATTATTATGATCATCTTTTATTATGGCCTTAGATGAGGCTTCATTTATATCGTTCACCTTCTTATTGATAACAATCACTTTTATAAATTTTATAATTTTTTAATATAATTTTTTAATATTCAACAATAATAAAATGTGGATCATTTTCTTCAAAAATATATTCATTAGAATCAAACTTATTTTGAATGATACAAAAAATATTTCCAAAAAATAATCATTCTCAAACTTCGCAATATATCCTCGTATTGCACTCACAAATTTATTCACTCTTTTAAAGAAATAATAAACCATCCCATCATCAGGAATCTATAAAACATCACACTTAGACACAAAAACTATAATTTATGTCACTTCATATTACACATTCCTTCATATATATTATTGAGTTTCTACTAGATTCCTGTAATGTTATTTTGAATTTCAAATTAAAAAAATTACTTTCTAATAGTAATAAAAAAAATTTTGTGGCCAAAATTCTCAAAATTCATTCAAAAATATATTATTATACCATCACAATTTTTTTTCAGTAATGAACCCATAAATTATAAATCCACATAAATTATAACACATAGCATATAGGTTTAACATAATCCCCTCATTCAATATTTGATATTATTTTATATAAAATTGAAGGATCCATTATTATTCAATGAATTATTATTTTCCATGAAATAGACAAGAAATATTGGTAAAATAACCTTGAACTAGAATGAAATCCTTTCCTAATAACAAATCACCAATTTGGGGAATCCTAACTCTGATACCACTAAGAACGAACATCCAAGGCTAGTGAATAATCCTTAAGATGGCTAATGAATCAGTTATCCAATTTAATTTTTTATGTTCCCTTTATAAAATAACCCCCATCTTCAACTGGTGTAAATGTTGATCACTGTCCAACACACACACATAGAAATGGAAAAACATTACAACATTCATATATTATAATGAGGAGTCTTTTACTTGGTATTATTAGGATTCTTCTAAGATCACATGACATGCTTGTTTCCAAATATTGGTACAATGAATAGTTTTTATCCGTTTACATGTGTTAAAACAAGTTGCCTACTGATGATTTCTATATCTCTCCCTTTTTTCCAAATTTCATGGTATATTATATTTCCACATTTCTTTTTCTTATATTTTCCTTTATCTTTTTGTGGTCATAAAATCATTTCTATAATTTATATATCAATAACTTCTTCTTCCTAACCATCCCAACACTATTCCTTATTCTTGAACAAGCCAAACTTCTGAAATCAGCATGGTAGTCCCATTATGAAGGAAATTTTTTTGAATATTAATTTCCTATTGATTTCGAATTTCATAATCACAACCCTTGGATTATCTAAATCTTAATATTCACCATTAAAATTCATTATTAGTAAAAATTGGTTGAAATAATCATCAAATATTGATTGTGAAGCTGATTCATCAAACCTACATTATCATCTCATATTATCCCAGTAAAAATATAATCAAATTGGATAGGGGAATTATACAGAGTAATATTTTTTATGGTTTAATGTTAAATTCAATATAATACCGTAGTGAGGAATTGGTGTTATGTAATCAAGGACATTAAATTTCTTGTACCACTAATCACCAACTAGTCCACCATTATGGTGTGGTGTATTTTCTATAACGTGGTCTTATATATTTTCTCCAAAATAAATCACTGGAAAATATCTATTGTGTTGAGGTCCATAAATTTATAGATCCAATGAAATCAACATCGCCTCACTTAGTATATGATCCCCCAAATATGGAATGGAAAACAAAAAGTTGATTCCCCTCTATGACGTGGACACTTATACATCAATATATGGTCATCGTGACAAATTTCTATTTCAATGCCAATTTCACAATCTCCATAGAAAGTACACATCTTCTATAGTGGATCATAACTCGATGTTAGTTGGTTCTAGTGTGTACATTCGTTTCAGTGTAATATATCTTGTTTAATTGTTATCTATAATGAAACAACATTATGTTTTATGTAAAACTCCTACTACTACATTTTTTAATATTTATACATTATGATCTCCTTCCACGATATGTATACAATTTTGAATTGCTTATGTATAGTTTGAATTTTATTTTTGAACATGATATATGTTTTCTGAAAAAAAATCCATCACTCTAAATCATATAATCATCACTAATTATTTAACTATACTTTTCACAACAATAATATAATAATATATTGGGAACATTAATTCATGTATGTACTTCTATAATAACTAATGGATAACCCTTGGGGTACCATATTCTTTTAATAAGATATTTATCTATTTTGGTTTTTTTCCTTATGACTTATCCATTAATGACATGATAATAACTTTTCCCTTAACAATAAAATATCTCACACATTTCTCATATTTTCATTCAAAATGTCAAGAATATGATAATAAAATTTCATAAGACTAAAAGGGAGTCTAGTGTGGGTAAAAGATAGAGAAATGTTCACAATATTTATAGAATATGTTTCTTATGTTTATAGTAATAAAATACATTAATCCTTCACTTCTTATAATTTTGATGTAATTTGTGATTTTCAATATATATCTTATGAAAATGTTGTAAATTAATAATATTTTTATCTTGGGATGTTATGTTTTGTATTAGAGAATGGTTTTATTATTTTCCATGATTATTATTTCTATTTTTGTTTTAGGATGAGGGGAATTTAGTTAAACACTACGGTAATTCTTATGGACATGTCTATGAATATGATAAGATCATAAACATATTTCAATGTAGATATTATGTAGTTTTAATTAAATTACACAACTATATAGATACTATAAAGTGGAAAAAGTTGTGGAACAGAGTCACCATGGGTTACACACCCAGAAAAGGATGGTTTAATGTCCATATTATCTTTACTCAGTGCAAGATGAGTTTTCCTAAGAGTGAGAACTGGGGTAGACACTAACAATGGGTGTTCCATGTAAATTCCCTAACTCATTATAACCCATAAAGAAATTGTTAATGTTTCTATGGTATTATTAGATATCCCAATTTAAGAAATACAATGATTAACCTAGATAATGCCATTGAAATATATAATCTAGGACATGCATGTCATTTCTGATTTATTAATGTTTTGTTTATTGTTTTCCATTCTAGATTATGTATTATTATCTTTAGCATTTATTCAAATAATAAAATGTTGGAGTGATGAGAAATTGAGATAAAAATATATGTGATGAAAAATATGAGTATTATACTAATTGGTCACCAAAATAGGATTGGAGTTAGAATACAAGATTTTATAGAAAATCATACTCAAATCTCTTAAGAAATGAATATTAATGAATCCAATGAAAAGATCCTGATCACAGAAAGGAAATGTAATCATATAATTGAGTCTTTTGTATGTAAATGTACAACCTCCTTTATTGGATCCTCTAATAAAATTATTACTGAGAATTAAATCAAGGTAATAGAAAATATATTTTTTATTCTACAGTTCTATGAAAATGAGAAGGTTTTACTTTCATCTTATGAAATTTAAATTTAATGTATCTAATGGTGGTAAGTAAATAGGAATATATTGAAAAACAATCATATATAATATTTGTAAATGGATGATTTCATGAATTTGTTCTTAACCAACTGTTTTTGCCACACACTTCACACAAAGATAAAGAGAATATTCATAGAGTAGAAACAAAATTATAATGAATCCATTTCTTTAAAAGATTAAAATTTCCCATTTATTTTATAGAATGTCTCTTATTTTATTGTTATTATGATTGTAAAATAACTGTCTTCTATGGTGAATTTAATACAAGTCTTTAAAAGTAATTATACATAATAGGATTTGGAAGATATGAGGAGATTATTAGATGTGTGGTGAAAGTAGAGATAGAAAAAATGTGTTGGTTCGAGTGGAAACTCAAGAGGGGGGGGGGGTGAATTGAGTTCCAATTAAAATTTCTGTTAAAATATTGTCTAGTTAAAATAACTTGATTTATAGAAGATGTTAAACTGTAGTGAATTTATACAGATTGTAAATGTTCAGTTAGCTTCTCAAAGATTGATTAGGTCTCAGTTAATTTAACCACATGATCAACCTAACTTTTGTATCTAACCTATTGATTTATAATAAGTGTAAACACTTTCTAATTCAACTATCAAGGTAGCTTCAAAATATTTGTGTATTTCAAAGTAATAGCAGCAGAATAAATAAAATATATGTAGTTTACTTTAAACTTAAATAAAAGATGCACAGCAGATATAACAAGAGGTTCATTCTCAAGCCGAGACTTAGTCCTCTTAAATATATATAAATTTCATCCACACACTAGATCGGGGTTAAGAACAGTTTTACAAAACTGTCCAGGCCACGCAGGGACCTCTACCACTGTTTTTCGTGGGAGACAAAAAAATGACCAGGTTACACAAGGACCTCTTCCACAGTTGACATGGGTAAACAGAAGTAAAGAGAATTTGAGTGAGGATTTTGATATCCTCCAGTTCAGTGCAGGACATAGTGTGTGTAAAGATATATAGAGTACACCACACTGCTCTAAAGTTAATAAATAAATCACGTAGAGAAGATAGATGAGAGTTTAGAATGCTCTAGTGATTAACAATGTAGCTCTGGACTCGTTGGATTCAGAAAGAATGCTTCTGAGTCCTCCTCTGGTTTTTCCGTTGAAAAACAGAGTGTCATAGTTCAGCTTGTCTTCTTCAGGAGTGAGAAAGATATCTTGATTCATCGTGTGTTCTTCAGCAGTATTGGATTTCACTCATGAGATTTCTTTGAAGGACTTTCAATCTCCTTATTGTTCATGATTTTTCTTCTTGTTCAGCACAGTGCACTTTGATGTACGTATGTTCTTCATGTTGTATATCTTGTTTTGTTGTTGCTTGTTTCTTATTGCTTATCTATTTTGTATTGCATCTCAGTCTTTCTTATATTCCACGAGTTCTGGCAGTAGAAATGATTCCCTTTTCATAGGTACGAGATACAATTTCCTATCATGCCAACAACTATCATTAAATAACATTAATTGCATTAAAACAATAAATATGACCGTTAGAATTATTTAAAGAATATTGAAAAAAGGTAAGAAATGGTGTCACAGTGATTATGGAAATGGTGTCTTCTTCATGGTATGTGGTTCACGGTATGAGATACACGATGTCTCCTTCACGGTGTCGGGTCATGGTGTCTTGTTACAGTGTCTGGTCACGGTGAGTCCTTCATGGTGAGTCCTTCACGGTGTCTGGTCATGGTGTCTGGTTCATGATGAGTCCTTCACGGTGTCTGGTCATGGTGTCTGGTCACGGTGAGTCCTTCACGGTGAGTCCATACTTACAAAAATATCTGTATTTGGACTAAGATAGTGATATGCATAATAGGGATTAAGCTTACTCATTAGAAAGTAATAGAATGTGAATCATAAATATAAAGGTGTGATAATATATGTGAGAATTACGATCATGAATAAGACTTGTAAATAATAAAGAGAGTAATTAACATCCATAAGCTTTGTTATTATAAAAACATATTGTGTAGCTATTATTGAGATTGAATAGCATTAGTAAGATGTGCAATGAAGATTGAGATTAATTAACAGTATAGAGATTTGTGATCATTAAAACATGATTAACACATGAGGAGTCCAACAATCTCCCCCCTTTTGATGATCACAAATCATATATTTGTTGAATATAAATGACATGTAAAATTATAGTAACTAGCATAGCAAAAACATTATAGAAATGATACTTGTAGTTTTTCTCCCCCATTTATACTATTATAGAACTGACAATTGTAGTTGTTCTCCCCCTTTTGGGATTATCAAAATGTAGATACAATGAAATGAAACACTGCATTTGGTATTAAACAAATGGTTCAGAATTCAATAAAACATGAAACAACAAAAGAAATCCCATAAAAAACAGTCCTCGAACTCTTCAGGGATCCATCTTGCCTTTTCCTTTATCAGCAATAAGAGCTAGTGCTAAAGTAGAAGAAGGCATAGATGTGTTAGACAACCAGGGTAAGGGTAGAACATCAAAAACAGATGGAGCCAAAGTATGAGCAGTAGATGTTCTAGGATGTGGTTGGTCAAGAATGACTTGCTGGATCTGAGAAAGAGCTTGACAAACTATCATGGCAGTTGAGGCAAAGGCGGGTAGTCTAGGTCTAAGGGGTGCAGCAGTTGGAGAAACTATAGCATTACTCTGCACATGAAGATATGGCTTCAAAGATTGATGAAATTAGTAATGATTTCACCACCATACTGCATAGCCTTTTCAGAATCATCCTTATTCTCCAGAAATATGTCCAACAATCTGCTGAACTCTGAATGTTTCTGAACTTGATATTTAAAAGCATGAGTCACCGAAGGGATTCTAAAATTTTCCACAAGATATCTAAAGTGATATTTCATATCAATTTTAGAGGAAATTCAGGAAATATACAAATCTATTTTCTTGAAGATCTCTTGTTGAGCATCATTGGCTATCTTAGAATGAATCCTAACCAAGTCCAATGCTCTATCAATATTCTTAATCACTTTTGACAAAGAAGATACATCCAAGCCACTGAAGGCATTCTGAAATTCTACCTTTATTAGGGATCTCAGCATAGAATCATACAAAGAAGGTGTGGAGGTCTGACCAGAAACAGGTGAAGCCTTGATAGCTTCGGTTAGAGCTTTGTGCAGTTTCAGAACTTTTTGCAGACATCCAATGTATTCATCTATAAGCTTATTCAGATTTTCCACAGGCTCTCTCATTCGTTCCAGCATCTAGGTGTTCCTTTTTCCTATATTTTCATCAAAATATAGTAGGTATGGATTAACTTGATACACAATCTCCCTAGAAAGGAGGTAATCAGAAGACTCAAGAGAAACAAAAACAGGTGTAGGGGCAGAAACATGAGCAGGCTCTGATCTCAAAGATAACTCATTCTATAGACTTGCTACCAAACTTTTCATATTTGCAACATCAGCGCTCAACAACTTATTTTCTACTCTGACATCTTGAATTTCTCGGATCATCCTTGGTTGAATATGCAAGATAATATTTTTCAAGAGAATTGATGCATCTTCTTGACATAATTGAGTCGTTGGTCGAGGTTGAGTGGAGACAGTTTTCTCAACTCTAGCTATCAAAGTCTCTCCAAAAACATTCAGATCATCTTTGGTCAGAAAGGAGTGAAGCTAAGGTAAGGATGAGGGTAAAGGTTCATATTCTGGTTGAGGTTCAGAGTCATCTTCAAACTCAGATTCGGATTGAGATTGATGTTGGCGCTCTGGTTCTGGTTCTGAATGAACTAAGGACTTCAGCTGAAACAGAGAAGAAAGATCCATTCCAGTTGCAGTTACTTGTTGTGACTCATTCACATCATAAACTCATGGTAACTCATATCGAGAGTGCATGGAAAATGTGATATAAGGTTGAGAAGATTCAGAAGATCCAGCTTCTACAGTATCAAGATTTTGAGGTTCCTCCCCCTCAACTTGTGCTTTCCATCCAGATTCATGAGGTTCAGGAACATGGACAAATCTGCAGGATCATCCCTGTTATCTTATGTAAACTCTTGCCTTGCCAGCTAAAAGGAAATTCCCATTCTTTCATCAGCAAATGGAATAATCTCAGGAACCGATTGTTCCACTGAATATACTTCCAGACTTGATTTTTTCTCAACAGAAGGAGTCTCTTCAACAAGATCTGCCTCTAAGGTTGTCTGCTGTTCTGAAATAGGAAAAACCAATTTCCTTGTAGCATTGGGATGAGGTTCTTCCTCATAAAGAAAAACTAAAGGATCCTTATTCCTTTCCATCTCAACAAGAACTTTCTCTCCATAAGGTATTTCAGTGGGTATAACTGCAGGGACAACAACACTTTCCTCTTCAACTGGAACTATTTCCATTGGAGGTATTACAAGATATTCTCTAGGTGGTACTTCGGCTATTACTTCTTCTTGGTATTCTTCTTTTGAATACTCTTCCACTTCATCTGGTTCCAAACCAGAATTAGCTAGGTTCTTAGGCCTTCTTGGATAGTCAACAGGATTAAACTTTTTATACAGTAGATCACTATCCTCAACCCATTGCTTTATCCAGGGATTCCAGTTTATCTTTATCCTTCTAATGATAGGCATGGATAGGCAGTAATCAAGGTCCTCTAACATTTCTTCTTTCGGCCCAACCATCCCTTTTGCAACTAACATAGCTGAAATAATCCTTGAGTAAAACAGGGAGGTGGATTTGGAAGTTACTTTGATAAGCTCACATATATGGTTGATAACATACTTACACAGATTGATATTATGGCCATTCTTCAACAGGTGAATCTGGAACACATCCTGATACTTCATCACAGCAAAATCCATTTTTCTTGGACTAACCAAATTCTGAAAAAACTTGAACAGAAGTCATGTCTCTCCATCTAGTTCAGCAGCAATGGCCCTTTGCTTGGTGCCATTTCCAGTTAGACATTCCAAAGCAGTCTCCAGGACAAGTATGTCAGTTGTTGAAGGAGGGTTTCTCTGGTAATCTTCACAAATTACTTCATATGGAATTATTAGGTATGCAGCCCATAGCCTTGAAGAGAAAGAGCACTTCTGACCATCGATCCAGCAGGTCACCATAAAGATTTCTCCAAACTCAAAAGAAAACTTCACATACTGATAGAATTGAGATAAAAGCCTTGGGTAAATCGGTCTATTCTGTCCAGTGATACATTCGAGCCATCCTTGTTCTCCTAAAACTTTCAAAACTAATGATCTGCTAGACACCAGCCATTCAGGGAAAACATCTTTTTCAGGTACAACTATACGGCTTACCAGGTTTGGGTTTAGAGGTCCTTTGGGAGCTATCCTCAGTATCCTCTTTTGTTTCTTAGAGCGGCGCTTCTCCGATGAGGGTAAGGATGGATGCTTCATCCCTGGCATTAACTAAAGGTTCGCGCAAGAGGGAAGAGAAGGTTCAGGAGAGAGTTCAGGTAAGGAATCGAATGAAACCCTTATGTTTTATCATTTGGAAATGTCAAACGTCATAAAATAAAAAAAAACGTGAAATCAAATAGTGGTGAAATAAAAATTACCGTGATATGGATTAAATTAAAAATAAACATAATTCTCACTGTGAGACCGTGAGTAGGCATTACGGTGAGACAAAAAAATAGTCATCATGGTGAGACAGTTTCAAGTCATCACGGTGAGACAGTGAACATTTTATATTGTCACGGTGAGACAGTCAGTTGTCAGAACGTGAGAATAAAACTGTAACATAGAAATAGTAAGTATGAAACCATAAAGTAAAGTACAGTAATCTATTAAACATTAAAATCAGTAATATATTCATTTATTATTAATCATACCAAGATCGTGTATGATATAGTCTAATCATTCAGAATTTAATGGTTTAGTGAATATATCAGCAAGTTGATATTCAGTTCCAATGAATTCCAAAGTGATATCACCTTTTTGATAATGATCCCTCAAAAAGTGATGTCTTACATCAATATGTTTTGTCCTAGAAGGAGAAACAGGATTCTTAGAAATATTAATAGCACTTCTGTTGTCACAATTTATTGAGACATGTCTGAATTGATATCCATAGTCTAGTAATGTGTGTTTCATCCACAAAATTTGTGCACAAGAACTTCTAGCAGCTATGTATTCAGCTTCTGCAGTTAATAATGCAACAAAATTTTGTTTCTTACTACACCATGATACTAGTGACTTTCCTAAAAGGTGACATGTTCTAGAGGTGTTTTTTCTATCTAGCTTACATCTAGCAATGTCAGCATCAGAATAACTAACTAATTCAATTGATTGTCCTTTGGGATATAAAATTCTTAAATTGGGAGAATTCTTGACATATTTGAAAATTCACTTTACAAAACTTAAATGTGACTCTTTAGGATTTTCTTGAAAATGAGCACACATACACACACTAAAAATAATATCAGGACGACTAGTAGTCAAGAATAGCAGACTTCCAATCATTCCTCTATAAGTGGTTTGATCAACAGATTTACCATTTTCATCAAGATCCATCTTACATTTGGTACTCATGGGAGTGTCACTACTTTTTGTGCTCTCCATTCCAAAAAGTTTTAAAAGATCTCTAGTATATTTACTTTTAGTTAAAATAATTCTATCATAATTTTAAAATATTTGAAAACGAAGAAAGAATTTAAGTTCACCCATTAAACTCATTTCAAATTCATTTTGCATCATTTTAGAAAAATCAGTACATAATGTAGTTTTTTAATATCCAAAACAAATATCATCTACATAAATTTGTACAACTAAAACATCTTTAGAAATTCTTTTTATAAATAGAGTATAATCAGCTATTCCTTTTGTAAAACCTTTAGAAATTAGAAAAGTACTTAATCTATCATACCATGCTCTTGGAGCATACATTAAACCAAGTAAAGCTTGATAGTTTGAAAATATTATTTGGAAAATGAGGGTTTGAAAATCCCTGTGGTTGTTAAACCAAAACATCCTTAGCAATATATCCATTTAAGAATGCACTCTTGACATCCATTTGATATAGTTTGAAATTTAGATGTGCAGTATAAGCAAGTAAAATCCTTATAGCTTTTAATCTGGCTACTGGGGAAAAAGTATCCTCATATTCAATACCTTCTTCTTGACTATAGCCTTGTTCAACTAGTCTAGATTTATTTCTAACTATGTTTCCAGATGCATCTACTTTATTTCTAAACACCCATTTTATGCCTATTGTTAAAGTGTCCTTAGGTCTATCAACATGATTCCAAAATTTATTTCATTCAAACTGATTGAGTTCTTCTTGCATAGCAATTACCCTATATTCATCATTAATAGCATCATCAATGATTTTAGGTTTAAGCTGTGACAAGAAGGCTTGATGTTCAACCTGATTTCGAAGATAATCTATAGTCTGTGTCCCTCTATCAAGATTTCCTACAACATCATCTAAAGGATGATTCTTTATAATTCTAGATGATCTAGTAATGGTAGGACTAGAAACATCAGGTTCACCAACAGGTTGGGAATCAACAGAAGCATGTTCTGGAAAATTTCAAGAACGTGTTTTCTTTATAGCAGGTTCATTTGATTTTTCATTAAGGTCTAGAACAGATAAATCTTCTTCAGGATTTTCAAGAGAGGTTTTAGGCTCGTGTGGATCAGTTTCATCAAAATTTATGTGAACAGATTCTTCCACACACTTGGTTCATTTATTGAAAACTCAATAGGATTTACTAGAAATAGAGTAACCTAGGAAAATTCCTTCATCACTTTTGGATGCAAACTTGTCAAGATTATCTTTGGTATTAAGAATAAAGACTTTACAGCCAAAGACTCTGAAGTAGTTAACCTTAGGTTTCCTATGGTTCCACAACTCATAAGGGGTCCTCTTAAGTACATGTCTGATCAAGACTCTATTGATAATATAGCAAGTTGAATTTACAGCTTCAGCCCAAAAATAAATAGGCAGGTCATATTTATTAAGCATGGTTCTGGCAATTTCTTGCAGAGTTCTATTACTCCTTTCTACTACACCATTTTGCTGAGGTGTCCTAGGGGAGGAAATGTTATGAGTATAGCCATTGTGTGAGCAATAGGATTCAAATTCATGATTCTCAAACTCACGACCATGATCACTTCTTAGAGATTTAATCTTAAGTCTACTAAGGTTCTCTATATATTTAGAGTATTTAGCACAGTAAGAACAAGCTTCACTTTTGTGAGCTAAGAAGTATACCCAAGTATATCTATAAAAGTCATGTACTAGGATATAGACATAGTGCTTCCCATTTAAGCTAGAAGATCTAGATGGTTCAAAAAAATCCATGTGATCCAAAACGAGAGGTTGAGAAGTTGAAACTTCTTTCTTTAGTTTTAAATAGATTTTGCGTTTCTTTCCCTTTTGACAGGGATTACAAACTTGGTCATTTGGAAACTCAAGTTTGGGTAGGTCTCTCACTATGTTCTTCCTAGTAAGTTTTATAAGTGAGTGTATACTACAGTGTCCTAATCATCTATTCCAAAGACAAGAATCTTTATGAAAAGCATTTAAATATGTAATATTTTTCATGGCTAAAGAATTTAAATCAGCTCCAAAAATTTTTTTATTTCACAGGGCAGAAAATACTAAAGCATTTTTAGAATTAAAAACATTGCAAGAATCATTTTCAAATATAACATTAAAACCATCATCACATAACTGAGAAATAATTAACAGATTATATTTATGTCCATCAACGAATAAAACTTTAGAAATTAATACTGAGCCAGTGTTACCAATCTGGCCTAAGCTGATGATTTTCCATTTAGAATTATCACCAAAGGTGACAAAGCCTCCATCAATTCTGACTAAGATTTTAATGCATGAGAAGCCTCATGACATATGTCCTGAACATCCACTATTCAAGTACCAAGTCTTCCTATAGGATCTCTTTAAGCAGGTTTC
Source organism: Viscum album (assembly GCA_963277665.1). NCBI lineage: Eukaryota > Viridiplantae > Streptophyta > Magnoliopsida > Santalales > Viscaceae > Viscum > Viscum album. The sequence continues at coordinate 1,927,480,512 of OY728152.1, read as the reverse complement.
CTACAAAGCAGATTTAGATAGGAAATGATTTTGGTACCCAGATCTTCTTGGGTCCAAACAGGTTAGCAATCAAAGCTTTCGGTACCCAAATTTGACTTATGGGTCTCATAAAATCTGTAGAATCAGTAGATTTTGAAAGATAAACCTTATTAGATCCGTAAATATGAATATAACTAGTTGAATGATATAAATGTCCAGAACTAGAACTAGCAGTATTCTATCCAGATTTAGGAATAAATCTATTCTTAGTAAACTGTCTCTGTCCATGTTTGTAGCCTATTACAGTCGTTTATTTTGGTGCAACATTCTTTCTTAGCATTTGAGTTAGTGTATCCTTTCCATTTGTGAATTTATCTAAATCCTTTCTGAGTTGCTCATTAGACATTTTCAGTTCAGTGTTCTCCATTCACAGTTGAGCATTTTTCTCTTTTTCAATAGTATGTTCAGTTTTAAAAGTAGTAGTGAGACCATGTTGTTTCTTTAATGATTTGTATTTATCCTTATGTTCATTTCATGTCTCTTCTATCATATTACAATATTCTAACAATTCCTCACCAGTCATGTTTTCAGAATTAGAATCAGATTCTGCACTATCTTCAGAATAATAAGAATTTAAAGTAGGAGAATCTAAGATTACCTCAGATGTGTTTTTCATAAAACACATGTTAGCCTTATTTCTGGTTTTAGTCTCAGAAGCTTCAGATTCACTGGAGTTATCCTCAGAAGTGCTCCGTGTAGCCTTCATAGCCTTTTTGTACTTACTGTCTTTGTAATCATATTTCTTCTTTAATTTATGCTTTGGGCAGTCTACTTTTATATGTCCTTTTATTTTTCACTCATAACAGAAAACTTCATCACTTTTATCTAGCTTTTTCCAATCCTTCATCCAATGTCCCTTATTGTCATACTTTCCTTTGAAATTTTATTTTCTGAAGAATTTATTCTTCCTATAAAATTTTCTAAACCTTCTGGCTATCTGAGGCATTTCAGCATCACTATCAGAGTCTGAATTTTCACTGGTTGAACAGTCAGTAGGTAGTTGAGCTTTATCTTTGTCCTTGCTCTTTGAAGCAGTAGTCTTGAAAGCCACGGATTTCCTCTTAGGTTCATCATCTTCCTCTTTACTCACATTGAGTTCTTCCTCATACATCATAAGCTTACTAATGAGTTCTTTGACAGGTAGAGCAGTAATGTCACACGACTCTCTAATTGAAATAGATGTGCCTCTCCAACGGTCTGGTAAACATCTCAGAATCCACATAATTTCTTCCTTTTCTGGAAAAACCTTTCCAAGTGAATTCATTGTATTGAATATCTCATTAAACCATTGATACATATCAGAAATGGGTTCATCAATCATTATTTTAAAATTATCATATTTAATAGTATAAGTATTTAATAACATTTCTTTATCATTGGTTGTTCCTTCATGAGAAACACCCAAAGTATCCCAATTTTGAAAAGCAGTTTTACAAGAAGAAATTCTGTTAAACTCTTCATCTTATAAATCACAGTACATGACATTCATGGAATTACAATTATTATTGTAATTAGTCTTTTTAGGTTCATCCCAAGTGGATCTAGCAGTAGAGGGAATTTTACATTCTGATTCTATGGTAGTCCAAATATCAAAACCTATTCTATCTAAATGAATTTTCATTTTATGTTTCCACTGAGCATAGTTTGTACCATTGAAGAAAGGTGGCATGTTAGTAGCATCACCCTCTAGTCTATTATCCATAACTAGATTTTAGAAAGATAATTCAAAGAGATGAAAATTTAGAACTAACAGAAATTTAAGATCTTTAAAGATGCAACTAAAATCACAGTTAAAAAATAGAGTATTTTAAAAATCATTGAACAAAAACTAAACCTATGATACCAAATGTTGGTCGGAGTGGACACTCAAGAGGGGGGGGGGGAATTGAGTTCCATTTAAAATTTCTGATAAAATATTTTCTAGTTAAAATCCCCTGATTTATTGAATAATTTAAACTGTAGTGAATTTATACAGATTTTAAATCTTCACTTAGCTTCTCAAATATTGATTAGGTATCAGTTAATTTAACCACAAGATGAAACTAACTTTTAAAGATAAACTATTGATTTACAATAAGTGTAAACACTTGATAATTTAATTATCAAAGTATCTTCAAAATAGATTTTTATTTCAAAGTAAGATCAGCAGAATAAATATGATATATGTAGTAGACATTAAACTCAAAAAAAAGATGCACAGTAGATATAACAAGAGGTTCAGTCTCAAGCCGAGACTTAGTCCTCTTAAATATAAATAATTTTTATCCACACCCTGGATCGGGGTTTACAACAATTTTACAATACTGTCCAGGCCACACAGGGACTTCTACCACTGTTCTTCGTGGGATACAAAACAAAGACCAGGTCACACAATGACCTCTTCCACAGTTGACGTGGGTAAACAGAATTAAAGATAATTTGAGAGAGGATTTTGATATCCTCCCGTTCAGTATAGGAGATAGTGTGTGTAAAGATATACAGAGTACACCACACTACTCAAAAGTTAATAAATAAATCACGTATAGAAGATAGATGAGTGTTTAGAAAGCTATAGTGATTATCAATGTTGCTCTGGACTCGTTGGATTTAGCAGGAATGCTTCTGAGTCATTCTTTGGTATTTCTATTGAAAAATAGAGTATCGTAGTTCAGCTTGTCTTCTTTAGGAGTGAGAAAGATATCTTGATTCGTCTTGTGTTCTTCAGCAGTATTGGATTCCACTCATGAGAGTTCATTGAAGGACTTGCAATCTCCTTCTTGTTCATGATTGTTCTTCTTGTTTAGCACAGTGTACTCGGATGTACGTATGTTCTTCATGTTGTATATCTTGTTTTGTTGTTTATTGTTGCTTCTTTATTCTTTCTTGTGTACTACATCTCAGTATTTCTTATATTCCATGAATTTTGGTAGTAGGAATGATTCCATTTTCATAGGTACGAGATACAGTTTCCTGACATGCCAACAACTATCATTAAATAACATTAATTGCATTAAAAACAACAAATATGACAGTTTGCATTTTTTAAATAATATTGGAAAAAACTTAAGAAATGGTGTCACAGTGATTATGGAAATAGTTTCTTCTTCACACTATGTGGTTCACGCTATGAGCTTCACGGTGTGTCCTTCACGGTGTCTGGTCACGATGTCTAGTTATGGTGTCTGGTCAAAGTGAGTCCTTCACGGTGAGTCCTTCACGGTTTCTGGTCACGGTGTCTAGTTCTCGGTGAGTCCTTCACGGTGTCTGGTCACGGTGTCTGGTCATGGTGAGTCCTTCACGGTGAACCATACTTGGACAAATATCTGTATTTGGACTAAGATAGTGATATGCAGAATATGGATTAAGGTTAATCATTAGAAAGTAAGAGGATGTGAATCATATATATAAAGGTGTGATAATATATGTGAGAATTGTGATCATGCATAAGACTTGTAAATAATAAAGAGAGTAATTAACATCCATAAGCTTTGTTATTATAAAAACATTATGTGTATCTATTATTGAGATAGGAGAGCATTAGCAAGATGTGCAATGAAGATCGAGATTAATTAATAGTAAAGAGAATTATGATCATTAAAACATGATTAACACATAAGGAGTCCAACAAAATTACTATCATTATTATTTATAGGGGACATGTAATGGTGTATATCAGGGAAACTATGATTTTACGTCACATGTGGGAAATTAATTTATACATATGATGTTAAAAATTTTGTGTGATTCGCTTTTGTAATTTCCTCCAAGGAACAAGGAAGTTTTTCAAGTGTGAAATTATTGTCCACCAAGATATTATTTTTCCATAAATATTAAGTGTCCAATCAATGCGATAGTGGGAAAAAATACAATGATTAAAATTCAACCATTATTCAAATCTTAAAAGCTAATGAGTTTGGTCATTATAGAATGAATCTTTATAACACCAAATATGATAAAGAGAATAAGAAACAATATCCTCCAAAAGAAATGAAGTAAATGAGTGTGTGTTTTATCATTACATTTAAGGCGGATCATGATAATGAAGTTATGAAAGGTATATTCATTCAACAATTTATATTTGTGGATACCTTAATTGATTTTTTTTCTTTCCATTTATTCTTATCATTCATGTTTTCTGGGAATATTGATTTATAACCTCATGTTTTGGATATTGAACTATCTATTAAAGATCCCAGTGGAATAATTATCATGTTTATGATATATCAATATCATTAATATTGTATTTTAAGAATATAATTCATATAGACCAAGTTATTCTCAACTTTATATAATTTGAAAAAAAATGTTACAAAAGTTGTTTCCATGGACAAATATCATATAAATTTCCAAGACAAAGAAATATTATTCAATATTCCATATCATACTATTATTAAATATCTACCTAAAATGATTATGAACTCCCATTGGATGAAAATATAGTAATACAGGCCATGATTCCCATTAACAAGGGACCTCTAGATCAAATAATTAGCGATAGAGTCAACATTGGGGGAATGCCTATTATGTGTGAATATAATGATTTGTTTATGAATGAACTAAATGGTCTTAAAAAAAGAGATTGAGGTTGATATTTTGATTAAGGTCAAAGTAGGATCTATGATGATCTCAAAAAATCATTATAGAATGTCCCCCACTAATCTGGAAGAATTAAATAAGCATCTACAAGAGCATTTAAATTATGGATTTTTATTCCCTAGAGTATTTACATAGAGTACTATAGTTCACATAATCAATATGAATGATGGACTGATGTGAATTGAAATTTCTTATTATGAGCATAATAACATCCCAATACAGATCATGTATCATCTACCTTATATCGATGATTTGTTTTATCTACTAAAAGGAGCTCAATACTTCTCAATGATTGACTTTCAATATGGATATCATATGATAATTGTTAAAATGGGGGATATTTTGATGTCTAATTTCTATATAAGGTATGGACACTATAAATATATATTTATTGCAATTATACTTATGAATTAAAGAATTATCTTCATGGATATATACAATAGAGTCTTTAAAGAATGCAATGATAAATTTGGGGTGGTCTTTAAATATGATACTCTTTAATATTCAATGAACAGTGAAGAAAATGAAATCATTAAAAGATTGGGTTAAATTCCTTATTATTGCAAAAACTATATTCCATTTCTAGAAATAGTTAACTACACATATAATGAATACCATTATTTAGTAATTTTGACACATGATATGGAGTATCAAATGATTTTTTGAAGACAAGAGTTGTTAAACAGTGGTTTAGACTGAACATAGTAACTGGAATCCATATTTATCATTATTGGGATGATTATTATTTACAATTATTGAGACACTTCATGTGGATATCAAATGAATTATCATTGTAAACATATATTGGAGTGAGGTTCTTCCGGAGAAAAAATTATGAATAATGTTTTATGTAACTAAATATATGGTTTTTACAGCATGTGTTCTTATCTTATCATATTGAATGGATAAGTTTATAATATAAAATAATTCTTCCTTAATTGTATTCAAATTATTCCTCATGTTAAATTAAAAGGTAATTACATATGCCTCATGATAATTAATTTATCATAAAAAAATTACTTGATGCATGAATTTTATGTGACCGTAAATATCATTACATTGATATATTTATATTATTTTCAACATGATTAAAATTGTTATATTTATAAAGAAAAGAATATCCTAAAATATATATTCACATAGATGGATCAACAATATGTTCTAGAGGAGGTGGTTGGATTTGATAAAATATTACAATTTTACAAGAAATTACTTAACTGCTTATGGTAATGTATCAAGCTGATTTACTAGTACTATTTTTCATTTTTGGATATAATTATTTTGAGGAATGTCCTGGTTGTATTTTGGTGAAATTCGTAGGTTTTTTATGTGGTTTTTCATAGTAAAATGTTGGTGAGTGGTTTCCCCAAAACATGGACCATGACCCAAAAAACCATGATACCCTAGAAAAAGAGTGGTTTCAAAGTAGGAAAATGGTTTTTTAAACCATGCAACTTCTTCAGAGTAACAATGAACCCCAATAGTATAGGAACATAGGTATGGTAAGAATTTTTTAAAACCATGGGCCCTATCCCAATGAATGATTCACGTGGAAATTAATCCACACACCAAATATTGGAAAAATACCAAACCCTTAATTTTAACCCTATTTCTCCCCCAGTTAATCATAATGTTACTTTTAAATATTGGTTCCTTATGAACAAATTAAATGGACATACGAATACGATATATGATGAACCAAATAACTTATTGGAGAATCTGCACCTTTTTGAGTAATTGATTTCACCTAGTTTGGTTTTCTTTTCTCTATTATCACTATTTCATAATGAAGAGGGAATCATTATCCTATATTTTGGTGGGTTAATATCCTTTTTTTGGATAATATATCATTATTTCATCATGAATCTCAGTTTTGGATATTGATCCCATTTTCCATTGTGCAATTGATCTTTTTTTTTCATTTTAGAGATTTTTGTTGGCATGTGATTGTGAATGTTCTTGATATAGGTGATCTAAATTGAAAATTCACTAGTCTTGAATAAAATGGTGTGTATGGAATTGGGAAATAGAAATTTCTATGTTTTTACGTCTCATATTGAATTAGAATAATTAATTTTTTAATTAATTAATGGAATGTTGTGATTTTGGAACTGATGGGATTTTAGGATTACGTAATTGGCCAATTAATGGGATTGTGTAATTGATTAACTTATAGGATATTTAATTGATTTATTAGGTAAAAAATTGTGTTGTTGGATTAAATATGATAGTTAAAAATTTAATTTATTAAATTTTGATTAATAGTTTAGTTATAAAAATTTCATATTATTCCATGTGATTAAAGTGAAAAATTATTATTGTTCTGACAATTAAAATGGTATACCCTAATTTGAAATTTTTAAATAGATGTTTATTGACTAGTAAACATTTTATATGTGATATTTCAAATATATGATTGTTAGATAAGTGGGGTGTGAGATTGGGAATGATGTTCAAAATACACAGGAGATGCAAGATATTTTGTACTAGGAAAAAATGATTTCATGAAAAAATTATTATATTGGACCAGGACTAATGATCAAAATACCCATAGGGGTTGGGTTAGGTAATGATTCTTAAATAACCGATAGTGATTTATAAATGATGTTCTAGACCATTGAGATTGTCCTTGGACTATGGTTATAAGTGGTTGTGTAATGAATTCAAATGTAATGGATAATGTAATCCCTTGTAATATTGAATTATGACCTCCCTATGTGATATGGAATAGAATCTATCAATGGTTGAAGAACGTATATATTTTTTGAGTGTGATCATAAAATTTGGAATAAATTTGGACAGGGAAAGAATATTTAAATAAGATAATTATTTACTTAATTGATTTTACATTATTTTTAACATAACAACATACATTTATATTTACTAGTCATTGTTTTAGTCATTATTTGTTGTCGACTACTAAGTTGTACTCACACCCTACTAAATTCTAGAAGATCTTTAGAAAAAATTTAATTTAATTTTTTTAAGGGCGTAATAGGGGAAAGAGACCTATATTAGATAGATGAGTTAGGATATTTAATGGATGAGGGAAATATGATTTGTGTCAGGACCCTCTTCGGTGATTCAGTTCTGTTTTTTTCATTAGATACTTAAGAATTATTATTGCATGAAATATAAAATTTTTGGTTTCAGATATTGTATTCAAATTTTGGTCAGCATGTTATACTGATATTTTGTTTGTTATGGTTATTTTCATTTTGATAGTGTTGATATTATTATGATATAGTGCTACTTTGATATAGATATTACTTTCTCCTCGTGTTATGTATTCTACCCTCACATCTATTTGGGTGCCTCTAGCATTCAAGAAGGAACACTTTGATCATGTAACAGATTGGGTTAGGGAACCTGTAAGTGGAACCCAAGTTAGGATGTTACAAAGTGGCATTAAAGGTTGTTTATTTTATTTTAAATTCTTTTTTCTTGCTATTTTAAATATTTAAATAGAATAATAGTATGAGCCAGGCCTTGGTTAAGAGATCATGGAAGATATTAGCTCACCCATGTATAGGTGAAATCCTAAGTACCCATGGAGTGAATGTGGTTATTGTTGATTGATGGTATAGTTGTATGTTATCTCACATTGGGTGATGCGCTTTTTGTGAAATGATATTATTTCCTGATATTTTTGAATCGTGTCCTAGAAATGAATGGGAGTTGATTAATAATGGATCATTTAGGAACTAATTATTATTATGTTACCTTCATCATTGTAAGCAAGCATAAAAAGAATGTTTTAGGATAAAATTTTAAAATAAAAATTGGTTATCTTGTTTGTTGAATATAAATAAATAAGTTTCTAATATGATGTTGGTAATTGTAAATGATTCCAAAAGTGGAAATTAAAAACCTATAAATTGGGTTATAATGATAAAATTTATATGAGAAAAAAAATTACACTATTTGAACCATGACCAATATGAGGGATGGTGGGGGTTGTGCTAACACCATAGTTTTGACCATGTGGTGGTGTACATGGGTAAATTGTGATGGTTTATTGGGAATACAACTTACATGAATGTGTTAATGTTTTGGTAAAGTATACTATGATATGCGGTTTGTAATTGTTGATATATGTCTCTATGATGATAGTTTTTTATAGTATGACATTATTATTATTTTAGAAATGATATTTCACTTGTGGAACCCGATGCACCCATAGTTATGGGTTATAGAGATAGATATAAGTTCAATGATAAAATTTCTCACTACATTTAGTTCATGAAAAGTGATTTAAGGTGGTTTGTGAAGAGTATTCCATACCTCACATGGGAGTTTTAGTTGAATCACCCTTTAAAATTTACCATAGATGATAAAAGTAATGCAATTGAGTTGTTTATTGATTATGTAAAGATGATTCCTGAATACATAGAGACTTATACTGGTAATATTGTAAAATTTTCTATATATAAATTATGTGGTTGGTTCCCAATGTATCGTGACATCCAAAATCATGTTGGAAACATAGATATCATGTTATATAAGGATATTTATGAGATTTTATTGGTGAAATTTTACCCTGATGGACATAGGAATGAGAGTGAAGTCGAGCTTATGTGGATAAAAATTGGGAATATTATTGTGATGGACTATGTAGGACACATAATAGATTTATAACACTTTTTATAGAATTTCAAAGAGATGATGATATTTAATATAAATGATTCCATGATGGGATTAAATTTGATATTATGTCCCATGTGAATATCTTTTAGCGGAATAATTTTTCTAAAGTGTTGAATCATGATCTCATATCAAAGAGGAACATGAATGATGATTCTAGTAGAATATTGGTTGATCCTACTAGCTGATTTGGAGTTACTTATTCTATGATTATAATGCATCACTATGAGATTTCTATCAATGGTGAAAGAAAATAGGATGGATATGGGGAATGAAAAACTACACAGGATGTTACTCGAGAACTCTATCTCTAGTGAGATAGGTCAGGTCACTTTTGTAGATAGTTCCTCCAAAAACCAGTTGAGTGTTCAGCAAGGGACATGATGGGACATCTATAATGATTCTTATGGATCCATGTAAATATGGATAATGATGGAGTACCTATGAAGAATCAGAGATTTAGAATAGTTATTATAGCTTATATCAGTCTAGAAGTTTGATATATACTAGATGAGGTGGTAGAGGCAGTTTAATTTCTACATCTAGGAAGGATCTCTTATATTAACAGAGTTGATCATATCAAAATAATAATAATACATCAAATAGATGAGTGGGGGGAAAATTTCTTATAGTTTAGCAAAAACAAGTGGATAGTGAGTTCAGATTATCAATAGACAGAGGTACTATATTATAGCTTATACATATTCTAGTTCTTTATTTGATATTGGTTCCTCTAATTATGGTATAACTTTAAAAAATTTGAATGGTTTGAGCTTGATAGTATAGTTTGTGAGTAGGGTTATGATGATCGATACACCTTTTTGATTAATGTCAAGATAAATTTTCTTGCTCGAGGTGTGTTATCTTCTGGTTGGGGATTATAGTTTTCCAAGGGACCTCTACATAATTGATATATCATGATTTGACATGATTTTTATTATGGATGGGTTAGTAGCATTATGAGGCAACATATATTGTTACTCTTATAGAGTTACATATAGATATCATGAGAGTGAATATTATTTTCATCAGGGAGAGTGGGAAATCTTGGGAGTCCATTATGGGCCCATTCATTAGCAATTGTGGGAGATCATTGACCAGGTTTCAAGTCTTTTTATTGATGATGGGGTTCTGAAGCAGGATTCATTTTCACCCATAGTAGATATGTTCCAGGGTGTGATTCTAGGGGACTTCTTTGGGATTATACTCTAGATAGATATGGATTTTACAGTTGATATCTTTCATGAAGCTATGTTAGTTTCTATTACACCATATCGAATGGAACCAATAGATACCCTTGAACTTAAGAATCAACTAGAAGAGTTGATGGATTAGGTGTTTATTTTAATATGTTCTTTTTCATGGGGTCCTCTATTTTTATTACAAATAATGAAAATAGGAACCTCCTCTTCTATGTTGATTATCATATGTTGAATCAGATGCTAGTGAAGAACTGATATCCACTTCCATTTATCAATGATCTCTTTGATCAGTTGTGATGAGATAGTGTTTTATACAAAATTCAATTGAGATAAGTGTATCAAGAGTGTACTATTTTACATTATATTATAACATGGTTGGATTCGATAAGGAGGAATGAATTTTATGAATTATTTTTGATTTCTTTTAGGATATCTAATGCACCTACTATATTTACAACATTGATGAACATAATCTTCCACCCATACATAGATGAGTTTGTCGTAGTCGGTGTGGATGAAATCTTTGTGTACTCCAAGACTTTTGATGTTCTTTTCCAACATCATGACATTATCAGAAATACATTGACATAGCACATGATATATTCTATGCTATGTAAGGTTCAACTATTGATTGATCATGTACAATTGTTGGGATACATCATCTCGAATGAAGGTGTTTCATTGGATCCAAAGAAGGTGTATAAAATTTTTTCTTGGGAGAAGCCCATGTAGGTTTTCGATATGAATATATTTTTCGGATAATAGGGATATTATTTAAGGTTCATTGAGGTCATTTCCCACATGAAATAACCATTTTTTGGTTTAAAAAATAAGGGATTTTTGTTTAAATGGTCTACATAATGTGGTAATTCCTTCGATGAATTGAATATGAATTTTTAAATATTATAAAATTTTATCCTAATATAAATGGTTTTGGAGTATGGGGGTTTTTTTGAGGCATCTGGGATCATTCATAGAGAAGTATTGAAGATGACAGATCTAGTTTTGGAATATGGATCATGGTATTTGAGTCCACATAAACAAAATTACCATAATCATGACCATTATTTAGTGGAAATTTATTGTGAATTAATTTTTTAGAGACATTATGTATCGAAAAAACGTTAAATGTGTATTCTGATCACAATATATTGAAGTATATAATTTTGAAACAAAACATGAACCTCTGAAATTGGATATGTTTTGAGTATATTCATTCATATACACCTAGATAGGGATTCTTTTTTTGATCTTTTATGATGTAAAACACAGACTCAAGTAGTACAAGAGTCTAGCTCTGAGTGGAAGATGATGTCCTTTTAGTCCGACAAGCATGTTGTGGTTTATGAGTGATAAGATAAATTTCCCCTCATAATATTATAAGTAGAGTCTACAAATTTGATTTCTAATAGGGAATGATAGTTTAAGGATTTATAAATATTGGACTTTAGATATATCCTAGATGGCGGGGAGACACCTTAATATCATAACATAGATGAGGATGAGAATAACTATGATAGAAATCATGTTTTTCCCTATAAGTTTGTGGGAAGATATTATTCCTGAATTTTAGTCCTCTAATTGAGAGGGTTGTCTAGGTTTTAAAAAATGTTATGTTACTTAAATAGATAGTATTGGTGTATGGGAATGAAAAGGAAATTTTATTGTTCATTAATTGATTCTACACCTATAAACATGAGAAGGCTAAGCATCAACCACTTTGAGGTTTACTAAAATTTTTCCTCATTACAGAATTGAAGAGGGATGATGTTACCATATATTTTATGGTGGTTCTATGATGGGGGCCCTAGAAGAGTGATTTATTATTATATGAATAAATTATCACATGTCAGGAATATTATGGAGACTTTATTAGTGGATCATTTAGGAGAGTTCTACATTCATGAGATAATCCTAACGCACATGGTGTCATAGGGTATAATTTTAACTATTCTTCATGATTTAACTCAAATTTCAATTATGGATTATTGAAATGTCATAGTACATTGGTATTTACTAGTATAGATATCCACCCACTGAAAAATTTGATGTCCGAACATAACCTAGAGGTTTTTGAGGATATGCATCAGGAATGCGTTCTTGAAATTGGTGGTTCATGGGAGAAGAACCTATAGATTGGAGAGTTTTACAATAAATAAATTATGTATAACTATTCAAATGGAACAATATGAGGCTATTTATGGTATACTATGCAGATCAACACTATATTTGATGGAGGCGGGTGAGTCAGAGCTGTTAGGGCCAATTCTTTTGAAGGAGATGTCAAAATAGGTTTAGTTGATTCCAAAATGTATTTTTATTTCCTATATTATATTAAAGTTATATATTAATATATGAGGATGAAAACATGATTTTACATTTGGTGATAATGTTTTCATTATGGTTTCATGTATATTTTTTGACCCTAAGAATCAGATACAAGGAATATTGTCACCCAGGGTTGTTGGACCTTTTGAGGTGGTGATAACAATTGGACTGATGGTATATTTATTGGATATTCCATAGAGGTAATGTTTTTTGAATAATGTCTTACATGTTTCAATGCTTCATAAATAGCCTCGTGGCCCTTCTCATGTTATTTATTTTTATGTTGTTGAGAATTGACTTGGAGCGTCCTTTGAGAAAAATTCCAAATGTGTGGTTGATCTCAATGAGAAATTGTTTTGGGAATTAAAAAAATAATAGTTATGTACTATGGAAACATGTCCTTGGGTAAGAGAAAACAAGGGAATTTAATGTAGAAATCCAGGCATAATGGACGGAACTATTTTACCTTGGAATAATAGATACGTTTGACAGTGCAAGTCAAGGAATATTTGTTATATGAAGGAAATATTGAAAGATCGTAAACATTACTAAAAGTATATCATGTTTCTTATAGTTAATATATTTCCATTTTTTCTTTTACATTTTATGATCTATGTCATCGTTAGATTTGGGTAAAATTTAGATGTTTTGTAGGGATTTTGGCCAGTTCATGTTTGGAAACTGATTTTCCCAAACTGTGCGCCTTACCCCAACTAACCATAAATCCACAAACAGAGATGGATTGTGTGGTCAAAGAATGAGATTTGAATCTTAAACTATCGTAGGAGTAACCATAAACCCCCATATATGATGTACATGGTTTTTGAAACCATGCTCCACATCCCATGAAACAGTGCATATTATAATTAATCACTTAAATTCGATATTAAAAATCTCAGACAATCGGTTATAACACTATTTCAACCCCACTCATCCCTACTATTTTTTTTCATACAATTTGGAGCCTTATATATTTATTCCAAGTCATTATAGGCACTATTCATGATGAATTAATGGTCTAATTTATGAATATGAACCTCTCCTTGTAAGAGATTTCTCCCCATTTGGTTTCCTTTATCTCTAATCTTTCATTCCCAGTGAAGAGGGAATATCTTTCCTATATTGGTGTGGGTTTTGATCTCGTTTTTTACTTATCTAAATATATTTTATTCTGGATCTAGACTTTGAAACTTTATCATGTTTTTTCTAGGAAATTCAGTGTTCCTCCTCAATTTGGGAATTTCCATTGGTGAGTTTCCATTAATGACCCTGACCTTTGTGGTATAAATTAAAAATCCCATCATATTGTTTATAATTATGGTTATGGAACAGTAAAATAGAAATTTATTTATTTGGAAACAACCTATTGAGTTGGATTAATTTATATGGTTAATTAATAAATGTAATGATATTATTATGAAATGGATGTTATATTTGGATTATGGAATTGGTAAATTAATGGTATTTTTTAATCGATTATGCTATGGGATATGGAATTTATTAATAATGGTAAAAATGGAATGATTGTGTAATAGCTGAAGGATTAGTGGTTAAATTTATTAAATGTTGTTTTATGGTTTCATGATTAATTGTTCATAGTTTTCCATGTGATTAATGTGATGAATTATGATTTTTTTAATAATTTAAATGGTATAACAAGACATTAAAGTTTTTTAATATGGTTAATGATGATTGACAATGTAAAATGTGATATGTGAAATATGAATTTTTTATAATATTGTTATGTGATAGGGAATGATTATCAAAATACCAATTTGGTGTTATACACGGAATACTGGGACGAACTTCATGAATGTGAATATTATTGTATGTGACTTGGTCTAATTATAAAAATATCCATTACGTTTGGGACATGGAATTATGCTCTAAATATCCATGTGGTGCAAGAAATGAGAATCTATGACCATGATATTGGATTTGTAGTGTGCATCCAAGTGGCTTTCTGATGAATTGAAATGAAATGGATAATTAACGACCATGCTATATTAAATTGTGATTTCATTATATGATATGGTTCTTAATATATAATGGTCCTGGATGGTCCTATTGATGAAGCTCTCACCCTCGTGCTCCTCGATCCTATGATGCCCTAGATCTGTTCCGCTAGATCTTGATCCCCCTCCCGTTCGGAGGGGGGAGGCTCGCATTCACCGGCATATCTTAAGGTGGTTGTCTATTCCCTGCCCTTCCTGAGGATTTCACATTCCCCAAAATCCCCAGATTTCTACCTTGAGGAACCGCAGTTAGATCTACTTACAGATGATCTTAATAGTGCTGAGGAGATACTCAAGTTCACCTTGGTGGCTCGCTTTCATCCTCATCAGCCCTCGGTTGAAGTGTTTTCCCAGTCTGTCTCTGATTTATGGAATCTGATGGAGCGTGCGATCGTCGGGCTGCTGGATCGAAGAAACATTATGGTTTGTTTTGTCTCTAAGGAGGATTTGATTTCCTCTTGGTCTAGGGATCCACGGCAGTGCGGTGATTCTTCTATCATTCTATTCTGGTGGAGTTTCATCTTTCATATGTGGTGGGATCCTTCTACAGTTGCGACATGGGTTAGTCTTCCTGGCCTTCCGCTTTCATTTCAAAACCCATCGATTCTCTATTCCATTGGTAATATGATAGGGAGGTATTTATGCTCGGATAAACAGAATGAGGTTGTGACACACCCAATTTGCCCGCGGATTTGTGTTGAGGTCGATGTCGCCAAGCAGCCGTTGCACTGTGTCTGGATTACGGATGGGAAGGAATTCCACTGGATGTAGGAGGTTGTCTTTGAATCGTGGATGAAGTATTGTCTTGGCTATAGATGGTTTGGGAACCAGGAGGCACTTTGCCGCAATTTCAAGGTGGTTGTTTCCTCTCGGGCAATGGAGATGCAGTCTGGTAGTGGTTGGGACCTTGGTAGTGATGAGAGGCTGCATCAGGAGAATGTGAAGGTTGGATCTGGGGCGATTATGGCTGGGTTTGAGTGTGTGAATGAGGATATGGGTGCTCCCATGGAACCTGTGCTGTTCTCTGATGCTGGAGCTTCTCATGGGCGGGGTAATTGTTTGCAGGCTCCCTGCACAGAGTTGGCTATTGTTTGGGACTCTTCTGATGAGATTTCGGAGAGGGAGCTGAGGAATGATCTTGATGTTGCTATACTGAGGATTGGTTGTAGTATGAAGGTAGTGGAGTTGTCCTTGAACCCAACCATGCTGCAGGTTTTTGATCGGTTGAGAGGTGACCTTGGTGTTGAGTCTCGAGCTACAACAGATGTGGCAGACCATATACAGTTGGTTCCTATTCCTCAAGAGAATGTGGCCAATTTGGCTATGGACTCTAAGAACATGGGTGTACCTATGACCTACAATCAGTTTGAGATTCTAGATTCTGAGGAGGTGCCGTTGATGATGGAAGATCTGGAAATGACTGAAAATGGTGACTTGCAGGATGCTGTAACTAATACAGGAGGAGAACTGGAAGTGGCAATGGAGAGGGATCCTTCCGTTGATCTGAATATTTCTCACTGTGAGGAAAACATGAAATGTATTGTAGTAATTTATACTAATAGTCATTTTGAGACAGAGAGTGGAGAAAAGAATGGTTTCCAAGAGGTGAAGGCCTCTGGAAAATGGGGGGACCTCTCAGATAGTGAAAAAGAGAGAAATAGTGGCATGACCCGACTCTCCTATAGTGACATTGTCCTGGTAGAGACGAAGAATGTGTTGGGGAATGAGAAAGCAGGGACTGCTCCGCCAAGGAGGAAGCAAAGGAAGGATTACTCCTCGATGCTGAAACTGATGACTACTAGGTCCTCTTCCTGCAAGGGAAAAGGTATGCAGCCCTCTGATGAGCTCTTATATTTGGAAAAATTAAATCTCAGAATGAAGTATTCCATGGTTCTGTCACACTATGATAGCTCATATTGGGAGTCGGCTACTATAGATGAAGCAATGGATTTTGGATATGGAGATGGGTAGGATTTCTATGATATGTAGTTGGTTTGTATGGAGTGTGTTTCACTTTTTGTGTACTTTCCTGTATTTTAATAAATGGTCAGGGACATTGTCTCTGGCTGAGCCTTCCTGGTATAATGGTCCCAGATATGTATAGATGGTTTGGATTTCATTATGAACCTAAGAAAATGATGTGGAAAAATAAATAATAATTTATTATGAAAAATATTTACTTTTATTGTTTTTAAATAATTATTTCCACAACTACATACACATTTATGAACTAGAAATTGTTTTTGATGTTGTTGGTGGTGGTATACTGACATGTACTCACACACCACATGGGCTTCTTAATCAGTACTTGAGTACACTACATTAATTTAGGACATATTTTGTTAGAGAACGCTATATTAAATGGCTTCTTAAGAATGTATAATGTTTAAGGGAACCAAACCAGGTTTCATGAAATTTTTTGTAGTGTGAGTGCCCTTATTTACTTTTTTCATTAGATACTTGACATGTTTTATGGTCTGACACATTTAATGTTTTATTTTGGATATTGAATCCATTCTTTGGTGATCACATGATACTAGAATTTTTTTATTTGGGTTAGTTTCATTTGGTTATTGTTTATTTATTTTAATTGTTTTACTTCTTTGATAATGATGGAAAATTCTCAACATGTTATATATTATATCATTAATATCAATCGGTAGCCTCACACATATTGGGAGGTGAACTTGAGGTCATGTAACTGATCGTTTTGAGGAACTAGAATGAGGCACTCAGGTTGGGAAGTTACAATTATCACATATTGATGGACGATTAACTAGATAATTATATAAAAAAATTTAATCACCCCTATCCTTGAAAAATATTGCAATACACCAAATACTCATGTGTTTGAAAAATAAAAATTCTGAATTCACAAGGGGAGGTGAGAAATACAATATTTACCTTATGAATAATCAAATATCCATTCACATGGATATCTGAGTAACACAAATGGATTTAATAGATCTTATAAAATTGCATGATATTATTCCATAGTTATATTCAGATGGAGAAATATTTATATAGTTTGGAGTATTGATGTGTGTCCCATAATAATTAAAAATGAAGAGGGAAACATTGGATAATTATATTAGTTTATACTTTCATATTGATTAAGAAATAAGTATCATATATTTATATATTGAAAAAAAATATTTAAGGATAACATGAAGAGGGATATTTTATAATAAATTTATCGATTATTTGTATGACGAAATGATAAGGTCAAATGATTTAAGTCAAAGGGGTTGTAGAAAATATTAACTATCCTACCATGGAAATGGGAAAACAATCACCAATTATTTAATCATTGGACTCCCCATGACATATAAAAGTCATATCACATTTTGTTTGTAGTAAATCACCATAAAAAGTTAGTGAGATTAATTTGAACCAAATATTATTTTTCAGTTGACCAAATCACTCTAATATATGTAAGGACCCATTGTTTTTCCATGGAAAATTCCTTCACATGATTAATCCATATAATTACATTAAATAAAAAAATAATTAACTACTATGTTCTATGTGACATTTAAACATATGTTTTTCACTTCTGTGATGTGAATTTTAAAAATCTAACATACACAGTAGCGATCAGTTTGTTATTTGGAGTCTAATATGATCAACCTAATTTTTTGGGTGAACATTAACATAACCTTATTATTAGTAATTTTACCTTTATGAATAGTTAAATATCCTAATTAAAATTAAACTTACCTATGATAGTATATAAATAGGATTCAATTGGGAATAAAATATACCTATATCTTGGAAGAAGAAAATAATTGTTATAAAATTGATATTTTTGGAGTAAAACATGGTTTAGTTAAAAATTAAATTAATCATATTTAGAGAATTATTTATGAAAAATGGATTTTATTTTTGGATTATACACTTCAAAATTTGGTTAGGGTGAATTTTTGGTATTTTTCTAAAATACATGATTTATTTAGGAATAGTAAAATACAATAATTTATGATAAATTCTAAATAATGGATTTATTGATTAATTGATGATTTTCTTCAGATGTAAAACCAATTTGTTAAAACTCAAATGAGATTATTACTATGTTTTGTTCAGGGAATCAAAACAATTAATAGTATTAATGGAAAATAATAAACTATTGAAGTAAATATTTTGAAAACCCACCTCTCTAACATTATCAATACCACCCCCTTACCTCTTCACATCACTCCTCTAATGCATTGTTCCTTACATATTATATACCCAAATAACTCCCCATGATCCTCCCCAAAATACAACAACACTTTTTTTCAAGAAAATTCCAAATCCTCTCCCTTTATGAGGCTCTCAATGGTGATATACTGAAGATGTATATTCCTCTTTCCAATTATTTTAAGTTATTTTTTTATATTGTTTATTTCCCCACCTACCTTAAAACAAAAGGTATGTTAACTCCAATCAAATTTATTTACTGGAATTATATTACGATAATTAGATAATTATCTTATATCCTTTCCACATTTTTTATTTTGAATGAAATGAAAACACTGTTTGATATGTGATAATTTAGCACAATAAAGGATGACAGGTTATCAATTTCTATTACTATCTTAAATGCAGGTCATGGAGAAATTTTTATGGTTAAAAAGAATATAATATTCATATTTTATAAAATATAATGTTCTTTATTCCTTATCTACTCATGGTGTAAAATATTAATACAATAAAAGATTATAGTGAGTGAAATCACTAAAATTAATTCAAGTGTTTATCATTGATGTTGTATATAATGATTCGAAATCACTCAAAGTAACAAAATTAAATTTAAAACCATGTATATCCTGGATGTTAACTAATGTCACCTAAAATTAATTCTAGAAAATCACTTTCATCTTACATGATTATGTATTCACGAAAATATGTAAATCCATCATAAAAACCAAGAAAGAAAATGGGCCCAAACAATGAAATTGAACCACATAACCCATCAAAAAAAGATCATGAATGAAATTTTAAAGGATATGATAAATATTTACCACGTGGAAGAGGTTTTGGAAATATTAATTAATAAATGAAATTTGTTTATTCATGTCATTAATAACTAATAGAGAACACTAACAGACTTGAGGTAAGGGATCCTCTCCATTTCACTTATATTCTATAATTTCATCTATGTAATGAAATATCTTTTTTAATACATAATAATGGGGTTTGATTTTTCACCTAACCATACTTCCATCATGATATATAAGTTAAGATGAACCTTGTTCTATCTCATGAATCTCTCATAAGTACACATTACACCATGCTGATAATCTGTATGGAATTCTACCTAAACCACCTTTATTCCTTCAGGTTGCTATATCATTCATTTTACCCCAATGATGTTGTCTTTAATTTTTATTTAAAACATATAAATTTAGTTTAAATGATCCAAACTCATGAATAATGATCCACCCCTCATTATTTTTTTAAAATATACATTCTTTTATGTGATTCCCTCTATGATACTTCTTAAATAGGAAAATATTTTTAAGAGAACATCCCAAAATTTTACCCATTTTCAAGTTCAGTATATCCTCTGTTTTAATTAAAAATTGTATTTATAACATCAGTATTTTTATAATAAAAACCTTCTGGGTTCACTTATGGATTTATATAAAATATTTTTCCCTTTTCTATTTTGTAATATCTAAATTATTTTCCTTAAAACAACATACAAATGTTTTAATGCTAAATTTAAATAAAAACACATTTCTTACATGTTTTCACTTCTATATGACATCACTTACCATTTTATAATACTATTTTACCTTATGAACATCTATGTATTTTCGAATTAATTTCTTTCAAGGAAAAATTCATGATACACCCAATGGTTATTCTTTATGTAATTATTGTGGTACCCAATTCTTTCCATGGGAAACCCTTATGTTTAGGTAACATTGATTATGTGAGATTATTTTTGTGGAAGATGCATTCATGAAATTTAATATGGGTGTTCCCAGATAGTTCTCCAATGCATTGGGAAAATTTTAGTCTCTTGAGATGTTGTGGGAGACAGTCTTGGAAGTTAGCCTTGTCTTTTTCTACTATGTGCAACAATCTTGGCGGTTAGCATTGGCTTGTTCTACAATGGGAAACGATCTTGGATTTTATACTTGATTCAAAATAGATTCACGTTTTATGTTTCTACCAAATTTAAATTATCCCATGCTTAAAAAATACCATGTTTATATGTCATTATTCTATTTCTTACTTGCCTTTTTTATATCATCATGTCGTGCCATCGATCTCATATTCTAATGCTTTGTTATTATGGTTACTCCCAAACTGGGTTTTTAGCTCATCCCTTTGTTCATCTTGTCCCAAGGCTATCCTATGTAGATGTATGAGAAAAATGGATAATAAGAACTCATTATGGATTCTAAATTGAATGTTGTTTTTTAATGTTTAGTTATTTACCTATTCTTCCAAGAAACTAGACATTACAATCTATGGATTGTACTCTTATTTATAATTATTCTTAAAATCATGTAATGTTATATGTAAAAGGATAGGGTCACTATATTTGTTATTATTGTATAGTATAGTTATTTATTGGGATTAGGAGTAGGGAACATTCTTTAGAACCTTATGGATGTGATAAAGAATAAGAAAACATCCAAAAAATCTGCTGCGTATAGTGTAAGTGGTTTATCAAGAAAAATGTCCATGTCTGGATAGAAACTAGTAGAGGAGGCTCGGGCACAGATGTACCTAAGAGTGAAAACATCATCAAGGAGTTTTGGTCATAACCTGGGGTATCTTGGAATGCAACAACGGGCCTTGCTAGACCATTGGTTTGACACCCCCTGAGGATATGAATTAGTAAATTCATGATCTTAATACATACCTTTATTAATGGAAAAAAATCCCACAAGAATATAAAAGAAGAAGTAGATTGAGTATAACCTACATTGAATCGTATTGAGTCAAAAGTTAGGATATACTACTCCTTTAAAATTTTACCATCTTATGTTCAATGTTTTATTTTTATTCTCAATATCTATGTATTAAAGCCCTCCAAGTGTATGTTCTTTTACATAGTTAATGGAAGGAGAGAGAAGAACACGTTCCAATGAAAAATGGGATTGGTAATGTGATGATTTCCCTAATAATATGCCGGATATTATGGGATCAGGTTATTAGAACTTAATGACAGTACATGCTCTACTGGCTCAAGTTTTGAATAATAACATGAATCATGTATAATTCCCTCCTCCTCTATGAAATTATAAATTTTCTATAGAATCATTCATGAAGAAAATTCCTACAATGATTAGAGGATCTTATGATCCCCACCGTTCAGAATAGTGGATCAACTCCATTGAAAATATATTCCCCATCCTCCAGTGCTCAGAGTAAGAGAAATTCGTACTAGAAATGTATCATTTTGATACGGAATCATGTCAGTGGTGGAAATTGATCAAGAATATGACTTCCCAAGAAGAAATTGATTCCATGTATTTGGAGGAATTCAAGAGGATGATTTCCAATAAATATTTTTCTCTAACCCTCCATCCCAATATAGAAAGAGAGTTCCTTAGTCTCAAATAGAAGGAAGATGAGTCCATTGGGATGTATGAAGAAAACATTACATAGATTTCTAGGTATACCTTTGTCATTGTCATGAACATCAAAAGAAAGGTGGATCACTTCTTTATAAGACTAAAGTGATGTATATGGAAGTTGTAGCCAATTTGAGTCTTTGAAGAGTATAAGAAGATTTTCTATTGTGCCCATATGGTTGAAATGGTGATTGGATACACTCATTGGTCTCATGGGCCTAGTGATAAGAATCGAAAAATAAAGATCAATATGGGTGGATCAACAAAAAAATACTATTATTGAAAGAAACTTGAATATCCCACTTGTGATAGTTGTGAGAAGAATCATCCAGGGAACTATAAAAAGGGAACTATGAATTTCATCAAATGTGTAAATTTGGGACACCTATCCAATAACTACCAAAGAGGTTTGAAAAATCTTGCTAATGAGGAAATTGAAAAAAAGGTTCATATCAATTCATAGCTAGGGGTGAAATGTTACAATTTAAAAGAGTGTGGCCATTTTGAAAACAATTTCTCTAAGGCAAGGGTTGTCGAAGGAAATAGACTACAACCTCCACGACAACAAGGAAGGGATTATGATAACTCCACTGTTGAGGTGATTCATACAATGATGTGGTTACATGTATGATTTTTATTCATTTAATAATAGAAAATTTAATATTTGATTCTTGTTCTACGCATTATTTCATATCATTCAATTTTAGAAGAAATATAAATCTCCACCTCCAAATTTGGAGGAAATATTATCTGTTAGAAGAATGAATGTGGAAATTATTGAATCCATGGTTTTTAACTCCCCCTCAGTTAATGATTATGGAATGAACATCCCATAAAATTTATTTATACTTATTTTCAGGGAGTTTGATGATATCCGCAGAATGGATTGGATATATTTACACAAGTCCAACATCAACTATTAGGAATGGGAGATCACTCTTCCCATCCCAAAGCATCATCCAATTATTTACAACTTTATAGAGGAAGATGAGTCTCCTTTAGAATAGTCATCTCTGGTATGGATATTTCATCCTTAGGAGAAAGAATATCTAGACCAAATGATTGATACAAAAGAGAGAATCATTCTTGAAGACATTACCATTTTGTGGGATTACACTAATGTATTCCAAGAAGAGTTTATTGGTCTTCCTACAGACTAATAGGTTGATTTATCAATTGAACATATTCCTGGATCTCTGCCTATATCCAAGAAACAATATATAATGGTAATTGTAGAGCTAGAATAACTGAATAAGAAGTTATCGTATAATCTTGAAAAGGGTTTTATACACCCAAGAGACTCAATGTAGGGAGCACCAGTCCTATTCATCAAGAAGAAGGATCGGTCAATGAGCCTATTATTTGAATATCATGTTCTCAATAAAATTATGATAATGAAAAAATATCCCCTACCTCCGATAAATGACTTGTTCGATCACCACTATGGGGCCAGTTATTTCTATAATGTGGACCTTGGTTATAGATATCACCAATTAAAGGGGAGGAAAGATGAAATTCCCAAGACTACCATTCTAGAGAGGTATAGAAATTATGAGTTTATTGGGATTCTTTCTAGACTCATCAATTATCCCCCAATTTTTTTTGGATTTAATGAATTGAGTCTATAGATATTACCTCTAAAAATTTGTGGTTGACTTTATTGATGATATTCGGATACACTCCATGAGAATTCTGGAACATGAGGAGAATTTGAATACTTTGTTAAAAAAATTGAAAAGGTATAATCTATATTCAACGTATAGTAAATATGAGTTCTGGATGGAGGAAGTATCATTATTTTGGAATTTTATCACCATCAAAGGGATATATATAAACCCTTCTAAGATAATGTAAATTGAAGAGTTGCCCAGAACAACATCTATAACAGACATCCATTGAATTATGGTCCATCATGGGTATTCTCGACTATTTGTGAATAACTGTTCATGATTTTCAAACCCAATGACCAAGCTAACATGGAAGGGTGTAATGTTTTTTTGTACTTAGGAATGGAAGAATATTTCCAAGAGTTGAAAAGGTGGCTTCTAATGCGCCAATAATAAAACTCCCAACAATTGGAGAAATATTTGTGGTGTACTGTGATGCTTCATAGAAGATTTTAGGCTATGTTATTATGCAAAATTATATAGTTATTGACTATTCTCCATGGAAGGTAAAAATCCATGAGAAAAAATATCCCACACAAGATCCGTAGTTGGTGGCTAAGTAAATTTAGTTTAAAATATGGCGTCATTATCTCTATAGGGTTAAGTGCGAGATATATACAGATCAAAAGAGTCTCAAATATATATTCTAACAAAAAGAGATTAATATGTTCCATAAAATATATATAGATCTCATTAAGTATTATGAATTCTCAATCCACATCCATCCCTGTATGGAAAAAAAGGTGGAAGATGATCAACATAGAAAGGATCAAGCATCTTTCTAAATGTTGAGAATTGACAAGGATTTGACCTTCTAATATTTTTAGAGGATAGACATGACAATCATTAATGGAGGTAAAACATCAATCCTTTCTCAAATGATTTCTCAACCATCGTTTATGGTGAAAATAAAGGATGATAAAATTAAAGATATGGAAATTCTAAAAATGGTGTAATCTATTAAAAATGGGTAATCCTCTGAGTTATTAATTGATGAGGAAGGAGTTGTGATATTTAGGGCATGATTATGTGTACTATAAGATCCATAGAAAAAGACGGATCTTTGAAATGACGTACATAGATCAACCTTCTCTATTCACTTGGGGAGCACATCGTTGTATCGAAATCATCGGGGAAACATTTGGTGGGTCAATATAAAAATTGAGATTGCTGAATAAACATCAATGTGCTAGGTATGTCAGAAAGTGAAGTCTGAGAGGGAAAAGTACAAGGTGATCATGAAACCACTACCCATAACAACATTGAATTGGGAGAACATTACCATGGAATTTGTCATTGGATATCCAAGGATATATAGAAAAAACATTTCTCTATGGGTCATTGTGGATCGTCTTAAAAAGACAACTCACTTTAATGTGATTTGATAGAACCTTTCATTGGACCAACTTGTAAGGATATACATCAAAGAAATTTTAACGATGAATGAAGTACAACTATCTATTGTATCCAATTGTGTTCATAGATTCACCTAAATGTTTGGAAAATGTCTCCAACATGCTATAGGCGCTGAAATGAACTTTAGTACGACCTATCATCCTAAACCTGATGGCCAATCTAAGAAAACTATTTAGAGAATCGAAGATAAATTGAGAGCATGGTCTATGAACCTTCAAGGAGGATGAGGCCAATAACTTCCACTAGTTTAATTCCCCCACAATAATAGTTTCCACTCAATCATATTAATTGCCCCATATGAAGCCCATTATTGGAAAAGGTTCTGAACACTGGCCTATTGGGATCAATTCGGTGAGCGTAAGCTATCAGGACATGAAATAGTCAATGAAATGGTAGAAAATGTGAAAACCCTTCAATAGAATATCAAGGATTCCCAATGTCAAAATAAGAGTTATGAATAATATAGTCGATACGAACATGATTTCATGTTGAAAACATTGTATTTCTTCACATATCTCTATGGAAGAAGGTTAGGCAGTTTGGGAAAAAAATTGATGTTATGTCCCAGGTATAAAGGCCCTTTTGAGATTCTTGATCGTGTCGGGGATGTGGCCAATCAACTAGAACTCCCACCTATCAGGGTCAAATTACATGATGCCTATCATGTATCCCTTTTATGGAATTATATTCCAAACCTGTCACATGTACTCTCCTCAAAGATTCTACAGTTGGAGGATGATCCTTCTTATGACGAGCATCCAGTGATGATCTTGTATCGTAAGGATAAATTTCAATGTAAAATGACAACTCTCCTTGTCAAGGTACTATGCTAAAACCTTATATAGGAAGAGGAAACAGGGGAACTGGAAGAGGAAATGAAGGAAATGAACCTGCACATGTTTATGGCATCGAATGTAAACCAAAATATTTAGGGTGAAATTTGTTAAGGGGGGAATAATATAATGACCTATGATTTTTGAACGAAATTTCCATCTTATGATTGTGCCATAAAATCACATGAAATCAAAACATAATGAACTACTAAGTGATATGTGACCAATAAACATATGGTTGTCACTTCTATGATTTGAATTTAAAATATCTTATATACACAGCTGTGATCAGTAATTTATTTGGAATCTAATGTGACTGATTTAATTTTTGGTGAATAGTAACATATCCTTAGGAATAGTAATTTAACACTTATTAATAGTGTCATACCCTAATAAATAGTAAAATTACATATGATAGTATATAAATTATATTCCAGTGGGAGTATGATATACATATATCATGGAATATGAAAATAAATGTTTTACAATAGACATTTTTTGAGTAAATTGTGTTTTAATGAAAAATTAAATTAATCATAATTAGAATATATTTGAAAAATGGATTTATTTTTTGGATTCAACACATTGAAAAATGGTCAGGTGAATTTTTGGGATTTTTCTTAAATACATGAATTTTTATGAATAGTAAAATATGATAATTTACGATTAATACTAAATAATTGATTTACTGAGTCTTTGATGATGATATTTTGATGTAATACAAGTAGGTTCGAAATAAAATTCACTTATTCATATTCTTGGTCATGAAATAATTACTATTTATGGTCTTTGTGAAATATTATAAATTAAGAAATTATATATTATGAAAATCCTCACCACCTCCACTATAAATACCACCCCTCTTTACCTCTTATCTCCACTCGTGTTAATCTTTGTGACTTACCTCAGTTCTTACTAAATTAGTCCCCAATAACCTCCCCCACATCCAATATCCCATAGTCTTTTAAAAATACTAAATCCTCTCAAATTAGGAGGCTTTCAATGGAGTTAAACTCAAGAGTAAAATTCCTCTTTTCAATTCATTCATGTTCTTTTCATTTATTATTTCTTTCTTCACCTGAATTCACCCAAATGGTATTATAAATATAGTAACATAAATGAAATAGAATTATATTATGATAATAGGAAAATTCATTATCATCTCTCCTTTCCACACCTCTTGTTTGAAAGAAATTAAAATATTGTTTGAGATGTGTTAATTTAGCACAATCAAGGACTAGAGGTTATCAATTTATATTACTATCTTCAATTCTGGTCATGAAACCAATTTTATAGTTGGTCGTGAATAAAATATATGTATTTTATCTTATTTTATTTCTGTAATACTTATGCATTCATGAGGTAAAATAATAATAAAAGACATTTAAATTTTGAGAAAAATCAATAAAATTAATTCAAGCCTTTTTCAGTAATGTTTTATATAATGATTCGATTTAACTCTAAGTAACCAAATAAAATTTACAACCATAAAATATAAATTATGTACAATAATTTATCATAACCTCAATTATGGACAAAAAATTTAATATTACTTGTTTTTTCACTCATAAAAATAAGTTAATCCATCATAACATCTAAGAAAACAAACAGACCAAAACCGTGAAATTGGACCACTTAACCAATAAAAAAACGCCATGAATGAACTTAAAAATAATATTGTGAATTTTTTACATATAGAAGAGGTTATTTAAATATTAATTAACAATCCTAAATTTTCGATCCAGGTCATTTATAACAAGTGTATAACACCAACAAACATAAGGTAAGGGATTCTCTCCATTTGATTTTAATTCAAGTATGTCCTCTATGCTATATAATCTTATGTATAATATAAAATTATAGGGTATGATTTCTCACCTCCCCTTTAATTCACTCATTATTTATAAGTTATGAGAAACACTTTTCACTCACATGAGGCTCTCTTAAGTTCATCTGATACCATGCCGATAATCCCTATGGAATTCTACCTGAACCGCCATTATTCCTTTGGGTTATTCTATCGTTATTTTTAGCCAAATAATGATTCCTTTAATTTTTATATACAATGTGTATATGATTTTTATATGATACAAACACATGCTTCATGATCCATCCCCAATTATCTTTTGGGGATATTCATTCTTTTAAGTGATTCCCATATTAATACTTCCTAATAAGAAAACTCATTTTAAGGGAACATCCCAAAATTTTACCCAATTTCATTTTTTATCTATCATCTATTTTAAGACAACAAGATCACTATAATATCAGTCTTTTTATTATGAAAATATTATTGGTTCACTTCTTGTTTTATAAATAATGTTCTTTCCTTTTCTATTTTAAATGATATATAGTATTTTCCATATAACCGCACAAAAATGATAAAATTATAACATTTCTCAAACAAATTTATTACATGTTGTCACATATAAATGAAATAACATACCATGTTATATGACAATTTTACTTTATTAATATCCATTTATATTCCAATTATTTTCATTCATGGGAACTTTCATGATACACCCATTAGTTATTCTTTATGTCATGATTGTGGTTTGAAATTATTTCCAGGGGTAACCCTTATGTTTATGTATGATTATTTATGTGGAAAAAATATTAATGAAATGTAATATTGGTGGTCATAGATATATTTGTAATTAATTGGTTAAATTTTAGTCTCATGAGATGTTATGTGCAATGGTTTTGGCGGTTAGACGTTTCTTGTGCTACTACGTGCAACAATATTGGTGGTTTAACATGGCTTGTGCTACTATGGGAAACGGTCTTTGAGGTTATGCTTGACTCATACTTAATTAATGTTTTTTATTTATGCCACTTTTTTTGATTTCATGATTATATGATCTCATGTTTAAATGTTCCCATATTTAGATGTTATTATTCTATATGTTACCTTTCTTTTTATAACATCATGTCATGACTTCTATCTCAGGTGATAATGGTTTATTCTTAAGGTTATTCCCTTTTTGAAATTTAGTTCATGCCTTTTTTCATGTAATCCTCATGTTATCTTATGTAGATGTATGAGCTCAATTGATGATAGGATCTAATTACGTATTTTAAATAAAAAATTGTTTTTAAGTGTTTGATTATGTACCTATTCTTCCATAACACTAGAATTTATAATCCTTGGCATGTTCTTTGATGTATAATAATGCATATAATCCTATAATGTTAGATTTAAAAGTATGGGGTTTCTATAATATATATTTATTTATATATTTGGCTGGATGGGATACATAGAGTACCACACTATTATATCTTGTTGACATCTTAGGATTACTTCAATGTTCTCAAAAAATCATCAGTAATCTATGGAGACAGAGATGAGTATTTTCAAAAAATTTGATCCTTAAATAAATAGTCATTATGAGAGAACCATTCACACTATTGAAACTATATTGATATCTATTTAGATGTATTTCCAATGATTTTGGTAACAATAACTTCATTTGATAGGGTTCTCATAGAAATTTTTTTAGCTTTATAATATAACCGGATGAGGCTCTATATGGGAAGAGATGTGAGGATCCAACATGGTTGGATGATGATGGATATTGGATGTAGGTAGTATGTATCCTTTTCATCAAAATTATAGAGAATGTTTAAACTATTTAATGAAATGTTAAATCTACAAAGATTCAATAAAATAGTTTTGTGAATAATCATAAATGATATCTAATGTTTAATGGTGATGAAAAGGAGTTCCAACAGATAACTTATTGAATGTAATTTATAATATTTTGGATTAAAGTATCATTTATGACAGGTTACATATATCCATTTGATATCCATGATCATGTCATGGTTGTAGCATATATTTTGGAACTCCCACCAAAACACTCCCAAGAGAATAATGTTTTTAGGTATCTCTTTTAATAAATAAAAACAATAACAACCACATGTACTAAACTCATATTCTATGAAATTGTAACATGATTTATCTAATTTGGATAAATTATTGATGACTCTAGATTGAAATGATAACACTTTGTTTAATAAAACCACTCATATAGTCCTTGTTCTATTAAGGAATGATACGTTTGAACAATATACAGGGGAAACATATGATGTTATGAGAGAAAAGTACCCCCAATAAGTTTTATAAGTAATAATGATGTTTTGAGAATGAAATTATTTTTAAATGGGGTAAAATGAAATGTAAAATAATTTTAGTATGTATTTTTCATTTAATCATATCGAGTATCCTTTCTTGTACACAACAACAAAATAAAATGAAAATCATGATACTATAGTAAAATAAAATTACTGAATATGATTGTCCCGTTATATCCATAAAATATGTGGGAATACACATACATACTTACATACATACAAATATATATAAAGGGTCATTTTTTCCCAAAATGACAAAAACACAATTATTAATAAATGAATGTTTTCTAGAGTCTAAAATATGGGATCATATTATAATCTTTTTCATGAATGGAAATAATAGCTGCAGGGAGGTCTTTGAACTAGGTAATTTCATGATTTACTCCCATGTTGACCATACCATCTGCAACCATGTTTGCTTCTCGATAAACATGTGAGATGATATATTTACGATTGATAAGAGAGCAAGTGAAATCCTTCCAACGAGTAGTAATTGTCCATGAGAGGTGAGTAATGCCATTCCAAATCTTATACGATGGTCATTGATTCAATCTTCTTTTAGAGGACGATCAAATAAAATATCATGGAAAGGAAATATCGTGAATCAAACTTAGTATCTCGGCTTTAGGAGAGTTGGAAATGACACATTTACCTATGAAGCAACCAAAAATATGACCAATGTGATTTCAGGAGACAACAAAACACCCTAAAGGTCCAAGATTTCCCTTGGGGGATCCATTAATATTGATATCGATCCATATAGGGAGGGGTGATCTCCAAAACACCTCTAGAGCAAGGTGCGGTTGTTAGAAATTTCCTTTATTCATTAGATTCTTTAGGATTAAAAATCCATGCACAATGTTGTGTAAATGAGCCTTTTCTTCCAAAGATGCTTTATGTATGGCAATGAGGATATTCATATGACCTTCATTTTGATTAATTGAGTAATTATTATGAATAATAGTATTCTGGTCTTACCAAATCTCGTGGTGGAGCTCAGTAACTGCATCAAAGAAGAGGTTCCTGACTTACTGATGGCCTTCCATTTCTACACAGTTTTTTTGTTGATACTTGATGGAATAAAAAAATAAACCATCTGTAGTCAAAAATGTAAAACATATAGTTCCAAAGAGGAAAAGCGGTCGCACAAGAGATAAAGAGGTGGGTAGGATCTTATCTGTGTTGATTAGATATTTTTCTCTTAGAGTAGAGGAAGATTCAAA
The DNA here is from genome assembly GCA_963277665.1 of Viscum album. Classification (NCBI taxonomy): domain Eukaryota; kingdom Viridiplantae; phylum Streptophyta; class Magnoliopsida; order Santalales; family Viscaceae; genus Viscum; species Viscum album. Next base: position 1,927,448,856 of record OY728152.1, on the reverse strand, counting down.
ATTATTGGAGAAAAATTTTAGAGGGAAATATATTGTGAGAAATAAACCAACTGAGGTTGAATCTCAAAGGTTTTATGTAAGGGATGTTGAACTATTTTAACCAGTTGTAATCACTCTCAGATATCAAAAATAACAATTTTTTTTAATTTAAGCATAACATTGTGAGCTGGTTCCCAATATAGGATGTCATTAGGATAAGCGAAGGAGTAGTTTTCAATGATGTTCAAAATAGTTTCAGGGAAGTGATCATGTGGATAATTTAAAATATATATCTTATAGAGCTGTCAATATTATAATAATTTTGATCAAGAGAAATCATAAAAATTGAGGTCATGTCAGTCCAATTATCCAACCAAAATTTCATTGAGGAATCTATGGAGACCATCCATATTGAATTATTCATAATATTTGTGATAAAGTGTTTGATGGAAAGACTGTTGGAGGAATTAATGAAATTCAAATTTCCCGTATTATGTTTTTCATGAACCCTATATTTGAGGTATGTAATGACTTCAAAAGTATTGTCAAAATAAGTTCCAAGTGAGTCTTTCTTGAAGGTCTTAATTAAATTATTTAGCATTATTATACTAACACTACCATTTTCAATGGGCTTGAAACTAGTTGACAATGGAATTGTCACAAGTTTTCTTTTTAGGGTACTACTAGTTCAAATGAAATTATTTATGTAAGTGTTAATTTTTTTTAATGAGACCGACATGAAATTTGTAGACCATCATGGAGTAAACCATCTCGGATAGAATATTGTATTTAACAAGACAAGTCATACCTTCTATATAGAGAGATTTCCCATTCCAATAAGAAAGCTTATTTATAACATGGTCAAAAAATTTCACAAAGTGAAAAGATTTTGGTCTTACCCAAAAGATAGGAACACCAAGATATGTTAAAATAATCATACCTTATTTAATCCCAAGGCCACTGAAAATGTTACATTTTCTATTGGGAGGAAATTCATCCCAAAGAGGATGCATGATTTGTTCTGACTAATTTTCAGACCATATACCTTTTCAAACTGTGAGAGAATAGTGTTAGGATAAGAATGTTTCTTTTATCACATTCAACGAGAAGTATAATTTCATCATCATAAAAAATTAGTAGGATAATTCACACTCTTAGACGTATGTAAGGGATTCAGTTTATTCTGGTCCACGAGACAATTGATCAGACGATTGAGGTAGTCTTATGCTATCGAGAAGAGATTGGAAGATAGTGGATCAACCTGACTAACACCTATGTTGCATTGAAAATATCCCTTGGTAGAGATATTGATCAAAATGTAGATAGATGTTGAGTTGATGAGAGTTATGATTGCAGTGATAAAAGAGATTCAACAATCAAAACCTGGAAGGACATTAAAGATAAATTTGTAGTCCATAGTGTCAAAAGGTTTTCTGATGTCATGTTTAATAGCTATGATTCTTCCTCTATTAGTTTTATTCAAATTATTGAAACACTCAGAGGAATGAAAAATATGGTCTTTAATGGATCTACCCTTTATAAAACCAAATTGGTTTCAGGAGACTATTTCATCTGTAAGAGTGGAAGGACTATAGGAAATGATTTTAGTAATTATTATATAAAGAGTGTTGATAAGAGCTATGGATCTAATGATTTTAATTTCAGTGGCATCATCCACTTTCAGGATCAAGGTGTGATATTATTCATTAATAGCTTGAGGAAGCCCCCATTAGAGAAGAAGGATTTTACATGTTTACAAACATCGATCTGAATCACATCCCAATAATTTTGGAAGAAAATATTATTGAAGACATCATTACCTAGAGCACTATCAGGATTCATACTAAAGATAGTGTCATTGATTTCAGGTTCTAGTGGATAGTTGAGAAGGAAGGAGTTGTCTTCACCAGTGATTACTAGAGGAATAACCTGATGTAGGAGGTAATTTTTTATATCCTTACATTGAAGATGGATTCATATTATAAGACTATATATTGAGCTATGTCATATTTATTGTCATGGATATTTTCTGTATTCATTAAAACAGTTAACGTCCTATAGGTCTTCCAGATTATTTGAAGAGAGTTATATAATTTAATATTTCTCTCACCGTTTGTTAACCATTTAACCTTAAATTCCTACTTTCTAGTATTTTCATTAAACATGAGCAACATTTGAGTCTGACCACAATGTTTAATTCTGGAGTAGGAACATTGTTGAGATCAGAGTTGGCGTTAGTGTTTTTAAGATCATTGATATCTTTTTCAAGGATCATTATGTCAATATGAATTTTTTTTATTTTTAGAGCAGGACCATGTTTTTAGAGTGTGTTTGAGATTTTTTAATCTGATATATAGGCAAAGGCATCATTGTTAAAGTCATTAAGGACCAATATTTTTGGATGATATGAGTGAAATATTCATCAAGGAACCACACATTGTTATATCATAAAGGAAATTATGGTTTCATGTCTTTAGTGGATACATTAACCATGATGGGATGATTATCATAGTTTTTTCTATGAAGAGTGGTGCTGGATAGAGTGTCTCATTTATCTAAAGTGGAGACATTAGTGAAGGATCTATCTATCTTGGAGGAAAATACATTGTTCTAGTTCCTTATATACCAAGTGTATTTCGCACCATTGAGACTAATTTCCATGAGATTGTTGTCATCGATCTAGGATTTAAAATCTCTTGTGAAACTATAAGCATTAGAAGGTCAATTTTTTTTGCTTGAGTTGAGATTGGAATTAAAGTCTCCAATAATAACCCATGGTGAATTAAAGTTAGTACCATGATATGAGAGATAATTCCAAAGCGTTCTACATTCTTATTATCTATTGGTAGAATAAAAAATTGAGTAGAAAGTATGTGTTCCATCTATATAGAAACTATAAAAAAAATCTGATTAGTGATAATAAAAACACTAATATTCTCTAAAGAAGAGTGTGAAAAAATTCATAAATATTCAACACTGAGGTTATTCTTGATTGTAATAGTAAAAATTAATTATGTTGAAATAATTGAGATTATTTAGAGTAATAAGTAATTATTAGCTCTGAAATAGAAAATAACAATTTATTATGAGTGTAAATAATTATCTTATAATTATGAACATCTTAGAGTTATTAATACCTTGAAAATTCAAAAAAAGATCTTTATTTAAACTGATTTTTGGAGTTAGAACTCCCCTTTTTCTATATTCTAAAGCCTTTATTTCAAGAAGTCCTTCTAAAATCTTGTGTATTATTAGAGGTATTTTCCTATTTATTTCGAAATATGATAGTGTTATTATTTGTAGGTTCATTTATTGGATCACTCATTGTTGATTTTATAGATCTCTTACAACATTTAAAAAAATAATGAGTGTAATGGTTCGAAATAAAATTTCCACACATTATATAGTAGTCATCAATATCTATAGATAGAAAAGTAGTTCTACCTGGAGCCATTGAAGTTGTTGTGTTCTACTATTTGACATTGTCCAAATCAGATGGACAACACTACATCCGATATATAGAGTCATTCAAAACATACATAAGATTATGGTCCTGTATCGAGGGAATATTACCATGTTTAACAGATTCTTGTGTCATGAATGCTTTATTTGTAAACATATATTTTATGGTTTGTGTCTCGGTATGAGCTACCTTTAGAATAAAGGTAAATTTCATAGAATCGGTAGGACAGCTTGAAGGATTAATATGAGTATAGGGAGCTAAAACTAATTCATTTTCTTTCATTTTAGTTTCATTTTTTTATCTTTAGATTAGTGTCTTTGGTGGAAGGATTTATTATTGAAGCATTAAGAGTTGGGAATATAAATTTCATATTGTATAACCTTATAGAAACAATACCATCACTAATGCCAATAGTTTGAGACCCATCGAAAAAAGAAGAAGCAGTGGAAATGGTTTACCTGGATCCTTTTTCTTCTATACCTTAGATTTCTCAATGGGTATCTACATAGTGCAACCATTGGTTTTTTGGATTTTCATAGGAACTGATACCAAGGGTGTAATTCCCTTCAATGGTTTAACATATTCCAATTCATTGGAAATAAATTCAGTCATCTTAGTAGTAATGGATTGTGTTTTGTCCTATATAGGTTTCGGGTTAGTCATACATTTCATAGATTTTGTAGTTTGTCTAGAGGAATCATGTGTTTTTGTGAAAAATAATATATTTACTTTGATCATGGTGAAAAGAGGATAAGTCATTTTTTGAATTCATTATTTATTTCTAAAGTATTAGTGGAATTTAAAAGGTAAGGGTTCTTGGTCTGTATAGTACCCCAATCTTGGGCATGTTCATCCATAGTTTGAATAGGGATAGAATATTGGAAATCAAAATTATAAAGGGTTGTAGTGAATTTTATGCATGCATTTCATATATCTTATTCTGGTGGATTATCTTTATTACAAGGATATGATCAACATCATGGATGAGTGTCTAACTAGATTAACCAATATTGGGTTCTTCCTTCTCATTTGATGGCATTAAAGTGTCTAAAACTAGATTTTCTATTTCTTCTACGAGTACTTAATCTTTAATGGAGTTTTCTTCTTCATAAGAAACATCTACCTAGTTTATACCAAAGGTATAACTTATGTGTTTCAAACTATATGATTTTTTCACCCAGATTTCTGCTTTACTTTTAGGATTTTTCATGTATATCCATCACATGAGATTTATCTTTTCTATTTTCACTTATTTCCGTCAAATAATTTTTAATTTTTTGAATTAAATGTTTTCTAATCAACAAAAAATTAGATATTTTATGAACAATGATCTTAAAAAGGTCAAAAAAGTGAGGTTTCCACTCATATTATATTCTTATTTTAGATTTGTAGTCATGACCATTGAAATTAATAGTATTGGGAAACTTTTATTCTAAGTTAATTTCCACTATAACTCTAGAAACTTGTCATACGAATGAATTTAAAGTTATGTGATCAATTTTTAGAGAAGATCCTATGGAGGAAACAATATCATTCTGAATTTTTTGGGTGCCAAAATAACCAATTAAGGCCATGAAGTTTGACATAGGCATGTACCATTGTATTCATATATGTGTGCTGGTGGAAATAAGATTCCCAGTGAGATAATTCTATGTATACCTGATTTTAGATTAAGGACTCCAGTCATCCAATATCTCTATAAGTCATTTTGTGATTTTAGAAGAATGTGAAAAATATCCTTTGCCTACGGGAATCAATTTCTAGGTAGAGGCATTAGAACAGTGTGAAATATGCCTATGTAATTTAGATAAAATCAAAGGATGATAACCTTTGTGATTGGAGATGTGTCCCATGACAGAAAATTTGAACATTTTTGTGCATTTTTGAAGAGAATCCGGATCCTCTTCTACCAAGAACCCATTTTCATCAAACCTCATGACAAGGGGTGGCTTCATCTTGATGTATTTTCTTACGTATGTACTCTTGAGAGAATCCAGAAACTAGATCCCTTGGGATCTATAGGAGGATGAACGTGCACTGTGATTTTCACCAGGTGCATCCTCCTAATGGTTTTCCATGATAGGATCTTGAACATCGGGAACCTACTCCCTCTGAGGAGTTGCAAACTGGTGGAATTTAAATCTCTAAGGCATTAGGAAATCCTCCCTGAGTGTTGATATAAAGGGAATTGGGCGAGGAATCCCAAATTTCTTGGGGGTTTTTGTGAGAGATGGTCTCCAATCTCTCTAAAATACTATTTTTCTATACCATGTGAATATATAATAATTAGAAACCTTTTTAAAGTAATATACTTTTTTTTATAAAATACTGGTCATTGTATTCTAAAAAATATACTTGTTTCTAAAAAAGGATATAACTCATTATGATTTATAATTTGAATATTAATTTATCCCATAATTAAAATTTAATTTTCTGTTATTTAATTCATTTTTTTATATATAATTTAAAATTTTTAAAAATTTCCCTTTTAATATTAATTCATAAAAATATAATTTTTATTATTAAGCTAAATAATAGAGATAATGGTATAAGTGATATTATATAGGAATTATTCTATTTAATTTGTGAAATTTTTATCTAATATAATACATTAATCTATATTCAACAATGACTTATATATAAGGCCTAATATTATATAAAAATCTATTAAATAACATTTAGTTTGAAGTCAATAGTAAATAATATTGAGAGCATTTAATTGAAAAATAACATTTTTCTAACAATTTTTGTCTATATATTAAATGTTTTAATTTAAATGTTAATATTAAAATATTTATAAATTGAATTAAATTATATATAGCTAAATTTAAGATAATTCCATGAAATGTTTTTTATTATTTTTTACATATTATTTTTAATAGAAAATAAATATTTTTTAGTAAAAAATTGTTAATGAGGTAACAACTGAAATAGAAACAATACAAATTGAAAACCACAAGAAACATGTTTGAGAAATATGTAAACAAAAAATTTTAGAGGCTTTATAAACATTTTCTTATCCCAAAAATAATTATTTCACACTTTAGTATACATTGAATCCTAAATATTATCATTTCATAATTGAAAAGGAAATTAGTATTAAAAATAATTCCACATTATTCATTTATAAAATATTATCACATCCACAACATTTATCCAACTATCAAAAATCATTATTTAAAAAAATAGAAAATATTATATTCTAAAATCACTCCTCAATTCCCATTACACTTATTATTACAAAAATAATGATTTAAGGATCCTTAATGTTTTACCTAAGGAAGAACATCCAAAGGGGGGTGGGGTAATATTCTCAACTAAGGACTCTAATTTAGTTTCTTATTATACCACCACCAAAAAAATCTATGAATGTATGCATGATCACATAATTATTGAAATATTTTCTAAAATTCTATTATACTAATGTAATATCTATTTTCTACCTTTCTCATAATCTTCAAAAAAAATGAAAATGTTACTTGTGTTATGTACGGAAAACTGCCTCCATAAAAGACATGTTTAATTTTTTACAACCAACATACATGGCCAGTTTAAAGGATGCCTATACTGATTAAATATGATATTCTAAAAATTATTATGATTCTAAAAAAATAAATCAATTCATTCCTTCTTTATGTTCTGTTTCAATGAATGTGTCACTCGTGCATATATATAGGACTACAACCTCCATGAATGTGAAAACATTAGTTGTTCATATATACCACCATTACTAATAAAACTCTATTAAAATCTTATGGAACACCTTAAAAACATATATAAAATAATTTTAATTTAATTTAATAATGATATTACTTCAAAATAATTAGTATCTTAACCAAACTCACCCAAAGATTATTTTTTTGTCGTTTTGTTAGCCTATTTAACAACATAATGGAACAATGCTACAAATTTATATAATGGATGGATATTGAATCCTAACTAATTTCTATATTATTTTTAAAATGGAAAATAGTTTTTTCTTAATGATACTATAATGGTTATAGTTTTATAAATAATATTTTCATTATTTAGACCTTTTATTCATTAAAATTACAAAAACAAGACCATTACCAACTTTATCATCATGGATCATCAAAAAATAAATGTAATAATAAATTATAACATTAAATATCCTTATAAAAAAATTTCCCAAACATTTAATGATATTTTATTGATGAATGTTTAATATACCAACAATAATTGGGTCCACTATTACAATAGTAGTGGAGACAATCTATTGAAACTATAACACCTGATGGTGAAAATAGTATATAAATAACTAATATTTTTGTCATATGTGATTATAAATGATGTTTATAATGGTTAACATTGTTATCAAATAGGTTTTTAATAAATTAATATAGTTATATGTGAGAGAATGGAACATTCGGCAAAAAAAAGAATAATGGTAAGGTTTTTTCTTGACTCAAATACTCATCATTGAGTCAAAATGATTAATTTTTTACAATGTTGATTAAATTATTTCACTCTTATGACATATTATGGTATTATATTGATTTACATCCATGTTTTCTAATGAATTAAATTGATTAATATCTCTCTTCAAAAAATACAATTATGTTGAGAATAATTCTCGTTCATTCTAGATGAGCACTTTATCTTTGAAATCAATATTTTCATTTCCCACCAATGCTCCCTTATTACTATTTTTAAATCCATTTATGATGTATTTATGATATTAATAAAATATATATTTAAATTTTTCGCAAATAATTATATTTCAGTATATTTAATATGTTTGTTTGAAGAAATGAATTTCCAAGACAATAATTGTTTTCCTATTAATGATTTTATTTTAATCTTATACTCCACATTTTCTATGTAAAATAAATATTTCCGTTTCAAGAATCCAATATTTTGATTTATTTTAGTTATTTATTTAAAAAAAACTTGAATGCTTGAAATTTAGTTACAAAATCTATTAATAATTTTATCTATACAAGAAAATGTTACTAAATGACTCAAAATAACCATTTTCATGGTTTCTATGACAATTTTTTTTCTATGATGATATTTCTCCTATAATTATTTGTTTCGTAAAAAATTATAAAATAAGGATATATATCTCACGATATTATGTATCATGGGTCTTCTACGATACACTCACAAATTAAAGGGTGATACTTCTTAGATACACTCAAAAATTAGAAGTTTAGAATTTTTGGATATGATCAAAATATGATGATACCCTGAGAGCATGTTTTGTGGAATTTATTTTTGATTTTATATTTCAACGCATGGTTACATTTTCATGAAATATTCTTAGCATTGTGCTCCATGGATTATTTTTATTATATCATTATTCCGATATTTTCCATGGTATGTGTTTCTTCTAAAATTTCATTCTATTTGGACTCATGGAAATATATTATGGTTCCATTTTCATTGAAAAAGTCATTTCTCCCTATATCATTTTTATAATATTTTTATGATCAAATTCCTTAGTACATGATTACATTTTTCTTATAACTAGGTTTTCAGATGAAAACATTCTCATGTTTCTGTTCCCTTTGTTAGGGAGATGATTATGGCTTATGGCAACCCTTGAAAGGAGTATAGTGTTGAAACATTATTGAATAATATTCCTATGTGTTGTTGAAATATTTATAGACTTAACATGGAAATATTACCACTAAACCTTCAATTCATGGTATTATCATAAAATTTGTGAGTTAAAGTTTTTGGAATATAGAAATAATGTAAAACAAAGATATGTTTAGCTTTGTTTGTTATAATCCTAATCAAATAATGAATAAAATAGACCATTCATTTTCCCAAAATCGACATAAAGTGATTATTATGTATTTACAAAAAACATGGTTATAAAATGTTCCATGAATTTCATAAGACCCATGTAATTATTTATAATTAATGGTTATATATTGTCCTTAAATTACCCATATCATTGAAATGATCATAGTGCATCAAATGAATCAGAAATATAAAATCATTGTACAATGTCATTCACAATATATGGGAATTGAATAATAATAATAATAATAATAATAATACAGTACTATTATATAACATAATATATGACATATTAATATAAAAGTTATAAACTTAACTTCACATAAAATATTACATAAAAATTAAACATCTTATTATTATAAATATTTTAAACATAAATTAATCATTTATTAATTATAAATATTATAAAATTAATATTATTATTATCTAAAATTTTTTAGGGTTATGATTGTGTACCAATATTGTATCATATTAATGTTATTGATAAATATATTTATAATTTAATAATTAAAAAAATATCAACCATTCTTAATAATTTTGAAATTGTAGTGTTAAAAACAGAAAAAATTGATAAATCATTTATTCTTCTCTATCATTTCAAAATTCTTAACTATTTTAGAGGTTTTAGTGTCCAAAAATATTATACTTATAATTTTGACCATCATTTCATTAAAATCCATTTTATAGGATAATGTAAACTATACCTCATTATATATTCTCAAATAAAGTATAAAAAGAGTATATTTTTTAAACATAAATAAACCATTATGGGTACCAAAAGTTTTGATGAATGAACAAAATTATTTCTTTAATAAATTTTTATCTCAATATTGTATCATTGAATTGTTTTTGTTGTAAGATTATTTATTTCATAACGTTTTCATCTTTGTATTATATAAATTAAGATAAACCATGGATTGGAGTTAATATAAAATTTTCAACAATGATTTCATATATTTTCTCAATGATAAAAATTAAAATGAAAATATTATATTTAATGTTATGGACCAGATCTTTAGGTACAGTAACCAATCTATTGGCTCTACGTGATCTCAGGTGCCTATCCTCATATTCTAGAGGCTACCAACATGTAGTGAGTGTCTAGGGGGTGATAATGGGGATATTATTCCCTCATATCAGGGTGTAAAATATCCAGTAAATAACATATAATCATCTAGGTATCATCATACAAATTAAGGTAGATTATGTTACTCAAAGTAAAAAATTTGATCAATCAATAAAAAAATGAAGTGGAAGCATACATAAAATCATATTATAACATCCCACCTACTCAAAAAGGTAAAAAATATTAATTTTATGTTTTAAAATCATTATAATGGTCCTAATATGTATATATAATTAAGGAAAGTATTAATTGATAGCATATGGGGATCATTAGTATCTTCGATCCACGAAATGGGATTAAAATACTAGTCCATAAGCTTAGACAGAATCGTGTGTCCCTGCCTACATAGTTTTTCTATAATTATATGGTTCAAGACACTTGGAACCTGTAGGATCCATGGTTTTTCTGATACCATGAAACCTTAGTCATATGTTTGTGTTGTGCAACATGGTGTTGGGATATATCATTTTTTCATGGTTTGTGCAGGGTTATCTATATTGTGCACCTAACAATGTGGGGTTCCTCTCCATACCAGTGAAACATGCACGGTTGGCGCAGGATTTGGCCATCCATGTGGCCAAACTATACACCCTTATATTTTGAGGTGAAAATACATTTTTATCTCTTGTTTAATGATTTACACCTATTATATTTTATCATTCTTCCTCTAGCAGAAGTTCATAGCATTTCTCCTCGTGTGGATCCTCCTTCGGTCAATCTAGGCATTAGAATAACATTATTATCCTTTATCTGATAGAAGATATTTCCAAATAATTGGATATATCTTAGTACAATATCAAATCCACTCCAATATATTTCAAGTTCTTCATTATATCTTTTTTTTCTATTTATGTGCAAGTTCAATTTCCCCAATATCTATGCATTTGATGTCTTTATCGATTTCTTCCAACCTGCATTGAATCAAAGGCTGAAAATGGATAAGAGAATCCCTATGAGGCTAAAGAAGGTAATATAGGTTCATCCCCGTCATTTTTTTCCATCCATTAATTGTGGCATTGTCCCATTGTTCAGATCATTCAGGAATTTCCCCATTTTTGTAAAAAATAATTAAAAAGGATGTCTTTCCATGAATTTGGTGACCGGATCTGGTGGTGAATCAACACTGTGGGTTGTTCTCCTTTTCTTATGTCATAAAATTTTGTGTGCTCCACTTTGGAGCCATAATTCCTCTATCCATAGATGTTTTGAACATCCACTAAATGGGGTTTCTAGATAATTACATCCTTGATTTGCATAAATTAATTTTGTTGAATGGTAATCCTTGTGATAAGTTGAACCTTCTATACCATAAATGGTTACAAAATTATATACCATGACCAATTTTTTAATCATATTATGAATTTATTTCCAATGTTCTTATGCCCTATATCTTATGACATATACAGAAATTCCAATGAAATTCCTTGATATTTATATGAATCTCCACATAAAAGATCGAATTATATGTAATTCCTTTTTAGATAAACCTATCATAAATATAATGCACATTTTTTTCAAAAACATTACAGATAAAAAAATGTGTTCTTAATTAAGTTCCCCATATAAGGACTCTTGTGCCATTGATAGCTTTTGTAAATGATTATTAAACACACCAAGAGTATCAGCAGGTATGGTTGAGATTGTCTGTCTAAATGTGGTCTATTTTTACCTCTTGAGGAGTGAAACGGGTTTCATATGGGGGACCAGTTAGACAAGCATTGAGGATAAATTTTTTGATAAATTCCTAAGGAATGACTCATTCCACTATGTGCAATACTAGAATTGGACTCATTGGATTGTTAGTACTTCACATTTCATACCATGCGAGTAGTGACATGTGGGGTTTCATTATTAGGTACCCATGGATAGGCTACATGGAATCGGACTTATATTGATACCCTCATGTGATACATAGAAATTCTCTCAAGAATGTGTTGGTTGTGATAAGTATGTCTCTCAATACATTATAATGTGGTAAAAAAATTAAATTAATGAAGGAATTATATTTTTTCAAAATATATTTTTCAATTCATCTTTGAAAACATAGAGATGTTTGATCCAAGTACAATCATAAGACTTTGGAAAATCAACACTCTCATATATGTATGACCAAGTTTACAATCACAGTTCCCTTTAGTAAAGACATACTGTCATAGTTTATAACAGCTAATTGGATGGTTATCCAAGTGGATCCTAGTCGAATGTATTTATTTATTTATTATGTTTTTCATTAATTACTATAGTGGACTATTTTTTATATTGTATGGATTGGATTGGACTAGACACTGTGGGTTCTAGCCTATTGAGAATTGTATCTCACACCCTAATCAGAAGCCTAAGATACCGGAGTAAAATTTTTGGTTGTAGTTATGGGAAGGGGTAAGTAAAAATAATAAAATTCTTGATTTAATTTTGTTACTATAATGGAAATGATGTAGCATAGGACCGAGCCTATACTCGAGATTTTAGTTTTAGTTGTTTTTTGGGATTTTTGTTTAGTTTGATAGCATGATGTATTTTGATATATCACATGGACAAAAAAGTCATTTTAGTATAAAAAGTATCATACCTTCATCATATTATGCAATAATTTTATATATCTTTTGGTTAAAAAATTGTTCATCCTGCATGGTTATGTATTTAGATCCAACATCTATCTTTTATTTATTGTTTCTTCTATAGTTGAAATATGTTTCTTCTATTTCATATTGTATTAAGTACATTTATATATATATATTTCTATACCCCACCCTGATCAATGAGGTAATAGTATCCCGATATACTACCCTATGGACCTCACTTCTAGTCACCAACCTTTGGAATTTGGGGAAGCACGCAGGAGGTATTGTGTCCAACCGTCTCTGGGAACTACTTAGTGGAATCTGAAGTGTGATTCTATAAAATGATAAAAAAATCTACTTATTTTATCTTTTTTTCATACTAATTGGGTTTATATAGGAAACATGAACATTTTAATTTTTCTAAGAGCTTGTTTTTGGTATAAGCTAACCCACATACAATGGATATAAAAATTTCAATGGATGGGTAATTTCTATTATTGGAAGATCTTATTATTAATTCTGGTGATTTCACCATTGGGTGAGTCACTTGATTTTTGATTATATTGATATTTATTTTAATTGAATGGTTTTTTTGACATGTACTAATGATATGAGATAACAATAAAGCATGCATCATACAAGGAACTCTATTATTTAAAATTCCATGAATCGTTACAAGACACATCTACTTAACAACATGACTTTACAATTGTTCATGTGGTTATTGTATGTTCTTTATTAGTTATAGATTGAAGTGAGGTTTTATTCTCTATTATAGAATAATTGGTTTAATTTATCAATAATGATACTTTAGATGTTTTGATTTGTGGGTGACAATGGTATATCATCCAATCCAAACTCAACCCAATGCCTATTATACTTGTTGTTTTCTGTAATGGTTAGGATAAAGCTAGGTGATATTTGAATATAGATTTATAAGGTGTATGTGCCTTACGAATTGGAATTAGTGACACAATTATCTAGATTGTGACATTAATAAAAGAAAAAATAGGAATGCAAAATAATTATATAAAATGTATTTTATCTTTTAGAAATAAAATGGATTCCAAATATGTGAACATAGTCTGACCCAACCTATTAGTGAGAAGTAGTCCATCTCACCTATGATTCTTTATATGAAACATTATGATCACCCTATCTTATCTCTTGGAGTAGTAAGAGTGTTGTGTTTATTTAGTGATATATTCCTATTTTTTCCTTCTTTACCACACTCACTATCCCTGATAAATTTATTATGAGCAATTCTCTTTTCATTTTATACTATGCCACCATGATGAACTCATGTTGTGGACCATGAGAGTGGAAATGAGAATACCCTATAGGTGGGGGTACCAATCCACTTGTGATAGCTATAGTGGTTCTACATTAGGATCCTCCCCTATATCCTATTATAGTTATTGATTCCCATTTCCATGAGACCTTCCTATGGTTCATAATATCCGTATAGGGAGCCCCTATACCTATAGCTTCAATGGTGGAGCTGACCCATTGGTTCCAATAGTAGAATCCTCCCACCTTCTTGTTCTATAGTGGGACTTAGGTTTCTAATTCATAGTTTTAGGATATGATGTCAATATTCAATAACATTCAGATGCCCCCAGAGAATAGGGTTAATCACATTTTCTGCAAGCTACGTTACTCCACAGAGGGATGGTGGGATATTCCAACTCAGGCTCGTCGACATCAGGGCATGGTCTGGGTGGAAATCTAAATAACCTTTATTGATTATTTCACCCAACATACCTTGAGAATGGATCATATTCTAGAATATTTTAACCTTTATATTGTGACATGTTATTGATGGAATAGACATCTTGCTTCACTGAATGGTAGCATTTTACATTTACCCAACCTGGTGATGACCTGACTACTATGAGGATCCCTGAGGAGGGGCTTTATTTTCCATCCTCTTACTGGTGAACATAATTCTATAAACCATTATTACATATATAGCCATCCGGGGACTTACCACTAAGAGGGACATGAATAAATAAGGGGATGTGATATAGGGCAGTTAACCTTCTAGGCTAAGTCGTGGTTTATCTGACCAAAAGAAGAAACACTTAGAGAGTACATGTGAGGGAAGTACCAGATTAGTAGTATGTACTAACACCAATATATTGAGGCACTACTATGGAATTCCAGACCACAAAAATCCCACGTTTAATATGAACCCAATCGACTTCTATTCTTGTTGCAGGTTGTGTCACCTTTAATGTTTCATACTGTAGTTTCCATCCGTTATTAGAGAATGGGGTTCTATAATGGATCCTCCATCAGGTGTAGGATAAATGAAACCCCATAAGGTATGAATATAATATTATAATGTCCATTCAAAGTATGTAGGAGTTCATGGACAAGGAATTTTTGTTACAGAGTATCATAGTAAGTTTAGAGGACCTAATCAGGCTAGGCAAGTAGCACCTACTATCCATGGAACATGCCATATCTATGATGTTCATCATATTCCATTGGGTCAGAGTCCTATTACATCTATAGTTAGAGGTACCATTTTGGTATCCCTTTATTTAATATCTTTCTCATTCGATATAGGTGCATCACACTCATTTCTATCTGCTGAAAATATGGGGATTTTGGGCTCAGTAGTAGAGTATTCTGGTGGTTAGATTACCCTTAATAGGCAATTACATGTTCTATTTGAAGGTATAATCTAGTATAATGAGCTCCCCATTTAGATATTGGGGTACCATTATCTTTGTAGTTTTTTAATTCTACTAGTGAATGGTTTTAATACCATTCTCGGTATGGACTGACTTGTTCCATAGAGAGCCCATGTGTATTTTTATTGCCTCCCAATTTCACTCACTTTATCCAAGGGAAACACACATACCCATATGGGTGTATGTGATATGCAGTAAATTTGATATGGACTCGTGAATACTATGATATGAGTGGTATCATCCCAAATGGAATGTCTCTTTATAAGAGATCCTGGTATGAGGCTTTTGGATTTCCCAATAGTTCTGGATAGTTTTTGGGATGTCTTCCCTGAAGAGTTTGCTAAATATCCTTCTAAAAGAGATGTTGATTTTTCCATTGATATTGTTTTAGGTGCGACAATGGTGACCATTCCTCCTTACAGGATGGAACCTTTATAGATTCAAAAACATAATAGCCAGTCTAATGAATTATTGGCGAACTATTCTATTAGACCCATCACATCACCAAGGTGTTTTCTAATCCTTATATACATAAATTTGGGTGGTACCTTCCGATTATGCATTGATTACCATTGAATGAACCTTCTTTTTGTGAAAAATAAGAATCCACGGCCTCGTATAGATGATCACATCGATCTCCTATAAGGTGAATCTACATTCTCAATTATTGATTTAATGTCTGGATAAAATCAGATTCATGGGAGGCCATCAGACATACCAATTATAGAGTTTTAAAGTAGGTATGGTATGTAACAGAATCTAGTTATGCAGCTTGGTCTGATGAATGCAATGACAGTCTTCCTGGATCTGTTGAATTAGGTTTTCCACATGTATCATGATTTTATATGGTACTTTTTTAGATGACATCGAAGTATAATTGATCAAAAGACACAACCATTCCATCAATATTGTGATCATTATGAGTATAGTAAGAGAGAACCATATATATATATATATCAAGTAATAAACATTCAGATTAGTAAGTTTCACTTATTAGTACTTATTATATCTGATACTAGAGTATTATTTGACAAATAGAATGTGAGAACTGTGGTTTCATAGGAGTATCCCAATAATGTGTTTTATATACCCATATTCATAATGAAGGCTAGATATTATAGGAGATTAATCAAGGACTTCTTATGCTAGGGAGCTCTACTGATGGTCTTGACCAAGATTGGTCTGATGTTCGATTGGACACAATCTTGTTTGGATGATTTTTACGTGTTAAAGGGAAGACTCAGTTTAGCTCAGCTTCTTATTCAACATGATTAAGGAAGGTGATATACTTTTTATTTTTATGATTCATCAATCGGTCTGGGCGTAGTATGGATTCATTGTGATCATGTTATAGCATATGAGTTTCACTAGCTAAGGTCTCATGAGTATAATTACCCTTCCCACGACCACAATCTAGTATCCATGGTACATGATCTATGTTTTTTGAGGAAAAAATTGATTGGAGATTAGTTTGTGGTTTACATGGTCCTTAAAAGTCACAAATAAATCTAAATTATGTGTTATCTAAATCTAAGGCAACACATGTGAGTGGATTACTAAAAATCATATGATTTTGAGATGGATTATACACCCTGAAAGGGTAATGTTGTAGACAAATCCTTGAGCACACGTTTTTAAACACAATCCTTCAAGGAGGCGAGTAGTGAGTAAATGTTGATGGTAAGATTTTTTGAGATGCATCTAGAGGATATAGAAGAACTTTTGAATCTATTTATAACAACTTTTATTAGGAAATCCTTCCACATGGATCAGGTCTGTACAAGGAGGTTTTTTTCTTCTGAGGGACACATTTTGAGGGAAAATATCACAGGATAAAACCTTCCACCAGTATGGGTTGAGGATGCGAATGAGACCCTAATATTATATGGTTGTGTATGGGTACATCTAGATATACAAGAAGCTGATATGATGGTGTCACAATCCCTTTCATGGGTAGTTCATCATAGTATTGCCATGATTTATAGAGTCATGTTTCACCAATACTGTTGGTTTAGTATGAAGAGGAAGATAACATTGTTTATCAATTTTCTCTCCACTTATCTTTATGTGAAGGTATATCATTAGTGACATGACAGTCTTCTATAACCTCTCTCTATTCTAGAATAAAAATGGGATGACACCACCAAGGATTTTGTCATAGGATTTCCAAGATCCCATTGAGGTAGTGATGTAGTACAAGTGATCATGGATTGGATGACCAAAGACATGCACTTACTACCGATTTGAGAGTCCTTCTTTATTGATGATCTAGGAAGGATTTGTATTTGGGAGATACTACAACATCATGGTATACCCATTAAATCAATTTGGACTATGTTGCCCACATTACTTCACAGTTCTGAAAAGGGATACAAAAATATCTTCATTCATCATTTCAATTGAGTAATGCATATTACCATGAAACCGACATGCAATCCAAGAGGAAAATTCACATGTTATGGGATATTCCATGGTCATGTATCCTTTATTTTTGATGTTCCATGGAAATGAAAATTCATTTGGTTGCGTTTTAAACAATAAATTGATTTTAGGAATCAATTAAATTAGCAATGTTGGAGGGACTCTATGGTAGATCTTGTTGTTCACATTTGTGTTGTATTTAGGTAGGTGAGGTAGCTCCATTGGGTCCTCATCTCATCCAATATAATTTATAGGAATATTGATAATTAAGATATGTATGCATATATAATTGAATGTGAATAAGTATTATATCGATCATCACTACATTCCTCTATAGTTCGAGGTCGACTAACTGGACTCTTTTTTTCTCCCCTGGGTTGGGTCATAGATGAATCAGAATATGTGGCAATTTGATTCCAAAATATGTTAGGCCTTTCTAGGAAGTGGATAATTATGGGCCAGTATCTTATCAGTTTCCATGACCATAGAGGAAATATTCCATGAATGATGTCTTCCTTGAATATCAGAATCAATATAATTATGACGACCCTCTCAATCATTTGAACCTAATGATATGGTGATAGATGAGGTTGTGTCTTTTGGGGAGCATCTGATACGTATCATTTATTTTTCCATGAAGGACCTCTGAGGTCGGTCAGTTCGTAAGCTATGTGTTCTATGGTTGAAAAGAACTATTTTGGAAGACACCTTAGAGCTAGATGTTGATATATGTTCATAATGGCCATAACTCTTCTTAGATGACATTATACTACAATCATAAGGGAAAATCAGGGATGAATTTTCTTAATGAGGGGAGGTTGTAACATCCGAGATTTTTAAAAATGTACAGACCATTAATTTTTGGTTTTAAATTACATTAAAAGACCCTAATAATTATCCCTAATAATTTCATGAAGGACTCAGGTGTGTCCAGGTCTCATTAGAATCTTAGAGCCCCATGATGGGAAGAAAATATTGTTCCACGTGGTATATGGAAACCATGTTTCCTTGCTTGCACGGTTCTTTCGAGCTAGTGTTGTTGTAGATTGAGGGAACCTATATGCTATACGATTTTCTTGAAATAGTGAGACTAGAGGTGCATCACCATGTGGTTGTACATGGTTTCATGACAGATCCTTTTTTCAAATATTAAAAATGGTTAGATAAATAGTGTACCTAACCATGCAGGGTTCCCATCTATAGTAGAGAATTGTGCATGGTTGGCACATGGTTTGGACTACTGTATGGCCAAACTGGGAACACTTATATTATGAGGTGAAATTAAATTTTCCACTATTTAATGAAATAATATTTTTCTATATTATCCTTATTCACACAATTGTTTTTCTTATTATATATCCTTTCAAGGACCTCTTCCAAGCCAATCTATACTTTCAGATAACTTCATCATCCAATATATGGTTCCAGATAATTCAAAATCATTGGATATATCTTAGTATGGTCTTCAATCATATTTAATCTATTTAATGATATTTGTTCCATCTATTACACTATTTAGGTGAATGACCATTTCCCCATTTTCAAGGAATATGATGTTTTTGTAAATTTCTTCCAACCTAGCTTGAATCCAAGACTAAAACAGGAGAAGGAATATATACAAGGTTATAGAAGTATGACTAGTCTCTTTCCCATTATTTAGTTGCATTCCATATATTATGTCATTATACTATGGGCTATAAAATTCCAATGTCTCCCCTTTTACCCAAATTTAATTAAAATGGATGTCTTAACATGCCATTAGTGACCAGATCTGGTCATGAATCAACCCCTTAGGTTGAAATCCTTGTGTTTTGTCTCAAAAGTTGGTGTCATCGACCTTGGAGCCATAATTTACCTTTACATATATGGGTTGATCATACCTTAATGAATTTTTCTTGATGACTTGAGCCTTGAATTTTTTATGATAATTCATTTGAAAAGTGAGAAATTTTTAGGTTCCACTTCATATTCCATAAGTGGTTACACAATAATACACCATGGTAGATTTATGGAAAAATGTTATTATTGTATTGACTAAGGGATTTTGTATTATACTTTATGACATAGACGGCCATGCCAATTACATCCCATGACCATTATTTCTATCTCCACATAAATTATTGAATTAAATGTAATGGCTTCTTAGTTAAAAATATCATAAATGTAATGCATATTTTCTTCTTACACCTTAGAGACATGGTTAAAAAAGGGGTTATGTCTTAAGGATCATTTAAATGTTATATCATGCCTTTGTTAGATGTTTTAAATTATTAGTATACATGTTGAGAGTGAAATTAGTTATGCCTGATATGCGATCTGTGAAGTTTAATTTTTTTCCTTTAGAAAGGTGACAATAGTTCTATAAGGGAGATCCCTTAGATGAGTTCCAAGGCACAATTAGTTTAACCATTACTTGAGAGTGACTTGGGCCCCTAAGAGTGATACTAGATATGTAATAAATGGTTATTTAGTACATTACATTTCATACCATGCTTTTTGTTACACATGGGACTTAAATAATGGGTAACCATGGAAATACAATTACACATTAGACTTATATTAATCCCCTCAATAGGAAATTGTAAAGTATCTCATGATTTTAAAGGAATGTCTATGGGTGTCTACCTCTGATTTATAAAGTGGTTTTCAATGAAAATTAAATATGGAATTTCATTTTTTCAATAATACTTTTTTTGGTCTTAAAAAATGAGGGGATACATTCTTCGAGACCAATCACATGCTTTGGGATAGTCCACCCTCTCACTTATATCTAACCCATTTTACCATCGTAGTTTCCATTGGTTAAGACATAACGGTTTAGGACAAAGAAATTAATTGTGTGGTTGTACAAGTAGAACCCATCCCAATGAATTAATTTCTTTATTTTTATTAAAATTTGATTACTATGGAATAATTTTTAGTTTATATTTTATGAATTGGATTCGCCTAGACACCATGGGTTCATTCCTACATATATTTGTATCATACACCCTTCTCATGTATCTTTGTTACCCAGGTAGAATTTATGGTAGAAGGTATGGGAAATTTGAAGAATCCATGTTGAAATTCATGATGGAATTACATTACTATGACAGAGATGTAAGAGAATAAGATCGAGACTTTGCTCATGATGATAAATATAGTTGTTTTCATATAGTTTGTTTAGTTTTATATAATGTTTTATACTCTTGTTTCCCCTCCCCAAAAAAACATTTTTGTATAAAACATGGCATACCGTAATAATATTTTACTATTTGTTTATCCATCATCCTCTTATTTTATTGTTAAACCTTTGTGATAATATATTTATATTCATCTTCTCTCTTCTGGTTGTTGTATATTCCATGGTTAAAATATGTTTCTATTTTTTCATACTGTATTAAATATATGTATATATATATATTACTATGATCCACTCTATTAAATGAGGGCATATTCACCCCATGGACTCATCCATGGATCACACTGCTAGTCAACACACATTAAAGTTTAGGGAGGCGCGCTTGATTTATTCTTGGATAACCATCTCGGGGTACTTTTGGGTGGAATCCATGGTAGGATTGTACACATACATTCATCAGTTTCCCACTAGATTGAAACATATATAACTATTTTTTTAAATTAAATATACTAGGCTCTACCACTGTACCCAGATCATCTCATCCCATTTATACAACCCACTCATGGTAGTGTAGCCTAAATATATAATACTAATAATATAAATATCCTTAATGTAAAATAATTTGAGGTTTACTTTAAAACCATTGATAAAAAATTTACTAAGCTGAGTGTGAGTGACAAACTCAGTAGGGCACCAAAACATGACTACATAAATAGCCAACAAATACCTTGATATGTCTTGGTGATATTATATGAATAAAAAAATAAATAAATTTAAGGATATAAAAAAATGTAAATATCATTAAGTCCCAAACTACTATCAACCATACCTTTTTCATCATGTGTTTTAGTGTCTCTCAGTACATCATGATGATCATTTCATGCAAAGTATATCAAACCTCTAATCAAGTGATTTTTCATTAATATCATGGACATCCCGATAAGTGTAATTTTATTTATTATCATAAACAAACCTATAATGGATGTTTTATTTAGTATTAGGGACCTTCTTATAGGGTTATTTACCATTATTTGAAAAATATCTATAAATGGGGCGTTTTATTTAATATCATAGACCAACCTATAGGGTGTGTTTTTAGTACAATAGACCTCCCATCCCGGGGATGTTTCTATACATGTTCTCACATACCACCCTAAGGGTTGGCTATTTTACAACACATGACATCCACCTCTGGGAGTTTTAAATTAGAAATAAGAGACTAGCCCATGGGAATTTTCTATATCATAGACAAAAATATAATAAAACAATTTAATAAAAAAACACATTATCTATGTTAAATCTAATTACTCATAAGAAATACCATTCCTCAACATCATCATGTTGCATTGAGTCCTTACTCGCATCCTAGGAAATATCACATTGGTGATTTCCTCCAACTTATCCCCTTTCTAAAATACTAAAGTCGGCCTAAAAACCCAAAAAATCTATTCATCATGTATTTTTCTACCCACCAAGACTGGCGTTGATTAGTGGGGTTAGAACACCCCACATTCCACTAACATGACTAATGGTTTACGTGAATCTCTAAGGTCTCACATAGCCAAACCCAAGTTATTTCATCCCAAATATTAAATAAAATATACATAGAGGTCTCTATGGGTTCATACTACTATGTACATTTCATTATATACATTAGATAATGTATAGAGTCTTCCACATATTGCCTTTACATCATGAGTTATATCATAATATAATTTATTTGAACACAAGTGGTCGAGGAAAACCACCCATTTCCCAAATTCTATCAAGAACCAAACACTTTTAAAGTCTAAATGTGGGGATTTAATTCAGTTTTTCCTTCTATTTATTTTTAGTTACCACTATATTAAATTAGATCCCAGTCTTTCACCAATGGTGGTGAGACCACAAACTTCACAAGATATAAAATGAGTAATTAAAGAAATTAAAATAAGTACAATACTAGGAACAACCTATATTAATTAAAAACATATTAATTTATTTATCCAAGTTAGTTACTTTTTATAGGCTCATAAAATCTCACCCCACATCATCGTAATATCTTATCCTCATACAAGCCCCAAAATCAAAAAAGAGAAAAAATAATTTACTTCTAACTATTATAATTAATGTATCAAACTAATTTCAATTAGTAATAACCATGATAAATTGTTTGATCTATCCATTCACATTGAAACTACAACCAAAATCATGTGTGTTGCCTAACACCTACTCAAGATAAAATCCTTGGAAAATTCCTTAGACTTGTGATTCCAATTCAAACCCCGATTTAATTAAAAATCAATGAAAAATATATATACTACATGTGGAAATATATATACAATTAATCCATGGGAAAAGAGGTACCAATGTTTTCCCCTCTTACAGGGAAAGTTGTATTTATATTCATTTCAAAATGAATCAACAATTCCATTTTGGAATCATAACTCAAATGTCTAATAGAAATAATACAAATAAAATATGAGTGGAGGAGTAAAGGAATTGGTTGATATAGAGGAGGAGTGTCACCTTATATTTTCCGAAATAACTTCAGAAATATCCCAATTAAAAGGGTGTTTAATGTAGGAAATAGGGAGTAACACCATTAGTATACACGATCAAGTTAAGGGAGGGCGAGAGATCTCCCTATTAACTTCAAAAAGTGTAATTTTAATTATACCCATTAAAACCCAACGGGAAGGTCATTTCCACCCGATATATTCTCTTTCCACTTCTTACACCATTGGCTTGTTGAAGGCTACAAACAATAGCCATATCTAGTTATATATTCTACAAGGATATAACTATAATCTAAACACCATTACCTACCTAAATAAATGTTTAAAAATACATTTTGTTGGGCTAAAAATATTATAATTTTACTCTAAAACCAATTGAAAATATTCCCAATAAACTAGTTAAAACTCAACATCCTTCAATAATTATATTACCCATATATTCACGAGATATTAAAAACTCCAAACCGTAAAATCTTTCATCCCAACAAAATTTGATTCATTATCTATCTGTATCGTTTGACCTAAATAATTAATTTGTTTAATGCCACATGACCATGTTCAATCCATCAACATCCAACATTCTTCCGAAGAACAAATAAAAAATTCAAGGCTCTAAAGCCACATATCCAACCCCAATGCTCGAAACCATCATCGAAATATCATAAGAGAACATAATTACACCATTTTAAATTTAGACAAGACCAAGTAATCATTCAAATCGTAAAAGTTATTATCTAACTAATCATCATCCATTAAGATCAAAGGTGATACTCCAAGCTATGACTCTCCTGACCATTATAATTTCCTATGAAAACACATTTCACATGTGCTGACAATTCACCTAGTGTATTTTCCTAATCCAGTCACCTAATAACTTTGAAAACACTGTTCAAAGGTCTTTAAAACTCTTTATAAATGATTCTATGTCAAAATAATGGTTTACCCACTATCAATTCAAGAATCCATGACATGTTAAATATTCCTCAAAAGGCCTTATTGATTATATAAAATAACATTTTTTATCACAAATGAATCCACAATCCTCATTTTTTATAAATCCAATTTTACATAGGAATGATATTTGGACCTCCTTGGGATGACCTGTGTCAAGACCGCTTAGCCTCCACCCACAATGCGTCACCCCATGCATTTGAAAAATATTATCATACCACTATGAGGAAACAATAAGCCATTAAATATATCCATTAAAGTACAAAACCTTCCTCCAATGGGATTATTTTGTTCTTTAATTACACATCCAAAATAATCAACATGCACTATCCTGAGAACATATAAATAATTTTTTTGAACCACCCTCAAATCGGATTTAATTCATATGAAGACTAATAAAAATGCCCATACTCTATCCAACATCATATTCAAATTCATATCGTAAACATAAAAATTAAATAATCTATAAATAAAATTTACACATTATTCATCATCTGGTGATGTCACTAGCATCGACTAATGGTTTCATAATGTCACATACATACCAACATGATTGTCAAATCCTCATGACTATTTACTACTAGAAAACAGTATTATAGCAACAACGTTTGGGAAAATTGTGGCTATAGATCATATATATATAAATTTTCTTCCAAAATCATTGAAATAGGATTTTTGAAAAAGACTATAGCCATGTTTCACATGAAAAATCAACTTTAAGTAGGGATTTTTCAATGGTTAAAGAAATTTGGGGCTATAGGATTCTCGAGCCACCAACAGAAAAATACATTCTCATAGAAAGTGTACCAAAAGTCCAATATCCACAATTTATAATATATTTCCATGGATTATATATATATATATATTATAAATATAATTATATTAATATCATAAATTACTGATAGTGAAATAATTATGAATATTTTGTCTAAAATTAGGTTTATAGAGTTCATATATAACTATTCACATTTCATTAAGATACTATAGACATGGATTCAAGGTCTCCTATGATTATGGTTTACATCATGTCATTAGATCTACTTCAACTAATTAAAACCATGGAGATAGATTTGGTATGATATCCATGCTAATCAGATCCATGGTAACCATGATTATAACTATTAACTATAGCCATAATTTATACTTCTATATCCATGGTTTTTAAAATACCCTGACCTAAGTATCTTAGATATAGTGGTCACATTATTACGCTAGTACTAGACATAATTGATTGCATCAAAAATGACATAATCATTTAGTAGGTTTGGAAAAATAGATACATAATTTATTTTCACACTATATATGAAAAAAAAAGATACAACATAGTATTTTCCTTAAGAATATAATTATCACCTTTATAACATCCCATTATATCTTTTATAATTCACATTATACATTATTGGGAATATGAAATATAATAAAAGGAGAGATCAGATAAACAGTAAGGGTATGCTTACATCTGGAGATAATGAATAATGAATAATATATCATTAATAATTGATGATCAAATAATTCCATATAAATAATCACATGAGAAGTAAAATTATTAATGTATATAAAAACTCTTCAAATGATCACATTGACATTAAAAAATTATTTCATAATGATGGAATGCATAATGTAGGACTTCTGAAACTTACAAAATGGGTAAGGACAGATCCAAATAAGCAATCTTGTTCTAATCATGATACATACTGATTAATAGAGGGGATGCGTAATACTATTCTGTACCTATATTCTAATAATTCCATTTCAATAATCACATAAAAAACAAATAATACAATTCAATAATTTACCATATTGAAAGAACAAAAATATGAAATATAAATACGTTCCTCAATCCAGATGATCATAAACCATAAATAAAAATATGTATAATTACATCATAAAATTATAAACACATTAAATAAAAATACTTAATAGTAAATGTTGACATTGAGGAAATTAATTTCAAAATCCCACAAGAATTATTTTAGGAAAATTCAATTTTCCATTTGAAATCAATTATTAAAATCCAAAAATATTAAATTATTATGGAATAAATTTTATTAGAAATGAAACTATTAATACTATAATGTAATCATAAAAAAATTTAGTGATTATGATGGTGGTAAATTCTATCTATACTATACAAGATAAAAATATTCATTTTATAATTTTCTAAAGAGGTTTAAAGTACCTTTTTGAAAAACAACCATAATAATAATCTAAAAAAATTTAAAAAAGAAAAAAATGGGAAAATAGGTTTATAATACCATTATTTATAATAAATAAAACTCTTGTAGAGATTTTAACAAAAATATTGACATGTAAGCGAATGATTCCAGAGAGAGTTTAAAAAATGTCACTTTTCCTTCAATCATTTATTTTAGTGTAATGTGTAATAAAAGAGATAAGAATTAAAATAAAACATTTAATTAATATAATTTACCATATGTGAAGAAAATAATCCATTTTTATGTTATAAATATCAATTATTTCATCTAGGTAAGACTTAACCAAAAATAATCCTCAATAATTATGAGATTGTGAAATAAAACATTACCAAAAGTTCAACATCCTTAATATGTTTGAAATCATCATGCATGGAAAATATATATTTATTATAAATATAATCCATAATAATAATAATATATATGAAACCATAAATTATATAATTATAACATTTTATCACTATTTTATTAATAATTATTTGATAAAATCCTATTTATGGTAACAATTGCTTCATTTTTCATGTATGTTTTGGTTTTGGTAGTTTCATTACTTGTACAATGTTAATGGTTAAATAATCAAAATAACGATACTTATTATATTAATATAATATATATGAATTATAAATGTAATTAGATTAATCCATAATATATAGAGATAGAAAAATGAATTCCACTATTCATATGGATGGTATATCATACATACGCATGAAGGTTGTTTTAATATTTAAAATAATGGAACTAAATATTGGTAGTAAATAATTATACTTGATAAAATAATATTAATATAGTATATTTCATATATTTTTACTAAATCGTCCCTTATTACAATCCTATTAATCATAAATGAAAAAATGAATCACAATGCTACTTGGAGTGGGTAGTCTGCATATATGCACGAGCGACGTTATAAATTTTCATCTGATGATGAATATTGTGGATATTGTTAGATTCATAATCAAGTGAATATTTTATTATAATGTGAATATTAATGTTATTATTTTATTATAAATACAATAAATTTATAGGAGGAGGAGGAAGATGTAAAAAATAAATGTGATCTGTTAAGGTGATTACCTCTTCTTTGAATGAACTCCTTTAGAACTCCAATTAAGGATTCTAGGGTTTGTATTTATGGAATACTAGAAATTATATAACATGAATATGTATTCATATAATACAAATGGGTGTGGTTTCTCAATCAAGGATTCTCAATGATTCTTAATGAAGAGAGGGAAGGGTTGTCCTTCTATAAGGGAGGTAAGTGACCCAAATGGAATTAAAAAAAAATATTAATATATAACTAACTACCTAATTATAAAGAAAAATATTCAAAATTATGATAGATTTTTATAAAATGTGGTATATGGTTTAAATTTATACATATAATTATATTTTAAATGGTCTATATGTTAATTTAAAACATATCGTTTGGTTTAACACCATAGTTAAACTACATTATCCATCTTTATAGTAACAACCTTTTTAATCATAAAGGGTTATAATACTACATATAAGGTAAAGTAATGCTCATTAATTAAAAAGGGAGAAATATTTTGACCAAATATAATCCAAATTTTACTATTTCATGATTTTTATGGGTTTTAATTTATTTAATAACATAATGTTTTCAAGAAGTATCATTATCATCAATTTTCACACTATTCATTTAATTTAATTATAATTTAAATCATGAAAATATCTAATTCATATATAATTATTTATAACACCCATAATATAATATACTAATTTATAAAATTCATTTAAAAAACAATTCCTAAAATTTGTTTTGCATTAATTTTTTAAATATCACTAATTTTATATTTCAATTAATTTAATAAATAATATGTTATTATTGTGCATGATTTTAATGGATTTATATAGTCATTAAAATTTGAAATAATATACCATCATAAATAAAATAAAATATTCACTAAACATCATTTCGTATTTTTTAAAACAAATTTTTTCCATATATAAACATAAAATAGATGTTTAAAGTCAAGAGAGTGTCATTTTTTTATTTTTCATTACTTAAAATAATATAAAGTTCAATATGAAGTAACAATGTCATTAAATGGCCATCTGATAGTGAATTGAATGGAAGTTTTGAAAACTAAACTGATAAATTATAAGATATGAAAGTGTTATCGGTATTTTAAAGCCTTATCACATTAGTTTTTAAACATGATTACCCAACTTACCCTTACTATGGTGAAAAATTGTAACTCTCACATTCATAATGAAAAAAAATAAACAGAGCCCATTTACAAAATATAAACATCATTTTCAATAATATTTAATCAAATTTCAAAGATTGAATTTATATTAAGTGTGATGAATTAATTTTATTATAAGTGAATATAATACAACAAAGAAAACATTCTATAAAAATACACTTTTGTATTAAACAACATGATTTATTCTTATCCAAGCCTAAAAAATATTATATATAGGCTAAAACATTTGTTTTGTTATATAATATATATGACTCAGTAATATAATTCATAAAAAGTTAACAATTTAATTTAATGATATAAAAACACATCATGAGGATAAAAAATTATTTTAAATCATAACACTTGTCATCAAGTAATTTTGATTTTGATTTAAATCAATTGACAAATAATGAAATAATTATATACATGTATAAACCATAAAATATTTTTATAATTTCATTATGCCTATTTATACCAACCACTCCAATTTCTAGGTGACAACTATCTTATTAAATAACATTATTTCGATAGTATGAAATTGTTTGTTTTAAATTATTATTACATATAAACCAATCTATTAAAGAAATTAAATTTACAATAAAAAATTATTATAAAATCAAAATCTATTACATTCTATTGAAAAAAAAATACCTCTTTCAAAATTAAATCTTTATAATATAATCAACTAAGAATAATTTTTCCTTATCACATGCTCGAGTTCCCACATACCTTCGTCAAATTTATGAGTTTTCTAGAAAACAGTGACCATTTGAGTGGTAATGTGTTATATAACTTTATCCCTACCATATATGATATCATTTAGTTGTTCCAAATATGAAGTATCTTACTTCAGGTATAATAATTCTGAGTCCAATACTTATCAAGGATAAGGTATGTAATTCTATAAGAGAGATGGATTGACACATCATGAACATGAGAGAGATTTGGTGGAAGTGACAATAATATGATACCTCAAAAATATGATCAATAGTTTCTAAGGGGACAATATAAATAGGGATCTGTTTCCCTTATTTTCAAATGTAATTATGTCCTTCTAAGTGGAAATGTGAAAAAATACCTTCTCACCAACTTAAAAATATATATCTCTTCAACAATTATCAGCATGCAATTTTTTTACTATGATATTTCCTTAGGGGTTATTGAATGAATCTTAACTTCTAAAAAATTTACTCATCAATCTCATGTATCAATATATTTATTTCTCTAACCTCATCCCTACATAATGGATTTCTTCCCCCTTTTCCCTCGAGGGTATCAAAAGGGACCATCTGAATACTCCATTAAATCTATTATTATACGAAAATTCCACCAAATAATGGTGTTGATCCTATGATAATTTTAAATCCATAGAGAATGATATTAACATGTATTTCTAAATTTTAATGGTCCTAATAGACTAACCATCTATCTGAAGATGATGTGTATGATTGAAATTCATATTTATATCCATGTAACTCAAAAGACATTTCTATAACTTTTAGGTGAACCTCATATCCAAAATTAGATAAAAGAGAATTTGGTACTCCTTGAAATATCATAAATTCTATAATATATGATTTGGAAGTATGATGAAGAGATAAATATTCACAAATATCAATGATGTGTGTTGACCTTTTTAGGATATCCACTACATAAAAAAGTAACATAAGGTCTATTTGATTTTTTGGGTAATCTCATGAAAAAATACAAGGTGATGCATTTCAATTTTTATTATCATAATGAAAATATTTGTAACAAGCCATTATATTATAGTCTATTAGCCATAATATACATATATACAATTCACTAAGATAAATACCCATCCAAATATCTCTTCATTTTGTCCCATTATATTTACACTTCTATATCACATTCCATTTTTATAATTCCATGATAAATATATAATTATGAACTACGTGCCTCATACGATAGATCCTTATTAATGTTTTTATATATTGGACAAATACTCAATTCAGATAAATTATTATTATACAATTATCATAGTCAAGCTCAAGAACAATCATCACCTTCTTCCATAGCTCCACACCTTCCTTATGCACCATATTAATCCTCTCATGGATGGATGTTGAACATTTATCTGATAACAAGAATACCATCCCACTTTCCTCAGGTTTTCAAGATCCAAATTCTAAAAAACCCTAAATTTCATATCACATTCAATCCTGATCATGGAAAAGAAATGGTGGGAATTTCAATTCAGAGGATAATACACCTTGTTTTCCATTCAAGGGTATTAATGTATTGAGATATAAAAATAGTTCATTAACTCAAACCATAAATATTGGGTAATATTCAGTTTCTTATATGGAAATATATACATAAAAATTTTATAATAATTATATATATCAATTTTTTTCACTAGAAAGATATCTTTTCTATATCATTAATTAAAACAAATTTAAACTCACCACTCCAAATCACTTGACATGAATTTTTTATAATGAAATTTTCATTGTATAGATAACATGATATCACCATGTCCTTCTACATGTTGACAATCTATGTAATTTATTTGGACCATCACTGAAGATAACAAACTATTCTCCCCAATAGGGTAGTGCGCGAATAAGAATGATGGCCAACCTTCCTCATCATTGTTTGAATATGTCTTTACTTTCATATTACCATGAGATCACAACCCCCTTAAAATAAAACATGGTGAATTTATTAGATATTCATGATAAAATTATAAAAAATCAATGGTATTGTCCACCTATCCCATGTAAGATCCATATTTCCATTATCATCTTCATTATATTCCATTACTAAATAACCACTATATATGAAGGATCTCACGATATACCCTCAATAGAGATTATATGAGCAATTAATGAATCTTTTTTAATCCGAAGTTTATATTTGGTAAATTTAGCATTTATATTCTCTGTACTCAGCGTTTAAATAGAATTTCCCAAATTTCCTTCATGTTCTTCTGTTATCATTTTATAGATAATAATGTAATCAATAAATACTACCTAAAAAAAGTGAACTAGAATGATCCAATTCATAAAATCCAAAAGTATATCAGGTGAATTTTTTAGTCTAAATATTGTTACAATAAATTCATAATGACCAAACCTTGTACCTATGAATTTATTCACTATAACATTCTTATTGATTCTTAGTTGATAATACCCAAATAAATTCTCAATCTAGAAAAAATATATATATCAACATAATGGATCAAATATATCATCAAAAAAGGGTAGAAGAAACTTGTTCTTAATAGTGATATTGTTATGTTCACAATAATCAATAAAATATGCAAAAAACAATATTTGTTCAAGAGAAAAAGAACAGTTGTACCCTATAGTGAAGCACTAGGCCAAATGATTCCCTTATCTAGATTATAGTATATTTTATTAATAAATTTCTACAACACAATCAAAACCATTATATTTGGAGTCTTTGAACTAGGAGTAGCACTATGTATGAGTTCTATGTATGACGTGTGGGGCCGCATGGTCAACCCACGACCCCGCTCCTTACGTAGTTTCACGTTCTTATCTCAACCGTCCCCGACCATTATATACTAAAGGGTTCTCCCGAGGTCTCTTTTTCTCGATCACCCTCC
Source organism: Viscum album (assembly GCA_963277665.1). Lineage (NCBI taxonomy): Eukaryota > Viridiplantae > Streptophyta > Magnoliopsida > Santalales > Viscaceae > Viscum > Viscum album. Next base: position 1,927,416,238 of record OY728152.1, on the reverse strand, counting down.
CAACAATTTGTCTGCTCGTCCTTGAGTTCCCGAGTCCCTACCCCTTCAAATCGTGCATCTTCTGTTCCTAGAACATGAAGATAAACTTCGATCGATGATCAATCAAGTATGGAATTTTCTCCTTCATCTCTCCCTTTTGTGTATCATGCGCGGTGGGAATTCTTTTGATTATGTAGCATTGGATGAACCAAACCTAAATGAAGATAATGAATGGATTTTATAAAGAATGATGGGGGCGGGGTGTGATTGATGATGACGCTTTGTTTTATGATCTTCCATGATTAATTATTTCTAAATTGTATGGGATTACGCCTCCTGAAAATCATGTCCGTTTGTGGTCTTTCTCTATGCACTAATGAACCCATACCTCTGGCGATGATTAAATGGATTGTATTTTGTTTGTGAACCCTTGTTGTGTAAAGGAATTTGGTTAATTACGTACATCCAGCTAAATAAATTGAAATCTTGAGGATCAATCCTTTCTGTGATAACCCTGGTTAAATCACAACGAAGTTGAAATCCTAGAGTGTGTTAAATCCTTTAAATCTGAAAATAATGGCATGGGATTGCTTTGTGTTGGTGGGGGTGGTTGGGTTGCTTTTCCTTCACATGTTAATTTTTGGGTGATGTGGGTGGGGATGGGATCCTCTGTTGTTATGCCTCCAATGGTTGTGAATTTAAGGTCGGGTGGTTACCTTGATTATATCACGAATTGGGGTGGAATCCTCTATTGTTGAGGAACCATAGGCTCCTGGATTTTTGAAACATGGGGTAGTGTCTTGGGGTTTCCTATGGTTTCAGTACTTGGAGGTATCTAACGTATCCCTTTGTTGTTGTGACTTTACAAGAGAACTGGCTGTGAATGTTTAAGTTGGCATTTGACTGTACTCTTTCCTTGGCTTGTGCTTATAATTGCTAGTTTCCTAAGTAGGTGCATAAAATTATTTAAAACTTATTACTGAACATGGAAACAAGAATGGGACAAATGGGTTTTGGTTTCTTGTGAGTTGTGACTTGGTCATGGGTACTGATTGTGTTCTTTAGGACGGCTGATCAAAAACCTAGATTTGTGTGAGTGCTTGTTATCTATACATATACTTGTAGTTTTGTGTTTCATGTTCGTGCCCCACCCAAGTTGAACACTTAGTGCTGAAAACCCCCATTTCATGGGGGAGGGTGTTTTCCCAACACTTCTATTAGTGGATGGTTATTAGCTCATTTATAATCCCTCTCTTGGGTAGCCCAAGTATCTTCGGGGAGGCTGTGATTGCCAGAAGTCCATTATTAGCCCAAGAATATTTGGGCAGGGTGGTGTGGTGGTGGCCCAGGTGTATGAGGGTAGGTGGATTCCCTAGTGTCTTCAGGATGAGGCCTACGTGTCTTTGGGTGTGGCGGTGGTTGTTATGGCCTAGGTGTTTGTAGGTGTAGTTACGTGAGACAGTTGTAGCCCAGTTGTTTGTGGGTGCAGTTTGGCAGTGGGACTGCGTAAGGATAAGGCCCAGGTGTGTGTGGGTGGGGTGTGGCAGTGGGACTACGGTGAGAATGGAGGGATTGGTTTGATGCATAGGATTTCTTAAATAACCATTGGGAAAGTGGCGCGAGGTACCCAAACATCGATGTGCTTTATTATACATTACTGCTTGCATTATTTGGTGAGTGTGGCTGGTGAGTGGGATGGATAGGATCCTTGATAGTGTTTGGTTGTCTGCTTCTCATCGGACTTTATTATTTCTTCCCACTTGTACATGCGAGTGTTAGCTTTACCCCTGCTATGTATACTTATATGCTCACCCTACGTATATAAAACTACTTTCAGGTTTCAAGAAGGACTTCAGGGATCACGCGGGACCATAATAGCTTGGATCCTTGGGGCAGTTTTTGTTATTGTTTACATTTTTACATGGTATCTTTTTTACCACTGGTGTTTTGTGACTTGTATTTTTACATTTGAACATGGATGTGGGAATTGTTTATTTTCAGTCTTTTTTCTTTTCCACTTTTAGTTTCGTTGTTGTGGGATTTACTATCTTATCTCCTGATCATATTAAAAGAAAAAGGGTAATTCATTCCATTAAGTATGTGATTATATAACTTTGGCACTTGTATCCACTCCAGAACCTATTGAAAGCAGGTTTCAGGGGTCATTATCTCTCCTTCAACTTAAAGAAGGAAGGGCCTGGAAATCTGCTGACCCTTCCATCCTTTTGGTGAAGGCGGGTCATGACAGAATGGTACCAGAGGTACATGTTTGAGAGATAGGATGGAGTTTCGAGTTAGGCATAGTGAGGATTGCATTGGATGGTTTGGAGACAGTGTTGGGTGACCTTGGTGCATGAATTAGGCCCGAGGATACCGGATAAGACATAGTATTTTAGGCCCCCCGTGATCCGATTCAAAGACAATGGACCTACCAAATGACCAAGTGATTCCACGCTGATCACAGGGTAGAGACCCTTGGAAAGTTACACGCATCATAATGACTTGTGTTCTCATGTTTTTTTGGGTGTTTTGGGAATTTGAAATAAATAATAAGTTTATGAAATTTTAAGAACAAATATTCTACCCTACTTGGGCATAGGAATTCCTTGTTTACCTTGCAGCTATGGCACCTGGGAGACGACCACGAGTTGTACAGGCGTTCAAAGCCCAGGAGGTTGACTTGGCCAATCGGCAGAGGTCTGATCGAGAGGAGGAGGACGACCAGTGATAGAAGACGCTTCGATCCTTCCTGCGACAGGCCCTCGAGAATTATGACGACAATACCTCTGACATGAAGAAGGAAAGATGGCTAGAAGAGATGGTGATAACTTTCGGCCTGATTCGGGCTTCGCCTGAGTAATGGGTTCCTCTGGCCATTAACCAAATGCGGGGGGGCAACGCGTCAGTGGTGGAAGCTTTACCTGGGGGAGAGGAGAGAGGCTGAGGTGGCATGGGCTGATTTCGAGAGGGAGTTTCGGGTGGAATTCCTCTCTTTTACGATGAAGGCGGAGAAGAGGCAGTTGCTACTCTCCCTCCAGCATGGGATTATGTCAGTAAGGGAGTAGGGAATAAAGTTCAAGGACCTCCTATGATTTTCTCTGGACCTCTTTCCATACGAGGAGTCTCGAGCAAGACGTTTAGAGGATGTGCTCCGACCCTCCCTCCAGTACGTTGTTACTCCCTTCACCCTATTGACATACATGGAGGTCCGGAAGAAGGCCAATGTGGTGGAGAGGATGCATACTCTAGGGGGTGTGACAAGAGAGGTGATCCAGGTGGGATCATCGATGGGGATGGCTGTCATCACCAGACCACCAGCATTATGACCCCCTCAGTTTTGACCAGTGGGGAGCATGCCACAACACTTAGAGTTTCGGTCCTCTGGTCCTCGCCCTTTCACTTTCGGCCCAGGACTGAGGTGCTTAATCTATGGGAGCCATGGACATCTCCAAAATCAGTTCCCGGACCGAGTTCAGTACGGCAATGGTAGACAGGCTCAGCACCTACCTCAGCAACAGCTTCTAGCTAGGCCCTTCTAGCAGTAGCAACTGGGGCAGTGAGCTCCCGCTCCTCCAAGGGAAGATGTTGCAGGGGGAGGCCGACCTCCATGCGCTCCTCAAGGAACCCGACCAGGGCATGGTCGGGGAGGTGGATGAAAGCTGAGAGGTAGAGGAGTTGGGCGTGGGCAGTTGCACGCCGCTGAGGCAGCAGTACCTAAAGGACCAGAGGTCGTTTGAGGTATGATCATTTTGTTTACTACCCTTTCTTATGCATTGTTCGATACCGTAGCTTCACACTCCTTCGTTGCACCCAGTCTAGCCCGTGCTTTGGGTCTACATGCCGAGACACATCCAGTTCCCCTAGTGCAGAGCACACCAGTCGGAGGTCAGACCGACTTTTTATATGTTTTTCGAGGATGCAAACTTATGATAGGGCTACATCAGTCGATCAGGGATTTACTGCTACTACAGATACATCCATGCGATGTCATTCTAGGCATCAACTGGCTGTTCTCTGTGGGTGCCATCATCAATTGCATCAGAATATGGGTTGTTTTCTTAGACTTGGGTGGTCAGCGTGTTACATTCCCCAGTGATCGGAGCAATCAGAGCTTCAGCAAGTGAGAGGAACCCCTCCTCTCCATGTTAGCCAAGCTGGCAGTAGAGTCGGTACATGATGAGGTGGTAGAGGTCTAATGAATCTTCGGTGAGTTTATGGACGTCTTTCCTAAGGAGTTAATGACTCTACACCCTCGACGTGATATCGAGTTTGGGATAGACTTGCAGCCTAGTGCTCGTTCGATTTCGATGGCTCCATACCATATGGCACCTTCGGAGCTATGAGTGTTGCAGATTCAGATTGACGATCTGATGAAGAGGGGGCACGTTCAACCAAGTGCGTCACCATGGGGTGCTCCGGTCTCGTTTTCAAAGAAGACAAATGGTGGTCTCAGGTTGGGCATATTCTACAGGAGGCTAAATCAGGTGATGATCAAGAATCTCTACCCTCTTCCGAGGATAGACGATCTTTTCGACCAGCTGAAAGGCGCATGATGGTTCTCGAAGATCGACCTGCGGTCTGGGTATCACCATTTGAGGGTGAAAGAGGACGAAATCCCGAAAACGTCCTTCAGGTGCAGATATGGACACTTCGAGTTTGTAGTCATGCCTTTCGGTGTTACGAACGCCCCTGCTGTGTTCATAGGGCTTATGAACTCCATTTTCTTGGAGTACCTGGATCGGTTCGTAGTTGTGTTCATTGACGATATGCTGATCTATTCAAGATCAGAGGAGGACCATGAAGATAACCTGAGGACAGTTTTGGAGGTCCTCTGACAGCACGAGCTCTATGGGAAGTTATCGAAATGCAAGTTCTGGATGCGAGAAGTACACTTTCTTGGGCACGTATTGTCCAAACAGGGGGTAGCGGTGGGGCAATCAAAGGTTGAAGCAGTTTTTTCTTGGGCAACACCCAAGAATGTGGTAGAGGTTCATAGTTTCCTCAGGATGGAAAGTTAGTACTGGAGGACCGTACCCAACTTATCCTGAGTTGCAGCCCCTTTGAATGCCTTGACCAAGAAGGATCAGGTTTTTGTGTGGAGTGATCAGTGTGAGGCAGCCTTTAGCTATCAGAAGGAGAAGCTGGTTAGTGCCCCAGTTTTGAGACTACCAGAAGAATGGGAGGCATATGAGGTGTTTTGTGATGCTTCAGGGCAAGGCCTCAGATGTGTGTTGATGCAGCACCAAGGGGTGATCTCTTATGGGTCTAGGCAGCTACGCCCTCATGAGAGTAATTACACCATCCACGAAATGGAGCATGCAAAATTCATTTTTTTCACTAAAGTTATGGTGATATTAACTCATCATAGAATGCATTGTGGTCTTCACAGATCACAAAAGCATTAGGTATATCTTCTCCCAGTGAGACCTAAACTTGCGGCAGCGAAGGTGGTTGGAGTTCCTCTAGGGTTACGACTTCGATATTTCTTACACTTCAGGGAAGGTGAAGGTAGTGGTCGATGCCTTGAGCAGGAGATTGTAGATGGATGCCGTCTGAGAGTCGGCAGACGCTTGGAAGGTGGTGGAGGAGTTTGCTGCCTTGCACCTAGAAGCAACGACAGATGACGGTAGAGGTTTTCTGTATCAGATGACTGTGCAGTATTCTATATTGTAGCAAGTGGAGGAGTCTCAGTGGGGACACCCAGAGTGTAAAGTGTTGCGTGACCGAGTTGACCATAGCAATGCCTTGGAAGGATGGTCGGAGGATGGTCAGAACCAGATGCTTTTCTGAGGAAAGTCGTTTTCTCCAGAGGCGATGCATGGAAAGGTTCTTAGTGAGTTCCACAACTAACCCCTAGTGGTGCACCCAAGAGTTTCCAAGATGTACCAGGGTCTGAAGAGACAGTTCTGATGGCCCGGTGTAAAGAGTGCAGTGGCAGAGTTTGTGGCCAAGTGCCTAGTGTGTCAGCAGGTGGAGGCTGAACACCGAGTTCCAGGAGGCCTACTACAGTCTCTAGTTTTCCCCAAGTGGATGTGGGAGGATATATCGATGGATTTCATCATGGGACTACCCATGGTTCAAGGGGGATACGATGCCATCTGGGTAGTATTGGATTGGTTGAAGAAATCGGCTCACTTTTGGCGATTAAGTTGTCGAGTGTAGTGGATTCTTTGGCACGAAGGTACGTGGATGAGGATGTGTGGTTTCATGGAGTTCTGAAGTCCATAGTCTCGGATAGGGATTCATGGTTTACCTCACGAGTTTGGAGAGGATTATAGCATGCTTTTGGAAACCATCTACATCTTAGCACTACTTTCCATCCCCAGACAGATGGACAGACAGAGCGCACCATCCAGACCATGGGGGAGATGTTGCGGGCATCTATTCTTGACTAAAGAGGATCATGGGTGCAAAACATACCCTTGATAGAGTTCTCCTACAATAATAGATATCACTCCACCATTGGTATGGCCCCATTTGAAGCCTTGTACGGGAGTCCATGCCGCTCACTCGTGTGTTGGGCCGATGTTGGAGAGGCAGGCATACTTGTCCTAGAGGTGTTGTAGAGCATGACAGAGATGGTTCAGATAATAAGGGAAAGGATGAAGGTGTCCTAGGACCGACAGAAGTCATATGGTGATACCAGGAGAAGGCCCATGGAGTTTGAGGTTGGATATCACGTGTTCTTGAGGGCCTCCCCTCAGCATGGACAATGGAGGTTCGGTTAGGGGAGTAAGATTTCTCCCAGGTTCATCGGACCATTCGAAGTGTTGATGCAGGTCGAAGAAGTGTCTTATCATCTAGCATTACCACAGTCGCTACTGAGGATACATGACATCATCCATGTTTCCCAACTCCTTCGGTATCCACACGAAGATTTACACGTCCTTGACTAGAGAGATCTATACATCAAGGATGATGTGACCTTTTTGGAAAGACCAGTGATTATCAAGGATCGTGAGGAGAAGGTGCTTTGTGGGCGAACCATTCCCTTGGTTCATGTGTTATAGAGACATGGTGTGCTTGAGGAGAGTATGTGGGAGAGGGAATTATAGATGTGCGCCCAGTACCTATTTTTTTTTTTGAGTTTTGTGATGTTCTGTCTATACTTGTTGTAGTGGAGCGTGTTTCCTTGTTGGCAATGAAATATTTGGTTTTTTTCTCTCTGAATGTGTGTGAAAAGACCTGACTATGGGGAGAGGAGGATCCGACCCCTAATGAATATGCATTAAGGTGGATGTGATTAAACACATGAAGGCGGGCCAGTACTGCCCAAAGCGGCTTGTATCTTGACATGGGTGAAGAGACTCTCCAACCCACATGACTGGGCATTTTTACATGATATGTTGCTCGGTTCTTTAGAGAGAGGTGTTTTTAGTAAAAAATGAGGATCACTTCTGAGAGCTATATTTCGAGGTGGTTGTTCAGACCCTCTCTTTCCTCATGGTTTGTTTTGATTATCGAGGGAGAGAATAGTTTGAGAGGTATCTGATGTAATGTCCTGGGTCTTTGGGGGACCATCACGTTTTCAAAATATGATGTTGGGTGTTCTGGGTAGTCTGGGAATGTTATCAAGGATTCTCGGTGAAGTTTGACCCCTATGGGTAGCTCGGTCTACCAGTCACTGCAGCCTACCGGTAGCTTGGCTACTGGTTGCTATCAGCCACTGGTAGCTGAGAGCTATCAGTTACTCTTGCCTACCCCCACGGGTTTTCCAGTAGCGCCTCCCATTTTCACAAATTGGGGTTTTAAACCCTATTTTGACCCCATTATGCTTGTTTTAAAGCCCAGTAATGCCCATAAATGGCATTTAATTAAATGTTTAAGAGGAACCCTGGTGTGTGCGTGGGTTTAAACGGCACCCAAAGGCAAGGACCCCTTTAATGACGTGTGGGGCCACGTGGTCAAACCACGACAGCACTCCTTATGCGGTTTCACATTCTTATCTCAACATTCCCTGGCCCTTATAAAATAAAAGGGTCTCCCTGGGTTTCTTTTTCTCGATCACCCTCCCATCGATTCGTCTTCTCATCATTGAGTTCCCAAGGCCCCACCCATGAAAATCGTGCATCTTCTGTTCCTAGCACGTGAAGATAAACTTCGATAGTCGATCAATCAATAGGGAATTTTCTCCTTCGTCTCTCCCTTTTGTGTATCATGCGGGGGGGAAATGCTTTTGATTATTTAGAATTGGATGAACCAAACCTAAATGATGATAATGAATGGATTTTATAAAGAATGAAGGGGGAGGGGTGTGACTGATGATGCTGCTTTGTTTTATGATCTTCCATGATTAATGATTTCTGAATTTTGTGGGCTTACGCCTACTGAAAATCATGGACATTGGTGGTATTTCTCTGTGCACTAACAAACACTTACCTCTGGTGATGTTTAAATGGATTGTACTATGTTTGTGAACCCTTATTTTGTAAAGGAATTTGGTTAATTATGTACATCCAGCTAAATAAATTGAAAGCACCAGGATCAATCCTTTCTGTGATAACCCTGGTTAAATCACAGTGAAGTTTAAATCATGGAGTTAGTTAAATCCTTTAAATCTGAAAATACTGGCATGGACCTGCTTTGTGTTGGTGGTGGTGGTTGGGTTGGTTTTCCTTCATGGGTCGATTGCTGGGTGATGTGGGTGGGGATGGGATCCCCTGTTTTTATGCTTCCAGTGGTTATGAATTTAAGGCTGGGTTGTTACATTGATTATATCACAAATTGGCGTGTAATCCTCTGTTGTTGAGGAACCGTTGGCTCTTGTATTTTGGGAACAAGGGGGTAGTATCTTGAGTTTTCCTTTGGTTCCAGTACTACAAGGCATCTTACTTATCCCTTTGTTGTTGTGACTTTACAAGAGAATCGGGTGTGAATGTCTACGTTGACATTTGACTGTACTCTTTCCTTGGATTGTGCTTATGCTTTCTAGTTGCCTAAGTAGGTGAAAAAACTAATTTAAATATTATTACCGAACTTGGAATCAAGAATGGGAAAAATTGGTTTTGGTTTGGTGTGAGTTGTGACTTGTTCATGGGTAATGATTATGTTCTTTAGGATGGATGAAGAAAAACATAGATTTGGGTGAGTTCTTTTCATCTATACATATACTTGTAGTTTTGTGTTTCTTGTTCGTGCCCCACCCAATTTGAGCACTTAGTGCCGAACACCCCCATTTCATTGGGGAGGGCGTTTTTTCCAACACTTCTTTTAGTGGCTTGTTATAGACCTTTCTGCTCCCTTTCCCGGGTAGCCCAAGTATCATCGGGCATGTTGTGATGGCCTGAAGTCCATTATTACCCCAAGAATCCTTAGGTAGGGTGGTGTAGTGGTGGCCCAAGTGTATGCGGGAAGGTGGTTTCCCAAGTGTCTTCGGGATGAGGCCCAGGTGTCTTCGGGCGTGGCGGTGGTTATTCTAGCCTAGGTGTTTGCAGGTGTGGTTACATGAGACATTTGTAGCCCAGGTGTTTGGGGGTGGGGTTTTGGTAGTGGGACTGCATGAGGATATGGCCCAAGTGTGTGCAAGCGGGGTGTGGTAGTGGGACTGCGGTGAGAATGGCGGGATTGGTTCGATGCATAGGAATTCTTAAATAACTAGTGGGGAAAGTGCCGCAGGGTACCAAAACATTGATGTGCTTTATTATACATTATTGCGTGCATTATTTGGTGAGTGTGGCCATCAATTGGGATGGACAGGCTCCTTGATAGTGTTTGGTTGTCTGCTCCTCATGGGACTTTAGTACGTCTCCCCAATTTTACATGAGATCTTTAGGATTACACCTATTGAGAATACTTGTATGCTCACCCTACATATATAAAACTACATTCAGGTTTCCAGGAGGTCTTCAGGGATCGTGCAGGACCACACTAGCTTGGTCTTTGGGGCAGTTGTTATTGTTGTTTCCCTTTTTTAATTGGTATATTTTTACCTCTGGTGTTTTGTGACTTGTATTTTTACCTTTGAACATGCACGTGGGAATGGTTTATTTTTAGCCATTTTTTTTGCACTTTTAGTTTCGGTGTTGTGCGATTTACTATCTTATCTCCCGATGATATAAAAATAAAAAGGGTAATTCCTTCCATTTAGTGTGTGATTCTATACCCTTGGCACTGGTCACCACTCCGGGACCTATTGAAGGAGGGTTTCAGGGGTCATTATCTCTCCTTTAACTTAATGAAGGAAGGGCCTGGAAATCTGCTGAACATTCCCTACTTTTGGTGAAGGCGAGTCTTGACAAAAATTTAGTCACATTATAATACTGGAAGAATAAAAAAATCACATGAATAATATTAACACAGCATTCCATGAGATCGGTGTAATAAACTCATGATGTAGTCATCATACCATTAATATTTTTCACCGACAACTCGATATCTAATTGTTGAATTTATAATTAAATATAATTATAAATTATTTCAAATATAAAAATCACGCAAAACTGAAATCATATAAAACATTGAAAATCCTATAGTGGTTGATAAGTAAACCTCTCACCAAAGAATTAGTAACTTCTATATCAGTTTTACTATTTACATAAACATGGCCTTCTCCACATTGTTTCTTTTTTTGGTGTGTTCCATAGACATTTGGAGAATTGGTCATAATAATTCACAATATCAATATAAGAAATGATATATATTATAATGTCTTATCCCTTACAATTTAGTTCATGATAATGATGAAAAATTCTACATACATAAGGAAAATTACTTTTCTCTTTAAGCATGTACCATGGTGCTTCATCCCACAACTATATCATGTTTGAATATTTCAATACACATTTCCCCTTATAATTTATTTTTCAATTCCATCCATTTCATCTCATTCTTTACTTTAAATTCATAAGACTTTGAGAATTATTTCAATGTATTGATATGACATGATAGTGTATCTCCATATGATTAGAATGTTTGGGAGACTAGGTTGCTTTGATGGATTGGATTCAACCCATTAAATAAATTTCCAATATTACTATGTCGATTATATATATGGTTGATAAATCCATTCATAACCATTTAAAGGTATAAACATACATTGAATCATTTTCCTTACCATTTTTCAAGAAATTTAATTTTTTATCTCCATATACGTTCATTGTTTATGAGGAAATTTTTTCCTAAGATAAATTACATAAAATCATTCCATTACACACTATATATTTTGTCACCATACATAGATATATGAATAAATGGAGAGTACTGACCCACATTCCTTGAGAGATGATTAATTTAATTAAAAGGTTCATCCTTTTATCACATCACAATGCTAGTAATAAATTCCGACGAAACATATCCCTTCCTATGCTAAAAATGGATGTGCAATGCCATTGAATGATCAAACTCTCTGACCCATGAAGAGGTATATCATTGTAACACCGCATTGTATATCTACAAGATAATCTATACGATAATGTTTTTTAATCATAAGCTAAGTCATATTCACTAATATTGTTATTGTTTGTTCATCCCTAGAACAAGATATAACTCTCGGTTTATTGTAATTCACAACAGTGAAATACCTATTTAAATTATTTGAATTGATATAGATTCTATCCGTAAAACTAGTTTTCTTTTTTAAATAATTTCATTCTCTATAATAGATCATAACAATATGAATCAAAATCAATAATTTAGATACTAGTGAAACACTTGCAACAAATTTATGTATTTATGCATAATTAATCTTAAAATAATAAGATTTTATTCTTTTAAAATATTCTCAAGTCATTTTTTTTCAAACCTCCCATAATGGTTTCACCTGAATATTTGAATAATCCAAATAATACACACAGGGAGTGTCAATCCAGGTTCATATTAATGTAAAAAACACCATGCACTAGAATGGTGGCGAAAAGATACATATCAAAAAAAATTTAGGATTATTATGATTAGATACATCTTTAAAAAATACTAATCCACATCTAGTATATTTATATGGATTTATTTGTTTGAAACCCATAAAATCAATCCCTAACCTAAACATTTGGATGTTGTCTTACCAATAGACTTATGATCGAATTCATTCATTGGGTTATATTTCATAATGCATGTTTTCCTAAATCTAGTTCCCACATTTTTACTAAACATCCCTCTAATGAAAGCTATAATGTCACTAACCCCAGTATCCAATATCCAATGGTTTTATTATTACATTAGTACTAGATACAAGTGATTGTATCCCAACGGACTAAATATTTTAGTAATCTTTGACAACTAGATACATACTTGAATTTCAAATGATATCTGAAAATATAATATACAACCTAGTATTTTAATATATAACCCAAACATTCAATTTAATATATTACAAAAAATCAATCATAGAATACATATTTTATCATGGGTAATGGAAACATAATAAAGGTGTGAGATCAGATGCTTAGTATGAGTATATATACAACAATATAAAATATGGAATGGAAAATTTGGGAAGAATAAATGTAGTTGAGTCAATTGATTATAAATAATAACTTGATATAGAAATTTATCAATGGATCTGATAAATAATCAAATAATCATATTGATATCAATAAATGATTTCATAATTATAGAGTTTATAGTGTATTATATCCAAAACATACCATCGAGGCATTGTGCGAATCCATATTATATAAATAGTTATTGCCTAAACTAAGTGCCAAATATTATTTATCTCAAGAAATCTACAAAAGAATCATGGTGATCTATAATTATGGATAAAACCCATCTGCTAATAAGGCTATTGATTCTATCATTTGAATATTAAATAAAACTTAATCCACATGACATAAAAATCAATAAATGTCTTTATTGGATGAACTAGAATTCAGAATATCAAAACATTCCTCATTCCAAACGATCATAATCTATCCTTTAAAATATAATCGAATATATCATAATATTATAACATATATAATTAATAAAATTTAAAAAAACAATGCTGAAAAAGATAAAAATAATTTAAAAACATCACTAGAAAATTTCATGAGAAAAATTCCCATTCCACATTGAAATTATATGTTTGAAATATAAAAATTCCCCATATAATAATGAAATAAAATCCATTCAAAATAAATGTGTAATAACATAATAGAAACATTAATGAAATGAACTATTATGAAGGTGCAATTTTCTACTCATTTAAATAAGAATCCTTCGTTTGAAACTTTTGTACAAATGTCAAAATTACATAATTTTGAGAACCGAAGGGAATTCATTTAAAACCATTTTAACAAACAATTAATCATGAGAAATATTTTATTTAAATAATAATTTTATAATTATAAAAACATTTTATAAATTTTATAATATATATAAATATGGAAGAGTATGATTCTAGACTATGTGGAAAAATAAGGTTAGTTTTCGTTAAAAACATTATTTCAGTATCATGAGTATGGAAAATGTGGAAAATTAAGGGAAATTTTAATTTTCTAAAATAACTAGAGAAGGATAAAATATATATGTTTTTGTATGTAATGAGAAAATATTTCCCTCTACGATGTCGTAAACATAAACAATCCTGAATAACGATAATATTTTGATATAAACCGTTATCTCAGGTTTGTCTTCCTTTATATGTGTCTTGACATCCTATATAATTAAAATAAATTTATTATAAATATATTCAATTAGAATAATAATATATATATATCCATAAATTATTTACTTATAATCTATTATCACTCATTTATTAATGAATATTTGTTAAAATAATTGTTTTAGGTAATAACTGCTTCGATTTTCATTAGTGATTGGTTTTGTTGTCTTGGTATTTATATATTAATCTTGGTTCCATCGCCTACAGAATATTAATCATGATACAAATATAAAAAATATATTAAGTAAATATTAATTTATGGTAATCTATAAATTATAGATATATAAAAAATAATAACATAGTTGAAGGACCTGGTAGGCCTTACAAACGCAAGAACACTGTTTTCAAATTTTTATAGATGGAATAAGAAAATGGTTAATAATAAACAAATTAAAAAATAATTATTAAATAATATTTATACAATTCTATATTTTATATATCTTTATTTACATCCATGTTAAAAAAAATTAAAAAAATTAATTACATCACTTCATGGAGGGGGTAGTGCACACACATGGATTAGTGATGTTATCATTTTTTTGTTTATAAGAAAAGACAATGGATATTGGGGGTTTAAAATCATTAGATAATTTAAATATATTGAGTATAATAAATTAATTATTTTATGATAATCATTATATATTTATATGTCGTAAATGAATATTTCAAAAAGAAAGGGATCAGTTAAGCCGATTATTACTTATTTAAAACAACGGATTTAGGTATCCTGTTAACGAAGCTATGGTTAGCCTATTGGAATACATACAAATATTTTAAATTTATAATTTTGTTAAAAATAAAAATGTTTCAGTAATGTTCTATATATTTTTCTCAGTGTGGTGTAAAGGATAGAAATAATAAGCGTCCTCCTATAAAGGAATGAAAGGACACAAATGGAATTATAAAAAAGATTATAATCTAAAAATTTCAATCTCAAGTCAAATGATTAAAAATGGATATATATTCAATTATAATTTATTTATGGATTTAATAACATCCAATAAAAAAATTATAGTTTTATTTGGTATTTTAATCATTATTTTAGGTTTATCCCTTGAGTTAACTTATTATAACATTAACAATGGTATGCAGTTTTTAAATCCTAATGGGTTATAATTGTACATATAATGTAAAAATAGGAAAATAAATAGAAATTATATAAAATTTTAAACTATATAGTACCCCTTGTTATCTTTCAATTACTTTATGGCTTTTAATTAATTTTATAAAATATTATTTTCATAAAAAATTATTTTGTAATTTTTTATACTATTCATGTAATATAAAATTATAAACATCTAGAAAAGGATGTAATTTAAATATAAACGTTTAAAAAATAACTTATATAATATATTTGTCTTTTCAATTCACAAAACTGTCTAGTTATAAAAAAAATTTATTTCTCATTAATGATTTGAAATAATTTATTTTATTTTTATCATTTACTGAAAAAATATTCTTTCTGCATTGTTAAAGATATTAATGGAATTATATAATAAGAAAATTATAAATATGTTACCACCATAAAAATAGTTTCATATGGACAAAATAACCTATAATATTCTTTCAGAAACTATTTTTATCTCGTTGATAACATATAATAAAATTTCAAAATAAAGCGAGTTACATTTTGTATTTTTCATTACATAAAATAAAATAAAGGTTAATGAAAGAGAAATATTCAACCTATTAAACAGGATTTTGAGACATGGATTGAAATTTATTGAATGAAATAATAAAATTATATCAATTGGAGTGTTATTTAAATTTTAAAGCCTTATCACATTATCTTTGGACATTAATTTCGTGATTTATTCTTTATCAAGCGGATAATTTTTACCAATCTTAAAATTCATTAAGAATTAAAAAAAAAGTCCCATTTTAAAAATCCTAACCTACTGATTCAAAATGATTAATATATTTTTAATTATTCATATTCTATAACTATTGGAATATAATTTTTAAATAAATTCAACTAAAAAATTGAAATAACCTTATAAAAATTAAAATTTCAATTATATAACTTGATTTAATGAGATATAAAGCCTAGAAAAATATTATATGGAGGTTAAATTTTTGTTGAATTTATTGAGTGCATATTTAATGAAAATAATTTATCCAATAATGATCAATATAACTTATTATGATAAAATTAATTTCATAAAAAAAGTTCAGAGAAAAAATTATTTTTATCTTCAAATGGTTTTTAGTTTAATTTTTTATCAATTCATAACAAAAGAAATTGTATTATTAATTTATAAAAAAATAAAATTTTCAAAATTTAATTACTTCTATTTATACCAGAAAATTCAATGGATAATAGATAATTGTGACTTAAAATTATAAAATTTGAATAGTATATCATAGTTCATTTAAACTCCGTGTTTCGTGCAAAGAAATCTATCAAAGAAATTATATTTATTTAAAAATAAAATGATCATAAAATCTCTGGGTGTAATTATATTTCATCATGGTTATAACATAATTTTATAGTAGTGGTTGTGGAAATCCCCATCATAAGGGTGTTCTTATCATTTATTCACTAGATTAAAATCTAATAATCATATCAAAAAAATTTCTATCACTGAACATAATGGTTTTACATTAAAAAAGCATTTTACCCATTAATTGACATGAATCATCACATACTACCTATTTTTCAATCAATATAACATCATCCCCCATAAATCAAGAAATCCAAAAATATAATATGGTTTAATCAATCTAATTGGTAATGGTTCACCCCTACCATCTTGGTAACCTTAGATGAATCGTCAACTAGTACTATCATGAGTTTCTAGACTACACTAGTGTCACATCAATCAAGCCATGCCCATCCATTTCGTACCACTGAAAATAATTTTTTTTATTATATGTATCTAGGACCACACACATATTGACCACCCCATAGAATGCGATCCATTCATGATTCCTAACCTACCAGAGTAGTAAATTTATCACTATCGTAAAACCACAAGTATCAACGACTATAAAAATCAACTCTAACTCCATTAGTACTCAGAATATAATTGGATATACCATGATCTATACACAATTAGGAACCATATGTTTCTATTCACACAACCTTAATATTATCTAAACACAATGACATGTACTCTATTTTGCTGCCCAATTTTAAAACAAAAATCATACTCTTATGAGATACATCACATCAAAACCAGCCCCAAGTTCTTAAACATTGGACCATTATACACATCTTTTCAGTAGCATTATAATAGGATTTCCATCAAAATTTCTCAGTAAAATAATGCACATCACTTATGTGACGTTTCATCACACAACCCCCCAATATAATAGGATTCATTTCTAAAACCATTAGATTCTATATAAGCTAAAACCATGCTACTGGACATGAATCCAAACTCGACAAGGACAGGAACTCAATCAGTCCTACCCATGATTTATAACATATCTATATTGAATTATAATAAATGTGCATTTTAATTATCCCCTAAGGAATCACCATTCCAAAAATATAACCTCAACAGAACCATTCATGAACTGATTTTGATCCCATGTCATATACCATGACATTTCTGCTTCAAAGGCAGTGAAAAAAAATTACTATCTTGATTTATTCCTAGTATGCACTATGAATCGACTCAGTAAATTCAAATTTGTATCTCGTGGGTCTCTATATCTACCACAAATCCCACTTTATAAATTTCACATAGGTCATAAACCATCACAATCCAAATGTGATCATTCATCGAATATCACCTAAAATATAATGATCATAACACCAAACATAGATTATTGTATATATAAATATATATAATAATAAAATCAAAATAATCCACCAATAATAGAATCAAATTTTCAAGATCAAGTGCACATGAGACATCAAGCATAAGAATCACAAATATAAGTGGGTCCTCACCAAGCCTCCAAAGTAGGGAGTCACACCATCATTGATTTCATTATCAAATGTAATGATTCACACTCACATATATATATATATATAGGCACACATGTGAACATATTCATATATAATGAAATATTCCTAGACGATTCGTATCTAGGGATACATTGTCACATATTCAACTTAGTTTAATTTCATTCCAAGAAAGATAAAAAAAATGCCATATAGGTTGGTACCAAAATTCAAAATAACAAATTATATAAAGTTATAACCTCCAAGTGGTATGTCACTATGGAAAATAATACCTAGGATGGATGACTAGGGTCATCACGCCTCTTATGAGCAAGGGACTACATGATTTCCACTATCCTAAATAAGAATCCTCCTATTGTTGATCCATATGGGCTGACGTCATAGAAAAATATGTATACATCATGGTCTAGATGATTAGAATTCTAACCAAAACTATATATCAGAACACAAAATAATTTATTATTTACACATTAAATAGATGGACTGTCATCACCAATGAATTAATACACAATGAGGAATTTATGTCATGTGAATCCTATGTGATTAGAATGACTCGTGCATATACACCTAGTCCGTGAAGGTCCAAAAAGTAATGAATTAAATAATAAATAAAAATTCATAAACTGTAATATATTTTGTGGAATTTGTGTAAATATCATATATAATAATTACAAAATATTCTATGAACATCAATCTCATACCGACGATCACCTTATATTCACTAGAAAACATATTCGTCACACACTAGTTTGGGTGTCATAATCATCGAGACATTACTACACCTAATTTATACAATTTTTGAAAATATTAATTAAAAATAAAATAAATTATGATTCCACATTGTATCATCCTGAATATTTCGTTTTAATAGTAATGGGATGGGTGGAGAAATGTGACCTCAGACACAACTGTATATACACCAATGGATGTAGATAAGAAATTAGGGTCTATGTTGTGGAAATGGGGAGACTATTACCTCATATAAGAGTGAAGTATGGAAGATATAAAACCAAATATAATCCTTGAATCAATATACACATCGATAACCATCATAATATTCTGATTAAATAAATAGAAAATTCAATAATATATTGATGTAGAATCTTACATATAGTCATACATACATAAGTATCCCACATTTTCAAGAAATATATAAATAGAAGTTATCAAAATATAAAACACAAGTTTACACCATAATACCCTAAGGCTATCTCAAAATCACCACATCCCTCCCTACCTACAATAGCAACAATGTAAAACACTACACCTCTCACTGACATGACCCTATAACCACGTGAGATCAGATTAGCTAATAATGTGAAATAACCATCTGAGACAGGTCTATATATAAACCTCAATATATAACCATATTTTTTGTTTTTACATAGATTATTAATAAAATGTTATGTTTAGGTAATATTAAATGAATAATAATTAAATAACAATAGATAAATAAGTAAATCAATAGTGTCAATCATTGGGTCCCAAGTCCAATTTTATATATCTTCATCAAATAATATTGAAGTATCTCTATGCACATTGATATGACTATAAAAACCATAGTATAATATAAATAATTATTTTTATTGTTATTTAGTATCATGATCCTCCTTTTAATGGACATTATCTTTAGTATCATAGAAATATATTCTAATGGAGTTTTATTTATTATCATATACCTCCTTACAAGGGAATATTTTTTTAGTATCTTGGACCACCCAATAATGGATGTTTCCTTTATTATAATAGATATTCAAAGAATAGAAGTATTCCATAGTATCATAGAAACCCCTAATAGTGGAATTTGTTTACCAGATATCATAGACCACCCTAAAGGTCTTGTTCATTTTTACATATCACACCAACCTCAGGGGAACATTTCATTAGAAAGAAAAACATTCCGATGATAATATTCTTTATCATAGACATGATGACTATATGAAAAATAGAAAAACTAAAAAACATAATTAGAGTCAACTCTCATTACTGAAAAGTAATATAATTCCTCCAATTCGTCATGTTTTGGTGTGGCTTTGGCCTCTGTGGTTGACTCATAATGATGATGGACCCAATTCTATTGACAGAACAAAACACTATAGGTTATCCTGATCACCCAACATATCCATTCAAATTTGTAGGGTCTACCCTCCATGGCCACAATTTCATTATGGGAAAGAACACCCCATTGTAAACTCACATGCTCAATGTATTATGTTAATATCATTGGTATCACATTCGAAACCACTAATGTATTTATCCCATCTCTTAACTATCCAATACATGGAGTTCTATAGGGGTTCTTAAAACTAGGCATGTTATCTCATGTTGATTAGATTACATCTAGTGTACACCCTTCAAGGTCATAACATAATAAGGGAATCATAATAATTGTACCTCATCCATTAGATACCGAGGAAAGCTATAAAGTTCCCAAGGTCCATTATGTATTGGATACTTTTTGATTTGTACTAGATAATTAATTCAATTATACAATCAATTTAATTTTAATATAACTAGTTTGTTAAATATCAACCCATTTAGTCTCCCTTGGGGGAAATTCTTAACATACCACCTTCTATTGAATGAGTAAATTAATAAATTACCATAGACCTCGTACAATGGTCCTCAATCACATTTTGATGGTTTAACATTCATTTTACCCAATCCATCAACCTTTCCTATGACTTAAAAGTCACACATTTGTTCCACCTAATAATATATCATCACCAGGGACCCTAGAAACAACCTCACAGTGAAAATTATTTAATAATATCAATTATAAATAGTTTATCATTGTTATTTCAATTTTATATAAACATTGTAAACATAGAATCAATCACATTGGAATTAATTCAAGTCTAGTAAAAGCTGACAGGTCTACTAAGTAATATCGAAAACAACCTCGTCCATTTACAAGAAAAATTATTTCCATAAAAAAGAGAAACTTTCATTTAAATGTATAGAAATCTGAAATAATTTTCTAGTTACATGTACCTGTAATAAAATATCTATGAAATTGGTTGCATACCTTTCTACAATACATAACCATTATACAAAATGTGAATGTCAGTTTTTATTTTGATTCATCCCACATTCCCAGGTGGAATCATCACTCAAATAACAAATTAGAATAACATGAATAAAAAAATTTGGAGGAAGAAAAAAAATTAGGGTAATGGAGGGGGAGGATCAACATATATTTCCAAAAATTATTTTTATAAGACTCTAATTAGGTGGGGTATAGATGGAGGAAAAATTTGGAGCCACTCACAATATATGTAATTAATATATTATGGGAGGAGGGTATACCCCCTCTAAAAAATATACTTGGTATATTTTTAATAATACACCATAAAAAATATTGAATTATTTGTATAGGATCATCCACTAGACAATAGTCTACCAGCAGCAGGAAAGTTGTAACATATTGTATCCCCAAAAACTCGACCTTCCTCTAATACTCCCCCACTAATCATACGTACCTACTTACTATAAATCCTAGTTAAATATCTATTTGTCACATTAAAATTCCTTGAAATTTGGTTCGAACATTTGTTCAAAATTTTAAATAAAAATATAATTTCAATTCATTTTAAGATTATCAACCTATATAAAAAATTAAATCATTAAAATATCTAAAATAAAAACACTATTATATCAATAATGAGAATAATATTAACATATGTGAATCATGATTTATGAATTCATTATCTAACTGTCCACAATTTTGAGAAATATTTTATCTGTTAAAATTCTATTTAAGATTAATCAAAATATTTTTTTAGTTTTCTTTCTAATAAAATCTCATTATTTTCATGTTTCTTCAAATAAAAACATACATAAATTCCTATTTAATTTTTTATTTTATAAATGGAAGATTGAAAAAATAGAGATTTAATGGAAGTAAATTTTCAAAATGAAAATGATGGAATCATTGAACTATACCCCTTACATGGAGATTCCTCTTCCAATATCAATATATTTATTAGTTATTGTTTACACCAGAGAGATTGAATCCTCTATCCATTTCCCCATTCTGTATTATTTTAAAAAAATGATTATATATAAATATTTAGTTAACAAATAACTTTATTTATTATTTTTAATTTATTATAAATCCCATCACTATGACTACAAATCATATTAATGATATGTAAAAAATACAAAATATTATCTAAAAGAGAACACATTATTTTAGACATTGTAAAAATTATTTTTTCCTAAAATAATATTCATATTATGATTAATTTACTAATAATATAAATTTTGAGTAAAAATTAATATTTCATTTTAATATTTCTTGGGTTATTATACTCATCCACAAGAGAAATATTTTTATTTTAAAAATAGTTCTAATAAAATTAATTAAACAGAATTATATATCAAATTCTAAATACAAGAAATGTCCTTCCCAGTTCATAACTCATACTATTACATTATCCCCACCATTAAATTTCACAATATTAAAATAACACTATCTTGGGAAATAAAAAATAAAAATTCATTACTCAAACATTGAATTTAAAAAAATATATAATGACCATGTATTTAGTAATCTATAAAATGAATAACATTATTAATATTATTTCACACCTTTAATCCAAATCAATTGATCTCACCATGATAAAAACATTAAATTTTTAATATTATTATTCTAAAGTATTGTGATTTCTCAACATAGTATTTCATATCTCTTATATATTATTTATCTATCACTAGAAAGGGAATATTCTTCCCACTATTATGGATAATTTCATTGAATATTCAATAATTATATATTATTCTTTGATATATCCTTGTTAAAAATCTATCAACACATCACAACACATCTCTACTTATTAGAAATAAATGAATTAAAACTCTGTGAAATAACCTATTCCAATAACATATAATTCACAATGTCAACCAGAAATGTTGGGGACATAACTGTCACTATTCTTTTGGTAAATTTTTCCACACATTGATGTCCCATAATATCTTGTAAATGGATCAACACCATATCTCTTTACATTTGAAATACCACATAAATCATTCATAATATTTTTAATCGCTTCTCTAAGGGTATGATACTTGACATAAATGAAGTTATTTTATATCATTATAATAGAAACAACGATAAAATCATCATAGGAGAGTTATTTGAGTGTCCATATATGCCTACTCCAAATAACAAACAATATTTATAAAATAAATAAATTATATGTTAAGATTTTTAATAAACCAATGTGGGATACTCAGATTGGCTGTTTCATAAAAAAATTATTTTCTTAATGCTAAAAACCTTTTATTTGATTTGTTATATTTCATTCTAAAAATAAAAACTACATTACATGAGATCATATCCATGAGACATTGAAAAAAGACAACAAAAAACCTCATAACCTGGGGAATTACCACTCAAGAAAATTATTTTCCATTATTTGATATCTGTTATTTATAATAATACACATCAATTACTCAACATAATATGATATTCAACATATTCTATTTTATTGATTCAACCAAATGAAAAGAGGATCACTTAACAACAACACAATTATGTTTAGGAGAAACTAAAATCATCTCTCTCATCTACTATCATAATAATCAAATTTTAAATTAATGAAATCACGACTATATCATCTATCATGAACTTCTATGAAATTTAATATATCATAATATTAATTAGATACAATATAATTTGAAAAATAATTTGATTCAAGTAGATCATTATAGATTTGTTGAACAAATAATATAAAGGTGGTCTTAAATTTAGTATAATTCTTTCAACTATTTCACAAAATAGATTAAAGTTAATCAAGTCCCATATCACCATATAAAAAGTGAATGATATTTTCCATATACAAACGAACTCAATTAATTTTATACATTCCCAAGAACATCAATTTATGAGGTAAATAATAATAATTATATTAAAATACAAAACATAAATTTTCTTATCATCTTATGGAAAATTTTTATAATAAATTGTTTGTAACTTCATAATCCAAAATCAACAAATGGAATATGAACGAGTGGGAATAATTAAAATATATTTCCATACAGAGATCATTCAACTAAAATATTAAAATAAATTTCTTGATTATATTTAAATAATTTCAGAATTATATTAATGATATGTTATTAAATTTAATAAATAAATAACATCTAATAACACACATCTTTACAAGAAGTACCTTGATTCCACTATATTTCAACCATGATACTCTAACAAAAATAATTTACCACATCAAAATATCAAATATATTGGTACACAAATTGATTCAAACATGACAAAAAAAATCAACATCATGCGTAAGATAGTAGGTTCAATAGTTTAATGTAATAAAAATTCACAATTTAATAAAATTAAGGAACTAAAATAGATAAATTTTGTGTAAATTAATTAATTTATATGTCATTGAATAAGAAAAAGATGCATCCAAATTATAATGGAGTGAAATTTTTCATATATGATATTTGAAAATTTCATATCTAAAAATATTCAATTATATATCATATGATATATCTATCTAAAACCTTCATCACAACCATTAGTGTAGAGAATAAAATCTCAATCACCAAAATTACTACTATAATTCTCTTAAAAACTTCATGATTCGGATATAATGACATATTAGGTGGCTATCTATAAGTCTTATATCTATATATTCTATATACATTCTAAAAAATGTAAGCAAATTCAATCATAAAATCACAGAATCATGTCATGGATCTATAAGATAAAGAATCAGCTCCTTTATAATAATATTTCAAATAGATTGGTCTTAACCATATGTCACCAATAAATTTTGTCCTCATGAAAATATAAATAAATATGTCTGGTTAATGTCTCAAATTATTACTAAAATAACTTTATTTCAATATTATATACATTTTATTAACCCAAACTAGACCACACATATGCCTAAATCCATACACTAACAATTTTTTTATTTTCATTTGAATTATACCACGATATCAATATGTTAGAAAGTTATCACCCTGAGATTTAAGAAATATTTCTCTACAAATAAATTTAATTTCACCGATATCTTTTGATACACCAAACCCCAAATATAAATGAACCGTAATATATTAAATCAATATAATCTAGCTATTAAATCAGTGTAGGGAGTATGAATAAAACATTATCTTAAAAAATAAAATTTTAAAGTTTATATATTAATAAAACATATTGTTAAATAATTACAAAATTGTTAGTATGTCCCTTATTCTATTTTAAAATAAATTTCAATTAATATTTCTTTTAATTATTTTTATGAAATAGTAACATGATTAATATCATCCAAATTTATAAAATATAACAATAAAAATAATTTCATTTTTGAAATCATCATTACATTATTAACTTATAGATAATTTTTGATAATTTTCAGAAATGTTTCATTTTTTTATAAATACTAAAATATATAAATTCTTATTGAAAACAATATTTAGTTATATTTATTTCAAATTTATATATTTTAAATGTTCTAAAAGTGAAATATTAGATAATTAATATTATTATTAATCCAATGAATGTCATTCAAATAAATTTTACATTACATATTGGTATAATAACGTTGATTCTTAAATAAAATCTTGAAATCTACTTTTAATCACAATTGTGGGATTAATTTTAAATTACATTTATCAGCTTTTGTTGATTTAATACTGAAAAATATATTCCATATTTTGAATCAATTGGAACAAATTTGTTAAATAGTTTCTATTTATATTTTCACTATGAATAGAAACAATAGAAATTATGTTTCTAATCATTAAGGGTAAAACATGTAAAATATGGTTAATACCATGGGATAAGGCATTAAAATTTCTAAATATTTTTACAATATCCTAATGTATGACTTTAATTTAACCACTCTCAACCAAATCTTGAAGATATGTCCAATTAATGCCATTTTTCTTTGATAATCATACTTATTCTAAAAATTTGATAAGTTTAGTAATAAATTATTTTTTTGAAAAATGAGTTATGTTGTTTATCATTTTATTTTTTACTCATTTTTAGTGGTTTAATAAATACCTTCTGTTTTTATACATAGAAGAAATAATATTTATCCATTTAATATAAATATAAAATAAATAACCGTAAAAAAGATAAAAGATATAATATTTCGAAGAATAATTGTATTACATTAAAAAATTTAATTATTATAAAAAATTTTGGATGTTTCAGAAGTTTATATTTTCATTATATAACTGTCTTTATGACATTAATTTAAATGTGAATAAATATTTCCCAAATGACATCGGTGATACTTTATAATTAAAAATACTATAATAAATGATATAAAATTAATAAAAATAAAATCATCGAATAAATGAATCAAATTTTGATGAAAATATAATTCATGGTCTATTTAATGGTCACTTACTATTATATTGTAACATTTTTTATATCAAAATATTACAAGACATTGATTTTTTTTAATTATCAAAATGACTATTATGGGTTAATATATATAAATAATTGTTAAATAATATAAACTTATATAAATATTATTTAATGAGTTAAAATTTACATATAATCATCATATATTTTAATTATTTAAAGTTGTAGAAACATTATAATAAAAAATAAATTTTATTAATTTAGTATGTCAAGTAATTTTAAGAGTGCACCTCCACTAACTTATAAATGTTAAACTCTTATCCTCTCTTCATAAACATTTTTGAGAATTAAATATGAGAATATAAATTCTACAGTACCTTAATATTTCCTTCCCTAAATACATGATACTATTTTCTTTCTATAATATCACCTATTAAAGGAATTATTGGGAATCTAAAAGTGGTTTCTCAAAAAAGTGATTTAACTCTTTAAATTGAGTATTTTATAATTTATTTCATATTAAGAATCTAATAAATCCATTGTATAAATTATAAAATAAATGATTCATTATATAATATATATTAATTTTTGATTATGGTGATTTAGCGACCATTACCCACCTTCTACCCATTATATATAAGGACAAAACATCACTCAAGTGGGCGCAAACCTTATCATACCTACATTGTGGTGTAATTCATTTTTCTTATCGACAATAATTTTATGTTAATAATCAAGGATTTAAAAAATAAATATTTTATTTATGATATTATTCTGAATTTAAAAAGGTGATTCATTATTTACCCTTATTTTGTTCTTTCCATCAAAAATATAAATAGCGTTCATGCGTGTGTATGACCAACCATCTCCATTAACGTAGAAATTAATTATTCAATCTCAAAATTTAAAGGATAACACTAATTATATATATAAATATAATGAATATATAAGTAACATAAATCATGGTTAACCGTCTAGATATGATGTAACCATGATCAATGTACATGAACTAGAGTTGAGAAACAAAAACATCTAAGAAAAAAATTAGCACCTACAAATGATGATTTTAATAATGAATTATTGATAAATGGGTATAGAAATGTAATAAATGGATTATAAAAGATATTATTATAATCTAAATTATTTTTTAATGTAGTTATAATAAATTTATATTTATTATACATGAGGCTTGATCACATTTAGATCACATGGAATGTTAGGTAAGGGGCATTTGTCTTACTTTTATTTCTGTAAGAAAAATTCCATATTGACCACATGATTATTTTATGAATTATATAAAATGAACTAAGAAATATTTTTTGATTATTATAATGAAAATTATATGTATATTGAAATCCATTTATTTTTCTCTCTTTTTTGATGTTTTTATTTAAAGTATTATGGGATTTATGTTATACTTTTATTGTTTATCATGATTGTAATGATTATGTTTGTAATTGCTTAATTTTATTACCTACCTCCCAATATTACCATTAATTTTATTATCCTATTTTTAATTTTTTCTATTACATATTTTTATTTTTATTTCTCTTTATACAATCAATACAAAAAAAGAATAGCCTTATGAAAAATTAAGTTTATTTCTCTATTCAATCAAAAATTATTTTTCATAAAAGTATATGTACTCTATTTTTTTTAAATAATAAAAATATTATTATCCTTATAGTATTGTTTAAAATAATTTATACCCATTTTTTAATGTTTGAAAATCGTTTAAAAGTAATATACTTGTCATTTTTGAAAGGGGTACATTTTATTTTTTTGAAAATGTGAGTGGAATCATTGATTTAATGCACATGTCATGAATAGAATTTCTGAAATTCATGTCAAATTACTTTTTTGAAAAATTATCTAAATATTAGTAAGTTGTTTTTAAATAAGAATAATTATTATTTATAACATTATTAGATTTTAGATACTTATTTCAAAATGAGAAATATTTTTTACCCAAGAAATAATCTAGATCAATTTTAAAGGAATTTTTCATCTAAGATGACATACACTGATGTTACGTACAATTTAATGGGGATCTTGTTCAATGATACATTCTATATGATTTCAATTGATACTTAATGATAAAAATTTATATTAGTGTTTGAAACCCATTTATTTTATATGGTTTATGATGTGATAAAGGTATTATCATCCTGAGGGACCCCGAAGTATTATTTATATTATGTAATGGGTGGGCCCAAAATTATATATCCATCTAATTAATTTGGAATATATATATCTAATGAGATAATAATGAATATAATTGGAAGTAATACTAGTTCAATACAGGTCCTCTTCCAGTATGATAGTCTTCTATGGAAACATTGACCAATGATATGACCAAATGTCAACAGAACCAAATAAACTATTATAGTCTTGTAAGAGATCCTTGACTAACGAATTTATTTTCTATTATTATGTATATGTAAAAATCCTAATAATCTGGCCAATTTTATTCTCTAATGATTCTTTTTCTTCGATTCCTTTATGATTTGTTTCATATAAACTTCCAAAATTTATTCAATTATATAATATAATGATATTTGAATTAATAAGTACACCTTTTTTGCTGTTCTGGTCCAGTTATGATATGCTTTAGGTCATGTTATTCTTATGTGATCATTATTATATCGGTTTTTACACTTAAAGAGTATATGATGTCTCTCATTATTCTGTCTCCCTTACACTAGTTATGAGGAAATATTTTAAAAATGATGTTTCAATTAAGGATGATAGTTTCGAAGAAATAAGTGGGAGAATATTCATATATCTTATGGAAAATTTCTTTTCTCCATGTTTCCTAAGACAGTAGATCTATATGATTGCAACATCAATAGAAATTTTATATATTTATTATTCATTTATTAAGATGTAATATTTATATAGAAAATGTATGAGTCTCTATGGATTATATCAAAAAATGTTTTAGTTACCATTGGGAATAATGAATTTGAAAAAATCGTGAGAACATTAATGATAATCCGATGTATAAGGGAACATAGTAATTTTTGGAAAATACAGGGGTTTGGTTTTTATATCAAAAAATTCCTATATGGATACTACAAGGGGATTTTGTTTTATAAGAGATGTATCTTTGGGTAATTACCCTATAAAAGAGTTTTTCATGCATCTCACTGACATTATTCTAGTTCATCGTGAATTTTCCCATATGACACACATGATTTGATACTCTCAAGGTATATGCTTGAGTTAATTCACATTTTCTTTTCGTTACATTAAGAATTATTTGATTTAATGATAACTAAGGATGTCCTTGGATGAAAATAGCATGTCATATATTGAAATGAAGGATACATACGTTAAAAAATTTCAAGAACTATTGTCTAATGTTCATAAGTTAGTTTGATGAGAATTATGAATTTCTAATGGAAATGAATTCAATTATATGGGTTTTGATTTCTATTCAGATTTTATGTATATATTAGATAGTTGGGGATAAACTAAAAATCAAACATATTTCTTATATATGAGAGATCATTAATGTTTTTCATGAAGAGATTACATGAATTCCTAAGAATTTTGAATTTGTGTTGTCAATGGAACTCATGATTTGTACTACACATATTTAATACAATCCATTGATTTCTATGAATTTAATATCACAATCAAATAAAACATGGTTTGATATGCAATTTTCCAAGTGTGTAAAATTGGGGTGCACATATTATTTTTGTTTCAATGAATTATGGATCAATTGGACTCTGAATTGATTATTGAGAATGTAATAATGCTATATAATAGAATAATTATCCAATTATCCAATCCCAAATATTGATGATTTTGGATTAGTTATGAGGTGGTCAATATCTCCTAAAATCTTCTTTGATCTAGATACTATCTGAGGGTCCAGTGTGATATAAGCCCCGTAAAATATTCCCTATGAGTTATAGAAACTATGTATTTTTTTCCATTTAGCCTTACAAATTATACCCTTAATTTTAGGGATTTAATTTATAGTGTTCTTGGATATTATCAGGATATTGTGTGGTAATATTTATATACTACATCATTATACATTCAAGGAGTACATAAGAGAATAAAGATAACTTAATGATTATGTTTAATACACAAAAAAAAAAGATAAGATGTATGAAAAAATTACCAACATTTAATTTTATCTACCAAACATTTCATATCTGGTTATATAATCACAACTATCTGTATATCTGAAAACATGTTAAAAATAAAAGTTATTGAACAATGGAAAAATCCGATTATTATGGCTGATTTTCATATTTTTCTTTGTTTTGAAGGATAATTTCTATGATTTTGGTCTAATTTCGCTAGAATATATAGTGCACTAAATAAGATAGATTCTAAGTGGAGTAAGATACTTCATATTGATAAATCTGATGAGAATTTAAATAAACTGAATAGATGGTTTGTGAGCACACATATTCTTACAAGACCCTATAGTGTACAAGGTATTGTGATAATAAAAATTCATTAACTGATGTACAATGATATTTCTTTATAAATAATGATATGGTAATATCTTAAGGCTCATTATAATTAATGGCTTGTAAGAAAAATTTTCCAAAATTTTTATTTTGAAGTTATTTGTGGAACATTTTTCCCTAATGATATCGAATAATTACCTTTATAGGGAAAGGATATATATATATATATAAAGATAAACAATGTTAAATGTATATATTCACTCAAAAACGTATTTAATTTGTTCTAGAGAAGGTGGTTGGATTTGATTAATGATGATGACTACACAACACATTACCACTCTATGAAAGGGAACATAGTGAAAGATTATATGAGTTGAATGGATTATGATAGTTTATCTATGATGAGGATAACCAAAATAATAAATTTCTCACTATTAACCAATCAATGATCTTTAAATAATAAAGGAAGGAGAGTGTTTAATCATTTATCAATGTGAGGATAAAATATGAGAAAAAAGAAATATGTCAAGATGAAAAAGAATTTGATAAATGATCTTGAGTATGAACATTATTATAATTGATGGATAAGGTTCATAAAATTTGTATTTATCTTGTCCATACAAGATATAAAGAAGGATAATTGGGATGAATGTCATACTATTTCATTCTATATTGATACTAGAAATAAGATATGTATTGAAATTTTATTGAGTTTTTCTAGTAAGAGAACACGTAGAAAGATATTATGGAGTTCATATCTCGGTGCATAGTATATCATGATGTTAAGGGCGAGAGATAGAAGTATAAGGGGTTGCTACTGTAAGTAATCATATCAAAATTTAAATGGGAAAACACTATCATCTATTTTTTCATTGATCTATGCTAAAATTATAAAAGAATTAATTCTATTTGGGTTATAGTTTATCACCTTATTAATTGAAGAACATTTAATATAATGAAAAATTATATCTCTCTTGATCAGATTTCTTATATATATTTTATGTAATTGGTAATGTTTTATAGAGTACCAAAATCAATTTTATCTGAAAATGAAATGTTTTTTACCTCGAAATTCTTATAAATACTTCAATAAGATATGGATTTAGAGTTGTCTTTCATTACATCTTATCATCATCAAAGAGATGTCTGGTATGAGAGACACATTCAAACCATATAATTTATACTTATGTATGATCTATGTATTTCAATTGTGATTGGGATCAAAGCCTTCCCTATTGAGGTTTCTTACAATAATTATTTTCAATCAAGAATCCAATTGGATCTTATGATGTTGTCGATATAAGGAATTATAAAAATAAAATGTTCTAGGACAGGGTTTTGGAAATTAATCTACTGGTACTTTTGATAGATGACGAAATAATATATAAAGTTTGAGACATTTAGTGGTACAACAAGGTAATTGTGATTAGACTGAAAAATTATATTGACAATAATTGATGAAATTTATATTTTGTAGCCAGTGAGATATTATTTCTATGAATTTATTCAATGAAGAAGATTTTGAAAATCACAAATAAGGGAGTGATGAGGCCAAGGTATATTGGGACGATTGAGATTCTTCATAGGGTTGGTATTGTAGCTTATCTCATAGAACATCCATTGAACACCTCCCATCTCCATGATGTGATCCATGTATTTCTCCTAAGGAAGAGCATACATGATATTATAAATTTAATGAAATTATAGGTTCAAATATTGTATCACAACATTTTTCATGAATAAAAACTAGTATAAATCTTGGATCATTGATATAAAGTGTTACGGAAGAATACTACTCTCCTGTATAAATTATCTAGAGAAATTAGTAATTCGAATAAGATACATTGGAATAGGATGATGTGATGAAATTTAGATATCCTTATTTTTTTTGAGTTAGTGTAATTGAATTTCAAGTGATAAATTCATTTAAATGGGGGAATATTTTTACACACGATGTTTTTATGAAACATTATTATTCAAATAAATTTAATTTCTTTCATATCGTATGTTACACATAACCATGAGTATAAATGAACGATAATAAAATATTCCATTATTACATAGCCATGATATCCATGGAGTGAATATTAGTAACCGAATTTAAAAAATATAAATATATCTATTTAAAGGTTTCAGATAAATAAAATATACATATAAATAAGTTATCAATTTTTAGTAGTCATTATATTCTTTAAAAAAATTTGTGAAACAATTATTTTTATAGTTTTTTTGTAAAAAAATAATAAAATTTATTTATAATAATTTTATGAAATTTATTTTAAAAAATTAATATCAATCCATAAGATCTAATTTCATTATTTACATAGTGTAAATTTTAATAGATTTTGACTATTTTTTATTTTTCGACGAATAGATATAAATAGTGATTTTTATTGAAATCTTCATTTTTAATGAATAAAAAATTTCCTTATTTAAATGTTTTTAAGTAAAAAAACAATTATCTTATATTACTAATTAACTAATTCAGGTTACTTGAATAAATTTTATGTTTATTTTTGGATTAAAACTTTTCAACATCAACATAGTGTTTTATGGAAAACTAATGTTTGACATGTATTGTCGTATTATTTTTACATTATACTCATCCACTTATATGAAGTGAATATAGAGGAATTTATTACATGATTATAACAAAGAGGAAAATATTTTGGAAATAATCCACTTTTATTTTTGGTCATTATGTGTAATAACCTTCGTGAATATTTGATATATTGGTATGGGTAAAACATGGTTAAAACATTGTGATATTTTCCTATAATTTTTTATATAATTATATTTTCCCTATTTTATGATTTTACTATAACAATAATCATCTATGTATAAAAAATATTCCCACATAGTTCATTTTTTCTTTTATTATGGCATTTATATAATTTTATAACAAGAATACATATAAAATTTCACTCTCTTGACATTAATATCTAAAAACAATTAATGAAATATAAAAAAAGATATGTTTTTTTATATATATTTTATTGTAATATTATATTATTTTTTTTATAATGGTAATTTTTTTAAATATAATTTTGATTGAATAATTATCATATATTCTAACTGAATGCTAACATATTACATATTTAATTAATAAAAAAATAAATTAAATAACATAAAAAATCAAAAGTAACACAATTTGGATAAATTTTTATTATCAAACAAAATTTAAGATAAATTTATGACTTTTATGGATTTGTTAATAGTTAATATTATAATTACATAACAATATTTATGACATTAATTCCAAATAAAATGAATAGTTTCAAAATGTCATTAATGATATTTTATAATTTTTTTTAAAATAAATGATTTAAAATTCATTAAATTATTCTATTAGTATATTTCAATGGTACATGGTTTAAAATATAAACTATGGTCCATTTATGGGATACATTTCATTTATTATAATTCTAATTTACTATTATGAGGACAAAAAATCTAATATTTCTATAATTTCTAAAAAGATTAAAGGGGTTTAAAACTAATAGATAAAGGATAGAAAATAAAATAAACATGAATAAATGTTTTTGACTAGATGGTTTAAAAATACCTACATCATATATTCTAAATAGATATATTGGGAGTCACACAATAATAATAATTTAATACATTATGTAATTCCAAGAGTGCCCCTCAACTCCACTTTTAAAAGGCCACCTCTTCTCTTGTATTACTAACCCTTTCTTATCATCATTATTTCACAAATTCTTACCATAATACCCTATAAGATTATTTAAAGACATCCTATATATTCTTATATTTCCAAAAGACCACCATTTCAATGCGTAAGTGTAATCAATGATTGGTTTCTCAATGAAATCGTATAAATCTTAATTTATTGTTTTCAATCATATTTAATATTATACACCTATATATCCATTGAATCAATTATAAAATAATCAATAAAGTATCAAATATTTAATTATTATTTTTTATGCTGATATGACAATATTTATCCACCATCTTTCTATCCCATGGAAAGTGAAATCATCACTCATACATATGCCTGACATAATGTCTGTACAAAGCGGTGTAATTTATTTTTTCAACACCAAATTACATGAATGGTCATAATAATGGGTTTAGCAAATTTAAATTGTATTCATGATATTATTATGATTTTTTGATGTTGAATTATTGGTTATATTTTTTTCATTCCATTTTTTAAAAAAATTCTACAACTTTCATCTGTACATACGACCTACCATCTACAGGAATAGTGAAATTCATTTTTCAATATTTAACTTTTATAGATAACTATATATATAATGAGTTTAAATTACACTTATATAGTGGTAAATGTTTTTGATATGATGTTGCTATGAACAATTTATAGATAACCGAACTGTAGAATGGAATAATCCATGAAAAACAAAACACAAAAGGCTTGAAAACGAAAATCAGATCAATTTTTTTAATGAATAGGTGTTAAAATCATATAAATAGATAATATATGGAATTTTAATTATTAATAATATTATTATATAAATTTCAAATAAATTATATTTTATTTATCTCAATATTTTGTACTTTTAAAAAATTCAAACACGAGGTAAGGGATTTTGGTCTCACTTTTATTAATATTATACATAAGTTATATTCACTAATTATTTCATTTATGAGATGTATATAGAGTCAATGAATGTATTTTATTATTCGTCCCATTTACATTATTAGGATATTAGTATCTATATAATTATTTCTACTTAATTTGGTTTTATTTGAAGGTTAAAATAATGGTACGCGATTTTTGTTAGAATCTCATTGTTCATCAGGATTGTTTATGATTTAGTTTATAATAATGAAATTTTGGAGAAATATCTCAATAAAACATTAATTTTATTCAACTATGTTTATTCAATGAAATTACAGGTTTTTAGTTCACATTCTTTTCATTACATGTTCACGAGACTCAATTAATAATTTTATATAAAACTAACATAATTTATATTTTGAATATATATTATTTTTTCTTCCATATACTTGTTTTAAAAATTAAATAATAATATTATAACTATAATTATATTATTTTAAAATATAATTATTATCCATGATTGAATTTAATTTTTTGTAATAAAATCACCATGTTGTTTTCTAAACGGGTTTCTTTTTAAGATTTAATAAAAATGTGAAAGGGATATTTTTTAACAAACATATAAGAATTGAGATTTATTACCATAATTAACAATCAATTCATCGAAGAAAACATATAATTTTTTAGATTCTATTTTTTTAAAAAAATCCATTTAATATTATGGGTTTTTATTTTAAATGGCGATTTTAAAATGAAAATTGTATTTTCATCATGATATATTCAAGAGACTTACTAAAAAATGATCCAATATGAAATATTTTGATGTTACATAAGATTTATTGGGAATATGATCCAATTATAGCATACATATATTTTTCTCAATATAGATTCATATTTTTATGATGAGTTTTTTATAACATTTACATTCTACTTGTTATGATATGATGTAATATTGAACTGTTTTTGAAACACATTCATTTATCATAAGTTATGATATTATAGATGTATTAAGATATAATTTCACAAAAATCTAAAAAAAATTTACATCCAAATATTTTAAAAGAATAATATTATGTTCGATAGATTATAGGACACACTCTAATAAGGTTAAATAAACAAAAAAATATTCTTATATAAATATAACAGTATTGAACTAGATGTTTTATTAGAGGGTATGAATTAGAATGAGTACATTATGAAATGTATATAACAATCCTAAAAAATATAAATTTATTAATTAAAATGAAATAAAAATTATATTTTTATAAATATTATGTTATTCTTAATTAAAATATTTCCATAAAAATGGATTATTAATAATTTTTTTTAGTAAATATTATATTTCATTTCTTAAAATTTTATAAATTTATTTGGGAAAATAAAATTAATATTGGAAATAGTATTATTTATATTTTTTATATTCTTATTTTGTGGTATTTTTCTAAAATATTTTATTTTCAAATTAATAGTGAAAATTTAAATTTTTTATTGATGATTTTATTTCTATTTCAATAATGTAAGAAATTTTATTTTCTAAATGGTTCAAAAGTTGAAGTATTTATTTAATATTATTAAAAATAAAATTACGTTTATTGGAATAAATTCAATGGTTAAATTTGATTTAGAAAAAAATTCTATAATTAAAAGGATTTTTTCTAATTTTTTTCATTGTGTTTTGGGTTTTTATATTAAATTAAATTACACCACTTAATGAAATTTCATCTTAAAAATGGATTTCGTATTTTTAATAATTATGTTTATATTTGGAAAATATGTCCATTATATATTTTTACATTATGAATTGTAACCTTCGTATGTTGATGTCTCCTCTATAAAGTTAAATTAGGTAAAACATGGGTAAAACATTAGGATAAAACATTGAAATTAAAATTCTACTAGATATCATCATATTTTCCATGTGTAGTTATTATATTTATACCCAAAGCTCTAATATATGGCCACATGGTTAAAATTATCTTTCAAATTGAAATTTATATTATGTGTGTTATGAAAAATACAAAATGTCACTCTATCGTAATTTAAACATCAATTTTATGATGAAATAATGATAAAATTAAGTTTTTATGGAATATTATAGGTTATTTAATGCATAATTAAATTGTTATTGTGATGTTAATTTATTAAAAATCATTAATATTTATAAAATTACATTAAATTCATACCCAACGCCACCGATTATTTATTATATTAATGTAAATGTAAAAAAGTTGTCATTAAAAATATTTATGGTAATAATATTTTGAGGAATTATTATTCAATTCAAATTTTATATATTCATATGTAATATTATATATTTTAAATGGATTATATTTTAATTCTGTCATTTTGTTGTTTTCATTAATGTTTGATTGATTTAATAGTGTCAAAATGAAAATAATGATATTTTACTAAAATTATATTATATTAATTTATTTTCAAATCATAAAAATATTGAAACATGAGAAGAGGGATAAAATAGAGTATAAAAATTTATTCTATTGAAATTTACGATTCAAATTTTTACTTTATATATAAAATTATGATCCATTAAAAGTGAAAAAAATGTTATCATGGTTAAGGTTAATTTATGTTTACTAAGGTATCAAACCAAACGATATGTTTTAATGTAAAAAAAATAAATTTGTTAATTTTTTTTGATGGAATTTCATCCTCATAATACATTATATTTTAATATATCTTTATTTTAATAATTTTTCTCCAGAATGGATTTTTTATATTTTAATCATTTATTAAATTCCCAAATTACCCCTCTGATAGAATATAAAATGGCACCTCTTCTATCTCTTATCAATATAAAATTATTTAATATAGATCCACAAAAAAATAAAATATCATATAAATATCCCTAAACATGAATTATAGAATATGTTCATCATAAAATTATATTTCAAGTGTCCTTATAAAGGGATGTAAAGGATTCATAGTGAAGAATATTTTACCATATTAGCTAACTTCATTCAATTTGTTTCTTTTTAAAAATATTATAAATATATGATATTATTCCAAAAAAAATTACTTAATCAATGAAAATATTTTTAAATATTTTTTTCATGAAACCACCTTTATTCACCGATTTTTTCCCTCAAACAATATGTGAAATTATCGCTCAAGAAAATGTATGACTTATCATCTCTACAGAGAGATACAATTAATTTTTCCCCACATTTATTCATTTAGGTTTATTATGATGGGTTTCATGTTTATATATTTTATTTATGAATTAATAATTGTTTTTTAATTATATTAACATCTTTTCTTTCACACAATCATATCCATTGGAAGATAATAATGTCGCTCATGCGTATGTGTGGACTACCACCTCCATGAAGCGATTAGATTCATTATTTGGTTTCGAAATTAAATATATGTAAATAAGGATATATTTAATAAATATATATTTCATATAAAATATAATAATTAATATGTAAATATTAATTATTATTTACAATTATCTCATTCCATCTTTTAATAATTTAAAATAGAGATCATGTGTATGCACAAAATATTGTGTCACTGAATAACCTAACTCATTCTTATATATCAACTTTTTATGGTTGATTATATATATATATATAATAAATATATATTATATCTCTATTATTATTAAAGTTATGGATAAGATGGATCCCTAAAGAAAATTATACAGACGAAAACAGCCAAACCAAAACATACATGATTGATTTTAATAAGTAATTGATAATAAAAAAATGATAAAAGTGTATTAGTAAATCATAAATGGTATGATATATATTCATATGGTCCTAGATTTTATTAGTAATAAATATATATTTATTATAATAGTTTTTAAATATAAAAGAAATGAATGAAGACCTATGTTTAAGATTTATTAATCAATCTCATCATTTGTTGGGATTGATAATGATTAAATATCTATAGGAGGAATAATATGATCTATATATAAAAACATATTTTTTATTCCCTATATATATTTATATAAATAAAATTATTTATTTTATTTATTATTTTTTTAGAACTCAACATACTAGAATAATATTTTTATATATAACTGAGTTGTTTTTCACTTTGTTGTGTATATTTTTCCTCCATGCCCATATTTTCATCAAAATATATTAAAAAATGTTTTTAATATCATATATTAATTTATAAATATTGTTTTATATGTAATTGACTATTTAAAAAATTATCAAAAATAAATCTTCTTTTCATTTTCATAATTATTTTCAATTTAATTTTCATATATGTGTGAAATTAATGTTTTTTTAGATTATATTAGATAAAAAACGTCCCACAATAATTTCCACCAAATTATTTCAATTTTATGTTATAATTTTACATGTTATTTTAAAATAAAATTATTGTCTAAATATTTTTTGTAGTTTTATATTTTAATGATTGATTTCAATGTGAAATGTGTATTTTCCTCAGGTAAATATTCAGTGATCTTCTTAATGTATTTCTCATACATGTCAACATCGATTATTGAATTATTTTCTATGTGGAGGATATTTTTCATATACATGATCCACCTGATTCTAATTCATGGTTTATGATCCGTTTTATTGGGTATGGAATTTAAATTCTGTATACTAGTTCTTACTGTAATGGTAGTTTTTTAACAGTAAGAAATATTGATTAATATGTATTGTTTATTTATATATTGAATTCAATCGACTTATTAAGGGAAATGTAGGGCCCATTTTTACAGGTAGTCTAAATGAATCAATAGTTCTCAAGAGGTTAAATAGGTTTTGTATTTGTCTAAGGACGTACCAACTTATTTATACTTCTTTTCTAGAGGTCTTAATGATATTTGTAGACATATTGACATAAGGTATTGATGATACGTTTTATATTTTCATCATTTTGATTTACATAATTATGGTATTTTTTTACTGATTTCCCTATGATTATATTATTTTTTTTGAAATTTATTTAATGAATCAATATCTAATTATGACTTATATAGATTTATTTTATTATTATTTATTCCTTCCATATAATTTTTTATGTTCTTGTTATTTATAAAATAAAAATATTTTTTAATTCATTACAATTTCATATTGATGGTTATGAATAGAAGTCACAACATTATGAAATATTTATATAAATACTACTAGATTAAAATATATTAATTATTACGACATAATTGTTTAATTTTTAGTAATATTGCATCATTCTTAATAAAAAAATTTACTTCAAAAATTATTATTATTCATAGAATATTAAATATAATTTTTCCCCTCATAGAAAATGTATTTGATAAAATAAAAATTATTTTATAAAATTAACTTCATCTTTGATTTCATCATATCAATATTATCTTAGTGTGAATTTTTTTGATGTTTGTAAAAAAATATTTTCACTAAATAGTGGAAATTAATTTTTTATGGAAAATATTTTTTTCATTTAAGTATGAAATATATTCGACTTTTTAAAATAAGTTTTATAATTAAATTTGTT
Organism: Viscum album; assembly: GCA_963277665.1. Classification (NCBI taxonomy): domain Eukaryota; kingdom Viridiplantae; phylum Streptophyta; class Magnoliopsida; order Santalales; family Viscaceae; genus Viscum; species Viscum album. The sequence goes on along the minus strand of OY728152.1, from coordinate 1,927,375,978 downwards.
ATCTTTTATGATTTATAATATAATTAATTCATTGGAATCAATTTTTTGTTTCAATTTTTTGTGAAAAGAAATTAATACTTGAAAGGAATGTTTCTAAAACAAATTTATTTTATTTTATGGTTTTCTCTCATAATAATTTATTTCACTTCTAGAGATTTAATATTAAAAAATTGAAACTATATTGTGAATTAGTATGATTAATTTTTAAAATATACCTTTTTTAGTTTCAGTCATTATGGATGGTGACGTTGAAAATTTTGTATCACCTAGGTAAGGGTAAAACTAGTAAAATGGGGTTAAAACAAATGGATAAGGGTTTATAAATTCATTAAAACACGATTTTATCATATTCGATGAGTATATTTTGTCCCATTACAACCAAATATTAAAAATAAGTCGACTTGGGGTTATATTGCATTTATATTGACGTTAATAACATTTTATGTAAAAAAATATGTAAAATGTCATGCCCTTGATGTTAAATTTATCTTTAATGTTAACATAAGGCTGGAAATAAGTTTTTAGGTATATTAAATAGTATTTTATGTTTAGTGAATTTTTTTTCATGGTGGTAATTTTTTTAAAATTTTTACTAAATATATAATAACACTAATGTCTTTCACAACACTAACACAATATTTTTTCAATCATTTAAATTAAAAAAGAAAGTATTTTAAAAATAATATCTGTATTAAATTTAAGATAAATTATTATGATCAACAAATATAATAGATGAATATATAATATTATATATGTTTTAATAGATTATATTTTAATACCATAATTTTTGATGTCTTTAAACTCAAATTAAATAAATAGGGTAAAAATGACTATAATGTTATTTTATGAAAATAATATTTTATTAAATTATTTTCAAATCATAAAAATTTTAATAAAACGTATATGGAAAATATAATTTCAAAATTTCATCAAATTAAATTGATTATCTAAATGTTATATTATATGTATAATTACAACCCTTTAAGAGTGGAAATCATGTCAACACAATTAAGGTTAAAATATGTTAACTAATGGGTAACAACAAGATATAATGTTTGAAAATAAATGTAAACCTATCAAAATATTATTTTTTTGGTGATATTTCAACCTAATAATACCACATATTTTAATATCTGACCATTTGGAATCCTTTTTTATGAGAATGACTTTATTATATTTTAATCCTTTGATAAATTCAATGAGTTCCTCTCTCCTCACATACAAAAGGGAACCCCACCTTTCCCATATTTATTTTATACTTTTTCATCTATCTCGACCAAAACCATCCAAAACATATTATAATAATCCAAATCTATGGACTAGAGATGCTTTTCCTTTTATAATACCATTCAAATTGTTTATACGTAGGGGTCTCATGGAGGCCATCCAAATAAGAGGTAATTGACTTACCTAAACACTTTCAATTTGTTTAATATTATACATCATGATTATATATGATGTTAGTAATAAAATAATAAATTTAATTTACTAAAATTATTTAATTTATTAATTGCGTTTATGTATGTATTATCATGTCCTTATAGTGGTATAATTCATTTTATATCACCTATATTCGTATATTTTAATTACAATAAGATTAATGTTTATATGTTATATTTATTACATTATTTTTCATCGGGAATTATAACATTGTATCTACCTTCATACATTCCAATCCAATGTAAAATGATGAAGTCAATCATGCATAAATATGGACAACCTCCTCCATGGGGAAATTAAATTATTTTTTGGATTTCACATTACATGGAGGTTAACAAGGGGATATTTAATGAATATATACAATGTATATGATATAAAAATGACACTATAAATTCAATTTAATATTTAAATTTCATTAATTTCATCATTTGAAAATAGAATATTGTAATCATACATACGTATGAGAGATCGTCTCCAAAAATGGTTTAATTCATTTTTCTATTCAACTATTTTTTGATGATTATATATATATATATATAATGAATAACTATAATATTTATATCATTATTATCATTTTGGATTATATGGAACCATGTTCTTTCTAATTGGAAAAAAACAACCTCACTAGAACATACTATAAGAACAACGAATATATCATTCAAAATAATTATTTTAATAATGATTTATTAATAAATAGACAATAAATTGTCATAAATAAATAATATATGGTGTGATATATACGAATATTGTTTTGTAAAAAATTTATAATATATATATATATATATATATATTTGCAGGATAAAATAATAATGAATGATTTCAGACAAGCGGTAAAGGTTATTTCAAAATCTCATCATTCCTCAGGGTTGTTTATTTTTACATTTTCAGTGTGTCTTTATAGGAGATAGCTTCTGATAGTTTTCTAGATCAAAGGTTCCAAGGTGCAGTGGATAACACCTATGAGATGAATGACTGAGGTTGCATCCTCAATGCTAGCTGGTGTTTATAGATCATAAGGATGAAATCTTTGTTTGATGGATGGTTTTTCTCGTGGAATACCATTTCCTTCAGAATAAAAATCCTTTTAGTAGAGGTTTTTGGTTAGGTGAAATTTTGGGAATATTCTACTACATTCAGATATCTTAATTTCTTAGGATCTATTGTTTAATCTCCTACTATTTCCTCCTCATTTGTTGATGGATTCGTTGGTACCCTAGCAATAAGGGGTTAAAGATAAACACGGACGACTCATGTATCTTAGGTGGGACGCAGGGTGGTGGTCATGTGTGTGAAAATGATGCCTCTACTATAATTTACTTTTTTGATACTTCATTAGGGGATTCTCATTATACTGAGGCTAATGTATTGTTTGATGGTCTTGAGCTGTACAATGAGAAGAACATTAGGCTGGCTCCGTTAGAGACAAACTAAATGTTTATCTTTCATTATGTTAATGGTCACATTCCAATTCCTTGGTCCATTACTTACTAGACTCCCAGGTGCAAGTATTTCATCAATGGATAAATGATCATCACTCACACTTAGCACGAGGGGAACAAAGAAGCTAATTATATTGCCACTAGGGCCCTACCTCGATATTCCATTTGTTATTTTTGTAGTGTGGGGTCTATTCCTCAAGAGGGTTTTATTTTTTTTACTTTTGATTCTCTTTGTCAACATTATTATAGGACACTATGATTTTTCCCCTTCATATATTGGGGTTGTCAGGTTAGTCCCACTTTAATAAATTATTATTATGACTAAAGATAATATTTTTCTTCAATGACTATATCTTCATTAAAATGATATGAATATTGTTTTTGATATTTAAAAATTATTTATTAAATAATTTTATTATTTTTTTCATTCTGAAATATTGTTTGAATGTAAAATTTTTACTGTTTTATGAACAACATACATTTGGTATTTTTTCAAGTGTGTGAGTGGATTTTTTATCATATAATACATGAATGGAATTTACTTCAATAAAGACTTCTTATTTACATGAATATTGTACTATGAGTATAAAATTTCATTTTTGAATAAATTATTCTTCATTAAATTTCATGAAAAATAATATTTTAAATTAATTGTTTCAATGTGAAATATTTTTCCTCAAAAAAATTTGCAGTGATCCTTTTAATGTTCTTTAATCCATGTCGTCATAATTTTCTAAATAAATATTTTTTGAGAATATATTCCATAGATATCTTAGACCATATTATAATGATTAGATTATGATCAGTTTGAAAAGGAAACGTGTTGACATTCTATATTCTTTCCCTTCATATAAATATGGTTTTTGTTATTAAGGAATATTGATTATGTTGTATTGTTTATTCATATGGTGAATTCATTTGACATATTACGTTATATGTGGGTGCCAAAATTACATATCTACGTGATGAATTAGTATGTATCATGTGTAAAATTATATTGAGTACTTGGATGAGGCCATAAAAATTTACATAGATTACACTTCGCGATACATATATGGTATTATTTGATTTCAAGGAAAATAATTTGATTGGAAGATTCAAATGTATAAAATTATGATTTAAATTATTATGAAATCTATTATTTAATTCCATGTAATTTTTTAAATTGTTGTTATTTCTATGGATACGTTGCAATCGCATATGATTATTTATATGTAATTATTTGAACATTATTTATTTAATCCATATTATTTTTCATTCTTTAGTTATTGATTAAATGGAAATTATTTTATGTTTTTTTAAATTAAAATGATTATTATAACTTATTAATAAATCATATATTCTGGTGTACAAAATACATACTAAGAAATAGAGTTTACCCTTTATTTTTTTCACATTCACTATGATGCAAGGATGTGTAGTCTGATTCAAATTCAAGAATATTCTAAAGAAAAAAATGATGTTATCAGTGAATATACATTATTTTGTGTTATATTTCTAAATGTATGTTAGATTTAATTATGTATCCAGTTTGTAATGACTAATAAACTAATTATTCATTTGAATTTGATTCATTTTATCTAGTTCTAATGTGATAATGCAAACACTAGGTATGGACTGTAAGTGTTTTAGTATTTACAATGTCATTATAAATTGGGTGGGTCTAAAATTATATATCATTATAATGAATTTGGAAATGATTGATATCTCATGAAATAATTTTTAATAGAATGGGATGTGAACCTAGTTTAGAATGTTACTTTCTTCACTATAGTAATCTCTTATGTAAACCATGACTAAGGATATGAAGGAATATACAGTGACCAAAATCCACCAAAATGTTCATGGAAATGATACATAACTAAAGAAATCATTTTCTTTTTTTATATGTATTCGACAAATATATTTATTGTGACTTAGTTAACCTCTCATTTAATAATTTCAATGATTCCATTGGGATTAATTTCCAATGAACTTCCATGAGCTATTCCATGATTCAATATTATCATCATTTGATATAATGGGTATGGTTTTAATAAATTTAGATCATGTAAGAATGCCCTTATACTCACGCAATTCATAATTTATCAATGATATCTCTCTTTTTTAACCTAACTGAGTATTTAATCTCAATCTATATTTTGTTTCCCAACCCCATAATACAAATATGTATTTTATGTATATTATTTTACAGAAGGGATCTTGTTATGAAAAACAAAGTGATTAATAATGTAGATTTTTTGTAAACATATATTTTCTATATCCGTCATTCAAAATACAATTGATATATTTTATTTTGGAATGGATCTTAAATTAATTTACTAAATATTTGTTTATTAAGATGTAATAATTATCTATTAAATGTATACACCTCTACAAATATATTTAAGCCCCCTCACTCATTAATAAGTCAGCAGACAATCACCAGCACTAAGGTAATTTATAATATAATGAGAGGTGGTATATTGAAATAGGTTATTTGACATTCTTTCATGAAAAATAATACACCATGGTATAATGTAATATAAAAAATTTAATAAATACGTGAATATATAAAAAAACATAATAAAAACTATTGGAGAAACAGAAAAAATAGGCATATTAAATTGTAAATCCCCAACATATACTACATCAATTACAAATGAAAATGGGTTTTTTGTCCTATTTTTAACACCACACCAGTTACTACCACTTATACTAAACATATTCATCTTATGAGATCATTTTATATCTTCATCTACAATTTTTTTTGGAAAAAAGTGAATCAAATTATATGTTTTTATGTTGGGTTGATAAATGATACTTAGCATGGCCATCCCAAGTAGTGATTCAACCCTCATGAATAACTAATGTCTATATAAGTAAATAATAAATAAATTGTAAAAAATATATCTTCCTAAGAAGTTTATATTACTCATAATTATTTTTCTTTTCAATAATTATAAAAATACCAATATAAAAATTCTATACATCTAACAAAATAATAACGTAAACTTATATAATATATCTATGATTTTGTATAAAAGAATTGAAAATATCCCCATAAAACAATGGCCTTCAAAAATAATTTCTTACTCTAAAATATTGAGTTATTATTCCATATAATAAAGAGTGGGACATGAGTAAAAACATATCCACCTATTCCCACAAAAACATTGATATTGGAATATAGCCACCTAAGATGAGAATAATAGTATTGAAATTGATATAATATTAAAATAATAATAATTTTCACTTATATAACTTTATAGATTTCCTTCCCAATAATTCACAGTAGATGATACAACCAAGATAGAAAATTATATAAACATATCAATCTATCCATGATATATATAGTGACATGCATTACTTCAGTGTTGCAAATATATATAAAAATAATAACGGAAGTACATGTCTCAAGGGTACCAACTATATATATGAATGCAATAGGAAATTCAAATTTTCAAGGCTATAACAATATCTCTCATTCTATAAATCCTAGTATTTTTGTTAAAAGATGATATAATATTAGGTTTATTTCTACCCTCCTTGATATAGAATACATGCAATCGAAAAGAGTGTAAATTCGCTGATGAATTATCATCCATGACATTATTGTTTTAGATACACTAGATGAACACCCCTTCTTTTCCTTTCACATACTAGAGGTTTCAATGTAATTACACATTTACACCATTATTATAGTGAATATATGTTTAAATTGAATCAAGAGTTTTTGGAGAGTAAAAAAAGAAACATCTACGAGTCATCATTAATCTATAAGAAGATAATTGGATGAGAAGGTTGAAGATCATGAATATCTCCCTAAAAACCTGGACTGTAGGTGAGAGTAAGGAAATTTTTTTATAGTATCCCATCAAATTTAATATCCATCAGTCACTAGATTACATCATATATCAATGTAGGTGAGGGAAAAAATTACCACTTCAATCAAGTCAACGATTCTCATATTAATCATAAACAATTCATCACATAATCATTTAGGGTTACTATATCATCCTCAAATTGGTCCACATATTTTTAGTTCAAAATCTTTTAATATTAATTCAAGAATAGGTAAATGTTATTTATTATATTTTTTTATTTATTTATATAATATATTTCTCAATATCGACATTTACATTATGAGATATACATGGATCAACTAAAATGATCCAATGATCATTCACCATAATCACAAAAAATTTCATATATTCTATTAAAATTTAATAAAAATATTTTTCTCCTTCAATATATAATGTAATTTTTTATCATACATTATCATTTTATCAATTTTAACACACTCATTAGTTCTGCCTAACAATATCATATTTGTAATTAATCATTATAAGGGACAATCCTTTAATAATTGAAAGATCATCATTCATTTCCTATAATGACTTACAACACTATTAATTACTAGAAAAATTATATAATTAATCTTATTTATAAACATTTTTTGGTGTCATAATATATTATTAATATATATACATATATTTATAAGACATTTTATCATTTTAACTCCATTTAGTTTCTAAATTATTGATACCATTGATAATTCCATGGTTTATCCATAAATAACTACTTTTCTCTTGAATGACTAACTAACAACATTCATCAATTAATTATTAGAATAATAAAATTAATAATAATATTAATTTATGTTTATTGATCATAAATATCTCACTATTAATACCAAACAATATTTATCCACATCCCATATATTTATAACCACCATTATAAACCCGTTGCGTCATAATTAATTTGATAATTCTTTACTTTCATTGAAATAAATCAATATATAATAAAAAATATAATAACATAACATGGTGTTCCTTCATTGTTTCAATTTACAAATTTTCACATTATGTAATTCTTAGAATATAATTATTATAGACATTCATAAATATGTATTCATAGTTAATTATATTCTAATAAAATAAAACATCATTATTATTTTGATATCCTTTAATATTATTTTTAAGAATTTAAATATATTTATTATAATAATAATTATTATCATATAATCATTAACTTCATAGTTTGCATAAAACATTACATATTATTAAATTTTTTATAAAAATTCCTTATTATTAAAGAATTTTATTTATTCCTTTAATATGAACATCATTTGAAACTATTTTATCCCTATTCACTCAATGATTATAGAGTTAAAATATTATTAATTTAATAATAATAATAATTTAATTAATTAACCTCAATATGTATTGAACTATTTGACCAAATTTCTCCAAAAATCAATCAAATTTTTTATCTATGCACATTACAAGAATGTCTATAAATAACATCATATTTTTCTTGAAATGGACACCAATTGTTAATTATACATTAAAGAGAAACTTGAAGATAGTATTTTACACTAAGGGATCATTCCATTTAATGGTTCAATACATCATTTCACTTATTTTTCATGAATTTCTAGTCTCTTTATAATAATAACAGTTCTTTTGATGGATTATAAATTTTATTTCATGCCAGATAGATTTTGAAAAGATTAGTTAATTGAATAATAAAAATAATAATATATCTTATTCATGATTATTATTATATATGATGTTAAGGGATTTCTTGAGTGGTAATTTCAGACCATAATAATTCATCAGAAAATGGTTAAAATCACACTAGTTCATCTTGACTAGATAGCATGGTGTGGTTATATAGAAATGGGACGTGGTAGGGTGATATATATATTTTTTTGGTGGGAGGCTCTAAGTATAAGTGAGTGTGTTGGAACCTCTAAATTATCCCTCAACCCTGATAGATTTCTTATGTGTGACTGATTTGTGCGTGCCATAGTGTGGTGGAAGATGTAAAAACTCAATGATGGATATAATTTCTATTTATTGAAACATGGTGTTGTGAGATGGAATGATCATATAAAAAATCAAAAACCCTTACACATAATTAAATTGTAGGTTTTGCGTGTTTGTATCTTTTTTATGAGTTTAAATAAGGGAAATATAGAGCTAGTGTTAAATCTACTTCTCTATGTGGTTATTCACAATGTTAATCACTAGTTCACGGTGTGAATGATGCTTACTAGGGATGATTCAAATCATGTTTTTGGAATTTATATGTGTGATCAAATCATAGAGTGGTTTTTTTTCACATCATGAATATTAACAGTTGATTTTGGTGGGTTTTTTATTCAAATATTTCACTACGTGAAAGCATATATTCAATATGATAAATTTCATCATGTATTTTGGATAGACCGCAATATTTTTCAATGGATGTTAATAAATTTATTTCCAAGACATAAAAAATAAATTCAATACACGAAAAAGTGGTTTTAAGGGTATCTATAAATAACATAATCCCTTTGATATCCATTGTTCTTCAATTTATTTTCCCGAACATTATTAGATTATATGTGATATTTAGACCCTTAAAAACCACTAATATTTGTAGTTCATCATTGGTTATTGAGATTCAGCATTAAAAATTCTTAGTCAGTATTTATTATAATTATTTATTAGTCCTTTGTTTTTTATTTTGGTGTTTTACAACTATTGTGTTTTTATGGGGGTTTGTTTGGTTATTTTATGGATAATTTATCACTATGTTTCATATCGATTCAAGGATAACTATGTGGATGTTTCCCAATAGTTCATCTTATATTACTTTCAAGTTTTACAATGAATCATAAAGCTTATTTTTTATTAGGTGATTTCATTAACCTCTATTTTATGCTAATTTATAAAATTATCATGTGTTTTATTGCTATTAGTTTATTGTTAGGAATTTTCATAATAAAGATAAAAATTCATACATAAGATATTGTAAGGGAACAAAGTGAGACCTATGAGGTTCTTAATTTTCTTATTGATTCTAATGTCGTTTCATACTATATTATCATTATATGATTATTATTTTAATTGATATATAAATTTATTGACACCCATTAAATGGATAATTACAAAATGTTTTTTAATGGAATATCTAATGTGGATATGCAAATTTTATGTTTAACATGATATGTCTAGTTTGGTGGCCTTAGTTGTGTACATCGTGGTGGCCATAGTTGATTGTGGATTAGTTACCCTTATTTTTGATGTGGTAGTGTAATGTGGTGTGGTATAAATAGTGGATTGTCACAATTATAATAACAATAATAATATTTATATAAATAAAATTTTCATGGATTAATCATTAAATGCTCTAAATAAAAAACTAACAAATAAATGAGAAATTCTTGGTTGATGATTATTGAATTAGAATTGGTAAAAAGAACCCATGTCATGGCCTATTTTTTGATCATTTTAATTGGTTTCTCTACAATGAAGTTTATAATTTATGGAATGATATTTGGATGGGTCCTGACAATGGTTATGGAAGGTGTTTATTTTATGAACCCATAGTTTTAGTGTTTTGTGATATTGTTATTTACCTATTTTTTATTTTGTTTTCTTACACACCCCACACAAGTCGGGTAACCTAACTATCACCCAAATACCTTACGTTTTTTTTCTATAATATCCCTAATAGAAAGGATACAGATGGTTTATTTCCCACTCTCTATAATGCCCCAACCCTAGTTACCAAGGGTCGGTGCATTATTACATGACATAGTCATTATCACAAAAGATGAAGTCTTGAAAGACCAATTAGTTTAGTATCCTTGGAAACACTAGATATATTCATAAGTCTTACATTACATTATAAAGTAAAAACATACAATAACATATTCTCCATAGTCCACACTCATATCCCATCAGAATATCCCTATAGTTCAGTTATAAAATATTTCATCACATCCTGGGAAAAATAAAACATAGAAATGGGTGAGCTTAGATGCTCTGTAAGGAAAACAATATAGCGGAAACATTCATAAATAATAATAAACATTTAAGGCAATGTATTATTAAAACAAAATTATCACGAACCTTCCCGGGTCACCATCCGACCCGGTGCCCAGACCCGGCACCCAAGCCGGACCGTGACATGGCCCGAGGGGCGTTCCCGATCCCCACGGGCTGGAAACTAGTGTCGGGCATCAAAATAAGAAAAGTGGGAATGATTTTTCCCGGTGGAAATAAATAAAACAGCAGAAAAGGATAAGAATTCAAAATAAATAAATGACCTTGAAAAGAAAGAATGACCAACGAGACAATCTAACCTGGTCTCGACCAAAACTCCTCGCGACTCTGGGAGTCGCTCACCAGTCCACAGCCAACTCTCGCCCACGGTGGGAAAGCTCGAACCAACCTGCAGAAAAAATAAAAATAGGAAAACACTATAGGCGTGAGTATTAAAACTCAGTAAGTAGGTCCGACTAATTCTATTCCCAATTCACACACCATTAAATAAAGAATATATCAATTTCAGGTTTGAACTATATTACATAAAAAATTGGTTTTCACACTCACCTTCATTTCTAAAACAACTAACAGTCCATTGCCCTTATGAATTTAAGAACCAGTTTAGTGTTTTGAAGAAACAGATGCATTGGATTTTAAAACACTTTTGCGAACAATTTAGAAATCCAAATTTTAGTTGTCGGTCAAATAGAAAACCACACACAACACACAACACACAGTAAGGGAATTGGAAAAAGTGGCACGCAGGGCTAGCAACTGAACTAGACCTCTCAATCACCCGCCACATACAAATAAACACTAAAAGAGACACGGGTCGAACCTAGGAGATCACGAACAATCTAGAACAAACTATACATCTGACTCATCCTGAAGGAATGCCCTAACTCGATGACGACATAACGCCCATACTACTACCCAGCATGGCCCTGCAAGGCCTAACCGAGGGGCCCAATCCCCATAGCAGTAATAACACAGTATCCCCCTACTATGGGGACACTAGCTAGTGTGTGATCTAAACTAGTGCAGCAATTGTTCTCAGAAGATTCACTCATTATGCCAAGTTCCCATGTCAACACATGTAATAAAAAAGGGGTGAATCAACAATTCCAAACAATCAGTCACGATGCACAAACATCACATTCAACTCATGTAATCAATGCACACCAATGACCTCCCCTTAATGGGTTTTCAAAAATAATTTATTTTATGATAGTGGCAAACAGGCCCTCACAATTTTTAAAGCGAAACCTCATTTTTCGAGAAAGCCAAAAACACTTGTTCAGATGAAATCATTTATCTTTAAAACTAATAGTAAATTTGAAATTCCGTGAATTATGTTTAAAGGCCAAACATGAATTCTTTCAATACTAGGTTTCTGCTCGTCAATAAAATGTTTCAAGTGTTCGGAATAAAATAAATGGCTCTTTTCACACCAAATAATCATTTAAAAATTTATTATCTTATATTATTTCTAATTCATTAAAAATTAATAAAACAAAAAGTAATTAATAAATTCTAAATATAAAGGTAAGTGCAGTGGGGGACCTTCCTGGACTCGGCACTCGATCGCGATTACATGACTCGCTTCGCACATGCGCATAAGTAGACACAACCTGCTAATCGCAGTGTCGCGAACTTTTGCTGATGAAACTCTGCGACAACCGCAGGACATTTAAATCCGGAAAACATTACCCAACTCAAACAAGATAAATTTTAATCCCTACTAACTATTTAATAAAACATTTTGAGAAAGAAAAAAAATATAAATAAAAATTTAAAGACTATTTCCACGGATAAACAAAACACTGGAAAATTTAATAAAGAGTTTTCAAAATATTTCGCATGACATTAAATGCCAATAAATTTACTCAAAACATCCTTTTAAAACCAAACGCACCTTCGCGCAACACCAAACCAAAACACAATACACCACAACTCATTTAAAAACATTCGTTATGAACAAACACACCAAAAAACATATCAAAATAGGATCTGCAACCACTGTAATATTTTATAAACTAGTTGCACAATTCACAAAACACCAATTAACAGTGCAATATAAGATTTCATCCAAGAAACACCATGTTTCACATGAACATGCCACCTTAAAACCAAATGCATAATAAACACACATAGAAACTAATTTCAATCCGAGAAAACTAATTAATAAACATGATATATTAACTAAATGAGAAAATTAATCCATCAAACATGAATTATACCCAAAAACACTAACCTCGGTGTAGGAAAACCTCAAAATTTGGGTGCAAAACACATGGCACATGTTATTGGAACCTCAAATAACACAACTAGACTCTGCAGAGAAGGTTCGGATGGAAAACCGTGTAATGGGAAGAGAGGTCAGAGGTGCGTCGCACCGGAAAACTGGCCGGATGGGAGGGGTGGCACGGGTCCGGCCGTGTGAGGAAGACGGGGGTGACGTCGGGGAGCTTGAGGCGAGGCGGGCTGCGCGGCCGACCGGAGAGGGAGGAGAAGGCAGGGGCGGTGGCGGTCCGGGAGAAGAAGCGGAGCAACTAGGGTTATAGGGAGGCGCGCTATGCAATCAGGAGGGGGGATAAGAGACCCGCGTGACGGGAGAGAGGAGAGAAGGAAAGGGAGAGAAAAAAAAAGAAAAAAAATAAAAGGAGAGAAAAAAAGTAAGTAAAAGTGAAAAAAGGATAAATTTATATCCTAATAAATTCTAACAAATTAAATATTAATAAGAAAATGAAAATAATTAAATCAACCACAATAATAAAACTATTTATTGAGAACGGACAGCGCATTGGGTCACAAGCAAGGTCGCCGCACATGGTCGCGGCGCGCAGGGTCGCGCGCACGGTTGTCGCAAGGTGGCGCGCGAGGTCGCCGCACATGGTCACGTGCCCGCAAAAGAACACAAAATAATAGAAATGGATAGGTTAAAAAAATTAGATGAAATAATAATAACATCATTATTAATTTATGTTGTACAGCGCGCACGGTCGCGTGCGCGGCCACGTGTGCGGCGGGTTCGCGCGCCTATTTGCAATTACGATCGAGCAGTCTTAAAAGATCTCAAATTATTTTTTAAAAAAATTGAAACGATTCAGACTGCAACTCAAAATAATGAATTGAAATAATTAAATTAAAAGAAGTGTCAGTCGGGGTGTGACAATTCTCCCCACCATGACACATTCTTCCCCCAGAATGTCCCAAGAGACCTGGTCAACCAAGGGTTCCAAGAATGACAGCGAAGATGCTTAAAACCAAACCCCAATCGCCCAAAGACTGAGCATTTAAAATTCCAACGACATGAAACATCAAATATCTCAAAACCAGAATCACCAAGAAAAATGACTAACATTAGTGAATTCACCTCAAAAAAGAGCTACAACATGGAACACCTCGACCCCTAACCTAGGGATCACCGGGGCCGCTCGACATCTCCAAGAATAGTCATCAAGAGACTCACTATCAGAGCTAACCCATTATCATTGATGAGGTCAGGCGGAGCAAAAGCAATGGGTAGATCCACTAAGTGCACTTTGAAAACAAAGTCTTCCACAAGCTCGTCCTATGGTGTTATCCCCACCATATTAGGATCTTTGTCAAACATTTGTTCTCCGCTAGAAGGCGACTCACAAACCCAGACAAAACATCTGACACTATCTTGACCCACTAAGCTCCATAAGTCGAACCAAACCGACACAAGAGGAGACGCTGGAGAGACCCGCAGTGGGTCTCCCCACCATTTTTGAATTTTCCTAACACCAAGACACCTGCGCGGGCATTCCCAGTTTACTTTGAGCGATACAGACTGAACTCTTCATCACGAACCCACCATCACGGGCTGACCCACACAGACGATTCCCACACTAACCAATACTCCACCACATTGGAGGGTTTTGACAGCGAAAACCTCTAACCAAGAGATGAACATTACAGACATGTGTCAACCCCACAGGACATGAGCATCTCTAAAATGAGTACAATTTTGATCCATAGCCCACCACCTGAAGGGTCACAGAGTGCACTCGTTGCAAGAGGGATTCACCAAACCTCTTTAAAGCCCGAGAGGGGCTTCCATAAGTCAAGACCACTATAAGGAGACGGGACCCTTATGCCCCTCACAAAAAAAAATTAAACCTTCAGAGACGATACTGCAGTAATGGAATTTATGTCATCCCCAACCCTTTACTGCGGCCTTAAGTCGGGCCAAGATCATCCCACATCCGATGAGTTTTGACTGCGCGCAAGCTTCATCCCGAGACGTATGGCTAGGGCCCTCATGTCTGAAGCATCTACCGCCTCGCAGTCATTAGTTGACCACCACTGACTGGAACTTCCTCCGCAGGAAACGCAGCCTGCATACTTCTCCTCATGTCCCACACAACCACTCTATCAACATACCAACTGATAATTGTAGTGAATGACTTAGAGTGTCTGATAGACCATAATAGTGATATAAAATGGAGTGGTCTATCCGACACACAACACGAACTGATGGAAGGAGCGCTCCAAGAACATGCCCCTTCATTTCACACTCCTCATCAGATGAGGAACCTTCATTTCTTTGGGTACAATTGTGGGATGAGGTTAATCATAAAGATCACTGAAGACATCATTATTCACAAAAAAATGAAGCGATCGTCGTTTACTAGTTTAGCACCGCTCCACCAGGCATACTCGAGATGACTAGTACCCACACAAATTATGGAGTTCTTCCAAGACCAGAGACACTCCTCACTTTCCCAAAGCATTCAACGATATCCAAATGACCTTGACATCTACAAGTTGACACAATCGAGTAGAACCGAACTCCGCCACTCCACTTGGAGTCTGAGCTAAGCCAAGAACCGAGAGACCTACTAGAAACCCATAGGACATTTCTGGGGGAAATATCCCAAACAAGGAACACAAAACACCCCTCCACAAATCCAAACGCATCACAATGAAAAAATCCATATTCCAAACACAAATCCAAAAATTCCAATCTAAAAAATCAATTCATTCTTAATGAAAAACACCCACTTGAGAAACCAAACACAGTACAATAAAACCCAACAACTCTTTTAAATTCAATGCTTTCACTCCAGAATCAAATCCATTTTCCTTTTTGCAAAATCATTTAACCACAACATCTCATTTTAGAGGAAACCCCACTTTTCAAGAAACAACATGCAGCTTTCAAAATCAATCAATCACCACTGATATTCCTGGATGCCTCACATATTTTCATTTTTGTGCCTCCTAGGCACCCATCCACATGATACACAAACTATACATTATTCACTTCCACATGCACATGCAAGAACCCATAGGAATACTATTGGAAAAGAAACAAGGATCTTTTACTTTCAAAACAATACATTCCCAATTTTGAAAAATAAATTTTTTTCCACCATTTCAAAAAAATCAAGACAAATTTCCAAAATTATTTCCATTTATAAAACCACCCACTCCAATTTCAAACAACCGAAGACATCCTTTTATAAATTCAACTTCGGAAAATCAACAACAAATTTTAAAACAAGGTCCAAGAGAAACGCACCCCAAATATCATTTCAACCGCACACCAAAATAAAATAAGAGCAGCAGCAAAGTCCGCTTCACTTTTTCAAGGAAAACAATTTCGTGTCAGTCCCAAAATTAAGGCAATACATCACAACATTAAAACACATGGGTGAAGGACTAGTGTTCATGTCTAACCCGGCTACATGGTTTAGCAGACCATGCCTAAGGCAAGCCCCACCCACTAGGAGTGTCGAACCGTACTCTCGGGCATCACATGGGTCGCTACTCCATGTGAGACCACATGCAGCACCAGTTTACTCCTATTGACATCCCCCATCCACACAAACTAAAGCCAAACACATAAATCCCGTACTACCCCTGGTTACTCAAGGATCAGAACGAGTAAGAATTTGCGACGCTCTTCCCGCACCTACCACTCGAGTATCGACAGTCCTATCTCCAATCTACTAGACACCCCAAATAACAAGAAAAAAAACCTATACTTTGATACCATTTTGTCACGAACTAGCCCGGGTTTCCATCCGACCCGGCGCCCAGACCCAACACCCGAGCTGGCCCGCGACATGGCCCATGGGGCGTTCCCGATCCCCACGGGCTGGCAACTAGTGCCGGGCATCAAAACAAGACAAGTGGGAACGATTTCTCCATATGGAAATAAATAAAATAGCAGAAAAGCATAAGAATGCAAAGTAAATAAATGACCTTGAAAAGAAAGAATGACCAACGAGACACACTATCCTGCTCTCGACCAAAACACCTCGTGACTTTGGGAGTCTCTCACCAGTCCACAGCCAACTCTCGCCCATGGCGGGCAAGCTCGAACCAACCTGAAGAAAAACTAAAAATAGGAAAACACTATAGGCGTGTGTATTAAAACTCACTATATAGGCCCAAATAATTATATTCCCAATTCACACACCATTAAATAAAGAATCTATTAATTTCAGGTTTGAACTAAATTACATAAAATATTTGTTTTCACACTCACCTTCATTTCTAAAATAAGTAAGAGTCCATTGCCCTTTTTAATTTAAGAACCAGTTTAGTGTTTGGACAAAACAGATGCATTGAATTTAAAAACACTTTTGCGAACAATTTATAAATCCAAATATTAGTTGTCGATCAAATGGAAAACCATATACAACACACAACACACACTAAGGGAAATGGAAAAAGTGGCATGCGGGTCCAGAAACTGAACTAGACCTCTCAATCGCCCGCCACATAAAAATAAACACTAAACGAGACATGGGTCGAACCTAGGAGATCGTGAGCAATCCAGAACATACTATACATATGACTAATCCTGAAGGCATGCCCTAACTCTAGGACATCATAACTCCCATCCTACTACTCGAAATAGCCCAGCATAGCCTAACTAAGGGGCCCAATTCACATAGCAGCAATAACTCAATATTCTCCTACTATGGGGCCACTAGCCAGTGCATGGTATAAACTATTGAAGCAATCGTTCTCAGAAGATTCTATCACTATGCCAAGTTCCCATGTCAACACATTTAACAAAAGAGGGGTGAATCAACAATGCCAAACAATCAGTCACGATGCACAAACATCAAATACAACACATGCAATCAACACACACCAAAGATAACCCCTGAATGAGTTTTCCAAAATAATTTATTTTACGAAAGTGCCAAACGGGCCCACATAATTTTTAAAGAAAAACCTCATTTTTCGAGAAATCCAAAAGCACTTGTTCAGATGAAATCATTTATCTTCAAAACTAAAAGTACATTTGAAATTTTGTGAATTATGTTTAAAGTCCAAACATGCATTCTTTCAATACTGGGTGTCCTCTCGTCAATAAAATGTTTCAAGAGTTTGGTGTAAAATAAATGGCACTTTTCACACCAAATAATCATTTAAAAATTTATAATATTATATTATTTCTAATTCATTAAAAATTAATAAAACAACAAGCAATTAATAAATTCTCAATCTAAAGGTAAGTGAAGTGGGGGACCTACCTAGACTCACCACTCAATCACGACGACACGACTCGCTTCGCACTTGCGCATAAGCACGCACAACCTGATAATCACAGTGTCACAGACTTTCGCTGACGACACGCTGCAACAACCGTAGGACATTTAAAACCGGAAACCTTTACCCAACTCAAACAAGATAAATTTTCATCATTAATAATTATTTAATAAAACATTTTGAGAAAGAAAAAAAATATAAATAAAAATTTAAAGACTATTTCCACGGATAAACAAAACACTGTAAAATTTAATAATGATTTTTCAAAATGTTTCGCATGACATTAAATGCCAATAACATTACTAAAAAAATCCTTTTAAAACCAAACGCACCTTGGCGCCACACCAAACCAAAACACAATACACAAAACTCATTTGAAAACATGCTTTATGAACAAACACACCACAAAAACATATCAAAATCGGATCTGAAACCCCTCTAATATCTTATAAACTAGTTTCACAATTCAAAAAACACCCATTAACAATGAAATATAAGATTTCATCCAAGAAACACCACGTTTCACATGAACATGCCACCTTAAAAACCAAACACATAATAAACACCCATAAAAACTAATTTCGCACGAAGAAAACTAATTAATTAACATGATATTTTAACTAAATGATAAAATTAATCCATCAAACAAGAATTATACCCAAAAACACTAACCTCGGTGTAGGAAAACCTCAAAATTTGGGTGCAAAACCCATGCCGCATGTTAGTGGGACCTCAAATAACACAACTAAACCATGTGGCGAAGGTGCGGATGGAAAACCGGGCAAGGGGAAGGCAGGTCAGAGGTGTGTCGCTCCATAAAACCGGCCGGAAGGGAGGGGCGACGCGGGTCCAGCCATGTGAGGCAGCCGGGGGTGACGTCGGGGAGCTTGAGGTGAGGTGGACTGTGCGACTGACCGGAGAGGGAGGAGAAGGCTGGGGCGGCGGCGGTCTGGGAGACAAAGCGAAGCAGCTAGGGTTAGAGGGAGGCGCGCTGCGCAAACATGAGGGGGGAGAAGAGTCCCGCGTGACTTAAGAGAGGAGAGAAGGAAAGGGAGGGAAAAAAAGAAAGAATAAAAAGAAAAGGAGAGAAAAAAAGGATATAAAAGTGAAAAAAGGGATAAATTTATTTGCTAAAAAATTCTAACAAATTTAATATTGATAAGAAAACGAAAATAATTAAATCAACCACAATAATAAAACTATATATTGAGAACGGACACCACGCAGGGTCGCATGCAAGGTCACTGTACATGGTCGCGGCGCGTAGGGTCGCGCGCACGGTTGTCGTAGGTTCACGCGCGAGGACGTCGTACATGGTCACGTGCCCGCAAAAGGACCATGAATAATAGAAACGACCAGGTTAAAAAAATTAGATGAAATAATAATAACATCATTATTTATTTATGTTTGACATCATGCACGGTCGAGTGCGCGACCGCGTGTGTGGCGCGTTCGCGCGCCTAGTCACCATTACGGTCGAGCACTCATAATAGATCTCAAATTCTTTTTAAAAAAATTTAAATGGTTCAGCCTGCAACTGAAAATAATGACCAAAAATAATTAAATTAAAAGAAGTGTCAGTCGGAGTGTGACAAAAATCCTTTTAAACTTGAACTTCATCATAATATGGAAAAAACAAAATGATGTAATTCCATTTACTTATTCACATGGATATTCTACTAATTGAATAATCAAATGAAATATCAATAACCACTTTCATAATTATGGAATGCATAATGCGAGACTATCATAAACACATAGTCAAGTCCTTGTTCGAATACTACAATTAGGATTTTGTCAAGGCCTTATGCCAAGACAATGTTTGTCTAATGAGACCTACTGATGCATCAAGGAGCTGTAGTTTGCTCCACCCATCACTTACTAATTCATATTCATTATTTATATAAACATATCTAAACAAAACATAATCATTAATATTAAAACTAGAATAAGAAATGTCAATACATTATCCATAAACCATGAATGGTATAAAAATAACACATCCACAATCAAACATATCAAAAAAACTTCAATAAAATATGGAAGTTTTGTATCATAACAAATCAACTTCAAATAAGATTAAAATCCATCAAAGGATGTTGACATAGATGAAATCAAAACTATTTGAGAGAATTTTTTTTTAAAATCATTTAAAATTAACATAATTATAAAAGAAAAAATTTAATTTGAAAATATTCTTATAAGATTGTAATGGAATATTTGATGATTTTATAACATCAAAAAATATCCTCACCCACTGTATATGTTAAAAAAGACATGCTTACCTTAATTTTCTTAAAAAGGTTAAAAAGGAGCTTGTTTGGAAAACGACGGAATGATTCCTTTATAAACATATTATAAAAAGTCAAGCAAGGGTATAAATGACTTTAACCCATTTTTTATAAAATATTATAAATGTTTTGAAATAAATTTTTAATAAACATGGATTTGGATGATAAAGATGTCCCAGTAGATACTTACGTAAAAACAACCTCAGATAATATAGAGATTGTGAAATTAAACCTGTAACACCCGAGACTTTTATGTTATATAAATTATCAAAGGAATATTTTTCTACACAACACTTGCTTGACTTGCTTTACACGCAATCGCGACCTTCCTCGATAGCTTGCATCGTACGCAATACCGAGTTTCACTAAACAACAATATACTATTAAAACTAGCCGTTATGAATAGTAATAACCACTTTTTGAAATTTTATAATTTTTATTTTTCAAAATGGACTTCATTTTTGGACTCAGAATTTCGAAATTAGCCTAGGGTGAAATTTTGGTATTTTTCTGAAAACTTTCAATTTTTGATGAATAGTGAAACCACTAAGTGGTAGGTTAAAAACTGAATTTTGCATAAAACTTAATTTTACCGCTTCTGTGAATGGAATTTCGAAAATCCGAGAGACACGGTTAATATCAAGGACTAAAATGTGGTTCAATGAGATGAAAATAATTTTTTGGTGAATAGTAACTTTTTACGATTTTTACCACGGTTAATAGTAAATAGGGTAACTAAGGGTAAATATGATATTAATATTACCCAAACACATGTCCTAATTCTATTGGACAAGTGTAATTCGACCAAAAACAAACTTAGGAATAAAATATGACCATTTAGGCCCACTTGGATTAGATTAGGACATTTATTATTAATTTATTTAAAGAAGGGTTAAAATAGTTAAAATCAATGTTTAATAAGTAAATAATTTTTAATATGGGGTTATACATAAGATAAATTCAATTTTAAATATTCATTAGAAAGCTAAAAAGATTTCCTACATGATGATATTTTATTTGTAATTTTTAGACATTAAATAATTTAATTTATTTATGACATAATGATGATGCAGTAATTATCTTATTAATGAAATATTGACATAATTGATGTTATAAACACCAAAATAAATGTAATTTGAGACTTTTTATGAATTCCACTAATTTTCTAGGTTACTATGATATATTAGTGTTGATTTAATCAACTTGGTGCGAACATATAATTCTGTTATGACTTTCAAACAAATCATATATCAAATAGTGTCAATATTGACACAAAATAGTTTTTAAATCAAATATTATATTATTAATTGTAATTTTATTCCTAAAAATCTAAGGTTCGGCCAAATGACTTAGATAAGGATATATATATTAATAATAAACAATTTGGGGTTCGTTTGGCATGTTATAGTAAGTGTATTAACCATATAGCGAAGGAAAACAAAAAGACACGGTAAAAGTTAAAATAATTAACTTAGAGTTAAATCTAATTGATAAGGTTAAAATAATACCCTAAACTTGTCTAAATCCTATTGGTTGATAGGATTTCGACCCATCCCCACTTTATCTTCGAAATAAGACCATTTGGAACCATTATAAACCGATTTTTACTTTAATATAAAATAATATTTTGAGATATTCCTAAGGTGCCCCTCTCCTCCCTTATAAAAGGGCACCTCCTCCCCCTCCTCCTCACACCAAATTGAGCACTCATGCTCGGCCAACCCCTGCCATTTTCTCCTCTCCACTTCCCTAGAATAATCCTAGAGGTCCTGGTCTTCTCCAAAGACCAATCTTAGTTCCTTAAGTGGAGGATTCAAAGAAGCGTTCCAAAGAAGAGGTAATATCCATTACCGATCTTTTCAATTTCTTTCTTCTTCAACTTCTTCTTCTTTAGTTGTTTCATGATAAAGTAATAACATCAGTATTACTTACATACTGATATGTTATTATAAATATGAAACAACCCTAATTCACCTTCTATCCATCCTACGGAAAAATGAAATCACCATGCGTGCGTACGTACGGAATACCGTCTCCACGCTGTGGTGTAATCTATTTTCCACCATCACCTTACAAGGATGGGTATAATGGTGTAATGAGTAACTACATATGATTATTATGAAGTAATATTGATACTGAAATAATATATATATACTCCAATACAATTCGACGATCATAGGAACGATATCATCACTCGTGCGTACGTACGGAATACCGTCTCCACGATGTGATGCGACTCGTTCTACATGATCTTCATTTCATAATGATTATATAAATGAATTGAATAAATGAATATGGTATATACAACACTAATACCATTCTGGAAATGAATTATCTATAACCTAAAGATAAGAATAAGAATTTATTCGACAAAACACGCATAAGAACAAAAAGTTATAAAGACCCGAGTAACAAGTAACAATGAAATATTACTAACAAGAAGCTAATAATATGACCATATATGATATCATATAAATATGTATGATTCTGGAATAAGTCAATAACATTATTTAAACCATTATACAGGAGCTTCGGACACGTAAAAAGCTAATCGGACCTAAGGTAAGGGAAAATACCACAATCTCATTTTTATCCGAGATTGTTTATTCGTAAGTATTTACTGGGGTGTATTTTATCATCCACATCCATGTTCCATCAATATGTAATATTGTTTCCATCCACTTACAATAGTTTAAATCCAATTTTACCCTTCGGTGAGTTTTTAGTAAAGAATATGAACGGAATCTTTTGTCGTTTTTTTTTCGTACGAGGTACTTTTTGACTTTTCCGACAAAGGTACGAAGAATGTTTTTTTTAACTTATACGGCATGAATGGATTTTTAAAACATTATTTCCAAGAAGCTTCCTTTACAAGTTTTCAAGTTTATTTTTAATCAACTTCTTTTAGTTTAAAGTTGAATGACATGTTAAGAAAGGAAAAATGTTTTTGAAGTAGAAAGGATATTTTCCTCAAGAATAAAGTTCAAGTGTTTTATCAAAATTATTTTCCATCTAAGATAATAAAGGGTTCTGTTTTTATCCCTATTATTACATTGATTTGATCATGTTGTGATGGAATTATTTTTATGAATTCCATTATCTTATATGAATTGATTTATGATGTCATGATGTTTCAAGAATCCCATTTTTGTTACATGTGTTATGCGATGATGTATGTTTTATGATTATGTGGAACACATAAGAAAGGATTCATTATAAGATGGGTGGGACCTATATCTCCCTCCAATGCATTGGGTAAAGATTTTATATCTCATGAGATAGACATGGCTGGAACGGAAGGTTATTTCGGTTCAGTGATACAGGACTGAAACGAGGAGTGAACTCGGTTCAGAAAGGGACTTTGTCCACTAAGATAGTCTTGGCAATGAGTCATGACTAACAAGAAATGATTTTCCATGATTATGTGTGCATGCCACAAAGTTTCAAGTTTTATGATATGATTTTGGGGATCTCATTTTCACTTCTATGATTTATTCCATGTTAAGATATTATGATCTCTTTTGCAGGTTTTGATTTTCAAAAAGATATGATATGATTTTTATTTCCTTTATTTTCCCTTGCTGAGCATTTGAGCTCACCCTTTTATGTTTTCTTTTCCCCAGGTCAGGAAGATGGATATAAGAAGAATATGCTAAAAGGGACCCTAGATATGATGAAATAAATGGGAGACACTGTAGAAGATTTATGAACCAGTTGTTTATGTTTCCCAGTTTCTAAAGACACTATACCTATACGGTCCTTTGTGGTTTTGTCATATGTTGTAATAAGTGTGCTTCAATTTTGAAGTATTAACAATGTATGTAAAGTATGGGTCGTTATAGTTGGTATCAGAGGCAAAGGAGGTAGGAATGTATCCGATCCTTGGGAACTCTCACATGTGAGCGTTGGACGAAGCATGGCTCTCCGCCCAAGGGCTTCATGAGGAAATGGCTGCCACTGGGGATGGTGGTGTGTCCCGCCCAGGGGGTGTAGCCGCCCATGGAGTGCCCTGATAGGTATCAATTGTAGTCCACTGGAAGTAATTCTAGACCGCTATAGTTGGTATCAGAGGAAAGGTATAGTCAACCTTTGGAAACTAGGATGTGAAAGCCTTAGTAAGAACCCTAAGAATAAGTCTAAGCATAGAACACAATCTTAGAAATGGCCATGAATAACCTAGGATAAGACCATAAGCATGAAAATTTTATTCTTGAATTATGTGGTTTCCTATTATAATTAGTGTTGCTCACACTATTCTTCTTGGTTTTAGTCAATGGCTGGAACCCGAAGGAACCGTGTTAATGCGGAATGCGATGGGCAATGCAATGATTGTCCCCCTGAGCAACCAAACGATATGGGAGCTGGAATGCAAAATCTTGTAGCCATGCTCACACAACTTTCTCAAGCTATGAATCATGCAGGATTTCCAAACGAGCAAAGGAGGGAGCAACATTCTGTTGAATCCTTCATGAGGCAGCGTCCACCTTCTTTCAGCGGGTCTACTGATCCATTAGTTGCTGAACAATGGATTAGTACTACTGAAAAGATATTTTCAGTTCTTCAATGTTCTGAACATGATAAAGTCATCCTAGCAGTGTACCGTTTGGAAGGAGATGCTGATCAATGGTGGAATCTTGTTAAGAATACGAGTCAAAGGGATGAAATTGAATCTATGGAATGGAACGAGTTCAAGAACTTATTTTTCAATAAGTACTTCCCTCGTATTCTCCGGAAAAAGATGGAGAAAGAGTTCCTTGAACTGAAGCAAAGGGATGATGAATCTGTTAGTACCTATGAAGCAAATTTTACAAGACTTGCAAGGTACGCTTCTGGTATTATTATCCAACCTGAGAGTAAGATCGATCGATTCTTTAGTGGCTTAAAACCAAGTCTTCGAAGGGCGTTAGCCATAAGGGACTTCAATAGCTACGAGGAAATCGTTTGATGTGCTCTCAAAGTCGAGATGGAGATTGGAGTAACCCATCAGTCACATGGGTTTGATAAGAAGAGGAAGATGGAATTCAAAGGAAACTCTAAAGAGCACACTGAAAAGAAGATGAACATTCCATTATGCTCAAAGTGTGGAAAGAAACATGGAGGGAGTTGTCTTAAAGGGACAAGTAAATGTTTTAAATGTGGAAAGGAAGGTCATCGGGCATTTGAATGCCGTGATAATGGGAAGAAGATGTCTAATGATGCAAACAAAGGAAGGGATACACAGAATGAACCTACTACACTTCAATGTTTCAAGTGCAAGGAGATGGGGAATTATGCCAATCAATGCCCAAATCCAAGGGTTGATGATGATGGTCGACGTCAAAAAAATCTTAAGGCTAAAGACAAAGGAAAGTCACATGCAATTTCTATCAGCGATGTGGAGTACGATAACGATGTGGTGAAAGGTACACTTACCATCCACTCTAAAGTAGCAAATGTTTTATTTGATTCTGGATCCACCCACTCTTTTATTTCTGAAGACTTTTCTAAGGGTATCACCGTATTACCTCAACAATTAGATGTTGAGTTAGCCGTGACAACACCTAATGGAACATCAATCGCATCAAAAGTTTATAATTCTTCTCCGATCGAAGTTTGTGGGAAAGTGCTTCCTGCAAATCTTGTGATCCTTCCTTTAGTGGAATTTGATGTGATTCTTGGCATGGATTGGCTTTCTCTACATGGAGCTCATATCAATTGCCAAAGAAGGGAAGTCACATTTCATATTCCAGATCAATCTATGATCGTCTATCAATGCAAGGATGAACATAACCTTCCAGTGGAAATTTCTTCCATCTTATGGGTATTGATTCCACTAAATGAAGGTTATTTATCTCAAATGGTTGGTGAGAAACTCACGATTAAGAATATGCCCATTGTACGGGAGTTTGATGATGTCTTTCCGGAGGAATTGCCGGGTCTTCCACCAAATCGTGAAGTTGAGTTTTCAATAGAACTCGTACCGGGTGCTTTGCCTATTTCAAAGACACCTTATAGAATGGCCCCAATTGAGTTGCAGGAATTGAAGAAGCAACTCCAAGAGAATCTTGATAAGGGATTCATACGCCCTAGTGCGTCACCTTGGGGAGCACCTGTTCTATTTGTTAAGAAGAAAGATGGATCAATGAGACTCTGCATTGATTATCGAGAACTTAACAAGATCACTATCAAGAACAAATATCCTCTCCCACGCATTGATGACTTATTTGACCAACTACGCGGAGCTCAATACTTTTCCAAGATTGATCTTCGTTCAGGGTATCATCAATTAAGGGTCAAAAGGGAGGATATACCAAAGACGGCTTTCCGTACAAGTTATGGACACTATGAATTTATAGTGATGCCATTTGGTCTTACTAATGCCCCTGCTATCTTCATGGATCTAATGAATAGAGTCTTTAGAGACTATCTTGATCAATTTGTGGTAGTCTTTATAGACGATATTCTTGTCTATTCAAAGAGCAAGGAAGAGATGAAGATCACTTGAGAATTATATTGAAGACCCTGAGAAAGGAGAAGCTTTATGCCAAATTTACCAAGTGTGAATTTTGGCTTCAAAAAGTTACATTTTTGGGTCATATAATCTCAAAAGAGGGGATATCTGTGGATCCAGCAAAAATAGAGGTTATCGAAAGATGGTCGAGACCAACCACAGTAACTGAGATCCGAAGTTTTCTTGGTTTGGATGGATATTATCGACGTTTTGTAAAAGATTTTTCACGATTATCTAATCCAATCACCAAGTTGACTCGGAAAGGAGTTAAGTTTGTCTGGACAGAGGAATGTGAAGAGAATTTCAAGGAGTTGAAAAGAAGGTTATCCAGTGCACCTGTGCTCACACTGCCTTGTAGTGGAGAAAGGTTTGTGATCTACAGTGATGCATCCAAGAAGGGATTGGGGTGTGTTCTTATGCAAAATGATATGGTGATAGCTTATGCCTCACGACAGTTGAAAATCCATGAGAAAAATTACCCAACACATAATTTGGAGTTGGCTGCGGTAATCTTTGCATTAAAGATTTGGAGGCATTACCTTTATGGTGAAAGGTGTGATATTTATACTGATCATAAAAGTTTAAAGTATATTTTCACACAAAAGGAGTTGAATATGCGTCAAAGAAGATGGTTGGAGCTGATTAAGGATTATGACTGCTCAATCCATTACCACCCTGGGAAAGCAAACAAGGTGGCAGATGCATTAAATCGACAAGACCATGCTAGTTTATCCATGATGAGGATCACAAAAGATCCAATATTTATGGATTTACAAAGGATGGATCTTGGAATTATAATGGAAGGGGAAAAATCTTATCTTTCTCAAATGAATGTTCAACCATCTATACATGTGAAGATTAAAGAGGCACAGAAAGAAGATGTCGAGTTACAAAAGAAGGTGAGAAATGTTCCTGAATTCAACCTTGATTGTGATGGGATAATAAAGTTCATGAATCGGGTTTGTGTTCCTCCCATTCCCGAATTAAAGAAGGAGCTGCTGGATGAGGCTCATAGTTCTTCATTCTCTATTCATCCTGGAAGCATGAAGATGTATAGGGACCTGAAAGAGTACTTCTGGTGGGATGGCATGAAAAGAGATGTTGCTGAATTTGTCTCTCGATTCTTGGTTTGTCAACAAGTTAAAGCTGAGAGACAGAAGTCTAAGGGGATGTTACAACCATTACCCATACCTGAATGGAAATGGGAAAACATCACTATGGACTTTGTCACAGGACTTCCTAAAACATCCAAAGGCAATAATGCTATTTGGGTCATAGTTGATCGTCTTACAAAGTCTGCACACTTCATTCCTATTAGAGAGGATTTCTCTCTAGATCATCTTGCCAGGATATATGTAAAGGAAGTGGTAAGATTACATGGAGTACCACTTTCTATTATATCTGATCGGGATCCGAGATTTACCTCGAAATTCTGGCGAAGTCTTCAGCATACTCTGGATACAGAGTTGAGTTTCAGCACTGCTTATCATCCCCAGACAGACGGTCAATCTGAGAGAACAATTCAAACCCTAGAAGATATGTTGAGAGCTTGCTCTATGGATTTCAAAGGAGGTTGGGATCAACACCTACCTTTGGTAGAATTTTCTTATAATAATAGCTTTCACTCCAGTATTCAGATGGCTCCTTATGAAGCTCTCTATGGAAAGAAATGCAGGACTCCAACTTGCTGGGATGAAGTTGGGGAAAGAAAGCTATTAGGACCTGATCTCGTTGATGAAATGGCAGAAAAGGTCAGATCTATTCAACAACACATAAGAGAAGCTCAGAGTCGACAGAAAAGTTATGCCGACAACGGAAGAAAAGACCTAGAGTTTGAAGTGGGCAATAAAGTGTTCTTACGAATATCTCCCTGGAAGAGGGTTATGAGATTTGGAAAGAAGGGGAAGTTGAGCCCTAGATATATCGGTCCTTTCGAAATACTGGATCGTGTTGGGAAGGTAGCTTACCGATTGGCGCTTCCACCGAATCTCTCTCAAGTTCACGATGTGTTCCATGTATCTCTCCTGAGAAAGTACATACCAGATCCTTCACATGTACTCAGCTCAGAAGTTGTACCGCTTGGGCAAGATCTTTCTTATGAAGAACAGCCGATAGAGATTCTGGATCGTAGCGAAAAAGTCCTACGAAACAAGACCACTCGCTTGGTGAAAGTTTTATGGAGGAACCACCAACTTGAAGAAGCTACATGGGAGCTTGAGGATATGATGAGGGAGAAGTATCCTAATCTGTTTGTTACAAAGTGACGAATTTCGAGGGCGAAATTCTTTTTAAGGGGGGTAGAATGTAACACCCGAGACTTTTATGTTATATAAATTATCAAAGGAATATTTTTCTACACAACACTTGCTTGACTTGCGATACACGCAATCGCGACCTTCCTCGATAGCTTGCGTCGTACGCAATACCGAGTTTCACTAAACAACAATATGCTATTAAAACTAGCCGTTATGAATAGTAATAACCACTTTTTGAAATTTTATAAATTTTATTTTTCAAAATGGACTTCATTTTTGGACTCAGAATATCGAAATTAGCCTAGGGTGAAATTTTGGTATTTTTCTGAAAACTTTCAATTTTTGATGAATAGTGAAACCACTAAGTGGTAGGTTAAAAAATGAATTTTGCATAAAACATAATTTTACCGCTTCTGTGAATGAAATTTCGAAAATCCGAGAGACACGGTTAATATCAAGGACTAAAATGTGGTTCAATGAGATGAAAATAATTTTTTGGTGAATAGTAACTTTTTACGATTTTTACCGCTGTTAATAGTAAATAGGGTAACTAAGGGTAAATATGATATTAATATTACCCTAACACATGTCCTAATTCTATTGGACAAGTGTAATTCGACCAAAAACAAACTTAGGAATAACATATGACCATTTAGGCCCACTTGGATTAGATTAGGACATTTATTATTAATTTATTTAAAGAAGGGTTAAAATAGTTAAAATCAATGTTTAATAAGTTAATCATTTTTCATATGGGGTTATACATAAGATAAATTCAATTTTAAATATTCATTAGAAAGCTAAAAAGATTTCCTACATGATGATATTTTATTTGTAATTTTTAGACATTAAATAATTTAATTTATTTATGACATAATGATGATGCAGTAATTATCTTATTAATGAAATATTGACATAATTGATGTTATAAACACCAAAATAAATGTAATTTGAGACTTTTTATAAATTCCACTAATTTTCTAGGTTACTATGATATATTAGTGTTGATTTAATCAACTTGGTTCGAACATATAATTCTGTTATGACTTTCAAACAAATCATATATCAAATAGTGTCAAAATTGACACAAAATAGTTTTTAAAACAAATATTATATTATTAATTGTTATTTTATTCCTAAAAATCTAAGGTTAGGCCAAATGACTTAGATAAGGATATATATATTAATAATAAACAATTTGGGGTTCGTTTGGCATGTTATAGTAAGTGTATTAACCATATAGTGAAGGAAAACAAAAAGACACGGTAAAAGTTAAAATAATTAACTTAGAGTTAAATCTAATTGATAAGGTTAAAATAATACCCTAAACTTGTCTAAATCCTATTGGTTGATAGGATTTCGACCCATCCCCACTTTATCTTCGAAATAAGACCATTTGGAACCATTATAAACCGATTTTGACTTTAATATAAAATAATATTTTGAGATATTCCTAAGGTGCCCCTCTCCTCCCTTATAAAAGGGCACCTCCTCCCCCTCCTCCTCACACCAAATTGAGCACTCAAGCTCGGCCAACCACTGCCATTTTCTCCTCTCCACTTCCCTAGAATAATCCAAGAGGTCCTGGTCTTCTCCAAAGACCAATCTTAGTTCCTTAAGTGGAGGATTCAAAGAAGCGTTCCAAAGAAGAGGTAATATCCATTACCGATCTTTTCAATTTCTTTCTTCTTCAACTTCTTCTTCTTTAGTTGTTTCATGATAAAGTAATAACATCAGTATTACTTACATACTGATATGTTATTATAAATATGAAACAACCCTAATTCACCTTCTATCCATCCTACGGAAAAATGAAATCACCACGCGTGCGTACGTACGGAATACCGTCTCCACGCTGTGGTGTAATCTATTTTCCACCATCACCTTACAAGGATGGGTATAATGGTGTAATGAGTAACTACATATGATTATTATGAAGTAATATTGATACTGAAATAATATATATATACTCCAATACAATTCCACGATCATAGGAACTATATCATCACTCGTGCGTACGTACGGAATACCGTCTCCACGATGTGATGCGACTCGTTCTACATGATCTTCATTTCATAATGATTATATAAATTAATTGAATAAATGAATATGGTATATACTACACTAATACCATTCTGGAAATGAATTATCTATAACCTAAAGATAAGAATAAGAATTTATTCGACAAAACACGCATAAGAACAAAAAGTTATAAAGACCCGAGTAACAAGTAACAATGAAATATTACTAACAAGAAGCTAATAATATGACCATATATGATATCATATAAATATGTATGATTCTGGAATAAGTCAATAACATTATTTAAACCATTATACAGGAGCTTCAGACACGTACAAAGCTAATCGGACCTAAGGTAAGGGAAAATACCACAATCTCATTTTTATCCGAGATTGTTTATTCGTAAGTATTTACTGGGGTGTATTTTATCATCCACATCCATGTTCCCTCAATATGTAATATTGTTTCCATCCAATTACAATAGTTTAAATCCAATTTTACCCTTCGGTGAGTTTTTAGTAAAGAATATGAACGGAATATTTTGTCGTTTTTTTCGTACGAGGTACTTTTTGACTTTTCCGACAAAGGTATGAAGAATGTTTTTTTTAACTTATACGGCATGAATGGATTTTTAAAACATTATTTCCAAGAAGCTTCCTTTACAAGTTTTCAAGTTTATTTTTAATCAACTTCTTTTAGTTTAAAGTTGTATGACATGTTAAGAAAGGAAAAATGTTTTTGAAGTAGAAAGGATATTTTCCTCAAGAATAAAGTTCAAGTGTTTTATCAAAATTATTTTCCATCTAAGATAATAAAGGGTTCTGTTTTTATCCCTATTATTACATTGATTTGATCATGTTGTGATGGAATTATTTTTATGAATTCCATTATCTTATATGAATTGATTTATGATGTCATGATGTTTCAAGAATCCCATTTTTGTTACATGTGTTATGCGATGATGTATGTTTTATGATTATGTGGAACACATAAGAAAGGATTCATTATAAGATGGGTGGGACCTATATCTCCCTCCAATGCATTGGGTAAAGATTTTATATCTCATGAGATAGACATGGATGTAAGGGAAGGTTATTTCGGTTCAGTGATACAGGACTGAAACGAGGAGTGAACTCGGTTCAGAAAGGGACTTTGTCCACTAAGATAGTCTTGGAAATGAGTCATGACTAACAAGAAATGATTTTCCATGATTATGTGTGCATGCCACAAAGTTTCAAGTTTTATGATATGATTTTGGGGATCTCATTTTCACTTCTATGATTTATTCCATGTTAAGATATTATGATCTCTTTTGCAGGTTTTGATTTTCAAAAAGATATGATATGATTTTTATTTCCTTTATTTGCCCTTGCTGAGCATTTGAGCTCACCCTTTTATGTTTTCTTTTCCCCAGGTCAGGAAGATGGATATTAAGTAGAATATGCTAAAAGGGACCCTAGATATGATGAAATAAATGGGAGACACTGTAGAAGATTTATGAACCAGTTGTTTATGTTTCCCAGTTTCTAAAGACACTATACCTATACGGTCCTTTGTGGTTTTGTCATATGTTGTAATAAGTGTGCTTCAATTTTGAAGTATTAACAATGTATGTAAAGTATGGGTCGTTATAAAACCTTACCTTGTAATTTACCTTGGACAAGTGTAGGTTAACCTCTTATTTAATGGTTAAATAATTATTATCAAATTATTCAAAATAATATACATTAATATGATATCATATATGATATTTTAACATTGTTTTGTTAAAAATGTCTTAGTACTATCATCGTTTTGGGTGTTAAATGATTTTTTTCATTATTTTATTTGTTATGTGAGTAATATTAGTTAGGAATGGAATGTATATTATTCATATATAGAATGATATCATGTATTTAAAAATTATTTTTAATCATCAAATAATAATTAGTCTCGAATGGATACGATGGGTAATGAATCTCATCGCTATGTGGAGACAGTAATCCGTACGTACGCACGGGCGACAATATCACTCTATTTATATTACAATAATATATAATTGAATAGTATATAATGTATACAGAATCGTTATCATGTTATATTTATTATTTATATGAACTACACAACATTATTATAACCAACCAAATAATAATGTATTGAATAACAATTACACCACGACGTGGAGACGGTAATCTGTACGTACGCATGTATGGTGACATGTCATTAAAAGGATGGACAGAATAAAGAATATGATTGTACCATATATATAATAATATCAAAGTATATATAAGATACTAGAGTAATTATTTTAGAATGGAAATAACAAAGAATGAAGAAGTGGAAGAAGAAAAGAACTTAAAAGTGGGTGGTTAAATTATTACCTCTTTTTCGGGTTATTCCTTTTGATTTGATCAAAAGGTCTCCTTAAGGTGGCATTCTGACTAAAGGAAGGACATTAGGATGAAGTTATGGAAGTTTAGAGGATATTTTGGTAGGGATAAGTCGATCCAAAAGGCTTTCAATGTGTGAATTACATAGAAGGGGGAGTGCCCTTATATAATAGTTGTGAGGGGAACCTTAGGAAAAGCTAGAAATATTATTTTATAATAAAATCATTTTCGGTTTCTTATGGCTCCAAAATATATTATTCAAAGAATATGGTAGGGATGGATCAAAAACCACTCAACCAATAGGTTTTAGAGAGGTTTGGGTCACTATATTAACTTTATCTTTTAAATTTAACTCCTAGTTAAGTAGATTGACATTTACCATTCCACTTTGTATTTTTATATTATATGGTTAATAAACCAACTATATAATTCCAAGAGATCCCCAAGTGGTTCTTTAATGAAAAAAATTTAATTATATAAGTCATGTAGCCAAACCCTAGATTTTTAATAATAGAATATCAATTAATAATATAATATTTAAAAAAACTCTTTTATGTCAATTTTCACACTATTTAGTATTTTGTTTTTTCTCAATTCATAACATCATTATTACATAAAAATAAAATTCATCGAAACAACCATAATATGTCATATTAACCTATTAAATTAGTGTAATTCATAAAAAGTATCAGATTACATTTATTTGGAAATTTATGACATCAAATATTTTAATATTTAATTAATTATGTAATTACTGCATCACCATTGTCTCATAAATAAATTAAATCATTTAATGTATAAAAATTATAAATTAAATAAAATTATATAGGAAATATTTTTATCTTTCAAATTAAAATTTATAATCGAATTTCTCTTGTGTATAACCCTATAATAAAAATGTTTTAGTTATTAAACATTGATTTAAACTCTTTTAACTCTTCCTTGAATTAAATAATAATAAATTTCCCAATCTAATCAATTTGGACCAAAGAGAAATATATTTTATTCCTATGGTTGTTTTTTGTCGAATTATACTTAGCCAATAGAATTAGAACCTGTGTTAGGGTAATAATAATATCATTTTTACCATTAATTATCCTATTTACTTTTAACCGTGGTAAATAAAAGTAAAAAAGTTAATATTCACCAAAAATTATTTTTATCTTATTGAACCAAATTTTAGTCATTTATATTAATCATGTCTCTCATATTTTTGAAATTTCACTCTCAAAAGTGGTAAAATTATGTTTTATGTGATTTTCCAAATTCTTCTACGAGGTGGGTAAAAGACGATGAAAAGTTCAATAGAATTTATATATATATAAAATTATTATAAACTGCCTCCAATGAATTACATAGAACATATATAGGTAATATGTATCAATTTTTACCTTCAATAAATTTAATTAAAAAAAATTATTTAAATAAAAATTCAGTTCTAAACTATAACTTAGTGTTTTTTCACTATTAATCAAAAATTGAATTTTTCAGAAAAATACCAAAAATTTACCCTATGATAATTTTGATATTCCGAATCCAAAAATTTATTCCATTTTGAACGATTATATATATATAATGTCAAAAACTGGGTATTACTATTCATAACGGCTAGTTTGATTGGTTGTGGTGTGTTAAAACTTGAAGTTGCATACAACACATGATACTGTATTATTAAAATAGAAGCGTACCGTGGATGCTTCGGGTGTTAGATTATCCCCTCCTTCAAATAATTTCATCCTTGAAATTTCAAGAATATTACTAACTAAAATGACTCTGGTGGTTCTTCATCATATGTTCCTTGGGTTCCCAAATTGCCTCTTCCATCTTATGGTTTCTCCATAGAACTTTTACCAGACGAGTCATCTGATTTCTTAGCACTTGTTCCCTTATATCAAGAATCTTGAAATAATCTTCACAATAAGATAGATCTAGTTCTATCTCTAATGCATCATAGGT
Source organism: Viscum album (assembly GCA_963277665.1). Lineage (NCBI taxonomy): Eukaryota > Viridiplantae > Streptophyta > Magnoliopsida > Santalales > Viscaceae > Viscum > Viscum album. Next base: position 1,927,340,375 of record OY728152.1, on the reverse strand, counting down.
GAGTAAATGTTTTGGGTTAGGCATTTATTTTCTCAACAATGATACGTAGATCACATCGTGAACATTGGAGAGATTTTGCGGCATTTCCAAATGGTATGCTACAGCTCCATTTCCTTCTAGAATTTTGAAAGGTATGATGTACATGGGACTCAATTTTCCCTTCTTACTGAAACATATAACACCCTTCCATGGAGATACCTTCAAGAGAACATGATCTCCTACCCGAAATTCCAAATCCTTTCTTCGGTTATCGACATAACTCTTCTTCCTACTTTGAGTTGTTGGGTTGTTGTTTTGGATTACCTTCACCTTTTCCATCGTTTCCTCTACTAGTTCTATGCCTACGAGTTCTCTTTCACCAACATCATCCCAATAGGTTAGTGTGCGAAATCTATTTTTGTACAACGCTTCTTATGGTGACATATTAATACTTGATTTGAAACAATTTTAATAGGAAAATTCTACCAAAGTTAAATATTGATACCACATTCCTGGAAAGTCAAGTGAGGAGGATCTAAACATGTCTTATAAGGTTTGAATAGTTCGTTTTGATTGTCCATCGGTTTTGGGGTGGTAAGCAGTGCTCAAATGAAGTTCAGTATCCTGGGATTTCTGAAGACATGTCTAGAATATTAAATTAAAATGTGGATCATGATCAGAAACAATCGATAGGGGTACTCCATGAAGTCTCACAACTTCATTAATATATAGTCTTGCTGGACGTTCAAGTGGTAAATCGTCTCTTATATCATCAAAATGTGATGAATTGGTAAGACAGTCAGCAATGACCCATATTGAATCGTTCCTTCTAGGAGTCTTTGGTAGTCACATGACAACGTCCATCGTGATATTATCCCATTTACACTCAGGTATGGGAAGAGGTTTCATGGCTCCTCCAGGATGTTGCCTTCCAGCTTTCACTTGTTGACAAACCATACATCCTAACACAAAATCAGGAATCTCCCCCTTCATGTTGTCCCACCAAAAATTTTCCTTCAAATATCTATACATCATGGTTCTCCCAGGGTGTATAGAGAAATCAGAACTATGAGCATCATCCATAAATTCCCATTTTGGATCATGTATATCAGGAGTACAAAGCCTCTTTCCAAATGTCCAAATTCCATCTTTATATACAAAGTAGCTCAATTTCCCTTCATTCACAGCTTCAATATTGTTTTTAAACTTTTCATCACCAGTCTGAGAACTCCTAATCCTTTTTTGTAAATATGTTTCGACATCCATTTTAAAAATTATTGATGTTTCACCTTCCATGGTGATTCCCATATCCATCGTCACAAGATCCATATATATAGGATCCCTTTCAACTCTTATCTTGTTCAAAACTCCATGATCATTTCTTCTTGAAGATTATGCCATCTTATTTTCCTTCATATGGTAGTAGTGTATCATGTAATCATAATCCGTGAGTTGTTCAAGCCGTCTCCTTTTCCACATGATGAGTTATTTCTGTGAGAATATATACTTCAAACTCTTGTGATCGATATATATCTGGCATTTTTCAAGATAAAGATAATGTCTCTATATCTTCAAATCTATGATTACAGATGCTAACTCAAAATCATGAGTAGGATTTTTTTTCTCATGAATTTCTACCTGTCGTGATGCATTGGAAATAACCCTATCATTCTGCATAAGGACACAACCATGTCCTTTCATTGAAACATCACTATAAATAACAAACCCATCATTACCTTGTAGTAGAGTCAATATAGGGGCATTGACTAATCTTTTATTCATTTTTTCAAAACATTCTTAACACTCTTTTTGTCCAAAAAATGTTTATCCCCTTTAAATGCGAGCTTTTTTAAAGGGTTAGCCAACCTGGCAAAATCCTAGACCAAATGTCGATAATAACCTACTAAACCAATAAAAATGTGTACGTCGGTTATACTAATTTGTGTTGTCCAGACTTGGATTGCTCTTTTCATAGAAGGATTAATAGAGATTCTATCCTTAATGACAATATTTCAATGAAAAGAAATCTCTTGAAGCTAGAATTCACACTTTCTAAATTTCCCATATCACTCATGTCTTCTTAGAGTCTCCATGATAATGCACAAGTGATTTTCATGATCTTGGTAGCAATTGGAGTATACCAAGATATCATTAATAAATACCACTATAATGTCATCAAGACATTCCTTGAAAACTATGTTCATTATATCCATGAAAACAGAGGGGGAAATAGTCATCCTAAAAGGTATTACTGTAAACTCGTAATGCCCGTACCTGGTCCAAAATGTTGTTTTCGGAATTTCATCCTTCTTCACAGACAACTGGTGATATCCAGATCGAATGTCAATCTTTGAAAAATATTGAGCTACATGAATTTGGTTGAATAAATCATCAATGTGAGGTAATGGATACTTGTTCATTATTTTTATAGCATTGATCTCCATGTAGTCAATGCACAACATCATAGATCCATCTTTATTCTTAGAAAAAAGGATAGGGGCTCCACATGGAGAAACCCTAGGGTGAATAAATATCTTAATACTCAATTCATATAGTTGTTTCATTAGTTCCATTAATTCCATAGTGTCCATTCTACAAGGGGTCTTCGATATGGGGAGTGAACCCAGAATTAAATCAATGTAAAACACAATTTATCATTCTAGAGGATGTCCAGGTAAATCTTCTAGGAATATATCAACATATTCTCTCATAATAGGTGCATCCTCTATTTGACCATTCCCTTCCTCACCCACATTCATTTCATTATCTTCCACCCCAATAATTGAATTTAGTTGAGATACTGGGGGTGGACCTTGATAAGAATTAGGTGGTGACGATTCTGCTCTAAAGATATGGTGTTATTTATCATGATCATCAAAAATAGTAACCTCCTTCTTCCTACTATAGTTTTTTGCATCATGGTATGAAATCCAATCCATACCAAGGATTATATCAAATTCAATCATGGGAATGACGAAGATATCAGTAGATAAAGAACATTTATATGACCTAATGGGAATTGATTCAGAGAACATTGTAGCAATGATACATCCCTTAGGAGTTTTGATTGACATCTCCTTAGATATATCCAATTGTAAATATCTAATTTTCTTAGAAAACTGGGAAGATATGAAACAATGCGATGTTCCAGAATCAAATAAAGCACTTGCTAAACTTGAGGAAACCATTAAATTACATGTCACCACGTCTATTGTATCTTCTACCTCAGTAGTTGTGATATCATAAGCTTGGCCTTGATCCCTTGGCCTTTTTGGAGGTAGGTTCCCCTGATGCTCAGGAAATTCATTTACATAATGTCCCATCTCACTACAATTTTAGCATTGAAAATCAGTAGCTTATTTCTTCTCCTTGAAATCACAAGCTTGGTGTCCATTTTCACCACACTTATAAGAGAAACCCATTCCCTTCAAGCAAGTACCGGGGTGTTTTTTTCAACATTTACTACAGGATGGATATTCATCATTTCCTTTTATCCCCTTATTTCCATTTCCAGAGTTATTAGATGATCTATACTTCTCTTTCTTTTCTTTAAAGTCGCAAGACTTAGAGAATTCGTTTTCTATCTTGATAGCACATGAGACAATATAATCATATGAAGAGAAGCATTGTGAGACTAATTCTCAATGGATAAATGGTATTAACCAATAAAATAAATGATAAATATTACTTCTTGGGATACCTATATAATCGGCAACATGCCTTGTTATCCTTGTAAAGTTAGACTCAAACATTGCAACATTCTCACCCTCCCTTTTCTTTAGACTCAGAAATTTCCTTTCCATATATGCTCGATGGTCAGGAGGAATGTATTTTTCTAATAAATTCCCTTTAAACTCCCTCCATTCAATATTTGATACTTCATCATCTTCCATTGGGTTTTGAATCAATAACCACCATTGATCTACATCTCCAGTGAGGTAGTAAACTGCCATGATAACTTTTTCCCTTTCACTACTCCCCATGGAATGGAATATTTTTTCTGAGGAATTTATCCATTTCTCACCTACTAGTGGATTTTTACCCCCAATAAATAATGGTGGTTGTTACCTCATGATGCAATATAACATTGATCCTCTACGCTGCGGATCAGAGTGCTCCATACGAGTAAGGTTATTATTAATAACCTGAGTGAGTTGTCCATGTATGGTGATAAGCTGATCAACACCAGTTGTATCACCAGCTCCACTATAATTATCTTGATCAGGAGGGAAATCCCTACATGAAATGTGTGCATTGATACAGTTCCATTCCTTCCACTAGGTTCCATTTCGATACAATGTCATGAACTAGATTAGTTTATGAATCAAAATACATAATTCCAAACTTGTAAAACACTTAATAGAAATTGAACAGTTTAGGGATATAATCCAAAATAATAATAAAAATTCTTTGAAAATGTATAAACTCAAAAACCGTTCATAATGGTTTGTAATAAAAATGTTAATTATCCTAAGCATATCCCCCAAGAGTGTCATAACCAAGTGTGTAGAAAGGCCTATTTTCATGCAGCAGTTCTCGTTCGAGTCTAGATCAAAGCAGTGTTTTCGGGTTTTACCCCTAGATACATCTGTTCCAGAGCCATCTCTACCTGATCGTATCCAGACATGGATGTATTTTTTGGAAAACTCAAAAAATCTCTACAATACCAAAATTATAGGAAATTATTATATACTAATCCTCAAAGTCTATCATATGGATATGTGCTATAATCACAGTTTATCTAAATATAGATTCCAAGGTTTGTACTAAACTTTCTCAAATGCCAACTATAACACCCCGATCCCAGTTACCCATTGTCGGTGCATTATTACATAACATTTTCATGATCACAAAAGATCATGTCTCGGAAGACTGATTAGATTATTTTCCTTGAAAACAGTAGATAAATTCATAAGTCTTACATTACATCATAAAGTGAAAAACTAAAACAACATAGTCTTCATATTCCACACTGATATCCCCTCAGACTATCCCTACATGTCATCCATAAAATAGTTCTTCACATGTCAGGAAGAACAAAACATAGAAAGGGGTGAGCTCAGATGCTCAGTAAGGATAACAATATAGAGAAAACATTCATAGATAAGCATAAACATTTAATACATTGTATAACTAAAACAAAAGCCTTTTAAACTTCAACATCATCATAATATTGAAAAAAATTAAATAATTCCATTTACTTATTTACATGGATATTCTACTAGTCGAAAAATCACATGCAATATCAATAACCACTTACATAATAATGGAATGCATAATGCCAGACTATCCTAACCACATAGTCAAGGCCCTGTGCCAAGACTAAAAATATGATTTTGTCATGGCCTTATGCCAAGACAATATTTTTTTCTCATGATACCTACCGAGGCATCAAGGAGCTATAGCGGGGTCCACCCGTCACTTACTAAGTCCAATGCATTCCTCACATGAACATGTTTAATCATAACATAAACATTCATATTAAAACAATCATACGAAATTTCCATACTTTCTCCATAAACCATGAATGGTATAAAAATAACACATTCATAGTTAAAATGATCAAAAAACCTTCAATAAAATATGGATGTTTTGTATCCTAATAAATCAACATCCAATAATCTTAAAATCCATCAAAGGATGTTGACATAGAAGAAATGAAAACTACTTGAGAGAAATATCTCTTTTTTTAAAATCAGTTAAAATTCATAGAATTATAAAATAAAACATTTACTTTGACAATATTCTAATACGTTTGTAATGGAAGATTTGAGAATTTTATAACAGTGTAAAATATCCGCACCCACCGTATAAGTAAAAAATGACATTCTTACCAAAATTTTTCCGAAAAGGTTAAAAAGGACTTTGTTTGGAAAACAGAGGAAATATTCATTTATAAAAATCTAATAAAAATTCAAAAAAGGGTATAAATTACTTTAAACCACTGTATATAAAATAGAAATAATGTTTTGAAATAAATTTTTATTAAACATGGATGTGGATGATAAAGATGTCCCAGTAGATACTTACATAAAAACAACCTCAGATAATAAAGTGATTGTGAAATTAATCCTTACCTTGTACATTTCCTTTCTCTAGAGTAGGTTATCCTCTTTTATAATGGTTAAATAATTATTATTAAATTATAAAAGAATCATATAAATTATTATGATATAATATATGATCTGTTAACATTGTTTTGTTAATAATATCTTAGCATTACCGTGGTTTCTGGTGTAACTGATTCATTTTACTTTATATTATTTTTATTGTGAGTCATATTTGTTATGTATGGGATGTATTGTATTCGTATATATAATGATATCATGTCTTTAGTCATTATTTTTATCTATCAAATTAAAATTAGTCTTGAATGGATAGGATGGGGAATGAATCTCATCGTTATGTGGATACAGTAATCCGTATGCAAGCACGAGCGACAATATCAATCAATTGATATTAAAATAATATATAATTGGAAATTATATCATATATACAGAATCATTATCATGTTATTTTTATTATTTACATGAATTACACATCATTATTATTGCCATCTAAATAATAATGTATTGAATAACAATTACACAACGACATGCTGACGGTAATCCATACCTACGCACGTATAGAGACATGTCATTAAAAGGATGGATAGAATAATTAATATGGTTGTACCATATTTATAATAACATTATAATATATATAAGATACCGGATTAATTATTTTATAATGGAAATAACAAATAATGGAGAAGTGGAAGAAAAAAAAACTTGAAAGAGGGTGGTGAAATTATTACATCTTCGTCGGATTCTTCCTTTTGATTTGATCAAAAGGGATCCTTAAGCTGGATTTATAACTAAAGGAAGTCCTCGAGGATGAAGTGAGGGAAGTTGATAGGATATTTGGGCAGGGTATGGCCAATCCAAAAAGCTTTTATGGTGTGAATTAGCGAGAAGGGGGAGTTCCCTTTTATAAGAGGGGTGAGGGGAACCTTAGGAAAAGCTAGACATATTATTTTATAATAAAATCAGTTTCGGTTTCTAATGGATAAAAAAGGGATTATTTAAATTCTACGTTGGGGATGGGTCTATATCCACTCAACCAATAGGTTTTATCTAGGTTTGGGTCACTATATTAACTTTATCTTATATATTTAACTCTAAGTTATGTAGTTTGACATTTACCATGTCTCTTTTTATTTTTATATTATATGGTTAATAAACATTCTATATACTTCCAAGAGAATGCCAAGTGGTTCATTAATGATACAACTATCCTTATATAAGTCATTTGGCTAAACCCTAGATTTTTAGGAATATAATATTAATTAATAATATATTATTTATTTTGAAAACTCTTTTATGTCAATTTTGACACTATTTGGTATTATGTTTAGGCAATATTCATAACAGAATTATTAATTAGAAGAAAAATCATCTAACAAACCCTAATATATAGTATTAAACTATATAATTAGGGTAATTTATAATGAGTCTCAGATTACATTTATTTGGAAATTTATAACATCCATTATTTTAATATTTCATTAATTTGGTAATTACTACATCACCATTGTGTCAAAAATAAATTAAATTATTTAATGTCTAGAAATTATAAATAAAACACCATTATGTATGAAATCCTTTTAGATTTCTAATGAATATTTATAATCTAATTTATCTTATATATAACCCTATATTATAAATGTTTTAGTTATTAAACATTTATTTTAAAACTTTTAACACTAATTTGAATTAAATAATAATAAATGTCCTATTCTAATCCATGTGGACCAATGTGGATCATATTTTATTCCTAAGGTTTTTTTGCTCAAATTATACTTATAAAATAGAATTAGGACATGTTTTAGGGTAATAATAATATCATTTTTAACTTAAATTACTCTTTTTTACTTTAAACAATGGTAAATAAAAGAAAAAATTACTATTCATCAAAAATTATTTTTATCTGATTGAACCACCTTTTACACCTTGATATTAATAGTGTTTCTCATATTTTTGAAATTCCACTCAGAGAAGCGGTAAAATTAATTTTAAGTGAATTTGAATATTTTCCTAGAAGGTGGGTAAATGACGGTGAAAAGTTCAATAAACTTTTTATATATCTAAAATTATTATAAACTAACTACAATGAATTCCATTGAAAATATATAGGTATTATGTTTCTATTCTGACCTAAGATAAATTTTAATAAAATAAAAATTTATTTAAATAAAAAATTGGATTTAAACTATAAATCAGTCTTTTTTCAATATTTATCAAAAATTTAACATTTTAAAAAAAATACCAAAAATTCTCCCTAGGCTAATTTCTATATTCTGAATCCAAAAATGATGTCCATATTAAAATATAAAATTTATGAAATTTCCAATAGTCGGTATTACTATTCATAATGGCTAGTTTGATTGGTTGTGGTGTGTTAGAACTCGAAGATGCGTACAACACAAGCTACTGTATTATTCAAAGACAAGCGTATCGTGGAAGCGTAGGGTGTTACACTCTCCCTTGATATCCATATAGAGAAAGATTCTAGTAATTCTGATGGTGGAAAAAGAGATATTTGGTGGGGAAATATGTGGTATGTTGTGGGAACAAGGTTCATATCATACACATTCATGACACCATACTACCATTATTGAGATATTACATGTGCGGTTGGTGCCCCAAAATGTGATAAAAAGTTAGTTCTATGAGATATGGTATATGATTAGGGTCTTCCCTATTATATATGGAGGGATGAGTGAAAATGATTAATTCACATTAATAGAGAGTGGAAAAAAATTAGAAAAGTGGTTGTTTAGAACAATAATCATTATTTTTATGATATTACAACACATCTCAGGGATACATAATTTTTTGAGAGGACCATAGTGAGGTATGGTAGAACTTGTTGACTAGTGTTATTGTAGGTAAGTTTTACTTTTTGTAGTCGGTGTCATTAATATGATACTTTATCTTTTCTGCAAGATACATTATGTATGATTGAACCATACCATGATAAACATAAAATATTTAATATGCGAATAAAATGGATTAATTAGTGCATCCAAGAATAGTCTAAAACCCCATGGACTGGAAGGTTAAGGATCATGGAGACCATAAACATAATCAAATTATTTATCATGGTGTGTACATGTCCCCATAATCCTTATCCAATCATAGATATTCTATGGGATATACTCCCCTTTAAATCATGGGGATGGATGAACAAAATGAAGGGTGATTTCAAATAGAAAAATTAAAAGAGATTAATTAAAATAAAATAATATATTATGTGATAATAGTATCAATTAAAGATATAAATAATATCTCAATATATAAATCTTTTATAATTTTTTGATAAAATAAAACATGAAATATATAACATTTTCCATGTAATATATTAAATAATGTTTCACAATCATAAATAGATTATTTTCTTCCATTATGAAATTGGATACCCACAAAACCATTTATGAATAATGTTGTGAGTAAATATAAACCCCACCACAGTCACCCATTATGAGCCTAGACACGTTCTAACTGATTTGCATTATATTTCTTTGTCATCAGATATAATCCTTTACCTAAAATGTTGAAGGGATATATAGACCCCACTTGCCTTTTATACTATATTTTTTTTGAAACATAAAAAAGAATCACAACATAAAATATTCCGTAAAATGATAATGGGTTTCATGAAACGTATAAATCATCATATAAAGAACCCTTGTATGTGAAATGGGATTCATAAAAAATCCAAATATAAATCATCTAATTATCATAAATAATAAATGGAAAGAAAATAAGATTCCTAAAAAACTAAATTACTTCATGAATTAAATAACTTCATACAAACCAATTGATCTCCCAAAATAAATACATAAGAAAAAAGTAATATGGGGTGAATATTGAGACATAACACCATTTAAGGAGGATAATTATTGATTATAATGAAAATAAAATCATAAAAAAATCATTTTGAATACGTTTTTTATTCATCATTTTAAAATTCATAGTTTTCTGTCTCTTTTCAAAAATTATATATTTATGAGAAATGAAATGGTAACCTTTCATCAAAATGAAATGGTTAGAAAAATATTTTCTACCCAAGGTAAAAAATATAACTTCATTTAAAAGTAATAGTCTTGGAAAAAACTACAATTAAAATATTATATATCTCGAAGAAAGGGGTTCGAGTTACAAAGTGCAAAACCAGAACCCTTGATTTACCCAGAAGCTATTTAACAACTTTTTTCATAAATATAAAAATATTAGTTATTTATTTCATGAAATTTTTCATATTTATTTATATTTATAAATTTTTACCATTAAAAATTCTCTTCAGGTATTAGATTATTATTATATCATTTCAACATTGAGTGTCAATTATCTTCACCCTTTTGAACTTGGTTTGTAAAATTAGTGTCGAACATTCCTTCGAAAATCATTAAAAACCATTAAATGTATAGGAATTAGTTTTTAATTATTAATTATATTGTTATAATACCATTATATAGTGGACTAATAGTGTTTCAAGAAAAAATGGTGATGAACTTGTTTTGGTCTATTTACTAATATGAATGTTAACCGTTATTATGGTCACTATTATGTTATTTATAACAAAATAACAATATGGATTATTTTATACTTATATATATATAACACATATAATCATCTAGTATAAGCTAAAGCCATCAATGATTTCATTTTATAGAAGAAACATCTTGTTTACTAATAGATGTGGTAGTCTGCCGAACAGTTGATAACCTTTCCATTACCCAAAAAATGAGAGCAGTGAAGGTGGATAATAACTGATATTTTAAAAATCATAAATAAATTATATAAATCATATTTATTCATCAATACCATTCATCAATACCATCCATGAAGATTTTTGATGAAAAAAATCAAAGAGTCACTTCTTGGAGGTAGTAATATGCACACACATGATAACGACAAATATTGTTATTTTAGTATATGGGAGAGCATAATAATGGTTATACATTTATTATAATAACCTATAAAAATAATAATTATTCATAAAATTTTATTATACTATGGTAATCATTGTTTTAGAATGGAATAAATAAGAAGAGAAATTAAGAATGATGTAATGCCTATGTAGGGACCTTGATCATTTTCTTGATGAATATATTAGAATAGAGGGACCTATAATTTTTTTTGTTAACATGTGAATGAGGGAGTGTAAATGAATTAATGGAAAACTATTTTGGTATGGTTTTTAGAAATTATCTAAATAAGGGTGGAGCATTGATATGGTGGAAGTGATCCACCTTTTATAAGGGAAGAGGATGGACCATTCCATAGATATTAATGTTATGAAAGGGGAATAAATGGAATGAACAGAATGTTAGGTGAGTTAGGTTAGGGAAGGTTAGTGAAAATTTTAGGTATGAAATTACAGAAAAAAATTTATTTCTATCATTTATAAATTTCATTTAAATTTTCGGAAAATTTGATTTGTCTTAAATTATTCAATTAAACATATATTAATCTTAATTAAATATTAATCTAGAATATTATTTTTATATTAAAATATAATAAGAAACCTATTAAAAAATTGTGACATGATTATTCAATATTTGGCACTATTTAACACAAATTGTATTATAAATATAAGGAATGCTGATTTTAAATTAATCAAGAAAAATTATTTTTATTTAAAATGGGGTTTTGAATGTTTATGATTATGGATGCGGTTATTTTTCATGGTTACTGATTATCAATATATTAATTAATTTATTATTGAAAATTGATATTTTTTTTATTGAAAAGAAATATAATAACTAATTTCACCATGAATCTATTCAATTTAACTAAAATAATTGAAAATAGTATTTAAATCCCAATAAAATGTCTCTTAAGATATAAAATATTAATCATAGCTATTATAACATCAAAATAATGTTTTATAATTCATAATTACGCCTATTAAAATATTTTTTATCAATTTAATAAATTTAAAACAATTTATCCCTTCAACATATAATAGTAATGTGATAAAATTATTCATTTTTTTAAAATAACTTTTTTCACATGAAGACTAAAAATAATTACTTTTAGATAATTCTTAAAATTCATCTTCTAAAATAGGATAATGATATATCCAAATAAAATATCAATTTTCTCAAATAAACATCATAAAATTGATAAAATTATCTTTTAAATAAAATAAAAAATTATCATTGAAAAATATTATTTATTGGGAATCATTTTTTATCAAATAAATATTATTATAAAAATAGTTATAATAATAATTAAATTGGTTTTGAAAGAATATTCATTTTTTGAAATAAATTTTGTTTAAAAAACATAATTTATTATTTTCTTAGTTATACTAATTGTGTTGGATAATTAAAGATATTTTTTTGGTTTTGAACTTATATATTTAGAAATATCTTAATTTGGTTCCCGTTATTTATGCATGGTAATTCTACATCTATGTTATGATGTTCAATTTTGATTGGTTTCTATTATTTTCTGTTGAGAAACTGATATAACTCATTATTTATTTAAGGAGAAGAATTCATGATGTTACATTCTACCAACCTAAAATAAATACATCCTTGAAATATCATTACAAGGTAGAAAATAATTGAGAATAATTATCTGTAACCACTTACCCATGTCCCCATATTACCACCTCAACAATATTATTTATCTATAAATATATGAATATACAAGTGGTCATGTTCCATGTCAAATTATCTCGGCAATCCAGGATCACCATTGGATATTCGTTATAGAAGATATCTTTTTCTAGTTTCACATATTTAGTGTAGAGTAAATGTGAGGAATATGTTATTTAATTCCAAAAAATGATACATGGGAGACATTATTCACTTGATTGAGGAAAGAAGGTCTACCAATATATAATATAAAAGTATGACAAGGTCAATGGTATATTAAATACTGATTTATATAAGGATTAGCATTATATTTTTTCCAAATATCATTAACTTTTTTTCCAAGGAGATCATCTGGGGAATACTACACCACCAACATAAAATTCTCGATCTCTTTTATGATTTCAAACAATGATCTTTTAAATAACTTGATCTATTTTCATATCATGATTAATAATTTATTATATCACCATTTTTTTAAAAATTTCTACGCATATCATATTTTTTTCCCAATCTTCTTTCCTAACATGTTAGAGTCCCACATCTTCTTCTATAAAGTGACTCATAGGGTATAATTTGGATTATAGACTATATTTTACTATTAAATTAGAAATATATCATTGGAAAATTATGATCCTAGCATACAATGAAATGCATTGAATAATATCTCATTATATCCTATAGAGTTGGAATTACTATGTTAGATTAACAATTAGTCTTTGGGTTGGAAATCATGTTACAATTCATCTCAGTCTTCAGAACATGCGAAATAATTTTTCAAAATCTATACATAAAAATATGAACATTATCAAATGTAATAGACATGGGTACTAAATGAATCAGAAAAACCGATATAACATATATCTTAGAAATACAATCAAGTGATAAGTCATTGTTTATGGTAATAAAATTTTTGGACTTTGTAAGGAGATCAACTCAACCCATAAATCATTATTGCCTTTTGATATCATAATGAGTACTATTATGAAATATATAGGGAAATTTATACAATTTCCATAAAACAATATTTAATGGTATCATAATCTGTTTAGGATTCTTATTCTCTTCCATAAATATCTGAAATTTCAAGCATCAAGATATATACAATGCATTTTCTCTATTCATGTTTTTTGACCCAAATTTATCTCTATATCTCTATATATCTTTGTTCCTCTATGATTGATATTGATATATGATATATTTATATCATCCAAAATCACCTTCATCTTTTATATATATGACATAGATATAAGATTTCCAAATAATATAATAATTTCATTGTCAATATTGAACTTCAGAATATTATCGGCTTTCTTTTGTAGATCCCCATCATTATTCTAGTCCTCTTTGATCCTTATAATAATATAATTTTGAGATATTACATGGTAATTTTATGATTTTTCCCATTCTATTATTAATTAAAGATTAATCCTCTATATATCCATGAGTATTGGGTTGTTTAAATCCTCATCATGGAATATGTGTCATGATATTTTCTACAAAGAGACCTGAACACCATGTTTACCATTCTATGCTGGTAATGTATAGGGTAATAATAATTTTTACTATCTCTTACCATGTACATTTGATTTTTTTAACTCCTTATATTTGATGATATATTTAAAGCTATTATGATCACTGTATATATCACATTACTTGCCATAAACTGATTTCCTCAAAATTTTCAATGAAATTATCACTAATGATAATTTCAAGTAATGTGTTGTGTATTTTTAAAGATTATTTAATTATATTGAAACATAAAAATTTAACATTATATTTTTCGTTAGGATGATTTCCAAATCATTTAATGATGCATCACTATATATTAAAAACCATTCACTACTATAGGGAAACGTAAAAACATGTGTAGTTAACATCTTTTGCATAATCTCATCACCCAAAAGAAAATGAATCATTTACATTTTAACACAGTTTAGGTATTTGATATCTCTAATAAATTTCTCACAATACATTGATAATTTAAATATAACCCAAGAAATATAGAGATTATATTCACAACGGTTGCTTAGATACATTACTTAATTACATCATTATTGGATGTATCTATATATATACCCTCTATTCAAATGAAACGTCCCATGATTGAAAATTTTTATATCCATATTTCACATTTATTGTGTTTTGTAATATCGTATATCATCCCAAAGGATATTTAACAATGTCCATAATTAATCATCATGTTATTCGTTGATTTTAGAATAAATAAGGTATCATCTATAGAGAGAAACATAAATTGATCTATATAATATCTACAGTATATTTTCACAATATTCATGATTATTTAATGGGAATTGGATTATCCAAATGGAACCACTATATACTCATGGTGTCTATACATTTTTTTGAATGATGTCTTTGGAATATCATCCAGTTTTAACCTTTGATGATGATATCCATATATTATAACAATAAAGTAAATGAATTGATAAGCTATAATTTTATTTAAATGTTCACTAATATAGGTTATATTTTATTGTATATTTTCGTATATTTTTTAGATCATGATAATTTAATAAAAAATTCATTAATTCATCCTTCAATATTACAAAGGGGACTAGTGCACCACATAGTGAATAACTGGAGAGTTTAAACACATTCCAATGATTATATTGTATTTTACTCATAGATTAATTTAATTGAGTGGAATATATTCTCTAGGGACTATATGATATATGAAATTATCCACATATTATTTTAACGGAGAACTCAACCAAAAATTTTGGGGGAAAACATGGAAATTTGATCAGGAAATACAATATCGTATTACTGCACAATTGGGTTGATGTCAATATTGAATTCATTGATAACAATAAAATTTAGTAAACCCTAACTTCAGAGTATCAAAAACCATAATGGATAATTATCAACCCATTAAGGTATAATATCATCCTTTCAATGATACATGACAACTAGATGAATATTAATATGAAAGTATATTTCCCTTTCTGGGAAAGTGATATGAGATTTATTTAAAGAAAACATGTCCATACCAAAAAGTGTGTAAAATCAAACTATAGGGACAAGGACTAGGAATTATATAAGTATCTCTTTATAATGATTATTGGATAAGATTAATACACCTGAGATTCATTTAACATTCTTGTAGGTGTTTTCATGGATTTCTCGATATTCAATATTGTAGGTGGTGAGTCAAAAATTCCTTGTAAAATTATAATATTATAAAGAATGCGATTAACGAGAATCAAATAATGCATTCTTTGTTTTATAATATATATTGAGATTACCATTCCCCACTTGCTTATTTTTGTTGACATCAACATTTTTAATAAAAAATTCCCTCACTCTCTCCCTTGGTGAATGAAGATACTGATGCCTATTCACATCATTAAATGAAGTGTTGGGGAATTTATTCATACAATTCTCATAATCCTATACTTTTAATCATTTAAAGTGGTAAAATAATTATATTGGCCCTTTTTCCTCATAGTGAAATTATTTTTCCTCATTTCACTACCTAGATAGTCACAAGCTAGGTGTCCTACTTTAATAGTTGTCTAATAGTTCCTAAAACCGTTAAGAAGAATACTTATGTATTACCATAATTATTTTTCCCATATGGGTAGTTGGAATTTCATACTTACATGAGAATATACATCATGTTTTCATTGATACTTTATATTTATCATCATTTCACCAAAATTACATGGGTCCCTATTTTATTTTACAAACATAAGTGTACACCAAAAAATTTCTTCACTGCATCCAAATTCCCTTATAACTAATGTATACTGAATGATTAGTCTTAATCCTCTATGGTCTTGATAAATAATCATTTTAGGCCTAATGGTTTAATCTAGGTAATAATGTTGGATTCTCATTTTTTTCTTCATAAGATATAATAGACTCATCTTTCTTTTATCTCAATTCACGAATTAGCACAGTATCGTTCAATGAGTACTGTTAGTGAAATGCATATTGAAGAATATTCCACCAAAATCCTCCCACATCAAAAAATAAAATTCCTCTATTTTCATTATATTCTTGATGGTATACCACTATTTTTTAGAATCACATTAATGCTAATATAAATCCAAAACAACAATATCATTCTCTTAGAATTGATGTTCCCAAAAATATATTTTCTATCAATTTAATACATAGATTATACATAAATGGGTGAATAGAACCATTAAATAATTATGGATGTTTATGTTTAAATGTTTTAATATAAATATTCTTCCTTCTAGTCACATTTTTTAGATCCATGTTATTCATGTTATTATACATAACATAATAGAGTTGAGTGGGAATTAATATAATATTTTAAACTCAAATTCCAGTCTCATTTAAAAAATCCCAAAAATTTCCATTGAAACAATAATTATTGTTGTTCCTATTGATATGTATATATCTTTGATAGGGGAAATATCATTTTAAACACACTTAAACTATTAATAGAATAAAACATCAAACTATGATCATAAATAAATTACTCAAATATATTGAGTACATTATTCCTTAACAACTCCTTATGTTATAGTATAGTTAATATATATAAACCCAAGGCCCTTTATATATGGATAGTTCATATTTTTGGATGAATATTCATTACATAATACCAACACATGACTAAGGGCTGTAATAGTTTAGTGTCCTTGGAAACAGGTAATAAATTCTTTTAATTTGGTGAACGATGTTCAAATTACCATGAAATGGTATTCCCCTTTAGTAATCTGACATAAAACCATTACTAATAACTTGGGGAATGGAACATCCGAAAGGGTGATCTCACATGTAGAGTAAGGGTTCACAATAGGGATATGTATGCATAACATGAACATAAGAGAAAGTGATCATGGGCATAGCATTTGAATACCATACCCTCCATAAAAAAGATCAAAATAATGAATCATAGAATAAATATTTGTAGTTAATAAGACACGAATCACAATATAATCGTTGAAAATTATTCATGAGATAATAACATAGAAATACACGATGAAATTTGTGCCACACACATAACAATAGAAAATAATTTCATATTAGTCAAGGATCATTACAAATACCATTATAGTATATATTCCCTTTTATGGAACAAGGAATACTCACCATTCTTCCCATGTGTTATTAAACCATCTTTGCATCCCATTCAAGACATATATTAATGATCCTAGACCATAAATCATTACAAAAATTTATTACAAAACTGAGATTATACTTTTTCAAGTACTATATTAATAATGTGAGTTTTCTTCCCATTCTAATCTATTATACCTCCTAAAATAAAAATAATTTACCAGTTATTTGTAGGGGTATATAGGACCCACCACTCACATAATGAAATCATGCATATTTATGACTCAAGATAATAACCCATTAATGATGTTGTAACCCATGAAAAGAAATGTGTATTACAAACATTTCATCATATCTTAACCTGTGGAGAAGATACAGGTTTCGTAATCATTTCATCACAATATAACCCATAAAAATAAGTGAGTTTCATAATCCTATAATACATGTAAGATAAATATGTTTCATATATAGTAGTCCATCAAAATGTAAATCATTCAATGAAAATAGAATGTTACAAATTAATCATATCGTCAATACGTTATGATTAACACCAAATTGTGTCTTCTAACATGAAAACCAATTTTTAATGAATATTTAGGAACAATCCACTATAAAATATCCCTTACAATTTGGAAAACATATTTAAAATATAAATATTTTGAAAACCATTTTCTTTCAAAATATAATCAAACAATTATAATTGAATCTTTGTAAACCATTTTTAACATTTTTTATAACATAAAAAATTTTATAAATACATTCCATTTGAAATGATGTTAAAATGACAATTGAAACATTTTAAAATATTATCTCAAAAACAATGTTTTTGAATAAAACTGTTTTTCTAACGACTGGAAAAATAAAGTCATATATTCTTAAAAACATTTTCATAGTTATCATAAGTAAAATAGTGTGAAAATATTTATAATTAATTAAACATGTAATTATTATATAAGATATAATAAATTTATTTAGTATTATTTATATATGGATCATACTATTTCATCATTGGAAGCATAATAATGAACAACCCTAATAAACGATGTGACAATATCAATAAACTCATAACACATTAATACTGTTAAATTGATATCAATATGAAATAATAACTTTAACTAAAGAATAACATATTAATAATATAATTATATTAAATATTTAAAATTTAAAAGGTGTATTATATATACCTCATAAAATAACATAGATGCATAATAATAACATATGTCTCAATGAAATATAATTGATATAAAATTCACTTATTGATTTCGAAACATCGAAATGTAACCGCCTGATAGATAGATCCCAAAATGTATGTTTAAATACATAAAAGTATATATATATGAACAATAAATTACATTTATGGGTTTTATATAATCCACAAATAATAAAAAAATGAGTGAATGAAACATGTGTCTCAAAAAAGTAAGAATGAAAGACTAAAATCTCTTTCCACTTGAGTAAATATTGATTCATGAGATAAATGAAAGAATAGAATCTATTAAAACATTTAATATCATTTGATAAATTAAAATAATTATATAACTTTTTATATGTAATTATATACTCCATAGAAAAAAATGAGTGGTAAATATGGAATAAGTCTGGTGGAAATAAAAGTGAAACTATAAGTCCTCTTATGATAATTCTTGAATTCCATTGTACTCATTCAAACATCTTGTACGGAAAATATAATTTTACCATAAATCAAATATAAAACCATATTAATAAATATACTACCATATATGATATTATAATTACATTATATTACTGTTTTATTAAGAATAATATCATTATGTATTGTTTCGGGTAATAACCTTTCAGTTTTTTGAACATGTTTTGATCGTTTACATTTCATGGTTATCTTACTTGGGTAATTATTTACTAATATAAAGAGTGATAATAATTAAATATATATAAAATATATTCACTATATGTATTTTTACAATAACCCATAATATTTAGTGATAGGAAATTAAATACACCATTCATTGATATTGTAGGTCATACATATGGATGAATGTTGCTTCAATTTAGTTATCGTATTTAATGAAGGAAATGTAAATAACATGTACATATATACTATCATTATAGTTTAATTATAATTTCATACAAATAAAACATTTCCACTATACTCGTCCATAATTCATGCCATTTAATTTGTTTAATAATCGCTTCTCCTTGAGGGGGCGGTAGTCCACACCTCCACATACTATGTCATCGTATTCCCATAAAATGGAAAGCAAGAATTTATATGTTATATAATAATTAAATAAGATTAAAAATAATGATAATATCATATTTAGAATATATAAACTATAAATATATCATTATTTTCAACATTAAAAGTTAATGGATGAACGGACTACATCAGTTGGAGAAGAAGTAGTCTTTCGTATGAACAAAAAATGATTGCACATCCCATTTGATGAAGTTGTTAGATGTTTTAGTTAAAATTCATAAATAATAAAATATAGTTATTATAATGATATATAATGAATTATATAATAATTATATTAAATTAAATAATAGTGTTCAAGTAATTAATAGACCAAATACATTTGTTGTTGAACATCACCACTTGTTCATGTAAATTCTATTGGTTTGCACCAAAAGAATTACATGGTTTCCTTTCTTCCCGAAGATAGGATTATTGGATAACAGGAGGGAAGATGAAAAGATATTTTCATTGGGTTTTCAGAGTTTGTTTTTTATATGTGTGAATAAGTGAGGTGGTTCAGATCTATTTTATAGTGGAAGAGTAGTGACATTATTTTAAATACTAATTGTAATAACTATTGGGTGGTCTCACATACATCACATCATAAAAAATATGTTCTTATATAAAATATGTTATACGGTATAAATAGTTCCATAAATTTTATTTTGACATGTTTCAATGTTATTTCCCCCTTTAGTTAATGTTTAGTAGCTTAGTAAACTCTTTTTCCTCTCCGTCGATGTAATTAATTGAAGACATTAAAAAAATTTGGTCAACAAATTATGTTGAGACTACCATATATTATAAATTATGGTGACTAAAAATATAGAATCTATTTTTCCACAATCCAATCACAGATGTGAATAAATTAAATTAAAATTAACCCCATAAACAAGAACAAACAATGGGGTTTAAAATGAAAATGTTTTAAAGTTTGAACTAATTTTATATATGATATGAATATGAAAATTTATTATAATGAAATTAATTGGATTTAATGGTGTTTAATTTCTATAATTATATAATAAAACCAACTTATTACAAGATTTTGTTAAATAAATAAATTATACAAAATTTAAATTTTTAATTAAAATTATCTATGTTTCAGTATTTATCAAAAAAATAAACTTCACTGAAAAATACCCAAACATTACCCACTGTTATTTTGACATTCTGATTTCAAAAATAATGTTTATATTTTTAAATATAATTTATGGAAGATTACAAATATTGTTTTTAAATTATTTCACCGATAAAAGGAGGTAAATTTTCAATTTAAAAACATTCATCATTTTATTCATAAAATTTGAATTATTCTTATCCTATAATTATAAAATATATTGGATGAATTTATAAAAATTTCATTTAATATATAATATATAAATTTCTTTAACATTATTAATAAAATGTTTTTTTAGAAATTTATTTTTATAAATCATGTACGTGCGTAAAAAAATAATTTTTTTTTCAGAAAATGATTTTCATTGTTTTAAAATAGTTATTACGTTCATTTAAACTTAATTTGTTACCCAAAAATTCATTTTATATACATGTGTAAACCATATTTTAAATTATATTTCTATCTTAGTCATAACTACCATTCTAACAGTTATGTGATAAATATACATATAGTATATTATAATTATGTAAAAAATGCTCTTGCACGTAACAAAAGCTATAAAATGAACTCAGAATTGTGTGTAACCGAATCCAAACTTTGTTTTGTGTGTACAAACATTTAATATAAGTGTTTTTTATATTACAATATTATTTTGGTTTTCCTATGACTTAACCATATCTTGGTGTATTGTCCAATTCAATCCAACAAAAAAATTAATTTATTCCAAAAATAATAATTTATAAAAACTATGGGTCATTTATTGTGCCCTCATTAAAGTGAATTTATGAATCAACATTTTTTTTATTCAATGATTTATTTAATAATATTATGTTTTTTAATAGAAACACACATCCCAAAAATTAATTCTGAAAATTATTTAAAAAAAGATTGTTGGGAACATAATGATTACTCGAAGTAATGAAAAACTAGGTTTCTAAATATGAGACAATATGAGGGAAGGGAATACATAGAAAAGTAAGAAATAGTTAACACCGATATACTGATGGTCATTGATTCATAATAATCTCTATATAAATTTAATGAATAAAAAGACATAAACCAAATATTCTTTGAAAAAGGTCATTGATATCATAAAAATGGATGATAATAGGAAAACAATTCATTTTAATCCCATTTTCCAATAGTATGTGGTTTTTCCTAACAAGATACACATAATTGATTCGATTCCATTTAATTATCATAATCTCACCATATTGTTGTGTTATTATCAATTTTGACATCATATCTAACTTTGATAAATGATGGTGACTTTTTTATCCTTGACACACTAACAGATCATAATATCTATAGATAGATAAATAATTCATTCTGTCAATATTCATGTATTATCAAAATGAAAATAGTTATCACTTTTTTTCTAATATTCATAAAACATCATATTGTCAAGTGATGCGTTTGTCTCCAAAATCTCATGAAAATTTCCACTCAAACCATCCCATTAATGGTTAACGTTATAACTATTCTATAATACAATTCATTATTTATTACTTCAATATTCCCTTATATTATAACAAGGATATTTTAATTGTAAACAGAGATCCATTCTTATACAAATATAATATCATTAGGGATTTTATTATTCCAAAATCTATAGAGAGGGAGTGAATCCAATGAAATTCCAGTAAGGGATGAACAGTAATATTTTTATAGGGAATATTCATACAATATTAGATATGATATTTACATATAAAGATGGAATGATATGTGTTCCATAGTTATTATGGTTTACTTCATCCATTGTACTCTCATTATATTTCTATTTTCCTTTTTCCATGAGTTGTTTTTTTTAATATCATCTATATTTGAACTTGTATTGAGGCCTTGATTCGTGTAATACCTAAACTAATTACACTTGAAACACTAGAGTGTGGGAGGTGAAAATTCATTATATTTTTCTCCATTCACATTTTTACCTGACATATTTCCATCACTTAGTCAATAATTATCTTTATGACCTCCCCTTATACACATAAAACATTTATTATCGCCATTAATAAAATTCCATTTGTGATTCATACCAAAGTTTTAGGAAAAACAAAATCTCTTCTTATTTCTCTCTATGGTCATCAGAATTTCTTTAGAATTCTATATTCATTTAATTATCAAAAAAATAGATTTGTGGATTACTCAAATAACTAATTTCTCCTTGATAGAAAAATGAATAATTTATTTACATATATTGATGTCTCTAATGGTTAAATCCCTTTAGAAACTTGGTTCTATGCCACCAATGAGTCGATCGACCATAATTTTAAGTTGGATGAGAAAAACAATGAATAAAATTCAATCCATGATGATTTTTCTTTGTAGGCACTGATAGATTCATATTAATTCTTCTTAAGTTCATGGAATTCCATACCGATTTTTCTATAAAGACACTAATGAATTTAAATTTTAAAAAATGTGTTATTGAACAAATCCCAACCCATGGAATCAATTTCATCTTATTGTATCATTTTGTTACTAATATTACACCATTGATCCTACCCACCTTCTAGATGGTAGACGTACATGATTAATTCTTCAAGAACTAAATACTAGAGAAAGGGAAATATATTTTCAGTTGTAATGATCAATTTCTCAGTGACTAATGATTCATTATAACCACTGAAATAATGTGGGTGTTTCTTCATGAAGAACTCAACATACCATCATACACTCTCTTTCACAATTTTATGTTAAACATAATTCATATCTTAATAGATTTTTGTGAGTGTAGATGTGATTTTTTTTCATTCAATATCCCATAAAATTTGGTTTCTATAGAGGAAAATAAATGCATTTTATTTTTCATTCCTCATTAAAATCGTTCCTTCAGATTCCGACCCCTAACTAAAACTATAAACATAGTGTGATGAACATTAACCATATCAAATAACAATGTAATCATGGAAAATAAATAATTGGGTCACTAAATCTAGACACATTAGCATTAATATTTAACACTGTTACATTGATCTAGGTTATTCATAGTCATCATCTATTTAAATAATTAATGATTGTTCATAAAGGGTTTTTGTATTTCAAACTCATATATCTCAGGAGTTTCAAACTCTGTGTACAATAAGGTCTATTATAATAAACTAGTTTCTAATCAATTCCTTAACGATACTATGTTTTTGGGGGTAGATACCCATATCTAGATCTGTGTCATAGCCACAGAAAACTTGTAGTATATAGACAAGGATGTAATAAATTGGAAGCCACTCTATCAATAATTTTTTCAAATTCCAAGATATTTTCCAAAAACAATGACTCATCCTTAGACTCATAATTTTATTAATCCCATGAACATCATGAGAAATATTACAATGGATCATAATAATGTTTTATAATCCTATTTTTATAACAATAGACAATCCTTTTCATTGATCCCAAATATAATGTGTCAAGGATTTCCATACATGGATATTACTTCTTTATAGATGAGTATTCTATACAATATACATACATATTCCCAAGGACGATATTATTTTAGTTATTTGGAAACATGGAACACATTATTCTTATTTGTTAAATGATCATCAATATCTCTCATAATGATCCTCCTCATTAGTAGTAACACATAAAACATTTCTGCATAACATGGGGAAAGGATGAATAAGAAAGGGTGTGTCATATTCTCATTCAGTGTAAATAATATTCATAGATATGATAAAAATTGACATAATGGATGAGAACATGAATATATAACTTTAAAACCATATTATGCATATCAAAGAACACAATCTAGAATCGCGGAATAAAAATGTGTAGATTAGGAGACATGAATCATAAGATAATCATTGAAAATGAGTTATGGGAGTGTAATATTTTCATAATAAATGGAATTTTAAGCATATACATAACAATGATAATTAATTTCATATTAGTAAAGGATAACATCAAAGACTATTATAGTAAAAAAAATCATTTACTAAACTAGGCTAACTCCCCATTCTAGAACTCTTTTACAGAATCAATTTTACTTCACATTACATCTCTTTATTTCTTTTTTGTGTTAATTACGCATTTCAACCCTGTGTTATTGAATCAAGTTCACTCCTCATTAAAGTCCATTATAATGTGCTGAGTTCACTTATAATTATATTTATACAAATCCCATGAGAGATTAAAATTTTCCCATTCCTTTATAGGGGGATATAGTAAAACCCATCAAATATTGAAATCATATACATGTGTGCTACAAGATAATGAAACACTCATAATTTCATAACCCATGAAAGGAAATTCTTATCACAAAAATTTAATCATATGTTGTCATATGGAAAATAGATAGTTTAAAATACAATTCCTTCATAGTAAAACCTCGGAAAATAATAGGGTTTAAAAATCATATAACTTGTTGAAGATCAACATGTTTCATAAAAATAATACCATAAAAACATAAATCATTCTGATAAAGAATATGAACTGTACATATAAGGATTTTTTTAACATTATTGGATTTCATGTTTTATGGAAAATTATTTTTGAATACCATTTAAATTATATATTTTGAAAAATATCATCTTCGCATAAAAATACCCTTTTGAAAACATAAAACGTATTGAAAACCATTTTCGTTGAATTAGAATTCATTTTTTAACGGATTGTTTTAAAACCTATATAAACAATTTTGAAAACAAAAAAAATATTCAAAATAATTTTCCTTTAAAAAAATATTTATATATAATTTAAAATAATTGTAAAACAGTTTTAGGTAACATGGTTTTTGATTAAAAATATTTCTGAATAAAGAGATAAATAAATATAGATTTTCATAGAAACATTTTCTTTATGTTATTATGTTGAAATGAGTAGAAAATTGGAACCATTACTTGAAGATATCATAAATTACCAAATGAGATCAAAAATAAAAAAAACTATTAAGAGACATGTCCAATTATTTCATCAATGGAAACATATTTCTAATGAATCAAGATAAATGATGAGATTATAGAAACAAAAATGTACATCTTTTGAATCGCTAAATAATAATCCCGAAAAATGATTTATGTTACATTAATCTAATAATATCATGAAATTAAGTATATTCATGATAAAAATATCAAAGGGGTAGTTTATACACAAAAATAAAAAATATTGTTGAATAAAAAACATATGTCTCAATGAAAAAAATGATACCTAATTATCTTACTACTTCCATAAAATTAATACCATAAAACCTTGAAAGAGAGTGCCTCAAATGGATATTTACATCCGAAATAGTAAATTCATAAGGAAACTAAATAAAATTAATGTGTACTGTGCAAACCACATATTAGAAAGAGGTGATGAATATAGAATTCGTCTCCCAAATGTAAAAATTGATTCAAAATCCCTTAATACATGAATAACATATGAATCATGAGATCCATGAAATATTATAATAAATTGAAACAATGAATACCATTAAATAACTTATATCCACAATGTATAATTACATAGGGTATTATATAAACCACACAAAATAAATAAATGATGAATATGGCATAAGTCCCCCAGTAATAAAATTAAGACATGAAATCCCCTTACCATACGTCTTGACATTCTTTTTAATCATTAACACCTTTTTTATGGTAAATATATGTTTATTATAAATATAATAATGAACCATATTCACATATATACTAACATATATTATTTTTTATGACATTATATTATATGTTTATTGATAATCCTATGTTGATGTTGCATTTTGAGTAATGAAGGCCTGGTTTTTCCATTTTATTTTGATTGGTAATATTTTTGTCTCCTATACTTGCATGATTATTTCATATTCTCTAAAGTGATAAAAATTAAGTAAATATAATATATATTAAATATGAATGTATTTATAGTAATCAATATTATTTAATAATATAAATAAAGTATATTATTGATCAACATGGTATACTATATGTACGAATGAATTCTATTTCCTTTTCTTATCAAATTAAAACAAGTAAAAATAATATATATATATATATATTAGCATTATAGTATAATTTTAATTTCATAATTTTAAATTATTTTTATTAATCCATTCCTTATAAATTTAATGTAAACCGTGAATGAATCGCATTGTTTTGAGAAGGATATAGTCTATACATCCACAAATTTTATTATCATATTCTTATAAAATGGAATGAATAAACATATGTTATAGTCAAATATTAATAAAACATAATAAAAACTTATATATATTATTTATACTATTATATATATATAAATCAATCCTTATTCCCACCTTTAATGTTAGTAATGGAAAAATGTAGGACATCGGTTCACGAGACGGTAGTCCAACATACATATGAATGATAATTACAAGGCCCATTTGTTGGACGTGTGTGAGTTTTTATGTTTTAGAATTATCATAAAAAAATTCAGGGAATTTATGATATACAGTTTATTATATTATAATGATAATAAAATTAAATTAATGTGTTTATGAAAGTAATAAAATAAATACATTTGTTAATGAATGTTAGCAATTATTCGGGTAACTCCTCTTGGTTTGAACCAATGGACTCCATTGATTCCTTTAATAGAAAATTTTGGCTTATAATGTGAGATGATGTCTATTAAAAAGATATTTGGGTAGGGTTTGGGTGATCTATCGATCTTTATAGGTGTGATGAAGTGAGGGGAAGTGCCCTTTTATAATGGAGGAGATGTGGAATTCATGTAAATGCCAAAAAGGTAAAAAATATTGGGATTTATCACATAAATAATGAGAATAAAATAAATAAAAATGTACATAAAATATGTTATATGTTTTAAATATTTCATGAAATTTGTTTTTGACATGTTTCTAGGTCATTTTTCCCATTTAGTTAAAGTTTATTCCACCGATAAACACATTCTTCTCTTAATCAGTACAATTAATTTTAATTGTTCTCACAAATAATTTTCGTAATTAATTAATTTGAGAAAATAAAAAATTATTAATTATAATAATAATAAATATTTAATCCATTTTTCTAAATTAAAATCCTATATGTTTCAGAAATTAATTTAAAATATATCTCAGAGATGGGACGAAATAACATGTTCTTAGAGAGAAAATTTCCCAAAGTGTGAAATGTTTTATTAACCAACATCTTTGCTAAATTAATTAAAATGAACTATAACATATTTATCAATAGAAAATTGAACTAATTATACTTCAAACAAATTTAATGTTATATCTATGTATAGATAAATTAGAGAAAATTTTTGTTTTCATCACTAATTGAGTATTTTTTCTGAAATTGGAATGAATGAAACGTAACATAAAATATAAAAATTTCAGCCAAATATAATTTTGAAATTAAAAAATTTAAAATTAATTTTATTTTTTCAAAAATTATTTATTATAGTTTAAAATTTTATTTTTAAAACAAGTGTTCCATTTAAAGGTAAAAAACTCCCTTTTATAAAAAAAAAGTTTAATGCATAAAGTTGGATATAATATTATATTATTCCAATAAAATATATAATATGAATTTAAAAAAACATAGTTAAAATATAGTATATAAATTTCAATATAAAGAATCATAAAGTTTATTTTTATTTATAGATATATATAAAATTGCAAATAGTAAAATTACTTTTTTTGTAAAAAGAATTTTATTATTTTCGAAGTGTTAATACATTCATGTATAATTTATTGGTTTGCATAGAATTAAATTTATATAAATGTGTAGACCATATTTTCATAATTTATTTACTCTTATTCTAGATGGTTATTCAAATGTATAGGTAATAACTATGGTATGATTTTAATAATGTTAATATTGTATGGTATTTATGTAAAACTCGGTCTTGGGTGTAACACATACAATCCAAGGAACTTAGCATTGAGTGTAATAAGAGAAAAACCTAGTGATGCTGCTACCAAAAGCTAATCTTTTTGTTGGATATAGTTCATGAAAAATATTTTTGCTGTTTTTGAATTAAGAAAAAACAGGTGTATCATGCAATGAAATCCATCAATGAATTTTAATTTATTCGAAAAAATAACTCCTTAAAACGAGGGGTGTCACCTTATCCATGATTATTTATGTATTATAATTTCCATAACCATTATAGTTTATATAAAAATCTATTATTTTATTATTTTTTATAATTAATATGTTAATATTTCTAAGTATTTCCCCAAGAGTTTCAAACAAGTATCACAATAAGGGCTAGTTCACAGGGTACTAGAAAGATGTCAAATATGTACTCAACCATTTCATTTTAGAGTTATTATAAATAGATGAATTAGTTTTAAAACCATATACGCGTCGAATAAAAACAAAATGATTTACAACTATTAAAAACACACTCCATTATTTACCAAAACATAGGATGTTATCTTATAAATTAGATTATCCTAAGGGTTCTCACTAAATTTCTCTCATCATAGTCTACAAAATAACAAAAGTTAAATAAATTTTGGTGAATACAAGGATAAAGATAAAAAATTAATACATTTATAACATAGATTAATTATTATATCCAAAAATATATTCACAACATAAGAATATAATAGTTTAGTGTCATGGAAGCTATAAATATTATCACACTTATTTCACAAGTTGTTTTCATTAATTAATAATAAAAATGAAATCATAGAAATTCCATGGGACATAATCTTCTATGAATATTTTTGAAACGAAAAAATAAGAAGGGGTGGACTGAAACACATTGTATGGGATAAAATAAAAATTAACATATAGAATTAATCTTAAAAATGGGAAAAATTATGAATAATAAATAATATATGGTTCAAATAACATAATACAATAAGTTATAACCCTAAAAATAATAGCTAGAAATAACATCTCCCAAAATAAAACTTTTTCCCTATTGTGATAAAATAAAATATTATGAATATAATATGTCCAAAAGAACCTATAAATTAATGATAAATAAGCATAAATATGGTATTTCTTATCTTTCTGACCCTTTCTACCATCTAACTCATTCACTTATAATATTGTCTTCATTAGATATTATCTATTTAAAAATTGATTTAAGGGAGATATAGGTCTCACCCAAATCATAATCCATATATTAGGGTTTTAAATGATAATTGTAATCAAAACATAAAATAACTCATCGATGAAAAATGGGATTCATGATATTTTCAAATAATCATATAAATAAACAATGGAAAAAATGGGTTTCATGATACATATAAAGGGAAATTATTAAATTTCTAAAATGAACCCTTTAAAATAATTTATGTTACATAAAACAATGAAATAACATAATGAATTAAATTTCATGATACCATAAACATGATCATTAAAATTAAATATATAAAAAATAATAACATAGAATAAAACATGAAAACTAATTGAAATAATATTATGTCTCATCGATTACCCAGTAAATTTATATTTCATGTTTCATCCTATATTATTATTTTTATTTAATTAATTTATGTGATCATTATTATGATATCATGAAATTTAATTCATTATATTAGTTAGTTATTTCATAGAACATGTTTTATTAATGTATATTAATGTTTTAATATATTTACTGGGGTTTTTAGTCTCTTTTCTTGAAAAAAGAAATGATAAGGAACTCGTTTTGGGTTATTTATCTATATTGATGGATTACATTATAATGATCATAAATTTTTGGGTTATCAAAATAAAACATATTATTCATTTATATTACTTATTAATATCATATTTACTCAAATAATATAAAGTTATAACATCCATGTTTGGATGTTATTGAAAAGGAGACACATTTATTCAATGGGGTGGTTTCTCGTACAACATACAATTAAAATTTCCATTTATCAATGTATAAGAGGGGTAAATGTTTATTATAAGTGGTTATTTATAAAAAAAATTAATGTAAAACCCTGACCCAAGTTACTCTGAGTCAGTGCATTATTACATAACATTGGTGTGATCACAAGGAAATCAAGACTCAAAAGACTGATTAGTTTAGTATTATTAGAAACGAGATTCATGCATAAGTTTAACTTTAAAAAATGAAAAGAAAAACAATACTAAATTATTCCATTAGAAACATCCAAGCCTCCTAGATTATGGATGAACATCACTCATAAGTAACTTCTTCATATTCTGGGAAAATGAAACATATGAAATGGGTGATCTCAAACGCTCAGTATGGGTAAGTAATTTAGCAGAAGATAACATAAATATTAAGCATGGTGAATAATTGAAAACACATGCCTTTACCATTAATAAATATGAACACATTAATGGAAGTAATATGAGATGATCAAATAATTCCATAATAAAATAGAATCATGGGTACTCTCCTAGTCGAATGAGCACATGAACCATAAATATTATTTTCATAATGAGGGAATTCATAATGCTGGAAATTCTGAAACATTTTTTCAAAGCCTTGTCCAAGACGTCTTAAAATGATTAAGGCATCGGTAAAAACCATATATCAAAATGAGAAAGACCTCAGACAATTAAACATCTAGTTTTCTCATAAGACCTACTGATCCAACGAGAAGCTACTACATGCTCCACCCGTCACTTACAAAGTCAAATACATTCCTCATTTGAGAAGGTTGAAATATAACATAAATATTCCTTTTAAAACATGCATACATAATTTCAATAGATTAACCATAGACCCTGAATGGTATAAAAATAACACATCCATAATAAAAAATATCACAAAACCTTCAATTCAATATGAATGATTTCAACCATAATAAATAGACTTTAAACAAGTATAAAATCTATCAAAGAATGTTGACATAGATGAAATCAAAACTATTTAAGAGAAAAATATCATTCTTATTTCTTAAATAATTTAAAATTTCATATTTATAAAATAAAATACTTATTTTGAAAATATTTTGAAAATATTTTAAGGTAATATTTGATGATGTTATAATGGCAGAGAATAACCACACCTGCCGTATAAGTTCAAAAACAATCTTACCTTAATTTTGTCAAAAAGGACATAAAGTACCTTGTTTGGAAAATGATGGAAATATTCCGTTTAAAAACATATAATGTTAGATAAGGGTATGAATAACATTAAACCAATATCTATTAAATAGTAAAAATGTCTTGAAATACATTTTTAAGAAAGATGGAGGTGGTTGGTAAAGAGGTCCCAGTTGATACTTATGTAAAAACAACCTTATATAATGAAGAGATTTTAGAATTAACCCTTACATTGTACATTTCCTTGGTTGAGGTTAGGTTAACGTACATTATAATGGTTAAATAATTTTTATTAAATTAATAAAGAACTAAATAAATTAATATGATATCATATATGATCTTCTAATATTTCTTTGTTAATAATATTTTAGTATTATCATCGTTTCGGATGCTAACTGATTCATTTTCCTATATATGATATGTTACGTAAGTAATGATTATTATGTATAAGATGTATATTATTCATATTCAGAATAATATTAGGTCTTTATAAATTATTTTTATTCATCAAATAAAAATTAGTCTAGAATGGATACGATGGGGAATTAATCTCATTGTGTTCGTGGAGATGGTAATATGTGCGTATGCACGAGTGACAATATCATTCTTTTGATACTAAAATAGTTCATAAATGGATGTAATGTCATATATAAAAAATCATTATGATTTTATATTAATTATTTTCATCCTTTATCCTCATTATTATACCCATCCAAATGATGATGTCTTTGAATAGCAAACTACACCACAACGTGGAGATGGTAATCTGCACTTACACATGTATGGAGACTATGTCCATTATAGGATGGATAGAATAATTAATATAGTTGTAAAAATTTTAAAATAACATCAAAGTATATATAATAGACTGGATTAATTATTTTATTATGGAAACAACAATAGAAAGAGGATGTGGAGGAAGAAATGAACTTGAAAGATGTGATGAAATATTTACTTGTTCTTCGTTTTCTTTCTTTTGATTTGATCAAAAGGGATCCATAGGTTGGCATTCTGACGAATTTAAAGCCTCTAGGATGAAGGTAGGAATGTTGGGAGGATATTTGGGAAGGGGTTTGTCAGGCGAAATGGATTTGAATGTTTGAATTTGAGAGAAGGTGTAGTGCCCTTTTATAAGAGGGGTGAGGGGCACCTTAAGAAAAGATTGTAATATTATTTTATAATTAAATAAATTTCTTTTTCTAATTGTTCCAAAATTATTTATTTCAAGGATAAGGTGGTAATGCGTCGAAAACCACTCAACCAATATGTTTTAGATAGGTTTGGGTCATAATAATAACTTTATATTTTACATTTAACTCTTAGTTAAATAATTTGATATATACCACGTCTCATTGTATTTTTATATTATATTGTTAATAAACTTACTATAAACTTACAAGAGAACCCCAAGGGGTTCATTATTAATATATAAAAAAAATTATCTACGTCATTTGACCGATCTATATATTTTTATAAAAATTATATCAAATTATAATACAATAATTTTTTAAGAACTCTTTTATGTCAATTATGCGACTATTTTCGATTTTGTAATTTCTAAAATCATAAAAGCATTATTACATCGAAAAAATTTATTTAATCAACCCTAACATGTTAAATTAACCTATAAAATTAGTAGAATTCATAAAAAGTCTCAATTTACATTTTTTATTTATAATATCAATTATTTAAATATTTTATTAACAAGGTAATTATTGAATCATCATTGTGTCATAAATAAATTTAATTATTTAATATCGAAAAATAATAAATAAAATACCATTATTTAGGAAGTATTTTTAGATTTCTATTTGATATTTATAGTTGAATTTATATTATGTATAACCCTTTATTAAAAATTGTTTAGTTATTAAACATAGATTTTAACTCTTTTAACTCTTCTTTAAATCAAATAATAATAAATTTCGTAATATAACCCAAGTGGAAAAAAGAGGTTTATGTTTTATTCCTAATGTTTTTTGTTGAATTATTCTTATCAAATAGAATTACAACATTTGTTAGGGTAATAAAAATTTCATTTTTACCCTTAATTGCACATATTTAATTTTAACTGTGGTAAATAAAAGTAAAATGTTATTATTCACAAAAAAATTATTTCTATCTTATGGAACCACATTTTACTTACTGATGTCAATCATGCCACTCAGATTTTATAAATTAAACTTACATAAGCTGTAAAATTATGTTTTATACAAATGTGGAAATTCTCCTAGGAGTTGGGTAAAACATGGTAAAAAGTTCAATAAAATTTTATATATCTAAGCCTATTATAAAAAGACTCCAATGAATTAAATTGACCTTATATATGTATTATTTATCTATTTTGTTATAAAATACATTTAAATATAATAAATAATTATATATATAAGTTCGGTTTTAAACAAAAACATATTGTTTTCACTATTCATCAAAAATTGAATGAATTCTGAAAAATACCAAAATTCACCCTAAGATAATTTCGATATTATGAATCAAATAATTTAGTCCCATTCAAAAGATAAAATTTATAAAATTTTAAAAAGTGGGTATTACTATCCATAAAGACTTGTTTGATTGGGCTTGGTATGTTAGAATATCGAAGTTGCCTACAATGCAAGCTATTGCATTATTCAAATGGAAACATACCATAGAAGATTGGGGTGTTACATTCTCCCCTCCTTAAAATAATTTCATCGTCAAAATTTTTAGAATATCACCGCATAAAAGGATTCGAGTGAATCTTCATCATATGTTCCTCACGTTCCAACATTATCTCTTGCATTTTATGGTTTCCCCATAGATCTTTTACCGGACCAGTCGTTCGGTTTCTCAACACATGTTCTCTTGTATCAAGAATATTGATAGGCTCTTCGCAATATGAAAGATCAGGTTCCAGTTCTAATTTCTCATAGGTGTGTACATGCATTGAGTCTGGCATGTATTTTCTCAATAGTGATACATGGACCACGTCATGAACTTTGGAGAGACATAGTGGCATTTCCAAATGGTAAGCTACAACCCCAATTCTTTCTAGAATTTATAATGGTCTGATGTACTTGGGACTCAATTTACACTTTTTACCAAATTATATAATTCCATTCCATAGAGATACCTTCAATAAAACATGATCTTCTACCTGAAATTCCATATCCTTCGTTCGGTTATCAGCATATCTCTTCTGCCTACTTTTAGATGCTTTGATGTGGGTTTGGATTACCTTCAAAATTTCCATCATTTCCTCATCAAGTTCTACAACTACATGTTTTATTTCACCAACATCATCCCAATATGTTGGTGTGCGGTATCTCTTTCCATATAATTCTTTATATGTTTCCATCTAAATACTTGAATGTAAGATATTATAATAAGAAAATTCTAGCAGAGGTAAATATTTATCCCACATACCTTGAAAGTCAAGTGAGCATGATCTGAACATGTATTCTATGGTTTGAATAGTCTATTCTGATTGTCCATCAGTTTGAGGGTGGTAGGAAGTGCTCAGACGATGTTCATTATACAGGGCTTTCTGAAGACTTTTCCAGCATCTTGATGTAAAACGTGGATCATGATCAGAAACAATCGATAGGGGTACTCCCTGATGTTTTACAACTTCATTATTATAATGTTTGGTAAATGTTCTACTGGTAAATATTTTTTATGGAATTAAAATGTATTGACATGGTAAGGTGATCTACAATGACCCATATTTCATTATTCCTTCTAGGAGTCTTTGATGACAAATTTCATGGTAATATTATCCCATTTCCACTCTGGTATGGGATGAGGTTGCATGAATCCTCACAGTTGTTTCCTTATAACTTTCACTGGTGGAAATACCATACATCTTGACACATATTCAGCAATCTCCCTCATCATGATTTCCCACCAAAAATGTTCTTTAAAAAAACTATACATCATGGTGATCCTAGGGTGTAATATGAAATTGGAGCTATGAGCATAATCAAACAATTCCCTTTTTAGATCTGATATATCATGAACGCGATGTCTCTTCCCAAATTTCAAAATCCTATCTTCATATATGAAGTTAATCAATATCCTATATTTCACAGATTTAATATTCTTTTGAAATTTCTCATCCTCAGCCTGAAAACTCTTTATCCTTTCTAGTAAAGATGGTTTGGAAACAATTTTAAAAACCATAGATGTTTAGCCTGCCAGGGTTATTCCAATATCCATCTTTACTAGATTAATGAAAATAGGATCACTTTCAACTCTCATCTTGTTTAAAACTCCATCATCATTTCTACTCAAAGAATCCACCCCATTATTTTCCATCCTTTGGTGGTAGTGTATTGTGCGATTATATTCCTTGTGTAGTTCTAGACATCACCTTATCCTCATGTAGAGTTCCTTCTGAGAGGAAATATAATTCAAACTCTTGTGATCAGTATAAATCTCACATTTTTCACCACAGAGATAGTGTCTCCAAATAGTCAAAGCAATGATGATAGCTACTAACTCAAGATCATGAGTAGGATAGTTTTTCTCATGAATTATCATCTGTCGTGATGCATGTGCAATAACTCTATCCTTCTGTATAAGGACTCAAACAAGTCCTTTTTGAGTCATCACTATAAAAAACAAACCCACCATTCCCCAATGGTGGAGTCATGATCGGGGAATTTAATAATATTATCTTTATTTCATCGGAACATTATTCATACTCTTTTTTCTAAACAAATTTAACCCCTTTACATGTGTGCTTAGTTAATGGGTTAGCCAGTATGGTGAAATTCTAGACGAAACGTCGATAATAACCTAATAAACTAATAAAACTATGTACCTTAGTTATACATGTCGGTGCTGGCCATTTGTGGATTGACTTTTTCATAAAAGGGTCATCATAAATTCCATACATAGAGAAAATATGTCCAAGAAAATAAATCTCTAGAAGCCAAAATTCACACTTTATATACTTCGCATATAATTCATATCTTCTGAGGGTTTTCAGAATGGTGCGCAAGTGATTTTCTTGATCTTCATATATTTTTTATTATAACAAGATATCATCAAAAAATACCACTACACTGTCATCATGATATTTCTTGAAAACATTGTTCATTAGATCCATGAAAACATAGGGTGCATTAGTCATCCCAAAAGGCATTACTGTAAACTTGTAATGCCCATACCTGGTTTGAAATACTGATTTTTGGAATGTCTTCCTTCATCATACACAACTGCTGATATCCAGATCGAAGGTCAATCTTTGAAAAATATTGTGCTCCATGAAGTTGGTAGAATAAATTATCAATGCGAGTTAAGGGATAATTGTTTTTGTATTATTATAGCATTGATCTCCTTGTAGTCAATGAAAAACAACATCAATCCATCTTACTTCTTAACAAAAAGAACAAAGGCTCTCCATGGAGAAACACTAGGTCGATTAAATCCCTTATTACTCAATTTCTCTATATGTTTCTTCAGTTCCACTATTTCCACAGTGGAAATCCTATAATGGGTATTCGATATGGGTCCTAAAATAGGAATTAAATCCATGGAAAACTCAATTTCTCATTCTGGGGGATTTCTATGTAAATCCTATGAAAACACATCAATATATTCTTACACAATATGTAAATCCTCTATTTTAACATTATTTTTCTCCCCCATAGTTTTTCATTCTCTTACAACCCAATAATTAAATTTAGATGAGCTATTGGGGGTGGATCTAGATAAGAATGAGGTGGTGACATTTCTTCTCTAATGATAATGCACTCGTTATCATCATCGAAAATTGTAACCTCAAAATTCTTATAATAATTTTTTTCTTCATAGTCCAATAGCCAATCAATTCTAAGGATTATATCAAATTTGATCCTGGGTATGATGGTGAGATCTACAGATAAAGAAAATTTATATGTCCTAATGGAAACTAGTTCACAAAACATTGTTGCAATGATACATCCCTTAAGAGTTTTGTCTAACAACTCCCTTGATAAATCAAATTGGAAATATATAATTTTCATTGAAAACTAGGAAGATATGAAATAATGTGATGATATAGAACCAAATAAATCATTGGATAAACTTGAGGAAACCATTTAACTACCTACCACCACATATTTCAGATCTTCAACCTCCACAGTAGCGATAGCATAATCTTGGCCTTGAACCCTCAGCCTTTTCTGAGATACGTTTCCCTAAAGCATACAACATTCATTTGCATAGAGTCCCATCTCCATGCAATTGTATCATTGAACATTGGTAGCATCTTTCTTTCTGTTATAATCACCTGCAAGGTTCCCTTTCTGTCCACATTTGTAGCATACTCCTTTTCTTCTTAGATAGGCACCACGGTGCTTCCTTCCATAATTATCATAGGGTGGAAATTAAATTCTTTCCTTCTTCCTTATTTCTTTATTTCCTTTCCCCGAGTGTTCATCAGATATCTTGTTCTCTTGCTTTTCTTTAAAGTTACAAGACATAGATAATTTCATTTCTGTCTTGATGGAACACAAGATAGTATCTTCGTACGATGATAAGGATTGTGATACCAACGCTTGATGGAGAAATGGTTTTATCCCCTCAATGAAACATTCATTCTTACTTATTGGGTTACATATATAATCGGTAGCATGACTTGTTAACCTTGTAAAGTTAGCATCATACTTTGTGATATTCTCATCCTCTTTTTTCCTCAGACTCATAAATTTCTTTTCTATAACCTCTCGAGGGTCACAAGGAATGTATTTATCTAAGAAATGTTCTCTAAACACCCTCCATTCCATACTGAACACTTCTTCATCATCCTTTGTTTTTTGAATCAATGACCACCATTGATCAGCATCTACTATGAGGTGATAAACGGCCATGATAACATTTTCCCCTTCCCTACTCCCCAAAGCGTTAAATATTTTCCATGATAAATTTATCCATTTATCAGCCACTAATGGATTAGTTCTACCATTAAATGATTGTGTGTTGTTTCTTAATGAAGAGGCCTAACATTGATCCCCCGTGTTGTGTATTAGGGTGCTCCATATGGGTAAGCGAATTATTCATAACCTGTGTGAGTTGTCCCAGTATGGTGATAAGCTAATCTGCACCAGTTGCATCACCAGCTCCACCATAATTATCTTGTGTAGGAGGGAAATTCCTATATGGATTACATGCATTGATAATGTTTTCATTCCTTCCACTATGTGCTATTTCTAAACAATGGCGTAAACTGGATTGTTTTATTAATCGAAATACATATTTCTATACTTGTAAAACACTAAACATAAATTGAACAATTTATGGATATAATACATAATCATAAAAACATTCTTTGATAAAGTATATACTCATAATGTCTTTATAATGTTTTGTAACAAAAATGAGAATTATCCTAAGCATATCGCTCGGGTATGTCATAACCAAGAGTGTCGCAAGGCCCATTGTCATGCACCAGTTCCCATTTGTTTCTAGATCAAAGTGGTGTTTTCCGGTTTTACCCCTAGGTACATCTACGCCAGAGCTGCCTCTACCTGCTCGTATCCAAACATAGATGTATTGCTTCCAAAAGTCACAAAATCTCTATAGTACTGAAATTCTAGGAAGTTCTTGTATACTAATCCCCGAAATCTATCTTAGGGTTATGTGCTCTAATCATAGTTTATCTAATTTGAACGAAACATCCTCTGATACCAACTATAACACCCCAAACCCAGTTACTAAGAGTCAGTGAATTATTACATAACATTTTCATTATCACAAGGAAATCATTTCCCTAAAGACTGATCAGTTTAATGTTATTGGAAACAAGATTCGTACATAAATTCAACACTAAAACATGAAAAGAAATACAACACTAATTTATTCCATTAGAAACATCCAAGCCTCCTAGATTATGTCTCCAAGTCACTCATAACTAACTTATTAATATCCTAGGAAAATGAAACATAAGAAAGGGGTGATCTCAAATTCTCAGTAAGGGTTAAAAATGCATCTAAAGATAACATAAATATTAAGCATGTTGAATAATTGAAAACATTTTCCTTTACCAATAATATACATGAACACTTTTATGGTAGGAATATGAGCTTAGTAAATAATTCCATAATAAAACATTATCATGGGTATTCTACTAGTCGAATGAAAACATGAATAATCAATATTATTTTCATAATGAGGTAATATATAATGACAGACATTTTGAATCATTTGTTCAAGGCCTCGGCCAAGACGACTAAAAATAATAAAGGCCTCACCCAAACCTTTTATCAAATTGGGAAAGGCCTCAGCCAATTCCATGTCTAGTTGTCCCATGAGACCTACCGATGCGTCGAGGAGCTATAGCGGGCTACAACCATCACATAGTTAGTCCAATACATTCCTCATATTAAAAGGTTGAAATATAACATAAACAATAATATTAAAACTAGCAAACTAAATGTTAATAATTTAAAAATGAACCATGAATGGTATAAAAATAACACATCCACATTCAAACATATCAAAAAACCTTTAATAAAATATGGAATATTTGTATCATAATGAATCGACTTCAAACATGTATAAAATACATCAATGGATGTGGACATAGATGAAATGAAAACTGTTTGAGAGAAATATCTCTTGATTTTTATTTAAATCATTTAAAGTTGAATAATTATAAAAGAAAACATTTATTTTGAAAATATTATTATAAACATGTATGGTATGGTTTTTCGATGTTATAATGTCGAAGAATAACCCCACCCACTGTATAAGTTAAAAGAACATTCTTACCTTAATTTTGTCGAAAATATCAAAATGTCCTTGTTTGGAAAACAATAAAAAGATTCCATTAAAAAACATATAATGTCAAATATGGGTGTAAATGACTTTAACCCATTGTATATTAAATAGTAAAAATGTTATAAAATACATTTTTAAGAAACATAGATGTGGATGATAAAGAGGTCACATTAGATACTTACGTAAAAACAACCTTGAATAATGAAATGATTGAAGAATTAACCCTAACATGTACTTATCCTAAGTCAATGGTAGGTTAAAATCATGTATAATGGTGAAATAATTGTTATTAATTTATACATTAACTATATACTTTAATATGATATCATATTTGATATTCTAATATTTCATTCTTAATAATATTTTTATATTATCATCATTTTGGGTGTTAATTGATTTGTTTTCCTTTTTACGATTTGCTATGTAAGTAATTTTTGTTATGAATAGGATATATCTTATTCATATTAAAAATGATAATAAGTCTTTATACATTATTTTTGATCATAAAATAAAAAATTTTCATGAATGGATACAATGGAGAATGAATCTCCTCACATTCGTGAAGACGGTAATCCGTACGTACGCACAGGCGATAATATCATTCTTTTGATATTAAAATTGAATATAATTGGATGGAATATCTTATATACAGAATCATTATAATGTTATATTTATTATTTTCTCAATTATACTCATTATTATAGCCATCCAAATAATGAAGTGTTCGAATAACAAACTACACCAGGACGTCGAGATGGTAATCTGTACGTACGCATGTATGGTGACTTTTTCATTTATAGGATAGATAGAATAATAAATATGGTTGTAACATTTTTATAATAATGTCAAATTTTATAGAATATACTGGATTCATTATTTTATAATAGAAAAAACAAAGATTGTGGAAGTGGTAGAAGAAATGAACTTGAAAGAGGTGATGAAATATTTACCTCTTCTTCCAGTTATTTATTTTGATTTGATAAAAATGGATGATTAAAATGGGTTTATGACTAATAGAAGGCCTATAGGATGTAGATGGTATATCTGGGAGGAAATTTGGTTAGGGTTTGGCCGTGAAAAATGGCTTTGATGGTGTGAATTTGGGAGAAGGTGAAGTGCCCTTTTATAAGAGGGGTGAGGGGCACCTTAGGAAATGATGGAAATATTAATTTATAATAAGACCATTTTCTATTACTAATGTCTAAAAAATGATTTATTTTGAGGATAATGTGGTTATAGGTCAAAAAACACTCAACAAATATGTTTTAGATAGGTTTTGGTAACTATATTAACATTATCTTTTAGATTTAACTCTTAGTTAAATAGTTTGACATTAACCATGTATCTTTGTATTTTCATATTATATGGTTAATTAACTTACTATAAACATAAAAGAGAACCCAAAGTGGTTCCTTATTATTATATATGACCTTGTCTAATTCATTTGTCCGAACCTTATATTTTTTGTAATATTATATCAATTAATAAGATAATATTTCTTTTTAAAAACACTTTTATGTCAATTTTGATACCATTTGGTATTTTGTTATTTATAAATTCATAATAGAATTATTAATTCTAATAGAATACATTTAGTCGACCATAACATGTTATATTAACATAGAAATATATTTAAATTCATAAAAAGTCTCAAATAAAATTTATTTGGGTATTTTTAATATCAATTATTTTAATATTTTATTAATAATGTAATTCTGACATCATCATTGTGTCATAAATAAATTTATTTATTTAAGATCTAAAAATTATAAATAAACTACCATTATGAATGAAATATTTTTCTATTTCTACTGAATATTTATAATGAAATTTATTTTATTTATAACCTTTTATTTAAAATTGTTTAGTTATTAATCATTGATTTTTACTCTTTTAACTCTTCTTTTAAAAAAATATTAATAAATGTCATAATCTAAACAAAGGGGAACAAAGAGGATAATATTTTATTCATAATGTTGTTTTCGGTTGAATTATACTTATTTATTAAAATTAGGACATGTGTTAGGGTAATAATAATATCATTTTTACCCTTAATTTCCTATTTACTTTCAACCGTTGTAAATATAAGTAAAAAGTTACTATTAAAAAAAATTATTTTCATATTATTGAACCACATTTTACTTATTTATATTAATTTTTCCTCTCATATTTTTGAAATTAAACTCACAGAAGTGATAAAATTATGTTTTGAACAAATTTGGAAATGCTCATAAGAGGTGGGGAAAGACGGTAAAAAGTTTTATCAAATTTTATATATCAAACCTCATTATAAAATGACTCTAGTGAATTACATTTAACATATATTGGTATTATGTATCTATTTTTAGCAAAAATAAATTTATATATAATAATTAATTACTTAAATAAAATGTCAATTTTAAAAAATAAAGTAGTTTTTTTCATTATTCATCAAAAATTGAATGTTTTCAGAAAAATACCAAAAGATTCCCCCTAAGCTAATTTCGATATTCCAAATCCCAAACTAAAGACAGTTTTGAAAGATAAAATTTTTAAAATTTCGAAATGTGGGTATTACTATTCAAAATAGCTAGATTGATTGGACATTGTGTGTTAAAATCTCGATGTTGCGAACAATGAAAGCTATTGTATTATTCCAAGGTACACGTACCATAGAAGCATGGGGTGGTACAATAAATACAATACAGGGATTACATTTATTCATAAATTACATCATTAATTCAAAACCTGAGGTTTGGTAATGAAAAAATAAATGGTCCACATTGTGGATGTGGTAGCTTGTGCCAAAGCAGTAACGATGATTCCTGTTTTTCATTGAAGATTGAAGAGATTAAATAATGGTTTTACAAAAATTATAGTAAAATATCAAAACAATAATAATTATGAGTTTACTATTATTATATAGTTATTTCTGAAAAATAAAATAGAGTAAGAAAAAACATTAAAAATACATGATACCTATAACAAGATTGTTAGCATCCCCTTGTATAAAACATTATATATGATATTCTTAAGAGAATTTTTGGTGACCATGTTAATTAGGTATTGAAAATGATATCAAAACAAGATATGTGGTTATGTTTTCAAAAAAACGTTTAAATATTTTTGTTTTATTGAAAGGATGAATGTGATCCCTCATTTTTAATCGAAGATGGACTTTTCTATGGAAAAGAATGTCTAGTAAGGGGTAAGAATGTAATAGATGAAATGTGAATTTAGTTAGGTTATGGATAATTTATTATAAATTGTATATGAATTTATATCCAAAAAATTAAAACATATATTGTTTATATTTCATGTTAATTTTGTGAAAATCAATCCAACATAGATTAGTCATGTAGACAGCTATTACTCTTAATTTAATATTAGTATTTTTAATTATTTAATTACTAAAACTATTATTATAATCATATTAACAAATTTCAACATGATAGTATTTTAATTTTGGATCTATTCTCCCATATTAATTTAATAAGTATGATAAAATAATATTTTAAATTAAAAACTTGTCTATTAATGTTTTCATACATTATATGGGGGTTTTAGTCACTATTCTAGAAAACAAAAATGAAAATGAACTCATTATGGGTTATTAACTAGTATTAATGGATTGTGTTATAATGATCATAATTTTCTGTTATTTCTAAATAAAAACATATTATTCATGTATTTTACTTACTTATATCATTTTTACTCATAAATTATAAACTCATACCATCCAATTATGGCTGTTATGGAAAATGAGACACGTTTATTCATAGAGGTGATAGCCCACACAGGAGACAATTAGAATCACTAATGCTCAGTGAATAATAGTGGTGAAGGTGGATTCTAATTTTTTATTTTTAAATAATAAATACAATATACAAATCATAATTATTAATAACTTCCTTCATTTATTCTATACACTAGGGTTGGTGATGAAA
The DNA here is from genome assembly GCA_963277665.1 of Viscum album. Classification (NCBI taxonomy): domain Eukaryota; kingdom Viridiplantae; phylum Streptophyta; class Magnoliopsida; order Santalales; family Viscaceae; genus Viscum; species Viscum album. Next base: position 1,927,295,770 of record OY728152.1, on the reverse strand, counting down.
AACCGAAAGTGCCTCTACAACAATTTGGTAGCATGCGCACAAGCTGTAACGACGATTATTGTTTTTCATTATAGATGGAAGTGATTAAATAATGTATTTAAAAATATTAAAGTAAAATATCAACAAAATAATAATTATGATTTTACTATTTTTATATAGATATTGTGGGGTAAAAAATTTAATATTAAGAAAAAACATTAAAAAATGATATGATACCAGCAAAGAGATTGTTAACATGAACTTGATTAAAGCCTTATATCTGAGATACATATGATATTTATCATTGTCCGTGTTAACTAGGAATTGTAAATTATATAAAAATAATATATTTTGTTGTCTTTTTTGAAAAACATTGAAATATTAGTGTTGTATTGAAAGGATGAATGTGATCCCTCGTTTATAATCGAAGAAGAAGGACTTTTCCATGGAAAATAATGTCAAGTAAGAGGTAAGAATTGAATAGAAGAAAAGTGAATTTATATATGTTACGGATTATTTATAATAATTTATCTATGATTTTGAAACCATCAAATTCTTACATATATAATTTATAATTCATGTTAATTTTTTTAATTTAAAACCAACATAGATTTCTCATTAAGACAGTTATTACTCTTAATTTGATATTAGTCTTTTTAATTATTTATTTTCTAAAAATATAATTAGAATCGTATTAACAAATTTCAATATGATTATTTTTTAATTTTGGATCCATTTCCCCGTGTTAATTTTATATGTATGAGAAAATATTCTTTTATATTAAAAACATGTAGCTTTTTTAATTAATTTTGTATTTTTAAACATTAATCTAATGTATAATATATTTTTTATATTTAATGATCTTCATGATTATAATTAATTTATTATAAAAAATTAAATTTATGTGTCTTTAAAAGAATTGAAAAAATTAAATTCATTATAAAAATATTTTTAAAAAATGGAAAAATAATTGTTTTTAATTTTAATAAAATATTTTAAAATCCAAAAATATTCAAAAATGATCTTATAAGTTCAATATAATATTTATGATTTCATTATTTTAACCAAAAAAATATATTTTTGATCAATGAAAATATTTTATTATATTCTTTTTCCCCAACATGAAATGATAATTTTATAAATGTCACTATTTGGAATGAACAATTTTTTTTTACTACTCACAAAAAAATAAGTTATTTTAGAAAATTTCAAAAGATTTATACATAAAATAATACAAAATATATAATTATGAAAATGATTTTACTTTTTTCAATTGGAAATCCTAAAACTGAGAAATTTAACATTATTTAAAAAGAATAAAATATCATCCAAAATTGTTTTTTATATGGAATAATTTATTTTTGAAATAATTATTAATAACCAAATTAGTTCCAATAAAAAACATATACTAAACATTGAAAAATATCAATTTTATAAAATAATTTTAATCCTGAAATTTTAATTTTTTTTGATTCAAAAATTTAATAATTGATTTTTTTATTATGTCAATTTTTTTATGTTCATATATATATATATATTTCATATTTATTTTACTTCTATTTTTACCTAATAATCATATATCTACTATATGAAGGTCTATATTTGTTTAGTTTTACGTGTTTTTTGTTGAGAAAACTATAGAACCCAAAAACATTTTTTGATATAAACTCAATAGAATTATAATGATCACACTAATTATAAAAATAATTATGACCCTATATATATATATAATTATTTTCAGGTTTCTAGAAGGGATTTTGTGATTGAGTTTGACAATACTATCTAATATTTTAGGTTATTATGGTTGTTTTCACATGATTTTGTTTTGGTAATTGTAATCATTGGATATCTTTGTATCTAATTTATAGTCATTTATATCGAATATCAAATATAGGAGAATTTTTTCCTTTATTTTATAGTATTATTTTTTGGGGGTTTATTTCTGATTTGTACCATGATATATTATATTGAGGTAAATGCCTCCAATTTTTGTGTTTTATAACCTTGAAAGTAATCTCCAACCCATGGAATACTGAGGTGAGACTCAATGTGTTAGTATTCTTTAGTATCACCCTATTATGTGTAACATTGGAATGAGAGTCATGAATATGTGTTGTCAAAATTGTTGTTTCAGATATTTGATAGTGTTTGGAGGTAGCCACTAGTGAGAATTTCAAGGTTTTGTAAGAAAACTGTGTTAAGTGAACAGATTATGTGATGAAATAATGAGTTAAATATAGGGAAACAAATTTCAGGACCCTATTTGATGTGATAAAATAATCTTACACTCTAGTAGTGTAGTTAGTATATCTAAACTACTTATAGGATAGTGACCTCGAAGACATACATTCATAATATTTTTGTGAGTTTTGTTTTGAATAGAATAGTTTTGAAAAGTAATTTGTGAATTAATAAAATGAATCTATAGTTATCTACAATAAGTTTTTATCTATTATTTTTATATATACCAATGGTTCACTACCTTTGTTTCTATGATATGGAATGATTTTGTTGGTTAGTACTATTAAATTTTAGTTGGTCGATCTCGATCTGCAAGAAGAGAATTTGAAGAATATATAAAGAAACTTTCATTATTGGTGACTTTAAAGGTATGAGGGAAAAAACACTAATATATATAAATGGTTATAACTATAGGATTAGGAGATTACATTAATCTTTCTTCAATAATTATATCACTATTGGGTTCTGGTAGCAGTTATCCAATTTAGGCGAGTAGTGCAGTTGTGGGGGATATTATGTCTCATTGGTTAAGGGGAGACTAAGGTATCATGGAACAATTTACAATTTGATTTTAGGGATGCCTTTTTATCATTTATGGTTAATGTGTTTATGATGTTTGAGTTTCACTCTATTTGGAAACAATATATAAACATTCCAGAGAGGAGGATTAAGTTCACTAATTATCTGTGATATCCCCCGGATGTCCTTCTTGGCGAGGATTCCGAAGAATGTTAATCAGAGGATTTGTTATTCCCCAGCCATTACTCTATTGTCATCATGCTCATGCTACCATTGTATTTGGGGGTTTAGAGGAAAAAATAGGTGATAGAGAGGGTGAATGAGTGGGCAAGAATTCCCATATTCAAGATTCAGTGGGGACATCCCAGGATCAAAGCATCAGATAGAGGATAATATATAATGGGCTAGTCAAGTATTCAATTGTCATAAAAATGTACACAATACTAATCATCACTTTCCCAAGGGAAGTTAATTCATTAAAATCTACTGGTAAAACTCTTTTTGTGTCCATTATCTATAGAGGTCATAATCATTACCAGTAGTAGTTCCTTCAATCCCTATATATTATATACTCATTGGGTTATCACGAATCCATCTAGCAGCTATGATAGTTACCACTAACGATGTTTCCATAGTCTGTCATTCTAAATTTTTTTAGTAACATATTAATCAACCATACGATCATCCTGGAAGAGGCTGAGTTAGTAGAGATAATCCCAAAGATATCCTTCTTCATTAATAACCCATGATGGAATGTGGATATAGATGTCATCATCAATGATTTATATTATCCATATAAGTCTAGATGTATGTGATTGAGGATCCAGAATTGTAGGGCCTAGTGGTGATTGGAGCCACATTCAGTTTATAAACAACTCTGTTATTTTCATTCATTTATTTTGAATCTTGGTTCAAAATTATTTCACCCTCCCTATTCCACACACATGGAATAGATATAGAGATGATTTCTAAACCGCATATTTATTGAGTTATTATATGTAGTTCAATATAGATTGTTTGATGTGTGTCGAGGTGGCAGAATACTGATACTAAAATATCAATAATTACAATATTTCATTATAAAGTAGATATTACCACACTATTTAATTCTAAGCTTGGATTGGTTGTATCCTATTAATTATGAGATTGAATATATCTAGTTTAGATTTTGTTTTCTAATATTGAAGGATGATGTGTGGATTTTCTAGTGAGAAACTATTTTTTGATGGATACAAGGTGAGGAACCCCCTTTTATCTTATGTCTGATCCATTTATAGTTCTAGTGAGGGACAAATGGTAGTGACACACAGAGTAATTTTAGAGTTTGTATATTTTAATCTTTATGTGGGTGGTGATATTAATCATTAATATGATTTAAATTTTTTAATAGTGTGCCATCCACTTTCAATAGCTACTTCAGTGGCTTCTTATCAGATGATACCATCAATGCTATTGGAGATAATAATCCCAATTGATGAACAGATGTAGACCATATTTATGGGGACTTCTATATCACTATAGGTAGCTTCGGTTTTTTCATGATGGAGGAAGGTAGTATGAGGATATATATTAGATACTAGAGGCCGAACCAGGTAATGTTTAGGATCAAATTACATATTCCTAGAATATAAAACTCCTTGACCAATTAAGGGGAGTCATCTGGTTTTCAATGATATATCCTTATTCAAGATATCATCAATTTATTATGAAAGAGGGATATATTCTAAAGACTATTTTAACAATACTTATATTGACAATTCAAGTTCATAGTCATGTTGTTCGATGTCCCAAACAAAAATGATGTGTTCATGGGTACCATGTACTTCATTTTAAGTGGGTCCATAGACCATTTCTTATATATTTTCATTATTGACAATCTCATATATGCATGATTGACGGGGAGAACTCATATTACTTTATGATCATCTTTTAGAAATATCAGAACCACTAATTACACAAAAAATTTTCCAAGTGAATGTTCTAGATACGACAGGTAAATTTTCTTGTGAATATGGGGTCTTGTTATGGAGTATTAGTAGATTAAGTGAATTTTAAGTCATTATTTATTGTTTAGAAATGATGAAAATTATATATATATATATATATATATGTATGTATGTATATATTTTCCTTGGTATCGTAGGTTATTATTGAAACATTCCCTTCAACTTTTCTTATATTTCATGATCATTATCGACCAAAATCGAGATTAACTCTAATTTTTTTGGACTGATCATTCTATTGAAAAATTAATCTATATAATGGAGAAGTTATCTATAACCATGGTTCATTAATTTCCTAAGGTGGGTTTTATGTTTGAGTTGGTCTAGGATTCATAATGTACAGATTTTAGATTTTTCTTGTTGTAGTTGTTGTCAATTACCTCATACAGTTCTATGAATTTATACTCCCATGAGGGTAACAATTTAAGAAATGATATAGAGGGTAATGTCTTGTTATTTCTCCTGTAACCTATGAGACGTTACCACATCTATGAATTCATTTTTTTCTTCGCTAATGACCAATGAATGGGTTTGATCATTTTTTAGTATGACCTACATCCACGAAAACATAGTAATAAGGAGATTATTAAATACTATGACATTGAGATCTCATATATACTAGGAAATGGGAATTTAATGGAAGATGTTTTGGGGATGAAAAACATATGGATTTTATTGAGAATACGAGGATTTCAAGTGGGCAATGGAGGAGTTAGTAAACTTCAATCTTGTATAAATGGAGGTTTTTTAGGATAATTATTCGAGATGATGATATATAATTATTTGTTACTGTTGGCATTGGAGTCACATGAGTGAAACATAGGGGTATAAGTGATACATGATTAGACTATTCAAGGTGATACACCTATAGGATGGTCACTGGGTGTCTGAAATAAGGTTATGTTCCACAAAAAGACATTTTAATCATGGGTGATTCATAAGGGATTCCTTTGTGAGTTTAATTATATTCCATTAGTTGGGCACCCATCATATCTACGATATGTCAATGATTGAGAAGGTAATTTTAGTGGCCATGAATTAAGCTATTAGTGGTTGAGTTCATGGAATGATTTTGTGGTTTTCTTGTAGGGAAAGTCATAAAATTATGTCCCTAGTGTTTTTTGATGCCTTTGGAATTCCATAAGTTGAATTTGGAAGACAAATGTACATATTTTATCATTGATACACCCCATAATATGGGTTAGTGCTTTGAGAATCATTTATTATGGATTATTTCATGATATGGCACATGGATGATGTGGTGAAGATTTATGGATACCTAAATAACATCATTTCAGACTGAAACCATCAATTTAATACCGGAATCTGGAGGAGATTACATTATTTCTATGAATCGAAGTCATTACCTATATCTACCTTCCACCACCATATGTATCATAATATATATAATATTATCTAGATGATAAATGATATTTTTAGGGGTGTGTCTTGGATTTTGGGGTATTATTGGACGGATACATACCTTTATTAAATGTTTCTAGTAACAATAACATCTCATCCATCGATTTCTCCCCCAATGATTTTTTATGTGATGTCTTGTCAAATCCTATTTATATTGAATTATATTTGAGATGTATTAATTCATATATCCACATGGTTCGGTACATGACTGAGAAAAGACATGTTGATCAAGAGAGGATAAATTTAGGATAGATCCTTTGGTTGGATTATATTGATCGGAAATGTAGGACATTGTATTTTGATGATGGAAACCATTGTTTCTTGAATGAGTTCACTCATAAATGTCATATGTGGTTTGGTCAAGGATGTATGCCCTTATCCACGTTTCTTAGACCCATCAAGGTGTTGCACCAAGTTAGAATGGTATCATATTGGTTGGTGTTACCACTATAGCTGGTAAAAATTCATCATGTATTCCACAAGTCCCTGCTCAACCGTTAAATTCATGATGATTAAAATATCATATAATAGTGGATTTGGATATCAAGGATGATGTGAAATCTGTGAAATGGTCAATTTTAATTCTGGATAAATAGGTTATGGTGTTTTGATGGAATATTATTCCATCCATTTGAGTTCTACTATGGAATAATGGTCTATCAGAGAGTAAATGAGAGTTTGTTTTAATGATGTGAACCCATTACCCAAAGTTTTACTTTATATAATGTTCATAATATTTTGATTTTTCATTTGGGGGTGCTATTTTTATTTCTTTATATTAAAATTGATGATAATATTGTTATATTTTTTGGTATATTTTCATCCTTTTTCATATGTATATCCTAATGAAGTGTGGATTGGTAATAGTGGTTGGTGATTTCAATTTTATGGTTTATTTTAATTCTCAAGGTTCAGAATAATTTGAGATGTAACAAATTTAATATCCTTGACCCCTCTGAAAAATTTTGTTTTTTGATTTGGGTGTTGGAATACTTGATATGGTGTTGAGGAATGGAGAGGAGGATATAAAGTTAAATTTTAAATTTCATGTGGTGATTCATGTTGTAAATCCTTGGTTTACAAATTGAAATATTTTTTGATGGGTTTCTTCACAGGCTATTTCTAAATTTTTTTCTCAGGAATGATTAAAGGTATATTTTTTTGACATTATTAATGTTCATGGTGGAGCTTTTTGGGGTTCTTTCATCAAGGGTTTCGTGGGGATAAATCATATACTCATGGTGTTAAATCCCTCTATGTTTTTATGATCTAGCTACTTTCTCATCATTATATGTGAAAAGTGTGAGGTTCAAGGAATAAATCATCCAATGATATTATGCAAGGTGTAATTTAAATGATGTATGAATGTATAATCCTCCCTATGAACAACCTGATTATCCCTTATATTATCTATAACATTAAAAAATTTCCTTGTGATATTTTGATCCCTAACAATCTCTAGTATTCGGTATTCATCATTGGATTCTAGGAATTCAATATCGATTATTCTGGGTGAGCCTTTGTTGTATTTATTTAAAAATTCATCCCTATTTATTTGGTGGTTTCATAGAAGATATAATGTTTATATTTTGGGCTTTATTAGGATATTAAATTGATGATAAAATTCTTCATTTTATACAAATTCTAGAATTCCATGTGTGGTTCTTTCCCCATTGTCCATACTCAATTTCATAGGATTTTTAGGGAGAATCAAAATCTTATTCGATAGTAGGGGATACAATTTTTATCTATTTTAGTTTCATTTTTGGATTTATCAATATTTTTTTTATTGAGTGGTACGAATTGGAATAAGATTTATAATAAATTGAAGTTATGAATTTTTCAGAGAATGATTTGGTACACAAATGGTTACTAGTTTTCTTGATATTTCTGATTTTAGTGAAAATTATAAGATCATTATAATTTTATGCCTTATAGTAACAAAAATATTTGAGACCACCCTCTATATAGATAAATATATAAATTTGTTAATTGAAAAGACTATGTTGAATACTCATGTTTTATTCACGACTAAATGTATAAGTGTTGGTTTCCTTGGATGTCTATGGCTTGATGGAATTTTTTTTGTAGTTTGGGGTCCTTGATTATTTATGTCTTGTTAGACTTGGTCGTGAGGTAGAGGTTAAATGTGGCAGGTAACTGATTCTGTTTTAGTATCAATTTAATAATAAAATCAAATACATACAAAAAGGTTCATAGGAATAAAAAATTTATTATTGAGGTTTTCAAAGAATATAAATGAATAGATCTTGGGGATTGATCATTGAATTAAAAAGTTAAAATAAAACATGTCTTTTGAACTATTTGTGATGTTTTTGGCATGGGTTCTATGAATTAGTTGCATGACATAGTGGAATGATATTCAAAAGTTCCTCGATGGTGGATGTGGTAGGTTTTTCATATATGAACCAAAGGTCTGGACTTTGTGTGAGACTACTATATGCCTATATTTTATTGGGGTTCTATAGGCACCCACCCGGGTAGTGTAACCTGACCGTTAGCCATAGTATTTGGGAGGTGATTTTCCCTAATATATATCATTTTCTGGATATGAATGGTAGAAGAAACCATCTCTCCTACTATACATTTATTATCATCTTCAGTAATGCTGGTGGTGGATGATGAGCTACGAGGTGGGGGTCATGTGTTTTTATGAGAGGGAATGTTATTGATTTCCAATATTTTCAAGATACCTTACTACACTGATTGAGATATGATATAAATTTTTGGGGTCACGGAATATGATATGTTATTGGTGTCACAAGATATTATTTCAGTTGGATTTATTATCTTGGGATATATAAGGGATTAGATCAAACCATTTTTTTCAAATCGGGATAGAGTGGAAAACTGGAGAGAAACTTGTTATGGGTCACCCTTATCCAAATTATTTTGATATTTTTATACAATAATTAGATGTATTTTTTGGGTCTGAGATACTTATTTAGGCTTTAAAGAACTTTTTTTCCAATGTTGGTACTAGTTAGTAATTATTTTTTCACTAGGGAATTAGTACGATCTATACACATTTGCATGACATACATTGGGTATAATCCTACCAAGTATAAATGTTATCATTACCCTATGTACATATAAAATAAATTTAAGATTTCCACGATAGATATGGTGATCAATTTACTTTTTAAAATATCAGAGATTAAGATATTGTGGTTGCTTCCACAATATTTTATTTTCATATTCCTCTATTATTCAAGAGTTTTAAATCAAATTTATAATAGTTTATTTGGGATATAACCTGTAAAATATTTTTGTTTCATTTATTTTATATGATTTTGTTGTTTGGTTCATTTTTCTATAGTCTCTTGATCATTTATATTAATTGAAATACCTTCCATTTTAAATTTCAATACCCCCACAGAAAGTCACCAACCCTAGGTCAAAAGGGGGAGAGACATATGGGAAAGTCATTCTTTTCAATTATTAAACAAAAGGTATATTGGTGGAGTGGTGGGGGTGTGGTTACATTATAGATTCTACCACTAGGGGTGGCATGAAATGAAGTTCAAAATCAAAACAGAAAATAGGAATCTAATTTGGGTCTCTAGGTCTTCCTTAAAAGGCCTTTGGCCAACATTCAACTTGACTATTAGACCATCTACACCTTGTTTTACTTTTATCTAATATTATAGGTCATTTGGCTGACCACTAAACATAGTGAGGAGGTATAGATATTCAACTACTAAGGTGTTTGGGTATGTTTTTATTTGTAGTTTGTAATACCCTCTACATATTTTATATTATTATAATTATTTACATAACATATAATACAAAAATGGGAAAAAATCCATTCAATGATACTATCATGTTTAAAAAAAATTAAGATCTTTATTATCTTTAGACGGTCAATATAAGTTAAAACATTTTTAATTATTATTATTGTAATATTCATATTATTATTTTAGGATACATGATATGTTCTTGAAGGGCATTTTATCTAATTTTATATTACAATTATTTCTTAAAAATAATAATTTTATAAATTATGAAAATATTATCTGACCAATAAAATTACAAAATCGAAGGTAATTAATGATCAACCATTTTCTTCTACATCATGTTAAAATGATTAACTATTTTATAGATATACATGGAAATTATTAATTTTATAATAACATTGGAAATAGTTTTAAGAATAATCATTGCGCCTATTGATATAAACTATATTCCATGGTGTATTTCTTATTATAAGGATCACATAAGTATTAGATTTAAATTTATGAAACCACTTTGGATAACAAAAGTTTTAATGAATTATAACAATATCATACATATAAATTTTGGACTATAATTAGAATCATCGCATCCACAATGTCTATTTTTTATTTTTAGAAACATTCCTTAAAAATATTATTTTAGCCTAGATTAGTCATTGTTAAAATTTAATCTTAATATTTTGAAAAACATTACTCTAAAATATTCTCTAAAATATAATTGAGACTACATATCTAATATATATAAACCCTTCACGTACAAAACTATATAGATTTCATGATAAATATATTATAATTATATTTCATTAATTCATTGTTTAATCCTTCAACAATTATAGATAATTTATGTAATTTCAATCTTATGTTTAAATTAATTAAAATATATTTGTTGCATGTTAATATATACAATCATTATTCTAATACTGAATCATAAAATAGAAGTTATTGAATTTATGTAAATATTTATCCTTTAAAATGGATATTACAATGAATGAGACTCAAAGTCATGATATTATCAAAATGAACACGTCAAAATCACCATATTATACCATGGAAATACTAAATCCCCATTCTATAACAATCTTTCTATTTTCAATGATTTCATCGAAAGTGAGCGAATCTTTTAAGAATATAAATATTCTATATTAATCTAAAAATATGGCTATTGAGGATTTCTCGATAGAAAAGTATAATTTTATTAAAGTTTTTTATTTTAAAAACTCTTTCTACTAATAAGAACCATCATCAATTTTTCCAAAAACATAAATTTGGTGTAAAAGTAAAAACTTCATTTAATAAAAAATCACAAGGTATTTTTGTCAATCTGATATTTAGTTTAGGAGGAATTTACCATTTTTCACTTATAATAGAAAAATAATATTATTTTATTATAGAAATTATAAAGACAGTCATATCAAACAGTCATTTTTAATTAACTTATAAGTGGACTTTGTACGTTGAATGAAACAAAAAAAATTAAATTTCAAGAACATCTTAATGAAATGTTGTGTCAAATCCTTTATTATAACAGGCATGTCGCAAAAATATTTTGATCTCACACACGTTCATTTCTTTTGAAAATATTATTACTGCTATGATAATCATGAAATTACCATATTTACAATATTTTATAATTCAATTGTTGAGAATCAAAACATATTTAATGATTAAGTGGAACCATTAGTATTTTATGAAATATTATTTCTCTTCAAACTATATAACACTGAATTAATTTATTTCAAAAAAACCTCAACTGAGTGGAAAAAATAAAATAAAATATATAAATGTATTAAATATTCAATGAAATATATGTATAATTCACTACATAAAAAAGTATGGTAAAATAAAAATACATTATGACATTATATAGTAGGTGAATGTTATGTAAGGGAATCTCAAACTAGTATTTTCATTCTTATTCAATGCTAATAGAAACTAATTTTAACCAAAGAATCAATCAACAAATCCATAATAATCATTTATAACTAATTTAAAAATGTAAATTGCGAGATTCACTCATTGAAAAAATTAAGTTTTTTATAGTCAATATAGAATCCTCATCCAATCACTACTCATATTGAGATCATCGGGTCATGTTTGATTACCATGATAGTAAATAATTTCATTGGTTCCACGAAGATAGATCTCACCCCTTTCTCTCAAAATATGGATATAGGATTCTGACACCCAATGTATTCAATGTTTCATACTTTACCACATTAATTTATTGGTGGTTTTAACCACATTTTTCATTGTCCTATTGTTTTCCATCCATCTATTACTCTCAAACATTGAGTAAAAAGAGAATACCATATACCATTACTATCAACTATTCTCTTGGAATTTACATTCTTCATTTTCTTCAATTCTTCTACCAAACTGTGTTATTATTCTTTGTAATTTTCAACACTCCAAATCATTGGTGGGTTTTATCACTGTATTAAGATTGGATATCATCAGTTTCATTATATTTACATTAATTCCATTATTTATTTCGAGTGACCTCTCATATTCCTCATGTTTGAGTCATAGATTTTTTACTTCTCATTGTTTCTTCTTCCTTCTTATTATGTTCTATGAATTCTCTCTTATAATAAAATTTCACCTTTAGTTGTATAAACTACCATATATTAGTAATTATATATTATTTGTATTTTAACTCAAGAGTATATTTACTTTTTTATTATCTAAAAGTAATAATTATCCTCTATACCATAGAAAATCATAATTTCTTAATTTAGATCGACAATAAAATTTCATACGGGGGGAATGGTCATCCAAGGATGATGAGTTCTTATTCTTTTCCTGTATCTCCATAATAAAATGATAGTTTTTGAATTCAATTTCTATAACCTTATTGAAATTTTATTATGAAATTGGTATATCGATATATTATGTGAATGGAAACTATTTTGGGAATTGGATTTTTTTTTTGAAAATATATTATGAAATAATAATGAGACATTCTCCTATGTTAGAAACATATTTGATGAATTTCATTGATTAAATAGTGTACGAAAAAATGTAATTAAATGAATCTTTATGATTGGGTGGATTTTTTTAATAAATTATATATAATAAATGTTTATTTAATAAAATCACTCTTAGTTCTTGAAAAATATTATTATTATACAAAAATAATCTTATGGAATTTGGAATACACTACATCTTAATAAATTTAATTTAATAATATAATATTCATGTGTTGATATTTGAATATATTCAATAACATCATAAACATGAATTTTACCTTTCCCTACTAGATCCTCTATAATAAATTTAATATGGGTCTAGTGTGGTTTCACTTAAGGTGGAATTAAGGTATCTTTTAAGTTCTTGTTTGTTCTACCTCAGATTCTATTATGAAAACATCGGGTGATTATTATTTAATTATTCATTCTTCAAAATCTTCATATTATTATCCTTTTATCCTTTATGGTTTACTTCACATATCACTCTTATATTTATAAATTATATAGCCATAATTTTATCCCTTGAAACATCATTTATGCATATAAAAGTAATGATTAATATCATATAATGTTTTTCGGAAAGACTTTCTTTGTGATAATGAACATTATAACGATAATAATAGTGTTTTTAAATAATGTCTCATGATTTTTTAAATTTTTATCCATTTTAATGACACATGGATCAATATTATTTATTTTCAATATATCCAATTCTGAAAAAGGGGGCTCAAAATCAGTTTTATATGGATAAAACCATACAGACTATTAATGAGGTTTTTTGAACATTTTTTCTAAAAGGGTTTATATTTCTCTTAAAAATATTTAAATTGTTGTTTCGATTTGGGAAAACCCAAAAAACAAGGGATTAGTTTCTATTTTTTCTACCTCATTGTTACTCCCAACCCTAGTTTTGGTTCAATAAATGAAATATTTTTCCTCAATACTATAAAAAACAAGAAGATGTTATATCGCTTAACATATCACCCTTGAATGTCTTTTCAGTTTTCTGGATCGTTCAACATTACATTAAATAGATAATAAACAAATAATTAAATAAACATTTATTCATCTTATTCTGCTGACATAGTTTTTTCATATACTATTTGAATACCCCATCTTATATTCCCTCTTTACCCTTTATATTGAGAGATATTTATTGAAAATTTATGTAATTTTTCATATTCATTATATGATGCTGATCTCATTACTCCCCCTATATATTCTATATCAATAATAGCTGTTGAATAAGGTTAAGACCAATTATAGATATTTCTAACAATAAACCATGTTTCACTACGGGGTGAAGTAACATTCATAAAAAATACCTGATGTTTTAATGTGCCTCGAATGTGGGTTATTTCTGTTATTGTGAAATATTTTTAATTCCAATATCTAGTTTCACCATTTTCATGTGTGAAACGTATTTTTCAATAAATATTTTTATGAGATCATCCCGCATAGTAATTAAAATAAAATTTAATTCATTCAACCCTATCCTTATTCTTTGTTATGAATTTGATCACTCTCAATCTTATCATAGTTTTGGATTCTATATTTTTTGATGTAATAAAAATATATATTATATTAGATAAACCTCTTCAAAGATCATAAATATTAATTCCATTAAATTACCTATTATTATATCTTAAATAGAATACTCATCTTCAATTAAAAAATGGTTATATTCAATCAACAATCTCAAAATAAACATATTAAGAATAAAATTAAAAGAAATAAATATTGAAACATAATCAATCCAAAAAAATAATTTACTACCATAAATCATGATAAATGAATAAAAGGACATAAATAAATAATATTCAAACTCAATCATTACACCTGCTCACCAAATATATGAAAAATATTGAATAATTAATCAAAATATAAATATATTATGAAACTTTTCATCCATCCTAGAACCACCATGTTACCCTGTGATGTGGGATTTGTTCTATGTAAACTTTGAATTATTCTTATAATATCACATATTTCCATTTTGATCAATCCTTCCAATATTATTAATTGAATTTTTATCTCTTATATGGGGTGAAACATGGATTTTGATATTACATTTTTCTTGATTTGGTTAAGCATTAACATATGTATATCCTATCCTAGTCCCTCTCAATGTCACCTAATGTCCATGAGTTATTGGGAATACATTCACAGACACATTCACTCATAATTGATTCAAAGTGTTTTATTTTTATGTTTCATTCTGACCTCCTCACACATCTTTATTTATTAATTGTCATGATCTAATATGTATGATGTTATTATTCTATGTGAATCTGATGTACATTTGTCATAGTTAAATACCATAGAGAATTGGTATGGGATCCATGTTAACCTTATGTAACCATTCGTTATTCTCTCTTTACATAGGGAGCTCCAAATATATCAAAGGTGTTCACAAGAAACTAAAATTCTTCAAAAATGACCAAAATATATAAAAAATCACTAAATGAATCACCACCCAACCAAACCTATTCTGTCATATATAATAATACTTGAGTAAAGAGATAAATGATTTTTTTAGCCGATTCAAAAAAAGTTCAATAAAATTTAACTCAATAAAAAAATATCTCCCAGTAATGTAGTCTACTACATTAAATTGATATTAATGAATTGAAAAAGTATTCATTAATAATATTCATACTTATGAATATTGAATGTTATCCTCCTAATATAGTAATCACAGGAAATAGTCTTATTCCATTATGTAAAGTGTTATATTAATTGAATAACAATGTTAAAAAATTTAAAAAATTAAAAAATGATTGAATGATCAAATTAACACAGTCATATAAAAACCAATATATCATTTAAAATCATAATCATTAATTCCTAAGGATCTATAATCATTCCTTCTATTTTCCAATGAATAAATATTCCCTCTCTTGGGAATTTGAATGAATTTTTGGGGTCATGTATTTCCCTATAGATCAACACATAAAATAATCTCATTTAAATTAATATCTACATGATTATATTACTCACATAAATTGTGAATAATTTTATCATGATTTAGTAAACAATATATGGAAAAATATATCACATTGAAAATCATCAAATATGGATGATCTCTATATGGTATTGAGAATATCTTCACAGTCATAATTACTCATGAGCGGGATTATATTCAACATAGAATGTATCGCTTCACTTGCTCCAACGAAGACACTCTATGTACTACCTCATATACAGATTTTTTTAGAACATTTCTTCATCCCTGACATTATCTTGTCGGGTAGTTCAATCTTCTTCGTCAGTCCCCACTCACCTTCCTCACCCTCCTGATCCATGTGTAGTTCTATCTCTATCTTATCCATGGTTAGGGGCCCATCATCCAGTAGATCTAGTTCCCTAAGTATAGTTTCCATCAAAAATGTTCTTTACAAGCTTTCTCAGTGCTCTCTCTACTTATTTCCAGTTATCTCTTTTTTAGGTCAAGGGGTATAATATTTTTAGTGATTTTTTGTTTTTTGAGATACCATTAACAAATTATAAGGAATCATCAACTTTCTTCATAGGGACACAATTATTTTAGTTTGGTGCAGACATACCACCTTTATTATTATTTGATGGCATCATTCTGATGTGCGGGGTTGGATTCTCGAGCTTAGATCTTCTTCTATAACTACAAATCATATTTTATTATGCTAGAATCCTTGTAGGGTTTGGTTCAGGCATGGTGTAATTCTACCTTAATCATCCGTGACTAGAAATTTTCTTTGTTATTTTGGTCGATGGATATTCACCAGGGCATGGATTATCTGCAGGCTCTGGTTTGGGTAAATATATTGGGGATCCTTCTTCCACTGAAAAATATTTCCCTATTGAGTCCCATTGTAGGATGGTTTGGATCATATCTAGGAATTTTTTAGCACACTCTAACCCTAGTGGAGTCCTCGATAGCTCACATTTGTGTGGACATCGATATATCCCAGCCTCTTTTGAGTCATATTCTTCATAGAGTGATGAATTATTTCAGGTGGTTCCAATACATTGTCTACCTATCAGCCCCATGAATATGTTCATATTTTCATCTCCCATGACATAATCTCTCATTGTGTAGGAAACATTGGCAGATAAATCTTTGAGAAGGTATTAAGGGCCCTCTTTCTTCTAAAGGGAAGCAGGTTTAGGAGAGAAGGGGCCTTCTTTGGTTCATTTAGGGAAAAAGAAGGAGGCCAGTGGTCAAACAGCCTTGGTGGTCTCTGATTTCCCCTCTGCATGTTGTCTCACTCAACCCTTTTTTAGTCTAGATCCAATGCCCCTTTCTTCATTGGGGTCTCATGATTGGCCTTGTTCCCATTTTTGGATTCCCATCCCCATCCTATCATGGATGTTTCATTACATCATAATGTCTTTTTAGGAGGTTTTTTAGACTGAGGAATGCATTTACTCACCTTGATATATTGGCCCCGCCGACATGACCCTGGTCCTTCACAGTTGTTTTTCTAGGATTCTTTTGAAGTTTCCCTTTCTTGTGATTAGTATGTTCAAGTGTTGTCCCAGTCCGTATCTCAGGATACATCTGGGGAATTAATTCTATTGGGGGTATATTATGACTTATCACCTAATGGATATGGCTCATTATATCCAATCCGGAGACGTATTTCATGATATAGTTCCCCTACTCCTTCTTATTCCTAGGATCAAATTGTGAGTAAGTTTCCAGATCATTATGCCTCAACTTCCTTAGCTAAATTCTAGTTTTCTTTGTTAAAAAAGGGTGAACACATGGGCATATTCCCATTATCCTTCTTCCTTCCTTATCCCATTTTTTGTGACAAAAAAACCTAGTTGAAATCCCATTCTAATTTCATGTCTTCAAAGCATTCTCAAATACCTTTGTCTAGGGCCTATGTCAGATATATTTTATCAAAATTATTATCTTCCTCATATGGAATGACCATGAAATTGGGTTGTGGGTAATGAATGATATAATTTTTAATGAATTTTACTAATTATTATATCCCTTTGGCTGTACTTCCTGTACCCAAGCTGGGTCCATCGAAAGTTAAGTAATTTTCTCACTGCTAGAGTACTCTTGGTTATCAGTATATTTTTTCCCTTAATTATCAGATAAGGAATTTCTTTTGGATACTGGAGATTTCTATTGACATGTTATATATAACTAAAATGTGCATTGGAATCAATGTTTTAGTGGGTAAATTTTTTTTATCCTGTTAATGGTTTATACAAAAATGTGATACTCAAGCAGGAACCTCCTTATTATAAGATATAAGTTCTATCCATCCATGAAACATCCCCTGAGTGTGTAGAGGTGATTTTAATATCATGAGTGGTTTGGTGGAGAAAAATATAGCTATACATTCCCTAGGAAAGAAATCCATGAGTTAATTTCAAACATAACTAGCAATGGGATCTTGGATGCAAGCTTCTTAGGTGATTTGTTTACATGGTGTAACAATCAACATGGGATAAGATGTCTTGCAGTCGTCTTGATCAGTTCCTAGAGAATGGGGCTTCCCTATCATCCTTTCTAGTCATCCAAGTCACACACATGATTCCTAGAAACATAGATCATTCTCCCATCTGCATTGTACTGAATTCATGCAATGTCAGTGAATATTTTATCCAATTTTCTCCTAACTAGGACGATAATATGAATTTCATAGGCATTATGAGGAGATATTGGAATAATTTTGAAAGAGTTAACCCATGTATTTCTCTTCATAGTATTATTAGGTGTCTAAAATATGGTCTTCAGTCATAGTCCAAGAATATCTATTCAGGGGAACAGGAGGTGTAGGTTTTCAATAGGGACATTCATCGGCTGGAAGAAAGACTCCATGTAGCTTGGGATGATGTGTTTTTCAATACTTTAGAGGAAATAAATACATTTTATTTGAGGTAATTATAAAAAAGGATTGAATTTCCAATGATAAATTCAGATTAAAATGGTTGAGTGAAGGTGATACAAATAAATGTTATTTTTGAAACCTGTATCAAATAAAAACACATATTTGTAGCCCCCAAAATTCGATTGGAATACTATAGATTCTCTAATGATAGAGATGTTTTTGGGGTTTTAGGCAGATTATTTTTTCAGGTAACTCTTTGCTTCCCAAAACCTATGGATGGTTGTGGTTATCCTAGAGGTTCATCTGGCCTCTACGAAATGATCCATGGCTTGGTTTCCTGTGTCATGAGTGATAGTATGCAGGCTATTACTCCAGAACATTATATATGATAGGTTGTTTTGTTATCAAATACGATTAGCACAACGGTACTGGATTCACATCAAGAATATTTTGATCGGAATGATTTGTGATATTTTAAAGGAGATCTTATTAAATGCAGTGCATAATTTATTTCATTGTGGAAATCATTCGTGTGTGGAATCCACTACCAAAAGTTTTCTCATTCTTAATGACAAATCCCCTCAATCACTCTTCCAATATCATATTTTAGATTATGAAATTCCAATTACAAAATCCTTTCGTTCGTCCCCAAAAAAATATGAGATCCTACCCTTCTGTGTTGGGTGGTATAAGAGAAGCATGGGTTTGTGCATGGTGGAAAAATTCAAGGACCCAGTATATTCTCTCAAGAATTGATAAGTGACGTAAAAATAAAAACAATTTGTAGGAATGTGTCCATTAAGCCTGATATGAGTAAGGATTATGACAGAGTCGAATGGAGATTCATAAATAGGGTATGGGAATGTACGGGGTTTTTCACGGGTTATTGATATTATCATTCACTATTTTATAACCTCATGGTTGTCTACTTATTCCATGGGAAAACATTGTGGTTTTTCCAAATAATCTAGAGGAATAATGTAGGGTGATCTGCTATCTCCTTCCCTATTTATCATAACTAAAGATGTTATTAGTCGTTACCTAGACCACTGCGTTTCTCTTGGAAATATTTAACCTTTATTATATAAAAACCAAGGGGAGTAATTTCTAACATTATTTTTTTCGATGACACCATGGAATTGTTCAATGGCTATAGAAGGTTGATTTAGAAAGTTAATGCAGCCCTAGAGGTTTATATTTTTAGAGTGGCTATGTTTTCAACCGATAGAATAGGAGATTCGTTGTTCCAAATGAAAACATAGATAGTAGTATGATGGATTTGGATTCTTTATTTAGTATGCAAAAAGGTTCATTCACGATGAAATATTTGGGTGCCCCTGTGTCAACAAATAATCTTCTCACAAATAACATTGACTCTGTTTTAGATAGAATCTTGCGCTGAATTCTCCAGTCAAGCAATTTTTTATTATCATTTGGAGGGAGAATCCCTCTAATAAACCCAACCCTATCCTCTATCCCCATCCATATTCAGTCAACAATGATGGTCCCAATAATTATAATCTACAACACTAAAAAACTATTATCAATTTCTTATGGGATGGTAATTTGGAAAAGAAGTCCCACTAGGCGTCATGGCCCAAAATTTCTAAACATATTACAGAATGTGGGATTAATATGAAGATTATTACGAAAATTATTAAAGGTCTCAATGCCAAGATTCCCTGAGAGGTTATATATGGAAAAAATTATAGTGAAAATACATTTTCGCACTTATGGTGATGATGGGAGTCTGTACAGAATTAAATCAACTAATGTATAGAAGATGATTTAGCCTTTAATCTACTGTATTCTGCCCTATGCTAGATGGATAGTTGGTAAGGGTGAAATCAATCATTATTTCCACAACTGGGTGGAGACCACTTTTGACTTTCCACAGTACCCCGCCCCATGTATTAGCTTCAGAGAGGACATCAATTTCCCTTCTCTCTTTTTGAAAACATTGGATGATAATGAGAGATGAATCATTGATAGTATTGATTTGAATAATGAGAATTATCGGTATTTCTTATCAGGATATTCTTATTGACCATTCAAAAGTCAATATTTAGAGTATATTCAAGTAGTTTCTAACCACTCGAACCCTTGGGGTGAGATTTAATGTTGCAAGGAGCTTCCAAAGAAACAAAGTTTCCTACTATGGTGAGTTCTAATCATTATCTTTCAGATGGATGATATCATCCAATTAAGAGGCATCAGTTTGTATTCTAAATGCTGATTTTTAGGGAACTGATAAATGAGTCCACCATCAATTCATTAATCAAAATATAGTTGGTATTTGTGGTTTGGAGGTCCTTCAGCCAATTTACCGATGACTAGGAGAAGGATTTTTCAACAAAGTCATTTCAACAAAATATATTTTGAGATGTGATCAGTCCCTCCCTAGAGAGGAAATATTGACCCCTAATTAGTATTGATGGGTGCTAGGTTATCTAGTCAAACAGTAATGACAAAACCATATTCCCTCTTTAAGGACCATCATAGGTATTGTTTTTCATACAAGGAACCTCAACCCGGACGTCAAAAAGTCTATAATAGATTGACAGAGGGTTCTTATCCTAGGGACATTTATTCCTCTCCTCCCATGTGTAATCATCAGTCCAATTATTGGGGTAATTGGGTCAAATGGAACCCCCCCTCTCATGTAACAAGATAAACACTGACGATTTATGTTTTATGGGATCCAAGAGGGGTGGTGGGGTGATTAGCGATCATAAAAAACTAGTTTTGGAAACATTCGTGTATATATTTGCGAACAATTACTATCTTCTAGTGGAGGCTCATGACATCATTATGGCCCTTATACTTTCCAATTAGTGGAGTAATTATAATAGGGAGATCTAGATTGATTCAATGACCTTCTACAATGAAATTTCAGGCAAGGGTGATATTCCATGGTCCATTGAATACTCCATTAGATGGTGAAAGTGGCATATGATAAATGACATGTCCTTCCTTTATACATGAAACGAGTGTAATGTTATTTCTAACTTTATTTCCTTTTGAGCATTATAGGAAGAGTGGTTATATATCTTTTATAGTCTTAGTTCATTTCCCCACAGAGGGAATAATCATTGTTTAGTATGATTCCCTAGGTATTTATTATTCTAGACCAGCTTAAATATATCTTTGTAGGTGTTTCAACCATTCCACTTATATAAAAATAAAAAGTCTTTGTCTGCGAAAATTCCTCATGAGTGAATATAATATTATTTTATTCCAACATGAAATAACAACCCACTAATGTATCTTAATTTAAAAATGGATGTTATATTACATATTTAATGTTATTATTCATAATAAATTTGAGATAACTTTCATCATGTAAATTTAATCATATATGTGTCTGGGGATTTAAGATAAACCTAAAAATGTGTTGGGAATTATTACATTATTATAATTAAATCATATAGATCCCATGAAATAATAATGTAAATTTTATACATTGGAAAAGGATCTACAATAACTACATATCCATGGAAATGATTTTATTCTCTTGTATCACTTTCTTTCATTGAGTAAATCAGATGTTACTGTCTATTACACTTCTGTATCCTTTGACAATTTATTTTCATTCATACAAATTTTCTAGGGTTTATGGCCATCCAGCGGCCTAAAGGCATTCAATATTTTTTTAATATAAGATAATCCCCCTTTTGAGGGTAAGGGGGAACCCATCGGCAACATCATAAAAGAAAAAAATAAGCTAAGAGGGAGGAAACAACAAGATGATTGAGACAATCAGCTCATGATAGGAAGTCTAAGGGGGCCTGAAATGATGTAGGACAATAGAATCACATTTTACCAGGTTAACTCCCTCGGTCTTGAGAGAGCTGGCATCATGAAAGTAAACAGTATCTGGACCCTGTATATCAATAGAGTCAAGATGGTCTGCGACCTGGTTCCCCTATGTCAAGGTGTGGAGCAGTCTGGTGGTATTATTGATCATTCTCCGACACTTCTGGATGATATAATTATTCACCCAAGGGGTGGTGCCAATGCCTTGAAGGGAATTATGAAGGATTGAGGAGTCAGTTTCAGCATATGATAAACAAATCCCTTTATGGTGACAAAGGAATAGACCTCAAAACAGAGCCTTGGCCTCCGCCTGTAAAGAGGACCCATGGCCAAGTAAAGAAGAAAACGCCATGATGACCGACCCCTGAGAGTTTCGAACCACCCCACCTCCCCTAAGGACCCCCATGTTGCAGGATCCGTCAGTATTCAATTTGAGGCTCGTGCTCGGTGGGGCCCAGCAGACCCATCGGCCTCTAGAGCAACTTGTAACCGGAGATGCATTCCTCAGAATTGTTTGAAGATGTTGAAGGGAAGGGGCCTCCCACCAGTTGTTTATAATCTTAACCATGTCCAGTAGAAGGTTATTTTTTCTGAAAACGATGGACTACCTATATGAATGGACCTCCCCGAACCTAGCTTTATTACGAGCCTACCATAGAACCCAGCACCCTGCGTGAAGGATCATGGGGTGGGCCCACTTCTCAGGACCCCTCTCCCCCGCGCGATGGAACCACCAGACCAAAAAAGGAATATCGTCCATTTTTGGGATATTGATAGCATTAAACTCACCACAATACTGCTAGACCATCCTTTCCCAATCACCGTCAAAGAATAGGTTTCCAATACTTTCCGCTTTGTGGTTGGAGCTGCAGGGGCACCGAGAGGACATCGAAATACCGCAGCGCTGAATGTTATCATAAGTGGGAAGAGCATTGTGGTGAATCCTCTAAGAAAGGAAGTTGTGCTTGATATAAATGACCTTAGGCCCTTGAATCTCATTCCAAGTGTCACTATGATCATTAGGAAGTAGCGCAAGGTCAAAATCATTAGAGGAGAAGAGCCCCGAGGGTGAGAGGGAGAAGATGCACATATCCAGTTCAGGGTTAAGCTCAACGAGCTTTAAAGTGTCTTGTTGTTCCTTTTTAACCATCACTTAAATAAAATATGGGTACATGCTGGCCTCCCGGAAGGTGATTGATGTGGCAGGATAGCCGGGGAACCCAAGAGTCATCCTTGCCCAGTTGTGATGCCAAAAAGGAAAGTCCCCCTGCCCAACTATCCATCTAGAGTGTGGATGAAGTGTATTGATGAGGGGGAGATGATGGAACTGAGAGGGGAAGCCTAACCCATGAAATGTAACTTGTTTCCAGGGTGAGATATGTTCATGGTAATCCCCCACAGCGATCGTAGCTCCAGAACTTCCCAGGCCAGGTGCCCATGCATCCATAACAGAGTGTCTTCAAGACTGCGAATGTTGATGCCGCCTTCCCTAGCAGGTCTTGCCACCCTGTTCCAAGAAGCCCAGTAACGCTTCCCTTCCGAGAGAGGATCCCAAATGAAGCCATCAAGTAGATTATCAATTCTTCCAACGACGGTTTTGGGGACTTTAATGGCCGAGAGCTCATGGATGGGCATAGCAAGGAGGATGTTGTTCACCAACGTTATCCAAACCCCAAATGATAAGAATCTATTCTCATTTAAAATAATAAATTACTAGATTATATATTAATAGATAAATATTTATTTCTAATAAATAAAAACATCCAAATAATTATTTATTTTTTATAATTGAATTGAAATTAAAAAAACTAATGAATTGATGATTTAGGAGAAAAATAAAAAATTATATTTTATTCAAAATATTGATAGAATTTAATGAATTTAATATAAAAATAATAACGAAGAAATGGCAGCATCAATGGTATTAATGGATAAGATACAAATAAAATTTAATTCTCACGATGATAATGGATCACATATGTGAGTTATCTTAGGGACATTGTAGGAGAATAAATTTAATTATATGTTTTATAAATGAAAATTAGTGATTTATGGAATGATGATACATAATATATTTATTTCGGAGGATGGAATAATAGTGGATATTATGAAGTTGGAATCATGGATTCCCTATAATATTCCTTAAGATGGATTTTAACTATATAGTTTTCCTAAAATTTTGGGATACTATTTTGATTTCTTTTAAGATTACACTATAGAATCATTATTGATTGTTGATCTGATAATGAAAAAAGATAAATTCATATAATCAAACTAGAGTAAATCATCCTCAATACTTTTGAAAAATTAATTTACAAAATCACATATTAGCATTCTTCCTCAGCATAGTGATTGTTTGTATTTTTTGAGACATAAGAGAGTGCATAACACCTCTAGGGGTAAATCGATGGTTCATGATGTAACGCCCTAGTTCTGGAAGCCTTCCAGAGGCTCCCAGTACCCGGTTAGTCACATGGACTCAAGTGCATTTCCTCGAAAACCAGAGGCTGCCGACTAGCAGCGAGGGACTTAGAAGTGATAGTGGGGAATATATGCCCTCATTGGCATAGTGCACAACAGAAAAGTGAAATAATAAACAATAACAGAGGCAATAAAAAAACCATACACAAGTGAACATCGGAAGACTAAATATGATAAATAGCAAAACCACACATATATATGATGAATGATACATATGTCTATGAAAGTAGCAAAACAAGTCACAATGATGGAAATAGAAACAGTACTAAAAACCATTACTAAAGAATGATAATAGCTCCTCAACATGAAAAGCCTAAGCATGGTCCCATGCTCTCCAGCTCCATAGCATGTCACGTACCTGAAGTCAAAGGGCGGTTTCCCTGGTCTATACCTGCAACAATATAGTATTTGTTTCCCAAATGCATGACCCAAACAGGGTGTGAGACTAAATCATAGTAGGAAACCACCTGAAGAAATGTTCCTAACAATCAGTGAATATATTAAAGGTAAAAGTACAGAAAACAGTAAACAGTAACATAGTGAACAATAAACAATCCACAGTTCCAAGGTCACACAACAGCTAACAAGTATCAAAGCACAACAGGTAACCCTCTAGTCATAGCTACCAAAACCCAACAAACCCCGGGGCAATACACTCATCATAACCCCAATGGCATGGTCATACAGAATTATAAAGACTCTCTGAGAAAGAAAACATAGTCAATTCCTCTTATAGTCTAGGGTAGTCTAGGACTCTCTGGGGAAGCTCGCATATTTAATTCCCTTGATAGACCCAAGGTCAAGGAATATCAATAGAAGAACACTCGGTCAATTCCCATTATAGCCCAGGTCGTTCATAGACTCTCTGAGGAATCTCACATTGTCAATCCCTCTTATAGCCTATGGTAATTAGGTGATTCAATCAAACAAAACCGAGACTCTCCGAGGAATCTCACACGATCTATCCCCGTATAGTCTAAATCAGTCAAGGACTCTATGAGGAATCTCTCACAGTCTATCCCCTTATAGCCTAATGTAATACTAGGCCCTATAAGGATGCTCACACGGTTAATCCCTATATATCATAATGTCCAATGACTCTCTGAGGAAGCTAACTCAGTCTATACCGTTTTAGTCTATAGCGCCAGGTTCTCACTACCCGAGGTAGGTAAATGAATAATACTGCTATATGGCCATGTAAACCTACATAACTACTTGGCTAACCAGTATACATCATCTCAAGAATGTCATAAAACAACACACCATCCTACAATAACAAGGAATGTAAAATAGGTAAACATCCAAATTGGCTAAACAGGACCAATGTTCATAAACAGAACGAAGCACGAGCAGCACAACCAATGTATAAAAATCAACCCAAAACACATCCAATTACCTCTTCACAGGCATACATTCATGGCATGCATACAGTGGGGGTAAAAAAATAAACACAAAATACCCCGTTCAAGTGTATTGGTGAAATTTGAATATAATATTCAAGGACATTCAACGGAAAGGAACAAACCCCCTACCTTGACATTAGAATGTCAATATACTTGAACCACGAGACTTGAATCTCCTTATAATGTCGTAGATCGTTGTGGTTCCAATGAAATCTATGATAGTTGAATCGAACAATAGACAGGTATTCTGGGTCTCGGAGAGGTATCGGTGTCGTACCGCTTCTCTAGCTTGAACAAGACACAAAAGAAGACGTTTTTGGCGATCCGACACGAGCTAGGTCCATTTAATGAAAAAAATAATGTACACGATGTGTAATTTTGGAGTACAAGACATGTACTAGCCTTTTTTATACTGCGCTTTCAGCGGCCTCCACATCACCCCAAATGATAATGTGTGTGGCCCGGACACGGCCAGCACTCGGCCTCATGTGACATCGAAGTAAACAACGTGTACTCATAAAGTACATGACGAGTACTTAAAAAATTTCCAGAAACAACACTTTTCGCAAAAA
Source organism: Viscum album (assembly GCA_963277665.1). Lineage (NCBI taxonomy): Eukaryota > Viridiplantae > Streptophyta > Magnoliopsida > Santalales > Viscaceae > Viscum > Viscum album. Next base: position 1,927,268,776 of record OY728152.1, on the reverse strand, counting down.
CTATAGACAAAGGAAAAACATTCCTGAAAAGAAGGCCGAAGTTCTTATAAACATTACCCCTTAATGAAATTCATCCTCGAATTTCCCTTGTGCGGCGTAGAATAAGAAACCCCAAACAACTCCGGCCAATGCGATCATAAATCAGCCTCTCTCTCCCAAGTCTCATCCTGTACTCGCCCGTGCTTCCATGGAACTTATACCAGAGGAACAAACTTTCCATAGAGAACCTTCATACTATGATAAAAAATCTAGATAAGATGATCCTCAAACAATGCATCTCCTTCGATCACATCACTATCAAGGTTAAAGACATGAGAAGATTCTGAAAAGTAATGTCGGATTTGAGAAACATGGAAGACATCGTGCATAGCCCGATACCTCTATGGTAACTGCAATCAATTGGCAACCAGCCCAACTCTCTCTAACACATCAAATGGACCGACGTACCTCGGTGAAAGATTAACCTATCTATGAATCCTCTTGTGTCCCAAACTCGATGCAACACGCAAGAAAACCTGATCCCCGACCTTGAACTCGAGATGTCGTCTCTACGGATCAGCATATGTCTTCTGTAGATATTGTGTCGTAGCTATCCTCTTCCAAATCAACTATATCTGCTCTGAGGTCTCCGGAACAAGGCGAGGTCCCAGCAAAGCTGCCTCTCCTTTTCCAGCCAATATAAGGGTGATCTGCATGGCCTACCGTACAGAGCCTCAAAAGGTGCCATCTGAGTATCTCTTGACAACTATTATTGCAGTCAAACTCCACAAGAGGTATATGCTTTTCCCAAGAACCTCAAATATCTAGAATGCATGCTCGAAGCATATACTCAAGCACCTGAATCATTCGCTTGAACTAGCCATCAGTTTGGGTATGATATGATATACTTAAAAGTTCATGTGTACGAAAGGCCTTCTATAGCCCCTGCCAGACCTGAGAAGTAAAATGTGCATCCTAGTCTAAAAAATTGGAGTGTGAAACTCCATGTAGATGTACAATCTCTAGGATATACAACTATCCCAGCTCATCAACACTGAAGGTCTCCTTGATCGACAAGAAGTGAGCAACCTTCATAATCCTGTCGTTGAGAACCTAAACAACATCATTCCCGCAAGGTGACCTCAGCAAACCGGTCACGAAGTCCATCGCGACATCATTCCAGTTCCACTCCGGAATGGGTAACTGCTGCAAAAGACTTTCCGGTCACTGATGCTTCTCTTTCACCAACTGACAACTAGAACACCTCATTACATAACCATCAACATCTTTCTTCATACCACGACACCAATACTAGTGGTGTAGATCACGATAAATCGTGGTGACGCCAGGATGAACTGCCCAAATTGAGGAATGTAAATCCCACATCATCTCCTCACGTATGTCTGTTGGCACCCATACGTGTCCCTGGAAATGAAAAATCTCATCCTCCCATACTGTCCATCCAGGAAGAGGGCCTTATCCTGACACACTCTCCCACAATACTTGACCTTCTGAGTCTGATAGCTACCTCATCAGTACCTAATCAATAAGAGTAGATGTAATAGATATAGAAGAGAGAAAAGTCTTCCCCTATCTGTCGTGCAACTCTAAATGAATCTCAGAGAATAGTGACATAAGCTGCCACTCAATGCTGTCATCCTGAACTACCTGTATCTGAGTCCTCCTACTGAACACATCAGCCATTGTGTTTCCCTTTAACAACGTATGGGCAAACTCAATGTCAAAATACTGAATATACTCAACCAATCTTTACTGTCATAGATTCAGATCACACTGAGTGAAGATGTACCTGATACACTTATGGTTGGTGAGAAACACAAAATGATCACCCAAAATATAATGTCTCCAACAGCGTTAGGCATGAACAACAGTTGCTAACTCCATATTGTACATCGGGTAATTCTTTTAATGTGGTCTCAACTGTCGAGACCTATATGCAACGACTCCATCTCCTTGCATCTGCATAGCTCCCAGCCCGATACCTAAAGCATCACAGTAAACATTATAGGTCTTTCTATGATCTGGATAGACTAGTATCACTGCTAACTTCAACCTCCCCTTCAGCTCTTGAAAGTCTGACTCACAAAAATCTTACCAAAGGAACTTTTCACCCATCTTGGTCAGAACCGTCAACAGTGCTGAAAAGCATGAAAAGTCTAGTATAAAGCGTCTGTAGTATCCATCAATCCCTATGAAACATTCTACATCAAATACATTCTTCAACTGCTCCTAGGAAACTACTTCACTCGCTTTCTTTTGGTCTACTGATACTCAAGACCCAGAAATAACATGACCCATGAAGTGAATCTGATCCATCTAAAAGTGGAATTTTGAGAGCTTAACATATAACAAATTCTCTCTCAGTGTACTTAGTATGATCTCAATATGTGTAGCATGGACATGGTGATTGTGATAGTACACCAAGATGTCATCCATGAAAACAACCATGAAGGAATCCATGTATGGATGGAACAATCGGTTTTTCACTACCATGAAAACTGCAGGCGCGTTCGTGAGACCGAACGATATAACCATATTCTCATATAGACCATACCTACTATAGATGGCTTTAAGGGGTATATCAGATGGTCTAATGTGAAACTGATGGAAACTAGACCTATGGTCAATTTACGAGAACACCCAGGCCCCTAGAAGTTGATCATAGAGATCATCAATCTAGGTAAAGGGATATCTATTCTTGATCGTTAACTTGTTCATCTTCGGATAATCCACCCAAAGCCTGAGGGTACCATCTGCCTTCTTCGCAATTAGGACAGGCGAAACCCATGGAGAAGTACTAGGTCGGATGAAACCCTTTTAATGCAACTCCTCCAACTGCTTCTTGAGCTCCTGCAACTCAGGTGTATCCATCATATAAGGAGGAATGGACACCGGTGCCTCTCCTGGAACAAGATCAAATGAAAAGTCTACCTCACGCTCCAGAGGAAAAAGTGAAAAGTCATCTGGAATGACATCTCTAAAATAATCCACCACTAGGGGAAAGTATAACTGTGAAGTCCCCTGGTCATCCAGATATAGACTAGCAATCTGGGATGTAACTCCTCCAAGCCCACGATGTTTGGGTCCTGCTCGACTCACCTGGACACCCCACTCACCCCAATGAATAAAAGATCCACCCTCTAGTGATATATAACTCAACCTTAGGAAATAGCAGTCGATGAATGAATGGAAGGGGAATAACCAATCCATTCTGAGAATGACATCATAACTCTTCATCTCTAGGACATAGAGGTCCCATAAGAAGTGACTCCCCTCAACCTCAAGAGGGCACTCTTTTCACTGACGTACACTGGTCGTCCTATTACCCAACGGTGTGTCAATATTCAAGGTATCGATATATGAAAAGATACAGATCCCAAGGCTCTCTAAAATAGAAAGAGATATATATCTATGCGAAGCCCCTATATCGAAAAGAACAGAATATAAAACTGAGGATACTAAGATCGTTCCTCGAACAGTGGAAGGTCCATGATCCTGCTCCTACTGGGTCTTCTCCATCACAAAATTTTGGCCTACTGCACAGTCATGTGACCCTGCGTGACCACTCTGAGCTGATTCGGTCTACTATTGCTTATAAATCATTGACTGACCACCCCAACCACGACCTCCACCTCGGCTTGAATGGTTAGAAGTACTCAAATTCCCAGACTAGTGAGAAACTGGTGGTGAGGCCCCTGAATGCAAAGTCATAGAAGAACCCTTGTCTCCAGCTACTAGAGGGAAAAACTGACAGAAATGTAGTAAATGGCTAATCCCGCGGCTAGATCGGCACTCCATCAGGTCTCTCAAGAAACGTGGCCTCGTATGCCCACTCCTACTGCACTGGTAGCAAACCATGTGGATGCCAGAAGGTGTATCCTGCCTACTCTGATCTCCTCGAGCAGACTCCCAGAGGCGCATCGTGATATCAGCAGGAGGAATACTAACTCTGGATATCAAACCGCCCTGTCTCACTGCACCAAAATCCCTTAGATTTCACGATATGATCAGTGTCTGGTTGACGATAGAGGATATCAAAGTCAACATGATGATGTTCTCCTGAGAATGAATCTTCTTCCTGAGACCGTCGTCCAACTTCCTAGCCAGGAACAACTCATCAACTCCTGAGATCGACATGAAACATTGAATATTTATGAAACGAGATAAAAAATAAATCAAAAAAATAGTACAGTGTTCTATGCTCATGAATTCCTGGGCTCGGTCGGCCCTCAAGGTCTCCAGGTTGAGTAATCGTAAAATATATGCTGAAGCTCCTCCCTTGACATAATCTGGTGTCGTCTCGCCTGAAAGATGACATCCCACCACCTCTTGGTGGATTCTCGGAGAATGCTGGACCTGAGCTTCACCCTCCTCTCTGATGGTACCTCAAGATTCTTGAAAATCATCAGTGGGGCTTTGATCCATGACTCTACAGCCTGAAGTACCCCTTCCCCTAAGAAGGTGGGAGGATGCTACTACTAGAAAACCCACGTCAAATATTCCATTGACCAGGCAGGAAGTTTCACTCCCTGTAAGTTCTACATCATCCTCAGAAAACCCTCCCTTATCTATGCATTGACACCTATAATTGGTATTACCACTGGTTCCAAGGATGGATCCCCAGGAGGATCTACAGGAAGTCCCTGATCAACCATATCGGGCATCGGATCACTGTTCTAAAACTAGCGGTCAACTAGAGGATGTTTCAATGGCACGACTCTGCATGGTCAAATGCACAACTTAGATTCAAGATTATAGAGGACTAAAAAACTGAAGGCACAAGAAGGAACATGGAATGGAATGCATTCAAGTTATGAAAAACATGACTAGACGACGTGTTTTTTCCTTACACGGAATGTTCCCCTATGTCATTCACATGGGCGTGTACACCTACCTAAATTGGTCGTGTAACACCCAAAATACACGGAATGTTGTCCTTACACACATTGTGTACTTGAATCCTCTTGCTTTACCGATTCCATCAACACGGTTAACCCACATGACTCCTCTAAGGCAAAACTACATAGCATGTTCAAGGAAGACACTGCATGTTCTGGACATGCCTTACCATCACCGTGTTGTTTGTTACACAGCCAGCTACATGGCTGACACCACATGGAATTTTCCAGAAGGACACAGCATGTATGAGAAGAGGAAACACCGACCTGTGTTGTACATGACATGACCAGGTACCCTGGCCAACTACACGGTGTGTAAAATTTAGACACGACGTGTATGTGAAAAGATAACATGACCCGTGTTGTTCATGACATGGATGTGGTACCTATTTCAGACAACATGGTGTGATAAACTAGTACACGACATGGTCCTATAAGAATTTTCACAACCCCATGTCCCTACCCACACAGTCAGTGACACGGCTATAAACTATACGACGTGTATCACTTTGTAACGCCCTAGTTTCGGAAGACACCTAGAGGTGCCCCGTACCCGGTGGGTCACATGGCCTCAAGTGCATTTCCCCGAAATCCAGAGGCTGTCGACTAGAAGCGAGGGCCTTGGGCGTGATAGTGGGTAAACTATGCCATCATTGGCATACTACACAATAGAAAAGAGAAACAATAAACAATAATGGAAGCAGTAAACAATCCACACACAAGTGAACGATGGAAGACTAAATATGATAAATAGCAGGAGCACATATATATATGATGAATGGTATATATTTCATGGAAAGCATCCAAATAAGTCACAATGCTAGAAATACAAATATTAAAAAAAGTACAAAAGAATGATAATAGGTCCTCAGCATTGCAAGCCTCATCTTGGTCTCATGATCTCCAGCTCCATAGCTTGTCAAGTACCTGAAGTCAAAGGGCGCTTGCCATTATATTTACCTACAACAATATAGTAAGTTTGGGCCCAAAATAATGACCCAAATAGGGTGTGAGACTAAATCCCAGTAGGAAACTACCCAAAGATCTATACCTAACAGTCAGTGAATTTATGATTGGTAAAAGTACAGAAAATAGTAAACAGGAACTTGCAGAATAATAAACAATCAACATTTCCAAGGTCAAGCAACAACTAACAAGCAGCAAAGCACAACATGTAACCCTCTGGTCCTACCTAGCAAAAACCAACAATCGTCTGGGCTATGCACTCAACCTAACCCATCAGGTTTGGTTATACAAAATTTTAATGACTCTCTGAGGAAGCACACATAGTCAATTCCCCTTATAGTCTAGGGTAGTCTGGAACTCTCTGAGGAAGCTCATAGTGAAAATTCCCCTTATGGCCTCAAGGTCAAGGACTCTCTGAGGAATCACGCTCGGTCAATTCCCCTTATATCTGAGGTCATTCATAGACTCTCTGTTGAAGCTCACACAATCAATCCCTCCTATAGACTTTGTTAATCAGGTGATTAAAACAAACAAAACTGAGACTCTCTGAGGAAGCTCACATGGTCTATCCCCGTCTATTCTAAAATAGTCAACGACTCTCTGAGGAATCTCTCATAGTCTATCCCCTTATAGACCAAAGTAATCCTAGGCTCTCTGAGGATTCTCACTCGGTCAATACCTATATAGCCTAAATTTCAATGACTCTCTGAGGAAGCTCACTCGGTCTATCCACTTTTAATCTATAGCGCCAGGTTCGCACAGCCCCGGGTTGGTTAATGCATAATAAGGCTATATGTCCAAGTAAACCTATATAACATCTTGGATAACTAGTCTACAACATCTCAAGCATGTCATAAAGCAACAGTCCATCCTATGATCACATGGCATGGAAAACAGGTAAACTGCCAAATAGTCTAAACAGGTTCAGTGGTTGTAAACAGAAAGAAGCATGAGCAGAGCAACCAAGGTTTTAAAATCAACCCAAAACATGTCTAATTACCTCTACATAGGAATAAAATCATGTCAAGAATACAATGGGGGTAAAAGATTAAACACACAATACCCCGTTAAAGGGTATTGGGGGAATTTGCACAAAATATTCAAGGACTTTCAATGGAAAGGATCAAACCACCTACCTTGATGTTAGGAGATCGATATACTTGAACCATGAGACTTGAATCTCCTTAGAATACCATAGATCGATGTGGTTCCAGTGGAATCGACGATGGTTGATTCAGAGAATAGATGGAGGTTCAGGGGCTCGGAGAAGTCTCAGTGTGGTACCGCTTCTCTCAGTCAAATGAGACCTAGAAGAAGACGTTTATGGAGATTAGATGCAAGGTCGTTATGTTTAATTAAATAAAAAGAAAGTAAATGATTTGTAATATTGGCGCATATGTCGTGTACTATACATTCCCATACTCTTCTTTACGTGGCCTCCACATCACCCCACACAGCCGTGTGTGTGGCCCAGACACAACCAGCACAAGGCCTCGCACTACATCAAAGTACATGGTCTGTACTCATAAAGTACAAGGAGTGTACTTCAAAAATTACTAGAAGCTCCTCTTTTCTCAAAAACTACAGAAAAGGAAAAACATACATGAGAAGAATTCCCAATTTCATAAACAAGAAATATTAAAACACTCCCAAACCAAATGAATTATTTTCATCGGTTAGTGTAAAATATATTTCAAAGGTTAATATGCGTTAATGTTAGAAAGAGAAATAGATGTCATAGAGGGACCCAATAGAATTTATATAGTTCCCTCACCCTTATTATAATGTTTCATATCATTGGTGTGCAATAGTTTTTACACAACTACCCTTGTTAAAATTTAATATAAAATTATAAATGAATTTATTTGGAGGAATTTCTATTCCTCTAATTTAAATATTAATAATGAGCACCAATAATTCAAATGATCTAAAAATATAATACCTCAAGTACCTATATATTTCAGATTAAGTGTGAACCCTTGTTTATATTATAAATATCTAGAAAAATATGTTTTTGGATGATACATTGAATAAAAATTCATATCTAATAGTATCTTACAACTTTTTTTCCACATACACATAAAACTATATGATGACTATATTTTTTTATAGAAAAATCAATTTTTGTAGTGTGGTTTATTCAGCTAAAATGTTGTCCCATGCTTTAAAATAAATAAAAGTATAAATCCAAAATAACATGGAGTATCATTTAATACTATCTATATGTGATAGGTAGCTCAAGTAATGATATGTTTGATGCATAAAAAATCCAAAAAAAGTAGAACCCTACATTCAGAATCATTACATAATGGATTTTTTTAATTGTGACATGATCTTCTATATTTGACCAGAACATTTAGTATGTACCATTGAATTGTAGAAGATGGTTTTTTATCTTCTATATGTACATGATATAAAATTATTTTATGTTTTTGATAACAAAATAGTCTTCTAATAATAATTCAATGATAACAAATCATAGAGTAACTAATCTATCAGTCGTGTTGTTCTTCTCAAATATGAATAACAGTACAAAATGACCCTCATGAAAAAATATTATATTTTTATTTTAATAGATTTATCAATGTGTAGTATAATGTTTTTTGTGTGATCCTCCATTGGAAATATATATTCATTTCAATATAATAATAACTCAAGGATGATTCCTTATATCATAAGATAAATCTTCTCATATGTATGATTAACTCTAGGTTTTTCTAGTTTAATCAAAACCATTAACACTAAGATTTCATATATTAGAAAACATAATTCATTTCATGAATTTGAATCATCACTCAATAAAAATGTGTTTTGAACACATCCATCATAATGTTTTCAATAAAGAAAACATGAAAAAATCTAAAACCCATGATTGAATTATCTCTAGAGATAATTCCTAATGTTCATATAATATGAATATCATCTAAACACCTCACCAAAAGATTTAATAATGATTGTGATAGAACTCCATCCCTTTTTTAATCTCAAATTCCATATTGATCATGTCTCATTACAAATAAACTCAACCCCCACGTTATCAATTCACTTCATGAGGGTTATTTAACCTCCCCAAGAGAACTTCAATCTCCCATTTTTTGGAAACATGTGAATGAACACAAGATAGATTCACTAAACTATATCTTCCAAAACCTAAAACTATGCTTTATTTTTAATACATAACAAATACTCTACCCATTATCATAACCTTCAATATAAATTATAGTATCTAATCCATTATAATATGGGATAATTATTTCACTCTCCCCACTAAAAAACATATACTTTTGAAAGATAGTAGAAATATCCTAAAAATTTTATATATAATCTGGAGAATAATGCATGCTAAAAACACTCTGAAGTTCTAAAAGTAAACATTTTAATGAAAATAATTCAGAATATAAATTAATTTATAATTGTTTTAAATAAATTTCAATGAAACCTCAATATGATCCACCGTCTTTATGATGAAGTGATATTTTATATCAATAATCATTGACTATGAATGTTCTATTTGATTCGATGGAAAGATTATTTCACTTGTAATTTTTCACCAAATAACCATTGAATGTAAAAAATAAATCCTAGTTCAATAATGATTTAATTCCATTCATATAATTTTTGATATTTATATTGAAGTAACAATAAGAATAACAACAATTGTGGTAAGAGTGACTGAATTTAGTTTGTAATATGTATATGAAAAACATATTCATATGATAATGAAAGCACCTCTAGAAGGAGAATAGTTATACCTATTATAACCATCCCAATATACAATAAATTTTCATATAGTTTAATGGATAAATCATTATCATTAAATAATACATAATAGATAAATATTTTGATATAGAATAAGAACAATTTCAATTCAATGATATATGACTCCATTGGGTTGCATCTAAATCATCTACAAATAGTAACCACAAATAAGATATATGATAAATATGTTTTTAAATAGAATAATCATAAAATGTAAATTTTAAACCATATTTGATCCAAATTCATTCCTTCTTCAACTATGAGAAACTATTTCCGAATAATTATATGATTTTGAACATCACATGACTCATCCATTCAAAACATCTAATGTAACATCTGAATTTAATTTTTTCATTATGTAATGATGAATCCTATTATATTTTTTACAAGATGACTGAAAAAAATTTCCACTCACTAGTCATTATAATTTCAAATAGATTCTTAAATTTGATATAAAATTATATAGAAGATTCATATTACCATTCAATACCAATAATTCTATCAACATACATAATCACAATGATATATTTAGTGTCCATTCCTATAACCTAAAGAGTGGAATCAAATTTTATTTTGTTAAATTTCATGTTTTATAAGTTACTTTCTGGTATTTTGATACAATGATAACTGTTATTCTTTAATAAAATATAATTAATTCTTTAAAATAAAGATATTAGATCCGTCCCCTTAACAAAAAAACACTTCATGTTGTCCAATGTAAAATTCTTACACAAATTCAACATTGAGGAATGTATACTTCACTTCCCCTTGGAAATAATTTTTACCCATTGATAAGAAACATTAATAATGATTCATTGTTTTCAATCCATGAAATTAGAGTGAATGCCTCAACAGAATCAATAACCACAATTAGAGAGTATCATTTAGAATAAAAAATCATTGTTTTATGAAACCTTATAGTTCCCATTAATATTATTCCCAAAATAAACTATAACTTTACTTATTACATTTTTTCCTTTGGGATAGGACACAAATTCATAAGTCTAATTCTTCTCAAATTTAGTTCATCGCATCTTATTCCACATAAAAACTAATTGTTGTATTATAAGTCATAATCAACACCCTTGGGTCCAATTTTCAAAATTAAATTGTAATGATTGGTTGTTCTCAATCTTCATTGAGGTTTTTGGCCCTTTATTTTATCTCATATAATATTTCTTCTCTCAACACGTTTTCTATTTCTTTGAATCTTCTATGTTATTTATTATACAACATCATAATTTCTATAAACATTTTATTATTCCCAATATTAATGAAAATATACTAAATCTAGAATTATAATCAGTATCTTGGTATCTACAACTTCATTAATTTCATTGTTAATATAAAATTCTTCTTGTGAAGTATTTTTGTTATCCATAGCAATTATATCATAACGATGAAATAACTCCTTTATATTATTATCCCTAAATGATAATTATGTAAACTATATATTCATGAAATATGAATTATTCAATCCTCTCATAAAACATGCTAAAATACTTACCTTCAAACTTGATATACCATGGTTTTTGAACATCCATTATTCCCTTAAATCATATATTATTCCAAATCCATAACACATATATTTTGGGACATGATTGGGCCAGATTAACAATTTAGAATATTGGAATTCATGGGTATGGATTTTAGAAAAAAATATTTTGATGTTTTGTTATGTCATAACTTAATTATATCAATGTTCACCAAACTTCACTCTTCTTCACAATTTTTATATTATGATGGAATGTGTATGTTGATATATATATATATATATATTCATGTCATATCCCATGCTTCTTAGGCTGTTACATGAACTCTTAATTATTTTAATTGATTCAACTATTAGATCAAAATATTTTGAGGACATCCCATGTGTGCTTCTTATAAATCCATTAATAGTGTTAACATTTATATAGATATTATGATTTATTAAACATAAAAATGAAATAATTTATGTTATGAAAATAATAAATAAGATTAATAAAATTTATAACAATATTTGTTGAACATAATATAATATGTTTTTATAGATTTTTGTATAATACATCATTGGGTTATTTTATTTTTATCTCCCCCAAATTATGACCCTTTTTCAAAATCACTACCATAGGACATGTAAGGGGTTCATTGTGGTCTTCACATTATTGTTTATATAAATTTCTAATAGGATTAAGAAGAAAATAGTACCCATGTTCTTATATCAAAAAGGATATGTTCATTATGATAATGTTAGTTCTCCTCCTATATTCTCATGAAAAATTAAATTTAATCACTATAAAATTGAAATAAGTTTTCAATTTTTCACAATCCCCAATAGAGAAATTATTCAAAAAATTAACACATTGTGAAACATTAATTCTTCTGAAAGGACAAATCATTACAATTTTAATGATTTTGAGAAACATTATAGAATTATGCCATATCAAATAAATAAAGATAACATCTGTAAGTTTATTATATTTTTTTAAAATAAAAATTATTACATACTGTGTTATTAATTGTATCTAAATGGATCAGGTCCTTATTTGTACCATTTTATATTTTAGGGGATTTTATTTAACAACCATGTGTGATGTGAAACCACTAAATTTTTTCAATTAATTCTCTCACTTTCTCTATTATTGGCCACCTAAACTAGTATTTCATACTAATTGACCTATATTATTATATAACAATTTGATCCTTCCATTTACATCAAATATTTTTGTATCATGGTAAAAATGTTTTATGTGGTATATTAGGGTTTATAAAATCATTCTTAATTCACCTCTAGAGATGAAAATGAATTTTTAAATTTCACTTTTTTTACTTGGGATGTTGTCTTAGATTGACCCTTAGAATTTATTTATTACTCCTAATTGATTCAAAACCAAAATTTAATTGAATATGTGAAAAAATACACCACCAAACATATTATTTTTTTACTATAGACTACACAACATAATAATTTTATTGAAAAGTGTGATCTTATTTAGGAGTAAAGAAATTCTTAGAAATATTCTTATCAAGATTAACTTTCATTTAATATTCAATAATATTTTTCAAAATTCACATTATTAAGTGTTAAATAGTTTTCCTCGATAATTCCTTCATACTTAACCTCAATATTATTTTCATTCTTTTCCACTTCCATTTTAGAAATATAGCACCATCATAAATCATATTAGTGGGTTTTATCTCCTTTAATGCGAATTTAATCATCTTATTCTTTTCAATTTTCACTAATACCACCATTGTTTTTGGAATCCCAAGTGTTAAAAACAATGGTTCTTGGTATATTAGGAAAATAACTACACACCATATACCATTAAAAATATTTTCTAGTATTTTTGAACTATCAAAAAAGTAATTTATTGGTTTATAAACACTATAAAATTGAATTTACTCAGGATATTTCTAGATTTAACTTAATTTTACTAAATATCATTCACCAAAATATTGTTATCAATTATATTTCTAATTCAAATCAGTGTTTTTTTATGGAGCTTCCAAAATTTCACAGAGATATTCAATACCTCATTATAATTCCATTTATATCTTCAAAGTGCATTTACCTTTTGACACATATTTGAATTACATTAACGAATCATTATAAAAAAATAAATGAATTATTTTCTCTATAAAATATATTATTTTTATTTAATCACAGAAAGATCCCTAATATAGAATGTCACATTTTTTTCTCCTCCTCATCATGTTATTCTTCACTACATCTATCGTCATTTTATCCCATCAATAAATCATTGAGATTAATTGAATCTTCCCTAAATATTGTTTTTTTAATTCATTTTTTTTCAATGAAACATTCATTTTTCTAATAAAAATATATTCCACCATGGTAAGAAAAATTATTTCCTTTTATATTATTATATTTGAATTTTCCTTTAAACAATCATTGTTCATTATAAACACTATTCATTTACTCATCCAAAATGGTCTTTTATCATGACTACCATTCTGCTACTACTTTTTTATTACAATGAAAAGTAGTTATGAATGGTATATATTTCAATAAATAATTAATCTAATAGTACATTTATGTTATATTTATGTTTTTCTTAGTACATAAATTTAAATTATAATGATATGAATTATAAAAAAAATATATAGATTTATGTTCTATATTAGTTTATAACTCATATTATTTATTTTACTCTATGTAATTTAATACTTTTACAATATGAATTTAGATAACTTTTTTTCATTTAATTTCATCCATAAATAAAATCCTATTCTCATTTAGTATGAGAACAATGTTTTTTATTTTATTGATTATCAATTAATAAATTTTTTGATCCACTATGGATGAAGTATAAAAAACCAAATTTATCTAGGAGAATTCTCTTTAAATTCAACATGATTGTATAAACATCTGTAGGTTCACCTTAAATTACTATAAAATAGGAAATATTCTCCACTAAAATGATTTAAATCCACAAATTCATCCTCTATCATTATAATATCATAAAATAAGGACTAGAATGTTTGTAGGAAGTAATATTTTTCTTTCTTGTGTCCGTTATAAATATCATAGAGTTTACTCAGGATATTTTATTTGCACTTTATCCAATGAATCACGTAAAAAATTACTTTTAGAGTAATTACTTTAATTAATTTTCTTATATACAATTAACATAAATATTCTTCTTATCAAGTAATATATAATCGATCCCAAATTCATGATTATTAAAACCATTATTGGTGACATCACAAATTTCACATCACGTGATGTGACATATAAAAATATAATCCATCTCACTCCATAAAGGGAATCCACTATCATTATACATGGGGACATCCATTTTTTGATATATTAATTGAATCTTCAGATATCATCCATTAAAGATACAATAAATTGAAGGAACACTCATTCCTATGATAATCATACTTAGAACCATTTATATACTTCTCAAAAAGAATTGTTATTCCTATGAGAGAGTATACTTCCACTATGTTGGTGGAGATGAATTAGTGGTATTTGAAAAACATAAACTCTCCCAAAGAACGTGATTCTATCACTGAATTATGTAAATAAATATATATGGTGACAATGTGATTATGTGAAATAGAGAGAGAAATAAAAACATGTACACATGTTTTATTACTAGATTTACTCACCCTCAATATTATAGAAATAACATTTGAATTTAAAAATTATGATCTCACTTCCAATATTTCAATTTATTTTCAGAGGACCAAGTAACAGAGAATGTGGATTATTTTGAACACTGCCAATATTTGATGAGTACCAACATGTAAAACCCTAATAAATTTTTATACCTCAGGTTACTCCAATGTTTTTAATTATGGTTCATCCATGGTTTTATCATAAATATATGGTAATATATATCTCATAGTTCATCTTGGAATTGGTTGTTATATCTCCCAGAGTCCGAACTATTTTCTATACAATTATAATTCTATCTAAAAGTAGGATTTTTGTATTTAAACAAAAATCTTATTATACGGTTTTCCCCAAATTCAAAAAACCTAACACTCAAATATTAAGTTAAATGAAGGATAAATCCCAAATATCTCATAGATACATTAACTACCCTTATAACATTAAAGGTATATGGTATTATTGTAATAATGATACTTCCATAACCTGAAACCAAGGAAAATACCACAATTCTATTTATTGTATAATCTTTTTTACAATGGTGATGTGTTATACTTCACTTCATCATTCAATTTTGACATGATCGATTTCCTATTTGTATGATATTTCAAGATCTTATACACATATAGAACAAAACTCTATCATGTTAGTCTTAAAGAAACATTTCACACCATTGAATTCACATAAAAAATATCATGGTTTAAAAAATCATCTATTGTATTATTATAATCATATCCTAATACTGAAAAATTAAATCCCTCATGTGTTAGGTTATATTATTTTTCTAACAACATTATTATATTATTGCAGAATATATCTTATGTGGCCATTAAAAAATAAGATAAAATCAACTTATGTGTAAGAATTACTAAATGTTATAGGTTATTATATAATAAAAATATATTCCTACACGATATTAACATAATTATATCAATTTAGGGTCATAAACATTCACATCATGATATTTTTCTAACAGCATTATAATGTTCTTGCAGAATGTATCTTATGTGGCCATTCAAAAATAAGATAAAATCAACATATGTTTAAGAATGACTAAATGTTATAGGTTATTATATAATAAAAATACATTCCTACATGATATTAACATAATTATATCAATGTAGGGTCATAAACATTCACATAATGATTTATTATATGTTATAGAACAACATTAAATTCATAATTTTTAACCATTACTCAACTAAAAATGTTTCCACATCATCTATGAGCATTTTTTCGTCAAATAAATTTCAAAATCATCCCAACTAATGAATAATTTTCCCACGAAATATGGAATAAAATGCCTCAAATAAGAAGGACATATATACACCTCAAAGTATGATTTAACGTTGATTGTGAGAGAAAATTATCACTTTTTGTATGATCAATTCCATAGTATCCATGCCTCTATTGAGATACAATCATATCCCCTTTGTTAACTCACTTCACACTTGTTCATTATACTTCCAAATGTTTCTTATGAAATATATTTTTATATTCCATTAATTAGCCTCAATTTTGTTCTTTATTAAGATCATTAAGTAGGGTCATATGGTTATAAATAAATTTATCCTCATGAAAAGAATACCCTAAACATAGAATGGAGTTGGAAAATATAGATCTTGAATTAAGTGGTTATACCAGTTATTTTTTTCATAAATTATTTATAGTATTTATTTATTATAAACTATTAAGAATATATTTTCTCTATGAGGTTTGAATATATAATTGTGTAACATGGTGTACTACCCTCAATTTTGTAATTTTAATATATATTACAAACCTAGAACATGTAATGTGCTCAGAAATTATCTCATTGGAAATTTTTACACTAAAATATTGTGTGAAATATGAATAAACATTGAATTCACTAATATATTAAGCATAAAAATTCATCTTTTTATTATAAAACATTTGTGAGAGGTCACTGGTATATAAAAAATACATTCTTAGAGTATGGTGTTTTGTAATGTAAAATGTTATTATACATGAATATTATTATTTTTTATGATTATGTGCAATGGTATTCTGGTCCACCACAAATTATCCTATTGTAAATCTTCCCATTTATGTGAGAAACAATTTTTTCCAATTTAATAAATAAATCATTGATAAAAAATTGATGCATAAAACATTATTGAAATAGAATATGATGTTACATAATTTATCTCAGGATGGAAAATAATTGTTTAATAAATTTAAATTTCATCCTAAAAAAGTCCCACAAATTTTTTTGTCAATTCAAATTTTCATTTAAATACGTGTTCTTAAAAAACCCTTTTCAATAGAATGAATATTACTATCGCCAAAATTATTTACCAAAACCATTTTTAATAAAATGAGTACTTATATATATATATATATAATATTTTACATTTTATTGATTGAATGTTTTTTTTTCATATTAAAATGGATAGCCTACAATTTTATTATTTACAACGAAATGTGTTCTGTATCACCCTGATATTTTGTGAAATATATATATATATTCAAATCAATTAACCTTTTTAAACTTTCTAATTTCACAAAAAAAAATAATAGATTATTTTATTTTTGTCTTGTGATATACGCAATAAAATATCAGTCTTCCAATACAAGATGCACATATCTTAGATTATAGTACACAGAACCCAGAGTTAGGTCGTAGTACACACCAGATCGAGTTATACCATTTTTTAAAATAGAACCTATTTGAAAACTCAATTTTGACACATTAATGTATTTAATTTTTAAAAAAAATTGAATTCTTAATTTTGAAATTATCCTACGGTTATTTTTTGTTAATCAAAGAAACATCATTTTTTGATGAATATAAAAAAATTCCATTTTAGTTAAAAACATCAATTTTTTTAAATAATTATTAATTCATATTCTTATTTTATATTTTTTTCAATGTCACATGAGATAAATTGTATATCTATTTACAAAATTCAGTTCATTTTAATAAATTTATATTTTAAATTAAATATAAAAACATAACAAAATATTAAACCTTTTTAACATTAAAAACTCATTAAATCACCTATCTTCATGAATTGATTTAATCAAAATTTTCCATCTTCTGTGATTTTAATTTTCAAAATAAAACATGCACGGTTGTAATTAGTATGATATTTTTTTCTAATAATATCAATTTAATCATTTGACCAAATTGATTATTGAATGTAATTAATATTAATTATGGTGATTAAGGTATGATTAAGCATAATAATGGTCTGAACCTTAGTCAAAAAGTCCAAAATGACATATTACCATGTCCATAACTAAACATAAGTTCACTATATCAATGGTTATGTTAAGAAGAGGATAAAAAGATTACTTTCTTTACTTTTAAAATTTATAAATCTTTGGGATATGTAAAAAACATATTATTTTGTTTTATAGATATAATTTTGAAGTATAAATGGGTCATTATAATCATAATCATTTATCAATAATTTTTATCGATGAATTAGGTATATAAATTCTTAAGAAACACCAATATGGTGATTATTTTTTTAATAATTAACTAAAATAAATGATACTATAAATATTAATTATGAATCTAATTGATTGAATTAATATATTTATTTATTTGTATCGATTAATATATCTTACTACACATATATAAACTTAATATATTTTAATTCCAATATTAGGATGATATTTTAAGTTTAACAATAAATAAATAAAGTCAAAATTGACTTTATTGTTATTTTACAATAAATGAAATTTATTCAATGATTAAAAATTAATAAAATAAAACATTATGATAATTGATGTAATATATTTTAATAAATATTAAATATGTTATATTATTGAAAATAATAATCTTTAATAATCAACATACAAACCCATATATTGTAAAAAACTTGTTAACATGATCCGGGTTTAGGGAGTGTATTAGTGAGTCACATATACATCCATTAAAATTAATATCCAAAAGAGAAAATAAATTTATTTTGTAAATATATATAATATTTACAATTCATTGGCTCTATATTTTCTAAAATATCAAACATTATTTTAGTCTCAATGGTAATATTTATTAGATTATAATTCTAGGTTCTATAAAAATACCACAATGAAAAAATTAAGGAATCATAGATGAGGATGAAAATAATTATTAAAATGCAAATATTTTGTGTGTTTGAGGAATTGATAGACCAAAATTCCCCTATAATCCATTATTTTTCAATATTGGAGTCACTTTAAGTATGATTGACCTCCCAATAATGAATACCTTTTGGAATTTACAAGAGTGTCACTCACCCTCCACTATAAAAAGAAAATCATTCTACCCATTCCTCATAATTATCAAACCCTTTATATTTGGTAATGATCTGACCAAATATCCTTCAAATAATCCCCTATTATACCGTGAATCCTCCATTTGTGATGATATCATTATAATGAATCCTTTTCGAACAAACCAAATGGTGTTACCTGATTTAGAAGCTATGTCTTTTATCATGTTGCATTACATTATTTACCTTATTCACACCGTCCACTATATTTATTCAATTATACTATGAAAATTATACTATATATAATATAATAATAAATTTTTATGATAATTATTTGACCACCACTTACACACACATCCATCTAAAAAATATTTAACACATTGTTTCCGTGTATGGTGAATTACTGTATCACGAAATGATGATTGTTCATTTTTCATTTACCACCAGTAATAATGGCCATTCTCATGGAAACTATGTTTATATATAACATATATTGTATTTATTAAGTACTTATTCTTTTGTATTAATTTAAAAAAAAAATCTCTTTAAATTTTTTTGGTTTTAATATGATAATATCGTTTGTGAATGTGTGGACTACCACCCCTCCAAAGGCATATGATTCATTCGCACATCACAAGTAATGTAATAATGATGCGTAGAGTAAAATTATATGATATATATGATATAAAAATTATACATGAATAATGATACATATGTATACATATAAGTGTAATTTATTTACATTTATTCAATACGACTGTAATGACGGAAAAAATGTTCACGCGTACGGACGACTTAACGTCTCCATGAATGTGGTATCCCATTTTATACACCCCTAGTATATAGATTATTATAATACACATATACTATATATACCTGATATTTATATTAGGGTTTACATTATGGAACCCTGATATAATTAAATGAAGCAATGATATAAGAAATTAAGATAGATGTAGATGTGAAGAACAAAGAAAATTATACCCGAAATGAATCTTTAATAGATGACCATTAACAAGAGGGTAATATAAGGTCATAATCAAACCATATATGGTATTACATGTAACACCCCAATGTTTCATAGTAAATTATCTCTTTAAGTAACATAATAGCTTGCACATCACACAACACTGACTTCAAGCGCTCGATGACTTACCTAACTAGTCGTTCGAAAGTTGTTCTGAATAGTATTAACATAATTTTGAATTTTATATATTCCATATAATTTTAAAATCCATATTATTTGTTTTTTAGACATAATATATGAACAAATTCATTTTTTTCAGATAAAGGAAGTATTTTTCAAAACATGAAATTTTACTGCATTTTAATGGAAAAACTTCTTTAAATCCAATATTTGATAGTTTTATATATTCAATATGACAAAATAATCCTCTTATTTAGAATTAGGACATAAAAATTTAGCATCGATAAACTTTTGGTGTTTTTTTGAAAACATTAATATTTGGGTGAATAGTGAAAAATACTAAATTATAATTAAAAAAAATCATTTTAATCATAAAATTTTATAGTGTTAAATTATAAATTTGAATGGTTTATAAGTATAATTAGACTGTATTTTAGCATTTAATACAATTTTGGCCATTTTAATTAATTTCATTTTGAATGTATACATAAAAAAGTGTCAATGATTTGATTGTAATTGTTTTTTAAAAACGTGCTATTTGTTCTGACAACGTGAATTAAATTTAAATTAATTAATGAAATGTTATGTTTTGAATTTTGTAAAATAAAAATCATTTTTTAATTTGGAATATCAAATATAAATTAGGCTTAATTTTAGGTATTTTTCTGAAAAACATCAATTTTTGCTAAATAGTAAAACCACTTAGTAGTTGTGAAAAAATCAACCTTCTCATTTAAATGAAATTTTACCACTTCTGTTAATTGAATTTCAAAAATCTGACATACATTGTTGTTATTAGTGAGTAATATTTGGTTTAATAAGAGGAAAATATTTTTGGGTGAATAGTAACTTTTGACTTTTATATGTCGTGGTTAAAGGTAAATATGGTATTTCAAGGTAAAAAGAATATTATAATAATAAAAACATACCTTAAAACTTTTATTATCCTAATTGTTTGAGTAATTTCCGAGCATGGGCATCCTTGGGTCGATATTGGGACCCCATCGAGACACTTAAGAGTGATAATGACACTTTATTTTAATTAACTTAAAGTAAAGACAAAAATGACATTAAAAAATATCTTTTAGTATATCAATTTTTACACGGGGTTATATAAGTAATATTCTCGACTATAAATATTCATTGGAAATATAATACTATTTCCTACATTATAAAATATTTTTATAATTTTTAGACATCAGATAAATTAGATTATTTATGACACAATAATGATGCACTATTCAACTCATTAATAAGTGATTTAAATAAATAAGATTATTAATATTAAAAATATATCCAAAACCTATCCAATTCTTATTGGATGATTTTATTTCGAACATTAGTCATCTTATATTTATCTTTATTGAGTTT
This sequence comes from Viscum album, assembly GCA_963277665.1. NCBI lineage: Eukaryota > Viridiplantae > Streptophyta > Magnoliopsida > Santalales > Viscaceae > Viscum > Viscum album. The sequence continues at coordinate 1,927,247,284 of OY728152.1, read as the reverse complement.
GGGACCTTTTTTAACTGAATATTAATTTATAATAAAATAACATTTTCAAATATTCCAAAAGAGCCTCTCCTCTCCCTTATAAAAGGACACTACATCTATCCCATTTCTAACACATCTAAAGCTCATTGGCACGTCCAAAACCTTCTCAAATAATCTTTAATGATCCCTCTCTTCCACTTAGAATCCTTAACTTAAGAAGAAGTCACACCAAGATGTCCTTTTGGTAAAAACCAATGCGAGTTACCCAAATTAATGGTAATGGGTTCTCTTAACTTATTTTGTTTTATTTTACTTCCCCAACCCCTAAACTCTTTTTATTCCTATATTTAATAAAAAAATAGTATCCACAAAAAACTAGGATGTTTTTTTGAGATGGATTCTAACTACACTTACACACACCTACATCTAATAGGTAAAGAACACACAGTTTATGTGGATGGAAAACTAACGCCTCACGAAAAGATGATTGTTCAATTATCTCCTACCACCTCACATAGTGGCCATTAATATGACACTCTATTTATATTGGATATCTATTGTCTTTATGTTTTATTTATTCATCTATATTTTTCAATTATAGCATACCTTGATGGTTTCCATTATGGGTAAATGTGATAATTTCAATTGAGGAAGTGCGTTCTACCACCCCCTCAAAGTGATATGACTCATTAATGCCTTATATGGGATTTATAGAGGATGGATTTTATTATATTGTATATGATATTATATTGGAATTATAATATACCAATTTATGCTTATGTTTTCATTCCATTAAAATACAATGTTGAAATGAAAGTAGCGATCAAGCGTACGTACGACTTACCGTCTCCAGGAGCGGTGCATTTTATTTCTTATCTCCAAATATTATGTAATGTTATAAATATATATTTATATATTTATATATTGGATATATAATATATCTAAATATATATATGATATCTTATTCATGTATTTCATTCTAGAGATAATAGACTTTTGACCAAATGGAAAAATTGTAACTATCACAAGTTCATTTTTGACTCAAGTTCTGAACATCGATAAAATATCCAATATGAACTAAAATAATTAGCTGATTGTTATATTATGGTAATAAGTAATATAAAAGCGATAATAAAAATGAAAAATGTTTTTTATTGAGTATAAATTTACTTAATTTTATTATTCTGGAAGAACAAGGAACATACAAGACATGTCAAATATGAGGTAAGGGGTTTCTTATCTCACTATTAATTGTTTGATATTTCCATTGTTCACTACATATTTATTGCATGTGGTGCATTTTATACTACTATTTTATATATATTATCAGGATTATATTTAAATTTATGTTTTTCTATGACCCAATTTTTGGTTATTCAATTTTTTTCATATGACTCGTTTTATTACAACGTGGTAATCATTTTTAATCTCACTTTTTATTCTAGTGAGATTCATGCTATATTAGCCACTATTTTTTATTGTGTAGTGTATGAAATGACCATTATTGTATTGTTGGTGTAATTTAAATTAATTTATTGGAATTTACATCTTCATTGCATGGTCCTTCTTTCAGGGGGTGTATGTTTCGTGAGTTAACAAATGTGTAAGTCAATTTCCAATTTCAATTTCCACTCATTAGGCATTACGCAAGCTTCATTGATAATTTTTACTCCAAGATTACGTGTGGAATCACTATTTATTATTTATGTAGTAATTTACACTCCCCTTTGGGTGGATATACTTTTGATACTCATAATCACACAATTGAAAATTTCTCATGTCATTGATATGAACTTGATAAGAGTAATTTTAACTCAATTTCCATTCATTGAGTTAAACATCCAAGTCAATGGTGTTGTTTTTACAGGAATATGTGTTAATGTACTCTAATTAATTTACCCAGAATCTCCAATCATACTGAATTTATTAATATTTTAAACACATAATTATGTCATTGATTTATTTTTAACCTAAGTATACAGTATTTATAAAGGATTTCATCTTAATTTACTTTCCATTGATTCTTCTTTGTTATTATACGCCAATTCACTTTTATATGTCGTATATAATGTATTTTGACAAAGTATATCATGAATATCTTTAATTTTATGATATTATAAAGTTTTTATTACCTCAATTATTTGTATTAATGTGTCTCTTTTTTGGTTAGGAACTGTAACTAAAATATCATTTCAAATGTTTTGTAGATTTATTTTTCTAAAGCTTTCTCAATAATTTCCATGTTTTAAAAGTGTTTTTAATGATTTATTTATGTGGAAATTAATGTTTACAAATTGAAATTCATTTTAAAATTTTAAAAGTGGTATGGGTCAGTTTGATTTAAAAATCTATTTTAAATGGATTCTTAATAAATAGTGAGACTTTTAAAAGTTTTCAATAAGAAGAAGGATAATTCTCTCAACTAGTTTTGATGATTATTTTCATCTATGTTAATATACTTTAGTATTCTTGATTGAGGTTAATCTATTATAATACAATCTTACATATTTTAAGGAATGAGTTTTGGTTGACTGTGGACATGCAATTTTAATACAATTCACAGTTTGTGGTTAAAATCTCGAAATTTTGTATGCTAGTTTTATAAGAATGTATCGATTACATTTCATCCATTTCATATGAGTAATGAATTGGTCTTAATAAGTGATGGGTAGAGCCAGCTATAGCTCCATGATGCATCGGTAGGTCTCATGATACAAACTTACGTCTTGGCACAAGGCCTTGAAAAAATCTTCATTTGTAGTCTTTTCACAAGGCCATGACTATGTGGTTATGATTTTCGACATTATGAATTCCATAATTCTGATATTAGAAATTGATATTTGAAGTGGCTATTTGACTATTAGAATACTCAAGATTATGTTTTATTATGGAATTATTTAATCAGCTCATATTCCTACCATAAAGTGTTCATGTTAATTATTTGTAAAGGCTTTTGTTTTTCATTATTCACCATGACTAATGTTTATCTTATCATCCACTGTATTTCTTACTATTTCTGAGAATTTGATGTCAACCCTTTATTATGTTTCATTTTTCAAGTATATGAAGAAGATAGTTATGAGTAACTTGCATGCATAATCATGGAAGCCTGGTTGTTTCTAAGGAAATAATTTAGTGTTCCTTTTCTTTTCATGTAGTAATGTTTAACTTATGTATGTTTCTTGTTTCCAAGAATACTAATCTGATCTGTTCTTTGTGAATTGATTACTTGTAATCCTGACAATGAATTAAAATAATGCACCGGCTCTGAGATTTTGGGGTCGGGGCGTTACAGTTGGTATCAGAGAAAGTTTAGTACAATCCTTGGAAACTAGATTTAGATAAACTTTGGTTAGAGCACATTACCCAAAGATAGACTTTGAGGATTATTATGGATGAAATACCTAGAGTTTTGGTAATGTTGAGATTTTGTGTATTTTCCAAGAAATACATCCTAGTCTCGATATTTGCAGGTAGAATCAGCACTGGCACAGATGTATCAGGGAGTGAAATCTCTGACAATGAATTTGAGGCTTTACCGAGGGTATCCTGGAACCAGAAAATGGGTTTTGCTGCACACTTTTTTATGACACTCCCAGGGGAAATTTTTAGGATAATTTAAATTTTATTTACAAACCAATTTGAAGGATTTTAATATAATATGAGAATAAATCACCCTGGATAATCCATTGCAACATCAAATTGATAAAATGGTCACATGATTTTTTCAAAATGATTATATAACTATTGATACTCACAAAAGGATTTCTAGTTTTAGTTAATGGATGGATTCTAATTAAGTCATATTAACTTTGATCATGATGTAAATGGTGGGAATGGTAGTTGAAAAGAGAAACAAAATGGAACGTCGATAGCAGTAAAAGATATATTGTCCATGAAAAATCAATTTTCTAGAAATATGATCAACATCATATATATTCACCACTTCTCAGACTCAACAAATATGAGAAACGTGATGAATGATAAGAGCTCCAATAGTGGTGACCTTGGATAAAAGAAACGTCCATTTCCATCATGCAGAAATGAGGACAGAGACTCTAATGAATGAATTTCAATGGAACAAATAAATGCTTTTTGTGTGGGAAATAAGGACATAATGTAAATAATTATTGAGGAAAAATGAAGGGTACTATGGGTGAAAATAAAATTTGTCCCAAAAATCGATTTAAATTCAATTGCCGTAAATGTAGGGGACCTGGCAATTACCAGTGTGAATGACCTATTCTATAGGATATCCACTTTCTCAAATATTAAGCTATGTGGAAATAAATTTTTGGACAAATGTTTAAATATATTAGTGCTTATTTTTAATGGGATTACTTTTGAAGAATTTTTTTTGTATTTGTTACCATGTAGTTTTTCATGTGAAAATGATATTTGAGGATTAATTATCTTTTATGTTGTGGATATATTTATAAATAACCATTTGGTTTTATATGATCCCTTAATTTGGGGAAATTACATGTTATTAAATTTTGTGATGAAAATGCGGTGAATTAAATAACATTTGTTGTTAAAATATGTTATTGTTATTTTGAGGAATTTATCTCATTTGGGTGACGTAATAAAATATTGTTTCTGAAAAAGGACAACATACGGACCGTTTGACAACTTTTCGCATCAGACAATGCTTTGGGAATCGAACCCACAACCAGAGTGCGATTGGGATTTATCGCCAACCACTAGACTATGTAAACTCTATGATTATTGTGACTAATTTTATTTAGTTAAAGTATTTTATTATGTTGATTAGGGGTATTACGCATTATTAAATTGATTTCCTTAGTTTAGGAACTAAATGGTTGATTAAGTGATAAATGTTATTTTGGAAGACATTCACTATATTAGGAACCCTACATGCCTAAGGAAAATAGAATACTATGGGATTCCATATGAGGAGTATTGGTGCATATTTTTTTCAATGTTTCTTTGTGGATTTATAGAAATTTGGGTTATTTTTGTAAATTATTAACCTATCATATGGAATATGTAATTAGGTTAATTATTTTAAATTATGTGACATTAATAGTTGTTGATGTTATTTGGAGATACAATTTAACATGGTAGACTACATAATCAAATTCATCCATGTTTTGGGTTTCAATCATGATTAGGATTATAATGAAGTATTTTATGTTCAATTGTTCATTGAAGGGTATTTTTTGAACTTTGGGTATTATTTGTTTAAATTTTAGAGATTAAGAGTAGTTTTTCATTCTATAAAGGATTTTTCTTTTAGGGGATCAAATGATCATGTACTAACCATGTTGGAATTGGTAGATATTAATGAAAATGAAAATATATAGTTCATCCTTTGTGGATTATTTGATACCTTATATGTTGATTGTGTCACTTCAAGTATAACCAAAATATCTTTAACACTCATCATCTGGAGAAAAGATGATTTTGTGGTAGAAATTTATTAATGTATGAAACTCTAATTGTAAATAAAGTATATATCTTTATAATCTTGGTCACTATCATAAATAAATTCAATAGAAATATGTAAAGGAACTTAAAAATATGTTTTTTGTTTTTTTTTCTACTGGGTAATCAAAGAGCGTTCAACCAATCACATGTTTATGGATTTCAGATTGTTAACTTCTCTTAATAATATTCCCGATCACTCTCCATCAGAACATGATGATTAGTTTTATCTTCTATATCCATGTTTTCCTACATGGTACCCTAGTATGTGTTATTTTTTGTAACCTTCATACTTACATTTATTTATTTTAAAATAGATTCCGCATTAATCCATTTTCTATGTGGGATTTCAAATAAGATATTTTGAAATGTCAAAACCCAATTTTTCAAACCTAAAATTAAATTGTGAGGACACAATTTATTAATGGAGGGGGGAATGTAACACCCCAATGTTTTATAGTGCATTATCTATTTAAAGTAATTAAATAGATTGAACCTCACACAACACCGAGTTCGAGCACACAACAACTTACCAAACTAGCCGTTCAAAAGAAGTTATGAATAATATTAACTGAATTCTGAATTTTATATATTCCATATAAATTTAAAATTCATATTATGTGTTTTTAAGAAATAATATAACAACAAATTCATATTTTTCAGATAAAGGAATAATTTTTTTTAAAATGAAATTTGACCACATTTTAATGGAAACCCTTTTTTAAGTATAATTTTTTACACTTTTATTATTAAATTTTACAAAATAAAGTTCTTATTTAGAATTCGGACATAAAAATTTAGTATAGATAATTTTTTGGTGTTTTTCTTATAACTTTCATATTTGGGTGAATAGTGAAAGATACTTAATTTTAATTAAATAAAACTTTCTTAATAAAAATTATTTATTGTGTTCAATTATACATTTGAATGGTTTGTAAGAATAATTATATTAAATTTTTTACATTTAATCAAATGTTGGTCATTAGATTTTATTTGACTTTGAAATTATACATAAACAAGTGTCAATCTTTTGATAGTTATTGTTTCTTAAAAACACACTTTGTTTTGACGACGAGAATTAATTTTAAATTAATTAATGCAAATAATATGTTTTTAATTTGGTAAAATTGACATAATTTTTGAATTTTTAATATCTAATATTGTTTAGGCTTAATATTTGGTATTTTTTTGAAAAACATCAAATTTTTATGAATAGTAAAACCATTTAGTAGTAGTTAAAAAATGACTTTTTCATTTAAATGAAATGTTACAGCATATGTGAATTGAATTTTGAAAATCAAACATACATGGTTGTTACTAGTAAGTAAAATGGTGGTTAAAAAGATGAATATAATTTTTGTTGATTATTAACTTTTGCCTTTTATTTGATGCAGTTAAAGGTAAGTAGAGTAATTTAATGTAAAAAAGAATATTATAATAATATAAAATTACCTAAATATTTTTCTTAACTATACTGTATGAGTCATGGAAGATCATGGGAATCTATGGGTCGATTTTGATACCTCATGGTGCCACTAAAGAGTGATAATGACAAATTATTTTAATTAACATAATGTAATAACAAAAATGACATTAACAAATATCTTTTAGTATATCAATTTTTACATGGGGTTATATAAGTAATATTTTCGACAATAAATATTCATTAGAAATTTAGAAATATTTTCTACATTATTGTAATTCATTTATAATTTTTAGACATCATATAAATTAAATTATTTTTGACACAATAATGAAGCAGTATTCACCTCATTAATAAATTATTTAAATAAATAAGATTATTAATATTAAAAAAGTATCCAAATCCTATTCAATTCTTATTGTATTATTTTATTTCTAACATGAGTCGTCATATATTTTACCTTAAATAGTTTTGGACCTTTCTAATCAGAAGATATGTTTATAATAGAATAACATTTTCAATCTATCCAAAAGAGCCCCTCCTCTCCCATATAAAAAGACACCACTTCTAACCCATTCCACAGACGACTCAACCCATAAACTATTATTTTGTTTCTTTTATAACAAAAATAGTATCCTCAATATACTATGATGTTTTAATGACAATAATTCGAACTACACTCATACACACCTCCACATATGGTTAAAACACACACTATTTTTGTGGATGGAAAATTAAGGCATCGCGAAAATTTGATTGTTCAATTATCTCCTAATGCCTCTCATGGTGGCCATTAAAATGGAATTGTATATATATATGTTATATATTATGTTTATGTTATCATTATTCTTATGTATTTTCCATTTAGTGCAAACCTTTATGGTTTCCATTATGGGTAAATGCTATAATTTCATTTGAGAAAGTGTGACCTACTTCCCCCTGAAAGTGATATGACTCATCAAGGCCTTATCTGGGACATATAAATGATGATGTTAATTATATTATATTTGATATTATATTGTTATTATAATATATTTATGTATCTTTATGTTTTAATTCCATTAAAATACAAAATATAAATGAATGTAGTGTTCATGTGTACATACGACTTATCGTCTCCATGAATAGTGTATTTCATTTCTTATCTCCAAATTTTATGTAAAATTATATATATATATATATATATATATACGTGATATATAATATATATATATGATACCTAAATCATGTATATCATTATAGAGATAATAGACTTTTGACCACATGGAAAATTTGTAATTATAACAAGTTCATTTTTACTCATGTTCCAAACATCAATAAAATATCTGATATAAACTCCAATAATTAACTAATTGTTATAATAAGGTAATAAGTGATATAAAATCAATAATAAACATGAATACTATTCTTAATAAATTAGACATTAACTTATATTTATTATTCAGGATGAACAAGGAACATACAAGACAAGTCAGACTTGAGGTAAGGGGTTTCTTATATAACTTTTAATTCCATGAGATTTCCATTGTTGGTCATTTATTTATTGAATTTTGTGTATTTTATACATCAATTTGATATATATTATTATTATTATATTTAAATTCATGGTATTATGTGATTTATTTTGTGGATATTAACATTTGTTCATACGACTCGATTGATTACAACGGGATAAGAGTTTTTCATCTCACTTTTATTCCTCTGAGATCCATACTATATTTTTCACTATTTTATATTGTGTGGTGTATGTACTTACCTTGATAGTTTTTTTATGTAATATAATTTAATTCATCTATATTTACATATTCATTATATGATCCTTCTTTCATGGGGTGTATGTTTTGTGAGTTACAAAATCGGTAAGAGAATTTCCAATTTTAATTTCCACTAATTGTGCTTTAAGAATTCTTTGTTGATTATTTTTACTCCAAGATTATTTGTGGAATAACTATATTTTATTTACTGTAACGCCCCGAACCCAGCTACCCGGAGTCGGTGCATTACTTCGTAACATTGGCATGATCACAAAAGATCAAGTCTCGAAAGACCGATTAGTTTAATAGCCTTGGAAACACAGATACATTCACAAGTCTTACATTACATCATAAAGTAAAACAAAACTACAACATCTTCTCTTAATATCCCCTTATATTATTCCTGCAGATCATTCATAATATACTTCTTCAAATCCTGGAAAAATTAAAACATTGAAAGGGGTGAGCTCAGATGCTCAGTAAGGATAACAATATAGCAGAAGCTTTCATAAACAAACATTAACATTTAAGGCAATGTATAACTAAAACAAAAGCCTTTTAAACTTGAACATTAGCATAATATGGAAAAATTAAAATGAAATAATTCCATTTACATACTCACATGGATATTCTACTGGTCGAATATTCATATGAAATATTAATAACCACTTTCATAATTATGGAATGCCTAATGCCAGACTATCATAACCACGTAGCCAAGGCCTCTTACCAAGTCTACAATAAGATTTTATCAAGGCCTCGTGCCAAGACATTAGTTTGTCTCATGAGACCTACCGATACATTGATGAGCTATAACGGGCTCCACCGATCACTTATTAAGTCCAATGCATTCCTCATATGAATAGGTTTAAACATATCATAAACCATAACATAATCGTATCACATAAAACATGCATAAAGGAAACAAAACATTTCAACATTTCAATCACAATATATCAATACAACACATTGATATAATAAAAAAAATTCAAATCCATTTTCAATACCAAAATAAAAGAAAGTTAAAACTTTGTATTTATTTTTCATTAAAAAAAGTTATGTCTTGTAGAGGAAGCCGAAACACAAATAATGATCATGGCGGAGGGGAATTCTTTGTCGCCGCATACGAAGAAAAAAAATTCCTTTTCTCGTTTAGTAAAACACTTTGTAAAAAAAGATGCCTTTTTGAATAAAAGTAAATGTCAAAGGGGTTTATACACCGTATAAAAGAAAGTTGTGTATAAAACCAAATATGCCTCAATGAAAGGAGATTGAGATGAAGTCCTTACAGAGATCATTTTTAAATTAAAATAGATCTATTATGTGTATTCACTATATGTACACATAAGGAAAGTACAAATACAATATAGGACCTAATAATATCATGACATAATTTGAAAGTAGGAGATTAACCCAGAGATTGGACATTGGGTTAATAAATTCCCTTACCTTGCGTCCTGTCTTGAATTGACCGTTCTTTAACCTCCTTAAAATCGGGTAACTCTTTTGATTTGATCCAAAGGATTCCTTGGGAAGAATTATTCCCAATGTTAGGCTTCTAGGAGTAAGGGAGGGAAGTTGGGAGAGTATTTGGGAAGTGGTTGGCCGAGCCAAAAGGCTTTGAATGTGTGAGTAAGGTGGTAGTGGTGGGGGCCTTTTATAAGTGGAGAGGAGGGGCACTTTTGGAAAGTAATGAAATGTTACATTATTATATAATGAGTTTCGGATTTTAAAGGTCCAACACATATATAATTAGAGTCTATGGCTTAGTGGTAAGCACCCCGTAATACTACATGAAAAATGGGTGTTCAAAACCCATTGGGCGCAGGGTATTGTAGCAGTACTGTAGCGGTACTGTAGCAGCGGCGGTACTGTTGATCGGCGGGAACTGTAGCGGCGGCAGGGCACTGTAGCGGGTACTGTAGCAGCCGGGTTACTATTCACAGAATAGGAATTTGGCCAAAACTTTGGGCCTACGGGCTATGTAATGGGCTTCAAGCCCACTGGGCCTTCGGGCTATGTAATGGGTCTCCCTCTACCCAGTTAAAAGAGGTCTTTGCTTTGCTTTATTAATAAAAAATGAGGCTTCGGCCCCAACCTTTAAAAAAAAATAGAGTCTATGGTGATAAGGGTTCGAAATCTACTCATCCAATAGGTTTTTGACAAGTGTATGCCTTTGATTTTACATTATCTTTTCATTTTATTTAAGTCGTTAATTAATGAGGTAATCGCGGCATCATCATGGTGTCATAATTAATTTAATTTATATAATGTATTAAAATTATAAAAAAATTATCATGATGTAGGAAATCGTTTTATCTTTATAATGAATATTTATAGTAAAAAATATGACTTGTATAACCCCATTTAAAAATTGTTTTAGTAAAACAACTTATGTTTGTGACATTTTTATTTTAACATTAAATAAAGGTTTTTAATGTAATTTTCCAACCAAAGTGGCTCCATAGGGTCCCCAAGTTGACCCATGGATTGTATTGGTCGGCCATGACTCATCCAATAGGTATAGGACAAGTTTCAAGGTCATTTCATATTATTATAACACTATCTTTAGCTTAAATTTCACTAATTACCTTTAATCGTGAATAATTAAACGTAAAAGTTACTATTCACCAAAAAATTATTTTAATCCCATTGAACCACATTTTACTTCCTAATGAAAACCATATATGTCGGATTTTTGAAAATCAAATCACAGAAGTGGTAATATTTCATTTAAACGAAAAATCAGTTTTTTAACTACCACTTAGTGGTTTCACTATTCATCAAAAAATGAAGTTTTTCAGAACAATGCCAAAATTTCACCCTAAGCTATAATTGATATTCCGAATTAAAAAGTGATTTCAATTTTATGAAATTACAAACATATAAGTTTCATTAGTTAATTTTATAATTAATTCCCACTGTCACAACAAATAGTGTGTTTTTAACAAAACAATATATATCAAAAGATTGACAATTGTTTATGTCCATTATCAATGTCAAATTAATTATAATGAACACCATTGGATAAAATGGTAAAAATATATTCTAATTATACTTTAAAAACACTCAATAGTTTAATTTATCACTATACATTATTGTGTTTAAAAAAGTTGTTTTTAAGTATTTTTCACTATTCATACAAAATTGGATGTTCTCAGAAAATTAAAAAAAATTCAAATTAGGATAATTTCGATATTAAGAATACAAAAATGAAGTCAATTTTGAAATATAAAATTTCTATAAATTTTAAAAGTGGTTATTACTATTCGTAACGACTACTTTGATTAGTCTCGGTGTGTAAGAATTTGAAGTTGCGTACAACACACGCTACTGTATTATTCAAAGAGAAGTGTACCGTGGAAGCTTGAAGTGTTACATTCTCCCCTCCTTCAAATAATTTCATTCTCGAAATATCATATGATATCACAGTATTAAAAGACTCGGGTGATTCTTCATCATAATTTCCTCGGGTTCCCACATTGCCTCCTCCATCTTATGGTTTCTCCATAGAACTTTTACCAGACGAGTCGTCTGTTTTCTCAGCACTTGTTCTCTTGTATCAAGAATCCTGACGGGCTTTTCGCAATAAGACAGATCAGGTTCCAGTTCCAATTCCTCATAGGTGAGTACATGCGTTGGGTCAAACATGTATTTTCTCAACAGTGATACGTGTAATACATCATGAAATCTAGAGATACATGGCGGAATTGCCAAACGGTAAGCTACAGCAACAATTCGTTCTAGAATTTTGAAGGGTCCGATGTACCTGGGTCTCAATTTACCCTTCTTACCGAAACATATAACCCCCTTCCATTTTGATACCTTCAATAAAACATGATCTGCTACCTGAAACTCCAAATCCATCCTTCGATTGTCAGCATAGCTCTTCTACCTACTTTGAGCTGCTTTGATGTGGTTTTGGATTACCTTTACCTTTTCCATCGTTTCCTCCACAAGTTCTAGGCCTAAAAAGTTTCTCTCACCAATGTCATCCCAACAGGTTGGTGTATGACATCTCTTTCTATATAACACTTCATATTTTAAAGACCCAATGCTGGACTTATATGGACATTACATTACTTTTTCGGAATACTTAGTATATAACAAAAACAGACACACAAGGATCAAAATAGTTTAGTATCTTTGGAAACTCGGAATATAGTCTTCTAATCGAGGTGAAAAATCTTCAAAATCTCCTATAAAGATCTTCCTTTTTTTATCTAAAACATTTCTTTATATCCTGGGGAAAAGTAAACATAAAAGGGTGAGCTCAGATGCTCAGTAAGGGTAAACAAAAGAAATATCAATCACATCATATACATAAGAACATAAATTTTGTAAATCTTAACCTGCAAAAGAGATCATAATTTAATAACATGGGACAAATCATATCAGTTAAATGTAATCCCAATAATCATAACATAAAACATGAAACTTTGTGGCATACACACACAATCATAGAGAATCATTTCTTATTAGTTAAGACTCATTGCCAAGACTATCTTAGTGGACAAAGTCCATTTCTGAACCGAGTAACCCTCGTTTCAGTCCTGTTTCACTGAACCGGTATAACCTACCATTCCAGCCATGTCTATCTCATGAGATATAAAATCTTTACTGAATGCATTGGAGGGAGATATAGGTCCCACCGATCTCATAATGATACCATTCTTATGTGTGCCACAAAATCATAAATCATACATCATTTCATAACCCATGTAAAAAAAATAGGAATATTAAACATCGTGACATCATAAAACAATTCATATAAAATAAAGGAATTCATAAAAATATAATTCCATCACAACATAATCAAATCAATGTAATAATATGGATAAAAACAGAACCCTTTATTATCTTAGATGGAAAATAATTTTGATAAAAAACTTGAACTCCATTCTTGAGGAAAATATCCTTTCTGCATCAAAAACACTTTTCCTTTCTTTACATGTCATACAATTATAAACTAAAAGAAGTTGACTAAAAATAAACATGAAATTTTTTAAAGGATTATTCTTGGAAATAATGTTTTAAAAATCCATTCATGCCGTATAAGTTAAAAAAAACATTCTTCGTACTTTTGTCGGAAAAGTCAAAAAGTACCTCGTACGAAAAACGACAAAAGATTCCTTCCATATCTTTTACTAAAAACTCATCGAAGGGTAAAATTGGATTTAAACAATTGTAGGTGGATGTAAATAACATTACATATTGAGAAAACATGTATTTGGATGATAAAATACACCCCAATAAATACCAAAGTATAAACAATCTCGGATAAAAATGAGATTGTGATATTTCCCTTACCTTAGGTCTAATTTGCTTCGTAAGTGTCTGAACATCCTGTATAATGATTTAAATAATGTCATTGAGTTATTAAAGAATCATACTCATTGTTATTATATCATATATGGTTCACTTATGACTTTATTTTACCCGTTCTTCTGTAAATTCAATGTTAAAGAGTGTTTTGGGTAAAATCGATTCATTTGTCGTTCGTGTTTTGACTTGAAATTATTCATATGATTACATAGATCATGATTAATTAATTCCATAATATAAAACATGATTTATATATAATATATATTCAGAATATACATATATAATATATCAGTAAATGGAATGAAATACACCGTTCATGGAGACGGTAGGCCATACGTACGCATGAACGCTGTTTTCGTTTCCTTATTGAGTTGAATGGAATTAAGTATATTACATACATATATACATAAATCCAGTAGATATATAATGTCATATATTTCATTATTATTTCTTATATATACTTTATAATCATTATTAAATGGTTAACATGGAGAATGAATCTCATCGCGTCGTGGAGACGGTAGTCCGTACGTACGCACGAGTGATGATATCGTTTCCATAATTATTGAATTGAATTGGGGTGGATGATACAATATATCAGAATCATTATGATGTTATAATAACTATGTATATTTATTCTTTACACCATTATACCCATCCATGTAAGGTGTTGGTGGAGAAACAGATTACACCACGGCGTGGAGACGGTATTCCGTATGTACGCACGCGCGATGATTTTGTTTTCCGTAGGATGGATAGAAGGTGAAATGGGGTTGTTTCCTATTTATAATAAAAAATCATTATATTAGAGATACTGATATTATTACATTATAATTAAACAACTAAAGATGAAGAATTTGAAGAAGAAAGAAGCTTGAAAGAATCGGGAGAATAAATTACCTCTTCTTCGATACGCCTCTTTGAAACCTCCTCTTAGGGCACTAAGATTGGTCTTGAAAGTATACCAGTACCTCTAGGATATTTCTAGTGAAGTGGAGAAGGTAATTTGGCAGGGGTTTGTCGAGGTTGAAGGCTCAAATTGGTGTGATGAGGAGAGGGAGGAGGTGCCCTTTTATAAGGGAGGAGAGGGGCACCTTTGGAATTCTTAAAAATATTAATTTATAATAAATCTTACCCCACTTACAAACCTCCAAAAGGACTCATATTATAATATTAGATGATCTAGGGTTGTAATCTCATCAATAAATCAAATTTAGACAGGTTTGGATCTTATTTTAAACCTTATCATTTTGATTTATCCTTATTTAATCTATTTAAGTTTATTTGTGGTAATAAAATTCTAAATTTTAAATTATAACAAATAATTACTTATTAGTTTTTAATTTTACATAATTGTTTACTTTATAACATTATAGACCATATAAATTTATATTATTATTTTTTAAATATTTTTGTGATTTTTAAACAATTTTATAATATGTTATTTTTATAAAATAACAATAGTGTCAATTTTGACACTGTTCATTTATTTGAAATTAAATAAAATATATAAAGAAGATATGTTCGAAATAAATGCTTTAATAGATTCATAAAAATTCATAAATATCTATAAAATTAGTGGATCACATTAAATAGTTCATATATTATTTAGTTTATAATTATTAAAACCATTTATTTGGTTTATCTCTTAATAAAATAATTACTACAAAATATTTGTATAATTATTTAATATACTGATTTGTTGCATAAAAATTTAAAATATAATCCTATGATGAAGATAAATATATTAGATTTCACAATAATACTTTTTCTAGAATTTATCACCTTAAAATAACAATATTTAAATTGTTATATTTATTAAATTATGAAGGTGACAACTTTGGCATCATTTAAAATAAAATAGTATAAGTGTCATAATTGATTGTATAAGACTCCAAATCGTCAAATTTAGACCATTGGATGATAATAGTTTAAATGTACATGACCAATAAGTTCTTTTCAGGGTTTGGTGCCTTTTAAGGTCACTATTAGTTTAATAAAAACTAAATTCTTGATTTTGCACTAGATAAATAATTTCTGCATCACTATTGTGTAACAATTAATGATAAATATTTAATCCCAAAAAATTCTAAATAAATTCTCATGATGTAGATAATTTTTTTAGATTTATGTATACTATTAATGTTCTATGTTTCATGATGTTTAACACTAACTTAAAATTATTATACTTATAAGATTTAAGAGAGTGACATGTTGTCACTTTCTTTGGTTTTAATAATAATTAAATTATTTTCATGGTCAAAAGTCCATAAAATGAAACTAATCTGACCCTTAGTTGATATGGGTTTACTTTTATCCATCCAATAGAATTTTGGAATTTGTTAGGATAATTTTATAATATTATATTTACCCTTAATTAACCAATTTACCTTTAACTATGGTAAATAAAATTTACCGTAGTTACTATTCATAATTCCCAAAAATAAAAAGTAGCTTATTAAAATAATTTTTACCCACTGATTCCAAATATGGAATCCATTTTTACAAATTCAATACACAAAATTTGCAGAAATTAAATTAAAATTAATCCTGTTGTCGAAAGAAAACGTGTTTTTCTTTAAAACATTGCAAAAGATTGAATTGATTTAACCTACGAATTCAAGGTAAAATCAATGCTAATGACATACATTATATTAAATGGTAAAAATTTATTCTATTTATACTTTAATACCATTGAATATTATAATTTAACCATATAAGATATTACAATGAAAAAAGTTGTTTTTAATTAAAATATAGTGTGTTTTTACTATTCATTAAAATATGAAAGTCATCAGAATAAAATGAAAAATTTATCCAAAGTAAATTTTTATTTCTTAATTCCCATGAATAATTTTACTTTGTCAAATGGATCTCATAAACATGTCAAAAACTAGATTTATAGTGGGTGCACCATCAAAAGGCGGCAAAAATGCATTTTTTTAAAAATACTTATTTTACCTGAAAAATTTATTTTGTTCTTATAACAAGTTCTAGAAAATGTTTAATATGAATAATTTAGTTAATACTATTCATAACGGCTAGTTCATAATAATATTATAATAATATAACGTTGTTTAGTAAAACCCGGTATTGCGTACAACACACGCTATCGAGGATGGTCGAGATTGCGTGTAATGAAAGCCAAGTCAGGGTTGCGTGTTGTGAAAGAATCCATCGTTGTTTCGTATAAAATAATCCAACCATATTTCATTTATACATTGAATATATATATATAAACTCAATGTTGCGTAGAATAACTATTATCAAAATTGTGTGTAACACGATCCAAGAATAGTGTTGTGTATACTGCAAGCTAATACGGTGTTGTGTATAGCGCAAGGTAATCTTGGTGTAGAATTCAACACAAGACATTAATGAAATTAAAAGAATATTTTTCATAAAATCTCATGGTGTTACATTCTACCCCCCTTAAAATGAATTTCTCCCTCGAAATTCGTCGGGGTTATAAATGGTTTACTACTCGAATGTTTTTTAATAGAAACTCCCATTGTAAAAAGGAATACCAAAACATGGCTCTAAAAACTAAAGTATGAAATGTAACGGTTACCCAAATTAACTCATTACTAGGTTTCCACGTAGGAGAACATAGGTGAATATATGGATATGGAATAAAAATCTAACCATCAAGTTCTGATGGAGAGTGGTAGAGAACATGTCTATGAAAAAGCCAACAATCGCAAAACCATAAATTTGTGATGATCTAGGGTACCAACCGATTCATCAGATATATGATTTCTAGGAAAACATTTTTGGTTTTCAATATCATTTCCCTAAAGTTGAAAATTTTGAATTAGAAGAAATACTTAATTGATTTTGGTACAATATCATTGTTGTTCATGCTTTGAAAAATTTCCACTTCATCTCTTAAAGAAATGAAGTTGAATATGTTATTTGTGAAGTGTTAACAGATCATGTGATAGAATAATGGGTCATTCCATCTGTTTCAAACAAAAGTTTAGCAACAGTTATCAAATATACATAAGTTCGTCTTTGGTGAGGTTAATCATATACGATTCCAAAAATGATCTTATACTTCATATATCATACCGCTTAATAAAATAAAACTAGTTTCTACTAACCAGGGACTTTCTGTAGGCTAGTGGTATGCGATAAAGGCATGCCGCACTTTAGTTGTGGGTTCGATTCCCACAGCCTTGGCCGACGCGATGGGTTGTCGCACATCCTACAGGTTGTCCTTTTTCTAAATCTACATTATTATAACATCCCATCAACAATATCAAAAAAACTTTTGTCCTTAAACAATACTAACTTATGTCCAACATAATCCATTCCAATCTTTAGGCTTATCTAAAATACTTTGGTCCAAGCTCATAGTATAGAGAAAATGATCACTTGGATTCCATCATTTATCCAACATATATCTTGTTCATCACATTCCAGTCATGTGAATACAATAATCATGTAATCTTTCGAAAAATGAATACCCATTGAACCTTAGTGAGAACATGAATGCAGTTAAAAGTTAACACATTCCACATAACAAAATCCTCAAAATTCTATACACTCAAACCATGATATCACTTAGTCCTTATATCAATCATGAGCTCATGAATACAATCACACATCTCATTATCTTCTTATTCCTTCATTATGCGCATATCATCTACTTTACAAAAGTATCTGAATAACATTCCATGGTTACTGGTACCATTCAAAATATACTTTCAAATTATTTTTGGAAAAACAATAGTGTTATAATCCTTAGATGATTCTTTATTCCATAGTAGCAATAACTACACAACATAACTGTCGATAAACATATAATCATTCCACTACCTTCTAAAACAACCGACTGAGATTCAACACTTCATTCAACTCATATATCATTTGTAGTCTCCTCATCATCATCCACATAAATACTACCCATATGACCATGCTGATTCACTTCATGAGATTTTCCATTAGGGCATTGGATTTCATAATGCCCGTACATTCCACATTTAAAACATCTAATCATTGTTGATGTCGTAGCAATACCATTATACTTGTCCATGGTGTTAACTGAACCTTTTCCTTTGCACTTACTGGCTTTGTGTCCTTCTTTTCTACACCCAAAGCATCTTCCAGTTCCTTTGAAAAAATCTCCTTGATGCCTCTTCCCTCAAGATTTACATGAGGGAAATTGAAGTTTCTTTCCTCTATGATCATCATGAAACTCCATCTTTCTCTTATTATCCGAGTTAGGAAACTTACCAACGTTGAGATTATTGATCATATTATGAGATTTCTGATTAGGAATAATAACGATGTTTGGACTTCCAGATCCCGTTTCATTTGGTTTCTCATGAAGAAAATCATTCCATTGTCCGTCATATCCTCCAATATCATGAATCTTCCTATTTCCAGCCATTTTCTAAAACCCAAAAAGAATAGTGTGAGAGGAAAAAATCATGCTAGGTAAAAAAAACATAGTAAAGGGGGAGCACCCTCAATATCTAACATCTTAGGTTAAATTCTAAGATCGTTACCATAGTTCTAGGACTATATCCTATATGTATACTTATCCTTTGGGACATCCCTTGAAATACCTTAGGAATATCACTAGGGATCTCACTAACGTTTTCGCATCCTAGTTTCCAAAGGTTGACTAAACCTTTCCTCTGATACCAACTGTAGTGACCCGAATCATGGTGTACAAGGACATTACATTACTTTTGCGGAATACTTAGTATATAACAAAAACAGACACACAAGGATCGTAATAGTTTAGTGTCTTTGGAAACTCAGAATATAATCTTCTAATCGTGGTGAAAGATCTTCAACATCTCCCATAAAGATCTTCCTTTTTTACCTAATACCTTTGTTTATATCATGGGAAAAAGAAAACATAAAAGGGTGAGCTCAAATGCTCAGTAATGGTAAATAAAAGAAATATCAATCAAATCATATACATAAGAACATTACTTTTGGAAATCTTAACCTGCAAAAGAGATCATAATTTCATAACATGGGATAAATCATAGTTGTGAAATGTAATCCCAATAATCATAACATAAAACATGAAACTTTGTGTCATACACACACAATCATAGAGAATCATTTCTTATTAGTCAAGACTCATTGCCAAGACTATCTGAGTGGACAAAGTCCATTTCTGAACCGAGTCACCCTCGTTTCAGTCCTGTTTCACTGAACCGGTATAACTTCCCATTCCAGCCATGTCTATCTCATGAGATATAAAATCTTTACCCAATTAATTGGAGGGAGATATAGGTCCCACCCATCTCATAATGATACCATTCTTATGTGTTCCACAAAATCATAAATCATACATCATTTCATAACCCATGTAATAAAAATGGGAATCTTAAACATCTTGACATCATAAAATAATTCATATAAGATAAAGGGATTCATAAAAATATAATTCCATCACAACATAATCAAATCAATGTAATAATAGGAATAAAAACAGAACCCTTTATTATCTTAGATGGAAAATAATTTTGATAAAACCCTTGAACTCCATTCTTGAGGAAAATATCCGTTCTACTTCAAAAACACTTTTCCTTTCTTAACAAGTCGTAAAATTATAAACAAAAAGAATTTGATTAAAAATAAACTTGAAAATTTGTAAATGAAGCTTCTTGGAAATTATGTTTTAAAAATCCATTCATGCCGTATAAGTTAAAAAAACATTCCTCGTACTTTTGTCGAAAAAGTCAAAAAGTACCTCATACGAAAAACGACAAATGATTGATTTCATATCTTTTACTAAAAACTCACCGAAGGGTAAAATTGAATTTAAACAATTGTAGGTGGATGTAAATAACATTACATATTGAAGAAACATGGATGTGGATGATAAAATACACCCCAGTAAATACCAAAGTATAAACAATCTCGGATAAAAATGAGATTGTGATATTTCCCTTACCTTAGGTCCGATTTGCTTCATAAGTGTCCGAACCTCCTGTATAATGATTTAAATAATGTCATTGACTTTTTCCAGAATCATACTCATTGTTATTATATCATATATGGTTCACTTATGACATTATTTTACCCGTTCTTTTGTAAATTCCATGATAAAGAGTATTTTGGGTAAAATCGATTTATTTGTCATTCGTGTTTTGACTTGTAATTATTCATATGATTACATAGATCATGATTACTTAATTCCAGAATATAAAACATGATTTATATATAATATATATTCAGAATATACATATATAATATATCAGTAAATGGAAAGAAATACACCGTTCATGGAGATGGTAGGCCGTACGTACGCATGAACGCTGTTTTCGTTTCTTTATTGAGTTGAATGGAATTAAGTATATGGCATACATATATACATAAATCCAGTAGCTTTATAATGTCATATATTTCATTATTATTTATTATATATAATTTATAATCATTATTAAATGGTTAACATGTAGAATTAATCTCATTGCGTCTTGGAGACGGTAGTCCGTACGTACGCACGAGCGATGATATCGTTTCCATAATTATTGAATTGGAGTGGAGTGGATGATAAAATATATCAGAATCAGTATGATGTTATAATAACTATGTATAGTTATTCATTACACCATTATACCCATCCATGTAAGGTGTTGGTGGAAAAACAGATTACACCACGGCGTGGAGACAGTATTCCGTATGTACGCACGTGCGGTGATTTTGTTTTCCATAGGATGGATAAAAGGCGAAATGGGGTTTTTTCATATTTATAATAACAAATCAGTATATTAGAGATACTGATGTTATTACTTTACAATGAAACAACTAAAGGTGAAGAATTTGAAGAATAAAGAAGCTTGAAAGAATCGGGAGAATAAATTACCTCCTCTTCGATACGCCTCTTTGAAACCTCCTCTTAGGGCACTAAGATTGGTCTTTAAAGTATACCAGAACCTCTAGGATGTTTCTAGGGAAGTGGAAAAGGTAATTTTTTAGGGGTTGACCAAGCTTGACAGCTCAAATTGGTGTGATTAGGAGAGGGAGGAGGTACCGCTTTATAAGGGAGGAGAGGGGCTCATTTGGAATTCTTAAAAATATTAATTTATAATAAATCTAACCCCACTTAAAAACATCCAAAAAATGACTCATATTCTAAGATTAGATGAGACAAGGTTGTAATATCATCAACTAATCAAATTTAGATAGTTTTGGATATTATTTTAAACCTTATCATTTTGATTTATCCTTATTTAATCTATTTAAGTTTATTTGTGGTAATAAAATTCTAAATTTTAAATTATAACAAGTAATTAATTATTAGTTGTGAATTTTCCATAATTGATTACTTTATAACATTATAGACCATATAAATATAAATTTTTAATTTTTAAATATTTTTTTGATTTTTAAACAATTTTATAATATGTTATTTTTATAAAATAACAATAGTGTCAATTTCGACACTGTTCATTTATTTGAATTTAAATAAAATATATACAGAAGATATGTTCGAAATATAAGCTTTAATAGATTCATAAAAGGTCATAAGTATCTATAAAATTAGTTGATCACATTAAATATTTCATATAATATTTATTTTATTATTTTTAAAACCATCTATTTGGTTTATCTCTTCGTAAAATAATTACTACAGCATTTTTGTATAATTATTTAATATATTGATTTGTTGGATAAAAATTTAAAATAAAATCCTATGATGAAGATAAATCTAATAACTTTCACAATAATACTTTTACTCGAATTTATCATCTTAAAATCACAATATTTAAATTGTTAGATTTATTAAATTATGAAGGTGACAACTTTGGCATCATTTAAAATAAAATAATAAATGTGTCATAATTGCTTGTATACGACTCAAAATGGTAAAATATTCGACCATTGGGTTTTGTGCCTTTTATGGTCACTATTAGTTTAATAAAAACTATATTCTTGATTTTTCACTAGATTAATAATTTCTGCATCACTATTGTGTCACAATTAATGATAATTATTTAATCCCAAAAAATTCTAAATAAATTCTCATGATGTAGATAATTTTGTTAGCTTCCTATATACTATTAATTTTCGAAGTTTCATGAAGTTTATCACTAACATAAATTTATTATACTTATAAGATTTAAGAGAGTGACATGTTGTCACTTTCTATGGTTTTAATAATAATTAAATTATTTTCATTGTCAAAAGTCCATAAAATGAAACAAATCCGACTCTTAGTTGATATGAGTTTACTTTTAGCCATCCAATAGAATTTTGGAATGTGTTAGGATATTTTTATAAAATTATATTTACTCTTAATTACCCGATTTACCTTTAACAATGGTAAATAAAATTTACCGTAGTTACTATTCATAATTCCCAAAAATAAAAACTAGCTTATTAAAATTATTTGTACCCACTGATTCCAAATATGGAATCCATTTTTCCAAATTCAATACACAAATGTTGCAGAAATTAAATTAAAATTAATCCCTTTGTCGAAAGAAAACGGGTTTTTCTTTAAAACATTGCAAAAGATTGAATTGATTTAACCTACGAATTCAAGGTAAAATCAATGATAATGACATAAATTATATTAAATGGTAAAAATATTTTCTATTTATACTTTAAAACCATTCAATATTATAATTTAACCACAGATGATATTACGATGAAAAAAGTTTTTTTTAATTAAAATATAGCGTTTTTACTATTCATTAAAATATGAAAGTCATCAGAATAAAATGAAAAATTTATCCAAAGTAAATTTTTATTTCTTGATTCCCATGAATAATTTTACTTTGTCAAATGGAACTTATAAACATTTCAAAAACTAGATTTAATGTGGGTGCGCCATCAAAAGGCGGAAAAAATGCATTTTTTTTAAAATACTTATTTTACCCGAAAAATTTATTTTGTTCTTATAACATGTTCTAGAAATTGCGTAAGATGAATAATTTAGTTAATACTAATCATAAAGGCTAGTTCATAATAATATTATAATAATATAACGTTGTTTAGTAAAACCTGGTATTGCGTACAACACACGCTATCGATGAAGGTCGTGATTGCGTGTAATGCAAGCCAAGTCAGGGTTGCGTGTTGTGAAAGAATCCTTCGTTGTTTCATATAAAAAATCCAACCATATTTCGTTTATACATTGAATATATATATATAAACTCAATGTTGCGTAGAATAACTATTATGAAAATTTTGTGTAACACGATCCAAGAATTGTGTTGTGTATACTGCAAGCTAATACGGCGTTGCGTATAGCGCAAGGTTATCTTGGTGTAGAATAAAACACAAGACATTAATGAAATTAAAAGAATATTTTTCATAAAATCTTGGGGTGTTACACATATGTTGCCATCTGAATACTAGAATGGAAACTATTGTTATAGGAAAATTCTACCAGAGGTAAATATTGATCCCACATTCCTTGAAAGTCAAGTGAGCGTGATCTCAACATGTCTTCTAAGGTTGGAATAGTTCTTTCTGATTGTCCATCTGTTTGAGGGTGGTAAGCATTGCACAAACGATGTTCAGTATCCAAGGCCTTCTGATGACTTTTCCAGAATCTTGATGTGAAATGAGGATCACGATCCGAGAAAATCGACAGGGGTACTCCATGAAATCTCACAACTTCATTAACATATAGTATTGTTAGACGTTCAAGTGGCAGATCTTCGCTTATTGTAAGAAAATGTGCTGACTTGGTGAGACGATCAACAATGACCCATATTACATCATTCCTTCTAGGGGTATTTGGTTTTCCCATGACAAAGTCCCTCGTAATATTATGCCATTTCCACTCAGGTATGGGAAGAGGTTGCAATACTCCACCAGGCTGTTGCCTTCCAGCTTTCACTTGTTGTAAAACCATACATCTTGACACAAAATCAGCAATCTTCCTTTTCATGTTGTCCCACAAAAATTTCCCTTTAAATCTCTATACATTTTAGTGCTCCCATGGTGTATAGAGAAATTGGAACTATGATCATCATCAAACAATTCCCTCATTAAATCACGTATATCGGTAACACAAAGTCTCCTCCCGAATTTCAAAATTACATCTTCATAAACAAAGTCTCTCAACCGCCCATCATTCACAACTTTAATCTTCTTTTTCAACAATTCATCATCATACTGATAACTCTTTAACCTTTCTAGTAAAGATGGTTTGGCAACCATTTGAAAACATTTTGATGTTTTACCCTCCATGGTGATTCCCATATCCATATTTACTAGATCCATGAAAATAGGATCCCTTTCCACTCTCATCATGTTCAAAACTCCGTGATCATTTCTACTCAAACCATCTGTAACCTTATTTGCCTTCCCTGGGTGGTAGTGTATCATGCAATCATAATCCTTGAGTATTTCATGCCATCGTCTTTGCCTCATGTTGAGTTCTTTTTGTGAGAAAATATATTTCAAACTCTTTTGGTTGGTATATATCTCACATTTTTCACCATAGAGATAATTTCTCCATATCATCAAGGCATAGATTACAGCAGCTAACTCGAGATCATGAGTTGGATAGTTTTGCTCATGAATTTTTAGCTGACGTGATGCATAGGCAATAACCTTATCATTCTGCATAAGGACACAACCATGTCCTTTCATTGATACATCACTATAAATAACGAACCCATCATTCCCTGATGGTAGAGTCAATATAGGAGCATTGACAAATCTTCTCTTTAGTTCTTCCAAACATTCTTCACACTATTTTGTCCAGACAAATTTAACCCCTTTACGTGTGATCTTCGTTAATGGGTTAGCCAAACGGGAAAAATTCTGGACAAAACGTCGATAATAACCTGCCAAACCAATAAAGTTGTGTACCTCAGTTATACTCATCAGTGCTATCCATTCTTGGATTTACATGGTCGTAGAAGGATTAACGGAAATTCCATATTTAGAGACAATATGGCCAAGGAAAAAAATCTCCTGAAGCCAGAATTCACACTTGCTAAACTTCCCATATAATTCATGCCTTCTAAGAGTCTTCAAGATAATGCGCAAGTGATTTTCATGATCTTCGTAGCTTTTGGAGAATACCAAGATATCATCAATTAATACCACCACAAAATCATCAAGATATTCCTTGAAAACTCTATTCATTATATCTATGAATACAGAGGGTGCATTTGTCAATCCGAAAGGAATTACTGTAAACTTGTAATGCCCGTATCTTGTTTGAAATGCTGTCTTCAGAATGCCATACTTCTTCACACACAACTGATGGTATCCAGATTGAAGGTCAATCTTTGAAAAGTATTGTTCTCCATGCAATTGGTCAAATAAATCGTCAATGCGAGGTAGGGGATACTTGTTCTTTATTGATATAGCATTGATATCCCTATAGTCAACGCACAACCTCATAGATCCATCTTTCTTCTTAACAAAAAGGACAGGGGCACCCCTTGGAGAAACACTAGGGAGAATAAATCCCTTATTACTCAATTCCTCTAGTTGTTTCTTTATTTCAACTAATTCCATGGTGGTTATTCTATAGGGTGTCTTCGATATGGGCCTTGATCGAGGAATTAAATCAATGGAAAACTCAACTTCTCATTCTGGAGGATGTCCAGGTAAATCTTTCGGAAAGACATCTACATATTATTTCACAATAGGTACAACCTCTATTTGAACATTCCATTCCTCTCCATTAGTCATTTCATTATCTTCCTCCCCAATAATTGAATTTAGTTGAGATACTAGGGGTGGATCTAAATAAGAATTAGGTGGTGACGATTCTACTCTAAAAATAAGGTGTTCCTTATCATCATTAGTTGTATCTCCAGCTCCACAATAATTATCTTGAGCAGGAGGGAAATCCCTACATGGAGTGCATGCATTGATACAATTTCCATTCCTTCCACTAGGCGCAATTTCTAAAAAATGGCACAAACAAGGTTAGTTTATGAATCAAAATACATAATTCCATACTTGTAAAACACTTAAAACTAATTGAACTATTTATGGATATAATCCATAATCATAAAAAACGTTTTCTTTGAGGAAGTATATAATCATAACCCTTTATATTTGTTTGTAAATAAAATGACAATTATCCTAATCATATCCCCCAAGAGTGTCGTAACCAAGAGTGCAGCAAGGCCTGTTGTCGTGCACCAGTTCCCGTTCGAGTCTAGCTCAAAGCGGTGTTTTCGGGGTATACCCCTAGGTACATCTGTGCCAGAGCCACCTCTACCTGCTCGTATCCAGACAGGTATGTATTACTCGGAAAACTCAAAAAATCTCTATAATACCAAAATTCTAGGAAGTTCTTCTATACTAATCCTCAAAGTCAATATTTGCGCTATGTCCTCTAATCAGAGTTTATCTAAATCTAGCTTCCAAGGATAGTACTAAACTGCCTCTGATACCAACTATAACGCCCCGACCACAGCTACCCAGAGTCGGTGCATTACTTCGTAATATTGGCATGATCACAAAAGATCATGTCTCGAAAGACCGATTAGTTTAGTAGCCTTGGAAACACTAGATACATTCACAAGTCTTACATTACATCATATATTAAAACAAAACTACAACATATTCTCTTCATATACCCTTATATTATCCCTGCAGATCATTCATAATATTCTTCTTCACATCCTAGAAAAATTAAAACATTGAAAGGGGTGAGCGTAGATGCTCAGTAAGGATAACAATATAGCGGAAGCTTTCATAAACATACATTAACATTTAAGGAAATGTATAACTAAAACAAAATCCTTTTAAACTTGAAATTCAGCATAATATGGAAAAAGTATAATAAAATAATGCCATTTACATACTCACATGGTTATTCTACTGGTCTAATATTCACATGAAATATCAATAACCACTTTGATAATGATGGAATGCATAATTCCAAACTATCATAACCACGTAGCCAAGGCCTCGTTCCATGTCTACAATAAGATTTTGTTAAGGCCTCATGCCAAGACACTAGTTTGTCTCATGAGACCTACCGATGCATCAAGGAGCTGTAGTGGGCTCCACCCGTCACATATTAAGTCTAATGCATTCCTCATATGAATAGGTTTAAACATATCATAAATCATAACATAATCATATCACATAAAAAATGCATAAAGGAAACATAACATTTCCACATTTCAATCACAAGATATCAATACAACACATTAATATATTAAAAACACTTTAAAAACCATTTTCAATACCAAAATAAAAGAAAGTTAAAACATTGTATTTATTTTTCATTAAAAAATGTTATGGCTTGTAGAGGAAGCCGAAACACAAATAATGGTCACGACGGCGGAGAAGTCGTTGTCGCCGCATACGTAAGACAAAAAAATTCCTTTTCTTGTTTTGTAAAACACTTTGTAAAAAAAGATTCCTTTTTGAATAAAAGTAAAAGTCAAAGGGGTTTATACACCGTATAAAAGAAAGTTGTGTATAAAACCAAATATTCCTCAACAAAAGGAGATTGAGACGAAGTACTTAAAAATCATTTTTAAAATAAAATAGATCTATTATGTGTATTAAATATATGTACACATAAGGAAAGTACAAATAAAATGTAGGAAATAATAATATCATGAAATAATTTGAAAGTAGGAGATTAACCTAGAGATTGGAAATTGGGTTAAGAAATTCCCTAACCTTGCGTCCTGTCTTGAATCGACCGTTCTTTAACCTCCTTAAAATCGGGTAACTCTTTTGATTTGAGGCAAAGGATTCATTGGGAAGAATTCTGCCCAAAGTGAGGCTTCTAGGAGTAAGGTAGGGAAGTTGGGAGAGTATTTGGGCAGAGGTTGTCCGCACCAAAATGCTTTGAAAGTGTGAGTAAGGTGGTAGTGGTGGGGGCCTTTTATAAGTGGAGAGGAGGGGCGCTTTTGGAAATTAAAGAAATTTTACTTCATTATATAATGAGTTTCAGATTTAAAAGTCCCACACTTATATAATTATAGGATAAGGTGATAAGGGTTAGAAATATACTCATCAAATTGTTTTTTACAAGTTTAAGCCTTGGATTTTACATTATCTTTTCATTTTATTTAAATCGTTAATTAATGAGGTAATCGCGGCATCATCATGGTGTCATAATTAATTTAATTTATATAATATCTAAAAATTATAAAAAAATTATCATGATGTATTAAATCTTTTTATATTTCTAATGAATATTTATAGTCAAAAATATGACTTGTATAACCCCACTTAAAAATTGTTTTAGTAAAACAAATTATGTTTGTGACATTTTTATTTTAACATTAAATAAAAGTTTTTAATGTCATTTTCCAACCAAAGTGGCTCCATGGGGTCCCCTAGTTGACCCATGGATTGTCTTGGTCGGCCATGACTCATAAAATAGGTTTATGACAAGGGTCAAGGTCATTTCATATTATTATAACACTATCTTTACCTTAAATTTCACTAATTACCTTTAATCGCGATTAATTAAACTTAAAAGTTACTATTCACCAAAAAAATTATTTTAATCCCATTGAACAACATTTTACTTTCTAATGAAAACCATGTATGTCGTATTTTTGAAAATCAAATCACAGAAGTGGTAATATGTCATTTAAACGAAAAATCAGTTATTTAACTACCACTTAGTGGTTTAACTATTCATCAAAAATTGAAATTTTTCATAACAATGCCAAAATTTCACCTTAAGCTATAATTGATATTCCGAATTCAAAAATGATGTCATTTTTATGAAATTCCAAACATATAAGTATCATTAATTAATTTTATAATTAATTCCCACTGTCACAACAAATAGCATGTTTTTAAGAAACAATATATATCAAAATATTGACAATTGTTTATGTCCAATTTCAAAGTGAAATTAATTCATATGAACACAATTGGATAAAATGGTAAAAATATATTTTAATTATACTTTAAAACCACTCAATAGTTTAATTTATCACTATAAATTATTTTGTTTAAAAAAGTTGTTTTTATGTATTTTTAACTATTCATAAAAAATTGAAAGTTCACAGAAAATTACAAAAAAATTCAACATAGGATAATTTCGATATTATGAATACAAAAATGAAGTCAATTTTGAAATATAAAATTTCTATAAATTTAAAAAGTGGTTATTACTATTCATAACAGCTACTTTGATTTGTCGCGGTGTGTTAGAATTCGAAGTTGCATACAACACACGCTACTGTATTATTCAAAGATAAGTGTAGCGCGGAAGCTTGGGGTGTTAAATTTATGTAGTTATTTCCACTAACCTTTGTGTGGATATAATTTTTATACACATGATCACTCCATTGATAATTTCTCATGTCATTGATATGAACTTGATAAGAGTAATCTTAACTCAATTTCCATTCACTATGTTAAACATCCAAGTCATTGGTGTTATTTTTACAAGAATATTTTTGAATGTCCTATGATTGAGTTAAAATTAGTATACAATCATATTTATTGTATTTATATTTTTCAAACATAATTATGTCATTGATTTATTCATAACCTAAGGATACTGTCTTTATAAGGGATTTCATCTCAAATTACATTCCATTGATTCTTCTTTGTTATAATTCACCAATTAACTTTTATATAGTTTATTTAATGTACTTTGACATAGTATATCATGAATCACTTTATTATCAGGACATTATAATGCTTTTATTAACTTAATATTTTTTATTCATGTGTCTCTCTTTTGGTTAGGAACTCTAACTAAAATATCCTTTTAAATGTTTTAAAAATTTATTCTTCTAAATCATTCTCATTAATGTCCATGTTTTAAAAATGGTTTTAAGGATTTATTTATATGGAATTTAATGTTTTAAAATTGAAATTTCTTTTAAAAGTTTCAAATTGGTATGGGACACTTTTATTGAAAAGTATATTTTAAATATCTTCTTCATAAATAGTTATACTTTCAAGTGTTTTCATGAAAAGGGGGGATATTTCTCTCAATTGGTTTTGATGATTATTTTCATCTATGTCAATATCCTTGATTATTCTCGATTGAGGTTTATATATTATAATAAAATCTTCCATATCGTATTGAATGAGTTGTGTTTGATAGTGGATGTGCTATTTTTATACCATTGATTCTTTTTGGTTAAAATTATGACATTTAGAATGCTAGTTTTTATAAGAATCTTTAGATTATGTTTCAACCTTTTCATATGAGGAATGAATTTGTCGTAGTAAGTGATGGGTGGATCCTGCTATAGATCCTCGATGCATCGGTAGGTATCATTAGACAAACTAGTGTCTTGGTATAAGGCCTAGACAAAATCTTGTTTGTAGTCTTGGCATGAGGCCTTGACTATGTGGTTATGATGCCTGACACTACACATTCCATCATTATGAGATTAGTTATTAATATTTAATGTGGTTATTCAACTAGAAGAATACCCATATCTATTGTTTAATATGGAATTATTTACTCAGCTCATATCCCTGACATAAAGTGTTCATTTTAATTATTTGAAACGGCATGTGTTTTCAATTTTTCACCATGCCTAATGTTTATGTTATCTTCCACTGTATAGATTACTCTTACTAAGAATTGGAGCTCACCCCTTTATTTTGTTTTATTTTCCCAATATATGAATGATTTAGTAATGAGGGACTTTCAGGCATAATCTAGGAAGCTTGGATGATTATAATTTAATAATTTATTGTTGTTTTTCTTTTCACGGTGTAATGTAGAACCTATGTATGTATCTTGTTTCCAAGACTACTAAACTGATTGATCCTTTGGGACATGACTACTTTTAATCATGCCAATGTATTAAAATAATGCACTGGCTCTAGGATTTTGGGGTCAGGGCGTTATAGTTGGTATACGAGAAAGTTTAGTATAATCCTTTGAAACTATATTTAGATAATCTCTTATTAGATCAAATTAACCTAAGATAGACATTGAGGATTAGTATAGATGAACATCCTATAATTTGGTTAATGTAGATATTTTGTGTATATTACATGAAATACATCCCTCTCTGGATACGAGCAGGTAGAGGCGGCTCTGGATTAGATGTACCTAGGAGTGAAAACTCCGACAAGGAGTTTCGGGCTTTACTCGGGGTATCCAGGTACACGACAATGGGCCTTACTGCACACTTGGTTACGACACTCCCAAGGGATATTCTTAGGATAATTTACATTTTATTTATAAATCGATTTGAATGATTTTAGTATAAGATGATAATAAATAACCATGTTTAATCCAATTGAGTATCAAATTGATAAAATGGGGTCATGGTAATCTCTAAATGATTTTATGACTATTGTTACTCCCACAATGATTTCTAGTTTAAGTCAGTCGATAGATTCCAAGAATGTCAAAGTAACATTGAGCATGATGAACTAGGTGGGAATGCTTGTGGAAATGAGAAACAAAATGGAGTGTCAATAGGCATAAAACATATTGTGTTCATTCCAAATCAGTTTTCCAAAAATATCATCAACAACAGATATATTAAAAAACTCCCGGACTCAAAAAATAATAGAAAGGCAATGAATGATAAGATCTCCATTAGTGGAGACCATGGAGAAAAGAAACGTCAATTTCTATCATGCAGGAAATGTGGAAGGGGACACCCAGGATATTTATGGGTTCATTATTTTGGTGAACACATTTTGTAGGATATTTTGAATGATATAGATTAATTATTTATGATTCAAAAATGATGTATATATTGATGAAAATACACTAGTATAAATTTTATTCGTTATTTTATATCCGTGTGGATCAAGACATTAATGTGTAGACCATAAATAAACACATATTTTTAAAAATTTATTAAAAGATGAGAAAAGATCCAACCATTAAAATAAATTATAATTTTTGAGATGGTGACCACATTAAATTATTCCAAAGGAACAAACCATAATGATTATAAGTATTATTTCAAGAAGTAAAGTATAAATAAATATAATTTGATGGATATGAAGAATTTATATATTAATTGACTAAGGGAATGAAATCTGGTAAAGGTAATTACACTGTTAAAATTCATTTTACAATTTTAACTATGTAAATATAAGATAGTTATTAGTATATTTCCTTGAAAATAAGTAAGAATAATGGGAGGATTTTTGGTCAAAAATAAAAATAGGAGAAACAAGGTGGAAGGTTATTGAAATTTTTGAAATCTATAAAAATGAAAATAAAATAAACAATAATAATATTATTTAAATTAAATTATACCCAATAATGTGATAAAGAATTTGAAGTAGTGTAATAGTAATAAGAAATTGAATGGAAAATAGAGTTCAAGTCCATATCATATCAGCTCAAAGATTCCTTGATTGATGAAGAAGAATATTATGTGTGTAAATAATAATAATAAATAATTTTTTAGGAAACACAAAAATAGTTATAGTTATGTATGGAAACATTAGTATAAATGAATTAGAATAAAAATATTGTGAGATTATAAATATCATTAAAATATGAGAATGGTTCATTCAAAAAATACTCTTGAATCAAAATCTATTAGAATTTATAAAAAATATGAATAAAGTAGATAAATCATTGGATATTTATAAAATTAATATTTAATGATAAAGATATGTTTTTTAAGATTATGAAAAAATATCAGTTCTAGGATGAATAAGTAATTGTTATTAAGGAATGTTTTATTAATTACGATATGTCAATGAGGAACACAAGTTTTTTTTTAAACTATTTCAATGAAATTATAGAATTATTAAAAATAGTGCAGAATATAGTGACCTAAGAAAATAATATGTGGATATTAAATAATTTTATTGGAATATTATGAATATAAAAAAATATCCCTAAGGACCATATTATTTTAGTGTCTATAGAAACATAGAACACAATATACTTACATGGTGAGTGATCATCATTGTTTACCACAAATATCTTCCCATTTTTACTCCTGCATACAAAATTTTTCATAACCTTTGGGAAAGGAAACATAATAAAATATGTGATCATATTAATATAAAGGATAACATACAAGGAGGAACATGTGAATAAAATTGACATAAGTGTATGAGAACATGAAAAAAAACATTTGATAACCATACCCTTCAAATCAAAGATCATAATCATGAATCATGGAATAAATATTTTCAGTTAATAATATATTAATCATACAATAATCCATGAAGATGAGCCATAAGAGTATTAAATTTGTTTAAAACATGGATTTGTGTCATAAAAATCAACTTATAACATATTAAACATGTGTAAAATGAAACAGGAGCACTCATTAAATTTATGAATAAAAATTATGCACTAGAAAAAAATAGATATGGGAATTGATCCATGCATATCAGTATGTACATGCAATAAAGCTTTTCACTCAACATTATGTACATGTAATTATGTTTATGCAAAAATTATGAACACCAAATTTGGTTCATATACAAAAATGTGTACACGAATGACAGGTGAATGAATAACATTTGGAAAATGTAATAAGGTTCAACCATTACATATATAATCATGATTTATCCATTTTTACCCAATGTAATAGAGAGAGAGAGATATATGTACCACTATTCACATAATGAAATGATACATATTTTTTTCACATGATCATAAAAATTCATCTTATCATGACCCATGAAATGAAATGGGTATCCGAAAAATATCATCATATAATAAATTTTGTAAAAGAGTTATATTTCATAATAATTTAATTATATAATTACCAATGACTTTAATCAAATTTCCTAATCATTATATCATGGTATGACACATGTAAAATAAATGGGTTTCATATACACCTTTTCATCATAAACATAAAACATTCAAATAAATTACATAAATTCTTTATTTAGATAATATACCAAGTAAGGTATGGTTAAAAAATGATTTCATCTTAGATGGAATTTAAATTTAATTGATCATTTGAAACATTTATTGAGGGAAATATTCTTTTCCGCATTGATAAAAAAATCTCTATAAAACATGAAATATTTTTTGAAAGCTTGTTTCATTGAAAACCACATTAAAGAAAAAATAATTTATTGAATATTAAGTAAATTATTTTCATTAAAAAAATATTCTTTAAATTAAATATACACTTCAAATATGTTATCTTCCTGATGGTGGATAAATTTGTAACTTTGAAACATTCCTTTTTCATTGAAAATAGTTTAGAAAAGTCCATTGACTTGAAGGAAACAAAAATATTCCCTGTAATACATTTTTTTAAAATAAAACATTGGTAAAAAGTAATTTTAAATATTTAAGGATCGTTGTATAACATTAAAAAAACATTTATTGAAAACCTTTTTAAAAAAAATTAATATTTCTGGCCAAAGTGTGAAATAAAGTCTGGTTTTTATGAAAATCATATTTTTATTAAGGACCAAAGAGTGGAAATGTTGTACCATAAAATTATGATAGCGTTATCAAATATAGATTAAATAAATTAAAGCTAATTCTTGATATATGGATTATAATATTTCATTAATTGATGCATAATCATAAACAGAGTCAGTAAATGATGAGATTATAGAAATAAACACTTACTACTTTAATAAATTTTAATCATAATACACATGAAATAAAAACATTAAATGAAGATTAAAATATTATTCAAAAAAATTATATTCAGTATATAAAATGAAAAATTAATGTTATACATTCCGCAAAAATTAAAATAGGTGCATAATATAACATGTGTCTCAACAAATCAAATTGAGGCACGATTCTGTTAATGATTTGGTTACATTTTGAACCATTTACACCATTAAATAGAGATGATAATATTGAAATGTAAATAAAAATTAATCTTAAAATAATATTAATAAAATAAATCCATAGTAATTACAATCACCACATAATAGAAATCTAAGCTGAAAATGGATTTTGTGTCAAATAAAATAAATGTGAGTTGGAAGTCCTTTAATACTTGAGTAACTTTGGAATCATGAAATATGTTAAAAATAACATCAATTGAAACATTGATTGTAATTAAATAAAAAATTCAGGATATAAAATATCATATATTAGTATATACAACACATTAAATAAATGAGTATTGAATATGAAATAAGTGTCACAGAAATAAAAGTGTGTTGAGAAATCCGCTTATCTTATGTTTTGATTTCAATTTTAAAAGTTCAAACCTCGTATATAGTAAATATAAGTATATTAATACTATACCACAATACCATATTAATATATGTGTGTTAATATATATATATATTAGACCATATATTATTTTTTATTACTTTATATTATCTGTTTATTAATAATTTCAGGTAAAAGTAACATTTCAGTTAATAACAGATTTGTTTTCAATATAAAATATTATTTATTATAATTCTTGTGAAATTAAATTAAGAATGAATTAATCATATCAATAATTATAACCAAAATATAAATATTTATATATTCAATATATATGTATATATAAAATTCTGTAAAAGATACAAAAAAATGAAATAAACATAAATGGAGAGAGTTGGTTGTAAATACACAAGAACGATGTTTTTATTTTCTTTCCGAATTAAAACATTTAAAAATATATGATATATTTTTATTAAAAATATAATTTAATGTGATATATGTCATATATGGTTTATAACATTACCTTTTATATATTCTATGTATATAGTGAATGAATAACATCACCTCACGAGGCAGTAGTCCCCCATACACACTAAGGACATTAGTGAATTCCCAAATAAATGAATGAGTGATTATATGTGTTATTTAAGAATTAAATAATCATAAATAAATAATAAATATAATATATAATATATAACTACTTTTAAAACTGTTATTCTCCACATTGAGAGGTGGTAATGGAAGAACAAACATCATCAGTTTGTAAGGCGGTAACCTTCCCAACACATGAATGATGATCATGTATCCCATTTGTTAGAATTGTTTAAATTTATTTTTTGTTACCATAATAAAAAACATATAAGTGTATTTAAGATACATATTTTATTATATAATAATTTTATAAAGAGAATTTACATGGTTGGAGAACGAAACAAAACTAAAATGCATGTTGATTAACATTACCTCTTCTTCGGGTAACTCCCTTTTGTTTACACCAGAGGAAATACTTTGTTTTATGTCTAAAAAATGTGAGGCTTATTGGTTGATAGGATGTAAATTAGTAATATATTTATATATATATTTTTTGGCCAAATTAATTGAGAGGTGTGATGAAATGGAAATTTGTGGTTGCTATTTATAAGCGGGAGAGAGGACCCAATTGGCATTTTTTAATATAATGTTAGGTGTACCAAAGCTTTTACCAAAAAAGAATAAAATAATAAATAAAATAAGATTTATTAAGGTTTAGTTAATAAATAATTCCATAAAATGTGTGTTTTATAATTTTATTTTGTTACTTATCTACTTATGATTAAATTTTGATCCCTTGGTAAACTCTTTTTTCCCTTAATCACCATGATTAATTTTTACTGTTTTCACTAATAAAATAGGAAAAAAGTAATTTGATCATATTTTAAATTACATTTTATTATAATTACTAATATTTTATAAATGTTTCATATTATAATCATATATGTGGGGAAAAACTAATTTAAAATTAATCTCATAGTCATGATGAAACAATGTGTTTTTAAAATGGAAATGTTCAAAATATTAAAATGTATTTATAATAATTTCCATGTAAATATGAATAAAATATACTTAATTTAATTTAATTTTTTATAATTATAAAAATTATAATTTAAATCCTATTTAAAATATAAATTAACATTATAAATTATTTAAATTAAAATTATATTTTTAGTTAAATTTTTTTTTTTTAATAGTTTGTAACAGAATAAAAAATTATACAAAAATAAAGGCATATTCATAAGATAATATATATATTACAAAAATGGATGTTTTTTATTTAAATTTAATAAATATTTTAATATTTCTTTCAATATTAGTGCATAAAAAGGCACCAAAGATACTGTTAAAAAAATATAGCTATTATGCATAAAAAATAATTTTTTCCTATATTATTGCATTTAAAATATATTAAATTAATTTCAAAATAATTATTTTGTTATAAAATATATAAATTTAACTCAAACCGTCCAGTAAAAGTGTTTTAATTACTCTGTTATTGTAAACCATACTTGATAAAATTGGTTTTCTATAGAAATATTTCATATATATTCAAAAGGGTTTTATTTTCATTTCTAGTTAATTAGTCACCAAAAAATTCATTTGATAATAATGTGTAAAAAATATTTTATTAATATTTTTATCCCTTTTCATACCCTAGATTAAAGTTCCTAGCTGATTATTTTAATAATATTTTAATAATGTAACACGTTTCATTTAAACATAGTTTTTCATGTAAAGAAATCTATGATCGGTGCTACATGTAACAAAAGATAAAATCAGTGTTTTTCTAGGGAAATCATACCTTGGTGTTTCTTATAAGTAAATCAAATCATGGTGTAACATTAAATTCAAACAATCAGATAATTTTAATTTATAAAAAATACTATTTCATGGAAACAAGGGGTGTTACATTCTACCACCCATAAAATAATTTCACCGCCATAATTTGTATAGTTCATCAATATTTTAATAAATGAATTTTAAATTTATTGAAACCTACAACATAAAAATTAACACTAAAAATTACAATAAATAGGAATGTTTGGAAATATTTTGGTTAACCAATTTACTCTTAATTAGGTTCCAATGTAGGATAACAAACGTGGAAACTGAATATGTGGACCTGGAAGAAAAAGTGTAAAACAATTATACAGAGTGAGTGAGCTCATTGATTACAAGTTGTTGATTGATCAATGAAATTTTGAGAGGATGAAAACCATAAATATATGATGATTTTAACGACCATCAGTTCATTAGAAACGATGGTACTAGGATAATTCTTTTTCATGACCCATCTCATATTGTTGAATTATTTTCATCGAAATATATAATTACATGATTCCATGAAATTTCATAAGAACATTCTCACTTTCAAGTTGTTACTTGATCTATTCACACATCATCTATTACTATAAGATGTAAAATTTATTTTTTATCCCTAATGAACTAATTGTTCATGTTATGCATATATAGAATGATATGTCATTCTGTCTATCTTTATTTATCAATACATAATAAAATGATAGAATTGGTTGTTCAATATGAAAAAATATTCATATGGTTAAGTAAACAATTAATATCTAAAACATATTTTTAATTTTAACATAAAGACTCCATCAAAGGAAAGCCTTGCATCCCTCAAAAAATATAATTCTCCCTTTATTTCATAAATATGTTCTTATCTTATTTAGAAACATTTTAATAGGAAACATCGATTCATACGTTTATTGGTATAATATGTTATTTAATTATTTTATAATACATATAGATAATCACAGAACAAATATCACTAAATTTTGAAAAATAAAATTTTCCATGGGCTCATTTATAGAAAATAATACATAAAATTTCCAACAAAGTAGGGAAGGATATGTATTTATTATTTATCATGGATCACTTCATCCATTACGATATCATAATCTTTACCTTTTTACCTCACCTTTAGAGGTTATTGGGTTTTATCATAAACATTATTACTCAGATTGGGGCACATGTGAGTAGAATTACCAAACTCCTTGATATCAAAACACTGTACATTGGTGGTGTATTTTTATGAGTTTCTTACACCTTTATTACGTTAACTATCATATTAATCATATTTTGACATTAAAAGA
Source organism: Viscum album (assembly GCA_963277665.1). NCBI lineage: Eukaryota > Viridiplantae > Streptophyta > Magnoliopsida > Santalales > Viscaceae > Viscum > Viscum album. The sequence continues at coordinate 1,927,207,723 of OY728152.1, read as the reverse complement.
TATTATAACCTTACATTCCATGTTTAAAACACCTCTCGGTTCCATTCAAGAATTTAACTCCATGATTATTCTGACTCATTTAGAATAATATAAATCTTGTTGTCTTCTATAAATGTTTTCTTGGATTTTTCTTTTTAAATCCATCTTCATTTTATTTTCAAAACTAGGATATTGATGGGAAAATATAATCTACCATTTTGTACATACATTAAGAGGAAGGTAATTATGGAAAATAATTTCAATTCACTCTTCATAATGCATTGAGTTTATATTATTATGTTTCCACATATTCCTGATAATGTTCCACTATTAATTTTCTTCACATTCCTATCGAAAGGTTTCCAAAACAAATTTTTCTTATTCATAATAATGGATAATGAAAAAAATATTTTCAGTGGTATGGATCTATTTTATTGCAACTTTTGGATTGGTTATTCCACTAAAATATAGTTAATGTTTCCTTATAATGGATTCAATATATTATTGATCCCTTAATATATCATTTGTATGATCAGAAAGATTCATTGCATAATAAGAATTTTTGGTCATTAAAATTTATTTTTTCATTCCATCTTATATAAAATTAAGTTTCCTAGGAGGACCAACATTACATTTTCTATTGTATTCCATGTTAATAAAATTATATAGGGTTCCCTCAATTAACTAGAAACAAAAAATATTGTTAGAAACACTAATCAAAGTGGGAATCCACCTAACAATGAAAAATTTCTTATAGGATGTCTAAATCATGACACTTACTTCATTAATATTTTAATCCTCCAGTTTATCCTATGAATATCATAGTCATGTTCTATTTAAAAACATAATGATGGTTCTTAAATAGTTTGTTAATTTCCAATGAAAAATAAATGGAATTGTTGATCTAGATTTTTTGCACGGATAAATTTTAGGGAACAGTTCCCAATTGATTTAATATTATTGTGGTGTTTTTAGGGGTTTTACCACTTGGTAAATCTATTCTATAGATAACTCATGTTTTAGCATCTAGTCATGGGATTAATTTCAAAGGAACCACTCTCTTAGTCCCTTACTAAAATTCCAAGTCATTTTCAAAATACATGGATCATCCTAAGACATATCCTTAGATACATCCCTATAAATATCCTTAAAAAAATATCTAAGAATATGAATAATGATTTCTCATACTAGTTTCCAATGGTCAGATAAAGCATTCATTTGATAAAAATTATTTGCACCTAATATTAATATACATGGATATTATATATTTTTTTTATGAATTTTCCGCACATTAAAAAATTACCATACTAAGGAAGTTAATAGTTTTGTGTATTTGGAATCAGGGAAAGTAATCATATAAATTGATTAATGATAATCAAGGTTTCCCAAAAATATAGTCCCATTTTTCACTCATTCTTAAATCCTCTATACATAACCAGGGGATATGAAATCTGGTTCACGCATTACTTTAGATACATGAATGGGTGGCCCATTGACGTCATTATAAACAGTAACTCAATGTCAGCCATAATATATATACTCATTAGTTATCCTTAATTACCAAATTCAGTATAGGGATATATAGATCCCACCGGTTAAATAATTAAATCATACATATGTGTGCACAAAAGATCACAAAAATTTATCATATCATGACCCATGAAATGAATTGTGCATCATAAACATTTCATCACATAATAACCAGTTGGAAAGTGATGTGTCTCATAATCATTTAAGTATTGAATCACCCATGAAAATAATTGGGTTTCCAAATAATTTTATCATGGTATAACCCTTGAAAACGAAATAGTTTTAAAAAAACATATAATATTAAAAAAATTCAATGAAAGAATAATAATTGTGTACTTGGATAATATTCATAATAATTCAGGAGTAACACCGAAAGATGAAATATAAAAATAAAAATAATTTTAAAATATCATTACAAAATTTCATTAGTAAAATAACCTTTTCGGATTGAAAAAAAAATGATTTTTAAAGCAAAAAACAGTTTCTGAATTTATTTTCAATGAAAAAAACTTAGAAAGTTCAAAATATTAATATTTTTTTCTGATAAAAATATTATTTTAAACTAAAATAGAATCATAAAAAATTATTCTCATGATTAAAAATAAATATGTATATTTTGAAAAATCCTTTAGCACCATAAAATGTTTATAAAAGTGACTTTATCATAAAATAACAACACGATTCCTTTTAATTTTTTTTAAATCTAAAAAATGGGTAAAGATCAAACTAAAAAATTATACTAGAATATTATAACACATGATTATTTTTTTAAAACATGGTTTTCATTGAAAACAAATATCTGATCGATGAGAGAAATATAGTCGGGGTTTGATAAAAATATTTTCTTATTTATATTAATTAAATAGAGTGAAAAATGGTACCATTACAAGAATATATCAAAATAAATAGTTGACAAGAAAATTCATGAAACATATTAAGAAGATAATCATAGAATTTAATCAATTGAATAATAAGCATAAAATATCCTGATAAATGATGACATTGATGAAATAAACTCTCAGTACTTTGGTAACAAGGAATCATAATCCCCAAAAAATGATAAAATTAAATGAATATTAAATATAACTAATATAAATATATTCATTATTTACCATGGAAATGGGTGTTATACACACCTCCTAAAATAATATAGGTGTCTAACATAACATGCTTCTCAAATAAGGAAATTTGAAACAAAAATCCTTTACATATTTGGTTAATTTTTTAGAATAATTCCCATGTAATAGAGATCCAAAAATTGTAATTTAAATCACAATATTTCTCCACTGAAAAATAATAAAATACATACCTCTGTAGTATACACACCACATACAATTAATTAGTTGTGAACATTGATTATGACTCATTGAAAAAATGTGATATTGAAATCCCTTACTCCTTGAGTAACTATTCTATCATGAGATTCATAAAGTAAAAACGATCAATTAAAACTTTTAATATCATTTAATAAATAAAAATTATGATATTCCATGTCATGGTGTAGTATATACACTATAAAAAAATAAAATATGGGGAAATATGGAACATGTCATGCAAAAGTAAAAGTTTGACTACAAATCCCCTTTTCATAAGTTATGACATTATATGTACATGTTAAGACATCATATATAATAAAAATATGTTTATTATAAATCTTCCAGTTAACCATATTAAATTATTTAATAAAATATAATATTCTATTATGATTTTGTATTACCTGGTTATTATCAATTACACATTAAAGTTATGTTTGAGGTAATTATTGTTTTTTATATAAGTATTGATTTTTAATATTTATTATTCTCATAAATTAGTCGTGCTTAATAATATCCATAATTATAAACATAAAATAAATATAATTTAAATTTAGTGTATATTTATTTATAAACATCCCCAAAATATATTAGTTAGAATTGAAATACACTATTAACAGAGGCAGTGGGTCGTATATATGCATAAAAAAAGGATTAGTTTTCTTGTTGAATTGAAAGAAAAAAATTTATACGATATATTATAATTAAATAATAATTACCTTGTTATCTACAGAACCTATGTTTTTATTAAAATTAATCAGAATACAATCCATGTATATCACAAATTTATCGCATCAATTTGCAAGGTAGTTGTCTATCATATAGAAGAATTATTTTATTGTATTCCCACAAAATAGAAATCATAAAGGTGTGTGTTATATAATAATTATAGAATCATAAGTATATCCTAAAAATAATATATAATTAATATATATATACTGTATTTTCATTATTATTCTCCAACATGAGTGGTGGTAAGATAAATTTTCCAATAGAAGTTTTGTATCACTATGAGGGGGAGGGGTGAATCAGTGATACTCTTTTTTCCTTTATGTTTCCTTCCAATTGAATCAACCTTCACATACTATTAGAGATTTTAATTACCTATTGAGAAAAAAACTCACCACACATCCAAAGTCATAAAAATATTTACATTGTTCGTAATTAAATAAGAATCGATACATCCTTGGTATGGTTTGGAACTGATCCAAGACCGTACAATCCACTAGAAATCAATCCTTGGATTACAACAAGTAGGATGTACCCTTTCACTCTTGCAACAAAATAAAACAATCCCACTAGTGTGTGTGCACACTTGTAGCCCAATATGGAAATACAATTATTATTTAACAACTCATGTAACCTATGCTTCTATTAAAGTAATCAAATGTATTCAAATTCTAATACATTTTATCACTTCCTTACCGAGAATAAATGTAAGAACTTCCTAGACAATGTTATGAAACACCATGTCCAATATTTTCAATGTATGATTCCTCTGAGTCAGATTCTTTCAAAATAAAGACCCAAGTTTGATTCATTCAAAACAAGTTTGGCAGTTCATTTTTTTGATAGAAAACAATTGAGTAGAATCGGCGCCACTTCAATCAATTTCTAATTAATTCATCCTGATACCAAATGAAGCTGAATACAATCCCCATTGAAATGTATTCAATACAAAAAATTTGTATCACTTACTGTCACTGAAAACTCAGAGCTTCTATCTCTTCTACTATGAATAGTACATATCACAACAAAGTACAATGTACTTGATTCACTTTTATTGGTGGCCAAATAAATGTTTTGGGGGGAATCATAAAACACTTTCCCACTCACGTAAATTCACCAAATCTAAATTTATCCTAAAATATTGGAGCCATTATGAATTTATCGACACTTCTCAGTTATTCTCGAATCTTATACAATATCCATGTATTCTATTCCAGACTCCCATTTCAAATTTTAATACGATTACAAATGATGATTAATACAAGGGTATAAATATTATTTTATGAGGATGATTTATTCTAAACAATGATCGATACCATAACAATTGAATTTGTTTGAAGAAATGAACTTCTCCCCTTGAGAGACCATCACTCTCTTAAAATAATGTCTCCCCATTGAATTTTTTTTCATATATATATACTTTCATTTATTTTCTCTTGATCCTTTTGAGAAAACACATCATTACAATTAAAAACCTATGTTGAATCATAACTATCGTCCTGACTATAAATTAATTGAGGAATGGATTTACAATCGTAGGACATTAATTATAAGGTATTGTAACCTTCCTATCATTCACACTTCTTTCTTTTTCACCTCAACCAATGAAATGATAATTTTCCAAAACAAATGGTTCAGATAGGATCATCCTGAATATGATCATTTATGGGTAAGATCATTATGGTTATGATTACTGGTTACGATCGTTCTAGTTACGTTTTTTTATTTCGATCATTTTGGTTATGATTGTGGGGTATGATCATTCTAGTTTTGATTTCTAAGTACGATCATTCTGGTTATGATTATTGGGTACAATCATTCTGGTTACAATTGCTGGGTACGATCAAATAAAATCTAAAAATGATGATCTTTCGAGATATGATAAAATATGAAAACAATGATATTTATAGTTATGATACAATGCATTCTGAATACAATTCTGTTCTGCATGGTATCACAACTACTCTTTTACCCAGATCCAAACAATTACAATCTGAATATGATTTATTCTCAATCGACACCATCCCATTCATTTTCATCTACCCGAATAAGATTGTTTTGAAAATAAAATCAGTTTCTCATCTTCCATCGGCATCTCCACTTCTATTTGCACCATAAATTACATTGGCATGACCCCTGCATCCACACCATCATTAATCAGTACAACTTTCACTGTTTTGATTCACAATCAGTACTGCCTCTTTAACCAGGTTACGAATGTTTTCTGATTGTTTTGAAAATAATTGTTAACACTTTTTTTTATTGTTTTTATAAAAAATTCTGAATATATTTATATTCCAATTGTTATGAAAATCAATCTGAAAAAGATTCCTTTCCTACTTGCAGCACCTCGTTCACTCCCCTTTTCTTCTGTCAGACTTGCATCACAATTTCACAATACATCTCATGATTTATCTGAAATACCAATCAGAAAAGCATATTCTCAATTTAAACACAAGTTTCACATCTGTTCCTGTGTGAAACCAATGAATATTCTGGTTCAACTTGATACATTCTCCTTTGAAATTGAGTGTTCCTAAAAATGATAAATTCATTTTAAAAAAAAATCAAAACAATTAGTTCCAAAACAAAGGGAAATGATTTTTTTTCATCAAAACAAACCATGAAAACAAAATACAAATCCTAAAACCTTCATTATAATCATCATCAACTTGGTCCTAACAATCTTCCCATTGTATTTTTCTGTTAAACAAGTATCATTAATCATTGAATATTGTCAGTTCATGAAATGGATTATATGTCAATAATTCTAAGCCTGTATGTGCTAACTCATTGAAAGAAAATAGTAATAATTAATATAAAATCTTTCTATCCAAAAAATATCCTAACAACCTATTTCATTTGATTTTCTTTTATAAATTCTCTATGGAAAAAAATTTAATTTATTTTATTAAAACCACTCAATCATAAAATTATAATAGTTCATAAACAAAACAATGCTAAATTCATAGCATACCCACAACTCCCTCTTTTGTGAATTAGATTTATGAAACAAAACTGTTCCCCCACTTAGAAAAACTATTCAAAGTTAAGATGAGAGTGAGGAAAAATACACATTACTCAACCATGAAGCGAAAGAGGTTGGAAACCTTTGTTCTACCACATTTTTTGAGAATGATTCCTTTGATAATGGTTCTATTAGTATATCAGCAACTTTTTCTGATGTTGGAACATAGTCCTCATTAAATTCATTATTCTCCACATTCTCTTTAATGAAATTATATTTTACTACAATATGTTTTGAACGAGAATTTTTCATAGTATTAGCTGTGATATTTATTGTACTTTGATTAGCATAACCCAATATCAAGGGTAACTTCACATCAACAATTAAATAATATAATTTTGTTTCCATTCACATAAGTTTAGTAAGGGTTTGATTAGTAGAAACATACATAGCTTTATTCGATCTAAGAGTTACTGAATTTTGTTTGTTTGAATTCCAACTAATGCAATTCATTCCTAAAAAGTATACACCCCCAGACATGGATCTTCTATCATTAAAATTTTAGTCCCAATCTACCTCAAAATACTAAAATAAAGCAATATTATCTGGGATAAAATACCTAATTTCGAATTCGGTTGTTCCTCTAATGTATCTAAGTTTTCGTTTTCCAGAAATAATATTTGATTCTATGAAACACTCTTAAAATTTTCACATAAGGTAACGAAGTAATCCATGGTGGGTCCTAAGGTAGTCAAATACAATAGACTTCAAATCAGCTTCCTATACTCTTTTTGATCAACTTATTTTCCTTCCCCATCTTTACTTAGTTTTGTTCCCACTAAAATGCGTGTGGGAAAAGTTTTTAAATTTTCTATGACAACCCTCTTGAGATGTTTTTTGCGTACTTTTCTTGGGAAAAGTACATTTATTGTTTCTTTTTATGGATTTGTAACTGAAGAATTTATTTCATTTCTCCAATAATGGATATTTCAAATACATTATTTATTTCTTCAACAAATATTTCTTATCTCCCTTCATCATTACCAGCAAATATAAGTTAATGAACATAAAGAATTATGATTAGGGAATAATCCTGACTTTATCTAATGTATTGATCGATATCCACCCATCCATTATTAAAATTCATCTAACATAATAATGTATCTAATTTGGAACACCATGCACTAAGTGCTTGTTTTAGTCCATAAAAAACCTTTTTTTAATCTCCACACATAAGTTCATCATTTACAATAATAATGAAACAAGGTTCTTCAATATAAACCTCTTATTGAAGATCTCCATTTAGGAATGAACATTTAACATCCACTTAAATGATATTGTAGACTTGCTCTGATGAAATAACAAGAAATAATATTATTTTATCTATTATTTCCATTGAATTTAATGTTTCTTAGAAATCAATACCCACAATCTGTGAATAACCCATGAAAACCGATCATTATTTGTTTCTTATAACTTTACCTTCTTCATTCAAATTTTTCTAAAAAAACCCATTTTTTTCCAATGATGTTTTCTTTTCATTATTTGGTATGACTTCCCTTTTTTTATTATTTTCAATCTGATCCAAGTCTTCATTCATGGATTGATCCCATTCTGGATACTCTATGTCTTTGTTCACATCATTATGTTCCACTTTTGAATACAAAGAATTGTGAGTATTGGGATTCTTTGTTATTCTTGTTTGAACCTTTTGATCTTGATCACCAATTATATTATGTGCTTCTACATGTTTCCTCAGTCATCGATAAGATTTAGGATTTTATACCTAATCACTAGAAATAGTTGTGTCTAATTCCCACCTTTATTAGGAAAACAATCATTTGTATCCTTATCAAAATTATCTTTGTCAACTTGCTCAACTTGTTTGTAAGCTTGGAAATATTTATCATTCTATGATATTTCGATAAATTTTGCATCAATTATATCAAAAATTCTTCCTATTTATTTATTCACGAATCTATATCATCTTTATTCCTATGTTTATATGAGAAAGATTCCATGCCCACGTTTCTTCTCAATCATAAAATAGTTTCCACCTTTCTTCATTATATTACAAGGAATCTCAAAAACCCAAAAGTGCTTAAATCTAGGAGTTTTTCCATAAAAATTGTCATATAGATTCATACCTGATTGAGGCCTATATAAACAATGGTTCTAAATATAAACAGTAGAACTTGTGGATTTCCTCTAAAAATATTTAGAAAGTCCATATTCAAGTAACATGGTTCTTCCCATTTCCACAAGGGTATTAATCTTTCATTAAGAAACTCCATTTTTGGGAGTGTATAGAGAGATATACTCATGTCAAATTACATGCTCTAAATATAGTCATAAAACTACCCACTTTGGTATTCACCACTATTATTAGTTCTCATATTCTTCACAAAATACTCACATTATTTTTCATGTTTTCTTCTCAAACATAAAAATTTATTCAAATAATATGATCTGAGTTTCATGTACATAACAAAAGAAATATGAGTAAAATAATCAATTATATAAATGAAGTATGTATCTCCATGTGTGGATTGTTTCTGATTGGCCACATATATAGGAATGGATCAGCTCTAGGGGTTGTCTTAACCAAATATAATCCTTCTTATTCACAAAATTTTTAATATTTCTATTCTAGGAGATATTACAACACCAGTATCTTCTTCTTGGGAAATCAGAAATGTCTCATACACTATCTCTTTATGATAACATTATCGTGTTTCTATGAAACATATATCCAATAATTTTAGTCAATTATTGATTCTCTTCCACCATATTCTTTTAACAAGTGTTATGTGAATCGCCAACCTAAAATAATTACCTTCCATTCATTGGCCCCTTGTTATAACCATTCCATCATCTACACTATTCACAAAAAAGCCATCTTTCTTGAGGATAACCTTATTTCCATCATAACACAATTGTGAGATGCATAGAAGGATATGTTTCTGCCCATCAATAAATAATGTTTTCATAGATTTCATCTTCTCTTTTCCAATAATGACTAACCCAACAACTTTTATTTTAAATGATTCATCATTTCCAAATATAATTGTTCATTTTTTATATTATTTTATATCCTTCAATAGTTGCAATTATTCTATCATTTGAGAAGAAAAACCACTATCAATTACCGAGGATCATTCTCCATTCATGTATTTTAATGAAGTTTCAACCACAAGTCCCTTTTCTCGAATCACTTCATTCTTTACTTTCAGATTTTGATAATTGAGAATTATTTGATGTGTCAATAACAAAAAAAAGACATCCCTTTTCATGGTGTCTATGTGTTTTCACATATTTCACAAATATTTTCCAATAGTTTTTACCTAATTTCGACCTTCACTTCATTATTTTCATATTTCATCAAGACAACTATATCATTTTTCATTCTTTGAGGAGGTTGACACCCCCCCTCAATATCATCATTTCATAACATGTGGGTTCATAGTAATGTTGTTGATTTAACCAAAACATACTTTTTTGTTACCAAATTACCCACAATACCAGAAATACCTATAGAAAGATTAATTTCCTCTGAAACCACCATATTGATCAGAATTCTGGAAATATTTCTAAACTATATTATTTTCTCTATTATCCAATCCACCAACCTTTTTGTTAACAATCAGATTCATCCTTTTATTCTCTGTAATATTCGAATTAGATGTATTGTAAAAAAATTTAAATTTAGAATTTTCCAAAACATTTTCAGAATCATGATTCTTTGAGAGTTATGAATTCACAACCATGTTGGTCATATTCACATATATGAAATTCCCAAATTTAATCTTTTAAAAAATAGTAACATTCTTCTTATCACCCATTTAAGGTATCTTATGTTGAACCTTCTCAAGTTTCTCATTTAAATAAGATTCACCAACATTAGTGATAGATTTGTGGAAACATAGACATTTATTTTAATATTCAGAGATTTTATGTTGGATAATTTCCAACTCTTCATCATTTTCCTTCATATTCAAATCCAAATGAAAATTATGAAAATTTTATTCTTCTAAAGACGTCTTCAAAACATCAATCCTTTTAATTGTGTTTTTCATTCTCACCAGTAAAACATTCTTGATTTCTAGAGAATTCATCTTCCAACATTTTGTTTTTCTTTTTCAGCATTCTGATATTTCACAGCCATTCATTAAACTCTTCATTCAAATGCATTTCAATGTGATATTCTATTTCATTAGAACAATTACTTCTGAATTCTTATCGTACGTTGTACCAATGTATGTATTTTCATTACCATACTCAATGGATTTTTCTGATTCCGAATAATTCTCTTCTTATTCATTATCTTTAGATAAGAAACTTCCACTTTTTTATTTGAATAATTTTTTTTCTTTTTCGTTGTCTCCCTTTTTATTCCAAAAATTTATTTTCTTTCTTTCTTCGATATCAGTGTCATCGTTTTTCTTCTATCGAGTACAACTAGCTTCAAGGTGACCAACACCTTCACATTCAATGAATTTTATGTGAAGTATCCATTTTTATTTCATTGTAACTTTTTTCACATTGTAAAAAAATAGGGATATGACTTAATTGAGATATTTAAATACTTTATTTTTAGAGCCTGAATCACCCGCTTAATGTTTGATAACAATCTTCATTTACTTTTCTTTCTCCACATCATTCAAAAAATTATCTATCAACCTTTTTTATTCTTCATAGTGTTCTCTCTTCCCAATTCATATGTGATAAGTGTGCTACTTGAATCAGCACGAGATTATGTTTTAGGATCTCTATATTCTAATGAAGAAACTTTTTCATCAAATTCATCATGGTGGATTCTTAAAATCTTTTCCATAACTGTATAGTCCTTCATATTTTCACCAAGAATTATCATAGTACATACAATGTCATTCACCCTAGTAAATAATTCTCTAAAAGATTCATTCTCACCCATCTTCAAATCCTCATATTTCAGTATGCATATTTCCATAATTACCTTATTCACTTTTGTATTTACTTCATATATTTTAATTTAATTTATCCCATATACCTTTAGTTGTGGAAAAATCTTTCACTCTCAAGAATTCAATTTTATAAAGTAACAATAAAATAACATTCATGCCCCTTCCATCATCTTATTTTCAATAGGTGTATGAGGAGAACTAAAATTAATGGGGGGAAACCCAACTGTTGAAGCTTCACAAACATCATAATTTATAGACATAAGATATGAAATCATTCTATATTTCCAGATAGGTTAGTTCATTCAATTATAGATCAGAAGACCGTTAGTGTTCACACAGTTCACGTTCTCCATAAGCAAAGAATAAAAAATGGAACAACCTATGATACCTATTGATAATGCCCAGTCATAGTATTTTATCACTAAGAGGGTGAGGGGGTGAATCCGTGAAACTCATTTTATTTTATGTTTTTTTCAATAGAAATAACATTCACCTACTCTTAGAGATTCGAATTCCTTTCTGTGAAACAAACTCAACACACATCCAATGTCACAAAATGATTTACAAGGATCACTATTCAATAAGAATAGTTATGTCCATGGTATGGTTTGGAAATGATGCAATACCATACAATCTAATAAAAATAAATCCTTTAATTAAAATGAGTAGGTTCTAGATTTTCACTCATGTAACACTATGATGAAATCCCACTAGTGTGTGTGCACCCTTTTAGAACTCTATGGCAACAAAAATGATTTTTAACAACTCATGTTACATGAACTTATTTTCAATTAAGCAAATGTATTCAAATTTTAAAACAATTCTTCAATTCCATACCCAGATGAAAAGTAAGAACTACCTGGACTTCTTTATGAAACACCGATTTAGATGTTTTCTGAGTATGATTCTTCTGAGTCCTATTTATTCAAAACAAAGATCCAAGTACGATTATTTATAAACAAAGCACTCATATTGATTTATTGAATGAAAAAATAGATTAGAATTTTCACAATTGAATTACCATTTGATTAATTTAGTATTATACCAAACGAAGCCGAATACAATCCATGTCAAAATGATTTCAATACAAATCAAAATGGTATCACTTTCTATCACTGAAAACTCAAAGATTCTTAATCTTCTATGGTGAAAAGTATACAACACAACAAAGTACAATGTACTTGATGCCCATTTATAGGTGTAAAAAAAATGTTTAGTATGGAATCCCCGAAAACATTCCCATTCACATAAATCCACCCAAATATGAATTTCTCTGGAATTATCAGAGCAATTTTGACTTCATCAACACTTATATATTCTACTTAAATCCTCTAAAATCATAGTATCTTATTTTCCAAACTCCAATTTCAAATGTAAATATGATTAAAAATGATGATAAATACATGGATCGGAATATGATTTTATCATGTTAATTTCTTCAAAATAGTTCTTGATACCATACCAATTGAATGTGTTTGAAGAAATGTACTCCACCACATGAGATACAATAACTTTGCTAAAAGAAATTCCACCAATTTTGAAAATAATTAATCTACATATAATTCCCATTCTTTTCTATTAACCCTATTAAGAAAACACATCATCACATTAAAAAATATATGCATGAATCATGACTTCCATCATGAATTTGAATTCGTTGAGGATCAGCCTTATCATCGTCCGAATTCAATTGGAATGTATTGTAACCTTCCATTCATTAATGGTTATTTATTTTTAATCTCAACATAAGAATGATTTTTTTTCATAATTAAAATGTTTTGGAAATGATCTTCGTGAAGATGATCATTCTATATATGATCATTTCTAGTTACAATAATTCATTTTATGATTGTTGGATACGATCAGTATGGTTACAATATATAATTATGATCATTCTAGTTATGATTTATGGGTATGATAAAATACCATCTAAAAATGCTGATCTTCCCAAATATAATACAATATGAAAAAAATTATCTAACAAGATACAATAAAAGTCATTTTGAATAAGATTATTTTTTCAATGGTATCACCACTTCTCTTTTACGCAGATCTAATAAATTACTACATGAATATGAGTCATTCTCAATAGACAACATCGAATTCAATTTCATCTACCTGAATAGGATTTTTTTTAAAACAATCGGTGTATCATCATCGTTCGGCATCACCTCTTCCATTAGAACCACCTATTCTATCAGAACCACCTATTCCATTAGAATCACCTCCATATTGACACTATGGTTCATCCATACCACTATGATTATTTTGAAACACAACCAGCACGTCCTCTTCAGTATGGATATGATTGTTTCATGATTGTTTTGAAAAACAAACAGCACCTCTTCTTTATTGATTTTTTGAAAAAATTCCAATATAATTCATTTTTTATTCATTTGGAAAATAATCTGAGTACGATTCTTTTACGACATATTGCATCTCTTTCACACTTATTTCCTTCAATCATGCTTTCATCGCATGTTTTCAATAAAATTAAATATTTTTATTAAAAAAAATTAGAAAATAATTGTCACAATTGAAAATAAAGTCTTCAATTTATTCAAGTGTCACACTGATGAAAATTCACTTCCAATAAGAAATATTCTCCTCAGATACTAATTCATCATGAAACCCACCAATTATTTTTACCAAACAAAATCTAAAAACTATTGTTTCCAAAAAAAGTGAAGTGATTTATTTTCTATAAAATAACATTGAAACAAAAGATATATCTTGAACCCTTCATCACCTTCATCATCAGCTTCGTCCCAACAGTAATGGAATAATGAAAGACATCGCTTCCCGGTGCGATAGTCAGTCATACACATGAATAATGATTTTGTGCCCTATTTCATGGAATTTTGTGAAGTTCATGGTTTTTAAATTAAAATAAAAATGAATTAATATAGTTTAGATACTAAGTTTATTATATTATATTATTATACCCACATTTTATTGGGGTGGATAAGGAATCCAAAAAAAAATTCACATTGATGAATGCTACCTCTTTTTTTAGGTAACTCATTTTGGTTTGCATCATGTGATTTCCTTGGATGTATTTTTGACCAAATACATTCTAATAGGTTTAGAGTTGGTAGTTTGGGAATATATTGAGACATGGTTTCAGTGAAACATAGTGACTTGGAGATTTGAATAATAGGGAAATAGTTGGTGGCCCATTATAAGTGTGGGAGAGGATACACTAGGTATTTAGGAAAACAATGTTATGTTTACCAACATTTTATCTTAACCAAATTCATTATGAATGCACTTAATAATATCCATAAATAATTTTATTTGAATTATTTCCATGCAATTGGTTTTGGACATGTTTCTTGGTAAATTTTCATATGATGATTATGGTTTTTTCTCTCTATAAACACAGTTTCCACTAAATCACATTCATTATTTTTAACTAATTACATTTATAAATTTGGTAAAAAATTATTTTAACAATATTAGATATTACAAATAATTCATATTAAATGTATAGAATACTTTTCAAAATTATAATCTTACAAGATGGATAATTAATTAATAAATAATCTCGAATATAGGATGAAAGAATGTGGCTTTAAATTAAAAAAATTTCAAAGAATTAATTGAGTTTATATATCATTTGAAAAACAATTTTTTTAAATTTAACTAAATAATATTTATTGATTTACAATTAATCATATTGTACTTTAAAAAAATTAAAAATATTATTTATCTATATGAATTATTTATACTAAATTTTTTTTTTAATTAAAATTAATTATGATACACTATTGAACAAAAAATGATACTTGTCATAAAATACCAAATATTTAAACAGAATATATGTTTTAAATTACCCTTTAGAAAAATTATATATATTTTTTCTTATAAAATTTTAATATGTTTCAAAATTTATTATAAAATAAGTGAACCATTAAAATGGAATAAACTTGTTTTGAATAATTTATCTTTTTATGTAAAAAATAGGATTTTTTGATATCTTATGCCTAAAAAATCTATTGTATGATTTAGAAAAATTGTGATTGAATATAAAATATACAAATATAATTCTTCAAAATCATTCACTAAAATTGGATTAATTAATTTATTGAGGTAAGTCATTCTTGATAAATAAATTTTCAGGAAAATGTTTTTATATATCTTCAAAATAGTATTGTTTTCATTTATACTAAATTGGTCACCAATGAATTCAAATTATTTACATGTTTAAATAATATTTAAATTTTTTAGCTAATAATTTTCATACCCTCCATTCTAATGGAATATTGATTACTATAATAATGTTTAATAATGTGACCCATTTTTTTTAAACTCACTATTGTGTGTAACACATGCTAAGATCATTGTTACGTGTACCAAAATAAAAATACATTATTTTATGTATAGATATCCTAACATGTTGTGGAATATTAATAAATATTTAATTAGATTATCATTAAATTCAATCCACCAATAAAATTATTTATTCGGATAAATAATCCATAAATACTAGTGGTGTTATGGAAAATGTTAATAATTATACCAATCAACGAGATTATTGTTCTATGGTTCCTGGAAATATCATTTTGGACACCCAGGAATTAAATATGAGTTTATAGTAGAAACAAAAAATATAATATTTTGATTTAATCAACTAATAAGGATTACAAACTCAATAATAAATTAATTGTCGGTTTAGAAAATTCATAATGTAGTGTGGAGTGGGAGAAGAACAATGCGACAAATATTAATAACAATGTCAATGTAAAGTAAAAATATTGTAATCTATATGAATTTTAAAATAACTAGAATATGTGAAATAAAATACACAAAACATAGGTTATTTGGATGATCCCATTAATTACATAAGTACATTTTTCTTTTCATGGATGGTTTGGGTACTATAGAATCTATGGAAATGATGATTATTTAGGCCAGTAAAATTTTCCAATTAATCAATCAAAGTAATATAATGCATTATTGAGGGGTAAACTGATATTTTAGGGGAATATTATAAAAACATGGTTCTTCATCAACATGTGGATAATTTAATTCAATGACAAACCTGTTTTTATCTTTTTACAAGAAAATAATGGAGTTAGGGTGATTATGATAGTGTTTGGAATAAATTCACCATTTTTTAGGTTTTTCAAATGGTTTTCTTATATATTATATTTAATATAAAATAAAATTCAACTATTAAGTGGTAAACCCCATAATCATACTTCCAAAAGAATAGGGTTTTAATCTATGAAACATGTATGGACTGATTTAGGATTCAAAAAATGATTTAGGAAGTGATGAATGCATGACATTACACTAGGACATCAGTCCAATATAATGGTCTAGATGGCCTTGTTCCTATAAGACATATAATGGGTCTCCACTTACCCAGATTGAAATTAGACATTGATTTCATAAAATAATGATAATTCGACCACAATATTTGTTTTAAAAAACATCCAAAACTTGATGATGAATCTTCTATGGGCTCTTGGTTGGTGTCTTGTTTTCCTTTCACTAAAAGTATTACCTTTTATAAAATGTAATTTTGTGACACATGATATATTTTATATGATAATTGAACCTAATATTTAACTTATAATGAAATATCTCATAAACATTAACCTATATGCATTTTGATCCTCATAAACACCATTTTTATTGAGAACCTCACTAAATCCCACTCTATATGGTGTGTTTTTTAATTCCCATGACCCCTTACTTTATATTTAACCCACAAACCCCTTAAGGTGTGTCTATATTATCATTTAGGAAAGACAAATTCTCTCTCATATGTAACAAAACCATCCCTATAGTAAGTTTTTTGGTGTCACATCTTAAAAGGAATTCCTAGGATGGTTCTTGGGTATATTATTAATAAATTTAAATACTGAACACCATTTTTTTTAATTTTGATAATTTCCTTGGAATTAATTACATAATATTAAAATATGACTATTTACCTTTGCATAAATTTTTTTATTTATTAAAAACATATCACACTGTCTAAGATGTGGAATGCCTAGGTAATTTTATGGATCCCCAATTGGAATTCCTTAATAAAACTTATATAATGCAACATGATTCACTAATGAATATTCCAAGGGGTTTACCCATACTATTTTATGTCAATGTATAACACTATTAAATTACTTGTATAGAAATCACAAATTAATCAACATATCATTGAAAACTAAAATAATCATAATGATCTCCAAGTTTCAAATCGATTTCCCTGAATAAGGAACACCATATGTCTGCCACATGGATTCCAATTGAGTCATATTCGATAATAAAAGGATAGTATTACATGGTTTAGATAGAGACTCTTAGAAGTACAATTCAAATGTATTATTCATTCAATTACACTAAAAACTATGATATGACCCCAATTTATTAATCTCATTATTTTGGACCCAAAAACAAAGTAATATAATTCCTGGGAACAAATATGGATTCAAAATGGGTCCATAAATAATAAATATTTTCTCTCCATTTACTTGGTTTTACTCCACAAGTCCCATGAGTAATAAAAATAATCATTTAGGGTCAGCTGAGTGTCCCATGAGGAGACTGAGCTTGGAATTTTTCCATTTTATATGATTATTTATTTGGGTATATCATTACATTGTTACTCTTTATATTAAAATACATTATCTTAATTATAACCCATTATTGGTGTCTTAATTCATTATACACACACCATCTTTCAGATGCCTATTGTTACACATACATATTTTATGATTGGAGAAGGTTTGATCCACATAGAATCAACAAAAAAGGGTTTCATAATGTCATCAAAGAAATTTTAGAAATAAATTAATTCAAAATATATTAATATAATTAATAATTGCGTGTATGAAATTGTTTTTAGGTTGAAAACAATGAAAAACATGGGAGAATCCTTGGATACGTGATAGTTATTACATTTTATATAGATCAAAATTAATAATTTAATATATGATATAGAGATTAATAAGAGAATAATTGTTACTTGTAGTAATGAATAATCACTAAATGTGAAGGACATGGATTCAAGGAGATTTGTAAGATGAAATCATTCTACATTTTCATTTTTTAGTGTGAAAAATCGTAAGCTCTTGTATGTTTCATATCATTGTAATAATGGGATTCAGGTTTCATTTTTAATGTATAGATGTTTCATGAGTAATATAAAGGATGAAATAATATTTAATTAGGGATAACTGATAATTGAAAATCTCTTACATATTTATAATGATAATGATATTTTCTCCATGATAATTAACTGAAAAAAACATTTAAATTCATAGGTGAGTTTTACTTTTAGGGAAAAATATCATGGATAAGTTAATCTAGAATGATGGTTAGATGAATCCTTTAAAATGACATCAACAAGGATATTTACTTATTATTTATTCATTAAATAAATAATGGCGACTAAGAGATGCAATTCAATATAGATAGAGATAATTAAACCTCTCAAGTTGATATACTATGTTTTAAGATGTTTGATGATCATGTAGTAAATAAATAAACATATTAAATTAAGGAATTTTATTAACAATTTTTCATTTTTTACATTTGGCTATTTTAATTCAGGTAAATCACAATATCATAACAAAGATAAAAAATTTATTTGGAGTAATTTAAACCAAATTATCTATATTATCATTTTTTATATTGAAAGAGGAATTAAATACATTAATTTTCATTTTGAGGAATATCCATCGAAGCATGTATTAATTCAGGACCATAGTTATCTATACACACCGTAAAAAACTATTTACTGAGTGGGAGAAACACAACTCGGTTGTAGTGGATGAAAAATGTTAATAGAGCATGGAACATTTAGTTTTATTATATATAATATCAAAAATAGATATATATTCTTTTAATTGATTCCTATTTTGATATGGTTTATCCAAAACTACATAATTTTTATAACATTGAATGATGTTATTTATGATAATCATGAAGTTATTCAGACTTCCATGTTATTTAAAATCATTGGTAACCATTTTCGAATGCTTACTGATAGATGTGATAATATAATATTCTTTGGATACACACCCAATAGAAGGTATTATCAATGTTATAATAATAATATGATAATAATAATTCATATAGTTGATATAATTATGTTTCAAAATATAAATAATTCATACAAATGACTATTTATTAATGTTGAAATAGACAAAATTCATGGAGAAATTTTTAGATTTCATGGGAGTATTCTAGATGCATAAGAAAAATTTTAAAACCATTATGATGATTTTAAAATATCATTTAAAGAAGAGTTCTTTGGTAAACGAGGGGCTGGGTTCCAAAAAAATAAAATATTGTAAAAGAAGAATAAAAACCTAAATATGTCACCAAAGGTTTTTAATCATGTTAGAGTTTATAAAATTATAACCTTATGATATTTATATTATATGTCAAACCAAAAATGTTTTAAAAAATATATATTATGAATACATGATAAAAAATAATGAATAAGAGATTAGTAAAATAAAAAAGATTCAACTTTTGTATTTTTGTCACATCCCAAATAAACAAATGTGATATGCATAATGCATGGTTTTTTTAATACACTCAATGATAATGATGGTGTATAAATGAATAATGTTTTTCATTTTTACAATGGTTACTATCAAATTTTTGGAATTTATGGTAATTTTTCATCATTAACAAAATTTGAATTTATTTTTACGAAATTTTTGTTCATGTGAACTATAATTATTTATGGTTATGAATTATGACTTTATAACTTATGAACTTGAGGAAGAAGTTTACATTTATCAACTAAAATCATTTTCCATCGATAAATAGTATTGCCATGTTTTCAAAATAAATAAGGAATTATATGGCTCAAAAAAATAGTAAATATTATTTGTAATTATAGGAAACATATTGAGGATCAGGAAATTTAGGAAATCCAATATGAATTCTAGTATTTCATTTATGGAACATGACATATATTCACTCAATTGGATTGTGTATGTTGATGAAATTAGTTTTATAAAAAAGTTACTCATGATGATCCTAATAGAAAAATGATGAAAGTCTTCAAGATTTCAATGTTTAGTGAAATGGTAAATTTTTTTTATTTAAACTCCCAATTAAAGTTGGTTATATCATTCTTTAAAAAGATAAAAATTCTCAATAGTTATTAAATATTCTTGCAATGAAAAAAATACATAGATGTCTCTACTTCTATATAACATGGAAATAAATTTTCCATTGATGAAGAAGGAAGGAGTTTGGATCATATTAAGTTACAATGTCTTGTTGGTTCAGTTCTCTATTAGAAATTATATTGACCAGACATCAAATTTGGTGATACACTATAAGAATGATTCCAATGAATCATGATGGAGTCACAAATTTATGCAGTAAAATGAGTCATGTGTTAATTAAAAGGATATTTTATTTGAATTTCATGTAATAAAATTACAAATCATATATAATTTATCGATATTATGATATTGATTGGGTAGAAGATTTTTGTGGTAAAAATATCAACATAAGTATTACAATTTTTTATCTTAGGAGAACTTGTTTAATGGAATTCTATACGAAAACAATTTATCACATTAACCAAAAATTAATATAAATATATTTTGGAATCCTAGTAAAAAAATGATATGGTTAAAGCCGCATATAGAATAACATAGGGTCAATGTCTTCTACATATTGATGATTGGGTATGAAAATAAAATAGAAATGAACATGCCAAATAATCTAGTAAAATATATAAATTTATATAACATTAAAATATTGTACCACTTCATTGATTAAATATTGGATCATGTAAAACATTCACTGGAGTGTGTTTAATGAAAATTTAAGGTAATTGACTTATTAATAAATCAACTAAAAACTAATAGAAAAATAACATATACTAATTTTTTGGAGTTGTTTCCTTAGGGCTCCATACAATTTGTATAGACTATACCAAAACTTTGGAAAACTATTGGCTGTTTTGATGTTGAGATAGGTCTATACCAATGGTTCTGGGAAAACCATTGGTATAGACCTATACCAATATTGTTGTCAAATAGTTTTTATTGTTTATATGAAAAACTTATACAAACTATTTCATAAAACTGTTGGTATAGGTAAATAAAAAAAATCTAGCTTTGTTTTGAGCCTAGAACCTCCTGTTTATAATCCAACAACCTAACCAGTAAAAAAATTTAATTTTGTAAACATAACGTCATACATATTTATTTTTATATATATTTTTATTTTAACTTGTGATTTAGGTAATGTTATTTGAAAAAATATTCCTCAAAAATATGTGTTCCTATACCAACAGTTCTCAAAACATCTTTTATAGGTTCACTAATATTTTGAGCTATACAAATGGGTTTGGGGAAACTGCTGTTATAAGGGTACCATACATAATGATTTGGCCAGAACCATTTTTATAATATTTTTGGCCAAAACTATATGTATCGGTCCTTATAAGGGAACTATACCAACAGTTTTGACCAACCATTTGTATATGTCCTAATTTGTGACTTATACCAATTTTTTTGACCAAACTACTATTAGAGGTCCATATAAGTGACTGATACCACTATTTTGGACAAAATGTTTGTATAGTTCCAGTATTAGTGACCTATTCCAATTGTTTTGGCCGAATCGTTGGTAAAGGTCCTATTTCTTATAGTGATAAATGAATACCTAAAAACACTTCATAGTATTATTAGTAGTGGATTCTCTCCCAAAATCCTTTTAGTTTTCCTTTGGTGTTTTCCATATTATATTAAAATTCATATATTGTTAAAGGGTATAATATAAAAGCATTTCTATATAATAATGGGGATATAATGTTGTTTCTTTTTGTTGGAAACATCAATGTCATACAATATGTGTTAGTAGTTGTTGTATAGATAAGAATTCATGTTCTTTTTTTTAATTTTTCCCTTATATAAAAATGATGAGATCATGAAACTCTTAATAAGATATTGAATATAAAATTATAATTGATGTGTGGTTATTGATTTTTTATAATAAAATTATGAAATGAATTGAAAAGTGATATATAGGGTTGAACTCAAGCTATAAATGTTATATATATAATTATTTTTACATTGATAGTTTAAGTACTCTGACAAAAAAAATTATATACTTTTGTGTTGGGTTTGATAACCTTGAAATTGATGGCATGCTATGAATAGTTATTACAATAAATTCTTGCATGATTTTTATAATTAGTTTTGAGTTATATTTAATGAAAATAAACTCATGGATTCTTTTTTATCTATTTTTATTTGAGTTAATAAGTAACAAAATGATGTTCTATATATATTAGGTGAATAAATATTTTGTGGTACTATTGTATTATGATCAGTATGTTACAAATGATTTTTTACCTTTATGTAGATGCCTCACACTATAGTGATATTCATAATTATGTTAATGATATGAGATTAAGATGATGTTAATATTATGTACGATCACTAATCCATATTAATATTGATTATATCATGAAGTATGTACCATGTGGGTTATAAGGAGTTGGTTATGTTGTGAGTTAGAGGCCATGTTTTTTTTAAACAATTTTTATTGAAGGAAAAATTTAGCAATTCCATAATCTAGAAAATCATTCCATAGAGGATCAATTATGGTCTTAGTGGTGAGGGCATGAAAATCTAGTTCTCTCTAAATCTAATGAATCCAATGACATCCAAACCAATAATAATTGGTTATCGCACAATAATTCCTCCATGGATTTCAGAAGATAGTATATGATATAGATTTCATTTCACTATAGAATGTGAGATGCTACAAAAATGTTTAAGGATATTTGGAAGTTATTTTTTCATATTTATCTATTATGAGAACCACCCTTTATGAATGGTTGTAATGCCATAATATATGTGTAGTATTGAATTTTTAGGGACTGTCCTCAGTACCAAAGTATTATAGACTTTGATTATTTAAAAGATGACTCTCGAAGTTAATTTTAACAATTTCTTTAATAATTTTCCTTTGGTAGGGGATTAGAAAAATAGAGAACATGTGATCCAAATTCTATAGTTAATTGATGTGGGATAGATATGATCAATCAAATTATTTGTGATTTTCATTATTATTATAGATAGGTGTTTAGAGAAATTTCATTTCTCATTTCCATGATCTAATTGAAAAAATATGAACATGTGTATTTTGATTGCAACCAGCATATAGCAAATATTTTTTATTTAATATAATGACTCAATAAACATTGATTACACCTGTATGTCATGCGTATTAAATATCAATCTATATATAATCATCATATAAAAACCATTGATATCTAATCTCACAATCCAATGATGGGAAAACATGATTTTGATATTTTTTGTTTAGGATGACCACTAATTCACCCTTACTGGTACTAATGGTATAATATAATTTTGTGTTATATCATTCATTGTTCCTCCTATGTCACTTCTGATTCAACATATGTCACGTTAAGATAATTTTTCTCTTAATTAATAACCAATTTGATTAAAATTACGTATTAATAAATCATTTATAGTGGTTCATATATGGAATAATATTAACGAAAGCATATCACATGTTTGTGTCTTTGTAGATGTGTAGTAAGGCCTCCTTGTTGTGCACTAGGTAAAAATTGTTTTTATAATCAATGATCCCTTTCAAGGTTATAACCCCTAACTAAATCACACCCAGAACCATATTTAATTTTCTAGCATCCAAAAAATATTTAATTTTTTGGAAGAACACACACTACAATTTTTATCAAAATTCAATATTTATTCATATAGTTATACTTATCCATAGGGTTTTATCCAATTTTCCCTCTTCCCAATATCATAGAATAACTAGTAATTCATATAATACAAACTATACTGACCAAATAAATTAAAAATTCTTATTTCATGGTCATTATCATAGTTTTCCATCCCAAATACAACTAATGAATTGAAATGTGGGGTGTATTTGTATGAATTAGGAAAACAGTGAAACAATAACAAACAAAAACCCAAGTACTTCTTATCTAATGGAAATGTTTTCAACTATACAAAAAAATGTGTTGAAACATGACCAGGTATCAAATTATTATTTAAAATTTCTATCTAAGATACTCTTATATACAAACCACACAAATCACATTATTTTATTACATAGGGAAATGGAAACATAAGAGTCAGTGGGATCCAAAGCTGAGTAATGGTAATAATAAGAAAAATAAATAAATTATCATAACTTTTAATAAAATGAACTTGTTGGAATTAGAACATAAATATGGAAAATTAAATTCATATATAGAATTCATAGCCAATAAAACTTTGATCATAATCTAATAATAAAAGAGATAGGATTTAATGTAAAAAAATCAATGTACCATGATCTTTGAAAAATTATATTGTGACCAAAACATAATAAATGATATCATTATAACAACTGAATATTCACTCCCAATTCCATTTTAACATTCTGGAAAAATTCCCATTGTGGATTTGGTTCACTCCATCTTCCCATATGTAGAATATCATGAGAAATACATCTTTACCCAATGAATTTGATAGCAATATAATTTCATTCCCACCCAATATATAACAATGTGTGGTTAGGCTAATCATGAATTCATCTTATTGTATTTCATTAGATGAAAAAATTTCCAAAATCCTTATAGGGATATATAATTATAGTCCCACCCATAACATCATATTGTGTACATTAATAAGTGTGCCACTTAGAAAAACCATTATAGTTTTAATGAAATTATTATAAATATGAGAAATAAATTTGATTTATAATTATTTACATATTTTTTTGCAATTAATCAAGATATGTAATGTACGTTGTAACATCAAATCAAATCATGATAATGATAAGAGTATCTTTATGTAGATAAAAAATCCCTATAATCTGAACACATCAAATGATTCGACCAAATAATTGATTAAAAATTGAAATCATTTTTTTAAATTTGTATAATTCCTCAAATTTAAAATATAATAATGGTAATTATAGTATAAATCACGAAACATAATTCCCATTACTGTAATTCAACATGAAAATAAAAATGAAAAATTGACGCAAAACTGTTAAATAATTTTAATAAATCAATCATAATATTATCATAAAATATAATGTTAATTTTCATTTTCAAAAAGGGATGTGAATCATATTGAAATCATTTCTTTTAAAAAGAGACATCAAATAAAAAGACATTATCATGAAATATCAGGTTATATTAAGAATATTTAGAGGGGAAGAAATCTCTTTGATAATTAAATTGATTATATTTTTAATACCATTATTAAAATTCAGTATCTTGGAAAAAATATAAAATAATCTATTTTAAATTGGTAAATAAGAAGAATGAATCAAATAAAAAAATAATTTTTTTATGATTTTTTAATTTTTTGTGAAATCATAAGAGGTGAAAAAAATTAATAGACCTGGAAAATAAACCATCATTTATGATAATGGATATTTTTATTAATATATTTTACTTTTCATGAATGATGAAAAAATAATTAACAATGAATATTTTAATACAAGGTTTTCTCCAATGATAGATATATGTTGTACCATAAAAAATGAATGGATAATCTTAAAAAGATTCATTATTAACCAAGAAATCATATTGTGTTTTGAGAAAACACTTATATCTTATAAAATATTTTAATTTCAATCAGCATAAAACATTTACATGTATAAATGTGAAATTTTTATGTTCAATGGTATTTAATGATATTGAAATTCATGGAGGTAGAGGTTATAGAATACAATTGAATATTGGTGCATAATATAAATCTATTACTAAATGAAGGGTTATTGAACACCCTGTAATCTATTGTATAAAAAATAACCATCATATTATCATGTTTGATAGAATTGTTCATAAATACCTCCATTTTTACGCTTTGTTGTTTTTTTATCTCTACATGTTTATTATTTACTATTTATCAATTTCCAATATTAGTTGTGAGTAATATTAATCAATTTTATATAGTTTAATGTTAGTGGAATCATTTTTTTTATTATACCAATGTTAATAATAACTGTACAATTCAATTTATAGGAAGTCATTATTTATAATAATTTATAAATTCAGAATATAATTCTATTTTAGTTTTAGTTATTATTTCTGAAGGTGAAATCAGAGACGATTCTGGTTCAATAATTTATAAAAATGTATTGGTGGTGTCGTAATTAATGAATTTAAAATAAATGATAACATTAAATAAAAAAATAAAATCATTATTCACTTTATTATATCATATAATATAGTATAAATATTATCATAGTCGTCCATGATATTATTTTATAGTATTGTTTATGTGTGTGGCTAAACTGGCCTAATCAAAAACAAAACATAATTTAATGGATGGATATTAATTTGAGATGTTTTAATATAACTATTGAATAATAATAATTTTAATAATATGTTTTTAATAATTGTGATATATCATAAATTTAAACATCTAAAACTAACATTTGTTAATATGTAACTATTACATATTATGAAATAAATCTTTTAGAATTCCTGTTTTAGAAGATTGGATTTTTAAAGGTTATTTATTGCTCAAAATTTTAATAGGATGTTGAATTTTTCTAAAAAAAGCCTTAAAAATATCATATAAAACACATATATATATATTTAAACCCTTCTTATAACTAGGCATGAAAGCCAGTAATGAAAAATAGAATACATTATTTCTTTGAGGTTGTAGTTTGCATGTACTTATGTTTGATAATTTTTTCCCAAAGAATAGAAGAAATTATTAATAATTATAATTATTTAAAATATAGATTATGTAATAAATTTCTTATTTATTTATAAAATTACCCTTTTATAGTACATATGTTATGTAGTGAATGAAAATACATGTTTCTCACTTGAGGTGGTTGTCCGAGCATACACACTAATAACGTTTTTATTTTTATATAATGGAAAAATTAATAAATATAGTTAGTAAGCATTACCACTTGATAATAACATTAACTATAAAAACAATTTTTATTTAATTATATATCAATGATAAAATCACAAAAAAAACAACAAGATATATTGGATGAATGATTATGAAAAATGAGTACAAACATTAGGAACATTGAGTTTTCATTATAGGATTAAAAAAAGATGGGATTAGGATAATTAATTCAAGTATTAATATTATATATGTGGAATAGTATTATTTGGAATGGAGAGTGTTTATGGTTTAAACATCAAATAAAAAATTTGGATTTTCTTCCAGTGGTTGTGTGTGTCCCCTTTTTTATGTAGTGAAAATTATTTTTTTTGTAAGTAGACATTTCATTATGGTAATGTCCTTACATTATTCCTGGATAATTTTTACATAAATGAATAACAATGACGTTTTTGAGGTGATAATGAATAAAATACCTCAACCATCCATTTGAAGACATATTTTTAACATGTTATAGAAATTTTCAATTAGCTAAACCCTTTTTAACCTTAGTTACCTTTACGTCGATAACCATATGTTTAAAAATGAAAACTATCATTAATGAAAATATATAAACATTTTAAATCAAATGTATTTATTAAATAATAATTAAAAAATAATATATTATTTTACCAAATAAGGGTGATGATTTTTTTTTAATGAGCTATATTTTTATACTAGACAAAAATCTTGAGGAATTTGAACATTAGAAATTCTTAGACGGCTTGTTTTTTAAACCAAGTTTCAAAAAACAATTCTGAAAGTTGGAACACATAAAGTGTTTTATATGGATTTCGTTACAGTTTTGAGATATACATTAGAGGTTTCATCAAGTTTCAGAAGATCCAAGGGCTGAAAATACCATGTTTAGAGTCCCTGTATAGGGTGCACTATATTTATAAAACATTACAACCCCAGAAAAAACATTACAGCCTTTATAAAGGGAGAAGATGTGCCCCTCGTGGGCTATGCATGGTTTTTCCATACCATTCTCCTATCCCACATGGTTAGTGACAATTAGGTCGTAGGTTTTCACTATTCACTACATAATTTTGTGCATGGTTATGCTAACCATGAAGGAAAAACCATGCAATATGGAATCCTATGCAGAGGGCGTGACACAATTGGTCTGTGGTTTGAAAAATAATTCATCCCAAACCATGTGTTGTGTTTTTTATGAAATTAAATTAGATGAACTTAAATTTAAAATGAAATCAGAATAAACAATAAATAAAAATATATATAAGTTTTAATAATAGCAACTGTAATAATAATATTGTTGTTGTTGTTATGAATATGATGATGACGATGATTATTATTATTATTAGGTTATTTTTTAATGAGACCCAATGGGGTCTCCCCCTAATAACAAGCTCATGACACCCCATAGAGCTCTCATCCTCATGCAACCCCCTAGCCTATGCTACTATTTGATGAATGATTTCATCTAAATTTCATATAGTTTCATGTTCCTTCCCTCAGGGTAAGACCCATGGATCCATAATATTCCTGTTTTTTGTGGGATTTATTTTCTCTATTGCCTGATTTCTGTTCGGGTAATCCAAAGGGTTAGGTTCAGTCATATTTTTTATTTTTCATCCATCATTAAGTCTTGTGGTGCTTCTCGTGTGACCTATTCATGTATATTTCAGTATTCACTACCAATGGATAGAAACATAAGTAAATTTTAGTTTTTCAACTCCACTTGAGGTAGTGTTTTTCTTCAAATTCCTTTTCTAGACCAAAATAATTATGGGTCTTTTGGTGTTTTTGTGTTATTCATATTTATTTTTTGTGTGTTCAGGAATCCTTGATGCTAGTTCGAGTTTCTTGAGTCAAAGAGGAATTATCACGTATGCATAGTTAAATATATATATATATATATATATATATATATATATATATATATATATATTTGTTTCCCCGTTATATGATCATTCCTCCATCGAAATGAATATATATATTTATATACTGCTATTTGTTCTTATGAATATATATATAAAATGAAAACATTTGTGAGATTTTAAATTTGTATATTCATATATAAGAATATATTTAAGGATCGCATTGTGCATATTCATGGACATTCAAATATGTATATAGCTTCTAGGACACATTATGTATATGTGAGGGTGCATATGCGAGGAGGTGTGATGTATTAGCTTTGAGTGGATTCCAATGAAAATAGAAATTGTCAAAGTGAAAGGTTTGTCCTCTTATTCTTAATGTAGGGTTCCTTTCTTATTCCCTTTTGTTTATGTATTTATATAATACCTTATATTACATTACATTCATCTTATTAAAGTTGTTATATTATTTATGAATGTTCCTCCATACTTTTATGTCACGCTTAACACCCATACTATGTTCCGTATGATATATACCTTACATATTGAGATGCAAATTTACTCTCTAATTGGTTATAATTTTTTTTAAATAATGTCATGTTTTTAATCAAACCCCTCAATGAGTTGTGTTGTCTTCAATTGAAAAAATATATATGCACTACCTTTTTGTTTTGTTCTTATTCGTACACTTAGTGCCCATTGTCTTTTTCCATATTTCATTATGGGTTGGCTTGATAATCATTCCTCCCACATTATATTTGAATCTGTATGCTAGATTATTCTCCTCAATTATCACATGCTTCATATTCAATTGTTATTAACATTGGTTGGATGTCATGAGTTGAATGTCCTTATTGAGCATGCCTGTTAGCTTGAATTATATAAATTTCATTAATTCCATGTGATAATAGACATGTTAATGACATGTTCGTATTCTTGTATTCCATTGATTATGTATAAGGAAGGTTTCCTAATTACCATATCACATATCCTAGTTTTTATGACTTTTGATTAATGCCATGTGCCTTCTTATAGTTTATATATGATACATTAATATACATATAGCTTTTACCATTAGATGTTTACTTAATTTTATGATGTCATAATTGTATTACATACATGGTGATATTCTATAATTGACATTTCTCATGTGATATCAGTCGAAAGAGAACATGGGTTCTGTAATAAGCATTCATGGATGGACCCATCGTGCTCATTTTGTTAGACACGACACACTAGGGTGATTCTTTGGATTGACTGGAAAGTAATACCCATGTGGTTTTTATATTAATTAGTCATACTGGTTCCCTGTGGGTGAAACCATGGATAGACCCACTAGAAAGATAGATATTCCATGGCATGGGTGATACCTGACACCCAATGTGATATACCATGGTTGGACTAAGAATCACCATTCCATGAGTGTTACAAGGAACACTGTATGGGTATCCATAGACAGGCTCAGTGGTATTGGGATATATGTGATCCTTTCGTAGGGAGACTTGGGATTCTTTTTATGTCACCTTAGATGGAATCAAGACTCCACTAATGTATTTTAAGGATTAAATGGTTGTTTTCTCATATGAGATGCTTCTTTTATTATTTTCTTGAGATTTCATTTTAAACATTGATTCTTCTCCATTACTTTACTAGAATACATGAATGATGAAATGTGGATTTGACCTTAAGATGAAGAATAATAATTGGGGGTGTTTTTATTCTTGGTATTATTATTTTTTCAACAGCCCTTGGATACATATTATTCACTGCATTTGCCTCTTTCTAACACCCATCTTAGGATGAAGAAGGTGGAATGGAATGGGTGTCCATTTAGGAATCCATACCATGGTGTTGTCTTTTTATTTTTTTATTTGATATGTATTTATTATATATTTATCCCTTCTTGTTTTATATTGAATTACATGAATTTTCATAGAAATCTTGGGTGTTGGCATACTGATATTTATGTCTCACACCCATATCAAGAGTTGTTTGGTACCCTAGTAGATATTGTTTTTTATGTTATATGGATTCAGTAGATGTTATGTTCTATATACTTTGATGATAGGGAGTGTAGGACCATGATGGTTCTTGAGATTCTCATGGATACTGAAATTGTGTAGTCGTTATTTTATTTCATTCTATTGATATCTGTAAATTTCAATGTGTGTACTTGTACAATCATCTTTTATACATGCGTTGTTTTAAATTGGATTTGTCCACATTATTTTGTTTTTATATTAATATCATGTTTCCTTTTTTCTTTATTACTATTTCTTCCACTATTGTATATTTATTCCTTATCTAATTTACCACTCTTTAACTCTGATAATGAGGGTATAGATTCCCACTTATCTCCTCCACACACCCTCACCAATTGTAGAAGGAACTGGAATATGGGGAGGTTCTCTTAAGGACATGAAGGGAATAATCTGAATACTCTTATGTAGTCAGTCAGTCAGGGACAATACAAATTTTATTTCAAATTTAGCACATAAACAAATAAAACCCTTTGTTTTAGAGAAATAATATTTACCCAGCATAGAAAATTATGTTTGTAGGAAAATTTTCAATATTTTGGATTTATATTTTCTTAAATGGTTTACTATGAAATAAAATCCCAGTTTTATGAATTTAAAAGAAATAAATAACTGATTTATACATTTTTCATACCTAATTATAAGAATAGATGAACATATTGGATTAGATTAAAATATTTATTATGCTCTCAAATTTTGAATATTGGTTTTCAAGATTCGTAATAATATTTTAAAAACTATATTTTTTCATGTTACAAATATAATTCATCATGAAAATGTTTTTATAAATATTTGTGATATATTTATCCTAATAAAATGTCCTAAAATATGTTGTATTCATAAAATAGTGTTATGTATAATTCACATAAATAACAATCATTCATAGAAATCTCATAAAATATACTAAATAATTCATACATTATAATTTTAAAAATAATATCAATTTGGTTAAATTATTTTTCTATTATTAATTAATTTAGTGAATTTATAAAATATAATTAAAAATAGCTTTATAGGAAAATAATATTTTTAATACTATGTTTTACAATACATAATTTCTATATAAAACTAATTAAAATAGAATTCATCAATCATAATTAAACAAAAAATAGTTTTTCTTATAATAAAATTTACATCACATATAGTGTCAGATTCTTAAATTAATGAATTATTTAGGTATATATAAATAAATATATATATATATATATATATATTAATTTAGTAACTCCAATTCATACTGGATAATTCAATGACTAGTTTTGACTATCATATTTAATATTTATGAAAAAATATATATGATTGGTTTGTTTTTAGTTTATTACTGTGTATTGGGAAAAATATTGAACATTATATTTAGTTAAGAAAAATAAATATTGACATATCAGTACGTTATATGATGTTTTACACAATGCATTGATAGAGAAGAATTTATTTATCTATGTATGAACATATAGTAAAACTGTTATATCATTTTCCTTCTATAATATTACATCTTCATTTACAACTTGGAAAATAATTATAATCATGATCTACTCTCTATAGATATAGATATCATGTTAATTATTTATGAAAATTAAATTTTCTTATTCCTTCAATAGGGATAAGTCTCCACAATTGTGATGCTTTATTCAACCCATAAATAAGTGTTTTAAAAACACTATATCATAATCCTTTAGAGTGGAAAAAACTTATTGTTACATCATATAAACTCTATAACATGGTTACCATTTTTGAAGGTTATTTGGTAGTACATTTTCAAAATATATTCCTAATTGAAAAATGTTATGTCACGTATAATTATGATAGATTTAACTAATTTAATAGTTGAAAGTATTTCTTTAAAATATTTCATATTATTTTTCTTAAACCCTTCACCATATTGAATAGTCTTATAGATACTCACATTACCAACAAGGTTTATTTTCTTCTCAAATACCAATTTACTCCCAATAGAATTTGAATCAACTATATTATCTATGGGAACTCAAACATTATTTTAATATGTGGAATTAATTTTATAATTCCAATATTTTTACACCTAGAATCTTATTCTCTTTATACCAATTCTGTATGTGATATTGGTTAATCCTTATCAACCTAAATTTAGTCACCATCCTGGTTGGCTATGAAACCATATCTCCCTAGATCTCTTATCTATATGCTGATCATATGAAGTACATCAGTCACATTAACAATCTATTCATATTGATTATTGAATTTTGTTTTGTGTAACAAATTATCTGTATCTAGATCATAAACTTTGTTAATGTCGATCATTATCCTACCATATATTTTATGATATTTTCTCCCGCCTAAGGAAAAAGTATTTTATCAATTTATTACCTTTTATTATGATTATAATAGATAATATTTCTTTTTTATAAAAATATACTCTGAAGATAAATTTAGTTTCACTATGTGTGATTTGTTTACAATAATATCCTTGATAAATAATTTTCATCCCCACACTAATATTTTCAACAACATAGATTTTATCCCAAAATAGAGGACATATAGAAATATATTTTTATAATTATTTAGAACATAGTATAGCATATATTTATATTTTAATGAATATATATAAAAGAATAATTGATGAATTTCAAGACACATTATCAATATCTCGATGTCAACTAGGGTGTGTTTCCATCTATTATAGATACTATTACATTATGGTGTATAAAAGTGATTTAGTTTTTATATATTCACAAAATTGTAGATAAAGTCAATGAAATATTGCTTAAGATATTTTTTACCTTTTAATTAGTGGTGTTTCGTTATATTTTTACCAAAATTTATCACTAATTCATTCATAAAATCATTTTCTTCATCAAGAGATTCCAATATGTATTCCAATAAGTAGAAAAATCCATATCTACCAATACCTTCCATTAATTAATGATGTATGAGTTTCAACACCATTAGCTATCTAATATAGTCTTTTATGATAAAAAATACTCATTGATGTCACTACCAATTTCATTTATTGTTTTTCATTTATTTCATTTAATATCCATGTCTATGAATTGAATTCTATTCAATGTAAATTGGATGATCATAGAATTATTTAATATATCATAATGAACTCTTAATGGATGTAAAGTGATAATGAAATGTAATAAAAATATCTACACTAGGTTATTTAATAATTAGTTTTAGGCATTTAGTTGTGATAATCCAACTGGGATGTTTCTCCTCATACAATAGAAGACCACCAGCCAGCCAGTTGTGGATCACTAGTGAGTCGACAATAGATTCTGAACCACAATAGTCTACTAGATGGACCCCATTTACAAATTTTATAATAGTAGTTGACCATTATTTCCATTACATAACCGTCATGATCTATGTGACCCATCTTCAAATTATAGAGTCACACTGGGTAGTAGATGGACTCATTATATCTTTATCGAGGGAGAATTTGTTATTGGTCAATAATTATTTATTTAATTATTTAACTGATACAATGAAAGATGATTATTGTTTTTATATTATTTGTTCCTTTGAATCCTATATTTGGTTTTAGAAGATTCTGGGATATATTCAATAAATTTTTGAAACAACTCCTCAACTGAA
This sequence comes from Viscum album, assembly GCA_963277665.1. Classification (NCBI taxonomy): domain Eukaryota; kingdom Viridiplantae; phylum Streptophyta; class Magnoliopsida; order Santalales; family Viscaceae; genus Viscum; species Viscum album. Next base: position 1,927,172,894 of record OY728152.1, on the reverse strand, counting down.
TATTTGACATTGAATCACTAGAATTATCAGAACCTTACCTTAATGTGATAAATAAATTTTTCCAATTATCTATAAATATCATAAGGGATATTTTCATATAGAACCTACCACATATAATCTATTACCTATCAACAGATATGGGATTATCAATTTTATGGTTTTTCAAAAATCAATTCTACTTATTCTCATTTCCTTCTACAATGGGTTCCCACAATTGTAAATGTGACGAACTACTTCCTTGAATATAAATGAACTTCATGAAAGTTCATACAAATCATAATTGTGAGTGATGCATTTTTTTGATCACTAAAAAGTGAAGGGTAGAAATTAAATAAACCACTCAACATGGGTTGAGGGTTTTTAGGCCTTAAACTGAGCTATTGCTGAACTCCTTTATCAAACTACTATTCCCTCTCTATTAATTTACGTATTTCATTCTTCTACATCGATATGAAAAAATTCATAAATTTTATTCATCCATGTTTTTTCTTCATGATCACTTATGAAAAATGTAAATTAACTCAAAATAAAAATCAAATTTATCAATTCACTTATTTATTATAATAATCTCTTTATCTCTTTGTCATTTTGAAGTCATTTAAATTGAATTTACATTTTCCATTTCCATTAATTTTTTACATGATATTTACCTATACCATTCCATTCTCACCTGAAAAATAATATGTATCAGATGGTTTATTGTGTTTCTATTAAAAAAATTCTTATTTTAAATTTTTTTAGTATTACCTGATTTCAATGTTCGTTATTTTTAAAATAGAATCAAATTATAATTTTTATGCTATTTTTTTATTCGAAATAACCTTAATTATTACAAAAATAGCTTGTCAACTATAATTGTTAGTGTTTGATAGAGTACTCTCAATGTGGTTATACATGAATGTATTCATACAAATGAACCAAAATATAATTGGACACCTGATGATATTATAAACGTTGAGATTAATAAAAAATAAATGAATTACTTACATTATTTTCAGCATGGAAATGAATTTATTTTTTTATACAAATATAATGGCTCATTAAATAATTATATTTTTATAATAACTCATGAAGGAACCAATAATGTTTATTATAGTATATTAGAAACTTATTGTAATGATTTTGATAGTTTCTTTATGAATCTTAATGAATCCATCTCTATTATATTTACAAATTTTACTTATATTTATATTGTTTGAAGGTCACCTATTAATGAAATTCAATAGATAACATAATGAAATAGATACTCTAGAATATATCATGAAATTTGAAAAAAAAAATACATAAACAGACAAAAAATTTAGGATGTGATCAAAATGGTGGTTGTTGAACTTATTAGATCAATAATGAATTAAGAAATTTCTATAATGTAATATTATGAGATAAAAACCAACAAGTCTAAATATGTAATGAAAACAATAGCCTTCACATATTTTTATGATTATTAATATAGAGGTGAAGTTCAAGATTTTTGATTTCCCTCTAAAAACATGATAAACAATTCATGGAAAATAATATAATCAAGAAAGTAATTCAAAAAGCTAAATATAATGAGAAATTATATAAATGTAAGAAAAAAGGTCACATAAAGACATATAGATCTGTCTATAAAAATAATGTTAAATTAAATAAACAAGGTAGGAAGGTTTTAAAAGTAATATCCTAGAGTTTTATTGATGAATCCATTGAATCAACTCCATAAACCTATTATATTCCTCAAGTGGTAAGTCACCAATGGAGCATATTAATGACGTCATTGAGGGGATCACCTCTCATCCTATTTCTTGTTATTCCTCCACTTATCCTAATTACACCTCTTCTTCTTCATCATATTTCTCCCCATGTCATGTTAATTATGAAGACCATAATTATGAACCAAAAAACTAAAAAAAATTATTCATAATATTCATTCTATATAAAAAGAACATGATAATTGATAAAATTAATTTCATAATGAAAATGAATTGATTCAAAACTAATTGAAATGTTTTGAAAAATTAATTATCCCTGATAATAAATAGTCAACTTGATGTCAATAAACTGAAATATACTATCAAGGACCATAATATTTTAATCATTATATTTATATAATATGACGATAAATTAATAAAAAAATTTGTTCAAAATGGAATGAAAAAAAATTTGTTGGTCTTAGTATCTCAATACATTAATGATCCAAAAAAATCCCTTGAAAAAATTTATAAATAAAATTATTATAAGATATGTTTTGAAATTATATTTAAACGGATTATTTAATTTATTTATTAATGATATTGAAATAGTTCATGATATGGGAGAATCAAATAAATTCCTATTACATCTAATATTTTTAAAAATAAAATCCATAATATGAATATATGGATACCTAAATCCATATTGTCTAACATAAGTATAACCATGTTTTTTTGGAACCAAAATCCTTTTGATATTTTATTATATAGGAATTTTATCTTGAGAGGAATGAACAAGGTGAATAATGGTTCCTTGATAATGGTTTCTCAAGAAATATGTGTGGTATCCTTTATGCATTTAATCAAATCGATAAACCATATGGAGGCCTTATATCATATGGTGCTAACTATAAGGTTATGTTATTCTATTATGGTAACATCAGTTTTTTTAAATTAACTCATTTTAAAAATTTTGTATTTACCAATGTATTAAAAGAATTTTTTCCAATAATTAGTCAATTGTGTGATAGGGGTTTTATTGTTTCGTTAATTTTTTTTCAAAGTGAATGACAAAAAAAGTTATTATTTTACATTAATCGCCTTAAAAATGTATGTAAAATAAATTTAAAATATATTTATATATATATATATATATAGAAAAACATGTAATGACTTAGTTAATAGGTTAGTTAGTCATGGATTTAGTATTGAACCACTAGTAATTGTAGAACACACAGTTTTCAATCTCCTCGATTATTAATGTAATGAGATTTATCCAAACTATATTGAAAATTTGATATGTATTGTGAGGTATTCAATAATATTATGAAACCCACAACCTCTTTTAAATAAAAAAATTTTAATTTATTTATAAAATTTTGAATAAATTCAAAGTGATATATTTGATCCTTCTCAAATTTATTGTCTACTAAAAAAATCCTACACATATTTCATTTTGTTTGACTTCACAATATTCAGTTGGGATTATTATTATCTAATAAAATTGATGTTTTTCAACTCATCCTCGATGAATAAAAATTTTTTGATAATAAAGAATGTTTTAAAATCATTTTTATTCAACGTGAGCATGGGTAAAAATTTGGAATCAATGAATTTCGTGATTTTTTCCTTGAAAAGGCTATTATCATTATTTTTTTGTTCTTCTAACCCCGCAACAAAACTGGGTATCACTATTAAATATATGAAGGATAATAATATTATAAATAAATTCCCAAGGAAAATGATTCCAAATGTATATATATCAAATTTTTGTAAAGGATGAGGCTGAAATATGGAACCAAATTCATATTTATACACGTTTATATGAGACTATACCATTGTCTCTATTTCTAACACCCATTGTTAAATCCATTTAAATAATAAGCACAATGAAGAATATTTAATATTTTTTTATTCGTTATAATAAAATATGAATGTGTCATATTTAATAAATTTTCAAATAATGATTTCAAATATTGAGTCCATTTTATCAAATTCAATATCTAAAACAATATAATTTTACTTTAATAATAAACATGAATAATAAAAACTAAAAGGGCTATGAAGAAAAATTTCTTTCATAAATATACAAAATTTTTTCACCAAAATCCACATATAAATATTTATAATGACAATAATTATATTATTATTATTTAAAGGAAAAAATTTACAACATATTAAATTATAAAATAAATGTATATTATAAATTATTTAAATTAATATTTAAAATTCAATTAATATTAGAATTTTTAACTATTTATCAAAAAATTATATTTTTATTAAATTCTAAACAAAGTAACAGTAAAATAATTTGAACTAGTGGATTTCTAAAATTATTTTTATTTTTCAAATGAAATTTATAAATGTGGAAAAAGTAATAGTTATATTATTTTATCAAAAAAACATATAAAAATATTTGTGGGCAAATTATTTTTAAAACACAAAAATATTTTTCTAAAACTATTTTTTATTTATCTAAAAACGTTATGAATATTTTTAAATTTTGTATATTCCTATTCATTCCTCTAATTAAAAAATTATGCTATAATTGTATACTATATTACAATTCATTTAGAGTATGGGTATCCTGAAACATAATTTATCAAAAAAATTATATATATATATATCATAAAATGTGGAGGTGTTATAGTATACACCTATTAAAATGTATTTCACCCTAGAATTTATATCTCCCAAATTAAAAAGAGAGAGGATATTGTTGATTCATAACAACCTTAGGTTCCCATAAATCTTCTTATATTTTATACTCCCTAGAGAGAACATTATCCATATGAATATTCTTTTTTTGCATAACATTTTATCTATGATACAATATTTCTATTAGTTTTTCATCATCCAAAAGGTAATTCTCCAATAGTATAAACTCTAAATTTAATTAATGTGAAAGGTCAAATATTATAATCATCATGATAGATATATGTAATACATAAGTGACATAATAGAGGTTTTATGAAATCACCATGAGAAATCTAGTTTTCCAACAACATTAACAATAAAAATGGTTTAACTTTATATAATACCAATATTTACATTAATTATAAATATCATAACCTTCTACCATAGAGATATTTATAGAAATTCCTTCTCCACATCTTAAAATTCTAGAAATGGAAAATGATTTTTTGTACAACAGATATGTCACTTATAATCTTCCATGATGAGATAATAAATGGATCCAAATTTCACTTTTTCCTAAATTTACTCAGGTCCCAATAACTATATTTTTATGACATCATCCAAACATGTTGGAGTTTAACACATATTTTTAGGACTTCATAAGGACCCATATGAATGCTCGAATGAAATATATCATTTTATGAATTTCCACCACTGAAGGTTATTGGTCCCAACCTCATTTGAAAACCATAGAACATGAAATTTTCATAACAAATATGGTTTGAATGTTTCTCTAAGACATTTCATCTATATTAGGATGACTTATAGTAATAAAGAACAACTCTTAATCATGAAAATTATGAAGGATTCTATAGATATTTAGTTTAAAATATTTATCATGATAAAATATAATTTTATTTATTTCTCTTTTAAGCCTTACCACTTCTTTAGTATATATTATGGAAAGATTATTAATATATGAATATTCTCTAATAACAATGATGTTGTTAGATATTCTATGTAAATTTACTGAAACCTAAATATAATAACATCACATGGATGTTATTGGGTATCCAATGAAAAGATCCATGGTGATGTTTTCCTATTATCATTTTCATGTGGGTAATAATGTTAAAATACCCTTATAATTATGATTATAATTCACAATGTTTTGATATACCATAAACTAAGATACATAATTTAAAATATCCCTTTTAATTTTTTCCAAACAAAAAAACTCATTTAGATGTCAATAGAACTTCATACATCTAGGATAAGTAGAGAATGATGATGTACGAGCTTCATACAATTTCTCATTCATCAATTTCGTTATTAAGAGGACACAAAAACAATTCATGAAATATATTATTATATTTAAATCAAGGTTGATCTATGGAAAATATCTCACATTATATTATAGTTATACATTTTATTTTTTCTCCTCATTAATCATTACATTGATAGGTTGTTGAACACAAATTTTGGTAATAAATGTTTCCCCCTCTCTTTCAATGATTCCAGATTTATCATATAAATACCTAGAAATATTTGATCATTTGGTTCCTCATCGTATTTATAATTGCATGGTCCATTCAAATCACAGTGTCATCTAACTTATTGAATTTATTAGGGTTGTTATTTAATGAGAAGACATAATCATTAATACACTCCAACCCTCTTCTCTAACAAGTTTCAATATATTTCAAAAATATATATATATAACATTTATAATATATATATATATATATCACATTATTATGTATGAAGATAATTCCTCTATATCATTAAAGAAAAAATTACTATAACATACATGAAATAGTGAATTGGTTAATTTTATATTGAAACACAAAATTTCAAGAGGCATTGTCTATCACCGTATCATCTAGCATGAGGATTCATTACATTCCCCTCCTTAATAAATCACTATATATAACAGACCCTTCATCACTAAATGGTAATATAGGAACTACTTTACTCAATAACCTTCTATTCGGTTCCTTATAATTTTCCTCAAATTCATATGTATAAAGTTACTTTTTCAATATAAGTAAAATTTGTGAGTGGATTGAACAATCTGGAAAAACGAAACACAGAAATTGTATTGTCTCTACACAGTATAAGAAAAATAATATCTAAACCACTGTGGTTTGTCTGATTAAATATTACACATCTTATTTCTTTGATGGATCCATAGATATACCATCCCTTGAGATTTTACAAACCAAAAATAAATATTTTTTATATAAAATTCTCAATTGGTAATTTTTTGATATAGATTTTCCTTATTTATGGTCTTCAATATAATCCACTATATATATTCATTATCTTACTTTCTCTATAAATATATTATAATATTTTATATAATGACTAACACAAACATGTCAAGGTAATATCTAAGGACTATTCATTAAATACATGATCATAATTAGAAAAATAGTAAGACCAACTGGGGTCACATTAAGTTCATAGTGTCCATAACTTGTATAAAACAATTTTGTATTAAAAATATGTTGTGTTCAATAGAAATAAAAAACACAATAATGAGTTTAAATGAACCTAAATATAATTTTAAAATATTATTTTTTAAGAAAGATCGATTTAACCAAACAATTTAATTGGTGGCTATGAATATTATTAAATTATTTTTTAAATGTCCCTAATATTCCTATATAATGTTTTTGATAAATATTTAATAATAAAATAACTTTTATTAATGATTTTTTATTTTAAAAAAAATATGGTTTCAACAAAAATGGTTTTTATGGATTTTTGATAAAAATATTATAATTACATTATGGAATATTAATAAAAATTAGTTTAAAAAAGAAAAATAATTCTTTAAATAATAATATCAATATTTACATTGAGTGAAATTTTGTGATTTTTTGGAAAATATAGATTTTATTTAATGAATAGTGAAAAAATAACAATCTTTTGTAATCTGTCATTTCTATTTAATAAAATTATAAATTTATAAGTAAAATTGTTATTTTAATTATATTTAAAGGTAACATAATAATTATTTAGGTATATTTAATTTAATTTAATTTATTATATTAATATTTATACCATATTTTATTATATGTTTTTTATTAATCTTAAAAATTCATTTTTTTGAAAACTGTTTCAAAGTGCATATTATTTCTCAATTTTAATTAATTAAAATTAAACAAAAAAACTAAATATATTTTTAAAGTTTATATTTTATTCATAAAACATTAGTAAATAAAATTCATATAATGATGATTATTTTCATAGAGAGTTAATTTAAAATCATCTTTTCCTTGAAGAATATATTTTTTTTAAAATAGTCTCTCATCATATGTTCTTATTTTGTTTTAAATAAAATTCTACCAATTACTCCAATAAAATTTGGTAATATGGAATATCTATTTGGAATAATCATAATATATTTTATATATAATATGGCCCACTTAAATTTTGGTTATAATTTAATATATAAAACTAGAAAAAAATATTATTATTATAAAAGAAATTATAAGGATAAAAGTAAGATATCATAGAAGTAAAGAATATATAATGATTAAAAATGTTTATTTTTAATTTTATAAGTGTGTGACAGCCATATTTATCCCCTAATACTTTATAAAAAAATTAAGAACTTTTCATTAGAGTGAATTCGCATTATTGAATAGTTTTGGTTATTAACAAAAATGCCACAACTAGATTATAAAATGAAATCCAATCCCATCACATATTCAAACCTATCAAGTAATTTAGATTGAATAAAACATAAAATATCACTAAATAATATACATAACCACATTCTGGAGTTTATAGTCTTCCCAAAAGTCTAACTATATAGTTCTTAACACGATATCCAAAGGAGGTTCCTCAAAGCGGGTGTAATCAACTTCAACAATCTCTGTTTATTTACATATTCCATTTCAACAATCAATTATATCTTTTAAATTCCATTATAATATCAAAATTATCTAATATATACTGAGTTATTATAATATAAAATTAATCCCTTTCCCATTCAATAAAATTGGAAATGAGAACATCATTTTCATGTATAGTGGACTACCGACTCACAAATTGATGTATGTAGTTTTCCATAATGACCTATCCTAGATAATTTTGATTATGGATTTAAAATTTATATATGATATTAATTACATTTTAATAATTTTCATAATTTAAATATCATATAATTTATTACCATACTATCCATAAAAAATGTTGATGTCGCTCGTGTGTATGATGTACAACCACCTCGCGAAGCGATTTGATTCATTTGTTATTATTTCATCAAAGTTTTGTTATATGTATGATTATTTGAAAACTAATATGTTATATATTATGTTATGAAAATTAAATAAATTAAAAAAACACCTCTATTCTTTCTATCATTATCAGTCTAAATTAGAAACATTAAACATGTTAACACATGACCTACTGTTTCATTAGTTGTATCTGTGTTCATTTTTTATAACCATAATTCATGGTCATTATAAAAATTATAATTAACTTATTAAAATTATAAATATTTAAGGATAACTATTGTTGGAATTATGTAATAATTATCCATTTGAAAATAGTCAACACACCAATTGTTTTTTCTAATTTATGAATTAATGTCCCCAAAATAAATGTTGTGGACATAACATTGGGGAAATTAAATTATTCATTATGATTAATTAAGTAAATGGTTTAATTATAAGTTATTAAACCTATAAAATCATAATATCATAAAAAATTATTAATATAATTTAATTATACAGGATATAACAAACTTACATGACAATTTGTAATAATGGTAAGGGTTTCATCTCAAAACTTCTTTACATGAGACATAAGATATTTTATGAACATAATTTGTTTTAAATGGTGTATATACTACCAATTTAAATTTTATGTCCTGAATAATTCATAAATGATGTTATGTTATAAGATAATACTTATACTTATTTCAATGATTTTTGACTAAAAAGTAAGTATAGTGGTGTGGCTTTATGCTTCAATCTCATTTCAATCGGTATTGTTCATGCTTGAGTTTCTATTATGGGAAATTATTTAACGAATATCTAATAATACCATAACATATTCATATCCTTTGGTTAATCAGAAATATTAAAATTTATTTTACCATTTTACTCTAATTGGTTACTAAAGTTATTGAGAATCCTTTTTAAGAAAATCTTCCTTTATTTCTCACTTCAATCAAAATTTATTTTTATTCCATTTTCATGTTTTCTAATAATATTTTCTAGAAAATTTTGAAAACTATAAAATTTATTTATTTAATATATTTATAACAATATATTTATTTTTATATTTCATTATAAATAAATATTCATTTCATTTTCGGAACATTTTAGATTATTAATATTTTAAAATAATGTGAAATTATGGGTTTTTTAACTTATATAGAAAAAAATTTACCCACTACAATGCCCTATAAATTATTTGAATAATCCATTGTAATATTCCATGATTCTATATATAAAAAATATTTTTCCACAATATTTTTGTAAATTATTTATATTTTAAAGAAGTGATTTCATGGTTGAAATGTTTTTTTTCTCATGAAATATTCCATGTAATACTTCTAAAACATTTTCATCAATGAAGACATCATTCATTTTTATTTACTAATTATAAATTATAACTATATTTATCTAACATATAATACTAGACTATTCTCCACAACTATTATGGATAAATACAATCGTTATGTTCTTATCTTGAATTCCTTACCTATGAATTTTTTAATTATGATATCCGACAAGATTATGCATCCCATTTCATTCCATGGGTATTTCGTAAATTTATTATTTATTTTCAATTTACATTTCTGGAAAATGTATGAATGTACATGATATGAATGTGATTATTGGTCTAGAAAATATATATACCTCCAACACATTAAGTTAACTTTTATTCCCATGAGACATAATGAATGACCCTAATCTATTGTGGGACTCCATTTAATAGGTTATGTTGTCTCAATGGTTATCCTTAAATTATGTTTATGTCATGTTTTTTGTTTCAACAACATTTCCTATGATTCCACGATCTTATTGTACATTGTTATACATGTTATGAACCGATATGATTACAATTTCTCGATAACTCTTATGATATTATGTAATGACTTTGACTAATATGTTATTATTTCTTATCATGTTTATTCCCTTATTAGGTCATTATCAAAACCAATTATTTTGATTATTTCCTTAAGTTATCTTATACATTTTTAGGAGATCAAATTCATTTTTGAACCAATTAGGGAAAATGAAAAATAAATATGTATGTTATTGATTCATTTTATGTTTCATGTACGTAGTCTTCCAAAGAAACTTGGTCTCACAATCATTGGGTTGTAATTATTGGATGTTTATGTTTAAAATCATTTAATAATATGTGTTAAAGGATTGGGTTTATATAGTTGGTGTTAGTGAAAAGTTTTAGGAAACCCTTGTAAATAAGGATGAAAAAATATTATTGAGAACACTAGGTATAAGGCTAAGGATAAATCTAGGTATAAGAACAAATACCTGGATATTAGTGATGAATATAACGAGTGGTTTCCAAGAAATTAAAACCTTTTATGGATACCAAATTTTGATGTGTCCCTATAGTAGTTATACCTTGAGGTGTGAACTGGAAAAGGTTCATTTAAATAGGCTCAATAACCACATTATGTGTGATTATAGGCCTCCTTTCATAGTTGGATTGACAATCATGTGGGATATGCTAGAAAGAATAAAAATCATTATGAATCATTATGAAGTTCTTAAAAAAATTATTAATTTATAACAACTAATAAGAAATATTTCCATCTATTAACTAGACAGAACCCAATAGACTCGTTATTCAGGATATACATATCATTTATATATAATTCATTCAATATTTATAATTTTGCCTTTTTGAATATGAGTGAATTATCTCCTGATTTTATTATTATATTTTAGATAATTCAAGGATATAGGAGAACGCATGCCAACAACCAATATGAATTGAAATTTATTTATTTCTCAAATTATATTCCTACCATAATGGGAATGATATTTTAGAAAAAGTGTGATTTTTACAAAATTTCTATGTCAAATTACCATTAAAAACTATAACCTATGTGAATTTCCAAAAAAAAGGAGAAGGATAAAATCTCATGTAAGTTCAAGAGTTAAATATTAAAAATAATGAAATATTTAATATTCAATGTGTTAAAAATTTATGAAGAAGCCATAGACATACATATAAAAATAGAATATAACTTATTGATAGAGAATGTAGCCACAATGAAGCAAATTTCTGAAGAAAAATGAAGAGTTTGGTTGACAAGACACAGTGAAATAAACGACAACCAAAGGAACCACCAATAATTAAAATCGTAACATTGTGGAACTTAGTGATTATATAATTCAGCCCCTTAAAAAGGGATAATTCCTAAGGGACATTGATATGATAATAATTTATGTTGTATGATTGAAGTGTTTATGTGTTGGATGTAAATAATATTGTTGTCAAATTGTTTTTTCTTATTGTTAATTTGGTAATAATAATTATGAAACATTTGTAGATTGGTGATGACACGAACCAAATCGGTTTGTCCTTGAACTGGTCACCCGATCCACTCTACAGTATGGCCCCAGGGGCATTCTCGATCCCCACAGGATTCCAACCAGTGTCGGTCATCAAACATTAGCAGTTGGGAATGATTTGGCCTATAAAAGATAATAAAATAATCATGAATAAACAAAACATTAGAACAAAAATATATTTTTGGTAATGAAAAAAATAGAACTGCTCAACATATATCCATGTGATCTTCTAGATCACCTCACAACTAAAGACTGACCATTCTTTAATAATGAGAAACTCAACCAATAAAACCAAAGTAATGGAAACATATAACTGAATTGATAAAAATAGGCATTAACAATAAAATGCTTAGTAGGGTTTCCAAACAAACCACATAATCCAACATCTCATTTCATGAAACAATATATTAAAACAAGTTTGGAATACAATTATAAAATTACAGTTTTCACATTTTAAAATAGGAAACATGATTTTCCCATTTAGAAGTCCTTTAGTCGCTACATGAAATTTCAATAAATTCAATTTTTCTTTTTATAAAAAACTGAAACAAAAGATACCAAAGCTAGTTTAAAATAATACAGGTAAACAAGGCAGGATGGGAATAAACTAATATGAAAAAATGTAAAAAAATTTAAATAAATGAGTAACCATGGGTGATCTTAAACATCCCTAAAATACACCTAGACATAATCAGTTTCAGAACCACCTATCGACATATAGTGAAGATCTTAAGTCTATAACCAAGTGGCCTCTCTATAACTAACCAATCTAGTGGAAAATCTGTCCTGGCCTAAAAAAGCAATCCCGGGTGTACATACCCATCTAATAGAGGGTGATCAGAAACTGTCACTCGATTATCTAGAAGACTCCCAGGAACCCATGGTGGTTATAATAATACTAGGTAAGTAATAGGCACTCACACGTGTGACTCATCTCACCGCACTTGCCTACCATAAACAAAGACACTTTATAAGATAACCTTTAAAGGGATTTTCCACCAATATAAGTTCCCCATATATATATATATACATACATTCATTAATTATATCATCAACGGTTCTGACTAGGATATCATGTCATACCATCATCAAAATAATATAATGATTTTTAAAAAACAATAGAGCTACCAAAATTGCAAAAAGTAATCAAAACACTATCCTTTCTAGGAATCAATACAAACATCACACTTATTCTTAAAGTTACAAATATGATGTAACCTCAACGTAACTATAACATTACAAAAAAAATCATAATATAATTGTATTGTATATACAAAGTCAAACATGACCTTGAGTTCCAAAATGCACACCAAATCATTTAACAACTACCAAAGGAGCCTTTACCATTTTCAAACTCACATCAAAACATATTTCAATGGAAAATGAACATTCATTAAAAACAAATTGTTTAGATAAGACAACTCATTACTTTAAAATGAATAATCCATTTTCTTATAATCGCAATGTCTTTACAAAACAATTTACAACAAACAATAATGTTTTCAAGTAGGTACACAGTTTTTTTAAAAAAAACATATAAATGTTTATACAAAAAAATATCATTTGATTTGAAGGTACAAAACGGGTAGTCACATTAATAAACTAATAAAATTACTTCATCGAAAACATAATTCTTTCCAATCATAAATTTAACCTCACATAGCCAAAACATTACCCAAATTATCAATCAAAACCACCTTTTCATTTTTAATGTCAAACCGTTTATAAAAAATTTTAGAAACAGATAAAAAAATCTAATTACAATTTAATAAACCTACCAAATATTTTATAACAAAATTAATAATGAACCCAAAAATTTATTAATAAATATTATAAACAGATTAACAATTTATAAACAACTCAACCAACAAACTGAATAAATTTTAGAAAATTCATTCAAACCAAAAACACATTCACAACCTGTTGTACAGTATATCAAAGATACATGTGATGATAAAAAAAATCATCAAAACAACATTTGATAACCACGGAAGTCATTTTTTTTTCAAAATCACATGTAAATATGACAAGTGAATGTTCTTCAGATCTATTTTTATCAAAAAAGAATAAATTTAAAATACTATAGAATGTTAACTACATTCATTGACAAGGTGAGAACTATGTCAAAAATGTAATGAAAATAACTCAGGTATTATGTGGACACAGTCGGAATAGAAAACGTGGATTTTAATACCTCAAATAATGAGTGGATGCAATGATGCTTCAATGAGAGGAAAAACAACACACTGTGGATTAATCGCACACCTAAAACTACGCAATAAACACATGAAACCCAACTGCAGTGATAGAGTTTCTACCAAAAAAAATAAAACACCATCGATGAAATGATAGAAGAAATAAATTAATAAATATATCAAAAGAGGAAATGGTTTTACTCAAGGGGGGACGTGGCCATGCCAAAGCACGACAGAGGCACTACTCAAGAGGGATCAAATGCAATACTAGTTGGAAAAAAGAGAAGAGGGAGTAATGTGTGCCACTTGCCAGAGCAAGGAGGCCATAGGCAGCCATGCCGGAGGAGGGGTCGGCTGCCAGAGCGGATGTGGGAGAAGGAGGGTCTGGCACTAGGGTTGGAGGTGAGGTGGTGCCCTAGAGTAGGAGTGGTAGCATAGAGGTGGTTGGGGCAACCTCTAACCTGCGGGAGGTGAGAGGTGCATGACTATGAGAGCATGAGGGTGAGGTGAGGCGGGTTCCAGCAGAGGTGGGAGGTGGCAGTGACATTCAAGCAAGAGGGTTGGAGGCATGGGTGCCGACAAGAGTCGGGGTGTGCCAAGGGTGAGTGTGATGTTTGGGACCTGGATGGTGAGGCGATGTAAAGAGCGGCTAGAAGACAAGCTTATGCGACCGTGTCAGGGGATAAGTAGGGATGAGGGAATGGGGAAACCTGGTTGCTGAGAGGGTAATCATGGGGGGTTGGATGAGTTGTTAGTGCTAGGGTTATGGTTATTTTCATTTTATAATATTATTATAATAACAATAATTATAATAACAAAACAAAAAACGATAAAAATAATAATAACAATAATAATTCCAAAACTAACAATAATATAAATAACATTAATAAATTAATAATAATTAAATTTAGGATCGATAAAATTAATAATACAAATAATTATAATATTTCGATGATTAATAATAATAATAATACAAATAATAATAATTATAATAATATTAGAAAGAATAATATAAACAATACCAACAACAACAATAATAATAAATTGAAATTACCTGACACTTGGGCCTGCTGTGCGGCTACCGCTAACCACGCTGGGACCGTACACAGATCTAAAAACTAGTAAATATATTAAACAACAATAAATTTAATTCAGAACCTAGCCCAGACCTTTATGTGAGAACCTGATGCCAAGAATATGTTCATTTAAAATTAATTTAAAATGATTGGTGTGACAATTATTTCCACCCCAATCATTTTTTCCCATAGAAAGTCAGTCGGCCAAACAACAGAAAAAATAAGAATCCATGCCTGATTGAAACCGAACGAATCCATAATACAAGAGAACAAGATAAAAATAGAGGGTTCTCCCTACCACATGAATTCACCTAGTGCTAAAATGTAACACCCAAACATACCACCATGGGAGGAGAGGGTGAAGTAGGAACTCCCAACCGATCCAAACTAACTTCTATGGAAAGAGAGAAATAACACCTCTGCTGGAACATGGATCTCTCAACCAAGACCAATAACAACGACCACTAAAGATACTTCTTTGAGAAGAACATAACCCATGTATTGAACCCAAGATAAATTACAACAATCTATTATTTCATAGGCTCTTACATCTCCAAATGAACACTACTAAACAAATATCAACCCAAACAAGGGACAAATACACCTTTATGAAAAATTCCTGATTTATAAAACCATAACCAGACAAAAAAAAGATTGAATGATAATAGAACATGTTTGTTATAACTCCATGATGAAACAATGATCTTAAGACGATGTAAAAACTTTAACATCAGAAAAAATAATAATGACAAGGCATTAAATTATCCACTACCAACACAGAACAAAAAACCTAATCCACGGATTCACACCCCCAGAAACCCCTGACTGCACGTGATAATTACCCTTAGGCCTATGGATGGGGCATGGATGGATGGAGTATCATCGGCCTCATAGTCATGTAGTAGAATTTTTCAGTCAAATAATTTTCTTTAGGTGATGATTGTTTCAAAACATATCCAAATGACTCAAACAGATGCAACGATGACACATATTTGGAGGGATATGACATGACGACTTCACATGCCTGAACCGACCACACTGGTGGCACCCCAAAAAATGGTCCAACAGACATGAATCCATAACCACCAGGCATGACTCATAAGAACCGTGCCCATCTTTCACACTTTACTCTCAAGATTGGAATCCTTTATGAACAACTGGAAATGTTGTATTGTCTAGCACCTGTGCTCGAGGGACCAATTCAGCTAAGAACGCCTCATGCACAGGCTTCTCAAAATTATGTTCCCTATAAGGGAGGATTCACTATTTCATCTCTGGATGAATACCCTAATGAGGAGACAAGTATTCATCAAATCATGTGACACTACCTCCGAAGAAAAAGACACTCGTTCCTTGAAATGGTCAACATATGATTTCATCATCTGTTGTCTTTGCTGAATATGTATGAGCTCTAAGATTTTTTTTCATAATCACCTCTTTAGGTATAATCCATCAGAAGAAGACAAATTTAATGACACCCCCACATCATCCCAACTTGCATTGAGGGTGGGGTGAACAAATCCCATTTGTCTAGAGCCAAATGTTCGAACATACCCAAAAGAATAGACACATTGAAAGCTTCAGGAGTTCAAAAAACATTGAATATATGCTCAGCCTTGCAAATACACTATGTTGTCTCTAACGGACCTTAATCACCGTTAAAGATAGGAAATGGACATGAAGGACCAAAAACTAGGCAATACTAATCGTGATCCATGGGGAAATTTCTGATTGGCATTTTTTAGAACAATATATAAATCATAACTCCAAATCCAATATATATCCAAACCGATATCATTGAAATAAAATTCATCCCAAACCAACCATCTCATAAAAATAAACAAATACAAACATAACATAGAATTATATTTTTTAAAATACCTTTTTCATTTTATATTTCAATACTACCTTCTTTCAAAGCCACTTTTCGAAAACCGCACCAACTTTTCAAAACTAAATTTAATTTCCAAGAATCAATTTTCCTTGTTAAAATTAATTTAGGGAAACAATGTGAGGAAAGTAAATCCAATTACCCACCATAGTAATCCCCTGCACTACTTCACATGTATTCATCCTCTTTAATCCACATGCACCGTTAGGAACATTCCATGCATCCCCACACATGTGGAAATGTTCATAAAGAGTACACAAGGATGCACCGTAACCATTTCTCAACCAGTTCCATGAAAAATATAGATTTTTTTAACAAGATAATTTAGTTTTATAACTCATTTCAATAATTTAAATACATTTAAAATAAATGATTTTAATTTCCAAAACCCTTATTCATTTTTAAAATCTCACTTACATCAACCAAAATCCAAGACATCACTCAACTTGTATCAAACTTCTAGAGTGAGGGGACAATATTCAAGATTAACCTAGATACATATTTGTAGGGAATGCCATATTTAAATTTAAAAAACATGTAGGAACATAAACCATGTACTCAGACTCCATGTGGGTCACTACTCCATGAAAAATACCTTCATAAAATTGGATTTCATCAATTTTCATCCCTCAATATAAAACTGAATGGAATGAGATAGGGACTCAATTACTGGACTACCCCCGGTGACTTGAGGTTTGGAATGGTTGAGGGTTCATGATGTCCTTCAAGTAACTACCTCTCAATCCCCAGTAGTCCTAATCTCCATCTATCAGACACCCCAAATACAAAAGGTCTCATTTGATACAATTTTTTTCATGAACCAACCAAGGTTGACCTTGAACCAATCACCCAAAACGCTCTATGGCATAGACCGTGGGGAATTCTTGATCCCCACAGGCTGGAATCCAGTGTCAGGAATCAAAATTTAACCGTTGAGAATGGTTTGACCCATAAAAGATAAAATATAAATATGAATAATAAAAACAATAACACTAAATTCTAGTAGTGGAATAGAACAAAACAGAACCACTCAACATACATCCATGTGACGTTCTAGGTCTCCTACCAACCAAAGACCATCCTAGCTATAATAATGAAAACTGATCCTAGAATACCTGACTAATGGAAACATGAAAATGAAAAGATAAAATTGGCCTGAAAATTAAAATGATTAGTAACGGTGTCAAAAAAACCTATAATCCATCATCTTATTTCCCAAAAACAATCCTTTAACAAATTTTTGGACTTCAATTAATAAAGTAGGGTTTTATATTTTTAAAACAATAAACATGATTTTCCTATTTAGAATTCAAGCAGTCTCTATGTGCTATCAAAATAAAACCAATTTTCCTATTTATAAATAAATCCTGAAACAAAAAAATACCAAAGCTTAACTAAAATAATATAGGTAAACAAGGGAAGATAGGAATAAACTAATACAAAATAATGTAAAAAATAAGGTAAATAAATGAGTAACCATGGTTGATCTTAAATATCAATCGGACATCCCTAGAAGAACTCGGTTTCAGAACCACATGTCGCTAACTTGTGGTGAAGCTCCTATGTCTATAACCAACTGGCCTCCCAATATCTGACCAATCCTGGGGAAAAGCCCACCTAGTCTAACAACTAATCCAAAGGGTAACAAAGCTTCTAATCAGGGTTTATCAAAGACCATCACTCAATCATCTACAAGATGCCCAGGAACCCATGGGGGTTATAATAATACTATGTATGTTGGAGGCACTCGCATGTGTGACTCATCTCACCACACATCTCTACACCAAACATTGAAACTTTTTATGGAAAAACTTAAAGGGATATACCCCCAATAGAGGTAACCCACACACACATATATATATATACAGACATACTTTCATTACATCATAAAAAGATCCAACCAGGCCATCACACCATACCATCATTAGAACCATTTATAGATATCTATAAAAATAGTGATTCCAAACTGGCACATAGTCTTCAAAACACCATCTTTTCAAGTAATCAACACAAACATCACACTTATATAGAAAATTAAAAATGGTTCATAACATCAATGTAAAAATAACATTAGAAAAACATGACACATACATTTTTTCATATTTACAAATCCAAACACGCCCTTGACTTCCAAAATGCACACCAAATCATTTCACAACTACCAAATGAGCCTTTACCATTTTCAAACTCAAACCAAAACACATTTCAAAGGAAATAAACCATGATTTAATTAAAACATTTTTTAGGAACAATAACTCATTACTATAAATCCACAAAACCATTACTTTATAATCACAAAGTCATTCCAAATCTATTTAACCAAAACAATAGGGTTTTCAAGTATGTACACAATTTTTTAAACATGATCGCTTATAAATGTTCATACAAGCATCATCATTGGAGATGAAGGAACTAGATGAACCATCACATTACATTAGCAATAAAATCAATTCTTTGAAAAAAAAAGTGTTTCCAATTTTACCTTTAACTTCACATAGCCAAAACAGTAACCAAAATATCACACAAAAACAACTTTTTCATTTTCAATGTCTAGCGGTTTATTAAATATTTTGAAACAGATGAACCAATCTATAATGAATTTATTAAAAATACCAAATAATTTATAAATAATTTTATAAGGAACCAAAAAATTTATTAAAAGCTTTTACAAAAAGATGAAACAATTTATAAATAATTCAATAAACAAACCGAATAAATATTAAACATTTAATTAAAACTAGAAACACTTTGAGAACCTATTTCAGAGTATATAAAACGTGTGTGTGAGGCATAAAACATCATCAAAAATCATTCGACATCCAAAAATCACATTTTTTCATAAGATAACTTAAATATGACAAGAGAAAGTACTTCAAAACTATTTTTATCAAAACCAACAAACATGAAATCACTATAGAAAGTTCAATAAGTGAATTACGAAGGTGAAATGTAAATAAAAAATTCATTTAAAACCCTCTTGTTTTATGTTGAGATAATCAGAATGGAAAATGCGGATTCGCCTCCCTCAAAGTAAGATAGGGTGCATCAACACTTCAGCGGGAGGAATAACAACATCCCATGGACTAACCACATGCCAAAAACAATGTGAAAAATGGAGGAAACAAAACTATGAAATTAGGGTGTCAAATAAAACAAACACCACAGTTGAACTGAAGGAAAAAATAAAATTATAAATACACTAGTGAAGGAAACGATTGCCGACAAGGGGGACGCATCCATGCCAGAGCATGGTAGTGGCACCACACAGGAGGGTTGGGATGTGATGCTTGCCAGAACAAGGAGATGAGGGGCTCAAAAGTCAAATTGGCAGGAGACAGGAGGATGGAGGTGGCCTTACCATAGAGGGGGTCAGCTGCTAGAGAAGATGTGGGAGAAGGAAGGTTTGTCACTAGGGATCAAGGTGACCTTGATGCTAGTAGCTGGAGGGGTAGCACAGATGGACTGTGTAATGTGAGGACCTATGGGAGGGTATAGGAACATGGTGTTGGGAGTATGCGGGTGAGGTGAGGTGGGGTCATGAGGAAGAGGGAGTCTACAGGGACTTACGAGTGAGAGGGCCAGAGGCCTGGGTGAAGGTGGGAGGCCGGGTTTGTGGAGGGCGAGTGTGGAGTTGTGGACCTGGTGGGCGAAACGTTGGAGATAGCCACCAGGTGACAGGTGGTGCAGTCATTCAAGGGGAGAATTAGGGCTTGGGTGAGGGGGGGGGGGCGATGGCTACAGATAGTGTAATTGGTGGGGTGATGGGATATAAGACCCCATCCTTAAACCTTACTTAATCTTGAGTTATTAGAAGATTAAACATTGAGTATCTTTTCAGGTATAGAGTTTTAGAGAATTAGATCATAAAACTTTCATTACATTCAACAATGAAACAAAGTGGTTACATAAAAGATTGTATTCATTTTTCCCATCCACAGAGACATATTTAAAATAAATCATGGATTCTTCTTGACACTTCTTTGACACTATCATTATATCATGTACCATTCCCTTGACCTGTGAAAAACATTTCAAAAACTTGGGATGAGCATAAAAAGCTGAGTAAGGGTTATAAAAATATGGAAAGGAAACATGAGTACATATATACATAAGAATGAAATCATGCTTTACCCATAAAGCATAAGCACTTTAATATACCTCATCAAAACATGAATAAATCATAGAAATCATAAGACATAATGGTAACTTGAGGCATTCATAACATTCTTACGTAGGGAGTAACCCTCTTGGTTACGTTTAGAATGCCCATCATTGTATTTTCCATAAATCTCTTCGGAGAAACCTTAACGTTTAACCCCTTCACGTTAACCAATGAATTGGATAGCAATATCGGGATCGCCTACCCTTAGTTTATCATCGAACCACCTGTCTTCATAATAATGCCCAAGAACCATAACATAATCATATCACATAAAACATGCATAAAGGAAACATAACATTTCCACTTTTCAATCACAAGGTATCAATAAAACACATTGATATAAAAACATTATGAAAACCATTTTCAATACCAATACAAAAGAAAATTAAAACATGGTATTTATTTTTCATTCAAAAAAAAGTTATGGCTTGTAGAGGAAGCTGAAACTCAAATAATCGTCACGGATGCCGAGAAGTCATTGTCGCCGCATACGTATGACAAAAAAAACATTCCCTTTTGTCGTTTATTAAAGGATTCTTATAAAAATATTCCTTTTAAATAAATGTAAATGTCAATGGGGTTTATACACCGTATAAAAGAAAGTTGTGTATAAAACAAAATATGCCTCAATGAAAGGAGATTGAGACGAAATCCCTTACCTCGGGTCCGACCTGACTTGATCAGTCTTTAATATAATGAATAATAAACTTGAGTTAATTTATACTTTCTTAAGAGCATTTTAAAGTTAATTATTACTTTTATATCACTTATTACCATGTCATGAACCCTATGTAATTAATTAATATAATAATTGTTGTTTTAACGATCATTGGTACTTGAGTCAAAAATAAACTCATTATAAGTACTATTTGTTCATGTATCCATTATATCCATAGTTATACTCATGATGTTGATATCATATATATCATATATATCCAGTATATACATGAATTTATAGTATTACCTAACGTTTATTGGTAAAAAATGAAATGCACCGTTCATTGAGACGGTAAGCCGTACGTACTCATGAACGCTACTTTCATTTCTATTTTTTATTTTATGGAATGGAATCATAATTATATAAAGGTATATTATAATTCCAAT
This sequence comes from Viscum album, assembly GCA_963277665.1. Lineage (NCBI taxonomy): Eukaryota > Viridiplantae > Streptophyta > Magnoliopsida > Santalales > Viscaceae > Viscum > Viscum album. The sequence continues at coordinate 1,927,150,585 of OY728152.1, read as the reverse complement.
ATAATATCATATATAATATCATTAATTAAATACTTTATACATCCCACATATGGAATTAACGAATCAAATCACATTGAGGGGGCGGTAGTCCGCACTTCCTAAAATGAAGATATCGCGTTTACCCATAATGGTAACCATAAAGGTATGCCCTAAATGAAAAATAAATAATCTTAAGTAAATCATAAACATATTATATATCATATATAATTATAGTTTCATCTTAATGGCCACCTTTTAAGGTGTTAAAATAATATTGAACATTCATCGTTTCGTGAGACAGAAATTCTCCATCCACGGAAACAGTATGTTCTCTCACCATTAGATATAGGTGTGTGTAATTTTAGCTCTAATACTTCTTATAACAAAATACCAGTATATGGAAGATACTATTTTTGTTACAAATGAAATGAATAAAAATAGTTTAGGAGGTTGGAGAAGAAAAATAAAACATAAGAACACAAGAGAAGACACTACCTTTAAATTGGGTAACTCTTTTTGATTTGAGCTCAAAGGCTTCCTTGGGAAGACTTCTGCCCAATTTGAGGCCTATAAGAGTTATAGATGGATGTGGAGAGACATCATGGGCAGGGGTTGTCCGATCCAACTACTTTGGAAGTGTGGGTAAGGTGGTTGAGGTGGGGGCCTTTTATAAGAGGAGAGGAGGGGCACTCTTGGAAAGTTATAAAAGGTTACTTTATCATAAAATTATTCTCAGATTTAAAAGGTCCCAAAAATAGATTTTTTGAGGATACGGTGATAGGAGTTTGAAATATACTCATACAATATGTTTTTGACATGTGTAGGTCTTATATTTCATATTATCATTTCATTTTATTTAAATCATTAAATAATGAGGTAATTGCTACATCATCATGGTGTGATAAATAATTTAATTTATTTAATGTATAAAAATTATAAAACAAATATCATGATTTAGGAAATATTTTTATCTTTCTAATGAATATTTATAGTCAAAAATATGACTTGTATAACCCCATTTAAAAATTGTTTTAGTAAAACAACTCATGTTTGTGACATTTTTACATTAACATTAAATAAAGAGATATTAATGTCATTTTCCTTCCAAAGTGGCTCCATGGGGTCCCCAAGTTGACCCATGGATTGTCTTGGTCGGCCATGACACATAAAATAAGGGTATGACATGTGTCAATTTTATTTCATATTATTAAAACATTATTCTTACATTAAATTACACTAATTACCTCCAATCGCGATTAAAAACTTAGAAGATACTATTCACCAAGAAAGTATTTTAATCCCATTGAACCACATTTTACTTCTTAATTACAACCATGTATGTCAAATTTTTGAAATTCAAAACACAGAGGTGGTAAATTTTCATTTAAACGAAAAATCAGTTTTTAAGTACCACTTAGTGGTTTCACTATTCATAAAAAATTGATGTTTTTTAGAAAAATACAAAAAACTCACCCTAAGATATATTTGATATTATGAATTCAAAAATGATTTCTATTTTTCCAAATTCAAAACATATAAGTTGCATTAATTAATTTAATAATTAATTCTCGCTGCCAAAACAAATAGCGTGTTTTTATGAAACAAAAATTATCAAAAGATTGACACTTGTTTAAGTCCAATTTCAAAGTGATATTAATTCCAAGACCACTATTGAATTAAATGTTAAAAATATATTCTAATTTCACTTTAAAATAAATTAAAAAGATAACATAATCATATAAATAAATTAAACTAAGAAGAGGCTTTGAATTAAAATACAACATTTATCACTATTCATTAAAAAATGAACTTTATAGGAAAAATACCAAAAATTTACCCAAAGTAAATTTCAATGTCCCAATCGTAAAGAATATGTTTATTTTGACAAATAGATCTTATAAAATTGTAAAAAAAATTATTTAAAAATGGTTTTCCATCAAAAGGAAGTGAAACAATCTTTTAAAAATATTTGTGTATTCCATGCTTAAGATTGGATTTATTCTAATTTGAAGCCTCTAAAACACTATATAATTCATTAATAGACATAGATAAAAATCTCTATTTTTCGTTACTTACTTGGGATGTCACATCCTTCCCCCCTTTAGAGAATTTCATCCCCGCAATTTATTTACTTATTGAATAAGTGGGGGTATTTAGCCCTCTTTTAATTTTCAGATTTCCATGTTCCCTCTTCAATCATGTGGTTTTTCCACAAAACATTTACCTGATAAATCACCTTATTCCGTAACACCTGCTCCCTGTGGTCAAGAATCTGGACTGGTTGTTCCTCATAAGAAAGGTTCTCTTCTGGCTGAACTACCTCTGGACTCAAAACATGAGATGGATCTGGCATGTACTTCCTTAACATTGAAACATGAAAAACATTGTGTACCTAAGATAAACTCGGAGGTAAAGCCACTCGGTAAGCAACTGATCCAACTCTCTCTAGAATTTCATATGGTCCAATGAACCTTGGACTCATCTTTCCTTTCATACACAATCACATCACACTTTTCCATGGTGAGGCATTGAGAAAAACATGATCACCTACCTCGAAAGATAGATCCTTCCTCTTGTTGTCCGCATAACTCTTCTTCCTACTCTGAGTTGTTCTTATGTGTTTTTGTATCAGTTGATCCTTTTCTTCCAACTCTTCTACCAATTCTGGTCCCATCAGCTTCCTTTCACCCACTTCATCCCAGAAGAGCTGAAGTTCGACACAGCTTCCCATATAACGCCTCAAATGGTGCCATTTGTATACTAGAATGAAAATTTTTATTATATAAAAATACAACCAAAGAATGATGTTGGTCCCAAATTCCATGAAATTCCATTGAACAAGCACATATCATATCTTCCAAAGTCTGAATTGTTCATTCTGACAGGCCATCTGATTGGGGATGAAAAGCTGTACTAAAATTCAATTTAGTACCCAATGACTTCTGAAGGACCTTCCAAAAGATAGAAGTAAACCTGGGATCATGATCAGATACAATGGAGAGGGGAACTCCATGTAACCTAACTATCTCTTTAAGATACAAATAGGAAAGTTAATCTAGGGAAAAAGTATCTCGTTTAGCAAGGAAATGAGCAGATTTAGTCAAGCGATCAATAAGAACCCAGATTGCATTATTACCTCGAGGTGTATTCGACAATCCCACAACGAAGTCCATGGATATATTCTCCCATTTCCACTATGGTACTGGTAAAAGCTGAATCATCCATTTCGGTAACTACCGCTCTGCTTTAACCTATTGACATGTCAAACACTTCATTGTAAAATCAAAAATATCTCTTTTCATTCCATCCAACCAGTAATACTCCCGCAGGTCTCTGTACATCTTAGTAATGCCTGGATGAACTGAAAATAGAGAACTATGAGCTTCACATAACAACTCTCTATTCAATGGTGAATCACACGACACACACAATCTCTTCCCAAATCTCAACACAAAATCATTATCAATGTTGAATTCAGGAAACGTACCCTTCTGAACCAGCTCTACCTTTTTCTACAACTCGATGTCTTGCTTCTCTGTTTTCTTAATTCTATCTGATAGAGAAGATTTCACTGATACCTAAAACAAAGTAGAAGAACATACTGCACCAACAACTTCTATGCCAAATTTCATCAAATCCTTGACCAAAGGATCTCGTTCTAAACGCAACATTGTTAATTAAGCATTACTTTTTCGACTCTAAGCATCATCCACTTTAATTGATTTTCCCAGATGGTAATAAATTATACAATCATAATCCTTGATTAACTATAGCCATCTCCCCTGTCTCATGTTCAATTCTTTATGAGTGAATATATAATTTAAACTTTTGTGATAGGTATATATTTCACACGTTACTCCATATAAATGATGCCTCCAAATTTTTAGAGAAAAAACAACAGATGATAATTACAAATCATGTGTAGTGTAATTTACCTCAGGAATTTTCAACTGACGTGAAGCATGAGAAATTACCCAATCATTCTGCATAAGGACACAACCAAGTCCCATCAATGAAGCATCACAATATATAACAAACTCACCATTCTTTGAAGGTAGTTCCAAAACTGGAGCATTCACCAATCTTCTTTTCAAATCCTTCGGTAGTAACCTGAGTCAACTGATCCATCACTGCAACAAACTATATAGTTCTAATTCTGACCATCTAAGGATACTGATTTGAAAGGTCATTTCCCTCTGTATGCCTTCCCAAAAAATCTATTCTTTTTCCTCTATGAAAAACCATTCTTAAAACAGAAATATCTTAGGAGAAGCAACATGGTAATATTCAAATTCTATATCATTTCAATCATACCATAAATTAATTTATAATTTAACAATTTTCTAGGTACTAAAGTTGTCTAAACTGACCTATGATACCAACTATAAGGCCCCAGCCTTAAAAGATACTTAATCTTGAGTTATTACAAGATTACACATTGAGGATATTTTCAGGTTTAGAGTTTTAGATAATTAGATCATAAAATTTGAATTACATTCATCATTTAGACAAAGTGGTTACATAAAAGATAATATTAATTTTTCCCATCAACAGAGACATATTTAAAATAAAACATGGATTATTTCTCGACTCTTCCTTGAAACTACCATCATATCATGTACCATTCCCTTAACCCGTGAAAAACATTTCAAAAACATGGGATAAGCATAAAAAGCTCAGTAAGGGATATAAAAATATGGAAAGGAAACATGAGTACATGTATACATAAGAATCAATGAAATCAGACTTTACTAATAAAACATAAGCACGTTAACATACCTCATTAAATCATGAATAAATCATAGAAATCATAATACATAAAGGTAACTTGAGGCATTCGTAACATTTTTACATAGGGAGTAACCCTCTTGGTAACGTTTGGAATACCCATCACAATATATTCCCTAAATCTCTTTGGAGAAACCTTAACTTTTATCTCCTTCTCATTACCCAATGCATTGGAGATCAATATCGGTCTCACCCACCCTTAGTTTATCACGGAACCACCCATCTTCATAACAATGCCCACAAACCATAACATAATCGTATCACATAAAATATGCATAAAGGAAACATAACATTTCCACTTTTCAATCACAAGAAATCAATACAACACATTGATATAAAAACATTATGAAAACCTTTTTCAATACCAAAAAAAATGAAAAGTAAAACATGGTATTTATTTTTCATTCAAAAAAAGTTATGGCTTGTAGAGGAAGCCGAAACTCAAATAATCGTCACGGCGGCGGAGAAGTCATTGTCGCCGCATAGGTACGATAAAAAAACATTCCCTTTTGTCGTTTATTAAAGGATTCGTATAAAAATATTCCATTGAATAAACCTAAAATCCAAAGGGGTTTATACACCATATAAAAGAATGTTGTGTAGAAAACAAAATATGCCTCAATGAAAGGAGATTGAGACGAAATCCCTTATCTCGGCTCCGACTTGACTAGATCATTCATTAATATCCTGAATAATAAAATTGAGTTAATATCTACTTGCTTAAGAACCTTTTTCAAGTTCATTATTCCTTTTATATCACTTATAACCATGTCATGAACACTATGTAATTATTTAAGTTAATAACGGTCGTTTTAACGATCATTGGTACTTGATTCAAAAATAAACTCTTTATAATTACAAGTTGTTCATGTATCTATTATATCCAGAGTTATACTCGTGATATAGATATCATATATATCATATATTTCTAGTATATACATGCATTTATAATATTACATAACTTTTAGAGGTAAGAAATGAAATGCACCGTTCATGGAGACGGTAAGCCGTACGTACGCATGAGCGCTACATTCATTTCTATTTCATATTTTATGGAATAAAATCATAATTATATAAAGATATATTATAATTAAAGTATTATATCATACATAATATCATTAATTAAATCCTTTATACATCCCACATATGACATTAATGAATCAAATCACATTGAGGGGGCGGTAGTCCGCACTTCCTAAAATGAAGATATCACGTTTACCCATAATGGTAACCATAAAGGTATGCCATAAATGAAAAATACAGAATCTTAAGTAAAAAAATAAACATATTATATATAATATATAAATATTGTTTCATCTTAATTGCCACCTTTGAAGGTGTTAAAAAATATTGAACAATCATCATTTCGTGAGGCAGAAATTCGCAATCCACAGAAACAGTATGTTCTTCAACCATTAGATGTAGGTGTATGTAAGTAAATCTAGAATCCTTCTTATAAAAACATCATATTATTTGGATGATATTGGTTTTGTTACAAAATAAATGAATAAAAATAGTTTAGGGGGTTGGAGAAACAAAATAAAACATAAGAACACAAGAGAAGACACTACCTTTAAATCGGGTAACTCTTTTTGATTTGAGCTCAAAGGCTTCCTTGGGAAGAATTATACCCAAATTGAGGCCTATAAAAGTTATATATGGATGTTTAGAGACAAAATGGGCCGAGGTTGGCTGATCCAAAGGCTTTGGAAGCATGGGTAAGGTGGTAGAGGTGGGGGCCTTTTATAAGAGGAGAGGAGGGGCACTCTTGGAATGTTTTAAAACGATACTTTATCATTAAATGATTTTCAGATTTAAAAGGTCCCAATATTATATATTTCAAGGATAAGGAGATTGGAGTTCGAAATATACTGATCCTATATGTTTTTTACATGTGTAGGTCTTAGATTTTACATTATCTTTTCATTTTATTTAAATCATTAAATAATTAGGTAATTGCTGCATCATCATGATGTCATAAGTAATTTAAGTAATTTAATGACTAAAAATTATAAAACAAATATCATGATGTAGGAAATATTTTTATCTTTCTAATTAATATTTATAGTAAAAAAATATGACTTTTATAACCCCATTTAAAAATTGTTTTAGTAAAATAGCTCATGTTTGTGACATTTTTACTTTAACATTAAATAAAAAGATATTAATGTCATTTTCATTACAAAGTGGATCCATGGGGTCCACAAGTTTACCCATGGATTTTCTTGGTCGGCCATGACACATCCAATATGGGTAAGACATGTGTCAGGTTCATTTCATGTTATTAAAACTTTATTCTTACCTTAAATGACACTAATTACCCATAATCGCGATTAAAAACATAAAAGTTACTATCCACCAAAAAAAATATTTCAATCCCATTGATCCAAATTTTACTTCATAATGACAACCATGTATGTCGGATTTTTGAAACTCAAAACACAGAGGTGGTAAATTTTCATTTAAACGAAATATCAGTTTTTTAAGTACCACTTAGTTGTTTCACTATTCATAAAAAATTGATGTTTTTCATAAAAATATCAAACATTCACCCTAAGATATATTTGATATTAAGAATTCAAAAATTATGTCTATTTAACCAAATTTAAAACATATAATATGCATTAATTAATTTAATAATTAATTCCCGTTGTCAAAAAAAATATCGTGTTTTTATGAAACAAAAATTATCAAAAGATTGACACTAGTTTAAGTCTGATTTCAAAGTGAAATTAATTGCAAGACCACTGTTGGATTAAATGGTAAAAATATATTCTAATTTCACTTTAATACCAATTAAAAATATAATATAATTATATAAATAAATTATACTAAAAAGGGATTTTGAATTAAAATACAACATTTTTCACTATTCATTAAAAAATGAACTTTATCGGAAAAATACTAAAAATTTACCCAAAGTAAATTTCAATGTACCAATCATAATGAATAAGTTTATTTTGACAAATCGACCTTATAAAATAGTCAAATGTTTGATTTAAAAATGGATTTCCATCAAAAGGCAGTAAAACAATATTTTAAAAATATTAGTGTATTCCATGCTTAAGAATGGATTTTTTTCTCATTTTATGCATATAAAACACTATCAAATTAATTAATATACATAGATAAAAATATCTATTATTCATTACTTACATGGGATGTTACATGGGATGAGTCGGGTAGCACTAATTTTAGGGTTATTTTTTAGTTTTTTCCATTTATTGTAATAAAATAATTATAATAATAGAATAAATAATAATAATAAAATAATACCAAATAAAAAAATAATAGAAATAATCCTAATAAAAAAAATAATAAAAAGTAACAACAATATAAATAATTATAATAATACAATATTAATAATAATAATAATACAATTAATAATAATAATACATATAATACATATAATAATAATGATTATAATAAAAATAATATGAATAATAAGAATACAAATAATAAAAAGAAAATAATAAGAAATTGCCTGACTCAGGGGCTAACTGTGTGGCTACCGCCATCCATGGAGTGACCGCGCACATGTCTGAACCCCAATAAATATATTAAACTATGTAATTTTTAATTCAGGACCCAACCCAAACCTTGATGTGAGAACCCTATCCCATAAATTAGTAATATATTAAATGACTTAAAATGTTGGGTTTAAAAATTCCCTCCACCACCGACACTTTCTGCCCCCAGAAATTAAACCAGACAATCAATAGACTAAATAAGAAACTAGGCCCAATTAAAATAAAAATAAACCATAAGACAAGAGAATGAGAGAACATGAGATATATCTCCCCACCACTAGAATTTAATTAGTACAGAAATTTAACACCCAAACATACCAAACTGGGAAGAGGGCCAACATGGGGACACCCTACTGATCCAAACTGAATTATATTGAACAAGTGAAAAAATACCTATGATGGAACTTATAACTCTCGACTTAGAAAAAAATCCCCAATAGTAAGAAAATTCTACATGATGAACATAACCAAAGTAGTGAATCTAAGATTATGTACAACGATAAATTATTACATAGGCTCTTACATGTCAAAGCAAACACAACTAAACCAAGATATCCTCAAATAAGGCCCAAACACACCTTTAAGAAAAACATATGATTCAAAAAAACCATAATCATACAAAAAACAGTTTGGATTACCAAAAAACATGCCTGTCATAACATGGTGATGAAACAATGAACTTAAAATGATTTCAAAACATTAACAATAGAAAAGAAAAACGAAAGGACATTAAATGTTCCACTTCCAACATAGAACACACAACCCAAATTGAGGCTCCACACCCCCGACAACCTCAGACTATGCACGAGATTCTCCCCATGATGAGTGGTTGGGGCTCCAATGGATGAAGCAAATCCTACCTCAAAGCCAGGCAGAAAAATCCTCCTGTCACAATGTCTTCTTTAGGTAATGATTCCTGCAAAAATTCTCCAAATGATCTAAAAAGATACAACGATGACCTTTCTTCGAAGGGATATGACATGGCAGATTCACATGCCCGAATCGGAAACCCTGGTGGCACACCAATTAACATTCTGAAGCACTTTTAGAATAAACTAATGTAGAGGAATCTTTAAAAGTAGATCAATCTTGCACACACTTCTCACCAGATGTGGAGTCTTTATGAGCAACTAGATATGCTGGATTTTTATGCACATGAGCTCTAGGGACCATTTCAGCTAAGAATTCCTCAAGCACCATCTTCTCAAAATGATGGTCCCTATAAGGGAGGATTCTCTCCATTATATCTAGATGAAGAACACTGAAGAAGAGAGTAGTGTTCATCAAATCTTGTGATGCTCCCTCCAATGAAAGGGACACAATATCCTTGAAATGGTGAACATATACATTCACCATACATTGTCCTTGTTAAATATGCATGATCTCAGCAATTTTTTATCATCTCCTATTCAGGTATAATCCATTGGATGAATCCGGATTTAAAGACATCCCACGTCATCCTATATTTCATTGATGGAGGGGAGAACAACTCCCATTAGTCGAGGGTCAAACCGTCAAACAGACTGAAAAAATCAAAAAATCCGACAGCTTCGGGAGTTCCCATTAACCTAATGATTCTCTCATCATCTTCAAGCCACTATGTTATCTCTAACAGACCACGATCATAATGAAGCTTAGGCAACGACAGAAAAGGACCGAAAACTTTTCATGGCTTATCAGAATCCTTTTGACCCTTTTGGGTGGCATTTTTCTATACAACATATAAAACAAAAATCCAAAACCAATATCAATCCAAATAATCATCATTTAAATCATGTTTATACAAATAAACTACCATAGAAAAACAAAAAATATACAAACAAAACCCAAAAGTCCTATTTTTAAACCCCATTTTCAATTTATATTATGAAAACCGACTACTTTCAAAGCCACTATCCAAATACTGCACCAACTTTTCAAACCAAATTAATTTTTTTAGAAATATTTATACCTTGATAAAGTCAGTTGAGAAAAACATGGTCTATAATTTAATTCCATGTACACACCATAGTTATCCATTGAACTGTTGCATAACTATTCATCTGATTTCATCCACATGCACCAGCACACACTTTCAATGCATCCCCTCAAATATGGAAACATTTATTAAGAGTATCCAATGTTCCACCCAAACCATTTCTCTACCAGTTCCATGAAAAAACCAAATTTTTTTACCTAGATCATTAATTATAAAAACTCATTTCATTAATTTAAATCTATTTAAAAGAAATAATTTTCATTTCAAAAACCCTTTTTAATTTTCCAAATCACACTTAGACAAACTAGAATCAATACGTCACTGAACTTGCATCAGACTACCAAAGTAAGGGACAAGTAGTCATGCTTAACCTGGCTACATGGTTGTGGGGAATGAACCATGTAATCTTCAATTACTAAAAGGAACTTAAACCATGTACTCAGACTCCACGTGGGTCACTACTCCATGAAAAATCATGACGTAACATTGGGGATCCTCTATTACCATCCATAAATGTAAAAAAAACAAGAACGAGACATGGAATCAATTCCCAAAATACCCCATCCGACTTGAGGTTCAGAATGGGAAAGGGTTCAAGACATCCTTCGCATACTAACCTCTCGAGTCTTGACAGTCCTCATCTATATCAACCAGACACCCCAAATAATAAAGGCATCCTTTGATACCATTTTTTCAGGAACCAACCAGGTTGAAACCTAAACTAGTCACCTGATCTGGTCTGTGGCATGATCGGAGGGGAGTTTCCAATCTCCATGGGCTGGAAACTAGTGTTGGGCATCAAAATATAACTTTTGCGAACAATTTAGCTGATAAAAGTTAAATAAATAAAAAATAATAAACAAAACAATTAAACATAACTCTATGAGTGGAGAGGAAAAAATATAGATCAGCTAAACATACATCCACGTGACCTTCTAGGTCACCTACCAACGAAAAAACTTACCATGATCCAATAATGAGAAACTCAGCCAAGGAATCCTGAGTAAAAGAAAACTACAACTAAAATGATAAAATATGTGTGAGCATTAAAATGATCAGAAGGGTTTCCAAAACAAACCACATAATCTAATGTCTCCTTTCCCAAAAAAATCCATTAACCTCGGTTTGGAATACAATTATTAAATTAGGGGGTTCAAATTTTAAAACAAGATACATGATTTTTCCATTAATACATCCAGCAGTTGCTACGTGCTATTTCAATAAAATCAATTTTTCATTTCATAACGAAAACATGGAACAAAAGATGACAAAGTAGATCTAAAATAATATAGGTAAACATGGAAATATGGGAATAAAATAAAACTATATAAATAAGTAAACAATGTAAATATATGATTAACCACGGGTGATCCTAAAAATCCATTGAAGACTCCCAGATGTACTCAATTTTAGAACCACCTGCCGGTGTATGGTGAAGCTCAGAAGTCTATAACCAACTGGACGCCCTATAAGTGACTAATTTAGTGGAAAAGATCTCCTCGCCTAACAACCAATCCAAGGGGTACCTACCCATCTATTCAGGGTTGATCAACATCCATCACTCGACTATCTACAAGAAGCTTAGGAACCCATGGTTCTTATAATAATACTCTGTATGTAGGAGGCCCAAACATGTGTGACTCATCTCACCACACATGCCAACCCCAAACATAGACACTCTATATGATAACCCTTTAAGAGATATACCCACTCTTGATTTTCCCCACATATATGTAATTATACATACTTACTTGAATTATATCATCAAATGTGCCAACCGGGCCGTCATGCCATACCAGCATCAAAACCATGTAAATAATTTTACGAAAAAATATAGTTGAAAAACTGGGACACAGTTATCGAAACACCATCATTTCAAGGAATTAACAAAAACTTCATGCTTATAGTGAATGTGGAAAAAATGACATAACCAAAACATAACTATATTGTTACAAAATCATCACACAAATATTGTTTCGTATTTATAAATCCAAACATTCCTTTGAGATCCAAAATGAACCCCAAATAATTTCACAACTACCAGAAGAACCTTTACTATTTTCAAAATCATGTTAAAACTCATTTCGAAGGAAAATAAACATTCTTTAAATTAAAATTTTTTTAGGAAGCACAACTATTTTCTTTAATTCCACAAAACCATTTCCTTATAATAATAAAGTCTTTCCAATACTACTTTACTTTAATAATAAGGTTGTCAAGATGGTATATCATTTTTTAAACATGATCGCTTCTAAATTTTCATACAAAATAATCATTTTAGTAGAAGGTACCAAATGGGTAGTCACATTACATAAACAATTAAATCACTTCTTTGAAAACACAAGGGTTTCTAATCATGACATTAAATTCACATAGCCAAAACACTACCCAAAATATCACGCGAAACCCCCTTTTTCATTTTAAATGTCTAAAAGTTTATTAAAAAAATATATAAACATATGAATCAATATATTAAAAAATTCATAAACATACCATATAATTTATATACAATTTTATTATAAACACAACAGTTTATTAATAAAATTTATAAATAGATGAAAAAATATATAAACAATTCAATAAACAAACCGAGTAAACACTAAACAATTCATTCAAACTAGAAACACTTTCACAACTTGTTTTAGTGTATATCGAAGGTGTGTGGGATGATTTAAACATCATCAAACCAACATTTGACCTTCAGTGAACACATATTTTTCAAAAGAACGCGTAAATATGATTAGAGAAATTACTTCAAAACTATTTTTATCACAACCGAATGACATGAAAACACTCTTGAATGTCAAATAATTTCATTGCAAAGGTGAAAAAAAGTAAAAAATTTAATTACAAACACTCATTTATTGAGTGGGAGTAATAGCAAAGGAAAAAAAAGGATTCTCCTACCTCAATGCAAGGTCAGACAAAATGACACTTCTACGAGAAGAACAACAATTCCCGTTAGATTAACAGCGTACCTAAAACCACATGAAAAATGCAGGAAACAAAAAATGAGGGTCTAGGGTTTAAACCAAAACAAATAAAAACACCATAGATTAGATGAAGCAAAAAAATAAATTATTAAATATACCGGAGGAAGGAATGATTCATGGGAAGGGGGACGTGTTGACACTAGAGCACGATAGAGGTTCCGTACAGGGGGGGTTCGGATGCGCTGCGAGCCAGAACCTGGAGAACCGGGGGTCATATGCATTGTTTTCAAGAGCAAGGAGGCTGGAGGTAGCTATTCTATACGTGGGGTCGGGTGTGAGAGTGGAAGTGGGAGAAGGCGGGTCTTGCGTTGGGGTTCGAAGTGAGGTAGCGTCCGTGAGCTGGAGTTGTAGCACGGAGAGGGATGGGGTGAGTGTGAACTTTCAGGAGGCAAGAGGCATAGGGCGGCTGGAGCATGTGGTTGTGGTGAGGTGGGGTCTTGCGGATGTGGGAGGTGGAAAGGACTTGTGGGATAGAGGGATGAAGACGTAGGCGTAGGTGGGAGACCGTGTTTGTGGAGACGGAGTGTGGAGCTGGGGACATGGAGGGGGAGGTGCTAGAGAAAACAACTGGGAGACAGGCTACTATAGCCGTGTGAGGGGTGAACAAGGGATGGGAAAAATGGTGGTGCCAACTGTGCAGAAGGTAATGAGGGGCGAGGGGGTTGGTATGAGTCCGGTAGTGATTGGGTTTTGGATTTTTTATTTATTTAATTATGAAAGAATAATTATAAAAATAAAAATAAGAATAAATATAACAATAATACCCCAAATAACAATAATAGAAATAACAAACACAAATTTAATAATAATAAAATGTAAGAAAATTAAATAAATAATAATAATAACTCAAAGAATAATAATAATAATACAAATAAAAATAGTAATAATAATACAAATAATGTTAGTAATATTAATAAAAATACATATAATAGTAATGAAAATAAAAAATAAGAATAAAAAAAATAATATGAATAATTAGTAATTTCCTAAATCATGGGCCAGATGCGTGGATACCGCCAACCGTGCGGTGACCGTGCATGGGTCTAAAACCTTTTAAATATTTCAAATGACATGAAATTTAATTCAGGACCCAGCCTGAACCATGACGTGAGAACTCGAAGCCGAGAAATAATAAGATAAAAATTAATTTAAAAATCTGTGTGTGACAGGTGGACAATAGTTTGTTATAAATATATTCAAAATTATATTGAATTTTACAAATGACATAGAAAAGGGAAGTAATCTTGATTGATATTTTATGTAAAGAACATGATTTGGGAACACATAATTTTTTATTGGTACTTGATGTTGCGGTATTTACATCCAATTGGTTTTATTTGATTTTGTTGAAAAAAATGAGGTATAGAATAAAACTTGATGTTGCGGTATTTACATCCAATTGGTTTTATTTGATTTTGTTGAAAAAAATGAGGTATAGAATAAAATATTTTCTAATAACATTTTTGATGAATAATTTTATTTTGAAAATGTTCATCATATTTTTGGGAAGGTTATAGGATTTATACAAATATGTTTTTTCCTATATGAAAATATATATATCAACTGACAACCCGTCACATCTAAAGATTCCATAGGATTTTAACCCACCACTAAAAGGAAATAAATTTTTCGTTCCAACCACTGGAATAAATTATTCCTTAGTTAGAATATAATTGTTTTTGTATAATTTATTTTGTGGATAAATAATAATTTCATTTGGGTAAAAATATTTTTGTAATAAATCTTATTTATTTTTTTAGGATTTTAAGGTCAATAATGATATTTTTGGAAATATTTTATTTCATTAGGAGTGAGATAAATAAATATATAACCATTAGGATTAACATGATATTTTATTTGGTAAAAATGTTACTATTTTATTACGATTTATGTTTAGGGGTATGATATTTACTTTATGATTTAAATATTCAGTCATGTTGATTTTATTTATGATATGTGGGATATATAATTATTTTTTTATAGAATGATCTATGTGAAAACATTGGTTTTGTGGTTGAATTTAAGATATTAATATATTCATATTAATTTTTTCTATTATATTTCATTATTCTAAACATCACATTTTTAATAAATATAGGATGTTAAGTATTTCACTTTTTAGTAGATCTTATAATCCATTAAAATTTAAATTTTGTGGTCTAGACACAAAATATTAATAGTGGCCATCCAGTCCTTATAGTAAGAGGTGATGTGGAAAGTTAACAAACAATTAACAATAGATGAAATAATATATGGAAAAAATGTCTAATAAGTAAATTTTAAGGTTCTATATGTCATGAAATTTTAATAGAACTTCAACTCTAGTAGAATAATCTTGAAATAGAAACTTTTATCATTTTAACTTTATATCCGAGGAATCAATGGTCTTTTTACTCATCACATATTTATGGTTCTTTGTGGTTAAAATTATAAATATCATTCACTTTTTCATGATCAATTATATTTATCACTATATATAGTTATTTATTATTTTCATCAAAATCCATATTATCTAATTGAACAAATTTTATACAATATGTAATCCTTGTTATGTTTTGTTCTATTTGTCATTCGTATCTCCGTGTCCAACTTTTATGATGAAGTTTTAGTAAAAAAAATTTATGAATTGGGTTTGGTAATAAGGAATTATCAAATTAAAAACTGATCGTAAGATCCAATTGGAATGATTTTATTTATTTAAGCTGGTATAATTTAACACCCTGATATTTTAATGGAACACATTGTTCGATACCATATACAACAAACAACATTAAATTAAAATGAACAAATATATAATATTAGAAAAAATTATAAAATCTTTATCAATTGAAACTAGTCAATAATGTTTTGGATATGAATACTATTAACTAAATATTGAAATATACCTAAAATTACAACATAAATTTATTGATAAATTCTTCACAAGCACAGAAATCTTAATAAATATATTCTTTCTATATATAAATGTTTCCATTAAAATATATTTTTAATTTTTTTATAAAAATATAATAATTTATTTATATAAATATTAAAAAATTTATTTTTTTAGAATAACATAATTTTATAAATCATCATATGAATATTTACATAGGTAATGTTCTTTGGTTTTTTCATAAATAATTGATTTTTAGTTAATAGTTGAAAATAATAGTCTTTTTTTAAATTTTCATTTCTTTCTAATAAATTATGTAATTTAGATTTATCAATATTAATTTTATTTTATTTAAAATTAAAAAAATATTTATTTATTTACATTTAGACCAATTAATTATGTTTTAATCATATTTATATTATACCTTATTATAATTTTTACCATAGGATTAAAAACGCGTTTATCTATAAACTATTTTCAAGTGCATAATGCTTCTCCTTTTTAATTAATAAAAATAAAACACTATGGTATATTATTAAAATTAAATTTATAGACTATAAATATAAATTTATGAATTTTAATTCACATAATTAATACTACTAGTCATATAGTTTTTGTAATGACATCTTTTCTTTGAAAATAATTTCAATAAAACCTCATTTCCTCTGAATTTTGATGTTAATTTTAAACAAAATTCAGCCACTTATATGAACTAAATTTGATAAAACATAATATATATTTGTAATAAAAATTATTAATATTTTATATATGAATGTCAATGTAATGTTTTGTCTTAATGATCATTATAAATAGTAAAAAATAATAACCATGTTTAAATAATGTAAAATGGTAAAATCAAGTAACCATATAGGAAAACATGGTAACATGTTAAAAAAATTATTTTTTAGATTTATATGTTTGGATCACCTTTATATATCCTCTAGTCTTTTATATGTTAATTTTTGGGGATACTGATTTAGATTAACATCTCATTGTTGAATAGTTTTATATAATTACAAAAATTGCACTCCTCCTCAGTTATAAAAGGGTTCCCTCTCCCATCATATAATCAAACCTAAAAATATATTTGGGGTGAAAAATCTATATAAAAAATGTCTCATCAAAATTTTTATCCCGATTCTATATCATTTTGTATTCCCAAAAGGTGAATCATAGGGTACAAATAAGATATCTAATTATGGGTTTTCAAAGGAAAGGTAATCATCTTCACTAAAATCCTTCTTTTTAATTATTCTTTTTAAACCTTTAATTATTTATTAAAAATTAAATTATAATAAATAATTATCTTCTAATTACATATATTTAATTTTTTATTCAATAATAGTTATCCATATCCTATTTTATTAAATATGAAATGAAAACAGCGTTCACATGTATGACGAACTATGACATCATGAATTGATGTAATTAATTTTCATCATCGCCTCTCATGGATGTTTGTGTTAATAGATTTAATATTTATTTATAAGATAGTAATTTAAAATTAATCATATTTAAAATTAATATATGACATAATTTATTACCTTACATTTCTTATAAAAATGATATTTTCATTTTTGCATACAACTGGCTACCCCCTCCTAAAGAAATGTGGTTCCTTTTTTATTACCATATCACATTGATGGTATTAATAGGTGTAATTAAATATATTGTATTATATTTATTATATTATGATCATTATTTAATGAATAAATATTTTCTAACTTATTTCAATCACGATCATTGAAAATGGAAATGTTATGCATGTGTATGTATAACCTACAATATCCATGATTTTATCATTGTTCATTTATCATTACCATAATTCATGGTTATTTTTAAAAGTGTAATTTCTGAATAAAAATAATATTTAGTTCATGATTATTATTATCAATAATATATGTCAATAACTCCTTTGACCTTGGTCAACACGCTAGTGCAATTATGAAATTTATGAACTGTGTATCCACGAAACACCATATGAGGAGATAACAGGTTATGTATATTAATACATCATTAAAATAAAATATAGTTAATGATTTGAGTTTCTGTTATTAAAACATTATATGGTTCTTCTAAAAACAAATAATTTTAACATGTTTATTATGTTTTATATAAAGTACATACACATGGTGTTTGGACTCAATGTAAGGGTTTCATCTCAAAACAACCTTATTTGAGACAAATCTTATTTAATGATCCACATTTATATTAAATAATGTATAAAATTTCCCTAAAAATATTATATAATTAATACTTCCGAATTATTGATATTTTATGTTACAATTCATTTATTTAATTCATGGGAGTTCTGATTAAAAAGTTACCAATGTGGTGATGGTTTGTGTTTCAATATCATTTTAATCATGACTGTTCATGCTGGAATATACATTATAGAAAATTATTTGATTGTTATCTAATGAAACCATTTAATTTTATTATCCATTAGTTATTACTAAATGTTTGGGGAAATAATAATATTTTACTATCTTATTTACTAATTATTGTTGGTAAATTAGGTTTAAGAAAAGCAGACATCAATTCTCTCTTTTTTCTATAATCCTTTGACATTCATATCCATGATTTCTAAACAAAATCTAGGAATGTTTTTAAATTCTCAACAAAATATATATTAAATAAAATTTACCCATGTTTTTATTTTTAAATTTTTTTTTAAAACGAATCCTTTTATTTTTTCCTAAATAATGTATTTTTAAAAAATTTCACAATATTGTGAAGTGAATGTTTTTAAATTTTAGGAAATATATATAGTTAGATACCATAATTAACAGTCAGTTATCTTTAGAATTCATTATAATTTATAATGGTTATTTTAAATAAAAATATTCCATAATATTTTTTAAAAAAATTAATATTTAAGATGTTGTTCAATATGAAAATAGTTTTTTCATCAAGAAATATTCCACATAATATTTTATATAGCATTTTCCTCAACGAATAAAACCATTGTTGTTATGATTTTCATATAAATTTTGTTCATATGTCTCTTATATATATAAAAAATTCATTATTCTTTAATTTTATGGGATAAAAATGTCCTTCAGTTCTTCTCTTAAATTATTTCATTATGATATTTCCTTTGATTATAATATTATATAGGATTCTAAATCCAATTTCATTCCATGGAAAACATTATGTATTTGATATGTGTTTTATTTCTATATTTTTCTCACATATAAAGTTATATTATATGAAATAAAATTGTAGTCCTAAATTTATACATCCCTTTAATTAATTGGGTAGTGTTTATGTCCAATGAAACATCTTGTATGGGATTAGAGTGTAATCCAAAAACAATAGTGGGATTATACTACATTGTGATATTTTCTCATTAGTTATCCTTAAAAAAAGTTTATATTTCATTATATATTTATAAAAAATTTCCAATTATTACATGATCTTTGGAAACCATGAAATAAATGTTATGGTCTCATCTTATTACTATTTAGCCTCATATTTTATAATGTAATGTTATTCCTTTTACTCAAATGATATGCTTCCTTATCAAGCGTATTACCTAACTATGATTTTTATCTCAATGAATTCCTTAACATATTTAAACAAGGTATTCCTTTTGGTTTTAAGAGATCAAATGAATCAATATTCCCACTAACGAGAATAAAAAAAAATATGTTATGTATTATTTTTTATTATGTTTTATGTATTTAGTCTTCTAACTATAATATGCGACATTTTCATTAGGTTTTAACTATTGTATATTTATATTAAAAATCATGTAATAATTTATATAAAAAACATTGTTCTATATACCTAGTATGGAATGATTAATTTCTTATATCCTCTATATTAAACCATAATTTATGATACCTAGAATGAAGGTCAATTTGGAAAAATTATTGAGTTCTACGGATTCGATAATACATTTCATCAATATAAAGAAGGTGAGACTTGTTATTGATAATGATATTATTTTGTTCAAGATAATAAATGCAGAATCACATTGATCAATCATTCTAAATTAAAAAAATAAATGAAACACCCAATTTTTATGGACTTGGACTAATTAATATCAAGTCAAAATTTCCATGGAGATTATTTTTTAAATTATTCTTACTCAATCGGGCCAATACTATGTTGAGTATTTAAAATATTTTTTTCACCATGTATAAGTTCAATTGAAAACTAAACATCATGATTCTTTGTATGAATAGGAATATCTTCCAAAAAGACATTAAAATACTCTTGTAAAATAGGAATGTCTTTTATATTTTTTTATACCAAACCATATGAGATAAAATTTCCATTTGAATTAGAATCCAGTCCCATATAAGGAATGTGATTAATATTTGACGTTCATATTTATCATCTAATTGATATAAAATAATATGTTATCATGGAATATAAAATGTGGCTTCACATCCGTATCAATTGATTTTGGATTTATTTAACTAACTCTAATTCAATCCTAAGGTAACATTAAAATAAAAAAGAGTGATAATTATGATGTTTATAAGAATAACCTTCCATTAAATTTCAATTGGTCAAGAATCATTTACATGAGATGTGATAATGAAATAATTATGACATTTCACTAATAAATTAACATCTAATAATTGGGGTATAATTTTTATATACATAGAAAATTATTCAATTATAAATGATTTGGTAGTTGTAGAATCTGATAAGACATTAGTAGATCAATAATGGATAATAAGTGTAAATTTCACCACTAAGTTATCACACACCAAATCAGAAATACGAATCATGTGAGTTTCTTTTTCCGATAATACTATCAGGTTACTAACATCGATAATCAAATTTATCCATTGTACATGAGTTCTAGTTTTCAAAATTTTCTTACTCATTGTATTTAAAAAACCAGTGTGTGGGTGGTGCATTTGATGAATCTTTTTAGCTATTCGAACCATTATATAATGTTTTGCAATCACTTCAATACTGAATTGCTTGATGAACTTTCTTTAAAAATATAAAACATTATCCTGATCCCATTAGACTATTTTCATTATGTTTTCTTCCACATGTCATGCATAAAAGAAATATTTTCCTCCTATCTCCTTGGATTATAAGAGTTTCTTTAAAATCCATCTATCTTTTATTATCTAATCCTTGAGATTTAATGGCAACTCCAACATGTATTTTCACCATGATTTAACATAATATTATTTATTAATAAATACCAATGTACCATATTATTAATTCTTTTTAGAGACTTAATTTTAATCTGATGAGGAATTTAACAACCATACATTTAGGTAGGATTATAATTCTAGAGTTGTGCCTCAGAAGTGTTGGAAAATTTAACTCATAGGTAGCGATACATTATTTATCCAATAACATTATCTCAAGAAATTTATTTCCCATTTTCATATTATAAATAAGAGGTATGTAATTATTTATTAATAATCTAGTAACCTCATCGCACTCTATGGAGTCAATTTCTTCAAGAAGCCTTATGTTATTGATAAGATTCCACAATTGTTCTACTTCTCTTTCTGAAAAATTAATAAATAAAATAAAATAACCATTATCTACACACCATTGAATGGAAAATATATTTTTAGAGGAACGAATAATTTATTAGAAACAATATGATAATAATACTCACAAAAATTTGGTTTATTTTCTTCATAAATGAATCAATAGATCAATTTTTCCTTAGATTTAATTTTTGGAATATCATTATGATTCATGAAATGATATAGTTTCGTAATATCAGTATTTTATTTTTAATTATAGGTAACATAAAATATGGTTTCTTATAAGTAAAGGCGTTGAATTTTCCATCACATTCATCTGTAAATTTATTTATTCAAGAACCATATATTGACTAAAACAAAAATCATTTTGTAAAAAAAGAAATCGTAGTGGTAAGTAACATGATCTTTATAACCATTTATATGTTTTCTAAATTCAGACACATTCTATTTAATATATTAAAACAAATGTCTATCCTAGGTTATACATGATAATATTCTATTCAAATGCTTCTCAATGGTTAATAACAACAAATGATAATTACGACAAGTATATCCCCCATGTGTTTAAAACTAGGAGTTAAATATGGGATCACTAACCATGAACCTAAATAAGGGAAAATTTTTAATAAACCAACTAGTTTCAGGACATTAAACCTATATGTATCAATTCCAAAACCAAGTACACATGTAGTATCAAGACAATGAATGTTTTCTAGAAAAACAATACTCCATTCATTACGATAACATGGCATGTTCTATTATATGACGGACTATCCTAAGTATTATCATTAATGTTTTTGTATCGTAGTTTACAAAAGAGAAAAATACCTCCATATGATACCAACTATATTGACCCATATATTTAAAAAAAAATATCACATCATATTATATGAATATTCAACAAAAACCCATTTTAATGCTTTCCAAAATCATATAGGGATTGTGTCATTGAAACTTGTATACATAAAAAATTTGTCCATAAGTGGTCTATATCATCTCCCACCGGTTTCATAATAACTAGAACCATTCATAGACATATAATACTTACAAAAATACATTATAACCTGAGGATAAAAAATATAGGAAATAGAGTGCTTCAAGTCATAATAACGGTAATCAAAATAGATTTCAATGAATAATTAAAAATAATAGAAGAAAAAGGATGTGAGAACCTGAGAATAACATTTGAAAACATTCCTACATATACTATATCATAATCATGAGCCATGGTACAAAAATAAGTTTATCATAATTCATTAATTAGAAATGAATCAATGATTATGACCCATTAAAGAATACAATTCACATAATACATATATTGTTTTCATAAAAATAAGCATAACAAATTGTTTCCTCAGTATAGGAACACTATTGAGACTATCATATTTGATATGTTTCAAAGTATATTCCATCATGAAATTATTCAATTTTAACTCTAATGACTATCATAGTTGGAAGAGTACCATAATGAATTTGGTTCACTCCCCATTCCAATCCTTATTGTCTCATGAGACATCCATCCATACCAAATGAAATAGTGGTATATAGAGTTCCATGACCCCACATAACTTTACGAATGTCATGAAATTGTATTCCAAAAGATCATTAATCATTCATTATTATTTAACCCATATATTGGATGTGGGATTCATAAAAAATCCATCATTGAATCATAATATGACCCGTGGAAAAGATATATATTCTATAGTGGATATAACTGAAATTAAATAAATCAAGGGAAAGTAATGTTTTTTATAGAATCACACTTATATGATCATAATAAAAAGTCATCCAAATAATGAATGTGAGTAGTATTTTTGGATCATATCCCTAGTAAACTTTATGTGACATTAATGGTTGTCACAGTACATGAAAAATTACTTCAAAATATCATTAGAAAATTTAATGAGGAAAAAAGAAATATTGACATTGAAATATGATAATTTAAATATAAGAAATCACCAAAAATAAAAATAAAAATTTTCATTAAATATAATAATTTAAAAACATAAATTAATCTTTAACATAACGAGTAGTCCCGATGGCAGAAAATTATATTCATGATGTTAATGAGAAAAAAAATCTTTAACATTTTATGTACAATTTCTAAAATACCCAATTCATAAAATGAAAAGCATATTCATATTAAAATAAATTTTATTCAAAAATACAAAGGAGAAATTGAATTTTTAAAAAAATTATAATATTAAAAATATCCATGAGATTTATTTTTGAAAACATGGACATAGAAAGAAGTAATTTTCTACTGAAGGGAGAAATAATGCTGATTTTCCTTTAAAAACATATTTCAGTCTATTGTGTGATTGAAGAGATCAAAATGAGAAAAAAAAGTATTATATGGAAATAAATAAATTAGAAAAAAATTCATGAGTTTTTTTATTGGTAGATCATGAAATTTAATTATCAGAAATTCAATCATTATCAAACCCAATAAACAATAATATTGAAATATTAATCAATTACCTTGAGATTGAATCATTATAAAAGAAATTTCACCAACATTATAATAAATTTAAATTTATTATATGTCTGTACCAGAGTAAAGAGATTAATTATTTTGATATATATGTTAAACTTATAATATTTTGACATCATTTACTAAGAAATTTCTATTAAATCATCATATTTCAGGTCTTAAGTGTTTTGTTTTTCATGATAATTTGTATTTGATAATTTTGGTACATATAATTTGATTGTAATTAAAAAATATAAAATGTTAATAATGATATAAATATCATAAATATTCATTACATATATTAAATATTATCGATAAAATATAGAGATAGAAAAATTAATTAACTTCTACCTAGAGACAGATGGTTGTACCTACTCATGGACACTATTTTCACTTTTCGAAGTATGTAACTAATGAAGGTTATATAATAATTAACCATTAACGAAATAATTATTATATCATAAATATTATAGTTATTAATTAATTATATCCTTATTATCATTCAAATAAATATAAAATGATATATTAATCACATTAGTTCTTGGTGGTGGTAGTCTACATGCACACACATGCAATGTTATAATTTTCCAAAGGGATAGAAGGTAAGTAAGATATAATAGTATAATTCCAGAAGAATAGTTATAATAAAAATATAACATATAAACATAAAACTCTTCATAATAACCATCCATGAACGATGGTGATGTGAAATTAATTATATGATTGTGTTGAGGTGGAAGTCCACATGTAGACATAAGCTATATATTCACATCAAATTTTATGGTATTGAGATTAAATATTTTCTTTTTGACAATAAAAATATCATTAATGTAAATTTTCTATAATGAATATATTATTTTTTAATGAATGACATATATTTGGAGGATTTATAAAAATATATAAATTAATATAGGATATGCATGTTTATTACATATCCTTTTGTAGGACTCATTTATATCCATTAGGAAAGTACAATTTTAATAGTATTTTTAGAATATAATAACCTCCAATTCATGCATTGGGGTTTCTAGAAGATATTTAGTCAGGGAATGGATAATTTTTAAGGCATAATGTGGGTTATATAAGACAAAGGAGGGGTTTCATTTTAAAATGTTTTGGAGGGGACACACATGGAACTTATTAAATGTGTAAAATATAATAATGTTTTTTTCATATTTGGGGGGGATAAAATGTAATAATGTTATGATCAAGAATAATTATTTTAAATGGTCGATGATTTAATAGAGGGATTTTATTAGGTCTAAATAATATTCTGAAAATATGATTTAGTAAAATTTAATTATAAATTTTACCATTAACTCTTGGCCAAACTATCTGGAAACCCTATTTTAACCATTAAAATGGTGAATTTGGTTTACAGTTTTTACAATTTTTTTCACTAAAATTGAAACTGGGCTCATTACCAAAATACATATATTTTGATTAAAATTATGGAACCCATTTTATAAAATTAAATCTCAAAAAAGTGGCATAATTGCATTTCAAATAAACATGAATAACACAAAGAAAAATTGTTTTAAATATTATCTTTTCAAAAAATTTCTTGGATTTATATAAGAATCCACATTAAATTAAAAACAATTTCCATAATTATATTTCTATTAATAAAAATGAACTAGTTTTACTATTAAAACCATTTTAAAAATATTGTAATTGGTAAATTCATTCAAAAAGATACTTTTCAATTAAAAGTAGTATCTTTTCAATATTCAATGAACAATAACAATTTTATTAAAATTAAAAAAAATTAATCTATAAAAATTTTGAAAATATTATTTCAACAACTATGATCTTTTATTAAGAAATATTTTCCAAAAGTTGAAAAAATTATTTTTATTATTTTCTCAAAAAATTAAACAAAATAAATTTTCCATGATATAGTATTTTTTAATGCATAAAATCACTTTACAAAAATACATTTACTTTTTTTAAAACCATTATAAATATTATTAAAATGTGGTTATTCGTGATCATAGATCTAATATAATTACTCACTTGTAATTATAAACTATATTATAGTTCATTATACTTGAGGTTGTGTGTATCATAAGTTCTCCAATAAATTGAATTTATTTTTTCTATAAATATCATAAAACATCGACGTGTTACACCAAGGATATCAAATTTCATTTTGATGAATATTTTTGATGAATTTATAGTTGGTATAGTTGATCAAAGGGAAATGAATTTTCAATGGAAGATAATTAAACTAATATATGTGTTATCAAAGAACATTTGTATCCAGGAGGATACATGGGAACATTAGTCTTATATTCCTAGTTGTCTAAGTTATTCACCAATGATAATTGGTGAAACATTAATGGTAATATTAGGGACATGCTTTTATAATGTGGGTATATTCTAACACATCAGTTCCCATTTGAGTTTGTTTCTATTTAAATTATTTTTTATATATAATGTAATACCCATATATTTATATGTTTTAAGGAATAGATGTGAATATATCAGTGATATGAGAATCAGAGGTTCGATATTTGAAAAAATTACATGATATTAGAATTGAATTTTTTTATAGGGGCCACCAGCTTGCCAGTGAGGAACCACCATCTATCCCTTGTCCAAAACAGAATCCATGATGTTCTACTGGGATCACTAGCCTTATAGTAAGCTATACCCCATCAACATGCGGTCAAATATCTCCTCAATGGGATCTTGGTGACATGAAGATGTGCTTATAGGTGTAATATTATATTGGGTAAACCATTCAATTTTAGTTGAACCCCATGATCTGTTTATTCTTCATCTCCCCAAACTCTCACCCAACCCAAACATGAAAATTTGGATCTTCTTATTGATTTTAGACACTTCTCTCTATATTATTGTCGTATTTCTATGTTATTGGATGATGTTGGATCCCACAAGTATATATAAACTCATTTATTTCATAAATTAATTTTTCGATTCAATTATTTCTTTCAAAACCCTAATACATCAAAATTTTGTTTTATTAAACTGAAAAAGTTCACTACGATTGGTTTATTTTTGGGTTCTAGTAAATCAAGACTAATTCTGATTAAGGTGGGTGTTATTGAAATTTTCCCATAAATTCTTGATGTCTTTCCTAGTGTGTGTGATGTGTGGATACACCAACATGGAGAAATATGGCCTTATTTAATTAATAATTGATTTTATCACTATATTTTTTATTTTTGACCAATCATATAGTAACCCTTGTGTTTCATACATTAAAATTTTATACAATATGTGGAATACTTAAATCATTTTACAAAAAGCCACATAAAGACCCTATTAATATATTGGGTTTAAAAACACAGAAACATAACCACCAGTACATAATTGAACTACATTATCTGCCACTAGGTTCTTCATGACTAGAACCATTTTTCAACAAATAATAATTAAAATATATTTTCATAAAAGGGTAAATAAAACATTAAAATGGGTGACCTAATATGCTCAAGAAGGGTAAAAAAGGGAGACATGTACGCCTAAAAATTAGCATAGAGGCATGAGGACATCATCAAAACATTAGAAGATCATACCCAACATATTATAAGATTAGACATGTGAATCATGGAATAAATTTTGAGAGTTTATGACACATGAATCATAAGGAATCACTAAACATAATACACGAAATAATAATAAGTGAATAAGACAAGGAATTTTCTAATATATGTAAGTATTTAAAAAAACTTATAGTAGTCATGTCATCCCTATGGAGGAAAATTTAGTAGAATGGTTTCACTCCCATTACCATACTGGTTGTCATGGATGACTTCCATTAAAATCTTTTTTGTTTTATTTCACTCACCATACAATATTCATAGTCATTTTTTACACCCATGTCTATCATAGAAGTCACGTTTCCCTCCCAATACCATCTTAGTCTATATCATGAGATAAAAATCATTACCCAATGAATTGGAGGGAGATATATTTCTCACCAATCTCATAAGGAAATCATCAAACATATGAAAATATTTATAAATAGTGATATAAAAAATCATGAAATGGAATGGATATCATAAACATGTAATCTTATTATAACCTATGAAAAAAAATTCATGTTTCATAATCATTTCAAAAGAAAATACTTTGAAAGAGTAGGGATTCAAAATCTTAAACCCTGTGAATGAGAAATATGTTTCATAACCATTATTCCAATAAAAATTAATCCTTACTGGAAAATAATATGCATGGTATCATTTAATAAATTATCCATAAGTTCATGAGTAACACCGATGGATTTCAACTTACATGGGAAATAAATTGGAATGATCTCCTAAAAACATTTTTTTGAGGAAAATACCCTTTTAGCATTGAAAACTGATTTTTAAAATAGAATAAATTTTTAAAGAAATTTTTATTGTAAATATTATTTGATAACATATAATATAAGTATTTAAAACCATTAAATATTTTTAAAATCCTTTTTCTATGGTTTTTTTGATTTCTTTTGGAAACCTTGGTTATTGAAATAAAATTGATCTTCAACCGAAGAGAGAAATATCATTATATTAATCTTAAAAAGTTTACATAATAATATTGAATACAAAATAGTGTTAAAATGGTAATAATATATATATATATATATCTTGAATAAATATTGTATAATAAATATCAAGATATTTCAGGAGATAATGATCATAATATTTCATTATTTGGAGTATAATAATAAACACATCTGATAGAATTAGAGATTGTTTCTACAAAATCTCATCACACAGTAATCTATAATCATAAAATCCATATAAAAAAATTAAATTAAATTAAGATTAAAATACCATTAGATGAAGTAGATTAATTATATAAAATTAAAAATTAATGTATACACACCTTGAAAAAGAGAGTAGGATCCAAAAAAATGAAGTGTCTCAATAACAAAAAATTATGAGAAAAGTTTCTTACAGATTTGGAAACTCTTGTAACAGAAACCACATGAAATAAATATAATATAATTAATATATAAAAACCCAAAAAATAACTCTATGAATCATATAATACATTCAGGATTTGTATATACACCACCTAAAATAGAAGAGTGGTGAACATGGCATGTATCTCACAAATATATAAATTGAGATGATATTCCATTACCTTGTGTCTTGAAACATATAGTACTCATACAAAAATACTATATAATTAATATTATATTATTATAAACATATCGCATTACCATATTATAATATATAATACTATATACGGTCTTATTATGTATTTATATTACCCTCTTGTTAATATTTCTTTGACAAGGTATCAGTTTGGGTAATATCTCATTTGTTCTTCACATGTGTCTTAATTTTTAATATATTTGGTCTTTATACTTATAACAGAATTTACTGATTTAAGAAAATGAAATAAATATCAATTATATTTATTAAATTTTTTGGATAATAATCAATATAATAAATATATGTATGAAATGTAATACATTGTTTAATGAGACAGTATGTCGTATGTATGCATGTATGTCGTTTCCATTTTATTTTCATATATAATGAATGAAATAATATGAGATATATGTATATATATAATATAACTAATGATTAATTGTTTACTTCATATATATCAAATATTTTCATGAAAAAATCCTTAATACAGTTCATTTAGTTGGTGAATGAATTACATCGCTTTGAGGGGGAATTTGTCCACACATCCTTTAGGGACCCAAAACCTAATGTACATGGACATTAAATTACTTTTGTGGAATACTTACTATATAACAAAAACCAACACTCAAGGATCATAATAGTTTAGTGTCTTTGGAAACTCGGATCACAAGCTTCTAATCATGGTGAAAGATCTTCAATATCTCCCATAAAGATCTTCCCCTTTTGTTTTCTTACCTAAAACCATTATTTATATCCTGGGGAAAAGAAAACAAAAAATGGTTGAGCTAAAATGCTCAGTAAGGGTAAACATAGAGAACATAAAACAATCCATAAACATTTGAATGCAAAAACTAGAACATAAAATCTAATAATCCAAATATTGAGCAAAGACATAAATCTTGGAAGTACGTAAGGCATATATCATAAAGGAAAATCAATCATGATAAAATATAATGGGAATAAAACATGTAATTTAGGAAAACTATTAATCACATGATATAATTTCCATTGTATCTAAGGCATTGCTGCCAAGAACATCTTAGTGGACAGAGTCCCTTTCAGAATCGAGTTCACTCCTCGTTCTAGTCTTGTATCACTAAACCAGATTAACAAACTGTTCCAGACATGTCTATATCATGATATATAAATCATTACCCAATTAATTGGAGGGAGATATAGGTCCCACCCATCTCATAATGTAATTATTCTTATGTGTGCCATAATATAAGCATAAATCATTCATTATTACCCAAAGAATAAAATGGGTTTCATAAACATCACCCCATCATAACATAATCCATATGAAACAAATGGATATAATTTCATCATAAGAAAAGTTAAACCATGTAAATCATAGATACGTTATACTTGAAACATACACATATTAAATAATGTCATCTTAGATGGAAAATGGTTTTGATAAAACACTTGAAAATAATTCTTGAGGAAAATATCTGTTCTTCTTAAAAATAATTTTCTTTTCACAAAATTCCTTGCATTTTTAAATGAAATGGATTTTATTGAAAATAACCATGAAATATTGTAGAGTAAAAATCTTGAAAATATGGTGTTATGAAACCATAAAAATCCGTTCATGCCTTATATGTTAAAAAAACATTCTCCTCATACTTTTAATGGAATAGTCAAAAAGTACCACTTTTGGTAAACAAATGAAATATTCCTTCCATAACACAAAGAAAAAGACAAAGAGGGGTAAAAATGACTTTAAAAATTCATGAGATAATATTAAACACTTTAGGAAAAACATTATTTACGGACATGGATGAAAAATATAAGCCCAATAAATACTTATGAATAAACTATCCCGGATAAGAACGAGACTGGAATAGTTATCCCTTACCTAAGGTCCAATATGCTTCGTACTTATCCGAACCACTAGTATAATTATTTAAACAATTTCATTTACTTATTACAGAATCATATTCATTGTTATGATTTCATATATGGTTCACTTATGACATTATATTACCTGTTCTTTTGTAAATTCGATGTTAAAGCAGTGTTTTGGGTAAAATTGTTTTATTTTTGGTACGTGTGTGAAATTGTTTTTATTGATATTATTATTACTTATATCATGATTTAAATACTTCAATAATTTAAATCATTATTTATATATAATACATATTTATTATATATATATATAATAGATAGATAAATGAAGTGAAATACACCGTTCATGGAGAGGGTATCCCATACGTATGCATGAACGCTGTTTTCATTTCCTTAATGAATTAAATGGAATTAAGTAAATGAAACATATATGTACATAAATCCATTATCTTTATTATTTATTATCTTTCATGATTATTTATTATATATACTTTATAATCATACATGAATGGTTAATCATAGAAAATGAATATAATCGCATTCATGGAGACGGTAGTCCGTACGTACGCACGAGCGATGATATCATTTCCTTGATCATGGAATTGTATTGAAGTGTATATATAATATTTATGAATCAATATCACATTACAATAATCATATATATTTA
This sequence comes from Viscum album, assembly GCA_963277665.1. Taxonomy (NCBI): domain Eukaryota; kingdom Viridiplantae; phylum Streptophyta; class Magnoliopsida; order Santalales; family Viscaceae; genus Viscum; species Viscum album. Next base: position 1,927,118,854 of record OY728152.1, on the reverse strand, counting down.
TTTATTTACACCATTATACCCATCCATGAAAGGTGGTGGTGGATAACAGATTACACCACGGCATGGAGACGATATTCCGTACATACGCACACGCAATGATTTTGTTTTCTGTATGATGGATAGAAGATGAAATAGGGTTGTTTCATATTTATTATAACATATCAGTATATGAGTGATACATATGATATTAATTTCTGATGAAACAAATAATTATTAAGAATTAGAAGATGAAATAAATTGGAAAGAATCGCTAAAGGAAATTACCTCTTCTTTGATGCGCCTCTTCTTAACCTATTTTAAGGCACTAGAGTTGGTATTTTGAGAATACTAGAACCTCTATAATGTTTCTAGTTATGTTTATAAGGTAAATTGGTAGGGTTTAGATGTGATTGAAGGATCAAAATTGTGTAAAGAGAAGAGGGAGGAGGTTCCCATTTATAAGGGAGGAGAGGTGCACCTTTGGAAACCTCAAAAATATTAATTTATAATAAATGTAAACCCCACATAAAAACATCCAAAATGACTTAAATCAGAACGTAGATAATATAGGGTTGTAATATCATCAAAAAATGAAATATATACATAGTGGAAATTTATATTAAACATTATCAACTTGATTTATCATTATTTAATCTATTTAATTTTATTTGTAGTTATAAGATTCTAAATTTTAAATTGTTATAAATAATTAATTATCTACTGCGAATTTTCCATAATTGGATTATGTTTTAAATTTTAGACCAAAAAAATTTTAATTTATAATTGTTTAATAGTTTTTCGATTTTTAAACAATTTTATATTATGTTATTTTATAAAATAACAATAGTGTCAATTTTGACACTATTCATTTATTTGAATTTAAATAAAATCCTCACCGAAGATATGTTCGAACTAAAAGAATTAATAGATTCATAACATGTCATATGTATCTATAAAATTAGTTAAGCACATTTAATATTTAATATAATATTTATTTTAATATTAGTAAAACCATTTTCTTGATATTTCAATCAATAAAATAATTTAAACATCACAATTGTGTCACATTTAATGATGATTATTTAATCCCTAAAAATAATAAATAATTTCACATGATGTAGATAATTTTATTATATTTCTGTATACTATTAATTATCTAATGTTCTTTATGATTATCACTAAATTAAAATTATTATAGTTATAAGATTTAAGATAGTGACACGTTGTAACTTTCATTTGTTTTAATAATAATTAAATTGTTTTCACTGTCAAAAGTCCATAAAATGATTATATTCCGACCCTTAGGTGATATTCTTCGTCTTTTAGTCATTAAATATAATTTTGGCAGGTGTTAGGTTAATTTTATAATCTTATTTTTACCCTTAATTACCTGCTTCACCATTAACTACATTAAATAAAAATTACCTCAGTTACTATTAATAATATCAAAAAAATAAAAGTAACATATTAGAATTATTTGGACCAACTTAATTAAAATATGGAATAAATTTTTAAAAATTCAAAACACAGAAGTTGCAGTAATTAATTTAATATTAATCCCGTTGTTAAGAAAACAGGTTTTAAAAGCTAAAACATTGCCAAAGATTGAAATGTTTTCCCTATGAATTCAATGTATAATTAATGTTAATGACATAAATTATATTAAATGGTAAAAATATATTCTATTTATTATTTGAATCCATTCAGTCATAAAAATTATTGCGATGAAAAAAGTTGCTTTTAATTAAAATATTGTGTGTTTTTACTATTCATTAAAATATGAAAGTTATTAGAATAATGTGAAAATTTTATCCAAAGTAAATATTTATATACTTATTCCAAAGAAGAATTTAATTTTTTCAAATTTAACTTATAAGCATGTCCATACCTATATTTAATGTGGGTGCACCATCAATAAGCTGGATAAACTGCATTTTTTGAAAAATAAATATTTTACTCAAAAAATTTATTTTTCTCTCGTACCATCTAGAAAATGTGTAACATGAATAATAATGTTATAAAATTTAAAATTTAGTTAATACTATTCATAATGGCTACTCTATAATAATATTACAATACTATATCATTGTTTAGTGATACACGGTATTGCGTACTACACACGCTATCAAAGAAGGTCATGATTGTGTGTAATGCAAGCCATGTCAGGGATGCATGTAGTGAAAGCTTCCTTTAGTTTAGCGTACAACACAAGCCATCCATTAAAAATAATAATTCTCATAAAGTCTCGGGTTGTTACATTCTACCCCCATTATAATGAATTTCACCCATGAAATTTGTCGGGGTTATAAATGGGTTACTACCTGAAAGTTTCATTAATAGAAACCCACATCATAAAAAGGGATACTAAAACATAATTTTAAATAGTAATGTAATAAACATAACGGTTACCGAAATTAACTCATTACTGGGTTTCATTATAAGAGAACATAGCTGAAAATATGGATATGAAAGAGAAATCTTACCGTCATGTTCTGATGGAGAGTGGTAGAGAACATGGCTGTGAAAAATCCAACAGTCACAATGGCATAAATTTGTGATGATCTAAGGTACCATCTGATTCATCAGATATTAGAGCACTTGGATATCATTTTCGGTTTTCAAGATCATTTACCAAATTTTGAAGAAGTTTTGAATTAAAAGAAATACTTACTTGATTTTGGTATAATCTCAACGTCGATTGTGCCTCGAACAATTTCCACTTCATCCCTAAAATAAATGAAGTTTAATTTGTCTTTCGTGAATTTATAGCAGATCATGCGATAAAATTATAGGTCATTCCATCTGTCTCAAACATAAGTTAGCAAAAGTTATATACCTAAGTCCATATATGATGAGATTAATTGAATATGTTTCCAAAATGTACTTACACTTTATCTATCATCCTTCTTAATAAATGAAAACTAGTTTCTACTATCTAGGGACTTCATGTAGGCTAGTGGTAGGCGATAAAGGCTTGTCGCACGTCAGTTATGGGTTCAATTCCGAAACCTTGTCCGACGTGATGGGTTGTCGCCCGTCCTGTGGGTTGTCCTTTTTTTAAAACTATACTATTATAAAATAACAAAAAGTTCTATCCTTAAACAATACTATCTGATGTCGAACTTAATTGATTCCAATCTTTAGGTTAATCCAAAATAATGTTGACCAATATCATAGAATAAATAAAATTATTACTAGAAAGGTCATCTACCAAACATTGAATGCAATCATTTATCTCCTGTATATCATAAGATATATATATATTGTTGGTCACATTCCAATCATATGAATTCCTTAATCATGTATTCTCTTGAAAAATTAATACCCGTTTAACCTTAGTGAAAACATGAATGTTGTCAAAAGGTAACTCTTTCCACATACCAAAATCCCAAAAATCATTATACTCAAACCATGATATCACATTTTCCTTATACCAGTCATGAGCTCATTAATACTATCAAATTGCCCATTATCTCCTTATCCTTTCAATATGAACATATCATATACCTTCCAAAAACATTTGAATAACCTTTCATGGTTACCGGTACCATTCATAATATACTTTCAAAAACTCACGGAAAGACAACAATGTAACAATCCTTAGATTTTTCTTTATTCCATAGTACCATACATTATTCCTGATAAACATACAATCATTCCACTAACTTCTTAAACCACTGACTGAGCTTCATCATTTCATTCACCTCATATATCATTTGTATTCTCTTAATCATCATTAACATAAATACTACTCATACGACCATGCTGATTCTCTTCATGAAATTTTCCCTTATAGCATTCATTTTCACAATGCTCGTAAATTCCAAATTTAAAACATTTAACAACTATTTATGTCTTATCAATACCATTATTTTTATCCATGGTGTTATCTGAACATTTTCCTTTACAATTACCAGATTTCTGTCCTTTTACACATCCAAAGCATTTTCCTGTTCCTTTGAATCATTCTCCCTGATTCCTCTTACCACTTGATTTACATGATAGAAATTGAACTTTCTTTCCTCAATGCTCCTCATGAAACTCCATCTTTCTCTTTTTAGCTAAGTTAGGAAACTTACCAAAGTTGAGTTTATTGATCATATTATGAGATTGATGATTAGGAATAATAACGATGTTTAGACTTCCAAATCTCGTAACATTTGTTTTCCCATGAAGAATATCATTCCATTTTATATCATATCCTCCATTATCATGAATCTTCCTGTTTCCATCCATTTTCTAAAACCGAAAAAGAATAGTGTGAGAGAAAAATATCATACAAGGAAAACAACATAATCAAGGGAAGTACTTTCAACCTCTAACATATTAGGTTTAATAATGGGATTATCACGATCGGTATCATAACTAAAGTAATGCAACCTATACTTATACATAACCTTAGGAACATCTATAGACATACCATAGAAAGATCTCTAGAGATCTCACTAAAGTTTTCACATCCTAGTTTCCAAAAGGTTAACTAAACCTTTCCACTAATACCAACTGTAGAGACCCCAAACCTGACGTACTTGGACATTATATTACTTTTGTATAATACTTAATACATAACAAAAAACAAAACTCAATTATCGTAATAGTTTAGTGTCCACAGAATCTAAGAACACAATCTTCAAATCATAGTGAAAGATCTTAAACATCTCCCATAAAGATCTTACCATTTTGTTTTCTTACATAAAACCATTATTTATATCTTAGGGAAAATAAAACATAAAAATTGTGAGCTAATATTCTCAATAAGGGTAAACATAGAGAAGATAATACAATCTATAAACATTTGAGTGATAAAACTTGAACATAAAATCTAATCATACAAATCTTGAGCAAAGACAAAAATCTTGGAAGTACGTAACCCATATATTATAAAGGAACATTAATCATGAAAAAATATAATGGGAATAAAACATGTAAATGTGGAAAACCCTTAAGCACTTGATATGACTTCCATAGTTTCCAAGGCATTGCTTACAAGACCATCTTAGTAGATAATGTCCCTCATGAATCGAGTTCACTCCTCGTTTGAGTCCTGTATCACTGAACCGGATTAACTTACTGTTCCAGCCATGACTATCTCATGAGATATAAATCATTACCCAATGTATTAGAGGTAGATATTGGTCCCAACCATCTCATAATGACATAATTCTTACGTGTTACACAACATAAACATAAATCATTCATCATAACACAATGAATAAAATTGGTTTCATAAACATCATCTCATCATAACATAATCCATATAAAAAAATAGATATTATTTCATCATATGAAAAGTGAAACCATGTAAATCATAGATACATTATACATTAAACATAAACATATGATATAATGTCATCTTAGATGGAAAATGGTTTGGATACACCACATGAAAACAATTCTTGAGGAAAATATCCTTTCTTCTTAAAAATCATTTTCTTTTCACAAAATACCACGCAATTTTAAGGGAAAAAGATTTTATTGAAAATAAACCTAAAATCATATAGAGTAAACATCATGAAAATAAGGTGTTATGAAACCGTGAAAATCCCTTCATGCCTTATAAGTTAAAAAAAATTCTCCTCTTACTTTTAACGGAAAAGTCAAAAAGTACCACATATGATAACAAAAGAATGATTCCTTCCATAACACAAAGTAAAAGTCAAAGAGGGGTAAAAATGACTTCAAAAAATAATGGGAGAATATTAAACACTTTATTAAAAACATTTCTAATGGACATTGATGAAAAATATAACCCTGGTAAATACATACGAATAAACAATCTCAGATAAGAATGAGATGGGAATAGTTATTCGTTACCTGGGGTCTGATATTCATTGTATGTATCTGAACCTCCTGTATAATGATTTAAATAATTTCATTGACTAATTTAAGAATCATATTCATTTTTACGATATCTTATATGGTTCACCTATGACATTATATTACCCATTCTTTTGTAAATTCCATGTTAAAGTGGTGTTTTGGGTAAACACGTTTTATTTATCATACGTGTTTAGACTTGTTGTTCAGGATATTATTATTACTTATATCCTGATTTAATTACATGCAGAATGTAAATCATGATTTATATATAATATATATTCAGTTTATATATATATAATAGATAGATAAATGATGTGAAATACACCGTTCAGGGAGATGGTAGGTCGCACGTACGCATGAACGCTGTTTTCATTTCCATATTGAATTAAATGGAATTATGTAAATAAAAAATATATGTAAATAAATCCAGTATCATTATTATGTAATATTTTTCATTTCAATTTATTATAAATACTTATAATAATTCTTGAATGGTTAATCATGTAAAATGAATCTCATCGCGTTCGTGGAGACGGTAGTCCGTACATACGCACGAGCGATGATATCATTCCCATGATCGTGGAATTTTATTGAAGTGTATGTATAAAATTTCAGAATCAATATAAATTTACAATAATCATATATAGATATTTATTTACACCATTATACCAATCCAAGTAAGGTGGTGGTGGAAAACAAATTACACCACGGCGTGGAGAGGGTATTCTGTACGTACGCACGCGCGGTGATTCCGTTTTCTATAGGATCGATAGAAGATGAAATAGGGTTGTTTAATATTTATAATAACATATCAGTATGTAAGTGATACTTATTTTATTAATTTATTATGAAGTAAATAAAGAAGAAGAAGTAGAGGAAGATATAAATTGGTAAAAATCGATAAAGGATATTAACACTTCTTTGACGCACCTCTTCTTAACCTCCTCATAAGGCACTAGAGTTTTCCTTTTAAGGAGAAAAGAACCTCTATAATGTATCTAAGGAAGTTGATAAGGTAAATGGGTAGGGTTTGGCCGAGCATGAAGGCTCAAAATTTCTTAAAGAGAAGAGGGAGGATGTGCCATTTTATATGGGATGAGAGGGGCACCATTGGAAAACTCAAAAATATTAATTTATAATAAATTCAAACCCCACATAAAAACATTCAAAATGACTCAAATCTGAAATTTGATGTCATAGGGTTGTAATATAATCAACCAATAAAATTTAGACATGTTGGTAATTTATTTTAAACATTATCAACTTCATTTATACTTATTTAATCTATTTAATTTTATTTGTGGTTATAAGATTATAAATTCTAAATTGTCAAAAATAATTACTTATGTGTTGTGAATTGTCCATAATTAGTGATTTATGAAAATTTTGACCATGTAAATTTTAATTTATAATTGTTAAATATTTTTGTGATTTTTAATCAATTTTATATTATGTTATTTTTATAAAATATCAATAGTGTCAATTTTGACATTTCATTTATTGGAATTAAAATAAAATCCACACAGAAGTGATGTTCGAACTAAAATATTTAATAGATCCTTAACATGTAATATATATCTATAATATTAGTGTAGAATATTAAATAGTTCATATAATATTTATTTTAATATTTTTAAAACCATTTATTTGATATTTCAATCAATAAAATAATTTCAACATCACTATTGTGTCACCTTTAATGATAATTATTTAATCCTTAAAAATTATAAATAAATTCACATGATATATATAATTTTATTATATTTCTGGATACAATTCATGTTTTATGTTTTATAAATTATATAACTAAATTAAAACTATTATACTTATAAGATTTAAGAGAGTGACATTTTGTCAGTTTCTTTGGTGTTAATAATAATTAAATTATTGTCATTGTTAAATGTCCATAAAATGAATCTATTCCGACCCTTAGGTGATATGGGTCTATTTTTAGTAATACAATAGTATTGTTTCAGGTGTTAGAATTGTTTTATAATATTATTTTTACCCTTAATTACCTGATTGACTTTTAACTGCAGTAAATAAAAATTATCGTTGTTACTATTCATAATATCAAAAAAATAAAAGTAACATATTAGAATAATTTGGACCCACTGAATTCAAATATGGAATCCATTTTTTAAAATTCAAAACACCTAAGTTTCAATAATTAATTTAAAATTAATCCCTTCGTAAATAAAACAGGTTTTAAAAGCTAAAACATTGCCAAAGATTGAAATTTTTTCATATGTGAATCCAATGTAAAATTAATGGTAAGGACACATATTATATAAAATGGTAAAAATATATTCTATTTATACTTTGAAACCATTCAACCATAAAAATTATTGCGATGGAAAATGTTGCTTTTAATTAAAATATATTGTGTTTTTACTATTCATTAAAATACGAATGTTATCATAATAATATGAAAAATTTATCCAAAGTAAATTTTTATATCCTGATTCGAAAGAAGAATTTTATTTTTTCAAATTGAACTTATAAACAAGTCAAAAAATATATTTAATGTGGGTGCACCATCAAAAGGCGGCAAAATTGCATTTTTTTTAAAATACTTATTTTACTCGAAAATTTTATTTTTATCTGATACCATGTTCGAGAAAATGTGTAAGATGAAAAATGATTTTATAAAATTCAAAATTTAGTTAATACTATTCATAACGGCTATTCCATCTTAATCTTACAAAAATAAATCCTTTTTTAGTGAAACCCGGTATTTCGTACTACACACGTTGTCAAGGATGGTCGTGATTGCGTGTAATGCAATCCATGTCAGGGATTTATGTCATGCAAGATCCATTTGGTGTAGAGTACAACAAAAAACATCAATTAAAAAGAATAATTCTCATAAAATCTCATGTTGTTACACTTCCTAAAAACAAAATTCTCGTATTCATAGAAAATTGGAAATTGTAAATTAGTGTGCAATACAAATATTAATGAAGACCAGATACATAATAAAAATAATTAATATCATATATGAATATTTTTTCTATCACAATTATAACCAATTAAAAGGGATAATGTAAAATTGAATATTCATCATTTCTTCAGGTGGTAGTTCGCTGTACACATAAACAGTAAGTTCAATACCCATTATATGGAAGTGCGTGCATGTGTAGGTAAAAAAAATACTATAATAAAATATCATTATTATAATTAAATATTTTAATTTTATAATAATGGAATAAGTTTAGTTGAGGGGTTAGAGAATGAAAATAAACGAAAGTATCTTCATGATGAATGTTACACCATATTTAGGTAACATTTTTGGATTTGCAAAAAGGGATTCCATGGATTATATTATTCTAAAGGCGAGGATTATTTGATTAAGAGATGGATTTTGAGGATATTTTTTGGAAGGAAATGGGTAATCCAATGATTCTTGAGTGTTGTGAAAATGTAGTTGGATATGATTCCTTTTTATTTTAGTGGAGTGAGGTCTTGAAAATTTTTGGAATATAAATTCCACCAATGTTATTCCCCTGTCAAGTGGATGAAATAATGGCCCAAGATTATCAGAGTGATGATAAGTTCGAAATATCTCCATCAAATGGATCTTGTAGAAGTTTATAGGTCATTTTGGTTTTTAAAAGGTTTAGTTTGTTGTGAACAAATTTTGTATCTTAATCGGTGTCATTAATTTTAATCACTTTCGGTAATTATTTTGGTAAAAACTAATTCCAACATAATAGACATTATAAATTATTATTATTCCCAATATATTATATATTTTTACAAATTTCCATCACATATGTGTCATAAATTAATTTTAACTTAATCTTACAGATGTGACAACAATGTGGGTTTTTAAAGAAAAAACATCCAAAAGTATTTTATGCTTCTATAACCGGTATCAAAGTAAAATTAATTCCAATGACATTAATATGATTAATTGATAAAAATATGATCTAATTAACCATTTCAATTAATATAAAATATATAAATACTTTACCACTAAATTATCAAAAACGTAATGTTGAATTAAAATTTATTAATTTCCATTATTCATCCAAAAATAATGTTCATATACAAATACCAAAAATTATCCCTAAGATAATTTCAACATTATAAATTTTAAAATATTATTTTATAATATTAAATTTGAATTTTTTCTAAAAATTAATCTTTTTATTATTCATAGAAAGATGTGAAAAGACGATCATTTGAGAAAAAAAATTACTTTAAAACATATAAGGACTTAAAAAAAAATTATCTTTCTTTATAAATTTGTTTCATTGATATAAAACCATTTTAAAAAATATTTGAAAATTATTTATTTATATTCATTTTTCTATGTTTAATTTCTTGGATATAATTATCTCATTAAAATAATTGTAACAAACAATATGTTTAATAGAAACCCAATGTTGTGTAAAATGTAGGCAAAGTCTGTGTTGTGTGTAATGTACACTATGTCATTTCTATGTGTAACATACAATATTTTAGTGTTTTTTGAAACTTATTCTATATTGGTTACATGTTAATGGAATTTTTAACTTAGTAAAATGAAATATATCAATAAAAATTTAATTTATTAAAGAAAAAAAGTCAATACTAACTCATGGTGTCACATTCTACAACAATAAAAATTAATATCTCTATCAATATTTTTTCATTAATGTACAAAAAATGATGATACATATGCTTCATAAAATCCTTATGATCACATGTATCTTCCTCTAACTATTGATTTCTATACAATACATTGACCAGGTGAGTGGTCTTGTTTCATATAACTTTTTCAATATGATCTATAATTTCAATGGGGGTTTCCCCAGAGAGAAAGATCATAATCAAATTGTTTAAACCCTCAGTTTAGTATATATTGAGGTCTTGGTATGTACATCCTCACGAGAGATAAATGGAACACATCATGGAATTGAAAGAGATATAGAGGAAGTGACTTGTGAAAGGTGACCATCTTGAAATAGTCAAGAATCTCAAAGGGACTCATATGAATAGGGAATAGTTTCCTTTTTTGAACCTCATAACCTTCTTTTAGGGAGATATATATAAAAATACCTTCTTTGAAACATTAAATTCTATATCACTCTATATGTTATTGGAATAACCTTCATGCCAACTTTGATCTCCCATGATATGCTGCTGAATGTCTTTGAACATATCATCCATTTATTCAGCGATATCAGATACCAATATTTTTTCCTCAAACCTTATTCCATAATGACAGATCCCAACTTTCATCCCTTAGAGTTCTTCATAATAATACATATGAATTAGTGAATGAAATATATTTTTTTACTAAAACATAACTGTAGGAAGGTGTTGATACCACCCACCTTTGAAATCATGAGAACATTTTCTGTACATACCCTATAGGGTTAGGATTGTTCTTTCAGACCATCCCAATGTCTAAAGATGATAATAAGTGATGAAACTCAATTCTATATTAATTTCATGCAAAAGATTTGTATAGAACATAGAGGTCATCCTGAGATCCAGATTTGATACAATAGAATGGTGTACTCCATGAAAACATACATCTTCCTTAATGAATATCCAAGAAAGATGATCTAGAGAGAAGCCTTCCCTGATAGGAATGATGTTTTCTTACATTGTATGGTGATTGAATTCTACCAATATATCAGTAAACCCATTAGAGGTTTTCTGTAGTCTGACCAAAAAATTCATAGGTATATTATCCCATTTCGATTCTAGTATGGGTAATGGATTCTACATCCCCTTTGAATTTTTTCTTTTAAAATTTACCTATTGAACTACCAAGAATAGAGATACAAACATTTTGATATCTCTCTTCATTCCATATGACCATAAGTATTAAATCATATACCTATACATCTTCATACTTCAAGGATGAATAGGGAATGATGAACTATGATCTTCATCTAATAGTACCTTTTTTCAAATATATAATTTAAGTATGGAATACAAAATAATTGAAACATATAATTATATCTTGTTCAAGGTTAAAATTAGGAACATTTCTAACATTATTTTCTATCTGTATGTCTTACTTTTGATCCTCCTTAGTATTTAAATGGATAGAGGGGTGGGAATTCAATTGAAAAATATATTATTTTACATTTCATTTAATATTTCCAACTCCATCCATTGAAAATAAAAAATATTGGCTCCTTTTTTACCCTCTTCATTGATAATCTTTCATGATCTTTTTTACTCAAAGCATCATCCACCTTGTTATCATTCATAGTGTGGTATTTTTTTGAGCAGTCCTAATATTATATCAAATCTAACCACATTCTCTGTATCCTGTTAAAATTATTTATTTTTGATTTATATTTCATAAATTTATGATCATTATGTATAAAAAACTTGTCTCCATAAAGATAATACCTCCATATCATTAATGAAAAAATTACCATTGTGAACTCTGAATCATGATTTTGGTAATTTTTCTAATGAATCACAATCTTTCGAGAGGAAGAATTTTTAACCATGAAATTATAAATAATAACACATCCCAATCCCTTCTTGGATACATCATTATAAACTACAATCCCATCTCCACTATAGGCTAATGTTTGAAAATGTGTTCTAACTAACCGTATTTTGAGTCCCATGAAATTTTATTCACATTAATTTTTCTATAGGTACTTGGAACCCTTCATAGTTAAGATGGTGATAGGATTAAATAGTCAACTGAAATTATCCACAAAATATATAGTAATATCTAGATAAACCATGACTTATATAGAAATAATAATTTGTGGATGGTCTGGGCCTGCATTCAATAGCCTCTCTCTTGGATGGATTTAATAATATACCATATCATTAAATTATGTGTCCCAAAATTGAATCCTTTTGGAATAAACAGGAAAAAATTATAAATTTATTATATAGTTTCTCCTTGCACTGGGTCTTTAGTACAATTTTATAGTTACCTTCATGATATTTCACACTATTTGAGTAGATTATAATCCCATTTAAAATTACCACCACTAATTTCTCAAGGTGATATCAGAAGACCCAATTCATCAAATCCATTATGATAGATGGGGAATTAGTCAGAACAAAAGTATTCAATATTTATTAATATTATCCATTCCTTTTACATAATTTCATCCTAGTTATATCCTCCTTGTTAACCATCGATTGATTATATATAGAATGAAGGTCACACATGTAAAAGTATTCTAATATACATAGTGGATCAATCAACTCATCAATATGGGGGAGATAGTAATTGTTCTTGATGAGGATCTTGTTCATCTACCAACAATCAATGAATGATCAACATAACTTTTTTTCAAAAAGAATAGGTTAACCCCATGGTGACACACTTTTCCGAATGAATCCCTTATCAAGGTTTTCTTGGAGTTGCTCCTTTAATTCATGAAACTCAATTGGGGACATTATATAGAGAGTCTTTGAAATCTTTTTGGAATAAGGTATGAGTTGTATTGAGAAATCTACAGATCATTTTTTGGAAGGATAGAAAACTCTTTCAGAAATAAATCCAATAATTCTAAAAAAATATGAATATCATTATTGTCTCTATTCTCCCCAACCATATGAGATAAATAACCCTTTCAAATGGAAATTAATTATCATCAACAAGATCTAATCTCCATAGTATGTTTATGATAATCATTACATTAATGGACGATCATAGGGGTATTTAAAATATAAAATATAAAATTCATTCCTCTAAAATTGACGTGGAATTTATGAATAGAAATCTAATCCCTATCTAAGATGAAATAAAAATAAACTAAAGGAATAATGATAATATTTACAGGAAGAAAATCCAATAAAAATAAACTAGAGAGGGATCATATAATTCGAATGTAAGCATCCTACCATTAAGAGTTTGTGCTACAATTTCCACATATAATAATTTTGGTAGAATCTTGTCACCCATGAAAAATTCATTAGATATTAAAGAGTGGGTATATATAGAATAAATATGACATATAAATTATATATTTGATGTTATTTTACCTTTTCCCACATCATTATAACACCACTCATTAGAAATAGTTATTCATGATATTTTCCCCTTGTACTTAAACTTAAGAGGTTTCTAATACCATTCTCTATCAACAACCCATGGGGTTAGTCAATTGATAAAATAATTCCCATTATCCTTACACATGTAGAATATAATCATGTGAGGTATATTCTTTTATATTTTTTCTTCATTCTAACTTTTAGATAACTTATTCCTATCACATTGAAAATCAAATACATGATGGCCTTACCTTGAACACATAAAAAATTTATTTGACAACTTAAATAAATTTAATCCATATTTCATCCCACACATAATGAATAAAGTAAATATCAAGTTGTTCTCTTCAGGGATTTTAGATTTTCTTTTAAACTTCATATTCATTTTCGTGTCAAAACCATTAGATTTTACAAGAATCCCACCTCCATTTAAACATTTATTTCCCAACACACAATATCTTCATAGAATCTAATGTCTCTTATGGAAAATTACACTACCCTACTTTTCTTTAAAACACTAAAGAATATAACAACATTAAATTTGTGTTAGATGATAATCATTTAAGCGTACCACATGGGTATTGGGAAATCATCCTCGTAGGTACCAATATATTCATCATCCATTTACATTATCTCACGAAACTCTTTTTCCATTATGGTCTGAAGAAACACAGGACCATAATTTTTGAAAACTAATTTCATAAACTCATCCCAATACATGGAATATATATCAGTATACATCCTCATATTCATGATTAGAATCCACCACTAGTTTGTTTCACCTCCAAAAAAATATACATATAGAATGAAATTCTCATTATTTGAATACTAGAGTATGGAAAATATCATTTTAGTAGTACATATCCATTTTTTGAAAACATGTGGATTAGAATACCTGAAAAAACAATTTGGATTTTTCATTATGAAGGACTTAATAGAATTTAATTCTCTCCTTAATTATCTCACTGGTATGACCACAATGATTCATTTCATGAGATATTTGGGTGTTCTTAGAAATGTGAATTTTCATTCGTTCTCTCATAGAATTTGTTTTACTATGAGAAAAATCTTTATATCCTCTATAGTAATCACTATTAACAAGGTTAAATTAGGTTCTATTCATTTAATAAAACAAAAACATAGAGTAAGAAATAGTAATCATAATGAGGAACCATATAATAATGAAAAGAATCTTATATAATGTCTATATTGTAACACCTTTCGTAATATATGACACATAAGGTTTATCCTAGGTTATTCATAGCCATATCCTATTTATATCCATCATGATAGATAATTAATAGTTAATTAATTCCCAAAGAATATCTATTAGGACTATCAAACCTACTGTTTATAAAGACTAATTGTTGTGTACCAGGTTATGCCGAGTCAGTTCTGACACACATTCTCTGAGTTTTTACTCCAAGGTATATTTATTCTAGAGCCACAACCACATGTGGTATCCAAAAAAAGATTAATTTCTCAAAAACCACTTAATATATACTTTATCAAAATTCTAGAACATTTTCCTATATATTTCCATATCATTATACATATCCTTAGACATGTCCTTAAGGTTCTCACTAAGGATTTCTCATTATAGAATTCGAAGGTTAACTAAACATTGCTTTGATATCAATTATAGTGACCCTCTATTTTCATATATTATCATTTCAAAAAATTAGAGGAATACATAAACCATTATACAAGAGGACACCCAAAGAACATTTTAGAATAGTGCCTTTGGAATCATGGAAACATAAACACTGGTACATAAGTGAACTACATTATCACCCACTAGGTTCTTCAACACTAACACCCTTATTAGACACATCATACATTATACATAACTTTATAACCTATTAAATGAACCTTAAAAATAGGTGAGCTCAGTTTGATAGTGTGGGTAATAAACGGAGACCTGTAAGCATAAACATGAGCATAAGGGTATGCAGACATGATAATAACATTATAAAATCATACCATGCTTATCATAAGATTTTATAAATTAATCATGTAATAAAGCATATAATTTCCCAAGACAACAATATTAAGTAAATAAATTACATATTCCATGATATAATAACATATTAATAGGAAAAGAAACTTTGGAGCAAACATAAGCATGTAAATATTATTTCCAAAATTGTTAAGGCATCTCTAACAAGGATATATTATAGTATGAGTCTACTACCCATACCATCCCGGTAGTCATGATTCCCTCACATGGACATCTTAATAGTATTATTTCACTCATTTTACCATTTTCGTAGACAGTTTTCACTCACAAGGACATTTAGTAGTCAAGTTTCACTCCTAAGATTATCATAGACTATATCACGAGATATAAATCATTACCCATTGCATTTGTGGTAGATATTTGTCCCACCAATTTCATAATGTAATCATACATACATGTTATATAAAATAAAAAATGATCATATCATAACCTAGGAATCTAAATGGGTATCATAATCATGGAACCATAACAGAACTTTTGAAAAAAATATAGAGCTTTCGTTATATTTTAATGATCATACCTTATAAAAAATAGGGTCTGAAAAGAACATAACATGTGAATGAGAAATTTGTTTCATAAACATTATTCCATAAACAAATAATCCATTTAGATAATGAATGTTAATTGTAATATTGATTCATTTCCACAGAAATGAATGGGAAACACCAACAGATATCATCACAGATGGGAAATTTTTTTAAAATATTATTTTAAATTTTTTTTTGAGAAAAAAATATATTATACATTGATAAAATATTTGTAGAAAAAAATATAGTTTGATTATTTTTTCTTGGAAAAATAAATTGAAATTTCTTAATGCAATCCTTGAAAAATAAAAAAATAAAAATTATTTATCTTCGAAAAAAATGTTGAGGATGTTTTTGAAATTATATTTGTTGAAATAAAACATTTTTTTGAGAGAAGAGATATATTTCATATTTATATTTAAAACATTTTATTAATAATACTAAGTAAAAATGAGTGAAAAAATGGTACTAATACATGGATATATATTGATTAAATAGATTAGAATAAAACTCATTATTGTTCCTAAGATATGGATCATAATATTTAATCAATGGGAGCGTAATTGTAAAAAAATTTGATAAAAAATGATATTATTTAAATATACTATTGTGAGATGGTAAATTAGCCTCACATTCTCCGTGAATGATAATAAATTACCTGATGCTTAAAATATAATGAGAATAAGGATATTCATGAAATAAAATGAAAAATTAAAGCATATACACCTAAAAAATGAATGATGGTGAATAAAAATATATGTTTCTTAATAAAGGATAATTGAGAAAAAAATGTATTGTAGATTTTATATCCTAGGAAACATAATACTCATAAATGAAAGATCACAGAATGGATATGTAAACATTCATAAATTTATAGATAAGAATCATAGAATATATTCACGATAAATATCTACAAAACTCAAAATAAAAGTGTGGTGAACATGGAATATATCTCACATATATATAATGTGTGATGAAATTTTCATACCTTGTCTCTTGACCCTATTTGTAATCATAAATCCATCCTGTATAATGAATATATTTTTATTATAAATCTTTCACATAACCATATTCTTATACATATGATCATATATAAATTTATTAGGAATTTATATTACCTTGTTTTTAACAATTCCATGGTATGTTTTTTCTTCAGGTAATATCTATTTTGTTCACACAAGTGCCTTAATTAGTAATATTGTTTGTTATTATACATATATCATGATTTATATAATTTAAAACATGATATAAATATCAATTATTTTCAGTATATTTTTTTATAATAATCCATATAATATGGATGTAAAAAATGAAATACATCATTCTCGGAGACGGTAGGGCATATGTATGCATGAATGCCTTATCTGTTTTATTATCACCTTAAAAGAAAGAATGAAATTTAAATAAATAAATATATAATATAATGAAATTATTATTATTTTTTATATATAATATAAGTTCACTAAACACATCCATAAAAAAATCCATGTATCATGTGAATAAATCACATCTCTTTGTGTGGCAGTAGTCCACATTAACTCAAATGACATTATCTTATTTACGAAAAAATGTAAATTGTAATGGAATGTGTTATAATTTAATTAAATAAGAATATATACTCAACTAATTTAATATGAATCATTTATATGTATCATTTCAATCAAAATTAACTCTATGTTAGGGGAAAATGTTAAAATGATCAATCATCATTTCATAAGGTGGTACTTCACCTTACACGTAAACAATATGTTCGTTACCCATTATATAGAAGTGTACATAAGTGTTGGAAGAAACCGTACAATATTATAATATCATATTATTTATGATACATTTCTTATTTTATATGAATGTAATAAGGAGATTTAAGGGGGTGGATAATGAAAATAAATGAAAGGATCTTGAGGAAGGATGTCAACTCTTCTATGGGTAAGTTTTTTTGTTATCACCAAGGAGATTAAATGGATTTATTAATGAAAAAGGTGTGTGATATATTTTTAGGGTAGTTATTTTGATGAGATATTTTGGTAGATATTGTTTGACACAATTTGGATTGAGTGGTGTGAGGAGCTGGGAGTAGAGGAGGCCCCTTTTTTATAATGGAAGAGGAATGGGACTATTTTAAATAATGGGAAAATGAATTCCACCATATTTTTACAAATTTCATGTGGATCCAATAAGAAAAAAATTCAGAAAAAAGGTATCATAGGGTTGATATAATTACTAAATGTCTCTTGGACAATCTTCTAAGTTGATTTGGGTCTGAAATGTAAGGTTCCTTAATTTTTTATCTTAATTTCTATCCTAATCATTATAATTTTTTAATCACAATCAATAATATTTTTGTTAAAAAATAAGTATATCATAATAGAAATTATAAAATCTTCTAATTCCAAATATAGAATCCATTTTACTAATTCCAATCATAGATGTGGGATAAATTAAAACAAATTTAGTCCTATAGATGTGATGACAATGTGAGTTTTTAAAGATAAACCATCAAAAAGTATTCTAATTTGTTATACCCAATATCAATGATTAATTGATTAAAATGATGAACATTTAGTAATCTGAGAAAAATTATCTAATTACATTTTGAAATATATTTAAAATATAATTTATCCTTATTAATAAATTAGATGAAAATAATATTTCAAATTAAAATTGTGGATTATTCGTTATTCATCCAAAAATGATGTTTCTTAGAAAAATCACAAAAAATATACATAAAGTAATTTTAAAAATATAAATTTAAAAAATATTTTATTTTATCAAATTAAAATTCTAACTGTTTCTAAAATTTATTTTATTATTTTTTATATAATGACATGATAAGTAGTTCATTTGTGAAAATAGTATTTTTAAACATATAATGAATCTAAAAAAATTGTATCATTCATGATCAATAGGCATTATTAATATAAAACCATTAAAAAAATTATTTTATTATTATATATTACAATTCATATTACTATGTTTAATGACTAGGTTATAATTATCTCATTAAAATAATTATCACAAAAAAGTATGTTTCATATAAACATAGTGTTGCATGTAAGATAAGCCATGTCAGTGCTATATGTAACATATGCCATGTCAGTGTTTCATGTAACATATGAAAAGTTATAACTATGTGGATTTAATGTTTTACTCAGTCCAATTAAATATATGAAGGAAAATATAATTTATTCAGGAAAAAATGGTTCACAAAAAATTATCGGGTTATATATCAATGGTATCTGATTAATCTATTTGAACATATAAACCAGAACATGGGCCACTACATAACGTGCACTTAATGATAATAATTAATTTTTGATTAATTTTGTGACTATAATAGTGCTTCATCAATTATTACTTTTTTAGTGGATTGGGGGGGGGGGTCATTGGACACAACCTAAGCATGAAACATGTGATAAATACTGAACTATGGAATTGTAAAATTGATGATATGGGTAGTGGGTAATGGAAATAATGTAATGATGAATAAGTAAAAATAAATTTTGATGTAACAAAAATTTTGTGATTTAATTGATACGTTATGTTTCCAAAAGCATGGGAATGACGTGAAACTTATTGTTGTTTTAATGTCTAAAAATTTATATATTTATATATAGTGGTGGTATGGCATGGAGAAAATCCTTTTTTATTTGTGAAAATATATTTATATATTTATAGGTGGTTTCATCATTCCATAAAATATATATTTGGATTTGGGATTCACATATGTTTTTATATATTCATAAGTGGTTATGGTATTCCTATGATAATGTCCTTGGATGTGATTTATTTATATATAATATATATTTAAACATAGTTGTGGAATTCCTTGGATTATGTCCTTTGTTACAAGTTTTGTATATATCTATACATTTTGATATATGTTTGTGGGACGAATTTAAATTTTTCATTGAGTATTTGTGTTCATATTTATTATATTCATGTTTATAGACTCCTGATATATCTATGTTATCTTTAAATAGTGAAAACTAACCCTGAAAAAAGTTATTATTGCATACCCCGAGATTCACCTCAGAACTCATGGGATAGTGTAAATTTTTATTTTTTGTTATTCTAGAATTTATTTATCTTGTGTATCAACATACACATTTACTCAAACTACATATGATTTATACATAATTAGCGGTGACAGACTAAGGTTTTACCAAACCCTTCTCTGGTTATTGTTGGTACCTATATAGATATCATGGTTTTAGGTCTGTATAAGGGAATGGGCCGTGTGATAGATACATGATATGGTATGACAGGAGTGAAGCATGAATGGTGGGACCTAGTGTGCCTTCAAAATCAGTTTGGGTGTACACATATCTCTGATATTATTTTGGGTTTTTTATGAATACAATATTACAATATATTGTTTTATAATAGTTATATTTTCTTTATTAAATAATATTAGGGATGATTATTTTTTGTTGGTTATATTTTTATGATTTTTTTTGTTATTCCAACTTTCAATAGAATTTATATTCTCCACAGAATATCCTCTTAGAACAAAATTGCTAGTATATTACCTCTTGTATAATTGGAGTTGTTTTGATTATTATTTAGTGAATTGATTCAAGTACATATAATGAAAAAAGGCCATGTTCATTAAAAATATTCTAGTATTAAAGACTCACGTATCCCATCTCATAAAAAATTATTTCCTATTAAAATTACTCAATGCGTAATGGTAGGTTATTTTTCCATCAATCATAAGAGGAAGTTCCTTGATTTATTGAGTATACTACCCAATAATAAATCTCATAAATAGTATTTTCTCAATATTTTAACCCAAGTCAAACCAATTCTTAAAAGGGAATATACTCATGATCCTAACATTGGTATGTATGCTCGAAACAATAATTATAACTATTTACAAGTCAATGTGAATTAATAAGGGCCATACTGGCACCTAGATATGTGGATGTATTCTAAATTATGTAATGAATGGGTTTTCACACTTAATATCACCACAAGGTTTTTATCTATTATTCATAAGTATTTTCTATTTTATTCTTTTACATTGTTTTTAATTTTATATGTATCATACATAAGTAAAAA
This sequence comes from Viscum album, assembly GCA_963277665.1. Lineage (NCBI taxonomy): Eukaryota > Viridiplantae > Streptophyta > Magnoliopsida > Santalales > Viscaceae > Viscum > Viscum album. The sequence continues at coordinate 1,927,097,470 of OY728152.1, read as the reverse complement.
CAAGGTTTGATACATTAATTTAATCATAATATATTTATTTTATTTAATACTAGAATTTATGTTATTTACTTACTTCATGTGATCATTTCTAACCATCCTCTGAACAATAGTCTCATTAAAAATATTTCTACAAAAAAAATAAAAATTTTGTATAACTTTGAACATAAAATACTACTTTATTTTTCATGTGTTTTATAAAAAAACTAATAACCCTTTGGGAATATATCATTGATCTAGAAATTGATCAAGATATACCATTACATAAATTAAATGTGTATCTCTTTATTTTGATTCGCCTCATCTAAGTCTATAATTGTCTCATCTCATATATACCTCCTTCCTTTTTAAAATCATTACACTCATATAAGTGATGGGAAGTAGAGTTTTCAGTTATATAAAATAAATAATTTACATTTATCCTCGTATACAATTAGATGTAAGGGATGGTACACACATCATAATATAAACTTTAAATATAATATTATCCCAACAACCCATGAAATAAATAATTATGTTAAATATAAACCCCATTACATACATATATTGGTCAATATCATGATTATCCATGCATAAGAAAATATACATTCAAAAAATTACTAGCATTCATTTTAGTTCTTTTTATAATTATATATTTCTAATTTAGAACATTAGTTGTCTTACTAATCAACTAATTATAATATATTAACAATCCTTCCAAATAGTCATTGATATTATCATCGACTAAAATTGAAAATAAATTAAATATTATAATTTTAAAATTAATTAAATAGATAGTTGGTACACATATACTTTTACATCTACCCAATTAGAGTTTTACTATTATAAAACATATATGATCACATGACATGACATTTGAAAAATTGGAGGAAAAGTCCCGATAATTTATAGTGTACTTAGATGGAACATGTTCTTATATATCATATCCTCATATAATTTTTTTACTATTTTTCAATCAACATAGTCCTAAAACCAATAATTAGTACACTACATCCCTTGAATAGATGTTATATGTACTATGATTAATGCTTATGAAGTTAATGGATGGTATGATAACCATACACAACGAGTACCTATTGAATAATTTGAAAATAATCATTATATAATTTAATAAGAACATGACCAATCAAAATCATTCGTTATGTAATCAATATGAAAACCCCTATCACATTTTATGAACATCCAAGTAAGCGTCATGTAGGTTGGATTGATTTAAATAACATATTCATGTGTTAACTCTTTATACATGCCTAGTGACTATTTCTGTTTTCTATATTGGTGGATACATGCTTTAAGACATTTATAGCCTACTAAAATCCATATATTCCACATTGTATTTTGTCACCCAGTAGAAAGCCAATAAATATTTTATATTAATTTTATTTCTCATTGATATACCATATAGATTCGATATTTCCCAGAGGATAAACTATGTGGGGGTTAATAGTATACATGTCAGGTACACATTTTGTACACCATATCAAACCACATTCCAATTAGTTGTTAATACATGATGTAATATTATTCTGAGAAATAATCCCCCACATGACTTGTCGTGATTTTTAAATATTATACTTTTATATCTTCCTACGATATCGTGATGTGAACTATTCCATTTAATATCAAGTAGTAGTGTGTTTCAGCCAAAAGTATTGGATCCTTTATATTTGATCTTTGAGTGTCCTTATAATATTCATCTCCTACTCTTAGACATATAAATCCCAAAAATCATAATATCTTTACTTTTCAATTAATAATGAAACTGGAATTGAGAAAATATTAACAAAATTACCAATTTGTTAAAATTAATAAATATTTATAAGTTTATATTTGAAAGGATTGATTCCACTATAAGGTTCCAATGAGCATATAAAGATGTTTGGAATATTACAAATACAATTTCCACAAAATATCATTAGATTATATCCAAATAACCTCAAGAATTTTGACACAAAAATATTCAAAGAGAGGATCATTTATCATATAATTTATAAAACTTTAATGAAATAGAATTACATATCTTGATTGTTTTTTAATCATCGATGATAAAAATGGTTGAATTTTTTATCCTATCATCATTATACAGTATTATATGAAGAGTAGTCAATTTATCAATGTCCACACACGATCCACAATCATAGAAATTCTGTGGAAGAAACTTAGGATTAAGTAAAGATGGAAAAATCATCTTGCATTATTCATTATTGATCACAATGGGAATTCCATAATGCATAGATAATTCTATTTGGTTCTCTCAGTCTTCTAAGGAAAGTGGAAGATGATCATCTCTCATTCTTAGTAGGGTTATTAAAAAAATTTATTATATATTTATCAAAATATCTTCAGAGAAATAATTTCAACAATAATTCAAATACACTGTTAAATTATTTTGGTAATGTCATGTACTTATCATTAGATATTTTTTTCCGATATCCCTTAACTAATATAATTTATATATATAACCCACAAAATAAAATAATAAAATTATTATTACCATTTCCCTTGAATTCCCTAGATTGTTTATAATTAATATCATTTCTTAATGAAAAAATCTGTTTTTATTTTAATGATAGTAAATAAAATATATCATTTGAATTGAGTCTTGAAACCTTGTCCAATAATCCCAGTTGGAATTTATCAATAATTTACTAATACAAATTTATTTGAAATAAATATGGTTATATTATTCATTTAATAAATAAAAATATAAAATTAACTAATTTGAACATAAATATTCAGTAATTATTTAGCTCACATATAGCTCAAACTGAACTAACTAGTGATTTAATTTATGTAATTAAAGTAACCTAGATAATTAATCTTACTATAACAAGAGAAAATTATTATTTTTAATATAAAATTAAAATAGATCAAAAGTGGGAATCTATACACACTTATTTTGAAACCCTTTATTCCTTTTAATCAATAACCTGAGGTAGTCTTTTCTAACGGTCCAGATTAGTATATAGAAATAGTGAAAGTCACCCATTGATAAAGATGTTAATTTCTTAATGAAAATAACCCCATAGAAAATATTACTATATAATATAGTAAATTTCTCTCAATATCTATTCATAAAAATACATATTGTATCATGATTATATATGGTTGGATATCTTCCATTGAATCTATGAAATAAATTCATCGATGAACCTCTATTTATATGTACTTAATAAGAGTTTTATATTTAAACCAAAAATTATATGATACCATCTTACAATTCAGGGATAGAAAATCATTTCATGGATTATTCAATCAATTCCATATTACTTATGATATATATAACACATCCAATTACAATTTTGAGTAAATTTCATTATGTTTTTTGAAAATACCTCTATGTATATAATTCATTATATAAAATTATAATAATATAAAGAATAAATTAAAATAAAAATTTTTGAAGATATGAATATTAAATAAAATGTATAAGTTGGGAAATTTCTGTTAGCGGTTATTTCTTCATATGATCTTATTATATAGATTACCTATTTTTTTAATTAACGGGAAGAAGCTTCAATATTTTTTATGCTCTAACACCAGATAGTATAACATCATTTTCCCATCATATAGGTTTCATTCCATAATAGAAAATATTAAATTTAAGAATATTATTGAAGCTATTAAAGGTTCTCATTACAATAGGTAACTATTATAACCATTCAATGTAATAAATAAACTAAATATTTTATGAAATTAATGTTATAAAGAATAAAAACAATAAATTAATAAGACATGTATTATTATTCAGGACATTGAATATATTGATAATCAAATTTAAAAATTATTTTATTTTTAGGGATGGAACTCAAAAAACTAACTATTACGGTTACCCATACATGATAATTACGGTCTTGACAAGTGTTCTCTTTATATGTAATATCATATTTATTATTTAATAGGTTTTATTCATCTCACAATTTCAATATGAATTTTACACATAGATTGTATTACTATTCCATCCCATTGAATCTTTAAATTAGTTGATATCTCAATCTTTATGCATTCTTCTGGTGATATATATTTGGAATCCATTTACAACATCAAAATTAATATTTTCTAAACAAATTAATGTATTTAACCTTGATGAACAATTTATTTGTGTCACATCACAAATATAAAAAAAATTGTATATAAACACATCCAAATGCATCTCATGTATATTGTCTATGAATCATTCCAATGAAATGTATTACCTTTAAAAGAAACCAAAATCAAAATAATATTAAGCATGGTGTAATATAAATGACCCTTGATTTTCATATATAGAGACCATGACCCCAATAATGTGAGAAATCTAACCCAATATTATCACTATCGACAGATCATTACTCAATATAGACATAAATTTCAATATAACTATGACACTTAATTTTATAAAATCATAAATCAACATCATATTTAATTTCAATACCATAATAACAAATCATTATTTCATTGACGAAAACTAAATCTGATATATCATATGTAGCATGTAACTCTTATTTGACTTCCTTGGAATTTATGAAATGAATTTTGAACTATATAAATTTAATAAAGAAACCTTTAAAAATTCAAAATATTTATATAAATTTATATGTATTTCATCAACAATTTCACAATTCACATAGATATATATATATATCCTATGGAATGTTTTTTAGAAAATTCATTATTTTATAAATACCTTAACCCAAAAACAACCAAAGCCATTTTAGAGAGAGAAAATCATGGTTGTCCATTCTTGAACCACAATATAGAATCCATGCCCAATGTATATTTATTCTACTATGAAACCCTAAAAATATAAGATGATATTCATCATAATGTTTTTTTCAGGAAAAAATAACATCTCTATAAAACGAAGAAATTTAATTACTAAACCATTCTTTGGTAATATAAAAAATCATTATCTAATATATTAAAATAAAACCACGTTTGTTTTATAAAAATATATTCATTTCCCAGAACTTTTATATATATAACATAACATTTTTTGTTTTTTTACCAAAATAATATTAATATTAACCTATAAATAATTTTATAACCATTGTTATGGTTCAAGAAAAATGTTTTCTTTTTATTTTAATCACATTGATTATATATTGGTAAAGGATATGATACATATGAAGGGTTTTGTGGGATATAACTATTCATAGATGTTTTAAATGAAATAAAAATGCCTATACAAGATCAACATGGATAAAATAAAATATATAATTAAATAAAAATAACAATTTCACCTTAACATATAATCTTTCTCTTCTACTATAGTGAGTTTGACAAAGATCCCATAGCAACACCAACTACTATATTACCTAAAACTTTATCCACTAGCCTCTCATTTCATCAAACACATTTGTGTGGCCCCTTAAAATATAATGGTTTGGTAGTACCTCATCTTTGAATACAATTAAATATAATATATTAATGAGATATTCTTCATAATGATTTTTCTACATTTTTATTTTGTGAGGTTCAGTGAAACACCCTGAACCCTCTAGGTAGGATCCAGTGCATTAATTTTTCTATTTTCATGGTTAGAAGGAATGAAATTCCCGATGGAACAATCAGTTTAGAAGTCATGAAGGAACTTTATCAATATATGTAACACAAATTACATTGAAAAGGGTTACAAGATACAATACATAAAAAAACTAAAAACTGCAACCACACGTACTCAATAAATAAACTTCTCTTCATCACCTGTTGAATGTAAAAAATGAAAGGGGTGTTCTCAAATTCCCAGTAAGGATTAAAAATAGTAGAAGTATGAGTACAATAATATGTTAATCACAATCAATCTACCATATTCAATATGTCATAGGGTATAAATGAATAACTAATGCCATTAATAAAATGAGAGAAAAATTGGATCCATATATTTTGTCGTAGTGAAAACCTCGTGGATAATAACCATTGATAATGAATAAAGAGAATGATTAATAATTTTAAATCATGTATCTGGAACATGAAACCATAATACCATAAAAAAAAATTATTTCTATGTGTAGAAACCTGTATGATTTTTGGAAACAATCTCAAAGGGTTTGTCACCAATTGATTTGTCTCATGAGACCTACTAATTCATCGAAGGGCTATAACGGTCCCCACAAACCATTACATGTCAAAATAATTATTTATACATTGATTTAATACAAGAGAATTTATGACTTTTCAATATCCTTATAGAGATAGTATACAGATTCATCAATATTTCCATTACTAAAATAACTTTTCAAATAAACCCCATATGTAAAATGGTATACAGTTTTGGCAGAAAAAAATCCATGACATGAGATCATGTATATTTATTAAAAATATAATTTCAAATGAAAAGTGAACTCAAATGGGAATTAGGTAGATGACATAAATATAATTAGGTGCACAATAAAAAGATAGTCACAACGAAAAGGTAGTTGAGACAAAGTCTAATACCACAATGTAATCAGTCAAACAATATGACCAGAACATAATGAAAATCAAATGAATAATTGAATAACATGAATATAAATAGAATCATTTTATTAAATACCCAATTTCATTGCACATATACCGCATAAAATAAATAAGTGGTGAATAATGAAAATATCACAGAAATGAAATTGAGATGAGAAACCCCTTATAAACATTTCGTCATGGTAACAAGTATTATTCTGAGTTATTATGGAGAGGTAAAGGGGTATTCCATTATTTATATGTCACAATGGATGTATGGGGGAGGTTAAAAAACATTCCACATCATTAGTAATTAAAAATAAAATGGCATAACCTAGGAGAGATTCTTGAACAAAATTTTGAGAGAAGATCCCTTACAAAGATTGAGTCATTAGTGTGACGATAAATCAATGAAGTATATATGTGTGAAAAATATAAATCCAAAAAATCTATGTGTATATATAGTATAAAACAATCATAGGTCATTCACACATATTCTTGGAATATTTTAACCAATGAAATAGATGTTTAGATCAAAGAATGAAAATTGAGTTAAGAAATCGCTTACCTTATGCTTGATGGTGTTCTTGAGTTTTTATTAAAGACCTGAATAAAAAAATATTGCTCATTAATTAAAAATTACAGAACCTCTAATATATGTAAATGATTTATTATAGCCCTTTTTAGTTCATTTAAGGCCTTTTAGATTAGTTATAATGTTCAATTTTATTGTTCAGACACGTTTGTTTACTTGGTTTTAAATGATCTGTTCAATTATATTCATGTTTAGATAAATATATAGGATGGATGTAGTTGTCCAGAAATGAAGTTATATTCTATTAGTGAACATCCATAAGATTAAATTGTATTAAATTTAATTTGGTTACTTAGACTGAAGTCAAATTATTAAATATATATAACCTTAGTGACGACCGTTTTGGATAAAAGGTGGGTTTGATTACAATGAACATGTTTTGATTGATTACATAATTACATTTTTTCAAAAAGATTAATGAACTAAAAATAGGATATAATATATATATATATATAATAATCTGGTTCAACCATAGAGAAAATGGTTTCATGACCAGAATAAAAGATTATAATAGAAATTGATAAAATGTTGTCCTTGAATGGGATAAATTAGCTTATCTCAAACGGTGCTTTCATTTCATTAAAATAAATGGTGGGGAAAGGAGAGAAGGTAATGAAATATACCATTATCATGAAAAAATTCCTATAAATTTATCTTATAGTATTATTCATTCCATTATGGAGAAGAATGAAAAAAAAGAAAAGTACATAAAAGAATTAAAGGAATTGGGAAGAGGAATTTACCGCTTGAGACTTACTCCTTTGAGAACCTCTTATGGGGATAAGTATTGGTATTTTGAGGAGGATAGATGCTTTTGGAAGTGGGGGAGGATATTTGGGAGAGATTTGGGAAGAACTTTGAGGATCTTCAAGTCTTATAGGAGTGAAGAGAAGAGGGAGTGTGTAGGGTTTTTATAGAGAAAGAGAGGGGTAAATTTGGAATATTTAATTTATTATTTTATTATTTCCCACAAGACAACCAGTAGTGTTGTTTCATGTGACCCCTAATAGTAATAAGTGCATGTGATTTCGAACAAAGTGACATTCCTTCACTTATGAAGTCATAAATAGTTTATCTAACTGATAAATTTTTTATATGGTATTTCATCGTATTTCACCATTCATAAAAAATTATAGAATTTATGAAAAATCCCAAAAAATTACAATAACATTTTTCGACAGTAGAATTCAAAAATGAAGTAAATTTTTTAAAATAAATTTTATAAATATTATTAATTTAATTTATATATAAAGTCATTGTTAATTTGAAAAATAACAATCTTAAAGGTGCAATTAGTTTTACTTCTCATTGAAAAACTATTTAAGATCTCATTATCTTATTTCCTTATGAAAATAAAATATTGTTATTATTTACTATTCATAAGGGTCTTATTACTTTTCATATTAATATGTATAAGGGTGTGATACTATTCAAAAAAATTCATGTTTGTTCTATCAGACTCAAAATGACATACTGATCACAACTCTAGATGACCATTTTTCGAAATTCAAAACATAGAAGTGGAAAATTTTTGTTTAATGGATAGCTTATAAGTTTCTCCGATAATGTTTTGATTCAAAAAAGTCATAGTGATTCACGTAATATAGGCTATAAATAGAATGCATTTGATAGAACCATACTATAAAATTTTTCGGGTGTTACATCATTCCCTCCTTCGAAAAATTGAATCCTCGCAATTCATTTCATAACCACAAAAGAAATTTCGCTAATGTTCTTACAGCATCTCCCATCATAGAGGATCCATAGGTGTGTTCGGTGGAAAAAACAAATTGATGCTCAAATACTGTAGTTATCTGACCCAGACACACATCAGACAGAAGGGGTTGAACTCTTGCATTCAACTCTCGGGATTCGAGAGGGATTCTCGAATGGTGGAAAGTTTGGAAATGTTTGAATTGACCGACACACAATGAACTCACCGAACTATGTGTTGAATGATAACATCTAAGTCATAGATGTTGTTATAGAGGCTAAAAATGAGGAGTTGGTACATGTAGGCCGCACAAAGGATTCCCTCCAAAGTAGACTCTTGAAAACATAACCTGGCCATGTAGGTCCAGCCTACGGTGAATCATAGGAAAATCCCTTTGTGGAATTTTACTTTTTTTCTATTCTTGGCCAACTGTGTCATGGATATGCAGTAGTAAATGGAATCATTCCCTTGAAAGGTGAATAGAATGTACAAACTGTTTGTCACTTCATATAGTTGTTTACACATTTTTTGCATGTTTTCGAGTGGTAGGTACTCCTCTTCACAGGTTTTGATCGTAATAATCTCTAGTACCTCCACAGAAATAGATAACATATGGCGTTTTCCTTCCATATGAAAATTTATTATAAAATTTCACTTAGTGATACTCATTAAAAAGTAATACCTATGAAAGGATAACAAAAAGAGAGGCAAAAAGTTTTATTCTTATATAACCACTGGTTCAAAAAGAAAAACAGGGCTAATGGTTTCCCCAGTCCCCCAATACACAAATCCCCAAAACTAGTTCAAATATTTCAATCTCCCAGAACCATATGCAACACTAGACATACATAACTCCAGAAGTCCATTTACTAGGAACAACACTGATGCTATGGTGCTGACGACCTTAGGTGGATTCCTAAGGTATTATTCAGCTGCTCGATTTCATTTTCCCAGACACACTAGAGACAACTAGGGTCAAATCTGTGGCTAAAGTACATAGGATTCTATAGAGAGGCATGAGATGTGTGGAGTTTGGAAATTTTAATGTGGACTAAATCCCTGTAATTCACATGCACCACATCATTCTTGAAGATATTGATGTCGTAATGTTTTCCATGTATACTAAAACTCAGGTTCTAGAATAGGTTGGTTGCTCGATGGTCACCATCCAAAGCAACTTCTAGAAATTTACCCACAGCTCGGTAGTTATCAGCCAAAGTGAAACATAGAAATATTGCTTCATGATACTTCCATATTTTACTATATGCAACAAATTATGAATATGCAATATGGTAATAGACCGGATTGATTCCTTGGTAAATATGGATATTGTTTGGACGATTCGATAACCGATTGAGTAGTTTCCAAGTTTGACGTAAGTTAGCATAGAGTTGGTCCTCTTCGGAGCATGTTGTGACAATTATAGTCTCTAACAACTCTTTAGGTACTGATAAAATATTGGTTCGTTGACTCATATCTTCTATATGGAATATTTTAGAAAATAAACTTTTAGTATAGAAAATTCATTTTAAACCAAGTTATTTATTTATATCAAAACATATCAAAACATAGAATACAACATTATTCAATTAGAGATGAATTATAAAACTCACGAAATTACACAATCTCTTTCTCCCTTTAACAGAACACAAGTATGGAATTCCTGATGTCCTATAAGACGTATCCTCATATATTCCACCGATGTTGTGGATTTCCCTAGTAATCAGAGAAACAGATCCCCAAAGAGATTCCAAATTCCACTATCTCCTTGGTCGAGTTGAAACGTGTGAAACTAGGGTCAACCATGTGTGGACATCCAGAATTCAGTTTGAGAGAAGAATATCAGGTATCATGTTGAGTGACATCATTATGAACATGATGCCAATAATGAAAATGGGTAGTCTTTTTCTTAAGGGATTAAAAGTATAAAACTCGACCCTGGATTCCGTAGGTCAATATCTGACATAGATATGCTACCCAGAGGTCACCCCCTTATGCAGCTTCCTCAATGTCCTCAAGAGAAAATAAATTATAGTCTATGGTAAAACATTTAAAGATACCCTTGAAGTATTTCCCTTTTAGTACATAGAACGGGAATTGTGCACTCATCATGAGGTAATAGAAAAAACCTGCTCCATGGTGATGTTGGAGTACCCGAGGAGAGTTGGAAACTCGGTAGAGGGTTTTTCATGATAAAAAAATATTGTAAAAAGTCTCGTAGTTTTCTACAAATGATTTTCCCACTATGGTATCTAATACATATGTTGGAAGATATAAATCACAAGTACCTTCGTGTTCCATTTGAAAATTAAGAAAACGTCACTCATAGTATTGTTTAAGTATGTTCTTCATTGTTCAGCTCTGGTTTCTAGAGTTATCCAAACCAAGACCTCTGAGAAAAATTTACATTAAACTCCCTCATAATGGCTTGTAAGGTAAATTTGAATTATCTTAAGCATATCCCACGAGAGTTTCCAAACCAAGAGTGCAACGAGACCCATTATCGTGTACAAATTCCCATTCTAGTCTAGATCAAAGCGGTGTTTTCGAGTTTTACCACTAGATACATCTCTTCCAGAGCCACCTCTACCAACTCCTATCCAGACAGGGATTCATTGCTTAAAAGATCCACATAATATATTCCTTACCAAAATACTAGTAAGTTCTTGTATGTTTATCCTCAAAGGGATATATTAGGTATCCTTCTTTAATATACATTTTATAAATATAGTTCCCAAGTTTCCTACTAAACTTCTTCTGATACCAAATGTAATACCCCGACCCCTCTAGGGTGGATCTGGTGCATTGCATGTGATATTGGCATGGTTAGAAGGAATGAAATTCCTAATGGAGTGATCTCTTTAGTAGTCTTGATGAAACTAGATACATAGATGTAACACAAATTACATTGAAAAAGGTTACAAGATACAATACATAAAAAAAATTAAAAACTACAACCACATGAACTAAATAAATGACCTCGTCTTCATCACCTTTTGACGGTAAACAATGAAAGGGGTGAGCTCAAATGCTCAATAAGGGTTATAAATAGAAGAATCATGAGTACATAAATTAGTTAATAACAATCAATCTGATATAATCAATATGCAATAGTGAATAAATGAATAACTAATTCCATTAATAAACTGAGAATAAAATTGCATCCATAGAATTTGTCATAGTGAGAATATAATGGATAATTGTAAAGACCTGTAAATTTCAAGGGAAATTTTTTTTTTCTTAATTTTCTTTGGAATTTTACGAGTATGCAATTTCTGACGGCACCTGATTCCGAAGCCCGGTGTGCCCGGAATCATTTTCTGAAGATTAGCTCGGGTACGTTCAGTGAACGAACAAACAGGTTTTTATAAGATTTGAACCGGTGCTTGGAATCGAAATCCAAGGGCACTGATGGAATCACAGTGCTGGTAAGTGCTTAGGAACACCTTTTCTGGAGTTTTGTTTGCTCAGGTGAGGTTATTAAAAAATGGGATAACTAAAAAATGAAAAAAAAACGTGGAACAATTTTTATTTTATATTCTAAGTAGTTTTAACATATGCATTGTGGTTGGAGTGGGACCCACTACATCCTAACTCCCCTAGGTAGTATATTAGTGAAGTGGGACCCACACGAGGCCCACCCCTTCAAATCCCCTAACCCTCACATGAGTATTTAATTGTGTAACTCACCCATCCCCCAATTTTATAGGAAGTCACCCTTCAATGATTAATTTGAATTTTAAATGATGTTCAATTAATTTTATTAATTGAATGAGATCTTTTTGAATTTCAAATTGATGTCTTTCATGAGTGTTAATAAAATAAGACAGTGTCTTTTTTTATTGGGGGTTTGAATTGTTTTGCGGAAACAAGTAGAGGTCTCTTGCGCTCTTGAGGAACATCTTCTTCCTCGTCGAAGAATGCGAAGAACACCGAGTCTATGGCGAAGAACTCCATCACCACAAGGGAATCATCGTTCCATCTCCTCGCCTCTCCGTAGCTGGTGAGAGACACCATATACGGAGAATGATGACACACCGCATCCTTCATCGGGCGTGCACCGGCGGCATATACGGAGCCCCGTTCCGCGAAGCAGTGTTCCACGATTTCGTCTTCCGCGAAGCCTTTTCTCCGCGCGACCATCATTCGACAACTCCTTGAGGTAGGGGGTTTTCGTATAAAGTGTATATGTGAACTATCCCCTCATGCATGCGTATTTTAATTTTAGGTTGTTTGAATAATTTACCTTGAATAAATTATACCCTCGTCTAAAGCATGTTATTTAATGATTTCCATTTGGAAAACACCTAATGCAGAGTGTGCGGGCCAAACAAACACGTCCCAACAACCCTACGCAGTTTTTTTTATTGGTGTGAGGATCGACAAACGATGACGAAGAGGGCCACAAAGTCATTTTGAACCCTTCATTGTAATCTACGTGTCCCGAGAGAGCTGCAGCCGCAGACGGCGGGAAAAACAGACCACCAGAGTGCGTCTGGTGGTCTGCGTAAGGCACTGCCGACGCGCCGCCAGTAGGAGCCGACACGGCTGAAGCCGCGGCGGCGGCAGAATGGCCGGATCCCGCAGCCGCGTGGGATCCAGGGGAGAGGCGGCTCCCAGTGCCCCGTCCGCTGGAAAAGGGCGGAAACGGTCCCCCCCCCCTACTCGACCGCTGGCCGAGCCAGCGCACCCCCTGGCCAGGCTGGGGTGGGTCGCGTGGACCGGGCCGGTCCGGAACCGGACACGGTTCAGGCCGACCTAGGGGGGTCGGGTTGGGCCCAACCCCCCCATTTCAGACTGTTTTCAGTCATTTTCTCATATCTTGGGCTTCAGACCTCTGATCGACGCACCTTCAGTTGCGATTATATCCTTGGATAGTGACGGTCGATTCTGTATTTTACAGTCAGGGTTTCGGAGATCTTTGGGTATTACAGGGTTGGTTCGAGCACGAAACCAACCGGGCCCCCGGAGCGGAAACACATATGACTTGAGCTCCGGCCGTCCGATTGACGTGTCGTCGACTTTGTTGAATTCCGCTTAATGAGACGGACCTTTTGGCTTACTCTGATTTAGGTTTGGATGCAGTTGGAATGTGGTCGGGTTGGTTTTGACTTAAAACCCAACCGGGCCCTTGGAACAAAAAAGCCAATAACTTTCAAACTGGGCGTCCGATTGACGCGCCGTCTGTCACGTTGAGTTCCTTTTGTCAAGACGGAACTTTGGGATACATCAACTGTAGACTATGTGTCATTTGATGAATCGACCCCATTGGATCATGGAGCAGACCCTCCCGGAATCGAGCATGTTGTGTGCGGGAACCTTAGAGTTGGCTGTGACTGCGACGATGATGACGACTGCACTGAACTCCTCTATGGGTTTGGCAGGGACGATGACTGCACTGAAATTATCTGTGGGTTCGACAGCGATGACGATCGTACTGAAATCCTCAGTTGGTTCGATGGTGAAGACTATCGTACTAGAATTCTTCGTGGGTTCGAAGATCACGACAACCGTACTGGAATCCTCTGTGGGTTGGCGGTGACGACTACATTACTTGTATCCTATGTTGGTCTGACAGTATAGACCTCTGTTGTAGTATCATACCTGGGTCCGCCAAATTAGCTGGTCTACTATCCTATGTGGGTCCCAGCAAGATGAATTAGTAACTAAATCGGATCATCTACTTTTGCTTTACAAATGATGTATACCTGTGTGAGCTGAGTCTTTACATTTAATCTTTATCTTCGATATGTTTTACTTGCTTTCCTATGTGGATTGGGTTGTGTTATCCGGTGTGGGTTGGTTGTGCTATCATGTGTGGACTAGATCGAACATGGGCTCGGATCTTGGACCAAACTGGAATTGGTGACTTAGGTATATGTATGGCCATATACCTTAGTAGTCTTGGTTGTTACTTCGTGATTTTATCTTTCCTTTGTGGATTATACTTTTTGGATTCAGGGAGACCTTCAGGGGTCTCGGGGACCCAACTGGGTATCGTATACTCACCCCTACACAGGCTTCGCCCGCACTACATTGTGTTGGATGCAAACGACAGACATCACTGATCGAGTTTGAGGCTTGTAGAGCTAGACGGTTCCCGGAGGTGGATGTGATGACGAGATGGTACCCGAAGGTGGACTTCACGACGAGACGGTACCCGGAGGTGGACGTGATGACGAGAGGGTACCCAGAGGTGGACTCTATGATGAGACGGTACCCGTAGGTGACAGTCAGATGTAGAGAGCTGAGGTGGCCATCTGTACCTACCCTTTAGGTAGGGACTCCGGAGGACGATCCATGAGCAGCTTGACACATTCCTGTCATTTTGTCTTTTTCTTGTACATTACTATTGGGATTGTATTTCCAGCCCCCTTTGTACTTTCAGCACACTTATTATATTGCTTTACATAGTGTTTTATTCCGCTTGTACTCTGTTTATGTGTGTGTTTATGTTTCCTAAAGGAAATTCCTTCCCAGTTATAGGGATTTACGCCTTTGGTGCTAGTCGCCAGCACCTCGCCTATGGGAGGCGGGCTTGGGGTAGTGACGGCACAGGCCCCGATGACAGGTCATTAAAAATTGATATCAGAGGAGTTTGGTTCTACCACAAAACTCAGGACTATGATATTTCTTCTATGTGAAGAAATAGTGTTAAGGGTATTGAGTAGGGTTATCAGTCCAGGGAGTCATGTTTTGGTGCGGTGGCCGACGTATCCGTACAACAGGACCCTGAATTCTGATTTCTGACTCAGTGCACGAGAACACTTATTGCATGTGTGTTTCAAAATTTTTCTTTGTGATTACTTTGTTTCAGCTCACCAGGTATACTGTTTTGACCGTGGAACACATATTTCTTTTCAGGATGGCCCCATGATGGCATCCAGTTAAGGTTAAGAGAGTTGTACGAGACGATAGCCCACCAAGCGACGAGACCTCGGTGCAGGGTCCTTTTTCAGCGGAGGCATCGACAATACCTCTACCCATCGAGCCACCGATGCCACAAACCCCAGCCGCTGAGAGTGCACATCTCCTTAGTGCACTGCACGAGTTCCATTATTGGAGACTGCCCAGGTTCCATGGGGAGACGGACCCTCAGGCAGCCGGGGATTGGCTGGAGGGTGTTGTTCAAGTTTTCAGGTTAGTGGGGACACCAACTGACCTCATGGTGAACATTGCAGCGAGTCTCCTGCACACAGGAGCAGGAATATGGTGGAGCTTGATGCTCCAGTTGCATGAATAGGCGTCACTCCTTTGGACGGACTTTGAGAGCCTCTTCCACTCGAATTTCATCCCAGCCACCCTCTGTGCGGTGCGCATTCAGGAGCTACTATAGTTGCGGCTGGGTAGCATGACCGTGGCCCAGTACTTGGCGAGGTTTACTGATCTCTCGCGCTACTCCACAGATAGGGTATGGGACCCGTTCTTCTAGGACCGGACCTTCGAGCATGGACTGAGGCATGAGATAAGGGATTCGATGATCTCCCTCAACATTCCAACACAGGAAGGTGTGTTGGATAGATCGCTTCTGGTGGATAGTTTTCTCGCCGAGCAGTCATCAGCAGTGAGACCCACCGCAGGACGGCACGGAGCAGAGTCTTATGCATCAGGAAGTCGACAGATCACACAGAGGTCCAAATGGGCGAGACCTCTAGATGAGAAATCTCAGGATGCAAATTTGGTTGTGCGGGGCACAAGAAGGAGAGACAGATACATGAGGAGCAGGTTGTGCGATGCATGCGGCGGGCATGGTCACACGGCTCGAGACTGCCCGACTCGTCCTGCTGATGAGTAGTAGGCAGTAGAGGGACCTCCCAGGAAGAGGTTCGACCATGTCAGTCCATAGGGAGCAGGCAGACGAGGAAGAAGAGCTGGCCGAGCAACGGGTGGTGAGTGACTCTTTGAGGCACCACCACCAGGAAGACCACCCCGACCGCAGGTAACAGGTGGATAGGGGAGAGCTTTGCTACAAGCAGCTGAGGCTTACGACCATGAAGCTTCGGCAGCATATGGACAGGACCGGGACTAGCTCAAGACATGGGTACTTTTGTTCATGTTGCTTCTATATTTTTTGATGTTATGTGTCTTTGTACCTTGAGCTGCAGTAATAAAAGACAATTTTTATTTTGATGTTTTGTTACATATTTTTTATGTAGTTTATACTAAGAGGTTATGGTTTAAAACTGTTGACTTGACCCTCACTTCTGAGATACCTAATAGAGGAGACCCAGTGACCACACAATGATGTCGACTATGTGACTCAACCCTTGGATTTGAGAGTAATGGTTGGATCTCTTGGTAGTAGCTCCAAGGCCTTACGACGACATCCTTGGTATGTATTATTATCATCCATGTCGGGATTGACTGTATTAGTCAAATAACGTGGTTCATCCAAGGGATGAGACCAGATTTCTCTTATCAGCAATGAAGAAGTCTTATCAGCTCTTGTAAAACCAGAGAAGATCCATGTCATCCAGGAGGGGATGAGGCTAGCTTAGAGCCGACAGAAGTCTTATGCCGATAGGAGGTGGAGACCACTAGAGTTCGAGGATGGCAACCACGTCTTCTTGCGGGTCTCACCTCGACGGGGATTACATAGTTTTGGTCGGGGCAGCAAGTTTTCTCCGCGCTTCATCGGACCCTTCTAGGTCTTCAATAGGGTATTCACGGAGGTTTACCACTTGACCCATCCACCTCAGTTGCACCAGATGCACGACGACTTCCACGTTTCTCAGCTGAGGAGATAGGCGCATGACCCAATGCATAACATCGACCATGGGGATCTGGACTTTGATGATGGGGTGACTTTTATGGAGGTCCCAGTGGAGATCGAGGTTTGACAGTAGTGGGTCATACGTGGGTGGTCAATTCCTCTACTACGCATTAGATGGCAGCACGGGAACCTCCAAGATAGCACTTGGGAGCGGGAGGATCAGATGTGTGCTCAGTACCCTCATTTGTTCCCCTAGTTTGTGATGTATCATTATGGGGACATAAAACCCTGAGGTTGGAGTAATGTAAAGACCCGTAAATTTCAAGGGAAATATTTTTTTCTTAATTTTATTTGGAATTTTATGAGTGTGCAGTTTCTAGCGGCACCTGATTCTGAGGCCTGGTGTGAACTGAATTATTTTCCAAAGTTTAGATCGGGTACGTTTAGTGAACGAACGAGAGGGTTTTTCTAACTTTTGAACCAGTGCTCAGAATTGAAATCTGAGGGCACCGATGGAATCGCATTGCCGGTAATTTCTTAGGAAAACCTTTTTTGGAGTTTCTTTTTCTCATGTGAGGTTATTAAAAAAATGGGTTAACTGAGGAAAGAAATAAAAATTTGTGAAATAATTTTTATTTTCTTTTCTAAGTAGTTTTAACCTGTGCATGATGGTTGGAGTGGGACCCACTACATCCTAACTCCCATAGGTAAGATATTAGTAAAGTGGGTCCCACATGAGCCCTACCATTTCAAATCACTTAAACCTCCCATGAGCACTTAATTGTGTAACTCACCCACCCCCAAATTTAATGGAAAGTCAACCCTCAATCATTAATTTGAATTTTAAACACTCATCAATTAATTTAATTAATTGAATGCGGTCTTTTTGAATTCCAAATTGATGGCTTGCGTGAGTGTTAATAAAATAAGAAAGTTTCTTATTTTATTGGGGGGTTGATTCATTGTGCAGAATCAAGGAGAGGACTCTTGCGCTCTTGAGGAACATCTTCTTCCTCGTTGAAGAACGCGAAGAACGCCGAGTCTACGATGAAGAACTCCATCACTGCAAGGGAATCACTGATCCATCTCCTCACCTCTCTTTATTCAGTGAGAGACACCTTCATCGGAGAATGACGACACGCCACATCCTTCATCGGGCGTGCGCCGATGATGTATACGGAGCCTCGTTCCGCGACGCCGTCTTCTGTGACGTCGTCTTCCGCGATGCATTTTCTTAGTGCGACCATCGTTCAACAACTCATTAATGTAGGGGGTTTTCGTATAATGTGTATATGTGAATTATCCCCTCGTGCATTCATATTTTAATTTCATGGTATTGGAATAATTTACCTTGAATAAATTTTATCCTCATCTAAAGCATGTCTTTTAATGATTTCCATTTGGAAAACACCTAATGCGGAGGGTGCGGGCTGAACAAACACATCCCGACAACCCTTTGCAGTTTTTTTATTGGTGTGCGGATCGATGGGCAAAAACGAATAAGACCGTAAAGGAATTTTGAACCCTTCGCAGTAATCTACGGGTCCCGGGAGAGCTGTAGGTGCAGACGGCAGGCAAAACGGACCACCGGAGCGCGTCCGGTGGTCCGCGGAAGGCGCTGCCGGTGCACCGCCGGCAGGAGCCGCCATGGCTGAAGCCGTGGGGGTGGCGGAATGGCTAGATCCCACGGCCGCACGAGATCCTAGGGAGATGCGGCGCCCAGTGCCACGTCCGCTGGCAAAGTGGGGAAACGCCCCCCCCCCCCCCCTGTTCGGCCGCTGGCTGAGCCAGCGCAGCTCCCCGACCGGGTCGGGGCGAGTCCTGCGGACCGGGCCGGGCCATGCCCGGCCCGACCGGACCCAGACCCGAGTTGGGTCGACCTGCTTCGGGTCGACCCAGGGGGGATTGGGCCGGGCCGGGCCGGGCCCAGACCCCCCATTTCAGACTCTTTTCAATCATTTTCCCATATCATGGGCTTTAGACCTCTTATAGATGCACCGTCAGTTGTGATGCAATCCTTGGATCGAGATGGTCATTTAGTTGTATTACACATTGGGTTTCGGAGAACTTGGGGTATGGATGTGTTGGTTCGAGCATGAAACCAACTGGGCCCTCGAAGTGGAAATGCATATGACATGAGCTTCGGACATCCGATTGATGTGCCATCGACTTTGTTGAATTCCTCTCAATGTGACGGACCTTTTGGATTACTCCGCACAATGTTTGGACATATTTGGAGTGCGGTCGGGTTGGTTTTGACTTAAAAACCAACCGGGCCCCTTGAACAAAAAAGCCAATAACTCTCAGACCGGGCGTTCGATTGACACACCCTCTCTCACGTTGAGTTCCTTTTGTTGAGACAGAAATTTGGGATACATCAGATTCGGACTACATGTCAGTTGAGGAATAAACCCCCTTGGCTCGTGGAGCGGACCCTCCCGGAATCGAGCATGCTGTGTGTGGGAACCCTAGAGCTGGCTATGATTACGACGACGATGAAGACTGCAATGAAATCCTCTAGGGGTTCGGTAGCGACGGAGACTACACTGAAATCATCTGTGGGTTCGGCAGCGATGAAGACCGTACTGAAATCCTTCGTGGTTTAGACGATGAAGACTGTCGTACTGGAATCCTCCGTGGGTTTGACGACGAAGACAATCATACTGGAATCCTCAATGGGTTCGGTGGTGACAACTACATTAATTGTCTCCTACATGGGTCTGACAGTATAAACCTCTGTTATAGTATCCTACGTGTGTCTGACAGCTTAGATTGTCTAGTATCATACGTGGTTCTCATCTAGATGAATCAGTAACTACATCTGATCATCTCCTTTTTTTATACATATGATGTATACATGTGTGAGCTGAGTCTTGACTGTCAATCATTATCTTAGATATGTTTCACTTGCTTTCCTATGTGGATTGGGTTGTGTTATCATATGTGGGTTGGTTGTGCTATCCTGTGTGGACTAGATCGAACTTGGGCTCGGATGGTGGAGCCCAACTAGAATTGGTGACTTAGGTCTATGTATGGGAATATACCTAAGTAGTTTTGGTTGTTACTTCATGATTGTATCTTTCCATTGTGGATTATCCATTGTGGATTCAAGGAGACCTTCAGTGGTCTCGGGGTCCCTACTGAGTATCCTATACTCACCCTTGCAAGGGTTTCGCCTGAACATAGTTGTGTTGGATGAAGATGACGGACATCACTGATCGAGGTTGAGTCTTGTAGAGCTAGACATTTCCCGGAGGTGGACATGACGACGAGATGGTACCCAGAGGTGGACTTCACGACGAGACGGTAACCTGAGTTGGACTTGATGGCGAGAGGGTACCCGGAGGTGGACTCCACAACGAGATGGTACCCATAGGTGATATACATACATAGAGATATGAGGTGGCCATCTGTACCTACCCTTCAGGTAGGGACTCCGGAGGATGATCCAGGAGCAGCTTGACACATTCCTGTAGTTTTGTCTTTTCCTTGTACTATACTGTTGGTCTTGTATTTCCGGCCCCCCCTTGTACTTTCAACACACTTGTTATATTTATTTACTTCGTGTTTTCTTCCTCTTGTACTCTGGTTGTGTGTGTGTGTTTACGTTTCATAAAGGCAATGCCTTCCCAATTATAGAGATTTACGCCTTTGGTGCTAGTCTCCAGCCCCTGGCCTATGGGAGGCAGGCTTGGGGTAGTCATGACACGGGCCCCGAGGATGGGTTATGAAAATAATAATAACTGATAATGAATAAATAGAATGATTATTAATTTGAAATCATGTATCTGGAACATGAATCTTTAATAGTATAAAAATGGATTAGTTCTATGTGTAGAAACCCGTTAGATTTCTGGAAACAAACTCGAAGGGTTTGTCTCCAAGTGATTTGTCTCATGAGACCTACCGATGAATCGACTGGATGTAGTGGTCCCCAACCACCATGTCATTTCCAAATAATTCTTTATTTATTGATTCCATACAAGTGCAATTATTCCTTTTCAATATCCACATAGTGTAGAGTATACAGATTCATCAATATTTACATAATTAAAATAAGTTTTCTAATAAACACTGTATATAAACTGGTATACAGTTTAGACAAAAAACATATCCATGACATGAGATTATGGATATTTATTAAAAATATAATTTCAAATGAAAAGTGATCTCAAATGGGAAGTAGGTACACAACATAAGGATTATTAGGTGCACAATACAACATCAGTCACAACGAAAAGGTAGTTGAGACAACGTCCATTACCACAATGTAATTAGTCGTATCCTATGACCAGAACGTAATAAACATAAAATGAATCATTTAATAACATGAATATAAATAGAATCATGTTAATATATATCAAATTTCAGTACAAATATACCACATACATGAAATAAGTTGCGAACAATGAAAATCTCACAGAAATAAAATCTAGATGAGAAACCCCTTACAAACATTTTTGCATGGTAACAACTATTATTATGAGGTATTAAAGAGAGGTAAATGGTTATTCCATTATTTATATGTCACAAAGGTAGTATGGGGGAGGTGAGAAAACGTACCCCATCATTAGTATTTAAAAATAAAATGGAACAACATAAGGGAGATTCTTGAACAAAATTGAGAGAGAGGATCCCTTACAAAGATTATGTCATTAGAGTGATGATATTTCAATGAAGTATTTATGTGTGACAAAACAAATCGACAAAATCTTAGTAGATATACTGTATAAAACAATAATAGGCCATTCACACATATTCCGGGAACAATGTAACCAATGAAATAGATTTTTATCTCAATGAATGAAAATTGAGTTAAGTTATCCCATACCTTATGCTTGAAGGTGTTCTTGATGAGTTATTAATGACCTGAATGAAAACATTAGGATTATTAATTAATAATTACGGAACCTATAATATATGTAAATTATTTATTATAACACTTTTAGTTCATTAAAGGACTTTTTTATTAGTTATAATGTTCAATTTCTTTGTTCGGGCTCGTTTGTTTGCTTGGTTTTAAATGATATGTTCACTTATATCCAAGTTTGAATTAATATATAAGATGGATGATGTTATACAGAAATGAGGTATATTTTATTATTTAAAATCAATAATATTTAATGGTTTTAAAATTAATTTGGTTACTTAGAGTGAAGTCAAATTATTATATATATATAACCTTAGTGACAACTGATTTGGCTAAACGGTGGGATTGATTACAATGATCATATTTTTCATTATAAATTAATACCATTTGTACAAAAGTACTACAGAACTAAAAATAGGATATACTAAATATATAATAATTTTCATCAACCATATCGAAAATGGTTGAATGACCAAAATTAAATATTATAATAGTAATTGATAAACCATTGTCCTTGAATATGCTAAACTAGCACATCTCAAATGGTGCTTTCATTTCATTCAAATAAATGGTGGGTAAAGGAGAGAAGGTAATGAAATATACCATTAGTAGGAAAACATTCTAGTACGTGTAAGTTACTAGATTTTTCATACCATTATGGTGAAGAAAGAATCAAAAAAGAAAACAACGTAAAAGAATTGAAGGAATTGGAAAGAGGAATTTACCTCTTGAGACTTCCTCAATTGATAACATCTTAAGGGGAGATGTTTTGGTATTTTAAGGAGTCTATGAGCTTTTGAACGTGGGGGTGGATCTTGTGGAGGGATTTGGGCAGAAATTTGAGGAGCATCAAGGCATTGAGGAGTGAAGAGAAGAGGGAGTGGTGAGGGGTTTTTATAGTGGAGGTGAGGGGTAAATATTGAATATTTAATTAATTATTTTATTATTTCCATTGAGAAAAAAATGTTGTTGTTTCATGTAACCACTAATACTAATAAGTGCATGTGAGTTTGATCTAAGTGTCCTTACATCACTTATGATGTCAGAAATAGTGTATTTAACTAATAATTTGTATATAAGGTATTTTATCATATTTCAATATTAATCAAAAATTCTATAATATCAGAAAAATCCAAAAAAAATTAACCTAACCATTTTTCGATGTGTAGAATTCAAAAATGAACTGAAATTTTCAAAATAAATTTTCTAAATATTATTAAATTAATTTGGAAATTAAGTCTTAGTTAATTCAAGAAATAACAATCTTAAACGTGCAATTAGTTTTATTTCTCATTAAAAATCTAATAAAGATCTCATTATCTTATTTCCATAAAAAATAATATAATTTTATTATTTACTTCTCATAAAGGTAAAATTACTATTCATATTACTATTCATTATGGTATGTTAATATTCACCAAAAATCAAGTTTGTTCTATCAGACTCCTAATGACTTACTGATCTCAACTCAAGATGAAGATTTTTCAAAATTCAAAACATAGAAGTGAAAGATTTATGTTTAATGGTTAGCTTATAAGTTTCTCCTATAAGGTATTGATTCAAAAAAGACATAGTGCATCATGCAATATAGGCTATGAATAGAATATATTTGATAGAAGCATACCATAAAATGTCTGGGGTGTTACATTTAGAAACACCATATATTTGGATTACTTCGTTGAATTATGATTTTATGACATAGGTGAGACCAATAAATGACAGCAAAGTTCATGTCTATCTTTTACCATCGGGATTTGTCTCCATACACTAGGGATAATGACTCATAGGGAGAGTGCATAATCAATGTTGGGGAGACTATACACTTAACATTAATACAATTAATAATCTAGATATATCTTAAATACAATTAAAAATAGATATTTGATGTACTCATATGTGGAATTATAGTATGATGAAAATAAAAATGAATAATAGTTTCTAATGCTACCATAAATGAATATTATAGATTATACACTCATACATCACCACATATCACTCACCAAAATGATCACATATAACATAAAAAAGAAATATATATAATGGAGGGTTTACTATAACTACAATACATACTTGAATCACACACCTAAATATTTTCAACCATATCCAACTTGATCAACTGTGAAACCTGTGCTAAAACATATATTATAGACATACAGACTACATGTGTATTGTGGTTACCGTGTATAGTGTATGGAAAAAAAACTCTGTCAGGTACCACCAAATATGTCCAACATATACAATATAATATATCTACATCAATGTTTTATAATATAAATAATAAATATTTTAATATCACACTTTTATGACTAGGCCCCAAACACACCTGACCCAACTATGTTTCATTAAAAATAAAATTATAATTTATATTGTACAACATATCTTAACTCATTATCAATCACCAAGGTTGAGGTCCCATAACTAGGTATCAACCACTATCTTCTCACTTAGGGTATGGTCACACAAATGAGGCTTCTCAACTACCAACTCACTCAATGTTAGGCCCCATAACTAATTATTTTCCAATACACTCTCACATTGTGTAGAATCTAATAATGAAAAAACACCCACTACCCTCTCACATTTGGAAGGGACTCATAATCTTGTCTTTTAAAAACCCTTATTATGTAAGGTGAGTTATCATGAACAACTCATATTAACTATTACATATATTATATGGAAATCACAATGTATAGATACAATCTCAAACAACAAATATATAATTCATGCACCTACTACAAAAAAAGAGGAAACTCTCAAGATCAAACCATTTCTCACTAAATATCTGAAATATTCCATTACATATCTCTCAAATATCCACAAGATCAAACCATGTTCATTAAAAAGGGAAATCAGAAAAATATATCAAACATAATCATCATTTTCCAATTACCATATCCGGTTAAGAAAAAATGAATCTTGGTCAACCAAACCCATGATTATCCCAATTCCTAGAGGTCTCATCCAATCTAACCTTACCCACACACTGTTAATACCCTTCAATATCTATGTATTATATGTTTCATAGAAGATATGAATACCCATATGATCATGGGTCATTCTTGTAAAACCCCATTATTGTGTCATTGTACTATGTCCAATTTCCAATACCCCCCCTGCTTTTTTCATACATGATGTTCACTAGATGTCAAATTTTCTTTATCCATATAAAAAGTAACATAGATTCCACAAAAATAATAGCTACTAAAAATGCACCCTAAAACTCACTAAGGCCCTTTCCTTTTGGTAATCAATTCCTTATCTCAGAAATTAAATATCAAATCACGAAAACCTTTTCATTTAAATAATTTAACAATGATATTTTAGGTTTGAAATTTCAAGGCCAGATTTATAACCTCTTTTACAAAATTCTCCCATTATACACTACATGGACCCACTAGCTGAGGAATCACCTAATTGATACTACTATTTTCATACCACATAACCTCATCCTAAGGAACAAATAACCCATTAACTGAGATAGAAACCCATATAGGTTTACCAATCCAAACTATTGTCAATTCCATTTGGAGATATATTAACAAATAATCTCTTTATATTAATAACTATACCATAAACATTATCAAAATATCTTGAAGATTATTTATTATCCCTAAACATCCAAAGTAATACCCATGATCCTTAATTAACAACACAAACCCAAACATCTAGAATGTTCATAAAATAACATGTATAAATGTATATGGTTGTGTTATAAAGGTACCGCCTACCTTTTCAATAGAGTAATGATCCTCAATCCATGTTATGCCATGTATCATCCCAGATCACATAATTCCACTACAACATGTTGATCCATAATAACAATGTATAAAAAACAATAAATTATAAATATTTATAATTAATTTAATATTAATTATCATTAATGAATAATTGATAAAATATCATATAGTGGAATCAATATTTTAGATAAATTAGTTATTGAATGCATAACATATGTATTATACTATTAGTACCACAACTAGAAACAAATCATTTACATACATCAATTTTTATCTGATTTTCATATATATTGTTATAAAAAATTTTAAAAACTCATATGGTCACATCCCTCCAATAGAAAATGGAGTGCTGGTATACATTAATTATGGATCAGCATAATTTATCTATAGCATAAAAAATAACATGGTATTGGATGATACAATAATTATCATGTCAATAAGAATTCAATCTCAATCATAAAACCATCACCAATTATAGTGACAAAATGTAAGAAGAATTAATGGACCAGTGGGAGACTATATCTCACATATGTCATAGAAATTCATTAATACCCTAATAAAATGGGTTCTCCGAGAAGAGGGATAAGGGGGATTCAGATAAATGGACCTCCTGAAAATCCCTATCCCATGTAAATCGCATTAGTTTTTTACTTTGAATATAAGTTTTCCTCTAATTTTTCAAAAACCCCCTATATCCTACTATGTATCCACTCATTCTTTATCAGTTACACATTACATAACTGACTAACTAGACCACCTCCACTGCACTACTTATGGGGGTCCATGGGGAAATCCATCCATAACATTTCTATCTGGTATTAGGTTTCAATAAATGAGTAGCATGTGTCCCCTTGGTGGAGAATTATAGTAGTGGGGCCTCCTCAACAATTCTTGGGCTAGCCTCCATCAAGAAAAAAACATTAGCACAATAAAATAACACCCCTCCCCATATCTAAATAATTATTTTTCCACCAAATCTAAAAATTATACCTCTTCTTAGATCCAACATAAATAAATTCAAACCTTCTTAAAAAACTGATGACCCATATTGATGATGGCGATTACAGACTCACAACCACATGTTTATTCATCCCTATGATGTAGTATAAAAAATATTTTCACTCTATATCCATTCATTAATGTCTTTTAACGACTACTAATAATAGATATAAAATAAATTTAGGCACATTATCCAAAAACATGATCCAGTTATTTTATATTTTCAAAAACAATATAGATTAAATCCTCCCAACTAAATAGTTTAATACCAATGATTCATCTTGTGTGATTTTTTGATAACATCATATTACTACACAAAATATGATATTTGTTCCTATAAATCTAATCATATCAAAAAATAATATCTCCACACATTTCGACACACCATAAAATCCACCAAATAACTTTTCTTTAAATTTTGTCGGTATCATAGTGTAACCAAAATACTCACACCAATTTCCAATATAATGCCTGGTGTAACATTAGGGTCAAATCCATAGCCCAATAAAATTATCCAACTTATCCTCTAAAAAAAAATTCTAATAGTTTGATTACTACTAATAAAAAAATTCAATTATTACCCAATTAATCCATGATTTTTTTTAATTTTTTACTTTTTGAGGAACAAAATGAAAATTTCCTAATTGAAAATATGTACATTAGGATATATCATAAATACCCACCAATTAGTTTTAATAAATTCAAAAACCATATCAAACGTTTGTTGGAAACCTGTGACAGATAAAATTCTTCCTACCATGTGGGTGTATTTGATGATTTCATACTAGAGTAAATTAAATGATCTCAAAAATCCATACAAAATTATATATTGAATTTCATAAATGTACATGAATGGCCCACTGATAACCATGCACTACATTGAATTAAAAATCACTACCAATACTAGGCATAAATAATGATCATGTTCATGGGGTGTCTTAATTTTATTGTTGATATACTTTATGATTGTGGAATCTAATTTAATAACACAACAAAGAATATATGATGGTAATACCAATGCTATATATTTTTAACTTTTGACCATTATTTATGGTTATAGAATTAATTCCTCATCCAATGAAGCATATAGAGTTTGGAGTTATATTTTATCATCATTAAAAAAATTTAAATGAAATTTTAATTTTATATCTATTATTATCTGGATATATATATTATTTGAATAGGATGCATGAAGATGAATGGAGAATTTCAAATATAGATTTATGGAATAATTGATTCCAGTTCTAGTTGATACATTAAACATAGTTTCATTTGTTGGTAATAGATAAAGTAAGAACTAACCCCATTGTGGTCCATATCTTGTTGATCTCAAAATCTAAAAACGTCTAGGAAGTCTGAACTGCATCATTTTAGAGACTATGAGTGAGGATATTATGTCATGAAACATATAAAACAAAAAAAATTAATGTCTTTGGGGAAATTATATTCCCCAAACCATGGTTCTAACTATTTTGAATATCAATTTTCAAGGATCATAACCACACTACATCCTAGTTCCTATACGAAGGTAATTATTATAGTTATTTCATTGCGAATAAATTTTTCTTTTTTTCTATGGAATTAAAGGTATTATTAAATAAGGGAATTCTATATAATGATTTTGAAATATTGAATAACTATAAATCATTAAATGATACATGAGAAAGTTAAAGAAGATATTTAGAAATAATACTTTATGAATTGATATTTTTAGAGATATTAATAAAGGATTTATATTGTGATATCCTAGGATTACAAAGTAGAGTAATATTGTGTTGGATAATTTGGAATATAAAGATTCAATGTTATCCTATATAAATGGAGCCTTTGAATAGATAGATTCTTTGGATTGGTTTCATAAATGTGGTTAATGTATATGTGCAATGGATTTTGGAGAATGGAAAAAAATTGAAATAGTTTTGAATATTTAGAAAATTGAATGTGGATGTATTCTCATATGAGTTTCAAAATTTTTATAAGGTCATATAAAATGGTATTGAGTCATAAAAATAAAAATAATTAATTGCACCATCATTGGAATATGCTTGGGATCGATCATGAATGTATATAAACTACTGTAGGTAGTTCTATGAAAAAAATATTCTTTCGCAACATTGAAAAATATGTTTTTTCAGAAAATGAGAAGTGAATGATATAGTTTTGTCATATCAATATATAAATTTAGAATTTTAAATATAGAAGAAGAAGAATATGAACCTGGATAGAGATTTTTAGTTGACGATTTAGGGATATATTTGATGATAAATTATTATCATTGTTATATTTTTTTAAATAAGGTGTATATTGAAGATATAATTCAAGTCATGTAATTTTCATATAGAGAATAAATTCTATAGTTTCATGGAATAGAAAGATCTAACCCCCAAACATGAGGTATTGGTATTATCCATTTTGAAAGAATAATAAGCAAAAATCATTGAAGATCAATTAAAATCATGACTAAATCAATTATTCATTATTTTTAGTGAATAATATTGATTTGAAGAATACCATCAAATATATATACTATTTAATAAACTCGTAAGTGTAAAAACATATTTATTCCTTTCTTTTGTAATGCAAAATATTATATAATATCTATTTCATATAGGATCAGTATTGGGAAATTTTTAATCCCTTCCAATATACTAACATACAGTATGAAAAAAATAGAATATTAACACATCTTAAGTTTGTGCACATTATATTAGGAAAATTGGTTAATCCATGATAAATCTAGTTTCTTATTTGTTTTACATTATCCATGGGAATGATTTTAATTTATTCAAGAATGTAAATGCATGTTTAATATTTATTCATAATAGAATGAGGATGGAGTTCTCAAAGTGGTACATAATTGTGGATAAAAGAAGAAAAAGTTTAATATCAACTAAATTAAGTCTCCTATCAGAGTGACTCTAGATAATATATGTTGTGTTATCTGTTTATTCCTATAGGATACTAAACATATTTTTTATGACTGATTGGTATAAAAAAGTGGTATAAAAACATACTACCATGTTACAAAACATTCAACAAGTTATGTATGAAATGATAAAATAATGGGGAATGTTTTATTCATAAAAATAAAGGGTGCTCAACCTCCCATCAAATAGTTGTGATATTATATAATGACATAGTGATTATGGAATCGAGTTGTATCACTCATTTTCTATAGAAAAATGGTTTCAATTGTTTTCATAAGTCGTATATTCCTCACCCATATAATATAAATCATATAAACTATATTCTTTTATAAAAATATTTCTGAGACCATATTTGTATTCATTTTTCCATAGAATATTGTTCAATAAAATTAATCTAATGAGTTATTTTTTCAAAATTGAGGAATTGAAAAAAAACTGTTTTCCCACAACTAGTTTTGAATTAGTTATCTTAGAGTATTTGTTCAAATGTAATTTTTTAATGTTGTGAAAAAACACTCATTAGTGTTTTAAAAGAATGAATATATGGTATATATGTGATTTAGAAGATGAATCTGAAAATAATAATCATATATGTAAATTCCGTAAAGGTGGTATATTACTATATATTCCATTGAACAGTTTGAAGCATAATGGATATTACAACAGCTGTCAAAATTGTTTTCATTACCCCTGGAAAGAAGGAAGAGAAACTATTTTATACTACTGAAAAAGGGGAAGAGAGATGAGAGATAAACTTATACTTCATTGGATGTTTTAATCAAATTAATAAATGGGATAAATTTTTAGAAATGGTTTTATATATTAGATTTGTTCATAATGTATATATTGAATTATTGTTAAGGATTTAAATAATGTAATTGTGGAAATGAAGAGGATGTCAAACATATAATATTCTTATGAATTACTTGTTATTCTTAAAGGAATTTTCAAATTCTATGAAGTATTGCATATCTATAAATATGTTAAGCGCAATAATGATATGGTGTTAAATGATTCCTACTTGTTATATTCAGTTTTAATGGATTTACAAGGATATTTTGGAGTTGATAATGTGGTTAAATTAGAGGATGATAATGCCTATTGTATTTATTTTATTTGATGTGGAAATAATTTATGTGGATTGGAATGGATTTTATAGGACTATGATAACTATGTAAGAGTAATATGATAATTGAGTACAAGTTACCCAAAATCCCAATGTAGCTGTATAATCAGATGATTTCATTATATAAATCATGTGGAATTTGGAATTCTAATTTATACGGATTAATGTAATTTATGTAACGGATTAATATTTAGTATTTGTAATTATTAATAGATACTTTTATGTGTAAATGATGTATCTAGTTTCATGAAGAATTTAGAAGAGGGTTTTATAGGGGTGTTGAAATTGGTTCGGGTTAGTGCTTCAAAATAAAAGGTTTATATGGGTAAAATGTGTACCATATATTGAAAATTGTGATTTATATATTACAACGAGTTAAAAATGTATGGAATTTAAGAACCAATATTTTATGATGATATTGGTAGAGTTTATGATGTTTAATAACATCAGAAATGGATAACAGAAAATATTAATGTCCTGGGGATCAATATTTTGAACTGGATATTTTCATGAGAAATGATATTGTCAATCTGTGTACTCTGATTTTTTTCAAAAAGGTAAAATATGTAGGCATAATATGTGAATGATATTTTTGTTTTTATATGAAAAACAGGTATCTAGTTGACATCATGTCATAGGGGTTGGTATTTTTGTTTTCAGTCTTCCTTTTTTGGAAATGGGGACCCCACAATATGAATTTTCTATGCTTTGGGCCTATGTGAATCCATAGACTTCTCATGTCAAATTGCAAACAATAAACACATATTCCTCATATTTTTGCGACAAATATTATAAATATTTAGATTTTAGGAACATAAAAACACTATATAATGGTTCATATATCAAGGATGATTTGATGGGAATTTAATATGTATAAAATTATAACATTATTTAGGGTAATTATATAGACTACAAAACAAGGTTATTATTTTCCATGATTTTAATTTAATGAATATGGATTTATTATTCCTTGATGATTATGGAGTTTGAAGAATATATTATGGATGAACATTTTATGCATATATATTTTTAGAAAATTAAATTCAATATTTATACTATGATATACTTGGGTTGAAAAGAATAAATATATTATATTGGATTATAAGTAATATTAATATACATTATTCAGATATTTAAATGGATATTATGAGTGTAGAAATTTTTGGATTTGTTTTGTTATCAATATCTAAAGAAGGTGTTCTAGTAAATTCATAACATGAGAAAATGGAAAAAGATTTGAATATTGAGAACCTTGATTGTGGTGATATTATTGGTGGAATTATTTGATTTGAAATTCGGTCCCTTATTGTGATTGAGAGTAATAAGAATAAATGGTGATATTTATAATATGCATTTGTGATTCATGGGATCGGCCATGCTTGTATTTAAACTGATTTAGGGAATTCTATGAAAAAATGTATATTCATAGTAGTTTACCAATTATTTCATTGAAAAATAAGGAAGTTAGGATAGATGTGGGTTATATCAATATATCTACATCACAATGAAATGTAGGGAAAATAACATTCTGCAAAAAATCAAGGATTTATTATTAACAAATTTGGTTAATATTTTATGTAATATTATTAGTGTGGTTATATTTTTATAATGAATATGGAGTACATTGATGAAATAATTCTATTCATTGAATTATAATCTAGACAAGAGTTACTATAGTTTGAGAAAATAAAAAAATTTACCCCTCACACTTATGGTGTTAGTATCATTTGTTTTTTGGATGATTGAAGATGTAATCCTTTATGATCAATTAGTATATTTCTATATTCAAATACATGATATTTTTTAGTAACCCAAAAAAATTTGAATAAGAACATAATTTTTATAAACAATTGATGATATTCTCAAGTCTATAAGATTAATTATTCTATAAATTAGATGTGATAAAATGTAGAGAATAACATTACACCTAGAATTAATAGTGAACCATTTCTGATTCACATTTAAATTTCATATACAGAGTACTAAAAGCTTGGAACATCAAAACATCAATTTTCTGTGCACCTTGGAATATAATTTTTTTAACCATTTATAGTTTGGATTAAATTAATATTTATATATTTGATGTTTTTGAAATGAATGTATTTGAGAAAATAAAACATGTTGACTAATTTATCATTATAACATGGGAAAAATATTTTAAAAGGATAATAAAAAAAGATAAGATAATATATAAATTTGTATCAGTTCGATTATCCCCCTCCCATCAAGGTAACTCTACATCAAACAATGCAACACCGTCCAACATTATATGTTTCACTCCCTAGCTTATTACTTCTCATAAACTAATTTTCATGAAATATTTTAGTCAGATCCAACAATACCATGAAATTCATTCCTGCTAACCCATACTTATCTCATCCATGATATTTCGAGTCAGGTATCATTATCAAATCTCTTGGAATATGGTATATTAATCCATCACAAATGTCTTCTCTTATCATAGAGGAAATAAATTCAGTTCTAGTAAAATACTCAATTCCCAAATACCATTAAGGTCTCAAATATATTATTAGTTACCAATTATATACATTAAGGTAAAGAGACTCAGTTCTATTCTTAATCAAATAAGAATGATCAATTACCAAAAAAATGAAGTCTATTTAATTTTTTACTAGTATTTAATTACTAATGGTACTCACCACCAATCTAGCATCGGTTGAACACTTAGGTTCTATTGGAACTATTGAACTAATAGAATTGCCAAAAAAAATCTTCTACATATAAAAAATTAATTTCTTGTAATTAATGTCTCTTTTACCCTAGAACTATCAATTCATCTATAGAATCCTAATAATCACACACCCCATACTAAATGCATGAGTAAATATCTATATAAACCTATCATTGAACATTATCCCCTAGATATCTTAGTAATATCCCAAAAAAGAATTGTAATAACATTATAGTAATACCATATAACATAACCAACAATATGGTCCCCTGAGTCACATCTCATCATTCTTAGGACCATGTTCATAAAAGCTAAAAGTAATTCATTTGCATGTCCACTACATCTAACTAGAAGAGATATTAATCATTAAATTCTCAATGAACGTAAGTAATATAACCTTTTATAATACAATTAAAAATCACACCTCAATCATACGTTGTTTATATCAATATACCATCTACCCATGATCTATTCATTGTCCCAATGGATTACTAGATACTATTCTACATGTTTAGACAATTATCCAATATTTACTTCAATACATATCCATAATACCACTAGCACATTAACTGAGTCGCATATCAATATAAAAATTCATCCTACATGCCATTCAAAACTCTCTAAAGGGTACCAACATCATCATGGAATCTCAATCTCATTCAAAAATCATGTCTCAAGCATTAATTTCATATAAGATTATTCACCAAGAGATATAATGCCTCAATAAATCCAATAAGTGTTACTATAAACTACCAATATATTGGGTCTATATATTAATAATTATATAATAACACATGATAAAATTTATATATCTATTCCTTAGAGTATAATACCAAAAATATATATATAGGAATACATTATATAAAATTTTATTTCTACACCAAATACTAAACCATCAATCATAAATAAATCATCAATAACACTATAGCACACAACTGTCATGTGAATCATATATTATAACGATGATTCAAGTATATATGTCTATTATAAAGCCAATATAATCATAAAAACAATAAATACCATATACCAACACATCATACTACAATAAATATCAGCCCTATAATAATGAGAACTAAAAACCAAAGTCCCACAACCCTAGTAATTTTATCCCTTCCCTATAGAAGTATGTATGAAAAATTAGCCTAATATCCATCCCTAGAACCCAAAATACAATTTTCATCTACATATCCCCAATATATTAATGAAATATAAATAACACTCTAATATAAGGTTGTAATTCCCTAGAAAAATCATCAAAAAATCCCATGTTTATGGAACTGGAAGACCTCATGCGCGCCTGCCAATATTCTGTAGGTATTCAAATAATCATCAGAGTATTTTCTTATTATTTAGGAGATTATAATCCAAATTTGGATAACAAATTAAAAAATTCATCCTCAATAGTTTATCATAATTAACATATAAATAATTATATCCAAAATAAAATAGTAATGAATAACATACACCCATGATATAATAAATTTATAATGTAGGATATATAGTCCCACATACAAATAGATCAACCCATATAAGATCATATATACAATAAAAAATTAATATATACAATTGAGGTTATCCAATTATCCCATACATCACATGAATCCTACAAATAAATCCAGGCAAGTTACCTATCCCTTATCCCAAGTACAACCTATGCTCAAATATGAATAATAGTTCTGGGTTCTACAAATACACTAAATTTCTAATAAATGATTTGAGAAATAAATATTATTATGGTCCCACTAGTATAATCCATCACATACATCATCATATTAGTATATTATTATATATAATAATCGTATTAGGTCATAATTTTCTAAATAGACCACAATAAAAAATTCCACCACATTAATTAACTAATAATGAATGTTGAGTATGTATTATAACATAGAATTAAAACTATTACCAGTCACTATGGGAGATGTACCATGAATATATATTAATAAATATTATGACACCTTTATATCTCACAAATCACATTAGATCGTGTTCCCCTATTGGATAGAATATGTCCAATAATTGATTTCACCATAACACAAACTCATTGAATATCAATCATATGTAAATAAATTTAAATCAAACAACACATAGATTTTATATGGGTCAATAAAAAAAGGCAAAATATAAGGATATTACAATTAAAATTGTTGTGATCTACCAAATCCACTAATTACTATCTATTTTTGTGGAAATATTTATTCATGTAAAGTAACTATTAACATGGTGTCATTCATTTAACAACATCTGTATACTTCTATAAATGTTATTAGTTTATAAACATTCATATATATTTTTAGTTTTTTGACATGAATAGTATGAGATGATAAACATATTTGCATATTTCATGCTGTATCATTATTCAAAATGTGAGGTTCCACTAAAAACCATATAATACTCCCTTTTCACTAAATAAGAAAATCAACACCATGTTATAATAGTTGAAGCAATTTATTCCTAATAATCTTCATAGTAGAAGTAAATTCCTATAAATAAAGTAATTATGATATATCCGAGCTTCATTATTTTCATAATATTTATTAGAATCCAATTTCTTGTAATATTATCACTCTAATTTATTTGTATTCAATTTAAAATACAATTATCCTCTCAAAAATTATATATTAAATAAAAACCATTATTTCAATTCATTCATATGGAACAAATTATCAAATATCATTCCAGTTCTCACCGTTCCAAAACAATTGTATGTTATTATCATAGGTCTCCCAAAACGTCCAAATTTGACCCATGAATTAGTAATAATTTGATTAGTCTCAATGATACATGATTATTACATTTTTATAATCAATTATTATTGTCATAATTCATTCATTAACATTTATTCGTCCCCCAAAATCACAATCCCAAAAATCAATTTTCAAAATATATCATGTCCCCCTTTATGTTTTGATATATTATTTTTTCCTTTGGGATTTATATTAATTGTGGTGTTATATCTACTCCAAACATATATGTTTTTAATAAATAATATTATCAACAATAATATGATAATATTACTTAAATAAAATTGGCGATGATCTATTTTATTCGTTATTATCTGGTAAGTAATTACATAAATTCTAAAAATATAGAAACAATTATTTTCCAATAAACATTGAAGTAATTATCTTATAAAAAATCAAATGTTTCTCAATGAAAATATACATATATAAATTACACCGAACAACTCAATTTTCTTATCATTTAGAATATCTATTTATTTCCCTATTAAATTCATCGTAAAAATTAGCATAAATAATATTTAATAGTAAACAAAAATATAATCATTGGATTTATGAAATAATTAAAATGATATTTTCTTCTTTGAGTATCACATAATTTTTTTTTAAAAACTAAATATGCATTATTAATATTGTACAATTATTTATTCATATGTTTCCTTGGATATCAAATATTAATCAGACAAAATATAAATATTGATCTAGTAAATATCATAATTCTTATGGATTATCAATATATAACTATTCAAATAATATGAGTATTATTATGTGATAACATTTTACTTCTATTTATTTCTTTGGTTAATTTATTATTTTCACAAAAAAATTAAATACACTGTTATTATGAATTGGACATAAAAATCATTGATCTATTCTTATGAAATTATAATAAATTATAGTTCACTTTCACAAATTAATATAAATTCATGAATTAATCTAATCCAGTATAAGAAAACACAAAGCTACTCCTATGTAATTTAAATAACACAACGTTAATATTATATTGACATGAAAACTCATGTTTACTTCAAAATTAATCCACAATTTTTAGTTTATTCACATATATACTTTGATATAAGTTGTCTACTCTTATATTGGTACCATATATTTCTATATTTTATGTCATCCTTCTCCGAATGTCTTCAAACCTACATAAAACACGTTAAATGATATAATATTGTTGAATATGATCATTAATATTCAAAAAAAATATAGTAAATCTATATATCAAATAAAACATAAATTTTTTTATTACATCCCAATTTCATGTTCTCTTAAAACCATGTATATAAAATTTCACTGATCTTATATCGACCAAGTCTCATATAATTCCACACTTAGACATCTAAAATCATCTTAACACATCAATAACATATATAGAAATCACATGAATTCTAAAACAACCATATATGGTTCTCATGTATGAGTATTATTTTCATCAAGAATTATAAATCAATTCTTCATCTTTTATAATTCATGCTCCGTAATCTGGATTCCCAATTAATTTCACATCCCATATTACTAAATATTCATCTATATAAGAAAAAAATAAATCATTATGTATCCTTTTATACTTTATTCCATATACCTTATTATTTATATCTTAGATCATCACCCAAAATTATCTAGCAATTAAAATCATTATTTATAACATCACCCCATTGATTTTTGTCATAATACTCCATTAATTCATGTATCATACATATCTACATTTATGTTCCATTTTACTTACTTAACTATATGAATTCATGGAAATATCTTATACCTCTACATGAATACAATAAAATGATTTTCTTTTCATTGTATGTCAACACATAAATATTCCCCTTTAAATACTTCATGACTCTAATAAATTCCAAATCATATTTTCTTTCTTCCCTAAAACATCAAAGATTATAGACACTAAATTCATCATTCATCCCTTTTTTCGTTTTAAAATTACTGACTCCCTATTACATATTTTCATTACGCTTAATCCATGAACCTTCATATAAATATTCCACCTAGTTCATGAATGTTTCAGATTTTACAATGATACTCATCATTACCAATTATGTTGATCATTTTTGGGAAATTTTCAAAGAGTGAATAACCCCTTGGATAAGACCCAATAATATATACCCTAAGACAATGTTATGTAATTCGAAATGTATGAAATAATAATAATAATAACTAAATAACTATAGTTGAGTCCATTTCACTGTATTATACCCATATGTTATATAAAATGTGAATAATAATTTTTAAAAAATATTTGACATAGTGATCTTAATAAAAATTATGAAAAAACCTCACTAAATAATAAATATAAAACATGTTTTGAATCATTCCACTAATAAATTAATCTATGTTTAAATGTAATGAATATATAATATTACCTTTTATTCATTCATAACCAATATCATTTTTTCATCAATTTAAAAAAAACAACCACAGAAAATATTCTGCATATCATTCATAAATATACATGCATGAACATGCGAAAACGAAAAAATAATCCTCTTAAAGAATCCTTTAATATTTAGTAACCATTGATGATTTTACATAATTAAAAATAACATATATCATCCAAAAACATATCAAGATAATAAAGACTATAATTTTATTATTATCATTTTTCTAATAATGTGATAAACTCTTCCAATGGGTAAAACTCGTTATCGAATACTACATTAAAATTATATATTTTTGAAAAATCAATATTATATATTCAAATTAGAAATAAATTAAAATAAATATTTTATATGTATTTATCTGATGTTAAATACCACCTATTTCAGGTATTATCTTTCAAAGTGTACATCTCATGGATTATATCTCTCCCTTAATCCTGTAACACTTCATCAACTATTTGAAATTATAAATGACATTGACAAATGTGAAATTCCCAATCATGATAATGAATATGAGTGTAGTTGTTCTAGTTGAACCAACCCCTTAATGATA
This sequence comes from Viscum album, assembly GCA_963277665.1. Classification (NCBI taxonomy): domain Eukaryota; kingdom Viridiplantae; phylum Streptophyta; class Magnoliopsida; order Santalales; family Viscaceae; genus Viscum; species Viscum album. The sequence continues at coordinate 1,927,057,996 of OY728152.1, read as the reverse complement.
TATTTCATTCAATATTTCTTGTTGATATATCATTCTTTGATACAATTATTTTATTTTATTTGTTTCTTAATTTCTCACGCTTCTTTTGTATTGACTTATTATTAATTATTTATGTGGTTACTGTTTCAAAGATCCCACATTTGAATGATTTTTTTTAATATAATATATCCTATTGCAATGCTAAAATTTTCTACATATTCATATTATATTTCAGTTTGAAAATATATTTTACCTTATTCCTCTTTTTTGTCTGTGATGATATATTCCCCTTAATTCTCTTTATTAAATATTTTCTTATTATATATTATGATTTTTTATTATAATATAAAAATTTAATTTTTTTACAAAACACATTAGCAGTCCTTTTAATCATTTTTAATGTGTAATGAAATGTTATTTAAAGTAAAAAAAATATTTCCATAACAATTTACTTTTATTTGTTATATTATAAATATCAATCCCCATAATTCCTTCTAGAATGGTATAATACAATAAAATATTTCATATATTTCCATATTAATAAAATTATATATTATATATATCATTTTATCTTCTTCTCATCGATGTATTTCACTCTAAAAATATAATTCTACACTCATTCATCAAGTTTAGTTAGACTACACAATAAAAAATACCTTAAAATGATTATATTGAATTCATTTTTCTAGGATTGAACATTGATCCAAATTTATATATATTTATCCAATTTTTGGAACCAATATTAAATGGATAATAATCAAAAGATTAAAAATTATATCTTTTTCTAGTGGCATAAATATCTTTGAAATTTTATTTCATTCACAATCTAAAATTGAGCCAATAACATCATTAAAAAATTACAATATTCCATCCATCCATTAGTAAAAACACATATGTTCATATTAATATCATTAGATCCACCTAATTGGTTTAAATAGTCCACTAAAAATGTTATTTTCAAATATTGATATATTTATTTTAGATCATAGTATATTCCTTTGGTAATTCACTATAAATGACTTGATTTTTGGATGGTATTATCGTCAAGAAGACGTGTTTTCCTCTTAATTGTATAAAATTGGAATTTAAGACTCTCTACAATTGGTATTACCTATATATTATATATATGTAAATTTAGTATTTAAAAATTAACTCATTATCTTTAATTTTGATTTTCTTTTCCATTTTGGAGTTTTATAGAACAGGTGTATAACTCTTACACAATTAACCGATAAATTAGAATTTCATAAATTATTACATTTATCTATTTTACCCACAATATAAAACATTTATAAAGAGAAAAAATTCTTCAATGGGGGATCATTATGAATATTAAATTAACTTCTTATGTGTTTCTAAATATCCATACACCCATTGAAAAGAATTAAATAAAATTGGATTGGACCAAAAACATGTATGAGACATAAAAAATCCATTATCCATTTTAAAAATAGAATGAATATAAAATGTTTAACATTATCCGAGGTTTTATGTCCATATAAAATAAATCATATAATCATGAAAATTAGATACTGTTTTTTTCAAAGATAATATTTAAAACCTGTATTAAAAAATTTATAACCCCCTTTAAGTTGACTTGGAACCTCATATTAAAAACCCATGTTAAACCCGTTATAGAATTATCTAGAAACATCAATAATCCATTATAGAAAACAATATGAATGACTGATTTTTCCTTACTTTTATGACAAGAATCATTATCTATTGTATTAGAGATTTATAGTAGAGATAACCAATCCTATAAGCTGTATTAGGATCATGCATTATATAAGTTATATTAAGAACACTTCTCATATAAGATGTATCATGAACACATATTATAAAAACTAAGTTATCATTTCTTGGTCATCATATGTAATTATCAAATACCAACTCGTGAATAAATTTGTTATGCTTCATACTATGAATAATAACAGCATTGAAACACTGTTAAACCGATATGTAAAACTCTATTGGAGATAAAAATAACAATTAATTTTAATACCCAATTTTTCAAACTAAATTACTAATAAAAAATAGAACATGGGTTTTGATATAATATTAAATGAAATATTTTAATGTATAAAAATATCAAATAATGGTTAGAGAAGATGAAAATGGATTACATAATAAATATTTAAAACCCGTTATATGATGTTATAATTTAATGTTTCCCTTATCTTCAGTTTGACTCATCAAACATGTTCCTTATCATTTATAAAAATAAAATGTAAATAATTATATACCTTACTAAAAAAATCATATTTATTATTCCTTATATATTGTTTATTAGCATGTTATACAGGATACATCATCTATTTTGTTTAAATTAGTTGTTTTGATGATATTTAGCTCAGATATTCTAAATAAAATTTGTAGTTTTTTTATGGAAAAAGATTTAATTATTCCATAATATATGGAACAATAATAATGAAATATTTATAATTTTATACATAAATTATACTTTTAAAACTAATAATGAATGATAGTTTTTAAAAATAAAATACATTACAATAACAGAGATGGAAGGTCTTATGTATGAATGAGTAACATTTCCAGTTTTTCAATAATAATGATTAAAAGAAGATAAGTATTTTTTTTAAACTAATTATATCACAAATAAAATATTATTAATATAATACACTTATATATATAATCCATGTGATGTGATATTAGAAGAAGAATTACATTGCATCATGGAGGTGGTTGTACAGACGTACACATTACATTCATTAACATTTTTCAATGGATTAAAAGGTAATATTGTATATGATACAAAATATTTTCAAAATGAAAAATAAGTCATTAATATCATATATAAACATTCAATCCATCTTTATACCCATCCATGAGATTAGGTGATGGGAAAAAAATCCATCAGTTTGTGAGGTTGTTATCCACCAAATAAATGAATTATTGTTTCATTTCATAGTTGATGGAAGAGTATATGGTTATAAGGTATTACATTAACTGGATAAAATATTTCTATTTGGTAAATATTGGTGTTTATAATTCATAATGTTTGATGAATATTTGAAAATGTCATAATAAAAAATTAAAAAAATGTTTTGTTAAGAACTATACATCTTCTTCAGAAAACATAATTTGCTTTTCACATTAAACCATATAACGAGGTAATTATTCCAAAAATAAATCTTATAAAAACATGGGGAGGTATTTGAGAATGAAATTTTATAATAATATTTTGATCCAACTGGATTTTCATGTGTTTAGATAACAAAATAGGGGTGACATTTTATAAATAGGGAATGCAAATTCTAGGAATTTATTAACGTATTAAATTAAAAACAATTATCCTCAAATGGATATAAATCAATATAATTAGTATTTAATTGGAGTATGTGTCAAAATAATATCATCAAATATATATTATACTTTTTTAGATCATGTTTATACATTTATATCTTTTTTTTTAATGATCAGTTATCCCTTTTTTTGATTACCATGATAAAAATGTTTTTTCCACTTTATGTGTTTGCTTAGTTACTAGAAAGAAGAAACTGCTATAAAAATGGAAATTTTTTAATATTTTAAACCATATCTCAACCACTTGGTTAATTATAGTATTTTTTAAATGTTATTTAATTTTATAGAATGATTTTTATTATAAAATATCATTTATGACATTTTTTTAAATACATGAAATTTTATTATATAATATGTGTCAAAATGAGAGAAATTTGTTCCAAATTAAATGGATTGGAATATAATGAGACTATAATATTAATATATTCATCCAAATAATGTTATATCATTTGTTGTATTATTTTATCCTATATCTCTTGGATTAACACCTTTGTTTAATTATTTTATACTTAGCCATAGTAATGAAATATTCAATATTAAAGGGATAAAATTTTACGTATAATGTAAAAATATCCTAAAAATTACAATGATTTGAAATTCTAAACCATTTATCATCCTAATTTTTCTTCACTTTTAAATAATTAAATAAAATATTATTTGATGTAATATACTATTAATTTAATTTCAAAAACTGTTCATATAATTTGAATTCAAAAATAATATGATTGTAGTTGAATTCAAATATAATACATTAATAAATTATAGACATGGTATATTTTTTTATAAAATTTATGGCATAGAATAATTCAATGAGATTTTATTACATCAAATATTTTCAAAATTATTTATTTTATTATTTTATTAATTGAATAAATATTATGTTAGTGTTCTGTATGAATTTAATGAACTTATTTTATCACTAGCAATCATAAAAAAATATGATAAAAAATAATTTAGATTTAATTTTTTTTATAATTGTAAATAATTTTTTTAATCATTTTCACAATGTATTATATATATTAAAATAGAAAAATTAATATATTTTAAAATTTCTTTTAATTAAATATTATAAATGACAGAAACAAATAAATATGGTACTAAATTGACATATTTTCTAAAATTAGATGGAAATTGCCGAAATGAACTATTAAATACTATAAAAAAAGTGTTACGAATGTTTTTTAAAAATTATCATATTATTATTATCCTTAATTACCTAATTTAACCTTTTTGTCAGGGTAATTTTTTTATTATAGTTACTAGTCCTAATGGAAAGAAATAAAATTGACATATTTACAAAATTTGGAGCTCTTGGTTAATATTATATAATTCATTTTCATTGATGCAATTCAATGATTTGGGAGAAATTTAATTTAAAATTAAACTCGAAAAATGAGATTAAAAGTACTTTTTATGAAATTTTATTTTATACATATAAAGGGTTTTATAAACAATCCAAGTATAAAATTCATTAAAATACCAATAACTGGTTTATTTGTAACAATAATAAACTAACTAAATTTTAAAAACAATAAAAATAAATATTTCTTGTAAAATATTATAAAAAAAATTCATTTTCAATAAAAATATGTATTTTTCAATATTCTTTTAATTTTAAATCCTCTCAAAAAATAAATAAAAAATCACCATAATCTAATTTTGACATGATGAATTCAAAAATTATGTTAGTTTTTTTCTAATATAAATTATATACATAAAACATAAAAATAACAATATAATTAAAGTGGTTTATAATTTATTTTCAACTGGATTAAAAAATTATATAATATTTATATAATTAACAGAATTTTTAAATTCATAAATACTAATAAAGTGAAAAATGATTTATTTATCATTAATTGGGATTTTGAATTATTTCACACTTGGGGAAATTAAATAATCATAATTTTATTCAGTACAATATCTTGTGAGAAAATCTTTACCTCATAATATTTTGAAATTACCAAATTACATATTCAACTATATGGGTTTTCCATTAAACCATAATAAGATGAATTACCTTATTCTACAACACTTGATATATAAAATCCAGAATCTGAAAATTTTCTTCGTTATAATAAATTTTCTCTTACAAGTGAAGTACATTAGGTATTAAAATAATAGTAGATTCTAGAACACATTTACTTACCCTAAAAACATGAATATATTGTGTAGTTAGGATAATATCAGAGGAATGGAATCTTTAATAGAGGTAGATCAAATTTTATTTAATATTTAATATACTATATTGAAATAATTATTAATCTACCCCCTTTTACAAATACAAATAACACCTTTCCATAGAGTTAATTTATGAAAATTATTATCATCTAACACGATATAACTATCATTCCTGTGATTATCTATACATCTTTTCTACTTTATCTATGGTATACTCACATTTCATTGAATCATCGTCACATATTCATGCACATTATATACCATCTCTATTTTTATCAACTTACATTCTCATTCTTTATCCAAAAAACAAGATATTGAAACTGATTTCTCTACAATGCCTCAAAATATTTCATTTATATACTATAATGATAACATGTGTTATAAGACTCAATAAATTAAATATTGTGTTCCAAACATCAATGTAAATCAATTGATAATGAATGAATCATGAATACCAATGTTCGATTTTTTTTTGAATTTCAATCATATTTAAGGTTAAATGATGTATTGAGATTCAATTCAGTACCCAATGACTTATGAATTCCTTTCCAAAAAATTAAAGCAAACATAAGATAATTTTTACATACAATGGTGAGAGGAACACCATGTAAACATAATATATCCTTATGATATATATGAAAAATAAGAAATAAATACATTGTATCTCTAATAGTATGTTCGTTCATAGATTTATATAATCAATCAACAATAACCCAAATTGCAATATTACCTTGATATTTTCATTGAAAGTTCATAAAAATATATATTGAAATATTTCCAATTTCCACTATCACCCTATAAGTGGATGATGAATTTTCTTTGGTAATTGTAATTCTATTTTAAACTATTTAGAAGTTATAAATTTCACATAGATGTCTAAAATATATATTTAGATGCCATCCCATCAGTTATTTTGATTAATATATCAATACATTTTAGGACAACTCAAATCAATAGAGAATAAAGACCTATGATCTTCACTCACTAGTTTGACCCTCAAACATGAATCACAAGGCACTCTTAATGTCATTCCAAATATTATCCCACCTTATAAATCAATAGTAACAATAGGAAACTTACCCTTCTTAAGAGATTCTAACATTTGTTAAAAATATGAGCATATTTCTAATCTTCCTTAATTCTTTATACAATATATGATTATAGTGACACCTGATCATTATACCCTATAAAATCAAATTCCATTCAATCAAGAATCGCTGTAGAAGAAAAATTAATGAATTCAATAGGGTTCTATAACACCATGAGTTCTGAAAAGAGAAAACAATGTTTGATTTTGTATGTGATATGCAATACCAATCCTAGAAAAATAATGAAATTATAAACATGTTTATTTTAACCATTCCATTATGTTTTTGGGAATTATTAGGACTGAAGAATTTATGAAATAAATATATATATTTTTTATATATATTTATAAAGGCATAGTAAAATAAAAAAACAAATTTTAGATCTTTTTTTTTCTTCAAAATATGTTTTCTTCAAAAATATTATTTATTTACTTTTATAAAAAGAATATTATAATAATTTTATAGAAACATTTAAAATTTATTTTATAAAATGATCAAAATTTTTAGTATCATACTATAACAATTAACTTTGGGGAAAATTGAGGTATTTTCTAAAAAATATTGATCTTTTAGTGAATAGTGAAAATTAACGTTTATGTAAAACTAACGGTTATTTTGATAAATTAATTAATTAAAAAGTTTAATAATTATCTTAATGGTTTTTCAAGATAACATTATTATTTTTTGGTTATATTTAAATCTATCATGACCCGTCCCCTGGGGCCCGTGTCGTGACTACCCCAAACCAACCTTCTATAGGCCAGGGGCTAGATTCTAGCACCGTAAGGAATTTTTCCTAAATCTGGGAAGGCATTGCCTTTATAACCATCAAACTCACATAACCAAGCACACAACAAGATACGAACATAAGAAAACTTTATAACCAAAAGAGTGTTGAAAGTAAAAAGGGGGTTGTAATACAATCCCAACAGTATTGGTACAAGTTCAACTAAAATACATTACAACTAAAGAAAGACAAGAGATAGCTACTTGATCATCCTCTGAGGTTCTTACTTGAAGGGTAGGTATAGATTGCCTCCTTATCACTCCAGGTCCACCCGTGTCTTCTACATACTGATGCATCGTATGGTCCCCCTCCAAGTATCATCCAATCTATGTACTCTCAGCCTTAGTCAGCTTTATCCATCGTCTACATCCAACACAATGAGATTCAGACATATCCTGTTCAACATTTAGTACAACGATTTTCAGAAGGGACACCGAGATTCTCTAGGTCCCACAAAATCAATCAAAGACAAAACACAAAGTATGAAATCAATAGATAACCTTACATAAATATATTCCCATACTTATATCTGAGTTATCATATAATCCATATCAATCATGAGTAAAACACAGAGGTTCTAACTCAACTTACACTAGGATTTATTTTAGGGGTAATATAAAGTAACATTCCCAGTCATAACGTCAAACGCCTCAACAGGTGGAGAACTCCTCCTCAATCAAGTCTAGTGGGGCTGCCTTGTCACATAGAGGTGCTTCCCAATAACCTTGGACTGCTGAGGTACTCTTCATGTTCATTACTGTGGGTTTTCCGCATCACACAGAAGCGCTCCCCAATGTGGGTCTGCTACGTCGCACAGAGGCACTCCCCCTCGTGGCCTACTGAGGCACTTCTCTGGTCGGGTACTCTGGGTCTGCTGCATCACCATGTCGCTCCTCATCGTGGGTCTGCCACGTCATAGAGGCACTCCCCATTGGGACTATCAAGTCACTCATAGTTGAAATGGTTAGAAATAATCAATTCTAAATTAGCCACCAGGTCACTACACTATGATGGCTCATCTCTTGGTAGATCTGCTCCACAATATATTGGTCGATAGTTCAACTTTTGCGATTTTTGACCCCAAAAAACACTTCCCCAAAATTTTCCATACGTCCCCATAGATGATCACGGTGCATAGTTTGTTCTGAAAGCTTCTATTTGACTGGTCGTGTAGCCCAAACGGAGTTACGGATTAAAAGTTATGGTTGTTTGAAGTTGGGCTATTAGGGATGGCCATCCAGGACGGTTTTGGGTCAATGTGTGGGTTTGTGCGTAAAAAACGATATTTTCACGGAAAATCATTTTCACGCATGGAATATTACGCACCCATCTTCGCACGTGTGGAATATTACATGCCCCACCTTGGGAACGTGCAATTATTTGCGCGCTGACTAGAGCACTCAGAATTTCACGCGCACCGACATGAGCGCGTAAAAACCTTCACGCGCGCCCAATTTTACGTGCAACGATGCCTGGGTTTCTGCCTATAAATATATGGGCACCCCTCCCCCCTGTTCTTCAAGAGGGCCCCGGAGGTCGGCCGCTACTCTGATGCGCGTAAGTCCGTAGTTTCCACCCCCGCGCGGAAAACCCCTCCTCCGGTGCGCAAAACATTAGTTTTGGTCGGAAAAGGGCCAACCTGCATAGTTTTCTGCGAAACACATAATATTTGCACACAACAGTGCAGCTGAGCCAGATCTTTCGTGCGCCAGTGCATCACCGGTCCTATTGCTCACAAGCCTTCTCTATTGTGCGCACCACTTCCTTTTGCGCGCAAGGCATCCCTATTGCCCACAATTCCTTCCCTTTTGCGTGGGTCCCCTCCTATTGTGCGCCCACATCCGGCATTGTGCATGTCGCCTCCTATTGTGCGCCCTCATTCGGTATTGCGCGCCCAACTCCGGTATTGCCCGCATGCACCCAGTATTGTGCGCCTGCGGCACCTATTGTGCCCCCGTGCGCACCTATTAAGCGTCGACCCGGTGTTTTCCGCGGAACCGCCCCAATTGCATGCAACCCTGCCATATTTTACTCCCAACAGTGTTTAGGCCTACACCCTCTAGTACAGACCATGGGGGTTGAACCCCCACACCCCCGCTCGAGGTCAGTGATGGGCTGTGGTCCAGGCCATCTGGGCCGGTCACTTCGCTACCGTCACAGAGCCCCCTGAAAAATGGACAGTCGCACCACGAAGTTCTCGAGTCTGGACATCGGGGTTTTTCATTGCGCCCTTATGTGCATCCTCTCTCAACCTATGGAATAGGATGATTTGAGATACTCCTATACACACCATGAAATACCTTGATTCGATATATTCCTCTTGGTCCCTTTCACATGTCGTGAGTCGAGATTCTCATCATCAATTCCCCGAGTACCTTGAGTCGAACCATTCCTCAGGATGCTCCTCCAAACCCTATCACTTGGATCATATGCCAGGTTGAACCAGAAAGGGCCGCCCTTGCATGAGACCCAGCACCAGCCTTTCTAGGGACCTTATGGTCGTAGTCCTTTCTACATGACTATAAACTGTAGTAAACCCTATGTTCCAAACATAGAATGCCTCTTCTTCCAAATAAGATATGCCTTGTGCACCAAGCATAAGATTCCAGTAGTCCAATCTACATGACTATAAACTGTAGTAAACCCTGTTTTCCAAACATAGGATGCCTCTTGCCCTATATAGGAGATGCCTTGTGCACCGAGTATAAGATGCTAGTTGTCCTTTCTACAGGACTGTAAACTGTAGTAAACCTTATTTTCCGAACATAGGATGCCTCTAGTTCCAAATAAGAGATGCCTTGTGAGCCTGGAAAAATATTCCAGTAGTTTTGTCTACATGACTATAAACTTTAGTAAAACATGTGTTCCAAACATAGGATGCCTCTTTCCCTATAAAAGAGATGCCTTATGATCCTAGCCTAAGATTCCAACAGTCATATCTATATGACTATAAACTGTAGTAATCCCTATGTGCAAAACATAGGATGCCTCTTACTCTAAACAAGAGATGCCTTATGCTCCATGTGTAAGATTCAATATGCCATGATCACAGTTTCATTCCTTCAAGAGCATTGGAATCTATTCAAACATTCAATCACTCCACATCACGCTTTGCATGTCCTTCATTCGGATCTGCATCCACTTCCATGTCTGAAGGGACCCCCTAATGGTATTGATGATATACCTTTGGTCCGCTTGTTGTAATAGTATGGATGATTGACCTCAGGTCCGCCTCTTGAAACAGTATGGATGATTGACCTATGGTCCTCCTGCTGTAACAATATGGATGATAGGCCCATGGTCTGCCTGCTGCAATAGTATGGATGATTGACCTCTGGTCCGACTACTGTAACAGTATGGATGATTGAGATGTGGTCTGCCTCTATAACAGTATGGTTGATTGTCCTCTGGTCTGCCTGCTGCAACAGTATGGATGATAGACCTATGGTCCGCCTGCTATAACAGTATGGATGATTGACCCATGGTCCACCTACTGTAATAATATGGATGATTGAAAAATGGTTCGCATGCTGTCGTGGGCCAATTCCCCGGAAGAAATTGGACAACACTTTGAGTCAGGTCCTGTGTTTCGATCATGGTCAATAGTCGACCCTCATTTGTTTGTCCTCATTTCTAGTGAACATGATATGGATGCTGCATTTCTGCAACGGTCATCATTTATCCTCCATCACCCGGCCACCTTCACCGCATTCCGAATATCGGGCATGTGATTCATTCTTTTCATCCCCCTTTGTTCGGACCGATTCCAATGCCCTTGGCGTTATCCCTCTTGTGCACTAGCACATAGGTGACTACCTCAACCCACTAGTGAGTTGGGATTCCCTCATGGCCAAACATGAGGAAGACATTGTGGGCAGCACCCTTGCATAAGCCCCATCCATAATTTCCACTCCATATCGGCACATGGGCTACCGTAGAGCGTAAGACCCATCCACCATTTCCACTCCATAGCGGCACACGGGCAACACCCTTGTGTAAGCCCCATACCATCCCGAATTACATGGACTTTGAATCCCTCCCACGGGGATATATAAGAAGCCTCCACGAGGTTCAAGCCCACCACCCGGTCATTCTGACCTCTTCACGTCAGTCCCTACCACCATGGGCCACCTCAGAGCATAAGCCTCATACAACCATGGGTCGTCTCAAAGCGTAAGCCCCATAGAACCATGGGTTGTCTCAGATAATAATTCACATACAACCATGGGCCGTCTCAGAGCGTAAGCCCCATACAACCATGGGCCGTCTCAGAGCACAAGCCCCATACAACCATGGGTCGTCTCAGAGGGTAATCCCCATACAACCATGGGTCATCTTCAAGCGTAAGCCCCATACAACCTTGGGATGCCTTAGAGTGTAATCCCCATATCCATTTTGAGCCGACTCAGAGCGTAAGCTCCATGTCCACCATTGTGGTCCATCTCAGAGCATAAGCCTCATACCACTTTGGGCCACCTCAAAGCGAAAACCCAGTACCACCATGGGATTCCTCAGAGCATAAGCCCCAAACCACTTTTGACCGCCTCAGAGAGTAAGCCCCATACACTGTGGGCAGCACCCTTGTGTAAGACCCATCCATAATTTCCTCTCCATAGCGTCACAACGACAGCACCCTTGAGTAAGCCCCATCCACCATTGCCGCTCCATAGCGGCACACGATCAACACCCTTGCGTAATACCCATATCATCGAACTACGTGGAATTTGATTCCCTACCACGGGGATATATAGGAAGCCTCTTCGAGGATCAATCCCAACTACAGCATTTACCGTGTGATGGTCCCAATTCCTTCCCCCTCCATTTCAGTAATCCATCCACCATCAATCCTGATTCTTACTTGGGCCTCCATATCTCAGTGAGATCATGCCATTCATCCTAGTGCTTCTCCCTACAGCACCCAGGAACCAAACCATGCATAAGCCCCAACATGTCTCTGGGTCACTATACTTTTTGTACACCCTGGATCATCACCACATCAAAATACGTGGGTTTTGATCCCTGTCCTCTACACAGGGTAAATAGAAAACCTCCATGAGGCTCAATCCCATCCAATGGTAAAACCTGGTGTCCCCCATTTTGGGGTGCACTCTCTCTAATCCACCCTCAGTGGTGTTCAGATCAGCCATTATAGTGTGAAATTTCCCCTACATGGGGCAAAACACCATGGATCTATTCTCATTGAGCGTTCGGATCCATTCGTCTTCCAGGAGTTCCCTCCTTGGGATGTACCAATCTGATCCATCTCTATGGGACGTTCTGTTCACCCTCATTCTGTCTCCACGAGACGTTAAACACGCATCATACCCCCTGTTAAACATGGGAAGCTTAGTAAAACCTTAGAATACATTCCCTTGGCGTACCCATCTCCGGAAGACATTAAACACATGGCATACCCCATGATAAACATGGGAAGCTGAGGAAAATCTCAGAAGACACGCTCTTGGTGTAACCGTCTCCGCAAGACGCTAAACTCGCGGCATACCCCGTGTTAAACATGGGAAGATGAGTAAAACCTTAGAAGACATGCCCTAGGAGTACCCATCTTTGCAAGACGTTAAACTCGCGGCATACCCTGTGTTAAACATGGGAATCTGAGGAAAACCATAGAAGACATGCCCTTGGCGTAACCGTTTCCTCAAGACGTTAAACTCACGGCATACCCCGTGTTAAACATGGGAATCTGAAGAAAACCTCAGAAGACATGCCCTTGGCATAAACATCTCTGCAAGACGTTAAAAACGCGGCATACCCCATGTTAAACATGGGAATCTTAGTAAAACCTTATAAGACATGCCCTTGGTATACCCGTCTCTACAAGACGTAAAACATGCATCATACACCGTGTTAAACATGTGAAGATGAGGAAAACCTCAGAAGACACGCCCTTGGCGTAACCATCTCCACAAGGCGTTAAACTCGCAGCATACCATGTGTTAAACATGGGAATCTGAGGAAAACCTCAGAAGACACGCCCTTGGAAAAACCATCTCCGCAAGACATTAATCTCACGGCATACCCAATGTTAAAAATGGGGAGCTATGGAAAACTTCAGAGACATGCCAATCACATATGATTCCCCGCATCCAATGTGGGATTCCTTGGGTTATACACCCTCGAGATGACCTCTTAGGAGGAAGAATATAGGTTCCCCAATGTCCACACACCTAAAGATGCCCCGAAACGCTTGATGGTGTCATCTACTCCAACCAGTGGTAACTACCATATCAGAACCCCATGGAATGTCCTAGCAGAGGTAGTGTAATTAACCGACGTCCATGACGATTAGACCCTATAATGAGATTCAGAAACCTGTCAAAAATCTATGAGGGAGACCCGGGCTTGGTGACATGCTCCGAGGAGGAATCCACATAAGGATGAACTGACATCCCATCGTCCTGGTTTCGATCAAGGAGCAAACGTCCCTAAATAAGGAACGGATGTCACCCACCATTTGAAAGCAGGAATGTAGGGCAACAAGCTGCGCATCATCCCCTGTGTGACGGATGCATGCGCACGCCTAGGAAAAACGCTTTTTAAACAACGATTTCCTATGATGAAGTGTTTCAAAGGTCTGTCACATCATAGGGTTCTCAACGTAATAGATGGCTCATTAATCAAATGCATGGTCTATGAGTTATTATCCTTTTAGTCCTGGAGGCACAGTTGTATTCTTGCGCGATCCAACCTGAACCTTCCCTATCTTAATGCAAATCACATTGGGGGTATCACTCAAAGGGACCAACTTGCTCCAAGGTTCCCAGCGCTGCTGATGGTTCATCTAACAGACATCTGGTTCTAATTTTATAGCCAAAAGAATGTAATTGGGTTGAAGTGGGCTCGTGTACGGTCTGACCCGGTCGGACCGACTCTACCTGACCTTGCCTGGGCTGACCCAGTTCAGGTCTTCCTAGACCCACAGTCCACGAGGGTGCTGCGAGGGTGGCTCGGGTGAGGGGGTACCTCAAGGGTGTGGGGCGGCTCAGTCGAGTCAGCGCAAGATCGTGGGGTGGCGATCTGGCCACGGGATGGCAGTCCGGCCGTGGGCAGGTGGTCCGGCCATGGGGCAGCGGTCTGGCAGCAAGGCGGCGGTCCGGCCGTGGGGAGGTGGACCGGCCGGTGGGCGTTCCAGCCGTGGGGTGGGTGTTCGGCCGTAGGGAGGCGGTCCGGCTGCGGGGTGGCGGTCGGGCCACGGGGCAGCGGTCAAGCCACGAGGCGGTGGTCCGGCCATGCGGCGGTCCTGCTGCGGGTTGGCGGGGGAGGCATTCCGGTCGTGGGGAACAGGTCCGACCATAGGGGGGTGGACCGGCCACGGAGATGTAGTCCTACCTATGGGAGACTGTTGGGCCGTGGGGTGGCGGGCGGGCCGAAGGGCGGTGGTCGGCAGCGCGGTGGAGGTTAGGCCATGTGGCGTCCGGCCGGCCGCAGGGCGGCAGTCTGGAATCAGTGCAGCAGTTGGACAGTGGGGCGGTGGTCCGGCCACGAGGCGGCAGTCCAGCCACGGGGGATTCGGCCACGGGGATGTGGACTGACTGCGGGGTGTTGGTCCCGTCGTGGGTAGGTAGTCCAGCCGCGAGGTGGTAGTCCAATCTGGTGGTAGCGGTCCGGCCACACGGCGACGGTCCCATTGTGGGGCGGAGGTCCGGCTGTGGGGTGGTGTGGAGCCACGGTTGGCCAAGGTGTGGAGCCACAAACTTCCTAGGTGCAGAGCTTCAGAGAGAGGCGGTGGTCGCGATCATCGCCGAGGCCATGGGGTGGCGGCGGTGGCTATGGGGTGGCGTCGTTGCACTGCCACATTCATCACGGTCGATTGTGGTGCCAGCCGACATTCTCATGCTCCCACCATTGATGGTTGTCATCCTCCTCCATCATGAAGAAAACCACAAGATTTTGTGGATGGGTCAGGCAATGTTGTTTTGGCCTGTACGCTCCGCGTTAGGGTGGTAGCATATGGCTTATCAAGAACATGAATGTCAAATTCAATTCTCCCGCAAATATTGTTCCCAACCCTCAAAATAAAATAAGGGTGTACATGGGATGTAATAAAAAATTATAAATAAAACCCTACCTCAGGTTGTTCGATTGTTGATGCAAAGAGAGAAGTTGATGTTGGCATTCGTCGCGCCTGTCACATGCCTCTGATCTCGAGCTCGTTCGTCAGATTAACTTTCTTTGATAGAGTTTATTCTTCATTGTAGAAGATGTCCACCATTGGAGGTTGTCTCTAGGAATAATGTTGAAGTTGAGGTCAATGTTCTTTGTTTGGAGAAGAAGTTCTTCATTGGCGAGCTTTCTCCAATAGCTCTTCCTTTTTCCAATTGTTTCCCCCAATTCCATCAAAAATAAATAAGCCAAAAATATGGAATATGTTGGAAGAGTTCAAATTGGGATAATTAATCACAAAGGTTTCCATAATTAATTGTTTGATCGGTTGACACAATTATGGTTGGAGGAATCTCAAAAGTCACCTCCACATTAATGAGGGAGTTGAGAGTTTTCTCCCTCATTAAGAGGGAAGTTCAAAAGAATTGTCCTCAGGTGGTCCCCACCACCAAAACCTCTCATGGGAGGTTAGGCTCAAGCGGTCCCAACCACCATAACCTCTCATGGGAGGTTAAGGTCTGGTTGTCCCCACTTCTCAACTTCCACAAGGAGTGGTTACGACATATAAAATCAAATATGTGCTTATTTTATTTTATTATTTCCACAAAAAACCCAAAAAATAACATTCACCCTCGACCAACTGTCTTTGAGGTGAAATCCTCCTTAATAAAATCTTGGTTATACGAGTTCATCACTGTCCTCAGATTTCAATTTTGGGCACCAGTTCAAATGTTAGAAAACCCCACTCGCATGTTTAATGAACGTACCTGAAAAAAAGTTCAGAAAATTATTAACAGTCACCCTTGACCCACGAAAGTAGAGTTTAGGCTCTGCCCAATTGAAAAACACTCCAACGCACAAAACGGTACTCTTAGATTGAAAATAATGGTTACCGTTTAGAAGTTATGAATTTTCCAAAAAATTAATTGTCACTTAATTATTTTATTTACCGCCAAAAACTAACATTCACGGGTGGCTCGCAGAAGCCAATGTTAGTATCTGTTTAAATAAACCATGACTTCATATTTTCATCAGTGGTCTCATATTTTTAATCTGAGAAACTGTTTGTGAGTTATAAGCATTTGAAAAATAAAATAACTTATTTAATTGTTTTATTTATGATTATGCCATTTTTGGGTTTTCTACTAAGAGGCCCACACTGACAAAACATAAGTCGCGCGTAGGTAAAGCTGCCATCCTGAGCGCAATGGTACCCTCATATTTCTGATATGAGTTACCATTTAAGATCCATTCCACTTTTTCCAAAGAATTGCTTATAAGTGATAGTTAAAACTTAAGAAAACTTCAACGGATCATTCTGAGCACTCTGGTCATCGGAATCGAGCGCCGTCAGATTTTGCAGTCTCGAAAAATTCCCATGTAATTAAAAAAAATTAGATGGAATTTCTAGATATTTAAATTCTCTCCAACTCAGGGATTTGTGTCCCTCATAGCCACATTACCAAAACTGGGAAAAACATGTGGGGGTATTGAGGACAAATTTGTGCCACCCTCTCCCATGTGCTCTCATGGATGTTCATGTGCTGCCAACACACAAGCACCAAAGGTATCAATTTCCCATGAAGGGATATCTACTATCGATCCTCAATCGCCACTGGAACCTTTGACAACATTGCCCCATCCTCGATGTCCAGCTCGCCATGGTCGATGTTTTGGTATGCATCATGCACATATATCCTTAACTGGGATACGTGGAAGACTTCATGGACCTAGTGCAACTGAAGTGGAAGAGATAAGCGGTATGCCACCTCACCAACTCGGTTGAGGACATGAACGGGTCTGATGAACCTTGGATATAACCTGCTGACGCGACCAAATCTCCAAAATATTCATCAAGGTGAGACCCATAAAAATACATGGTCGCCACACTCAAACTCTAGAGGTCTTTGTCTCCTATCGGCATACGAAGTCTGAGTACTCTATGCAGTCTTCATCTACTCCTGGATTTTTTTCACCTTCCCTTTGGTAGCCCGTTCCATCTTTGGTCCCACTAGTACAGAATCCATTGGGCCAGTTTAGCACAAATTTGATCTGGTAGGTCACCCGTACAATGCCTAAACTGGTGCCATACCTATGGTGGAGTGATAGCTATTGTTTTAATCAAACTCCACAAAAGGAAAAGGATCCTCCAAGCTATGATCGTAGTCGAGGACACAAGCATACAACATGTCCTCGAGGGTCTGAATGGCCTTCTCAGTCTGGCCATCCATCTAAGTATGGAAGGCGGTTCTCAAATAATGTTGTGTCCCAAAATTCACCGGTAACACATTACATAGGCTGAAAGTAAAATATTTTCAAGATCGAAGACAATCATAGAGGGTACTCCAAGTAGCTGCACAATCTCTTGAACAAAGAAGCATTCCATGATCTCTATATAAACCTGCTCTATGATTGGTATAAAGTGGGATATCATGGGGAGTTGGTCGGCGATCACCTGGATAGAGTCATGTCCCCTGGATGTACATGGAATTCCTATCACGAATTCCATGGATATCTCATCCCACTTCCACTCTTGGACCTCTAAAGTCTAAACCAAGGCTGGTGGTACCTGATGTTATGCCTTCACTTACTGACATGTTAGGCACTGAGAGACAAAATCTGTTTCTACTTTATTTATTCCCAGCCACCAGTGCTATCATCAGAGATCCGGGTACATCATCACCACTCCTGGATGTATAGAAATAGGGATGTGTGGAAATCCCTCAACACTTCCTCCCATAGTGACACTGTTTCCATGGTATGTCCCCTGAAGAGGATGACATGGTCCTCAACATTAGAAAATCCATCAGGTGCATGTCCTATGGATATCTGAGCACGTTGTGTCTCGCATTCAGCATCCCCATGTTGCGCCTCCCTAACTCGATGGAGATGTGGGTGAGTGAATATTAGAGACTGAAGAAAAGCTACTCCATCTCTATCTACAATGTATTTTTGCATAGATGCCAGCTATTCTATTGCCTCACTCAGCAGCTACAGACCAAACCTCCTGCTAAGTGCATCTGCAACTATGTTCCACATCCAAGGAGTATAGAATATCTTAATGTCATAGTCCTAGAGGAACTCTAGTCACTACAATTGGGAACTGAAAACTGAAAACTTCTACTGCCACTAGGGTGACGATGGATGAATCATGAGTGATCAGTCGCACCCTCCTATGCCGGAGTTTATCATGTGCTGCCTGGGTTTCATTTTTCTCCGACTAAGGAAAACCTCATCCGATTGTTGTTGATAAACCACATCCTTTTTGCCCAATACAGTCAATATGAGTGTGAATTGTGGATGTCCAGTCATACCTGAACTAATGTCGCAAGGCCGTGACACTGCCACCATTATGTTTGAACCGAAACTCTCATGTCAAGGTTTATATCACCCCATCGACGTAAGTGTGATTATCAACTCTTCCCTCAAAGGTATCTCCAGGCGTGAGGGTAATAACTACAGTTTAACTAGAAACTCTGGGTCCTGGACATGATTATTTTTAATATAGGAATGATTTGTACATATGTATATTGATGCGACATCTAGTATTCAACACATACCGAACCTCGAATCAATCATAGAGCCCTAGGTTCGCAATACTTGACCGCATGCAGCTACTCTCTTCTCCACATCTTCCAGCTCCCTGAGCATGGTGGAGACCACAATGGGGGGTGGTTGAAACAAGTCAAAATATAAACCACCTCATGCTTCTCCCCTATCTCGGCTTCCATATATGCATCCTGGAAAATTCATCTATCCATAACACATCTTCTTCTCGAATCATTTTTACACACCCATGTCTCTAAGACTACTGCTAGTTTCCGGATTTCCCATGACTAACATTCACCGGTTGTATCTGCTCAGGTAAGGAATATTCATCCAAAAAGGTTCTCTCTAGCATCCTAACATAAGTAGGAATGAATAGAGGAAATAATTCTAGCTCAGATGTCCCTAAAGACACCTCTCTCAATGTTCTATGCTCTGAAACACTGATCATACCATATTAAACGAGTACCACGAATGATCGGTATGCCTCGATGAAAACTCAACTACTGACATGTCGTCCTGCCGAATCTAAACAAGCTCTAGAGAACTCTCATCAACCTCCTCAAGCTGGTCCTCAACTGCCTGGGAGTTGGAGCAGCTTGGAACATGAGGGGTATCTAATGGTGAATCACGCGTAAGGCACTAAGCTTATATGTGTCCTTTACTGGTACCACCGGTTGTAACTACTGACCAATGGGTAGTGATATAGATGAAACAATACCTGAAGGAACTATCTCGGGTAATGGTCCATGTACCGAAGCCTCATCGCTATGCGGACCAACCTCATGGTCTCTCACTAAACAATTTTTTTATCTAAGATCACCATCTTCTCTACTGGTGTCTCAAATAGGTGTAAAACTCTAGCAACCACCTCCATCCATCCCTCTGCTCCATGGGATATCGGCTCGCCTTGAAAACTCAGAGGCCACTGCTGTTGGAACTCGTGCAATGTTCTTAGTAAGTGTGCAACATCTGCCAGTGCAGCTGGTGGTATTTGATGCCCAACGGGTGGTGATGATGCTGGTACACCACCCGATGGTGCCAACAGAGTAAGAGGGGCTTGCACCGGAGCCTCGTTGCTCAGTAGGCCTTCATCTTGTACTCTCTTGGGAATGTTAGCTGGTTGTCAACGTAGCGAAATCCTGATAAGGAACAAGTGCACCATGTTAACAATGTTATACCTAGTGAGATGAATGTTATAGCTGGTGAGTTGACTCAAAAGATCACAAAGCAAACCTTTGAAAACACACACACCATTAGTGTTTTCGTGCACCGAGTCAGACATTATAAGTCATGGTCCTAGTGTATGGATACGTCGGCCACCGCACCAACAATGGAATACCTAAACTAAAAATCCACACTCATTATCCTTAACACTATTACATCACAGAGAGATCAGAGTCCAAGTTATGCGGTTGAACTGACTCCTTTGATACCAATTGGGCACAACCCATCCCTTGGGGACCATGTTGTGACTACCCCAAGCATGCATTCCATTGGCCAGGGGATAACAACGATCACCGAAAGGTGTTTTCTATAAAACTAGGAAGGCATTTACATTATATCCTGTAAACTCATGTACCCATGCACACAACAAGATAAAAACACAAGAAAATTATATAACCAAAAGAGTGATGAATGTAAAAAAGGGGGATGTACTAAAATCCCAACTGTAAAGGTACAAGTTCAACTAGAATACAATAAAACTATAGAAAGATAATAGATAGCTACTGGATCATCCTTCGATGTTCCTACATGAAGGGTAGGTACAGATCGCCTCCATAGCACTCCACGACCACCCATCTCCTCTCTGTACCGATAGGTCTTATGGTCCACCTCCAGGTACCATCCATTCCTAGTACTCTTAGTCATAGTCAGCACTGTCCATTGTCTGCATCCCACACAACAATGTGAGGGCATAGCCTGTGAAAGGGTGATTATAACAATAGTTAGTAGGGACCCCGAGACCCTCTAGGTTCTAAAAAAATCCATCAAGGATAAAACTCAAATTATGAAATCAACAGATAACAATACTTTGGTATATACCCATAAATATACCTGATATTTCAAATAATCCATCTCAAACATGAGGAAAACACAGAGGTCATAACTCAGCTCACACCATGATTTATTCTCGGGGTTGTATCAAGTAACATTCTCAGTCACAACGTTAATCCCCTCCACTAATGGAAAACTCCTCTTCAATCAAGTACATTGGGATAGATTCATTACTAAGAGGTTCTTCCCACTAGCTTTGGATTGCTGAGGTACTCCTTTTGTCATGTATCAGGGCTCTGGTGCGTCATACAGAAGTTATCTACACCATGGAACTTCCTCATCCTATAGATGCGCTCACCCTCATGGCCTGCTGAGGTACTCCTCCTATTGAGTACCGTGGGTCTGCCGCGTCACCAAGGCGCTCCCCACCGTGGGTCTGCTACGTCACCAAGGTGTTCCCCATTGGGCTTGTCAAGACACTCTGAGATGAAACAGTCGGCAATCGTCCACTCTCAGCCATCCACTAGGTCTACAAACTATGCTCGCCCGTCTTTGGGAGGATCAGCTCCACAATCTACTATTCGATACTCCAACTACCAGGAAGTCCCACAAAGAAGTGTCTCAATGATTCGCCACATCATAGGGGTCAATCAGACGCCCAGTCTATGAGTTATTAGCCTTTTAGTCTCGAGGGCCCGGTTTGATTCGTTCTCGATCTGACGAGACTGTTCCCCATCTTAATCCAGAATGAAGTGGGGTATCACTCAATGGTACTGACTCCATCCAAATTTCCACTGCGCTACTAACGATGTGTCTAACAGATGTCTAGTGCCAAAGTTATGGCAAAAAGATTGTAATTGGGTTATAGTGGGACCGGGTCCGGTCAGACCCTGTTGGACCGACTCAGCCCGACCCAGCCTGGGCTGACCCATTTTGGGTCTCCCAGCCCGACCTGTTGGGTCCGTCCCGGCAAGCCGTGAGGTTTCTGTGAGGGTGGCTCGACTGAGGTGGTACCGCGAGGGCATGAGGCTTCTTGGCTGAGGCGGTGCGAGACCGTGGGGCTGCTCAGCCATGGAGTCATGGTTCGGTCGCGGGGTGGCGGTCCGGCCTCGAGACAACGGTCTGGCCTTGGGTAGGTGGTCCGACAGCAGGGCAGCGGTCCAGCCATAGGGGGTTCCGACCGCGATGAGGCGGTCCGACCGTAAGGCGGAGGACCACCCAGGGGGCGGCAGTCCAGCCATGGGGAGGCGGTTCAGCCACGAGGTGGCGGTCCGGCCACACAGCGGCACTCCGACTGCGCGGCAGCCATCCGGTTGTGGGCTGGTGGTCCCGCCATGGGGCAGCACCTTGGTTGTGCAGCAGTGCAGAGCCGTAGACGGCGACAGTGCGGAGCCACAGACTACGGTGTTGCGGAGCCACGGACTTCATCGGTGGCCGTGTTTGGCGCGGAGGCCGCGGGGTCGTGGCGTTGGCCGTGCGGCGGTGTCATTGTACTGTCGCCTTCGTCACGGCCGATGGTGGTACCGGCTGCCGTAATCATGATCCAACCATGGATGGTTTCCATCCTCCGCTATCACGCAGAACACCACAAGATTTTTAGAAGGGTCGGGCCATGTTTGTTTATCCAATCCCCTCCATGTTAAGGTGGTAGCATATTGCTCATCATGAACATGAACAAGAAAGTAAAATTATATCCTCCCGTAATGATTGACTCCAACCAGTAAAAGAAAAGAAGGGAGTACATAGGAAGTAATAACGAAACAGAAATAAACCCCCTCCTTGGTTTGTTCAATTGTTTAAGATGTGGAGAGAAGTCGATGTTGGCGTTCGTCGCGCCCGTCAAACACCTTTGATCCCAAGATCATTCGTCGGATAAATGTTCTTCGATGGAGGTGATTCTTCATTGTTAAAGACATCCACCATTGGTGGATGTCTCGAAGAAAGAAGGTTGAATTCGAGGTCGGCATTCTTCGTTCGGAGAAGAAGTTCATCATTGGCGAGCTTTCTCCAAGATCTCTCCCTTTTACCAATAGTTTCCCCCAATTCCACCCAAAATGAATTAGACAACATTATAGAATGTGTAGGAATAAATCAAATGGGAATAATTAATCACATAGGTTGGCTTAATTAATTTTTTGATGGGTTATCACAATTAAGGTTACAGGAAACTCGAAAGACTCCTCCACATTAATGAGATAGTTGAGAGGTTTCTCCATCATCAAGAGTGGAGTTCAAAAGGATTAGGTGTAGGGTCATCCCCACAAACATAACATCTCATTGGAGGTTAGGCTAAGGTGGTCCCCACCACTATAACCTCCCAAGGGAGGTTATGGTCTGGAGGTCCCCACATCTCAGCTTCTACATGGAGTGGTTAAAACAAATAAAATATAATATGTGCTTATTTTATTTTATTATTTCCACGAAAAACCCAAAAATTAAATTTCACCCTCAACCAACTACCTTCGAGGTGAAAGTCTCCTTAAAAAAATATTGGTGCTTTCAATTCAACAGTGTCCTCAGATTACAATTCTGAGCACTGGTTCAAAAGTTTGAAAAACCCGGTCATACGTTTTCTGAACGTACCCGAATTTTTTTTGAAAAATTATAAACAGTCACCCTCGAACCATGCTAGTCGAGGTTAGGCTCGTTCCAAGTGAAACATGCCACAAAAAACACATAGTTACTCTCAAATTTCCAATCTGTGTTACCATTTAGAAGTAATGGATTTTACAATAAATTAATTGTCAATTAATTATTTTATTTATAGCCAAAAACTAACATTCACTGGTGTCCATCACCGGCCTAAGTTAGTATCAATAAAAATAAACAATACCCTCACAAGTTCAACGGTGTTGTTGGATTTATAATCTGAACTACCGTTTGTGAGTTATAAGCATTTGAAAAATAAAATAATTTATTTATTTATTTTGTTTAAGTTTATTCCATTTTGGGTTTTCTTATAGGAGGCCCGCACCGACTAAACTTAAGTCACTCTTAGGGAAAACACGCCATCCTGAGCGCAATGGAGCCCTTAGATTTCTGATACACATAATCGTTTTATATTTTTTCCACTTTTTCCTGAAAATTTCTTTCGCGCATTAATTTAAACTTTACCAAACATCAATGGATCATTCCGGGCACTCTGGGCCTCGGAATCGAGCACCGTCAGATTCAGTAGCCTTGAAAAGTTCCCATGTAATTAAAAAAATTACAAGGAATTTCTATGTGTTTACAAAATCAATTAATTATATTTAAATCATCATTATGATAGGTTTTAATATATCATTATTTTTTGGATTAAACCGCATTTTCCTTAAAATTATTTTAAAATGCATAATGTTTCAACATTTTAATTAATCAAAATTACCCTTATTGAGAAATGTTTTACATAAGAATATCTATATATTATATCTATATTTATTAAATTAAATAAATATAATAAATATCACTAGTTATATTGTTATTTTAAATTCATCTTTTTTTAAATGTTTTTATCAAAAACATTTCTTCATAATATACTTAAGAGTATTATATTAAATTAAATTCATCCACAAAAAGTATATGATTTAAATATAATGGATTATATATTTATAAATATCATAATAATTATTATTTAATATCGTTAAATTAATATTTAAACAATATGAATAATAACTATAGTAAATATTAATTATCATGGTATTTGAAAAATAGGATAATTAAGGGTAATCATTATTTAACAGTGACAGGAAACAATGTAACAATAATTGTTTTAACATTTATATCACCTTTAATTTAAATTATGATTTTATTTATTCATTACTAATTTTACATTAAAAGTTATTAAGTAATCATTTTGTGAAATATTATATAATAATTTGATAAAACACAAATTATTTAATTAATATTAAATTACAATTAATAAGTTTATTAAGATGAATTAATGATTGTTTTTAAATAAATAATATTTTATTAATATATTTTTCTTAAAAAATGTTTATAAATGATAAATAATCAGATAATTGTTATGAAGTCAAATGTAATTTTTATCTTGGTTCAAAAAACTTTATTGTCAAAAAACCCCACATTTTACAATAATCATTTATTGTTATTTTAAAAGAAAAAATAAAACTATTATAAAAATTATTTAGATAAAAAAAATTTATTTTTTAAATCATAAAATAAAAACTATCCAATGATGTATTGTTAATAATTTTTAGAGAAAACCAAATTTTCCAGTAAAAAAAAATATCATATAAATATACATTTTGTATTATGACACAATACTGAACCAAATGCGATGTAAAAAATACTATAATCTATATCCATGACCACATTTATATTTTTCATTTTAAATTAAGATATTTTATTATTTCTTTTATAAAGCCATTATGAAACCTCGAAAACCATTAATATATTTTATTGTTATATAATAATTTCTTTAAATATAAGACTCTCTTCCACATCAGCAAGGTTATTATTATAACATTTTATATTATTGTACTTATAAAATAATGAAAATGACTCCCCTTTCATAGAAACCATTGTAAAAACCATGAGAAGGTTTTTGTTTTTTATTATATAGAGTCCAAAACCTATGTTGGAGAAATAATAAACAATTCCTACTCATTTCCAACTTAAAACAACCACATATCACATCACTATTCACTAAAATCCCATCAATAGTGTCCTAAATCTTACCTACCATATTTTTAGTCCACCCAAGATCTCCATCCTCTATAGAAACTCTTACCAAGAATTTTATTTTACAATCTCATGGTGATGGAATATATCCATCTCTTTGTTAGTAATGTATCTTCATTATCATTGGATTCTATATCCAATTCCTATATTTTTGGATATGCTTTTTCATATCCAATATATTGTATAGTTGGCTTCTGAATTTTTAGAGAATAATTACACTCTCATAAATCCCTCCCATTAACCTCTATGTATAATCGTTACCATGGTGAAATTTAGTTTGGGATCATACACTCTCCTTTATATTCAAGCAACTATTTTTTATGCTTTTTAATTTCCATATCTTCATGTCTAGGAATGTTCTTAGATATCTCCCATAGTATCCATTTTTTATAAATTAATATGTTCCACTTTAACTCTCATTAATACTTAATTGATATTTTTATTTACACATGTTTCTATGCTGAAATTTAGTAAGAATTCTTTTCATTCTAATATTTATTCATGTTTCTTCATTATCTTATATCCTTATACTCAAATTCTACATGTTATGAAATGTTATGAAATATCCCCCTTACTTTCCATATAATGTGTAAATTATGATATACCACTTTGAAATCCATTATGATCTTCAATGAACATTTCTATTCTATCATTATGCTATCGAACATCCACCACAATTTTCAATGAAAGAACAATTTCGTAGTAAACATGAATACCTATTTCCTATTTAGGGTGTTCTACATTACGAAAGAATACTTCTATGATTTATGACATATATTAATTTATTACATGTTCCTTTATCATTCAATAAGATATTATTATGAATTAATCCATGTAGTATGATCTCTATGGCACACTTAAGGATCATAATGAAATGAATGTGAAGGGTGTGTGTAAAATTATATAGCACTCCAATGAATATCGTAACATTTTAGTCTCATGATAATTCTGAAAAATGATTGGGGAGTGAACCTAATACACAGTGGGACTTTCTCCAAAATTAGTTATTTTTATTTTTCCTTGAACTATATTTATGATGTAGTGTTTTATGTTTCTTCCACATTTCAGATGATACCTTTTTTACTATCATGCAATATCGTGCCTCACTGTTCATGTTTATGATTCTTACCCATTTAATGTACCATTGATAAAAAAAAATTAAAACATGTATTACATGAATCATTTTATAACATGTTTATTCCCTTAATGAGATGTATAGGTCACCAATAACAGATGCACGTTCCCATGTTATCCATGGAAGTTATAAGTATCTTGAAATAGAATTAACATGTTTAGGATGTTTTCAAAAAAGATTATGTATTTCTTAATATATGTTTTTATTTATTGTACCTAATTTCCAAATACACTATAATTGTCAATCATCAAGAATATATTATGTAAAATCCTATGTAATAAATCATGAATAAATGTGTAATACTGAGAAGTGTTTTCATAGTTGGTATCGGAGGAAAAGATTACTTATTTTTTATTGGGATTAGAAAATCTAGAGAAATCCTCACAGAGAAGAATAATTGTAGGAAAATAGCCCGGAATTTTTCTACGTATATAGTATGTGGTTTAAAAATAGAATATATCCCAGCATGGATACTACATGTGGATGAGACTTTGGTAGATATGTACATAGGTGTGAAACCTAAAAATAAAATGTTAATCTAAAAATGATCAGGAAATGCAACATGATAACGGGCCCAAATGTACACCTATTTTGATATCCCCAAGGGATATTCTCTATTAAATTCACAATATCTTTATGAACTATTATTATAGGAAAAAATAACCATGAGTGTATATATTAAGAAATAGACCATAGATAACATAGAATGGAACCTATAGATTTATAGGCTATGAAATAAATGTAACTTATAAGTAATCCTTTTACAATCATTTCCATTTATTTTGTGGTCTTATCAACCATCATAGATTTATGGTTTTTTAGTCAAAAAATTATCTTTATGATGATTTATATCACACTATATTAGTTTTTTGATGTTATATTTTTTTAAATGTATATGTTTTCTCTCCCCATAAATGTTCTCAACCTTGGAAACCAAGTAATGTGATGACTTTCATGCTTCCCTTTACCACCATTCACGTAATTCTTCATTAACTATTTTTATGATGGGAGTATTCATAAATGATATTTCCATGTCTTAAAATATCTCTTTCCATGATCATGTTTAAATTTTATGAGTAAAATTTATTAAATGGGGATGAATGTAACAACATGAGTTTTTAAAAGAGAAAATTTTGATTGATAGTGAGTTTGATAAGAAACAACGAACCGAAAATGAAATTATTATATAAATATGAAAATTTTAAACATTCTATTAAATTGGGGGAAATGATAAATAATAAAGAATTTATTAAATATTGATTTTTTAAATATATTGTTAATGTCTTAGTAAATAATCATTAAATTTTTGGTATTATCTTTTTATTCTTGAAAATAAGTTTTCTTCAAAATTGATTTTATTACATTTAATAAAAAAATATATTATAATTATTTATTACAATATCGAGAAATTAAATTTTATATAATGAATGGATTTTTTGAAATTATCATATAAAAATTAACAAATAGTGATGTTTTTGGATGTTTTAGTAAATATAAATTTTATTGTGAATAATGACAAATATTGTTGTAGGGAAAACCAGCACATATTAATATAAATTAATTAATTTAAAAGTAAAATTGTTATATTAATTTTATTTCCATGTAACATATGTATTTTTTTTATATTTAAATAAATTAATTACATTCAAATCATCTTTAAATCGGGTTTGGGTACAAGATTAGTTTTAGGATTAGAAAATATTTTTCTAAAACCTATATGAAAATGCATAATGTATAAACATTTTAATTATTTTAATTTATCTTTAATGATAAATGACTTAAATGAAGTAGTAAAATTATATTTATATATATATATTTATTAATTTAAATTCAAATCAATAATATTAATTTTTATGGAATTATTTTGAATTCATCATTTCTTTGAGAAATGTATTTTCTCTGAAAAAACGGCTTCCCGCTATACTTGTATGTTTTTTATTAAATTAAATTCTCACACTTATGCGAATTGGTTTTTTTATGATTTATTGTTTTTTTATAATCATCATAATTAATGTTATGTACTATGTTCCACTTAATTTTTTTAATAATATGAATAATAAGAATATTAAATATTAATACCCTCAAAAAAGAAAATATGTTTGTTAAGGGTATTGTTATGCACAAATCCTAAAAACAATATAACACTAATAGCTTGAAATATTAAATTTTCCTTTTTATTGTAATTATTATTATATTTAATCCTATTTTTTAAAATTTATATAATATTAATTTATATATTTTACAAAGAATTTAATTATATATTGTAAAACAAATTTTTTATTTTTAATCAGTATTCAATTACAATTAAGATGCAAATTTTGATGAATTAATAGATTTTTTTAATTAAATAATATTTCAATAAAATATCATTATTCAATATTTTTTATAAAAATAAGAATGATCATTTAATTTTTATGTTGTCAAATGTAATTTTTATAAGGGTTTGAAAACTGTTATTATCTAAAAAACCCAGCATTTATCTATATTTTTCAATTTTTATTTTGGAATTGAAAATAAAAATATTGTTTAAAATATTTATATAAAATTAATTTTTTTTCATTCATAATGGTGAAAATATATTGGTGAATTTTTAATATTTTTTGGAGACAAGTAAATTTTCTGGTAAAAATTAAATACCAAGTAAATATATTTTGTGTATTATGATATCTTAATAATATAAATATTTTGAAAAAAGTTAAATTTATGGTATCCAAGAAAAATATATGTTTTACATTTAATTTAACAAGATTTTATATTTATTTTATAATTTTAATAAATCCCTTCTGAATCCTCCAAAACTATTAATATATATATTATTTGTTTTTAAAATCATTTCCTTAAGATAATGACTCACATTTACATAATCAAGGGTATTATTTTTTAAGGTTTGGCCTTATTCATTGAAAAAATAATGATAAAAAATCAAATTTGGAATAATAATTGGATAATGGGATTTTTTTGTTTTTGTTTTTTTATTACATAGATTCCAAATCCTATATTTGAGAAATAATAATAAATTTCCCACTCATTTCTCATATGAACCCACCATATATACTATTTTGATTCACTCAAAACCATAGTATACATAAATAATATGTGCTATCATCTCTGTAGTACCCTTAATGCCCCCTAAGCTCCTAATAAGTTCATCTAATGCATCTGAAGTCACACTCTCATAATAAGGGTCCTTTTCAACCCCCTCTTTATTAATGTATCATCATTATATAATGCCTTCTATTTACAATTATAGTTAATGAGATATGTTTTATCATATCCCCAATATTTTCCATTTGGTATCTAATATATGAGATACCCCTTTCTTTCTTATTAGTCCCTCATGTGAACCATTATGTACACCTGTTACCATTCTGAAATTTAGTAAGGTATCTTCCACTACTATTATAATTCAAGATACTCTTTTACGATAGGCATCTTAAGAAACTTTTATTTAACTTTTTAATATATTTTTATGTGTCCACCATATTTCACATTTGTATTTTAAATGATTATATTCCACTTTAACTATCATCAAACCCTTTAATGATCCTTTCTGTACACTTATTACCATGCTGAAACATAGTATGAGTTCTTTCCTTTATTCTCTTTATTTATGTATCTTCATTACCATATGGAATTTTTACCCAATTAACAATATTGGTATATTTTATTACATATCCCCTTACAAACTATATGATTCCAAAATTATTAGATAACACTTACACTCTCATAAAGACCATACAAGATCATTTATTTTCCCATGTCATGCGGGAAAATTTCCACTCTGATTTTCCATGAAAACAATTTTTTGATGAATAACCTCTAATTTCCCATAATGGGTGTCCCCCTTCAATCACTTTTATATAACTAATTTTTGACTTAAATTTATTTACTCTACACTCCTTGAATGTGTAATAAAATATGATCATGAATGAATCCATCTTGCATGATCTATGTGAAACGATTAGTCAAAAGACTATAATGAAAGTGATGGCTACACCTCGAGTTTTTAGTACTCCAAAGAATTAGTTATTGATTTAGTATCATGTGAATTTATTAAAGGGATTATAGAATGAAATTAACCCAACATGGGACTTTTTATCTCATGATTTCTTGGTTGTTAGCCTTGACCTATTTTTATTATATAGTCTTTTAGTTTTTCCGACAATTTCTAAGTTTTCTTTATATTATCATGTTATATCATGACTTGTTATTCATGTTTATAATTCTTAACCTATTCATGTACGATTTATATACCTATTGTCTTACATGTATTATTTTATTAATGTTATTCAATGTTTATTCCCTTATTAGTCTTTATAGATCACCCCTTTCTTTTTAATGTCCCCTAGATATCCCATTGAGTTCTATGTATGAATGAATATATTGAACATGTTAACAATTTTTTTAATATATTTTATGTATTTATTATTTTTAGTTGTTATATATTTCACCTATTTCAAAAATTAAATACACTTTTTGATCTTCCAGTTATATTATGTGGAATAGTTTATAACAAATATTGAATTAAAGTGTAATAAAGAGTTAATTTATCATATGTAAATCAAGAAATTTATTATTTACCAATTCTATTTTTAGATCGTAAAAAAGAATAACATTATGTTTCCCAGATAAATAAATCTCTAATTAATATAAGTTTATTCATTTGGAAATATAAATATGAAATGATTTCAAAAAACATACAAAAATAAAATTATAATCCACGAAAACTATAAATATATCTGATATTTTTTGGCCCTTTACATTCTTAAACAACGTCATATTTAGAAGGTTTGACAGTTATTTCATCTTTAGAGATAATATTCCCATTGAACTAAATTCATTAAAAACAAAATTTTTAATTTTTATATTTTATATACAGTTTCCAGCCTTTCAGGGTTTGAAAAACAAATCTAGGTTTTCTTTCATGATCCATATTAGTATTGTAATAAAAAAATATATCATAAATGAAAAAAATAAAAAAATTATCAAAACAGTCTTGGTAAACTCTATTAAGTTCTAGGGAAAAAATGGTCAATTATAAAACCCAAAGGGCATATGCACACACTCATTATTCACACACACAGTCTTATGTGTAGAATTTAGGATATCTTTCTCATTTGACTTCATCAGATGTTACCTTCATGTTAGATAAAACATGATTAATATTTTTCTCTTGCGAGGTGACCAAAAAAATCCTTTATATGTGGAAAATAATAAATTTTCTTTATAGAGATGTTTTTCATGGTGGTATAATCATTAAAAAATTTAATTGACCATATTTATTATTTGAAAAAAATTAAGAGCACCCTATGGTGAGGTTTTCGGACAAATGAAAACATTGTCCAATGAATTTTGCAATATAATTTTAAATTCCAAATTTTTAACATGATCTATTTGGAAAGTGGGATATGATATCAGATTATTATAAGACACTATGGAAATAATGAACTCAACCTCATTTTTTGGAGTAACCATAAGAATATATTTTGGAATACATCTAATTATTCATTTAATATAGGTACGTCCCTAATTTGAATATATTAATTCATTTTAATAACATGTGGTTTAAAACTTCAACATTAATAGTTAATCATTTTCTCAAGTACATGGTAGGTTATCAAAGTTATGAAATCATTCAATATAAAATTAATTGTGTTGAAATCTATCATATATAGATAAACTGAATAACAATCTATACCCAAATTAATAACTATATCTTAAATGGAAAATTTAACAATAAATATAGGGAAAACCATCTAACTAATAATAAAATGATGTTTTTTGTAAGCCTTGGCTATATCAGTATCTCCATTGATTTTTTTGAGTAAAATGTATATCTTATTTTGATGATGGCATGTTCCCATTTTCATGATAAATTTTCAGAAATGATGGAATGTGAAGATCAAAATATTAAAA
Source organism: Viscum album (assembly GCA_963277665.1). Lineage (NCBI taxonomy): Eukaryota > Viridiplantae > Streptophyta > Magnoliopsida > Santalales > Viscaceae > Viscum > Viscum album. Next base: position 1,927,025,235 of record OY728152.1, on the reverse strand, counting down.
TAGAATATAAATAAATTAAATAAACAAGTAAGGTATATGAAAAAGCATAATAAGATGAAAAATTCCATAATAGTTGAAAATAATTTTTTCACTCCTTCCTGAAAATAATATTATTGTCTCCCTCCATGAGTAAAAAAAATATGGACACATGTTAGCATAATTACCCAACTCATGTCAATTAAAACATATCACAACTAGTTGGATATCTATTACCCCATTCATGGATTGTTCATAACTCTTATATTTCTAGGCACAAGACCTATGATCAATATTATCACTTCAAAAACATTTTTTAGATCCAGAAAAACATTCCTTGAAATTTTTAACTACAGTTGGAATATGTTTGGGTATTACCTCTGACTTCCTTATTGTTTTGTTCTACAATGTATACCACCTTAACTGCTTCTTACTCTTTTTATATCAATGTTATCAGGTTTCAGTTAAATCCATATTACACTTTTCAACATAGGGGAAAACATTATCTATATAATTAAATTATCATGGGTCAAAAATATTTTTAAACCTATCTTCAATCCTTAGTAATATCAATTATTTTTAATATTCTGGTACCGCATAGAATCTAGATTATACCAGGCCAATATTGTAAAATTTTATTTATAAACTACTATTCAATATTCATATTTTTTTATCAATTCTATGATTTATATCTTCATCCGAAACTAACCAATCATAGGGAAATATTTCAATATAAAAATATTCTCAATGATATCCCGTTACATTCCATCAATCTCATATCCATCATTCCCTCGCCTATTATTAACTAAAAACCCCAATAAATTATCTCCACCTTAAAAATAATTAATGAAAAGATTTTGACTTTTATGTTACAAGCATCCCATGACATTATATATCATTCCCATATCATTAAACCATAATTGAGATAACAATGGATCTAAAGATCCATCTAAATGTTAAGGACTATTTTTTATGAAATACTTAACTATTAACATGTTCATCTATAATAAAAAATGGTTTCAGTCTAACATGGATTCTATCACTATTTATAGAATGTGTTAACTAATTAATAACTAAAAAACTCAGTTTCAATTCATATCATTCTAGGATGATAATTTAGAAGGGTATTTTACTATTGATATATTCACACTTCAGCATCAATGTTTAATATATAAAAAACCCTTCTAAGCATACAAAAATTAGATAAATCAGTATAGTAGAAATTATATTATATATAATTTCAATGTAACTATAATGTTGAATCTTTCATGTGTTTTCTATTTATATTATCCTAAACTCTAAAGTCGCCTTATCCTTTCCTCAAATACCAACTATAAAGACGTGTGTATAATATGTGTATAAATTGAATATATCATTAAAAAATCATTATCATTCACTTCCAAGAAATTTTCTTATTTATAATTTTAAATAATTTTTCAATAACTCTTTCATATTTAACTCATTCATTAATAGTTCTAAACATACTCATAGTATGCATATTTTAAAAAATTAAAATCATTTATAATAAAAAATATTTTATTCCATGAAAAATCATTTTGATTATTATCCTGAAATTTCTTTTGTTTTTAGCCATCCTTAAAGGATTTGTGAATCATTTAAAAATATTGGGGTACCACATGAATACTAGTAAGGGACACAAATTGAAGAATCCATTATTCTAGTGAATAAAATCAAAAACCATAAAAATATTACCTTAAGAAAATATTTTCTTGGAATACAAAATAAAACATATACACATGAAAATAAAATACATTTTTCGCAATGAAAAATATAAAAACTCATTGAAATAAAATAGAAAAAAGTTAGATGACCTCAAGAATTAAATTCATAACTCATTTTAACCACATTTTATAAAGAATTAGTACCTTGTAATATCCATAGTGGCTACCACTCTATTTAACTTGTTCTTTATTTCCTTTTAAGATTTTCATCTTTACTAAATGCATTAGAGATATATAGCTGGTCTCACCCATCATATATGATATCTCAATCTCACAGATCATATAAGTTTTTTTGGTCTCACTTATCATATATGATTTACAGGGCCCACACATCATATATGATATATATATTTCATATTCACGGTATATAATTCTTAAGTTCCAAATCCTAAACAATAATGTTTACACTTGATCCTTTTAAATATAAAACCATTTGAAAACTATTATATACACATATGTAAAACACATTAGGATAAGGAAAATACAATTTACGTTCAAAAAAGTTTTTCAAAAAAATTAAATACCTAACAAATGGGAAATAGTTTTTTTTATTAAAGATAAGATGTAATATTGTAATGGAATCCAAATCTAAAATATCTATTTTTGAATAATTTTGATGTCATATATGTTAAAATTTAGAATACATTTTTCCTTTTTTTCAAAATCATTCATAATAAGATTAACTTTCAAAATCCACTGAATGATGGTGATAAATTAACACAAAATCTGATTTATAATTCATTTATTTATATATTAAAACGTTCCTAAAAAATTATTAATTAGGACATGGAATATATAATGTTTAAAAGAAATGTTTAAAACATTTTAAACGATGTTTTATGTTATTATGTATTTTTTCTGATTAGGAATTTTAAATCATATTCCATTTATATGGGAATAAAAATCATAATTCAATTGTTTACATGAATAAGAACCATTTTTATGTTTAATATTACCTTTATTTTATTTAATGCTATGTTATATTGAATTTTTAACAATTATATTTCATATCAGTCATTTTAATGATAATAGATTTAAATGTCGAAAATATCATTGGTAGTTTGGATATGACCAAAAAGGACATCATTCCATTATGGATAGAAAAATATTCATGAAATAATTATAATTTTTATGATTTCGTAGAACATTTAAATCCAATCCGGAATTATGAAAATAAAAAATGAACAACATTATAATCATAGATATGGTAGATCACATATACGTAGGAGAAACGTTTCCATATTTCAATGATCATGATGGAAAGATGGTAAGTAATATTTTTATTACCAAATTTATCATTATATCATAAATAATATATTATTTTATAAATAAAAATATATATCATCCATGTTATGTTATCATGGAAAAGAAATCTCATTGTTTCGTGGTGGTGGTAGTCAACACATATATATGAAGGGTGTATTAATTTTTTAATTGTTGTAAAAGTAAAAACAGATTAAATATACACATCTTAAATTTAAAAATTTCATTAATATATTATATAAATATATCTTTATAACCATATATTATAGGTGTTGATGGAAAACCAATATCATTGTTCCATGAGGTGGTAGTCTTCCATACTCATGAATGGCTATTTTGTTTCCCATTTGATGATAGAGGAGTTTTATATACGGAAATCCATTAACATAAAATACCCTCAGTATATATAATTTATTTTTTTAATTATTTTGTCATTGTTGTATAATAGTTTAATTAGTTATAATAAAAATTAAAATTAAAACACTTGATAATGAAATATACATCTTCTTCGAACAACATCATTTTCATTACACCTTAAACTCTCTAATGATTGAATTATTCCACAGTAAGAACATTTATATTATTGGGAGGGATTTTATGAGGTGAACTGGGTAGGTCTGGGAAGATAAAAATGACAAATGAAGTGTATATTGAATAAGAGATGGCTTAACTTTTATAAAGAGGGATGGGCCATTCTTGGAATTTTGTAATGTATTAAAATATAAAAAATTAAATTTAATGATTAAATCTAACAAAATTGAAACAATTCTAATATAAGATGAATATGAGATGAAATAATATCATAAATTAAATATTTTACATGTTTAGTGGGTTTCCCCCCATATATTTTTGTTTTAACCCTTGATTAACCATTTTCCTGATTATTGAGATAACAATGTTTTTTAATATTTTAGGGTCAAAGTAGTAAGATAAAAGGAAAATTATCAAAAAAAATAAACATTATTGATATCAAACACATATAAAAATAACTTGTATGAAGATATTTTTTAGTTAATTTTAAATCATTCAATAGATGAAATCTTTCTAATAAAATATCATTTATATCATTTTTTTCAAGTAAATGATATAATTTTTATAATATGTTTATAACTAATGCAAAATCAATCCAAAATTATATGTATTTGAAGATAACTCAGATATTGTAATAATATAATAAAAAATTAAAATTTTACTTTTTTTCATATTATTTTATACATTATCTTTTGTAATAAACCTTTGGATAACCAGTTTTATCCTTACAATTGTAAAAAAAATTCAATATTAAAGGGAAATAATTTTACAAAAAAGGTGAAAATTGATCAAAATTGACTACGGGGTAAATTTTTTAAAAAATAATCACCCAAAATTTCCTCTTACAATTATTTTATGAATTAAAAAATTTCAAAATATATTATTTAACATAAAATACTATTAATATCATTTTATCAACTATTTGAATAAATTGACATCAAAAATAATATGATAGAAATAGAATACGATTGTAAAATTTTTAAATAAGCATAAGATGTTATATTTATATAATACAATTCTTGTAATGTAATAAATTAATTAAAATTATATTTATTTTAATATTTTCAAAATCATTTATTTTATTTTTTATAAATTAAATATGTATTGTATTAGCATTACATAAGTATATTTGAAAATTATTTCGTCACTAAAAAATTAGTTTTTAATTACAATGATAAAATATATTTTAATATTTATATAACAATATATAACTAAACATATTTTTTTCATCCCTATCACAAAATAGTATATATAAAAATAGTAAGAAATTGAATCTTTTTAATTTTCTTATACTAAAATATTTTAAATATCAAAATCAATGAAATATGGAAACTAGTTTCCATATTATTGAAACTTGGATGGAAATGAAAGACCATAACTCATCCAATATGAAAAGGCTAGTTTTAGGGTCAATTGTTAGACCATATTATGATATTGTTAATACCAATAACCTGATTTTGCATTATATTGGATATAATTATTTCCTGTATTTACAATTATTAAAGGTTATAAATAATATGGACATATCTTAAAAAATTATAACACATTATTCTTAATAATCAATTAATTATCCAATATTCAGTTTAGAGAAGAGGAAATTTTATAATTTAAAATTTAACCCACAAAACATGTTGGCTAGTATTTTTTTTTATAAAAATACATTATTTATTATAAAAATCATCTCATACAAAAATAAAGTATAAAATTCATTCCAAATAATATAATTATATTCAGTTTGATAAAAATGTAATAAATAAAATTTCAAACTAATCTATAATAGAGTAAACTTTAAAAACAATTTAATATAAGAAGGTTTTAAATGAAATATAGTATTTCTCACTATTAATTAAAAAACAATTCTTTTTAGAAATGTTTTAAAATTTAGACCTATGATAATTTGGATATCATGAATTAAAAATGTAAATTTATTTCTTTTAAAATTAAATTCTATAATTTAATATTTTAAATGAAAAATGATAATAAAATATTTCATAAAAACTATTTTTTATTTAAAAATTACATAATACTTATATAATGAATATAACTAGTTAATTAATTAATACAAATTAACATGTAAATGATATATTATATACTTAATGAGGTTGTTACATCAATTTTTTTGATAAATCATGAAATTCGAATGAAAACATTAGTCTTTTATAAAATCAAGACATCAATATTTCTTGACATAATATCAACTTCTAATCACTTCATGTTAGTTTTAGGTATTTCTTCAATCATTAAATTTATTTTCTCAAAACATTAAATTTTGAGAAGCTTCAATTGATATTCTTATTTTAGAGAGAAACTATGAAGAATTCAGTCACTTAAATCCCTATTTCATTTATTTTTAATTGGTCTTTTATAATTAGAGTTCATGATTAGAATTCTATTCTCACTACTTTCAATTTACCCATTATTAACTATCTCATTAATTTTTCTATATCCCCACTCTTATCAGTCATTAAATAATATTGAATTCATATTCTTTTAAATTTATTTTTGAGATTTTTTGAGAGATATTTTATAAAATCATCATACTCATCAATTTTTTCTTTATCAATTCATTATTTCTATGAATCTATTATTCAATAAAAATTATTAAAATATTTTAATATCATCTTCATAAATACAATAATCATAATTATGTAACTCATTTTCTTCGTTAATGCCACCAATTTTTTTTAACAAATCCTCAATAATGGGATTCCATAAATTTGCTCACTTTTTCCACTATAATGTTTTTTAGAGATTCAATTATCTATATTTGTTTTCAATAGAGGAACTATACTTTTTTTTCACATTATGATTTTGTTAAACCTTTTGACTTAAATTAATAGATTTTTTATATTATAAATTATTATAAACCTTATTTCCAATTACTTATTCATAATGGGAATGTTTATTCTCATGTTATTTAACATACTTGTTTGATTAATTCAGTAGTTATCCAATAATTTTTTTATTAATGTTAATATAAATTCTTGAAGATTTCCTTTAATATATACTTCATTTTTATGAAATCCTTGTGGTTCACATTCATATAGAACTATCATCATGTTATTTAAAGATATGGGAAATATATTAATTCAATTATATATTTTAAATGTTAAACATCAAATCCAAAACTATTGGATCTAATACCAACAGTTATAAATCATAACACATTGACTGGGTGCAGGGGTTAATAATAGTTTTATTTCAATCAAATATTTTCTCACTCACAATCCAAGTCATATCTTACTACCATATTGGAATAAACTTGTTCAATTTTTATTCTCTCACACACAAAGTCCCTAAAAACTGTATTTAAAAAAATTAAATCACCAATAATATAGTTATTTTATTTGGATTACCTATACTCTAATTCATATCAGGATGAAAAAATAAACATTATTTCATCATTATAAAATCCAATACTTACTAATTTTTTCATGGATATATGATTTTGGTGAGGTAATTATTTTCCAAGGTTTAAACCATATACAATGTTTTTAAGAATATATCAATGCCTCCCAAATAATTATCCATTCTCTAAAATTATGAACTACTCTAGAAGATATCATGTTATATTATTTTATGTATAAATAAAATATATCAATAAAAAGGTCAAACCATGATCATTTGAAAGAATTTTTTTGAAGACATTTATAATTATAGTAGCGATTCTCCAGTGATAACCATGTTCTACTCCATTTTATTTTAAAAATATATAATTATATATATGTTATAAGAGTTGAAAAAATGTGTTCCAACCCATATATATTGTAAAACTAATCACATTTAGATACAATAATGATAATCTCTCTCAACAACTTCCTAATAATTAACAATCTAAAAACTCTATATATTTTAATGTATACATTCTTATTTCTTTTTATGCAGTCAATAATAAAATGATTTTATGAAACAATATATATTAAAAAATACCCTTATTGTTCATTTTTATTAACCATATTTTTTAATATCATTCCATATCATACAATTTTATAACTATTGTCTGTATTTTATATTGATATACTAAAAAACTCCCACTTTGATCTATGTATTGTGATTACTCTCATCCAAATCAATTCATCATGATCTTTCCATGAATACACATAACTACCATGCTCAATATTATTGCATTCAAATATGATTCATATCCAAAATCTCAATAAAAAAATTATTTCAAAATATTTACAATATTAAATTAACTCTTTATATACTATTAATCATAATGAATGTATATGGATTATGGTGTGATATCTACTAAAAATATCCATTTATTCACTGAGAATTAATACTGAAAATAATTTTTGAAATTTATTTCCTAAACAATAGTCTATACAGATAATTTAAATTCCCTCATTAGAATATTATCTATACATTATAAATTTGGAAGCCAATTTTTCAATTAAATTTAAAATCACCAAGAATTAAAAATTTCCGTAATTAAATTAATTAATATAAATATTTTAATTCTTTAAATGAAAAATAAATTTAATTCTCTATGTAAATATATAATTAATTTTCTATATATTTCACTGTGAATATAAACATGAAGTATTCCGAATAATTCCCAAAAATATTATCATGAAAAAACGTAACTTTTAACAATATTTTTTTTCTCTAAATTTCATTTTTTATTAAACTAATTGTATGTTCTTATTCGAGCATTTTTTTTAATCTTACATAGCAGTAGACGTCATAAATTAATCACTTCATATATAAAAATATTTTTGGTTAATCAAAAATTGTATATGAATTGTGATTATATATCTCCTCAAATATTCAACATTCTCTTATATGAAATCATTTTTATACATACATATCCCTTTGGATAAATATTATTCTCACATGACCTCATGAAAATTGAAGTTATTATCTCATGAAATTCAGAAATGTGGATATATTATGAATTGATGCAATGAATCCTAGTTTATATCACAAATCATTTGAAATTTTTTGAGTTAATTTGACACAAATTATGGAAATACGGAGAGAATCCTACACAATTAACATTGAACTAACCAAATAATATTTAACACATAAAAACCTACTATACTTATATATCTACAAAAAAAGTTTGTCTATTCAAACATTATAACATTAAATTTTTTATATAATACTACATAGTCACCAGTTTATTTCATATTTTACTTCATCGTTATCCAAAAATTATTTAAAACTACTCATAACTATTCCAAATCAATTATATTCATGAATAATATTTTTAATCATCATCAATCATTTAATGATTCTAGATTTCATAGAATGTGTGTAAAATCTTACACCACCTTTTTTTCATGATAAACCAGATCCATGGTTATCTGTAACGTCTTTATACTATTTTTAGTTACCCTTAACCCCCTCTTTTGAAAATTCTTTAGATGGTTATTGTTTAGGTCTACATTATGTAAAATTTATGAAGTTTTTAATGACCCTTGGTCTAGTGACATTTTTCCCAAACCATGATCCCTTTTTGTGAAAATAGTGTAAACCCATGTAGTGGGGGTTAGAGGGGTTGGAATAAAAATGAAAAAACCATGTGGCCATACCCAACAAAATATGCACATTGCATTTAATTAATTATATAATTGATTAAAATTTTTCTAAACCCATATCTTGAGCCTCTCTCATCCCCAACTCAGGGTAGAATATTTTATATAGTATTATGGGCTCCCAAGATCCAATTGTGTCTCCAACAAGCCTTCGATAAATTATATCTATTATAGGAAATATGAATTCAATTCTTTCTTGGTATTTGTTCAACCTCCATTTTCTATATCCTTATCAACCTTCTATCCTCCATATGTTTTAATAGATCTCTTGGTTTTTGAATGATTTTATCCCCATTGTTTAGGATCATGAATGTGGGTTTGATTTTTTGATCTTAATTTTTATCAATATTTGATGGAGTATTCATTTTTTAGTGATTTTGTAATTTTTGATCACCTAATCTATAGTATGTGGTTCAATTTAAGTTTGGAAAATTTATTTACCCCAATTTTTATTATTTAAATACAATATCTTAATTTAAATTTAATTTATTTCAATTAGTATATTAAAAACCAACTCCCAGGGAAAGGGGGTTTGATTTTTATATGGCCTATAATTGGGGAGAAATCCGTAATTCCATTGAATATGGGATTTATTATGAAACTTAGGTGACTTTTTTGAAATTTAATTTATGGAATTAAATATTCAAATTAACCAATGAATTGATTTTATTTTTAATTGAAAAAAATATTAATTGTTTGTGTAGAAACATAATTTTGTTAGCCTATAAAATGACTTGATTTGATTGAAATCATGTTTTGGTTTTTAATTTTAAAATTTTATATGTAAATAGATAATTTTTTTAATTGTATTTAGAATAACTATGAATTAAATTGCCTATTTTTTATTACTATTGAACCACATGAAAAACTATGTATTTAGTATGTTATTAGAGAAAAAACTCTAGGATGAGAATAAACATGCAATGAATTGACACTTAACAACTCTAACATAAATAGATTGGCATGTATGATCCATAGTGTTATGATGATTAGTCCTCTTTTACAACTATCAAATGGATGTGTGTTTGCACTACCATTTTCATTATATGAGTGTATAAGGATCCCATAACATCAAGCAGTTGTACCTCTTGAAAGATGACCATGTTTATCATTTTAAATGTTTTGATATTTAATCATTTTTTCTGTAATCTATTTTTCACATGTCTTCTGAATTTATATAAATACTTTATTGTAAAATGTTTATTAGGACATTTTGTTAAATTATTTCGAAAAATTTAAATGGAATCCATTATTTTTTTTAAATATTAATTTCAAATTCCATCCTTGTTTCCATAAAAGTGGAATGTTTTATTTGGATAATTAATTATGGAAACATATCAATAAATTATAGGTGAGACCCTACTAGGATTTTATCTCGCACCCTACTTATAACATTTGGGTTTTGTAACTTACCTATTTATATGATCGAGTAATGGTAAAACACCACATGAATATGGTTCTTATTGCTGATTCATGGATTTGGAGAGTTGTGTTTGTGGGTAATTTACCTGGTATGATGGTACTTTATTATTTATCATTATGTTTTTTACCCATTTAACTCCTAGTATAGTTGTTAGTGTGAAGTTTTTTCTTTTTTGGATACATACATGTATCTATTTCTTTTATTGTGTTTTTGGAAAAAAATACCACTTTTATACGTTAGGATCCCATGTTCTTTTTCTCCAACCTGTGTTGATTTTGAATACCCTTTCGGCTATGCTGGATTTGTCCTAGGTATCAAGTTACCAGGGTATCTGGGTTGGGTCATGAAAAAGTGGTATATGAGGTACATGTTAAGCATCATTCCATAATTTCGGTATATAGTTATTTAATCTGTTCGGGACATAGTAGGTAGTTGTGATTTAGTTTTAGGAAGGCTCTCACTATAATGATCCATAAGTAATCTAGGGTTGTTTTGGAAGGATTTATTTTGGATCAGTTTTGTATTTTCCTCACTCTTTATTTTTATAATATTGAATCTAAATATTGTGTTCTTATATGTTGGGATTTATTTCCCCATTTTATATTTGTTAGTATTAATATAATGTCATTAATGTTATCTACTGATGTTTTATAGAATCATAACTTTGAGAATATGTGTGAATCGAATATAGGAAGATGTATATGATGAACCCTAGCAATAAAATCCTCTTGTGGACCAGATTCTAGTTGAGCTTATTGTTCATGTTTTCCACGATTTAAGAAAAATACCTACACCTTTTTCTGTTTAGAACCCAACTGTGTGACCGTAGATTGATTTTTTTTAAATCATGCTTAGGGTTTCATTTTATAGATTCCACAACATTCAAAGGTTCTATTGATCCTAAAGAAGCTATGGATTGGTTGAGCAGGATTGAGATTTTATTTGTCTTCTTGTAGACAGCTGATGAAATCATAGTGAAGTGTGACACCTTCATGATAGAGGGGCCAAGAACAATATGATGCGACATGATAGTGAATGTGACGAATCACATGGTATTAGAGTGGAAAAAAATTTAATAACTTTTTAACAACATGATCTATCCCTAATAGATGGTGTTTTCCAAGATTATATAGTTTTTCAACATTGAGAATACCGATAAGACCGTGAAAGAATATTAAAATCACATTATGGAGATTGGGAAGTTTTCACCTAAGATAGTATCAAAGGAGATGATGATGAGTCAATCATTAGATAAGGGAATTCGATCTGATATTATTTATTAGGGTTTATTGTTCATGTTTACTTCTGATGATGATGTGATAGATTGAAAATTAATTGATGAAATATACCTAGGGGTAAGTCAGTGTTGATTGGAGTTCAGATTTATCAATGTAGTGGTTTATGAATTCCTTTAATGGGTAAATAATGCATGAGAATTATCTTGGTGGTTCGTGGTAGTATATTTTTCAAGAAGTCCTCTAATATATGATTGAGCCCCTTTTATTTTCTATGAGTGTTGAAATCCCAGACATTATAAATGGGGATTCACTATGGTGCGAAAGATATGTAGCTCTTGAGGATGTTGGAGTCACTTACAGAAGTTGTTCCATGTCTATATCACTTTACATAGTTGTATGGGATCATGAGAGACTGATAAAACTATGATGAAATCATATTCTTCAAGGACTAAGGGGATGTTGCCACATGAATATTGAACAAATCCACATCACATAGTCACAGAGTCTCCATAGGAAGAGGATACATGTCTTGTTACTCTGAGAGATACACTTTTTTTTATTTCATCATTATTAATAGCTTTATATGATATTTTTGTATCCCATTAATTTATTTCAACACGAAATATTATCATTAAAAATCTGGAAATGAAGCTTTTATCTTATGCAAAAGAGATTACTACCCCCATCAAAAAGGGAGAGTAGGGTCTTTGTAGTTTTTCTTGTGTTTTATCATTTTTAAATATCAAAGAACCTTTGGATTATATGTTTCAACACATGAATCATATTTTTATCATTTTCAAGATGGAATGGGTCATTTCTAATAAATCCACGATTGATTTTTTTTCATCAATGAGTCTGTGTTACTGCACCTGGTGGGGATTGTTGTAACATTCAAGAGCAATGGGACTCAAGGTTGGGTAGATATAGACATTCATATCTAGAACTAGGAATGTTATATATATGTTTTCTTAAAATATAACGATATTATATTTTATTAGTGATCTCCCTCTAGTTATCACCATGTTTACTAATTATTGTCCTTCTAACTTCAGTGGATTTCTATTAGAAAGTGATGTATAGTTTTCTAAAGATTTATTCAATGGTACTCAACTATCATATATTCTTTCTTACTACATATATCTAGTTGAATTGAAAAAGTTGGTGACCCAGCTGAACTATGTTGAAGGTAATGGATTCATATGATTTAGTGTTTTACCTAGGGTGGTACTAGATCTATTTTAAATGAATGATGGAGGATCACTTTGTCTTTGTGTTTTTTACTTGAAAATCAATATTTTTATAGTAAATATATAATATATGTTTCCATGTATTCATCATATGACTGAAATATTATTAGTGGTAGAATTGGTTCTTGTATATTCACCTTAGATATAGTTACTATCAATTGAGAAAAAATGAATCTGACATTAAGAAAACATCTTTCTAGAGTAGTCATGACAATTTTGAGTACATTTTCATAACATTTCGTATAAAAAATCACATATTGTATTTATGGATTTAATGAAATATATTTTACAAGAGTATCTGGATAAATTCCACGTATTATTTTAGGTTGAAATCCATTTTTATTATAAATATGAAAATGTTCATGTGTATAATGTGAGAGCTGTTCTGGAATTGATGACAAGTGACTAAATTTATTCATGGCGATCAAAATGAGATATTAGAATTCCGGAAGTAAATTTAATTTGGAATGTGATGCAAGAACATGATATATCAATTGATCTTAATAAGGTAAAATATTTTATGACATGGTAACCACCATGAAATGATTTTAAAATCCATAGAATCTTGGGATTAGATAGATATTATGATCGATTAATTAAAGAATTCTCTTACTCAGCTTCTCTAATGAGTTATCTGAAATGGAAAGGTGTATATTTTATAAAGATTAGATATTTCATATATATTTTGTTGACATAAAATGTGTTTTTGAATTCGATGACTGTGTTGACTCTTATAGTATAAATGAAATTATATTTTTTATTCTATGATGCATCATATTCAGGTTTTGTATGTGTTCTTATGCATGGTGATCATGTCATTACTTATGTCCCTCAGAAGATGATTCCACATGAGAATAATACCTGACCAATGACCATGGACCCACTATTATGATTCATTTTTTGGGAGTTGGATACATTACATATATGGGGAATGGTTTACTTTGAATTATAACAACAAAATCATCAAATATAAATTTTCTAAAAATTATTAGAACCCCTCATAGAGGTGTATATTAGAATACCTAAAATATTTTTATTTAGACAACTCATAGGCCATGTGGAGTGGGAATGTAATTGAAGATTCTTTGAGTTGGAAACTTATGACCAATGCCATGAAGGAATCATTAGAAGAGTAGATAATAGTGACACCCTTTTCATAGTCAAATATAAGGGTGTGGGAATCTAGGGACGAGGTTTCATTGGAATGTTTTTAGTTGACCACCATTATTCATTAGATGATTTTTGAATATAGTATCTTGATAATCTGTTCGGTATCCTAAATAACTCTGTTTATATTGAGGTGGTCATGACTAAGTGGCCGTTCAACATAGATGGTATTTTATGTTAGTGAAAATGGTATGTTGTTCCATGACTAGTAATAAAATACAAGATGTTTCATTTTCATAATTCCTAGTGTACAGTGAACATGGGAACCATGATGTTTTGTATGACATGTAGTGTAGATTTTGGTGCCACATATTTGAGTAGACATAACTAATTTTTTCACTCTTATTTTTAAGTTCCAACAAGTAATAAACAATCATCGAAGACCATTGATATTACTTTTTTCTCTTTCATTGATTACGTGGAATTGGGGTAAGATCTCTTGGTACTTTTGGTGTTGGGTTTCCATGTACCTGTCAAATGATAAATGTGATTTGGGTTGTGATTGATTAGTGGAAAAAATTATTAAAACATTATACCCATTTGTGATACATCCAATTTTGACGAGCTGGTAAATTTCAATGTGAAAGGGTTTGTTCATTTTCATGCAGTTTTATCTTCTATAGTCTCTAATAGAGTTCCATGTATTTCTTCATGATTTTGAAGAGGCCTTTAGGGGCACTAGGATGTCAGTTTCATTTGATCACAACATACCATCTATAGTTGGATGGCCAAAGAGAAATATATATATAAAGATTCTTGAGGATATGCTTAACACCACCATTCATGACTATGGTAAATCATGGGATGGCCATTTATGAATGGTAGAGAATTTTAATAATAGTATATATTAGTGGAGGATTAGGATGGCTCCTCTGGGGGCCTTTCATGGTTATCCTTGTAGGTCTCCTCTATGTTGTTCAGAGAGATCTGAAATTTCCTTGGATGGAATGAGATTCTTTCAAGAAAAAATGAAAACTATTTAGTGGATTCATTACGGAATGTTAATGTTGCAAAGCAGGTATAAGTATTATATTAATTCCAATCATAGACCATTGTAATTCTCCATAGGTGACCATTTGTTCTTGAATTTCTTACTTCATTTGGGTTTTTGCTGTCTTTGGAGGTTATGTAAACATGATCCTAATTATGTGGGATCTTTTTGGGTAATTGAAATAGTGGTTATAATTTCTTATCATTTAGAACATAAACTAGAGTTGATATCAATAAATAATGTGTCCCATTTATCTTAGATTCAGGAGTATCTTTGGGATCCATATCATATTCTAAGATGGACAGATCATGATGTTGAGCTTTATTTATCAATGACTGAGAATCCCATTAAGATAGTTGATTCTGAAACCATGGTGCTTTGTGGTTGGAAGATTTTTTTTGAGTTCTATGGCATCATGGTTCTGATACTAATGAGAAGTGGGAGAGGGAAGAAATGAGGAGGGATCAGTGGATTCATCTCTTTGACATGGTAGCTTCTTAACATGGTTTATAGGTATAGGAAAGTTCTATGGTGGAGATTTTGTAACATCAAGTTATTTTTTACAATTACTCTTAGTCACTTATTTGTAACATGATTTGGTTGTGACTCATTTAGGGGTGATTCAGGATAATTTTTTTAATTTTTAAAGTACACTTAGGTTTTTCAAAATTGCTGCATTGGATTCCAAAACTATTCACCCTACTAGTGAAAACTATGAAAACCTAGATAGTGGGGATTTTCATGGTTGTTTCACTATTTTAAAAACTGTATGCTCTCCATGTAGAATCCATGAAACCGCTCTATTAGTTGATCATTGTTAAGCTGCATAGTATTACAAACCATGTGGACCTCCGAAGCTAACCTGGAATGTGGTATTTAATTATCCCCAAAATTGAATAAAAGTATATTGAACCCTATTTTGACCCCTTCTTGGCCCAAACTCAGGGTCAAAATAATTACAATGTATTTGTGTTTCCCAAGATATATTTTTTAGTAATATAAAAATTCAACAAGTTATATCAAAGTTCATATATATTTGTTCAACCTTTTTTAAATGAGTTTTCTCTCCACATTCGCTATTTACCTCTCTCCCCTTATCTCCTCCATAGGGTTTAAGAGATATTCGTGTTGTTAGAGGATTAAATCCTATTTTTCGATATTTAATCTTCCTTTTATTTTCAAATATTGATTTCTAACATTCATTTTTAGAGATTCCCATTTTGGGATTTGTGATTTTCCCTCTCATGATCTATAGTAGGTGTTTCCATATTAGATTGGCAAATTAATTTAACCATAAATAGCCTGATTTAAATTTAACTAATCATTTTAAATTGATTTTCATCAAATTGGTTTATTAAAACCCCAATTCCATTTATTTATAAATTTGAATTTTATTTGGCGTCAAATTTTCGGAAAATACCTAGTTCAATTGAATATATGATTTATTTATATAATTGATTGGAAAGTATGAAATTAATTTTGAGAAATTAAATTTTGAAATTTATCTATGAAATTTATCTATGAAATTTTGCTATGAAAATTATCTCAATTTTTATTTGAATAAAATGTATTGAATTTTTATGATAGAAAACAGATGGTTTTATCCAGAAAAAGGCATCATTGACTAAAAACTCAGTTTGGTTTTTAAATTGAAAATATAATATTAAAATGAAAAATGTTTGATTTTTATTTTGTATGTATTTAAAATAAATTACAAATTTTATTTTGTTTTTTGGTAGAATTCATGCCTAGGGAGTTGGTGAGTTATTAGGGACAAACACGGTATTATTTGAATTCCCTAAAAATAATTTGAAAATTTACACTCCTAACATAAACTGATTGTATAGTGTTATCCCCAGTAGGATGGTGGTCATTCCTCTATAAACAATGAAGAAGGGATGTGTGTGAACATTTTAAAATTCATTATATATGTGTGAAAGAATAAGATAACCTAGAACTTTTGTACCTTTTAGAAGATGAACATGATTCTCATTGGTAATATTTTGATATATATATCATTATCTAAAAATAGTTTTTGATTGGGTTAATTAATTTTGTCCTGTATGTATGGAAACCATAGTGAGACACTTCTGTAATTTTATCTCACACCTTACATGTGATATTGGGTGTTTCTAGATTATCTTCTTTCTGTTTCATGTAATGGATTTTTTTCAATTGGAGGTGGTTAATATTATTGATTATTCGGTTTAAAGAGTTGTTTCTATAGGGGAATGGTTTGTTATCTGATATTCTTTTACATTTTTATGTTCTTCCAGAATGTTTACTAGTTTTACTTATGGAGCAGTTCTCCCTTTGGTGTATTTCTTTTTTTTTCATGATAACTTTTATCTTTTTCTTCGGTTCTGTTTGTAGAAAAACCATTTTGATATTCGTATTTTATGATACCGTGATCTTCTCTACAACCAATGGGGTATAGGAATGTCGTTAGGGCTATGTTAGGATCACCTTAGGTATCATGGTACATGGGTATCTAGGCCAGTTCATGAATGTATCAATTTTTTTCATCTTATAAATACAAATCCTCACATTATTCATCTCTTGGGATTATAAAATCATTATTAAACATAAAATAAATATATAAAAAATACAATAACTCTCGTACCAATATATAATGGTCCCAATAATTAGTCTAAATTATCTTCAAGTTTTCACAAAATAATATTATCCTTATATCATTATAAACATAAACTCTTCATTATCATTTCATTTTATATCATATTTTCTTTTATAATCCCTAATATAAGATAATTCCCATATTTATGTTTCTCTATATCATTTTATCTTACTTTATAATTATTATTTTCAATAAGATCATAACCATAAATTGCCAATAATTACTATATCAAACTCATTGGTTTTAATATGACACTTCCACTTCCCTCTCATTCAATGTAGGGTCACAAAAATATGTCTTTATCTCTACCATCACACTCTCTGTACTATCCCATAACTAAGTGTAAACTATAATACTCTCAGGTATGCTAGGGTCTCGTAGTTGAATCTCACCCTTAACCCTCTCATATAGGGATGTGTTCATTAACCAATACTTCTACCAACACTATATCACTCTCAACTAGCTCTAATGACTAACTCAAGTCAACCATCACATGCATTACACAGAAAAAAAATTATATTTATATTCATAGAACCTACCTCACAATATCACATACCTATACCATATTAAAAGCCAAATATCTACACTAAGCCTCACCTCAATTGATTTATGGAATATCCCACAACCTATCTCATATAAATCCAAAAGACCATACCCATAGCTCTACTTCAGCATAACACATGTATAACTGAAGAATAACCATCCATGACCAATAGCATTACTTAGTCATCACCAAAATCATGTATCTCAATTAAATTGTCAATGATATCAATTCACAATAACCAAAAATATTTTATCCTAATAAACAAACCAAATGTACACAACCATTAAAATGTATTATTCATAATTTAGGAAAAACAAATACATATAAGGTAAAAAACTATCACACATTAACACCCACAATCCTTTCATGGTACTTATTCCTCCTAATTATACACCTCTATACAATATTCCCAGAAGATGTTCATGGGAAGTACCACTTAGTCTAATTGTATCCACTTATATAGAAGATCCTCCCAAGTAATAACTACTCATGCCATACTAAGAAACACATTGAGGATAAGGGATTAGTATAACTAGTTATTATTGTTAGAAATTGGTTCTCACACCAAGGGAACTATTTCATCAACATCCTACTCCCATATAAGATGTTACAAAGTCCTTGTACAAAACCATGTTTCTTACGCACTAATTCATTCATATACGCCTACTTTAACCGCCACAAAAAAACTCTAGAAATTGTTAATCCACATCACATACAACCAAGAGTTATCCAAATTCACTTATTAACCATTACACAACATAGAAATCAAGAAGGTTCCGACAAGACTAACCTCTTGGAAGAAAAGACAAGAATATTCATCCACATAAATTGTTTCATATTAAAAGTGAAAGCTTTCTTTTTATTGGATTTATTATCCTAAATTCATGCTCATCCAAGCCTTTACCCAACATTTATCAAGCCATAACAACACCACTAGATATTACCTCAAAATATATCTTCTAATAAAATAATTATAAACATTCATAATTAATTTCAAAAAATTATTAATATATTCAAAAATATAAAAAATATCATTGAGTGATTTTTAATTAAAGAAAACCTGGCTAATAATAAACATAATATTTATATCAAGGACCAAGTAAAATTCTATAAAAAATACTAAATAACCAATATCAAATTTATTTCCAATTTCAATAGTAATTTTTATAAACTCTGGTAAAATTCAAAATTTCATGATCCTCCATCGAAATAATTATTGATATCATAGATTAATAATTCATCAAATTACTATATCCACCTCAAGATAAATTTACTTACATCAAGATTATTCTATAACATTTCTTTTTAATCCTCAACCGAAACCTAATAAAAAACCACCACCAATCATCAGAAAAAAATGAATCTACGGACTCATGGCTGATCATGCCTCTAAAATTCTATTTTAAAATTTATCATAAAAACCCATCATCATGTGGGATTCATTAGTGGAATAATGGGAGGAGGATCAGAATAAATATCCCCCTCGTGACTCCCCTTTACATATATATTATTTAAGGGGATTTATATGAATGGATGTTTTTGACACGAATTTTTATAAATTCCCCCAACCCCAATGGAGTACTTCTTCAGGATATATGGAATATGTCGTCCTCCACTAAAAACCTATTCTTTATCTAACAGCTAAATGAGGAGTGTTTTGATGTAATTCCCATAATAATGGTATTAGAAACTTAATTATCCTGACTACACACTCTATGGATAATTGACGATTAATTATAGTATTAAGGCTACAATGACCCTTCCCCTACTTAGTGATAACAATAAGAAACTCATAAACATATCCAAATATTCAACACCATTCATGTATAAATGTTAATAACTTCCTATAAATATTAAAATTGAAACAAACTTGGGCTCAATCTCTAAAAATAAAAAAATTATCCCAAAAACCCTAACCCAGCATGATGTGATTCATTAAATAAGGATTATTTGAAGTTAATAAATTAAAATATTATTATATGAACGAATTTCGTTTTTTTATAATTTTCACAGTTTAAAATTGTTTTCACTTATTTTGTGATTTCAAAAATATTTTAAAACCCAATAATATGGATACACGTTATCACATAATGTTTCAATAAGCCGAATAAAATTAATAATGCTTTTACGAACATTTGATAAGTTATAAAATATATCAATAATAACATGAAACATGACATGGTATCAAAAAACATTTCCTTACCCATAACACATCATAGTGACTCTTACCACATAATGATTTTTACCTTATTCATATTTTTACTATTATTATATTCTAGAGATTTTTTTATGGGTCAAGTTTTGTTATAGATTTACTAGAAAGAGATTACCTTAGGAGTTATTTTTTGGGAATATGAAGAATTCTCTATGTGAAAATTATATCCATTAAAAGGAGATATTCAAGAAAATGTATCCTTCTAGAGGAATCATTAGAAATAGTGATATATTTAATGGGTGTTAGATTGATCAGAATATAATATGTTACAATAGTATATATGTAGTTTACCTGAAAATACTTGAATGAAGTTGTGATGAATGATTGTTTTTGCATCAATTGTTTATTGTAGAAAAATCTGAAGAATATTGTATATAAAAGAGTCAATGACTAAGGGTTACAATGTATTTTCTAAAGGTGTAATTGATTGTTCACTAGTTATAGTGGTCTGATATCAATTTGTATTAGATATTGGCTATCACATTGTTCAATGGAGTGTTGTTCACGAATTTTTAATGTTAGTGCAACTAGATGGATCGATGGATACATATTATAATAGAATTATGGGATAATATATAAAAACATAATTTTATTTTGTTATTAAGGTTTCATAATATTAACACTTACCATTTCATATTATAATTCATTTTATCATAATATTGTAATGAAATAATTGTATCATTGCTTCTTTATTAAATATGGGAGTCGTATAAAAACATGTAATCCTAAGTGTTCTACCTACCTCATTTGTTTTTTAATTTTCAATTTTTTTTGAATGATGTGTGTGTGTGTTTATTTCATTTTCTTGAATTGTTTGGGAGGTTTACTTTGTGTCATTTGTTGATTTACAGGGACTTCAATCATCATGTATATCATGTTTTGTGAATCCATATAAAGGATTTACTTCTAATGTGTAACATCATCTTGTTCATGAATTCAAGAAAGAAGAAATTTATTAGACACTAAATCAGATCTATGAGATTGTTTGGTTCTTTTATCACTGAATATCACACTTAGTGGTGTCTCACATAACTCCCATATGCATGAATTGAATATATTTTTATTTTATCTAGATTTTACTATCATTAAAACGTGTTGTGTTAGATAAATGTGTTGATAAGATAGAAATGATTAAATTAATGTATTTTGGGTTTTACATAATAAAATTTTTTATTAAAATTTATAGTGATTAAGAAGTTTTCTATCATGTAGAATTTCCAAAATTTTATTTTAGATCTTCTTAAGTAGTTATCATTGATATATTTGTGTTCGTGATGGTAAAGGTAGCTATAAATTCATATGGTAAAACTAAAGTGGGGTATGTGGATTTCAAAAACATAATACCAATTGAATAACTACAATATAGGGAATTATAAGAAACATTTGGAAATAGTATAAATGTTAATGATTTAGATAGTCACCCCATATAAGAATTAGTAATAAATAAGCTGAAGAATTTTTTGATAATGGAAATAAGTTAAATCAGCTAGTCATTATCCTTTATTTTTGTACTGTGGTAAGAGATGTAAATTCTAGTTGAATTGAAATAATTAAAATGATAATCCATGTATGTAATATTATAGATATTAAAATTCGGTGATAATAACTAAGGGATGAAATAAATTATTTATTAGTTTCACCATTACAATGGATTAATGGTTGATTCTCTTTTGAGTATATTTTCTTTCTTGGGAAGATGAAGGATTCATAATGAGTTATTCCTTTGGATGACTACACAAAATTCCCCTAATAGATGATAAAGCTCTAGAAATTAATTTTTAAATTTGATTTTCATTATTATAAAAATAATGAAATATTATTTAAGATAAAATATATGATGCACATAATAGTGATACATATGAATTAAGGCACTCGAGGATATATAGTGGTGGTACGAGGTTCCAGGGATGGAAATTTATATATCAATAGAAGACTTGATGGAGTGTTAATTTAAGGTAAAATAAATTTTGAGACTCTAGGGTCGTGGACATACTATATTATGTTTCTAAGTGAGTTGAATATGAATGATATAACTTTAAAATTTTTGTGTAATATCAAAAAAAATTTGTTTAGAATGTATGAGTGTTGTGTTATAGATAAAAATAAAAGTCTTTAATCTAATATAAAGATATGGAATCCTAGATCTAAAATGTTATGAAAAATTCACCCTAACAGTTTGGCGGATTCCTTATTATTTTATCATGTAGAATTGATACAACTTGAGACTCTAATTAAAGAGGAAATAAGGAAATTATGTATCAACTATCTGATGAACAAGTCCAATTTCATTAATGAATTCATTCAGTGGAATTTCATGATAGGTGGTGAAATTTGGAAGAATGTATAATTTATAATATCCAAGAATATTGATCAATACAATGGAATTAATTCCAAAAATTATAATATAAAAGGGGATAATAGAAGAAATGTATATTCCTATAGGATCTCAATGGAATGTTGTAGTTAAAATTATGAACAATAATTTTATAAAGATAGTAACAATCTTCTTTTTTAAATCAAGGAAACCATTCTAAATGTTTGAAAAGTTAATAAACTCAAATGTATACAATGATAAACAAATTACATCTTCTATTGTCGAATATAAACTATTATAAAAGTTATGGTCAGAAAACTAATTGGAATATATAATCCTAATTTTTTAGTAGCCTTTGTAATGTCAATATTGATGATAATGTTTGCTAAAACCATGATTCAAAGTCCATAACATATTATATTGTAGGTTTGGGTGATGATAATTTTGTATTCTTAAATTTTTATGATGAAAATATAAATTAATTAGAACATAAGATTTTCCATTAAATGGGAATGTGCCTAGGAAGAACCAGAAATTGGATTAATCATAAGTTTAGAAACTTGAATCCACTAACCATGTCCAATTTTATATAAAAGTATATAAAAAGTTATAAAAACATATATAGAATTAATATGGTTGCATTGTAAGTCCAAAATTGAGACTAATGTATGTTATTTGGAAATTCTATAACAGAGATAAATCCCTTGATATAGATTTTAAAATTATAGATACAAAATATGGAGACTAGAAAACAAAAAACCAGAAATTATATAGATTAAATGAGAAGAGTTGAAATAGAAACTATAAAAATCTTCTTGAGTTTGACATTCTTTGTAATGGTTTAAAGACTATAAGAAATTCTATCTTCTAATAGATGGGGAGAATATGAATTCTGAAAATATATGGCCTCCCTCAGTAAAACTAAAATGCGAGAGTCTATAATTAATGAATAAATGATTTCTATATATTTTAATAGAACATTAAAGCTAACTATGTTATGAAACGGTAAAAGAGAACATTATAATAAGGGAATATTTTTTGGAGTGAGATGAAAGAATAAATAAGTAAAATATTAGGTTAGTGGTAATGTGATTCATATATATGGTGGGATTTTATTTCCCAAATTATTTTTTGTAGGTAGTTTAGCATGATATCATCTAGAGTGTTTTAATCCTTATAGATTATGATATTCTCTTCATAGAGAAAATTCATACAAATATATAAATTCTTTTTGGTGATTTGCTGGAAATGATTTAAATGGTTTAAATAGTGGGTTTCAAGTGTTATAGTGAAAAATGTTTTATATTAAAATAGAATATAAATCACTATGGTATAACGTAGGAATAAAGGTAGTGGAATATTAAATTTGATTATTTCATGGCCTAGGAATACTTTCATTAGTGATATATGGATCTTTGTTTCTACCCGAAGGTGTGGTGTTGTAAAATTCTTATCAATCATCTTCCTTATATAGATGAGATGGGTTAATATGTTTTAATGTTTAAATAAATCAAAATTTTAATCATTACATGTCCAAAATATTTTCGATAAAATATAATATTCAGGAAAAAAAATTGGAAACGAACATTGAGATATATATGGAAGATGTATCCTTGGTACTCTCTCAAAGGTATTATATATGGAACATCATTGATCATTTTTGAATGTCTAGATTTATAATTTCCTCAATTACATTGATTGGGAACTTCAAATATTCTAAGTAGAAAACACCCAAAATATAAATTAAGGTAATGTAAATATTGAAAAACCAATTTTCATAATATATTTTTTGAATAATGTAATCCACAAAATGTTATAAACATGAACATTATTTATTTATTTTAGCGGTGGTCTATTTCATGTAAAATATAGAGAAATAAAATTGGGAGGTTCTGAAATGCATCATCTAAAACAAAAATAGATTAGAAGATACAACATTTTCCTTTATGATAGATAGTCCCATGAAAGGATATTACAATGAAATGTTTGTTATGTATTTATATTCTCAAAATAACACCATAGGTTTGTGTTGAACCATAAAGGAATGAAAATTAGTTGTATTTCATTGATAATACTTTTGTTTACTTTTCATAATAGAAGTTGGGTATTTAGTAGACACTACATCATAAATCGCCTTTAGCGGCAGTTTTTTAGCGGTGATTTACATAACCGCTGCTAAACCATTCCATAAAATAGTTTAGCAGTGGTTTATTAAAAACTGCCACAAAAGCTTTTTAATTTTTTATAGTGGTGACGATCCCCCCCCCCCACCCGAGCTGACCCTCTTCCTCGACACCCACGACCCTTCTCCCCTGACAAGTTCCAACCCAAGCTCTGCTCCCCTCCCATGCCACTGGTGACCTCACCACTGAACGCTGCTGAACCCCTTATCCCCTGACACCCGTGACACTGCCTTATCCCCCAACCCTATCGAGTTCCTACCCTAGGTCGGCTCCCCTCCCATGCCGTCTATGGTTATCATTGTCGTAGGTATTGTTTGTCATATTTTTTTAGAGCTTTCAGTGCATACAGTTATAGAAATATGAAACCATTTTGTATGTATAAACATTTCTTTGAAGAGGTTAGTGTTCATTCATGATCCATATATATTCACCTTTTTTGGTTTGGATTTGGATTCCAATTCTGTTTAATTGAAAATATAGATTGAACAACCAAGTGATGACTTGGGTATAGGGGATGGGTTTCTAATCACGATTTTGGGTAATTAATTTGGTCCTAATTAGATTCAGGATACTCTAGGTTAATCAAATAGCTCCTAGAGGGGAAGTTTTATTATATTTTTTGGGTGTCTGATTTCAGTATCATGATGTGTGATATAGTGTGAATATTTTCCACTGGTTATATGTATATGATTCACTAGTTTTTATCTTCATTTTTATTTTATATAAAATGTGAGATAACTTTTTTTTATTATAGTATCACGTGTAGGAAGTCTTTGGTTGACTATCAACTGGGTGTAAATACTCAGACCCCGCATATGCATCTTGGTGCTTATGAAGTTTGACATGGTATATGTTAAGGTAAGACCTCTTAATTTTATAGAGGAACACATTGATTTTGTGGTTATTAGTGATAGTGATAGGATATTAGAGATAGTAGTGGTTTCTAGCTTGGTGTTGTTCCATTTTTGGCTCTCTATTCTACCATTATAATTCTTTTATCTTATAGACTAATTTGATGATATATTATTAATTGTATCTATGAGTATCATTATAATTTTATATTATTATAGTTTGGTTTGCCTTTCTCATGCATCATATTTAAATTTTACCATTTAATTTATTCCAAAATAGGTTATGTATATTAAGGGTAAATCATCCCCCAGTAATATTCTTAACCCTAGTTGTTTATCTCTAACCATTAGTGTTTGTGGGATGGACATAAGGTTAGTGGCATTCCAATATTATCTAAGGTGATCGGTTGGGGTTTTGATATTACAAATGATATCAGTTTGGTATGATCTATTAGTTAGGATGTTAGGCATTGATATAGGATGTATTAGGAATTGCAATATAGGGTAAAAAATGTATATATAACCTCTTTATACAAATATTCAAGTTACCTAGGTGGTCTGAGTATTAAAATTGTTTTGAAACACTTCAAGGAGTGTTTTCTCCTCATCATTATGGGTTTAGCGAATGAGAGTAATGTATGAACATTTTTAAAGAGACTAAACACAATAAATTCATCATTCAAATGATTTTTCATGTGATGTTACTTTGAAAATTTTCCATTTTGATCTTTCTTGTGTATTATTTCACACTGTAAAACCTTTAACTAAAGTGTTGGGTGGTGACTAAGTAATGATTTTAATAACAATGACTATGGTTATAGAAAAAAATACCACTGGTTAGAAGTCCTATAAATTAGTAGGAGTGTGATACTAAGAATTTTGTTCAACCTAAACCATATTTTTACTAATAACTATTAATAATAATAGTGAAATATGTTTGGGTAGTGGAAAAGAAAAACTGGAATGACGAACCACATTATATGGATCAATCATTGGAATATCAAAGGAAAATCATGCCAATATTATAGGGTGACTTGGGACCTTATGATTCAATTTCATGGATTGGTTTTATCAATAGGATCTTATATTTTAATGGAACTATATATGGGACTAAATTATATGTAGTTGTGTGCATACTCAAAGGACTATAATGAAAATGGTGAGACTGAGCCATCTATGTTAAGGTTGACCAATACCTTACCTCGGATGGATTTGAGGATTTTTTTTAACAAAAAATTCTACCTACATACCTTTAATGTATTAAGAAAAATATATTTTTTATCGTTATCATAGAGATATCTCATGTATGTAATATAGAGCCCAATTTAAATACATTC
Source organism: Viscum album (assembly GCA_963277665.1). Classification (NCBI taxonomy): domain Eukaryota; kingdom Viridiplantae; phylum Streptophyta; class Magnoliopsida; order Santalales; family Viscaceae; genus Viscum; species Viscum album. The sequence goes on along the minus strand of OY728152.1, from coordinate 1,926,998,035 downwards.
CTCACTTTGTACTAGAAGTGGCATCTTGTTAATCACTCACATCATGTGTGTTTGAGTTTGTTCTGTGACTTAAGGATCCCTCTATGGTTTTCATTTTATTATTAATAATTTCATTTAGATTGAGAATAAATTGATGGTAGAAAACGTGTACATTTTATGGAATATTAGTGGAGGGAAAACCTTTTCCACATGAGCATAGGTGGAAACTCCAGTAGTGGAAATAAGTATGGAAGGAAAAATTATCCCTAGGGTAGTAAAGAACAAGATAACCAATCAACAAGGTCGATTTACTTTTATCCACTTCAAAATAATTAGTTGGGTTAATTCCAATATGTCTCATTGGATCACCTCAAAAAGGGAATGTCTGATAGTCTTTTGAGAATTTCAAAACTATGGCTGAATATGACATCTCAATTGTTTTTAGACTTATCCTCTGAATTCAAAATGAGCCAATGGTTTTAATATAACTATATCCTCTCTTGATAAACTAGGATGATATCATTAGATTATTTTTCATCCCCAAAATTTATTTATTTACAGTGATTCGAAGAACAACCCCAATATCCCAGCAAGCCCTATCTCAGCATGGGGGGCATGATTATCAAGGTGGGGCTAAATGATAAATATTTATGGATAATAAAGCTATATAAAATAAATAATGGGTTCCCTAAATAGTGTGAGGTGCTATTCAGATTGATTTTTCCATAATGAAGGTATTATATGATGACCTATACCAATAATCTAATTTGTAATAAATGAATTTCTCGCATCACCAACATTTATCCACAACAAATGATCATCTTATTTCATTTGAATAATGATATTAGGTCTTGTTTATAACTTGTTTATATTTTTAAGGGCAACCAACTTCCTTAATATTCGTATCCACCTTAGCTAAGGTGGAATATTCCATCATACATTTCAAAATCAACAGTTATACAAAAAAATTTCCGACCCACTCTATTCATAAAAAGAAATTTCTAAACATTTTTACGAGATGGTATGGATGGTACCTCTTCCATATTAGTGGTATATTTTTACTAAATTTAGTGCTTGATATCCCTTGTTATCATCCAAATTAAATATAACATCATTGATTCACTTACTTAATGCTTGAAAACGACTTTTTTTCTTGAATAATTCAATTTTTTATGTAATTCTAGATTTAACAAGTGACTTTACTTCAGCATGAAACTTCTAGACCAATATTTGAATAAAAAAATTGATTTCTTAACACCACATGCTGATTCATGATCATACATGACACGTTTTGATCATATTTTATATCAAATGAGACTTGATATAAATATTATATCACTAATTTCATGCATTTTTTGGATTTTATCAGATCTTTCTTTACCTGAATAACATGTGCATTATTAGCACATTCAACCCATGGATCATATCTCCCCCTAAATATTGGGACACTTCAAACAATTTTTAGAATTGTTTAATTTAATGGGAGAGGGGAACCATCAACTTTCATAAGTTGATTAATTTGGTTGGACTTTGTTCACACACCCTAATCTCTCAATTTATTTCTAATAAGCTGTGGTGGTAATACTTTATATGACACCACTAGTGGCTAATTTACCATGTATATTTATATAAGAAAACCTTATGAAACATATTTATATATTTTTTCAACTACTATATATGCTTCTCTTTCCAAATTTAGTAATAGTTTTGCGTTTTAATTTTTTTTAATATTTTTTATGGACATTGTGATAAACATAGATAAAAGCTGGATCACATTACCAAGGAACGCACCACAATATATTAAGGGTTTGAATGATTTTTTAGATTTTTCAATTTCCCATCGATCCATTGAAGGGAGAATAACATTTCAATGCACTAAATGTAAATTTAGACAATGGTTTAAGAGATATTATGTTTATGAACATTTAATAGTGAAGCAATTCCATGATCAATATTTACATTGGATTTGACATGGAGAATTGAATGTTACAGAAAGGTTGAGCACTGATGTCAATCCATATAATGACTTACTAACTTCGTCGACAATGGGAAATGAAATGAATAACATTATGAATGATGCATTCGACACTGCAAGAGACCACCATAAACATCAAAACATATCATAACAAACAGATGAGGTTGCTACAAATTGCAACAAGACAAGTGCTGTTTTTGAGACTATAACGCAACTCGATCAAGATTGTAACATATCATGGGATCCTCCTCTTGATTCTGTGGAACCAAATGTAAGAGAAAACTTCACTGAGGAAAATGAATTTCATGATTTAGTTGAAAATGGAAATCCAGAGGTGTATAGTGGGTGTTTAAAATATTCAAAGCATTCATTTCTGCTGAAGTTGTACCATATCAAATGTCTTTGTGGAATTACAAATAACACAATGTCCATGATACTGGAATTGATTTGTGGTGAATTTCCTGAAAAAAAAATCCCTGAGTGTTTTTATGATATGAAAAAAGTTGTTAAACGGCTTGGTCTGAATTATACAAAAATAGATGTGTTTCCCAACGATTGTAAGCTTTATTGGGGAGAGGATTCAAGTATAAAGAATTGCAAAAAATGATCTTTTTATAGATGAAAGTAAATGGGTGATGTTGGATGTCTGAATCAATATAATTTCATAGTGAAGAAGAAAAGGAACACACCTATAATGGTTTTGCATTACATTCCTTTGAATCCTCGATTGAAAATATTATTTATGTAATTGAAAAATGTTGAACACATGAAGTGGAATTCAGTAGATAATATAAATGGTGGGTTAATGAGACATCCACAAGATTCAAAATCACGGAATACATTTGATTCATTTCATATATATTTACCTGTTGATCATAGGAATGTTCTATTGGGATTAGATGCTGATAGATTCAACCCATTTGGGATTTTGAGTACCAGTTATAGCATTTGGCCAGCTGTTTTGATCCTTTAAAATCTGCCTCCATGGATGTGTATGAAAAAAAACATCTTTTACAATTTTGAGGATTATTCCTGGAAAACAAATGCATGGATATGATATTGATGTATACTTGAAGCCTTTGATTGATGAATTGCAGGATTTAGGGAGCAACTATGTTGACACATTTGATTCTTCTTCTAAAACAATGTTCCTAATGCATGCTGCATTAATGTGAACCATTAGTGACTTCCCTGGTCTTGGGAATTTGTCTAGTTGGAACACCTACATAGGTTTGTCTTTTCCTATTTGTAACTATGATTTTGATCACATATGGCTACCCTATAGTAGAAAATGGTGCTTCTTGTTCCATCGAATATTTCTTGATGCATCTCATATATTTTGGAAGAACAGATCAAAAATTAATGGTTTCATTGATTGTAGACCTCCTCCAAAGTTGATAAATGTTTCTAAAATATTGACACAACTTGAAAATACGGAAACAAAAACTCGGAATGTTCATCATTTGAATGATAACGTAGAATGGGTCGGAAGTGCATCGTCATGTGAAATCAGAATGCAAAAATGGAAGAAAAAAAGTTTATTCTTTAAACTTCCATATTTGGAATTTAATTTGTTAAGGCATGATCTTGATGTGATGCATATTGAGAAAAATGTTTGTGACAATTTTATTTTCACATTACTTAATGAGCATGTAATGTTGAAGGATCATCTCAATGCTCACAAAGACATATAAGTAATGAACATAAAACATGATCTCTTTCTAGATGAGAATTAAAAGTATGCCCCAACAATTTTTCCAATGAAAAATAAGGATAACGATAAATTCCATAGAATTTTAAAGAATGTGAAGGTATCTGATTGGTATTCGAGTAACATCTCAAGGTTTTTTGACTTGAATAATCATAAGTTACATGGATTGAAAAGTCACAATTCACATATTTTTGTTACAACAGTTACTACCATTGGCAGTGCGTACATTATTACTTAAAAAGTTTATTGTTGTTGTACTCCAATTCTGAATATTTTTTAGGCAATTGTGTGTGAAATATCTACATCCATTTCAGCTTGAAAACCTCTAGGAGAGGGTTTTATTGACCCTTTGTAAAATGGAGACGATCTTTCCTCCATCGATTTTTACTGTCATGACACATTTAACTGTGCATTTGGTTGAGAAAGCTAAATTTGGAGGCCACATTCATTATCGATGGATGTAGCCAGTTGAGTTATATTTTATTTAGATATTTTCCAATTATGTAAACAATTTATGGCATTTAAATATCTGCATAATTATGATTATTTTATTTCATAGATATCTTGGGCATTTGGAATTATACGTGAGAAATAAACCTCAACTAGAAGGCTCTATCGCTAAAAGCTATTTCACTGAGGAGTGTCTTACCTATCATTCCAGATACATGGATGATATTGCGAAAATATTTAATCAAGTTAGACATGTGAAATACACATCGAATCAATCTCAAATACATCATAAATCAAAAATATTTCATAATATTGGCCGATCATTTGAGATGACCTCAAATGTGACACTGACAAAATTGGAATTATTACAGGGACATAGATATGTGCTGGTAAATAATGAAATTCTAGAACTATTTATTGAAGAGTACAAGATACAACAAAAGATGAATGAGAGGCCGAACATGAAATGAGAAATATATAATGAAAGATGTGAATAATGATCTTGTAGAATGGTTTACACAACGTGTAAGTTCATAAATATTTCAATAAATAAAAATATTTACTTGACACATACATTTTGTAAATCTAATAAATAATATTTTATTTTCTACATCATGAATATCGATACTCGAGAATGGTTGTTAGATGATTTGATGTTTCTTGCTAGAGTTCCTATAAAACAAGTTAGAAATTTTTTTGGCATACAATGTGAATGGCTTTAGATTTCATACAGTCGATCAAGAAGTGGGTTTGAAAAAATAGACTGGTGGTAAATTTTCATTTTCTGAAGTGGGATACTATGGAATGTTTCTTGATATTATTGAATTGAACTACCAATTCATTTTTATGTGGTTTTATTCAAATTCAATTGTGTAGATATTTATCATGGATGTTAAAAGAGATTCTATGCAATTTACTTCTATGAAATTCTCTCTCTTGATGGATGTTGGTGATCATGAATTGCATGATTCATATATCATAACATTGCAAACAAATATGGAATATTATGTGAATGATGTTGTGGATGAAGGGTGGATTGTAGTTTCTCACGTAATAAAAATAGATTTGTATGATATTGGTGATGAAGTGGAAGATTTGACCTCTGAAATTGAATCTCATCAACAACAAGAAGCAGAATTATTTGTCCATCATGATTTTGTAAATATTAGTCTAGAAATGATGAATGAATTGAATTAAGTAATGGAGTAGGAAACTAACATGATTGAAGGGGAAATGATTGTATGTAAAGTTATTTATTCATTCAGCAACCACTTATTACATTTCTTTAGTCATTCATTATCATTGTTATATATTTTTTTTGTTAGTTTTGGGCATCTGTTATCATTTTTAATTATATTTTCTGCAAAATTTTTTTGAAATATATATTCTGAACCTAATTTTATTGGATTAAATGACAACAATTCCAAGGAAGAAGCGGTACACTATTGCATCTACTACTACGATAGATGACGATCCATTTTTCTCCCTCCCCACAGCATCTGAGCCACCAGGTGCCTACACCCCTACACCATCTCCCCCGAAAACATCTCTCACAGCCTTTGTGGGTGTACCATTAGAGGCTAAGTCATCAACTCTCCCTTCAGGATCCTCAATAGTGGGGCAACAACACGCCTCCTCTCGTTCATCACTAGCATGAGAAGGGTCACTGTCATAGGTTCAAATATTATTATAAAAATATTTATAATATTTTGTTTAAACTAATTTATTACTCATTGAATATGAAAAAAATGCAACCGTGGAGAAGAACATAAGAAGTTCCGATGTTTGGAATATGAATGGAAATAATATAGTTGTCTCATTTGATTCATTTAGGGTCCCTATGGATGACGTTGCGAAGTTACTTGGCCAAATTCTAGTCCAACTGGAATCAGAGCCCATTTCCCTACCAATTTCTTATGATGATTGGAGTCATTTGCCTCCATGTTGAAAAACGATGTTTTTGATTCCCACATAAAGGTAATTTTAATACATTATGGTTTCATTGAATGTCATGATGCTAATATGTTCAAAATGAATTTCTGTATATAGATGTTCTTCCTATTTATAGTTGCTGATATGATAGCATGATAGTGGATGTTGAAAAATATTGTTAAAAATGGAAAGACATAAAATGGTGATTTTGGTGCGATGTCAATGATACTTCGTTGACTGTGCAACAAATCTATGAGAAGTTATACAGTGGGGTACTGAAAGAACAGTGGAAATTTTTTTTGACTAACATCGTGATGAGAATATTTTGGTATTGAAATAAATATTATTATATTATCCTAAATTTACATTTATACATGTATATGAAGTGATGAAATTGAATAAATTACTATTAAATTGCATTTTATTTATTTCAGGATCTCTCAAGATAGAATGCATCTAACCGGGCTAAGAATTTCATCTCTCACACTGCGGGGTCAAAAAGCTTTTCTAGAAGTCGAAAAACTCTAGTAATATTTAAATTAGATTAAATATTTGTAAGACAATATTATCTGTTTAATATATTAAATTTTTTATTTATCTTTTCTTAATGCAGTCTCAGAGTTTAGGGAACGAAGCATCCCGAACTGAAGTGTGGTTGAATGCTCACGAAAAAATAAGATGGAAGTTTTGTTAATGAGCGTGCAATAGAAGTTGGGGTATGATGTCCATTTTTTATTATAATAACATATTATCAGTTTCTACTGTGTTATTATATATTTATATGTTATTTATAGGTAAAAATTAAAGAACTATGGGATGCCAATCCAAGGAATTCCTACTCAGTATCCCATGATGACCCAGTTGCTAAATTCCATGGGAAGGAGCATCCTAGTAGACTGTGCGATATGGGTTTTAGACCCGTACCATCTGAGGTATTTGGCTTGCGACGATGGAATCCAGCTATATCTAAACTTTGGTTATAGTCATTCCATACCCAATGATGATCAGAGGGAGATTACTTCTCTATGAACCATAGTTCAAGACTAGGGGGATCTTATATCCGCTTTGCCAAAAGTGATGACTGCTATACATCAGCAGATGAGCTGATATATCCCCGGTGGTAGTGCATCGACTAGTGGTAAGAAGGTAAATCACAAAAAATAAAAATCATTTAGTTTTCAAACATTCATTGGTTTTATGTTTTTATATAAATTTGAAACAGTATTTAATTTTTAATATAAAGTTTTTATAGGTGACATAAGAAAGAAGAGATGGAGGTAGAGACGGTGATGATATGTGTTCATCATCGGATCGTGAGTAGTTTTATTGATGATATATTGGAGAAATATGGGAATAATTGCGTTTTATTTGTATAGTTATAGGTTTGTTATGGTGTGTTTGACTAACTTTACGAACTTTTAGGTTTTGTTCATATTTTTCTTATGGATGATCAATCTAGGGTGATATGATTCACATTCAAGAAAAATCATATTGTTTGATCATAGATGAATGTATTTTTATTGTCCACCAAATCAAAAATAAATCAGGTTCTTATTACCTAACATAACTTGAGGTATGTATTGGGCACAAAGAAGGGTAGTTCTATTTGTTGACCCAATGGAAAAGTGTTTGGTGGAAGGAAGGGACACTTTGTGACCTATCATTAAGGCAATAATTTCTAGAGGAATGGAGTTGGTAATTATATTTTCTATCACTTTTGTGGGAGGCCATGATACACGGGGAGAGTGTGTGATAGTAATCAAGTTGAGTTTCGAGATTACAGTAGGATGATCCATCTACATTATTTTTGTAGATCATTTCCTATAGTATACAGTGAATGAGTGTCTGCAATGAGTCGAGTAGTACCTCCAATCACATTGAATATTTAGAATTATGAAACACATGGTTGTCCTTATATGATGTTTATGAGTATGAACATTCACCTACTAATAATTTATTTATAGTGGTCTTTCCTAGATAATCCAATTTACAAGAAAACCCACTAGATGGTGAATATTTTTATATCAATAAATATTATTTTAATTCCATTCAAATTTATATTTTACATTATTATTCCATTATTAAAATTTTGGAAAAAACACTAATCGAGTTAGCCCTAGATGATGTTAAGTAATACTCCAAAAATAGTATATGAAAAAGAAGATGACCCATTCTTTATCCTCTCGTACCATCAAATATGTATATAATTTTTAAGGGAATTGAGATTTAGGACTCTATCTTGGGATTCAACTATAACTAGATCGAGCTAAAAAGAGTTGGAGTGAATATGTTTTGGTACTGTATGAATAAGAAACCTCACCAACCTTTAGATGTAGGATAAAATTTTGGAACTATCCATATTTGGACAATATAAAATATAGCACCCCCTTAGGTGTTAATCTAATTTCTATATAATTTCTTCTCTCCAATATTATATTTATTTTTTATTTTTATTTCGATATATTTCTTATTTTTTGTTCTTTATTTTTTGTGGGAATGCTTAATAGTATCTAGGTAGAAACAGAATATGAATGGTAATAATGAACACAATAATGGGTGTAGTATATAATTTAATGATCTATTTAATGTGAATGGATCATTTTTAAATGAAACAGAAGGGTAACAACTCGATTAAAAGTTGGTAATGTATAAATAATTGGTTTTCCTTAAATGTGAAATCAAATGGAATTACGAATGTAATATGACTGGTAAATGATAAATCTAGAAAGGGTTAATTGTTCTGAAAATTGATAATTTGTGAATGATTGTTGTGGTTATTTTTTGTAGAAAGATGTGATGGTTTATAATATTAGAATAGGCAGCAATGGTATCATGTGTAAGTGATGATTTAGTACTTGTGATGGGTGTAGGATTCCTATTTTTTGGACCCTTTTGGATGGTATTGTGTGTGGATTTATTATATTATTATTTTCATATGATTTAGTAGGCACCCCGCTCTAGTGGGAGAATCTTACCAACACCAAAATGTTTTGAATTCATAAAGTTTAATGAAACATCTCAGTTGAAGAGTGAATGGATGGATGACTACTCACTCTTCCTAAATATACCTTCTATATGTTGCACTTGTATGATGACTCAATGTATTTATAAGAATATGGTATATAATAGATTTAAGTATAGTATGTGATGTTTTTGTTTACTTGAATTTGTGGTTGAGATGATATTATATGGTGGGGTCGTGTGTAGTAGGAGGAGGGTATGTTGCTGATGTCCTTTAAGTTCATGATACCCTACTATAACGAATATGTTGATATGTTGAGGGAGATGGAGGTGTCTTTTTTATAATGATTATGTGGTTGTTATATGTAGCCAGGTTATGATATGAGATATGATGTGTTGTGATATGACCGAAGAAGGGATTGAGGTCCCCAGGTTGTTTTTTATTGGGGTGTGAGAGTGAACAACTAGTGGAGAATTTGTTGTGGGGTTCATTTTGATATATTATATTGTTTTTATGTTATTATACCTATATGGAAAATTGGTTGAGTGAGACATGGTGAGGTTGGGTTATAGTTTACCGAGTGTGTTCTTGTTGTTTATTTTGTTTATTCATTGAATTATTAGTATACATCTTCAACATTTTCATGTGAGGTCTTCATGAGGATCCCAATAATAGTGTATGTATGATCACCCATATATATATAAATTTTATAGGTTTCCAGAATGGATTTGAAGATCAATATGAATACTTCAAGCTCATTGATTGCAATTGTGATTATATTATTTACTAGTAAATGTTTTTTCTTTCAGGGCAGTGGGGAAGAGGATGTAAAGTTTCAATTTTTTTCCCGGATCTTATTTTAGTGGTGGTTTTAACTGCTGCTAAATGAAACTTGTAAAATATTAGTGGCGTTTTTAACCACCGTTAAATATAGAAATGTTTCTCGCAGCAGCGGTTAAAACTGCTACTATAGTGTCCCACCATCCATGTGTATTCCGCGGTAGTTTTATTATTTTAGTGGCATATTTTAGTTGGGGGGGGGTTATTCATTGGGGTTATAACTGCCACGAGTAAATGAGATCCACTAGCTATAAATCTACCGCTAACAAAACCTAAACTGTCGTGAAATGAAGCAACTGTGAAAATTAATTTAAACCGCTGAGAAATGAATATAACCGCAGCTAGTAGTTTCCTGACACGCAATTTATCGGTTATTTCCTAAAACCACCGCTAAAGCATATAGTGGTGGTTTAGACCGCCATTATATGCAAAAAAACTGCTGCTAAACCCTTGATTTGTTTTACTGAGAAATGGAAGCTATCAATAAACTAGTATAGCTAATTGAGTTGTTCGAGGAACTCATAATATATTAACAAAGGGGAGGGTTATTCTATGAAACATAAAGATCAATTCACATGTTTTTTAATCCTATATTATATTAAAATATAAACCGTAATCATGAAATATCGCATCATTTAAAAACATTCCGAGTAAAAAAAATATGGTGGTACCCAGGATAGCTAGAAGGAAGAATCCAACAAACATGTATACTTTGGTTTTAGTCTAATAAACCATATATAATAATTATTTTTCAATGGAACTTGTTTGAATAGAAGGATTTTAATAACACTAATTATTATTACTATATAATAAGAATATTTTTTTGTAAATGTGTTATAGGTTTTCTAAAAGTTCTGTAATAAAGTATTCTAGTGGAATATTTTTTTGATTGTTAATCTTATCTAATCTGACAATTCCTTTTTACAGAATGAGAGAATATAGATGATATATTCATCTTGGGTGTATATGTAAATTTATTAGGTGATGTAGGTTGTTATAGGTTGATTGATATATAGTGTATTCCAATGGTGTGTTATAGGTAGGAAAAACTATGGTGAATAGTAGTCAGAACACATATAAGTTCGATTAATATTTTTTATATATAATATTATAGGAATTTATTATGCAAAATATTTAAAGAATATGAGTGATAAGAATTTTTTTAAGGATATCATGGAATTTTTAGTGTCCATAGAGGCTAGTTATCAAATGCATCATTGGATAAGTTTTTACCATGTTCAATAGTCGATCATATTTGGATTTCAGATGGTACTTCAACTAGATGACTATAAATTCTCTATGATAATGGTTTGTGGGGTGTCTTGTATATGTGTTTTTTACTAATTTTCAACATTTTTATAATATTAGTAATTTCCAATTTTGATTGGTATTTATTTTATCTTTTAATAGTAATGAATTAATGGTAGAATTTGTTTCTCCTATGTATATATAAATAACATATGAAATATGTAAATATAATTTCATCACATAACATTAATTATTTAATTTACACTTGATTTGAATGTTTTGTGAGAGTAATTAATTTTCAGTAGTTGGTTGTGAGGTTTACATGGTGTGATAAGTTACTTGAGAATTATTCATATCATTTAGTTCCCCAATTTAGTGGAATCATTATATAGGATCAGTTTCCATTATGTGGAATTATATTTGGAATAACTTCAAATAATCATAATTTGGTGGATATAAAAACAAATTATTGTTTGAAGATGTGGGGATATCATATTTGGTTTGGAGATAATTTACTCAAGAAAATTTAGATCACTGTGTAATTGTAGGGAACCTAGAGTATCATTCGAATTTTGAACCATGTGGGAATTCTAAATTAATTCAAAATTTATCATGAAACTTTTTAGAACATTATAGGGAATTTGTGATCTCTGATAAACAAATTTTAACCTTCCATTATTAAACCCATTTCTGATTCGGAAGGTTATAAGTTATGTTGCCAAAATATTTTATATAAAGGATGAAAACATAATGTTGGGATATTGACAAATCTCATTATGAGGATGGATATGGAAAAAATAATATATTATTTACTTGAGTCTAATCACTTGATGAAACTCTTGTTTTGAGGTAATCATAATATTAAATGTAAGAACAATGTCTAGAGTATTTTAGATTGGGATTTTATTTTGTGTGCATGTCTGCACATGTAAGATTATATTTAATGAAAATAATTCTATTAATGGTGTAACATATGGAATTCATTGAAAAATAATCATAGTGTAGAAGAATTAATAAGCACTTTAGAGTTTGAAATTATTTTAAAAGAGTAATATTTTTATAAAAATTAGTGGCTAAATAGAATCTTTAGTTACAGAATTTTTGAGAATTTTTTTTGATAGTTATGGTGTATGTTCAAGAATTTTTATAACAATTTTTAATATATCTAGATATAATGAGGGTGATCATTTATGTCAATTTAGGATAGAGAATAGAATATGAGTGCATATTAACATGATAATCATATTGTCTCACCTCTTGACCAATTAGTAGGTTTCCAAAATGTGATTAGTATTAAAATTTCATTGCAGATCAATGATTGAGAGAAAAACCATGGATTCAAATTTTAAAGGATGTGATGTTAAAGTCCAATGGGAGTTATGTTTACCTTATTTTAAAAAAATGGAATAATATTGATGTGGTTTTAACATAATTTTCCAAATGGTGTTTTCCAGCTACACACCACCATTTTAATGGTGGCCCTCTATGTCCACCCACCATTAAAGGTGACCATAATGGGAGAAGTCCATAGTAGGTGGGGATTGGTGGGGGGTCTATGTAAAACATTACACCATGGATCATATATATAAAATGATGTTATATAAGCTTTAAAAATAATATAAAATTTGCTTGAGACCTCATTTTTTTGGGAACTAGGAGAGATCTTGGTGACATAGGGGATATTTTTTATATCCTTTTATTAAATATGAAATAAAAAATATCTTTAGTGATCCATAAATCCCAAAAAAATGTATTAGAGCCAATTGTGGTGAAATATTGGGGAATAGTGGGTTTTATCTAGTGATTAGAAAATTAATGTTTCATAGAATCATGTTTTTTAGACATACTCTTAGATATAGTGTCGAGACAATTCCACTAGCTCAAACTACATTGAAGACAGATCCAAAACTAGGTCAGTACGATTGATCAGTGTGTGGTCAAACATTTGGTTATATTGTACCCTTTGGGGGATAAGAACGTATCATTCCCATGACGATGAAATATCCTTTGAGATTATAGTAGTTGATCAGGAATGCCACACAAGTGTCACATCATCTCCACATAATTGTACAATATTGACCATGATAACTGATTCCGTCATATTATAATCCATATATGTTGATTTTTTACAATCCTAGAGTTAATTCAACCATTTTAAACCATTCAGGATTCCACTATGAGCTCTCTTTTTCAGTATTTTGCACAAATGTTTACAGAACTGAAATTTCATGGACGGACAATACATGAGAGGCGGTCAAGGGGAATGAAATGGATTCCAAGCCTAGTGAAAAGTAAGGAACTTATATGGTATTTTACCATAACAAAAATGATACCATTGGGGAATGAAGGGACACATGATGAAGAACTATCAAATTATGCTACAAGAAATGGGTCTGTGTAGAAATTGAATGTGAATGAATGGATATTATCATGTGATCATCTCCATAGAAATCACACTTTTCTCAAAACATGTAGAGGTGAAATACTTCCATACATCAATCCCAGCCCTGTAATGGGCGTTCATTATTGTAACATCATACCACGTCATTCTGCATTATAAGTATTTCATGACTTATCAAGATGGAGACTTTGGTGCTGTCAATATGGGAAATCCTAATCCTGCTGAAATTTTTAGCACACATGATATCCATGTCAAGATGAATGTTGGATACACAATCACCCTAAAGTAATCTCTACTTGTTCCATTCCTTCAACCTAAGATATTATCAGGTATAACCTTTGATTGAAATGGCTATGAAGTCATAATAACAAATAGAACATCGGAGACAACAAAAGGATCCATTATCATTGCTTGAGGAAAAATATTGGGTACATTATATAAAACTCATGTGAATATATGTTCAACCAACCCCAACATGGTACAAGGTGAGATGAAATTCAATATATGGAATATGAGACTTTCCCAAGTGAGTGCAATATTTTTATCAACCCAAACCACGAAAAATTAAATTTTTACTAACATAGATGCATAACTTGATCCCTGTAAGTGCTGCTTATGTGGAAAGCATTATATAGTCTCATTAAATATTTATTCATCATCGATATTAGAATTACTGGATCTAGTAAACTTTAATGTATGTTGACCCATAATGATGGATTCAATAGGGGTGACTAATATTTCTTACCCTTTATCGATGATTAATCATGAAGGTTATGAGTTTTATTCTTCTAGATAAAGGACCAAGTACTGAACTAATTCAAGATATTCTACATCATAGTGGAGAATGAAACTGGAAGGAAACTGAATATAATTCATTCAGATAATGGATGAGAGTATAAAAGCATGGAATGTGATGCCTATTTTATGAGTAAGGGACTCTGACATGAGATAATTGTCCCACACACCCAACATCTCAATGATGATGCAAAAGGGATGAACAGAACCATCATAGATAAGGTCAGAAGCATGATGAGTCTTACTAAGCTACCTTTGCCATTCTCAGGAGAAGTTATTCTAGTTACATGATACATTATCAAAAAAATCACCATCATTCCCACTGAATTTAATGATTCCACAAAAGAGATGGCCCATTAATCATCCCTATTACACTCATTTATGAGTATTTGTAATTTTTTCATTTTCACATTTATTCAAGGAGCGTAGGGATATGATAGAATGGAGATCTAATCTCTTCATTTTAAATTAATATAGAGATGACGAGTTTAGATACAAACATTGCTACTAGTAGGAGAATATGGTGATCAAAAAAGGATATATTTTATTCGATGAGAACTATACAATCAATGAAATTAAAAAAACCTAGAATGTCTTGAAGGGATAGTGTTAAGGAATTCATTCAAGGTCCAAAACCTATAACAGCACAACCTATCAATGATGAGAAGCAAGTTCATGGAGACACATCGATAACCTGCTATAAGGAATTGGTGTGGGGGGGCTATTGAGTATGGGAGACTCAATCCATTCAATAAGAAGTTGCAAACCCCTCACAAGATCTTGGTGGTGTGGTTCCTCTTGAGCCAAAAATTTCATATGTTCAAATAAATTCACAAGGTAGGATTCCATAAAAAAAAATTGGATGTCAGAGTACCTATTGATGATTAATGAGGGGGAGCCAAAAGGATACTAGGAAGTAGTGTCTCATCCTGAAAAACTCATGTGGCTATATGCAATGGAGTATGATATAGATTCCTTGATGTAGAACCAGACATACGATTTCGTAGAACTACCCAAAGGTAACAATGAAATAAAAAATTATGTTTCAGACTGAATAAGGATGGAAGAAAAAATGAGGTCCTAAAAAAAGCTCAGTTAGTTTTCAAGGGATTATTTATAAAATAAGAGTTGGAATTGATGATATATTTAATCATATGGTAATCCTGGAATCAATATGAGTCATTTTTAGATTGGTGGGTATCTGGGACATAGATATTTATCAGATGGTTGTGACGTTGGATTTCTTTTGTGACCTCTCTAATGATATCTATAAGAATAATCCTAAATGTTTTAGGGGTTTTTTTGAAAAAACCCTCATATAATAATTGAATAATATCTTGTACTGATTGAAAATATCTCCCAGATAGTGGTATATGATATTGGACTCATTCATGTTGATTCATGGATATAGGCGGACATAAAAAGACATGTGTTTTTACATCCTTAGATTTCAAAATGGTAACTTTTTTTCTTGTCAACTTTATATTGATGATATGATAATAATTGGGAAGAATGTACTGAAGATCAACCAGTGGAAGAAGGAGTAATCCATTTGTTATGATATAAAGGACTTGGGAGAATATTAACCAATTTTTTTGATGCAGATAATTTATGACATAAATTGAAATTTCTTATGGGTATCTTAGGAGAAGTATGATGAACATGTTGTCAACTTTTTTGACATGTGAAAAGACAAACCAGTGATCATTTCTATTACAAAAAAGTTTAAATTTATCAAGAGTTCATTTCTATAATCCATGGAAGAAATTGATGTGAAAGATATAAAAATATACTCTCTAGTAGATGGAAGCCTGTTGTACTCTATGGTGAGTATGAGGCCTAAAAATTCCCATATAGTGGCGATCGTGAGATGATTTCCCTCTAATACAGGGAAGAAACACTGGGATGTAGTGAAGATGATTATATAGTATTGTAATGTTACATCAATGCAATGCATGTTCTATTGGTGAGATAAAACATTCTTGGAGGGACATATAAATGAATATATGGCTGAAGATCTTAATATTTGGATGTCTAAATCTGGATATGATATATATTAAAATTATGAGTACTATCACGGAAATAAGGGTTGAAGATGTGTGTTGATTTATTCCCAATATAAGTAGAGTACATTTCTTCATCCGAAGCTCGGAAGGATAATTTTTTCTAATGTTTTATCTCTAGGATCTCACATTCTAACTAAAGGAGTACACTGTTCATCGCGATAGTCAATGTGAGTCAGACATTATCATGAAATCGATGTACCATTCCCTGAATAAGCACATCGACATTATCTATAATTTCTTACATGATGTGATGGATCAATAGCTGTTGAGACTTGTGATGATTCACAAAAAGGAGAAACAATTTTATATGTTGAAAAAAGTAGTTTATTGAAATTAGGTGGACCTTTTTTTATGCTCTAGAGGATTACAGCCAATGTGGGAGATTTAGGGTGTTCTATAACTACACACAACATTTTCCAAGGTGGTTTACTATATCAACCCACTCTGGTATAAAGATTCAATGGGATAAGCCCATGCTATGTGGGGATTTTTGGGGGAGTTGTGTTAAGCATTTCACCCCCCATCATAGTGACAAATAGAGGGTATTAGATATTCTAAATATCATACCATCTACTCCAAAGAGATCCATTAATTTAGAGAGATATGTTAGCTCCAAGAGAGAGAGGATATTTTTTGTAAACATTTACTAATGTTGAAATAAATATCATTTTTTCCTCCACTGTAACTTTTTTATGACCAGTGAATCACAACAGCGTCTATTACTAGAGTATCATTGGTATTATAGAATCGGTCCAGGGGCATCACTTATTTCTATTATGGTGGAGTCATCTATAATGCACAATATTATAAATTGAATAGGTTTAATAATGATACAGAGGGAAAAAATATATTAGTTCATCTCTCTAGTGATATTATAATAATTAATTTCTCAAAGTTACTTAGTAAAAGAGGTTATTTTAATATCTATATAGATTCTTATTTTATAGTACTTCTCAAGAATTAATGTTTGGTATGTTATATATGGAGTTGTATTCTCAGAGTAATGAACTTTAAAAACACTTACAATTTCAAAATTTTCGTTTTTTTCTAGAATGTCCTACACCATGGATTATATTGGCATAACAGTCATGGATTTGAAGGCTAGAGTAGGTCATGTCTCACTTCTTTATAGGGGTGATGATTGTGGGGAACCACTGGGTTCCATTCCTTCTGCCTCTCACCAAGGAACATATATATCTTTTTTGAGGCCACAATGATCAATATTTATATTACATAGTTCATTCAATTTCATAGAGGCACATGTGTATCCATTAGGACCCCTTCGGATGTTCCCACCTCTTCAGATCTTGACTCTTCGAATTAAAACTGAGTGATCATCTACAGTGGATAGTTATACAACTTTTGAAATTCCCCAATGGAATTGGAAGTTATAGATGGATTTAAATAGTATAAAGTAGAATATATTTCCAAATAGTAAAATAATCAACTTATGTGTTTCACTGATTTTGTTTGAACCCGTGGGATCTCTACTCATGATGATGGTTTGGAGTTAAAATACAATGATTTGTCTATTCATGACACATATAGAGATGATATTGTATATTTCTTGGTGAGGGATTATAACTTTAATGAAAATGTTGGTTTCCAATTTTTTCTACATATTCATTGGAGTCCACTTTTGGTGAGATCTCAACATGTCTATGATTTTTATTATGTTCACCAGTCTAACACTTCTTATAAAATATCTCATCATCAAAAACGTTATTAGAGTCTCTAAATTTTAGTTTTAATATACTGATTATTTGACCATTACCTTGAAACACACATCAATTGGTCATCTTTGGGTTGAAGTGGAAATTCCCTATCAATTTTATTTAAATATACTCCTTTACTCAAGTGAGGGATTTTCATGGTGAAAAATTATTTTTTACCAGATGCATTTGATATATTTATCTTAGCACTAAATCAAAAGTATTTTACCTTATATTATCATGAAGTGTATTATCAGATATATGGTATCCTGATTATTTGAGTTTCTTTATAAATATTATTAATATTGAATTCGTTACGAATGAATATCCATAATTAGAATCCATACCCTATCGTTGAGAACCATGTGAAATGTCCTCTTTCTATGTGTTAAAAAATCCCTTCTCTAGAGGTAAGCGATCCCATTCCATAATTGGAATAACCTATATTCCCCTTTTGTTCGATAATAGTCTCCCTTAATCAATCCTCACTAAATCAATGGATTGAAACCAATGTAGATAATGGAAAACATTCCCATAAAGTTGGAATAGTATGGAAATTTCATCCTCCCGTTGAAGATCTAAAATACCCTACAGGGGATGGCATAGGCACAGATGATTTCCATAGGTAATATGGTCTGTACATTAAATATGATGAGGAATTTGGTTCCAATTTTCCTTCCCAAACACCTCATTTAATTATCCTCATCCACCTTAATCTGTCATATCCTCCAACCCTTATGTAGTTTTACACCCTTGGATTATAAACGCCAAGTTGAATCAATGTATAATGTGATTTCTTTTGGGTGATTAATGGTTGTCTAATAACTATTTCCTAGACCATATCAGTGTCTCCATCATTGTAAATTTGACCAAGAAAATTTTGGAATCTAACTATAATTATATGAACTATGTATGAAAGTGATATCTTTTATTATGAAGAATTCATAGGGAAAAGGGTCCCAGGATGAGAGAGATTTCATTTCTTCTAAGCTTCTATGAATCCATTACTCTGTTATCATTGTTCTTAATCCAGATGAGAAATTGGACCATATGATATCTACTATATCCATAACCATCATTAATGATTGCATTTATGGATTCCCTACTAATAATCACATCTTTATTTAAAAATAATTGATTATTTCCTTGTAAAGGTACATATCGCAAATATATTCATCATTATAATTGTAATAAAAGATAATTTTCATAATTTTATCAAAAAAATACATTCCATGTGTGTTTTTTTCCATAAGTTGGTCCTATAAAACCCACATACATATTTTAATAAGGCTCATATTCTTGGTTCATTAGGGGTGACGTCAATACCGTTAATTACAAATATTAAAATTGGGGACGTTTATTTTATTCAAGTTATACTCTAAAGGATTTCAATATATTTATGACATCAAATACCCTTCTGGACATGGGATGTATATATATAAGTATTTGTTCTGAAATAATAAAAAAACATAATGGATGAATATTGTGTCTCCCGGTTTAGTGCATATCCAATCATTAATGATTTTCCTCCTTAAATAACCCATTTTGACAGACATGGTACATGATCTATATAATCAATATCCCTTTTTAATCTACCTAAAAATGGATAGTAGAACATGTAGGTGTTTCTTATTCCATATGAGGAGGACATAAGATCTATAATTAAACCTTATAGTCTTCTTGTTATAGGGTCTTTCCATATAGGACAATTCATGGGTTGGTCACTATAATAGATTGAGATATAAAAAGGACCATCAATGGACATATTATTACAATAAAATAAAAATGAAATTTTATATTTTCAACATTATGAATGATACAGATGTTCTATAGTGACAGCTCCTGGATTAGAGGGTGGATGATTCCCATGATATACCAATGAGTAAGAATGATTTCATTTATAAAAAACTTCTAAATTTATAGATATATTCCAATGATATATCTACATACGTTAGGTATAACGTTGAAGAAAAGGATACTTATTAATTTTAAGGTTGTATTAAAGAGATGAAATTGGTTGGGATGTTTAAAATTCATCTTGATAATACTTCTTCCCCTAGTAATGTGGAGATTCCATTTCAATTATATTTTTCTCACTATGAATCATTTATCTCAGGATAAATCAACAATGTATGTTTTGGGTTATATATGGAAATATATAGACACTCTTTTTTCCAAAGAATGTTTAAGGCATGTAGAGACTACTTAATAATGATATTATAAGGGATGTAATAATGAATGATGAAAATGATAATGTAGTGAATATACTCAACTCTCAAACTGCACATTAATATGACATGTATCATGGGTACATTTATATGGAAGAATGGTTAATTATCAGTGGAGTTCGTATTGGGTTTGTATGAGACTATTTTTTAGTGTTCCCTCTTTATACTATGTCATAGGAATCCATTGTTATACTTATTACAATGGTTATGAAATCATGTTCTATAAATCAATTTGCAGAATGCCAAGTATATTCAATTTACCTTATAAATTATTAGAAAATGTTATCAATAAAATAATTTATCAAATAAAAACGATGTGTATATCGGTAGATAAAAATGAATCCATTCAAGGTAGAACCATATATTTAGCTATCATCATAGCATTGTGAATAAATACAGAGATTAAAAATGAGGCAACATAACAAGTATTTTAATAAAATATTATATGAACAAGTCTTATAATATAATGGAGTGATATTTTATCTTAAGAATCATTGAATTTCACAGATTTCCATAGTGATTTCATGATATCTTATTTATATTATTCATTTTCTTCTATCACATCATATTAATAATGGGTAAAATATATGGATACATTAATTCAGTGTGAGAGAATTGGTAATGTGACATGCATTATCCATATTTATTCCTCAAATTAGAAAATACTCATAGTAGATATCTCATCTATGATGTTTTATTAGGTATAGTCTCTACATTCAAATCCATTTCATTATTGGGGGGATTATCTAACCTATTTATATTGTAAAACATGGATTTCCTCACCAAAAAGTTCAATTAATCTATGATAGGATTCAATATCATATTGGATATATAATATAGATATATTATGAAATATTCTATTTGGAAAAGGAAATGTTTATATAAAATACTCATATTCTCACTGGTTCTTGAAATGTATTGAGAGGAGGCTTTGTGTTGAAAGAAGGAAATTTTTTATGATGTATTTGAGTGATCCATTATTTAAAAAGAATCTATATTCATTACATTAAGGGAATCTTCCACTAAATAACTTCACATATCAATAAATATTTTAATTATTTCTAATATTTTATAGGATATTAGTTTTTTCAAATAGTTTTATGTTATTTATTCCAATTAACATGATATACTTAATTTATTTTATGAAGTTAGTTACCCCAAATATTTAAAATGTGATGAATATATTAATTTGGGGATCCAACATTGAGTGGAGATAATAATAGAAAAAATTGTATGAGGATGGAAAAACTTAATAATGGGGATGAATTATTTTGATATGTGAAACTGTATCTATACAAGGGATCTATGTGAAACTGATCATTGTATTTAATTTTAGTTATTAACTTGGGGCCATTTCAATTCATCATAAATGTAGATATGATATTCAACTAGGATTGTAATCAAATTTTAGGATGTCCATACTTCAAAAAATTATATGGAGTCATCTTCGAAACTATAGACTCATGTTCAATTGATCTTGGGATATAGTGAGATAAATTTCTATAAGGACAATTATTTTGGGATACCTATATATTTTCCATCATTCTGGGTTATTATAATATATTCTATCAAGTATGTGATAATCCTAACATCACTAAGATAGTACTTCATGATGTTCAATAAAAACTCTTCAGTACCCTTTAGATTACAAGGGACATGGAACTCTGATTTTTTATTTTTATAGATATGGGATCACTCAATGTTAATGATTAGAAAATAACTATTCATTCAATAAAAATGGATTATGAATGGATTTTAAAATAATAGTGTAATTATAATTCTTCAAAATATATTTATCTTATCTAAAACATATATAACAATGATGTTCTTAGTGAATATGGGGTCAAGAGTAAAGGAATCACATTTCCTATTTTTTGGAAGCTTAAATGATGAATCAATGATCCCCATTTTATTCTAAGGGGAGTTGTCCAACAACAACAAGATTCTTCATGGTAGCTATATGAATCTGGTGGTGTGAGAAGAATATACTACTGTCGTCAATAATATGTGAATACAGAATTAGAGTAGACTTGTAATGACTAAAAGGAAGACAACATTTTATAGACAGTGTGATTCAAGGTTATTACGGAGTCCATGGATAAATGGTGATTTGACGGAGAGATATTTCTCACTATCTAATAAAAAGTAAAAGTCAAATACATCATTATAGTGATATGTGACTATTAATGTAATGGGGATAGAATCCCATATTTATAATGATCATGCCTCATCGCGTATACACCTCAGAATATGAAAATAGAGAGTTCTACGGGTATTGTGTCACCTAGAAGACTTTTTAATCTATCCTCATGCTTAACATCATATATTTCTGTGATCAAGATATCAAAAAAAGAGTCGGAATTATCCATCATAAGATGTTTTTTGTGTATATGATATGTTTTACCTACAATGAAAAAGTTAATCATCTTATATATGAGGCATGATCCATGGGTAATGAATCTTATTTTTTTACTTACCAATGAATTATATTTATGTAAGTTACAAATGACTCAAAAATTCTTTTTTTGTCACCCATGGAGCTTTGTATACCACCATGGTCTATTTAATATCTTATGGGAGAATATATATTATAGCTAAATAACAAAATAAAGATATATCATACTAGGCTTCAAAGACAAAATCAATATAATTTTTTTATCAAAGGAATGATTGGAAGATCACATTCTCCTTTTTTATGGAAATGACATGCTACGAAAAAATTCTAAACATACTGTTAGAGATAATGCTTAGGGGGTTCATTACATCACAACCCCATTATGCATGGATTATATGTAACATTTAATATTAATAAAAATTTATATTTTAGTAAGATAGGTGTTCATACCAACTATGGTATATATTTTAATGACACAAGTAGAACGCACATTTCTATCTTCATGTTTAATGGGGAAAGAGATGAAATATAAATGGAAATTTTTATTGAAAGATGCAATTATAGAATAATTTGGGGTATAACCAAAAGTGTTCCCATATGTAAAATAATTTTGATCATGAACTAGTTTAGGAATGGTTCACATGATGTTTTATATTTATATATTTAGTCAATTATGATTTCATTTTGATAATAAATTTAAATTTATATTAAATTAATATTATTTTTTATTTTCTATGAGTAATGTACATTGACATTTATAACATGTATTATGTGTTTAAAAAACATGTAGGGGAAGTATATTGGAAGACAATATTTATAAAATAATTATCACTACATGGAGTTATAAAAAATATGATGTATTAGAGGGTTACATTATATAGGTTATTAATTTTTTCGAGTTCTAAGTATTATAATTTGTCAACATAATATCCATATTTGATTGGTCATATTTGTTTATTTATGGGTTAGAATGTTAAAAAATTCAGATTATCACATAATATCACGGACTAATAGCTTCTGTTGTGGTAGAATGGGCCATTATTATGGTGTATTCATAGTCTTAGAAGATGGTTAAATAAAAAAATGTTTTTTATTATAGATGGTGTTTCTTCATGTAAGGATACAAAACCCCTTTTATAACAACATTAGTAGTGACACTAATAGAGGTTAGACAATAATCATTTTAAGACATTTATATATGTTTATTTTAAAATTTGTATCATTAAAATATGTAGTGATCTTAAATTTATTATGGCCAATTCAATTAAAATTTACATATTTTTTATTAGGGTGGATTTTCATGGGAAATTGGGTTAAAAAAATGATGAGTTTTAAAATGTTTTAAGAGTATGGATGTATATTTTTATATATCCAAGCTAACAAAACAACCATAACCCTTATGGGGGGTCATCAAAAATTTATAAATATATTATAAAATGCAACCGAGTTCAAGCTTCAACAATAGTTTTATTTACTGCCAAAATTTTATTACGGGAACCAAAAATGTGATGAGGGGCCACTATTAATCTTGTAATGGGTTAAAACCCATTTTTTTAAAGAGTTCATTAGAATTTTAAGTCATTTTAATTTATCAAAATGGTGTAGATTTCTTACATAAAACAAGGAAACATAATTAAAGGGCTATTTATCGCTTTCTTCTTAATTACATATCCCCCTTCTCTTATATCTTCATCAGTAAATTTATAATTAAATAAAACCCATTTTTGGGTACGGACATATGGTAATTTAGACTAAGGTAATCTATGATGTGTCTTTTTAATTTTATTTAATTACTATATGTTTAATCACCAATTATTTTCAATATTTTATGGTTTTTACTGTATCATTTTTAGAGTGGTTGGACCTGTGATATCCTCATGATGGATGTCAGTTGAGTCATAATAGGTGATCCATAAAATAATCCATGTTTTTCATACCTCATAGGTTTTTATGTGTCCTTTTGGGTGTGGTTAACCAAGTTTAAGAAAAATAATATGGAATCCCTATTTAACTAATATTTATTAATATCTAGGAGTATTATATTACGATATCAGAAAATACTTCTTAAAAACATTTTTTTATTTTTTAAGGATATTATATTTTACTACATCCTAAAAAAATACGAAACAAATGTTAATATAAATTTAATTCTTACAAATGAATTGAAAATAACAGTTGGTTCTTCTTAAATACTTTAAAGTACTTTTATTCCTTGGATTATATGACAATATGTAGATTTTTCCTTATAAAAAAATCAATTTAGAATCATATATTGCAAGGTTAATTATTGAAATATATATAATTATATAGATATGCCTATAAATGTTTTTAATGATATGATCTAATTGTGTACATGTTAATGATATATGTTTCAATGAATATCGAACTAAAATAAAAAATGGAAAACAATATATGTATGGTCTTGAGGAATTAAAATAATAAAGAGATTAACGTGGTGTAACATGATGTATTGATTTGTAAAATAATTATTACATAATTATTTTCTAATCCAGGTATGATTTTACTTTATGCGTAGCTTAACTTATTGACATATTTTGTCAATATGATTAGTTCAATATTGATTTTTATTTAAATATTATTTTTTAATGTTGATCACCTCATTGTTTGAGTAGTATATTTCATTTTTCTAGTTGATAGTGAGTTATTGTGATTCTATAAGCCTATTTTATTTAACAACATTATATTTAGTATATTGATATTTAATTTCTCATTATTTTTCTCAATTATATGTTTGAGATTTTTATTTGACAACAATGGTTCTTAAATTATGGGAAATTATGGGTATAATTATATTTGATCCTTTTTAAAGTTATCATGGGTTAAATTAAGGCCAAAGTAACTTAATTTATTATCATTGAGATCATCATGGATTGAAATATTATAAGTTTTTATTATTATGGACTTGAAGAATGAATAGATTTTTTTTATATCATATAGGGTCTATAAGATAAATCAACTTAATTAGCTTTCATTTGGGTATCATTGTCCAAATAAATTTTATCCTATAATCATTATGGATTTAGCAGTTGAATATACTAAAAACATTAACCTCATGTACATAAGGATAAAAAAGATGATACATGTTTAATTATGTATTATTATATAAATACTTATCTTTTAGCTTATCTATTATAAGGGAAGTGATTACCATTATACATTCATAAATTCATAGATCTATGAAAATTCACAAAAATTTCAACCCATGACAACTTGGAAAAGAAGAGGAATTGGAAAATGATTCTCTAGAAGAAGGAAGAGCTTACCGTTGTGGTTCCAACACAATCGACATCAGTCGATTCGGAGAACGAACATAGGATCAGGATCTCAGAGGAGGTTTTCAACCGTATGGGGCACTCTCGGTCGATGAAGCTGGAGAGGAAGATAGTTCTGGGGTTAAGATACAACCCCGATGTGTTTAATGAAAAAAACAAAGTACATGAACTACACTTTTTAAGTACACGACTTGTACTTGTCTTTTCCATACTCTGCTTTAGGTGGCCTCCACATCACCCCTACATGCTCGTGTGTATGGCCTGGACACGGTCAACACATGGCCTCGCATGCTAAGGGAGTCCACAATGTGTACTTATAATGTAGACGGCGTGTACTTCAAAAATTTCCAGAATCTCCTATTTTCTCAAAAACTCCAGAAAATGGAAAAGAATACATGAAATGATGGTCTAGGTTCTTACAAAATTTTCCCCTTAATGAAATTCAACCCCTAATTTCCCTAGTGAGGCGTAGAAGAAGAAACCCTAAACAACTCTGGCCACTGTGATCGTACATCAGCCTCCCTATCCCAATTCCCGTCATGTACTTTCGTGTGCTTCCATAACACTCGTACTAGAGGAACAGACCGAACACAGAGTATTTGTGTACCACGATCAATAATCTTGAAAGGATTCTCCTCAAACGATGCATCCGCTTCAAGCTCAACCTCCTCTTGTTGAACGATATGAGAAGAGTCTGAAAAGTAATTTCAATGCTGGGAAACGTTGAAGATGTCATGCATATCCTGATACCTTTGAGGTAACTCCAACTGATAGGAACCCAGCCCAAATCTCTCCAACACCTATAAAGGCCCAACGTACCATGGTGAAAGCTTACCATGTCACTGATTCATCTTCTGTCCTAACCTTGGTGTGACATGCATAAAAACCTGATCCCCAACCTCGAACTCCAAAGTTCGTCTCCGCTGGTCAGCCTAAGACTTTAGAAGAGACTGTGTTGTAGCCATCTTCTTTTGAATCAACTCTATCTGTTCTGAGGTCGCCTGAAGAAGATGAGGTCCCAGCAAAGCTGCCTCTTCTACCTCCAGCCAGCATAAAGGTGATCAGCATGGCCTATCAAACAAAGCCTCATAAGGTTCCATCGGAATAGTTTCCTTATAATGGTTTTTTTAGGTGAACTCCATAAGAGGTATATGATTCTAAAAAGAACCTCCGAAGGCCATAATGCAATGTTGGAGCATATCCTCAAGAACAAGGATCATATGCTCGGACTGGCCATCTTTCTGAGGATGGTATGCTTTACTCATAATTACCTGTATACCCAAAGCCTTCTGAAGCCCCTGCCAGAACCGAGAAGTAAAATATGCATCCCAGTCTGAAACAATGGTGTGTGGAACTCCATGTAGATGTGAAATCTCTCAGATGTACAACCGTCACATCTCATCAATGCTAAAGGACTCTTTGATCAGTAAGAAGTGAGAAATCTTTGTAAGACTGTCAATGACAACCCACACTGCGTCGTTCCCTCAAGGAGATCTCGGAAAACTAGTCATGATGTCCATCATGACCTCATTCCACTTCCACTCCGAAATGGGTAACTATTGAAAAATAATTGTTGGTCGTTGATGCTCCTCTTTCACCTACTAACAAGTGAAACACCTCATTAGAAAACCATTAACATCTCTCATCATACCTGGCCACTAATACCGGTTGTGTAGATCCCGATACATATTGTTGATGCCGGGATGAAATTCCATAATTGAGGAATAAAAATCCCGCAACAGCACTTCATGTATGTCTTCTGGCACCCATACACATTCATAGAAACACAAGATCTCATCCTCAACTACTGTCCATCTAATAAGAGGATACCCGCCTGACAGAATCTCTCATAGTACTAGCCCTTCTGAGTTTGATAGTTGTATCATCCATACCATATCGAGAAATGTAGAGATAACAGCTACAAAAGATAGAAATGTCTATCCTTGACTGGCATGCACCTCCACATGCATCTCAGAGAACATAGCTATAAGCTTCCACTCACTTCTGGCCTCCTGAACTGCCTGTATCTAAGTTCTCATACTCAACGCATCAGCCACTGCAATGCTAGTCCCAATCGTATAGGCATTTTCAAATGTGAAGGACTGAAGGTAATCAACCCAACTGTGTTGTCTCAGATTCAGATCAAATTGAGTGAAGATGTACGTGATACATCTGTGGTCGGTGAAAACCAAAAAATTCTCACCCAAAAGATAATGTCTCCAACAGCATAGGTCATGAACAACTACTACCAACTCCAGATTGTGTGTTGGGTAATTCCTCTCATGTGTCCTTATCTTTCGAAACTCGTATGCAACGACTCCATCTCCCTATATAAGAACATCTCCCAGCACGATACATGAAGTATCAAAGTAAACATTATACCTCTTGTCTAGCTTTGGAAAGACATGTATCAATGCATATGTCAACCTCCCTTTCAACACTTGAAAGGATGACTCATAAGAATCTGACCATAATAATTTCTCGCCATTCTTGGTCAGACCTTTCAGTGGAGCAGCTAGGTGTGAAAAGTCTTGTATGAAGTGTTTGTAGTATCCACCCAGCCCTAAGAAACTCTGTACCTCATAGAAGTTCTTCGGATGCTCCCATGAATCTACTTCCCTCGCAATCTTTGGGTCTACTGATACTCCTATATATGAGATATAATGACCCTAAAAGTGAATCAAGTCCATCCAAAAGTGGCATTTTGAGAGCTTATCATATAAATGATGCTCTTAGTGTACTCAAAATGATATCAAGATTTTTAGAATGGTCGTATCGAGTGTGAGAGTACACCCAGATGTCACCCATGAAAACCACCATGAAGGAATCCATGTAGGGATGGAACACTCAGTTCATCAATGCCATGGAAGCTGTAGGCGCGTTTGTGAGACCGAACGGCCTAACCATATACTCGTATAGACCATACCTGCTCCAGAAACATGTAATAGGTATATTAGATGGTATAACTAGCAACTGATGATAACCGGATCTCAAGACAATCTTCGAGAAGACTCGAGCTCCTCGAAGGTGATCAAAGAGATCATCAATCCTTGGCAAGGGATATCGGTTCTTGATCGTCTACTAGTTTAGCTTCTGATAATCCACAAAAATCCTAAGGGTATTGTTTGACTTATTCATGAAAAAGACAGTAGAACCCCAAGGAGAAGTAGTAGGTCAGATTAAACCCTATGCATGCAACTCCTCCAACTGATTCTTGAGTTCCTATAACTCAAGTGTAGTCATCCTATAAGGAGGATTGGACACTAGTCCCGCTCCTAGAAGGAGCTCAATCGAGAATTCTACCTCGCAATCTGGATGTAAACTGAAAAGTCCACTGGAAATACATTTATGTAATGATCCACCATTGGAGGAAATTGTAAAGGTGATGTTCCCTAGCCATCCAGATAAAGACTAGCGATCTGGGCTATAACTCCTCGTTGCTCGTGATACTCGGGTCCTGGTCGACTCGCCTAGACTTCCCACTCACCTCTATAAAGGAAGGATCCACCCTCTAGTGATACAAAACTCACCTTGTGGTGATAGGAATCGACGACTGCCTATAAGGGGACTAACCAGTCCATTCTGAGAATGACATCTAAGCTCGTCATCTCTAGGACATAGAGGTCCCAAATGAAGTGACACCTGGAAACATCAAGAGAGAACTCTCTACATTGATGTACACTAATCTCTATTGTTTCCAAATGTGTGTCTAGAGTCAAAGTATTAGAAGAGGAAAATATACAGAGCCCAAGGATCTCCACAATATTAATAGAGATAAAACAATGCATAACACAAGTATCAATAAGACATGAAGATAAAAATAATGCTACTAAGATTGTACCTAGAACTATAGAAGGCTCACAATCTTGCTGTAGATAAGACTTCTCCATTGTAAAGTTCTAGCCTGTACCGCGGCCCTGTGACCCTGGCTGACCACTCTGAGCTGATCCACTCTGTTGTCGCTCCTAACCAAGTCGTTTACCACCACGGCTGCAACCTCCACCTCCGCCCGAATGGCCAGAATAACTCCAGTTCCCAGACTAGTGAGAAACTGGGAATGCATCTCCTGTATGCGGGGTCATAGAATAACCCCTACCACCAGCTGTAGGTGAGAATATCTGACAGAAATGCTGAAGATGTCCCATCATACCATATGATTGACACTCCATCGGGTCTCTCTGTCTCTGAGGCCTAGTATGCCCGCTCCTCCTGCACTGGTAGTATACTAACTGGCTGCTCGAAGATACATTCTGCCTACTATGATCTCCACAAGCAGACTCCATGGGGTGCTTCCTGCTGTCAATAGGAGGAACATAGACTCTGGATGTCGAACTGCCCTAGCTCACGGCTCCAGAATCCCTCAGATTGCACTCAGTGATTAGCGCCTGGTTGATGATAGATGATATCGGAGTCAACCTGAAGATGTTCACCTACAAGCAGATGTCGTGCCTCAGACCATCCTCGAACTTTCGCACAAGGAACAACTCATCACCTTCTAGAATCCTCCCAAAATGATGCTACTCGGTAAAGCAAGAAGATTTCTACATAACAATATGAGTACCCTACTCCAGACTTATAAAATCTTTGGCTTGATTGGCCCTCAAGGCCTCCGGGTAGAAGTAATCATAGAAGATGCACTGAAACTCATCCCAAGTCATACTCTGTTGTCACCCTGACATTGAGATCACCTCCCACTACCTCTTCACTAAGTCTCGGAGTATATAGGTAGTGAGATTCACTCTCTTCTTTTAAGGTATCTCACGGTAATTGAAAATTGTCATCATGGCCTCTAGCCATGACTCTACAGCCTGAGGTCCTCCATCCCCTAATAAAGTAGGAGGGTGATGCTGCTGGTAAATCCTCGTAAACTCCACTATCGATGGGGTAGGAAGTGGTGCTCCCTCAAAGGTATGCATCGTCATTAGAATATATTCCCTAAGCTGCGCATCGGTGCCTGAAACTTGTATAACTTCTTGTGCCAAGGCTCGCACAACAGGAGGTCCCTAATCAGCCATTTCCGGTGTCTGATCACCGTCTGGCAGCTGATGCACAACTGGAAGATGTCTTGGTCACATATCTCTAAAAGGTCAAAATCACACCTTAGATCATGATTATCAAAGGCTGAGAAGAAAAGAGTACAAGAGGGGAACAAAATAAAGAAACATCCAAGTTTAAAAAAACATGACTACACAACGTTTATAAAAACTACCCGGTGTGTTCTCTTAAGCCATTCACATGGGTGTGTACTTCTTCCACACTTGTCATGAACTCCCCAACCACACGGAAAGTTTTCCCCACACACGACATGTACATGAACTCTATTCCCTTCCCAAAGTCTCCTTACATGTCTAACCCACATGGTCCTAATAATCCTAGACTACACGGCTTGTTCACAAAGGACATGGCGTGTACCAGACAAGGTTTCAACAACCTGTGCTATTAGTTACATGGCCAGCTACATTGTTCACTCTACACAGCGTGCTCCTAGAGAACACGACGTATACATGAAGGTTTTCCCTGACCCGTGTTTTTCGGGACACGACCGGGTACTTAGGTTACAAGCCACGACATGTTGTGACAGGAAATGGTGTGTATAGTAAAATTTTCATCCATCAGTGTCGTTAGCCACACGGGTAGACACACAGTAACTGCAAAACGACATGTACCTACCCTACACGGAGTGTTATTGAAGATATATCAAAACCTCATGTTTCTTCCCACACAGTTAGTGACACGGTTTTAAAAACTACACAGCGTGTATTAATAAAGTACATGCCGTGTATTCTGGGTTTTTCCATGAAGTATCTCAGAAACTGCTGGGAAGCCCAAAAAACACAGAAAACAAGATTTAAGGTGCCAAATTATGATCCGGGAGGGCCCATACTCACCAAAACTAAAATCTTGGAATCTTATACAAGTTATAACAAGGCTACAAGGCAATGATCCACCAAATTCCGGTCCATGAGGGCCAATAACAGCTCAAGAACCAAATTTTGGAATCCATCTAAGTAAAGTACTATTCATAATATTTTTATCAAACAGTAGAGATTATATCATGTATCTATCACAACAGCATGCATAGAACTACAAAACGTCTATCACACAAACATGAAATCACTAATGCATCCTATATTGAATGGAAAGAATGAATGGAATGTGATTTCTAACAAGTGCCTATATGAGGCATGAGTTGGAATACCCTCATACCATTGGGTTGTGATAGAAATTGAACAACAATAACTTCAATTGTAACATCACATGGCATGTGAATCAGCCAATGTAGAAATAATATCAACTGTAAAAATTGGAAAACCTTAAGAAATTGCAATAAACGAGGTAGATTGGCTTTTCCCTGTACACGGGTAGCTACTCTCGGGCACAACTTATTACCAAGTACCTATTCAATCTGATCCCTATCTATAGGCTCCAAATAGTAAGTCAAGGCAAAATAATTCCTCTGATATCACTTTGTAACGTCCTGGATCTAGAAGCCACCCATGGGAGCCCCATACCTGGTTGGTCACATGGCCTCAAGCGCATTTCCCCAAATGCCAGAGGTTGCGGACTACCAGCGAGAGCCTTCGATGCGATAGTGGGGAAACTATGTCGCCATATACAGAGTATGCAACATAAAAGAGAAATAATGAACAATAACAGAAGCAGTAAACAATCCATCCAATAGTAAACAGTGGATGACTAAAACAATAAACTGGAGAACACACATATATATGAAATGATGCATGATACATTTGTCTTAGAAATCATCCAAAAAAGTCATGATGTGGAAAAAAATACTAAACCAAAGTACAAATGAAAAACTGCTAAACAACTCCTCACCATTGCAAGGCTCGGCTTGGTCACATGCTCTTCTACTCCAAAGCAATCAAGTACCTGATGTAGAATGGATCTTTCACTCGTCTATACCTACAGAAATATAATATGTTTGGGCCAAAAAGCATGACCCAAACAGGGTTTCAGACTAAATTCCATTAGGAAACCACCCGAATATTTGTTCCTAATAGTCCGTGAGCATATGGCAGTTAACTGTAAAGTATGAAGTAAACAATAAGAAGTAAGGAGGATGATACACAATAGTAAACAATCTATAGATCAATAAATAGCAGTAAAGAAAACTGCTAACCACAATCAAGAAACCCTCTAGGAATTATTCATAGCCATCCCCTCTAGTCCTATCCAAGATGTACCAACAACCCTCTATAAATACACTAAGCCTAACCCCTCTGGTTTGGTCATACGAAATTATAATACTCTCTGAGGATTCACGCTCAGTTAGTTCCCCTTATAGTCTAATGTAGTGAGGGACTCTTTGAGTAAGATCACATGGTAAATTCCAATTTTAACCCCAAGGTCTAAATACTCTCTAATGAATCTCACTATGTCAATTCCTTATATAGTCTCAGATCAATCACAGTCACTCTGAGGAAGCTCACTCAGTCAATTCCTCCTATAGCCTACAATGGTTTAAGGAATGTCAAACAAAACAAAGACTCTCTGAGGAAGCTAACTAGGTCTATCCCATATAGTGTATAAAGCACAAGACCCTCTAAAGAATATCACTTATTCCATCCTCTTATAGTCTATAATATCCATGACTCTCTGGGAAGCTCACTCAGTCTATCCCCTATAGTCTATAATGACCAAGACTCTTAGAGGATGCTCACTCGGTTTATCCCCTTATAGTTTATAGCACCATGTTCTCATGACCCCATGCCAGTTAGTGCATAATAATGCTTTAAGGCCAAATTTAACCTACAAATATACTTCACTAGCTAGTGTACATCAAAACATGAATTGAAGGGAACAACACACCATCATATGGTCACATGGCATGGAAAACAGGTATAATGACTAAAGGCTGAACAAGATCAATAGGTCATAAACAGAACAAGGAATGGAAAAAACATCCAATCATTAAAATTATACTTATACATAACCAAATTACCTCAACAAAATCATACAAGAAAAGTAGTAAAAACAATAGGGAAAAAACAGTAAACACACAATACCCCGTTCAAGGGTATTGGTGGAAATTTCACATAAAACTCAAGGACTTCGAACAAAAAGGCACAAAACACATACCTTAATGCTAAGATATCGATATAATTTAAACATGTGGCTTGAATATCATTTTATTGTCGTATAACTATGAAAACACACAAAATGATCAACACACGATAACATGGAAAAGAGAAAGAATTGGAAAATGATGCTCTAGTAGAAGGAAGAGCTTACCACTGTGGTTCCAACGCAATCGACGATGGTCGATTCGGAGAATAGACGACGACTCCGAGGGGGCTCAGAAGAGGTTCACAACAGTATGGGACACTCTCTATCGATGAACCTATAAAATAATACAGTTCTAGGGCTAAGACGTGACCCCAGTGCGTTTAATGAAAAAAATAAAAGTACACGACGTCTAATTTATTTGTACACGGTGTGTACTCTCCCTTTTTGTACTCAACAATAAGAGGCCTCCACATCACCCCTACAAGACCGTGTGTGTGGCCTGGACATGGTCAGCACACAACCTCATGTAGCAAGGGAGTACAGGGCATGTACTTATAATGTACATGACGTGTACATCAAAAATTTCCCGAAACTCCTCTCTTCTCAAAAACTGCAGAAAAAGGAAAAACATTCCTAAAAAGAAGTTCTGGGTTCTTAAAGACTTCCCCCCTTAAAGAAATTTGTCTCCAAAATTCCCTATCGAGGCGTAGAAGAAGAAGCCCCAAAGAGCTCCGACCACTGCGATCGTACATCATCCTCCCTCTCCCAAGTCTCATCTTGTACTTGCATGTGCTTCCATAGCACCCGTACCGGAGAACAGACCAGCCATGGAGAACCTTCGTACTACGATCAAAAATCTGGATAGGATTCTCCTCAAATGATGCATCCACTTCAAGCTCAACCTCCTCAGGTTGACAGACATGAGATGGTTATGAAAATTAACTTCAGAGATGGGAAATGTGGAAGACGTCATGCATAGCCCAGTACATCTGAGGTAACTGCAACTGATAGGCAACTAGCCCAACTCTCTCCAACACCTCGAACAGCCCGACGTACCATGGTAAAAGAATACCCTATCTCCAAATCCTCTTCTGTCCCAAACTCAGTGCGACATGTAAGAAAACATGATCATCGACCTCAAACTCAGAGGCCGTCTCCACTGATCAACATAAGACCTCTGTCAAGAATGCGCTGTATCCATACTCTTCTGAATCAACTCTATCAACTCTGAGGTCCCAGCAAAGCTGCCTCTCCTGCCTCCATCCAGCATAAAGGTGATTGACATGGCCTACAGAATAAAGCCTCGTAAGGTGCCATCTGAATAGACGCCTAAAAACATTTGTTTTAGGAGAACTCTACAAGAGGTATATGCTTCTCGCAAGACCCTCCAATGTCCAGAATGCATCCTTGGAGCATATCCTCAAGAACCTGGATCGTACATTCAGACTGACCATTTATCTGGGGATGATTTGTTGTACATAAATGTACATGTGTTCCCAAAGCCTTCTAAAGCCCCTGCGA
Organism: Viscum album; assembly: GCA_963277665.1. Lineage (NCBI taxonomy): Eukaryota > Viridiplantae > Streptophyta > Magnoliopsida > Santalales > Viscaceae > Viscum > Viscum album. The sequence goes on along the minus strand of OY728152.1, from coordinate 1,926,962,499 downwards.
AAACCAAGAAATAAAATGTGCATCCTTGTCTGAAACAATGGAGTGTGGAACTCAATGTAGATGTGAAAATATCTCAGATGTAAAACTGTCCCAGCTCATCAATGCTGAAGGTCTCCCTGATCAGCAAGAAGTGATCAACCATCGTAATCTTGTCAATGACAACCCACACTACGTCATTCCCTCAAGGATACCTCAGTAATCCATTCAAGAAGACCATTGTGACCTCGTTCCACTTCCACTCCGGAATGGGTAACTGCTGCAAAAGACCTGCAGGTCGCTGATGCTCCGCTTTCACCTGCTGACAAGTGGAACACCTCATGAAAAAATCAGAAACATCTCTCTTCATACCTGGCCACCAATACTGGTGTTGTTGATCATGATACATCATGGTGACGTCAGGATGAACTGCCCAAACTGAGGAATGAAAATCATGCATCATCAGTTCGCGTATGTCTGCTGGCACCCATACGCGTCCTTGGAAACACAATATCTCATCCTTTCCAACTGTCTATTAAGGAAGAGGGTCCCCTCCTGACACAATCTCCCGTAGGAATATCCCTTATGAGTCTTATAGCTGTCTTAAATGTACCCGATCGAGATGAGTACAGGTAACAACTACAGAATATAGAAAAGTCATTCCCTGACTGTTGTGCCCCTTGAAATGAATCTTAGAGAAAAAATCCATAAGATGCCACTCACCGCAGGCCATCTGAATTGTATGTATCTGAGTTCTTCTACTCAACATGTCAGCCACTTCGTTGCCCTTCCAAGCTGTATCAGAAATCTCTAAGTCAAAGGACTGAAGGTACTAAACCCACCTGGGTTGTCTCAGATTCAGATCACGCTTAGTAAAGATGTACATTAGACTTTTTTGGTCGGTGAAAACCACCAAATTTTCACCCAAAAGATAATGTCTCCAATAGCGTAGGGCATTAACAACAGCTGCTAACTCCAGATCATGTGTCGGGTATTTCCTCTCATGTGGAATTAAATACCGAGACCCATAAGCAACGACCCCACCCCCCTACAATAGCACAGCTCCTAGACTGATACCTGAAGCATCATAGTAAATAGTATAACTCTTTCCTGTCTCTAGTAAGACTAATATTGGTGATGAAGTCAACCTACATTTCAAATCATGATAGGCTGACTCACAAGAATCTGACCATAAGAATTTTTCCCCTTTCTTGGTCAGACTAGTCAGTGGTGCTTCTAAGAATGAAAAGCCTTGTATGAAGCATCTGTAGTATCCATCTAGCCCTAAGAAACTATGTACCTCAAATACATTCTTCAGCTGCTCCCAGGAAACTACAGCCCTCACATTCTCTGGGTCTACTGATACTCCTGTCTTTGAGATAACATGACCCAAAAAGTAAATCTTGTCCATCCAAAAGTGGCATTTTGAGATCTTAGCATATAAATAATTCTCTCTCAGTGTACTCAAAATGATCTCAAGATAAGTAGCATGGTTGTGTCGAGTGTGAGAGTACACTAAGATGTCATCCACAAAAACCACTATGAAGGAATCCATGTATGAATGGAACACTCATTTTATCAGTTCCACGAAAACTACAACCACGTTCGTGATACCGAATAGCATAACCATATACTCCTATAGACCATACCTACTCTGGAAAGCTGTAAGAGGTATATCAGATGTTATAATGCACTAATGATGATAACCAGATCTCATGTCACTCTTCGAGAACACTCGGGCTCCTCGAATCTGATCAAAGAGATCATCGATCCTCGGCAAGGGATATCGGTTCTTGAACGTCAACTAGTTTATCTTCCGATAATCCACACAAAGCCTAAGGGAACCATCTCCCTTCTTCGATAACAGGATTGGCGAACCCCAAGGAAACGTACCGGGTCATATGAAACCCTTTTCCTGGAACTCCTCCTACTGCTTCTTGAGCTCCTACAACTCAGGTATTGCCATCCTATAAAGAGGAATGGACACCAGTGCCACTCTTGGAACAAGCTCAATCCAGAAGTTTACCTCACGATGCCGAGGAAGACCTAAAGAGTCCTCTATAAAGAAATATCCCAAATGATCCACCTATGGATGAGAGTCTAACTGTGAAGTTCCCTAGTCATCCAGATAATGACTTGCGAAATGGGTTGTATCTCCTCCTAGCCCATGATGCTCGGGTACTATTCAACTCGCATGTACATCCCACTCACCTCTTTGAAGGAAGGATCCACCCTATGGTGATACGATACTCACCCTACAGTGATAAAAATAGATGAATTCCAAGAAGGGGAGTAACCAGTACATTCTGATAATGACATCGTTACTCGTCATATATAAGATATAGAGGTCCCAAATGAAGTGACACCCTTCATCCCCAAGAGGGCACTCTCTTCACTAATGTACACTAACCACTCTAGTCCCAAATGGTGTGTCTATAGTCAGTGTATTGGTAAAGAAAAAGATGAAGAGCACAAGGCACTCCACAACATCAATAGAGATAAAAATATGCATAGCACCGGTATCAAAAAGAACTGAAGATAAAACATGGGCTACTAAGATCATAACTCGAACTATAGAAGGGTTGGGATCTGGCTCCTAATGGGTCTGATCCACTGTAATGGGCTAGCATGTACTGCAGCCATGTGACCCTGGCAGACCACATTGAGCTGATCCACTCTGATGTCGATGGTAACCTGGTGACTGACCACCACAGCTGCGACCAACACCTCGGCCTGAACGGCCTGATGAACTACAATTCCCATTCTGGTGAGAAACTGGAAATGCATCTCCTATACATAGGGTCATAAAAGAACCCCTACCACCAGATGTAGGTGATAATATCTGAATGAAACACTGATGATGGCCCATCTTGACACAATATTGGCACTCCATCGGGTCTCTCTGCCACTAAGGGCTAGTATGCCCGCTCCTCCCGCACTGGTAGCATAATACCTGGCTGCCTGAAAATACATTCTGCATACTCTGATCTCCTGGAGCATACTCCCTACGACACTTCCTACTATTAATAAGAGGAACATTGACTATGGATGTCAAACCGCCCTGGATCACTGGTCCACAATCCCTTAGATTGCACTCTGTGACCAGTGCCTGGTTGACAATCGATGATATCGAATTCAACCAGAATATGTTCACCTGCGAGCGTATGTTCTGCCTCAGACCATCCTTGAACATTCACACAAGGAAAAAATCATCACCAACAAGAATCGGGGTGAAACATGACATTTCGATAACGCAAGACAATTACTCCATAACAGAAATAGAACCTAGCTCCAGAAACATAAACTCTCGGGCTTGATCGACCTTCAATGTGTTAGGGTAGAAGTAATAATAGAAGATACACCAAAACTCATCCCAAGTCATACTCTATTTGTACCCTGACTGTGAGATCATCTCCCACCACCTCTTCGCAGAGTCTCATAGAAAATAGGTAGCGAGCTTCACCCTCTTCTCTAGAGGTATCTTTAGATGCTCAAAATTTTTTACTGTGGCCTCTAGCCATGAATCTGCAGCTTGAGGTCCTCCATCCCCTGAGAATGAGAGAGGGTGTTGCTGCTGGAAAACTCACGTCAACTCTACCATCGAAGGGGAAGGAGGCGGCGCTCCCTGGAAGGTCCGCAACATCTTTAAAAAAATTTCCGCAAACTGCACATCGGCAGCTGGAACTAGTATAACTGATGGTGCCTAGGCTGGCACAACATGAGGATCTACAAGTGGTACCTGATCAGCCATATATGTTATCTGATCACCGTCTGGCAGCTTATTCAAAACCAGAGGACGTCTCGGTGGCATATCTCTGAAAGGTCAAAAGCACACCTTAGATCAGGATTATCAAAGAATGAGAACACAAGTGTACAATAGGGTAACAAGATAAAGAAACATCCAAGATTTAAAAAACACAACTACACAACACCTATAAAAACTACAAGGTGTGTTCTTTTAAGCCATTCACATGGGCGTGTAATTCTACCACACTAGTCGTGTAATGCCCCTACCATACGACGTGTTGTCCCCACACACGGCGTATACATGAACTCTATTCCACTACCCCAGTCTTCTTACACGACTAACCCACACGGTACTCTTAATCCTAGACTACACGAAATGTTCACGAAGGACACGGCGTATACCAGACAAGGTTCCAACAACCCATGTTGTTAGTTATATGGTCAGCTACACAGTTCACTCTACATGGAATGCTCCCCGAGAACACGACATATACTTGAAGGTTTCACCGACCCTGATTGTTCATGACACGACCAAGTACATAGGTTACAAGGCACATAATGTGATGATAGGACACAATGTGTATAGTCGATGTTTCATCCATTTGTGTCATTAGACACACGGGTAGACACACGATCACTACAACACGACGTGTACTGACTGTACACGGCATGGTCTGGACGATTTTTCACAACCCCATGTTTCTGCCCACACATTCAGTGACACGGTTTTAAAAACTACACGGCGTGTATTAATAAAGTACATGTCGTGTATTCTGGTTTGTTCCGAGCAGTAGCTCATAAACTTCTCTAAAGCCCATAAAACACAGAAAATAATAGTTAAGGTGCGTAATTCTAATCCATGATGGCCCATACTCCCAGTGAATCAAATATTGGAATCCAATAAAAGTTATAACAAGGAAACCATGCAATGATCCACCAAAAACTGATCCATGAGGGCCCATAACACCTCAAGAGACAAAGTTTGGCGTCCAACTAAGAAAAGTACTATACCAACAAATTCTCTATCAAACAGAAGAGAATATATGAATCATCTATCACAATAGCATGCATGATCTACACAACATCTACCACAACAAAATTCAATCTCTAATGCATCCTAAACGGCATGGCAAAAATTCCTAGCATGTGATTTATAAAAAGTGCCTATATGATGCATGACATGGAATACCCTCTTCTCATTGGGTTGAGACCGAAATAGAACCGCAATAACAACAACGGTGACAACACAAGGAATATGAATCACCCAATGGTGAAATCATATCAACTGTAAAAATTGGAAAACCTAAATAAATTGAAATAAATGAGCTAGATTGGCTTTTCCCTGTACACAAGTTAGCTACTCCCGGGCACAACTTATTACCAAGTACCTAATCTGTCATATCCTCGGCTATAGGCTCCAAACAGTAAGTCAAGAGAAAAGAATTCCTCTGATACCACTTTTTAATGTCCCTGTTCTAGAAGCCACCTAGGGGTGCCCCGTACCCGGTTGGTCACATGGCCTCAAACACATTTCCCCAAACGCCATAGGCTTCTGACTAGCAGTGGGGGCCTTGGGTGTGATAATGGGGAAATTGTACCCTCATTGGTAGAGTAAACAGTGGAAAAGAGAAAAAATGAACAATAACGGAAGAAGTAAACAATCCATACATAAGTAAATAGTGGAAGACTAAAACAATGAACCACTGGAGCACACACACATATATATATATGAAATGATGTATGATACATATGTATAACAAAGTAGCCAAACATGTCACGATGTTGAATACAATACTCAACCAAAGTACAAAAGAAAAACAAATAATCAACTCCTCCACATCGCAAGCCTCGGTTTGGTCCCATGCTATCCCGCTCCAAATCAATCAAGTTCCTGCATTCGATGAGTGATTTCCCTTGTTTATATATGCTTCAATATAATCTGTTTGGGACCAAATGAATGACCCAAATAGGGTGTGAGACAAAATATCCGTAGAAAACCACCCAATGATCTGTACCTAATAATTAGTGATCATATGGAAGGTAAAATTATAGTAAGAAGTAAACAGTAAGAATTAAGCAAGATGATACACAACATTAAACAATCCATAGATAAAAAATCAGGAGTGAAAGAAACAGATAAACACAAGCAAAAAACCCTCTAAGAAGTACTCACAGCCATCCCCTCTAGTCTTATCCAAGAAGTACCCACAACCCTCTAGAAGTACACTAGGCCCAACACCATTGGTTTGGTCATAAGAATTTGTTAGACTCTCTAAGGATTCACACTCATTCAATTTCCTTTATAGTCTAAGGTAGTCAGGGACTCTCTGAGAAAGATCACAAAGTCAATTCCCCTTATATCCCAAAGGTCTAGAGACTCTATGATGAAACTCACTCAGTGAATTCTTCCTATAGCCTTAGTTCTATCACAGACTCTTTGAGGAAGCTCACTTGGACAATTCATGCTATAGCCTACAATGGTTTACCGAATTTAAAACAAAACAAAGACTCTCTGAGGAATCTCACTCTGTCTATCCCCGGTAGTCTATAAAGCTCAAGAATCTCTGAGTAATATCACTCGGTCCATCCTTTTGTAGTATATAATATCCAAGACTCTCTAGGAAGCTCCCTCGGTCAATCCCATATAATCTATTATGTCAAAGACACTCTGAGGAAGATTGCGCGGTCTATCCCCTTATAGTTTATACCACCAGGTTCTCATGGCCCCGTACTAGTCAATGTGTAATAATGCTGTAATGCCAAATTAAACCTATAGAGCTACTTGGATAACCAGTTGCTAGAATCAAAAGAATGTTAGGGAATAACACTCCATCATATGGTCACAAGGTATGGAAAACAGGTATAACGACCCAAGGATGAACAAGACCAATCGGTCATAAATAGAACAAGGAATGGGGAAATCATCCAAGCATAAAAAGTATCCTTATACATAACCAATTTACCTCTACACAAACATTCAATCAAGGAAGAAGAAAACAATAGGGAAAAAATAGTAAACACGCAATACCCCGTTCAAGGGTATTGGTGGAAATTGCACCTAAAACTCAAGGACATCGAACGGAAAGGCACAAACCACCTACCTTGATTCTAGGAGATTGATATAATTGAACCACGAGGCTTGGATCTATTTAGAATTTTGTAGATCTATGAAAACGCACAAAATGATTAACCCACAATAAATTGAAAAAGAAGTGGAATTGGAAAATGGTGCTCTAGAAGAAGGAAGATCTTATCGTTGTGGTTCCAACGCAATCGACAACGGTCGATTCAGAGAACCGATAGAGTCTTGGGGACTCGGAGGAGGTTCGTGGTCGTACAGGATGCTCTCAATCGAAGAAGATGGAGAAAAATACAGTTCTTGGGTTAAGACACCACCCCAGTGTGTTTAATGAAAAAACAAAGTACACGGTGTGTACTTGGATTTTCCGTACTCCACTTTAGGTGGCCTCCACATCACACATACATGTCCGTATATATGGCCCAGACACGGTCAGTACACGGCCTCGTGCATCAAGGGAGTACATGGTGTGGATTTAAAAAAATTCCATAAACTCCGTTTTTCTCAAAAACTCATGAAAAAAGGAAAAACATTCCTAAAAATAAGGTCTGGTTTATTACAACTATGTATATATTACCTTTTTGAAATCATTGATCTAATCTGGGTGGTATCTTATTAATTGGTGCTTCTATAGAATTTATCTCAATTCCATTATGTGTTCCATATATCTATCATGAGGAAGTACATACTTGATCCTTCCCATGAACTAAAATCATAGATCATACTATTGTAGAAAAATAATTCGAATGAAGAATGAGTGGTAGCAATTTTCTATCAAATGTTTAATGTTATATGGAACAATACCACTCTCCTAGTTAACATATTTTAAAAGAACCACCAAATTGAGGATGCTTTGTGGGAACTAGAGGACATTATGTTGGAGAGGTATCCTCATATATTTTTTTCCATGTGATGAATTTGAAGGAATAAATTCATTTTTTACGGTACAAAGTAAGGAATTGATATTTTATAAAATATTTCTCCTTAAATAAATTTATTTATTCGGTAGCATGTGTTGTATGCAACACTATGTTTAAACAAACTCTGTTATACTATTAAAATATTATGATTGTGACACGACTACTTTAACCTATCCATTAAGTTGGTGCGTATGAATATAAATAACTATATTATAAAATATATGTCAATATTTTATTCAATACACATTTATTTATTAATTATCAGGGAAAAAATATTTTTTAGTAATGTCATTTTATTCTTTAAAACCTAATTTTCATCAAAATATTGATTTTTATTTCTGTCTACATGATTATTAATATAAATAATTTTGAAAATTTTAAAATAATAATTTGGAAAAAGTAATTTTTTTTGAATTAATCATTTCACAAGTATTCTAGATTAAATTATTTTGACTTTTTTGAATGATGGAATTTTTAATGAATATTTAACAATATTTAATAAAAATGAAAATGAAAATTTATTTGAAATAAATATAAAATGAAAATTATCTTTTATTATTAGTTCTATTATTTTATTTGGGACATTTAATATAATTTTTGTATTTTTAATAAATTTTATATATGAATAAAAAAATTTATTCTTAAATGGGTAATTTTTTTGGAAAAATCGTTTTTCATTATGTTTTTCCAATGTAATATAAAATTAAATTATACGACTATTATGTTCTATATTTTTAAAAGTGGATTTTTTATTGGGAAATAAATTTTAATAATTTATAAAATAAAAATTTATTATATCTTGGAATATAAATTGTAACCATAATAATTTTTATTGCCATGGTTAAGGGTGAATCAGGTTATTATGGATAGAAATATTATGAAAAAGATAACAAAATAACCCTTAATTATTTACTAATTTAGTTGTATAATTATTTATTAGCCATATTAATCCATCGGTGGATATAATGACCTTTTTCAAAATAGTTCACATGAATTCCATTAGGGTATTTAATTTAAAGAAAATTCAAACATGCACACTTTTACTTTAAAAAATTATAATATTTTTAATAATTAGTAAACAAAATGATACGATCAACTATAAATATTATTTTTAAATATATAAGATTTATATTTATCATGGTAATTTATATTTAATTTTTAGTTAATAAATAATTACCTTAAATACTTAGAAAAAGTTGATACACTAATTATTCAATTAATAACAAAATCAAAAAAATGATATTAAGTGTATTAAAATAAATGTAATTATATATTATGAAGGTGATCCATGAATTATATATAATTAATAGAAAATTTGGGATATAACAATTGGTTTTTGATTTTTTGTTTCTTGATGTTTTTAATGTCATAGTAATGAATAGTTTCTAAATTGATAAAAATGATATTTCATGGGATTACTATTTCATTAAATTACTTAAAAATAACGAAATATATGAAATAAGGAAAGATGCGAAAATATATGGTTGAAAATTCCACCCAATAAAATTTAATTCTCTATTCAGTATGATTTTTATCTAAAATAGTCATAATATATTTCTATATTTTGAGAAATTCCAATGGTGCCCCTTTCCTCCATTATAAATGGACATCTCCTCCTTCACTTCACATCATTAAATTGAACCTTATAAATTGATCATGAGTTATCATTTTATATTCCCCAATTCCCTATATACAATCTGTAGGTTCTTTTAATCTCATAAGAGCAAACCGAAAGCCCTTTAGATGAGATCAAAAGGAGTCGTTTCAAAGAATATTTAATTGCTCAAATGGATTACATTAATTTTGTAATCATTAATGAATACAATAAATCCATGATAATTGTTATCACATAATAAATAATGTATCTAAATATAAATATTTTTAATAATGTCAATTGAAACACAATTATACACCCCAATTCCCATCAAATAATAAGTGAATGTATCGTTAATGCGTAATTACGACTTATCGTCTCCACATAGGGATAGAATTCATTTTTCCTCATGGTATTTTGCAATTGGGTATTATATTGGTTTACAGATTTATATTTGATATTTATGACATAATTATAATTTTTTAATGATAGTATCATTTCTACCTTCTAACCATCCAATCTTTTGAGAAACGATAAGTTCACCCATGAATCTATATAGTCTACCATTTACATGATGGGATGTAATTCATTTTTCATTTATTCATCTCAAGTATTGTAATGAAAATGAAATATATATATATATGTGTGTGTGAAATTTATTAAATTATATTAAATCATTTAATTTTAAATTAATTTTTACCTTTCATTCACTCCAAAAATGTATAAATATAAACAACATTAATGTGTACATATGACCAACAATCTATCACGACCCGTCCCCTAGGGACCTTGTTGTGACTAACCAAAACTCCCCCCTTATAGGCCAGGGGCTGGCGACTATCACCCAAGGTGAAAATCACTAAAATTGTGAAGGAATTTCCTTTATAAAGTGTAAAAACACACAACAGAGTATGAGCTGGAAGTAAAACACTATGAAAACTGAATACAAAGGAGTGATGAAAAGAAAAAGGGGCCGGAAATACAAGCCCAAAAGGAATGTACTTGTACAACATAGAAACAAGTACAAATAAAGAAATGGTAAAGCAGCTACCAGGTCATCCTCTGAGGATTCCTACATGAAGGGTAAGTATAGATAGCCTTCGCAACACTCCACATCCATCAGTATCCTCCATGTACCGACTCGTTGTATGGTCAACCTCTATGTACCGTCCATTCCTAATACATTGATCTTTAGTCAGTGATGTCTGTCGTTTACAACCAACACAATGAGGTGCGGGCATAGCCCGTGTAGGGCTGAGTATAACGATACTCAGTAGGGACCCCGAGACCCTCAAGGTCTCCCAAAATCCATCAAGGATATACCATAAAGTATGAAATCAACATATAACCTCACTTAGGTATATAACTATACAAATACATAAGTTACCAAGTAATCCATCTCAATCATGAGGTAAAAACAAAAGTTACTGACTCAGATGAACTAGGATTTTATTTTAGGAATAGTATCAAACTGAACCCTCAGATGCTGATGAACTCTTCCTATTTCAATTACAGTGGGATTTCCGCATCACATAGAGGCGCTTCCAAATAACCTTCGACTGCTGAGGTACTCTTCTTGTCGAGTACTATGGGTCTGTCGTGCTCACACAAAGGTGCTCCCCACAATGGGTCTGCCATGCTCACATAGACACACTCCCCCTCATAACATACTGAGGTACTCTTCCTGTCGAGTACCATGGGTCTGTCATGACACCAAGGAGCCCCCCACTACGGGTCTTCCGTGACACCATGGTGCTTCCCGTTGGGCGAGTAAAATCACATTGAGTCAAACTATCAGCAGTCGTCAGGTCTCATCCATCTACTAGGGTCCCACACAAATGCAACCTTTTTCCCTGTAGATCTGCTCCACAAGCTACTGATCGATTATGAAACTACCAAAAAGTCCTACAAAAAATTATCTCATGGTCGGCCACATCATAGAGGTCTCAACGCAACTGACGGTGTGTCAATCAGATGCCTGGTTTGTGAGTTATTATCCTTTTAGTCCCGGGGGCCCGGTTGGATTCGTGCACGATCCAACCTGATCGTACCTCAACATTACCCCAAACTCCAGTGAGGTATACTCAAAGGGACCTTCATTCTCCACGCATACCAGAACCATTGATGGTTTGTTAAACGGTCATCCGGTGCCAATGATACGTCCAAATGAATGTAAAGGGTCATGGTGGGCCCGTTTCCGGTTCGACCCAGTTTGGGTCGACCCGGTCAGACCTGTTATGTCTGGACCTACCCTTTAAGTGGGGCAGCTTGTTAGGTTTGTCCTAGCTTGCTGCGCCATGCCCAGTAGACCACGAGGCCTATTCATCCCTGGCTTACAGTCGGTTCGGCCCGACACGTAGTGAGGGAACGACTCGCCCTAGAGGGCACGGCCGGGCCAGATTGGACAGGACGTCGTGAGGGGGCTGTGACACCTGCTCGGCAAGGAGGCCATGAGGAGGTCGGGACACCGGCTCGGCTGGGTGTCTACGAGGGTGGTGGGACGCCGGTTCGACAAAGTGGCCGCAGGGGAGCCAGGATGCTGGCTCCGCAGGGAGGCAGCGAGGGAGCCGGGTCACCGGATCGGCTGAGAGGCCAAGAGGGAGATGGGACGCTGGATTAGCCGGGAGGCCGTGAGGAGGCCGGGAGACCGGCTCAGTCGGGTAGTCGTGGGGGATCTGGGACACTGGCTCGACTGGGAGGCCGCGATGTAGTCGGGACGCCCTCTCGGCTAGGAGGCCATGAGGAAGCTGGGGCACTGGCTTGGCCAGGTGGCCGTGAGGGAGCCGGGATGCCGGCTCCGAGAGGGGTGTGTGGCGCACAGCGGCCGGCTGGCCGGCCGGTAGTGTTCGGTCGGGCAGGGCACGACCCAGTGGTCCGGCGGCTGGGTGGGCCGGTTCGGCGCGACCCGAGCGGGTGTAGGCCAACGGTTTTTGGTTGGGTATGGTGCGGCTAGGTGGACCTGCGGTCGGGAGGCAGCCGAGAGGTAACCAGGAAGGCCAGTTCGCCACGGCTAGAGCCGGTGCGGGCTGGCGGTGTTCGGCCAGGAAGGGCATGGCCAGGTGGGTTGGGAATAGGGAGGCAGTTGGGTAGGCCGATTTGGGGCGGCTCGGGCCGGCGCCGGCCGACGGTGTTTGGCTGGGTGCACCGGTGCACCACGGGGGAAGCACAGGTCATGGAGGCCGCGAGCACCGCTTCCTTTGTCACCACCGCCTTCATCATTCCCCGGCCTCATCGCCATGCCGATGTTCATCATAATCTAGATTAGCGGCGGGGTCAGTCCATGGTGGTTTTGCTGGACCCTTCGTGTTTAGGGTGGTAAAATTTGGTTAATCAGAGATGTACTATGAACAAAAATTATTTTACAATCTCCACATCAGTTCATTTACAACCAAAGATGAGAAATGAAATGGATTAATTCACAATTAAAACCCCCTACCTTTGATTGTCGGTCGTCGACATTGAAGTCACCGGACGAAGACAAAGGAGTTCGTCATTTGTTGCATCTGCTGCATGCTTTCAATCCCAAGTTACGTCAGTTGTGGAAGATGCTCCACATTGGTAGGATTTGAGGTTGGATGTCAAAGAAGGATCGTCGCCGTAGTTCTTCATTGGAAGAACATGTTCTTGATTATTAGTTATTTGTTTGGAGAATTCTAATCCTCCCAAGCTCTCCTCTTCCCAACTTCCACTCAAATGCCAAAATTTGTGCGAAATAATATATTAGAGTATTTATTAATTCATTGGTAAAAATTAAAAAAGAATTAATTAATTACTTGGATCCACATAATTAGTGGGAAGGGTTGTCAAAAATTAATTTGTAGAGTTGGAACAATTGAATTAAAGGGAAGGTCAAGAGGATCTCCTTCATTAATGAGGTTGAGTTTAGAGGTTTTACCCTATTACATCAATTGAGGGGTTATGTCTCGTGTGGTTCCAGCTTCGTAACCAATCGTGGAAGGTTTTTTTCGGGTGGGCCCCACCACCGAAACATCTCATGGGAGGTTAATGTGTGGTGGTCCCACCTCCAACTTCCATTATGAGGTTTTATCCACCAATTACCCACATGGCGGCTAAAATAAAATAATGTGAGGAACACATTTTTTTATTACTTTCCACGAAAACCCAAAAATAATCTTTTTTTCTCCACTCACTACCATCAAAGTGAAATTATTATTAAGAGAATATTAGTGCTACGAGTTCAGCGGTGCCCTCAGATTTCTGTTCGGAGCACCAGTTCAAATGATATAAAAACATGCTTGTATGTTTACGAAACGTTTCCGAACAAAACTTCCAAAATTGATTTTGGGCACATCGGGCCTCAAAATCACACGCTGTATATTTTTTCGGACTCGTATAATTCCCATGTATTTATGAAAAAAACTTCCACTGAATTTCTGAGCCTTTACATTCTCCCCACATTAGTGATTTACATCCCCATAAGCTACAACTCGAACTAAGGGAACAATTGGGGGTACTGAGCACGCATTTGAGCCCCTGCTCCCATGTTCTCTCCAAGAGTTTCCTGTGCTACCGGTGAATGTGCACCAGAGGTATCGATCATCCACATAGGACCAACTCCTATTGATCCTCAATCTCCACTGGAACCGCTATGAATTTTGACCCATCGTCGACATATAGCTCTCCATGGTCGATGATGTGGGAAGGGTCATGCAAGAATCCCCTCAGCTGAGATACATGGAAAATGTTGTGTACCTGGTGAAACTGAGGTGGAACAGCTAAGCATTATTCCACCTCACCGACTATGCTGAGGACTTGGAAAGGTCCGATGAACCTCAAGGATAACTTTCTGCCTCAGCCAAATCTCTGTAAACCTCATTGAGGTGAGACCAATAGAAAGATGTGGTCACCATCCTCTAAATCTAGTATTCTACGTCTTCTGTCAGCATATGAATTCTGTCTGCTCTGTGTAGTCTTCATCTACTCCTTTATGATTTGTACCTTCTCTGTGGTAGCCCTTACCAACTCCGGTCCCACTAGTGCTGACTCCCCAGGGTCAGTTGAACACAATGGTGATCTTTATGTTCGTCTGTAGAACACCTCAAAAGGTGTCATACCTTTGGTGGAGTGACAGCTGTTGTTTTAAGAAAAATCCACCAAAGGTAAGTGATCCCCCCAGTTGCAGCTAAAGTCGATAACACAAGAACGTAGAATGTCCTTGAGGGACTGTGTGGTTCACTCTGTCTTTCCATCCGTCTGAGGATGGAAGGCGGTGCTCAGACAAAGTTGTATCGTGAAAGCCTCCTGCAACCCCTTCCATAGCCGGGAAGTAAACCATGGGTCACGATCGGAGACAATAGAATAAGGTAATACATTTAGCCGCACAATATATGTCACCTAGATGCATCACAATATCTCTAATTAACTATGCTCTCTCATCGTACATATTTGATGAACCAAATGATACCACCCTAAAGGCGGAGGGTGCGGGACAAACCAACAAGGCCCAATCCATCTGTTGATCTTGTTTATGATAAACTATGGCATGGAGATGAGGCGACAGAATGAATAAGGTGTCAGTGAAAAGGTCACGCTAATTGCGGCCTTTGCGAACGACTCCACCCCCGCAGTGCACCAGTGCTCCTGGCCGAACACTGTCAGCCCGCGCCGGCCTGAGATACACCAAACTGGCCAGCCCGGCTGCATCCTGACCACTGGCAGCCTGGCCACACCCTGGTCAGATGAAAAGCACCGTCCCGCACCGGCCAAAGCTGTGTTGAACTAGCCCTCCTGGTCACCTCCCGGCCGCCAACCCAACTAGCCACACCCTGGCCGGCCGAACACCACCGGCCCATGCTAGCCTGAGCCCTATCGAATTGGCCATCCCAGTCACCTCCCATCCACCAGACCACTTGGCCGTGTACTGCACGACCGAACACCGTCGCCCACATGTTGTCCTCTGCGCGCCCCGTGCGGCTCCTCGAGCCATAGTCCCGACTCCCTCGTGGCCACCCGGTCCAGCTAGGGTCTTGGCCTCTTCATGTTATCCCGGCCGATTGGGCGTCTCAGCTCCCTCATGGCCTCCCTACTGAACTGGCCTCTCGACTCCCTCGTGGCCACCCGACCGAGCCAGTGTCCCGACCTATTCATGGCCTCCCAGCCGAGCCGGCATCCAGGCATCCTCGCGGCCTCCCAGCCGAGCCGGCGTCCCATCCCCCTCATAGCCACCTGGACGAGCTAGTGTCTCGGCCCCCCCACGACCGCCTGGACGAGCCGGCGTCCCGGCTCCCTAGCGGCCTCCCAGCCGAGCCGCCGTCCCAGCTCCATCTCCACCTCTCAGATGTGTGGGCTTCTTGGATACCTCTCAACCTCTCGGCCGCGCCGGTGTCCCGGCCCACTCATGGCCTCCATGACGAGCAGGGGTCCCAGCCCCCTCACGGCGTCCTGGGCGAACTTTCCCGGACGCTGCCTCAAGGCCGCTCCGTCGTACGCTTCGTGCCGAACCAGCCCCGAACCCTTGCCGAACTGGCCTTGCGGCCTGCTGGGTTGGGCCCAGCGGTCCAGGACAAACCTAACATGTTTTCCCTCTCCAAGGGCTAGGAAAAAACCAACAAGACTGACCGGGTTGACCCATACTGGGTCGGACAGGACTGAGGCCCACCACGACCCTTTACATTCTTTTGGCCATATCTTTGGCATCGTACGACCGTTTGATGAACCTTTAGCAGTGCTGGTATTCCTAGAGCATGAAATTCTCTTTGAGTATACCACAATATAGATCGGGGTAATGTAGATAAATAGTTAGGTTGGATCATGCAAGAATCCAACCGGGCTCCCGGGACTAAAAAGCTAATAACTCATACACCGGGCATCCAATTAACATTATGTCAGTTGCGTTGAGACCTCTATGACGTGGTGTACATTGAGATTCTTCTTCATGAGACATATTGGATGTTGGATCATCAACCATTAGATTTTGGAGTAGATCTACCAGGAATGGGTACGCATTTTTGCGGGAACCTAGTAGCTGGCTGAGAGCTGACGACTGATGAACGTTGACTCAGAGTGATTCTACTAGCCCAGTAGGAAGCGTCATGGTGTCTCTATTGAACCAATGTGGGGATCACCTTGGTGTCACAACAGACCAGTGGTACTCGATAAGAGGAGTACCTTTGCAGGCTATGAGGGGGTGTACCACTGTGTGAGCGCTCAACAGACCCGTGGAGAGGAGCGCCTCTGTGTAAGCGCAGCAGACCCATGGTGATCGACAGGAGGAGTACCTCATCAGTCCAAGGTTAGTGGGAAGTGCATCTGTGTGATGTGTCAGGCCCACAATACTTGATAGAGGAGGAGTTCTCCCGCAGCTGAGGTTTCAGTTTGATACTATCCCTAGAATAAAATCCTTCTGGAGCTGAGTCAGTTACTTTTGTGTTCACCTAATGATTTAGATGGATTACTTTTATTCTTAGGTATATGTATGGGCATATACCTATGTGAGTTTGTATGTTTATTTCATAGTTTGTGGTTTATCCTTGATGGAATTTTTGAGATCTTGAGGTTCTCGAGGTCCCTACTGAGTATCGTTATACCCACCGCTACACGGGATATTCTGGAACATCATTGTGTTAGTTGCAGATGATGGACAACACTGACTAAGGATCAGAGTAGCCGGACTAGGCGGTACCTGGAGGTGGACCTTACGACGAGTCGGTACATGGAGGAGACATATGGACGTGGAGTGATGAGGAGTCTATCTATACCTACCCTTCATGTAGGAATCCCCAGAGGATGACGAAGTAGATACTTTACCTTTTCTTCAGTTGTACATGTTTCCCAGATATACTTGTACTTTCTTGTTGGACTTGTATTTCCGGCCCCTTTTTATTTTCAGAACTCCGTTGTATACAGTTTTTCTTAGTGTTTTACTTCCAACTCGTACTCGTTTCTATGTGTTTACACTTTATAAAGGCAATGCCTTCCCAATTTTAGGGATTTTCTCCTTTTGATCTAGTCACCACCCCATGTCCTATGAGAGGCAGGCTTGGGGTAGTCATGGCATGAGCCTAGAGGGACGGGTCATGAAAAATTGGAATCTGAGGGAGGAAGTCGAAGAAGGATCGTCACTGGTGTTCTTCATTGGAAGAATGCGTTATTCATTATTCAATCTTTTTTGGGAGAATTGTAATCCTCCCAAGCTCTCCTCTACCACAAATTCCACCCAAATTTCAATGTTGTGCCAAATAATATATTAGTGTATCTATTAATTATTTGTTAAGAATTCAAAAATAATGTATTAATTACTTCCCCCACTTAATTAATGTGAATGGTTGGCACAAATTAATTAGGGGAGTTAGAAAAATTGAATTAAAGGGAAGGTTAAGTGGGTCTACCTCATTAATTAGGGAGATTTGAGAGGTTTTACACTCTTCCATCAATATTGAGGTTAATCCTCGTGTGGTTCCCACATCGTAACCTTGCACTGGAGGATGTTTTAGGGTGGGCCCCACCACCATAATCTCTTATGGGAGATTCTGGTGTGGTGGTCCCACCTCCAACTTCCATGAGGAGGTTTTAACCACCAATGATCCACATGGAGGATCAAAACTAATATTTATTTTATTACATTCCATGAAAACACAAAAATAATCTTATATTCTCGACTCACTGTCGTCGAAGTGAAAGTCTTCTTATGTGAAAACGGGCACGGCGAGTTCAACGGTGCCCCCAGATTTCAATTCCAAGCACCAGATCAAAAGTTATAAAATCTTGCTCATACGTTTACTGAATATAATAAAAAAACAACAAAAATTTATTCCGGTCACACTAGGCCCCCAAATCACACGTCGTTAGTTTTCACAGACTCATAAAATTCTATTGTATTTATGAAAAAAAATTCCACAGAATTTTTGGGTCTTTACAAAATCTCCATGAATGGTGTAATTAAATTAACTATATATAATTTTTATAAATTATTATAAAAATATAACTAATTAATTTATATGAATTTTATACAATTATTAACATTTTTTAAATGATTGTCCAAGATCAATATATAAGGACTGAGAGTGCCAAACAGAATCACACATGGAAAATGAAGTCGTTATCAACCAGAACCGTGATTGTAATTAATTATCGATAAACAGATTGAAAGATTCTATACATTAATAATATTTAATAATGTAGACATATTTTTATAAAATTTATTTATAATAAATTTTTATTTATAGTACATGATCTTTGAATCTGAACGAGTAAATGAGAAACTTGAGGTAATGTTTTATTTTTCAATCTAATTATTATTTGAAATTGTTTATGTTTGTGTCTATGATGGCTAATATTTATCTTCTAATTCTACATTATTCAAAAATAATTCAAAACGTTTTTTAATATTCTCCAATATTTATTTTAAATTATATTCACCCATGTTTTTCTTATTGAATGTAATCTTTTTTTCACTTTATAAATGAGTTTCCATGTGACTTTTTTGACAGAAATATGAAAGGAATGATTTTATTATCCTAAATATCATGAATAGATTTCTATTCCCTCATAGAATATTATTTATTTTAATCATCCTTCTCCAACATATAGTCTTCTTTTAAAAGAATATTTTTCCGTCAAAATTGCACTTCTTCTAAAAGAAATGATTTATGAAATATAATGGAAATTTTCTTCAAGAATTATTTCATGGATTTTTTAAAATAATTTTTTATATAATGACACATTATTTGATGTTACATATGGTTTACTAGGAATATTATCCAATGATACCATCCATACTCTTTAAATGGTTTGTTTCTGTTTACAATGGGATGATATTTATGAAACATGTTCATATTACATGATTTATTTTATGATGAAATGTTCACTAATTTATTTTCCTTCCATTTGTTAGAATATCATAAATGGTTTATGTTTATGTGGAACACATTCATATGGTTTTCATAATGTGAAGGGTGAAAAATATATCCCCCTAATATTCATTGTAAAATAATTTATATCTCATGATATTGAAAAGAGTAAAATAGGAAGTGAAACCAGTTCATTTTGAGACATTTTTTGATATGATAGTCTTGAGATTGATCATTGAATGCAATGATAGTTTGTGATGTGAACCCATTCCCCTATGATTGTCTTAGAAAAGGTTCTAGACAATTAATAAAATTCTTTTCATGCTTATTTTTATTCTAAAATGCTTTTATTTTATTTTATTATCCCAGGTCTCGTGTTATTTTATGATTCATGTCTTATGAACATCCAAGATTAATTTCATGACTCAAGATTATGATATATAAAATTCTAGATATAATTTTCATATGATAATATCCTAATATTATACCCTTATTATCTTATTATCTTATATACATAATTGAACCATAATGATCATCTAAGGTTTCCATTTTCTTATGTTTGATTTCCCTATGATATGATGAAAGGTATTAACTATGATATGAAATAAATGGATCTAATCATAAATGAATAAGTCAGATATGATTTTTTCATGACCCATCCCCCGGAGCTCGTGCCATGACTACTCCAAACCCTCCATCCATAGGCCAGGGGCTGGCGACTAGCACCAATGTCATATGGAAGGCGGGCATGGGGTATTCATGGCATGGGCCTCAGGGGAAGGGTCGTGAAAAATTGGTATCAGAGGAGTTGGTTCTACCTTAGAACATAAGACTCTAATCATTTCTGTATAGTGATAGTATTAAGGGTACTGAGTGCGGTTTTCCATTTAGGGAGTCCTGTGATGGAGCGACTGCCGAGGTATCCATTCATCAGGACCCTGACTTCTGATTTCTGACTCAGTGCATGAAAACACTAATTTTATATGTGTTTTGAAATGTTTTCATTAAGTCAGCTCAATAGGTATAACTTATTGACTGTGGAAAACCTATTTCATTTAAGGATTTCCCCATGTAGATAGCCATCTAGGGTTCTTGTATTTGTACGAGACTTCAGCACACCGAGAAATGAGGCCTCGGTGCAGGGCCCTATCACAGTGGAGGTACCAGCGGTACCACTACCTATTGGGTCATCGATGCCACCAGCCCCAACAGTAGAGAGTCCATGCCACATGAGTGCGTTGAATGAGTTCCACTGCCATAGGTCACCCAGGTTCTGGGGTGAGATGAACCTACATCTGACTGAGGATTGGCTGGAGGCTGTAGTGAAAGTCTTCATATTGGCGGGGACACCAGTTGACCTTATGATGATCCTTTTCGCATGTCTCCTTCAGGCAGCAGCAGGAAGAGGGTGGAGCTTGATGCTCTAGGTGCATGACGAGGTGTCACTTCTTTATGCAGACTTCAAGAGCCTGTTTTGGGCAGAGTTTGTCCCAGCCACCCTATGTGCCTTTTGGATACAAGAGCTACTTCATCTGTAGTAGGGCGACATGACGGTGGCACCGTACTCAACGAGGTTCACCGATATCTCGTGCTACTCCTTATATATGGTGTAGGACCCATTCTTCAGGGCCTAGACATTTGATCAGAGATTCAGGTGAGAGATCAAGTCTTTGATTATCTTCCTCAGCTTCCCAACATAGGAAAAGGTGTGTGAGTGAGCCCTCTTAGTGGAGGCATTCTTACTGAGTAGTCACCAGAAGAGAGAACCACCACCAGGCATCATGTAACAGAGTCTTCTGCAGATGGAAATCGATAGATTTCATAGAGATCCATGTGGACCAGACCATCCGGTGGACGACCTCAGGACACAGATTCTGTTGGGAAAGGCATGCATGACAAAGCCAGTCATACGGGGAACATGCAGTGCTACACATGCGACAGGTAGGGTCTCATGGCTTGAGACTGTCTGACCCACCATGCATATGTTCAGCAGATAGTTGAGGGACATCCTAGGTAGAGGTAGAGGTTCTATCGAGGCGATCCGCAGGGCACTGGTGGACATGGAAGAGGAGCTGGTCATGTAGCTGGCTTTGGGTGATGTTACGAGGTGTTACCACTACCACCACTAGGAGGTCCACCCCGACCGTAGGGAGTAGGTGGACAGGCAAGATCTTAGCTCCAGGAAGCTGAGTTATATGATCATGGTGATCCGAAAATGATTCTACGTACAATATGTGTCTACTCCACCTTAGCTGTAGTTCTTAAAGACATAGGTTCCAGTCACTCTTTCATTTCCTCCACCCTCATTCCGGTCTCGGAGATTCTGACAGAGCCACTGGCTTGATCCTTATGGCTAGAGTCACCTACGGGAGCATATTCGACAATTACGCATTGGTGCAGGCAGTGTGAGATTACTCTAGGAGGTGAGAGCTTTGAATGGGATCTCTTAGGTGCAGCATCGAGGTCTTATGATATCATCATGGGGTATGGATATGTTATCTACATTCCATGCTCAGATTGACTATATTAGGCAAAAAGTGCGGTGTGTCCACACAGATGGGACCAAGATTACATTCTCTAGAAAGAAGGAAGACATTGTAGTATATGACATACTTACACAAAGGAGGGTGCATCTGATCACTCATATGTTGGCTTTCCTTACCCTCGGATCAGTAGGTGTAGAATGTCTAAGCAATCATGTAGTGGTGGACCAGTATGCGGATGTTTTCCCTAATGATGTCACAGGTCAACCTCATCGCCGATATGTGGACTTTTACATTGGCTTGAACACTGAGACCACACCGATATCTACCCCAGCATATCGTATGGCCCCCGTGGAGCTTCGTGAGATTCAGGTACAGCTAGAGGAATTACAGGGGTTGGGATTCATTCAGCCTAGTGTTTCTCCCTAGGCAACCCCGATTCTGTTCGCCAAGAAGGTGGATGGGATCTTGATGCTTTGTTTCGACTACCATCGCCTGAACCATGTGACCATGATGAACAAGTACCCACTCCCGAGTATTGACGACCTATTTGATCACCTGAAGGGAGCGCGGTGGTTCTCTAAGATAGACCATAGATTTTTCTATCACCAGCATAGAGTTCAAGAAAATAATGTATAAAAGACAACTTTCAGATGTCCATACGGCCACTAAGCGTTCTTGGTTATGCCTTTCATAATAACCAATGCTTTAGAAATATTCATGGGACTCATGAAAAATATTTTCCAACCATACCTCGATCGCTTTGTCATAGTATTTATCAACAACGTTATGATCTAATCAACTACTGAGGAGGAGAATTCCAATCATTTTCGGGTAGTACTGGGCACACTCTGAGAGAACAAGCATTATTGTAAGCTCTCAAAGATACATTTCTGGATCTGACTGGTGCACTTTCTGGGACATGTCATATCAGAAGCTGGAGTAGCAGTAGACCTTTGGAATATTGAGGTGGTACTTTCTTGGGATCCACCCATGACTGTGACGGAAGTACAGAGTTTCCTAGGTTTGGATTGTTATTATTGGATGTCCGTACGAAAATTTTCCAGAGATGCATCACAACTATCATCCTTGACAATGAAGGTGAAACCCTTCATGTGGTCAGAGAGATTCTAGCAGAGATTTTAGGATCTTAGGTAGCGGCTGACTAATTTCCCCATCTTGGGGATTCTGGAGAAGGACATAGGGTATTTAGTTTACTACGACGCATCAGGGACCAAACTCAGATGTGTCCTATTGTAGTAGAGAGTAGTGATCACATATGGTTTTTGGAAGTTGAGACAACATGAGTTGAACTACGCTACCCTTGACCTAGAGTTATCAGAAGTGGTATTCACCTTGAAAACGTGGTTACACTATCTGATGGGTGAAAGTTTTACTATGCACTCTAATCACAAGAGTCTCAGGTATATCTTCTCTTAGAAGTCACTGAACATGAGACAACGATGTTGGCTTGTGTTCCTCCAGGACTATGACTTCGAGATATTCTATACTCCAGGGAAGGGGAACGTTGTTGAAGATGCACTCAGTAAGAGGTCAGGTATTAAAATGTTAGGCAAAGTGATGGAGCAGCTAGCCGGTTTACAGATATCCATTGTAGATAGTGATGGACCATCCTTCCAAAAATATCTTATAGTCACACCCCCACTTCATTAGTGAGTCAAGTCAGCGTAGTGTGGGGAGGTTGATTACGAGACACGATGTAATCAGATATTCATAGGGTAGGCACCTGATGGATTTTATCTAGATGGGGAGCATGCCATCATCTTCAGAGGATGTACCATGGCACCAGTGTCAGTTGAGGAGGAAGTGTTGAGGGAGTTACACACATCCCCTCTAGTGGTATATCCAGCAGTGTCAAAGATGTACCAGGATCTCCAACGACAGAACTGGTGGTCAGGACTGATGAAGGCAGTTGTGGAGTCTGTCTCTCGATGCCTCACTTGTCGGCAAGTGAATGTGGAGCATCAGGTACCAGCAGGCTTGGTTCAGCCTTTAGAGGTCCCAGAGTGGATGTGGGATGGGATATCGAGGTACTTCTTGATAGGACTTCAATGTACATCCAGGGGTCATGAGTCGATTTGAGTGATCGTCGACCAACTCACCAAGTCGTCCCACTTCCTACAGATCAGAGAGCATGGTTTAGTAGAGATCATGGGATGCATCTCCAAGAAGGAGATTATCCGGCTACATAGATTACCTTACAAGAATGTCTCAGATCGTGACACACGTTTTACTTCCCGGATATGGAAGGGTTTGCTGGAAGTTTTTGGGACGCAGCTTCATTTGAGCACCACCTTCCTTCATCAGATGGATGGTCAGACTGAGTAGACCATTCATACCCTCAAGGACATGCTCTGTGCATGTGTTCTCAACTTTGTTCATAGTTGGGATGATCCCTTACCTTTGGTGGAGTTTTCATACAACAACATCTATCACTCCACCATTGGAATGGCACCTTTGGAGGTGTTATATGGGAGAACATACAGATCACCTTTGTGCTAGACTGACCCTGGGGAGTCAGCACTAGTTGGGCCATAGATGGTACGGGCTACCACAGACAAGGTGCAGATCATCCAAGAGCAGATGAAGACTGCACAGAGTAGACATAAGTCATATGACGACTGGAGATGAAGACCTCTAGAGTTCGAGGATGGCGACCATGCCTTTCTACGGGTCACAACTCGATGATTTTTATGTAGATGGCCGAGGTGGAATGTTATCTCTGAGATTCATCGAAACATTCCAGGTTCTTAGTAGGGTTGTCAAGGTGGCATAATACATAGCTCTTTCCCCTCAGTTTCAACCGTTGCACGACATATTTCACGTATCTTAGCTGAGGAGATATGTGTAAGAACCTTCTCAAATTATTGACCATGGAGAGATGGATGTCGATGATCGGCCGACTTTTATGGAGGTCTCAATGTAGATTGAGGATCAAAAGGATTGGGTCCTTTGTGGACAATCAATAAATCTGGTGCGCGTTTGCTAGCAGTGCGAGAACCTCCAAAAGGGCACATGGGTGGGGGTGGCTCAGATGTGTGCTCAGTACCCCCACTTGTTCCCTTAGTTATGATTTATGTCTTATGGGGTCATAGATCCCTGAGGTGGGGAGAATGTGAAGTCCTAGAATTTCCTGGGAATTTATTTTTCATAAATACATGGGAATTTTACGATTCTACAAAAATTGATGGCGCATGATTCTAAGGCCTGGTGTGCCCGGAATCAATTTATGAAGTTTTGTTTAATTACGTTTAGTAAACGTATGTGAGGCTTTTTATAACCATTGAATTGGTGCTCAGAATTGAAATCTGAGGGCACCATTGAACTCGTAGCGCTGATATTGGATTAAGGAGACATTCACCTCAACGTCAGTGGGCCGAGAATAAAAGTTAGTTTTTGGTTTTTCAGTAAATGAATTAAATAAAAATAAATTTTTCTAGCATTATTTTTATTTTTTCAGTTAAAGCCTCCATGTAGAAGATGGAGGTGGGAACCACCACACCTTAACCTCCCATGCGTGGTTCTACAGGTCGGGCACACCCGAACCTATCCTCATTTTCATGTTAATTGTGGTGGGGACCACCCGTGTTTTAAACCCCCTTGAAACTTCACATTAATGGGGAGAAACCCTAAAATTTTTCATTATGTGTAGGGGAGCCTCTTCATCACCCCTAACCCTTAATGTTCCCAATCCGTCTCATTAATTGATTGAGTAAACACTTTCAATAAATTACTTAATCTATTCTAATTTCGTTCAAACATATAAATAATAGATAAAAATAATCTATTGTTTTTTTTGGCATTTGCCTTTTGGGGGAACTTGGGGGAAGATAGAGAGTTTAGGGAGAAAATATCTCTCCAATGAAGAACTAAGAACGAGTTCTTCCAATGATGAATGCTGGTGAGGAGCGTCTTTGACTTTCTTCCTCGAAACCTCCTTCAACGTAGGATGTATTCGACTACGATGAGTCGGCACACAAAATGACAATCGAGGAAAATGCTGATGTCTGTCTTTTCTGACGATCCTTCTTCTTTCTCGTGACTCCGTCAATGAAAAATGATCAAAGGTAGGGGTTTCGTTTGAATATGATATTATTCTTATATTTATTTTCTTCTAAAAAAATGTATCGTTGTGGTTGTTTACCATGTGGTTTGGGAACCATTATTTGTGGCTAGATATGTGGTGTTATTCTCCTCTCTTGTTTTTAGGAAAATTCTTGGAAAAATCATGAAGGTTTTGAAAAGATTTCTATCACAGTAAATGCGAAGGGTGCGGGACAAACAAACATGGCCCGACTCCTTCCGCTGATCACTTTTGTGATGTTATTTGGCATGATGATGAAATAAAGAGGTGACAGAGGTGACATGCAAGACCGTGCTACCCCCACACTCAGCAACCCACGCCACCCTCATTGAGCTTCAGCTGAACGGGTTTATGGCCACCCACCGGCCTCATGGCTGCCCGGCCGCCCACCGGCCTCACGGTCACCCCCCGTCCTTTTGTGCGCCAAAACGAATTGTGTCGGCCTGCTCCACCCAGCTCCCGGCCGCGGCTGGCATCCCGTGTGCCCCGGCCGAACCACGTCAGCCCGCGTAACCCAGATCCCAGCTGCCACCGGACTTTCATGCACCCCGACCGAGCCCCGCCAGCCCACACTCTCCAAATCACTATCGATTTCTCGCCACATGGCCTCCCGGGCCGCACCGCCCAAACCGCTCCCCTCACAATTCATCGGGCCGAACCGGCCCCGGCCTCCTTGGTAGTGTTTCCCAAACCGCACCCTCACGACCCTCCAGACCGAACTGGATCCCTACCTCTAGGCCAATACACTTATGTGGTGGCCTCTAGGATGAAACGCCCTCACGCTGACCTGCTGCCGGTCCTCACACTCGTGACCAGTCCGCGCTCTTGCGGCCCTCAGAGACCCCTCAGGGCTAGCTGGGTTGGGACCAGCGGGCCCGGAAAAATCTAATTGCCTGACCTACCTAACGGGTCGGGATAGACCCAACGGGTCAGGCTGGGGTGACCCAAACCGGCTTGGTTTAGACCGGGTCAGGCCGGGTCAGTCTGATTGGGTTGGACCGGACCCGGGCCTACCACCGACCCTTTACTTTCTGTTGGCCATATCTTCGGCACCAGACGTCCGTTTGATTAACCATCAGTGGCGTTAGTAATTAGGGAGTGTGGCAGTCGCTTTGTGTATACCCCCTGGTATTTTGGGTATAGTAGGGATACGGTCAGGTTGTATCACGCACGAATCAAACCATGCCCCCGGGACTAAAAGGCTAATAACTCACAGAACGGGCATCTGATTGACACACCATCAGTTGCGTTGAGATACCTATGATGTGGCAGACCTTTGAGATACTTATTCATGGTACACCATGGTAGTTGATGTATTGAAACTTAGCATAAGGAGAGGAACCTCCCAGAATCAAGCGTACTTTGTGTGGGAACCCTTGTGGCTGGCTACTCTCAGACTACTGTTCCTGGATCCTACGTGGGTTAAATAGATCTGACTACTATTTTAGGATCCTACGTGCGTTCAACATCTCTGAATACTTTTACAGGATCATATATGGTCTGATAGCGCTGATTACAATTATAGGATCCTACGTGGGTTCAACAGCTCTAACTACTGTTCTAGGATCCTACGTGGGTTCAACATCTTTGACTACTGTTCCGGGATCCTACGTGGGTTCGACATATCTGACTACTATACCAGGATCATACGTGGGTTCTATAGAGAAGATGATTTAGTGGCTACATCTAATCATCTCTATCTCTCCACATATATTGTATACATGTGTGGGCTGAGTTAGTAACTTTTGTGTTTACCTCATGATTGAGATGGATTACATGATAACCTAGGTATATGTATGGGAATAGACCTATGTGGGGTTAAATATTGATTTCATACTATTTGGTTTATCCTTGTTGGATTTTGTGAGACCATTAGGGTCTCAGGGTCGCTACTGAGTATCGTTATACTCTCCCCTGCGCGGGTTATGCCCGCACATTGTTGTGTTGGATGAAGATGACAGACAGCGCTGATTGAGGCTGAGAGTATTAGGACTGGACGGTACCCGAAGGTGAACCATACAACCAGTCGGTACATGGAGGAGAATGAAAGATATGGAGTATGGAGGAGTCTATCTATACCAACCGTTCAGGTAGGAATACCAGAGGACAACCCAATATCATCTTTTCTTTCATTTTCTTTAGTTGTATTGTTTTTAGTTGTACTTTTCCTTTACTATTGGGATTGTATTTCCAGCCCCTTGAATTTTTAGCACTATTTTGTTATAAAGTATACCTAGTGTTTTGTATTTAGCTGTGTGCATTTATAGGTCATAAATGCAATGCCTTCCCAGTTTTAGGGAATTACGCCTTTGGTGCTAGTCGCCAGCCCCTGGCCTATGGAAGGCAGGTCTGGGGTCGTCACGGCATGGGCCTCGGGGGACGGGTCACGAAAGATGTAGATTATTTATAAACCAATTGTTTATATTTCAATTTTTTCAAAGGCAATAAACCCATAACGTTATGTACTTGTTTAATGTTATGCATATTTATCTATTTAGTTATAATATCTATATAATAAAATCATGGGTTATTATACAATGAATTATGTTGTGAATGTATTAATCTTGAATAATATATTGAAAAACATTTTTGGACAACTTGAACACATTAATTTGAGGCTTGGAATTCATCATCCAAAAGAACTATATCATTATCATTATTGCACTGATGGAATTGATCAAATACATGTGATTAATGATTTGTGAGAAAACAATAATGCTGAATATTTAATTACAGTAGAGACAAGAATGTGCTATCCAAAAATATCTTAGAGGAAGATCACAAGAACAACCTACGTGGTATCAATCCTTGATCAATGTAGGAATCAACTCAGTTAGTGCTGGGAGGAGGAGATTCCTCCTGTGTAATTCCATAGAAAAACTCTATAGTATCGATTATGTATAAGGCTAGTGTCGATTGTAATCAAACTACGGGATGCTATATATATATATCCTACTATATGGATTCATGATATATATATATATATATATATATGTAGTGACTCTGTGTCAACCATTCTAATTTATAGAAATATTATACAGGATAATCCATGTTGTGGAGAATAACAAACATATAAAGGGGATCACATTTATGTACAATTCCATTTAAATCAATATGTATTATGCCATTTCAGTTATAGCTTTCTTAGAGGTATATATGAGAGACACAAGAAGATTGTATCAAGGATTTAACCACTTATAGTGGATTAACTGAAAAGAAATAATTTTTAATAAGTAATATTGGTAACTATTTATCCCCCTTTAACTCTTAGAGATCTCACACAAATCTTGGACTACAATCATTAACAATATAATATCCTTTGACATCTAAAATTTTTATAATTTAATTTATTAAAAGAATTTTTTGGAATAAAATAATTTTTTAAAAAGTATTTATATATATTGGTTTCCTATTGTTGATGATTGTTTTATTTAGAAAGATAATTTCCTGGAACATTTTATTTTTAAAATGATAATTTACTGATAATTTATAATATGATATTTACTTTTATTAAATATTTTCTAAATTAGTGGATTTTATAAATAAAATAATGGATTTTTTTGAACCAAAATGGAATTTTAGAAATATTTCATTTCATGAATTTTAAAAATATATAAATATTATATTTTATATTGTTTCATCTACATATATGATTTTTTAATTAATTATGACATCATAATGGAGAGGTCGGTGATTATAAAATGAATTTATAGATATTTCAATAATGGTTTTTGAATTGATAGATTCATTTTTATTGTCTTATATATTGGATTTATATTGGACCGTTTCTCATTTTTAATTTTAACATTGGGGTTAATTTTTTATTGTGTACTTTTAATTTTAATTTATGAATTGATTGGTTGTAAATTTTGTGTTATTCATGGTATACCTCATAGAATGTTATTGAAGAAAGGATTATCCTATAGGTTATTTCTATTATCATTTGGATTGAACACTTCCAATTTTTGGATCTACCCTGACCCATGATCAAATAGTAGAGTGATATTTTATTTTTCTATTAGAACCTATCAACAATGATTTGAATAATTATCCTTCATCATCAACTAGTAATCATATATTGTTCATGTAAATAGAGTGGTTGAAGTGGATTATGAGAATTTCAATTCATAGGAAACTTCAGATTCTTCACATGAAAAATCCATTATAAACCATTTTGAAGGACCAATATAATTGTTTTAGGAGACGTTTATATCATATTAGTTTCATGATAACAATTTTTTAGATTTATTCGATGAAATTATTATTCATTGGAATTATACCACAAATGTGAAAGTGAAAAAATCCACTAAATTCTTGAGTATCCATAATTGTGCAAGGGAACTGAAGCAATATAATTATTTATTTTCTAAATTTTCTTATTATATTTCATATCATATTTTTAGTTATAAATCCCAAAAAAATATTTATTGAATCAGTTCACTAATCAGAACATAGATCAATATTATTTTAATCTATCTTGGATTATTATAATAATACATTTTTAATGGATGTGATAGTGGAGTTAAATAAAATAATGAAACTAGTGCAGATGAATCTATTCCATCTAGGATTAATAACGATGTATAGTATTTTACCTCATAGAGGAATGATAAACTTGTGTTGGTAAATCAGGTTAATAATGATGATTCTTATTAAATTATTTTTAATCATCAAAAGTGTAAAATAAATCTTCTATATATCATCTGTGGGACATTCAATAACTCTAACTGGCTATGTCTGTGTTCTACTACGACATTAAATGAATATTTCATCAATTTAATATTCATAAAATTTTAAAATTGAATTATTTATTGAATATGATGAAAAATTCGATGAATCTTATATCTGAATGATTGTATATCATGGGATTCAACTTTACTAGTTTTAGAGAATATTGTCATTCAAATGTAAATATTACATAGATAATTCCATGTATATCTCCACTGTAATTATTCAATAAGATATTGTTTAACTCTATCTAAATATTACTCTTGGATTATCATTTTTCCGCAATATTTTTATATGATTTTAGCTAGGACTATAGGATGGATTCTAGGATAGATAAACTATGTAGAAAATATGTATTTTATTTAGTAACATGGAGGATTAGTACAGTAGTATATATTATTCACTAGTCAGTTCCCTTAGTGATTATTATTCCTGAACTATGGGGCATCTACTAAGAGTGCTCCAAAGTGTATTTAAAGGTTGGGATTTTTACAAGTTAACTAAAAGACTTGGTTCTTGGAGTGAGTTCATGGGTTATCATCCCTTTTTGCTTCATGACTAAAGTTTCTATTCAATGTTGATCTATATAGAGTGTTATTTATTAATTATAAATTCAAACCATTTATATTTTATAGGATATGGTTCAATTTATCACACTTTTCATATGTTATTTTTAGATACATTTAACTTGGAACTCATCTTTATAAATAATATAATGGTTTCATGAGTAGTTTTTTATGGTTAGTGGATGATTGTTATATCCGTCAATTTTTTCAGAAGATGTGTTTAATTTTTAAATTATTTTTTTAGAGGGGAGTTTCTAGTTTTTATCACTATTATAAGTTGAATTACAAATTTTAGGTATACCTAAAACATGCAACTATTTTTGAAATAAATGATTTCCCTTTTTTTATTCCTCAAACCACTATTTTTTGGAATCGATTCACTGGGATTCTCATCACCTGATTGGGATTTGGGTTATATCTGGTGTTATTTGAGGATTTTTGATGATTTTTATATTGATATAGAGGATTTATAATGGATAATTTTTAGTTATACTATTATGTGGTCCTAATATTATAAATGATTTTTCATCAAATTTCATTGAGTTTATCCAAAATCACCCACATTTTGTATATTGGTATAGGTTTGTTAGTATGGATTCACTATCAATATAAATTTTTAAATAAAATTTGAATAATAAAACAACTATGCGATAGTTATTTATATTATATTTATAAATTGATACTCATAGCGTTTTCCAATCCATTGTTGGGAGGTTTTGGTTCTTGATGACTTTTACATTTACTGATTTCATTATAGGGGAATACAGATTAATTCTATTGAGACTAATGACAATCAGACTACAATTCTATCTAATATATTATTAATATGAATTATTTGGAATATTTATAATTTTTAAATATTTTCTTTGATTTTTTTTATTTTAGATTATTTGGGGTTACCACAGGTATTTCATAAGATTAGTATTAACTATGCAATAATATTATTAAATGGTGAGTCTTATTTAGCTAATGTAATATTTTTGGACCACATTTTGTAGTGAACCATGCATTATTAACTTCAATGGAGTTCTACCGTAGTTGTAATAAATAAAATTTCTTTTTTCAAATTGGAATCCATGTGGATAATTCTTAGACATGGGGATTTTAATTCTATAGGGGAAAACATTTTGAGTATGGAAATAAATAAATTTTAAACCTAAACTTATATAGGATTAATTATATTAATGATGTTTCCTTACAATACAAGAACCATTTGATCATACCATCTGTGGTTCCACAGCTCAATTCTAGTGGAAAATTCATGGTGGGTCAATGATTTGGGAAAACATATAACCAATCCAATTGATCTATCCTGAATTGAAATGAGTGAATTTATTTAGATAAAAATGATATTTTTTGTTCAAATTATTTTTTCTTATCCTCATTTTCATTTGACCAATGAAGGTGTTGATCTCTATGAGTTTTTCCCTCTTCATAATGTTTTAAATACCCTTTATTCATAAATATCAACAGAATTTAGAAGGGAACTGTATATTCATCACATAATCTCCTTCCTTATCCAATTTTTATTGGTTTTTAATTCTCTCATAAAACCAAATGTAAATAGATGTCGAAAAAATGATTGTATATTATCTCATCAGAGTTTCTTTTTTGTTCAGGCCTTGTACTGGTAATTAGGTTGAACCAAAGTGTTATATTTTTTCAATGATGTGTCAATATATAATTGAATAGTAAAATATGATGTTTTTATTATTGTATAAATATTATGGATTCATATAATTGAATTTTATATTAAGATGGAGAAATTATCCTTTTAATAGTAATGATTTGTGTGGTGTTATTAAATTTCAAAACACATTCTAAAGTATTTGGTTCTGATTACATTCTTCATAACATGTTGTGAAATTTAGTGGATGTTTAATCCAACAAAGACTATGAAAAATGATATTTTTTACTAATGATTGAAGTTATAAATTAAAGAGGACCATAAAAATTTTAAATTCATTTAAAAATAATTTTCATAAATAATATTTAAAGATGAATATTAGAGTATATATATTTATTTGAATTTGAAATTTATAATATTTCATTTATAGATTTTTCATTGAGATACAGAAAAAAATATCAAACCATTTGAAATAGTAACTAGCCCTTACTAGTGTATGGGGGAGGAGGATCTCAACCATATTGGAGGGACATGTGTATGATCCGACATGGATATATGGTTGTGAGTGATGTTGTATAGGTATTATTTTGTGAACAACGAATCCTTCATGAAGGTGGGAATGTGGGCATGTGCAGGGAGGATTGGCCCATGAATCCCGGTGTATGGAAATGACATTATTATACTTATAGCCGGGCCACTAATGGAATAAAATAACTAATATAGATTTAATCACCTATTATAATTATTTATGCAGAATAGAGTTGCAAAGTGTTTTTCCCCTATTTAAAAAGATAAGGTTATAATATATTCCCACCAATTTGATTCATATTATCCTTGAGATCACATTGTTTCATCCTCTTTTACCACTATCCATGTAAATGGTTTTATTTTCACTATAATAATTCCATGTGATGACATTCATCATTGATCCTAACTTACATGGAAAAAATATTGAGTAGATAATGTATAATATCATCTTAAATGTAATAAAAATTGTCCATAAATGTGATTATATGATGACATAGATTCTTCCAAGGGTGAACCGAGCATGTCCAATGGTAATTCGCATATTAGGGAACCTTCATAATTGTACCTACATAAAGGATTACATTTCCATGGTAAATCTATTTTTTATTATTATGTGGGTAATCCAAGAAGGAAGTGTTTCAAAAAATATCAATGATACATG
Organism: Viscum album; assembly: GCA_963277665.1. NCBI lineage: Eukaryota > Viridiplantae > Streptophyta > Magnoliopsida > Santalales > Viscaceae > Viscum > Viscum album. Next base: position 1,926,928,676 of record OY728152.1, on the reverse strand, counting down.
ATATTAAGAACAACGAAATCCCAATTGAAATATATTAAATAATGATATTATTAATGATATTAAATAAATCCATTTAATGGAATAAAATTTTTGGACATTAAATAAGTAAAAATATAGATCAAATGTGGACTCAGTATATATAACTACTGAATCCCTGATCCGGGAGAAAGAAACTACTATACTAATATTTTTCTTATTTTTTATAGATAACTTGAGTATATACACACTTAATTTATATGAAATGAATATGTCTTACAAGGTTTTTCATTCATCCAAATAATAATTCTTATACATGCGTCTTTGGTCATGATTAGTTTAAGTGATCATGCTTCATTTTACACTATGTTTTTATTCTCATTCACGGTTTTGAAAAATTACTTCCCTAATGTGAAGTTGAGAAACATTAATCCTTTTTATATTGTATGTTTTATGAAGAACTCCTAATTTGACAACCAATTCATTCTTATACATGCACTAAGGTTTTGTTTTTCTAGTTCTTGATATAAGGGAATGAGAATCATATATTCAATTTTACATGACTATAAAAATTTTAATAACGTCACATGCATGATGTTATATATTAACAACATGTGAAATGGTTTATTAAATAAGAATAATTGTTATATATATCAAAATATACAAGAGGAATATTGAATTTGATATGAGGTATTTGAGAATCACATAAAATTATAATAAAGGAATCCATATGTTCTAGGGTTTAATCAATGATCATTCTTTATCAATCTAGGCATTACAATAAACCCGTGTAGTGTGAAATCATGTAATTTATGTAGGAAGATCCATTGAGAAATACTGTGTATTAATTACACCCATCTATGTGATATATGGAATCAGAAGGATGAATTTCATGATAAATGTTAAAATAATTCAACTAATCATAAATAGGTGATCTGTCATATTTGAAGAAAGACGACCGAATTTATTTCATTATATGTTAAGTACGGTGAATTTTAAACAAAAAAACATGATCATGTAGGAACTTCATGGAAGTATGTCAATCTAAAGGATGAATATATTTCTAGTTATAGGCCTACCAAAAATAAGTAAAGAATTATTTTTGTTGTTTCTATATAAATAGATCAATTGGTGTTGGTAGCAAGAGGTATTTTAGTTGTTGTTGGACGAAAAAGAAAAATATATTGTGGCTCTATAGTAGGGTTCAATGGTTGGGGGTTTGATTAATAAATAGAGAAGAGTGATATTTCTAGGGGTATATCAATGATCAACTAGAGGACCAAATACTGGGGTTTATTACTAGTTACTACAAAAACCAAAATAGTTGAAAATAATATTTTACTGTTGAATCCATGTTAGGTGGTATAAAAAACACAGAAAATCATATTTATTTGTTATTTAACCACGTAAATCCACTTTAATATTCAGACTATTCTTTCACCTTCACATGAGGTGAGGGGGGATATAAAATTGTGTTTATTGATTACATTAATAGGTTCAAGGTGTTGTTTTAGTAAGTAATGGCGAATCCATAAAAACATTCTACCATTGATTCCCCTCCTTAGTGTTAACTAACAGGTCCTTGAGTTCTACAATAATTATAATAAGGTGTTATCTATAATGATACGAAACGTTTTTGAATAATTTTCCCACATGAAATCGCATGCATGGGTTTTTATGGAAAATATAGGAAGACATGATTGTATGTCTCCTTCTCTGCACTGGAATTTCCCATATAGACATAGAGAAAACAAAAAAATGGATATTTTCTAAAAGAACCATGTGGTAGCATAATTCTCCCAATTAAAGTTGAATTGAATCCAGAATTCCCTGAACTAAAGAATTATATTTTTGATTACCATCACTTATCCTTTTTTATTTGATTTTCAATAAGGGGGAGAAAATATTTTACCACACATATTAACTTTTATATTGTGATGATATTTTGATAAAATAATAAAAAATGTGAGATAATTAAGACTATGAATTACATTTTTGGTTACTGATCTTGAAATATGTGTTTAGTGGGTTTAATATGAATTTTTTATGCTTGGTGAGTTATTATAGATTCAAAGAATGGAACTAAATGTCATAATCCAGCATTTCTCATTTTAAATGGATTATTTTTGTCTTGTTATTTATTCAAAAAACATATTCTATATGAGTTTTGTGTGAGCACATTATTCAAAAAATATTGAGTAATTTAGAGAATGATAAATTTAATGTTGTCCATGAAAATTATTAATATTCATGTTAAAGAAAAAAAAATTAAAGAGGACCATGAATAATAATTAGAACCATGAAAAATAATATAGACAATAATTTTTTATGATAAATTTAAGATTATGTGAGGATATTTTTATTTTTATTTTCTCAAATCGCACATAGTGATTTATCTATGTTTTTCCAAAAAAATCAAATCACTTTAGATCGGAACACACTTTATCTTATATATATATAAATAGGGCCTCAAAAACACATGATAAAAAACTCAAAATGCATGCAAGGTGTCATCAGTGAGATAGAAGATGCATGTATAGGAAGGTGGAAACATGGAATCCTATATGGTGGTGGTTAGGATAGCTAACAAAAGGATCCCTTACTCATGAATCCTAGTTTGTGAGCTGTGGTTTTGGGAAAAGACAAATGCTACACTCTATTAAGATGATGATGGAAGAAAATGACATATATTGTAGTTGTAAACTGTTGAATTGTTCGATGTGGTATAATTGTTCCCTTTGTAATAATCAAATTTTTGAAAAGATTCAAACATAACATGGTCGACATAATCAGATTCATCTTAGTTGTCTTGTCATAGAAAATCATCATCTTATTCCTTCATACTCGTGGAAGATTTTTTCTCATCACAGTCCTCACATGTTGTTATATCCATCATCAATCCCATAATTAATGGATGTAATATTGAAATGATCATATACTAGATATTTTTCATGAAGACTACAATGTTCTTGAATTTGTTTATATGATATCATAGCTTCCACCAAAGAAGAAGCAAGGTTGTGTTAGGGTAAATAGCATGTATGGGTGGATTTTTAAGGGTAACTTTATAAGGGTTTTCACTGTAAAGGTTACATAGGGAGTTTATGAAGCATGTTAAACCATAATTATTTTTGGGTTATTTGACATTAAAAATATGGAAAACCATACTGAAAATGATCAACTACTATTATTTTCGTCAATATTAAAACAATCCTTAATTTAGAATTAAAATAATCTGTTTGAATTAGTGAAAACATGGATCAAATTTGTTTCTAAATGTTCATGAATACATTGGAATTAATGAGAATGAACGATTCAAATATTCTATTAGATCTCTAATTTTTCAGTAAGAGATAGAGTATCTTTAAAATTCATTTACTCGTAGTATAGAAGACCTCCCATATGATTCATCTATTTGAAGAAGTATGTATCAATGAGCCTATTAGGTTTTAGATAATATAATTGATCCATCTTTAATGTACATTGTTACATGTGTCTCCTCATCTATTATGAAAAAGATACTTGGGTAATGAAAAGAGAATAAGCAGTGCTTCTTCATATACATTGAGTTTCATAAAGCACCCATAATATGACATATCACACATTCACATACATACATGAGGATTGAGTAATAATGGATATTATGTGATGAATTTTTTTTGAAAATTATCATTTGGGAATGACCATAAATATTTGATCAAGATCACATTGATGATATAATATAGAAGAAAATTTATGAAATTGTTTAACAAACACCAAACAATACAAGTATATAAAAATATAGAAGAGGATCAATTAGTAAGTGTTTATATACTTAAGAATCGCATAAAATAATTATAAATTTAATAGAAATATGATAGGGTTTATTATATGATTATGCTTTATCTATGTGAGCAATAGAAACACCAATTTTGAAGAGACTTGTGTAATTCATGCATGAAGTTTCATTGATAGTTCAAATTCATTAATTGAACACTTCTAAATGATGTCGGAAAATAATTAATTGGTGTAAAGATCTCCAAATAATGGTTCACTGATGTAAATAATGATACACTTGTGATCAAATATATAAGTTATATACCAGTGAATCTGATTCATCTGGTAAAAAATATATTGAATTGTACAAGAGAAAACAAGATCCTATAGTCTCATGTATTAATACATTCAATAAGAAGGTTGAAATTATTACTAGTTGGGGATCATCCCTGAAGAAGGGTAGAATTATTTCATTTAGTTATGGAAGAATGATTTATTTTAGTATCTTCAAAGAGAAATATGTCTCTCAATTAGATCTAGATTTAGGATAAGAATATTGTGTGACTCTAAAATATAAAAATATGGATGAACTGTATAACCAACTGAGGTGTAATAGTTGTATTTATGAGGGTGTGACAAGGATAAAATAGTGGATAAACTAATGTAATGAGTAACCATTTTCATCCTAAAACACTTCAATTGATAAAACTATTATAGTAGAGTATCCATGTTGGGATAAAAAAACATGGTAAATAGTATGTCTTTTTTAGAACTTTGTAAATCTTTCTTTTTTATGTTCTCATGGTTATTACTACGAAACGTGATGAGCTATTGGGTGGTAATATTTAGTGGATATAGAAATATAATAGGATCGAGAGTATTACTAAAGTCATAAAAGGAATTTATAAAATTATTGTATCATTGATTATCCCCCTCACCCCTCATTAGAACCTTACTATCCCTTGGTTTCTTACACATTACCTTTCAATGTTTTATTTTCACCATTGGAGGTGATCTGACTCTAGTGAATTTCTGTATGTATTTTTTTTAAATCATTTTTTTTGAATTTTATACTATTATTGTTTTTTCTAAACTAATTTTGTTGAATTTTATACCTATATGATATACACTTTACATATTTTTAATCTATATTCACTATTTTTTAAACTTTTAATAAATATTTGTTAAAATATTTATATCTCTAGACTTCTAAAATAATTATTTATGTGTGACAATAATTTTTAAAAATTTAATAGGATATTTAATGATATTTTGATAGTTAAAAGAGTGTTTTTACTTCTTTCATTAGATGAAGTGTTTTAACTTAATTTTTATTTTTAAAGGGCATAACCATTATTTTTTCAAAAACAATTCAATCAAACAATAGTTTTGGGTTTTAAGAATCATGTTCCTAATAATTATAAGTCATTATCGTGTTTTATGTTGTTTTAATGGATTTTGTTTTCAAATTATATCCAATTGGCACATCCATCATTTTTTAAAATAATTTGTTTTATTACGTGGTTTTAATTTGAGGTTATAATCGTAAATATTTTTCCATTATTCATAGAAGTATTATCAAACATAAGGGAAACCCTTAGTATTGATCCTTTTAGTCTTATATGTGGTGAAATATTAAGCCCCAACTGAGATGATTTTAATTATTAATACTATATGTACAATTTTGAAAGACTCTATTTCATGGTAGATCATTGGATGTGAGGCTTTGGATTTTTTATGTTATTATTTATTGATAAATGTGTTAATAATAAGACATTCTTGAATGGGTTGGTACTTTATTTTACAAGAAAAAATTCTCCTTGCCATAGGATTTTCTTACCATCATTGAGGTATTGATCCCCTCTATTTTGTAAATGGTTTCCTAGGGGTGGGTTTTATTTGAAACACCTTTTCATTTTATTAGGAGGCTATTTTTTGTTTAATGCTTCTTGTTTTTTTACAGTTCCACCCTTCTACAATTCGAGCAATGATTTTGTTGGATCTTTCCATTGATAATTGTACATATATGTTACCCTACATCTGGATATAGCTCATATCTTGGATCACCATAAATTCTTAGTCTTTTTTGTAAATACCCATGGATCTTTCACATGGTGGGTGAAATGTTTCGATGGTGGTCGATGTCGGAGTTCAGTGTCTTCAAAGGAGGAGAAGCTTGATCTTTATGTGGTGTGTTGGATCTTATTTATAGGAGATGTTCAGAGTTATAGAGGTTTTATATGATTTTGGAGTTTGATTAGGGTAGTGTGAGTCATATGGGTTCGAGGATGTTTGGATTCGATCTTTTGGATGGTGTTACAGGTTTTGTGCCAAATTCGTTACTCAGTGATCGAGAGTGGATGGTATCTAGTTTATTGTGGATTTGGTTAGTTGTTCTTAATCTGTTAAATCATTTCTATTTGTTTCTATTTTTTGGACTGTATATTTTAATGGGTTTTTGATATGTGTCTAAGGAATGGATTTTTTCTAGTTTCATTTGGATGGTTTTGTGGATTCTTGTAGATAGTACTAGGTGGGTGACCTATAAAGACAAGTAGATATATAGATACACATCATCTATCATCTATATTTTTTTTGGATGAGTGGGTACCCCTACATTGACTATGTAGAGTGATTTATATAATTTTTTCTTGGCATCAGGTTGGAAGTGCAGTTGATTTCACCTGTTTTCTTGGATGGGAAACTTGAAAGAGATATAGGTATGTTGGTACCTATCATATGTACCTCATTCAACAGTTTCATGGATATGGGGGAGTGCTATTACATGTTATAATCTCAGGAGAGTGAAACTTCTTGGTAGGGGGTAATGCATCTTCTTCGATGGGTTTCCCTATTTCACTATCTTCTATGGGGGAAATTAGATTTTTTCTATTTCTTATATTAATATTTTCACCCATTTTTGGAATTTAAAAACATTTTTCCATTGGGTCATGTTTTTTAATCGATTTTTTTATTTTTTATTAGTTCCCTCTTTTTCCAATCTTCAAAAGAGGTTCTCCTTTTTATTTTCAACAAAGAGGGATCAATCATCATCCTTTTACAAAAAATGATATTCTTCTTTCGTCACCTCAATTTGATTTACATCATGGTAACCACGGGTTAAAAAGAGGGGGATCTATATTAATTATACACATTATTATAATAATACACTAACTAGTTTACCCATGTCTATATAATTCCCTCATTAGGGGTTTTCACATTCTGAAAAATATTGAGAGTGATTCACCAGTTGTTTTGTAAAGAATAAATCATATGAGATAAATTGGTTCCACGTTAGTATATATTAGATAGTCTCACATTAGCACCTATTGAGTTTCTCAGGATGTGATTAATTTTACATGATTACCTATTGTGATAATCCTTGTTCCATATGTTCTCACATTATACTTTCTTTATCCAGATTCTTAATTTCATTTTATCTCCATTTTGATAATTTGGCAATGCGTATTTGAAACATGATTGTGGTTTCTATATAATATTTACATTTTTTAATTGATTTCCAATTGGAATTTTCAATTGATCATCGAAAAATGTTCTCAAAATGATTAAAACATATCAATTTATTTTTATAAACTCCAAGGTTTTCTTTTATTACTTTTTAATATGTTTTCATTTCCTGTGGTGGTTCTAGTTTTGTTCAATATAAACAGTGTTGATTCCTAATTCGTGTAAAAAATTATACTTGTTTTATTTATTATTTTTTAAGTGAAAACGTATTTTTGGAATTTATTTCAGACAAGGATTTATGTAATGTCCTATAAAATTAATTTCATAGACTCGATAAAATTTCCCTGAGAATGTTTATCTCCCTATCTATATACCCACATTCATCCAGGTTTGTGTACTCTTGTGTTATCACACAAATTCTACGGTTCTTATATATTATTCTATTACATTACAATTATTAAATTTAAATATGTTTTGAATCATTTGGATGAAATCATGTCCCATGGAAGGGATATTTTTTTAGTTTGTTTTAATAGATTATTAATGAAATTATTTCATTGGAAACACAAATTTCTATATTTTCATTATATTTTTTTAATTTTATTATTGATTTTTTTATATTTCTTATGATTTAACATTACTCTATGTGGTCCAATTTATATTTTTTCCCATGTTATGGTTAATTTATTTATTTTTGAATCATTTTACATAATAGGAATGTGATTCCAATGTATATACACACAGTTACATATTCTCTACATGATACCGCAACATATTTATTTCAATTATTTGAGAAAAATATTCCTTCTTGGGTATATTATATTCCTTAGTTCATGTCTTAAGCCATTGGAAATATAGAATGTTCTTCAGACATTATCGAACATTGATTCAGGTAATAATACAGGTTAACCGAATATGGTTCACTACTCCACTCATATGGATAAATTTTTCATAAATATTTCTCATATGTTAATTTAATTACCTTTTTATTATAATTATATTCCATCCATTTCAGATAAAATTCTCTATATAGATAATACATTAAAATTTTAACTTATTTTTTGGGTTTTCTATGATAATTTTAATATTTTCATTAATGAATATATATCACTCTCTAATATTCCACTATTTGATTGAGTTAAATCTATTATTTCTGGAGTTGAAATATTTCCATTTCTGAATAAATAATTTATTTTTAGAAAGAATGGTATCTGATTTTAGATATATATAGGTTAATGGCCTTAATTTTTCTATATTTCATAGTTTTATAAAAGTACTAGTGTAGATTTCTTAATTTTAAGCATTGATAAAATTCGTAATTTCCATTCAACTACATAAAGTATTTAAATTGTACATCAATATCGTTTTTAAGGTTAATTACATGGACATACCCATGTGATTTCTTTTTTAAGGAACATTGGTTTCTACCTTAAATTGATGATTTTTTTCCTGAAATATTTACCTCATCATTCATGACATAAAATTATCATTATAAATAAACCCTTTAGGTGGTTCACCAGATTTAGTATTCCTCTTTCTCAAACATCCATCACGAGGTAATAAAAATTAAATAATCATTTCCCTATGATATTTACTAAGTAATAATATTTTCATGCTCACTCCTTTAGGTGGAGGTGGATAACCCTTTGGATTTTACTCATTAAATAAGATGATAATATCATCAATATAATATTTAGACCAAAGTTACAATGATATATATATTTCATAGACAATATTGGTTCCAATATATGAAGTTTTCCCTTTTCAACCATTCTTTTTTTATCAACATATAAATTTAATAATGAATAATCTTATAAATAATCATTAAATAAACTATAAATAATTATCTGAAACCATTTCAAAATAAATGGACTTTATAATCCTTAAATAAATTTCTAATAATGTAAATAGTTTTCTTTAGCATAATAAAATTATAAAAAATTAATCCATATTTACAATATCATAATCTTCTAATCACATAACTATTATCAATTGTAAAAAGTTATGATTGAACATTCGTTGAGAATTAAGTTTCAACGTGATGGCTCTCTCAAATATAGTCTATTAATTTAGAATATTCAGAATACAATCTAATATAAACAATTACGCCTAATAAAAACCTTTTTATACGATTCTCTAGTTTCTTATATTACACTTTTAAAACTAGTCATGTATATAAAATGATGTTAGTTTATTTTTAAATATATTCACTATAGATGTGAGGACATCCTGATATTATTTATTATAAAATTTATAACTAGTAAAAAACTATTAAACATCTTGAATAAATTCATGATCATTTCCATTAAAATAAAATATATATATATAGGTTCTAATGTGTAAGATATCCATCAACTATTTTTTTTCACTCATCGATTTGAAAAAATGAATTCTAAAAATAATTTCCATTCCAATTTCCCACTCTTCATCATATTATTATCTTATTATAGAAGGTTCAAAATTCATATAATGAGTGGAAAAAGTGACTAAGGAATTATTTTTTCATTAATATTCAAAAACATCCTTCTCCTTCTTATTTACTGTTGTATAAAAATCATAATATTTATCTTGAAATTATACAGAGTCAGGAATCACCACAACATTTTTCTTTCATGATTCTATAAAATAATGTAGTGAAAAAATAATCATTGTATCCTTGATGATATTGATACATGAAGGATCCTTTTCACACTAAATGGAAGATTAAATGTTTATAATGAATCAAGATTCAATATAGAAAAATTTTGAAGAAAAATTTTAATGGAAATTATTTAATTTTTTTTAATTTTTATTAAAATATAAACGGAAAATAATATTTGACCTAAAGTTTTGTCACTCTGATGTGAAAAAATTGATCTAGTTCTCCTTTTGTGATTGATTACATTATAATAAAATCATTAAAATCCATTATAAAATGGAAAGTAGTATAGGGAGGATATTTTGATGTATTATGAATTGCCTCTCACGATATAATATACATTATGATAGTTCCATAATTGTGTCGTAATATAGAATACATGAGATATTGTTTACATGGATTGATAACTCATATAGCAAGGAAGGTGGTCAGAGGTGAGCCCCTGACTATTTATTAAAATAAAGAAAAGTGCAGAAAATGCGCAAACCAAACCAGCAGCACCCAAACCAACATTCAAAATTTAAAACATCAAAAGGAAACAGGGCCTCGAACTTCACCCCATCAGCCAGCTCATCCCCTTGTTCCACGAACCCACATCACCGCCTCGAATCACGCACCCTTGAAAACAGCAGCACCTCGAACCGCGCCCCGCCTCGAAACCATGCGAGACGACCGGAGATACCTATCCGAACCGTCAGCGAGCTTCACCGGCGTTCATCCACTGACACAGAGAAGGAGATCACATCAACACGCACCATCCGTCGTGCAGGTCGTCGGAGAGGACGACGGACAAGAACGGATCGCCACGCGCCACCATTCACCGGGGAAAGCGGCAGAGCCGTCGATGGAACCACCGCATACCCCGCAAGAAACATCAGCAAGGACGCCAGAGTAGGACCCGACCCCTCCATTGTCGGTACAAACCATCATTATCGACTCCAGTGAAGAGAAATGAACATGACCAGAAAATCCACCTCCCGACGTCGCCTTCATCAGCACGAACCAAGGAAAAAGCCCAGCGCCTCCATCTGAGATAACCAAGAAAGCAACGCCCGACCTCCAAACACCCAGATCAGAGGCCGAAGTGAATATTCCATACCGTCAGGCCAGGGACTCCGGCGTAGAATCAACACTGAGTCGCGAAGACCCCGGTGCACGCAAGAAGAGTCGATGCAGGGCCGAGCCGAAAAGAAATCCCACCTCAAATCTCCGAACCAGGGAAGAAGACGCGCAGCTCCGGGATGAGGGAGGCGGCGCGAGCGAACCCTAGCCGGACGCGGTGCCCCTTACGGGCTCATCAGTCTCATTGATAACTCATATATGTTCACATGGAACTATAAACTAATATGTTCTTCATAAAGAACATATAGGATAAAAATAATTATGATACACTCTTACATTCTAACATATATAGAATTGGAGATATGTTTTTTTCTCGAACATGTATATATATAATTCATTGAATTTCACCATTATTTCATCAAAGGAATTAAATATTCAATAAACATAACAAAAATGGTAATTATCCCATAAAACAATGATTACTAAAACTAATCATTTTATGAAAACATTATTTTCCAGATATTCTATAAAATAACAAAAATTTATTATTATGATTGAATTATTATGATGTTTCCATCATTATAAGTGTTTATTAGTAATATGTAACTTTCATTAATAAAGGTAATTTATAATTATACCATTTCATAGAAAATCTATTGAATGTAATTAAAAAATAATATCTTCCTTTTGAACATGATTATTGATAAATTGATATCATATGTCTATGTTACATGAAAAGTGATGACTTTTAAACATGATCTATGATAATTTTATAAAATAATCTATAATATTAAATACAAAATTGTCTCAAAAGAACAACACAGTTTTATTAATAGGATTTATATATAATGTTCCATCATATATGTGAAGTGATACAATAAAATATTAATAACAAAGATGTTGTTAATAATATCAGGATTAATATTGATATATAAAAGTCCTAGAATTGAATAAAATGGTATGTTATTGGGATGAAAATGAGGAGATATATCTTCTTAGAGTGGTTCTATGGCCTGATTTCACATAAATTGTCCTCCACATAGTTTTCTGCATTACTATTGTGAAAGAAGTTCAAATTCATTAAAATGGCATGTTACATTTTCCAAGAGATCATATATCTCTTCATATATTTGTTTTGTACTAGGTGTTTGTTAGTGGATATAAAAATAAATAAATATAGAATGGGTAAGTCTATTTTTATTTATATACAGATATGGTTTAACAAGTATAACAAATAGATACTTTTAAAAAGACATTATTGTTTTATTAAATGAAATGATGTAATCTAGAAATTTAATAATAAATAAATTGATCAACTTTGACTTTTTTGTAGACTTAGGACCATTATATTGGTGAAATTTAACATTTACCCTTTAATGAGAGTTTGGGAAAAAATATGATTATGTTTTATAGAGAGCATTCTATTTTATTCTGGAGTGAGATTTTATTGACTTTTTTATGATGTTTGGAATTTTGGAATATTTCATATTTATAATATAAATAAATAAGTATACTATATGTTTGATAGAGGTGTGATGGACATGGTTTCTGTGTAAAAACCATGGGGATAATTCAAGGATTCACTTATACACAATTCATTGGTAGTAATGTAAATACAAGAAAAATGGAACCTCTATGATGATGTAAGATAAATATTTTATTTTCTTGATCTATATGCATGTATTTTTAATAAAATACTTAAATTTTATGAAATTGGATGGGGAATCAATCACATTGGATGACTCTAGAATGGGGTTTTTACCCTAAGAATTAGGTGTTTTTTAATAACATTGTGTCCCGATATAGTTCAAAAATGTGGTAAGCGTTAGAGGACTACAAGTATAATTAATTAATTTTTTAAGTATTTATATATCCAATAAAATTAACAATTTAAAATTTATTATGATTTATATCTAGAGGGTTAGCTGTATTATGTTACTGAAATACCCATTAAGAGATGGAGAGGATGATGGATCATGGATTTTTATTGGCAATGATGGAGGATTAGAAGGTTGTTTGGAGATCCATAATGATAGAAATTTTCAATCAATTTAGGGAATTCCATCTTGATATGATTCTTCATTCCTCCTGGTATATATTTTAAAAATTTTAATTAGAACTAAATATTCCAATTGGATAATTTATTCATTGATTATTTTTATGGATTATTATCATCACATGCCCCATTTTTTCTAACCACATCACATGAATTTTCATTCTTCCACTGTAAATATTATTAGGGTAGAAAATGTGCATGCTTAACATTATCATGTGTGATGTAATATCATTGGGTTCCATTCAGTTATGGATCCAATAAATTTTAATCTAATCCTCTTGTGAATATATAGAATTATGGTAATGATTAATGGATTTTTGAGAGTGTTTATGCTTGGTTCTAGACCCAGTGTTCCAGTTTTTATAGAGACATGGTTCAGTGCATGCTTAATGTAAGATTTTCACTAACCGTGTACCTCAACCATGATCCCTAGAGTGGTTGATTCTTTCTTTTTCAAAATAAATTGATTGGTTCTTCATGACCATGAAAACCTAAAATATGTTTTAGGTTCATAGTGCATGGGTTTTTCATGATTTGTCTAATCATGTGATTTGACCATTTATGGACTATGATTCAAGGGAGTGTTGAATGAACTATATATGCATAGATTCTATAATTGTGTCGTGAATCATTTTATGTGTTCTCTCGTGGATATAGTGAATCACAATGTTGATTCACTATTTTTCAACTATTCTTCCAACCATTTTTGTCCTTTAAAATTCTATATATTACCAACATTACCTCATAGAATTTCACTCATTATTCACACTTTATGCTCTTTATATTACTCAGTTTCCACCTGAGATCTCTCCCACATAGAAAAAATTATTTTTAATATATCACCTATATACGAACTCCAAATCAACCACTAATCATCAAATTGGATCCCCCTCATTAAATATGACATTCCAATTTCATAGTTTATCATTTTCCTTCATCATATTCAGTGTTATTTTCATGTCACCTAATATTTCTATATTAAGGGATTTTTTTATGATCATCTCATTAAATACAATATCATATTTCAAAACTAAAATAGGTGTATACCATAGGGATAAATTAGTTGGTCTACAACTTTTACAAAAATGTAATGTGGTTTATAATTTTTCATCAGTGTTCTGTACATTAGGATTTCCATACATTACACATTAATCGTTATTCCATTAGATTATTTTATAAACCAATATTTAAGAGTAAAATAATACCCTAGACATCATTTTATGTGTATGACCACATCTTAGGCCACCCCATGGGGTGTCTTAAATTAAATTTCCATGACCATCATTATATATTTTAACCAAAATACCCCAAATATGTGTTTGATTTTACACATTTAAATGAAATGAAATAAATGTACAAATTGAACTAATATTTCAATTTGATACATCACATAGAAAACTAAACACATTTCAAATCAGTATTAGCTAATATAATGAAAGTAGAACATTACAAAGGAATGATCTTCCCGGAGCTAGTCTTAGATTCCTAACCTGTAATACCTTGGGTGAAATCATGCGAAAAAAATTGATTCATAATTTTGGCTGCTAACGATGATACACGAATTGTTCTTGGTCACTCTCATATCATATAAATTCCTTGTATATTAAAAAAAAGTTTCTATTATTTCAAGAAATTATAATTCCATGAATTGTCTCTCTGTATTTTGATTAATGTCTTCATATTAGAATCAAATTGGAATATATTTTTTTATTTCAAAGATTATTTTAATAGATTAACAAAGATATGTCCTTAGGATTTGTTAAAATCATTTAGGCTGAAATTCCAAGAATTCATCCCTTTCATTAGACTACTATCCCCATCCTAATATATCAGTTGATTAATGTGATTGGGATCAAGATTCCGTGGTCATGGATGCCTTCGTTATCCATTTCAACCATTTTTATTAATATAATTTGAATCTGTGTCTATGTATTTTTGTACCCTAGAATAAATAATTGTAATATTCTAATAGACATTTAACTTATGATGAACTAGGTAGGGTTGTACAGATATCCCTTTATGATCCTGAGTCATCTATGTATATATTTACTTTACTACTTTAAATTTATCATGTCATCACATTATTACATCATAAGCTCATAAAGTGAAATTCCATTAGACATCATTGGTGATGGTGTACTGAGTTTTATTCATAACATGTTTAGGGAGTCCCTTGGTAACTATATAGAATACTAATATGTTGGTAAGGGTAAAGGGAATATCCAAGCTATCAATTCCTGATTTTCTTATGTATGGATGTAAGGAGAAGATGACTAAGCCAGTTCTCATGGTGCTCATAGAGAAAGTTGTTTTGGATATTTTTCCTTTTTTTATATTATTTTATTATGTGTATTATTTATACCATATAATATTTATTCATTTTTTATATTAATGTAATGTTATTTATTTGAATTTTTACAATTTATGTCTATTTTATTTTATTGAGACTGTTTAATTATACATCTTTATACTTTTATTTCACAAAATTATTATTTCCTCTACTGAATTATGTTTATTTTCATTTGCGTTATACTCTAATAAATAGTGTATAATCTCCCCACAATAACACCAAAGACCCTTTATACTAGATGGAAGCCTATATAATATGGGGATACATGAATATGGCTATGTGGTGACCGTGTTTGGTTACTTAAGAGTGAAATGGGATCAGGATTTCATAATGTGGTTTTGGAAGATAGTCTGTTTTCCATTGTATTACTATTTTGGTGTAGATATACAAGATACTAGGATACGAAATTACTTAGTAATAATTCATACCTATGATTATAAAACCTTTAAGAGAGAGAAAATCCAAGATACTATGAATGCGACTTGTTGTTTCAAATTTCTCATGTTATAGTTTCAATACTTTTACCAATGAGTGATTCTTATGATTTAGGATGTTTATTATGATTACTATTTTTACCCTTGGTATGGTATAAAAAGGGAGTATTTCCTCATCAATTATCATAAGCATTTTGTTTGATATGCTTCATTCATATTTCATTACTAAAATATCCCATTTTTTATTGTTTTCTACATATCATATGTGAATTGGTTTTTATAATTTCGAATTTGAAATCATTTATTGTAAAAAAAAGGGTGAAACAATTGGTCACATACGGTATCTTCATCAACATAAATGGTATTTTATCAACATATTTGGATGATTTCACCTTCATATACCAATTAAGAGATGTTTAATCAAGCTAATAGTATATACATGAGCTAGAACTCTTACTTTTCCATGGATAAATGGGTAAAAATAATAATTTATATATTGTGTGCCTCTATAAATTTGGAATTGGGTTCCATGTATTTAAAAAATAATATATGTACATGTTACATCCTAATACCAGTTGTAAGAGGCCAGTTTTAGTCGTATTAAATACAAATTGTAACTTTTAAATAATATGTATTTTTATCATAGTAATGGAAGATTCATCTAACAAAACCATTATATATACATATAAAGGTAATATTATAACTATTCAATTAAATCATTGTCATTAAATAAGGATTACAATTATAACATAAAGAGTTTTTTACACTATAACAGGGAATTGACAACCAAAATAATTGGCCCTTATAGTTTAATCATTGAATTTAATCTTATAAACTATCATTGAAATGGGTAGTTGGCCAAGGAACAAATTTATAGTTCAATCTTGAGACTAAAATGGAACTATTATTAATAGTATACAATACCATTTTATCTACGTGACTCATGTTTTTGGCATTATACTTATATACCTCCACAACAACCTCGGGCCGAGTAGTCAGAAGGTGGATACAACCAGGATCAGGAGGTTATGAGACCAAACCCACCAATATTGATAAAAATGAAATCTCTTATAATTTTAAATTTTTTATCAAGACTATAAATTTATTCTTATTTCCACTAGTTTTTTGTGGATATATCATTCTATGGAGGGATTTTTTTGACCTACACCATTTATGTTAGATTTTTTAAGGGGGTTCCAACTGTAGAACCCACAAGATTTTTAGGTGATGATAGTCCTTATGCCACAAAGGCCTAGATTGAGGTTGTGGTTTTGGTCATTGATTGTTTTTAGATTCTTTAAAAAATGAGGGAGTCGATCGCAAAATATATTGTTTGGGAAATTTTCAAGCAATCATGTAATTTTATTATATAGTATATCATCACTAATTTATGATCTAGTGGGACATACAAGTTACCTTTTATAAAAATATTTTCTCGATGGTGATGAGAGGAGTTAAATCTAGGAATTTCATGCACCTCGATTATGGAATAATGTCATTCAGGGATTATTTAGCTTAGTTTAATGAGCACCTGTTCTTTTCAACCACTATTTATATTTATGAGTTTTCTCCAGTGTGATTTTTTAATAATGGGATCAGGTATGATATCATATCATTGGAAAAAAATCTTCTAACAACCTATATATCATAAATAATGAAACATAACCTTATATATGATTTTAATATGAGGGATGTTTAAGGTAAATTTCATGGAATTTTATAACCTAGTTATGGAATTGGTTCATCTAGTATAAATATGTTTCCCATTGGAAATTATCATAAGGGTAGTGGTATTTAGATTATATGACCATAATTCATATGGTATTCCATAAAATTATAATTTTGGATCACAATAAACCCTAGTGTAGTAGATACCTAGTTTTATTCTATAAATATAGTGTAATGGTTCATCACCAATAATTATTACTGATCATTCCAGATATCCCCAGTGGGTGTGTATTTTCCTAATAACTTAATTATGTAGTGGGATTAGTGAACTATGACATGAAAATTTCTAGAGAAGCTCTATCTATATGGACCATGTAGGTGGATGAGATTGACAATGTTATAATTATGAAATGTCATTGAGGTTGAGTATACTATCATTGGCTATTTAGTTTTCCTCTCATGGCCTTACATTTGGATAGTTTTATATAGTTTAAAAGACTCTAAGACAAAATAATTAGACTCACAGTTTTTAGGAATATAGTAGTTAATTTTAGTTTGTGGATATTTTATGTAGAAATCTTAATGAATTTCATGTTTTTCATACAGATTCTTTTCTCATAACCATAGTGTTGACATCAACACAGATAGATTGAATTAAGAGGAAAAAATTTATGATGTTGAATTCATAGTCCTAAGGAAGGTGTTTCGGGTGACTAACCACCATTATGTTGTGTTTTCTATGATGATATGATCTTATATATACATAAAAGATTTCGGGTTACTAAATAAATATGATGGTAATTCTTGTATGGATATCATGCTTATAAATGAGTAGTGCATCATGTATTCACCACCTATATTGGTGGATGAGGGTGAAAAATGATATTAGAGGCATTGTTACATGGTGTTCCACGTATTAGTATGTAAAGGAGGGACACCATTGGATTTTTTGTCACTTTATTTTGTTTCCCATTCTTGAGTGGAAATAATATTACAATACTATTTATTTTCATTAATTCATTAAAATAACCATAGTTTAGTGATGTCATATGGGTGATTGAGGATAGGCTAATATTGGACACCCACCTCATTCCAATTTAAGAGACATTCTTAATGTATGAACATGGGTAATATATATCTAAGAGATCCCATAGATTCATGGAGTTACATGAGACAATGTGTCAGAGAGGTATTCTTAGTTAACAAATTTGTTTCGGTGTGAGTTTCATAAGGCTCTAGTTTTGTTGGTCCTCCTGAAAACATCATATCACATTTAAACTGACAATCAGTCTATGTATACTATACAAGTACATGAGGTTATTCATTAAGAATGTTCCCAATATTTACATGGATCATAGTAAAATCCACTTCATTATAATAGTTATCATTAAATTATAGATTTCAAGTGACATTACAAATATATTTTTACAAGTTTTTATAAGGTATGCCTTCTTTTACATTACTTTTCGACTTAGAGGTGGGATAAGTATTTCTACTGGAACAAAATCCCCCTCAAGAGATTTTAGAACAAATATAGATAATTTGGAAATGTATGGTTAGGGATAAATATATGTAGAATTTATATCTTGATCATTGAAGTATTCATATGGAGTTTTATGTGGGAGATCATGTCATCTTGTATCTCATTCTTTGATTACATCATCTACATATTTGGAGAGAATGTAAGGTATTAATTATATTTTTGGAACCATTTGACATTTTGGAGAGGGTCATATTGATAACATATCTAAAATTTATTCCTCCATGGTATATTTCAATGAGTGATATAATCCATGTTTCTCAACTATTTCAATATTACCCTAAATTTCCCCATTCTTTTGATCTTGATGAAGTTGAGTTTTACATTGGGATTCATTTTAGGATTTTCTAGATTTTATCATAGATTATATCACAAAATCCTTTTCTGTAAGAAAAATTAATTTTCCTTGGGTGATATGAGATAATGGACACATACATGATGAAACATATGAATGAGATACTAATATTGATTCGTAGTAGTTGAAGTTATTCTCATATTTATATAATCTATCTTAGAAGAGTAACATGAGGATGATTTTTTTAGGAATAAATGTTTGCATCACCCTAGATTTATATTTCTATATAGATCATTTAAATTTTTATTTAATCCTCTTGTTTTAACATAATGTTATTTTATAATGTGATCATGGATGTTTTACAATTTTTTGGGATTTGTTCGGAGCTCTGATATTTTTTGAGAAATAGGGTGTGGTGACCTGTTAGCTCACTGCATGCACTAACCATGAATCTCAACTGTGTGTCCCTTAGATGGTCATGAATGATTTTAAAAACTACTTTCTACAGTCCAGATGACCATAATGAAACTAGAATTTACTATATATGAACCACACACTATTTTCACATGGATTTAAATACCATTCACCTTAATAGTGTGGGTATGTACTTAAAGGAAGATCCAAAGTCCGTATTTTCATATGGGTTTCTAAAAATAAGTCATTAATAATGGGATAAGTTTTTTCAATGATAATGGTAATGATACAGTAATTGAATGGTTAGTAAAACCATAAACACAATTAAAATTCCTTGAATTATCAACATTACCTCTTAGACAATTAAAATTCTCCTACTTCTATCCTCATAATTTTGTACAACCACTACACAAGTGTTATCCCAATTCCAAATTATTATTTTTGATAAATATATTTAATATAGATTATTATTTGAAAATTTTAAATTATGTTGCATTCATCATGGTTTGATTAATACTCCTCTTGCTTCAGTTTGTTGTTTATTTCACCATCTTTGATATTATATCTACGATACCTAGTATAAATTATTTTCTGGGAATTTTTCTCAACAATTATTTTATATTATTATAGTCAAAATATATGTTTAAAATGGGCTAATGATTCTAACATGTGGTCAGCATTGGTGGTTTAATAACTTTCTAAAAAATTCATGTGGTTTAAAATTTCACAGTTCTGTATCGCATGGCAAAAATTTCACTTGTTTCTCCTAAAATTAATATACCTTTAAATTGTTTTATAAACCTAGTTTGAATAGTGATACACATGACATAATTAGAGGCTGAAAAAATCAACCTAGAACAAAAATTATTGTGTGTTAGCTTTAATGTTCATTATAACCATTATTCACTTTACCAAAACACCCCTATGTTGTGTTTGGTTTGATACTTGTAAATAGAATGAAATTAATAGATCAACTGAATTAATAAATTTATTTTCCAATTTACAATGAAATTTTTTCATTTATTATATCATAATTAGATATTATTATGGACTTGTATTTCTATAAAGGTGTGGCCTACCTTGATCTATACCTAGATTTCTATCCTGGAATTCCTTTGGTGAACAAACATGATTCTGATCAATTCATTTATATTAACATCATGTGTGACACTTAAAATAGGATATATCATTTAATTGTCTTCTGATTACCAAAGAAGATGATTATTATTAAACTTAATTCCTAGAAATAAAAATGACTTGAATTATCACATTGGATTCAAATTTATTTTTATAGACATAGAAAACCTTCGACTATTTCGTTGGGTGATAATATTGTCTCCCAAGAGATTACTTAGGATTTCTCAATTGAATCAGTTAGAAATTTTTAGTTTGAAAATACAAGGGATCGCCCATTGGATAACACTCATACCCCCAACCTAACATCTTTATTTATTACTGTTACTCGACTAACCTTCTAAGGTCATGGATTCCTTGGGTTTCACATGGATCCCTTTTTATTATTATACATAAAACCTTGGATATGTTCCTTAGGACCCTAGAAGAACTAATGACCATAATCTCATAGATTTATATCATACGCTGATGTTGGTAGGGTTGGACCAGTATCCCATGAGGAGACTAAGTCTACATGGTATATATTTACAACACATTTTTAGATTTATTATATATACACACTATTATATAATATATTAATAAATATAATTTTCATTTGATAGTATTGGGGGCGACGTAATTATTTTTACTCACACCATGTTCATGTCATAGTTTTGTACCTAGATGTATTACATGGATGTGTTAAAGGATAAAGGAAAGGAACCACCTATGGATGATTGATTTCCTTATGTATAGGACCTGGGAACATACAACCAAGTAGGTTCTCAAGTGGATCATATAGATATATTTTTTTTCCCTTTTTCTTTTTTTATATTCTTCTACAATATGTATTCTAACTCCTATGTCTTCCAACATAATTTTTGTATCATAATTATATCATATATACTAGATGATGTTCACTAGTTATGTATTTTATATATTATTTGGATGATTTTTTATGCTTCCATCATATTTTAATCGTCTTACTTACAAGTTTTACAACATCATTATTGTTATTTACTATTATGATACGCTCTGATAAAGAGGTTATAGACTCCCAACCATACCACCAAAGACAATAACTTCTCACATGTATCATCTAGCATGTGAAATGGTGAACTTATTTCCATGTTCACAGCCAGGTTTTGTTTCTTATGGGTGAACGAGACTACAAATTTCACATGTTTTTGTGATATTTTTAGTGGATGAAGAATAGTGATGTGATTATTTCTCATTCCCTACACTCTCTTTTTTTATATATTAGGGTGGAAAATAGGGGCTTAACATAATGGGTATCTAAATATCAAATTAAAAAAGGATGGGTGTTAATATTAATGACCATAAATAAAACTAAAAAATAGAATGAGTATTGATTTTATTTTGTTTTAGGCTATTAATCGAAAATTGAAAATAAAAACAATTATTTTTATATTTTATTTATTTAATATATTAAATAACCTATGAGGTTTATTTTTATTAAGAAAACTATATATTTTAAAATATAAATTTACTTTTTAAATAAATTTTTATAATTTTTTCTATTTATATTTGATATCTAGTTTTTTCGATATAGATGGTTTAAGTGTTTTTTTACATAATAGTAAATCAAATTAGTAAGTGAAAACTGAAATAAAAATGATTTATTGTCTAGGAGAAATTAATAAAAAATATTAAAAATATACTAAATTTCTGAAGGATTTGTTTTTTAAAATACTGTCTATAAAACAACACACATGGTGAGGAAGAAACATCCCACCATGAATAGTGGCTGGTGGTAGATGAAGAGGAGGTCAGAGATGTGTTTTGAATGAAGCTGAGGATTATAATGAAGTACATATGTTGTGTTATAGTGGGTCATGTGATTTTACGGTAATCTGATAATGATAATATCATGAAAGGGTAATGCTCGATGGGGAATAATTGTTGTCAGTTTGATGGATTAATTGATTTTGGTTGAAGTAGTGGTAAAACATCGAGTGGTTTATTTGATTGTAATGTTGGACATGTGAGTGAATTATTAGAAGGGTAATCATTTGATCGAGGTACATTCAATGTTATCAAACTCCCGACTCTACCATGAGAGTCAAATCGATATGCCAAATGAATTTTCACTGAGATTAAGAGTTTACCAATGAGTTAACCTTGATTTTACTGAGTTCTCTACCATGAAGGAAAAATAAACTCATGATTTTAACAAAAATCGATAAAATTTAGAAGAAGAAAAATTAAGGGTATAGACTTTATAGAATTGTAATTATTAACAATAATTAAATGTTAAAATTGTATTATGACTAATTAATCTATGTTTATATGTTTTTATTCTAAATTTTTTTGTACATGTCATTTATAGTTTTAGTATCATTTTATATCATTTAAAATGTAATAAATATATTTTTGTATAAAATAATACATTTGAGATATGAACAAATATTTTTTTATACAAGAATTATATAATTTTAATATTAAATAAATATATATCTTTTAGGACTTTTAAACTATTAAAAATTAATTTTTATTTTTGGATATGAAATTATACTCTAATTATAGATAAAACACTAAATAAAACATTGTTCATACGTAAACTATTTATTATAAAACACTAATAATTCACATCATTTTAAAAATTAATTACGATTGTAATTCTAGAATGTTTACATATTCAATTTTCATTTTGATCAAAAAAATACCTTCTGAACATCAATTGTATAATTATAATTGATCAAATCAAGTGTGTCTTCACCATGAATATAAGGGAAAAAATTAATTATTGAAAAAATAATTAATGTCCTCAATTGATAAAAAATTATTACATAGAATATGATTATTCTTATAATAATAATATGTGATATTACGTAGATTTATATATATTTTGAATTTTATTAAATATAAAATAGTTTAATACTATATTTATATATTTTGAGTCTCATATATTATTCAAGAGTAGATGAAAATGAAGATATCATATTTTTATAAATTATAAACTATAAATTATAATTAATATTTACATAGTGTGTATGGGAACATATATTCAACATGAAACAACTTCAAACTATTAATACAATAAATAAAACATAATAATATTGAATAGAAATACATAAGAAACATGGTAACATATATGATAAATTTAACATTCAAAAAATAAAATTTAGGATTACTTCATTCGACATCGTGCATGACATGAAAAAGGCTATCAAGGGAATATAATATCATGATTTTTTATAACATATTAAATATTTTAAATAGATTAAATATATTTTATAGCATGCAATTCATGTGAAACTGGGTTAGAATACATGGCACTCCACATCGAGTTTCTTTAATACCGTTAAATATATGTAAGACCTAGTTTTATTGAATAGTAATATGTTATTAATTTATTATTATATAATATAATAAGATAAAATATAGAATTATGAATAGTATTTAATAACTAATGAAATTAAATGGTGGAATTGACTAAATCATTGGTTAAAAATTTATATTAAATGAATAAAAGAGAAAATTGAAAATAAAATAATATATTTTATAAAATAATATATTTATCATCACAAAAAAATTTATAACAATAAATTAAATTAATTACAATTAGAGAGTGATATTAATATAATTTATTTATTATATATTAATTATTATATTATTTATATTCATCTAATATATTTGACACACATAAGATAAAAACAAACCCAATATTTCATTCAAAAACACATATTTTTAGTAAGGCTTTTTTACAACCATATAATAGAGAGCATATTTCAAATCAAATTATTTGACGTATTATAGGATATATATATCAAAATAAAATTCTTATTTAATATTTAATGATTAAAATACTTCTGTATATATTTTTTGTGTTTTTCTGTGAAATTTAATTTCTTAAAGAATAATGAATAATATTGAGTTTTAGTTTACTTTTTTTCATATAAAATATTTATAAGGGTACATTAATTAGTAAATTGGTATAAAATATTAATAAGATTATTTTTTCTGTTAATCCAGTTTAGTTAATTTTAACAACTTTTACTTTGTAATTGGGTATACAAAACGTTGCAATCATTTGGACGTTTTTACTTTAAAAACCTGCATTAATGTCTTATTTGTGAATTAAATTTCAATTAATTTCTTCCAATTCTATCATTGGAATTTGAAAAAATGGATTCCATATTTTGGATCATAATAATTTATATTCTCTATTAATGTCAACTATGTTTCAGAACAAAAATATTAATAATAGTAATTATAATTAGTTATAATTATTACAGGATAAATATGTTTGATAATTGATTAAACCTTTAACATAAGGTCCGAAATGACATGTACACTTCTAAAAAAACTTTTCAAGAAATAAATTGTCAATAAATTTACTATTAATGCCTTGTTTTGTATTTATGACTTTTCTTATGTAAAAAATGTGTGTACACCTATCTTCTTTTCAAAAATAGGAATTGAGTCCTTCTCTTCCCTTATAAAAGGCCTCCACCTCCCTCACATCCTCACACCTTTCAACCCACTTTGGATAAACCAATATCTACCCTAAGAGATCCAAAACACCCCTCCCCTCATTCTAGAATTCTCATCATTGGCTGTAATATATCATAATAATATCGTTGGTTCAAACAAAAAGAGTTACCCGATTAAGAGGTAACATCTCTCCTAAAGCTCTGTAGTTTTATTTCCATTACACAACCCATAAAAAATTCATATTCCATTATTATATTACCATATATTATCCAAAATATTCACTTATTTGTTTATGTTAGGGGTTCTACTTACACATACACACACTCCTATCTAATGGGTAACAAATATACTGTTTATCTCAATAGTGAACTACTACCTCACATAATGATGATTGTTTTATCTTCATTTACTGCAAATAATGGTAGTTATTATGAATGAAAATATTATTTTACATGTTATATATTATTATTATTATTATGTATTTATTATTTTGTATTTAGTTTATAAAAAACCATATACTTTCAATTTATTGAAAATATGATAACAACGTTTGAGGATGTGGGGACTTCCACATCATAATAGTGATGTGATTAAATTTCACGATATATTGAATGTTTAATGCATGATTATAATTGAACATATGAGACCAAGAAAAAAATATTATATTAATGACATAATTACCTTTATTTAAATAAAATATATATATATACGTATCATTTTCTTTATTACCCTTTAACACACTAAAAATTGACAATGTCAGTTATAGACATGCGGACTCCCACCTCATGAAAACGATGTGATTCATTTAAAATTTCAATATATATATATATATATATATGTTTAAAAAACATGTTTTTAATGAAATAATGATCATTATATAAAAATATGGTGTTTCATACCTTCTTTCTATAATGATAATTGAAAAATAGGAATGTTACTCATGCGTAGGTATGACTTACCATCTCAATGATTGTAACATTGATTGATTTTTCATAACAATAATTAATGATTTTTTGAATTATAATTGATTTATAAATCTAATAATTATGTAATTATTATTATTCTATATAATTTATTTAACGACCCCTTTGATGATAGTTGACCTACCAAAGTATTTTTTGACACAAAAATAAAATTTTGTCAAAAAAATAATTGTTTATATAATTGTTTAAAGACTAGTAATATAAGAAATAAAAGTTATGCTAAACCTGAAATAGATTTTCAGGAATATAAAAAATTTTAAAAAATTATTCATGAATATAGAGACATATGAGACAAGTCAGACGCATGGTAAGAGATTTTCATCTCACTATAAACATATTTAAGATAAATGTCATATTAAACACATAATTCTTTTTGTGTGTGTACCTACATCCACTTTAGATATATTATTAATCGCTTTCCCTTAATCATATTAAATATATATATATAATGTTGTTCCATCATCAAGCTTATTATTCCAAATTTTCAAGGTAGTATGGGAGACTTTGGAATGTTAAATGATTATTTTACTCAATAATAATACTAATGGCATTTCAGTGGTATTCCCATTTGTGGAAATTATATGAAAAAAATTAAATAAAACCATTCATCTTATTCTGCACTTGTTATTCATGTACTTTTTCAAGTATTAGTACAATTTTACCAGTTATTGTTACACAAGATGTTTTAGAAAATGTTTTTACGAAAACCCAACTTCATTACCCCTATTAGTCAGAGAACCTATTATCCTCTAAAAACAATGTTTTATTAAATAGATTAAAAAAATTGAAAATTATTCGATAAATAAACTTTTTCTTGTTTTCATTTTACCAATGTTTTCAAAAGAATCTTCTTCTAGATTTTTGAATTATGAATTTTTCTAACATTTTTTCAATGCAAAATGAATGATATTTTTATCTCATACTACATATACAGATTCACCAGAAGTCATTTACACAAATCATAAGTTTCATGTATAAATTTATACTTTTTGAAGAAAACAAATTAAAAAATTTATTTTAAGTGAAATGGTATTTAAAAATGTGTTTCAAAACAAGATGATATTTTCCTATGGAATGTTTTTTAATATATCAAGTTATAGTATTTATATTCATCAATGGTAACATATCTCTATTTTTATTCCACTACAGATATTATGTATTGATACCTTTTTTATTATTCAACTTGATGGTTTTTGATTTCTCTAGATAAGGATAGTATTCACATTACCTTCCATGATTCCTTTATTTCCCCCATTAAAATATTTAATTTCCTATTGTCATTGAAAATTTAAATCCCTCAAATTATCTACATCATTAATGATGTATATTTCCGTTCCCTAAACTATGTAACATTTTTCTTATGGTGTTTACTTTATAGTATTTTGATATTTATGAAATATTCATAGAACTATACCTTCTACATCGTACATATATTTGAAAATGATCACTATTAAAATGAATAATCAATATATAAGGAATGATTTTGATAGGTATGACATAGGTGGGGACCAATTATAGATATCCCCTCGATGCATTGGTACACTCATGAGACGAAATTAGTTAGTGAAAAACCCTTTGAGATTGCATTCAAGTAGAATATATGGTTTTCTACTTGATATGTTAAACATACTTGTGAATGGTATAGACTGTATAGGTTCCAGGTACATACGAATCATAACATCCAATAAATAAAGATTTATCTCATTTAGTTTCATTTATTATTCTTCTATGATATATTTTATCGACATATCTATGGATACATTCTAGTTTCAGTTGAAGGATTAAATTCCATGTGTTTTAGTTTCTTACCTTGACATGTTATTTTTTCTTTATCCACTTATTTGTATGGAATTTGTTTCAATTTATTACATTACTATATTTTTTATACACTTCATTCTATGTTTTTGGATTATATTGTATGTGTCTTTAGTTATTAACCATGCCATAATTAATATTCTCATTTATTCAATATTTATTAAACTATATTTTTTCTATAAAAATAATTTTAACTCACTGTTGTTGTGTTTCTATAACCCATGAATCTATAACATGTACAATGAAAGATATTCAGGGATATACTAGATGGAATTAATTTATTATCATCTACATTATTAAAAATTAGTTGTTTTTAAATTAGTTTATAAATCATTAAAACAAGACTCATGTACGTATCTGGTTTACCAAGACTATTAAACTCTTAGTCCTTCTGGATTTTATTCCTTATAATCATGCTAATTTAATTGTTTATATACATCGGCTATGAAACATCTGGGCACGGTTCTCTATAGATTTTAAAAAATGATTATTTTTAAAAATTTTGGGAATTAGATTTAGGAAAGCATGGATTAGAAGACATAAAAAATAGTTATAATATAAGGATACGTATATAAGAACACCCTAGAATTATAGTAAATTAGAGACTATTTAGGTCTTCTTAGAAATACTTCCATGTCTGGATACTACAAGTGGAATTGGATCAGACACAGATGTAACTTGGAGTAAAAACTCTAACAAGGTGTGTTGGTCTTAACTCGTCATAACCTAGTAAATGACAATTAGAATTACTATGCACCTGGTTTGACACTCCCATATGACATGCTTAAGGTAATTCACATTTTCTTTGAAAACCTTTAAGAAGTATTTTTACAATTTATAACTTATGTTAAAACATAGGTTTTTTAGATTTCAGATAAGGGGTAACGATTTATAAATACTATAAATGATATTATTAATAATCTCTAGACCATGAAATAACCTATATAAAAATAAAACTGGGTGATATAATTATATATTATGTTTTTATTGAAATCCATTGTTAAAATTATATTTATTGTTTATCAATATTTAAAGGATGTTCATAATATATATTTATCTAATTACATTATTGAGGTTCTAAAACAGGGAATCATATATGTCAGGTGAAACCCCATCGATCCTGGAATGGCAGTGGGACTTCAACCCATGTCCAAAGGATGATAAGGGTTTCATGATAACAACTTGCAAATTCAATATACTGGTTAATATCTTTTTTATTTAGTTAAAAATATGATGAATAAATATTAATGATAAACCATTAGTGATAATTGTTATGTTTAGAGACTAATGTATAAACCATATTGGCTTTAGATATAGATAGAAACCAATGGTAAGAATTTTTACTCTTTTATGTGCCTTAAGATCCCATAGAAGTTATTATTAGTGCTTTCGGTATCAAAATTATTGTTCTGTATCCATTTATTGAACTAAGGAATGAATTATAAATTGATAAAAGCGCCAAAAACATGGAATCATTAATATGAAATTTAATAATATAGTGTATGTAAATTTTCTTATAGGTTGTAATGGAATTTATTAACTTGAGGAAATGGATCATAAAAAATATTAACCTAATACCATTTATTTAACCGATTGTCTTCCAAATCATAATATATTTATCAATTTGAGGCCCTCAACATTATATTTACCATTACATTGTTGTGATTTATGACATCAATCACTCCCAACAAATATTTTTTCTTTTTCTCGATGTATGTATCTCTACTTTCCGTTAATGGTGTATTACATAGAGATGCAGTTAGATGTTTGTCCATGCAAAATTTTGAAATCCAATTATACCATTTAAAGTGTAATTTTTAAACAACATTATCCTGATTTTCGATTTCAATCATAGTATATATAAAAATTCGATCACCATGATCAATTTATACTGGAAGTGAAGAAATTTAATTAATGAGGTGAGAATGTAACACCATGAATCTCTAAATTATGAACATTGTATTTGATAGATTGCATGACATGAAACACCAACCAAAAAATGGAATATAATATCCTTATAATTTAAAATATATTTAATATTTTAAATAAAATCAATATATGTTATGTATTTCAATTCACACAAGTTTGAGATAGCATACTTCGTACGCCACAATGAGTTTCTTCAATATCATACTTTACATGGAAGACAATGTTTTATTGAACAATAATATATTATTAAAATATTATTATTTAATATAATAAGATATATACTAGATATTATGAATACTATAAAATAACTTAGTAAAAATATTTTTTACACTACAAATTCATTTTTTTCAAATTAACTAGAAATTAATATAAGATCCAGTAGAAAATATAGGGAATATTTTACAGAAAACAATTTTTATGGTGAAAAAACAACTATATAAAATTAAATATAAGTAGTTAAAATTATTGAGTTATATTTATTTTATATATTTATTATATATTCAATATAATATTTTTGATAGTCATCCAATATATTTTATAAGCATAAAATAAATACAAATCCAATATTTCAAATAAAAACTAAATTATTACTAAGCGATTTTTACAACCATTTCATAGTGAACCTATATAAAATTCAAAATTTGGACATTTTATAGATTATATATGTCACAATAAACATTATATTTGATACAA
The DNA here is from genome assembly GCA_963277665.1 of Viscum album. Classification (NCBI taxonomy): domain Eukaryota; kingdom Viridiplantae; phylum Streptophyta; class Magnoliopsida; order Santalales; family Viscaceae; genus Viscum; species Viscum album. The sequence goes on along the minus strand of OY728152.1, from coordinate 1,926,898,028 downwards.
AAACATAAAAATTAGGTTATGGATAATTTATGTAATTTTCCTATGATGAATTATTTTTTAATAAATAATGAAAATCATTAAGTTTTGTTTCAAAACTACATTTTCATCTACTTAATATATAAATTTAGATTGCATTTTAAATTTTAATTATTTTTTAATTAGAACTTATTTTTATCTATTAATCCAATTTATATCATTTTAATCAATTTAAAATTGAAATAGTTTATTAAAACATATAACACTTGTAAATGTTTTTATTTTAAAATTCAACATTGTCATCCCGTCTGTGGGATTAAATATAAATTAAAATATTCCACATCAAGGATTAGAATTTGTAAAAATCGATTCCTTATTTAGAATAATAATTTTTTTATTTATTTTTAATAATTAAAAATTAGTTTTTGACCAAAAATATTAGTAGAATTAATTAAAATTAATTGCAATTATCAAGGAAAAAATGTTCTTAACGAAGGAAATGCCCTTTAATTTATGGGTCCCAATGACCTAGTCACTTTTCAAAAATGAATTTTATATAAATAAATAGTCCTTAAAACATAAATAATTGAGTAAAATTGATTTTTATGGCTATTTTAGGGTATGTAAATTTTTATACCTAACTTCATTTCAAAACTACCATGGGAGTGATTTTACACCCTTAGAAAAGGCCACCCCCTCTCTTACATTCTCACACTTATCAGGACACATTAGGTATACCAATATATAAAAAAATTTCTCTAAAACACCCTTCCCCTAATTATAGGAGACTCATGTTTTTCATTAATCAATCCAAGGATGTCATTTCATTCAAACCAAAATGAGTTGGTTGGTTAAGAGGAAACATCTCTCTTTAAACTCCTTAGTTTTATTTCCATTGACCACCCCCTAAACTCTTCTTATTCAATGATTATATAAATAAAACCAAATCCTAAATAAAATAGGAATTTTTTATGTTATGTTTCTTACCTAAACATACACACACTCTAATCTAATGTTTAATGAACAAAATGTTTATATGAACAGTGTACCACCTCTTCACGAAACGATGATTGTCCTTCCTTATTTTACTACCTCTCGTGTGGGTCATTATGATGGAAAATCTGTTTATATATGATATATATGATTATAATTTTTTATTTATGATTATTTAATTATTTTATAACACATACCCTTATACTTTCCATTTTCAATAAATAAGATAACACTATATGTACAAGTGTGGACCACTGCGTTCTTAAAGCGATGTTATTTGATCAAATGGTACATGGAATGTATAAAATATGATTATATTTAATCATTTCAGACACAATTAATATATTTGAGAAATTAATGAAATAAATAAATTTCTTTTAATTATATATATATATATATATCATTATCTTTATTGCCCATTCACACACTAAAACATGATAATGTCATCCATGGATTAGTAGACTACCACATCCTCCAAATAATGTGATTCCTATTTAATTAAAATAAATTTTAATATAGTTATATATGAGTTAATTATAGGTTATTTATTATATAACAATCATTCTAAAATGATATGGTGTTACATACCTTCTTTCCATTTCGATCATTGAATATGGGAATGTTACTCTTGCGTATATACGACTTAACATCTTCATGATTGCAACGTTGAATCATTATTCATAACAATATTTAATGTTTTTATAAATTATAATACAAGTATAAATATGATTAATATTTAATTATTATTATTCTTTATATGTTATATAATGTCCACTTTGACTATAGTTAACCTACCAAAGATGTGTTTGACCAACAAACTGAATTTCATCAAAACAACTGAGATAAAAATAATTGTTTTGGTTGTTGTATAAAACATTTTAGAAACCAATATTAAATTTATGAAAAACATGGAAAAGGTTCTCAATAATGTAAATAATTAATATAAGTTTGTTATTCATGAATATAGAGACACATGAGATAATTCAGACATTATTTAAGGGATTTTCATCTAACTTTTTAAATTTGTGAGATAAATGGCATATTCACCAGTTACATTTTTAGGTGATTTTTATACTGTCCCTTTTTGTGTGTTATTAATCATTTTCCCCTCATGGTATTTAAAACATTAATTTAGTTTATTCCTTCCTTAGTATTATGATTTAAATGTCTCAAGGAGGTGTGGGACACATTGGAATTTTTATGGATTATTTTACTCAAGAATAGTACCAATGATATTTTAAGGGTAATTACATTCATGGAAATTATATTAAAATTGGTTAATAAACCCATTATTTTTATTCTCTTATTTTAAATCATGATCGTTTTCTAGTACTAGTACCATTTTCCAACTCCTATGAACTGAATATGTTTCATAAAATGTTATTAATAAAACCTGAAATCATTTATCTTATTAGTAAGACAACCTATTTTCTTCTAAAACAATTTAATATTAAAAATTACTGAAAAATTATATCTAAAATAATTTTGTAATGAAATTTTGACACTTTTTTATTTTACCATTGTTTTCAAGAGAATCTTATTAACACTTTCTGAACAATGAATTTCTCTAATTGTTTTACCATGAAAATTGAATGTTATTTTTTCATTACACAATATATAAGGGCTTAGAACCATCATTTAATTTAACATTAATCTTAACATTTATAATATTTCATTTTAAAGAAATTTTTTCAAATGTTATTTCAAATGAAAGTGGTTTTAAAAAATAACTCAAAATAAAAGGATAGTTTCTTGAATAATTTTATTTTAGAAGATATTTTTATAGTATTTATATTAATCAATGATAATAACCCTTAATTTATACTCCACATGCAATTTTTTTATTGATACTATTTGTATTCTTCCTTTGGATGGTTTAATAATTATTTGTCAATGTATAGTATTCACATTCACTTCCTTGATTCCTTTGTTAGTCCCCCTTTATACATTAAATTACATATGATCATAGGAAATTGAATTTCCTTAAATTATCCATATCATTTATCATGGATACTTACATTTCCTAAACCTAATACCATTCTTCATATGGTTTTTATGTTGAAATTCAATTGATTATTTTCAGAAATACTGATAAATATATACCTTCTACTCTGTATTAATATTTGATAAATCATATTTTTAAATCAACTATTCAATATATGAGGAATGTTTTAGATAGGTATGAAACATGTAGGTCATGGTTATAGAGAGTCCCATGATACATTAGTAGTCTCATGAGACTAAATTTGTTGCATATTAACCTTTCATGTTTATTAACAAGTAGAATACATGGGTTTCTACCCTATATGTTGAACTGTATTATAAATGGTCCTATTGGTACTGGTTCCATGTACCTATGAATCAAGGTATCCCATAATTATTCATTTCCATCAATTAGATTTATTTATTGTTCTTCCATGAGATATTTCATTTAAGTATCTATAGATATAGTTCATTTTAGGTACATTTTTAAAATTGAATGTGGATTAGTTTCTTATCATTCCTCACTTATTTTTCCTTATATATTTATTTGGGTGACACATGTTTCCATTTATTATGACATCCTATTTTTTATATACTTTCTTGTCAGATTTTTCATTATATAGTATGTGTTTTCAGTTATCTACCATTCCATAATTATTATTCACATTGTTTTCTAATTTATTACATTCTGTTTTCTCTTGCTGATCATTTCAACACCCCCTAGTATATTTCTTCTACCATGATTCCAATATTTGTACAATGAATTATATACATAGATATAATAGATTGAATAACATAATTTTCAAAGAATTGTATTTATAGAAAAAATTGTAATTAGTGTATTAATTTGTAATAACATTGTCATATATGATTCTAGTTTACCATGACTAATGAACTATTGATAATTCAGGATTTGATTCTATGTAATAATTCTTATTTAATTGATAGAATACACCAACATTAGGTATTCTGGGGTCGGGTCGCTTTGATATAATTTTTGGTTCCAGGGGAAGGGGTTGACTTCAATACGGTAAAATATAAGTGTAATAAAATTAATTTCTTTTCCTAAAACATTGATTCTAGTATATAGAAAAGGGAATTGTAAATTATTTTTTTATAACAAATATCATAGGTAAATTGGTCTATCTAAACTCATATAAGGACTAGTTAAAAGGTAAAAACTTTTCCCAAATAAGTATGGGTAGATTCATGTGTGTGGATCTAAAACTAATATTAACAATATTGGTGGAATTATTATGGGGTAATAATTTTAGTGAAGGTCCTATGTATTCTATTTTGGACCCATAATTTATATATTTCTGATGTTGATTATAGGAATCCCTTGATAATCAGTACTACTATATGAAAATGGAACTGAAATATTCTTCCTACTATAATGAATAATTACTACTAAAACTACATATTATTGTTAATAAACCAATAATAATAATAAGTATGATAATTCATTATGTATATATATTGATAGTTTGATATATTATATAATTAATGGAGTGTATATATTGAAGATCTTAAAAAAATCAAACATCACATTAGTGAAATTAATCTAATACATAAACATATTTGAGAGATTTCATTTTATAGAGAAGTACATAGATTGTAATGTCATAAAAGTACAATAACGAATACTTCAAAAGAGATTGTAAATATAAATTAAAGAAAGTATATTATATATTCTCGATATCCTGAACCATATTAATATCATTATTCAATATGATGCAGTGAAAATCAGGGTACTCATACTCATGGATTTTGGAAAAGTCCATGATACTTGTTAATTTGGCATAATAAAAATGAGTTTCTAGTTATTTTATGAATTAGGGGATTTTTATATTTAACGAAATCAATGGAATTTATACAGTATGAAATTGAAACAATATATTTAATAAAATTGATTGAAAATTATATAACTATATATTAAAATATGTATTGATTAATTTTTAATAAAATTAAAATTATATAAAATTACGTAGCTTGATAAAGGATTAGTATAAGAAATTATATATTCCAAATGATTCAAAATCCCCCTTCCAAATTAATTTTTTCAATGTATTTTATTAAGAAACTTGTACTATTATAAGGTAAAACATCATAGATATGTGTAATAATTTACAAACTATACATTTCATAGATTCTTTTCCCTTTTCATAATTAAAAAATAATATTCAAACTATATATTCAAATTAAATATTATTATTTTTTACGTAAAACATAATTGTTTTTTTGAATTATTTTCAACATAAATTGTTTCTTAAAAATAACATAAAACCACAACAAATAAAGCATAAGTATCCAAACCATCACAAACTATAAATTCAAAAATAATACATATAATTATGGTAAAAGATAAAGGGTATCCAAAAGAACCATTTTATGTATCCCAAGTAGGTGACTACAGATGGATGAGAGGGTGGGGATTTGGCAGTGAGGTTTCATGATCACATCCCAAACCAATTTTGGGTGTTGTAAACAATTAACATCAATTATTATTGAATATTTGGTTATAATTTTAACATTCCTTCAGTAGAAAATAAAATATAAATACATTCATATCACCATATAAATAATTCCCAAGAAGAGAATTAAAATTGATTTTCCATTCATATCTATAAATTTCATATTTTTAATTCACACATTCTATTTATAATTGAATATAGAAAATTTTGATTCTTTAAAAAATAAAAAAACAATAAACATTATTTTATGAATATCATTATTTAATGACCAATCATTTTAAATGAATTATATTGATAAGAAAACAATATGTAATTGAAGTATCTCTATATTTCATATAATTATCATCTTACATTTTCATAAGATACTACATTCTCAACATAGATATATAAGAAATATGTCAGCATGTTTCATTAAAAATTCCAAATTATGGAAAAATAAAATTCTCAGAGAATGTATAGAAGGATGGAAAGTTATAATACATTATAATATAAATGGAGACACATATTTAAATTTAATCCAAATAAGTTATTTCCCTTGTATCCTTTCCAAAATTTTCTTCAAAAATATTAAAATATTTTAAATGTATTCAAATATGTAGTAAATAAAAAATATGTGAATTTAAATATTTTTAATGTGTATCTGTAAAATTTGATAATCAATTTTTAATAATATTAATTTATGATAATGGGATAATTGATCTCTTCCTTAAAATATATGATCCTTTACAGATCACTTTTTAGAACAATTTTTTTTAACAAATTCATGAATCATTGGATAAATAAATAATATGAGTTCATATATGTAAATTTTCATTAAGTATAAATTTACAAGTAAAATTATAAAAAACATATGGAAATCATCGATGAATAAATTGAGAAACAATGAAATTTTATAATCATTAACCTCTATATACTATATTTATCTCCCATTATAACTCTAAATTATACATAAACCCTAGATGACACCCTAGGTTGATTTTAATAGTGAATCAAAAAAACCAGTATAAATTGAAAATAAAACCATTACACTACTTTAAATCAAACAAAAAAACCATTAAATGCTTTAAAAATATCATCCCTTATATAGTTTTGTGTAATCACAAAATATTATTCATTTTTAGTTTTAATTATATATCTCACAGACCACATACTACAAAAGGGTAATTAGATGATATTTTGATCATATTTTAAAAGATATATATTGTCTACATATCTTTAATTATTAATTTATATCAAAAGTAGAAACAATAAATCCAATTAAAAGTATTCTATTTGATGAATATTTTGTGTATATGTGTATTAAATAATGATGTAACATATACCAATGAAATGATTTTCAATTATTATATTAATTCAATCGGATAAAATCTATTTAATTATATAAAATTTCAATTAAAAAGATAGTTATAATTTTAAATTGTGTCAATTATAACAAATAGATCCTTAAAACAACAACCATATATAGGCATAGAATCCCAAAAATATTTATAATGCATTAGTTTCTTATATTATTTTTTATAAATATATGTATATTGCAATAAATAATATGATTAGAGGACAAATAATTGATATGTATAACTAAAATAATGGTATAAAATATAAAATATCAAATTACACTAAAAAATATTTTCTAAATTTTGATAATGGAAATTAGTTAGATATTTCAATAAAAATTTGAATATATGAATCTGTATCAACTTATATAGTTATTTTTTGTTTTTTTATATGGAAAAACATGAGATAATATATTTTCCTAAAATCTAGATGATAATGTTAATTATTCTAATAATGATATTATAATATAATATATAATATTATATATCTAATGAATTAATTAAGATGAAAATATTTGAAAACCATTATACTTTTATGAACATCATTTTTACACTGATAATATTCTTTATATTGTGTGTTTCCTAGATATTTCTTATAGACTATGGTGAACTGTGAAATCAAGTGGAAAGCCTTACTAGCACACCACAGTTTAAAAAATGGTCATGATTTTCAGGTATAACATAATTATAACCTAATTTGAAATTTAAAAATACTACTAGAAACACTGATTATTAAATTAGAAATTTTTATTTTCATAACTCCTGATTATGAAATTTCATAAATAAATACACATGAAATTTATATATGTTTGTTAGTAAATATAAATAAACTAGGAACATAAAATATGTTATTATCAAGATATTCTTATACTACCTACAAACCTACATAAGTGGATGATTATAGGAGGGAAATTGGAATTAATATAGTATATAATATAATAAAGGTTTACTTTTATGTAAATATAATAAATACAAGGCGGTATAATGTGGTTGGTAATAAAAATAGTTAATTTAAAAATGTTATTTAGAATAAACTACAATGTAATAATAAATTCTTCAATAACATTTTTATTTAGTTTTTAAAATATATATAGTAATTAACATATTGATTTAAAATGAATAATAATTAAGAATACATATAAAATTGTGATCCAAATTTAGTTTTAGATAAATAATGGAAATCATATTTGTTGTTATAATACATTTATAGAATTTTACTACACATACCAGTTTAGTAAAACATATGTACAATTAATATCATTAATACAATGAATACATTGAATAAAACATACCCAAATTTAATGAGAACAAATTTTCAACATTCTATCATATATAAGAAATAAAATAGTTAAGTAATTTCATTCAAACACAACATACTGAAAAAATATATATAAAACATGCAAAAATATATAGCATGCTAAAATATATATTGACACATAAAGATCATTCTAACATTTCATTTTTTGTAAAATAAATTTATAACCGATAATGTGTTGTGTAATAGCATGAAGAAATTTTTATATGATATTTAAGTGAAAAAATAAGCTGGGGAAGGAAAGAATAATATACCACATAGTGTATTATTATAAAAAAAAGATAGCATTGATAAAATAATTTCCATGCATCATTATATTCTATATAAGTATATATTAAAATTGAATAATTTTTATAAACTAAATATTGAGTATAAATTGAATGTGTGTATATATTGAATGTGTCTTTAAAAATAATGTGAATGTAAACTAAATGTTTCTATTAAGTACATGGAAAAAATTAGTCACATATTGGTTCAAAAAATTATTATTCAATTATAAAAAATATAAATATTATATATATATATATATCATAGTACATTCCCAATGGATTTATGATATAGTTTCTTCAATATCTATACATTTCCCATGTTTGAGCTTCTTCTTAATTTTATGCATAAAAAATTAAAAAAAATAATATTATGATATAATGAAATGTTCAAATGGGATTTCATACATTATCAATACAAAAGGTGTTCAAACATTGATGAAAATATATTAATTTTTTATAGTAGGTTTAGTGTGTGAAAAAATGAAGAATATAAAATAGTATAAGAAGAATTTGTAAATCAATGGGAAGAATAAATAGAGGCCTATAATGGATAATTCTAAAAGTGTGAATTAGTGAGTCAGAAAAAAGTGGAAGGAAAATAAATTATAGAGAATATGATGACCCAACATTCACCCATAATGAATACATCAAATTTCAATTCATAAATTCTGTTCATACAAATAAAAATATATAAATTATTTAAAAAATATATAAATTCATCCTAACATTTTCAATGTCCATTTGACACAACCCCTTTGATATCCATTCATTTCCTATGATTTCAAAGAAACATTGTTATTAAAGTGTAAATAATTTATCACACAATGATATAATATCATAGTTGCAAAAAATTTCTTACATTTTTATGAGAATATCTTTATGAACACTCTAATATGTACGAAAATTTCAATATAGAATGGTTTCGAAAATGTAAAATATTAAATTGGAAAATAGTGTAAGAAAATTTGATTATTAAAAAACGGGAGTATATTTAGAATTATTTTTGATATTTCCATTAATGTGTACTATGTATTTGGAGAATAGTGGATAAAATATATAAGATTATGAGAGGTGAAATATGAGATGGGTGGTAAAACTAAAAATGGGGATGTGAAAGTGGGTCAGGGAAAGGTGAGGTCGATGATGTAGGGAGAGAGGGAAAATCCATAAAGTAATTTTTTTAGAATATATATATAATAGGAGAGAAATATGTGGGCTAGGGATTAAAATTCAAGTAAAGGGGGAGTGATGAGGTGGATTTGTGTACATGGATAAAATAATGAGTAAAATTTTTTAGGATAGAAAATTTAAAACGTGATTTTTACATGTGTAAGGGAGGATCCACCAACATATATTATTATAATTGTCTTTATTAAAACATATTATAGTTAAAAATTTGTATTTAAAATTAGTATTATGGATCCAACTATGAAATCATGATCCATTCTTTAATATGGATGATTTAAGAGGAATATGAGATAAAAAATTTCAAATTTACGAACCGGACTATAGCCCTGAAAAATTATGCATCTCATTTGTGTTATGATAAATTGATTATTTTTAATCATATGTATATTTTTAACCATGTGTCGATTTTTGGAAATTTAATAACATATCTTTAGTATTCTTCCACTTAGATTGTAATGAAATTTTTCTATATGATCTTTTGATGGATGAAGGTTTAAATGTCATATAGGCATTTTGGATACGTTGTGAAATTTTTTTCAATAGTTTATACTAATATTTATTTTCTAGAAATTGTTTTATATACATAGATTAATCCAAATTGGGTGTCCGTATAATTTAATGTCTGTCTATATTCTTATATTGGGTCAAGTATATCCCACCTAGTTACTTAGGTTGTGGGATCCCCAAATTACTGGTGAGTCATGGATTTGGCCAGGTATCCCTCAATGGAACCAAGCTCTTGATCCTATATCCCCTCCTTGGTTTTGGTCAGGTATCCCATTTCCTTCACTTGGACATGTGACACCCTATATATGGGATAATACATATATGGTTAGGTATCTTCTAGTAGCTTGGGTCATGATCCTCTATCTGTGAATTGAACACCCTCAACAGAGGTGTCTACTAATGAGGAAAAATGATTTATATCTATCTTACTAAATACATGAAATTCAAATTTTAAACTCCTACCCATTATAAATGAAAAAACCTTTTAAAAATGGTTAAATTTCCTCAATTCTATCTAAATGAACTAATAAAGGGGTACCTTTATAAGTGAAAAAACTCATATGGAAGCATGATGATTATAAATTATTTTTAAGTGCCAGTAATGGTACCACATCATTAGCTCTTTTCATAATGTGGTTACCCTTCCAATAGCTCTAAAATTCCTAGATTAAGGGATATGTGAATAATTAACATTATATAAATAATATTTATTTAGATATATGAAAATTAAAAATTTATTATTAATCTTATTTTCATAATTATATATATAAAAAAAATTAATATTAATGAATAAAAATGTTTACTGGTATATTTATATACATTAACTAAAATAATTATACATGAATAAAATATATTTATATTTTATTTATACAACAATAAAAATTTATCAATAAATATATATTTAATTTTTATATTTTATATTTGAGTTTTTATATTTGAATTCATATTAACAATTTCAAAATATATACAAATATATTTTTATGTATTTTCACTAATGTGTATGTATGTGGATATATGTGTATTTTTTATGTGTGTGTGTATATATATTTGTATGTGTAAGTATTCATTTATCTGTGTTATCCGTGTGTCTATGTGTTCTTTAGGTGTGTATCTGTGTGTGTATTTATGTGTATGCATATTGACGTATGTTGGTTTATGTGTTAGTATAGGTTTATGAGAATGTGTGAAAGTGTGCATGTGTATGTATATGTACTTATATGTGTGTGTATGTGTATTTGAATATATGTAGATGAGAATGCATGTATGTCTATGTGTGTGTGTATGTATATGCTTTTGTGTCTTTTTATGTATGTTTTTGTATGTGTATATATGCATATGTGTATATGTGTATGTATGTGTATGTTATTGTTGTATTAGTATGTTTATGTATTATGATTATGTTTATGTGGTATGTATATATATATTCATATATATCTATATAAATGCTTATGTGTGTGTCTGTAATTGTATTTATGTGTATGTGTATGCATGTGTGTACGTGTATGTATGTGTATATGCATGTATATGCATGTATATGTATGTGTGTGAATGTATGAGTGCGTATGTGTACATATCTGTATGTGTATTTTTATGTGTAATAATGGGTAATTTTATATCTAGGCATATGTATGTTTTTATGTGGGTGTACGCAATGTGGATACATGTTTAATTATTTAGTGCTATTGATTCATTATTAGTATTTCTATATTTTTAATATTTTACGTAATTTATTCATTTTTAGTATTTATTCACTTAATATGTTGTTGTCATATAATCAATTTTGATAGTTATTTATACATTTTTAAATATAAATGTTCAATAAATTTAATATGTATGTAATATATATTATCAATTTTTATTCATATTTTCATATTATTGTATTTGAATCCTTATACAATTATTATTTATTGATTATTAATGAGTACTTCATTATAAATCTCTTTAAAACAAATACAGTTAATAATATTTTTTATATTATAATGTTTATTTATTATTATTATTTTTGAAATGTATATAATTAAAAATAATAATTTTTTGTCAAATTATTTCAGTTTTTTCATTTATAATTATAGATATTTTTATTCATTTTCAATATTTAACAATGTATCATTATCCATTCATTTTTAATGTTTATCCATTTTCAATATCATTAAAAAAAATTTATGTTTAATATTTATTTAGTAATTAAATAAGTAATTTATTATTTTTAGTATTTATTAATACATTTTTATTTATCAATATTTAAAATTTTAAATATGTTTGTAATTTAGACACTTATTGTATATTCATTTTTGATTTTAATTGTTTCCATTTAAATATTTGAATGAATATTATCTATTAATTTTTAATTGTGAATTTCCTTTTAATATTTGCTAATATAAAGGATATCGTTTGGATTTTATTATTTTTATTTTAATATTTTCAATTATATTATTTTTTATTAATATAATTTATATAAAATTTTAAATTTTAATTTTTTATGACTTACATAAGTAATATTATTGGTTGATTTATCATAACATTGATATATTTATCATAATATTATCAAATTTTTAAAACATTTAATAAAAACAATATTGTTTATTTTTAAATATTTTTCCTAATTTATGTAATTATAATCTTCATTGTTTTTTTTCAAATTAAATTTAAAATTAATATTTTATATTATTATTAATTTTTATAATATTTAAATTCAATCGTTAATTTTTATTTTCCACTATTAATAATCATTACTATATGATGCACTTGTAATTTCTACATTTACGAGCACTTAAAAATAGAGGTGACAAAACAAACATATATCATCACTAAAATGGAATGAACTGATAAATGTTTATTTTATTAGTTCTTTTTTACTAGTAGTGAGGAAACCTCTTCCACAATTATAATTGGGGGGATGACCGACGTCATATTGTTGCATGTGTGTCCCCTTCTTGTCTTGATTTACATATATATATATATATATATTATTCATTTTATTAAAATATGTTTTTGTTATAAATTATTACTAGAATATCCAAATATCAATCCATATGTGAAATTATGACATAATCATCAAGAGTAATAATCCAACATTGATATGAAAAATGAAATTTTGAGTTATGGAACAAGCCTTGAGTCCCATTAAATTTCTGGTCTCATTTGTGACAAAATAAAATGTTATTTTTTCACTATAAGAATATTTTTATTTAATGATTCATTTTGGGAAATTGAATAGTCTATACAACATATTATTCCATTTAAATTGTATTGGTTTTTTTTGTCATTCGTCGGATGAAGAATCATACATCATGATGAAATTAATGAAATACCATTTAATTTTCAATATTATGGGAAATTCATAGTTCATTTCCTTGCACCTAGTTTCGAAACATTGAACAGTCTATACCAGGAATAATGATGAGAGAGAGAACAGGACAAAGTCCTCATCTCTTCTCGGATAGGGAAAAGTATATCCCACTATGTTACTTAGGATACATAATCTCCATTCTATGGGTTGGTCATGGATAGGTTCGGTTGTCCCTCTGTGTTCCTAGAATCATGATCCCATATCCACTCCCTGGGTCGGGTCATGTATCCCATTCTATTCTCCTAGGTATGTGATCTTTTACATTCAAGAGAATATAGATAGGGTAAGGCATCTCGTTATCCGAGGGCACGATCTTCTAACTATGAGATGAACTCCCACAATTGATGTTTCTACCAACAATGCCTGATACATTTTTTGTGATTCTCAAAGCAAAAAATTTTCATAAAATAAGATTATCCCTTTATCACTACTAAACAAAAAGTGTTGATAAAACATTATTTTTTGTCAGAACATTTTTTAGTAATGATAAAACACCCATTTATAGTTCCATTAAAAGTGGTGAAAAAAAACATGAATTATTTAATTTATATAAATATATTATAATAAAACCTTTATTATCAATATTATTATCAATATTTTATAGGTTGAAAATATTCAAAAATATATTAATAAATGGAAAAAACATTCAATATATTAATATTCAGTAATTGAAAATTGAATATATAAATTTAAAAAATAATAATTTATTTAAAAATTATTATAAATATATAAATTAATAACTAATTATTTAAAAACATTTAATCTTTAAATAAATATATATATATATTCACATTAAATTATTTAAAATATAAACATATATTTATATTTATGTATATTCAGGTGCATGTGTGTGGATATTTGTGTACTTCTATATATGCATATTTGTATGTATATATATGTATGTTTATGTATGTATTTGTATGTGTTGTGTGTGTATATATGTGTTGTGTTGTGTGCGTGTGTGTTTGTGTGTATAGATGTATATGAATATGTATGTGTTAATATGTAAGTGTGAATATGTATGTGTACATATGAATGTGTATTTTTGTGGATATATATACCTGTATGTGTGTATGTATTTGTATTTGTATTTATACGTACATTTACATATCTATATATGTATATGTGTATGTATGTGTATGCATATACAGTATGTGTATATTTATATAATATGTGTGTGTACGTGGTTATGTATAAGTGTGTATATGAGTATGAATGTGTATATTCATGTATATGAATGTATGTATATGAATTTATATGTATGTGTATATGTATGTATGTGTACATGTCTGCCTGTGAGGGTGTATGTGTGCATGTAAAGGGTATGTTAGTTTAATTTTTTTCTGTTATTTAGTTAGTTTAAATATTTCTCTATTTTTAAGCAAACTATAATTTATTTTGTTCAATATTAATTCATTTAATAATTTGTTAAACACTTTCAATTTGTATATATATTTAGATGTTTTCAATATCAATAGTTCATACATTTAAAGTGTATATAATATATATACATAATATTTATTTTATACATATTTGGATTTATTTGAAATTAAATATTTATGTAGATTTTTCTTTTTTATAATAAGTTCTTCATTATAAATCTCTCTTTTTTAAATTTTATTTTCTACATTTATTAAAAAAAGAGTCTTATTAGTTCAATAATTTATATAAATAAAATTAATAATTAATTTTTTAATATTTTTTAAAATTTATTCATTTATAATTTTTATGTTGTTATAATTTGTAATATTTAATCACTATCATTTTCTATACATTTTTAAATCTTATTCATTTTTAATTTCTTATCTATTTATTCAATTTTAATATTTATTAATATTTGAAAAAAAATTAAACTTTTATTATTTACATGTAAATTTTATTATTATTATTTAATATTTTTTATATGTTAATAATTTATTTTAAAAATAACTTCAATTATTTATCTATTTTCTTATTTAAATCATTGTGCCATTATTATCTATTCATTTTTATTCAAGTATTTATTTTGATTATTTTAATATAAATATAATATTTAATAATTTTTTTATATTTATTCATTTAGTTTATTTTATAATATATATAATTTATATAATTTATTCTTTTCAATATTTATGTGAATTAAATAATTAATATTATTTACTTTTTATCAAAATATTAATCTATTAATCATAATTTAATAACAATTATTAATAAATTTAATAAAAATAATATTTTCTATTTTATTTCAATATTTTATTTTTTAATATATATATATTATTAAATAAATATTGTTTTAAATAAATTTATAATACTAATTTTTGTATAATTATAAATTTATTGCGGTTTCAAAATAACTTTTTTTCCACTAGTATTTTTTAATGTTATATAAAGATATAATAAAAAATACTTTTATCGGGGTTAGTAAAGGTATTCATATAATAAAAATTTATCAGTGTTAAAAGAGAAAGTGTTGATAAATGTGTATATTATGGTAAATGTATCACTATCATTGATAAAACCTTTTCCCATATTTTGATGTAAATCTAACCGATATTTCCCTACTCGCACAATTCAAGATCTCAGGGTATCCAAATTTTATTGTCCCAATTATCGAATCATTCAATCAAGTTGAACCATAAATCAATGTTTTTTTTCTTTACAAAATTTTTATCTACATTCATAATTTTTCATGATTTTTGTGTACTTATCATTTAATTATTCTAGTTTTCATGTTTTTTTTTCATTTTAATGTTTTTTGGCTCTCTTTTTTTCTACTCTTATGATCAATGTTTAGCCTCATATTTTCTGGATTTTTTGGTTCTTCCTGTTTTCAAAAATTTTGGGGTTTCATTAAATAGACTTATTTTGAAAATAGCCTATGATCTTTTTTTAATTTTTTATGAATTTAAATAAACCCACATTAGAATTTTCCTATTATTAATACTATTTTTCATTTGACATAAGGAGTCTTATTTTGGGCTCAATGTATCTTAAATTCAAAATAAATATGAAAACAGAAATATCTTCAGTATAGTTGAACAAATTAATGAGGTACAAAAAACATGTGTATTATGGTATATAAATAGGTATATTAATCACTCTCATTATATTTCATGGTTTTTGGATAACATAAGTGTATCATATATTTTGGTTGATGTAAAATATTACAGATGAAAAATGAAATTTCTTAAGTTAAAGGTAATCTTCATGTAGGAAACTGACTACGGTTTTTTTAAACAAATATATCTTTCATATACTATTTTCCAGAGGACACCTTTTGTGATTATAAAATTATTACTAAGATCATACCATTTGGAATTTCATTTGTACCTATTTTGTGGAATTAGAATGGGCTTTTAACGATTAAATTTTTTTTTAAATAAAATAATGAAATTTCTTTATGTTGGTATATATTATTGTAATGTTTTATATTTTAATGAAACTATTTTTTTATAATTCAGGAAATTAGATAGTCAAATTTAAATATTAAATATCAATTTTATCATTACTTCCAAGAGTATACAAATGAATAAAATTGTATATTGTCCCTATAAATATGCACTTTCATAATTATTTATTATTTAATCACTTTATATTTTTGATTTTTTTTAGTGAAATTAAATAAAATTTATTTTAGAAGAGATAAATTGATATAGTGAGTCATGATCCATCAGATATACATATGTGTGTGGGTCAACAAGTAAACAACAATGTTTTGGTTTATGAAATGTTATTGACTTCACAAATTATTTTAATATATATAAATATGGGATTCTATGGAAAAAAGAAATTTAATCTCTGAAATGTTCTAAAATTATCAAATAACTATATAAGAAAGTAATATTTTAGACATTATTACATTGGTTTAACAAAATTAATCGATTAAAGACCTATGTGAGTATTTTAAAAACTGTTAACTGGGGTTTACTATTATATAGTAACCCACACATTTAGAAATATCACATTATTATGGTTAATTAAAATAAAATAAATTCAAACATGGTTTATCAATTGAAAATATAGGATTTAACTTCTTTTATTTCTTTGGATTTATGTCATATAAACTATAGCATTCTAAATATATTCTTTGTATGAAAACTAAAGACACAATATATGAGACATAGATATAATATAATCAAAAAATCTTATAATTATTTGTGATACAAAGTTACCTCTAATGACCTCTGGTGGCCTAGATAGACTTTCAAGTAGTGAACTGATAAGAGATGAAGATCTCTATTTTATATTTTTACATTATTATCTCCATCAAACATTCCATTTCATAAAATAATTTATTATGATATACGAATATTATTAAAAATAAATAAGTGTGTTAATACTTTAAATTCATATAATTATTGGTCTTTATATGTTATTTAAGGTTCTTGACTATGGGAAATTTTTTATATAATATGATTTCAATATGTGTGCATATATAAAGAATATCCTCTTAGGATTCTATGATCATACATTCTATGTATATTTTTTTGTTAAATTAAATTTTAATGAATCAATTAATATGTATATGAATCAGATATGGATAAATTCTAATCCCATGAAACAATAGTATGATATTGGGGTTAAAGAGTTTATAACGATTGAAAAATATCTTGAATAGGACCCATATTAAATTCATTATCTCTATTTAAATTTTTGTTATTTGAGAATAACTTTTCTAGAGGATTTGGAAGAGCACTTTATTTTTCATAGAACATGACTATGTTATAAATAATTGAATAAACATGGGAATGAATTGAATTATTCTAGTGACTAGGATAACACCGCATTTTATAGATCACATGATATGGTTATAAGAGTGAACAATTCTGAATATCATGTAAATTATATGATTATAGGTGTAAAAAATGATGATGAATGTATAAGTAAATGATAGAAACTATAAAATATGAAGTTCATAGTTGTCTAAAACAATTTCAAAAGTTAAGGTGTGTTGAAAATTTTCCATTGTAAGGTGGATCTACAAAAAATTAAAACATTTTCATCCATACTGCAGTTATATAATGTATAATATGAAAAAAAATAATGTGACATAAGTATTACTATACCACATTATCTCTGGAATGATATTCTTCCATAAGATATTGAACCTCTTTCTCAAATATATTATTATGAATGAATTCTTGGTTCAGTGGGTATGATATCTGAAAAATTAAAATGTATTCAAATAAATATATAAGGTTTCACAATTATGGTTAATCACATAAAAAATTCTAATGTGTTGTGTGTTTCAAAAAAAGAAATATGATTACATAGTTTCAAAAGATGTATGGTACACTCCAATAAACCCATTTTTTAGACACATATATAGCAGTGAGGAAATTGTAAGGCTATTGATACAACATGTTGTTACATGTAATTAATATGGTAAACATAATCCCCTATCATTCACTTATTAATTTAAGAAAATTGATTAGAAATTTCATGATTTTTGGAATAATCCAAGAAACCTTCTTCTTGCAAAAACTATTGTTAGCGTGAATCCTTTTGGAGTATAAGTAACAATCATAATACATGTGTAGTTATATAGGGAAATTTCTACATTCCCAATTTGTTATGAATTATGTGAATATATATTGAGTTGTCTCTACATATAATGTGAAGAAATAAATATCGTAATGTTATTGATGTTTATTTGGATCCATTTCTCAATGATTTGATGATAATATGTGATTCATGTTTCATGATGTATGATTCTTATATAATGGATGATTTCACATAGAAAACAATGGTATATGGGGTGATAAATTAATATCATACAAATTGAAATTTTTTAAAATAGTATTTAAGGGAATATAGGGTGTCTCATTTGTGAATAAGGCACCCAATCAGTTATGTTGATACATCTGTTGAAGACTATGTTTCTATGATATAAAATAATCCCACATTGACTAATTATATACCGATATTGGATGATATGATTCAATGTGAATTTAGAAGAATGTAAATCAATTTCTCTACTAATATGTGATAAAATGTTAAATATTGTATCGTATTTGGCAATAGCTTTTTCTAAACCGTCATTGAAAAACCTTATAAAAACCATTTGTAAATAACACGTCATTTTTTAATTAATCCACTGCAATTATTAGTATCATAAATATTTTATCGATGTCATGAACTTATAAAAAATTTATGAGAATCTTTTATTGAAATGTTACAAAATGAAATCAGATTAAAAGGATGGAATTAAGTCTAGTTCAGAAAATATTGACATGGGGATATGGGAAGAGTTGGATTTAGTGAAGGGTTAGTGGTTTAATTTTTATCCTATAACTACATACACATTTATAGGGAAGATGTATAACTATTATACAATATCCAAAATGATGTAATGTTCCTAGAGGTGTATTCATCAATTAACAAATACAACTTTTCCAAAAATAAATATATGTTTAAGGGCCTAAAATCACATGTATATGTTGTTTTGATGCACAATTTAATGTTTGTTGCTCCATGTTAATTTTTTTTTAAAAAGTACATTATACATTAATGATGTTATTTTTTATTTATCAATTCCATATGCATTAATGTTATAAAACTAATGAGGTTTCTAACATTGAAAAAGGGAATTCATATCATATTATGTGAATTATATATGTTATTAATACCATCATTATATGATATAATGGTTCATTTTAGGTTCACATAGAAATAGGGATCCCAATATTTGGACATATACATTAAGGTTGGATATAATCAATTGAATGGTATACGAATATTTTGAAGGGGTTTCCAAAAAATAAAATATTGAATGAATGTTTTATTATGGAGAACAATTCTATAGAGGGATCCACTAAATTCTATACAGTCTACCGTACCGATTCATAGAGAATAGTTATACAAAAATCTAATCATATTATGTGACTTGTGGGAGATAGAATTTTTGAAACACATTTTATCTACATTACAATTATAGTTCAAAATTTGGCTTACCATTTTGTTTTTTATAACATTGTAACGGTTACACCATATGGTAAAACCCAAAATATAATTCATTGGCATTTGAATCAACTAACGACTGAAACCTGGATGCCAAATGTAAATAATAAATAGTTTATGGGATCCTTTTGATACCATATTTTCAAGTAATCAACTAAAAATATGACTTAAATTGTAGAAATAAACTGATAGTTATCTATTGAACCAAGTGTTCATTTATTATCTTAAAATAGTTGTCTAATTTATTGTTACATTCACCATAAAAATGAACATGATGAACACAATATGATAAAAAATAGAGGACTTAATATTATCAAAAAAATAAATTCATGTATTTGGTACCAATGATAGAAATCCAATTTTATAGAATATATCACACTTTTGAATAATTAAATAAATATTGGTGTTAGATTATACAACATTAAAATTTCAAATTTTCAAAAATAGTTGGTTGCTAATAGTAGTCTTGTTAGAAATTTTGAATTAGTATTCGTGAAATTAGATTATATTAATTAATAAACCATTAAAAATGGAATCACATGTACTATGATAATTTTTAATCAAAAGATGTATAAAAATAAATTTTTCTATATTTCTATATTTAACAAAAACCAATATAGGGAGATGTCAATTCAATTTGGGATCAACCTTTCATTCTAATATTGAAATTATTTCACAGTTGTCCCAATGTTTTTAAGTTAGTTTAAATTAATTAATTACTTAATGAGGGGATTTGGATACGTGATTGATTATTCAAATCCATTTAAACCTTAAATAAGAGAATAGATTTCAATGGATATGTTCATGATTTAAAAAAAACATTACCTCGTAGTTTTATGTGTTCATTGTTGTATTTTTTTGATCTAAAATAAATGTTCAAACATTAATATATATAATTAATTAACTACATTTTGATGCTCCCAATCCTAAGTAAAAAACAGGTATCTCTATATGTTGATTCTCCCATTATAGATGAATAAAAATTTTATACACAAGCATATTCTTCCAATATTGAGGAACACCATATTCATAATTTCGAAGCCAATGATAATATAGAAGGTAAACAACCTATGTTTAATAAACCATAAAAGCATTGGGGGATGAAAATATTATAAAAATTTATTAAAACGAAAATTAAAGGAATAAAATTAAAATTTGGATGGAATTTACAATGGTAAATGTTTCACCCCAACATGTTCATTTTAATTTTTCATATTGGGGTCACAACTCACATTCTTTTTCTCAAGGATATTGATATGTGGAACATTGGTATACCCATGGTGAAGGGACCAATTGGGGAAGATAATAAATTAATATTATGATAATATATATATATATATTGTTAAAAAATAATAAAACATTGATCTACTGATCATTATCACATATATAAATCATTTATATTAGATGAATATAGAATGAAATTTTTATTGGTGGTTGCTTTAAATTCACAAATACCCATTCAGATAATTCTTATGAAACATCGTCCTCATTAATACACATGATAAAACCATTAAACAAGCAATTTATATTTTGGCCATTTTGGGGAAGAATAATTTCAGAAACACTGTGATTGGTTATATTTTTCATGGAAGTATGATTATTAATCTATTTTATTTGTAAGTGTTAATTTATAAAATTGAAATTTATTTCTAAAAAAATAAATTGTACATAAAAACCATGATACAGCTACTGAAATGAATGGATGGGGTATATTACACATAAAAAATTGTTTGTATTTTAAATCGACAATAATAATTTATGTGGATTGAGAAAATAATAATATTCCTTTTTTATACATAGATTGATCAACAGAAATTCAATTCCACTTTTATCCAACATCATGTGCTATGGAATGAGGATTGCGTAAATAAATATCGAATACTAGTAGATGAAGAAAAATATTATGGGGATCATGTGTAGGTATTTCATAATAAAAATTTATTCTTCTATAAATTGGTATTAAATAATGTTGAACACTACTATTAATATATGTTTTATCTTGTGTGGGAATAGGAATCATCAATATTTGTACCTAATGATTGAGTAATTTTAGTATCTTTGATATAGAAAAAACATTATGCTGCCATTAGGGGTGTTGTGTTGGGATTTTTTACCCCGCCTTATTTTGTTAAAAGAAATGAAAAAGATGATAAAGATAAAAAATGGATGAGAAGAAGGTAAAAATAAATGTTCTAGATGAAAAATATAATTTCTATCCCAAGAATCTAGATAATATTATTTTATGTAATCAAAAAGAAGAAACCACATAATCAAACCACAACATGGAGACTAATAACATATATTTAAGGACATATTTTCCATTAAAAGGTATGTTTTATTGGATATAATCTATTTTTTCATAATTGTTTCTGTGAAATTTCAATTTTGTAGATAACAATACATTTTATTTATAGATATTCTTCTAAGTGAATTTTATTGTGATTTATATTTATTTTCTTACACCCATTGTGTTGTACTTATGAATGAATTGTACAATATCAATGGAGATATTCAAAAAAACTTAAAGTTGATGTGCTAATATGGACACACATGGCTCATGAGATGAGTGTCGAGCTACCTATTCCCCATGATGTTCTATATTTTCACATGGTTGAACATGGTATTAAAACATACACATCACGACTTTTTAATAGTGTAAAAATACATTTCAATAAAATGGTATATCATTTCTAATTTATTTTTTAAGAAAAACAATTCGAAATTAAAGAAAAGTTGCTTTTATAAGGCCCCAGCCTTAAACCTTACTTAATCTTGAGTTGTTACAAGATTACACATTGAGGATCTTTTCGGGTTTAGAGTATTAGAGAATTAGATCATGAAACTTGAATTACATTCCCCATTTAAACAAAGTGGTTACATAAAAGACAGTATTCATTCTTCCCATCAACGGAAACATATTTAAAATAAAACATGGATTATTTCTTGACACATCCTTGACACTATCATCACATCATGTACCCTTCCCTTGACCTGTGAAAAACATTTCAAAAACTTGGGATGAGCATAAAAAGCTCAGTAAGGGATATAAAAATACGGAAAGGAAACATGAGTACATGTATACATAAGAATGAAATCATACTTTACCCATACAACATAATAACTTTAACATACCTCATAAAATCATGAGTAAATCATAGAAATCATATGACAAAAATGTAACTTGTGTAATTCATAAAATTCTTACATAGGGAGTAACCCTCTTGGTTACGTTTGGAATACCCATCACAGTATATTCCCTAAATCTCTTCGGAGAAACCTTAATGTTTCACTCCTTCGCGTTACCCAATGCATTAAGAGCTATATCGGGCTCACCCGCCCTTAGTTTATCACGGAACCACCCGTTTTCATAACAATTCCCAAGAACCATAACATAAACGTAACACATAAAACATGCATAAAGGAAACATAACATTTCCACATTTCAATCACAATATAACATTTTAGTATATTTAAATAATGAATCCATTCAAACAGAAACGATTTCTAAAACCATTTAATACATTTAATAAAGAGATTTTGGAATCAAAGTGTCCCATACCAACTTGAAGCTTTAAAAATTTTAAACCATTAATATCCATATAAATAAATCCTTAAAACCATTTTGAAAACATTGATATTAATAAGAACAAATATTTAAAACATTTAAAGCGATATTTTGGTTAAAGGGGTTTTTACCAAAATTAGAGATACTTGTATACAATAATTGAGGAATAACATTTAGTCAGAACTTTATAATATCATGAGAATAAATGGATTCATGATATAATATTACAAAGGACAGTATATACACCATATAAGAGTGAATTGGTGCATAACAACAATGAAGTCTCAATAGAAATGTCAAATGTGATGAAATCCCTTATAAAGAAGGTATCCTTAAATTAAGGATTAATCAATCTCAAAATTATGTGTGAAAAATATAAATACACCCAATATAAGTGGATATTAAGTGTAAAACAATAAAAGGTCATTCACACATATTCAAAGGATGACATATTCAATAACTACTTGTTGAACCCAACGAAATCGAAATTGGGTTAAAAAGTTCCCTTGGTAAAATTCGACAGCCTAACAGCATCACTTCAAAATTCAGAAAATGAGTTGATGAGAGACAAAAAGGGAATCTCATCACGTGGAAATAAAATTTACATCAATAAGGATATAAAAGAACATATCCCAACATTAAATGATGTAAATTAAAAGACATAACAAAAAGGTGTCTTTTAAAAAGAGGAGGGTGAAAGATTCCATTACCGACTTGGGTAACTTTCGAAACATACACCCCATGGAAAGAAGGACAATACAACATTGATGTAAATACTCATAAATGAAATTATATTACACAATGAGTAAAATAATGGGTAGTACATACACAACTCAAAGGAAAATTGTGGCAAATGTAGCATAAATCTCACGGGAATAAAAGTGAGATGAAAAATCCCTTACGAAAACTCCGCAGCCTAACGACACCACATAAAACCTACAAAAATAGATTGATGAGATCAAATAGGATCTCTCATAATATTAAAATATAGTTTAAAACAAGAGGAATATAATATAATATTCCCCAACATAACAAAGAAGAGCTTAAAATAAGTGTCATAAAGGAGAGTACTTAAAAAAGAAAGAGAGAGGTTAGATCTCTTACGAAAATTCAGCATCCTAACGGCACCAATCGAAACTTCCAAAATGGATTGATGAGAGAGAATAGGGTCTCTCATCATATGAACATAAAAATTACAGTAGAAGTAATATAAAATATCATACCAATCACAAGAAAGATTCGCTTAAAAGGAATGACATGAAAGAGTGTACTTAAAAAGAAAGAGTGGAGTAGGATCCCTTACCTCGGGTCCGACTTGACCCGATCGTTCTTTAACGTCCAGAATAATATACTTGAGTTAATTTGTACTTGCTTAAGAACCTTTTTAAAGTTCATTGTTCCTTTTATATCAATTATTGACATGTTATAAACATTATGTAATCATTTAAGTTAATAAGGTTTGTTTTGTCGATATTTGGTTCTTAAGTCGAAAGTGGACTTCTTACAATTACATGTTGTTCGTGTGGTCAAAGTTTCATTATATCCAGAATTACATTCATGATTTGTATGTCATATATATCATATATATCTAGAATATACATGTATTTTTAATAATATATAATCATTTAGAGGTAAGAAATGAAATGCACTGTTCATGGAGACGATAAGCCGTACGTACGCCTGAACGCTACTTTCATTTCTTTGTCATATTAATGGAATTAAAACTAAATGAGAGGTATGTATATTTAAATTAATGAATTATATTAATCATTTATATATAACATACCTTATATATATCCATTATTAATATGTACATATAATAGTACATTACATTTGGGGATAAGAAATGAAATGCACCGTTCATGGAGACGGTAAGCCGTACGTACGCATGAACGCTACTTTCATTTCTATCTCATAAATTAATGGAATGAAATAATAATGATATAGAGGTATATTATAATTCCAGTATAACATCATATATAATAACTTTAAATCCATCCTTTATACGTTCCACATATGGCATTAACGAATCATATCACTTTAAGGGGGTGGTAGTCCGCACTTCCTTAAATGAAGATATCGTGTTTACCCATAATGGAAACCATAAAGATACACCATAAATGAAAAATACAGAAGATTAAGTAAAACATAAAAATATTAAATATCATATATAAATATAGTGACATCTTAATGGCCACCATTGAAGGTGTTATGTGAGTGTTGAACAATCATCGTTTCGTGAGACGGAAATTCACCATCCACGGAAACAGTATGTTATTTAACCATTATATGTAGGTGTGTGTATGTTTAGCTCGAATAATTCTTATAAAAACAACCTAGTATATTTAAGATACTGGAGTTGTTACAAATGAAATGAATAAAAATAGTTTAGGGGGTTGGAGGGGAAAAATAAAACAAAAGAACTCAAGTGAAGACAGTACCTTAAAATCGAGTAACTCTCTTTGGTTTGAGCTCAAAGGCTTCCTTGGGAAGACATCTGCCCAAAGTGAGGCCTCAAGGAGTAAGATAGGTATGTGGAGAGACAAACTGGGCAGGGTGTGCCGAGCCAAAGCCTTTGGGAGTGTGGGTAAGGAGGTAGAGGTGGGGGCCTTTTATAAGAGGAGAGGAGGGGCACTCTTGTAAAGTTACAAAATGTTACTTTATTTTCAAACGAGTTTCAGATTTTAAAGGGCCCACATTGATGTATTACGATGATAAGGTGATATGGGTTCGAAATACACTAATCCAATAGGTTTTTGACATGTGTAGGTCTTAGATATGACATTATCTTTCCATTTTATTTAAATCGCTAAATAATGAGGTCATCGCTGCATCATCATGATATCATAAATATTTTAATTTATTTAATGTCTAAAAATTATAAACAAAATACTATTATGTAGGAAATCTTGTTAGCTTTCCAAGGACTATTTATAGTCAAAAATATGACTTCTATAACCCCATGTAAAAATTGTTTTAGTAAAACATCTCATGTTTGTGTCATTTTAACTTTATCATTAAATAAAAAGGTATTTATGTCATTTTCCAACCAATGTGGCTCCATGGGGTCCCCAAATTGACCCATGGATTTTCTTGGTCGGAAATGACACATCCAATTAGGGTAGGACATTTTTCATGCTCATCTCATTTTATTAAAGCATTATTTTTACCTTAAACTACACTAATTATCTCTAATCGCGATTAAGAGCTTAAAAGCTACAATTCACCAAAAAATTATTTTAATCTCATTAAACCACATTTTAAATCTTAATGAAAACCATGTATGTCGGATTTTTGGAATTCAAAACACAGAAGTGGTAAAATTTCATTTAAACGAAAAATCATTTTTTATAAGTACCACTTAGTGGTTTCATTATTCATCAAAAATTGAAGTTTTTCAGAAAAATCCCAAAAATTCACCCTAAGCTATATTTGATATTCCGAATTCAAAAATGAAGTCTATTTTACAAAATTCAAAACATATAAGTCACATTAATTAATTTAATAATTAATTCCTGATGTTAGAGCAAATAGCATGTTTTTATGAAACAATAAGTATCAAAAGATTGACACTAGTTTAAGCCTGATTTCAAAATGAAATTAATTCCAAAGAACACTATTGGATTTAATGGTAAAAATATATTCTAATTTAACATTAAAAAAAATTGAAAAGGTAATATAATCATATAAATAAATTATATTAAAAAGAGGTTTTGAATTAAAATACAACATTTTACACTATTCATTAAAAAATGAACTTTATCGGAAAGATACCAAAAATTTACACAATGTAAATTTTGATGTCCCAATTCTTAAGAAGAGATTTATTTTGGTCCAATAGAATGTATATGAGTGAACAAAACTATATTTAATGACGGTTCGCCGTCAAAAGGCGATAAGTGAACCTTTAGTGAAAACTAGGACATATATGCCTAAAATTGAAATCTTTCTGTATTTTAAGCCATTATCTTTTATTGGATATATGTAAAAACATTTAAAAAAATATATAATCATATTTTAGTTATTTCTATCCATTCCCTCCAATACAATGGCTACATGTTAACTACCATTTAAAATAATATTATTTTATTATTAGAGTGCAACGTAAGATTCCCAAGAAACTCGTTGTTGCGTGTAGGGTACGCCATCGAGCATAGAGTCCCCTTTAAAGTCATATTAATATTTTATTCAAAAATTTGGATAAATACGAAAATGTCATATTCTTCATTTACCTGGGGTGTTACATCCTTCCCCCCTTTTGGGAATTGCGTCCTCGCAATTTTTAAAATTTAGCTTGGAAACATCCTTGAAAGTCCCACATCGGAACACCAGTCGGTAAAACAATCACTTTAAAATAAAGAAAGATAAGTACAAAGGTCACCCGAGTTAACCCATATTAGGATTCCAAGTATGAAAATATGGACATGGAGGAAAAAACAAAGGGTCATGTTCTGATGGAGAGTGATAGAAAACATGTTTAGGAGAAATTTAACCACGAGAAAATAACAAACTTGTGATGGGTTAAACGGTATTCGATTCCCCAGTAGGAAAAGTTAATAGACAACATTTTTGTTTTAAGTTTCTTTTTATTGAGAAATTTATTCATAAGGAAACATAATCACTTATCATGTTGACTTTAAACTTTTATTAGATTCCTTACACAAACTCATATTTTCTCCAAAAGACGAGTATTTAGGAAGACTTGTTCACATTAAGAGTACTATAATCAACTTCTAGAGAATCACCTAATCCACAAAAGAGAACTATATAATTCCCATGTCTTTAGACTTTAACCAAAACCAAAACCAACAAGGCTAGTACAAGATCAGATAATCCAAAAAAGGATAACCCTTTATAAAAAGAAAATCTATGCTTAATCTCCAAAATTTGTCCAAAAAACCCCAATGTTCAACGAGGACCATTAGATAAACAATTTTTCCATAAAATTCTTCAAAGTAACCCAAAATAAGGTTAAACCCCAAATATTTTAAGGATTTAGTCACATAGTCTTCCAAGTTAAATCGTAACATTTATCTCCAAACAATATCAGTTTCTCCTAAAGTCTCGTATTGAAAAGTAATTAACCTAATCACATATCCTCCATGATAGGTTAATCATTTTCATAAATAACCCATAATAAACTTACTCTTAATTCATAAAATCATCTAACTAAAAAGAATCAGTCAAACTAACCAGGGAATTCACGTAGTCCAGTGGTAGGTGATAAATACCAGTCGCACTTTGGTTGTGGGTTCGATTCCCGCAGCTTTGTCTGACACGATGGGTTGTCACACGGTCTGTGTGTTGTCCTTTTTCCAAAACTATATAATTCTTAAAACATCCCCCAAAACGAGATAAAATCTTCAAAAATGATCATAACATATTTTAACCTCAAGTTTATCTCATTCCATTCATTTTCCATCATATCATAGTGTAACCCATAATTACCTAAAAAGTAAGGATCATATAAACCCTAATGGTTATATTAATAATTATTACCTGAATTTTCACATCGAGTTGGCCATCTCGTACATGATGCATTAGAGAACTCACCAAGGTTGAAGTGGTTGATCATGACTCCTTGATAGTTGGTTTATAAAAACCATGAGATTCCCCATTGAATCCCCCATCTCATCCAGTCTATTAATCAGAGAACCACCATAGTTTCCTTCAAACCCATTGTCACTTTGGTGCCTGCTAGATCCAGCCATTTACTAAAACCAAAAAGGTCAGTGTGAGTATATCAACATAACCATCATGTACTAATGAGGAAGATAAACACTAAGATATACTTACTCATTCACATTATCTAAAACTAGGACTCTTTATGAATTCCTAACCATTATGGTAATGTCACTTATGCTTAAAGAATACCCTAACCTCTAAAGTTATCTAAATCGACCTTTGATACCAACTATAAGGCCCCAGCCTTAAACCTTACTTAATCTTGAGTTGTTACAAGATTACACATTGAGGATCCTTTCAGGTTTAGAGTTTTAGAGAATTAGATCATGAAACTTGCATTACATTCCACATTTAAACAAAGTGTTTACATAAAAGACAGTATTCATTCTTCCCATCAACGGAACCATATTTAAAATAAAACATGGATTATTTCTTGACACATCCTTGACACTATCATCACATCATGTACCCTTACGTTGACCTGTGAAAAACATTTCAAAAAAAATGGGATGAGCATAAAAAGCTCAGTAAGGGATATAAAAATATGGAAGGGAAACATGAGTACATGTATACATAAGAATGAAATCATACATTACCCATAAAACATAAGCACTTTAACAGACCTCATAAAATCATGAATAAATCATAGAAATCATATGACATAATGGTAACTTGAGGCATTCATAACATTATAACGTAGGGAGTAACCCTCTTGGTTACGTTTGGAATACCCATCACAGTATATTCCCTAAATCTATTCGTATAAACCTTAACGTTTCACTCCTTCGCGTTACCCAATGCATTGGAGAGCTATATCGGGCTCACCCGCCCTTAGTTTATCAAGGAACCACCCGTTTTCATAACAATGACCAAGAACCACAACATAAACGTATCACATAAAACATGAATAAAGTAAACATTACATTTCCACATTTCAATCACAATATAACATTTTAGTATATTTAAATAATGAATCCATTCAAACCGAAACGATTTCCAAAACCATTTAAAACATTTAATAAAGAGATTTTGGAATCAAATAGTCCCATACCACCTTGAAGCTTTTAAAATTTTAAACCATTAATATCCATATAAATAAATCCTTAAAACCATTTTGAAAACATCGATATTAATAAGAACAAATATTTAAAACATTTAAAGCGATATTTTGGTTAAAGGGGTTTTACCAAAATTAGAGATACTTGAATACAATAATGGAGGAATAACATTTAGTCAGGACATTATAATATCATGAGAATAAATGTATTCATGATATAATATTAAAAAGAACATTATATACACCATATAAGAGTGAATTGGTGCATAACAACAATGAAGTCTCAATAGAAATGTCAAATGTGATGAAATCCCTTATAAAGAAGGTATCCTTAAATTTAGGATAAATCAATCTCAAAATTATGTGTGACAATTATAAATACACCCAATATAAGTGGATATTAAGTGTAAAACAATAAAATGTCATTCACACATATTCAAAGGATGACATATTCAATAACTACATGTTGAACCCAAAGAAATCGAAATTCGGTTAAAAAGTTCCCTTGGTAAAATTCGACAGCATAACGGCATCACATCAAAATTCAGAAAATGACTCGATGAGAGAAAAAAATGGAATATCATCACTTGGACATAAAATTTACATCAATAAGTATTCAAAAGAACATATCCCAACATAAAAAGATGTAAATTAAAAGACATAACAAAAATGTGTCTTTTGAAAAGAGGACGGTAAGGATTCCCTTACCGACTTGGGTAACTTTTGAAACGTACACCCCATGGAATGAAGGACAGTAAAAAATTGAGGTAAATACTCATAAATGAAAGTATGTTACACAATTAGTAAAATAATGGGCAGTACATACACCACTCAAAGGAAAATTGTCGCAAATGTAGCATAAATCTCACGGGAATAAAAGTGAGATGAAAAATCCCTTACGAAAACTCGGCAGCCTAACGGTGCCACTTAAACATACAAAAATGGATTGATGAGATCAAATAGATCTCTCATAATATTAACATATATTTTACAACAAGAGGAATATAAAATAATTTCCCCCAACATAACAAAGAGGATCTTAAAATAAGTTTCATAAAAAAGAGTACTTAAAAAAGAAAGAGAGAGGTTAGATCTCTTACGAAAATTCGGCATCCTAACGGCGCCACTCAAAACTTCCAAAATGAATTGATGAGAGAGAATAGGGTTTCTCATCATATGAACATAAAAATTACTGTATAAGTAATATAAAAGAACATACCAATCACAAGAAATATGAGCTTAAAAGGAATGACATAAAAGAGTGTACATAAAAAGAAAGAGTGGAGTAGGATCCCTTACCTCGGGTCCGACATGACTCGATCATTCTTTAACGTCCTGAATAATAAACTTGAGTTAATTTCTAATTGTTTAAGAAACTTTTTCGAGTTAATTATTCCTTTTATATCAATTATTGTCATGTTATAAATAGTATGTAATCATTTAAGTAAATAATGTTTGTTTTGTCGATATTTGGTTCTTAAGTCAAAAGTGGACTTCTTGCAATTACATGTTGTTCGTGTGGTCAAAGTTTCTTTAAATCAAGAATGATATTCATGATTTGGATATCATATATATCATATATATCTAGAATATACATGTATCTATAATATTACTTAATCATTTAGAGGTAAGAAATGAAATGCACCATTCATGGAGACGGTATGCCGTACGTACGCATGAACGCTACTTTCATTTCTTTGTCATATTAATGGAATTAAAACTAAATGAGAGGTATGTATATTTTAATTACAGAATTATATTAATCATTTATATATAACATACCTTATATATATACATTATAAATATGTACATATAATTGTACATTACATTTGGGATAAGAAATGAAATGCACCGTTCATGGAGACGGTAAGCCGTACGTACGCATGAACGCTACTTTCATTTCTATCTCATACATTAATGGAAAGAAATGATAATTATATAGAGGTATATTATAATTCCAGTATAACCTCATATATAATTACTTTAAATCCATCCTTTATACATCCCACATATGGCATTAACGAATCACATCACATTAAGGGGGCGGTAGTCCGCACCTCCTTAAATAAAGATATCGTGTTTACCCATAATGGAAACCATAAAGGTATACCATAAATGAAAAATAAAGAAACTTAAGTAAAACATAAACATATTAAATATCATATATAAATATAGTTACATCTTAATGGCCACCATTTAAGGTGTTATATGAGTGTTGAACAATCATCATTTCGTGAGGCAGAAATTCGCCATCCACAGAAACAGTATGTTCTTTAACCATTAGATGTAGGTGTGTGAAAGTGTAGCTCGAATCCTTCTCATAAAAACATCCTAGTATATTGAAGGTACTGGATTTGTTACAAAAGAATTTAATAAAAAGATTTTAGGGGGTTGGAGAGGCAAAATAAAACAAAATAACTCAAGTGAACACATTACCTTAAAATCGGGTAACTCCCTTTGGTTTGAGCTCAAAGGTTTCCTTGAGAAGACTTCTTCCCAAAGTGAGGCCTCAAGGAGTAAGATAGGGAAGTGGGGAGACAATGTGGGCACGGTTTGGCCGAGCCAAAGGCTTTGGGAGTGTGGGTAAGGAGGTAGAGGTGGGGGCCTTTTATAAGAGGAGAGGAGGGGCACTCTTGTAAAGTAACAAAATGTTACTTTATTTTCAAAAGAGTTTCGGATTTTAAAGGTCCCACATTGATGTATTTAGATGATAAAGTGATAAGGGTTCTAAATCCACTCATCCAATAGGTTTTGAACATGTGTAGGTCTTAGATATTACATTATCTATCCATTTTATTTAAATCGTTAAATAATGAGGTCATCGCTGCATCGTCATGATGTCCTAAATATTTTAATTTATCTAATGTCTAAATATTATAAAAAAAATACTATGATGTAGGAAATCTTTTTATCTTTACAATTACTTTTTATAGTCAAATATATGACTTTTATAACACCATGTAAAAATTGTTTTAGTAAAACACTTCATGTTTGTGTCATTTTTACTTTATCATTAAATAAAAAGGTATTTATGTCATTTTCCAACCAAAGTGTCTCCATGGGGTCCCCAAATTGACTCATAGATTGTCTTGGTCGGCCATGACACATCCACTGATGTTAGGACATATGTCAAGCTCATCTCATTTTATTAAATCATTATTTTTACCTTAAACTACACTAATTACCTCTAATCGCGATTAAGAACATAAAAGTTACTATTCACCAAAAAATTATTTTAATCTCATTGAACCAAATTTTACTTCATAATGAAAACCATGTATGTCAGATTTTTTAAATTCAAAACACAGAAGTGGTAAAATTTCATTTAAAAGAAAAATCAGTTTTTATAAGTACCACTTAGTGGTTTCACTATTCATCAAAAATGGAAGTTTTTCAGAAAAATCCCAAAAATTCACTCTAAGATATATTTGATATTCCGAATTAAAAAATGAAGTCTATTTTACAAAATTAAAAACATATAAGTCACATCCATTAATTTAATAATTAATTCCCGCTGTCAGAGAAAATTGCGTGTTTTTATGAAACAATAAGTATCAAAATATTGACACTAGTTTAAGCCTGATTTCAAAGTGAAATTAATTCCAAAGACAACTATTGGATTTAATGGTAAAAATATATTTTAATTTCACTTTAAAACAAATTCAAAAGATAATCTAATCATATAAATATATTAGATTAAAAAGAGGTTTTGAATTAAAATACAACATTTTACACTATTCATTAAAAAAATGAACTTTATCGGAATGATACCAAAAATTTACACAAAGTAAATTTTGATGTCCCAATTCTTAAGAAGAGTTTTACATTGGTCCAATAGAATGTATAAGAGTGAACAAAACTATATTTAATGACGGTTTTCCATCAAAAGGAGATAAGTGAACCTTTAGTGAAAACTAGGGCATATATGCCTAAAATTGAATTCGTTCAGTATTTTAAGCCTTTATCATTTATTGGATAAATGTAAAAACATTTAAAAACATATATAATCATACTTTAGTTATTTCTATCTATTCCCGCCAATACAATGGCTACATGTAAACTACCATTTAAAATAATATTATTTTATTTTTAGAGTGCAACGTAAGATTCCCAAGAAACTCGTTGTTGAGTGTTGGGTACGCCATCGAGCATAGCGTCCCCTTCAAAGTCATATTAATATTTTATTCATAAATATGGATAAATACAAAAATTCAATATTCTTTATTTATCTGGGGTGTTACAGCTTTAAGCATGAAAATTTAAAATATATGTATAAAATTAAGAGGAAATGTGTAGCCAAACAAAAAAAAATCTAAATGATCAATTAATCAATTATGAAAACCACCAAAGATTACCTTTATATCCTAAGTTCAAATACATCATTTAAAAATATTATAACTTCACATAGATACAATTTTCAAATATGGTATAAATACATTATTTATTTTATAGAACAAATATATGTATAGGATATTAAATTCTATCATTTTATCGATAATTTTAATAATATCCTTAATATTAGTTGACACAGAGCCTGAGTTTTTAATGTATAGATTATGTTAATTTTTATTTTCCATGTGTCCAATAAATGATCTACCATATTAATTATAGTTAATTACCTTTCATATTCTTTATAATTTTATACATTAGTACTAAGTCTAGGGAAAACCCAATAAACAAAATATTTTACTCATTAGTAACCCCATTACTTCTACACAACAATATCATTAGAAGAAGATAAATATTTGGATATAGTTGTACAAATAGCCATAATATTTGTAAATAATCTTACATATTAAAATCATTTCTTAAGACCCATGATGCATGGGTAAAAATCGTTAATCTTATCATATCAGATATATTTTTATTAATTTCATTACTCAATATTATTTTTGGGGAGCATTAGTTTTTCATATCAATCAATTTGAATACTCTAAAGATTTATTTCTTATATTCAATTCATATATTACCAACAAATGGACCATACATTATTATTTTTATCAATATATAATAAAATACATTCATCATTTTACAAATAATTATCAAGTTATAGGTTTTATATTGTGTTTTAATGAAAACATTGTTATTATATTGTGGTGATTATATATCCTCAAAATCATGTTATGAGGATTTCCCTTCAGTATATAAAGTATAATGAATTCTAAAACACAATATTTATTAAGTTATATATAATTATATATCCCCATAAATTAATATTAATTATTTTTATCAATGTTTTTATAGTGTCCAAAATAATCTAATGGAAATAATTATGGTTATTATGTTAAACAAATTTATAAAATATATCATATTCCATTAACAAAATTTTATCCCTAATGTGGTATTTATGATAATAATTATAATTTTATATAAAATATTTATTAATAATTTGTTAATTTATAATTATCAATTACTAATATGAGTATATATAGTCCACTTATTTAACAGAGGGAATGGATTTGTTTAGAAATCAGTAGGTAGAATTTATCGTGTTAAATGTATATCGACATCTTGGAGAGGTTATTTTATACTAAATTTTTTGTAATTTTTCCAATCATTTGATCGATTTCTTTTTCAGTTAAATTTTTTATAATTTTTATCTTCTACTTATTTATTTATTTTTTACAAAGATCATGAATGGGTGACTTCTTCAATAATTTATTTTTTTTGCATTCATTTTTTGCTTTATATGGATCACAACATTGTTGGAGAAAAATCAATTCTTGAAAAAGTATTCAATAATAATGGGTCCCTCATGTATTATTTCTTCACTTCATAAACATGTTAAATATTTATATGATCTATATTTGATTAGTGGTGTGTGTTTTAATTGTACTAATGGATCAATGTGTGAGTATTTAGCTTAAAAATTAAATTTTAGTAGAAAATATGTCACCAAATGAAATCATATAAAAAATTATTAGGATGTATTTAATGTTTAGTAAAATAACCAATAATTCATTGATGATGTGTAGGAATCATCCACACATCAATACAACACATGGTGTATACTGTAGGACTCAAACTACTTGTTATATGCTTAAAAGTAACATTTTAGTTCAAAAAGATCATCTCTAATGAAAAATAATAATCACACTCATACTATCATGAAACTTATGTAAAATTGCCCACAATTA
Source organism: Viscum album (assembly GCA_963277665.1). Classification (NCBI taxonomy): domain Eukaryota; kingdom Viridiplantae; phylum Streptophyta; class Magnoliopsida; order Santalales; family Viscaceae; genus Viscum; species Viscum album. Next base: position 1,926,861,257 of record OY728152.1, on the reverse strand, counting down.
TTTTCTATATGTATAGATATTAGTATCATTTCATCCCAACAAAATGTTGGTTAGATATGATTAAGTGTGTGTGTGTGTTTTTTTAAAACTGACATGTTAGTTTATAGAAAAAATCACTGACCTAGAATTATAAAAATGATTTAATTTTCATGATAATTTATTAGAATTCCCCATAAGGCATTTCTGAGATGCAGGAATAAGGAATTTTTCAATCCAATACACTATGTAACTTGTATGATTAGAAGATCATGTTTTTAATGTGAAATGTTAGAATGAAACATGTATACCCCATTAAAAATCATGATAACATGTTTTTATTATATATATACATTGGAAAAAAATATTACATAATTTTTGGTATGTAGAAACACACCATACCTCAATCTGACACACGGTGTTCTTGGTATGACTCAAAATTCTAATTTTATGTTTAAAAGTGAAATTTTAGTTAACAAGGTGATTCTATCACTAAAAAGAAAACAAATCATACTTTTAATATCCTAATAAACTAGGAAAATGATATATATTTCATTTGTGACATGTAATAATAAATTTTTAATCAATATAACACATGGTTTTCTTGATATATCATGAAGTGTGTATTTTCAGTTTGAATATGTCATTTAAGTTAAAATGAAGTGGAACTCGATGAAATTGTTGAAAAGAACTAAGATTATCTTGATATTTTTTAACTATGATCAATAATATATTTTTGAACAATTTCAGTTGACCACATATTAATATAAAAAACATTGTTCCATATATAACTAAAATTGTGTTTTTTAGTTTAAAATTGACAGTTTAGTTTAAAAAATGCTTCACTTACAAAAAAACTAGGAAAATATGCTCATATTTTAATGATACTTTAGGAATAAGATCCTTATGATATTTTGGATATATAGGAATTAGTCTAACATTAATCCAATACATTTTTCCCTCAGTATGGTTGAAATTGAATCTTTTGATTTAAAATTTACATGTCAATTCAAAATGCATTCTATGAAGCAATAAATATTAAACCAAACTAATTTTGTATTTATAATTTTTTTAAAAGAAATAAATAATTTCTTATGTATAAAAAAAACAACACCCCAATCTTTAACCTTTTGTTCCTAGTATATCTCAATGTGCAAGTTTTTGTATTTAAAAGTAACATTTCAGTTCAAAATATGTGTCACATAATAAAAACTCATAATATTGACATAGATTTTATTTAAATTTTTTTAAAATGTTATATAATACATTTTTTATATATATTAATTTCTTGGACAGCAATATGAAACATATTGTGGCTAACATGATTTAAATTATGCCTTTTTATTTTAAAGATACATATTTGTACAAAACACACTTCCCCTGCTCAAAAATGAAAACACACATTTGGATTATCATAACAAATTATAATAATTAAACATTATTAATTTTTCATGTTTATGAATCAGTGACATATTAATCTAATATACAGAGTGACCAATATTACTCAATGTGCATGTTTTATGTTTTTAAATGACATTTAAGTTTGAAAAATGTGTTGCACTCGCTAAAAAATAAGTAAACACACTAGGATTTTATTTTTACTATTTTAATATAATCCAAAGGTTATTTTTTATGTTTATTATTCAAACACATGTAAATTAGACAAATGTTATGGACAGTATTAACCAATGTGAATGATTTTATTTAAAATTGACATGTTAGTTCAAAAGACTCTCGATACACTAAAAACAAAAAATTATTTACATAGTTTTGGTAAATTAATTAAATGATACATGTGTCCTTTTTTATTTATAGGAATCAATATCACCTCATATGAATCACTGTGTGATATGTATGACATGAAGTTTGTTTTCAGTTTAAAAGATTTGTTTTTGTAAAAAACATTTCTCACTCAATAAAAATCAATAAAAGAACTTATTATTGTCTTAATATTTTAGGAAAATGATATATAAGTCATTTATTATTTTTATAGGTTTCTAAAACATCAATATAAAATATAGTGTGATTAGTGTGACTCAAATTTTATGTTTTATGTTTTCAATGGATATTTATTTAAAATCAGTCCACTCATATAAAAATGAGAAAATTTTTCCATCTTTCACTAATATATTAGGAAAATAATACATAAATTATTTTTATGAGATTTTATTAGCCACGTGTTAATCTGATATTCAATTTGAAAAATATGACTCAATGCATGTGTTTTTAGAATAAACATACCATTTTAGTTAAAATTTACTTCAATCAAATAATAACCAATAAAACAAAATCATATTGTTTTGAGAGTACATTTAAAGGATTTATAATTAATTTTCTATGTGTAGGAATCAATGTCACCTCAATCAGACAAATGGTGTGGATAATGTAAATCAAAGTGTAGTCATTTATTTTAAAAAAAATTATATGAAAACCATGTCATATACTAATCAAATGAGAAAAACAATTCATATTAATTTGATACGTTGGAAAAATAATCTATATGTAATTTGTAAAATATAGGTATCCTCCCCACATCAATTTGATATATTTTTTTATATATAAAACTTCAAAAGTGTGTTTTAGTTTAAAATTATATTCTTGTTAAAAAAATTACACTCACTAAAAACATAAGGAACTCACATTTTTGTTATTAATTCTTCTGGAAAATGACCTCTAATTCATTTTCATGTCTTGGAATAATCCACACCTAAATTTCATACATGTTGCGACAAAAATTTCTCAATGTCCTTATTTTTTGTTCAAAAATTACATTTTAGTTAAAAACACACTGATCACTAAAAATAGATAAAATAACACTCATATTTTATACGTATTTTAGTAAAATTATCTATAAATCATTTTTTAGGAGTAGTAATCATCCAAACATCAATTTGATACATGATGTGACTGGTATGACTCAAAGCACTTGTTTTGTTTTTAAAATGAAATTTTAATGTAAAACTTCATCCACTCACAAAAATAGTCAAAAAAAAATTTATATTGCCATTATACGTTAGTATAATAATATATAAGTAATTTTTTACATGTAGGAATCAACCACACGACAATTTGGAACACAGTCTGGTCGGAATAACTCAAACTGTTGGTATTTATTTAATATGGACATTTTTTTACTGGAGAGATGCCATACATTGAACTATAAAAACACATTCCTATTATTATTATATTTTATAATAATGATACATAAGTCATTTTTTACTTGTATGATTCATCTAAACCATAATATGATACACATTGGGACCAATATAACATGAAATTTCTGTTTTTTGTGTAAAAGTGACATTTTAGTTGAGAAAATTTGTCACTCACTGAAAAATGATAAAAAAAATGTATAGTATTTATGCTTTAGGAAAATGATCAAAATTTCATTTCCAACATGTAAGAATCCTATAATTTTTAATATTTTACACAATGTGACTTGTATGAACCAAAGTGACACTTTTCTATTTCAAAATTATATCTCTGTAAAAATATTCCACTTACTAAAAACTATGAAAAACACTTAGATTGTATTTATATTTTTGTAAAATTATTCATAAATAATTTTTGATGAGTACGATTCAGCAGTACATAAATTTGATACACAATATGGCTAGTTTGAATCAATGTTCATGTTTTTTAGTTTAAAATGATTTTTTTTAAAACATGATCTACTCAATTAAAAAAAGAAAACACCCTCATATTATATTTATATGATCAAAATATGATCCCTAATTCATTTATTCTGTAATTGAATCAACCTAATGTTATTTGAATACACTATGTGGCTAGTATGACCCACTGTCTATGTTTTAAAAAATATATATTTTTCATTGAAATAAGAATGAAAAACTAAAACCTATTAAAACATATTTATAATTTTGTCATTCTTTGGAAAAATGATCCATAAGTCATATTTTTGTGTATTCATTATACACACCATAATATGATACAAAGTGTGAATGATATGAATCAAGTTTTATATTATTAGTTTTACAATAAAATTTATTAAAAAATGGGTGACAGTCAATGAAAATTTAGAAAACAAAATCTTATGATCATAATAATAATTAATAGAATCCATAATTCAATTGTGACATGTTGGAATCATCCAGATAGTAATCAAATAAATTGTGTTACCTGAATAAATCAATGTATATGTTTTTAAATAATAAATTACATTTTAGTTAAAAACATATTTCACTCACTAAAAACTAGTATAACATGGTCATATTGTCTTGATATTTTAATATAGTAAACCATAAATAATTTTTTGGTGTGTAAGAATCAACTACACATCAATATGACACATGGTGTGGCAGGTATAACTAGAAGTTCATTTTTTCATTTTAAATTTACATTTTAGGTTGAAAAAAATAAAAATGACAAATATAAAAAATATTATATTGACATTATACTTTTGATAAATTATAAAAAAATCATTTGTGATATATATGAATCGTAAACATGTTAATCTGACACTTGGTGTGACTATTATGGCATGATTTGCATGTTTTCTATTTAAAAGTTATTTTTTATTAATGTATTTTGTCATATTTTTGTAAATTTTTTGTATTTATGGTATTACTGAAAGAATAAATGTTTCTTACATAAGTACCCATGTATGTTCAGGATTCATTGGTCTATTAAATAATTGGTAGCTGAAAGGATATTTTGTGAGGGATCCAACAAAAACTGAATAATGGTTTTAAATTTAATATTTATGGTTAAAAAATTTACGTAACAATGTAATTGTTAATACAAAATTTTCATTTTATTATGAATTATACAACATTTCCTTAATGTATTATGATTTAAATTTAACTGAAATTAAATTCTATAACTGTTATTATAGTGTGCTGAAATTCCAGCAGCATAATGTATCATTTGGCTATTATCATTTCTATATCCATTACTGACATAAAAATATTTTATTATATCTATAAATAGATATCATAATATTTTTATTTATTAACACTAAACAAACACTAATAAGGGCCCCCCTTTTGTTCTTTGAAAAAATTATCTAATAAAATGAACACCTATATCATTTTATTGGCTCTAATGAAAGAAACATTTATCAAATAATTTTTTTGGTGTTGATGAAAATCATCAGAATTTAAATTTGATCACAACATAAGTACTTTTCAGTGCCAATTAATTTGATTTTTAGCATAGAGAAATCCGATATATCTTGTATTTTTTATTCTGGTATCTTACATTTCTATATTTCTTAATTCAAATGTCGGATCCATGGGATAATATGAACGGACTATAGGGTGTAGTACCCACCTCAATGGTGATCATGCATCAAAAAAGATCTTGCTAACATTAAATGATTCAATCATTGGTATAGTTTTTGAAAATATTTTAAATACAAATATCTATTGGTCTTATTATTCCCTTACACACTAAAATAATGTTTTATGGTGTGTTGAATAGTTGAAAAATGTCTTTGGGATTTATAGTATCCTTAGTAATCAATATTTTATATTTTCATGCATAGTATTCCCATTTAGGTTTGCGTCAGTGATGATTGAAACCCAACATTTCTCATGTTTAATTATTATTGTAAATAATATTTTGAATAATTATTCTTCATATAACTCCCATTCACTCATTTTATGGATTATTTTAGATGATTTGGTGTTATTGTTTCCCTTTTTTCCTTGGTGCGGGTAACCTATGTATGTGAAGATGAATTGACTACTGATTTTTTAATTATTTATGGATTTAAAGGCGTCCTACTAGGTATTTTTATACTACCCCATAGATAGAAATTGTTATAACTTGTGTTATATTTGTGCATGTGAAACACATATTTGCATATGGGATAGATGGATGTGGAGTTTGTGTGGCCTGTTCAGACCAGTCATATGGGGACACATGGTTTTGAATTACAGATAATAGTGATTTTTGATATTGGTGGTGATCGTTTTGACTTTAGTATGGCCTATGATTTCATATGGTAGGGAGTATATTTTTAGTTACATTTGTTTTAGTATCTTTTCTGATACATTTTCTTCCTTGTATTTTTCTTGTTGAATATTTATGTATTCATTATCTCACACATGAATTGTATACTTTTCAATTGATTATATTAGCACAACATGTATTCTGGGATAGTATTTATATTAGATATGTTTTTCTTGAATAATTTTATAGAACAAGGAACTTCATATTATTCAATATGCCTACGTCGTTCTAGTCAAAATATCATGGATTGTTGGGGGTGGTATTTGGTGGGAAATCTTGTATTACCACTAGCTCAAGAGGGTCCATAGTGAGTTGGGTCATGTTAGAGTGGTATCGAAGTAGTATTTCCCACAGACAGAGTTTTGAGTTAGTATTCATCAGTGAAAAGGAGTATAAATTCTGTAAAATTATGCTAAGGGTTTTTGGTGTCATTTTTCATGACCTGTACCCCGGGGCACATGTTGTGACTACCCCAAGCCCACCTTCTATAGGCCAGGGGATGTTGACTAGTAGAAATTGTGTAATTCCCTAAAACTGGGAAGGTATAGCATTTATAACATGTAAAAACACACACAAGCAAGCACACAACTAGAAGAAACACCACATAAAATATATAACAAAAGAGGGATGAATGTAAAAGAGGACATATTACAAGCCCAAATGGAATGTACAAGTACAACTGGGATACAATAAAATTGAATAAAAGGTAATGTCAGCTAATGGGTCGTCCTCTGAGGTTCTTACATGAAGGATAGAAACATATCACCACTTCAACACCCCTCATTCATCAGTTTCCTCCATGTACTGACACGTGGTATGGTCCACCTCCTGATATAGTCTAGTCCTGGTACTCTCAACCTCAGTTAACATTGTCTGTCATCTGCATCCAACACAACAAGGTGCACGCATAGCCCGTGAAGGGTTGAGTCTAACAATACTCAGTAGGGACCCCAAGACCCACTAGGTCTCACAAAATCCATCATGGATAAAACACAAATAATGAATTCAATATATAACCTTACATAAGTATATTTCCATACATATACCTACAATATCAAGTAATCCTCCTCAATCATGAGTAAAACACAGAGGTTCTAAATCAACTCACACTAGGATTTATTCTTGGGGTACTATCAAGTAACATTCTGAACACAATGTCGAACACCTCGGTTGTTGGATAACACCTCCACTATCGATTACAATGGGCCTGTCACATCACATAGAGGCTCTTTTCACTTAACATGGACTACTGAGGTACTCCTCTTTTTGAGTACCGTGGGTCTACCACGTCACACAGAGGCGCTCCCCACCGTGGGTCTGTTGCGTCACAAAAAGGCGCTCCCCATCATAATATATTGAGGTACTCCTACTATCGAGTACCATGGGTCTTCCATGACACCAAGTTTCTCCACACCCAGGGTATGCCACGCCACCAAGGCACTCCCCACTAGGCCAGTTGAGTCACTCCGAGTCGAAACGGTCAGCAGTCATCATGGCTCAAACAGCCACTTGTTCTCCGCACTATGCTCACTCGTCTCCGGTAAAATATTCTCCACAAGCTACTAGTTGATACTCTAACTTCACAAAAGTCCCATGAAGAAGTATCTCAAAGTTCTTCCACATCATAAGGGTCTCAACTTAACAGATGATGCATCATTCAGACTCCTGGTATGTGAGTTATTAGCCTTTTAGTCCTAGGTGCCTGGTTGGATTCATGCTCGATCCTGCAGGACAATTTCCCATCATAATCTAAAATTCTAGTGGGATTATACTCAATGGTACATTCACTCTCCATGGTTTCCAATGCCACAGATGGTTCGTCAAACGGACGTTCGGTGCCAAAGATATGGCCAAAATAAAGTAAATGTGTATTAGTGGGCCCTTGTCTAGTCCGACCCAGCTGGACTGACTCGGCCTGACCCGGAGAGACCTGCTGGGTCTAGCCGGGCCTCTTGGGTTCAGCCCGATGACCATGAGGGTCAACGGAGGCAACTCTACCTCGGAGGGTGTCGCGAGGATGGCTTGGCCTCAGAACTTCTCAGCTGCGGGTCGGCTCAGCTCGGGGTGGCTTCAAAGGCTGCGACAAGGGAGGCTCGGATGGTATTGGTGAGGGAACGGTGGTGGCGGTGGATCGGCTCGGCCTGGACAATGGCACGGTGGCTCGGCATGGCCGATGGCATCGGCGCGACGACTCGACACGACGGTGGCACGACGGCTCGGCAGGGCGACGGAGCGGTGGCTCGGAAAGACATAGACGGTTGCGCAACTCGATGAATGATGGCGTGGAAGCTTGGCACGACGTACTGCGGCAGTGCGGTGGCTCGGAACGGTGGATGGCGACAGCGCGGAGGCTCACCACAGCGAAAATGCGGTGTCTCGTCACGGTGGACGGTAGTGGCGCGGAGGCTCGACACGCTGGATAGTGGTGTCGCGGAGGCTCGGCACGGCGGCAGTGTGACGGTTTGGTATGGCGGTGACATGGTGGATCAACTTAGCCTAGATAACATCCCATCTCTACGGATGGTGGCCCATCAGCTCAGCATGGTGGAAGGCTGCGGCTCGGTGTCACGGCACAGCAGCAGTGCGGCGAGGGGGGTTTCGGCCTAGGGCGGTGCGGCGACTCAGTCCGGCCGTGGCCGACTCAGCCAAGTGTGGGGCTAGTTCGGCCTGGAGGGAGATTCAACATGGGGCGTTGCGGGTCGTGGAGGCTGCAGGTGGAGGCATTGTTGCCTTCGTTTCCTTCCTTCATTTAGAAGAACACAAAAAAGAAAACTGACGGAGGGGTCAGGCCATGTTCGTTTGGACCGCACCCTCCTTGTTTAGAGTTGTAGCAAGAGGTTCACAATTAATGAAGCGTGAACCTATATGGAAGACATTTTAAAACATCGTTTCCCACAACCCTTTTCAATCTCTATTCCTAATCCAACAAAAGAATTAGAAGGGGAGAACATAGAAAGTGTTAATGAAATAGAAATAATCCCCGAACTCGTTTTTATGTTGATGTTGGCGCAAGAAGGTAGTACGGGCATCGATTCTCCGTAGATGATGATGTCCCATGTTGGAATAAGTCCCGAGGAAGAAGGTTGAAGGGGGTCAGTGTCCTTCATTGTTGGAGATTTATTCGTTATTGGAGCGTTCATTGTCAAAGAACGTATTCTTCCTTGAAGAACATTCTCCCAAGATCTATGTCCTCCCAACACCACCAAAGATGCAATGTATAATAGATTAAGTTCTCTAATTAGTTTGTTGGCACAAATACAAATTATCCTAATCAATTAACTACATTGGCATATTAAAGTTATGTGTCTTGGCATAATTAATGTCAAGGAAGTCATGAGGCCCCTCTACATTAATGAGGGGGTTGAGAGTTTTTTCTCCATAATGAGGGGAGTTCAAGAGGTTTAGGACTTCGGTGGTCCGGACCACCATAACCTCTCGTGGGAGGTTATGTTTGGGTGGTCTCCACATCTCAAAATCTACGTGGAGATTTAGTTCCGGTGGACCCCACCTCCTAACACCCACATAGGTGTTTCAAATAATAATAAAATGTTTGCACAATTTTATTTTTTTATTTTTATTCCATCACGAAAAACCCAAAAACTAACTTTCACCCTCGTCCAACTACTCAAAGTTAAGAGCCCTGAATAATGGGTCCTACACCATATTTGTGGAGTATCATGAGAGGTCCATGAACCTCATTGTTTACTAAGCCACAATCATGATGCACTTATACAGATGAAGAAGCTCTTGTATGTGCACTGCACGGAGAGTCAGTGGGACAAACATGGCTAGGAACTGTCTCTCGAAGTCTGCCCAGAGAAGCGTCACCTGGTTGTGGACCTGAAGAATCAAGATCCACCATCTGCCCATTGCTTCTTGTAGAATTCTGTTGGTAATAATGTTGTCGTAGATGTCCAAGAGGACTATATATATAGTAGGATGACCTCACGACTCAATATTGGTTATGCGGGGTACCAGTAGCGAAGCTAGTCATGCCAGGAGAGGGCAGTGTTACGCATGCGGCGTGCAGGGTCACATTACTCGTGACTGCCTGACCTGCTATTAGGGTGATCAATAGACTGTCTATGGACCGCCCAGGGAGAGACAGAGGTTCGACTAAGTAGGTCTGCAGGGGGCAGGCCGACGTGGGAGAGGAGCTGGTTACGCAGCTGGCGGTGGGCGAGGAATTGAGATGTTGTGCAACCACCACCTGGAGGACCACAACGACTCTACGGAGCAGGTGGAAATGGGCGATCTCAACTCCAGGTAGCTAAGTCCTACGATCACGGCTTTTCAGAGATGATACAAGGTACGATCTGTGTCTACTTCACCATAGTTGCAGTACTTATAGATAGAGGTTCCATCCATTCCTTTATTGCCACTGCCCTTGATTGCAGCTCAGTGATTCTGAAGGAGCTGTTGGATCGATCCTTACATCTAGATACTTCTACAGAAAAAACTTATATGATTACACACTAGCGTTGATAGTGCGAGCATACTCTAGGAGGCGAGAGCTTTGGCTGATATCTCATAGTAGCAGTGTCTGGTCCATACAATGTCATCTTGGAAAGGGACTGGTTATCTACATTCCATGATCAGATTGATTGTATTAGGAGTAAGGTGTGGTGTGTCCGCATTGATGGGATTAGGTTTACCTTCACTAGCATGAAAGGAGCCTTTGCAGTGTAGTATGGACTTACCCGTAAGAGGGTGCCTCCAATTACTCATCAGTTGGCTAGCTTTACCCTCTGAGCTCTTGATGTGGATAGTTAGAGTTATCCTATTGTGGTGTATCTGTACATAGATGTTCTTCCCTGATTATGTTTCGATTCTACCTCCTCATAGAGAGGTGGCCATTTAAATTGACTTGTACCTCGAGATGGCACTGATATCTTCACCAGCATATCTGATGGATCCCCTATATTTTCCTGATCTGTGGGTACAACTAGAGGACTTATAGGGGAAAGGATTTATTCGGCCTAGTTTTTCTCCTTGGGAAGCCCCATTTCTATTCTCCAAGAAGGCAGATGGGAGATTGAAGATTTTTGTTGACTATCAGCACCTAAACCAGGAGACCATGAAGAACATATACCCACACTCGAGGATTGACGGCCTCTTTTAGCCGATGAAGGGAGAACGATGGTTCTCGAAGATAGACCTCAGATCAGGTTATCACCTGCTCATATTATGAGATGGGGATATGTAGAAGACGACCTTCAGGGGTTGGTACGACCGTTACGAGTTCTTGGTTATTCCATTCTGTGTGACCAACACTCCACCAATGGTCATGGGACTCAGGAATAAGATCTTTCATCCATACCTTAATCTCTTAGTAGTAGTCTTCATCGATGACATTCTGATCTAATTGACTACTGAGGAAGAGCATACCTATCATTTTCAGGTAGTACTGGAGACACTTCGAGAGCACTAGCTTTATGGTAAGCTCTTGAAGTGCCATTTCTTGATCCGGGAGGTTCACTTTCTAGGATATGTCATATTCAAGGCTGGAGTTACAATGGATTCAGCGAATATTGTTGTCGTACTTTCTTGGAATCCACCTAGGAGTGTGATAGATGTATGGAGTGTCCTGGTATTGGCTATATACTATTAGAGATTTGTTCCATATTTCTCTAGAGTTGCAGCACCACAATCAACCGTGACAAAGAAAGGGAAACCCTTCATTTTGTTAGAGAAATGTCAGTAGAGTTTTTAGGATCTGAGTCAGAGGCTGACAGGTTCCCCATCTTGAGGATTCAATAAAAAGGTGTAGGGTACGTATTCAACTACGATGCATCAGGGAAAAGGCTCGGATGTGTCTTCAGGTAGGAGTAAGAAGTGATCCCGTATGTTTCTTGACTTCTGAGACAACATGAGAAGAACTATTCTACCCATCAACTGGAGTTATAAGAAGTGGTCTTCACCTTGAAAATGAGGCGGCACTATCTGATGGGTTATCATTTTACCTTACACTCTTATCACAAGAGTGTTAGGTATATATTATCTCAAAAGGACATTACCCTCAGATATAAATGTTGTCTTGAGTTCCTCTAAGACTATGACTTCATGATAGTCTATACTCTTGGGAAGGGGAAAGTTGTAGTAGATGAACACACCAGGAGGTATGGTATACACCTACAAGGCGAGTTGATAAAGCAGCTGGCTGCTTTGTAGATATCCTTCATGGAACATGATGGAGTAGCTTCCATTCAGTCTCTTACAGTCACTCCCCCTCTTCCTCAGCGATTCAGGGAGGCACAACAGGGGGACACTGACTGCGAGGCACGACGTGCTCAGATATCCACACAACTGATGGATTTTCCGAAGGTGGGGAGAACGTCATCGTCTTTAGAGGATGTACCATGGTACTAGTGTCAATTAAAAATGAAGTGTTGTGGGAGTTCCACACATCCCCTCTAGTGGTACATCCAGGAGTGGAGAAGAAGTACCAGGACCTCTGACGACAGCACTGGTGGCCAAGAATGAAGAATGCAGTAGCAGATTTGGTCTCTCGGTGCCTCACATTCCAGCAAGTGAAGGAAGAGAATCAGGTACCAGCAGGCTTGGTTTTTCCTTTAGAGGTCCCAGGGTGGAAGTGGGATGGGATATACATGGTCTTTGTGACAGGAATTCTACATACATCGAGTGGTCAGGACTCAATCTGGGTGATCGTCGATAGATTCACCATGTCGGCCCACTTCCTACCGATCAGGGAGCAGGGTCTAGTTGAGAGCATGGTACGCCACTGTGTGCAAGAGATTATGTATTTACATGGAGTAACCTCAATTATTGTCTCTGATGGTGATTCACATTTTACTTCCCTGCTATGGAAGGGGTTTCAGGAGGCTTTTGGGATGCAGCTTCGTTTGAGCACCGCCTTCTATACTCAGATGGATTCCCAGACTGAGCAGACCATTCAGACCTTCAAGGAAATGTTGCGGGCTTGTGTCCTCGACTTCAGTCATATTTGGGAGGATCACTTAACTTTGGATGAGTTTTCATACAACAACACATGTCACTCCACCATAGGGATGGCACCTTTCATGGAATTGTACGGGCGACCTTGTAGATCACATTTGTGCTGGACTAACCAGGAGAGTCAACACTAGTTGGACCAGATATAGTACATGATTCCACATAGAAGGTATGGATCATCCAGTAGTATATGAAGAATATATAGAGTAGGCAGAAGTCATATTCCGACAGGAGATGAAGGCCTTTGGAGTTCGAGTATGGCGACCATGTCTTTATATGGGTCTCACCCCGATGAGGTCTACAGAGATTAAGCTAAGGCGGAAAGTTATCTCTAAGGATCATCAAACCATTTCAAGTCATTAGCAGTGATGGAGAGGTGGCATACCTCTTAGATCTTCTACCTCAGTTGCACTGAGTGCACTATGTCTTCCAGGTATCCCAGTTGAAGAGATACGTGCACAACCATTCTCACATCATCGACCGCAGTGAGATGGACGTCGATGATGGGGAAAATTTTTCAGAGGTTCCATTAGAGATTGGGGATTGAAAGAATCTGGTCCTCTTTGGACAGTCTAAACCTCTTGTTCACATTCGCTGGCAGCACGGGAACCTCCAGGAGAGCACATTGGAGAAGGAGGCTCAAATTCATGCATAATACCCCCACAAGTTTACCTAGTTTGAGTTGTGGGTTATAGGGATGAAAATCCCTAATGGGGGTGGGGAGGATGTAAAGACTCATAATTTCCATGTATTTTTTTAAATAAATGGGAATTTTACGAGTTCGAGAAAGTTGACTGCATGTGATTCCGAGCCCTAGAGTGCCCATAATGAATTTTTGAACTTTATTTCAGGTAAATTCCGTAAACATATGAGCATGTTTTTATAACTTCTAAACTAGTGACCAGAATTGACATCTGAGGTCACTGTTGAGCTGGTAGCGTTGGTATTTTTTTAAGGAGACTATCACCACGACGGTTGTTGGTCGATGGTGAAAGTTAATTTTTGGGTTTTTCCAAAAAGAATAAAAATAGAAAAAATTACATGGAAAATCCTAGTCTTTACATTATTCAACATATAATGAAAATTACTATAGGTTCAACAACCAATGTATCCTTTTTCAATAACTCTAATATGTTTATAGTTAACCTAGTTCTCTAAAAAAACATTTTAGTTTATAAGTAAGTTATTACATGTGTCATATAACAACCAATTGAGATAATTCATGTTATTCCATTTTTGAGGTCAACTATATGTATTGTAATCTATGTGGGTCCATCAGATTGAATGTAGGATGTTACATGATGATGGATAGCTCTGGTGTAGGGCAATTGTCATTGAAATCTCATTCCATTATATAGAATTCTTACTAAATATTAGTTATAATTGAGGTTTCATTTTCTATGAATAGATTGATATATTCATTTTCCCAATGAACTAAGGTAGATTCTCTCTCATATATTCTTATACTATATCATTATTTTTGGTTAGATTTAAATCGCTATATTGTTGATAAGAATACCTATAATATGTTTTTCATTAATGTGTTCTGATGATAGAAACCTAATCATATTGGGATGAGAGCTTTCTCCTTGAGTTACTGAGGATGGGATGGATTCTAAGACTCTTATTTCCATCTAGCATAGACTCTAATTATGTAAATTGATATTCATTATTTCATACCCATCATAGAATAGTGATAAATTATTGGATGGTGTTTTTTACTATATCCTCACGATACTTCCCTACTATGGTTATATATTGATATATTATTTATGTGGAAATTGTGACCCATGGATGTTAGATCCTCTTAATATTGGTAATACTGAGTCTAGGTAGGTGGAAAAGAATAATGAACCTCATTATGGGTTCCCTATGCATGTCTAATTCTAGATATTGTATTATTTATTATTTTTGTGAAAAAAAATTTATGTGCGTGAAATAATTGATATGAGATACCTACTTTTAGTCGATTTATTGACTTACTAGTGATCTTTTTATATAAGTTTTGATTTTATAGAATTTTATAGTGGCGGATGATTCTAATATCCTCCCCCGTAATATTAACCTTTGGTAAGTTCTTATCAGGCATTGATAATTTTTAGTTACAACTATATTATGGATAGTGAGATAGATACTAATGGAAAATCATAAATGTATGTAATTTACAGTATGAGTCATTCCATCTCTTTGTGGACCCTCATACTAGATGACGTAACTTTAATATTCCTCCATGATAGACATGAGGTGTGGTAGTAACCATCTTGGTATGACGGATTACCATTTCTTGTAAAATGTTGGATTGGATATTAGGTGTGGCCAGCAAAGTCGACTCCCTTAATGATGAAGTCGGCTACCCACCAATTGGTAATAGTGGTTTGTAATCATTTCAAATAGGACTGATAATTCACCTCCTATGACTGTTGGGATAATAGTAGATGATTCAAAAATATGACCTCTAATTATCCCTCAATAGAAGACCTACATTTGTAATGGAATTTACATTGCATATGGAATCTAAGAATTATTAATGGAAGTGGTGGTCTAATTTATTCTTGGTATCATTTTTTGGAATTTCATTTTAGTATTTTGAATGTTTTAACTAGTATTACAATGTATTTCTAGATTATTTGGTAATCTATAATGCTGTGAGATCTAGATTCAATTAGTATTATTAAACATCTTGATGATGAATACATGGTATTTGATGAGATTTGAGTGGCATAATAATGGTGTGGAAATTGATTTTCTTACAATAGGAGGGGAAAAATGAAAAACCTTCAGATTAGTTAATTCTTTCCTTCAAACTATGGATATGTTTCTCACATTTTTTCGATGGTATTGGATAAAAAATAATTCCTTCTATTATACAACCATGGAGGTGATTTAGATTTAATGTTTTATTTTAATCGTACATCCTTATACATCATACATCAAAGATTTCTTGAAGGAAGGGATAAGGTCACCAAATTTCCATGGATGTATAGTGGATTTTGCTCATTGTTTTTAAGGTATGGTACTATGTATATCCAAATCTAAGACTTCGAAAGGGGGTACGAACTTAGAAAAATGTGTCCAGCAGATCATTATGGAAGTTTCTCATCCCATGAGAACACTTCTTATGTGGTGTATGTAAAGGATTTCATGATACTCTATGTATTTGATTTTCTTATCCAAGTGATTTCATAGGGTCTAGAATGGGAATATTTGAGTCATCACTACTATAGAATTGAAAATATTAAATGATACCCAAAATCAATACAATCACAAACACATTGATAAAGAGGAAAACATTATCAACACTAGCTAAATGCACTGATAATGTAAATATTTATCAGCACTAAAAAATAATTGTTAAAAGGAAACCAAAATCAGTGCAGGAAAGACAGATGCATAATGCTGGCCTTGTAATATAGGAAAAATTATTTAGGATTTATGTTGAAAAAGTGCTTCAGTCCATGTTCTTGGGTCACTTTTCATTGGGATTATTGTCTATGTGATGGGTCTCCAACTGAATAGATAAAAATATGTCATTTATTCAATAATAAAAAGTTTCTTTGGCCCATTTTTTTAAAAAAACTAATTTTCTCCCTTTATCAGCACTAAAACAATTTTTTTAGTGATAAAAATGTGACCTCATTGATATATATATTATAAAAAATATTATTTTAATATATAAATATAAATATATTGATATCGATACTGTATATTTTAATAAAAATGTTTTATTTAGTACTAAATATGTATTTTCACTTAATATGTAAATAATTTAAAAAGGAATGGTTTAAAAATAATAACAATCTATACAAATTAAAATTGATTAATTAGTTAGGGGTAATGGAAATTTAATTAATTTTTGGTGATAGATAAATTTGACAAATAAATTAATCTCTTATGATAAGTGTAAAATTGAATTTAGCTTCAAACCAAACAAAATTTTTGATTCATGTTTATGTTTAGAATATATGATATTTTTAATCAATGATTATAAAGTGTTATATGTTTTGTTGGATTGGATAGGGGGCCATGGTAACTTCTTTTCGAGGTCAAAGAGGGTCTTAATGGACTCCAAAACTGTGTTTTTGGTTGGTATACCATAATTTTTTAATAATTTATGGGATTTCAACTTCTTCTAAGTTTGGATTCTTGTTTTCTAAAACAGAAATTAAATTAATTCCTATATAATAAATTCCTATACATATTATTCAGTCTAAATTTTATCATATTCCATATTGTAGTGTTATTTAAAAATATATATTTATACAAATTTTGTATATATTAACATGTAAAAAAACATTAAAAATAAACATTTAAACATATTTACTTATTGAATATATATTTAAACTGGTAAACCATATGAAATCAATTATTATCCTTTTTATGAAAAAAAAAATCACCTTATAAAAATATTGTGATTTATCTATACAGATAATGAAATGGATATATAATGTTTATATATAAATATATATGTTATTGTGTATTAATAAAATGATATATATTTATGTACACAATTTAATAAGACATGTAAATAAATATTTATTGTCTATATATATTATATATAATGAAATATGTTTATATTGATATATATATATATATATATTAAATATATCAACATGTGAGAAGTAAAATCCCCTAGGTTTGTGGAATTGTGTTCTTTTTGGGTGTCTATATAGATGAATTTATATTTATAAAAATCAATAAAATATAATTTAACGTAAATATAAATTATATATATAGACACACAACCCAAAACCTATACAAATATATGGTGTGATATTGTCACACACATGCACACAGACACATGTACATATAAATACAGACACATGTGTATTTATAGTAAATATAATTTTTTTAAAAACATTATAAATAAATTATAATTAAAATAAAAGTGCACATAAATATAAATATATATGTATATATAATCGTTAAATATTTAAATATTTAAATATGTAAACATGTGAACATATAAATATAAAAAAATATTTTATAAATGTTTTTCAAAATATTTATATAATAATATATAATTCTATATGTAAACATAAAATTCAATTAATTTAAATAAATTTATATATCAGTACATGTTTGTGCATTTAATATGTAGGGGTAGAGAGTGAATTCATCAAGTAGGAAGGGGGTTCCAAGTTCAACTCTTTATGTGTGAAAGACTATACAATGTTGAGGAATTAAGTGGGTCACATCTGAGGAGAGGGGTGATAAGAGAGTTCATGAGGGGATGATGATAATGGGTGTAACGGGTTCTCTAAACACTAGTGCAGGTCACTGGGTATGCTAGAGGCCTCCTTCCATGCGTATCAAGTTGAACACTGACGGTTCCTCCCGGCAGGGCGTCATGTGGGGTAGAGGGGTGGCCCGTGACTCCAGGGGCTTTGTCATCCTTCTTTTTACAGCACAGTATGGGTGTGTCCATTCTCTCCAGGATGAGGTTTTGGCTATGCTATATTGTCTCATGTTGTGTTGCCAACATAATATTCTCATCAGTGAAGCAGAGATAGATAGTATGGTCCTCTTCAAAGCTCTGAAAGGTACAGGTAATACCCATTGGTCTATCTCTTATGATATCAGAAAATGAAAAGGTCTCAGGAGAAGCTTTTTCAAAGTGGCTCACACATGGCGCGAGGGTAACAAAGTGGCTGATCATCTAGCCTCCATTGCATCCCACAATTTTGTCTTTTTGGGCCTTGATGGCAGGAGAACTCTCAAGGCTGAGGGAGAGGAACTTGTGAGAGGGGATGCCCTTGGCTTACATTATTTCAGACCCCTCTGATATGTTTCCCCATTTTCCCTGTTGTTTTTGATTTTCATGATGTTTTACATGAATTTTATACATTAATGATATTGAGATGAGATAATGGGTTATAGAGTTCTATGGTAGGGTACTAGAATTGTAAATAATTTTTTGTGTGTTATTAGTTCTTAAAAACATAAAAAATATACCTTAATATGGTATAGAATCATGATGATAAAATGAATCATTTATCAAAATTTTATCATTCAAAAAACCATAGGACTTTAAGGGCCCATAAAACATGACTTGATTTTTTAGTGAAAATAAAGATGAATTCTTGCACCAATAAACAGAACTTCTAGAGCAATGCACCTGAATGTCCAGACTGTCTGCTTAATATTGTGGTTAATTTGGTCACATGAAGATAAACAATGTGATATTGAGTAGTGGAATGAAGTGACTAAAATTACTATTGTTGTATTTTATTTCATTTAGAAACATTAAATTCCAAAAAATTCTAGGATAACTTCAGAAAATGAATTTAAATTTATTCGAGATCATGATTCAAATGAGAATTACAATAGATGTTGTGTTGAGATTCATAAAGGTTTATGTTTCTCTTATGACATAAGATTTTATTCATGGGATAGTTCTATGTTCTTATAGGGTTATAGGGGGGGTTTTGGATTCTATAGAGAATACACCTTTATATATATTTTGGTTGTATCATGAAAATGAAAAAAATGGCTCTTGGTGGTTGTATACAACGTAATTGGGTTTCTCTCATATAATGACCATCAAGGGTTCATATTAAAAGTGTGAATCATTGTTGAAAAAATATAGGATGCCTTTAAGATGATCCAATTTAATGAAAACAATTTACCAGATATTTTTTTATCATCGGTAAAGTCAAGTTAGTTTTAAGGGTGCATGTATTTGTTTTCTTTTTCAATAACTGATAATGATGATTTCTAGCACTAGTAATAGGTGCTTCTGTAGTAGTGGATCTAAATATTCAAGACATTCCTCATGGAATTATGGTTTATTGAGTCACCTAAGGAGTAATGGTGTGATGTTAAGTGGTGCAATAATGTTCTTATGATTCTTATTGTTCTCTTAAAAAGATTTTTCAGTCAATAAATATTAAACCAAATAGGATAACTTCAACAATAGGTGAATATTATGTGGATATTATACTGTTAATGAGATTTATCATAGATTTTGTTCTAAATTTTGGGAATTTCCAATATTTTATTATTTATAAATATCACAATGATGGTCCAGTTTTTTGTAGTAACATAGTAGAACAACAGTTAATTTGGAATCTATATAGCTTTTTTCTTTGTAGATTTTCAAGTTGTAGAATGAAAACCAAAAAATAATATTGGTGACAGTATACAAAATAGATGGGTTTCTATTATATAATAACCATAAAGGAATATTTTTCAATATAGGAGTCCCTGGATCACCCACCATATGTATCCTTTTATATAAGACCATTTGGGGGGTGTGTCGATGGTTCCAATTTTCCCCATGTGGTAGAATGACCTTTAGTTGATGAAATATTGGATGACAGATGTTTTATGAAAAAAATAACAAAGAGGGGATGCATTATTTCTTTAACTTATTCATCCAAAGCTAGGATGATCATGATATATTCTTAATTGTAAGAGGTTATTCTCTTATTAGACTAATTTTTACCAAGATATCATAGATCTTATACATCTATGGGAAATATATGTTAATGACTTTGTGAGTTGAATTCTACACATGGTTATTTTTAGGCTGTTTCATGAACAATAGTAGTTTTATTTGAAAGTATGAAAAATCATTGGTTTGGGATGATGTAGTGATATAAGTATTTCTTTATTGATTCATAACTCAAATTTATGATTTTGGAGGCTTGAATTATTTCCAGTTGAATGATGGTATCGTTTCCATTAAAATTTCATTGAAAAAACTTTATAATGTTTATTTTGAACTCAAAAGTTTATTTTTATCTTGTGGTGGTATTTATATGATTTAATGATGATAGAGATTAGTATATGATATTTCATATTTATTATTAAAAAATAAATAAATATATTTTTGGCTGAATATAGGTGAGATGAGGATTGTTTTCAATGTCCAAACCTTGGTAGAAAATTTTAAGACGCATTTTTGTAAGCATAATGGGATTGATATATAAATGAATGCATTTTGGTTCCTTAAAAATGATTTTACAAAAATATTAGATTATTTCGAATCTATATGTATCTATTTTTTCTGGAATTATTATATCTTTTAAAAAGGATTCTAGTTGTATAATATGAGACCATATTTGATCTTAGGATAGGTTTTTTACCCATAAATGATGTATGTTTTGATCCCATCTTGTCCCATGATAGTTTTTAGAAATAATAGGAGTTGGAGGGAAAATAGACAATTTATTGTTTTGTTTAATTAATTACATGACCAAGAGAATTATTCTTCTTAATCCCTTCCCGAGGGTTACTAACATTCCATAATTTACATAACCCAATGGATTGGAAGAATTGTAGATACTGGGGATCAAAAATGTAAATGATGGTGTATTGAATGATCGATAGCAGGTCCATAGTGACATCTATTTTAGATCACACAATATTGAAACCAGAACTGGAGCGACAGTCATTCACCATTATATTATGTAATGGTATCTTTATTTTTTTCTCTAATTTCCTAGTTTAGTATTTAAAAAGTATGAATGGGAATTCAATACCCTTCACCAAAGAACAAGGATCATTTTCTATGTTTTTAAAAATATATTTATTTTGAAATAACTCATTATTTATTTTTTAGAAAAATATCAAATTAAAGGGGTTGAGGCCCATAACAACTTTTTTGTTTCTTTTGTATGGGATAAATGAGTTAAGAATGGTAATTTATTTTCCCATGAACATTGGTTAAAGGCGTTACAGGCCCTAATACCTTTGACGAATCCTATATATTTATAATTTATTTAATTTTAACAATAAATTTTTTTTTATTATTAATTTTTTAAATTTTGTTATATATTTTTATTTATAAATAAATAGAAATTATTAATTAAGTTTAACTGTCACTATATATCCAACATTAATTCTATTAAAATAATATAAAAATATATAAAACATTGTCACCTAGAGCTTCCTTTCATAAGCATGTTTTCCCTAAAAAATAAAATTAAATTCCAATATTGGATTCATATTCCCCCTTTTCGGCACTGGAATAATAATATATTATCAATAATAATTATTAACTAATTAATGTGAAGTATTAATTATTAATTAATCACAAATAAATTATAATTATAATAATAACAGAAAATAATTAAATATAAATATTTTCTATTAGATAATAATAATTATCAAATTAAAATGTTCCATTACTTATTAGGGGTACAATATAGTGAAACACACACACAAACCTCTTAGGTTTTATACTAATTTATTTATTGTTTTTAGAGCCATTAAAACTTATTAGAAACGTAATTCATATATCTCCATGAAAGGTAATATTAAAAAAAAATTGAATAATAATGAGTAATTGCAATAAAAATGGAATACCTTATAACAAAGATACCCAAAATCTTCTAGGATTTCCAATGAATGAGTTTGAGAAAAATATCTATGTAGAAAAATAATCCCAATAGTATGTTGTATCCATCGGACAAATTATATCATAAGTAATTTAGATAGGATTTATATTTCCTCTATAGTATTCTAGTGCCTCTATATTAAAAGGAAGAAGATAAAAGAGAGAATTAAGTTCCTATAATTTAGTATCCCAATATCCACACCCACTCCTACCTTCACATGGTAGTGATCTATATAAAAATTGGGGATTCAAAAAATATGATGTTTTTATTTACTCATGTATGAAAATACATGTAAAAAACCCATGTCTAGTTATTTCATCATATTCATTTACTCTTTTTACATTCCATATAAATATGAAATGATTTTATTTAGTAATATTTATAATGGAGGTAAACTATTAAAATATTAATGTTCTTAATAATCTGATAATCATTTAATGAAATGTGGTGGTATTAAATATGTCATATTTAATGAATCCATCTCGATATCCTATGCACATTATATTGTCAAGATTCATAAACAAGCAATAGATTTAGGTCATATATCCTTTAATATCCAACTTCCAATATATCTTATTCTACATTATTACGTTTCATAATATATTATATTGTATACAATAACATATGAAACCATATCCATAAATCACTTTGGATATATTTTGAATATCATTTGGAAGAGCAATTATTAAATTCCTCTCATATCACGTTATATAAAATAACATGTGAATACACATCAAAAAAATTTCTAGAGTAACTATAATAGTCAAAATCAATTCTCATTCATTGAACCACATTGTATTGCCCTGTAGGATTTTAGAGAATTGATAAATCATAAAAATATATGTATTTATATATTTAATCAAAGAGTGGAATTTAGAAATGAATAGATGATACTCAAACTATTAAAACAACTGACCTGATCTACATAAAACACATGTATCTATAAACCAGTGTCTGCCAGACGTATAAAAAATATCTAGGTGCACCAACAATCTCTCACAGTCTATCTCAGTCATGTTCCCTGATGTCATACACATAACAAGAGAGGAAAAATATAATCATTTTTAATCTCCATGTGATGACATGATCCTCAACATACCTAGCAACCCACATATTAGGTAAATCAATATGTGGGATTATTTAGGTAGGGTATCAAATTATGGAGGTTCTCATTCTAGGTATCTCCCCATACTATGGTAATAGGGGACTAAATATCATCCAAAAATCCCTAGTGTACAAAATACATATATATGAAACTCTATGTGGTATATTTAGTTTCCCATCCAGTGCCCGCAAAGATTCAAATTTATTGTTTTGAGACTCATGAGCATATTTTGTATCTCTATTAAATAATCATTCTCCTTAAAACCATTACATTATTTCATAAGATATTATAATCTATTAACAATATATGTAATTGATAAACTCGTAATCATATTTTGAGGGGTACATTAGCATTAATCTTTATGAAATGTAAATCTATATATACATTTACAATGCCAATGTGAAAAATGATAAAGTTATAACTTTATATAAAATGATAAATTTTAAAATTCTTAAACCCTTTATGAATATTTACAAAAATAAAATGAAAACCAATTTATCATATCATATATGATAAACATTCATATCATATATTTTTTCACTAAAATTCCAAGGTTTCCTTAATACATTATGTCATACGCAATCCACATCACATCTCTATGTGACCATCTGATAAAAAAATCCTTCTAAAATATTTTATGATAAACATCTATGATGTAAGTTAGTATGAGTAATTTATATATTTTGGTATAATATTTATAAATATTAATCATTTGATTATATTTAATCTTATTGATATCACAACATCAAATGTATGGTCTACATAAAAATATTTCCTACTTTATCATCATTCTCATCTTTGTAACACTATTTTATTTATTATATTCCCTTACAAATAATGTAACAAATTATATTATTATTAAATAATACACCCAAACCATCTTATGATATTTTGTAAAATTCATTTTAATCATATACTGTTGAAATTATTTATTTGATTACATTGAAAATATCCAAGAACAAGCATACTCCACTAACCACTTAGACATTATATTCTCTTCATAATTTACTTCTAATATAAAAAATTCATTTTGTGTTAAAAAAATTATATTTATTTCCTCTTAGTATGAATTTTTAACAAAAAGAACTATTGTTTCCAAATAATATATTGTATAATAAGTATTTTGAATTTTTTTTTAATAAAATTCTTTATTAAAATTATACACTGATGGGTGGTGGGAACATATTCAAATGTATTTTATAAAAAACATGGATAAACATTTTTAACAATATAAACACAATTATTCCAATCTTCTTATCAAAACATGTTATAAAAATTTATGAATCATAAACCATGGGTAGAAAATTAACTATATCATACCTATTGAAAAGAAATCATTGTAATTGAAAAACTTATCTGATCAAATAATGGAAATTGGATGTAGATACACACATTTTAATTATATTCATTTGAGCATGATAATGTAATTTACATTTAATTCCATGATGTATAAACTATCTACTTCATCATATAATATAAAAAACAATATTAATCAATTATACCAATGATTTTGGACTCTGAATAATTTGTAAAAAATGTTAAATATACATTCGGTAGAATATACTATTCAAAATGAATAATTAATTTATATGGCCTGAATAACTCTCCTAGAAATAAAAAGGATTTTCTTAAACCACTTAATGTGTATCTTATGTAATCAAATAAATTTAAATTTTAATTATTCAATCATGAAAACCATAGGTTATAATGACCTTTATTTTCTTCATAAGAAAACATTTTTTAAAATTTCAACATATATTTCATTTTAAATTTTGAACATCTACTAGATTTTACTATTTATAAAATACATGAGAACCAAGATAACATATTCCTTATTCATATATATTCAATATAATATGTAAATATCCTGTAAATTACTTTAAAATTCAATCGTATTGTCATAACGTTTCAATATGTGCAAATAAGATAAATTAAAAAACTAGAAAAATTCCTTTTATTTTTTCTCTTAAATAATGAAATATAATTGATCAAATAATTTTTATTTGTATCAAAAAACAATTATCTAAATTTATTATATAGTGATTTTTATTATTCTCTTCTCAAGAGAAAAAAGATACAAATTCATATCTTAGGACATGGTTACCCAAACGTTAATTATCCAGGTGATCCTGGTATAAAATAACTGTCCAAATTACATGAAGAATATTGATACTTTAATATTTTTCCCTTTACATCAATCTATATATTAAAAACATGACTAAATCATATTGTAAATATTATGTATTAGTGAGAAAAAAATTACTGATTGATATAGCCATTAATGTTTTAAGTTAACCATTATTACTATCAATTCATTTCTCATATTCAATCATATTAAATATAATTATGCATACCAAATAATATTTAGTGTATGAGAATAAAATCCTTGATGTGCTAAATCATATTGACCTCAAGAGTGGAGAATATGATATTGTCGGTCATTCAACATCAAATGTTGATGAATCCATAACATTTATCACGTTATGCTTTAAAAAGAACAATAATTTATTTATTGAACAAATTTAATAAATAGTTACCAAGGAAGTAACTATTTTACACAATAACTTTTCCATAAGAATGTTCTTTGATCAATAATTTTTCATAAAAATAATTTTAAAGTTACCAACCTATGGATTATTATACATTAGGCTTATCCATTCAATTATTTGAAAAAATATTACCTTGATGTTGATGACGATGAAATTATGTATAATAGATTCATTTAATATATGCCTTTCATGTGTTAGTAACCATTGGATAGAACGTTTTATTAATGTTTATCCACTTAGAATTATGGCCACTATTAAAATCCATCATATTTGTAACTATGTAAACATCTATATATCACTAAATAATTGTTCCAATATGGTGTCCATATCACCACTATATTATTTAGGTTGTGAATATTCATAATCATATCATATATAATTATTGGCTAGTTGTGTGGGAATATAATTTTCCAATCCATCATAGGGATAAATTCAACCATATTACTCTGGTATCCTAACAATTATGGATTCCTGGCTATGTGTTACCCATAGAAAATGACAAAAACAAGATAACCAAGTACAATCTAGGGTCATATTACTATGTAATGAAGCTACCAAAAAATAAAATCCTAATATACTTATTACATTCTTTCCTTAGAAAATATAACCTAGGGGATTCGGATTTGGAACAAAACAACCAAGATTGTTGATCGATGTCTTGAAAAGTGTCACATCAGATGGAATATCACCCTTATTATTTGAAAGTCATTTTAATATAACCATCTTATCTCATTTTATTCCTTTTATGTATTCATTCTTCAAATAATATAGTTTGTAATCATATTCCCTCTAGTAGAGATATATGTTCAAACCATATTGATTTATAACTCATTACCAAACTCAATAGTTTCTGTTACCCGATGAAAAATTGGAGTCAAACATATTCACTAATATCTAGATATACCATAATAATATGGTAAATAGAAACATAATTTATATGAATAATGTTATGTCTGATTGAAAATCTCTACATGAGTAATCCTTATGCACTAAATAAATAACCCCACTCACCAGCCTAGACAAGGTATATTTCTCCATACTGGAAAATAGTCGTATCCCAAGACACTCTACCAAGAGATAAATTACCCAATATAAATTCAAATTAATCATAATAACAAAACTTAATATGAATAAAATTCAACAGAAAAAATCAAGTCCCTGAAATAAATTTTAATATGAGTTGAATGTATATAAAAAATTAAACTCTTTATCAAACCTAGCATGTAAAGAAATGATCTTTTTAAAAGAAGTTAAAAAATTAAATTAAAGCATACAAATTTAATTTTATAAAAAAAATATATCTATGAAATAATATATGGAATATTCTTCTAAATAAATGATAAGTTTACAAATTTAAACATGGGATAAAAATTTGTGAAAAACTCATAAATTTTAATAATATTATAAACATTTTACAATTATAGTATTTTGATAATGGAAATTACATAATCATTACATAAAAATTTAAAATTCATTTCAATATGAAATAATTTAAATTATTTCTTATATATGATTTTTTTGAAATATATAATGTTATACAAATTAAAAAAAATCAATCCAAAATATGTTATGTAAACTTTATCAAATTTAAAAAAAAATATATTTATTGATAATTTGAACATTTATCATATACATAATCAAAAAATATTCACATGATTTAAATAATATCCAAATATGAGCCGAGACTATATTCAACAATTGAAAAAAAAAATTGTGAAAATTTTAAATTTTAAATATAAACATTTTTTATTTTTTCCTTCTTTCATAATTTATAACCATTTATTTATTCTTACTTATGATTTCTAAATAAGTATATTTTTTCAATATGATACGTTATGCCATCTTATTGGTTAAAACATATAAAAAATGTTATCATTTAATATTTTAGGGACGAAATGATCCATAAAAATTTATTTAATTATATAAATGTTGTAATTAAATAATTTATAGACCTTTTATAAATTAAAATAGGCTAAAAATAAATTTTATAATGATTTATAAAAATTTATATAAATCATTAAAAATATTACAAAATTTTATAACAAAATCCTTTTATTTTACCCTTACATGGGAACTTATTCTTCCATTAAGGTAAGCCCGCTCTACCCACACATAGACACATTGTGTAAGTGTAATTTGATTATAGATTCCATGTATAATGTATATTCACACACTGTATTTATGTATTATTAATTTTAAATGATTCTTAAATTTAATATGAGTAATACCTTTATGCGACTGAAATTTCATAAGGGTGTTTCCCTTATGTGAATGCCTTATATATGGTTGAGATACTATATAACATTTTAAATCCTGATGGAAGCACTGAATTAGGTCACTACAATTATAGAAACCATTTTAAAAAATATACAAAATGTGTCACCTATACGATGTCCTTTTAAATAATGGTATGACCTTAATAAAAGCTTCATTGGTTAAGGGTAAGTGGTTTGTTGTATTTACATATCCCAATGGCATAAAGAAAAATCATGATATATAGATTAAAAAACATAAAAATGATTCAATTTTTAGGTTTCCTTCTTCATTTTCATGATATATTTCATAAATATATATCATGGGGTTCCTTCAATACCACTTTCATGTATTTTATGAATATAATAACACTTATTATAGACAACATAAGAAATTTGAAAAAATGATGTTTTAGATGAAATATCATATGTAAATATTAAAAAATTAAAATGATGAATTATAGTAAATATGACCTGACATACCCAGAAGATCAAATGTATCATCTATAATTTCCTTCATATGAGTTTGAGAGAGAAAAATGAGCGGAAAATATTAAACATCTATGGTGTATCTATGTACCGATTTAAATCATCAGAATTTAAAATGAGATTCATCTTCTCTTAATGATATTACAGTATCTCTATTTGTAATGAATGAATATAAAACTGAGCATCATGTTCTAATGTTTCATCAACCAATATCCACACCCATCCCTTCCATCGCATGTTTGTGATCTATATAAAACCCAAGGACACTCTAATGGTTTTTTTATATCAATTCATACATTAAAATTAATTATTCAATTCCATGGATGGTCCATGCCTCGTTTACATTTACTACGTGAATATTTCATGAAAATATGAATCAACATCATTCAATAATAACTTAAAATGAGTTGAAATTTTCATATAACAATAGACATAATACTTGGCTTTGGGATTGATCAAAGGATGTAGCATTCATTAAATCAAACTTCATGCATGCATCTTGATATCCCATGTACATGATATAGCCATACATCATATATATGTTATATATTTAGAGAATATATCCTTTAACACCTCCACCCACAAGCTAGAAGGATATGTTATAACCACCTCAAATATTAATTGGTAATTTAATAATATTAATTTCTAAAAAATATTATTTATTTTTCATATATACTAATTTCTGATTAATAATATCAATTACAAATAAAATTTTAATTAGTAATTATCAATATATATAAATAACTAATCGATTATTAATTAATTCTTGATATCTTGTAGTAATTATTTTATTACAAATTAAATTATAGTTTATTAAACATTACAAATAAAAAACTAAAAAATTAATAATTAATTATTTATAATTAATAATTAATAATTACTATTACACTTCACTAATTAACAATTAATTAGTAATTATTGATGCCAAAATCAAGGAAAAGCAAGAAAAAATGGAATGCATTTGGGCCTGTCTCGTGAAGACCGCTCGTGGAGGCCATGTGGCCATGCGACCGGAGTAGGGCTCCCCCTTCGTGAGCCCGCCATGGAGCAAAGAGGTGGGATGCTCCACAAACCCCTTTGACTTTTGTAAACCTGCTGCAGAGTAAGGAGGTGGGATGCTTCTCAATCCCCTTTGACGTTGGTGAACCCAACGCGATGCAAGGAGGCATGATGCACTGAAAACCTATTTGTCATTCGTGAACCTGGTGCGGGGAAGGAGGAGGAATGCTCCGTGAACCCCATTGATGTTCACAAACCCGTCGCAGAGCAACCTCTGTCATTGCACTGAGTGAGCTCTACTTTGAAAATCCTATTTCCTATAAATCCTAGGATCCCCTCGAGCCCAAAGGATGGATCCTCTAACCTTTTACCTTCTGAGCTCTCACATAGCGAAACAATTTCTGCTCTGCGAACCATGATATTTTCAAGGTACTTTTTCATCATGATGTGCCTTCCCCTTTGCATGAATTACACCCCTCTTCAAAGATGGATACCCTTCACAAATCCCACAGGCCTCCATGAAAGAAGTGGATCCCCAAGGGTATTTGGGTCATTATGGAGCATTACTGTTTCAAGAAGTACCCTTCATGCACATGTGACCCACCTGCTAAGGCATGGTCGTTGTGCTTCGCGATGCACATTGCTTTACAATGTTATGACTTTCAAGGCACCTTTTCTTTGTGAGGCATTTCTCTGTGAATTCCTCTCGACATTCTGAAGCCATTTCCTTATGCACCTATACCCTATGACTAAACTGAACCATTTCACTCTTAAATTCCCACCCCTTCACAAATCCTCTCCACTTCATGGAGCAGCAGATCTTCACTAGGATTCTATCTATGAACCACTTTGCTCTCCAAATCCGTTTCCAATGTGGCCCTTCAGGTTTTCATGAAGTAATTTCAAGGACCCTTGGGTGATGTTTCCCATTGCGTTGCTTCACCTCATGAATCTTTTCATAGGCAAACTAATGGATATTTCTTCTTCTCATATCCATGCAAACGTGGTCCCCCAAATGGATCACTCCATAACACCCCCTCATCATGGCATTTCCCATGCCTTCCTTCCCTCAACGATGGTTTGGTATCAGTTATGTATGTTCTAGTGGTCTGGATTTAACACACCTCGTCCGAGCTGCAGGATGTTAAACTGCCAAGCACCATCATCCCCAGCCCATGACATTAATCTGTATCCTCTCCCAGTGCATCATACGTGGGGTGCCCTATCTCAGGAATTCCCTATGCCCACTGGTCTCTAAGGGAGTTAATCCATTCCTCACATGGAATGATATACGCTTTATGGGAGCAATGTTTGTCCACGGGGAAAGGGAAACCACCTTGGAGTAAGCCCCTAGCTTATCTTGGAGGATTCATCACCCCTACTCCTCCTATCTTCATCCTTGACAAAGACCAAAGGAGATATGGGTATTCAGACATTTGTTATGTCATCCCTCTCCCATTGAGATTTTTCTCCAACTAGTCCTCCACCCTAGAGTAAGCGTCTATTTCCTCGTTGGGCCTCTAACCACCTATAAGCCCCTATTCTATTTCCCACGAATGCACCTTCGGTGACGTGATTGTTAAGACATTGCTACCTCTTTTATCTAACGACGAGCATGACACATGTTGTCTTAGAGTAATCATCGAACATTACATCCTATCATGGTGTCCTAGAGTGTAATCCCACAAAACTCACTCTTGAACTACATGGAATTTGATCCATACCATGGCACTGTACATAGGAAGCCTCCGTGAGGTGCCAACCCACCAGCCATTGGTTCCACCCATCTTCAATTTGGTTCGTCAACTCCTATCTCACAACATGGACATTGATCCTTTACAAGGAAAAGTTCGTTGGAAGTCTCCCTATGTTTCAAGCCCAACTCCTCCCAAACTACGTGGACATTGATCCTTGGCACGACAAGGTACGTAAGAAGCCTACCTGGGGAACATACCCCACACCCATCCTGAACTATGTGGACTTTGATCATTTCCAAGGAAATGTACATAGTAAACCTCCCTGAGGTTCATGAAAAACTTTTCCCAAACTATGTGGACATCGATCCTTTCCAAGAAAGGTACGTAGGAAGAATCCCTGAGGTTCAAGCCAAACTCCTCCCAAACTATGTGGACTTTGATCCCTGCCAAGGTAAGGTATGTAGGAAGCCTCCCCGAGGTTCAAACCCCACACCTATCAGTCATGGACATATTCACATTGGTTCAACAAACACTTCTACCGAACTATGTGGACTTTGATCATTTCCAAGGCATGTTACGTTGGAAGCCTTATTGAGGTTCATGCACAAAAACCACTAGTTCTTACCCCTTTCACATCAGACCACCATCGTCCCGCATGACATTAATCTGCAAGACCCTTTTTCATCCTACACGACGTTAAACTGCATCCCCCATCTAGTGGTAAGTCATTCTGACCCCATCATGCGGTAAGGCATTGTGATCCCCATCCAGCGGTCAGCCGTTGTGACCCCATCCAGTGGTAATCCGTTGTGACCCCATCCAGCGGTATGCCATTGTGATCCCCATCCAGCAGTAAGCCGTTGTGACCCCATCGAACAATTATCCATTGTGATCCCATCCAGCGGTAAGCCTTTGTGACCCCATCCAGTAGTAAGACATTGTGATCCCCATACAATTTTAAGGCGTTTGAACCCCATCTAGTGGTAATTTGTTGTAGCCCCTTGAATTGGGACCCACATTTCTTGTCTACCCCTCTAGCGCCAGACCCACTCTCGGGCGCATATGCCCTAGCATGTCATTGTGAAACTGTCATTCACACGCTCCCCAATATCATTCCCTAACCTAGAGGATCCACTTCCATCAAGACCCATCTATATGGGTCTCCTTCTTTGGTGTCCCATCGCTTCATGAACTATACATACTTTGACTCCTTTCCATGAGGATACGTAGGAGGTCTCTTCACGGCTCAATCCCAACATCATCTTCATCCTCATTTCAACTCCCTCTCATTCTCCATAAACTTCTTTTAACCATCCATAATCCATCCTAATTCTAATATTGTCCACCACATCCTGGTGAGATCATGCCAATTCACTTATTATCATCAGTGTTTCTCAAAGAAGTCACACCCATCTGATCCACTCAACTCAGTGTTCTTATCAGTCTGATCCATCTCCACTAGATGTCAAACCTGCATCATACCCTATGTTAAAGATGGGAAGTTGAGGGAAAACATAGATACATGCCTTTGTCATATAATTTCTCACATTCACCAAGGGATTCCTTGGGCTACTACTTCTTCAAGAAGCCCTATAATATGGGGAAGAATCCCAAACACTCTAGTGTTCTAGCATCCAGACATGCCATTGATTTGAAATGTGACTACTCCACCGACTGAAGGTTTCTGCCCTAACCGGACCCCTAGGATTGTCCCAAAAAAATCAATTTAATTAACTAGTGTCCATGAATACATGGAACTAGGAAGACTTTCACGAAAAACATCTTAGTCTATAAGGCACACTCGGAGTAGGAAACAAATTCCAAGTAGAATCCACGGAAGGAGGAACCAACATCCCATCATCCCGTTTTGATCAAAGAGTTAAAATAACGGAATAATAGACATATTCCACCTGCTTTTGGAAAGATGGAATGAGGGTCCACACCCATGTGTCCTCCAGCAGACGAATTCACGCACATCGACAAAATCATCATAAACAAAAATGGTGAACCTGACGTGAAGATATTCTCCTAAATATGGAGATTAGAAGCATTTGAGACATCAGCGGATTAGCGTGTCACCAGATCCAGCTATACGGCATCAGGTCCATCCAAAAAAATATCGGGCCTAGCATGAAAATTACTAGATGTTTGGGTAGTCAAAATGTTGGACATCCCGGTCTGCGACATTGTCAGCATACATCCATCTTACCATCCATGGGAGATAGAATGATATTGGGACACTGGTCATTGATTCCTTTCCTTTCAGCACTAATGGATTAATCTTCCTTTTTTTTAGGAACCAAGCTGCTGTAGGAATTCGATCATAGCTCGTCCACCAACGCAGGGGTAGGGGAAATGCCAATGTGACCGTCTCACACAGCTCCACCACTTTGGTGACTATGTACACATCTATGAACGTCAAGGGCCCACACCTCGTCCCCCGTATGAATTCATTTAGTATAGGGTAATCACCAACCTCGTACACCAATATGAGGAGGAGGGGATTATTCCGACATGGGATGTGGCATGCTAGGATCTTGAGGCATCTAGGCCTCATCACTACCACTTCCCCCAAGGGGAATGCAGGGTGCCATTGGTCCCCACTCTTACGTATAATCTTTTTGGGAGCCTCTCCGTAGATAACGTCGATGATTCTCTCCCCTACGCCGATGAGGTAGGGGATGTTCGGGCCATCTCGGTCAGGATCCTAATTCAAGGGGCCCACAAGGAGGGTACCCACTAGGTCGCACCAACACTGACATCTAGTCCCAGGAGTCGAGGAGCAGGTAAAACATGCACCTGCAACATTGGCCCCAATCTGGTTGACTCGAAGTTAGCGTCGAGCAAAGGCCCAGGGGGATGCCCGCCAAGGGGAATCAATGTTAGCAACTATTGTGGCTCAGGCCACTGCAAACATTTATCATCGACCTCTAGTGAATGATGAGTAGGGGGACTTGTATAATTCACCTGGATCGATTCCCCAACGGCCTCATGGGTAGGCTGGGTCATCTATCTCTAACACTGGTGCAAGTAGAGGCCACCGCCAGTACGGAGGCCCTCCTCGTACCCCCACCATGGATAATGAGTGTCTTCCCCATTTCAAGGCTCGACATGGAGGTCTGCCTCATGATACCTTCATTCTGAATGAGGGACCTCCCTCTGATGGTGACACTCAGCACGAAAGCCTCTCCTGTGCTCATTACATTAGGTATGGAGTCATTCCTCCAGTAACACACTTCTAGGGTGTGAACGTCTCACTCCCATTCAATATCTAGCATGGGGGCCCTCCCCATTTCCTCAAAACAGTGAGAGGAGGTCCTCCACACCTTAGAAATTTGAGGGGTGAAGGCTAAATTCGCTTCATCAGCACCCAACATGGAGGCCCTAACCGTGTTCGGCTCGACCAGTACGAGGACCTTCCTCGCACTTATGAATCGAAGGGAAATAAGCATGGAAGTCCTAACTGTGATCCTATCGACTCATGAAGAGGTCCTACCGGTTCCATACCTTCCCCCAGAGGTCTTCCCCATGCCCCCTTTTATATCTATCCCAGTGCTCCTTGCACCCCGACATACTCAGGTGGGAATCCCCCCCCAGCACCTGTACAGCCGAAGGACCACCTCGTTCCAGAAATCTACCATGTCATGAAGAACCATCTTGGGGTAAGAGGGTGGGTGTTCACCGCCATAAAATGAATGTTGAAAAGATTTATACTGAGATTAAACATGTTTTCTTCTTAGAATCTGAGATAGAATACGACTCCGCATGGGAGCCCTCAACGAGATCCCCCTTATCGTGGGTCAAGGTAGGAATAAGGAACAATATTCTCATACTTCTAGAATGAAAGTTCCATCAGATTCCTTCCACCCACCCTGTGTATGTTCAAGAGGAAGATTTTTTGGAAACTCCACATGTTACAGTCATGAAACCACCACCATTATTGCCAGAAGCACCCCTTACCTCGACAAGATATCATAACGGGCTATTCTGGGGACCAATGGAGGATGATAATAAGTGTGGTCCACTGCTGACAGTTGTATTCCCTACGCTAGAGACTGTGTTAGTTAGCTCGTCTTACCGTGATTTTGTGGCTAAGTCACTTCACTCATTGCAGGATATCCGGAGATGCGGTGGTTTTTCAGCTCACTCACCGTATTCTCCATCGACCAACCGATTGTCAAAGTGTTATTATTTAGTACCAATACCTGTTCCACATCCACCTCCGGTTGATGAGTGGGGCAATGAAGGGCCATACCCTGAATCCATGCCCAGGAGCTTATGGGATTTCCATGCAGCAGACCACATCTCTGAGATATTTTGTCCAGTTGCAGCATCATATTTTTTTGCTCAGGAATCCCTCACCCTATAGGAAGTTGATTTTTTCTGTCAAAACCTATAGGAAACTCATTTCCATCTAAATCATCCCCAAGTGGGTTTTCCTAAAACTAGGCACATTGTGAGGTCATTGGTGAATAATTTCATCTCGTTTATTTAGCAGCACTCCCTGTGGCCCAGCACCCTGAGTCACTAGGTTATCATAGGGCCCTCCAGTTATAGTGCATTCATAGTTCTAGGGTCCTCCATAGGGTTATCAAATAGTCTTCTCCACATGTACATATCCGTGGATGGGGGTATTACAAAACTATCATCTTCAGTCCTGCCCGTAGATAACCTGATTTTCAAGATGATGTAGAGTATATGCCTCCAGAAAGAGTCGCAGTTAACATTGCTGACCAGTCAGAGGGAGAGAATGAGCTAGAGATTCTTGGAGAGGACTTAAACCCCGAGGGAGTTTCACAAATCTTAGATCCATTAGAATAGATTATTATTCAATATAGGAATCTATTTGGTCTTCATGTTCTCACTAAAGAACTAGTCCTCAACCGGAATTCCATCTAGGGTAAGGAACCCCTCATAGCTTCCAAGACTTTTGACCTCTTTAGCTCAGGGTAGAAGGTGGATGAATACTCCAAAAAAGCTGCATTGCATTAGTAACTCACTAAACAGAAGAAGGTGGTTGATGAAATCATTTCTGAATGCACTGCAGTGCGACAACCATACTATAGTGATCCTAGGCTGGGGCAGCAAGGGTGGGAACAACTTCACCTGGGCGAATTGCCTCCAGGTGACCTTGACCATCCTGACCATTCAATTAGGGCTGAGGCTGGATCATAGGGCAAGATGGTGCAGTATTTCTCACCCAATCCTCTGAACTCAGTGACAGTCCTAGGGACCCAGCTCAGATTCCCCCAGCTACCCCACAGATCATTCCACCAGCCGCTCCTTGAGCCACTGGGCCACATTATCATGTTGAAAACATTCCAATGCACTGGTGGTCAGGGATCTCCATCATGACATGAACCCCCGCCTAGATGATCCAATGGAGGCACTCATTGCTGGCCTCATGGCATTAGAAATGCAACAGGTGGTGGTCCCATCAAATGGCAAGCCATATCCATCGTGGGAGGATGATATTCCAGCACCTCCAAGTTTCAGGAATCACAACTTTTCCCACTTCAATGAGATAGGGAACTTTCCACAGCACCAGGCCCAATTCACCTCATGTTGTGGACCCATGTTGGGAACTCTAACTCAACAGGTGTCTGCCAATCATTGAAGTTTCGTACAGACATTAGAAGGGACTATGTTATTCTAGTATAGCGAACTCCCCATCGGATGGGTATCCTACTGGGAAGACCTCTGTAGAAACTTTCTCTACCGGTTCAGTTCCTCCACTCAGAATATGAGTATCGTGGACCTCTTTATGTGCATGTCGAGGCCTGATGAGTGCTTTTTCGACTTTGTAACCCTGTGGAAAGGACTCACTTATTCCCCTGACATGCCGCTGACACAGGAGAAACTACTAATGATGTGCATAGAGAAAGTAAAGATGGAACTGGTCCCCTCTATGATTACCCAGAACAATCCCAAGGGACTCCAAGACTTCTCTGATAAGGGACAACACCTAGAAGAATCCTTACAGCGTGCTAAGTAGGAATGTTTGTTTCCTCCTACAATCCCCGCGAGAAGGCCCTCTAGGGCTGATCCTGCTACAGAGGCCCAAATATAGACCCCCAGGTGACTAGAGTTTTTTCTAGTGAAACAACCGACATAGTCTTACAGAGGCCCTCCACATCAGGTGCATCCACCAGCCCAACAACACCCACCTCAGAATTGGAAGGTGCCCCCATGCAATGCGCTGCCACCTACCAGGTGAGACAACCACGTTCCACCACCTATAAAGGCTCCCCCAAATCCTCATTAGGTTCAAGCCCCAAGTGACCCCGTTCTGGATAGGGGAAAACTTGACCTAATCATTCAATGCGGCACATGTCACCGGTTACTTTCGTAGTGCCTTGAAGCAGGGGATTCTACATTTTCTAGAGTGCTGAAGGCCAGAAGAGGCAAACCTCACTAATCAACCTAATTATTGCACATATCACTATATATTAAGGAACACTATGAATTAGTTCTATTTTTTCAATGATTAGCATCATGAAAAGGTAGATAACAACATATTTCACATAGGCCCCACTCCGGCACAGGTGGCATGCATCATCGTGAGGCCAGATAGCAGCAAAAACAGTGAGGGTGAGTGTAATCTGCTTTATAATATCAGTTCCCAGATGTATAATGACTTGATGGCTCACAAAATAGTCTCATGTGCCCATGGTGTCGTCCGTGCATGCTTGAATCGGCCAGATCCTTCAGAAGATGCATCAACTACCTCTGCATCGTCATCTCAGTCGGCCTCTTCCAAGAAGAGAAAACACCGGTGACACAAGGGAAATCAACGTCCCCCATCGATTCCATATCCATCCTGTAATCATGGTGACATCATGCCCTTGGGCATGGTGATCCCTCCTAGAATCCATCCTGTAGTGGATGAATCTTCGACTGATGGTCAGAGGTACACCTCGGTTAATACTGTAGAGCAGTTAAACCCATGCAAGATTCCGGACGATGAGGAGCACTAAGAGTATTCTCCCAATGTCCCAAGCCGTCGTCAGCATCGACAATTTCATGGAAATATGGGCCTTCAGAGTGCCTCAGTTAGTGATTTCTACTAGGATATGAATGATATTGATACTAGGCAGCATTCTCTACACAGAGATCAGCATGCGCGACCATCTTATCTTGTGGCATCAGGCCTTCCTTCAATGTCGTTCATGTTGTTGGATTAGGAACAGCCACCCCGAATGTGGCATGATGAGCCACACCCTTCTATAGGCTAGTATTAGTCATTCGTTCCTCATCCAGTAGTCACTATGTAGGCTTCAACTAGTGAGCAGTTGAATGTTCATGGTACCAGTTATCCGTTGGTCCCGTTCGCAGGGCCCACCATACCTCTTGTCATAGAACGACCTCTAATTAGAATAATTTCATGCCTTCCATGGATGTACGATATTCTAAAGCATCTCGCTATAATTCCATCAAAGATCTCCATCCTTGAGGCACTTCACCTGTCGTCAGATATGCGTGAAGCCCTCAGTGAGGATTTAAGAAGCCCCTCCAGTTTGAGATGGAGGTAGTAGCCACAAAAGCCTTTCATGCTAAGGCGGTCGAGAATGCTGAATGTAATACTATCATCTTTTTCTTTGGAGAATATGAAGGATCTCCCATTCAAGGGTACAATCACCCACTATAAATCACTGGCCAGTTCATTGGCGCAGAGGTTCTCCAATGTATTATCGACATGGGCTATGGGATTAATCTAATCCCAACTCGGACACTGTGAAAACTAGGATAGTCCAAAGGTGATCTATGACTCTCTAACCTTTGAATCCCTATTTATGATAGGATGGAATAGACATTGGTTAGCCAGATCCACTTGAATACCTAGTTCGGTGGCCTACGTGCCAGCACCAAATTTATGGTTATCTCCTAGGACACCGCCTACAATGCATTGGTGGGAAGGTCATGGATCCAAATGCATGTGTCGGTTCCCTCATCATATCACCAGTGCCTCAAGTAATCCCTTAATGGTGGAGTGGTAATGCTTTAATGTGACACGTCTCCCTTTTCCTCTTGTGAAGCCCTCTATCAGGATGCCAACTACTACAAGAACAAAGACAAAAATATTCAAGATAAAGAGGATGATCGTGCCACCACTACAAGTGACCCGTGGATAGATCTAGATGACACCTACATCGTTCCAATACATTAATTGGAATCCAAGACCATGGACATGGGACAATGCTTCATTGATTCTAGAATGAGGGGGGAACACATTCCCAGGCCTAAGTTACACCAGAATATCATATCGTACTCCTATAAAAATAAGGCATAGGTGATCTTAGAGCCTCCTACTCACATAAGGTATCAGGATGTCCACCACATGGTGACGAAAATATGTCATACTATTTTGTTTCATTGGGAAAAAATTAAATAGCTCAAGACAACACACCATTATTGCATCAATATCATCAATCATGTCCCCTTGGGCCAAACACCAAAAGGGATTGGATCAATGACCTTCAGTGATACGGTCGTGGCAGCACAGGAGTTCCCTGATGGAGTGTCCACTACGACTTAGGCTAGTAATAGCCTCCAATTTGGAGCCTCCGACTAAGAAGCAACTCCTCTCATTGAGGAATCAGATTTAGAGGTTTCTCCCCCAACCATTGAGGAGGGCGTCTCTACTACAGTCGACGAATTGGTACTTGTGAACCTCGGTAGCGAGGTAGACCCAATACCCACATTGATTAATGCCGCCATGCCCGTCAAGGAGAAACAACAGTATATAGACTTCCAGAATCAACAATGTAATGTATTTTCATAGAGTTATGATGAGATGAAAATATTGGATCCTCAAGTCGTTGTCCATCGCCTCTGTATCCCAGCAAATCATCGTAGGTTCAAGTAGCCTCCCAGAAAGCTGAACCGTTCTCAAGGTTCCATGGTATAGGCAGAAGTTGACAAGATCATCAGAGACAATTTTATCAAGGACGTCTAGTAACCCAAATGGATAGCAAACATTGTTCCCATAAGAAAGATGAATAAACAAATTAGAGTCACTATCGACTTCTGGGATCTCAACCGTCACTATCCGAAAGATGATTTTCCTCTTCCTGGGATGGATCTCTTAATTGATACCACAACTGGGTTCCAAACCCTATCCTCCATGGATGGGTACTCTAGGTATAACCAAATCTGAATGGACCTCAATGATGAGAATTCTATGGCCTTCAAGGAACCAAAACGTACTTCTTATTAATGATTGATCCCATTCGATTTAATGTATGTGGGTTCCACCTATCAGCAGGCTATGCATCTCATATTTAAGCCAATACTCAGAATGTTGGTTGAATGTTATGTGAATTACCTCGTAATAAAATCTCCCTATCTTCAAGACCATCTCAATGAATATGAGGAAGTGTTCGGCCTCCTCTGTTCCTGTCACCTAAAGATGAACCCATTGAATTTTGAATTTGGTGTCACCTATCGAATGATTCTTGGCTTCATTTTCAAATATAGTGGCATTGTGATTAACCCAAAGATGATCAAGGCCATTAGCTAGACGTCTCTTCTGAGCAACATTCATGATCTTCAAGGATTCAAAGGACACTTAGCCAACATATGTTGATTCATCGCGAATTTGGCTGGAAAGTTTAAGACCATATCTCATATCCTGAAGAAAGGCACAATCTATGAGTGGGACGAAGAATGTCAGACTTTGTTTGTGGAAATCAAGCATTATCTGCTCCAGCGTTCATTCTTAATGCTAACTTTCTCTAGAAAGCTTCTTATCCTTTATGTGATCACCCTGGAATGATCTATTTTCACCCTTCTTGCCAAGAATGACAATGAGGGGATGAAGAACAGCCATTACTACCTCAGTTGTGTGCTCCTCGATATAGAGACCATATACTCCCCTATCGGAAAGAGCTGCCTTGCACTTGTATTCAAAGTAAAAAAATAGCAACATTACTTGCAGAACCATGAGGTACTTCTGGTATCCCGAGTAGATCCACTAAAGTACATCCTGAACCTCCCCATTATGACAGGCCATCTTTCTTGGTGGGCAGTGATTCCCTTACATTTTGAAATCAGGTTCATCCCTAAGAAGGCTATTTAGGTGAAAGCACTGGTAGACTTCTTTAATGCCAATCTATCCCTTGCTGACTAGTCCTTAGATCTCGATTTCCCCGATGTGGCTATCCTCTCGGTAGACCAAGCCATGCTGTGATGGAAGATTCACTTCAATGGTGTTTCCTAAATCCCCATCTATAGAAGAATGAGTGATCCCAAACTCAATAGATTAGTCCTAGGTATCTTCTTCATTACACCAATAAGAATCCATTCTTTCTTATTTATTCATGTTGTCTTAATGATGCACCTACAAAGATTTAGAGTATCATGCTCTCATCACGAGCCTCGAGTTGGCACTCATGGTTGATGTACCCCATTTGCAATTGAAAGGGACTCCGAAATATTAATCTAGCAGATCAACGGTGACTGCATCATTAGAAATCTAGAGACTGTACCATTGTTGGAACACACTCTCCATCAAATGGCCTAGTCCCATCTTGTCCAAAAGTTACTCAGATCCTCTTATCTTAGAATAGTCGAGCTGACACCCTGGCCAGACTAACTACATCACCTTAGGATCCTGAGTAGGATTACCTGATTATCCACATGGGAGACCAGAGATTCAGTGGTCAGGGCGCCCCAGATGACGATGAGAGCCTGTGGGTTAGCCACCTTACCACTGGAGCCTGCACGTTAGGACCCTCGGTCCCCTAGATTTAGTGATTGAAGTGACCACATACTGGAGAACCCCCCTTGTTGAGTATCCCCAAAATGGTAATCTCCCAGTAGATAGGGCCGAGCATGAGTGAATTGGACAACACAGGTTACAGTTTACCCTCTAGGATGGTCCTAGCCATGAGAAAATCCTCTAGATGTCTGGGTTTGATAGGTTTCTCTTTCATTTAATTCAATGAGTTGAGATTTCACAAGTCATGCAGGAGGTTCAAGCTAGTTCATATAGGGCTCATCAAACTAGGCCAAAACGAACTCACAATGTCAAGAGACATGGGTACTTTTGGCCCTCTATGATCTGTGACTGCATCGAGTTCGCAGAAAGGTTTCATGTGTTCCTAATTCATGCTAACTTCATGCATCATCCGTCAGAGCCTCTCCACTCTAACATGTCTTATTTTCCATTTGCGATATGGAGGCTTGATTTCATGGGACCATATCCACTGATGACATATCACTAGTGTAGGATCATCCAAACTGGTAATGATTTCTTCTCCAAGTTGGTAGAGGCAGTTTCACTCAAGTAGGTCAAGGCCGGTTCCATCTTTGACTTTGTGAGCTCCAACATCATTTACCAATTTGGAGTCCCTCACACTGTCCTCGCTGATAATAGCATGAATGTCTAGGTAGTTGATCTGAAGAAATTGTACACTATGTACAACATTCGTTCTAGCCATTCCACCTGCAATCATGCACGAGAAAATTGACAGATCGAGGTGTTCAAAAAAACCATCTCAAAAATTCTTGTGGAAAATGATTGGTGAGAACAGGAATAGTTGACAGAACATGCTCCCCAAGGCCCACTGGGCATACCAGATTATGGCTCGTAATTTCAACCATGTGACCCCATATTCCCTGGTCTATGGGACAGAGTCTATCCTGCCCATCGATTTTGAATTTCCTTCATTTCACACTACTAGTTGTGATCACCAAGTGCTTGATAATGTAGAGAAAATTCATCTGGATGAGTTAGAAGTGCTCAAAGAGAATGGACTTCTTTCCCTCCACAATCTGGAAAGGCATCAGAATAAGATAGCTAGAGCTGTCAACAAGAAGGTTCACCTCCTCTCCTCCTTGACAGGTGACATGGTATCATTTTTTAGGGTACCAATGATATCTGGTATGAAACCACCAAAGTTGGAAACCAAATGGTAATGACCTTACATCATTCAAAAGGATTACTCTAACGGCACGTACTCACTGGTTAAAATGGAAGGTGAGTGTATAAATCCTCCAACAAAAGCCTAGTTTCTCAAAAAATACTTTGTCTTCGGCGTGATGGTCCTACACGACCCTAAACTGGGTGATCGTCCTGCACGACCCTAAACTGGGTGATGGTCCTACATGACCCAAAACTGTGTGATGGTCCAGCATGACCCTAAACCACTTGATGGTCCTACATGACCCTAAACAGCGTGAAAGTCCCTCGTGACCGTAAACTATGTGATGTTCGTGCATGACCCTAAACTGCGTGATGGTCTTGCATGACCCTGAAATATGTGATGGTCCTCCACGTCCCTAAATTGTGTGATGGTCATGCATGACCCAAAACTGCATTATGGTCATGAAGGAACTTAAAATTTCTAGTCCTACATGACCCTAAACTGTCAAATGTCTAGCAAGATGTTCAACATCATCTCAAGAACTACATATGGCTTGATTCTCATCCTCATGGGATATGTAGGAATGCTATGACGCCTCATCTTGAGTCTAGCCCCAGCTTCGTCTTTGATTATCCCCTCCTGGGAATAGTTTGTTTGGTGCATCCTGCATGGCTTCGTATAGGCTTCTTTGGCCCCACCCATGTCAGGGTTAGAATGATTGAACCATGTGTCTTCCTTCATTCTACCAATCCTCTCACATCCTTACCGCTTGACTTTAAACTATGTGGACCTTCTAGAAAAATGTGGGGCTTGATTCACATCCTCATGGTATATATAGGACCGCCCAGAAATTTCATCCATAGGCCCAACCCTAGACATCGGGACCTCCCATTGGGATGAGACACATGGTGTGGTGTGGGCTATTTCGCTCATTCACGTCAAGTTCATCATGACCATACCATGTATCCCTCTCCTATAAAGATCTCTATCTCTTATGTTGTCTAACAATATTTGAAATTGAACTGGTGCATTTATTCTTCATAGACCACATCACTTGGGTTCCCATTATCTTACACTTTTGGAGGGACCCCCTAATGACATGGATGCTTGGCCTAAGGGCTCTCCTACCATTAC
This sequence comes from Viscum album, assembly GCA_963277665.1. Taxonomy (NCBI): domain Eukaryota; kingdom Viridiplantae; phylum Streptophyta; class Magnoliopsida; order Santalales; family Viscaceae; genus Viscum; species Viscum album. The sequence continues at coordinate 1,926,816,900 of OY728152.1, read as the reverse complement.
GGGTCAATGTCCTTGAGGATTTCAGAAAACAAATCGATACAAGTCCAATGTTGCAAATATGGTTAGTGGTTGGTGATCATTTTTTCCCATTTCAGGTGACATTATAGGGATGTTGTGTTATGAATATGGTCAACAACTATCCTATGTCATTGTCACCACCCCCATATTTCCCAAACATGTTGTGTAGTGGTTCGTTCTACCCTTCCGTCTCTCAAAATCTCCATTTGCCTTGAGTGGGACTGTAATTCCAGGTGTCAGACCCTTATATGTTGGGGAGAGCCCATTCCTACTCATTTTTACCACCCTGAGAATTGCACTCATTGGAATAGGAGTTATGAAGGCAATGCCCGCATGAGAGTTCAAATGGATATAGTTGGTCGGGACACCCAGCCTCACGTCCTTCGACCCCTTAGACCCCCTTTTCTATGTTCTCATTTATGATTTTTTGGTGCGGTGTGGACTCTCGTGTAACACCCCAAGCTTCCATGGTATGTTTCCCTTCAAATAATGCAATGGCGTGCATTGTACACAACTTCGAATTTTAACATACCACAACCAATAAAACTAGCTGTTATGAATAGTAATACCTACTTTTTGAAGTTTTATAAATTCTATATTTCAAAATGGACTTCATTTTTGGATTAGGAATATCAAAATTAGCCTAGGGTGAAATTTTGGTACTTTTCGGATAACTTTCATATTTTGATGAATATTGAAAATTACTAAATTTTAATTAAAAACAAATTTTTTAATCAAAATAATTAATAGTAATAAATTATGAATTTGAGTTGTTTTAAATTATATTTAGAATATATTTTTACCATGTAATGCAATTTGGGTCATTGAACATAATTTCACATTTAAACCATACATAAACAAGTGCCAATCTTTTGATAGTTATTATCTCTTAAAAACACGCTTTTTGTTTTAACAACGGGAATTCATTTTAAATTAATTTCTTCCACTTATGTTTTTTGAATATGGAAAAATGGATTCCATATTTGAAATCAGGATGTTCAAATTGTGTAAATAGGTAACTTTTATTTGTATACATTTTGGATAGTTACTTCGGTAAATATTTTATTCACCATGGTTAAAGGGTAAATCCGGTAAACAAGGGTTAAAAAATAAAATTATAATAATAATAATTACCATAAAACGTGTCTAAAACCTATTGGTTAATACATGGTCGACCATGGGCATCTTTGGGTAGATTTTGGGACCCCATGGATCCACATGTAAGTGATAATGACACTTTATTTTAATTAAGTAAAAATAAATACAAAAATGACACAAGCATATATCTTTTAGAAACACAATTGTAACATGGGGGTATATATGTTGGATTTTAGACTATAAATATTCATTAGAAAGATATAAAGATATCCTACATAATGAGATTTTATTTATAATTTTTAGACATTAAATAAATTTATTTATTTATCACACAATTGTGATGCAGTAATTACCATAATAGTAAAAAATTAGAATAATTGATATTATAAATACCCAAATAAATATAATTTGAGACTTTTATTGAATTACACTAATTTTATAGGTTCATATGACATATTATTACTGCTTTAATTTACTTTTTTAGAAGTAATCATTATGTTATGTGTTTCAAAAAAATAAACTATTGAATAGTGTCAAAATTGACATAAAATAGTTTTTTAAAAAACTATTATATTATTAATTGATAATAAATTCCTAAAAATATATTGTTCGGCCAAAAGACTTATATAATTATAGATATATCATTAATGGACCACTTGGGGATCTCTTATATGTATATAGTATGTTTATTAACTATATAATATAAAAATACAAAGTGACATGGTAAATGTCAAACTAATTAACTAAGAGTTAAAACTTAATGATAAGGTTAATATAGTGACCCAAACCTGTCTAAATTCTATTGGATGAATTTTTTGTGACCTATCCCCACCTTAACCTTTGAATAATCAACTTTGGAGCCATTATAAACCGAATATTATTTTATTATAAATTAATATTTCTAGCTTTTACAAAGGTTCCCCTCATCCCTCTTATAAAAGGGCACTCCTCCTTCTCATTTCTTCACACCATCAAAGCCTTTTGGTTCTGAAAAACCCTGTCCAAATACTCTCTAAACTTCCCTCACTACAATCTAGAGGCCTTAGTTTGATCATAAAGACAACCTATGGAGCCATGTTGATCAAATCAAAAGGAAGAACCCGAAGAGGAGGTAATGTTTTCACCACCCGTTTTCAAGTTCCTTTCTTCTTCCACTTCTTCTTTCATTGTTATTACCATTATAAAATTATAACTCCAGTATCATATACATACTGTGATGTTATTATAAATATGGTACAACCATATTCAGTATTCTATCCATCCTTTCAATAACATGTCACCATATGTGTGTACGTACGGCTTACCGTCTCCACGTCGTGGTGTAATTGTTATTCAATATATTATTATTTAGATGGGTATAATAATGATGTGTAACTCATGTAAATAATTAATATAACATGATAATTATTCTGTATATATGATATAACATCCAATTATATATTATTTTAATATCAAAAGAATGATATTTTTGCCCGTGCGTACGTACGGACTACCATCTCCACGAACGCGATGAGATTCATTCTCCATAATATCAATTAAAGTATAATTATAATTTGATGTTTTAAAAATAGTATATAAGGACTTGATATCATTCTGGATATGAATAATATACATCCCACTAATAAAAAATATGGCTCACATAACAAAGAATATAAAGTAAAATGAATTCGTTAACACCCAAAATGACGATAATTCTAAGATATTATTAACAAATCAATATTAAAAGATCATATATGAAATCATATTAAAGTAAATAATTCTTTTATAATTAAATAACAATTATTTCACCATTATATAGGAGGTTAACCTACCGTCGACCGAGGAAAAAGTTCAAAGTAAGGGGTTTCTAATCTCACTTTTAATTTCGTGAGATTTCCATTATTCACCACTTATTTATTGCACGTGGTGTGCGTACTGCCCATGATTGTATTCATTGTGTAATATACTCAAATTTATGGATATTTACATCATCATTGTATGATCCTTCTGTAATGGGTGTATGTTTCATAAGTTACCAAATTGATAAGGGAATTTGATATTTCAATTTCCACTAATTCGGATTTACGCATACTTCATTGATTATTTTACTCCATGATTATGTGTGGAATTACTATTCAAAATCTTATGTCATATTTTCCACTCCACTTTCTGAGGATATACTTTTGATACACATATTCACTCCATTGATAAATTCTCAAGTGATCGGTAGGAACTTGATAAGATAAATTTTAACTCAATCTCCATTTCTTGAGTTAATTATCCAATTCATTGGTGTTGTTTTTACAAGAATATGTGTGAATGCCATCTGATTGATTTACACTAAATATACAATCATATTGAGTGTATTTATATTTTTCACACATAATTATGTCGTTGACTTATCTTTAACCTAAGGATACGACCTTTATGAGAGATTTCATCTCAATTTAAATTCCATTGAGACTTCTGTGTTGTTATACACCAAATAACTTTTATGTGGTGTATATAATGTACTTTGACATAATATATCATGAATCCCTTTATTCTCATGATATTACAAAGTTTTGATTACCTCAATTGGTTTTATTCAAGTGCTTCTCTTTTGGTTAGAATCTCTAACTAAAATACAATTTTTAAATATTTTAAAGACTTATTCTTCTAAATCATTCTCATTAATGTCCATGTTTAAAAAAATGGTTTTAAGGATTTAATTATATGGACATTAATGTTTTAAAATTAAAACTCATTTTAAAAGTTTCAATGTGGTATGGGACACTTTGATTCAAAAATCTATTTTTAAATGGCTTCTTGACAAATAGTGTGACTTTTAAATGTTTTCAAGAAAAGGGGGATATTTCTCTCAAATGGTTTTGATGATTATTTTCATCTATGTCAACATCCTTCATTATTCTTGATTGAGGTTAATGTGATAAAATACATTCTTCCATATTGTATCTAATGAGTTATTTTTGACTGTGGATATGATATTTTTATACCATTCATGGATTGTGGTAAAAGTATTGGCATTTCATATGATAGTTTTATTACAAATGTTTATGTTATTTTAAACCTGTTCATATGAGGAATGAATTGGACTTAATAAGTGACATGTGGAGCCCGCTATAGCTCCTCGTTGCATCGGTAGGTCTCATGGGACAAATTAGTGTCTTGGCACAAGGCCTTGGAAAAATCTTATTTCTAGTCTTTGCATGAGGCCTTGGCTATGTGGTTATGATAGTCTGGCATTATGCATTCCATCATTATGAAAGTGGTTATTGATATTGCATGTGATTATTCGACTAGTAGAATATCCATGTGAATAAGTAAATGTCATTATTTCATTTTATCTTTGCCATATTATGCTGAAGTTCAAGTTTAAAAGTCTTTTGTTTTAATTATAAAATTTCTTAAGTGTTTATGCTTATCTATGAAAGCTTCTGCTATAATGTTATCCTTACTGAGAATCTGAGCTCACCCCTTTCAATGTTTTATTTTTCCCAGGATTATGAAGAAGTAATTTATGAATGACCTGCAGGGATAATATGAGGGGATATGAAGACAAGATGTTTTTTTATGTAATGTAAAACTTTAAGATTGTGTCTACTGTTTCCAAGGCTACTAAACTAATCGGTCTTTCGAGACATGATCTTTTTAGTGATCATGCCAATGTTATGTAATAATGCACCGACTGTGGGTAACTGGGGACAGGGCGTTACAGTTGGTATCAGAGGAAGGTTAGTACAAACCTTGGAAGCTAGATTTAGATAAACTCTGATTAGAGCACGTAGACTTAAGATTAACATTGAGGATTAGTACAGAATAACTTCATAGAATTTTGGTATTGTAGAGATTTTGTGAGTTTTCCAAGCAATACATCCCTGTCTGGATACGAGCAGGTAGAGCCGGCTCTGGCACAGATGTACCTAGGGGTAAAATCCAAAAACACCGCTTTGAGCTAGACTCGAACGGGAACCGGTGCACGACAACGTGCCTTGCTGCACTCTTGGTTACAACACTCCCGGAGGATATTCTTAGGATAATTTACAATTTCTATACAAACTGATTTAAAATAATATATATATAAGATGAGAGTAAATGACCTTGGTTAATCCTAATGTGTTTCAAATTGAGAATATGGTTACATTTTAATCTCTAAATGATTTTATGACTACTATTACTCACACAATGCTTTCTGGTTTTAGTCAATGGCTAGATTCCAAGGAAGTCATAGTGACTTTGAGAATGATTTACAAGGTGGGAATAGTGGTGGAAATGAGAAACAAAATGGAATGTTGATAGGCGTAAAAGATATCTTCTTTATGCCAAATCAGTTTTCCAAAAATATGATCAACAACATATTTATTTACCAACTCCCAGACTCAACAAGGAAGAGAAAGGTGATGAATGATAAGAGCTCCAGTAATGGAGACCATGGAGAAAAGAACCCTCAATTTCCATCATGCAAGAAATGTGGTAGGAGACACCCGGGAAAGTGTCTCAATGGGACCAAGAAATGCTTTACATGTGGGAAGGAAGGATATAAATTGAAGAATTGCCGAAGCAAAATGAAGAGTACTATGGAAGAAGATAAAAATGGTCCCAAGAGTCCATTTGCAGTCATTTGCCGTAAATGTAGGGGACCTGGCCATTACCTGAGTGAATGCCCTATTCTATAGGATATTTTCTTGGTCAAAGAAGAAGCTATGTGGAAATAAATGGTTTGAGAAATGTTTAAAAATTATTAGTCCTCCTTGTTGATGGGCATACTTTGTAATAATTTTCTCTTGTGTTTGTAACCCCGTAGTTTTCCATGTGAGAATGATATTTGAGGAATAATTATCTATTCTCTTGGGGATATAGGTATAAATAGCCATTTGGTTTTATATGATCATTGGTGTTTGAGAGAATTATAAGTTATTATAATTTGGGATGAAAATGAAAGGTATGATATAACATTTGTGGTTAAACTATGTTATTGTATTTTGAGGAATTTATCTCATTTTGGTAATATTATATAGTTTTTGAAAAAGGACAACACGCAGACCACGTGACAACCCGTCGCGTCGGACAAAGCTGTGGGAATCGAACCCACAACCAAAGTGCGATTGGGATTTATCGCCTACCACTGGACTACGTGAAGTCCCTGGATAGTGTGACTAATTATTTTTAGTTCAATGATTTTATTGATCAAAAATAAGTTAATTTGGGTTCTTATGTCTTATCAAATGAATACCCTTGGTATAGGAAATTTATTTGGTGATTAAGTGATAAATGTTATTTTGGAAGATGTTCACTTTGTTGGGAACACTATATATCAAAAGAAAATAGAATACTATGGGATGTCATTAGAGAAGTAATGGTGTATTTTTATCTGTGTTTTTATTTTTGATCTATAGTGATTTGGGTTATTTATGGATATGATTAACCTATAATAAAGAATATTTGATTAGGTTAATTAATTTTATGTATGTGACTTTAAGAGTAGATGATGTCATTTAGAGATAAAATTTAACGTGGAAGACTACATTCTTATATGTTTTGGGTTTCAATATTAGTTTGGATTATATTTAAGGATTTTAAGGAAAATTTATTATTGAATGGTATTTATTTAACTTTGGGGTATTGCTGGTTTAATTTTAGAAATTAAGATTTGTATTTTTTTCTTTCTCTAATGGAATATAATTTTGGGGGATCATCAGATCATATACTAACCATTTTGTTTTTGATTAATCTCTAAAGACTAGTTAAATATATAGTTTATCCTACATGGATCATGTATTTCTATAGAAGTTTATTCTAGCTCTTTTATTATGACCAAGTCTTCTTGAATACTCATTGTTCAAAAAAATGTTAGTGGTAAAATGTTATTAAATAATGAAACTCTACTTAAAAATTAAGTATATCTCTTTATGTTCTTAGTCAATATCATAAATGAATTCCTCGTCCTTATGTAATGTAACGTAAAACAAAAAAAATGTTGTCCGTTTAATTTCCTACAAAGTGACTAATGGCCGTTTGTCCCAACAAAAGTTTGTGGTTTTCTTATTGTTAACTCTCTCCTGATCTTGATTTCTATCCCTCTCCATAAGAACTTGACACATAGTTTATCATCTATATACATGTTTTCCCACATGGAATCTGAGTATGGGTTATCTTGGATGACCTTTATACCCCTCTTTCTTTCTTTTAAAGTGATAGTTTTATTGACTCATTTTATGATGTGGGACTTTCCATTATATTCCCAAGCAAAATTTTAAAAATTTTGAGGAAACAATTTATTTAAGGGGGGGGGGGAGAATGTAAGACCCCAGGCTTCCACGGTACGTTTCCCTTTGAATAATGCAATGGCGTGCATTGTACGCAACTTCGAGATTTTAACACACCACAACCAATCAAACTAGCCGTTATGAATAGTAATATCTAATTTTTGAAATTTTATAAATTCTATCTATAAAAATGGACTTCATTTTTGGATTCCAAATATCGAAATTAGCCTAGGGTGAAATTTTGGTACTTTTCGGATAACTTTCATATTTTGATGAATAGTGAAAATTACTAAATTTTAATTAAAAACAACTTTTTTAATCAAAATAATTAATAGTAATAAACTATGAATTTGAGTGGTTTTAAAGTATATTTAGAATATATTTTTACCATGTAATGCAATGTGGGTCATTGAACATAATTTCACATTTAAACCAGACATAAACAATTGCCAATCTTTTGATAGTTATTATCTCTTAAAAACACGCTTTTTGTTTTAACAATGGGAATTAATTTTAAATTAATTTATGCAACTTATGTGTTTTGAATTTGAAAAAATGGATTCCATATTTTGAATCAAGATGTTCAAATTGTGTAAATAGGTAACTTTTATTTCTAAACATTTTGGATAATTAATTCGGTAAATATTTTATTTACCATGGTTAAAGGGTAAATCCCGTAAACAAGGGTTAACAAATAATATTATAATAATTCTAAATTACCCTAAAACGTGTCTTAATCCTATTGGATAATACATGGTAGACCATGGGAATCTTTGGGTCGATTTTGGGACCCCATGGATCCACATGTTAGTGATAATGACACTTTATTTTAATTATGTTAAAATAAATACAAAAATGACAGAACCATATATCTTTTATCAACAAAATTGTTACATAGGGTTATATTTGTTAGAGTTTAGACTATAAATATTCATTAGAAATATAGAACGATATACTACATAATGATATTTTATTTATAATTTTTAGACATTATATAAGTTAATTTATTTATGACACAATGGTGATGCAGTAATTAACGTTATTGTGAAAAATTAGAATATTTGATATTATAAATACCCAAATAAATATAATATGAGACATTTATTGAATTAAACTAGTTTTATAGGTTAATATAACTTATTAGGATTTATTTAATTAACTTTTTTCGAAGTAATAATCATGTTATGTGTTTCCAAAAAATCAACTATTGAATAGTGTCAAAATTGACATAAAAGAGTTTTTTAAACAAATATTATATTATTAATTGATATTAAATTCCTAAAAATCTAGGTCTGGGACAAGAAACTTATATAATGATATTTATATCATTAATGGACCACTTGGGGGTCTCTTAGATGTATATAGTATGTTTATTAACTATATAATATAAAAATACAAAGTGACATGGTAAATGTCAAACTAATTAACTAAGAGTTAAAACTAAAAGATAAGGTTAATATAGTGACTCAAACCAGTCTAAATTATATTGGTTGAATGTTTTTCGACCTATCCCCACCTTAAACTTTTAATAATCAACTTTGGATCCATTATAAACCGAATATAAATTTATTATAAATTAATATTTCTAGATTTTCCAAAGGTGCCCCTCACCCCTCTTATAAAAGGGCACTCCTCCTTCTCATTTCTTCACACCTTAACAGCCTTTTGGTTATGCAAACCCCTGCCCAAATACTCTCTTAACTTCCCTCACTAAAACCTAGAGGCCTTAGTTTTATCAGAAATCCAACCTAAGGAGCCCTTTTGATCAAATCAAAAGGAAGAACCCGAAGAAGAGGTAATGTTTTCACCACCCCTTTTCAAGTTCCTTTCTTCTTCCACTTCTTCTTTCTTTGTTATTACCATTATAAAATAATAACTCCAGTATCATATATATACTCTGATGTTATTATAAATATGGTACAACCATATTCACTATTCTATCCATCCTTTGAATAACATGTCACCATACGTGCGTACGTACGGCTTGCCGTCTCCACGTCGTGGTGTAGTTGTTATTCAATATATTATTATTTGGATGGGTATAATAATGACGTGTAAATCATGTAAATAATAAATATATCATGATAATGATTATGTATATATGATATATCATCAAATTATATATTATTTTAATATCAAAATAATGATATTGTCACTCGTGCGTACGTACGGACTACCGTCTCCACGAACGCGATGAGATTCATTCTCCATCATATCCATTCAAGTATAATAATAATTTGATGATTTAAAAATAGTATCTAAGGACTTTATATCATTCTGTATATTAATAATATACATCCCATTAATAATGAATATGGCTCACATAACAAAGAATATAATGTAAAATGAACTCTTTAACACCCTAAATGATGATAATTCTAAGATATTATTAACAAATCAATGTTAAAAGATCATATATGATATCATATTAACGTAAATGATTCTTGAATAATTCAATAACAATTATTTCACCATTATACAGGAGGTTAACCTACCATCGACCAAGGAAAAAGTGCAAAGTAAGGGGTTTCTAATATCACTTTTAATTTTGTGAGATTTCCATTATTCACCACTTATTTATGGCATGTGGTGTGCATACATCCCAAGATTTTATTCATCGTGTAATATACTCTAATTTATGGATTTTTACATCATCATTGTATGATCCTTCTTTCATGGGTGTATGTTTTCTAAGTTACCAAACGGGTAAGGGAATTTGATATTTCAATTTCCACTCATTCAGATTTATGCATACTTTATTGATTATTTTACTCCAAGATTATGTGTGGAATTACTATTAACTTTCTTATGTCATATTTTCCACTCCCCTTTTCGTGGATATACTTTTGATACACATAATCACTCCATTGATAAATTCTCAAGTGATCGGTATGAACTTGATAAGAGTAATTTTAACTCAATCTCCATTTGTTGAGTTAAATATCAAATTCATTGGTGTTGTTTTTACAAGAATATGTGTGAATGTCATATGATTGATATACACAAAATATCCAATCATATTGAGTGTATTTATATTTTTCACACATAATTATGTCGTTGATTTATCCTTAACCTAAGGATAAGGCCTTTATGAGAGATTTCATCTCAATTTAAAATCCATTGAGACTTCTTTGTTGTTATACACCAAATCACTTTTATGTGGTGTATATAATGTACTTTGACATAGTATATCATTAATCCCTTTATTCTCATGACATTACAATGTTTTTATTACCTCCATTATTTGTATTCAAGTGTCTCTTTTTTGGTTAGAATCTATAACAAAAATACTATTTTTAAATATTTTAAAGACTTATTCTTCTAAATCATACACATTAATGTCCATGTTTCAAAAAATGGTTTTAAGGATTTATTTATATGGAAATTAAAGTTTTAAAATTAAAACTCCTTTTAAAAGTTTCAAAGTGGTATGGGACACTTTGATTCAAAAATCTATTTTTAAATGGCTTCTTGAGAAATAGTGTAACTTTTAAATGATTTCAAGAAAAGGGGGATATTTCTCTCAAATAGTTTTGATGATTATTTTCATCTATGTCAACATCCTTCATTATTCTTAATTGAGGTTAATGTGATACAATACAACCTTCCATATTGTATTGAATGAGTTATGTTTGACTGTGGATATGCTATTTTTATACCATTCATGGTTTGTGGTAAAAGTATTGACATTTCGTATGCTAGTTTTAATATTAATGTTTATGTTATGTTTAAACCTATTCATATGAGGAATAAATTGGACTTAATAAGTGACAGGTGGAGCCCGCTATAGCTCCTCGATGCATCGGTAGGTCTCATGAGACAAATTAGTGTCTTGGCATAAGGCATTGGCAAAATCTTATTTGTAGTGTTGGCACGAGGCCTTCGCTATATGGTTATGATAGTCTGGCATTATGCATTCCATCATTATGAAAGTGGATATTGATATTACATGTGATTGTCCGACTAGTTGAATATCCATGTGAATAAGTAAATGTCATTATTTCATTTTATCTTTTCCATATTATGTTAAAGTTCAAGTTTAAAAGGCTTTTGTTTTAATTATAAATTTCCTTAAGTGTTTATGCTTATCTATGAAAGCTTCTGCTATAATGTTATCCTTACTGAGCATCTGAGCTCACCCCTTTCAATGTATTATTTTTCCCAAGATTATGAAGAAGTAATTTATGAATGACCTGCAGGGATAGTATGAGTGGATATGAAGACAAGAATTATTTTTATTTAATATAAAACTATATGATTGTATCTAGTGTTTCAAAGGCGACTAAACTAATCGGTCATTCGAGACTTGATCTTTCTTGTGATCATGCCAATGTTATGTAATAATGCACCGACTCTGGGTAACTGGGGTTGGGGCGTTACATCACATCCTTATTAACGTCGGGCTATTTCACCATGCCACACATATCCCCTTGAGACATACATCCCTTCATTTATCATTTGTCCCATGAGCATGGGCCCTGTCATGCTTTCTAAGCCCCATAATTTGGGTTTCCATCACCCTCTATATGGAAAAGGGCCCCCGAATGGTATGGATGCTCGGCCTAGGGGCCCTTATAGCATTATGGACTAATATGCTTGAGTATTGTAGGAGAAAAATTGATACAAGTCCCATGTTGCGAGTATGATCAACGGTCAACACTCAATTGTTTTCCCCTAATTCTTGTCCCAAAAGGGTGTATACGTTGTTGTGAATCCAGTAAACTATGGTCCACTATCATTGTTGCCTCATTGTGGTCTTCCATATGCACAATGATTTTCCCCAATATCCCATGAATATGACATTAAAATATTCATATACGGTCTGAGCTCTATGACCCTAAACTAAGACCACCTTCATCCTCAGTACAAGATGTTAACTACAAGCATGTATTGACATTCTATCCATGGCCAAGACTCAAGCCCTTTGGACATTTCGGGTCCCTTTACCATGATCTCAATTAGGGTTGTAAATTGTGGTGGGGGGTTATATCCTCATTCATGTCAGGTTACTCATCGTTCTGTACAAATCCCATGTTATGATAAGATTCCCTTATCTACATCCTTTCTGCATGATGTTAAATTTAACGAAACCCCCAAAACTACGTATGGCTTGATTCTTGTCCTCATGGGAAATGTAGGACCACCCGAACGTCTGGTCTTCGGGTCCAGCCACATCTCTTATAATCCTCCCAATAATTTTGGCCCCAGGGACCACGTTCTTCAAGAAGAGGGGAATACGGTGTGGTATGGGCTTTTGTCCCCATTCATGTAATGTTTATAACAACCACGCCGCATTGCTCTATCTCATGAATGACCTTCACTGCCCTTCGCTTCTCTCATCTATTTGAGTCAGCTTCCCCTTTGTCGAGTCCCTTGACCCTCTCTGGTGATTCACCAATTGGACCATGGGTACTCAGGTCAAGAACCTGTAGTGTCAGATTCCCTCCGGACATGCATTCACCCATTTTTCGGGCTTCGTGTTCCCCTTTATTTGGGCTTCCATAAACTTTAACCGCTAATGGGACCCCCAAATGGCATTGATGATAGGACTAATGGATATCCTACCATTATGGGACAACGTCCTTATGGATTTCAAATGAAAAACCAATAAATGTCCTGTGTTGAGAATATTGTCAGCGGTCGACACTCATTTATTGTTCCCATTTCCGGTGAAACGATATGTATACTATGTTTCGAACAAGGTCAAAAGTTATCGTCCATATTCACAGCAACCCTTCAAGCCATAAATTTTGGTTACATGGTTCACATCATTTTCCACCCCATTGTGTCCATGGGGAATTTTAACCCTCCTGGTACCATCCCTCTGTGCACATTTTCACATTAGGAGAACGAATCCATGATAATGCATCATTCGAGGCTCTGCACAGAATTCACATTGGTGTGCATTCCAGGTATGGTAAAAACCTCTTCCTCCCTTGTCTCCCACACCGATTTAGGCTCACGTGGGCATAGGAATTGTATTAAGGGATGTGCCTACTTGGATGGATTCCACCTCTCTATGGTCTTTTCTCTAAGACCTTAAAATAAGATCTATTTTAGAACTACGTGTGGTTTTTTCCCATATTAATGGGATACGTAGGAACTCCCAGATATCTCATCTTCGGGTCCTACTCAACTGAGAGCTAGCCTCTCATGTGCCATATCCTCTAATCTTTTTTGGCCACTCGGCCTGAGGTTTCTACTTTGTAATTGTATAGCATCCCATCCTTTTATAACATAACTTTCATTCCATTACACGGAACTGAGGATCTTTAAGGTTTAGAGTCTTGGAAACAAGGAACATAAAACATGAAACAAAAAAACATTCTTCTTAAACACTTGAAAGGCTTCTCCTCATGTTCACCCTAGGCTCATTACTGCATCTCATAACCTGGGGACATACATCAAAAGGATGGGTGAGCAGAAGGCCCAGCAAGGGAAACAAGTGAAACATTTTACATATGAACTTGAGATACATCAATAAAGTCATGAAAAGAACTTTAAGGCATGAAAATGAAATCATGAGGCATATCATAATAAAAATAAAACTTTTTCATAACATGAAGATGTGGCTACATCATTTAACATAGACAATCATGAACATATCACCAAGGTCCATCCCCAAGGTGTCATTTTAAAATTACCAAGGTTATTCACCAAGGTATCGTGAAAATTGTAATCTCTAGTGGTTACATCATTACCCATTGCATTGGAGCGCTATCAGGGTGCACCCTTAAATTTGCCTTTATTATCATGTGATCCACATATATCATCATCAAACATTTCAAAAATAACCCATATAGCATAAAATAAATGGGTTTCATTTCATAATCATAACGTTTTAAAAACTGCTTTAAAGACATGATCTTTACGTCACTTTAAACCCACGGAAAGGGAAAGAGGGTTTCATGTATGTAATTCCAAGAATTTAAAATAGAACATTTTGATATATATGTGAATACCCCTGTATAAATAAGAGCTTTGAGTATTCACTTTATAACATAAAATAATTTTTAGAAAAGAGAGAGAGGCATTTTGAGACGAAAATTCTGCAGCATAACGGCTATGTTACAAGGTTTTAGAAAACATTGAGAAGAGAGGGGACATGGGTAAAACATTCATAAATGACCCATCAAACAGTAGAGGGAAAAAATATAAGAGATTTAAGAACATGGTAATGAAATTTGAAAACATACCATATGAAATGAAGAACATGAAAGGAAGAAAAAAAAGATTTCCCTTGTGAGAATTCGGCAGCCTAACGGCATCACTTAAACTTCAACAAAATTGAATTGACAAGGTCAAATAGGGTCTCTCATCATATGAAAATAAGAGTTCAGTATGATAGATATAGAGATAATTCCCCAACATAACAAAAAGTAACTTGAAAGAATTGACATGAAAGTAGAACTTCAAAACGAGAAGGGTGAAGAACCACTTAAAAATTCGGCAGCCTAACAGTGCCACTTAAAACATCAAAATACTAAATTGAAGAGATCAAATGGGGTCTCTCATCATATGAACATAAGAGTCCAGTATTATATATATAGAGATCATACCCCAATATAACAAAAATGAACTTGAAATAATTGACATGAAAGTAGAATTTCAAAACGAGAAGGGTGAAGAACCACTTAAAAATTCGGCAGCCTAACGGCGCCACGTAAAACTTCAAAATACTGAATTGAAGCGATCAAATGGGGTCTCTCATAATATGATCATAAAAGATCAGTATGATAATTTATAGATCATACCCCAACATAATAAAAAGGAACATGAAAGACTTGAATGAAAATCTAACTTGAAAACGAGGAAGGTGAAAGAATCCCTTAAAAATTCGGCAGCCTAACGGCGCCACTTAAACAATCTTAAAACGAATTGATGAGAGAAAGGGGGAGTATCTCATCATATGGACATGAAATAGGCAGTAGGATGAATATAAAAGAACATCCTCTAACATAAGAACATGGAGTATAAAAGAAATGACATAAAAGAGATTACTTGAAAAGAAAGAGAGAGGTCGGATCCCTTACCATAAAATGTAACTCTTAAATCTCAAAGGTTGGGACCTTGAGGGCTTGGGGGCACCTTGGGAGGACTCCTTGGGAGGTAATGAGACCAGAAATTCGTTGGGAATGAGTGGTGAGTCGAATGGATGAGAGGAGGGCTTGGTATTTATAGGGAAAGTGAGGGGACAAGGCAATAATGGCCAAGGGACACCTCACATGTGCTTTTCTCAAACCCATGTGCTCTCCCTTGGCATTTATCATGGAGTTAAGCCACATGGGGCCCCCAAAACAATAATTCATCACCCTTGGCCGGACAACCATTAAAAGATCTCATGAAATCATCATGACACAATTATGATGTCATTAAACATACTGAAACCCTAAAACTGCATTTTTACTATTCACTGAAAAATTCATCTTTCTCAGAAAAATCCCAAACATTCACCTTTACTAAATATCAATGCTCCGATTTCAAAAATTAACTCCATTTTATAAAAATAATTTTCTAAATATTTTTAATTTTATTTTTAAATAAATACACTATTCACCGAAAATTCATTTTTTTCAGAAAAATCCCCAAAAATTACCATAACATAATATCGATGCTCTGAGTTCAAAAATAAAGTCATTTTTATAAAAATAATTTTCTAATTATTTTTAATTAAATTTTTAATTAAAAAACACTATTCATCCGAAAAAACTAATACTTGAATAATAATTTATGAAGCCGTTATTTAACCATTTTATTGAATCACATTACTTAATCAAAGTGCCTAGCTTATTTTAATACTTTCTTTAAGTGAGATTACTAATCCATTTGGACACATTATTAATCCTAATCATTAAATCACTATTCATAATTTACTATTCATCAAAAATCAAGTTGATCTTATTAGACTCTAAATTTAGTATTGAACATAATTGCAGAAGACCATTTTTTGAAAATCATTACACATTTTTAATTATTTAGGGTTTCCATAAACATATTTAAAATATCCTTTTTCTAAAATTCATAAAAAATTTGCATACTATATTTATCCAGTCATTTGAAAATTCATAAAAGAAATCGAAATTTTATTTAAAAAAAAGGATTACACAAGACAGTTACGGTCTCCTTACATAGCCCCTTATCACACCAGCATAGGACCTAAGTGTAAGGTGTGCTAAGGTGAGAGAATCCGAGGGAGGCTCAGCCAACATCGCACGAGTAGTAATTTCTATCAGTTTGAACTTCTCGCGAAGGCGATCCCGTTCTAGCTTTATACGATGAAGTTCAGCTTGGGTTTGGTCCAGAGGAAAGCCCAGTGGTGCTACCTCCTTCCCAAGTTCTGTTAGATGGGCTTCGATCGGTCCAAGACTACTGGATGAGGCCATCGAATCTTCTTTCTATATTAATTAACCATGATTGCTTGTATTTAGAGACAATAGTCAAAATGTTTAGTTTCCAACGGTCTTATTGACCAATGGTCAAATAACAGTCAAAACCCAACAGTCTCATTTTAATTATACTCATGTTACCAAATGAAACATTTTTGTTGAGTATAACAATAACACATAAAATTAGGAAACAAAATTTATTTAAAAATTTGGGGTCGTTACAATCTTCCCCCCTTAAGAAATTGCGTCCTCGCAATTTTAAAATTGGGTTTTGAATTTTCATTGAATGTCCCACATCGGAAAAGGAGTCAGTAAAACTATTACTTTAAAATAAAGAAAGGGAAGTACAAAGGTCACCCGAGTTAACCCACACTAGGGTTCCATGTAGGAAAACATGTACATGGAGGAGAAAACAAAGGGTCAAGTTCTGAGGGAGAGTGATAGAGAACATGATTAGGAGAAAGTTAACCATGAGAAAATCCCAAACTTATGATGTGTGTAAATGGTCTTTGATTACCTAGTAGGAAACGTAAACCAACAACATTTTTGTTTTACGTTTCTTTTCATAATTTTGAGGATTTCATTTACTACATAGAACAAAAACATAGGAAAATATACCTACCTTCAAGTAGAGTTTCATCCTTTAACAAGTGCCTACCAACACTAATCTTTTCTCCAAATGATGATAATTCAAAAACACTTGGTCTCATAAAAGCACAAGAATCATCTTCTGTAGAATCACATAATCTACAAAAGATTAACTATCTATTTCTTCTATCTTTAAACATTATCCCTAAAACAGAAAGGTTAAGGTAAAACAACTCTTCAAAAAGAAAGAATCCCATAGGAATGGAAACTACTTTTAAATCATCAACGTTCCATGGTACTACCCAAAGTTCATCATAAACCATTCCATAAATAACGGTCCTTAAAATTCCTCAAAACAAACCAAACTAAGATTGAAACCCAAATACAATAAGGATTTGATAACATAGTCTTCCAAAACAACTTCATTGTTCATCTCCAGACAACATCAACCACTCCTAACATATTATAAAAAAAGTAGCTAACCTAAACATATTTTACCCAAGATAGGTTAGTCATTCCCATAAGTAACCTAAATTACTATAAGTTCACCTCAAATTCATCGATTCTTCAAAATATAAGTCAACCTTACTCCTTAATGAAAATACCGTAGTAATCTATTTACCTCGATCAAATATGGTTCCCAATATAATGAACGTCTTCCAAAATAATAAACATATTTTAATCCTCTAATCATCCTTGTCATATTAATACGAAAATCGTCGCATTTCCTATCACATTGGTTGTCGGAACATGTTCTTCCATTTCCCACCATTTACTAAGAAGAGAAAGCATAATTAGGGGCTTAAGTACTTAGCTAATAATCATGAAAAGGATCTGAAAGCATATAAGGATAACTTGTATATGAAAGGTATACCCTAACATGTGATCTTCTAGGTTCCCATCTAGATTATGAATGATCATATATTCTTATGTGAACCTTTATTTTATTTTATCTTTGTTCCTTTAACAATGGTTCATACCAAGCTTATGAATTTACCAAAGCATATCCCCCAGGAGTGTCGTAACCAAGAGTGCAGCAAGGACCGTTGTCGTGTACCAGTTCCCATTCGAGTCTACCTCAAAGCGGTGTTTTCGGGTTTTACCCCTATGTACATCTGTTCCAGAGCCACCTCTACCTGCTCGTATCCAGACAGGGATGTATTTGCTTGGCAACCCCTTACTCAATACTCACAAAAATACCAGGAAGATTTCCTATATTAAACTTTTCTATCGGGTTCTTCCTAGAGTTTTCATATCCTAATTTCCACAAATAACTAAACCATCCATTGATACCAACTATAGAATCCCGTCCTTTTATAACATAACTTTCATTCCATTACACAGAACTGAGGATCTTTAAGGTTTAGTGTCTTGGAAACAAGGAACATAAAACATGAAACAAAAAAAAACATTCTTCTTAAACACTTGAAAGGCTTCTCCTCATGTTCACCCTAGGCTCATTACTGCATCTCAAAACCTGGGGACACACATCAAAAGGAAGGGTGAGCAGAAGGCCCAGCAAGGGAAACAAGTGAACATTTTATATATGAACTTGAGATACATCAATAAATTCATGAAAAGAACATTAAGGCATGAAAATGAAATCATGAGGCATGTCATAATTAAAATAAAACTTTTTCATAACTTGAAGATGTGGCTACATAATTTAACACAGACAATCATGAACATATCACCAATGTCCATCCCCAAGGTGTCATTTTAAAATTACCAAGGTTATTCATCAAGGTATCGTGAAAATTGTAATCTCTAGGGGTTACATCATTACCCAATGCATTGGAGCGCTATTAGGGCGCACCTTTAAATTTGCCTTTATTATCATGTGAGCCACATATATCATCATCAAACATTTCAAAAATAACCCATATAGCATAAAATAAATGGGTTTCATTTCATAATCATAATGTTTTAAAAATTGCTTTAAAGACATGATCTTTACGTCACTTTAAACCCACGGAAAGGGAAAGAGGGTTTCATGTATGTAATTACCAGAATTTAAAATAGAACATTTTGATATATATGTGAATACCCCTGTAGAAATAAGAGCTTTGAGTATTCACTTTATAACATAAAATAATTTTTAGAAAAGAGAGAGAGGCATTTTGAGACGAAAATTCTGCAGCATAACGGCTATGTGACAAGGTTTTAGAAAACATTGAGAAGAGAGGGGACATGGGTCAAACATTCATAAATTACCCATCAAACAATATAGGGCCAAAATATAAGAGATTTAAGAACATGGTAATGAAATTTGAAAATATACAATATGAAATGAAGAACATGAAAGGAAGAAAAAAAAGATTTCTCTAGTGAGAATTCGGCAGCCTAACGGCGTCACTTAAACTTCAACAAAATTGAATTGACAAGGTCAAATAGGGTCTCTCATCATATGAAAATAAGAGTTCAGTATGATAGATATAGAGATAATTCCCCAACATAACAAAAATTAACTTGAAAGAATTGACATGAAAGTAGAACTTCAAAACGAGAAGGGTGAAGAACCACTTAAAAATTCGGCAGCCTAACGGCGCCACTTAAAACATCAAAATACTGAATTGAAGAGATCAAATGGGGTCTCTAATAATATGAACATAAGAGTCTAGTATGATATATATAGATATCATACCCCAATATAACAAAAAGGAACTTGAAATAATTGACATGAAAGTAGAAATTCAAAACGAGAAGGGTGAAGAACCACTTAAAAATTCGGCAGCCTAACGGCGCCACTTAAAACTTCAAAATACTGAATTGAAGCGATCAAATGGGGTCTCTCATCATATGATCATAAAAGATCCATATTATAATTTAGATATCATAACCCAACATAATAAAAAGGAACATGAAAGACTTGAATGAAAATAGAACTTGAAAACGAGGAAGGTGAAAGAATCCCTTAAAAATTCGGCAACCTAACGGCGCCACATAAACATTCTTAAAAAGAATTGATGAGAGCAAGGGGGGGTCTCTCATCATATGAAAATGAAATAGGCAGTAGGATGAATATAAAATAACATACTCCAACATAAGAAATGGAGTATAAAAGAAATGACATAAAAGAGATTACATGAAAAGAAAGAGAGAGGTCGGATCCCTTACCTTAAAATGTAACTCTTAAACCTCAAAGGTTGGGACCTTGAGGGCTTGGGGGAACCTTGGGAGGACTCCTTGGAAGGTAATGAGACCAGAAATTCGTTGGGAATGAGTGGGGAGTCGAATGCATGAGAGGATGGCTTGGTATTTATAGGGAAAGTGAGGGGACAAGGCATTAATGGCCAAGGGACACCTCACATGTGCTTTTCTCAAACCCATGTGCTCTCCCTTGGCATTTATCATAGAGTTAGGCCACATGGGGCCACCAAAACAATAATTCATCACCCTTGGCCGGCCAAATCTTAAAAGATCTCATGACATCATCATGACACAATTATGATGTCATTAAACATACAGAAACCCGAAAACTGCATTTTTACTATTCACTGAAAAATTAATCTTTCTCAGAAAAATCCCAAACTTTCACCTTTACTAAATATCAATGCTCCGATTTCAAAAATGAACTCCATTTTATAAAAATAATTTTCTAAATATTTTTAATTTTATTTTTAAATAAATACACTATTCACCGAAAATTCATTTTTTTCAGAAAAATCCCCAAAAATTACCATAACATAATATCGATGCTCTGAGTTCAAAAATAAATTCATTTTTATAAAAATATTTTTCTAATTATTTTTAATTAATAAACACTATTCATCCGAAAAAACTAATACTTGAATAATAATTTATGAAACCGTTATTTAACCATTTTATTGAATCACATTACTTAATCAAAGTGCCTAGCTTATTTTAATACTTTCTTTAAGTGAGATTAGAAATCCATTTGGACACATTATTAATCCTAATCATAAAATCACTATTCATAATTTACTATTCATCAAAAATCAAGTTGATCTTATTAGACTCTAAATTTAGTACTGAACATAATTGCAGAAGACCATTTTTTGAAAATCATTACACATTTTTAATTATTTAGGGTTTACATAAACATATTTAAAATATCCTTTTTCTAAAATTCATCAAAAATTTGCATACTATATTTATCCGGTCATTTGATAATTCATAAAAGAAATCGAAATTTTATTTAAAACAAAGGATTACACAAGACAGTTACGATCTCCTTACATAGCCCCTTATCACACCAGCATAGGACCTAAGTGTAAGGTGTGCTAAGGTGAGAGAATCCGAGGGAGGCTCAGCCAACATCGCACGAGTAGTAATTTCTATCAGTTTGAACTTCTCGCGAAGGCGATCCCGTTCTAGCTTTATACGATGAAGTTCAGCTTGGGTTTGGTCCAGTGTAAAGCCCAGTGGTGCTACCTCTTTCCCATGTTCTGTTAGATGGGCTTCGATCAGTCCAAGACTACTGGGTGAGGCCATCGAATCTTCTTTCTATATTAATTAACAAAGATTGCTTGTATTTAGAGACAATAGTCAAAATGTTTAGTTTCCAGCGGTCATATTGACCAATGGTCAAATAACAGTCAAAACCCAACAGTCTCATTTTAATTATACTCATGTCACCAAATGAAACATTTTTGTTGAGTATAACAATAACACATAAAATTAGGAAACAAAATTTATTTAAAAATTTCGGGTCGTTACAAATTGTGCATGGAATGATTTGGAACTCTTCCTCATTCACGTTGGGTATTCATTATCATTCAATGAACATTCCCTTTCAAACCATATATTTCTTGTATATGACTAATCCATATGACTCTAGACTAAGCTTCCTATTACCACATGACTTTAAAATGTAATTTCTACACATCACGATGTTAAAATTCATGGTTTGTCTCATCACATGACCTTAAATAGTGACATTATCATCCAGGACGCACGACGAAAAACAGAACTACATCATGGTGTCCTTGTTCAAGGGGACATCATGTTTGGTATCGGTCATAAACCATACCATTTTTCAATGTCTTCACACAGGTTGACTCTTGTGGTGATGCATGGACTTTCTATCCTTGGCCCATCACATCACAAAAAAAGCACTCATTTATCATAAAGGACAAACAAGATTTATCAAATGCCACTTATTTTGGTGCAAGGGCTAGAACCACATGACCTTATCATCCTTGAAACTGGTATCTTACTGTTCCATCCATAGAACTATGAGTGGCATGATTCCCATCCTCAAGGGATCCGTTGAGATGCCCATGCACTTTGCCTCGGGCCCAACATAACTTTTGTTTTCGGTCCCTCTACCTAAAACCACCCCAAGGAACAAATTCTGATCGGAATTCCGAGTCCTCATTCACTCCAGGTTACTTAATTACCACACCATGTGTCTCTCGGGTTCCCTACCATATCTGGCATGAGTTCCATGGCCATAAAATAAGATCACTCTGCATCCTTGCTATAAGAGGTTAAACTGCTTGATGTCTTCCACAACTATGTACGGCTTGATTCCCTTACTCATGGGATACATAGAAAAACCCAAAAACATTGTCTCCAAGTCCAGCACCAGGAATCTAAAATCGTGTCCCCTCCGTTTTGACGCCTAGGCCCGAACCCGTTTTGGGTACACGTGGTGTGGAGAGTACATCATGGGTTCTCATTCACATCTATTTTTGCAATAGTAGAACCATGGGCCCCTCCCCCATGTATTTCCCAATATGATCCAAGAAATATGTCCCTAAACTATGTTCTCCCTATGGTAGCTACGTGTTGTGGTTGTCAACTTCACCACCCTGCGCCTAGTCCATTAAACCAATATCCCCTTAATGGCCCATCCGGCGACCATTAATTTGGGAAGCATGCAAACAAAGAACCCTTGTCCTTAGAGTGGGAATAGTCTCCCTCTATATGATATGTCTTTTTGTCATACTCCGGTGAATTTTTGTAGCTCCCAAGGTGTTGAATTTTTACAGAGACATTCTCTCATTTCAATTCCAAGCTTCGTGGGCCCGTCATTTGGATCCCAATACTCTTCCATGTCTGGAGGGACCCACTTTTCGACCTGGTCACATGCCACACTAGCATACCTACCATTTAGGGAAAACGTCCCTGAAGACCTCAGATAACGTTTGCAATAGGTCTCGTGTTTTGAATATGGTCAACGGTGGACCAAATTTTGTATATCCCCATTCTAGGATAATGTGAATCGAATACTATGTTTCGATCATGGTCAATAGTTATCCCCTATCATCAAATCACCACCATTGTGGTCTAGATATCGAGCATCATGATTCACATATTTCCACTTCCGTATGTCCATGTGTAATTCCAACATACTCGGAATTACTCCTTCGTGCATCTAGGTGTGTTATATAGTCAAATCAACATTATTGGGACATCATTCACCTGGCATTCCATCGCCCCAAACATGTTCCTTCCAATGCCAGGAAAGCCCCATCAATACTCTTTGTTTACCACATCGACCACGACTCATGTGGGGTTGGTAGTTCTGGTTGGATGTGAACTGGCGCAGCCAGGCCACACATGCCTTTCATTTTCCTACATGATGTTAAAAAAAGCTCTCCGAACTGTGTTAGGCTTGATTCTTATCATTATGGGATATGTAGCAACGCCTGAGCATCTCAACTTGGGCCTAACCCCAGAGACATTAACCCTTCTGGCACCTTTTCCCCGATCATGGTCTAAGAAGTATGACCATTAGACTATGTGCACCATCCTATCATATGACATTAAACAGCACGAGTCCATATGTCATCGCCGCATGACACTAAACTACGATTCTACATTGAACATGTTTAGGATTCCACATGTTTTTCATGGGATGCCCCAGATCCCTTTCAAAAGAGGTCCTGCTGGTATGTATGTTTGATCCATGATTAGAAGGATACACCCACCTAATTTTCATTCAACACAGTGGCATAATTTCATGAGTTTTGGAGTCCATTTGAACAACCCATCACTCCAACTCGATGCTTTGGGATCACTTTATTCAGACCCTCATCCACATTCATGTCTAAGGGAACCCCATAACAGTATAGATGCTTAGATTATGGCTCACCTACTATCTTGGGTCAATGTTCTAGAAGACAAATGGATGA
This sequence comes from Viscum album, assembly GCA_963277665.1. Classification (NCBI taxonomy): domain Eukaryota; kingdom Viridiplantae; phylum Streptophyta; class Magnoliopsida; order Santalales; family Viscaceae; genus Viscum; species Viscum album. Next base: position 1,926,792,462 of record OY728152.1, on the reverse strand, counting down.
CATTTTGAGTTTGCCCACGTGTTTATAACTTTTTCATCGGCCGACCCTGATTTGTTATCCCCATTCCAGGATAACACTTTTGGGATACTGTGTTTCGAACACGGTCAACCATTATTCTTTATTGTCACACCATCCCAATGGTGTTTTAAATTTTGGGTATCGTGATTCACATTCCACTCCCCAATGATCTGATTAATTCAGTCTCCCCTAGCGTTACCCCGCTTGTGCACTGGCGCACACTGGGAAATAGATGATTCGACTGTTTTGATGTCCTCATTCTTCAGTTGGGCCTCTCCATTTCATCTTATAAATTCAGATTATTTGTTAAAAAACCCCAGATGCATGAATCTTGGTTTGCAATCTTACATTTGGGTGGAGTAACAAGGTATTCATCCATTGTTTCTCACACCAGGCCCGACCCAGATGAGCTTAGGGATTGATTGCTAGACACTCCACGAATATGACATGAGTGCAATAAACTGATTCAAAACATGAATATCATGCATGAATCTAGCATGAAACAATAATAGCCTGAATTTACATTCGAGGGTTGTAATCCTTATAGTACCTGAGGGTCAATCCATCCCATGGATGGGTTAACCCCGTCAAAAGGGCATTACAGCTCCTCCACCTTTTGGATTGTGGCATCTAGGATATTTTTTCGCCTATTATGCTCCCCCTCCTCCTCAGCAGTGTTGGGGAGAAATTCTTCAGCCACACAATGGGTCCGCACTACGTCGGTCAGGATTATGGTCATTTCTAATAAAGCTTGCATCATGCACTCTTTGGCCTCTTTAGTCTAGGCCTTTAATAACAATATTATCTCTGATTGTGTGTTGAGAGAGGATGTGTGTTCGTCTGCCCAGACTTGAAACTGCTAAACCTTGTTTTCAGCCTCCTGAAGCATCTTTTTGTTCACATCCTTCCTTCGCAGCCTATGCACATAAGGACATGGTCGTACTCCTGAATCTTCTAAGCCATTTGATCTCAAACAAGCATGTGGGGACGTTGGGCATCCATTCCCCCATCACACAGTTCATGAATCCACTAATGAAGTCTATCCATATCATCCAGCAATTGTACTTAGGGATGTCAACAATGATGCCATTGATCAGCTTCCACGATCAGTGATGAACTATTTTTCAATCCTCTTCACTAGAGGTCGTCTAATCCTAGTAGGCACGGTTAGCAGGAATATATGTGGGGAACACCCCCAGGAACTCATCATCAGGGTTTCCATATGGTGTTTGATCAGGTATGGTGTGCCATGGGTTGTCCGATCAATGCTCATCATCGGATCTCACCTCAATGAATATAGGTTCAACAGCACTAACGATCCCACCAGTGATCAAGAGTGCCGCCACATGGATGGTTTGAATCTCTGCCTCCATGATCACTTGCATTCCCCTAGGAATGGAACCTCCAGAATACTAGAATACCCCCACCAGGGCGGCCTGTACCAATGGAAGAACTGTGCATACCAAGAGATGAACAGATGTCGTTATCCTGGTCAATGAGTGACAACCCTAAATTGTGTGAAGGAGACTTTTAAGGGTCGAAATCTCAGTCTCGTTCATATTCTATTGTTGTGGGGTCCTCAAGAGGTGGACCTCCATTTATTATATAGATATTTGAAGAATCTAGTGGAGCCATATCAGGTGCCTTGGCCATTCCAGGTGTGCTGATCACCATAACAGTAGGCATGAATCTTGAAGGCCCTACATATGCATCTACTGTAGGGTGGGAGCGGGTTCATTGTATGGGGTTTTTCTAGACATTTCACATATTGATGAGTAATTCCAGATTACATGGATACAGACCCTGAGTATGGGCCTTAGGATGTAACCTCTAGGGCCTCTGCCAATTCTTCAAGATCTCAGCCCTAATCACCGCCTTCACCCTCATATAGTGGGCTCCCTCTACTGGCCTCCCCCAAAGAGGACTTGTCTGATTCCTCCAGCCAAGGATAGAGATCTCTCAATTTTCCAGCTGATAACCATAGAGGGGTCATTCGATCCATCAAAACCTTCACCCGGTCTGTCATTGGACGCGGGGCACCCCAGGAGTGGACAAAATCCTCCAACACGGTCAAGTATCGCTCCGCCTCCTCTTGGGATACTGCAAATCCGACTATGGGAAGACCAATTCCGAACAAGTCCCTCCTGAGATGGTTCAAGTGTTTCCACATCTTGGAAGGGCTGAGGAATTACCTGTTCAAATACCAGATGTCTCAGGCCTCTGGGAATGCAGCATTCCCGGACATGTCTATATGGTGTAGCCTCTTCCCTGGAGTCAGGGTTGATATTCTACAGAATTATCTCAATGGTCTCCCCGCTGGATAACTCTGTTCTTCTAGGAACATCAGGTCTAATGACATTGTTATAACCACTAACGCTACCTCCCACTCAGCCGGTATGGGCCTCACCGCCACGACAGCCCCACCACCGTGGGATCTCCTTTCAACCTTCAGACCCCGACCTCAAGGTTGGGGAGGCACACCATCACCAGCCTGAATGGTTGGATGCTTTAGAATCTCCACCATGTAGGCCGCCTCCTAGATTTTGGCATTCTCTATTACATACCCGACCATAGCCGTGGGTGGAGGCAGCTCATTCCACATCTTTCCATCCTCCTATGTTAACATGAGCCACATATGCATCATTACACATGGATGCCCCTCGTGGAACACCTCTAAATAGTCCTATGTGGTCAACAACTACATACACTAAAATTTCCTGGAGAATCGGTGAGGGGTGTATGGCTCACAGAAAGGATATCAGTCCAACCTATACACCAAGAATCCCCCTAGAAAGGACAAGAGATTGGACCAGTGCACTTCTGTTCATTGTCCATCATCAGTAAAATCACCCGTTGTTAGTGGGAATAAATGAATGTTTAATTCCTCTATCTTCAAGATGTGGTTCAGTAGAACTTGATCATTTAGTTTCCCCAGAATTCTCTGCATTAAATTTATAGTTGATGGGCGTATGTTCGATCCATGAGGGGATATAGGGTTTAGATATTCATATACCCCCTTGACGTTCACCACTATACACCCATAGAAGTGGTGGAATGGCCCACATATCCTATGTGGCTGCTTCCCCTTGATGATATGCCATAGAGACTTGTACAACATGGAGAGAATCAAGATTATGATGTTATCCCACCTTCTTGTCACCAACATTGACACCATGATTAATTTTGTTGGTCGCACGCCCATGTTCATATACCTTGATGGGAGTATCCAACCGTAGATGAGAGCAGTGATGAATGCTGCTAGCCAGACTACCGATTGTTGATCAGTGATGACCTGAATCCATAGGTTTTCAAATGGAATTCCTCCAAAAGCTGCCAGTATGTGTGCTTCTTTCCCTATTGATCCCCTTTGGGAATGCCCGTGGCCTCACAGGAAACTTTTTATTTTCTAGGAAGTTTAGAAACTGTTTCAACCACCATCTGATGTGGACATCTCTCACTACTTCCTTGTCCTCTCCCAACCCCAGCTTCATCAGTTCCATCGCCAATGGAAACATATTCATCGGATCCTCCCACACACCCATAACAGGGAGGAATTCATCATATATCTCCCCCAGTATCAGGACCCTCGATATTTTGTGCACTTCCCATAAAATGATTCCAAACTCCCTGTGGAGCAAGTGGAAGGTAATGGTCCTCGGTTTCTACCTACTCAAAAAATCCGGAATCAGCTGATTTGGTTGGTAGATGTAAATTTGGTAGGCCTAATCCACCTCATACAGGTCCACTCTCTTTATCTATGCCCTAAACTCTTCACAAGAGGCACCGACCCTATCGGCCCAGGCCCAGTCATTTGTGAAGTTCCTACCCTGGTGTAGATCCCACTGACCAGACCATCCCTTCCCTACGTTCCTCAAGGTTGCCTTCAATATTGTCTAGTACAAAGAGAGGATGTCTCTAGATGCAATTTTATTCCGTAAAAATTTTTCATATGGTTGTACATGCAATAAGCAGTAAGAGGTGGGAAGTCCCCCCATGCATGTCCGTCAGCCACCTTGAACCACTGGCGTAGGAACAACATGATCTTAAACTACTAAGATGGTACAAACCTGCTTTCTTTAAGGATGAATAAATTATCCCTTAGCCCAAATCCATTCAATGGAAACCTCTTACATAGTGGATGGTTCCTCTAGCATTCCGACAGTAGCTCCATCAGTGAATTGTGGTTAGAGTGGCTACGTACAAAATTTCCTAAAACCAAAATATTTTCCATCTCATACCTTCAGGTAGTGTTCAAATGGACCCCCATGGAAGCCTCCTGGTGAGCCATTCAGTTTTGATGTTTAGGCGTTCTTTGGGATTGGATCATGAAGCTCTATTCTTGGTTTTTTTATTGTTTGATCCTCCTTAGAAGTCATTAGTGTGTTATTAATTATTGTTTGAGAGTTTGGGATGTGTCTATGCCAGTTGCATCGAGTGCATGCATGGACATGCAGTTGGAAATGTCATATATATTCCATAAGACAGCCGGTGAGAACCATTAAACTAGAAGAGGAAGGTACCTAGTGAGGAATTCCAAAAATAATTCCACAATCTAGTAAATATTCTTCCCTATATCCTAAGAAGTCCTCAGGGTTCCATCAGCTATCTTTTCATACCTAGTGTCTTGCAAGTGGCACCAATATGGCTGAGAAAACCAAGCGTGTTATTGTAATTCTATTACTTGAATCCCCCATTTTATTTATTTATTCACCTTCCCTGTACCTTATTCAACTCGTTCGACCTTGATGGATCGATTAAGGGAATATCATCCCTTCTAACCTTGAATAATTTAAGATTGAATTTTCAATTGAAGCATTGAATATATTTTAGTTTGTCTATTCTTGGATGGATTTTTAATACTCATTTCATCATCTCTCTCCTTATTAAAGGGTAGTGGATCCCTATTCCATTGATTGATCCAGATCTGGGTTTATGAGAATTTCATTCAGAATTAATTCTTTATTACTTATATAAATTTTTCTCCCTCTGATTTTGGATCTTATACTGGGTGTTCAATAATGTTGTGATTGAGTTGGGTGGTTTCATAATGAAATTCTATCAATTGAAACCATTATTGATTTATTTATTTGAAATGAATTTCAAATTTATTTCTATAAAATGAATTGAGATTCTGGATAAATGATTTCAATGTGGAATGGTGTGTGTTCATCCTCCTTGGGTTTAGATTTTAAAATAATGTATTGGTTTTCCTAAAATGTTTATTATTTATAATTATGGATGTGAATATATTCTTTAATAAAGATCCGTGATAAATGAAGCCAAGACATAATTTATGTAATTGGAATGAAATTTATTTTCTATAATGTAATGAGTTTTGATGAAAACCAAATGATGAGGGTATTTCAAATGAAATGGAGAGTTTATAACTTGAAATGGGGTGGTACAAATTATTCATGATGAAACTAATTTCAGATGAATTATTTAACCATTGATTAATTTTTCCAATGAAAATGGGTTCTCGGGTAGTTAGGTGGGTAGCCCAAGTCAAGCAGGATAGTCATGAATTATCTCTACCCAATAACATAATGATAATTAATACTATATAGAAATAGATAAGGGATGAAATATCATTAATTTTGGTTGAGTCGTATCTTCTCGGACCTTCAATCAATGGATGTGTGTACACATAAAGTCATATTTCACTAATTTATGTGAAGATCCATGAGCCCTGATCAAACTATACATAGGTCATATAACTATGGTGCTCTGATTGAAATTGTTTTATACATTCCAGTGTTTAGGAAACTATTTTTCATTAATGTTTGATATAAAAACTTTTTAATTCTTATTTTAACTCACCTTTGAAATCATTTTGTAGAAATTTTTTTATTATGAATTGTTACAAGATTTATCATTCTATGTTTTATTAAAAATTGAAAATATTGGGCTTATTTGACATGGATTAATTATGAAACTTTTGTTGGGAACATATTGAACTAGTGTTTATCAAATGGAAAATATGCCTTTGGGTGTATGTATACTTTCTTTTTATATGTCATGGAAGTTGAAACATGCTATTAGGTGGTAGTGGGTGTACATGAAAATGATTCAATTGGATTTTTTAGGGAGTGGAAGATTATATGATCTATATTTAGTGAGGATACCATTATTTTTTTGGTTTTTTTGGGATTGTAACTCATTGTTGGGTTTTTACATGTATACACTGTTGAGTTTTTCTCTTGATATATATATATGGGAATACAATCTATGAAAGGAAATTTATCCAATTATTTATATTTTTCTGGTTGTTTTCATAGAGAAATCATTATCTCTTAATAATTCATGATATCAAGGAAATATATTACATCCCATGATGATCAGTAATGTATATTGGGAAGGATGATGATTGATTCAGGTAACATTATAGTGGGTTATCCTGGTTGGTTCTAGATACATTACTATCAATGTAAGTTGTGTCTATTCTTTGATGTTGGTATATAGTTTGGTATAAATTTAGATGCATGAGAGATGATTTTTTATACTGAAGTGGTTGGATACGAGGGATTTAATGACCATATAACATCATAGAGTGCTTCAAATTTGCATGGGTGTTTGAGAAATGTTCATAGATGAGTTCCTTGATCTCTTTCTAAACATCCCCAAACATGATCATGAAATTTATATGGACAAGATGAGAATTGTTTATATATTTAATGCATTATATCTATTTAATAATGATTCCTTAGTACATGTTAATTTTTTAGTACCATTCCCCAAATATATGTATGATTAGGTTTCAGTAATGAGTTTCTTACAATCCATAATAAGCTAACCCTCTAGTTGATTAGCACTTCATATATTTAGTTTTGTTCGTAGTATATGATATCTTCTAAGTTGATATTCTTCTTACAAATTAGGATCGAGAGTATAAACCATGGAGGGATGATATTACAGATGATCCCATGATTTTATTAATTATAAACATCTATCTTTTTTAGGAATAAATGACCCATACGATGATGAGTTTTGGTTGAGAATGATTGATTAACATTATGAGTCCATATAGACCTAAGATTCCATTATGGAGTTATATTCCATGTTCAATAATGAGGATCCAAGTATGACATGGTGGTAATATATAGTTATGGGTATGAATAATGAGAACATATATTGGAAATACATCAGTAATCATTTCCTTGACTATTTCTATACAATGAAAACATGGTTTTCTAGCCCCTTAGATTTTCTCATCCTCTACCAAGGTAATTGGTTAGTGATACACTATTAAAATATTATTTCGTAATATTATTATCATTCCCATAATGTGGTGATTAATAACCACTTGGAGACTCAAATGTTTCAGATGGATCGATAATCTTATATCCATTCATATGTCATTATACTAAATCCTATATCATATGATGATGTTCTAGATCAGGATCTAATGGTGGAAATTGAATTTTCTAGTAGGTATGGTTTGAATGGAGTTCCTCTAAATACTAGTTGAAATTTAAAATCTTACTTTGAAGGGTATATAAAGAATAATGGGCCTCATGGTTGAAAATGTATTGGTGGTTGTCAATAGGAGAATTAATCTTGATCTACTATAGTGCCTAATAAAGGCTAATTGACTTGTTTATAATGATTCAATGCTGGGAACTGAATGAATGAATGCATGATGGAACCAAATATTTGTAACTCATATTGTAATTCAATCCACTTTCCAAGGTTCTTCCAAGTATTTAATAGCCCTTGTAATGGAATGGGATCCTTAGTGACATGAGGATATGTGGTACAGTCAAATTATTTATAGACAATGGGGGTCCTACCACAAGAATTATGAATTAAAAATATTCATAATTTTGATGAGTCTCTAGTGGGAACTAGTGAAGGTCATATGATAGTGAGAGGTACCACTACTATTTATTCATATTTTTTTATAATTTATTTTATAGTGGTTACTGTCACTCTATCATATCAAACCATTTAGTAGATCTGTTGAATATTTCAAAGGAGATCATTCATTATGTGATTTATATTTCAAAACCACTCCACATGAAGTGAGAAAAAGGTATCCTTTTACCCTCTACTGATTTATATTTATTGAATATAAAACATTCTTAAGACATTTTGGTTGCTGAAATGGGTCATTTTTTTTATTTTCAAAATAAACTAGTCTTTTTCTCACAAATGTCATATTTAATATTTTTATTAGTGGGTTTCCTTTTGTTATAATATTTGGGAGTTCAATTTTTTATAGGGATAATGGGATATGAGGGCTATCTAAGATGTCCCTGCTATTAAAGTATGGGTGGAATCATATCTCTATGTATTTTTTAACTGGAATTGCAAATATATAATAGTGAACTACCTCCAGTGTCTAATGATTTTTGTGAAGTTATTCTATGATTCTTTCTTGGTACACCATATAAGAAGGTGGTGTATTTTTCTATCGACATAGTATTAGGTATAAAATAGTATGTATTGACTTTTATTTTATGGGTCCTTCATAACTAAAGGGACTAAATAATCAATTTTATAAATTTTTCTCTAAATGATTTATTTGACCTTGTGGGTCACCTGGGGTAGAAGAATTTTTTTCCATAACGGATTATAAAACCCTTCCATTGTGTGTTCATTACAGAAATATAAATATTGTTATGTTTATGAACAAGACTATATTAACCTATATTGTAAATTAATATTTTTTGCTGAAAGGGGATAGGTGCTTCCCAAATATTGAATTGTGTTCTTGTTACCACAAGTTTATGAACGAGAAACCTTGTATATGAAAGACCTTTTTCTAGAGTAGGTATGTCCATTTTGATTATCTTGATATAAAACTAATACTGAAAACCCCTCCATCTATGTTTATAATGACGGAGAACATGATTTTACACTTGTTTCAAGATTATTTTGTATGGATATTGATTGATGATATTTTTGTTTAATAAAAAATAGATAAGGATCATATCCATTATCTTAGAGTAGTCTATGATATCATAAGGAATCAATATCATTATGACAATCTATAAAAGTTCCAATTCTATATTTTCGATGTTGTCTTCATGGGACACATGGTCTTTGAAAATAGTATATTAGTTGATCTAAAAAATATGAATGTTATAATGTTATGGGAGGAACCATGGAATGTATTTTAAATATGGTGATTCTTGGGTTTATTAGGGGTATTATAGTCAGTTTGTAAATCACTTACCTAAAACGGCTTCTTTTTTAGCTTCTCTCACATCAAATACAGTGAAGTAATATTGGGATTCCAAATTTTAGAAATCCTTCAATGATTTGATGTACCATTTTAATTAATCAATAATGATAACTCTTCTAGAATATAGGTAGAGATATATTGTCTTTTGTAATGAATCAAGTTTTGGTTTAGGATACGTTCTCATACCATCTAATCACGTTCAGTATTAGGGATCTGCATATCATCTTCCTCCTGAGAAGAACAATCCCACACATCATCTTGAACTCACATATATTATGATTTCTCATATGATTGGGTAGCACTACCATTTCTTGGAGAGGATAACAATTTCCTCTAATTAGATGATATCGAATTACATATATTGATAGAATGATTTGAATATTCTTTAGAGATTAAAGGATGAGTACCCACCATATTTTTTCATTGTAATTTTATAGACCCATAAGAATGGAAATGATGTTATTTATTCTATGAGTAGGATACCAGCATCCCAATCCATGCATGAGTCATCATAGGAGGGGAGTCTCAAGGATCTCTTTGCTCTGATGAATTTATGAGTCTTCGAATACAGTACTATGGTGGTTCTAAAAATAAATCATCAAGAATCCACTATAATTTAGTTTTTTATGGATTAGAATATTGATGATGATTTTTGAGGCATAATGGAATATTTTTGTGGTGGGGAGACCATTGGTGAGTAGTCTATATCCCAATAGGGAATTTGTTATTTCAAGAACCATTATGTCATTCTATCACCAATGTTGAAGGATGTGATGGAGGATTGTTATCATTCTAATTATGTGGATTACTAAGGAATGATAAATATATTGGATGATATGGGGAATCAATTTTATTGTCTATGTATAAAATGAGATATCACACATTTTGTTTCTTATTGTTATACATATAAATAAATCAATGATGAGCATAATAAGACATTAGTTTTTACTCAAAACAATTCTATTCACACATGTAAGTGGGATGAAATATGAATTGATTTTATAGTTGTGTATTTTTATACTCATTGAGTAAATAATGTGACTTGATTGTTCATTGATTTATTGACCAAAATACATCCATGTATTTTTATTTATGATACCACTAACGTCATGTATCTAGGAATTATGTATGTGAATGATACATTTGTTCTGTATGTAATAATGTATTCTATTGTTTCTAATGGTGATCTATACTACACATCCTAGATATAGGGATGTCCCCAGGAGAAGAAGGGATCTCAGGTTATGTTGAGTCGACAGTACCATCCTCAGATGTTTGTCCAAACTAAATCAGATATAAATATTTTGGAGGATTTGTTTTGTGCCTTAATCCTTGGCTTTAGAGGGGTGTAGAATTTATATTTATGTATGGTTGATATATTCAATGACAATATTTTTTTAACTATGATGAAACCCTAGTATTCCTTGAATGGATAACCTTGTAAATCCCTTATTTTTTGTTTAAGAGTGATTATACTTACCATGTGTGACCTAGTTTGGTCTAGGTGATAGTGATGAGGGTCCAGTGATCCTAAAAATGTTGGCGATTAACCAAATATGGTGCAAATATTAAACATATCACTGTCTACTTCCTTTGGAGTTCTTATATGGTGACCAGGTTTTCATGAGATTATATCTTGTATGGGTCTCAAATAGCTTGGAAAATAGAGGATGTAGACATCGATATACATGAGACCTTTTTAGGTTTTTGATATAATTTGAATAAAAGTTTCACATTTTTCTTTTTCACTAGAAATATATATAATTTTTTACATTTTAGAACTTAAGAAATATCATTCAGCCCGATATAATGTTTTCAATTGGTAATCCCTTGACGTGGAACCAGATATGACTATGACTAATAAACTAGTTTAGTTTTTGGATTCTTTGGTAAATGTGAAGAAAACTAAGTGTGTTCCCTTGTTCTAGTATCTATTGTATAATGGGCTAGATTTTATTGAAACATGGGGGAATGAAATGAGAATTAAAAAAAAGTAGACTCATATCATTGTGGTATTCTTCCCTTAATGGGGATTTCTAGGAGAATAAATCCTTTATGGTGTGTAGAATTCAAATATCTCGACATTTAGTTTCAATAAAAACATTTTTTTTCACCATTATTATTTATGATTTTATGTTTTTTCATGGTTAATTACTATTCACTCTACCTTTCAGGTGGTATATAATGGGTTTTTATTTTTATTTGAGTGCTTAAAAATTTTTCTTATGTGGTTTGATCAAGTGTAGACATAAACCTAAATATAGTAAAATTGTAGGTAGTCAAGTAGTTATTTTGTGAGATCCACTTGTCAGCTATAGCTGTTTTTAGAAGAATAATTTTTGTACATGGATCCACCAGCTAAATTATTCTATCCAAAGGATAGCTCATGGCGTTGGTATTGGTGAGGTTGTTTAGGTCAGTATCCTAATTTTATTAACCACAACCTCTATTTTATTTCATTAATATATTCCATCAAATATTATTTGAACTTTTTATCCTTTTAGCATCTCTAGAGAATGTTTTCTCACTTATATCCCTTAATATTCATAGATAATAATACCAATATAATCATTTAATATCTTTCTATAAGTGTAATCTAGATTAGATTGTGAATTCTCCATTCCTCATCTGTCTATTTTTTCAATATTTATGTATCCTTATGTCATTAATGGAATCATTTCTTGATATATTTATCATGTTTTAAGTATTACAATGTGGTTTATTTTATCCATCTTCCACCTAGTAATTGTGGATCACATGTATGGTATTTGACAATCATGTGATCAAAGTTGGTAGTTTTGTAAAACAATTACTTTCAATTTAAACTTTTGTTACTTCTTGATTTCAAATGAATTTCAAATTGATTTATAGATAATTAATTTGGATTCTGAATATATTTATTCAAAATTGATTGGTGTGTGTTGAACGTCTCTGACTATGGATTTTCAAATATTGTTTTAATTAAAGAGTACAATGTTTATGAGGATGATCCATGGGAAATGGATGTGTTTAATTTTATATGGATTTTAAATGGAATAAAATTTTAAAAAAGGAATGATTTTTTACAAAAAATATTTTATGTTGGTGTTTGGAATGAAATGTAATGCTTTGAAATTAATATCGGATTACATTAATGATGAATAGATAATATAATTTCAGATAAATTATTTACCCCATGATTGATTTTCTCAAATCACATGGGAGACAAGGTATTTCTGTGTGTAATCTTGGTTAAGAACCCTATAAATTTATTATATCTACCTATCCATGGATTGACATTTATAATGATACAAAAATTGATTAAGGTCGAAGTTCATTTATTTGGGTTGAATTTTATTCCTTTTTGTCATGTGATAAAGGAATGGGTTCACATATGGAGCCGTATTTCTCTATGATCTGTGAGGATTATAACCATGGTCAAGTTTTTGAAAATGAATTAAAATAATTTATAAATCCTAACATTTATTATATCATTTAATAATTCCATCTTGATAGAAATCATTATTGATGTCTATTTTTACAATCTTTTAAAACGTTTTTAAAATCATGTTATCTTATGAAATATAAATGGATTTATCACCCTTTTATTAGTTATAATTGAGAATATTTTGTTTATTTTAATTATTGGAGGGATCCTACTAGGCTAGTATTTTTCACAACTTAGAAATTAAATTGGGTGTGTGTATACTTTAATTTTATTAGTCTAGAAAAAATAAAATAACCACAATATATAAGTGGAAATTTTTAATAGTGATACAATGGGATTTTATAATAACGGGTGGAGTATGTGATACATAATTTATGAGGTGGTCATTGTTCCTATGATGTTTTGGTATTTTTTATCCATTTCAATCTTCTCATGTTTTTAACTTGTAGAGTTTTTCACTTGATTACCCTATTAAAATATAGTTTCTTTATGGATTCGTATCCATTTCATTAATTTTTTTTGTTTTTTCATGTCAGAACTATCCCCACTTTGTTGCTCTGATGGTAAAAAACTAATAAATATATCATCGGTGTTCGAAAATATATTTTTTCCATCTTTGGGAAGATTTAATAACCATTTAGTAGGATATTTGTATTGGTTCATTAAATTTTTATTATATACTTTAATAATATTTTGGTTTTTATCTAAAATTAATGTAATAATCATTTATGAAAGAGCTGTGTGACTATTATTTGCATTAATTAGGGTTTTTTTTAATTTTACAATTATGATTGTAAAATATAACCTAACCTAAAATTACGTATCCCAAGGGTGTAGACTATAGAATAAATTTACACATGTTAATAATTTATTCATACATTCATTATTGACATATCTTTTGTAATAAGATTTTATATTTTAGAACATAGTTTAAACTAGGGGAAAGAAGACAAACAATCCATGTGATATATGATCAATTAATCATTTAAATGTTATTCCAAATTCATTTTGAGGTGCATTTCAGCACCTCATGGTTGTACTTAATGAATTTTCTATGTGATTTTTGGAACAACCTTACATACCCCCGAGTCACTAATTAACCATTGAGTACATTATACGCTAATAACCAGTAATATATAGAGGACATTCTTATCCACTAATTGTTGAATAATAGAAAAATTCTATGGATACAACCCTTTTAATGGTACAATGTTATGTGAATGATACAATTACTCTGGTCACCAGTTAACTAGAAAGGGAAGTTGATCAAATCTCACGACCCCCTCCCACCAAAGATCCCCCTCCTGAGATGGCAATGGTGAAAGGGAGATAATGACCCCGAGTCCCACCTCCAGTAGGCCCCGGGGTGGCGACTTGCACCAAGGGTATGAGTTTTCACAAATATGGGAGGCATTACCCTTTTTATTATTTAAGATCGGTAAACAGGACAAGTCAACCACCAAGATGAAAAATAACAAGTGTATATAAATAAACCCTAACCAATCCCACATGCATGTTTAAATAGTTCTGAAACAAGTTATAAGTACAAGAAAGCTCAAAAGTACAATACCAAAAGAAACATGTATAGAAAACTATAGCAACTCCAATTGTCCTGACTATTAGGGTCCCGCACAGACCTGGAAGTTCTCCTGGAAACCTGAAAGTCAATGTAGGGTGAGAATACAAGTATACTAAGTAGGGAAACCTAAATCTCTCATGCACAAGTGGGAAGACATCCTAATGTCCCATGAGAACAACAGAATAAAACTAGCAAGGAATTATATCCACCCAACCTCACCAGTCACACTCACCAAAACACAATCACAACAGGTAGTAGTATATAAGAACAAGAGTATTCGGTAACCCGCACCATTTTACCCCAATAGCTAGCTGATCTTCCTAACGGAGAAGGTCCTGAAGCTACCGCACTCTTCCTTCCCGCACATACCTAGGTCTCACAACCACGTATCTCGTCCGCACACACTAGGGCCTCATCCTGAAGGTTCTTGGGAAAATAGTAAAACCTGCCCAAAGAATCTTGGGATAAACCACCCCAATCAAAACCTACTTGAAGAGTCCTGGGTGTAAGGTCGCCTCAATCCATCACAGCTTAGGGAAGAAGGAGCTGGAAGGATCTAGTAACTATGGGGAAAACACCCTCTCCCATGAAATGGGAGTGTTCGGCACTAAGTGCTCAACATGGGTGGGGTGCGACAAAAACACAAAGATACAGATATATATATATATATTTATCAAACACTCAGCACAACTTATGACTTCTAACAGAAAACTGAGCACGTGCCTGAGCACTGCTACTAAGAAGCATGCATACGACAAACAACCCCAACCCCATTTAAGTTTCCATGTTTGAACAGATTTAGTTTATTAGTTCCTTAACTACTGGGAAACTATCAATGACCAACCACATTGATCATTCGTAAAGAATATCCCTGCCATCCACAAATCATGTTAGGAAAACAGAAGAATCACAACCAAGTCCTTCTTATTAAACAACCAACCCCATTAAATATTATTCCCATTCCAAAATCATGCCCCACCATTCATTAACTTTTCCAATTTTATTTATTAATCACAACCCATAGTTCACTCACATTCAAACCCATCTTTGCATCCCCGCTGCCAACCACCATAACCATAACCACAACATACATCATTACCCCCTTAATACCATTCATTGTAGCCCCGCTGCCCATCACCAACATAGCATTCACACCAACCCATGACCAAGCCAATCGCAGCCCCACTGCTCACCCGATCTACAAAAACCCATAAGAACATCCCCATCACATGCCACGTATCCAAGACCACACCCACATGTTCATTACTATATTTTGTTCAACCGGGGTGATCACAAAAGGGTTTCAAATTTTCATTTAATCATCCAACCATACGTGATTAACAAATTTCCACATTCCATGATGTTTCCATTCATAAACTGTATAGAATGATAGGGCAGCATTTAATTGCGCAAGAAAAGGCCACCAACGACCGTGATTTTTGGTAGGCATACAACTATTCAATTCACAACATAATATCACAAGATATAAAAAATAATGTAACAGTAATTAAAAAATTCCCATCCCTGTTATATAATCCAGTTATTATCTTCATTAAACCAGTTCAAAAGTGTTCCACGTTAACAAGAGGACACACACCCCGCATGATGCACAATTTAGAGAGACAAAGGTAAGAACCCTACCTCAACAGTTTCTGATAACAACGGTCCTCCTCGGATCAACATTAGAAGACGTCCGTTGGTGTCCATCGCTTCTGGAAAAACCCGGAAAAACTTCCTTGGGTGGAATCTGGGAAGGAAAGTCAGATGGATCCAAGATCAGAAGTTTCTCCTCATCGTTACGATCCCGTGGCCACTGATGGATCGTAAATCGGAGCTCGGACGAAGAAGTTATGGAAGAAAAGGAGCCTTAGAGTATTTTGAGAGAGCTCTGCTCAAATGAAAGGGGAGGAGAGGGGTGTGTTGAAATGGTGGAGGGGTCCCCTCCTTTTATAGGCATGAAGATCAAAAGTACACAGCGTGTACTTTATGGTACACGGCGTGTACTTGGCCAATTCACGCGGCCACCACGCGGCTTCCAACACGGCCTTCAACACGGCACACGGCCATTGACTGGTCAACACACGATTTTAAGGTAACAAATACACGGGGAGGGACTACATTGCGTGTAGTTTGGGGTACATGTCATGTACCCAATTAATTTTACCTGGGAAGAACATGGCTCCAACACGGCACACGACCATTGACTGGTCAACACATGGTTTGAGGGTAACACATACGCGGGGAGGGACTACACGGCGTGTAGTTTGGGGTAAACGGCGTGTACCCAATTATTTCACATGGTAAGGACATGGCCTTCGACACGGTGTATACCCGGCGAGGGGGTACATGGCTTGTACTCACACTATAGGGCGTGTAGTTTTGAAATTCTGAAAAGTGTGGGAAAAGTCCATTTTACCCTCCAGAACACTTCAAGATCCTCTTTTTGACAAAGGAATGGGCTGGAGAGGTCCGGGCCATTACATTAGATACCTCTTAAAACATTATCGTCCCTGAGAATTCAAAATCCAACCCGGAGGAACCCAACAAGATACCTCTTAGGGCCCATGTTATAACAGGAACCCAACTATCAACCCTAATTATAGGTGTTTGGAATTCTTTCTCCTATGTCGAGATTTTATTCCCATTAGGTGGCAGTGACTCGCCTACACGGGTTCAATATCATAATCATTAATGCATCTATATTAATGATTGGGTCTTCCCACTTCCATACATTAGGATTTTCAACTCGTACTACCCCCAACACTGCACAACCCACACACTTCCCGAACACATGGTTTGGCGAAAATTACTTTTCCCTATGTCGAGCTATTATCCTCCTTAGGCAGCGCTGATTTTCCCGAACGGGTTTAATCACATCCGCATTAATGCATCTCGATTAAGGATCAGGTTTTCCCCTTTTTCTCACACATTCGGACATGCTACACACATCTATAGAATAAGGAAAAAAGTTCTCATAACTGACAAGCCAAGAATTCTATATATCAAAGGTAGATAGTACAAAAAAAGCTCATAAGAACAAGGAAAAACACAAGTCAAAACAACTCTGAGTACTGAGCGCGCATCTGGGTCCCCCGCTCCAATGTGCTATCCTCGAGGCTTCCATGCCTCCACAACACACGAAACAAGGGAATGGTTCATCCACGAAGAACCTTCTCTTTACGATCTTCGATTCTGACTGGTCATTCCTCGAAGGTCGCGTTGTCTCCCATATCTAACCCTCCCCAGTCGATAATGTGAGAGTCATCGTGTAAGTACCGACGAAGCTGGGAGACATGGAAGATGTCATGAACATTCTCCAACTAATGTGGCAGGGCCAGCTGATATGCCACCTCGCCGACTCGCCTCAGCACCTCAAAAGGTCCGATGAACCTAGGTGAGATATTTCTCCCTTTCCCAAACCTCCTCTGCCCCCGTCGAGGGGAAACCTTCAAGAACAAAAGATCTCCCACCTCTAACTCCAAGGGCCTCCTCCGATGATCATTATAAGACATCTGTCAGTCCTGAGCCACCTTCATCCTCTCACGCACATGCTGGACTTTCTCTATGGTCCTCTGCACTACCTCTGGCCCAAGACCACCTGTCTTTCCATCCTCTGCCCAGCAAATGGGTGAACGACATGGTCTTTC
This sequence comes from Viscum album, assembly GCA_963277665.1. Lineage (NCBI taxonomy): Eukaryota > Viridiplantae > Streptophyta > Magnoliopsida > Santalales > Viscaceae > Viscum > Viscum album. The sequence goes on along the minus strand of OY728152.1, from coordinate 1,926,774,604 downwards.
ATACAAAGCCTCAAACGGTGCCATACCAATAGTAGAGTGTAAGATGTTGTTGTAGGAAAACTCTACTAAAGGCAAGTGACGTACCCATGATCCTTCGAAATCGAGAACACATGCTCCCAGCATGTCCTCCAACGTCTGGATAGTACGCTCTGTCTGCCCGTCGGTCTGGGGGTGGAATGCAGTGTTAAGGCGTAGCTGGGTGCCAAAAGCTTGTTGTAACCCCCTCCAGACTCGTGAGGTAAACCAAGTATCCCCGTCTGAGATGATAGTCTTCAGAACTCCATGAAAACACACCACCTCGTCTACATACCTTTGTGCTAAGGTACTCACCGGGCCTGACTCCTTAATTTGCTAAGAAGTTAGCGGATTTCGTCAAACGATCCACCACTACCCAGATAGAATCATAACCTCCCTGAGCTCTGGGTTGTCCTATGATAAAGTCCATCGATATATCATCCCACTTCTACTCAGGGACATCTAAAGGATGCAACAAACCACTGGGAACACAGTGTTCAGCCTTTACATGCTGACACACAAGGTACTTAGCCACAACCTCCACCACTGCCCGTTTCACCCTGGGCCACCAAAATTGTTCCCTCATGCCTCGGTACATTTTTGAAACTCCCGGATGTACTGCCCGGGCTGAGCTATAGAACTCGGGGAGAACTCCCTCATGAATCACCTCCAGAACATACAAACTTCCATGGAAAAGCATCTGATGTCGGCTGTCCTCTGACCATCTTTCTAGAGCGTTTCCCTGATCGACATGATCCTGCATCACTTCCTCCCTAGAGTCCCCCCACTATGACTCCTCTACCTACTGCGACAAGGAGGAAGACACCATCATCTGAAACAAACAGCCTCTAACACCCTCTAACCTTGAATCTAAGTTCAAGTCAGCCAACTCTCCCATCTCTTTCCAAGCATCAGTGGATTCTCGAACCACTTCTTTATGTGACTTCCTGCTCAGGGAATCAGCCACAACGTTTCCCTTATCTTCAGTGTAAGAGATCTAGAATTAATAGTTTGGAGAAACTCAACCCATCTCCACTGTCGCAAGTTCAAGTCATGTTGGGAGAAGATATAATGTAAGCTCTTGTGATCTAAGAAGACCACAATGCGCTCCCCAAAGAGTTAATGTCCCCAAAAGATTAGTGAGAACACTACTGCTGAATGATCTAGGTCATGGGTGGCATCGTTATGTTCATGAGGTCGCAACTTCCTAGACCCATAATAAATAAAACCGTTCTTCGGAATCACTACGCACCCCAAACCAAGTCCAGAAGAATCACAAAACACCTCATACAGCAACCCTTCCTCTGGAAACCTGATTATGGGAGCACTGACCAACTTCTCCTTCAGGTTGTCGAATGCTTTCTCGCACTGCTCGCTACATAGGAAGACCTGGTTCTTCCTAGTCAAAGCTCTCAATGTAGCAGAAACTTGAGAGAAGTCTGAAATAAACCTCGGATAATAACATGCGAACCATAGGAAAATACGAAATTATGCCAAGATCTTGGGTGCAGCCCATGAAACAACTGCTTCCACCTTCGATGGGTCCACTGACACTCCATGCTGAGACACCACATGCCAAAGGAAGTGTAATTATTGTGTAAAGAACTTACACTTTGACAATTTTCCGTAAAGCTGGTGGTGTAGAAGGACTTCCAAGACTGGCCTGAGATGCTCAACGTGATCCTCCACTAATCTTGAGTAGATTCGGATTTCATAGGTAAACACAACAACGAATCGGTCCAGAATCTCTCGGAAGACGAATTTCATAAGTCCCATGAACACAGCTGTTGCATTCGTAACTCCAAACGGCATCACTACAAACTCAAAGATCCCATACCTGCACATGAAAGCTGTCTTCGAGATGTCATTGTCCTTCACCCTCAGCTGATGATATCCCAATCGTAGATCAATCTTAGATATCCAAGCTGCTTCCCTCAGCAGGTCGAAGAGATCATCTATCCTTGGGAGGGGGTAACGGTTCATGACTATTACCTGGTTCAACCATCGGTAGTCTATGCATAGCCTAAGACCACCATCTTCCTTCTTCACGAACAAAACTAGAGCGCCCCATGGAGACACGCTGGGTCGAACAAAACCCTTCTCCATTAGATCATCAATCTAAATCTGCAACTCCCGCAACTCTGATGGTGCCATCCGATAAGGGTCCATCAAAATCGGACGGGCACCAGGCTGTAAGTCTATCTCAAACTCAACATCAAGTCGGGGGGGGGGGGGGGGGGGGGTAGAGTCATTACCTGCTCAGGAAAAACATCGAGGAACTCCCCAACAACCTATGGGATATCCATCATCTCTTAATCAACTGGAACCACTGATAACCTTCCTAACAAAGAAAAGAGAGGCTTCACATGCCAACTTCCCACTTCATAGCTCCTCTCACAAACAAAAGCTACACGCTGCCCGTCCACATTGGAGAACACGACTCTTTTCTGGAAGCATTCGATAATGGCACTAATAAAAAACAACCATTCGAAGCCTAGGATGACATCGTTTGGCTTCATCTATAATAGAAGAAGGTCCCAACTAGATCGATGTGGTCCCAAAACCAGCCCACATCTCTGGAAAACACAAGATACACTGGTCTGGCCTCCAACTGGGGTACTTAGCACCAGTGATATGGAATGTCTCTCTACTTATAGTCCCAAATCATGGGCTAGACCAAGTGAATCAAAGGAGTGAAAAGCACTTGAATCGAACAAAGTAGAAACGAGAGTGCTGAACAAACAAATCGTACCTCGCACCACGTCTGGTTCTACTAGAGCTTCCAACTCTGTTGCATGCAACTGTCCATGCCCAGCTCCTCTCCCTCTATGATGTCGTACACCTCCCTGACCATGCCCTGGTCAAGGTCCCTGAAGAGCACCTTGAGGCCGGCCTCCTCCCGCAAAGTCTTCCCTCGGAGGAGCATGGTCCTGCTGCTGCTGGAAGGGCCTCGCCGGAAATTGGTGCTGCTGAGGTGGGAGCTGAACCTTCCCACCTCTACCGTACTGATCTCTGGTCAGACACTGACTTTGAATGCGTCTGAAACCTCCACAAGAGAAACACTTTGGTCTTAGGCTTGTGGAAAAGGGACGAGGACCTAATGATCTGAACTAGAACTGCTGGGGCCTGCCTCGCATTGGCGTGAACCTAGAAGGTCCTGTCTCAGGAGACCTGCTGCTGACTGCCTTCCCCTTCGACGAACTTGGCTGAAACCCCTCATGTGGTGCACCTCCCAGTGAGTGCATCCTCTCTACAACCTCTACCTTCTTCTGTACTGCCATGTACTTCGGAAGGGTGAAGGGGGTGACATCATACTGGATCGAAGGACGAAGCTCCTCCTCCAAACATCTCGCCCGAGACTCCTCATCCGGAAATAGATCTAGAGCAAAGAGTAGGAGATCCTTAAACTTGATCCCAAACTCTCGTATAGACATACTCCCCTAGTGGAGGGAGAGTAACTCCTACTGCTTCTCCAGCTTGATCATGGAAGAAAGGAATTACTCTCAGAATTCCTTCTCAAAGTCATCGCATGGAACCTCTACCTCTATCCTCTCTCTGAGGTAGAGTGTCCACCACTGTCGTGCTACACCTCTCAGCAGACTGATTGCTAGGGGAAAACAGTACTCCCTCAGAGCACAGATCAAGGAAAAAGTGATCCCCAAATCCTCAAGCCACCCCTCTATCTCCGTATCCGAAGTACTACCCTCGTACTTCTCGAGGGGTTTTCACAGAAAATAACGGAGAGTCTTCTACCACTTGCTATCTTCCTCCTCTCGGTCAATCTTCAACAGATCGACCGCCTGGATCTGCTCGGCCTCGGTCTTCTGAGTCACTTGGGGACAACATCCAGGTTCCATAGCTGTATGGTAAACAAGGATAGCCTATGCCAAAGTAGCAAGAAAATTTCTCAAGGTTTTATTTTATCAAATTATTCCAATTTCTTTCCCAAAATACCCAAATCATGTAAAAATACAATCATGTTAATGCATGTACCTTCCCTAGGTTCTCTACCTTGCAATCAATGTGGTCTCACTTGGTCGTTCGGTAGGCTCAGAGTCCTTGCATCGGATCACGGGGGGCTCTAAAATCTCGTGTCCTAGCTTGTCTTCCTAGGCCTATGTCACGCAACAAGATTAACCAACACTGTTTCCCTACCATCCCATGCAATCCTAACTGTGCCTAACTCCAAACTCCATCGTATCTCTCAACCATCAGCTCTGATACCATTCTGTCACGACCCCCTCCCACCAAAGATGCCCCTCCTGAGCTGGCAATGGTGAAAGGGAGATAATGACCCCCGAGTCCCGCCACAAGTAGGCCCTGGGGTGGCGACTATCACCAAGGGTATGAGCTTTCACAAATATTGGAGGCATTACCCTATTTATTATTTAAGATCTAGAAGTTGGACGAGTCAAACACCAAGAAGAAAATGAACAAGTGTATACAAATAAACCCAAACCAATCCCACATGCATGTTTAAATAGTTCTGAAACAAGGTACAAGTACAAGAATGCTCAAAAGTACAATACCAAAAGAAAAAAGTACAGAAAACTGCAACAACTCCAACTGTCTCGACTAGAAGGGTCACGCACGACCTTGGTAGTCCTCCTGGAAACCTGAAAGTAATCATAGGGTGAGCATACAAGTATAATCAGTAGGGAAACCTAAATCTTTCGTGCACAAGTGGGGAGACATCCTAATGTCCCGTGAGAACAATAGAAGAAACCTAGAAAGGAATTCTACCCACCCATCCTCAACAGTCACACTCACCAAAACACAATCACAACATGTAGTAGTATATAAGAACAAGAGTATTGGGTACCCCACACCATTTTACCCCACTAGCTAGCTACTCATCCTAACGGCGAATGTCCTAGTGCTACCACACTCTTCCCACCCACACACACCTGGGCCTCACAACCATGTATCCCGCCCGCACACACCTATGCCTCACAACCACGTATCCCGCCCACACACACGTGGTCCTCACAACCACGTATCCCGCCTGCACACACCTGGGCCTCATCCTGAAGGCTCTTGGAAAAATAGTAAATATTTCCCGAAGAGTCTTGGGATAAACCACCCCAATCGAAACCTACCCAAAGAGTCCTGGGTGTAAGGTCGCCTCAAGCCATCATAGCCTAGTGAAAAAGGAGTGGGAAAGAGCTAGTAACTAAGGGGAAAACACCCTCTCCCATGAAATGAGAGTGTTTGGTACTAAATGCTCAAAATGGGTGGGGTGCGATAAAAACACAGAGATACATATATATATATATATATATATTTATCAAACACTCAACCCATCCTATGACTTCTAACATAAAACTGAGCATGTTCCCCAGCACTGCTACTATGAAGCATGCATACAACAAACAACTCTAACCCCATTTAGGTTTTCATGTTTCCACAGAATTAGTTTATTAGTTCCTTAACTACTGGGAAACTATCCATGACTAACCTTATCAATCATCCGTAATGAATATCCCTACCACCCACAAATCATGTTACAAAAACACAAGCAACACAACTAAGACTTTTTTATTAACCAACCAACCCCATTAACTATTATTCCCATTCCAGAATCATGACCCACCATTCATTAACTTTTCCACTTTTATTTATTAATCACAACCCATAGTTCGCTCACATTCAAACCCATCCCTCCATTCCTGCTGCCAACCACCATAACGACAACCACACCATACATCATTACCCCTTTAATACCATTCATTGCAGCCCCGCTTCCCATCACCAACATAGCTTTCACACCTACCCATGACCAAGACAACCGTAGCCCCGCTGCTCACCTGATCCACAACAACCCATAAGAACATCCCCATCACATGCCACATATCCAAGGAAACACCAACATGGTCATTATTCAATTTTTTTCAACATGGGTGATCACACAAGGGTTTCAGATTTTCATTTAATCATCCAAATTTACGTGATTAACCAATTTCCACATTCCATGATGTTTCCATCCATAAACGGTCTAGAAAGATAGGGCGGAAATTAGTTTCTCAAGAAATGCCCCCAACGACCGTGATTTTCAGTAGGCATAACCCTAATCAATTCACAACATAATATCACATGATATAGAGAATAATATAACAGTAATCAAAAACTTCCCATCCCCATTATATAAGCCAGTTATTATCTTCATTAAACCGGTTCAAAAGTGTTTCACCTTAACAAGAGGACACCCACCCCACATGATGCACAATTTAGAGAGGCGAAGGTAATACCACTACCTCAATAGGTTCTGATAACAATGCTCCTCCCCAAATCAAATTTAGAAGACATCCTTCAGCGTCCGTCACTTCTGGGAAAACCCGGAGAAACCATCTTGGGTGGAAGTAGGGAATGAAAGGCCGATGGGTCCAAGATCATAAGTTCCGCCTCGTTGTTACGATCCTGTGGCCGCTGACGGATTGTAAATCGGAGAACAGATGCAGATGTTATGGAAGAAAAGGAGCCTTCGAGTCTCTTGGGAGAGCTCTGCTCATAGGAAAGGGGGGGAGAGGGGTGTTTTGAAAAGGAGGAGCGGACCCATCCTTTTATAGGTGTGAAAAGAAAAATTACACGTCGTGTACTTTATGGTACACGGCGTGTACTTGGCCATTTCACGCGGCCACCACGCGGCTTCCAACATGGCCTCCAACACGGCACGCGGCTGTTGACTGGTCAACACACGGTTTGAAGGTAACACATACGCGGGGAGGGACTACATGGCGTGTAGTTTGGGGTACACAGTGTGTACCTAATTATTTCACACGTGAATAACACGACTCCAACACGACACATGGCCATTGACTGGTCAACACACGGTTTGAGGGTAACGCATACGCGGGGAAGGACTATAGAGCGTATAGTTTGGGGTACACGGCGTGTACCCAATTATTTACCATGGTAAGCACATGGCCATAAACACGGGGTATACCTTGCGAGGGGGTACACGGCGTGTAATCACACTATGCGGCGTGTAGTTTCAAAATTCTAAAAACTGTGGGAATAGCTTATTTTAACCTCCATAACACTTCAAGACCCTGTTTTTGAAAAGTAATGGGCCAGAGAGGTCTGGGCCATTACATCAACTATAGAAATTTTGCAAGAATAAAGATCCAAATGATGAATATGAAGATATTGAAAGTGAATAATTTCAAAAAATATTTTATAACAAGTATTTATATTAAAATATTCACACCAAAAATTGATAAATAATTTTAAGAGATTAATCAAATGAAGAGTTAATATTTAACAACATATGAGGAGAATTTAACATGTTAATCATTGTTTTCCTTCAGTTTATTTACCAATAAAATGGAAAAATATATAAATTATTTATTAGTATAAACCCACATCATTGAAATTCTATGTATATATAAAACATTAGTAGTTGATAAAAGGGATTTGGTGTGCTCTTTAAGTAGTGACAGAGTCTAGAGAATGGTCTCATAGACAATGAGATATGAAATGAAGGATAAAGTTAAATAAAAATAATTAATTGATAAAGGAAGAAAGAATATTAAACCACACACATTTCAAATATGTGGTATGAAGCACCAGGGTAATTACCTCAAATGAATCTGGAAATGATTTATGTGTTTATGATAATTTCATTAAGGTTATAAATTCATAGATACATGATGAATCCAATAAATATAAAAAAGGATAGGAAGACACATCCCAATTCTCCAAATATTCTTCATTACTCCAACTAAAAATAATATGGACACTATGTGATTTAGTGCAGTAAATTAAGGGGGTTCGTGATTAATAAACACCATTAAATTCATAAACCAAGGGATCACGAGATTGATATTTCAATAAAAACCACTATGGATGATCATGAAAATGAATTTGGGTATTGAAATGTTAATAATTACTCAAAAATTGAGAATGTTTTATTATATTATGACTCAAAACATTCCTTTATATCATAAAAGTTTACTAAATTTACATTACTCCTACAATATATATTGATGTATAGATCTCTATGAAAAAACATAGTTGTTCAATCATTATAACCCAAGTGTTTAACACTTAAAATACTATCATCTATGGAATATTTTTCTTGTAAATATCATAATAATTATTTTTATACAATTTGATACTATATTTGGAATTTATAGGATTTAATTATACAAATCTCAGATAATATTTAATGAAAATAATATATATATATATATATATATTTATATATATATCCTTAAAAAATTTATGTAATAATATAAATTCATGGAAAATTATGAATCCCCTTAGAATATTCATCAATAGTGTGGGAATTGATACTCAATGAAGGAGACTATATTTCTAAAAATGTTCATTAAAGGGAATCTACAAACCTCGAGGAAATTCCTTTTTCAAGGGAATATGTTGATGTATTTTTCAAACAATGTCTTAGTCATCCCCTATATAACGAGGTAGAGTTCTAAATAGATCTTATTCAAAAATCCACACCGATATCAATGAGTCCATATAGGATTTCCTCGATATAATCATAGGATTTAAATAAGAAATTGCAAGAGAATTTGGATAAAGGATTAATGCACCCAAGTTCAACACCTTCAGGTTGAAAAATACTTTATTAAAATGAATGAAGTGATTATGTGATTGTAAATTGACTATATAGGGGCCAAAATGATTCTTATAAAGAATAAAATATCCACTACCACATATTGATGAATTGTTTGATCAACTTTACGAAACTAAATACTTCTTATAAATTTTTCATTATTCTCTGTTTCCTTGGTGGAAGGTGAGAAGTAAAGATATTAAAGAGACATATATTTATATGAGATATAGAAATTTTGAATTCATAGTTATTCTATTCAGGAATGTAATTCCAATATAATATTTATAGACATGATAAGTAAATTTTTTAGAGACTACATTTTTAAATTTCTTATGGTGATTATGGAACATATTATTATATACTCTATGTAGAAATGAATACCATGATGAGATGTTAAGGATTGTAGTGGAGTTATTATATAATGAGAGATTTTATGATAAGTTCAATTAATTTGAATTTTGGATTCATAAATTCACATTCTTGGGGAATGTGATCATGAGTGAAACAATGTCTATGGGGAATTCTCAAGGGAAGGTAATTAAGGAATGAATAATCCCAATAAGTTTCATATATATCTATAGTATTATTATAACAACTAGTTAATAAAAATATTTTTTATGAAACATCTCACAATTATATATCCAACAAACTATGTTAACAAGAAAATGTGTAAATTATGTTTAGAATAAATAACGTGGGAAATAATTAATGTGATCTAAAGGACACTAATCACTATACATGCTCCAACACTCTCCTTAAGTGGATAAGGGGTTATGATATATAGAGATACATTAATGAGGTTATTTAGTTTTCAACCAATAATAAATTAAAAATTGAAATCCTTTTTCCCATGAAATATGAAAATTAATGAAATTAACTCCCCAATTCTTGATTTTAATTTGGATAATGTGGTCTTTGCATTAATAACTTATTGGAATGACCTATATGGAAAGAATATTAAAATATATAATGACCACAACAGTTTAAAGTATATATTCAAAAAATGGAGTTGAACATGAATCAAATAATATATTTAGAGTTAATAAAATAAAATAATTTTTCAATCAATTACTATCCCAGGAGGGAGAATAAGGTATTGGATAAAACTAATAGAAGGAAATGCACTCCCTTATCCATAAGTTGGACTATGTAAAATGTTATCATCCGGGATATGAAATGTATAGTTTTGGAAATAAAAAAATTATTGAAGACATCCTTCCAAACCAGAGTTATTACATAACCATATATCCAATAGAAGATCAATAATTCACAAAAGTAATAATTTGGAAATTAAAAATAAGGTGAAGTATGTTAAGGAATGGATGCTTCATGAATTCAACATCAAAAAATATTGAGTCAGACAGTTTGGGACTATAATATAAATTCTTTCGTCATTTTATATAAATAATGTGTTATTGGATGACACACAGAGCTCATTTTCGTCATCCATCCTAGAATAAAAACCATTAATAGTGATTTTTAGAGGACATTAGGTGGGAAAACATGATGAAATGGATTTCTGGGAACACCTCAATGTTATTTCTAAGCCAATAAGTAAATGTTATGAATTATATGTTATAGGTAATGTTTAATCCATTACCCATACCAATACGTAAATGGGAGAACTTCACCATATATTTTAACAAGATAATTTCAGTGAAAAAAATAAATACATAGGGTTTTTATGGATCAACTCACCATGGCTACCTACTTCATCACAATTTGAGAATATTACTCACTAGATGACATTCATATGAAATATCTGAAGAATTTGGGGGGGGGGATTCATTTAGATTCACTTTCGATTGTAATGTCATGATATTCATTAGAATGTTATTTTTCACTTTTTCACTAATAAATAATCATTAAAAAAATTGGAACGTAAATAATTTTAATGTGATGATTCCAAAAAAATTTATCTTCCTTAAAATAATTATCTAACTGTTAAAAATTTTAAAATTTATTATGTATCTCAAAATCAAGCATTCAGTACATAAAATTAAAAAGTTTGTACATTTAGAAAACTAAATTTCATTAAGGTATTCATGTATATTCATGTTAGTATTTAATTTTCATATTAAATAATGTTACAATAAAATGAATTAATTTTTTATGTTATTATTCTATTTAAGTGGAATTTATTTTATAAGGACATAATTGATAAAATGGGTTTAATTGTAACAACCCTAACATTTTAAAATTTTATAAACATGTTACTGACCATTTTTCTTTCCTAAAAAATATGGTATGAAGACATAATAAACTTTTTAACGATGATGAAAAAATTTTATTTATAAAAATAATAATTATTTCACAATTTCTTTTTTTATGAAACACATTTCTTGAAAACAAAATTAAAATTATAATAAAAAACATGCATTAAAATATGAATATAATTTAGAGTTAATGAATAAAAAATTCATCTCTATAATTTAAGAACCAATGACATAAAAAATCATTTAAAATATGGAATGAAAAATTCTACCAACTATAAAAAAATTATCCTCTATCTTTTACACATTTAAAACCACTTATTAAATATAAATATTCAGTTAATAATTATCCATAATAAATTAACATAATATATAATTTGTATATCTTCATCTCATGAAGTCATACTTGTTATACATAACTATTTTAACTAGATGAAAAGTTCATATAGGTTATACGCTATTGTTTCACGGTTTCGGCTTTCGGGCCTCGAAACGCCCAATGGCTCCGTATCCAATGATGGACGGACCTGCTTTCCAAAGGCAGGCGTTTTCCGGATGGTCTAGCCAGCGACACTTAAGAACACACATTGGTCGAGAGGATGGGAATTCAGGCTCATTGCACCCTTTTTGGGGGGAAATTATGGCATGTTCTGAGACTCCCTTATGGATTTAAGACGTATTCATATGTTCATGAATCTTTGGTTTATACCCAAACATAGTATCCACAGATTCAACCCTTGTGGGCAATGGTCAATAGGACGTAGGGGTTCAGAATCATTTATACCTGAGGATTACCATCCCTTGTTGGATTAATGACCCCGGAGAGTCGGAACACTCTTGAGGCGGTACTTGGAGTGGCACGGTGAACCGACGTGAAGAATAGTCAGATCAACCGGTTTTTGGGCTTGAACCTCTTGGACGCTTCTTACATACCCAATCAAGGAGACAGGGACCAAAGTCCACGTAGTTCGGATCGGTGTCAGGGAACCGACGTGAAGATAGACCAGGTGGTCCGATGGGTGATGGGATTGAACCCCTTGGACGCTTCCTACGTACCCTGCCATGGAGGCAGGATCAAAGTCCACGTAGTTCACATTGGGTGGGACTTATTCTCTAAGGCAGCCGAGAATGACGAATTAGGGCTTACACTCTAAGGAGGCAAACAAGTGGATGTCATGGTCGATGCTTACTCTAAGCCCATGTGAGTCATGATCTGTGTGAGAAACAAGAGGCAGCAGGGACTAGAGGATGACGTCGCGAGAGGTGCGTCCATGAGAAGTGGAGTGGGGATTACGCATGAGGGCGGCCCATAAGGTTGGGGCTTACTCCTAGGTGGATTCCCATGGAGACTTCCTCATGTCTAGTCATGAGGGAGTCCCAAACCATGGTGGGTTAAGGAATATAATGGGGGAAAATTCCTATGCGCAAGTACACAAGCGGGATAATGCCAAGGGCATTGGAATCATTCCAAACAAAGGGAGATGAAAAATGTGAATTACATGCCCGACATTCGAAACACAATTAGGGTGTAATGGTGATGGAAGATAACTGTTGACCATGTTCGAAACACAACATTCATATCACATTAGCCTGAAATGGGGACAAACAAATGAGGGTCGACTGTTTACTGTGTTCGAAACGTAGGACCTATCTCGAAGTGTTGTCCAATGTATTCCGGGGCATTGGCCCATTACAGTAGGTGAGCCGAGGTTGAATGGGACCAGGCCTTTATGTGGTCCCTTCAGACATGAAAGAGAATGAAGATCCAAATGAAGGACACGCAAAGCGTGAGGTGGAGTGATGGAATTTTTTAATGTATTCCAGCGCTCTTGAAATTATGCCACTATAAATATGGAATGTGGAATCTTATTCTTGGAGCATAAGGAATCTCTTGGATGGAGAAAGAGACATCAAATTATTTAATGATGGGGAATTCTATAGTTTATAGTCATGTAGAGAAGACTATTTCCATATAGTTTAATGTCATATGGTCAGCACGAGGGACATACAGATTAATGTTATGTGGTCAGGACAAGGGGTATTATTAGATTCCGGGAATTTTAACGTCATGTGGTGAGGACGTGATGCTCCTAGTTTAAGGTCATAGTGTTTGAACCATTGGGTGCTCGACAGTTTAATGTCATGCAGTTCGGATGATGAATAAACCCTGTGCAGGTCTGGTCCATACACTGGGAGAAGAGAGTATTCTTGACTCTTATTATCCGTGCAGTTTAACGTCGTGCGGTAAGGACAGACTCCATGTATTTTAACGTCATGCAGTGAGGTCATGGTCCATACAGTTTAACATCATGCGGTGAGGACGAACTCCATGTAGTTTAACATCATGCGGTGAGGACGTACTCCATGCAGTTTAACGTCATGCGGTGAGGATGTAATCTATGCTGTTTAATGTCATACGGTGAGGACGTACTCCATGCAGTTTAACGTCATGCGGCGAGGACGTAGAGTATACTTGGTCTCAATGCGAAATACTTCTTTAGGAATCTCGCATTTGTAGGAGAGGTTGTAAATTGTCCGTCGATGGAGATCAGGGTATATGCTCAATTGGAGTAGATATTGTGTACAGCGTATGGTCCCTCCCACTAGGGCTCCAGCTTAGGAGGTTTCCTTCCTGGTATCATTGGGGTCGGGAGGGACAATACCAATTATCCTTCCATGAATGACCGGAGGCAGACCTTTTTATTGAAGGCTCGTGCAATCCGATTCTGGTATACCTCCAGATGGTGTAGAGTATGCAGCCACTTCTCGTCTAGCTATTCTAATTCTCCTAGATGCTTTTATGACAGCTCATCATCGGATAATTGATCACAGATGGACACATAGAGTGAATGAAGTTGGATTTCAATGGGCGGGACCACCTCTGTGTCGTACACCAATGAGTACGGGGTAGCACAAGTAGTGGTGAAGATTGTGGTTCGATAACCCCATAACGCATGAAGCATTTTATCTGGCCACGACTTCTTGTCATTTTCCACCATTTTCTTGAGAATACCGGACAAGGTCTTGTTGAATGCCTCTATTTATTCATTGGCCGCTGCATGGTAGCAGGATGAGTGGTTAGCCTTGATACCATATTCTTGGTATAGATTTTAGAATTCACCAGAGCAGAAATTGGTGTCGTTGTCCGTCAGTATAGTATAAGGGACACAAAATATAGTGATGATATTGGTCTTCATGAAGCTGACAATATTTCTTGCCCCAAGTTCCTTGAGGTGTATGGCTTCTGCACATTTGGAAAAGAAGTCGGTTGTCGTGAGGATATAATTCAGTTGTTTGGCTGTGGGGGGAGGATATGGTCCCACGACGTCCATCCCCCACACGGCAAACATCTAGGAGTACATATCTTGATGAAGTAACTTCGGGGGTTGGGGTATGAAGTTGGCATGAATCTGGCATGAGTGGCATTTTGTTGTAAAATGCTCATAGTCTCGTGCCACTATGGGCCAATATTACCCAAGCCTTCGAACCTGATGGGAAAGCTTGGTCCCTGGTTGATGTTCTCAATGTGCTCCTGCATGTACTTCAATAATGACGATAGCTATTTCTTCTCCGTCAATGCATCTGAGGAGCACTCCATCAAGGCAGCATTTTTATAGGACCTCTTGCTGACCCATGCTACTGTATCGAAAAAAATTGATTGCCCTTCTTCGTATTTTTTCTCATTCATCCCTATCTGATAGAAGTTCTCCCCTTTGAATATAGCTCACGATAGGGATCATCCAGGCGGTGACAGGAGCATATGGATCAGGGACAAGACTGACTTCATGGATTTCATCTGTCTTAACATGAAAAAATGGCAATACCATTCGATGGTGAGCAATACTAATGACTGTTTCATCTAGGTTTTTGGTCGGCTAGGGTTGTGGCCGCGTTGGCTAATGCATCTTCCTGAGCATTCTGGGACCAGGGTATATAAGTCAATGTTGGTTTCGTGGAGAACTTGGCCATTAGACCTCCGGCATGGTTAAATAGGGGGAATATCTCCTCATTTTTAATAGCATAGTCACCATTGACATTCTTGATGACCAGCTCCGAGTCACATTTTACATTAATGTGTTGTACTTTTGCCCGGAGTGCGAGCTTCAGGCCTGCAATGAGAGCTTGATATTCAGCTCCATTTTTTGTACATACCTCTAACAGGAGGAAGGAATATGGAAAAACTACCTTTTCTGGGGACACGAGTATTATCCCAAGACCCACTTTATTAGATCTGGGATCCTACATCCTCCTCCCGGTTGGGCTTTGGGATGCGTCGTCAATGTATATTTCCCTTGCTGGTAACTCCTCTTGAACTGAGAATATACCTTCATCAAGTAGTTTAGCATCAAGTGCAGTGGTCCCTGTAGAAGGGTGCTCTGCTAGAAAGTATGATAATGCCTTTCCCTTGATGGATTTTTGAGGCATGAACCGGATGTCAAACTATTACAGGATGACCACCCATCGAGATAGGCACCTGGTTAGCATCGAGAGACTGAGGATGTACTTGAGTGGGTTACTCTATGAGATAAAATGGACTTCATGATGCTGCAAATAATATCATAGCTTTTGAACCATGAAGACAAAGGCTGGACAGCTCTTCTCAATATTTCAATATCGAGTCTCAGCATCAATCATGGTTCGGCTTTGGTAATAGAGATTGTTTTTGCTGCCGGCGTCGTTATTCTATGCGAGGAAGGTGCCCATTGACCATTATAGGGCCATCATATATAGAATGAGAGGATTTCCTTCAACCTAGGGCATGAGAACCGGTGGTCTTAATAGGAACTTCTTTAAGTTGTCGAACGCCTCTTGGCAGTTGTACAACCATTGGTACGTGACCCCCTTATTCATAAACATGGTGGAAGGAAAACAATTTCCTGCTAGGTTGGATATGAAATGCCTAATATAGGCTAGGTGTCCTTGGAATCCCCTCAGCTTAGTGAGATTTCAGGGAGGTGGCAGGCCAAGGATAGCTTTTGACTTCTCAAGGTCGACTTCGATGTCATGATGGCATATGACGAAGCAAAGGAATTTCGCTGAGGTAACCCTGAAGGTACATTTCAAGGGGTTCATCTTCAAGCTAAGCTATCGGAGCTTGTTGAAGAAGGTCTCAAGGTCCGACAGGTGATCCGAGCACTGTCTGGACTAGAACAACAGGTCATCCACGTATCATTCAATGAATTTCCCCAGGAACTGCTTAAAGATCCGATGCATGGAATGATGATACATGGCGCCAGCATTCTTGAGACCAAAGGGCATGACCCGGTAACAGAATACCCCTTGAGGGGCCCTGAAGATAGTGGCTTCTTCATCTTCTCAGGCCATCTTGATTTGATTATGACCATAATAGCTACCCATGAAGGATAGAGCCTCGTAGCCATTCGTTGCATCAATTAACAACTTGGTGATTGGAACCGAGAAGTCATCATTCGGGAAATGCCGATTGAGATCTCTGAAATTGATGCTGGCGTGGATTTTTCCGTTATTATTCTTAACAGGGACGATGTTGTCCAAACAAATGGGGTATTGGACCTCTCGAATGAAGCCTACGTTAATGAGCTTATCGACTTCAGTATCTATCATGGTAGCATGGGAGGGTTGTGTCCTTCTAGCGGCCTTTTTGTAGCCTCGGTGGTCTTCTAAAAGACCCAGGTGATGTGTCGCTACATCGGGATTGAGTCCCTGCATTTACTTGTAATTACAGGTGAAAACATCCCGGTGTTTCCTAAGGAAGGAGGTATATACCTCGTGTTCCTCAGGAGACATGGCCGCACTAATGAGAGTGGGCCTCGGGTCTTCCTCGGTAACCAGGTATATTTCCATGAGTTCATCCACAGTGGTGGAGATACCTTTCTCAAATGCGGGAGGTGCATCCCTGAGATATTCCCCCTCTTCTTCTCAGAAATCCTTATCTTCTTGGTCTAACAGGGAGAGAGCTTCTGTCACGAGTTCTTGGAAGTCTGAAGGCGAGGTGTTGTGGGCGTCCTTGCTCAAGCTTTCGCCCCCTGATTAAGGGTCAGCGGACATTCCCACACTGTCACACTCGGTCATTATAGCTGATGTCATGAGGACATCTGAGTGCGTGTCCAGACTTGAACTCCTACCTTCCACGTGGTTTATGGGAAGGACATAATCTCTACCAAGCCGCCTGAGGGGGTCATCAGGAACCATTTCCAGGCCATTTGGAGCGGGGATCCAGTCGACACAATCGACCAAAAGCTTCCTTTTATTTTTCTCGTAGAACCCGATGTTAATGTAATGTGACTTGGAGAGCTCGAAAGGGGCCTTGTCGACATTCAATGTCCCACTTTTTCCATTGATGCAGTACTTGATACACTTGTGATATAATGAAGGAACGACCATGTGCTTATGGAGCCATGGCCTTCCCAGTAGGGCATTGGATGTTGTGCTCTTCCAAACCACCTGGAATTCCGTGTAGACTACCAGGTCACCAAAATGGATCATTAGCTTGATTTTTCCCATTAGTTTCTACTCACTCTTGTAGTTACCCAATAAAGTTGTGGCTGAGGGAATTAGATCATCCTCACTGTAGCCCAACTTAAGGAGTGTCTATAGGAGAAGGATGTTAACTCTAGAGCCATTGTCTATAAAGACTTTCTGGATCTCAATACCATTCAGTGTGCCGGAAAAATATAGTGGTCTGATGTGTCCTTGCACGATGGCATCATCATCCTGATCGGTGAAGGAAATCACCGGATTGCATTCAGTCGGTCCATTCTCCGTCTGGTAAATCTCAGCAGCAGCTACCTCGGCTTGAAATTCATGGGGGTGATCAAAGCTTTTATAAGAGCCTCTCTAAGGTTTGCTGACAGTCCCAGTGCATCCAGGATTGAAAACATGGATGTTACTGATGCCAGCTGCTTAAGGATGTCCTATTTTTTCTCCAGCGATCGACGCTTCTCCGTTGGCATGGGAGTCTTAGCGGGTGCTTTGGGAGCTGGAGCAATTGACGAGGAGGGACCGTCCATGGGGACGAATTTCAATGATGTTCCCGTGTTTTTTGGACTGGGCCTGGCCGGTCTGTTTGCGCACACTAGGTGACCAGACACTTTCTCCTCCTTTGGTGGGTATTGCAGAACAACACGTCCAGAGTGGCGACTTGATGAAGTGGAGGGGCATTCCCTATCATACTGAGTCTGTTGAAGGGATCTCCCATGGGTTTCCTCAATATTAACGTTTTGGTTCGGGGCCCAACCGTATGGTTGGTTTTGGCCGCTGCTGCACCTCCCCTGGTATCCTCTACCTTTGCGATTCCTCCTCCCAGCTCCCCGTGCAGGGAACTCAGGTTTGTAACCATACCCTTCATCAGGGAATGATTCCATGAGATGGATGACATTGATAGAACAAAAAATTGGATCTTCATCCTCTGACAAGACAACAAGGTCAGTTGTCTCTGATGGTGTCGTTTGGTGGGTTGGAGCACGTGGTTCTTAATTCGAGGGCATGAAATCTGCTAGTGTCAGGGCTAACTTTGGCATCGTTGCGGACTTCTCCTCTTGCGATTGTTTCCTCCTTCGATTACGCACGGATGACTGACTCGTGGAGGATTGTGAAACCGATGTTGTCGGCTATATGGCTTCAGGGGCTATTGGTGGAAAAACATGCTACTATGGTTGAGCTTGGAGTATACCCCGGGCTCAGTTGATAGTCTTCCAAGTCATCCAGTTGTCAAATTTCTGCCCCTGTTTGTTGTTGACTTTCTGCCACCCCTCCTCTTTGTCAGATTTGGTGGTAGAGATACATGCCACATGTGCTGGGGGTGGCCCCAGCTTGTGTTCTCCAGAGTCTACCATCCTCTGAAGAAGTTCTCTGAACACAAAGCATTCTCAGATATTGTACCCCAACATCCGAGGGTAGGGGAAGTAATATGGCCTGTCGTCGCAGCCGACCTCTTCAAGTTTCATTGGCTCTGGGAGGCGGAGCAAGTTGCAGTTCATGGCGGCAATGAAGTAGCCACGAAATTGATCGTCTCAGAACGAGTATAATTTTTTTTCTACGTTCCTCAAAATGGTTCCGCTTAGGTCCTCTCGGATCGTCCGGTTTAGGCGGGGGAGGCAGCTGATATGCAGGGGGGCCTTGACGATTTGGTGTAGGCCTGAGCGGTGGGGCTGGCATAGGGGTCAGCTTGAGTGTGAAAATGGATGCTTCAGCTCTAGGAGCTCTTTTCACCGGAGCCTGTGAGGCTATTTAGGACTTTGAATTAGTCTACTACAGGGAGTCCTCAATTCTATGGGCAATGGACGAGAGATGGTGGAAGCGAGTGGTGCACTCCACCGGTATGAGCGGTGTTCGCAGCTCATCTCTATGATTATCGATGCATATGACTAGCCTCTCATCTTGAGGAATTGGTCTGTTTAGAGAACAGGTCAGACCTTTCCATCTGGCGATGAAATCTGAGACCCTCTCGTTCTCCATATACTTGTAGTTCATGAGATCGCTGACCGTTGTTTTAGGCAGCATTGAGTTGAAGTGGAACAGGAACTGCTGCCAGAGGTCCTCCCAGCTCTTTATCGACTGGGCCGGCAGACTCGTGTACTAGATGAAGGAGGATCCTTGCATGGTCCGTACAAAGAATCTGAGTTTCACTACTTCTTGTTGTTTTGGAGTCCCCACCATAGGGTCTCAATAGGATGTGTAGTGCATCAAATGCTACTCCGGATCACCTGATCCATTGAAGATGGGGAATACAGGGCTCCCAAAATTTGGTGGAGGTGGTGTGTTGGTCACCCAATCTGGGTTGCGATTCCGCTCCAACTGTATCGGAGCGCGTCATCCTTTCATCGCTTCCAATCAAGCTGTTAGTGCCTCAATGGTTTTGGTGAGTCCCTGGTTTACATCCTGTTGGGCCCGGTCCTGGGAAGGCATAACCCGAGGCATTGCCTGCGGATCCAGATTGGCCAGCTCCAAAGGTGCAGTTTCTATTCGGGGTAACCTTGGAGGGTTCGGGTGTACTTGCTCCAGTTGCCTCCTAAGTGGAGGGAAATCCTGTTATTCATCGTGCACATTTACGTAGCTGGACGAGCCAGGCGCCTCATTGGGCAGGAGCCCTGATCGTGCTTCTTTTGTCGGGGCCAGCCTTAGCATTTGAGGTGCACTTGCTGGGAGTGAATGATGTGTCTCTTCTTGGGAAGAACATTCAATAAAGAGGTTCCTCTAGAGAAGCTCTTTGTTAAGACACCTCAATTCTTTCATCTCTTATTCCTATCGAGAAAACCTCTCTTCGAGCGTGAGTGGCTCGTTTTTATCGAGAGATGGGGACGGGTTAAGGGTAACCGTTCCTTTATTCTTATCCTTATTGGAAACTCGTAGGGTAAGCGGAGGGAGGTTAGCTGAAGGGGAGTCCATATTTAAGGCGTCCCTCTTGTTCCAGGTGTGCACACCTGGGGGTTCATTGTGAGTCACAGCCTGACCAGAACTGTCATCTCCCGATCCGTCTGGATTTTCATTTTCCCCAGTGTCACCCGCGGGGTTAGCCTCCATGGAATTGATGAACTCATATTGCGGGTTTGAGGGGATGTAATCTTCTAAATAGGAAGAGGATCTCCAGATTCTTCGGCTGGCCTTCCATTTCATGACCTGAGATTTCCTTCGGACTTCATGACGAAGGGTGAAGAAAAGAGTTCTTTGATGCGATTTTACAGTACGCCTTCCTCTCGGAGGGAATGAGGATTCAAATGAAGGTATAGGACGGGAAACTTCACTTTTGACTATCCTCCCTAGATGAGAGAATACCGACTCTCATGGGGGAGGTTTTCGTTGAGGGGGTAGTAATGCCCCCAGCCCTAAGGGCTGGGGTTGGACACTTTCCTTGGACATAGAGTCTCATCCTGGTTTTATAGGTCTTATGGGGGAATTTGTTGTTAAAAATTCACCCATCCCGATAGGCTGGGTTGACCCTGGATGGAAACAGTGGATGTGGCTATTGCGACTTGCCTGATGTCATGACCTCCCATCCAGGGGTGAACCGAATTTGGTGCTGAATTCACCTGTGGATCAGTCCCCTGTGGAGAGGCATGAAAATATCGCCGATTGGCCTCTCTTAGGAGAGAGGCCTGTTGTATGATCTCAGTGACCGGATTCAAGAGTTCTTGATTGTCCTGTTCCCACTGGGCCTGATGCTTATGGGACATACTCATGGCCTGACTCTATTGGGCTTGTTGCCTTTCCTGAACAGGGGTTCCACTAGATTTCCATCTTCCCATGATGATGTTGCAAGACACCATGCTGAATGGGTTCTTCTGGGCGGGGAGCAGAGTAAAATGCAGAGCTCCATGTTTCCCCCATCCCCAGATATGGGCTCCCGCCGGAGCATCACCGATGAGAAAGCACATCTGGTGCAGTGCTCGGAGGCAGGATATCTCCATGTTTCCTTTAAGCCCCTTGGGTAGCTGTTGTTGTGCTGAAGAAAGAGCTTCCAAGTCGATGTGACGTAGGAGGTCTCCTATCGTCTTGACGTGGTCTACATACCCATCGTAGGGCAGGAAGCTTGACTTCAGTCGCCGTAGGCTCGTCCAGATATTATGGTGGATGTCGTGTATGAAATCTTCCGATAACACTCTGGTTATGTCTAACTGAGAGGTGGTCGTGGGCCAAAACATAATTGGTATATCATCCGTGGCCAGTCGTTTCCTCATGTGTAGCATATCGGCATACTCTTCCGCTAGTGACTCCTCTACCTGGTCGGTACAACTAAGATGCTCGCCGCCAACCTGGTCAGAGGTAGTGGGATTGGTAGGTTCTGAGTCATTATGTGGGCGATTCCGAGGTGGCTCAGAGGATGAACGCGGCCCTGGACCGTCACCTGATCGAAGAAGGGCGTTGCTAGAGACAAGCTGGGAATCTGACATACTTGATCCCTTCCTTCTGAGTGCCTTGACATACGAGGGATTTATTATGCTTGCTTTGGAAGGGGAGGGACTTCCTATCAAAATAATATGTCATTGTGGGGATGACCTCCACAATGGCGGCCGTAATGGAGAGGACTACCATTACTTAATGATGCTTCACTGCATTGTGGACTTTTGTGGGGCACACCCTAGGGAGGACCTCCCAGGTGTGTCACTGTAATGGGAGGACCTTCTGGCTACGTAGCGTCGTTATGGGGAGGACCTTCGCAACAACTTCCATCATGGTGAGGATGACCATCATGGCGTGAAGTTTGACGCGCATCCTGGGGAGGACCTTCAAGACACACCACAACAAGGGGAGGAACTTCTTGTTGCTTGGGTCCATTGCGGGGAGGACCTCTGCAATGGTGGCTGAGGTGGCGAGGAATACCATCACAGCTGTGGAAATGGCGAGGACTACCATTACTGCTGCCGGACGGAGAATATCTGTGGGATACATCCTGGGGAGGGCCTCCAGAATGTACCACAACGAGTGGAGGGCCTTCTTGTTTCTTGACGTCTCCATGTGGAGGACCTCTATTATCAGGGTGGCGAGGACTACCAACGTGACCTGATGCCTGGTTGTGTGGAGTTCTGTTGCAGCGTAACCCCTGGGGAGCACCTTCAGGGAAGGCCATGGCAAGGGGAGAGCCTTCTTTTTGTTATGAGACATCACTATGGGGAGGGATATATAGCTGAGACTATGATTGGGAGGACTTCCATCACAATCTGTGGTCCCACTACATGGAGAGTGTTGCAGCATATACCCCAGGGAGGACATTCAGAGTGGACCGCAGCAAGGAGAGGACCTTCTTGCTGCTCGACCTTCTGGTCACGTGTAGGGTTTCCGTGACTCACATCAAAAGAGAAGATCTCGTGATCGATCATTATATTCCTGCGGGGGAAGCCCCCATGGGTGCTCTAGGGAGGACCTTTAGAGCTGCTAGTAGCGACATTGTGGGGAGGACCTTCACAACTGCTACTGCCACTCCAATAAATTGGTAATGGGTAAGAAGGGTTATGATCCTTTGATGTGTGCTCAGTGTCGTCAGGAAACCCAGCTTCCAGCAAAGTGGAGTAATGAACCCTCTCTTTATTTATTGGCTGCATTCAGCGTGTTCGTGGTGCCCTTTTACGGACAGTGGGGACCGTCTTCTTCTGACAATGGCATTCACCTCCTTTCGGTCCTTATCTAATTGGTTCCCATGATGCTGCCAAGATATGCCGATGAACATCCTGGATTTTAGTATGGATATATGCCTACTCTGGAGCATCCACCGTGATGGACGTGCGTCCTCCAGTTGGAACGAGTGAAACTGATCGATCTAGTTTCTCTTGCGTCGCGGAATATAGCCGGCGACCCTCCTGGGAAGAAGCAGGGATGCAGATCTGCTCCGAGGTGGCTATCTCATCTTTTATATGAGTCACCTCAATTGGGGAGATGGGCTCATTGGCCCGAGTCCTTTCTGTTTCCGCTGATGTAATTACATTCTGGCAAGTCTGCAAGATATGATCAGGGATCGATACTTTGGCCTCCATCATTTCCAGGATATATAGAGAGACATATTTGGCTAGAATGGGTATGAAGGCCCATTCTGGTATCAGAGTAGGAATATCCTGCTCTGGTACTCCAGTGGTTAGTGGGTACTGACAATTCTCTTATGTCAAGGCAGGTGAACGAATCTGTCCCTGTACCGGGATACACCGGTTTATCTCTCCATTTTCCGCCACATCGGGGTGGTGGACATTACATGCATCTATAGGGAGGTGGCCCTACATATATTGGTTTCCCTTTGTATCAAGTCGGTGGCCTTTGTTGGCGGGGAGACGTGACCGCCTTTGATTTGCCGCCACATCTGGGTGGTGGGCTTTGTTGATCGCCACCATATCAGGATGTTAGGCATCAGAAGAAACTTCCAGGAGCTGGTCCTGCAGGTGCCGGGTCTCCACCACGTCAGGTTGGTGGGCTTCAAGACCCTAGGAAGGGAGAGGTGCCTACCTTGTATGTGATTTCCTATGTGAGCGAAGAGATTGATGGAGCTCGGCGGGGATGTGTTCCACCTCATAAGATGCCGCCAAGTCTGGATGGAGGGCTCAGGAGGAGAGAACAGGTGTAGGTTCCTGTTCATGGTACGTATCTATGGCTGGGCAGCGGAGCTCCTCTTTAGAGTCCAGGGTGATCACCGGTCCCCGATTGTACGTCTTCCGCCCTCGTCGGGTGGTCTGAGGGGACAGATCTCGGGGATCATGGGCTTGAATCCTCGGGGATACATCCTCCTTGGCATGAGGATGTTGGGTCACGACCTGACCGTGATGACGTCTTCCGGTGGGGGCCTTGGAGAGGAACCCCCGTTCGGTGGGGATGATGTCATCAACATCATCCTCATCCAACTCGCTAAGATAATGGAGGTATGCATTGTCTCGTTCCTGGGATAGACTCCCAAAACGGTTGGAGACAACAACAGGGGTTGTCTGGATCTGCCTTTGCGGCCGCTGCTGGGCAGGTGACCGGCGTGTTCTGGCTGATTGGAGGGCGTTCATGGTCATCTCCACCGTTGGTGGAGTACCATGCACGTGGTACTATCGGATCAGTGCGTTCGAAACCCAGCGTTGAAGACGTTGGGTGGGTGATGGGGTCCTCCGTTGTTGAGTAAATCTCATCCTTTCCTTGTTGGAAACACACACTTGTGAGTTCCTTTGCGATTCCGTTGGATCAAAGGGAGTTCTAAAAGTGCTTGTCAGAGAATGTTTTAACAAATACAAACAAAAAACCCGTCAAAGCAGCATCTCATAATCCCAGGTGTAATTAACGACCTTTCTTGGCCCTCCATTAGAGCATAACAAGGAACATGGTGGGATTAGGTTAAATTCGTCATGTTTGGTTAAAGAATCACGTCGGGTTCACCATTTTTTGTTTCGTGGTTTCGGCTTTCGGGCCTCAAAATGCCCAATGGCTCCGTATCCGATGATGGACGGAGCTGATTTCTAAAGGCAGACATTCGTCGTATGGTCTGGCCCACAGCACTTAAGAACTCAAATTGGTCGAGAGGATGGGAAGTCGGGCACATCCCACCCATTTTGGGGGGAAATTATTTCCTGTTCCGGGATGCTCTTATAGATTTAAGACATATTCATATGTTCGTGAATCATTGGTTTATACCCAAACATAGTATCCAGTGATTCATCCCTAGTGGGAAATGGTCAACTAGATGCAGGGGTTTGGAATCATTTATGACTGAGGTTTACCATCCCTCGTTGGATTAATGACCCCAAAGAGTTAGAACTCTCTTGAGGTGGTGATTGGAGTGGCGCGGTGAACCGACGTGAAGAATATTCGGATCGACCGGTTGTTGGGATTGAACCTCTTGGAAGCTTTCTACGTACCATGTCTAAGAGACAGTGATCGAAGTCCATGCAGTTCGGATTGGTATTGGGGAACCGATGTGAAGATAGACCGGGTGGTCTGATGGGTGATGGGCTTGAACCTCATGGAGTCTTCCTTTGTACCCTGTCTAGGAGGCAAGGATCAAAGTCCACGTAGTTTTCATTGGTTGGGACTTATGCTCTGAGGTAGCCCAGAATGATGGATTGGGGCTTACATTCTGAGGAGCCCCATAAGGGGATGTCATGGTCGATGCTTACTCTATGCCCATGTGAGTCACGCTCGGTGTGAGAAACAAGAGGCAGCAGGGACCAGTGGATCACGTCGCGAATGGTGCGCCTGTGAGAAGTGGAGTGGGGCTTACGCATGAGGCGGCCCATAAGGTTGAGGCTTACTACTAGATGGATTCCCATGGTGATGGATTAGGGCTAACACTCCGATGAGGTCCCGAAGGATGGGGCTTACTCTGAGATGGATGCACGTGGAAACAAAGCCCAGTGGGAGAGGGAAAGGGGGTGCTCCTATGCCCATCTCCATTCTTGCAGTGCATGAGGGATTCATTCTGATGTGTATTTTACTACCTCGAGGAGCCTTTAGCAAGTAGAGGGGTTGAAAGAGGTCTCCCGAGCTCTAACTCCACATTACCGTGGGAATGTGAACGCATGAATTCTTCGGGAATCTGATCATGAGTCAGGGAAACCCCTTTGCCCATGTTAACCGTGGGTATGTGAACTCAAAATGGTGCACTGATGCGCCTGACAGTTACACCACGTGGATCTGGTGGCTCTGGTGGACGCCTCTGCTCGGGGCTGATAAATAGGCCAATGAGGGAGTCGTGGAGGACTTCGCTGGATCAGAAGGATTTTATCTGGATCAGGGATTGAGAACATCGAAGTATTTGGAGATCCACCGAGAGGTATGGGTGGTGGCGCCCTTCGCGTGGGAAAGTGACACGTGGCTAGAGAAGGCGTCCGCGAAACAGGGTGGTCCACAGACTGATTGGTATCCCACAAACCAAGGTGGTTCGTGGCATCAGTTTCAATCCGCGAACCTGGGTGGTTCGCTGATGGTTCCAGGCAGGCAGAAGCAGCCAAGGGCGGCGCCCGTCAGAGGCTCGTCGGTTGAGGATTTTCCCGTGTAGGAGAGTGCTACACGGTACGACGACTGGGAAAATAGGAATAAACTCCCTGTTCTGTGGGGAAGTCATCTGTGGAGGGGGTATGGTTCATGGTTTTCCTTGTTTTTGTTATTTTAGGTTCGCGGTTCACCATGTTATTATGCGTTATCCAATTTCATGTTAATTCGTATACCTGCTGTGGTTCGCGGATGGGAATTTCACTATTTACAAAATCCGAAGCCTTCTTTCAACCGATCTCCTTCCGAATCTCCAATCCCTCTGAATCCAATTCCAATTATCTGACCACTCTTTCTTTCCCCCTTGGTCTCCATTTATATAGTGGGGAAAGGGATGTATATGTGGCTACATAACACATTTTGCAGAGGCCCATAACCAAATACGCAGTTTGTAGCTGACTTGGTCAATCCTCTATCCGTAGTGGGTATTAAACGCTTCCCCACCCCCTCAGCGAGTCGAACTCAGGGAGTGCTCCGTGGCCATGGAGGGTTTCGCCTCCATACCACAAATGATAGCAAGTGCGGATTGAACCAGTCGACGCGGTCCGCAGTTGGGGCGGCTCATGACGGTGAACCAGATTGGAACCCATCCTTCCTTGCGACTGTGGTTGATCTCCACCTCCATTTCGCGAAAGACGACAGTTCACGAAGGGGTTGCCTCGTGGGGCCTAGCCACGTTGTGTTTTCATGGGACCGGTTCGCGGACCGGTCCTGTTTGTGTCCCTTTTTTGATTTTTTTCCATTCTTTTCCCCATTTCTTTGGGGGATTTTGGTAGAATCTCTTTTGAGGATTTTTCAAGACCCTACGGCTATACTCAAATATTTAATATCCAAATTCCCAAAAATTACCAAAGTCACATTTGAAACAAACTAAGATTCCACATAATCACACATACAGTTCTTGTGCTAACCATATATAGTATTTATAACTTACATGAATTAAAGAAATATCATAATATATATGGTTTCTTCTTTTTTGGGACAAGATAGTTATCTATCTAAAGTCATTTTAATATAAAAATTACTTCCACAATTATTCTCTTGATATTTAATTATCTTATATGTATCAGTTTGATTGAAATTCATATAGATATGAGGAAAGATGTGAAAGGGGGTAAACCAAATGACCAATAATGGATTAATCATATTTATTGATACATAAAAACATTAAGATTATAGATCATGGGTGATGTAACATAACATTTGATCCATGATTCATAAAATGATTAGACAAATAAATAGGATCATATATCATTATACGATAGAAGAGAATATAGAAAATGATATCATAACCAATGAAATCAAAAAAATGTGGAAACAACATAAGCAGAGACATTCATAAGAATGTCACTAAGGTTTATAACCTGTGTTTTTTCAAACATATTACCAAGGTTGTTCACCAAGGTATCATATGTTACACATAAAACATTTATAAACCCATTAATAAAGATTACATTATATGCCCATGTAAAATAAATGGGTAACCAATGGATGTAATATATCTCTATGTAGATACTATTTAATAAATATAATGAATTATTCGGTATCTACACCATATAGAGTAAGTGGTATATGGTTTAGTAAATAATATACCTTGTAAATCAATGAATATGTATCTTGTTGAGAAACCTTCAAATAGAAGTGGTATACTAAGGTATTCACAATGGAATGACATTAGAAGAAATGTTATGCACGGATGATGATATGGTAAGAAAAAGGAAGTGGTGGATAATTCTACAAAGAGATTAAATTTCCACCATACCATGTGTACATAGTAACATGGACATTGAAGAGAAAGGTAAAATACATGAGAAATATGGAGTGTGATATAGAACGTAATCATTGGTTAAAATATTAATGGGAAAAATCCCCATCACTTGATTAATGTGTATATCTAGGTAAATATCCAACAACCAACTTTCAAAACCTTATGATATTCAAATTGTTATGGGTTATACCACAATTGATTATGTTTAACTAATTAGTATTGTAGGTTATTTTAATGGTATGGGGATATCAATTTAATGTGAATCTCAATTCATATATGCATATCCTTAATTTTTGATAATATAGAGCATGTGAATTAACCCAAGAATATCCCCTAAGAGTGTCGAATGATGTGTGTAGTTAAGGATTTTTTTCATAAACCATTTGATGAGAATTTTAATAAGAACCCCAAAATTTTTGGGTTTATTACAAATATTTACCTATATTCTAGAGCTTTATTCCACTTTTATTATCCAGAAAGGGATTTCTTTTATTGGAACACTACGTACACTATTCTTTAAAAAGTTTAGTAAGGATTTATTGATATATTAATGTTTGAAGTTAATAATAACCTAAGATGGTTTTATAATGTGACAGAGTAGTTATATATCATTTATAAAATAGTATGTAAATTATTGAAGTGGTATATAATAACATTTCCAATGAATAGGAGATGGCTCACAAAGGTAATTAGAAATGAGGGGTGAGGAACCATTATTTTTACAAAGTAAGGGCTTAGAAAAGTAATTAAATAAGAGGGAATAAATAAACTATAATCTGAAATATTTTAAATGGAAGATAATTACATGTCATAAAATGAATGAATGTATATGAAAAGTCACATTAAAAATAAAATATAACAAAAGTAATGATCTTTTAATAGACAATGTTGGATTAGAGAAACCATAACTTCTCTATAGCTTATTAGCATAGATCCATTCATTCAAACCCAAAAATATATATTTTGGATTGAATAGGGTTAAATTGATTAGAATCCTTGAGAGATATAAGATGAGGATATATTAAATTTTTATATAGGACAATGGGAATTGGTTTTTTTGGTAATTATACATCAAGAGGGAGGTGTTTAATGGTTTAAATGAATATTACTTTGTTATTATGTCCTTCCACTTTTGGGTGTAATTAAATTCAAGAAATTTAGTTCATATTTTTTTTAAATTTTTTTACTATAGTAATTTAAGCCCTTAGAACCTATTTGATGTTGTAAATTTGAGTTATTTTATGAAATTTTCATTTAATTTCAACAAATTAAATTATTTTACTTTTACCATGATACATTTTTTACCTCAATAAATTTTTTCTTCATATAAATAAAATTAAACATATTATTAAATTTGGAACTTCTTATTGAAAAATTGGAAATACATTTTATTTGATTCATTATATAATAGTGGAAAAATACATTTAAAATGATACACTTATAACGTATAAAAATAGTTTTTTGATAATATTTAATTTAGGTTCAAAATTAACAAAACCTGGGTTTCTACAGATTATATATTATTATTAAAGTTTCTATTTTAGACCCTAAAAATTTATTTTGGATAGGTTTTCATGAATTTTAAATTCATTATTATAACCATATAATGTTATAAAGGTCAAAATCTTCTCAAAATTGTATATTTCAATTTTACACCAAAAAATAATTTTTGTTAGAAAAAAAGAAAACACACTGATGATTATTTAGCTGTTATAAGTCCAAAATAAAATCCATATTATTAAAAAATAATTATTTATCTATATATAATTTAAATATACCTATGTATATCAAAATCGAGCTTTAAGTTAGAAAAATTATAAAACAATACCATTATAAAATCTAATTTCACAATGAGATATATGTGTATACATATTATTATTTAATTTTTATTATAAATTATGTCACAATAAAAATATTTCAGGAATTTGGTGAATTTATTCTTCTAAATATAAGGAATTTAGTTCTCATATACATAATTGACAATAGCGTTTTATTGTAACAACCACAAAATTTTATAATTAAAAGGCTATATTCATTTTTGTTTTAAATTTATAAAAATAGTATTTTAAAACATAGTAATAATTTAATAGAATATTCTATTCATTTCAAAAATAATACTTATTTCATAAATTTGTTTTATTATTAAACTTTTTACTTATAAATACTAATTTAAAATTGTTTGAAAACTATTAATTCATATTTGAATATATGTTCAAAGTTATTGAATGAAAATTTTCCAATATAATTTAAGAAAATTTTTCACAAAGTTATTCATTGTAAATATATGATGATACAACTATTATTAGAATCATAAGAGGTATTTAGGGATTTTTTGGATTTATATGATATTATATATGAAAGTAATATAGCCATTACGCTAATATAGTTGTTAGGATTATATAGTCACTGGACACATTTGGTCATTGAACATATATATCCATTGGTCCAATGTGATCATTTATTTTATATTTTCATTTGGTATAATACATGAAAATTTTTTATAAAAATAAATGACTTGGTTTGATTAAAAAAATTAAAATTTTTTTTGTAAGGTGTTTCCAATTTTTTCATAAAACATTAATCACAATCAAAATATGATTATAGAAATATTTGAAATATTAAAACATAATCTTATATATTAACATTAATATAATCGTGGTCACAACAAAATTAGAGTATAAATTCACCTTACACTATAATGAAACCATTTTTATTTAATAATAGTTTTTGTATAAATTTATGTGCGTAAATTAGGATTAATTTTTAATTCTTTTAGATTTTTTATATAAATAATAATTATTTAAAATATTAAATATATTTTAATATTAAAAAACGTATTTAATAATTTTATTAAAAGTTTTATTTTTGGGTTAATAGTGAAAAATAATGATTTTGTAGAAATTCACATTATTATTATTTTTATCTGAGAAATATAAATTTTAAGTTTTCTTATTTTATTTAAAGTAATAGAAGTATCGTTTTATAAAAAATATAAGCTTAATTCCACTGAAATCAATATTAATAATGATTTTTTTGTAAAATCAATTATATGCTAAAAATGTGAATTTTTTTAAAAAACATTATGTTTTGAAAAATTATAATAAAATTAATTTACTCCACTTCAGGAAATTGAATATTGAAAATTTTATTTCATATTCAGAATATTTTGGTTCATTATTAGTAATATGTTTAATTTCATTGTTAGTCAAATTGAGTTGTAATGAGAATAAAAATATTTCAACAAACTAAATGGTTAAATGATTCAATTAATGTATAATGTTTTGCATAAGGGCACAAAATATCAAATTAATTCTAAGTGAAAAAAATTACTAGAAAACCAATCACCTTATAATATAAAATATTCCAATTTGGTACCACTTTCCTTTGATTATATATTTTTTTTATTTTTCATAAAAGATTAGTACAAAATGTCACTCTCATTATTCTAACATCAATATTATGTTACAATAAGGTTGAATGTTTTTTATGAATGGTTTTAAATATTTAGTTTGAATATGGATAATTTTTTTATTATATTGATTTTTTTAAGAGTATAATAACCTAAAACACTTACGCATAGGTGATGAAACATTTCTTTATGTGAGTAAAAAAGAAAGTAAATAGTTTTAAAATATTAAAAGTGATCTATTTATAATTATTTAAGTTATGTCATATTTTTTAAGATAAAATTTAATGTAAATTATTGTTTAAACATGGAAATTATATCTCTAAGTTATTATTTATTTTTATCAAGTCAAATTTTGTGAATAATCCTGAAAATGATGGAAAATGTATTTTTTTGCTAAATAATATTTTATTTAATTTCATAAAATTAAAACAATTTTTTAATGTGAATTTTAATTGGTATTTAATTTCAACAATTGTACAGTCATGGTCAAATTTAACTTTTATAGTGAAATTATTTACACTTAATGACTCTAAATCTTATTACCATGTTAAGGATTAAAAGGGTTCAAAAATCAGTTATCCAAAGACATATAGTTTAAAACATCACAAGATACATTCTTAAGTCTAATTGGTTGCTTTTATTTTGAAAACACAATTATTATATTCTAATATATTATAATTTTTTCTACTTTTATATAGTCAGAAATATATTATATAATAAAGTTTCATGTATTTTCTAGTTTACCACTAATCACACATATAAAAGGGAATATCATCTTTTCACTTATCCACACCACTAGAATATCTTCTATTAACCATGATATACAAAAATAACTTCTTAACCTTCCTAATATATATATATATATATATATATATATATTTCTCTCCAAAGTACAACCTTAAGAAGGCTTTAGTTGTAATCTAAATGAAGATACCAGAATATGATGTAATTCTCAATACCAATATATCTCTAGGTACTTTCATTATTAAACTTAATAATAATATCATAAAACCATATTTTAATGACTAAATTATAATATTTAATATTCTAAAATTATTTTATTTTATCATTACATCCATTCACTATTTCCTTTGGCTTTCATTTAGGAATAAATCATCACTATGGTATATATACACACTATCATCTCCCTAAAGTGATGTAGTTTACTATTCACCATCGTTTATCTTGGTTGGATATATATTTTATTAATGGATAAATTTTATATTTATAAATTAATAATTATTATTTTTAAATTAAATATTTTCTACCTTCCTACCTTCTCATATGTTAGAAAATTATAACATCACTTGTTCATTCTTGTGGACATCCACCTATATGATGTGGTGTGGATTATTTTCCAAGTCTCATATACATAGATGATCATAATGTGGAATTTGATGAAGATCTGGGATGAAATATTATATAAATATGACTCAAAAAAGATAAATTGTAATTTAACTTTCTTTCATTATAACCAAACAAAAGTGAAAATATCACTTATGTGTATACGTAAATTACCACCTCCATAAAATGATATACTTAATTTTTCAATCCCACCATATTTAAATTTATAAGTATGTAAATATAATAAATAATTATGAAATTTTGAAATTATTATGATTCTATAGGTTATGAAAATTTCATCATTGTATAAGTATCATAACCTTTAAACTGGAAGATGCTTGGCAAAAAGATTAATTAACAACATGAATGTCAATTTTATCAAAAAAATGATAATAAATTTTTAAAAAAAATTATAACAAAATGATATATTATATGATATTTATTAATATGATTATTTTATAGATATATAATAAATATAATTTTTTATATTGGATCATATAGTCTTTTACAATGAATGTTAGTAATTGAGGTATGGCTTCTTCATCTCAAATTTTTTTCATTGAGACATATCTCATGTCATGCACCTATATTTGATTATATGGTGAATATACCTTCGATTTTATATATTTTATAAATAATATTTTCATATTCAGTGAATTTAATTTTCTATTTGATATTATTTTCTTCAAGGGATCTTTGATCAAAACTTTTCCAAAGCGCTAATGGTTTAGATAATAATCTCTTTCATTTTTTGGGATTATATATGTAAAATTTCCATTAATGGAAATAATATGATACTTATATTATAAACACCACATATATTCCTCTATTGTGGTTATTTTTGAGTTTTTAACGTTTTAGTTCCATTTTTCCATAGTGGTCACTCGAATGAACCAAAATGATCTTATAAGAAAAGTTGAAATTATTTATTTATTTTGTCAAGTATTTTTTTTCATCCAAATCCATTATCATAAAATTATTTTATAAAAATATTCCCATAACATAAATTTTAGAAAAAGGTAATTTTTTATAAAATTTATTTTTATTATAAATAATTATATGTAACATTTTCAAATGTTTTTCATACTTATCTCTTTTCATTTTTCTGTAACTATGAAAATAAATTTTATTTTTAAATTTATATTATAAATGGATTTTCTCACCGTCATGATCATTAGTTTCTTTGTAACATACCTTACAAGTTTCCATGGATGTTTTGAAAGAAAATATATTTAAAAATATCCTTTATCTTTTTCATTTCTTAAAATATTCCAAAATAATTAGTGATCTTTTATTTTGATGTTTAATGAGTATTTTTAATACCTTTATAAAAGATATTTTTCACCTATGTCAACATACATTCCAGATTTTTAGGATTTACTGTGGAAATGATCTTATGAAACCATATAACTTCTTTATCATGATATCTTATGATGATAATGTATTTAGGATTATTTTTGGAATCATGCTTCTATCCCATGGGTTAATTACACTATGATGAAATGATGAATGTTTTTAGGAAATTGAAGAACACATATATATGATTTTCATTATTTTATGGAATGTATAAAGATTATATAGACCTCTAATTCATTGGTATGATATTTCTTTCACATGATATAATTATTTTGTGCATGGATAGTATTTCTTTTTCACAAGATTAAGCATGTTCATTTTAATATTATGTCACGTTAATTATTGTATGAATGGAGCATGTTTCAATTACAAAAATTTATTAATAGAAATTGATTTGTGTCCAAATTTTTTTATAGGGACTAGATTTCAAGTAATTTATAATATGGGTGGATTTTTTGCTGTTAATATATGATCAAAATGATCTGATTTCCTAATTTTATGCTTTTTTCACATTCCTTAAGACCTATATTTATGATATGATCTCATTTTTCATGATTTATTATTGATGATTATGTACTCAAATTAATAACATCTCTTTTTGGGATTTTTATTCTTCCATGACTCATGATTCATGATCTATAATTTTTTTGGTATGAATTTCATAATTTATGATCATATAATGATACCCTTATACTTATCTTGTTCTTACACATGATCACATAATGATATCCCTAAAGGTTATGCTTACTGAAAATTTGATCTTACCCCTTCATATGTATCTATTTATCTAATTTATGATGAATTTTGTCATAAAAGACATGTTTATAAGGGTGTGATGTGTAGATATTTTTGTGGTACATGTTGAATTCTTCTTATGGTACAATAAAACTTAGTTAATATCGGTAAATTCCAATTTTATGTTAAATAAATGTGTTCAATTACATAAAGGGATTTTTCTAATTTTTTGAAACTCCAAAACTAAAATTTCATGGGTATGTAAGTGAATAAATGTTGGATAATGATATTATAAATATTGGTGGTTAAAATTTGACCACTCTAGTTGGTATTAAATCTAGTATATAAGGAATATGTTTTAAAGTGCATATTCATGTATAAATGTCTAAAGCTATTTTAGTTATCCCCTGTTATCTTTCCATATCATATAATTAGTCTAAAATAATCATTAAAAGTAATGAAATTATAGATTTTAACATGGTTTTTCCCTAGTAATCTTGGTAATAATGTCATGTTAATAACAAAATATTTTAATATTGGATAGAACCTTTTCTATTAAACAAATTCTAGATCACTATGATATTCTTTATTATGAAATTATTATTAAAAAGATTTCAAATAATTTTGATGTTATTATATTCCATCATAATGGGAAAAATAAATAGAAAATGTAGTTCAAATTAAATATCACTTAATAGATAATTTATAAATATAGATAACTATTTTTTGAAACCTATACCACTCACAGTTAGATGAATGATTTGAATACATGATCTTTGAAATTAAATCTTTTGAAGGGGAAGATTAATTAATGGATCAAGGCATGATTTAATAAACATTATAATTATAGTTATCTCCTTGAGAATAAATTGTATCATATATATAATACTTATTTGGTCTTTTAGGATTAAATTTCAAAAATTAATAAGATATTTTTACATTGCATCACATTATCATGTCTATGAAATAGTACATTCTAAAAGTGCACTATATGGATAAATGTCACAATGAATTGGGAAACACTAATTTGATATATAGATTATAAAATTATAGAAGATTAATAGTCCTATTATTCGAATAAATAATATTGGTGAAGTTACCACGTGAATATATTATTTTAACAGGAACATTATTTAATACCATAATATGATTTTAAATTAATCTAATACTGAGATTAATGTAAATTTATTTGATATTATTACTGAAGTTATTACAGAGGAAGGAATCCTTTTTATAACTCTATTTAATAGTCAATATGTAGTTAATATTGTGTTTCTCATCTAGATAGATACAATAATATGTTCATTTAAACCTTATAGGATATAATTGGTTTTAATATCAATAGATTTTATAATATATTTATATATATATTAGAATTATTCCTTGTGGTTTTATTTCTTAGTTTACATTAATTACTCATGTAAAAATAAATGGTGATGAAATATCTCAGTTTAATCTTATTGTTGTGGTTAATTAATGACAAAAAATTGAAAAAATGTCATGATAAAATATTTTGGAGGATAGTTAAAAAGTAATATTTGATGATCAATTTGGTATTATCCAAGGTAGAAAAATTATGGAAAATTTTCATATAACTTTAGAATGGGTTAATGTTTTAGGAATCCTTTTATAGTGTGTAACTTATCTAACAAATTAGATGTTAGGAAATATTTTGACAGAATGAACATCAACATCATCCTTAAAACATTGAGTGAACATGGATTCAATCATTTTTTTTATAAATTTTATTGACAGTTTTTTCAAAACTACCAGTATCTCAATTATTATTAATAGATCACAAGAGGGTTTCATGTTATACAAAAGAGGACTTAGGAAAGGTGATCCTATTTTTGCAATTGGATTTCATGTTTTGGTTCATTTTATAGGAATAATCATGATTTTTATGGTTTATGAGGTGAAAAATAAACCTGTTAAATAAATTTTTTATATCGCTACACCCTATTAATCTTTTTTTATGAAGAACATATCCTTATTTTCATCCATCATTTCCTTAAAAACATGAATAATAATAGAGATATTTTAATTTATATTGAATATTCTACTGGTCAAAGTATTCATGTATTAATGCCTTATATCTTATTTGGGAATGAGATTTCTATTATAAAAAAGTATTTTTAATAAAATTTTTAGTATTAATTGAGGGTACCTCTCCATCATGTATTTTGGGATTTAATTATTTTAGGGAATACGAAAGATTAATTTTAAACTAATTTTTATTAGGAATCCAAAAAATTATCTACATGTAACGTAAAAATATTTCTATTGAAGGTAAAAATATATTTCCTAAAATCAATTTTATTTAAAAGTTATAGATCTAATTCGTGCTTTATAACTAGTCCTTAGAATTTATTAAAAAATATATTTAATGAGGGATTATATCTTGATTACAAATATTTTTTAAATAAAATTTTTATTTTCACATGGAATTTTTATTGTACAGTAGGTTGAGATAGTGGACTGAGAGTCAAAAATATTACCTTCTATAATGATACCATGTGAGATTCTTTTTTATTGATTATTATTATTTAAAACATTATTATAGTATCACTAAAAGATAAAAAAAATTTAAAAAAATATTTTATATATAATCCATCATTAGTTGTAATTTTTTCCAACCTTATTTGGAATAATGATTTTCTAAAATCATTATTTAATCCATTTAAATGATCTTATAAAATTATACTCTACATTTATTATAAATAATTTTTTTCTATATTATTTCTGATATTATATAGGTGGTTATTTAAAAACATGAAATTTCTATAAAAGATGGACTATAATTACTACATCAATTTCTCAAAATGCTTAAAACATAATTACTAATTACCAATTTCACCAATGTAAGGATATCATTATTTGGTAACCAATACCTTCTGAATAATCAATTAGAAACTCTAATATATTTTTATGAATGGAATTATTCGTGTTTAATTTTACTAGGAACCATAAATTAAAAAGGAATAAATGACACCACAATTCTATAATCTCTTTTGAAAAAAATTAGATAATATGTTCCCAATATAGGTTTGAATCATGCATTTGGTCTTTATTTATGGTATATTTGTTTATTTTATAAATTGGGTGAGTTATACTTATATCACAACTTTTATCACTAAAAATATGATAAGATTAAATGTAATTTTATATTTCATCTATTTGAGATTCCACATATATTTGGTTATAGTGTTTTTGATCTCTTCAAACTATATGTGAGATTTCCACTCTTAAAATAGTTCAAGAATATCACTTTTTTTAAATGTATAATATTATTTATATGTCTTAAAGTAATTATATATCAATAAATTATTATGAAAAGTAAACTTACATACTGGTAGTTATGTTTCACATACTATTTATTGTGACACGGGCCTTTGAAACTCAATCTAGTTGTGCGAAAAAATCATTACAAAATCAATCTTTTTCCGAAGACATTGTGTTTTTGGAAAATTAAAATATTATCGGTCTCTAAGAGAGAGTGTTTCGAATGTCCCACTAGTTGGCTGTACATATATCAACTCTAATGTATTTATTGATAGAAATAAGACAATCTTAATAATAGTCTCTAGAATCTAAGATGACATGGTGGTGGGATGCATTAACTATAATTGTGGATAAATAAATTATATTAAATTAAATTTGAGTTATAGGTTATGATGCGAGAACTTGAATAATAGTGGTAGAAAACATGGAGGTAAATATGGTGGTATATAGAATCAATGGTTGTGGTTCAGTACTTTATGAATGTCCATTTCATTTCATTGAGGCTCCATTAAAAAATTCAATAACAGGTCCAATTTTATGAGGTCTTTTTCATTCTTTTTTTTATTTATTTCATACAAAAACTATTTTTTCTAGAACCATTAAAAATATGGTTAAAACCAACTTTTACTTTTCTTATATTGATATGGTTCCTTTGGACCTATTTTATGTAGTCGATGGGTTAGATATTAAACTGTAATCCTTTGATATTTTTAAAATTTAATATATTGATCTATGATATCATCAGATTATAGGCTACCCTATTTTTAATTTTATTGTGGTTTTTATTAATATTATTTGTTTTTTATCATCATAATAATCATTATTATTATAGTTAATAATCTTCTTTTTGTGTTTATGATTTTTTTGGTAATAAGAATAATATTATTACTATTAATGGTATTTTTTCTCTGTTATTGTTGTTGTTGTTTTCTTCTATTTTTGTTATCATTTTTATTAATTTGGTTTATTTGTTGATATTATTATTATTATCATTTCCTTTTATTTATATGTATTATTATTATTACTTATACTATTATAATAATAATAATAATTATTATTAGTTTGGTTTTTGTTGTTGATACTATTAATACAAATACTAGTACTATTATTATTTTTATTATTATTGTTTTTGTATTATTTCTATTATTATTTTTATTTTTATAATTCCCCACAGTCAAAAATTATGGTTAATTTCAATTATCTTTCTCTATACACAAGGATAAATCATGAGTTATATTTTTAATTAAAAAAATTGGTAGAGGATAGGTATCACTCCTTTGTTTTAAGGTGGGTTCATTCTAAGAATAACCTAAAATCATTTTTAATATTATTATTAAATTTACATCATATGGAGTAGAGGGTCAGAAAATCTAAACGGATGTGGGGAAACCCTAGCACTGAATTCCTCTTATCAATTCATTAAACCATTTTTTCAAAATGGTAATAATATCTTTATATTTTATAGAGTCCACATACATAAATTAGTTTATATTGAATAAAAAATGGTGTATAAATTGGTTACAAAAAAATTATAATTTCTTATCATACGTCAAATAAAATTTATTATGATAATTCACTAATATGAGAAATATTATGCATATTGATTCCAATACTGCTGTGTAATTAGGAATAATTAAAATTTAAATGTTAATTATCAATGATTTTAGGTTTTAGTGAGGTGTAAATATGGACTAGAAGGGAATTTTAGTAGTCCTTTTGAAAAAAATAAATCAATTCTTAAATATCATAGAAATAAATTGTGCATCAATAAAAGAAAATAGTGTAGTAAAAAATTAAAAAAAGGTACAATGATATCGTTATAGTTTTTTTTATCAACACGATCATATTATTCAACATAATCATATATAATAAATTTTAATACTAGTATACACTAATGAAATCACGTTTTTCAAGGAGTGATAACATAATTATATATATATATTTATTTATTACCATGTGGTATAACCCAAACTAAATTTTATAGGAGTCACAACCCACCTGAATTTTTATAGGATTCACAACCCACCTAACATTATTTTATTCACAAATCTACCTTCCATTATAAATAAGAGGAATAACACAAGAAGTTAGCCTATGGATAGTAAAATGTAAAATTGGATGTAGAGGGAGAAAAAATGTATGAAATGATA
Organism: Viscum album; assembly: GCA_963277665.1. Classification (NCBI taxonomy): domain Eukaryota; kingdom Viridiplantae; phylum Streptophyta; class Magnoliopsida; order Santalales; family Viscaceae; genus Viscum; species Viscum album. Next base: position 1,926,734,331 of record OY728152.1, on the reverse strand, counting down.
CAATAATGAAAATTGAAATGAAACTATGAATATATGTGGATTAGATGATAATGAATGGTAAAATTTATAAATAAATTCTATCACCTATATAGTATATGATCAACTGATAAATTCCTTCGTGATCTCACCAAGTAAATGTTTATCACAACATGGTTTCATTACTTCATAATTATAATATCAATATCATATTTAATATCTATATTTATTTTTTAATAAACTATATCAAGATTATTTAATCATAATCCCCTTGATCACATTCTTATAAATAATCCAACATCATAAATTTCAAAATCTTCTTGAGTATGATTAAGTGTCGAAAAAATAATCACAAAATTCATTTCATTAGAAAATAATATACTTAGAATTATACAATTTTACAATAATTTGAATTAAGACACTCATTATTAGAGAATTATCGTTATTTATTATTCATACATGAAATGAATTAAAAACACATACTATATTATCATTAATACAAATATTTATTTTAAAATTAATATATACATTTTGAATATATTGAATAAACATATAGTTTATTCAAATATCAAAACATTACCAAAACCGAGCATCATAAAAAAATGTTCTATATTTTTTTGTCAATAAAAAATTCACCAGATATTTAATCCAAAATATAAGCAGTTAAAAGATTAAAATAACACTTTAAATATTATCTATATGATGTAGGGATTAAAGAATAATAATAGTGGTTAATTTTCTCTATTGTAACACAATTAAAAATTTTATAACTAACAAAAGTAGGAATATTTTTTTACTAAATGTAATATATTATTGCTACCGATAATGTCATAAATAAGTAGTTTCAATATCTTTTTCTAAGGTGATATTTTTAGTTATGATGTCATACTACTAGAATGTGGTACTACAACCATTACAATGAATGATTAATTGTGTAGAAACCCAAAAATATGATCTATATATATTACATATTTTATATGAATATCAATTACATTAAACAATCACAACCCTGATGATCGTAATGGTATATTTACATTAGATACATAGAAATGTAAAAAAAATTCTTTCATTTGTATTCTATATCGTCTCACACATGGTTCCTCATAAATATAACCCTTATTAGACACATCACATTTAATACCTATCATCATGACCTGGAAAAAAGAAACATAATAATGGATGAGCATAGATTATAATTAAAGGAATTAATGAAATTTCATAAACATAATTATATAATAATGGTGTGAGAACATGAAAAAAAGAAAAACATGTCATACATATCCATGATTAAAAATCATGATACATTTATAAATATTTTTTGTTGAAAAGACATGAACAATTGGTAAATTAAAGAAAATAATCCACATGAGCTTAAATTTCCATGATACATGACATTATGAAATACAAAAAATCATAAAAACAATTTTCATTATAGTCTAGGGTCATTTCAACGGCTATCATATTGGAATCTGTTCACTACACAAAACATCGTAGTTGTCAAGGTTCACTCCTAGTACCATCATAGTGGACACAGTCCCTTGCTGAACTAGGATTACTCTACATTCCAATGCAATTTATATAATTACATATTATTCTCCAACCAATTCATTATAGGTAGATATAGGTCTCATCCATCACATAATGAAAATCATACATATGTATTCCACGTGGTAATAATGCATTCATCATATTAGAGCCTATGAAATAAAATGGATTTCACGAACATTTTATCATAGCATAACCTTAATAAAATAATAAATTTTCATAATAAATTATACTCTTTCATCATATAATAATATGTTAAAAATAAGCATTTTTTCAAATCATGTTATCATCATCTATCCCATGGAAGAGAAATGAGTTTTACAGACATAATGTTGAACTAAAAAACCATTTATAAAATAATAAGAATAATATCTTTGGAACTTATCACCATTAAACCACAGGTAAAATCATTGGATGTCATGTTATATGGTAAATTAGTTTGAAAGATCACTTGTAACATTTCCTGTGAAAAACTTCCATCCCACATTAGAAAATAATTTTTAAAAATTTATTTTCTTTTCGAAATCATATTATTTTAAAATAAAATCCATCAAAACATATAATGGAATATTTAAAGATAATTTAAAACATTTTTTTTAAAAAATAACCTTTATAATTTGTAAAAAAAAATTAAAACATAAACCATTTTGAAAATCCGTTTTTAAAATATCCTTGGAAATATTTAAAATAATATCTAAATATAATTAAAACATTTCTTGATAAAAATACTATATCCATTTTGAAAATAATATCATTAAAACATAAAAATATAATATTTTTAAAATAATATTCTTTGAATTTTTTTTGATTATTTTACAATATTATTCATAAAAAAATATGTTGGACATGATGGAAGAAAATAAAAATCATGTCGTACAAGATAATACAAATATTCCATTCACTCTTTCGGTAAAAGCTAAATGACCATTTTTTGGAAAAAACATACAGATTTATATAATTTTTTTAATGTAAAAAATTGTGTTAAAATTTCATTATTAAATAATTTATATATTGTTAAAAATATATTTGAATCTATTCATAGAAAACATGGTTTGGGAATGGTTTTTAATAACATAGAAATAATAAAGATGGATTTTCTTAAAAACATTATTTTGAACTCTAGAGTTCATATATAGAATAAAATAAATGGGAAATATGTACTATAATGACATAAAAATTGGATAATAAAATTCATGATTTTTTTTTGATATATCTTTTTATTTCATCCTTTAAATCATAATAATAAATAATCCTTATAAACAATGATATTCTTTTACAAAACATTACCACCTTGGTATCATTGAATCATAATCCCCCATGGAAGAATAAAATTTAATAAAATATATAATTTCAGGATTAGAAATAAAATAATAATATTAAAAGTCCAATTTAATATTCATACACCTCATAAAAGACGACAGGAGTATAACACAACGAATGCCCAAATTATGAAAAATTAAGACAAAATCCCATACAACTTTGGAGACATTAGAATCATAAAACCAACGAAAGATAAATACATAAATGGATATGTAAATAAGAATAATTTTAAGGATAATAATACTAAATTAAATTAATGTGTAGTATATACACCACATAAAAGATACACTTGGAGAATATGAATTTTGTCTCACCAAAAATAAAATTGAGACAAAAATACAATACCATTAGCATTGAATTCCTTTATAAATATTAAATGATCATTTATAATAAATACAATTATATTCGATATATATTACAGTTACATAATTATATATATCACACCATATATTATTTACTTATGACTACTTGTTACCTATTTTATTTATAATTTCATGTTAAAGACATGTTTTGTGAAATAACTGCTTCATTTATCGTGTATATTATTTTTCTAATTAATTTGATCATTGTTAAATCATCTAAAAATTTCAAACATGAGATAAATATCATATATAGTTTTTATATTTTTTATCTGAATCTATAATAGTTAGAGATACCAAATGAAATGCACCATTCATGTAGATTGTTGGTCGTACGTACACAAGAACATTGTTTCTATTTTCAGGATGTTTGAAATAAATAAGGGAACATAATATTTTATAATTATATAATAATTTTTTTTCAATATATATATCACATATGTTTATTTAAACCTATACTTATTAACATACATGTAAATTGTATGTGAAAAAACATTAATCGCTTCACAAGGTCAGAGTATACCCTATACTCGAACGACATTTTCATATCCCCCATGAAATGGAAATTATTAACATGTATGTGATATCATAATTATATAAGAATAATTATATTACAAGTATCATATATAATCATATAATTATTCTTTATTACCATCTACATAAAAAGGATGATTGCATCTTATCAGTTCACGATGTTGTAGTCCTACGTAGACACGATCGATGTTACTGTCTTCCAAATAGTTTCGAGGTAAGAAGGTACATATGGTATGATACTTCTATGGGTAATATAATTTTATAAATATAATATATAAATATTTAATACATAATAATATCCAGTAGTTATATGATTTTATGGGAATGAAATAAAATCGGTTCATTAGGCGGTAGTCAACTGTGCACAAGAATAATGATATCGGTTTCTATTTGATGAAATAGTATAAGGATTTAGGATAAAACATTAAGATAATAATATATAAATATATTTATAATAATAATTAATAATATCATAATGGTTATTAATAATTTAATGAGGTGGAGGATGAAAAAAATTAAATCCTCAGTAAGGGATGTTACCTCTTCTTCAGACAACTACAATTGGTTTGTAAAAAATGATTATTTAGAAAGATTAAAAAAAAAGGATTATCGAACATGATTAGGGATTTAATTAATTTATATGGTTAAGTATTTTTTGAGAATTTTTTTTATTTATGTGTGAATAGTATATGAGAGTTGGTTGAATTTTATAAGTGAGAAGAGTGGCACATTGGTAATTTTTCAAAAGAGAAAGGTGTACCCTCTTTTTTCAAATGAAATAAGATAATAAATGGTACATTATAAAAGCTATAAAATATATGGTCTTAATTTATCTATCTAATTTTTTTTATAAAGGATTATTTGTCATTTTAATCCCTAATCATTTTATATACACCTATCATAACCTCCTTAGCAACAGTATAACCATTACACATTCCACCATGAAGATTATAATCACGATATTCCCCACTAGTTAATTGATTTACATAATTCCCGTGATTTAAATTTTTTAACAATTATACTATAAATGATTTATTAGAGATATCATTATTATCATTTGTTGTGTTAAAAAATCTTTTATTTACTCTACAATTACTTATTTTGTGTTCTTTTTTTACACTCAAAATATCATCATGTTTTTATAATACATAAACAAGGGTTCGTCTTATAGAAATTATTATATATATAAAATTTAATATTATTTCATCCAATAACTCCACCACCCAAATCTTACTGAACTCTATGCTTCTCTTATTTTTTGAGTCTTAGAGTTGGTTAAGGTGCAAGTTGTAAATCATATATTGAAATAATGGAACATGAATACTCAAAATATCCTTCAATTTGGTCATTATCATATTTAGTTCCTCATATTAAAATTTTTAATCATGATAATATTAATCTAGTTCCTTTTGTTTCCCTCTATTCAAATAATTATTTCATAGTTTGAGAAACAATATTCATAGTGGAAAACAACATATTATGAAAAATAAAATATATGATGTCTTAATACAGAAAATTTCGTTCTAATATATAACCCTTTGTTTTATCCTAGGTAACACATATTCATACTATATTTAAATCCTTCATGGTGGTTCATAGTGAATTTGTAAATTTCCAATGAATATCCCCAAAGAGTATAAACATAGGCGTGAAGCAAGGCATGTTGTCATGGACTAGGTGATGATCAAAACCATATAAATGTTCCCTTTTCCATTATATTACCCCTTGGTACTTCTATGTCATATCCACATATAAATGTAGTATCAAGATTGGGATGTAATTTCTTTGGATCCACACTTTGTATCTTTACGAAAATTCTGAGACATTTTTGAATAATTTGACTTATTCTTCAAATTATCCTTGTACATTAACATTGAAATAATAGTAGTTATATCACTAATGATTTAATATCCTCATTTAAAATATTTAACTAAAACACTTCTATCATTCCAACTGTAGATGTTCATATTCATCAGACATATATATTTCAACTTTTAAATTAATATTCATCACATTATGCAAATAAATTAATTATAATTGTAAATTTATAGTGTTTTTGGTATCCTGGAATCCAAAATAACAAGTGAATTAGTCTTCTAAATCATCTCACAAATATTTCTTCATAATTAGAACCCAATACAGAAATATCACACATCATGTATGTCATAATAATTTGAATAAAAGAAACATAATAATGGGTGTTCTATGATAATTCGTATGGGTAAACAAAAAATATAATTATAATGTGATAAAAAGGGTTTGAGAACATAACCATAACAAATGAAAACCATATCCTAAATAAAAAAGGTCAAAATTCTGGGTCATTTCATAAATATTGTTATTTCATAGGACATTGATCATAAAAAAATAAAAGAACATGAGCCATTATGGCATAAAAATTAGATAATTTATGGAATTTTGGAAGACATGTATTTATAAGAAATCATTACCTTAATAGTGAAGGCATATTCCTAAAAATATCATTATTGAATGGTTTCACTTTATAAACCATTAATGTAGTTAAGGTGAACTCCTGTGAAAATAATAGTCGAATAATTCCCTTAAAAAATTGGGTTCACTCCCCATTACTACAATGTTTATATCATGAGATATCAATAAATACCCAATTAATTGGATAGATATATAGGCCAAAAAAATCACATAATTAGTATAATACATATACATTGAACAGTATCATAATACATTCAACATATCAAATCCCATTAAAGTAATTGTGTTTCATATACATTTTCATCACAACATAACATTTGGAAAAGACCCATGTTTCGTAATCATCTCGTTACTTCACTATATGATAAACACTAGAAAAAGGAATTTCATTTATAATAATTTTATCAAGGTATAACATGTTGAAGAGAAATGGTTTTCATAAGAATATTTTCATCATAATCCAAAACCATATAAGAAATAAATAATAATTATATCCTTGGATCATATATCTACTAAATAAAAAGTAAAATCAAAATATGTTATCATAGATGGAACATTTATTGAGTATAATATCTTCTATACATTGAAAATAAATTTTTAAAAATGAAAATATTTTAAAATTTGTTTTATTTAAAAATAAACATTGAAACTAATAAAAGGAGAAGTTAAGACCACTTAAAAAAATTCTCAAGGAAAAAAGACATAATAATTTTTTTTAAAATAATTTTTCAAACATAAATCATTTTCCAAATACATTTCTTTATAAAACAAAACCATTGAATACCTATAATTTAATTTTTAAAGACCATTTAAAAAAAATTCGAAAATGTTATCCCTTCAATTTTGGATATAATTTTTTAAAAAAACAAATAAATCATTTTTTAAATAATTTTCATTGAAAATTTAATTGGAAACATATGAAATTAAATTTTGAAAAAATTTGTTTTTCATGATGTAATAAAATACCATTTATGTCTTATAAGTGAAAACGAAGCTTTTTTTTTCTGTCATTTGTTAAATCCAAACGAGCCTTGTTTGTAAATAAACTGGATGAATCCATTTTAAAAAAGTATAATAAGTAAAACATGGGTAAAAATTAGTTTAATTATTCATTTGGATAATATTAAAAACAATTATGATTCCCTTTTTCTAATATTTCGTTTTGGATGAAAAAGTGTTTTGACCGAAGAGATAAATAATGAATGTTTTTAAACATTATTTTGGACTCATGAGTACTTTAAACGAGGAAAATTATAGTAAAAATATATTCAAATGGAATAACAATCTTATAAAAAACAATTTTTTATCCTGGACATATATATAATAATACATCATCATAAGAAGTATAATCATAAACAATCAAAATAAACTATGAGATTGTATCCTAAAACCATTACCACTTTCTAAACATTGAATTTTCTGACAAATGAAATAATATCATTAAATATAAAATATTATATCATAATACTAATAAAATTTATGATATTATATGTAAAAGTGGATGTATATGACATATTTAAAATAAAACCAAGGTTTTCAAATAATTAGTAAAGTTAAAAGAAAACTAATGTAAAGGTGATATAATCATCAAGAAAATTATTTTTGGGTAAAAAATAGTTACGAAAGGATAAATCATTGTTTAATAAGGGTGAAAAAATAAATATTAATTATATAAAATCATGAAATAAAAAATTAATGAATCGATGAATAATACAAATAAAAGAGAAAATAAAATTAATAAAAAATAATTTTAAATTATATTTTAAAATATTAGGTAATTTTTAATAAATATTTTTAATAAATAGGATTTTAAATTTAAAAAGGAAATAAATATATAAATTAAAATAAAAAATCATAGTTCTCAATAATTATAATCTGAAAAATTTCAAAAATTTATAAACAAAATTATAATTTATAAATATCGATATTTTCCCCTCTTTTTGAAATTTTTCAGGAAGAATAAAATACGATTCGATAGATATAAAACTCCCCCTAAATTCATAAATTTCTAAAAAATAAATAAAATCATTAAAAAAATATCATAATCATAAAATTAACTAAATACTTATTAACCCAAGTTAAAACATATATTTCTCAAACCACATAAAATCTACCAGTTTATTAAATATATATAAAAGTTTTTTTTATTGAATCAAATTTTAGAATAATACCCAATTTACTAACATGATATATTAAAAATGAAATATTACCTCAATATATTTTTCTTCTTAATAATTTAACTTATTTTTAGATATTACTATAGAATATGTAATGTCACATTATATTGTAATTGTTTGTAAATAAATGATGAAATCAAATAGTATTTTATCCAAATACTTTGACCATAAAAATTTTCTACGATAATATACTCATCATATCTTTGAGATAATGTAATGTAAAATTTATTTTGGAACTCCATAATATTAATCATTTACCGTGATAGTGACTCATAATTGATGTTATTTTCATATAAATTATTCATCCTTAATTATTTAAGTAATTTTATGATAAGAAATTCAAACAATTCCAATTATAGTGAAACAAACTAGTGTTAATAGATCCTTTAATATATAGTTATTATTTAAAATATATTTAAAAAACATTTTATACCTACTCTCTCAATTTATTTATAATTTTCGGATTCAATTTTTACGGATCCCAATATGGTTTTTTATTTTGATCAGTAGAAGGTATTTGTTTTTCATTGAAGAATAATGAATCCATGGTTAATGTAATGGATCAAATATTATTGGTCTGTATTAACTAGGCGAACCATGAATATGATGTTGCTTTGGTTGAATTTGAACCAACAACTAGGTACATTATGATAACATGTATTCATTGATTTTAATATTAATAAACTTATATCACATCATGATTTTTCTACTGCATAACATAGCATGTGATAATGTCATTCGAGTAACTGTCACACTAAAAGGTCATAGAAATTCCATGATGTGATGAGAACCCACAAGTGTTATGAAATTATTCTTAAATACTTGTTCTATATCCAGATGATATAATTTGAAGGACCCAAATGGTATAAGATATCAAGGTCATAGAATCATAGGAATTTTAGGCACTCTGTCATAGTGTACCCCCTTGGTAATATCTAGTTTGATACTAAGATAATGGGACTCATGAGTAAGAAATCCAAATTTTTATGTGTCATTGGATTTTACAATCTATGGGTATGTGTATTGGTCCATTGACTATAATAATAATATTATTGATTATAATGAGTCATGTTGTGGTTCGATGTATTTACCAAACCCATGTAGAAAGATGTTCGATGTGAGTCAGTATATGATGGGTGCATTACGAGTAATATTTGTATTAATGAATAATGGAAGAAAGCATTTATCCATTCAATTATATAATGGATGTGAATATCCCATGATCATTTAAGGGAATGATATATCCAAAATAAATCTTTTTAAATGGTGTTATATATGCTAGTTATATATTCAAAAGGAAAAATAATGTGACATCGATCACATAGGTTGATGGCACCGGCATGCAATCACTCTGATTTGAGATATTGTTATGAAGGGATTATATTACACAATCAGCATCTATATGATGTATTATTTCATTATGCTAGTTAAATTTATTGCCTATGGGTGCACTGGCATGTTTCTAGATGCTTACCCTAGGCTTTAGGAAGCTTCTCCTAATGCCACTGAGAAAGAGTCCTATAGGGGCACACGCTACGTTTATTCAAAATTTCAATAAAATAATATATTAGTGTTTATTATTTAAAAATTAGATTAAATATTATTCCCACATGTGGTTTAGTAATTATTCATGTTTTCTTGAAAGAATTTATTTCTTCATGAATTTTTAGGTAGAAAATAATGTGGTGGTAATATTCAATAAATTAATATTTATTATTTATGGGGTATAATATTCATTAATTTTTTGGGGAATAATGTACTGATATTTACTCAACAAATAAATTTACAATATTATTTTTCTAATTAATATAATAGATAAATTATGGACAATGATTTTAGACATGGTGAGAAATTAATAAATATTGAATATTAATTGATTAAATAATATTTATTTTTATTGATCATGTTATGCGAATGTAGTGAAATAGTAATATTTTTATTATTATTTGATATCCTGTTTTTTCAAGGATTGAATAAATAATTAATTGTACTTTTACATTGATTTTATTTTAACCATAGCTATATATAATCCCAATTGAGATATTTTAAAAATAAAAAAATTCATTTATTTAGGTTTGATAAAACAAAATTAGATAATTCACTACAAACCTTAAGGTCTCTATTCTCCAAGATCACCCCAAAGAATGAAGAGTAATATTTCTCTACCAGATCAAGAAGAATGAAATGAAATAAATATGTATATATTCCAAAGGTAGAAGATTTATGTGAAAGGTTTTGCTATTATAGCACAAAGAGATTAATTCAATGACATCTAATGATTCGTGGAACATGTGTAGATCTCCACTCTAGGGAATATGTACTTGATTCATAAAACACAGTGAAAAAGAATTACAGATCTGTTTATAGATCCATAGATGATGAAAGAAATCTCTAAATGTAAATATTATTTAATTAAAATAATTATAAATAATATGAGATGATCCTATATCTCATGTTCGGGCATGATTTATGTTTTCTGTCTTCATTGATTCAATTCCACTAAACACTATGTTTATCATCATGTAGATCTCATATTGATCATTGAACATGAAAAAATGAATAGTTGTGCACCTACAATCACACAAATCTGTTGTGTCTAGAACCTAAAATTGGAATCATAGGGTTCACATTCTAATTTATAATTACTTGAAGTTCATTGGTTATTTAGACATTTTAATTTAGTTTTTCAGTTTTGTTTAATAGTTTTATTAATAAGAATCACACTATCTACATCTTCCTCTTTTATTTCTCATAGATCTAATCAATGAGACTAATTTTGTTACTAAACTAAAATCAAAGTTCTCATCCCTAGGTCATAATGATTAATTCCAAATAACACAGGTGTACACATTGTGTAATCAAAATTACAAGTCGTGTCCTTATGGACAATGAATCTAGAATTAATAGAGAAATATAATCAAACATTGTGAATTGATTACACATGGTGCATTAAATACCGTACACCACATTTTGATATGGTCGTGGTGGTGAATGATCAACCAGAGTATAAGATACAAAGCCCACAGTCATAATGTGTAGTCCCTTTGATTCGTATATGGACCGTTTATTACCACACATGACCTACCTCACTAGTGTCTGTGTAAATTAGAGATCACACGACATATAGTGCATTGAACCATTGATGTACTCCATTTTTTGAGGTACTATTTACACATTGTGTCCCTATGTGTAGACCTCTGATACATGGTGATAGATATACACACTTTGTATCTCACTTGTACACATCATTTACAAAATAACAAATAATGGTGATTTAAAATTTATTTATTATATTAAGTAAACCTTAAGATATGCTCTTGCATGTGGCGATTGAGTTCGTAGGAAACACCATTTTATGGGATTTAATATATATATATATGTTTAATTAATCTATAGGAAATTTTTATATTGACATCTCTTGTATGATTCATATTGTAGTTATTACTATACGTGCATTGAAATTTAAAATGTGACATAAATTCATGTAATTTGTGTATTCCTAATTTCATAGTATACATCATGAAATTTATTTATATCTCATGTATCCCATATGTCATAAGAGTAAACCATATACAAGAATAATAAATAAAGGGTAGAATCAGATGAGTATTCATTGTATTTTCTCTAATGTACATCTATGTAAATATTGAATTTTAGATTAATTTATTTAATTTGTTTAAAATTATAATGGATGATAATCTCATGGAAATTTGGATGAGAATTAATATGAATTATTTTATTAATTATTGAAAATAATTAACATACTCAAGAATGATTTATATTAAATATGAATGATTAATAATTGAATGATAGATTTATTAAATGCATAATTATTTTCATGCTTGTGGATGGTCATGTGCATGGAAGGAAAAAAAGTGTGATTGGTTTCATTCAATTAATTTTTAAATTTAATGGTTGGTCTTTATTCCTTATCTCCTATATTATGTAGGGCATGTGAGACCATGGATTATTTTATATAAACCCTATCAACATGCCTATGTGATATTAAAAGCATAAGTAATGGATAGAGCCCACATGATAATGGAGGTGGCTCAATTTAGGAGTTGGTGTGAATCCAATCTAAGGATATACATAGGTGGATGGGTGGAAAAGAGTAACAGAAACCATAAATGGTTCAATGTGTTTTCCCCCTAGGGCAATAGTTAGTTAATATACTACAAGATAAACCGACCACTAGTAAAATTACATGATCATAATGCATTATTATGTTTATTCTGTTAGTGGAATGTTTATTTCATTATAAATGTTTCTTCATGATAACATAAATTAATTAAATTAAGAAGTATGGAACGTATACCTAACATAAATTGTATTATGCGTAAATATTATCCATGACATGGTTATATATGTATGTAAATACACATTATATTGACCAGAATTATTAAAGATAATAATTCTAAATTTACATATAACAGATAAATTCCATCATTCATAAATATTAAGATGGTAGAGCCTTTCACTCCATTAGATTAAATCGAACCATAGTTCTACATGATTATACATCAAAAGTTGGGTGTGTTCATTATCCGGGAAGTTTATCATGTTTTTTTGGTTTAAATAACATAGTTCACATCATGTGAGACTGCCAAAGAAGGACATGGTGTAACTAAGAGGAAAGGGTTGTGGAAATATAAATTTATGATTTCAGGATTAGGGAGTCCTCTCAACTAACCAAGGAACTATGTGTTATTTTAGTCGGAATTTGGAATACCTACCTAAAACAATTCATGTTGCATGACCTACGAATGTTTGTGTAATAATAAGGGGGGTATTGATCCTTTCAATAAGAATTTCCTTGAAATGAGATATTCCAATGCCAATGGTGAGGTATATTGTGTTTTAATAAAACAATGGAAGAATAATAAATTTAATATTTATTTAATTGTATAAATTTATTTAGATAAATTATTAAAATCATACTTATCTTATTTTTAATAAATAGTCTTAAATTGAAATGAAGCAGTTCTCTGTGATCCAAACAAGATAAGGATAACCATCTCACTGGGACAATTTTTTGAATGAAAAAGGAGCTTATCCATTATATTTCATCATGAAATGAAATTATATGTGATGTGAGAACCTTTTCTAGTTGCACTTGTTAAAGAGGATGGTGATGAAGAGCTATCTATCTATGAGAAATATCCAAATGATCATAAAAATGTGAATTCGTTCATGTTATCATCCATGTATAATGAGATATTAAAACAACATGAGGACATGGATTCATATTTCATGATGTCTCACCTTCAATATTTCTATCAAGAAAAGGTGAGACAAGAGAGGTATGAGATCTCAAATTTTTTGTTTACAACTAATTTGGGTTAGTCTTTTCTATCTTGACCTCATGTAGTCAATATTATAGGATACATTGAACACTTATACATCATAGCGATTAAATTACTCGATGAGTTGTGAACAGATCCCATAGTTTCATCAATTCACAAGACCTTAGCCAATTTTATTGTTAATTATAATATGATAAATAAGGAGAATTCTCTTTCAGAACCGCTTACTTTGATTCACCATGGTGATAAGGACATGGAGTTTGATATACCAACATTCTTTACAGTGAATAAGAAAAGGAAGAACAATTAAAAGGGGAACAATACCTATAAACTGTGTAATGCTCCCACTCACTGATCTTCCAAGAAGAGGAAGAACCATAGGAAGGGAAAGGAAATGTTGGCAGTATGTTTTTTATGGAATGTCAAGACACTAAAAAAAGGAATTGCACCTAGAAAAAAGGGGAATATAATGGTGTGTTCATTATCAAATCTAATCATTCAATATCTACAAATCATGTAATAGATACAAATTGGGGTCCTCAAAATTGTATCCAATTATAGGACCCAAGTATTGTAGAGACCCGAAGCTTGACGTACATTGACATTAAATTACATTTTCGGAATAATTAGTACATAAAAAAAACACACACACAAGGATCGTAATAGTTTAGTGTCTTTGGAAACTCGAAATATAATCTTCTAATCCTGGTGAAAGATCTTCAACATCTCCCATAAAGATATTCTTTTTATTTATACCTAAAACCTTTCTGTATATCCTTGGGAAAAGTAAACATAAAAGGGTGAGCTCAAATGCTCAGTAAGGGTAAATAAAAAAAAATTTCAATCACATCGTATACACAAACACATAACTTTTGGAAATCTTAACCTACAAAAGAGATCATAATTTCATAACATGGGATAAATCAAGGTAGTGAAATGTAATCATAATAATCATAACTTTAAACATGATACTTTGTGGCATACATACATAATCATAGAGAATCATATCTTATTAGTCAAGACTCATAGCCAATACTATCTTAGTGGACAAAGTCCCTTTTTGAACCGAGTCACCCTCATTTCAGTCCTGTTTCACTGAACCAGTATAACCTACCATTCCAGCCATGTCTATCTCATGAGATATAAAATCTTTACCCAATTCATTGGAGGGAGATATAGGTCCCACCCATCTCATAATGATACCATTCTTATGTGTGCCACAAATTCATAAATCATACATCATTGCATAAACCATGTAATAAAAATGGGATTCTTAATCAACATGACATCATAAAACAATTCATATAAGATAAAGGAATTCATAAAAATATTTCCATCACAACATAATCGAATCAGTGTAATAATAGGGATAAAAACAGAACCCTTTATTATCTTAGATGGAAAATAATTTTGATAAAACACATGAACTTAATTCTTGAGGAAAATTTCCTTTCTACTTCAAAAACATTTTCCTTTCTTAACATGTCATAAAATTTTAAACTAAAAGAAGTTGATTAAAAATAAACTTGAAAACTTGTAAAGGATTCATCTTGGAAATAATGTTCTAAAAATCCATTCATGCCGTATAAGTTAAAAAAAACATTCTTCGTACTTTTGTCGGAAAAGTCAAAAAGTACCTCGTATGAAAAACGACAAAAGATTCCTTTCATATCTTTTACTAAAAACTCACCGAAGGGTAAAGTTGGATTTAAACTATTGTAAGTGGATGGAAACAATATTACATATTGAGGTAACGTAGATGTGGATGATAAAATACACCCCAGTAAATACCAAAGTATAAACAATCTCAGATAAAAATGAGATTGTGATATTTCCCTTACCTTAGGTCCGACTTGCTTTGTAAGTGTCCGAACCTCCTGTATAATGATTTAAATAATGTTATTTACTTATTCCAGAATCATACTTATTTTTATGATATCATATATGGTCATATTCTTAGCTTCTTAGTAGTAATATTTCATTGCTACTTGTTATTCGGGTGTTTATAACTTTTTGTTATTATGCGTGTTTTGTCGAATAAATTTTTATTCTTTTATTTAGGTTATATATACCTCATTTACAGAATGGTATTAGTGTAATATATATCATATTCATTCAATTCAATACATTTATGTAATCATTATGAAATGAAGATCATGAAGAACGAGTCGCATCACATCGTGGAGATGGTATTCCGTACGTACGCACGAGTGATGATATCATTCCTATGATCATGGAATTGTATTAGAGTATATGTATAATATTTTAGAATCAATATCACTTTATAATAGTCATATATAGTAATTATTTACACCATTATACCCATCCAGGTAAGGTGGTGGTGGAAAACAGATTACACCACGGCATGGAGACGGTATTCGTTACGTACGCACGCGCGGTGATTTCTTTTTCCGTAGGATGTATAGATGGTGAAATACGGTTGTTTCGTACTTATAAATACATATAAGTATATGAGTGATACAGATGTTATTACTTCATAACGAAACAACTAAAGAAAAATAAGTGGAAGAAGAGATAAAGATGAAAGAATCGGTAACGGACATTACCTCTTCTTTGAAGTGCTTCTTTGAGTCCTTCTTTTAGGGCACTAAAATTGGTCTTTGAGGAAGACCAGAACCTCTAGGATGTTTCTAGGGAAGTGGAGAGGAGAATTGATCAGGGGTTGGCCGAGCTTGAAGGCTCAAAGTTGTGTGAGGAAGAGAGGGAGGAGGTACCCTTTTATAAGGGAGGAGAGGGGCACCTTTGGAATAACTAAACATATTATTTTATTATAAAGTCATGTTCGGTTTTAAATAGCTCCAAATTGATTTATTTCGAGGCTAAGGTGGGGATGGGTCTAAATCCTCTCATCCAATAGAATTTAGACAAGTTTAGGTTCCTATTTTAACCTTATCATTTAGATTTAACATTAAGTTAAATAATTTTACTTTTACCGTGTCATCTTGTGTTCTTAAACAATATGGTTAATAAACATACTATAAGAAGCCAAACGAACCCCAAGTTGTTTATTATTAATATATATAACCCTATATAAGTCATTTGGCCGAACCTTAGATTTTTAGGAATAAAATAACAATTAATAATATAATATTTGTTTTAAAAACTATTTTATGTCAATTTTGACACTATTTAGTAATATATTTTTGTGAAACTCATAACAGTATGATAAGTTCGAAAAAAGTTAATTAAATAAATAATAACAAGTAATATTAACCTATAAAATTAGTGTAATTCATAAAAAGTCTCAAATTAGATCTATTTGGGTATTTATAACATCAATTATGTCAATATTTCATTAATAAGATAATTACTACATCATCTTTGTGTCATAAATAAATTAAATTATTTGATGTCTAAAAATTACAAATAAAATACCATTATGTATGAAATCTTTTTAGCTTTCTAATGAATATTTACAATCGAATTTATCGTATGTATATCCCTATATTAAAAATGTTTTAGTAAATAAACTTTGATTTTAACTCTTTTAACTCTTCTTTGAATTAAATAATAAATGTCCTAATCTAATCCAAGTGGGCCTAAATGGTCATATTTTATTCCTAAGCTTGTTTTTGGTCGAATTACACTTTTCCAATAGAATTTGGACATGTTTTAGGATAATAATAATATCATTTTTACCCTTAATTACCCTATTTACTTTTAACCGTGGGGAAAAAAGTAAAAAGTTACTATTCACCAAAAAATTATTTTCATCTCATTGAACAACATTTTACTTACTGAAGTCAACCGTGTCTCACGGATTTTTGAAATTCCACTCACAGAAGCGGTAAAATTAAGTTTTATGAACAATTCAGTTTTTTTAACTACCACTTAGTGGTTTCACTATTCATCAAAAATTGAATGTTTTCATAAAAATACCAAAAATTAGGCCTAAGCTATATTTGATATTATGAACTCAAAAATGATGTCTATTTTACCAAATTCAAAACATATCAGTTGCATTAATTAATTTAAAAATTAATTCCCGTCGTCAAAACAATTAGCGTGTTTTTAAGAGATAATAACTATCAAAAGATTGACACTTGTTTATGTCTGGTTTAAATGTGAAATTACATCCAATGACCATCATTGTATTCAATTGTAAAAATATATTCTAAATATAATTTAAAACCACCCAAATTAAAAATTTATCACTCTTAATTATTTCTATTGAATAAGTTGTTTTTAATTAATATTTAGTAATTTTCACTATTCATCAAAATATGAAAGTTATCTGAAAATCACAAAAATTTCACCCTAAGCTAATTTCGATATTACGAATCCAAAAATGAATTCCACTTTGAAAAATAAAATTACAAAATTTCAAAAAGTGGTTATTACTATTCATAACGGCTAGTTTTAATAATATTTTAATAGCATATTGTTGTTTAGTGAAACTCGTTATTGCGTACTACACACGCTATCGAGGAAGGTCGTGATTGAGTGTAATGCAAGGAAAATCAAGGATGCATGTTGTGAAATCTACTTTTGGTGTAGCATACAACACAAGACATTAGTGAAATTAAAAAGAATATTTTTCATAAAATCTCGGGGTGTTACATTCTACCCCCCTTAAAATGAATTTCGCCCTCGAAATTCGTCGGGGTTATAAATGGTTTACTATTAGAAAGTTTCATTAATAGAAACCCACATCGTAAAAAGGAATACCAAAACCAATCTTTAAAAACAAAAGTATGAAACGTAACGGTTACCCAAATAAACTAATCACTGGGTTTCCACATAGGTGAAAATATGGATATGGAAGAAAAATCTAACCATCATGTTCTGATGGAGAGTGGTAGAGAACATGGCTATGGAAAAGCCAACAATCACAAATCCATAAATTTTTTACGATCTAAGGTACCATCAGATTAATCAGATATAAGAGCACTAGGACAACATTTTTGGTTTTCATGATCGTTTCTCTAAAGTTGAAGAATTTGAATTAGAATAAATACTTACTTTATTTTGGTACAATCTCACTGTTGTTCATGCCTTGAACAATTTCCACTTCTTCTCTTAAATAAATGAAGTTGAATTTTTTATTCATGAAGTGTTAGCAGATCATGTGATAGAATGACGGGTCATTCCATTTGTCTCAAAGAAAAGGTTAACAAAAGTTATTAAATATACATAAGTCATTCTATAGTGAGATTAATCATATATGGTTCCTAAAATGGACTTATACTTCATATATCATACTTTTTAATATAATAAAACTAGTTTATACTAAACAGGGACTTCCTATAGATCAGTGGTAGGCGATAAAGGCCAGCCACATTTCGGTTGTGGGTTCGATTCCCACAGCCATGTCCGACGCGATGGGTCGTCGCCCGTCCTGCAGGTTGTCCTTTTTCTAAAGCTATATTACTATAACATCCCATCAATAATACTAACTTATTTCCAACATAATCCATTCCAATCTTTAGTCTTATCCATTATACTGTCGTCCACTCTCAGAGATTTAATACCATCATTGATCCCCATATATCATAAGATATATCTTGTTGGTCACATTCCAAACATTCAAAGGCCTTAATCTTGTACTCTCTTGAATACCCATTGAACCATAGTGAAAACTTGAATGCAGTTAAAAGTTAACACTTTACATATACCAAAATCTTCAAAATTCTATATACTCAAACCATGATATCACTTAGTCCTTATATCAATCATGAGCTCATGAATACTGTCAAATATTTCATTTTCTCCTTATCCCTTCATTATGCACATATCATCTAGTTTCCAAAATATTTGAATCACTTTTCATGGTTACCAGTACCTTATAATTATTGAAAACCACAATAGACCAATACATTAATATTTCAATACACCATAAAAGTACCTCAACAACATTATTCATGAATACCAATACAGAAATACTTCAGTCCATCCACTTCAATGATTGTCCTAGAATAAGTCCTTCCTTGATTTAGAAGTAACTTTTTAGGTCAGGGAATTGAGTTGGGTAATGCCCATGTTCTCCGCAAATAAGACATTGAACTCCATAACAATCTATCACTCTATGACCCTTTTCTCCACACAGATAACATCGGTCCCTCCATTTGAGGTATTCCTCATGGTTCTTCTTCCCTTATTTAGAAATCTCAATCTTCCTTTATTTATGCTCCTCAACATGGGAACATGAATAATAGTTTATCTTCCACTTCTTTGATGAATTAGGCATACCACTAAATTTCACCTTGTTAATCATATATCGCGATGACTGATTCAGCACAATCACAATATCTTTCTCTCTAGGAATTACCCAATTTTGTTGCTCATAGTCACTAATTTTTCCATTGGATTCAATGTTAACCGAATTCCTTCTGATTCCCTCCATTAACTAAAACACAAAAAGAATCTTGTGAGAGGAAAAAATCATGTTAGAGAAAACAACATAGTAAAGGGGGAGTACCCTCAATATCTAACATCTTAGGTTAAATTCTAACATCGTTACCGTAGTTCTCTGACTATATCCTATACGTATACTTTTCCTTAGGGACATCCCTAGACATACCTTAGAAATATCTCTAGGGATCTCACTAATGTTCTCACATCCTAGTTTCCAAAGGTTGACTAAACCTTTCCTCTGATACCAAATATAGAGACCCGAAGCTTTAAGTACATTGAAAATACATTACATTTGCGGAATACTTAGTACATAACAAAAACACACACACAAGGATCGTAATAGTTTAGTGTCTTTGGAAACTCGGAATATAATCTTCTAATCCTGGTGAAAGATCTTCAACATCTCTCATAAAGATCTTATTTTTATTATACCTAAAACCTTTCTTTATATCCTGGGAAAAAGTAAATATAAAAGGGTGATCTCAAATGCTCAGTAAGGGTAAACAAAAAAATATCAATCACATCGTATACACAAGAACATAACTTTTGGAAATCTTAACCTGCAAAAGAGATCATAATTTCATAACATGGGATAAATCATGGTAGTGAAATGTAATCACAATAATAATAACTTAAAACATGAAACTTTGTGGCATACACACATAATCATAGAGAATCATATCTTATTAGTCATGACTCATTGCCAATACTATCTTAGTGGAAAAAGTCCCTTTCTGAACCGAGTCACCCTCATTTCAGTCCTGTTTCACTGAACCGGTATAACCTACCGTTCCAGCCATGTCTCTCTCATGAGATATAAAATCTTTACCCAATGCATTGGATGGAGATATAGGTCCCACCCATCTCATAATGATACCATTCTTATGTGTGCCACAAATTCATAAATTATACATCATTGCATAACCCATGAAATAAAAATGGGATTCATAAACAACATGACATCATAAAACAATTCATATAAGATAAAGGAATTCATAAAAATATTTCCATCACAACATAATCAAATCAATGTAATAATAGGGATAAAAACATAACCCTTTATTATCTTAGATGGAAAATAATTTTGATAAAACACTTGAACTTCATTCTTGAGGAAAATTTCCTTTCTACTTCCGAAACATTTTCCATTCTTAACATGTCATAAAATTTTAAACTAAAATAAGTTGATTAAAAATAAACTTGAAAACTTTTAAAGGATGCTTCTTGGAAATAATGTTTTCAAAATCCATTCATGCCATATAAGTTAAAAAAACATTCTTTTTACTTTTGTCGTAAAAGTCAAAAAGTACCTCGTACGAAAAACGACAAAAGATTCCTTTTTAATATCTATTACTAAAAACTCACCGAAGGGTAAAATTGGATTTAAAATATTATAAGTGGATGGAAACAATATTAAATATTGAGTGAACGTGGATGTGGATGATAAAATACACCCCAGTAAATACCAAAGTATAAACAATCTCGGATAAAAATGAGATTGTGATATTTCCCCTACCTTAGGTCCGACTTGCTTTGTTAGTGTCCGAACCTCCTGTATAATGATTTAAATAATGTTATTGACTTATTCCAGAATCATACTTATTTTTATGATATCATATATGGTCATATTCTTAGCTTCTTAGTAGTAATATTTCATTGCTACTTGTTATTCGAGTGTTTATAACTTTTTGTTCTTATGCGTGTTTTGTCGAATAAATTTTTATTCTTTTCGTTAGGTTATATATACCTCATTTCCAGAATGGTATTAGTGTAATATATATCATATTAATTCAATTCAATTCATTTATATAATCATTATGAAATGAAGATCATGTAGAACGAGTCGCATCACATCATGGAGACGCTATTCCGTACATACGCACGAGTGATGATATCGTTCCTATGATCGTGGAATTGTATTGGAATATATGTATACTATTTCAGAATCAATATCACTTTATAATAGTCATATATAGTCATTATTTAAACCATTATACCCATCCAGGTAAGGTGGTGGTGGAAAACATATTACACCACGGCGTGGAGACGATATTCCGTACGTACGCACGCGCGGTGATTTGTTTTTCCGTAGGATGGATAGATGGTGAAATAGAGTTGTTTCATAATTATAATAACATATGAGTATATGAGTGATACTGATGTTATTACTTCATAATGAAATAACTAAATATGATGAAGTGGAATAAGAGATAAAGATGAATGAATCGGTAACGGACATTACCTCTTCTTTGAAGTGCTTCTTTGAGACCTTCTTTTAGGGGACTAAAATTGGTCTTTGAGGAAGACCAGAACCTCTAGGATGTTTCTAGGGAAGTGGAGAGGAGAATTGATCAGGGGTTGGCCGAGCTTGAAGGTTCAATGTTGTGTGAGGATGATAGGGAGGAGGTTCCCTTTTATAAGGGAGGAGAGGGGCACCATTGGAATAACTAAAAATATTATTTTATTATAAAGTCATGTTCGGTTATAAATAGTTCCAAATTGATTTATTTCATGGTTAAGGTGGGGATGGGTCGAATTAATCTCATCCAATAGAATTTATACAGGTTTAGGTTACTATTTTAACCTTATCATTTAGTTTTAACATTAAGTTAAATAATTTTACTTTTACCGTGTCTTCTTGTGTTCTTACACTATAAGGTTAATAAAATTACTATAAGAAACCAAAAGACTCCCAAGTTGTTTATTATTAATATATATAACCTTATCTAAGTCATTTGGACGATCCATAAATTTTTAGGAATAAAATAACAATTAATAACATAATATTTGTTTTAAAAACTATTTTATGTCAATTTTGACACTATTTAGTAATTGATTTTTGTGAAACTCATAACAGAATGATAAGTTCTAAAAAAGTTATTTAAATCAATACTAACATGTCATATTAACCTAGAAAAATAGTTGAATTCATAAAAAGTCTCAAATTAGATCTATTTGGGTATTTATAACATCAATTATGTCAATATTTCATTAATAAGATAATTACTTCATCATCTTTGTGTCATAAATAAATTAAATTATTTGATGTCTAAAAACTACAAATAAAATACCATTATGTAGGAAATCGTTTTATCTGTCTAATGAATATTTACAATCGAATTTATCTTTTGTATAACCCCATATTAAAAATGTTTTTGTAAATAAACTTCGATTTTAACTCTTTTAACTATTCTTTGAATTAAATAATAAATGTCCTAATCTAATCCAAGTGGGCCTAAATGGTCATATTTTATTCCTAATCTTGTTTATGGTTGAATTACACTTATCCAATAGAATTTGGACATGTGTTAGGGTAATAATAATATCATTTTTACCCTTAATTACCCTATTTACTTTTAACCGTGGTAAAAAAAAGTAAAAAGTTACTATTCACCAAAAAATTATTTTCATCCCATTGAACCACATTATACTTACTGACATCAACCGTGTCTCTCGGATTTTTTAAATTCCACTCACAGAAGCGGTAAAATTATGTTTCATGAACAATTTAGTTTTTTTTAACTACCTCTTACTGGTTTCACTATTCATCAAAAATTGAAAGTTTTCAGAAAAATACCAAAAATTAGGCCTAAGCTATATTTGATATTATGAACTCAAAAATGATGTCTATTTTACCAAATTCAAAACATATCAGTTGCATTAATTATTTTAAAAATTAATTCCCGTCGTCAAAACAATTAGCGTGTTTTTAAGAGATAATAACTATCAAAAGATTGACACTAATTTATGTCTGGTTTAAATGTGAAATTACATCCAATGACCATCATTGTATTAAATTGTAAAAATATATTCTAAATATACTTTAAAACCACTCAAATTAATAATTAATCACTATTAATTATTTCGATTGAAAAAGTTGTTTTTAATTAATATTTAGTAATTTGCACTATTCATCAAAATATGAAAGTTATTCGAAAATCACCAAAATTGCACCCTAAGCTAATTTCGATATTACGAATCCAAAAATGAATTCCATTTTGAAAAATAAAATTAAAAAATTTCAAAAAGTTCTTATTACTATTCATAACGGCTAGTTTTAATAATATTTTAATAGCATATTGTTGTTTAGTGAAACTCGTTATTGCGTACAACACACGCTATCGAGGAAGGTCGCAATTGCGTGTAATGCAAGGAAAACAAGGATGCGTGTTGTGCAAGCTCCTTTTGGTGTAGCGTACAACCCAAGACATTTGTGAAATTAAAAAGAATATTTTTCATAAAATCTCGAGGTGTTACAAGTATATTCTAAATGATTTCTATAAGAGTGGTGGATAATGTGAATTTCCAATTGTGTGGGATAGCTTCTCTAGCCATTGGTTACAACCTCCATTCATTCCCAATAAGAATGAATTTGGTTTTAAAACATTATTATTATCTACCAAAGTTTACCAAGATTATATTTCATGTATCATTACTAGATACAAATGAGTTTATTTTCATTTGTTAAAATAAATGTTGTTTATTTTATTAAGGTGACATATTTTTATGGTTTGGAACATTAAAATAACAAATTATTTAATTAAATTATGAAAACCACGTGTTGGTAATTGATAAAAAATCATGTTCACAAGACTCCTATATCACCCAAATATTTCATCACTTCTATGGTCCTATATATAATATTAATTTAAAAAAGATATTTCATGATGGTTAACAGAATCCTATGAACTAAAACCACTTGAAATAGGTTATTAATTTTTACTAGTAAAAATGGAAAAACATCTTTTTTTGACACTGTGAAAGGGCCATATAGATTTCTGGATTGGTTCACACTGCCGTATGCGGACCACATACTGTATAAGAAAAAAGTGGATGTTCTTATTTCGTAACGTTTACTGATTACTTGAGTATATATGAATATATCCACTTCATGAGGTATTAGACTGAGTCCTTTCAGAAATTAAAGGTATTCAATAATGAATTATAGAATAAACATGGAAAATAAGATAAATAATCTTCGATTAGATCGATGTGGTGAATATGTTAACCATGTTTTCGTTAAATTATTATTAGAGTGTGGGATTATATCTCACTAACTCCACCTTATATACCACAGTGAAATGGTGTTAGTGAAAGGAGTAAACATACATTGTAACATATGGTATGGTTGATGATGATTCATACTAATATTCCATTATCGTTTTTGGGATATTCATTAGAAAATATAGAATATATATTAGATCATGTAAAAAGAAAAGAGAACAATGTAAATCCCATACAGATAGTAGTGGAAAGAAACTCTTTTTTTTACATACACGGGTATGGGGTTGTGAGGCGTTTGTTAAGTCCATCTCTGAATGAATAACCTTTTAGGGTATAAATTGTATCTTTATAGGGAATCCTAATGAAACAAAGGGATACTACTTATATAACACCTCATCCCTGAAAGTGATTGTCACCAAACTAGATGTGATTCTTTAGTGGGAGCCCATCCTGAAAATGTAAAATGGTATAAATGTGAATTCTATGAAGTTGATTCCCAAGATAAACAAGATTTTTTATTGGAATAGATTCTACAGTTCCCTTTTGAAGAATTATTTTCTAAAACACAAGTATTGTACATGAGCGTAGGGGAGTTAAGAGAACTAGAGAGACATGGTTTTCTAGTCATCAAATACGGTGACTAGTTATTGGTTGACAATGATAATCCTCACTCTTATAAGGATTTTTTAGAGATATCAATCATTGTAATATAGAAAGATTCCCTGAATTATAAAATGGATTCCATGTATAAGAACCATGTTTGGGATCTAGTCGATGCACCAGTTGATGTAAATCCCATTAGATGAAAATGGTTATTCAAGATGAAGCTAGACATAGAAGGTAAATTAAATACAAATAATAAAAGGATAGTGGATCAATAGTTTAAATATTTTTAGGGAATTGACTAAGATGATGAATTTTTTCTAGTTGACATGTTTAAGTCCATCAGAATTAAATTTATTTAACAACTTACCATGACTATGATATTTTTCCGAGAGATTTGAAAACAATATTCCATAATGAGATTCTTCAAGAATATTTTTAAATGACAGAACCTAAAAGTTATGGGACTCCAAGTGCTTCTAAAATGATTAGAATTATATAGAGATCCATTTATGTAATGAAGCAAGAATCTTGGTCATGGAAGATTCGATTTGATGAATCCATAAAATAATTTTATTTCATTATGAATGAATGTAATTTGTGTGTTTACAAGAGGTTTAGTGAGATTAAATTCATTATAATAATGGTATATGTTGATGAAATATTATTTATTGGAAATAAAATATAATTTTTATATTATATTAAGGACTAGTTAAACAAAAGATTATCCAAGAAAGAAATTGGTGAGGAGCCTATATTCTGAGGATAAAGATCATTCATGATCGATCCAAGAGGATTCTTGGACTATGTCAAAGTACATATTTTGACCAGATGTTAAAGATATTTAGTATGGAATTTTCCAAGAGGGGATTGTTTCCAGTGTCTCATGGTTTACATTATTTTAAGAAAATATATCATCTAAAATGATATGAGATTGATAGAATGAGTAATATTATGTAGGATTTAGTGATAGGATCAGTCCTGTATGTCATGCTATGTATTAGACATGATGTTTCCTACGAATTGACCAGGGTATTAAGATATGAAGAAGATATTGGAGAATATCATTGGACTACTATTATGGTTATCATTTGGAATCTAATAAGAACTAAGGATGTGTTCCTAGTGAATGGAGGAAATGAGGATATAGTTCTTTGGGGATATAATAATTCTAGTTTTCTGACATATTCGAATGATCTCAAGTCACAATTATGATATTTTTTTCATTCTCAACTGAGTTTCTATAAGCTTGAATAGTTCAAATCAAGAAGTTGTGGTAGATTCTACAATAGATTTCGAGTATATAGAGACTTTTTATGAAGCCAATGAAGATGTTTTCAATCAAAACATTGTCAAGGATCTTGATTTGTTACTTAGAAGTAAATACCCTATCACATTTTAAAATGATAATACTACAGTAGTGGATCTTGAAAAATAGTCAAGGTCACACCAATGGAAAACAACACAATCTAGAAGTATCACCTCTTGAGGTATTTTTATAAAATGGGATAATATGTAGTTATAAGATAACCCATGTAAGAGAATGTGGAATCCCCCTTGACTTATGGGATATCTTTTCAGATGCATGAGTGTTGTGTGAGAGATAAGAGATGGAAGTTTATAAGTAGTTGCCTCTTTTGTAAGTGGGATTCTATTTATGTTGTTGCCCTAGAAACAACTTTTGTGTTCTTTATGGTATTGTGTATTCATAAATTTTATTATTAATATACATATTATAACATAATGATTGTTCTTCAAGGTAACGTTTTATGGGATAATGTCACCATAGTCATTGTCTCACCAAAAGGTCATAGTAGTTCCCCATAATGATGAGAACCCAGATGTTCTAAAATACTATACATTAATATATGTCTTATGGAAGGATGATAAAATTTTAGGGACATAAGTGAGATAGGAAATAAATGGTGGAAACACATCATAATTTGAGGAATGATCCCATAGTTTAATCCCTTGGTAATATTTTGTAGGATATTATCAGAATGAGACCCACTAATAGAAATTCCACATTTATATTTGTCATTGGATATTCTTATCCATAGATGTATGCATTATTCCTTATACATTGATATTATTATTAATGTGTATTATGAGTTTGATAATTTTATGTGCTAACGAAAATTGTGATGATAAAAGTCTGTGGTGTGGTAGGATATGTTAGGTGCATCGCAAGAAATGCTGCGTTAGTTAATAATGTGAGAATGGATTTACCCATCTATTCTTTAATAGAAGTAAATATCTTTGGACCTTTGATGGAAATGATATAACCTATGTAAATCCATGTCCATAATATTATATTAGAAAGTTATATTTTTTTAAACTCAAGGAAAGGGTCATCAGGAACATAGGTTGATAGACCCATCATGAAACATTCTTGATTTGAGATAGTGTGATAATGTGATTATATTTCACAATTAGCATCTCTATGAGGATTTTTGTTATTTTGGATTTTAACATTCTTCTCTAGGGGGTATTTTCTGTGTTGCCATATGCTTTTCTTGGTCTTTAGGTTGTTTCACTTAATTCCATATAGAAGGAGTCCTAGAGGGTTACACACTAAGTGTATCTAAAATCCCAATCAAAGAAAATATTATTATTTATTATTTAAAAATTTGAACAAATATTATTTTTATTGGTGGATTAATAATTGTTCAAGTTTTCATGATCACATTTTTTTTCACCAATTATTCAAGAGAATAAAATGATATAAGAGTATTTAATAAAAATTTATTCATTATTTAGTGGATATAATTTTTTTATTTATTTCTAAATAATGAATTGATATATACATATAAAATAAATAGACATTATTCAAGGAATGGTAAATATTATGGAGGAATGTTATATTTGGATTTTATGTTCTAGGATAAAATAATAAATATTGAATACTATTTGATTAAATAATATTTATTTGTAATTATCAAGTTAAGATCATATTGAGAATTATTATTATTATTATTATTTCAAAAGGGATTATTACTAGGATATAATAAATAATTAAAGGATCTTTGGAAATTATATAATTTCAATCCTAGTGATAGTTAATATTTATAATTTTATATTATTTATAGAATAATTATTTTTTGTTGTTGTTTGCAACATAATTATATAATTATCTCAAGCCCTTCATATCTCTCTTCCCCTAAGACTGCTCACATGAATAGAGAAAAATCTTTCTCTACTAGATCAACGGGAAAACATTGGAATCATTTCTCATAGTGATCAATAGAATAAGTCAAAAGTGTAAGGATCGTTCATGAAAACACCTATAGATTCCTTCAAAGACCTCTCGAGATTCCTAGAACACAAGTGGATCACCTCAAGAAGGAATCATCACTTGACTCCTATAATGAAACGATGGTGTATCACATATATATTTCCTGATTCATCAAAAAGTAATGAATTCTATCATGGGAATTCTTATTTAATTAAATTATTTATAAGTAATATGTGATGATACTCTCTATCTTTTGTTTTGGCATGATTCATGCTGTCAGTCATCTTGGATCCAATTCATTTGAAAATGACGTTTTCCATCGTCTAGATTTCAGATTGATCATTGAACATGAAAAAAATTAGACACTTCCCATCACATTCTTACGTTGTGCTCGGAACCTACATATAACACCCCAATATTTTATGGTATGAATCATCTAAAATAAACGCTGTTCATTCAATAAATTATGTTTCACAAACAAACTGTGGTATACTATTAAATTTTAACATGACCGTTGAAATTGTAATGTAAATGTTATAAATAGTAATGTACCTATTATAATAATAACCTCACGTATCAAATTATAAATAAGTACCTCATAAATTAAAATATGATATATTCATATCATTGAATAAGTAAAATAAATGATTTAAAATGATAAATTAAGTGTTTGTTTGTTTTTTGAAATGTAAATGATTCTTTATAATTTTATAATTTATATAGTTATTTAAATGAAAATTTATTTTCATAATATAAATTAATGAATTAATATTTTATTTTAATATAATTTTATTATAATTTTATGAGACCATAAATAATTTTTCAATGTTTCCTAAAATTGAATATAATTTGAAAATCAATATATTTTGATTGGATGATAATTTTAATTAAAATTTAAATTACACATATTTGGAAATTTATTTTCATTAAATGGATTCCATTTTATAACTAAAATAGTCTAAAAACTTTAGGGTTATTTTTTGGGATTTTTGTTGATATATTTGAATTTTTGGTGAATTGTGAAATACAGTAATTTAAAATATTTAACATTTAATGATAAACACATGCATTTTTAGTAATTTATGTTGTAAGAAACAAATAGTTATAACTCTCATGAAATATTTACTATACTTAGTCACAATAATCAAAACTATTTAAAGCCATGATACAAAATAATAATCAAATTAATAAAAAGATTAAAAACACCACTGTTCACCAAATATAAATACCACCCATCACCACCACATGTTATCAATACTTATAGGCCTTTAGTATTTTTTAAATTATTCTAAAATACCTTCACAAGGCTCATCCACATGTCTAATACCTACTGGTATTAACAAATTTCCAAACTGAAGTGTCTCAAAGAGGTCCCCAAGGAGATTATTTTAGAGAGGAAAAATCTTCTATCATTTTCTTTCATTTTCTTTCCTCTTAATATCCTCTACTCGCACCCCACATCCTTAGTGGAATAATTAATAATATATAATAAATATATACAATATTTTTGTTATTTTAATGTAATATATATCATTATGTCTCTTCTATTCTCATTTTATTCTAAACATAAAATCATCGTCTGTGTGGTGTCGATTTATCGCCTTCCTCTATGATGAGTTTATTTTTTTCATTACCTATTTTACGGATGGAAATAAATTCTTACTTATGGTAAAAATATATTATAAATGTTTATCATAACATATTTAATGTTATGTGACCATTACATAAACATAATATTAAATAAAATGATTCTAGTTTGTGATGGTCGAAAAAAATGTAAAAAAAGTTAATCATTTTTTATTAACAATTTATATAATGAATCATCCTCATGCCAAAAAACCGAATGACATATTAAGGCCTTTTAAAATACTGGAATTTTATAAATATCATTCAATTCAAATTTTGATGTTTTTTTTCATTTTATAATAACTAGCATAGTTATAAATTGGGGAACTGCCCATAATACCATAAAATTAATGCTTCTAGATCAATGAAAGAAATCATTATAAATCATCACAATGGTAATAAATGAACAAAATAAAATTATAATAAACCAAATATAATATTAATATGTTCATTATTAATTTATTCATGAATCTAATTTGATTATCTATGATATTAAGTACAATAGATGAACGCTTTCATCCATATGTTAAGTGACTACGTTTCAATTTCCATTTCATCGAGACATTCTTATTATTGCCAAACTAATAACATTTATGTGTTTTATCTAATAAAATTTTGAGAAAAAAATTTATTTGAAGTTATATTTCCCTTGAATACCAATAATTCCTATATAATGGAAATGATTATTTTTTATGTTGTATACCATTTTTACATTGGTGATTATCTTGAATGATATATTAACTTGGTAAATATTTAAAAATCTGTATCCTTTACACTATATGGATATTTTGTAAAAAAATATTGTTCTTAAATTAAATATTTTATTAGATGTGTGAATAATTCCTTGGACATGCAGACACATGTGGGGCTAGGTTATATATATCCCCTCGATGAATCGACAGGTCTCGTGAGGCAAAAAAAGTTAGTGAAAACCCCTATGTATTTGTTTCCAAGTAGAATATTACGGGTTTATACATATATAATTAATTCATCTTTTGAATAGAATTGATGTTAGTGGTTCATGTTCTAAATACATGACACCCAACAATATTTCATTCTCTCCATTGATATTTCAATCATTAATAAAAATTATATTTTCAGTAAGAAAATATCTATGGATGCATTTTAATTCCAAATTTAGTGATGAAAGAGAACTCCATTTTAAAATATTTACCTATTAAATTCGATTATTCATTACTTATTATGATTAAATTAATATTTATTCATGTTTATAATGTATATAATCCTTACTGAGCATTTGATCACACCTTATTATTTGTTTTCATTCCCTATATTGTGAAGATAAAATCCATGAATAAGTGTCATAGAATCATTTTATTTTCTAGTGTTATTTTCTATGTTTAAATACCAATGTAATGAAGGATCCATTTATATATATATTTCTTCATGACTACTAAAATGATTAATCTTTGGTGATTTGATCTCTTGTATCGATTCCATTTTTATAAAATTACCACCATCTCTAGGCATCCGGTGTCAATATTGTTTGAGTTTATATCAGGGTAGGTTTTATAGAAATCATGGCAGCTAGATTTTAAATTAATGTGGGAATTATAAAAATACCTTATTTTATTTTTTTTCTAAATACACATGATGATTATGATCTAATTCAGTGGGTTCCATTATTTAGAAAAGGCTTCTAATAGAATAAAGGGAATCAATACCCACATTCAATTTAGGGATTTACCCAATGATTAATTCAACATAGTTTGTGTTAGATCTAAGAATATCATGACCATATTTGGTCATATTACTCAGGTTTTGACAATTAACCATAATAGTCATCGGTTGGATCATTTAATGTAGTATAATCCCTCATCAATTAGTGGTAATATAATCCTAGTGGTAAATAAGAAATGGATAAAGTCACCAGAGAAGATATTTCACACATTGGGATGTGATTAAATGGAAAAGGTAATTATAAAAATATATTACCTCATGGAATATGTTGATCAATGATATTTATTTATCCATAACACAATGGAGGAATATAATACAGAAGACAGTAAGTCAATAAATTTTAAATATACATTCATTTAAAAAAAATTCTCGTGAAAAATGAATTGAAATGAAGATAAATTTTATTATCTTAAAGAAAAAGGAAAAAAAGAATGTGTTTCAGGGTATGAGGATACCTTCACAAGACAATATATATATGATATAGATTATATATGTGACTCAAGAAAACAAGAGTGATAATTTATTTTAATAACTTAAGATATTTTTCTAAATGTCATCATATTCTAAATCATTTTTATACTATAATGAAACAATATTAAATGTCCTCAAAACCAAGAAATATTTTTATAGGTAGTATATATTCAAGGTAAATAAATTTAATAAGAGTTCTTCAGATAACCGTTAAAAAAGATAAATCATCGAAGAAGAATAACTGAAAAAATCCAATCCCATTATGTAAAAATTGTGGAAGGAATCCACTTGGGAAATTCTGGAATGTAAAGGTACTTTTTTATAATCACGGAGAAAATATTCATCAGGATAATGATTGTATGGGGAAGAAAAAAATCAATGACTATCATTAAATAAAATATAATGAAATTGATCGTTATACAAATCAATGTAGAAAATTCTAAGGGAATCTACCATAGATTAGTCCATGGATAGATGTATATGATTATGTGATAACTACAGTTGAGGTAGAATACCTAATAACATAGAAGTAGTTACATTAATCATATCCTAAAATTTAGCTAAATCATTATTTGATTATGAATCATCATATACTATTATATCTATCCAATTTTCACAAAATATTAGATATTTCTATTTTGATTTAATAAGGGAGTTGTTAGTCAATAGTTATAATGTAATTCTCATCTCAATAAATATGTGTTGCAAATTCTCCATTTTGGGATATAAATGTTATTTAATTTCTGACTTGATTATCATAAAAATGTTGGAAATTGATATAATCCTCAGTATGAACAGTCTATCAAAATATAATGTGAAAAATTAATGTATGATGAAAATAATTATGATTTGTGAGGTAGATATATAACTCCTTAATAATATAATGCATACATCATCATATAATTCCTATCAATATCCCCCACTAGTATCTCTAATGAATAAAATTCTTGAAGATGAAGAGAAAAAAAGTGGGGATGATGAAATTAATCTTCAAGTTGAATAAGTTCCTATTATATAAGAATATATTATTGAATTTCATGATTAATTACTAAGAGACCCCCATAGTGTGTGGTTTAGTTTACCATTTATTCAATCATTGAACAAACCAATATTAAAGTCTCTTTATAGAATGTATATTGAAGAATTAGTTGAGCTGTAGAAAAAAATATAGAACATTAGTAATAAAGGATTTATTCTCCCTATTATTTATCCATGGGGTAGGGGAAATTCAATTTGTTAAGAATAAATATGTATCCATGAGTTTTTTCATTCAATATGGAGAAATAAATGTTTTTATAATAAGCAAAGAAATATCATTTACCCTTATTTGATGATTTATTTTATCAACCTAATGAAGCTTAATATTTTTTAAATATTATCCTTCATTTTAGGAATCGTAAATTGTGATTAAATATGTTAGATATATCTAATACCTATTTTTGGAAGATGTATGGACATTACATGTTTATAGTAATTCCATTTGAATTGACAAATGCACCCTCAATTTTTATAGAACTAATAAACAACATATTCCAGGTATATCATGATGATTTTATGGGGGTATTCAATAATGATATTAATGTATATTATACAACCAATGAGAACCATTATAATCACTTTGGATCATTATTGAGACTCTCATAAGTAAAGACGTATATGGTAAATTTAAAAAGTGCTAATTATGGCATCCATAAAATTCATTTATTGTCTACATTTTCTTCATGGATAGAGTCTTAGTTTTCCCTATAAAGAAAATGGAAATTAAATAATTTCTAATACCAATGAACATAACCAAGGTACATAGTTTTCTTGGGTTAATAGGATATTATAGGAATTTATTTTTTTATTTTTTCTGAGCAGCTAACCCATTATCAAAGCTCCCACATAAAGAAGTTATGTTCATATCAAAAAAAGAATGTTTAATATGTTTTCATGAATTTATGAGTATTTTTATTAATTCACTCATTTGGAATTTACCATTATGAAATGATGGTTTGGAACATATAGTGATGTATCAAATAAAATGTTGGGTTTTTTCATATCCAATATGATATATTTATTTCATATTCATCGAGTAAGTTGATGATTCATGAAAAAATTTATCCAAATCCTAATATTGTGTTAGCAGTTGTAATCATTGGTCTAAATAAATAGTGACAGTATCTCTATGGTGAATGTTGTGTGATATACACAGATGAAAATATATTTAAATACACCATTACATAGAAAGAACACATTATGAGGAAAATATGATTGCTCAAGTCTGTCAGAGATTATGATATCCAAATATACTACTACCCAAAAAAAGAAAATAATGTAGAATATGAATTATAAACAAAAAAATGTATATTTCAATCCCAAATGTGGATTCACAAAGATCATATGTTCACCGATTTAGTAAATATAGATGTTTATTTCTTATAGAAGGGGAAACATCACTCCTTGTTAGAATCATTGTGAAACCATCATTAATAGAAAATATAAACATCTCTCTATAAGATGATGAAATTTTTTAAAATAATATTAATGACCATCAGGATGGATTATTGGAAGACATAATGTATGAGGATTGAATTCATAAACGTGAAATGAAGTTTCATGTAACATCAATAGTTATTATAAAAAGGGAACAATTAGATTATTCTCAAATCTCAAACATTCCTCTTTAACATTATATTACCAAAATGTATAGATATATGAACGGGCATTTTTGGAGGGATAATATGATGTGGGAAATTACTGACTATGATTCAATATTCTTAGTTTTTTAATAAGTGAATTCTGATAGACAATGACACAAAGGATTCAGGAAACATCTACCTACTATTATATAAAAGTGGTATGACATTAGTATGGAATTCTTTATCTTATTTCCAAAGAGCCCTATAATGAATGATACAATATGGATTATTGTGAATTACCTTACTAAATTAGCACATTTTTATTCAATAATAGATGATTTTCAACATCATTATCTAGAAGGGTTGTATATTAATTATTATTTAATACTTCATGGGGAACCTATATCTATTATTTCATATCGAGATCCCTGTTTTACATCAAAATTTTAGAAGTGTCTTAATACGGCTCTAGATATTAAGATTAATTTGTGAACTTCCTACCATCCTCAAACTTATAGATAGTATGAATGGAATATTCAAACATTGGAAGACATTTTGTTATCATGATCACTGGTCTTTCAAGGTATGTGGGATAAATTATTTCCTTTTAGGGGTTACCCACAATAATAGCTTGAATTCAAGTATTCAAATGGTGTTATATTATGAATTATATAGAGTGATATGTCCTAATCCAAATTGTTGGAATTATGTTTGAGAATAGGAAACTATGGTCCTGGAACTTATTAAGGAAACTACAAAAATATTATAGACTATTTATGCTCATATTAAAACAACTTAATGTTGGAAAATGAGTCAAGAAAACAACTGAAGAAAAGATTTAGAATATCCCATTAATGGTCATGTCTTTCTAATTTTATATCACTGGAAGGGTGTTCTAAGGTTCTGTATGTAAGGGAAACTGAGTCCCATTTAAATTGAACAATTTCATATTATATAATTATTTATATTTATATATTATCAATTATAAATGCCACTATGTCGCTCTAAACATCATTATGTGTTACACATATCATTGTAAAGGAAGTGAATTCCAGATGTGACGCATGTACTCCCCTATAGAGAAATATAATTGGAACATGATTTTCTTAACTGTGAATATCCTAATAAGTTTCTCGGTAGTAGGAATGTTTTTTGAGAAAGAAGAATACTCCACTAGTATACGATCATTGGAGAAACCATAAAATTGAATAATAAATGTGGGAACATGGGGATGTTATAATGAAAAAATACCCTAATCATTTTAAAAGGAAATATTCATGAGACATGTTGAGGAAAAAATTTCAAAGGGATGAATATAACACCCCATTATTTTTCAGTATCTATATTATTAAATAATTTGAATTTTTTGATAGTTTATGTTGCACAAAAAATTTTGACATGCTTTTAAATATTAACATGACCTTAGGAATAGTAGTGTAGCTCTTAGTAATAGTAATTTGGCCATTACAATAATAACCTCACCTATGAATGTATAAATAATATTTAGGTATCTTGCAAATGAGAATATGATATAGTTATATTATTGACTAAGTAACTAAATTTTTTAATAAAGATAAAATAGGTGTTCCTATTTTTGAGAAATTTAAATTTTTATTTAGAATTTTATAATTCATATAATTATTTAAAAGAAAATTTGTTACTTAAAATTTATTCTTCAGTATATATTTTTTATAAAAATTATAATATATTTTTATGAGAACATAATTAAATTATCAAGGTGTCGTAAAATTTTTTATGATATTAAAATTGATATTAATTAAATTAATTTTGATTTTAATTAAAGTTAAATTTCTCATGTTTATAAAAATATTTTCATAAAATGGTTTCCTTATTTTAAATCTAAACATCTATAAATGGTAATAAGTTATTTTTTGGGATTTTTTTTGAAATATTTGAATTTTGGTGAATAGTGAAATATAGTAATTTACAGAATTTGACACATTATGACAAATACATGATTATTGTAGTTATGACTAGTGTATGAAAGAATTATTTCAAAATCACATACAATATATACTTTACATAGTCCTAATAATGATAACTATTGATAGTCTTGATCCAAAGTAACAAACAAATGAATAAAATAATCCAAAGCAAGTCTCTCTCCTCCCACTATAAATTCCACACCTCAACACCACCTTTCCAGACAACTTATAAGACTTTAATATTCTCTAAATTCTTCCCACCTAAATTAATAAGCCTCCTCACCAAGCCTTATACCCTTTTTTCTTACCAAAATTTCAATTCAATGTGTGTTTTATAGGTCCTCAACTAACAATAATCGAGCGGTAAAATCTTCCCTCTTTATTTTTTAATTTATTTTATTTTCTTATCCATTCCTAAAATCCTATATGAAAAGTGTTATCATAAGTATAATATGATATATATACTATAGGTTTATTCTTTTATTGTAATATGCATCATCAGGTATCATCTCTTTTAATTTTATTCTTAAAATGAAAACACTGTCAGTGAGGTGTCAATTCACCACCATTAGGGATGATGAGTTGTTGTTTTTCATTACCACCTTAATGGAAAGTCATAAATGAATTTTTATAGTTCAAATAGGTTAAAATATTTTTACTAAATCTTATTCAATGTTCTTTAACTATTATATATACATAATATTAATAATAAATAAATAGTTTGTGATGGACATATAAACAACCAAAATTAACTAATCACCTTTCATTAACATTTTATCTAATGATTCAACCTCATACCACACAAAAAATGTTATATCAAGGCCATTTAAAACCATGGAAATATATTAATATCATTTTATTCTACATCTAGTGTTTTTTTGAATTTACAATAACTCCCATAATTATACACAAGGGAACCGACCATAAAACTATCAAACGAATGATATCAGAAAAATGAATTGAATCATTATAAGTTTTTAGAATATACATAAATGAAGATAATAAAATTATAATAAAACAAATATATATTAAGTAGGTTATTTATTAAATAATTAAGGAATCTTATTTTTAATATATAAGACATTATATACAGGTGCAGAATGCTTTCACCGATAAGTTAAGGGACTACATCTTAATTTCTATTTCATTTAAACATGTTGTTATTCACCAAATGATTTTTAGTGTGGTGTATCTAATACCATTTTAAAAATCATTTTTTATTTTAAGTTATATTTCTCATAAATTACCATATTTATTTTATCATTTATATGATTATTTTCAATGCTAGATTCCATTTTTAAATATTGTGTTTACCTTTAATGTTATTTTAACTATAGAAATATATTAAAATTTATATCCTTTACACAGTATGGGTATTTTGGTAAGGAATATTAATAATGAATTAAATATATTATTTTATGTATGAAAAATTATTTGGACATGTAGACATGTGTGGATATTTGTTATAGTTATCCTAGCGATTCAATGATAGGTCTCATGAGAAAAAGTGGTTAGAGAAAAACCATATATATTTATTTCAAAGACGAATATGATGGGTTTCTACCCACAAACAAAAACCTCTTTGTGAAAGGTCATGATATTAGTGGTTCATATTCTAGATACATGATGTTTAATAATTATGAATTTCTACTATTAATATTTTTTTCACTAATATCCCTGAGATTTCCACCATGAAAAAATATATTGATGAATTTTCACTCTCAATATAATGATTAAATGGTATGTATTTTTTGGTTATTTACCATTTCATTTAGACTATTACTTATTGATTATACTTCAATGATTATTTGTTTAGGTATTAAATATTTTCAACCCTTCCTAAGAATTTGAGCTCACGCTTTTATTTTTTCCCTTTCCCATGTTATAAAAATGTATTCCATAAATAAGTATCAAGGATGGTGTTTATATTCTATTGTTTCAATCTATGTTTAATTATCATTATAATAAGGGTACCGTGTATGTATAATATTCTTCAATACTACAATGTTGATTGATTTTGTGTGATGTGATCTCTTGTATCTATTCTATTTTAATAAAATAACCACCAAATTTGAAATATTAGGGTTAGAGTTGTTACAATGAAGCTTTGATTTTTATCTAATGAAGGCTCTATATGAACCAACTAATAAGCATACATCTTTTACATTGAAATACTATAATTTATGGTTATTTTCTATGTCTCAAGCTAATTGATATTTATTAAAGAAAAATATATTTAATATTATAAAATTTTCATTTGTTTATATGATACCTAAATTCTTCCATTAATTAATTGATGAGTGGAAGAACTTGATTACTTATTGATTAATTATTGATTAAAAGAGAATTATACAGAAACATAATAATTTAAGGATTCAACTTTTTCAGGTTGGGTTTTTTGATGGATCATGGATTGTCTTGGTTAATATGTTTTTCCATATTTTTTATCCCCCACATGATATAAATGTAAAATATTAGAGTCTCATATTTATATCCCTTAAATTGGGGTTCTTTAGAAATTAGGAATTTGATCTATGGTTTGATTTGAAAAATATAGATCACTATATCGCTAAATCATATATTTATATTAGTAGTTAAATGGGTTCTTTTGTCAACCTCATTTTATATTGAATATCACCTCATCTATAGGAAGTATAATTAAATTTGATAAAGATAATAAAATAGGAATTTATAGTAAATATACCATAATATTTGTCGGGATAAAAATTGATCCCTAAAAATTTCAACTATTTTCTTGGTGGATAATAATTTTAAACATGATCTGTTAGTTTTTTATCATAAAATTAATAATTTTTATTCTAATATTTATTCATTTGATATATTAAGGAAGTAGGTATTTATGGGTTTTATATGTAATAATTGTGAATGATATGGGAATCTATATTGGTAATAGAAATTCAAATTTATAGTTGTGGATGTTGGTTATAAAATTATGTAGGGAGGCATGTATTAAAAAATTTTATAGGGAAAAGAGATTGGTTCTTATTTTATGAAAGTAAAGTGGTATAAATCAATGGTTAATAGGGTATACATTCGTATGGTTAAAGGTGTGATACCTAATATTGGTAAATATTTTGTAGGTGATGCTCAAAATAATCAAGGACCATTGACTTTTTTTATTAATGGAATTAATTAGAGAAAATATAGTTTAAAAAATATTATTATTCATGTTACAGAATCCATGTTATAATCCACGATGAAAATGTTATTATTCATGGCGATCCTAAATTCATGAATTGAAATCACATTAATTTGGGTGATATGGCTAAAAAACTGATTTAGAAGACCCTGGAAGTGATGTTTGAGGAATCTCTACTAATTTTTTAGAGGATCCATTTTTTCCCAAATGAAATGACATTTCATATAGGATAATTTTCAATGAATCCCAAAAGGATTCAGGTAGAATATTTATAGTATCCCCAATTATGATAAAAGTTCACTCCATGTGTGGGATGAATGAGGATATAAAAACTCAAGATAATGAAAATCCCCATAGCTCTCATGTTACTATTTCTCTATATTGGAATTGATGTCGGAAAGAAATTTCCCCTTGTATATTTGATGGATAATTATAATGTATATTTTTCAAAGATATGATATATCATGGGTATTTTTATAGTTTAATTAAATATACATTGAAATTGGGGATGGTTTTCAGTTCACATATTGATTTTTTAAAAAGTTTTATTTTAATAACAACATCACTATCTTAGGGGGATGAGCTAATTTTTTTAACACTAGATGAAATATAAATTAGATTATATACCAATAAATTATTTCACTATATAGTAAGATATAGTGAATTATCCATGTGTGGTACATGTTGTTGAATCACATAGATTTAATATTCATTATATAAAGGATAGAGTCACATATTATATGTGATCCTACTATAAAATGAA
Organism: Viscum album; assembly: GCA_963277665.1. Lineage (NCBI taxonomy): Eukaryota > Viridiplantae > Streptophyta > Magnoliopsida > Santalales > Viscaceae > Viscum > Viscum album. The sequence goes on along the minus strand of OY728152.1, from coordinate 1,926,693,158 downwards.
ATAATAACTTTTTATCCCTGATTAATTATATTAAAACCCTAACATTGGTATCTTCTATACTGATTGTATGAACAATATTATGGGTTTTAACTTTAATGAAGAGCTCGATAAAGTTTCCCTTAATACATTCAATCCAAAAGATAATTCTTCCAATTATGATGTTTAGGGACCAGTAGAATGAAATGAAAATAATGTATAGAAGATGAATCAATTATTTCAAGACTAGTTTAAGCTATAAAGTATTAAGATACAACCATTTTTGTATTTATTGGAGAATTTATTCCTAATGAGGATTATAAGGACATTAGAATGATGTTATTTCCATTACTAATGTTGAACTTGAGGATTTGAAGGATTCAGTCATAATAATTCAATGGGTGATCATAAGAGGGTATCTTCTGCCACAATAAGTGATGGATCCACCCAAAAAGAATGCCTATCACCAGACATGGAAGGTCATATTACGTTATGGAAACCACTTTAGAAATGGAGGATATATCAACACCTATAATTTGGAGTGGTTATCAAAATAGAGTAAATAGGTATAAAAAATTTATATTTTTCTGTTTGGGATCTATTTTCCTATCAATTCATAGTGGTGAATTCGCTGCTTTTCATTAACATTAGAACCCCTTACCCTTGTACGTAATTATATTTTAAATAAATATTTTATATGCTTTCTTTTAACAAGAAATACTCAGTCTTTAATAATTTAAATGAATTAATTTTATATTTGGTTGATCTCTTTCATACATGTGGAATAATGAATTAATAGCAAGAATGAATATGGTAAAATAAACTAGGATTCATATTATTCCTCTATAAATTTTATCATTAAAATATTTCCAAATTCATCAATATCCTGATTCGAGTTACTACTCATTATAGTTATCAAATACTTACATGATTCAAGATGAGAATTTTTAATGAATTCTTCAAAATATTTTATTTTATTTACATAAATATTATCTTTTCATTATAAACTTTTCTGACCAGGGGGAAATATTAATACACCCATTATGATCATATAAAATTTATTTTTCATTAATTTTAAAAATCAAAGAATAATCATAACATTTGTAGGTCTATATACAATATCAACAATTTATATTTTTAAAATAGAAAAAACATTAGAAACATTATTTATAAATATGTTTGGTCAACCTTTACATTGTTAATCTTATTTTATAATTAATATATGGTTTGTATATAAAATAGGGATATTGAAGATTCATTTATACTATAAAATGCATTAGATAATTTAAAAACCTAATTTGGAATTTCATTAGTTTCAAAACAATTTTGTTGATTAACATACACCTCTTCATAAATTACACCATTTCGAAATAGACATTTTACATCCATTTGAAATATTTTAAAATTATAAAAATAAGAAAAAATAATACAATATAAATGGATTTGATTATATGAACTAGTGAAAATTAATCTTTAAAATAAACATTTCATCTTATAAATTGGTTTAAGAAAATAATCCAGTCTTATTTCAAACTATATTGTCAATATCATCTATTTTATTTCAAAAATTAAATTTGTCTCCAAGAAACTATTTATCTTTAGTCAACTCATCCAAATTATATAATTTATTTTTTAAAAATAGATTACATTATTCATCTATTGATTTTTTTCAATTTTAATCATTCAATTATTTATTAACATGAAATTCAAAAAAGCATCAACGAGTGAAAAATTTATATAAAAATACAAAAATGATTTTCTTGTTTTTATTCTATATTGAATATTTTAATTTAAATATCTATTGATTGATCTCTGTGACTTTTTTTATTTATATGATTAGGTTAGGAAGATATGTTCTCACTCTAAATTGATGCCATATCATTTTCAAGTTTATCATAACAAAAATTGAACATTTTAAATTTATTATTGGGATTATCATAATCAATATTCAGTTTCAAATTATTTTCAATGGACTTTAAATAAAAATATTATTCCGTCGTTATGGTTCTATTATTATATACTCAATATGATTTACCATTATTTGAATATCCTATGAAAATTGTTCTATCACTTTTAGCATCAATGTTACCCAAACTTTCTATTGTATTTAAAATATGAACACAATAATAGAAAACTAGCATGTTTCTAATCATTGGATTTATTTCCATTAATATTCCATAATGATTTTTCTTTAATAAGATCTAATACAAAAAATTTTGGTGATATCAAAATTATATTTAATCGATTCATCCCAAAAATAATATTTTTTTAATTGAATTCATATACAATAATTCTATCCATTTATTTAATTGTTATATTTTTTTCTTTATTACCAAACCATTTATTGTGGTATTCAAGGGGTTGGATAACTATAAATTTATCCATTATCTTAAAAAAAAATTCCAAAAATCATAGTTTAATGTTTTACTCCATTATCACATCGAATATCATTTATTAAAGGACCTTTTTAAATTTGAATATATTTTATAAAAATATTTTTTATGGATTCACTTTTATGAGGTAAAAAAATCTGAGTGAATATTAAAAAATCTTATAAAATAAAGAACACATAATTTTTTGTACCATAACTTATTGTTATCATAGGTCTAAATAAATGAATATGATGCATTTATAAGAATCATTATGTGTTCACAGGGTTAACATATTTAATGTCATTTTTTATGGTTACCCATTAGAAAAGGATCCCATACAAAATACTTTCTTTCTTTGAATTTTGGAAAATCTGGAACCTATATATAGTTTTCCAAATTGTATATTAGTCAATGGAGAACATATAGTAACATTTTTTTCCAATTAATATAAACTAATTATACTACATTTAAACACATACCAGTTTGTTGTGTTGGTTGTGAAAAATATATAGAGTATATATATTCCATACTATAAACATAAAATAAAAAATAATTATCGATATAACTAAGGAATTTATTACAATAAAAAATTACACTAATTCCATCATCACAAAGATATGAGATACTAATAAAAAAATTTAATACTTGTGTTAATACAAATTTAAATATTATTATGTATTTGAATATTCATACTTCTCTAAAACTACAATGTTTTCCTTTACAGGTATACCTAAATGTTTCAGAGCCTCTATCACATGAAATAAATTATTAAAATTAATAAATAACACATATCACTTTCTTAGAGAACCAACTATCCATTTATCATGTTTTATGAGAGCACTTTAGGCATATTTCATATATAACAGATTAAAAATATTATTGCTTTATTACCCATGTTATTTTGGGTCTAATGAGATTAGTTAAAGAAATATTCATTGCCCATCTTTATTTATGAAAATTATCTTAGGGTAATAATGATAATATATTATTATAAATAAAATTATTGGAATTATTGATGACCAAATAAACCATAATGAACACTAATTTTCACACTTCCCATTAAACATACTTTTAAAGAATTTAACCCTTGAAAAATTACCTATAATAATTTTAACAAAGTAGTATTGTATATCATATGAATCCGAATCTTATAACCAAAGATCATTTTATCTTTAATAGTTTTTTTCACTGAAAACATTTTACAAAAAATTTCTTTTCCCTGATAAAACAAATAAGGTTTCATTTATTATAGTAATTTTCTATTAACGATTCTTCAAATTCAATTTGAATTAATTAATGTTAATAATATATTATCACATTTGAAAATGATCCTATATTTCTTAATTTATTATTTTCTTATTTTGGATTCATAAATTCCTTTGCATTTTTTTTTGAAAAATCATCTCAAAATAAGATAAATATATTCTATTGATCTTCATCATTTTTAAGAGAAATAATTCTTTATTCTAATTTAATAATTGATCTTTATTATCTGAGAATATAAACCCCTTTTATCAACTTCATTTCATAAATAAGGAAATTTAAAATGTTCATTTTCTTCTTAAATATTCATGTCTTATATAGTCAATTCTATATATAGTTCAACCATTCTAAGAATAACATTTGGTACCTTTATATTTTTCAATTAATTATATAAAATTAGTTTCAATATCAGTATTGTAACCTAATGTAGAATTTTATTTATTGGTTAGCTCATTCATAGTTTTTATACTAAATAATAGATTGTGTTATTCTTTTTAATTCCTCGTATCACATCTACTCATGTCAGACTCCTAAGTGAAACTATAATGATTATTAAATTCATATTTTAACACCTTTTACTTATTATATTCCCTTTATTATTTTAATTTTTGAAAAATTATTTGATATATACAATTTTCCGATAATCATATTATATTAATTCTGATTCATTTTATTTACTACTATTACCTTTATTACATCCCTATTTTTCATCATTTTTATGGACTCTTGTTAGTCAATTCGTTTAGCATATCTTTCTTTTCATAATATAATATACAATTTTATTATAATTTTAAATTTTCTATTTCATGCATTAATTTAACTCAGAATATTTCCAATTAGTAGAAAAATTTATATTATATTTTAAATCTTTATCTCTTAATTTTCAAGTTCATGATAATAATAATTCTTCAAATCTTTCTCATATTGAAGAAGTGAACATATTAGTATATATATTGAATACTAAGTTAAATACTGACATTATTCTATCTCAAAATTATATGATTTTTGACTATTAATTAGTAAAAATATTATTCTTTTAATAAGAAAATTATTCTTCACAGTTTTCATAAGTTAAACCGTGTTGTTTATAATATTAGTGAATCATTTGTACAGATTTTTGACAGTCCATTGATTATTCATTATGAATTATTAATAATAGTCCCTATGAATAACCAACATGGTTATCTACAACTGATTATTTCCTTGATTATTAGCCTTTTAATTTCCTCTATATGTCATATTAATTTTTAAAATTTGAAATATGGATATAAAAACAAATTAAAATAGAACATTGTTTGGTTATAATAGTCAATTTTGGATTCTTTTCATGCAAGAATAAAATAGTGTACTAATAATCTAATAATGTGATTGATCATTCAAATTTTAAGAAAATTGTGTTTTCTTTTAGGATACATAAATTAATGAATAATAATACTAGTTAAAGTTACTACTGTGAAAATGATTCAGGATTAATTGCTCATATAATTAGGAATATTTTTTTGACTGACTATATTAGATGATTTGTAACATTAGTGTTAAAACTGAGTGGCATCCATCACTAATTCTATGGTTCTACCACCATTTCTGTGGTTTTACTTCAATAACTTGGTGAAAACGATTGTTGTCTGGAATTTCAAACTAATGTTATAAATTTTGGTTTATACCACTATAAAAATATTGGTTTCTACCATCACACTAAGGAACTAATAACACTAGTGTTGGATGAATTGTAATTATATCACTACATTATTGTAATATTGCAAGAGGAATATAGGATAAATTAATATCTTTTAAAAGGGTAAAATGTTTATTCCTTATATATTAGGGTATTAGGTATTTTTTATGTTTTTTAAAGGGTAGATAATATCTTAAATAGGTTTTTTAACTGTTTGGGAATATATTTATAAGGGTATTTATGAAAAAAGGTTAAATATTTTATACCGAAGGGTAAATTTTAATTAAATATAAAGTTTAATCATGTTTTTATTGGTTTCGTAAAGAATTCATGAAAATTAAACAATATGTATAAAGGTATAACTTTAGTTTCATAAAGGTAAAACAAAGTTTATATGCATTGAGTATAGGTAATCTTAAACACATGTAGATGCAACCTAATACTTACATAATGGTATTAAGAATACATCTGTAATGGTTACTAATACTTGAATAAGTGTTAAATGAGTTTTACGATACTTTTATAAGGGTTCTCTAAAATATTCATAATGGTAACCAATACATTAATAAGGTTAACACATGAAATCTAAATCTTATTTAATGGTAAAATAGAACATTCATAAAGGTAAACCACTATTTTTAAATAATGCCTAATTGAAATGGAACATTATGTAAAGGTTATAAAACATTATTAAAATAATGTATGTGAAAAAAGAGTTATTAAAGGGTAAAATTTTGTTATATAATGCTAAATAAAACACATATAATATTTAAATAACATATAAAAATTTTATAATAATTCAATAATAATAAAAATAAATTATGAATAAAATTAAGGACATAATATTTAATAAGAAAACATAATTTAATTAATTAATTATTAATAATTTAAATAGTTTTCAATAAATATTTTAAAATTAATGTACTTTTAATTTCAAAAAAATAATAAAAAAATACCTATAAAAATATCAACACATACAATATATAGGGTTGTATCACCGCTAAGAGAAAATCCAGGGTTTTATCAAATATTTAAAAATGTATCCCACAACATATGAATTTTAATATGTTGATAATGATTAATTTTGAAAAAGTTTTTATATAATATCCTATTCGCCTAGTATTAGATTAAAAGAACAATTTTTTTCCTTTCATGTGGAAACTAATCATTCCACATTTTAGAGAATATGATCTTAATTTTGAACCCTATAATGTGATTAAATCATGGAAAAATATATACATCATAATCTATGTTATTAGAGAGATATATTTCAATCATAGTTTCTTCTTGGATGTCGCATTTATGATATGGATACCATAGAAAAATTATTAAGATGGTGATCAATATAGAAAACATTGATCATTTTTTAGGTGGATCTGAATTTTACCCTTTTTAGAAAGGCCATTTTGACGATGGAGAAGGAAGAAAAACCTCAATATTCACATTAAAAAGGATACACATTTTTGTGTTAACTGAAAAATAATTTTCCATTTTTCCCATAATTATACGAGTAAAATAATCATTCTCTTTTACACTATTTTTCGGATATAAAAGAATCATTACTTGTATATTAAGAAGAAAAATGTCAATTAAAAGGGATAATAGTAAAATTCTGGGATCCTAATTTCCGAGTCTCTGAATGAACCTATAAAAATAAATTTCACCACCCATTCTCGATGGTTCTATAAGTAGATATGATGAATTAACATGATAATATTGGTGGAAATGATATATCTATTATTTTTTAATATCTTAATGTTGAAAGCCCCTTCTTAAAAGTGAAATACATTTCTAATGAAAAGGATTTAATTATTTGTATATTGTTTGACCATCCAGAGGATGCCTTCACTTATTTTTACATAGTTAAGGATTCATGAAGTAAGTATCAATATCATAATATGTATTTTTGAGGATTCATTACCCAATTAGTTTAACTAACCTTTTGATATTCTGAATAGCTTGATGAAAATATGGTCTGGTGAGGTTGATGAAAAAAATCAAATTCAACTTCCAATTATTTGGTAGATCGTTTCTATAAAATTGAAGCCCTTAAAAATTTTAATAATTTTAGAGGGAATAGAAGGATAAAATAAGTACAAAAAATTTAATAAACCTAACCATGTGGTGTGGGGAATCATTCCTTAAAAATTAATTTTATTTCTAAAACTATTTTTTACATTAAGAATGTTTTCTTGATTGACAATAATTATTTTTGGTTAAAATGTATTTTCATGTGATATTCATAATCTAGTGGTGGAATCTCTTTGTGTTCTAACACAAAGAAAGGTGAGCACCCCTAATATTATAAGGACCTGACCTAAAACATTACATAATATTGAATTAAATGAATAATTCACATTGAAGATATTTTCAGGTTTAGAGTTTCAGAGAATTAGGCCATAACTATTACATAACAACTTGAATATTACATGTAGACACTACTACTCAGTATCCATTTCTTCATAAAATTAAAACTCTTAAAAGAAATATGTATAGTTCCATGTTTTAGAGAGCATGAATTTTCCTTGATATCATCATTGACCCCATTCATCTTTATGTCTTTTGGAATAAATTTCAAAAACTTGGGATGAGCATAAAAATATTAGTAAGGGTTATAAAATAAGGAAGGAAACATTATCCCATAAATAAATAAAAATAAATGAAACCATAATTTTCAATCATAACATACCATATGAAATCATAAGATTTATGAATAACACACAAACAAATAATAAATAATAAAGGTTACTTATGGAATCCATATCAGACATACATTGTAGTTATCATAGCTATGTAGGGAGTTACACTCATGGTATATTCCCTAAATCTCTTTGGAGAAACATCACGTTTACATTCGTCACATTACACAATGCGTTGGAGAGCTATCTCGGGATCACCCACCCTATGATTATTATGGAACCACCCGTATATGTAAATAATTCCCAATAACCATAACCTAACCATAACATGTAACACATGTATAAAGTAATGATAACATTTCCCCATTCCAATATATCAAATAAAGATATTGAAACAAACAATGCTTTGTCATTTCATTTTCAAAACCATCAAAAAAGATATTTTTAATCAAAGTGTCCCATACCACTTTGATGTTTTTATAGGAATAATCATTAGAAAACACTAATTTCCATATAAATAAATCCTAAAAACCCATTGTGAAAACATTTACATTAATGTGAAATATTTATAATAAAAAATCGTTAAATCATTTAAAACGATATTTTAGTTAAGGAGTTTTTTTAGCAAAAAGAGAGATGCTTGAATACAAATAATTGAGGAAATAAAAACATCATAATATCATGAGAATAAAGGGATTCCTGATATACTATGTCAAATTAAATTATGTAGACCATATAAAAGTGAATTGGTGTATAACAAAAAAAAGTTTCAATTGAATGTAAATTTAGATAAAATCTCTTATAAAGACCGTATCCTTAGGTTAAGGATAAATCAACGAAATGATTATGTTTTAAAAATATAAATACACTCAATATGATTAGATATTCAGTGTAAATCAATCAGAGGACATTCAAACATATACTTGTAAAAACAACACCAATGAATTGGATTTTTAACTCAATAAATAGAGATTGAGTTAAAAATTACTCTTATCATGTTCATATCGATGACTTGAGAATTCATCAATTGAGTGATTATGTGTATCAAAAGTATATCCACAAAATGGGGAGTGTAAATTACTACACAAATAATAAATTGTGATTCCCCACATAATCATATCATGACATAATCAAGAATTAGAAGATTAACCCAAGGAATAGAAGTTGGGTTAAAAGGTTCCCTTGCCGATTTGGTAACTTACGAAACATACAACCCATGAAAGAAGGATAAAAAAATTAAGATGTAAATACAACTATATTGATTTATATTACACAATGAATACAATCTTGGTCAGTACATACACCACACAAAAGTAAATAGTGGCAAATATTACATGAATCTCATGGAAATAAAAATTGAGATGAAACGCATTACCACGTTGTATTCAACTGAGTCGTATGACAAAAAGTTAATAACCACCAAATTAATCACATCATACCATGAATATAATGAGAATAATGATAATATATATCTAATAGTAGAACACAATACACCACATGCAATTAATAAGTGGTGAACAATGGAAATATCACGGAATTAAAATTGAGATAAGAAAATCCCTTACCTTGTGTCTGACATGACCCATTCGTTCTTTAGTCTCCTAAATAATATACTAATGTTGATTTATACTTTCTTAAGAAACTTTTTCAAGTTTATTATTCCTTTTATATTACTTATTACCTTGTTATAAACATTATGTAATCATTTAAGTTAATAACGTTCGTTTTTTCGATATTAGGTACTTGAGTCGAAAATGAACACCTTCTATTTACAAGTTGTCAATATTATCAATATTCCATTATATCTAGAATGATATTCATAATTTAGATATCATATATATAATATAGATCCATTATATATATTTTTATAATAGTACATATCAATTGGAGGTAAGAAATTAAAGGCATTGTTCATGTAGACGGTAAGTTGTACGTCGGCATGAACGCTAGTTTCATTTATATTTCTTATTTTAATGGAATTAAAACATAATGATACATAGGTATATTATAATTAAAGTATAATATCTTATATAATATCATTAACTATGTCCTATATAAATCCCACATAAGGCATTAACGATTCGTATCACTTTGAGGGGGCCGTAGTCCACACTTCCTCAAATAAAATTAACATGTTTACCTATAATTTAGACCATAAAGGTATGGTATAAATTGAAAATAAAGAAGCATAAAGAAAAAATAAACATAATATATGTCATATATAAATACAGTTTCATCATTATGGCCACCATGAGAGGCGGTAGGAAGTAATTGACAATCATCGTTTTGTGAGGCGTTAGTTTGCCATCGAGAGAAACATTATATTCTCTATCCCTTAGATAGAGGTGTGTGTAAGTGTATTTCCAATACATCTCATAACAAAATCCTAGTATATTGAGGACACTAGTTTACTAACAAAAATAATAATAAAAAGAGATTAGGGTTTGGAGAAGTAAAATAAAAGAAAACAATTTAAGAGAAAGAGTTGCCTTTAATTTGGGTAACTCCCTTTGGTTTGAACCAAAGGACTTATTGAAGCGCCTTAAGAATATGTTAAGGCTTCAAGGTGGAAGAGAGGGATGTTGGTAGACTAATTTGGCAGATTTTTGACAACCCAAAAGTCTTGAGAGGAGTGAGGAATTAGTTAGAAGTGGTCTCCTTTTATAAGGGAGAGGATGGGCTCATTAGGAAAATGTGAAAAGATTATTTTATTATATAATGATACTCGGTTTCTAAAGTTCCAAATATCAATAAAAGTTGAAGATAATATGACTCATAGTCAAAATAATATTGTACAATAAAATTGGATACGTTTTGGATAATATTTTAATCATTTTAATCTAATTAATTTAAATCATTTATTAATGAGGTAAATACTACATCATTATGGTGTCATAAATAATTTAATTTATTTTATGTCTAAATATTATATAAAATGATGTAGGAAATAGTTTTATCTTTCCAATATATATTTATAGTCGAAAATATAACTCATATAAAACCATATAAAAAATAATTTCCAAAGAGATATTTCTTTCATTTTTACATTTACTTTAAATTAATTAATCTAAAGTGTCATTATCATTCAAAAGTAGATCCATGGGGTTAAAAAATATATCCAAGGATTCCCATGGTCATCCATTACTCATCCAATTAGATTAGGACAAGTGTTATGGTATTTTTGAATTATTATTATATTATTTTTACCTTGAATTAACCTATTTACCATTAACCGCTCAAAAAATATCAAAAGTTATTATTCAGAAAAAATTATTTTTATCTTATTGATCCAAATTTTACATACTAATAAAAACCATTTATGTCAGATTTTTAAAATTAAATTCACAGAAGTGGTAAAATTTTATTTAAATGAAAAAGTCAGTTTTTTAACTACTATGGAGTGGTTTCACTATTAATTAAACATTGATGTTTTTTAGAAGAATTAAAATGATGTTTATTTTACAAAATTAAAAACATAAAATTGGAATTAATTAATTTTAAAATTAATTCCCATTGTTAAAACAAATATCTTGTTTTTAAGAAACAATAACTATTAAAATATTGACAGTAGTTTATGTCCAATTTCAATGTGAAATCAATTCCAATAACCAAAACTGAATTTAACGGTAATATTATATTCTAATTACTATTTAAAAACAATTAAAAAGATAATATACCCATATAAATAAATTATATTAAAACAAAGTTTTGAATTAAAATAAAATATTTTTCACTATTCATAAAAAATGAACATTATCAGAAAAATTCCAAAAATTTACACAAAGTAAATTTTGATGTCATCATTCTGAAGAAGGATATTATTTAGTCCAATATAATGTATTAAAGTGACCAAAACTATATTTATAGATGGTTCTCCAGCAAAATTTGGTAAATCAACTCTTAATGTAAATTATGCATAAAAATAAATTCACTCACATTTTAAGACTCTAAAATTTATTTGATAAATGTAAATGAATTTAACAAACATGTATAATCAAATTGTAGTTATATTGGTTCATTAGGGCCAATAAAATTGCTAGGAGTTGACTACCATTTAAAATAATAATATCATATTATTAATGTGCAATGTAAGATTTCAAAGAAACTCATTGTTTCATATCGAGTACGCTATCGAACACAGTATCCCCTTTAATGTAAAATCAATATTTAATTAAAAAATATTAATAAATATGAAATTTTAATATTCTTTATTATCTTGGGATGTAACATCATTCCCCCTTTTGGGAATTGTGTCCTCATAATTTTAAAGCAGGTCTTGGAAACTTCTTTAAAATTCCCTCATCGAAAAAGAGTCGGTAAAACTATCACTTTAAAAGAAATAAAGAGATGTCAAATAGGAAACCCTAGAAAAACCATACTAGGATTCCACGTATGAAAACATGGATATAGAAGAGAAAAAAACCGTCATGTTTTGATAGAGAGTGGTAGAAATAATGATTAGGAGAAAGTTAACCACCAGAAAATTAGAAACATGTGATGGTTTAAACAATCATTGATTCCCTAGAAGGAAAATATAACAAGAAATTTTTTTGTATTAAATTACTTTTCATTGAGTAATTTATTTATGATCTTAACTAAAATCATAAGGAAACATAATTACTTGTCATGTAGACATTCATCCTTTACTGGATTTCTATCCGAAACTCATATTTTCTCCAAATGATATGTATTTAGGATGAATTTTTCACATTAAAAGAGTCATAATCTACTTTTAGAGAATAAAATAATCCACAAAAGATGAACAATATATTTCCCATGACTTTAGAATGTAACAAAAACCAAAATTCTATTGTATAATATCAGATAATCCCCAAAAAGTATAATCTTTTACAAAAAGGAAAACTTCTCTTAATTTCCAAAAATTTTCAAACAATACCCTAAGTTCAACAAAGGCCATTCAATAAACAATTTTCCATAAAATTCGTCAATTTAATCGAAAAGTATATTTAAAACGAAATCTCAGAAGTATTAAATCACATAGTCTTCCAAGATAACTCTTAACATTTATCTCCAAATAACATCAGTAACTCTTAATGTATCATATTGAAAAGTAATTAACCTAACCACATGTTCTCCATGATTGTTTAATCATTTTCATAAATAAACCAAATCATTATACATCCACAAAAAAAACATAGTCTCTTACAAACTAAAATATCAACTATAATTCCACAATTGAAATCCATATTATTTTATCTTCCTTAGGCATATAGTGTTTCTTCAAAAGAGAGAATGTCTTCCACAACAACCTTTATCACTTAATCCCTAAATCATTTTTCAATAGTAAGTATATCCATTTGATAAAACATAAGTTCCAAAAATCAACTTATTCCATTACCATAAAAACATTTTACTAAAATAATAATTCATACTAACCAGGGACTTCAACTAGGTTAGTGATAGGCGATGCACCCTTGTCTCCCTTCAGTTGTGGGTTCGATTCCTGCAGCTTGGCCGGATACGACGAGTTGTCACCCATCCTATAGGTTGTCCTTTTTATAAAACTCAAAAATAACCCTAACATATTTTAACCTAAATAGTTCCTTAAACATCTAATTATCATCCGGATTCATTATAATCTCAATATCTTAATTCTTGAAGTCTTATTTCACCACCATATGATAAAATAAAACGATCTCCAAAAAATGAAGAACGACATACCTTGATCATGGTGTCCATTTGGTTTCATCATCATCTCTTTCATGTAGGGATAAGGTCCACACATCACAACAATTATTTAGATATCCTTCAAAATCATTTGCTTCCTCCATCCAAATACACCTTGTACAGCATGGGTAATATGGGTTTTCACAGAAAAATAGATTTGGAAAATAATCATGTATGACATATAATTTCAAAACATCTGATAAAACATGATTTAAATAAAATATTCGGACCAAATTTGAGTAGAAACGTTCAATTAATGGTCCTTTTAAAGTAACATAGGTATGTTCTGAGAGACTATATTATATATGTAAATATAAATAGGTGGTGCAAGGGTCTCCTTCTTTAGATCCTTTTTTAAAATCATAATAAGCTTCAAAATCATGTGGTAAGGTAAAATATTTGAAAATGCCTTGATAATATTTACCTTTCTTGAAAATATGAGAAACTTTTAAAAATAGGATTTTTCTAAATTCAACCCATGATCCACGATGATAACGATGTATACTGGATATGTTTGATATCTCAAACAACTAATTTCAAGTGAGTTGTATCCTAGAAAAAGTTTCACAATCATCCGAACATGACTTTGCAATAATTATTGCAAGCATGTCATCACGAAGAGATAGGAATGTTGTTTGAGATCCTCCTACTTCCATTTGTAACAATCATTACTGGATCTTAAAATGTTATTAAACAATGATTTTACAGAAATAATAGACATGGGGACTAACCATGTGTCTAACGAAAACTCTTAATCTTTAATGTTGTCTAAACCGACCTCTGATACCAACTATATGGACCTGGCCTAAAACATTACATAGTATATAATTAAATGAATAATTCAAATTGAGGGTTTTTTCAGGTTTAGAGTTTTATAGAATTATGCCATAACTATTACATAACAACTTGAATATTACATGTAGGCACTACTAATTTGTATTTATTTGGTCATAAAATAAAAACACTTAAATGAAACATGTACAGTTCCATGTTTTAGAGAGCATGGTCATTCCTTGATACCGTCCTTGAACCTATTCAAATTTATGTACTATGGAAAACATTTCAAAAAATTGGGATGAGCATAAAAAAATCAACAAGGTTTATAAAATAAGGGAGGAAAACATTATCCCATCAATAAATACAAATCAATGAAACCATAGTTTTCAATCATAACACACCTAACGAAATCATAAGATTTATGAATAACACATTCACAAATCATAAATCATAAAGGTTACTTATGGAATCCATATCACACTTACATTTTATATATCACAGCTACGTAGGGAGTTACACTTGGAATACCCATCATTGTATATTCCCTAAATCTCTCAGGAGAAACATCACGTTTACCTCCGTCATGTTACCAATGCGTTGGAGAGATATATCAGGATCTCCCACCCAAGGTTTATCATAGAACCATCTGTATACATAAACAATTCCCAATAACCATAACATATTCATAACACATAACACATGAATAATGTAACGATAAAATTTCCATATTCCAATATCTCAAATCAAGATATTTAAATAAAAAATGCTTTATCAAATCATTTTCAAAACCATTTAAAAAGTGATTTTTGAAACCAAGTGTCCCATACCACTTTGAAGTTTTTAAAGGAATTATAATTTTAAAACATTAATGTCCATATAAATAAATCCTAAAATCCATTTTTAAAACATTTACATTAATGAGAAATATTTTGTAGAATAAATCTTTAAAACATTTGAAACGATATTTTAGTTAATGATTTTTTTAACAAAAAGGGAGATGCTTGAATACAAATAATTGAGGAAATAAAAAATTTATAATATCATGAGAATAAAGGTATTCATGATATACTATGTCAAATTACATTATCTGCACCATATAAAAGTGAATTTGCGTATAACAACAATGAAGTTTCAATGAAATGTAAATTGGGATGAAATGTCTTCTAAAGACCATATCCTTAGGTTAAGGATAAATCAAGGACATAATTATGTGTGAAAAATATAAATACACTAAATATTATTGGATATTAAGTGTAAATAAATCAAAGGAAATTCACACATATTCTTGTAAATACATCACCAATTAATAGGATTTTTAACTCGATAAATGGAGATTGAGTTAAAAATTACTCTTATCAAGTTCATATCGATGTCTAGTGAATTTATCAATGGACTGATTATGTGTATCAAAAGTATATCCATAGAAAGGGGAGTTTAAATTACTATACTAATAATAAATAGTGATTCCCACATAACCATATCCTAACATAATCAATAATTAGAAGATTAACCCATGGAATGAAAATTGGGTTAAAAGGTTCCCTAACCAATTTGGTAACTTACGAAACAAACAACCCATGAAATAAGGATCTAAAAATGAAGACATAAATACCCATATATTGATGTATATTACACAATGAATACATTATTTGGGAACTACATACACCACACAATAGTAAATAGTGGCAAATATAGAATGAATCTCTAGGGAATAAAAAGTGAGATGCGACGCTTTACCACATTTTCTTCAAATGTGTCTTATGAAAAAAAGTTAATATCTACCAAATGAATCATATAATACAATAAATATAATTAGAATAATGATAATATATATCAAATGGAAGTACACAATACACCAAATGTAATTAATAAGTGGTGAACAATGGAAATCTATTGGAAATAAAATTGAGATAAGAAAATCTCTTACCTTGTGTCCAACTTGACCCGTTCATTCCTTAATCTCATGAATAATAATCTAAAGTTTTTTTATACTTTCTTAAGAATCTTTTTCACGTTTAATATTACTTTTATATCACTTATTACTGTGTTATAAATATTATGTAATCATTTTAGTTAATAACGTTCATTTTGTCGATATTTGGTACTTGAGTCAAAAATGAACACCTTATATTTACAAGTTGTCCATGTAGTAAACAGTCCATTATATATAGATTGATTTTAATTTTTTAGATATCATAAATATCATATATATTAAATATATATATATATATTTATAACAGTACATATCATTTGGTGGTACGAAATGGAATGCACAGTTCAAGGAGACGGTAAGTTGTACGTACGCATGAACGCTAATTTCATTTATATTTCTTATTTTAATGGAATTATAACATAATGATACATAGTTATATTATAATTCCCGTATAATATAATATATAATATCATTAACTCCATCCTACATACATCCCACATATGGCATTAATGGGTCATATCACTTTGAGGTGGCGGTAGTTCACACTTCCTCAAATAAAATTATCACATTTACCTATAATGGAAACCATAAAGGTATGGAATAAGAGAAAATATAGAATAATAATGAAAACATAAAAATAATATAAATCATATATAAATACATTCCCATCATAATGGCCACCATGAGAGGTGGTAGAAGTTAATTGAACAATCATCGTTTCATGAGGCCTTAGTTTTCTATCCACAGAAACATTATGTTCTTCATCCATTAAGTGGAGGTGTGTGTAAGTGTAGCTTGAATACTTCTCATAAAAACATACTAGTTTCTATAGGATATAGGTTTTGTTAAAAAATAACGGAATAAAAATAATTTTGGGGTTGGAGAAGTAAAATAAAAGGAAACAATTTAAGAGAAATAGTTACCTTTAAATACGGTAACTCCCTTTGGTATGAACCAAAGGAATCTTTGAAGTTCCTTATAACAAACATAAGGCTTCTAAGTGGAAGAGATGGATGTTGGGAGCTTAATTGGGTAGAGTTTGGATGAGACAAAAGTCTTGAGAGGTGTGAGAAATTGGTTAAAAGTGGTCTCTTTTTATAAGGGAGAGGAGGGGATATTTAGGAAAGTGTAAAAGGAATATTTTATTATATAATGATATTCGGTTTCTAAAGGTCAAAATATCATTAAAGTCGAAAATATGATGACTCATATTCGAAATAATATCATCCAATAGGAATTTGAGAGGTTTTGGATAATATTTTAATCATTATAATCTTATTTATTTAATTCATTTATTAATGAGGTAAATACAGCATCATTATAGTGTCATAAATAATTTAATTTATATTATGTCTAAAAATTATAAAAAATTACCGTGATGTAGGAAATCTTCTTATATTTTCAATTAATATTTATAGTCAAAAATATAACTTATATAACACCATATAAAAATTAATTTAGAAAGAGATATTTTTTTTGTCATTTTTGCCTTTACTTTAAACTAATAAATCTAAAGTTTCATTATCATTCATAAGGGGATCCATGGGGCTCAAAAATAGATCCAATGATTCCCATGGTTTACCATTACCCATACAATACGATTAGAACAAGTGTTAAGTTAATTTTGAACTATTATAATATTATTTTTACCTTCAATTACCCTATTTAGCTTTAACTTCTGGAAAAAAGGAAAAAGTTACTATTCACCAAAAATTATTTTCATCTTATTGAACCACATTTTACTTAATAATTACAACCATGTATGTCGGATTTTTGAAATTCAATTCGTAGAAGTCGTAAAATTTCATTTAAATGAATAATTCAGTTTTTTAACTACTACTAAGTTGTTTCACTATTCATCAAAAATTTATGTTTTCCAGAAAAATACCAAAAATTCAGCCGGAGATTTATTTGATATTCTGAATTAAAAAAGGAGGTTTATTATACAAAATTAAAAACCGAAAAGGGGAAATAATATTATTAATATTAATTTTTGTTGTTAAAACAAATAGCTTGTTTTTAAAAAACAATAACTATCAAAGGATTTACACTTATTTATGTCCAATTTCATTGTGAAATCAATTCCAATGACCAAAATTTGATTAAATGGTAAAAATATATTCTAATTAAACTTTAAAACGAATTAGTAAGATAATCTAACAATATAAATAAATTAGATTAAATCACTGTTTCAAATTAACATACAATATTTTCCACTATACATAAAAAATGGTCTTTATCGCAAAAATTCCAAATATTTACACAAAGTAAATTTCGATATCCTCATTCTAAAGAAGGATCTTATTTGGAAAAATAAAATTTATTAAAGTGACTAAAATTATATTTAAATAGGGTTCTCCAACAAAAGGTAGTAAATTAGCCTTTAATGTAAATTATGCTTAAAATTAAATTCATTCACATTTTATGATTCTAACTTTTATTGGATAAATGTAAATGCATTTAACAAACATGTATAAACAAATTGTATTTAGTTTTTTTCATTCCCACCAATACAAAATCATGGAATTAACTACCATTTAAAATAATAATATTATATTATTAGTGTGCAACATAAGATTTCAATGAAACTCATTGTTGCGTATCAGGTACGCTATCGAACATAGAAACCCCTTTAATGTAAAACTAATATTTAATTCTAAAATATTAATAAATGTGAAAATTTTATTTTCTTTATTTTCCTGGAATGTAACATCCTTCCCCCTTTTGGGAATTGTGTCCTCACAATTTTAATGTAGGGATTGGAAACTTCATTAAAAGTCCCTCATCAGAAAAGAGTCAGCAAAACTATAACTTTAAAAGAAATAAAGAGAAGTACAATGGTCACTCGAGATAACCCATACTAGGGTTCCATGTAGGCAAACATGGATATAGAAGAGTAAAAAAAGCGTCATGATCTGATGGAGAGTGGTAAAAACATGATTATGAGAAAGTTAACCACCAGAAAATCACAAACTTGTGATGGGTTAAACAGTAATTGATTCCCCAGAAGGAAAAGTTAACAAAAAATGTTTTTGTTTTAAGTTTATTTTAATTGAAGAATTTATTTATGATCTTAACTAAAAACATAAGGAAACATAATTAATTTTAATTTAGACTTTCATCCTTTACTAGATTTCTAACACAAACTCATATTTTCTCTAAATGATGATTATTCAGGATGACTTTTTCCCATTAAAAGTTCTATAATCTACTTCGAGAGAATCACATAACCCAAAAAATATGAACTATATATATCCCATGAATTTAGACCTTAACCATAACGAAAATTGGTTTGAATAAGATCAGATAATCCCCGAAAAGTATAATCATTTACAAAAATAAAAACAGCTCTTAATCTCCAATATTTTTCAAAAAATACCCAATGTTCAACCAATATGATTCAATATACAATTGTCCATATAATTCATCCAAGTAATAAAAACTTTGATTGAAACCAAAATCTCAAGAAATATTTAATGACATAGTCATCCAAGATAAATCTTAACATTTATCATCAAATAACATTAATTACTCTTAAAATCATCTATTGAAAAGTAATTAACCATATCACATGTTCTACATGATAGGTTAATAATTTTCATAAATAAACCAAATCATTATATATTCACAATAAAAACATAGATTATTACAAAATAAAATTTCAACCAATATTCCACAATTTAAATCCATAGTATTCAATCTCTCTTAAGTATATAGTGTTTCCTCAAAAGAGAGAACGTCTTCCGCAACAACCTTTATCACATAATCACTAAATCATTTTTCTATACTAAGTATATCCATTTAATAAAACATAAGTTCCAAAAATCAACTTATTCTTGTTCCATAAATTTTTTTTACTGAAATAATAAGTCATACTAACCGGGGACATCATGTAAGCTAGTGATAGGAGATGCACCCTTGTCACCCTTTGGTTGTGGGTTCGATTCCTGCAGCCTTTCCAGATGTGACGGGTTGTCAACCATCCAATGGGGTTTTCTTTTTATAAAACTCAAAAATAACTCTAACATGTTTTATCTTCAATGGTTTCCTTAAACATCCAATTTTCATCCAAATTCATTATAATCTCAACATCTTAATTCTTGAAGTCTTATTTCACAACCATATGATAAAATAAAATGATCTCCAAAAATGAATAACATCATTCCTTCATCATGGTGTCCATTTGGTTTCATCGTGATCTTGTTCACGTAGGAAGATGGTCTATGCATCAAAACAATGAATTAAAGATCCTTAAAAATCATTTGCTTCCTCAATCCAAGTACACCATGGAAAACATGGGTTATATGGGTTTTTAGAGAAAAATAGTTTTGGAAAATAATCATGTATGATATATAATTTCAGTACATCTGGTAAAAAATTATTTCTATAAAATAGTCAGACTGAATTTGAGTTAAAACATTCAATTAAGGGTCCTTTAAAAATACCATAGGTGTGTGCTGAGAGACCATATTGTAAAAGAAAATATAAATATTTTGTGCAAGGGTCTTATTCTTCAACACCTTTTTTTAAATCATAATAAGCTTCAAAATCCTGTGACAAGGTAAAATATTTGAAAATGCCTTGATAAAATTTACCTTTCTTGAAAATATGAGAATGTTTTGAAAATATAATTTTTCTAAACACAACCCAAGATCCATGATGATAACAAAGATTAGAGGAGGTGTTTGATATCTCAAACAACTTCTCTCCAGTGAGTTATTTGCTAGAAAAAGATTCACAATCATCCAAACATGACTTGTAAATAATTTTTTCAAGCATGTCATGTAACATCCCAGGTAAATAAAGAATAAAGAATTTTCATATTTATTAATATTTACGAATTAAATATTAATTTTATTTTAAAGGGGTTGCTATGTTCGATAGCGTACCCGATACGCAACGATGAGTTTCTTTGAAACTTACATAGCACACTAGTAATATAATAATATTATTTTAAATGTTAGTTAACAAGTAGCCGTTGTACTGGAGGGAATGAATAGAAATAACTAAAATATGATTAGATATGTTTTTAAATGTCTATATATTTACCCAATAAAAGATAAAGGCTTAAAATACGGAAAGAGTTCAATTTTAGGCATATATACTCTAATTTTCACTAAAGGTTCACTTATCACCTTTTAATGGTGAACCGTCATTAAATATAGTTTTGATCACTCTTATACATTCTTTTGGACTATATAAAACTCTTATTAAGAATCGGGACATCAAATTTTACTTTGTGTAATTTTTTGGTATTTTTCTGATAAAGTTCATTTTTTTAATGAATAGTGTAAAATGTTGTGTTTTAATTCAAAACCTCTTTTAATCTAATTTATTTATATGATTAGATTATCTTTTGATTTGGTTTTTATGTGAAATTAGAAAATATTTTTACCATTTTATCCAATGGTGGTCATTGGAATCAATTTCACTTTGAAATTAGACTTAAACTGGTGTCAATCTTTTGATTCTTATTGTTTTGTAAAAACACGCTATTTGCTCTGGCTGCGGGAATTAATTATTTAATTAATTAATGTGACTTATATGATTTTAATTTTTTAAAATGGACTTCATTTTTTAATTCGGAATATCAAATATATCTTAGGGTGAATTTTTGGTAATTTTCTGAAAAACTTCAATTTTTGCTAAATAGTGAAACCACTATGTGGTAATCAAGCAAACGGATTTTTCAGTTAAATGAAAGTTTACCACTAATGTGTATTGAATTTTGAAAATCCGACATACATGGTTGTCATTAAAAAGTAAAATGTGGTTCAATGAAATTATAATAATTTTTTGGTGAATAGTAACTTATTAAGTTCTTAATCGCGATTAGTGGTAATTACGGTAGTTTAAGGTATAAATAATGCTTTAATAATAGGAAATGACCTAGACACATGTCCCAAACTTATTGGTTGTGTCATGGCCGACCACGTAAAGCCATGGGTCAACTTGGGGACACCATGGAGACACTTTGGTTTGGAAATGACATAAATAGCTTTTTATTAAATGTTAAAGTAAAAATGACACAAACAAGAGATGTTTTACGAAAACAATTTTTACATGGAGTTATAAAGATCTGATTTTTGATTATAAATATTCATTGGAAAGCTAAAACTATTTCCTACATCATAGTAATTTTTTTTATTATTTTTAGAGATTAAATAAATTAAATTATTTATGACATAATCATGATGCAGCGATTACATCATTATTTGACGATTTAAATAAAATGGAAAGATAATGTAAAATCAATGAACTACACATGGACAAAACCAATTGTATGAGTGGATTTCAAACCCTTATCACCTTATCCACGAATTATATCAATGTGGGACCTTTTAAAACCGAAACACATTTTCAAATAAAGTAATATCTCTTTACTTTCCAAAAGTTGTCCTCCTCTCCTCTTATAAAAGGCCCCCACCTCTACCTCATTTCACACACTCATCAAGCCATTGGCTCGGCCAAAACCTGCCCATTTACTCTCTCCACATCCCTCTCCTCATCCTAGAGGATTCCCTTTGGGCGGAATCCTTTCAAAGGAAGCCTTTAGGCTCAAATCAAAAGGGAGTTACACTTTTAAAGGTAATTCATTCTCTCTTGATCATTTGTTTTATTTTGCTTCTCCAACCCTCTAAACTCTTTTTATTTACTTCTTTTGTAACAAAAATAGTATCTTCAATATACTAGGATGTTGTTATAAGATTTATTCGAGCTACACTCTCACACAACTACATCAAATGGTTAAAGAACATACGGTTTCTGTGGATTGCGAAATTCTGCCTCCCGAAACGATGATTATTCAATACTCATTTAACACCTTCAATGGAGGCCATTATGATGTCACTATTTTTATATATGATATATAATATGTTTATGTTTTCTTTAATCTTCTGTATTTTTCATTTTTGACATACCTTTATGGTTTCCATTATGGGTAAACACGATATCTTCATTTAAGGAAGTGCGGACTACCGCCCCCTCAAAGTGATGTGATTCGTTAATGCCATATGTGGGACATGTAAAGGATGGATTTAAAGTTATTATATATGATTTTATACTGGAATTATAATATACCTCTATATCATTATTATTTCTTTCCATTAATGTATGATATAGAAATGAAAGTAGCGTTCATGCGTACGTACGGCTTACCGTCTCCATGAACGGTGCATTTCATTTCTTATCCCCAAATGTAATGTACTATTAAAAGTACATGTATATAATGGATATATATAATGAATGATATATCTAAATGATGAATATAATTCTGGAATTAAAATATACATACCTCTCATTTAGTTTTAATTCCATTAATATGACAAAGAAATGAAAGTAGCGTTCATGCGTACGTACGGATTACCGTCTCCATGAACGGTGCATTTCATTTCGTACCTCTAAATGATTATGTAATATTATAAATACATGTATATGCTGGATATATATGATATATATGATATCCAAATTAGTAATGTCATTCTGGATATAAATAACCTTTGACCACACGAACAACATGTAATTGTAAGAAGTCCACATTCGACTTAAGAACCAAATATCGACAAAACAAACATTATTAACTTAAATGGTTACATAATGTTTATAACATGGCAATAAGTGATATAAAAGGAATAATGAACTTTAAAAAGGTTCTTAATCAAGTATAAATTAACTCAAGTTTATTATTCAGGACGTTAAAGAATGATCGAGTCAAGTCGGACCCGAGGTAAGGGACTTCGTCTCAATCTCCTTTCATTGAGGCATATTTCGTTTTATACACAACAATATTTTATACGGTGTATAAACTCCTTTGACTTTTACTTTTATAAAAAAAAAATCTTTTTCTACGAAGCGTTTTACTAAACGACAAAAAGGACTGTTTTTTAACGTACGCGGTGACAATGACTTTTTCCGCCGCCGCGAGTATTATTTGGTCTTTGGCTTTCTCAACAAGCCGTAATGTTTTTTAAAATAAAATAAATATCATATACTCTTTAATGTATTTTGGTATTGAAAATGGTTTTGAAAAAGGATTCAATTATGTCAATATATTTATGATATATTTTGATTGAAATGTGGAAATGTTATCATTCCTTTATATTGGTTTTATGTTTTATGATTTTATATTGGTACTTGGACATTTAACGGGTGGTTACGTTATAAACCATATGACGGGTGGTGCCATGAATACCAGGACGGATGGTTACGTTATAACCTCCAATGCATTGGGTATGGAAGTCGGCCATATGGCTATTCCATTAAGTATGTATGGAAATTGGCCGTATGGCTATTCCATTAAGTTATATGTGTGGAAGTCAACCGTATGGTTATTCCACTTAAGTATGTTTATGTCCCAAGTTACCATTATATATGTTATGCATTCTTTATATGGGTTTTATGGTAATTCTTCGGTTACAAAAAGGTAAGTAATGATACATTATTCAGTGAAGAGTTTTTATTACTTCGTAAAGGTGAAAAGTATTACTTTGATATAGTATACATGGTTTACTTGTTGTTTTGATAAACTAACAATTTTCATTCTTTGTGTATCCCTTAATGAGCTTTTTCTGCTCACCCCAAGTTTTTTTTGAAATGTTTTTCACAGGACTTAATGTGGAATAGGGTCAAGGATGGGATCAAGGGAAAGTCATGATTTATAAAACATGGAACTAGACATGTTTCTTTTTAAGAGTTTCTTTTATTATTCTATGGAAACTTAGTAGAAATGTCTACTTTGTAATCTTTTGAGATGTAATAGTTATGTTCTAATTCTCTAAAACTCTAAACCTGAAAAGATCCTCAACATGAATTATTCATTTAATTCAATATTAAGTAAGGTTTAAGGCCGGGGCCTTATAGTTGGTATCAAAGGTCAGTTTAGATAACTTTAGGAGTTAGAATTATATTAAATGGTTATCCAAAAATATTTTTTTTGAAATGATATAGCATTTACGGATTACCATGTTTCTTCATCTAAGACATTTTTGATCAGAATGGTTTTCCGCATAGGAAACAGGGAAGCAGTGCTAGGAAGGCATACAGAAGGAAATAACCTTCCGAATCAGCATCCAGAAATGGTCGGAATTGGAACTGAACAGTTTGTTGTAGTAATGGCGCAGTTGACTCAAGCGATAAATGGCGGTGGTATCCATGCACGAGATCAGCCAGATCAACCGCAGAGGAACATGTCAGTGGTGGAACATTTTCTGAGGCAACATCCCCCATCATTCAAAGGATCATCTGACCCTGTGCAAGCTGAAGGGTGGATTAAAGCACTGGAGAAGATTTTTGATGTCATGGGGTGTTCAGAACATCAAAAGGTTAGTCTTGTTGTTTACCGTTTTGAAGGTGAAGCTGATCAGTGGTGGTCGATGGTGAAAAATATAAGGGATAGTGATGAGATTGAGGATCTTCACTGGGATGAATTCAAAGGTATGTTTCTTGAGAAATATTTTCCTAAGGTGATTCGTCTAAGGATGGAAAAACAGTTCCTAGAATTGAGGCAGGAGGATGATTCAGTGGCTGCTTATGAAGAAAAGTTCACTCGATTGGCAAGGTATGCTCCAAACTTCATACGAGATCTTGATAGTAAAATAAACCGTTTTTACTCAGGGTTAAGGCCAAAGTATCGAAGGGCTTTAGCTTCTCGTGAGTTCAAAAGTTATGAAAAACTTGTTCGATGTGCGGAGAAGGTGGAAATGTAGTTTTCCGATGATCAGGTGTTCTATGACAAACAACAGAATAAGAGGTCTAGTTGGCAGGGAAAGGGGAAAAATTCATCAAATAATCAAGGAGGTAAGAAAACCAAATATCCATCCTATGGGAAGTGTGGTAAAATGCATCCTGGAGAATGATTATTCATGTCTGGTAAGTGCTTTAGGTGTGGTAAGTCTGGTCATATTGCTCGTAACTGTAAGGAAGATGATCAAGCAGGAAATGAAAAGCCAACGGTAAGATGTTATAAGTGCAATGAGATGGGTCACTATGCAAATGAGTGTCCGATAAAGAGCTTGAGTGATGGGAAGCAGTTAGACTACAAGCAGAAAGGGGTGGTGAAATCCATTGCAACAACTTCAGCAGATGTTGGGCCATCGAATGAAGTGGTATCAGCTCCAGGGAGCTCAGTATTTTTCGAAGTTTGACTTGAGGTCGGGGTACCATCAGTTGAAAGTAAAAGAAGCAGACGTTCCGAAGACTGTGTTCCGTACTAGATATGGCCATTATGAATTTGAAGTTATGCCTTTTGGGTTAACCAATGCACCTGCTGTATTCATGGACCTTATGAATAAAATTTTCCTTGAGTTCTTGGATAAGTTTTTGTTTGTGTTTTGAGGTTTGGGAAGAGGTTATGTGTGCCTTGTGATTCACAGTTTAAGAATGAGTTGTTATGTGAGGCTCATAGTTCCCCGTTTTCAGTTCATCCTAGCAGTACTAAGATGTACAGAGATCTGCAGGAGTATTACTGGTGGGATAAAATGAAAAAAGATATTGCTGATTTTACTGTGAAGTGTTTGACATGTCAACAGGTTAAAGCAGAGCGACAGTTACCGAAAGGGATGCTTCAGCCTTTACCAATTCCAGAGTGGAAATGGGAGAATATATCCATGGACTTTGTTGTTGGATTACCGAAGACATCTCGAGGTAATAATGCAATCTGGGTTATTGTTGATCGCTTGACTAAATCTGCTCTTTTCCTTGCTATACGAGATACTTTATCTCTTGATCAACTTTCCCGTTTGTATCTTAAAGAGATAGTCAGGTTACATGGAGTTCCTCCCTCCATTGTATCAGATCGTGATACCAGGTTTACTTCTAACTTTTGGAAAGGCCTTCAGAAGTCGTTGGGTACTGAATTAAATTTTAGTACAGCTTTTCATCCTCAATCATATGGGCAGTCAGAACGAACAATCCAGACATTGGAGGATATGCTACGAGCTTGTTCTATGGATTATCAGGGAAGTTGGGACCAACATCTTTCTTTGGTTGAGTTTTCTTATAATAACAGCTTTCATTCTAGTATACAGATGGCACCATTTCAGGAATTATATGGGAAGCGGTGTCGAACTCCAGCTTTCTGGGATGAAGTGGGTTAAAGGAAGTTGATGGGACCAGAATTGGTAGAAGAGATTGCAGAAAAAGTTCAGTTGATTCAGAATTACATGAGAATAGCTCAGAGCAGGCAGAAGAGTTATGCGGATAACCGGAGGAAGGATCTATCTTTTAAGGTAGGTGATCATGTTTTTCTCAAGGTTTCTCCTAGGAAAAGTGTGATGAGATTTGGTAAGAAAGGAAAGTTGAGTCCAAGGTTCATTGGACCATATAAAATTCTGGAGAGAGTTGGATCAGTTGCTTACCGAGTGGCTTTACCTCCGAGTTTATCTCAGGTACACAATTTTTTTCATGTTTCAATGTTGAGGAAGTATATGCCAGATCCATCTCATGTTTTGAGTCCAAAGGTAGTTCAGCTGGAAGAGAACCTATCTTATGAGGAACAACCGGTCCAGATTCTTGACCACATGGAGCAAGTGTTACGGAATAAGGTGATTCACCAGGTAAAGGTTTTGTGGAAAAACCACATGATTGAAGAAGCAACGTGGGAATCTGAAAATGCTATGAGGGATAAATACCCCCACTTATTTTGATAAGTGAATAAAATTGCGAGGACACAATTCCAAAAAGGGGGGAAGGATGTGACATCCCAGGTAAATAAAGAATAAAGAATTTTCATATTTATTAATATTTACGAATTAATTATTAATTTTATTTTAAAGGTGTTGCTATGTTCGATAGCGTACCCGATACGCTATGATGAGTTTCTTTGAAACTTACGTAGCACACTAGTAATATAATAATATTATTTTAAATGTTAGTTAACAAGTAGCCATTGTACTGGCGGGAATGAATAGAAATAACTAAAATATGATTACCTATGTTTTTAAATGTTTATACATTTACCCAATAAAAGATAAAGTCTTAAAATACGGAAAGAGTTCAATTTTAGGCATATATACTCTAATTTTCACTAAAGGTTCACTTATCACCTTTTAATGGTGAACTGTCATTAAATATAGTTTTGATCACTATTATACATTCTTTTGGACCAAATAAAACTCTTATTAAGAATCGGGACATCAAATTTTACTTTGTGTAATTTTTTGGTATTTTTCCGATAAAGTTCATTTTTTTAATGAATAGTGTAAAATGTTGTGTTTTAATTCAAAACCACTTTTAATCTAATTTATTTATATGATTAGATTATCTTTTGATTTGGTTTTTAAGTGAAATTAGAATATATTTTTACCATTTTATCCAATGGTGGTCATTGGAATCAATTTCACTTTGAAATTAGACTTAAATTGGTGTCAATCTTTTGATACTTATTGTTTTGTAAAAACACGCTATTTGCTCTGGCAGCGGGAATTAATTATTGAATTAATTAATGTGACTTATATGATTTTAATTTTGTAAAATGGACTTCATTTTTGAATTCGGAATATCAAATATAGCTTAGGGTGAATTTTTGGTAATTTTCTGAAAAACATCAATTTTTGATGAATATTGAAACCACTAAGTGGTAATCAAGCAAACTGATTTTTCAGTTAAATGAAAGTTTACCACTAATGTGTATTGAATTTTGAAAATCCGACATACATGGTTGTCATTAAGAAGTAAAATGTGGTTCAATGAGATTATAATAATTTTTTGGTGAATAGTAACTTATTAAGTTCTTAATCGCGATTAGTGGTAATTAGGGTAGTTTAAGGTATAAATAATGATTTAATAATAGGAAATGACCTAGACACATGTCCCAACCTTATTGGTTGTGTCATGGACGACCACTACAAGCCATGGGTCAACTTGGGGACCCCATGGAGGCACTTTGTTTTGGAAATGACATAAATAGCTTTTTATTAAATGTTAAAGTAAAAATGACACAAACAAGAGATGTTTTACGAAAAAAAATTTTACATGGGGTTATAATGATCTTATTTTTGATTATAAATATTCATTGGAAAGATAAAAATATTTTCTACATCATAGTATTTTTTTATGATTTTTAGACATTAAATAAATTAAATTATTTATGACATAATTATGATACAGCGATGAAATAATTATTTAACGATTTAAATAAAATGGAAAGATAATGTAAAATCTATGAACTACACGTGGCCAAAACCAATTGGATGAGTGGATTTCGAACCATTATCACCTTATCCACGAATTATATCGATGTGGGACCTTTTAAAACCGAAACACATTTTCAAATAAAGTAATATCTCTTTACTTTCCAAAAGTGCCTCTCCTCTCCTCTTATAAAAGGCCCCCACCTCTACCTCATTTCACACACTCCTCAAGCCTTTGGTTCAGCCAAACCCTGCCCATTTACTCTCTACACATCCCTCTCCTCATCCTAGAGGATTCCCTTTGGGCAGAATCCTTTCAAAGGAAGCCTTTTGGCTCAAATCAAAAGGGAGTTACACTTTTAAAGGTAATTCATTCTCTCTTGTTCATTTGTTTTATTTTGCTTCTCCAATCCTCTAAACTCTTTTTATTTACTTCTTTTGTAACAACACCAGTATCTTCAATATACTAGGATGTTGTTATAAGATTTATTCTAGCTACACTCTCACACAACTACATCCAAAGGTTAAAGAACATACGGTTTCCGTGGATGGCGAAATTCTGCCTCCCGAAACGATGATTGTTCAATACTCATTTAACACCTTCAAAGGTGGCCATTATGATGTCACTATTTTTATATATGATATATAATATGTTTTTGTTTTCATTAAGCTTCTTTATTTTTCATTTTTGACATACCTTTATGGTTTCCATTATGGGTAAACACGATATCTTCATTTAAGGATGTGCGGACAACCGCCCCCTCAAAGTGATGTGATTCGTTAATGCCATATGTGGGACGTGTAAAGGATGGATTTAAAGTTATTATATATGATGTTATACTGGAATTATAATATACCTCTATATCATTATTATTTTTTTCCATTAAAGTATGAGATAGAAACGAAAGTAGCGTTCATGCGTACGTACGGCTTACCGTCTCCCTGAACGGTGCATTTCATTTCTTATCCCCAAATGTAATGTTCTATTAAAAGTACATGTATATAATGGATATATATAATGAATGATATATCTAAATGATGAATATAATTCTGGAATTAAAATATACATACCTCTCATTTAGTTTTAATTCTATTAATCTGACAGAGAAATGAAAGTAGCGTTCATGCGTACGTACGGCTTACCATCTCCATGAACGGTGCATTTCATTTCTTACCTCTAAATGATTATGTAATATTATAAATACATGTATATGCTGGATATATATGATATATATGATATCCAAATTAGTAATGTCATTCTGGATATAAATAACCTTTGACCACACGAACAACATGTTATTGTAAGAAGTCCACTTTCGACTTATGAACCAAATATCGACAAAACAAACATTATTAACTTAAATGGTTACATAATGTTTATAACATGGCAATAAGTGATATAAAAGGAATAATGAAATTTAAAATGGTTCTTAATCAAGTATAAATAAACTCAAGTTTATTATTCAGGACGTTAAAGAACGATCGAGTCAAATCGGACCCGAGGTAAGGGACTTTGTCTCAATCTCCTTTCATTGAGGCATATTTCGTTTTATACACAACTTTATTTTATACGGTGTATAAACTCCTTTGACTTTTACTTTTATACAAAAAGAAACTTTTTCTACGAAGTGTTTTACTAAACGACAAAAAGGAATGTTTTTTAACGTACGCGGTGACAATGACTTTTTCCGCCGCCTC
This sequence comes from Viscum album, assembly GCA_963277665.1. Classification (NCBI taxonomy): domain Eukaryota; kingdom Viridiplantae; phylum Streptophyta; class Magnoliopsida; order Santalales; family Viscaceae; genus Viscum; species Viscum album. The sequence goes on along the minus strand of OY728152.1, from coordinate 1,926,662,010 downwards.
AAGTATTATTTGGTCTTTGGCTTTCTCAACAAGCCGTAATGTTTTTTAAAATAAAATAAATACCATATACTCTTTTATGTATTTTGGTATTGAAAATGGTTTTGAAAAAGGATTCTATTATGTCAATATATTAATGATATATTGTGATTGAAATGTGGAAATGTTATCATTCTTTTATATTGGTTTTATGTTTTATGATTTTATATTGGTACTTGGACATTTAACGGGTGGTTACGTTATAAACCATATGACGGGTGGTGCCGTGAATACCAGGAAGGGTGGTTACGTTATAACCTCCAATGCATTGGGTATGGAAGTCGGCCGTACGGCTATTCCATTAAGTATGTATGGAAATTGGCCGTATGGCTATTCCATTAAGTTATATGTGTGGAAGTCAACCGTATGGTTATTCCACTTAAGTATGTTTATGTCCCAAGTTACCTTTATATATGTTATGCGTTCTTTATATGGGTTTTATGGTAATTCTTCGGTTACAAAAAGGTAAGTAATGATACTTTATTCAGTGAAGAGTTTTTATTACTTCATAAAGGTGAAAAGTATTACTTTTATAAAGTATACATGGTTTACTTGTTGTTTTGATAAACTAACAATTTTCATTCTTTGTGTATCCCTTACTGAGCTTTTTATGCTCACCCCAAGTTTTTTTTTGAAATGTTTTTCACAGGACTTAATGTGGAATAGGGTCAAGGATGGGATCAAGGGAAATTCATGCTTTATAAAACATGGAACTAGACATGTTTCTTTTTAAGAGTTTCTTTTATTATTCTATGGAAACTCAGTAGAAATGTATACTTTGTAATCTTTTGAGATGTAATAGTTATGTTCTAATTCTCAAAAAATATAAACCTGAAAAGATCCTCAACATGAATTATTCATATAATTCAATATTAAGTAAGGTTTAAGGCTGGGGCCTTATATGTCATCTAGAAGAGATAATAATTTCATTTTAGATCCTCCTCCTTCCATTTGTAACAAACATTACTTGATAAGAAAATTGTTATAAAACAAGTAATTTACTAAAATAATAGACATTGGGACTAACCATGTGTCAAAAAAAACTCATAATCCCTAAAGTTGTCTAAAACGACCTCTGATACCAACTATAAAGACCCAGCCTAAAACATTACATAATATAGAATTAAATGAATAATTCACATTGAGGATCTTTTAAGGTTTATATTTTTAGATAATTAGGCCATAACTATTACATAACAAATTGAATATTACATATAGACACTACTACTCAGTATCCATTTTTTTCATAAAATAAAAACTGTTAAAAGAAAAATTTCTAGTTCCATATTTTAGAGAGCATGACTTTTCCTTGATCCCATCCTTGGCCCTATTCATATTTACGTCATGTGGAAAACATTTCAAAAACATGGGATGAGCATAAAAAACTCATTAAGGGTTATAATATAATGAAGGAAAACATTAGCCCATCAATAAATACAAATCAACAAAACCATAATTTTCAATCATAACAAACCGTACGAAATCATAATATTTATGAATAACACACACACAAATCATAAATCATAAAGGTTACTTAGAGAATCCATATCAAACATACATTGTAGCTATCATCTCTATATAGGGAGTTACACTTGGAATACCCATCATAATATATTCCATAAATATATTATGAGAAACATCACGTTTACATCTGTCACGTTACCCAATGCATTGGAGAGCTATCTCGAGCTCACCCACTGTAGGATTATCACAGAACTGCCCATATACATAAACAATTCCCAATAACAATAACATATTCAAAAAACATAACCCTTGTATAATGTAAATATAACACTTCCACATTCCAATATATCAAATCAAGATATTGAAATAAAAAATGCTTTATCAGATCATTTTAAAAACCGTTTAAAAAGATATTTTTAATCAAAGTGTCCCATACCAATTTTAGGTTTTTAAAGGAATTATAATTTGAAAACATTAATGTATATATAAATCAATCCAAAAACCCATTTTGAAAACATTTACATTAATGATAAATATTTAGAAGAATAAATCATTAAAACATTTAAAATGATATTTCAGTTAAAGAGTTTTTTTAAAAAAATAGATATTCTTGAATACAAATTATTGAGGAAATAAAAACCTTATAATATCATGATAATTAAGGGATTCATGATATACTATGTAAAATTACATTACATCCACTAGATAAAAGTGAATTGGTGTAAAACAAAAAATAAGTTTCAATGGAATGTAAATTGAGATGAAATCTCTTATAATGACTGTATCCTTAGGATACGGAAAAATCTAGGACATAATTATGTGTAAAAAATATAAATACACTAAATATGATTGGATATTAAGTGTAAATTAATCAGAGGACAATAACGCATATTCTTGTCAAAACAACACCAATGAATTGGATTTTAAACTCAACAAATGGTGATTGAGTTAAAAATTACTCTTATGAAGTACATCTTGATGACTTGAGAATTCATCAATTGAGTGATTATGTATATCAAATTTATATCCATATAAATGGGAGTGGAAAATACTAGACTAATAATAAAAAGTGATTCCCCATATAATCATATCATGACATAATCAAGAATTATAAGATTAACCCAAGGAATAGAAATTGGGTTAAAAGTTTCCCTTACTGATTTGGTAACGTATGAAACACAAAACCCATGAAAGATGGATCAAAAAATAAAGACGTAAATACCCATATATTGAAGTCTATTACACAATGAATAAAATCTTGGGCAGTTCATACATGACACAAAATTAAATAGTGGAAAATAAAGCATGAATCTCACGGGAATAAAAGTGAGATGAAACGCTTTACACACATTATATTCAACTGAGTCTTATGAGAAAAAGTTAATAACCACCAAATGAATAACAGAATACCATGAATAAAATGATATCATTGATAATATATATCATATGGTAGTAAAAAATACACCACATGTAATGAATAAGTGGTGAACAATGGAAATCTAACAGAATTAAAATTGAGATAAGAAAATCCCTTACCTCATGTCCGACATGACCCGTTCATCCTTTAATCTCCAGAATAATAAACTAATGTAAATTTATACTTTCTTAAGAACCTTTTTAAAGTTTATTATTCATTCTATATCACTTATTACCATGTTACAAACATTGTATAATCATTTATGTTAAAAATATTCGGTTTGTCGATATTTGGTAATTGAGTCCAAAATGAACACCTCATATTTACAAGTTGTCCATGCTGTAAATAGTAAATTATATCCAGAATGATATTCATTATTTAGATATCATATATATCATATATTTCCAGTATATAAATATATATTTATATATTTATAACAGTACATATCAATTGGAGGTACGAAATAAAATGCACAATTAATGGAGACGATAAGTCGTACGTACGCATGAATTCTACTTTCATTTCTATTTATTATTTTAATGGAATTAAAACATAATGATACATAGGTATATTATAATTCCAGTATAACATCATAAATAATATCATTAACTCCATTCAATATACATCCCACATAAGGCATTAACGAGTCGTATCACTTTGAGAGGGTGGTAGTCCGCACTTCCTGAAATAAAATTATCTCGTTTACCTAGATTGGAAACCATAAAAGTATGGTATAAAAGGAAAATAATGAAGCATAAAGAAAACATAAACATAATATTTATCATATGTAAATGCAGTCCCATAATATTGTCTACTATGAGAGGCGGTAGAAGATAATTGAACAATCATCTTTTCGTGAGGTGTTAGTTTTCCATCCACAGAAACAATATGTTTTCCATCCATTAGATGGAGGTCTTTGTAAGTGTAGTTCGAATAATTCACTTAAACACATCCTAGTATATTTAGGATATTGGTTTTATTACAAAATAAATGAATAAAAAGAACTTATGGGTTGGATACGTAACATAAAAGAAAACAATTTAAGAGAAACTATTACAATTAATTTGGGTAACTCCCTTTGGATTGAATCTAATGAATTTTTGAAGTGCCTTCTGCATAAGTTAAGGCTTCTAGGTGGAATATAGGGATTTTGGGAGATTAATTTGGTATAGTTTGGATGAGACAAAAGGCTGGAGTGGTGTAAGGAATTGGTTATAATTGGTCTCCTTTTATAAGAGAGAGGAGGGGCTCTTTAAGAAAGTGTGAAAAGATTATTTTATTATATAATGATATTCGGTTTATAAAGGTCCAAATATCATTAAAGTATAAAATAATATGTCTCATAGTCTAAATAATATCATCCAATAACAATTGGATAGGTTTTGGATAATATTTTAATCATTATAAACTTATTTATTTAAATAATTTATTAATGTGGTAATTACTACATCATTATTTTGTCATAAATAATATAATTTATATTATGTCTAAACATTATAAAAAACTACCATGATGTAGGAAATACTTTTATCTTTCTAATGAATATTTATAGTTGAAAATATAACTTATATAACACCATATAAAAATTAATTTACAAAGAGGTATTTGTTTTTTTTCATTTTTGCCTTTAATTTAAATTAATTAATCTAAAGTGTCATTATCATTCATAAGTGGATCCATGGAGTCCCAAAATCGACCCAAGGATACCCATGGTCAGACATTACTCATCCAATAAGGTAAGGACAAGTATAATGGTAATTTTGAATTATTATAATTTTTTTTACCTTGAATTACCCTATTTACCTTTAACCGATGTAAAAAAAGTCAAAAGTTACTATTCATCAAAAATTATTTTCATTTTATTGAACCAAATTTTACATACTAGTAACAACCGTGTATGTCGTATTTTCGAAATTGAATTCATAGAAGTGGTAAATTTTCATTTAAATGAATAAGTCAATTTTTTGACTACTACTATGTGGCTTCACTATTCATCAAGAATGGAAATTTTTTAGAAAAATACAAAAAATTCAGCCGAAGCATTATTTGATATTCTGAATTCAAAACATATGTTTATTTTACCAAATTAAAAACATAAAAGTGGCATTAATTAATTTTAAAATTAATTCATCTTGTTAAAACAAATAGCGTGTTTTAGGAAACAATAATTATTAAAAGATTGACACTTGTTTATATCCAATTTCCAAGTGAAATCAATTCCAATGAACAAAATATGATTAAATGGTAAAAATATATTCTAATTACACTTTAAAATCAATTAAAAAGATAATCTAACCATATATATTAATGAGATTAAAACACAGTTTTGAATAAAAATACAATATTTTTCACTATTCATAAAAAATGAACTTTATCGGAAATATTCCAAATATTTAAACAATGTAAATTTTGATGTCCTATTTCTAAATAAGGATTTCAGTTTTTCAAGTACAATGTATTAAAGTGACCAAAACTATATTTAAAGAGGGTTCTCCATCAAAAGGCCGTAAATCGACCTTTAATGTAAATTATGCTTGAAAATAAATTTATTCACATTTTAAGCCTCTAACTTTTATTGGATAAATATAAATGCATTTAAAAAACATGTATAATCATCTTTTAGTTAGTTTTTTTCATTCCATCCAATACAGTGGCTAGGAGTTAACTACCATTTAAAATAATAATATTATATTATTAGTGTGCAATATACGATTTCAAAGAAACCTGTTGTTGCATATCGGGTATGCTATCGAACATAGCATACCATTTAATGTAAAATTAATATTTAATTAACAAATATTAATAAACATGAAAATTTCATATTCTTTTTTTTCCTGGGCTGTTACAATTATTATTTGTGATAAACCATTTATTTCATTGAAAAAATTATATGATTGTTTATAAATTAGTAATTTTTTAATTAATCCAACACTAGATAAAGTATAATTATATATTTATTGGATACATTATTTTACTTATATAATAGCTACATGCATAGGATTATTTTTTGGGAAATTTACATAATTTAAAATCCTTATTTGAAAATTCATAGGTTGGGTCAATATGTTACTTTTAAAAAAAATATTTTACTTCGTTTTTTACCCGATTAATCATTAATTGAATATTAAAGTTATTAGATTATATTTATAATTAATATTAGTAATTAAATTAAAACTTATAGGGAATTTATATCATTAAATAGTGAATATATATACTATTTTATCTCCTGAAATTAACTATTCAGAATACTATTTGATCTTAAACATATATTGGTGTCTTTAAACTAACATGAAACATGAATCAATGCTATCTAAATCATATTACTACATTCTGAGATGACATTTAAAAAAATCAAAGACATTATTACTAAGTAATAGATAAATGTGGGTATAGAGAAGAACTTTAATATGGTATTTATTAAATTTATACAGATAAAACATACTCATAAATATTATATTAATAAACGTATATCTAATATAGTTGATGAAATAAGTATTATTGAGCTTGATCGTCATTTAAAAAATCATTTGATCGGGGATCTCCCACAATTAGAGAAACAAAATTTCTACATAAAATGTAGGAAAATATATTTTTAAAAGGCTATATCTTTAATGAGAAAATGATTTTAAAATTTTTGAGGAATGAATTATATACATTAAATGATTTCAACTAACCAATAAATAGAGGAAAAGAAATCATTTCATTTTCCCCTTTATGTTAGTGGAATTATTTATTTAATAATAATGATAAACTATTAAATGATTTGTTGAATCATTTTGTTAGTATTTTAATCAGCATCATACTGATTGAAATTCACCTAATTATATATATTTCATTCCCAGATTAGTGAACCACATGTAAAATGAAAAACCATTTATGGTTTATAATGAAGAAAAGATTTAATTTTCTCTTTTTCCCTTAATTATTATAGTTCACTATTCTCATATTACCTTGTTAATAAATTCCATATGTATTTTAGAATAATATCCATATTTATATTGTTAAATAACATTTTTTCATAAAATTCCTAAAAATTAATTATAATGGTATTTGAAATGCTATAAGCCATGAGAGGTTAGAAGAACTATTCCCCAAACTATAAGTAATATTGTAGCCTTATATATTATGGAAATATCTATCAATATTTTTCTTTTTTACTAATTTTGTGGTATTCGTTATATAAAAACATAGGACCACAATATAAAACATAGAATTATGTAAATATTTTTTTTAAAAATTCGATGAAGGGATGCATGCCTTTACTGGTTAACATCCAAAATGGATTTTATACTAGGAATTTGGATTTCATTAATGTATAACATTGAATGTATGGATTTTATAATAGCTTCTTTGAATTACTAGTTACCTTTTTATAGTAAAATATTGTATATTATAATGAATGGTTCCCTATGGGGTTATGTTAAATTGTCAGTGTGTGTCAAGAAGGGTGATCTTTTCTATTCTTCATATGATATAATTTTGATGGATTGTTTTAGTAGATTTATTTTCTGAATTTTATACTTTAGATAAATATCACAAAATAAAGTTCTTAGAAATTAGTTTCATCTAACAGACCTATTTTCTACTGATGATTTTATTTTTTATAGCATATATAATTAGTTACATTATTTAAGTAAGGATATTATTATTCATTATCAAGATATCTTTGGTAATTTTGAAAATTACAAAAAAATACACATCATTTTCAGTTAAAAATTTCACGAAGGTCATGATAAATGAAAATTTTTATTTCTTCAACACCAAATAGGGAAACCTCCTCGACAATTATATGTGTGTTTCCCATTTTTTAGGTAATATTATATATAAAAAATAATTGGATATTTTATCCATTATAAAAAATGAATTTTATTATTATGAAGGAAATGTATTTTCCGAGTGATGTTGATTTTTCTCGTGAAAATCAATAAATAGTCTAAATTAGCTATATTCATTCTCTATATATAAATTGACAAGGGAATTTTTAAAAGATATAAAATCAATATTATGAATTTTTTTAATGGTTTCTATTTAAAAATATATTAAAATAGAAAATTCAAGGAAAAACTACACTAAACCATTTTTCATAGGAAGCGTTGGTATTTTAAAAATAATTTTTTTCTAATAATTCAGAAATCTCTTATTATTTTTAGAATATAATTAGTATAATGGATCCCTCTATAAAAATTATTTGTATTAGGTAGATTGATATGCTCTTCAAGGGAAATAAAATTCATCTCCATTTATATTTTTTCCTATAATCAGAGTGGTCATCTGTGAGCTAATATTGAAAACTAAATAATATTACTCCCAATATAAAAATATTAATTCATATAAATCTATTTTTCCTGAAATAAATTTTGGTTACATATTAAATATCGTGGAAAAATATAATAAATTATCCAATACATAATATTTGGATATTCAAAAATAAATTGTATCATTTAAACGTAATGGTTTATTTGATAAATTGAAAATTTATGAATTAATAGTGTTTTTTTCATTCTATACCTTGAACAATATGGGATTTTTTAATTATGAATATAATTAACCCTTTTAATTTTGAAAACATGAGAAGACACTGACCAAGTTGATTCTCAAAAAACAATTTGTTCAATTTCAATTATATATTGTCATTGATATGTTAAATATTGTAGAAGAGGCTCCCCATAGAATATTTACATCATTTTTTGTATATTCTTATCACTATTATGTGTAATATTAATAGGATATATTCTTAGAACATAAATAATATTTTTTTAATGTGATAAGGTCCACTTTTTTGGGATATTTATTTCTAACCTATAACATGTTAATATATTTATTGGTGATTATACAATTTATTTGATACTTTCCATTAGTACAAATAATATTAGTGATAAGATCCATAACTATATATTTATAACATTATATTTTAGCTTCTATAATAGTTTTTCCAATAGTAATAGATTTCATTTTGAGAGGAAATACATTTCAAGAATAGTTATTTTCTTGTCTATTAAATGATTCATCCAAATTTTATATTATCATTAATAAAGGTATATTAATTATATTTTATATGATATATCTATTTTCTAAACACGATGGGTCTATAATATTAAGAAGACTCTGAATTTTTAAAAATGCATTCACATTATTTTTCACTCTTCTTTCTGGATAAAGGTGAACAATGATGGATTGAATTTCTATAATCTAGTCATTTCAATTTTTTGGGAATAAATATTTTTTTGGGACTTTCTAAGGGCTTCCTAACTCATTTTTATGGAAGATGTGTAATATTGAAGCAATGATTTGGGTTAAGATGTATGATTATAGATATATTAATAAATTTTATTTGAACTTATTATATTTTGAACGTGACTCATTATTTGAATTAAATTTAATCAATGTAATATCAATGAATGTTTCAAAGATAATCTACTCTAAATGGAAGAATTGTTATGCCTTATATAAAAGTATAAATGCTCTTGAATCTCACTTATTATAGGAATGTAATCATGTGGTGAATACCTTATCATAAAAGGAGGTATTGTAGAGAACTTCAGAATGTATCAATGAATTGTAAAAGGATTAATTATTTTTTTATATTTAAAAAATAATGGGTTCATTTATATATCAAATATTATAATTCTAATATCTATAATTTATTGTGTTATTTTTCTTAGTTTAATAAATTTGATTATGAGTCATTTACCTCATTTATTGGGAATTATTTTACTTATATTTTCATTTTTATTACTATAAATATTATTATTCCCCTGGTTTTTGTTTTTCATAATTAATAAAATTTCTTATATGGTTAAAATATGGAGGTATAAATTCTATATTCATCAATTGTTTACATCTTTCCAAGAAGGATTGTAACATAATTTTACATTTATTGAATAAAGGTTTATTATTTAGGATATAAATTTATAAAATGAATATATTTTGTAACAATATAAATGAATGTTTAATTATAATGGTTATGCATGTTATTATTTTCATTATTATGTGTTTCTTAATATGATTCATTTAGTTTTAATGAAGATAATACACCTGGCTAAAATGTGTTTTCTAATTAATTTTTTTGGTGAGTTAAAAACTAACATGATTGAGGTTGTGTGATTTTTAAATTTATATTTTCAAAAATATATTATCCAACTTTTTCTAAAAACTTTTTTATTTTTTATGATGGCTTGAAATAAAATTTCTAATGATATTTGTAGATTTAGAGTTTTTTCTTTGACTAACTCCCTAAAAAAATTTCTATGTAAAATTTTTGATAATATACTTCATTAAATTATTTTTATTATTTTTTCTCAAAAACAGTATGCTTTTATTAAATAGTAAAAAATGTGGGGTTGGTTGGTAACAACTTCTTAATTTATAAAACTTTTTAAAATTTATAATAGAGAGTGTAATATTTGTTTGGTGATTTATTTCTGGAAACAATTTAATGAAATTAGTTGTACTTATATCATTGATATTCTTATTAGATTTTTATTATAAAAAAACAATTTATTGGTTAAATACATTCTCTTTGATTATAAGAGTATCTCTTCATGTCAATGTTACGCTTTATCATTTATTTTTTATTCTCGATGGGTTAGGTAGGTGGATCTACTTTCAACCATAACCGTATCTATTTTCATTGACTACTATATGAGAATTATATTTAAAAAGTATATTTAGGGTTTTCTTGAAACAATTCATGTTTTTAGGGGCTTCTAATGCATACCATCTCTTTAATGTAAATTATTTTATCATCAATTTCAATAATAATAACAAAAATAATGATATTCTTAAATGATTTATTTCTCACTATGAAGTAGTATAAAATCAAGCAATCTGTTGGTATAAATATAAAATAAGGTAATGTTAGGGGGTTTAATTATCAAATAATATAGAGGTAGTTAGATCATTTAAATATAATGTTTGGTATACATCAATATCATTTCTGGGGTGTAACATTATTTTATCGAAGTGATGAAGTTGTATATTTTATTGATATAATAAGTTGAATCAAATTTAGTATTTTAAATTTAGATTAAAGGTACATCAATATTTATTTAAGACAATATTGGTTAATTGAAATTATTATAGAAAATTTCTGTAATACTTTTTTGATTTAATTATTTTATTTTATAAAAATAATTAATAATTATATTTAAGAAACATGGTTTATATGTTTCATGGAAAATAAATTCATTATTTTTCATGTAATTTTTAATGTAACCTTATATATGCATGTGGTATTAGCATTTAAATCCAAAAATTATTTCATGAAGATCTATATGGTTAATTAATATGGGGGATCATAACAAAATAATATGATTGTGTTGATTTCATAAAATAATTACTAGTACGATTCAATCTAGTAATATCTTCTACTATAAATATTCTACATGTCCTTCTAAAAAGCATGTTTATTCTCAAATAATTTTACTTACTAGATGTTGGATTCCAATGTTTTCTTATTTGAGGTTTTAAATTGACAATTGCACAGTATTTACACAAATTAATCATATTTATAACATTAAATGCAACACTAATACTAATATCTTAATAAATGGAATTATTTATGGATCCCCAGATAATATTCCCCTAGAAGTGAGGGACATTATAATGGATTATCACTTTCTCCCATATGAATATATTATAATATGGTATCATTTATAATATGGTGTGCTTCAATATTTGAATCATTATAATTTCATTACAATCGTTACATTATATATTATAAATTTTCTCCATTAAAAATAGCAAGAAATATAAAGCCAATTTATTATTTTGTGTAAAATATATCATCATCAATGAGTGATGATTGTTATATAATGATAGGTCGTCACATATATATTATTTATTTCTTCTAAAAACAAACTGTTTAATTAATGAACCATATATTTTCCTTGGATAGTGTTTTTATGTCTCCATAGAGTCTTATAATTAAATATTTTTAAATACATTACATTTTCATCGATATTTCTATTGAAAATATTTATAAATTAATTGTTTTTCCTTTATCAAATAATTTTTTGTCTCTGTTTGAGACCAAAATAACAAATTCCTTTCTGTGATTTGGTAGAATTTAAATTTTATAAAATTTGATTGAATGATGAATCATAGAAAATTTTCTCCTACTGATAATAACTATTTGGTGTTATGTTGTAATGTGTATAGTGGAAATCTGGTTGTATCCTTAGTGATGATATAATATTTTATCAATAAATATTTTCTTTTACCTTTTTAAACTTGAGTGATTGTGTGTAGATATTAGGTAAAATGATGGAATAATTTAGCACGAATTAACTATTTAAATTGAATTAGGATGAGTTCATTATTTTGGTCAGAATCCCATGATATTATAAATTATTGAAAAATATTACCTTAAAATAATATACATCACACTATATGATTTTGATTGTGATTCTCAAATGTTTAGGCTTTAATCCACACCTCAAATAGGGTTCTAATCTTAATACATTATTTTTTATAGAAGGTTTAATATTTCATGAACCCATATATATTATTAGATCTAATAATCTACAATATCAATTTTTCGTAAAACAGAAGTCATTAATCTAGGACATATCATGTTTAACACACACAATGTGAATTTTTAAAAAAATTATCACAGAAAACATTCCATCATGTAAAATCCCAAAATTTTGACTATCCATATGGAGAGGATTACCCAGTTATTGAGATGGTACATATTCTGGTTTAGAATTTTATGATAATTAGATAAAAACTAATGGTACAATAAAATATATCTATATTCCAAAACTCAGACACATTAATTGTCTGAAAATAACACATTCATGTGTTTAAATTAGAAGGATGAAATATAATTTATTTTAACATAATTAAAACTATTTTGTGAAAAAAAAATATAATATAGACTATATTTTAGAATAACATAACAAATAATATATATCCATTAAAATTTAAATGAAATTACACCAAACTTATGATAATATAATAAGAAGAGAACGATGAATTAGATGAAAATAAATATTGAATGAGTTGTCTCTTAGTTAGGAAATTGTGATTAATAGATACTCATATCTATTGATCATGGATTGTTCCATCCCAAGAATCCTATATAGATTCTAAAATATCTATATATTTCATGAAATAGGGGTGGATGTATTTATATCCTATACTCATCGATTGTTTTCCTTTCAAAAATTCCTTCTAAGATAGATCAGACATTTGATGCTGAAAATCATTTTCTCAAGGAACAATCATCATGAAATTCAGTATCATTATGCCTAATATCACCTAACCAAATATCTTATACATTAAAAATTAGAAATAGATATATATATATATATATAACTATTTTCCTAAACCTTGGTTTTTGTCCAAGATTAATAAAAATTATTCTATTACTAAGATGTGAATGAATTTTATGACACGAATATTCCACTATAAATATTAACAATATTCTCTAATTTTGTTCCAATAAATTTTAACTTTCTCTCCACTGATTTTCTTATCAATTAAAATAGTGGGTAAATAAAATAAACAATATTAGTGAGTCATGATTCAAACACTAGATGAATTATGCCTTATAATTTAAAGAATTTATAGGATACCTTATAGGTTTTATTAGCCTATAATATTATATCTATGTTTAAATATAATTTCCTTGAACTTTTAGAGGAGTATCGCCATATTTAATATTTTTTATTCATATTATAATTTATTACATAACTTTAGGTAGAATTGAGTTTATTGATTTATTGGGAATTTTATATTGTCCATATGAAACTTCAAATAGATAAACTATAAAACAATATAGACTAATGATATATATAAATTTTAATAAAAATTAATGAAAAATAGTAAATAATTATTTTTGTATCAATTGGGAAAATGATATAATATATATAGTAAATCTCATGATAATTATATGAATTTAATCATTTCTCAACATAAATGTAAATGAATAAAATGTGAGCACTGAATAGATATTTTGAAATTATTAGTGAGAGCATAGAAATATGAGAAATAAAAATTCATGATTAAAAAATTAATATAAAGTCCCCCAATATTATGATTGTTCATTTACTAGGAAAAAACAAACAAAAATATTCACAAACTAAAAAATATTACAAAATTGGTTTCTCCAATCATTGAGTTTTAGAATAGTTCACTAATCCAACATGAATTACACTAAAAAATTACAACAATCATTAATAAAAAATAATTTACTTTTGATGCCCAAAATAAGATTTGGAAAAAATTTTGGAAAAAAATCAACCCTCAAAAAGATATTATGTTACCAAAGAGGGTAAATCATTCCCCATACAATGGTGAAAAGTTTAAAATTTTTAATTACATTAAACATCCATTCATATCCTAACACAAAAAAATATATAAGGTTTTTATAATTTTTAAAATGGTTGTATTATTGTATGAATATAATGGAAAAAAGATACGACAAGTGATGAGTAAATACATTATCATTGAATAATCCATGAGTAATTTATAAAAATAGACATAAAGGGGTATGGAAACAATTTTTGATGAGGAAAAAAGGTGCGAAATAAAACATAAGATAGTGAGAATGAAGTAAACCATGATGAAAATAAAATATTTGTACAAAAATCAGACATTATCATAATGACCCAATTTTGTGAAAATTTTTTCTCATCGTAATTTTTTTCCATTTTATGAACACATTTCAATAATGTGAGTACCAAATGATATATATTGAGATTCTTCCCAAAGAAAAACTGAATTAAACCCATCCCGTACACTTAAATAGATGTTTTCCCTCAAGTATATGAAAAATAATTGAAAATAATCATATTCCATAATTAAATCAATTTTCCCTAAGATAATTTATTAAATTTAAAGCAATGAAAACACATGTAAATATATTGTGGGTCATTATTTTGGAAGTAATGTGGATAACCAAAAAAATTATTTTCATTTACTTGATTGGGGTTTCAAATTGTGGATCAATTTATTATTAATTGGAGGCACTTTATTTATAAAGATTCTTTTGTGGTTTAGAAAAATTTCATTATCACATAAAGTAACACTAAAGTCAGTAATTCATATTGAATTTCCATAAAATCAAGACCCAAAATTGAGATTGAAAAATACAAAATAATAAAATATGGTAATGGGTTACCTTGGCATGAAAAAATATATTCTTTACTATATGTGGCGGGAAATAATATTATAATATAAAATTGAGAAAGAATTTTTTTTGTTTTGACTCTGAATAATATGTCCAATATTGTGATGTAATGAAAACTCTGAGATGAAAATTTATATTTTTTTCCAAAGAAATATTATTTAGTTTTTGAAAATAGGATAATGAGTAATTATAAATTATTTTTTTCTAAACAATATCCACACACAAATGTTTTTTAATATAAATTGGATGATGAAAAAAGTGGTAAAAACTATAAAATGAGATATAATGTTTGAATGGGAGAATAATAATTAGTGATAGGGATAGTTAAATAGGGAATAATATAGAGATGCAAAGGGATAGAGGGGGAAAGTGTTGATATTTAAAGTTAATGTGGTGATTCCATGTTTGGTGGGTATTATTTTCCACCATGTAGGTGATCCATTTTGATGATTGCATATTTAGATGAATTATATGTTGTTCCTATTGAATGATTAATCTCATGGTGATTATTTGAAATGGCTCTATTTATTATAATATCAAATATTATAAAAATAATTATTCAATGAAATAAAAAATAAAATGATATTAAATATTTACAAAAGTTAAAGAAAACATCAGTATCATCCAAAGAAGCACTTCATTTATTTTGTTTATTATTGGATTGTTACAGTGGACTACCCAACATACAATTATTATTATAGTTTTCTTAGATTTAAAAAACATATTACTAAATCTCCATTGTGAGTCTAGAAAAACATCTAATATAGGATTCCCCATTGTTCATTGTAAGTCATCATTTTATTCTTATTATTTTTCTTGTAATTCAATGGGGGGTGACAAGTGATTGTTGGTATCCTAACATTGGTCTTAAACATAAGGAATGATCCAATCAAACGAGTATTGGATTCATATGTTTGTAATCACATGAATATTTTTCAATTATAATAATTCATTTATGTATGTTTCAGATTATAAAATCCTCATACCTAAACTCTAGGATCCTAATTTCCAATCCATAATGTAATGTTTTCTACTATAATGATTATATATTTTTCAAATATTTTCCATCATAACCATAAAACATCATAAGGAAAACATGTATCACTTAATATAAATGTTACCATTTAATTATAGTGATTTATATAATTAAGAAAACTCCTATATAAATAATACTCAAGTTATCATATGAAAATTTCTCAAATTTAAAACATCTTGTATTATTTCACTTTATTCCATCAATTGTATCCTTGTGAAATATATTATAGACATAAATCTTTCAACTGTATTATATATAACCTTGGGAAAAGGAAACTTAATATGGTTTATATCAAATTATTGGTATTAGAAAAATAATAATTAACAAATGAATGTCACTACTAAGTATAAGAAGATGACATGGGTATGATGATATAATCAATGTTCCTGAGTATATCATAAGAATATTCCAACCCCTAAATACATGGATAATCAAACATGAAAACATGGAATAAGGATTTTAAAAAATTATGTAATAATAAATATTCATGATCCATGTGATATCAATCACAAAAAAATAAAGCTTCATAAATGCATAGCAAGAATAATGAAAACTTATTGGTTCATGGAACATCATCACATAGAACCCTTACAGAACCCTTGTAAAACCATTCCAAATTAGAATACTCATGTGGAATACATTTAATATAATTATTTAGAGAATATATTCATCACCCAATGCATTTTATATCTTTCTTCCAACGAAATTGTTTTAATGAAAATCTATTTCATACATGATTGACCTGTGAAATAGAAATGGATTGTCATAAAAATATCTTCGAGCCATGATAAAAAAATGTAAAATAATTTTTTTCCCTAAGAATCTCATTGAAACATGGTTTACCTATAAAAATGAAATGGGTTTCATAAAAATATCTTTGATACATAGGTAACTCAATTAATAGAAATGGGTTTGGTAACAATATATTTTTACAAATCATAATCCATAATGAAAATAAATTGAAATTTTTTATTATAAAATATCCATATTGTAACATAATTATAAATAATTTTTAATGACAATGATGAATTTAAATACCTTAACAATAACATTAAATTTTTTTTAATAAATTAATCTTTTGATTTTGAAAATTACTTATTAAAATAGAAAACATTTTGAAAATAATTTTCATTGAAAATAATATCGAAATCATATAATGGAATATTTTAAAAATAATTAAAAACAATTTGTGAGTAATATATCATTTCATTATTGAAAAAAAATAATTGTTTTTTTAATTTTTTAAAAAATGATTTCGAAAGAACATGTATTTATGACCGAAGATAGAAATGAAGTCATATTTTCTTAAAAATAATTTCTCAAACATATTAAGTAAAAAACCTCTAAGAAAATGGTAAAATTACCTAAAAACATCATGAATAGACATATTATATTATAATTCATGGTAATTACAATATTTCAAAATTGATTAATTATTCATACATAATACTGATAAATGATGATATTGTAACAAAGGACTCTTAACACTTCGTTAACATTGAATAAAAATCACCAAGAAAGAATATAATTTAACGAAACTTGTAATATCAATAAAATAATAATATTTGTGATATTACATTTCAATGTCGAATTATATACGCCTCGTAGGGAAGATATATGTATAACATAAAAAAAATCCCAAATAAAAAAAAATTACACCAATACATTAAAGCTTTGGTAACATTGACACGGTAAACCCCCTGCGGTATATATTTAAAATTAATATGATAATCCATAAAATATATAATTATAATATTAATAAAATAAAATAACAGTTGTTATATACAACAAATAACGATATATAGGTGGTGAATAATTCATAAATATATCAAAAATAATAATGAAATGTGGAAAACCATTATGTTGACTTTGATTCATCATGCTTGTAGTTTATATTACTGAATAATAAAAGTATGATAATTATTTAGTTAATTGAGAAGATTTTAATAGTGTGTTATAATTTTTATCTCATTTTTACCAATTTATATGAAACCACTTAATCAAATATGTTTAAGACAGAGGTTTTGACCATATAAGGTTTATGAGTCAAAACTAGCTTTAGTAGGTCGACAAAGATTAGTATGTTCATTATGTAAAAATCTCAATAATAATAATAATAATAATGGAATATATAATATATTTATAACCCATTTTTACACTTAAAATCAATGATTCATTATGTTTATGAAAAATGAACAAAAGTAACGATCAGGGATATGGCAGGTCATACATACGCATGAGTAATGATCCCATTTTTCAACGATCATTATGAAAAGAAAAATGTAACATTTATCAATAAAAAATATAATTATATCAAAAAAATTAATTTTTTAATTACATATAATTATATATATCATTCTAATGATGTCGTGAAGAAAAAATAAAAATTACATCCCTTTGGAGAGGCTGTAGTACACATGTCCATGAACAACAACATCACTTTTCATGTGTGTGAAATGGTTTGATGAAAAATATATATTATATATATATAAATTTAATTATGTCGCTAATATAATTATTATCTCATTTATACCATATATATTCTTTTTTGACCCTTATTACCTTCCATCTAATGATATATTGAAAAAATGGTTCACATCAGTTCCCATTGTGGTAGTCCACCGTACACAGGAGCAATTTTATCGTATCCTCTATGGTATGGAATGTGAAAATCGTATATATAATATAACCAATATAGATACATAATTTTGATATAAATATAATACACATCATATATATACTATATAGATATTTATTCCTAATCATGATATGTGGTAATTGAAAAATAAACAACATCAGTTCTTGAGGTGTTATTCTTCCGCACACACAACCGATGATTTCATAAAACATTTTATGTAATTGTGAGTGGTTATAGATATTTCCCTAAAAATAAAAAACTCAGTTTATTAAGGATATTTGGTTTTTTATATATAATGTTATTAGAATAATTTAAGTCGGTTGATAAGGAAATAAAATATAAAATCATGTTGATGAGTCTTACATATTCCTTGTGTAACTTCTTTGGGTTAGCATAGAATAATATTATTGGATGGATTTATTACAATATTATGGATTTTAAGATATGGCTAGTGAATTTTCATAGTGATTTGGGAAGATTATGTATGATAAAAATTGATTTATAGGTTTGAATAACTGGAGAGAGTGAGTTCATTTTATAGTTTAGGATGAGTGAAATTCTTGTAAATACATAAAAGTGTTTTTTATTTGGTGGCCAATATTACCTCAAGTGAATCTCAAATTGATAATTTTTGGGGTTGGTGGATTATATGGCCTATAAAATCCTCCAAAACAGATTATAACACATGTTTTAAACATTTCAATCCTTAACATATTGGAATCTCAATTTTTACCATTATTGTTTTTTATTATGGAAACTAGTTTTCTAACCTACATAATTTATGAACTAAAACTAAATTTATTGACAATTAATAGAAAAATTTTAACAAATTATTATAAATATTATTTCCAAATTTTAAAATAAAAAATACCATTTCTTATGGATATTGATGTTAACATTAGTAAATTTCATTTACAAACCCACTACTTTTAGCATAACTGAGACAACAAAGTTTTTACTCTTAATGGGTCAATATGCTCATTATAAGAGAACATTTCATCAATTTCTGGAAAATATTTTATATTTATTATAATTTGAAAATTATTTCACAGAAGGTTGTATTTTTTTAAAAAATTTCAATCATTTAATAAAAATTTAATTATTATAAAAAACATTACTTTCAATTTTGAAATTATTTATTTATTTTATATTTAACAAAATAAAAATAAAAATATGCAATTTGAATATATCAATATAAATCATTTTTAACATGATATATTTATATAAACAATAATGGACCACTAAAATTCACTATATTTAGTTCACTTTTAGTGCATTTAATATCATTCATTTTAATTATTTATTAACAAAATAATCCATGCATATGTGTTTCCTAAGAATTTAGTATAGTTATATCATCTCAAAAAATTAATAATAAAATATAAAGATAAAAATAACTCAATTATATTCCAAAATTATATGTTTACCTGAACCAATGTAGTCTTTTCCAATCCCCAAATCATTATATAAATTTGAAGGTAGAAAGTTACATTTTCTATATTTCTTTATTTAACTTAATATGTGGGTCACATTCATGAAAAGTGTCTCAAAAAATATATATTCAGATATTATGTTCATTTTGGTGTTAATGTTTCTTTAAAATTCTATTTTAACATGTTTTGGGATATTTATACACCTTATATTTTAATTTTAACCACTATGTGAGCTCATTTTACGTTAAGCACTATAAGTAATTTAAATTGTTTTCACTATTCAGTTTGGTAAAAAATTATTTTGAAATTATTAAGTAATATAAATTATTATTATTCCAACTATTTAATCCATTTTATTAAATTTCATTTATAGAATATTTTGAATTAAATTTAAAATTAATTCCCACATACACGATGACAAAGCATGTTTTTTCTAAAGTGAAAAGGTTAAAAAGTTTACAATGTTGTTATATCC
The DNA here is from genome assembly GCA_963277665.1 of Viscum album. NCBI lineage: Eukaryota > Viridiplantae > Streptophyta > Magnoliopsida > Santalales > Viscaceae > Viscum > Viscum album. Next base: position 1,926,641,375 of record OY728152.1, on the reverse strand, counting down.
AAATTAAATATGGAAAATAAAAAAATTAAATAAATTGGAATTTTATATGTATAATAGAACAATTTATACTCTAAAAAATTTAAAAATGAAATTTAACATTATACATTATTTAGATGAAAAGGTAGTTTAAAATTAAAACTCATTATTTTTCACTACTCATGAAGAAATAAAACATTTCAAAATAATACAATAAATTCACCCAAATATAATATTGAAATTATTATTTTATAAATTAATTTTATTTGGTAAAATACAAATTATAAAATTGTTTAGAGTTCTTTTTGAAAACAATTGATCTAATATAAGGTGAATAGCTTCATTTTGGAAAAATATTTTTTTGAGAGTAATGTTTAATTCATTTTTATATCATTTCTAGAAAACATATAGGATTAATATTAAACATTAAATTGACCATATAAAATATGGATATGATTAATATAGTCCAAATAAATTATTTTTTTATTTTATCGTTATAAATTATCAATTGTGCGCATTCAATATAGTTTTTCAGAAAAACATTTAATTTTAATTTCAAAATAGTTTTATTTTCATTTATAATTAATTGGTCACCAAAACATTCATTATATATAAATTATTGTTCCATATTTTTATAATTCATATTATCATTTCCATCCCCATCATTCCAACAGCTAAGAGATAACATTCACGATAAATGATAATATTAATAGTATATTATTCTTTGGTAAAATACGGTTGTATATGTAATGTAAGATAGTGAATAAACTCATTGTTTTTGGATAGTAATATCAACTGTGTGTATCATGTAACACAAGATAAAATAATTTTTTAATTCCCTTTATACTATTTTATATAATTTTCCAATTTAAAAATATCAAGGTGCTACATCATTCCCCCTCCCCGCTTAATAAACTATTCCCTGACAATTTAATCATTATCCCGAAAATCAAGGGATGGACACTTGAAAAATAATTTTTTTTAAACGACACCCAAAAAAGGGATAATAATTAACTTACTAATAATTGAAAAAGTAATGTAAAATGGATAAAGAGAATAACACATAACTACTTTTCCAAATATGAGAAGTTATGTGGGAAATGAGGAAAAGACTAAATAATTATGTAGAGTGGATGATGTCATTTATAACATAAAACTAAATTATTAATGGAATGTTAACAACCTCAAAAACATAAATCCTTGAAGATCAAAAATAAAATTAGTTCATCATATTTTATGTTATGAATAAAATATTTTTGTTTAAATATACATTTAATATGTTTGAATAATTACATTACCGGGTAAAGAAAGAGAATAATTGAAATTTAATTTCATAATGAGTGGAATTTCATCCTTCTATCAATTTCAAACCCAATATCTTATATTTCTCTCAATGATGAGTATTCAAAATGAATTTTTAATTCCCAAATCACTATAATAAAAATTTAATGACAACATAACCATAAAAGGGATAAAATTTTATTCCTACTATATTTAAACACTAAAAACCCAAAATGGTTATTACATGGTAAGATAAGTCTCAAAATGAATATACCTTCATATGATACACTAATAATCAAAATTCCCCACTAATGTGAAAGTTTTAAACTACATTATAAAATAATTAATTATCATTAAAATTTATAAGACATTTCTTGAAAAGTTTTTTAATCCAATGTTTAGAAGGATTTGATTATATTTTATTGAATAAGTGGGCCAGAAATTATCTTTCTACACTAGAAAAAGATTGTGTTGAACATATTGTTTTTTTGTCATAGATATGAAAACAACTCTTTTTTAATATTTAGTGATCAAACTGGTAGTCCTAATCAAGAATGTAAAATGACAAATGATAAAGAATGTATTAATGATTATGGAGAATTTTTTAAGATGAAAGGTTTCATTAGAATCACCATGGGTATAGAATGAAGAGTTGAATGGAAATAATGAAAATAATCAGAGTCTAAATGGATCTGAAGTAAATATGGAGATGCATTTATGATCTTAGAGTTGTCATAAATCAAATTTTGTTTGATAATGATATGATGCAATCCTTATGATCCTATTATGGTGAATGAGTTATTTTATTCACTTTGAGGCTTGGTTGTAAAGAAAGTTGTTTCTGGAAGTAAGGGAGGTTATAAAAACTTCCAATATATATTAATTATTTCTATACAAATCCTATTATTTTATGAATCATAAATAAGTCTTGATTACAAGAAAGAGTATATATAATGATAATTTTATTGAAGATAAATCTTTCCTGTATCATTTCTTCAGTGTGATATCAACATACACATATTTTATTTATGGTTTTTTTGTTTTTTTAGAATGTGAGAATATGAATGTGCATGTTTCTTTGTAGACCAATAATCCATTAGATATAAATATTTAGGTAGAGAATTTTGTTTCGTTCATAATTTAAAAAAGAAAAAAATTTCTATGGACCCCAGTCTATCGGGAATGATTTTCCACCGATCGTCAAAGTAATCCATATTCTATTCAACAAATTTAGTGAATTTTTGTAAAGTAAATTATATGTAGAAATGTTAATTAATTATTATTATTAAGTGTAGGTTGTTGTGGATGACAAGAAAGAATATTTTTTTGGAACTGTTTCAAAATGAGATCAGAGATCAATCAATAATTTAGTCTCCCGTTTTTATGAGGTTGAATTATTTTTGTTTCAATTTGGACAATAGATAAGAAATATCTGATTTGTTTTCATTGATTAGTTCAAGATATATCATACAAAAACAATTTTTGAACTATCATTCTGTAGGTGACACCAATTTCTCAAAATGAATCAACGATTGATCAAACATGTACACAAACAGATAAATGTCATCATCTAATTTACTTCATCGAATGCAACATAATCAGTCTAATGAAAAGTAGAAAAATAAATTTTTTTAAAGTGTTTTATACAATTTTTTTCAAATGGTCTCTGGAAATTGGAATGTAGAGTTTTATGATGGTGTGGATATATTATCAAGGATTTGAAAGAATCATTAGAAGTAGTGAAAATTTTTAATCCAAAAAAAGGAATCCAATGTCTTATGATGTAGAAAAATATATTTTATCATAATGTTAAATGAGGTTTTTTGTCATTAAATTTGTATGGATAAAGGTAATCAATAACCTGATGTTGCATAGATGTCTTCACTGTGATGAAGAAATCATAATGACATTTAGAATCATACTAAAGAATGGTTAAAAATACTAAAGTGAGATAAAGTTGTGGCATGGTTCAATAAGGTTAAATATGGAATGATTAGTGTTGAGATGCACTGAACTAGTCAAATAATGTATCTGAAATGTATGTGAAAATTTATGTTTTAGAAATATTTTTACGAAGGAAAACATTTTTAAATCAACATTAACCATTTTCAGAGAACCACAAATGATGAAAATTACACTTTACTTTTTGATGGATCTGAACTATTTTAACAGGTGGAGAAGAAAGAAATGTTATGAAGTTATAGTGTGGAGATTTTTTTGAATAAATGAGTCCACATAATTTTTTCTAGATAGATGATGAAAAATTAAGTTCATATTTTGAATTTCTCAAAATGGAATGTGTCATTGGGAATGGTATACTGACTAAAGTTTCAAAATTGAGGTATAATAATTTTAGAATTGTATTATAGGTATCATGACAGGTTTATATTATCATATTGATCAATCAGATTGGGAATCAGAATATGTATAATGATAAAGCCCAGAGAAGTTCTTACATACTTCTGGTTAGGAGACAAAAGAATTTTTCGAAGATCATATTCGTTAATATTGAAAAAAAGCATAGTAACATGTTTTAAATAAATTGGTTAATGTTTCTTAACATGTAACCTAAAAATGTATTACATAAATTTTTCTACTTGATGCACATAAACTTTTCTATTAATCATGGTGATTTACATGTATAATGGTATTTCCTAATTGTTATATCTACAAAAATTGTGTTTTTTTAAGGGATTGAGTGGTATTTTAATGTTTCTAATCAATACCGAGGAGTTAACTACTCTTATTGAGTTGTGATCCTTTAAATTTTTTTGTTCATGAGGATGTGTGACAGTTTTGTTTTCAAAAGGCTAAAAATAATTAATATGAGGTGAAGGTTGTCTCATGAGGAATGAAACATAATTTAAAACAATATCATAGACTCAACCCCACCCCCTCCATCAGTGATACACAGATCATAATTGGGAAATATCAATTTTTATAGGGTAAAGGTTCCCTTTGTTTACCCTTTACTAATGTTTTATGGGATAATTTGTATTTAAAATCTAAATAATTTGAATATTAAGGAGATTCCGGTCTTTTCTGGTAATAACATATATAAATATATAAGGGTATAATGTTTCCATATCTTATGTGACTTGAGTATTTTTTTCTTTATGCTACAATATATAAATTTACTTCAATTGATGAAAAAGACACTCTCATGTATATTGAGAAGAAGAATCTTGAGAATGGTTGAAGATATTAGAATTATTTTCCCTCATCCCATTTAGTTATTTAGTTTCTATGTGTAAAGTGTGATGACATTACAAAAGGTATTGGGATAATCTAGGGGATATTTATTAATTTAATAAAAAAGGTGAAGAAATCTATATTATAAATTTGGAGGATGAATTATGAAGATCTCAAAATGGGTGAGTTTGAATCTATTAGTGGCCTATTTACCAGTGTGAATGTCTTTTCATGATCTATAACGTTACATGGTGAAAATTTATAAGACTATACTATTTTTGAATATATCTGGATAATTCTTCTTGACAATTTTGTTGCCAATGTTTCTTTTTTGGAAGTCATAGATCCAGAAACATTATCTCTTAATGATTTGAATACTAAATTCATCGCATATGAAAAGAGAATACAGACATATACGGAAGGAAAAACTTAAGTTGATGGAAATATTTCTTTAAAGTATTCTAATAAAATAAAAAAATAAAATGTTCTTGAAGAAGAATAAGTAGATGAATCTGATTCTGAAATGAGGTATTTAAAAATATTTTTATATTTTTGTACTTGTTATCTAAAATTTGAAAATAAAAATAAATAAATATAAAGAGAAACATCACTTCAAATGCTATAAATGGGAAGCCTTTGGGAATTTTGTAGCTAATTTTCCTCATTTAAAGAAAGAATAAGATAGTGATAATGTTGAAAGAAGGATAAGAAGATCATGGAAGAAATATGGTGATACGTATAAATATTACACCAATGGGATTGATAAAAAGATATCTAAATCCAAAAGGAGATGTATTTTTAAAATATTATTAAGAAGAATATCGTGATGTTTAATGTAAAAATTCTACTATGAATGCTGGAGAGAATAATTTTGTATGAAAAATTAAAAAAGAAAAGTTCTTAAGTTATTGTTTGGAATAAGATGAAACCAATTTATATTTTCATTTGAATAAATAATTTAAATATTGAGTAAGAAATATTTGAAGGTTGGATAAAGAAACCAAAAAATTCTAAAATGAAATTTACTCAAAATAAATAAATAATTATTTCGTGATGAAAATGTTATGAGACTCGAATAAATTGATGAGATGAATAAACATATTGAGAAATAAAATAATTATAATGAACATATGGAAACAAAATTCATGGAAAAATAATATTTGTTGGAACATGACTGACCAATACTCTTTAAATATGAGAAAAAGGTTACCTATTTCAAGAATTCAATTTCTATGGTAACTGAATGTTATTGATAGGGTAAACCTAATACGGATAGAAATCTACAATAAAATTTTCAAAATAAACATGAAAATGTTTCTTAGAAGAATAAATATTGGTAATTTAAGAATGTTGACAAACCAACAAATAAGTTTATATTGATGTTTCAAAAACTTTTCATCCCAAAAAAAAGTTCACAACCTCTTATTATGATAAGTATAGAAAGAAAACCAAACATAAAAAGAATAATATATATGGTGACACAAAATTTGTTGGTTAACAATGATCTGATAAGAAAAATGATATGTTTTTAGTGGAACATGTTAGCATTTTGGAATAGTATGGAAGATACCGAGGGAAAATCTATTCATATTATCCCTCTGGTATTTTGGTAGATTCAAAAATATGAACAATATGTGTTGGTTAAATCAATGAAATTTATACTATTACAAAAATAATGTAAGGAAGGGTTTGAGTGGGAGTCAATTCTCTCAAATAAATAATTATTTGGGGGATGTTTTGATGAAATATGAGAAGGTTAGCATATAATTTTGAAAATATGATCCATCCTCATGAAACTATTTTCAAAACATTTGAACAACTTGGATTTCATCTAAAAGGGTGTCTAATTTTGTTTTCGGGAGAACAATGGTTTGTTAAGAATTCATAGAAACCAAATTTAATGAATGATAAAGTGAACAAATATCATATTGTATAAAATATAATATCCAAAAAAAATGGAGAATGAAAATTGATATTGTATAGTGTATTTTTTATCATATAAAATGAGGATTAATTTTTTATGTGAAATATATAAATGAAGGAAGCATCACATTTTAAAATTAATAATCCCTTAAAATCAAAGTTGTTGGATCTTATATTGTTTGAGAATAAAATATTATGTCCATGAAAGAAGTGATTATTAGGGGATGAAAAACAACATACTAAGCATTTCAAAAAAATTTGATGAAGCAAACAAATTTATTTCTAGAAAGGATGGGTTTTTTTAAATAGAGTTGGGTGGAATGTTTGTAACAAGAGTCCAATGTAAAAATGGAAACATGTTCCAATTTTGTGAAGTTAAAAACATTAATTACTTATATATGATAGAATTGAATACTTTGTGGCACAAATATTTTGGTTGCATGTGTTAGAGAAACAAAAGTATGTCTTCAAAGAAATAGAGTGTCAGTGGAATTCATGATATATCAAGTAGAAGATATTGGGATTTCAAAATTTTCTAGAATGGAAAGGTCACAAAATTTATTCATAATAAGATATAATTTGTTCATAATGTCCCATGGAAATTATATATTATGATATTTTGTGGCCAATTAAAAGAACATTAAATGATGGAGAAAATTACTTCATTACTTTTATTTTCGACTTTTATTTCATTACTTGTGTTATATATATGAAACAGAAGCCCAATTATCTAAAAATGTTTATGATCATTAGGATTAAATATGACAAGGAATGTTAAAATTTAGTGTTGAAGTGGATAATATTAAATGGTGGGTAATAACAAATTATTAGTTTTAAAGTTATCTTTAGTAACATGAAAGTTGACCAGAGTTTAGTACATGATAAACACTTCAAAAAATCGTATTAAGAAAAGGAAGAATAAAATTATGGGTGAAATTGAGAGAACTATGTTACTTGAATATGGTCTCTATAAATACTCGTAGAGACAAGCCATGAGTACTTCTATTTATATTCAAAATTTGTGTTTCTATATGCCATGTTCATATATGAATCTACATTAAATGTTATGTGGAAAAAATCTATGCTCGAAGAACATAAGATTTTTTAGGTGTCCATCATCATTTAGATGAAATTTGGAAACCTTGGAAAGCTTGATAAGAGAGGGGAAGATACAATTTTTCTTGGTAATTCCCCCAAAAGGGAGAGGATATGTTTGTTTCAATAAATAAATAGTAACATTAGTCATCTATTTTTACATGAATTATTTTAAAATGTTAATGAATATATTAAAAATACTAATGAAGATAAGAAATATGCATAAGATTAATAGATTTTTAAAAATTATGCTAAGGATGAAAACAATTATAATCCTACTCAATAAGAATAATCATTCATATTTGTTTCTCATGATGATTAAGAGTGTCGAAAATATCATACCGAGATGAAGAATCAAGTGTAATCTCAAAACATTATTGGTTATCAACTTCAAAAGGCTCGAACAACCTGAAAATAAAATTTTAGTGCACATAATTCTTAAAATTCAATTGTTAAGCTAAATGACGTGATTGAAGATTTTGAGCACCTAGAATGGTTTCATTCTATGACTGAATAGTTCGAAAATATAGAAAATAATGACAATTTAGAGGTCAAAGATAAACCAAATGATAGAAATTTTATTTGTACAATGTTTTTTATGGAATTAGTATCCTAATGTGGTGAAGTAATAAGAAAAAATGAATTTTTTTTCAAATGGTAAATCGCCGATTGATGGAATTGATTTTGATGACACTTTTTATCTAATTAAAATATTATAAACAATTAAAATCATTATTTCTATTACTTCAAAAAATTGTTACAAAATAATTTAGATGGATGTGAAGTGGGGTTTTCATAATGGATAACATGATAAGGAATTTTATATTTGAAAAACTAATTGTGTTTTTAATTTAGAACAATGATATTTATTTGTATAAGTTTAAGAAATACTTTTCTGGGATAAATTATGAAGAGATGGCGTGGTATTTTGAATTGGATACCTCATTAATAAAGATGACTTATAAGAAATCAATGGTTGAATGTAATTTATTCAACAATGATAGTCAAGAGATTTCCATCAATGAAATTATTTATATAGAAATCATTATATTTCTTGTGAATAATGAAATAACATTCAAATGGTTTGATTAATATATGAAAATGTTTTTTTTACATATCCATATTGGGTGAAATAAAATACATTCATAGGTTACAACTTTCATAGATGTAGAAAAAAAATTTCAATCTCAAAAAAAAATCTTACGAACTTTTTTTGAAGTTAGGAATTGAATATTTGAAACATGTTTCCACATAGATCTCTGAGGAAACCAATTTTCCTAATTTGGAGAAGGTTAAGACATTGAATCTATGCAGATTTATAATTTAATTGTATGTTCTTGATTTGACTCCATAAAAACCCGACATTGTTTACACATTTACCATATATGAAGGATTTCATAGTTCATTAAAAGAATAATATTTATTGGCTAGAAAAATAATTCATAGATATATCAAAGGAAAAAATAATATCTGAATCAGTTATGACTAATCAGATGTTAATAACTTTTTTGGGTATTTATATGGTAATTGGGAAGTCAATTTTTGTGATAAAAGATCCATATCTTGTGGGGTTTTCTCTCTGTTAAAAATTTGTGTTAGTTGGAATAAAAATGAAAAACATTCGACAAGTCTTATCATTGATGAAGACATATTTTGAAGAATTACTTTTTTAAGTAAAGTTAACCTTGATCTTGGGTTGTGGTAATCATTTTTTTCATCCATACAATATTCCCGGTGTAGTATTCTCATCAAAAATATATTTTAATAAAAAACCATTTCATTATATATCATGTGTAGATTAAAAATCAAATCTTTGTATGTTATTACATCGGAACAAGTTGTTGACATTTTAACGAAACCTTTTCTGAAGGAATCATTTTTCGAATTGTGGTTGTACATGGTTGTCCAACATATTTCTCATCATGGATGGCTTATGAGTTTATATTTCCTCTCTCATATTATCATTATATAGTGTTTTCATTGGGGATAATTGATTTATAAATCTATCAATTGAAATGTGATAAAACATTTAAAGAAGAATATATCTTGTGGGATTTGATGGTATGTTATGAATTTATATTGTAAGTGTGTACACTATTATATTAATTTTTTGGAGTCGCTGTAGGTAAATTATTTTTATGGTAATGTTGAATATAGGAAGAATGTTTTCAATAAAAGGTATGAATGTTTCATGAGTTACTACTTTTGGAAAGCATGGTTTTAGTACCAATAATTCTTCTTTCCTATAGTGAACTAACTCACATATTATTTGAATAATTGATACATAATCCATTTCATAAGGATTAAATGTTTAGAGGTTTAAGAATCTTTCTTGACAATAAAATCTAAATGGGGGTATTGTTAGGACCAAGTTGGAATGAAGTTGTTTTGGAAGGTGGACGAAGATTGTGTTGAACATATTTTCTTCTTATCAATTAGAAGAAATTCTTTGACATTTTAATATTTAGTTATCAGACTAACAATTATAATTAAGAAGATCATATAAAAACTATTAAAAACGTTTAATAGATTATGAAAATGTTTTTAGGACGAAAAGGTTCATCGAGCTCACAATGGGTTTGATATGAAAGGATGGATCTTAATGACGAATATTTTTAGATTCTAAATGGATTCATTGTAATTCGTAAAATATATTTTTAACATTAGATTTATCATAGATCATAATTTGCCCATGAAAATTATGATTCAATCCTTATAATGGAATGGGGAGAATGAGTCATGACAATCAGTTTGAGGATTGGTTGATAGGAAAGAAGTTACTAGAATGATGGATGATTATTATACTTTATAATATAATACATTTGATTCTATGTCAATCATAATTGTTTTACAAATAATGAGTAATTTATGATTACATGAATGATTTAATTGAAGAAGAATATACATGAAGATAATAATTTTTTGTCTCAGTTTATCAGTGAAAACATCATCAGATACAGATTTTTTAGAAGGTTTTGAATTCTTGTTTGGAATGTGGGAAGATGAAGTTGTTGGTATATATACCTAAAAACAATGCATCATATAATTATACTCTGAGAAATAATTTATTATTTTCCAGATTCATGACTGAAATGAAATTTTTGTGGGCACTAGTCCATCAGAAGTGAAGATTCACTGATCATTACATTAATCCAGACACTGATCATCAAATATAGTTATGGTTGAAAATCAAAATTTATGGTAGAAAAGTACATTGAATAGGTTCAGTAAATAGAGGTTATTGGGACCGATAATAAATTAATTTTTTTTGGGATTGATGCAAAAGGGGATCAGAGATCAATAAATAATGTAGATAAGCATTCTCATTAGGTTAAATTGGATTGTTTCAATTTGGAAAATAGATAATAATGCCATGATTTTTTCATCAATTGGGTCATGATATATTGGAAAAAAATTTGTGTTGACTATTAGACTAGAGGAAACACCAATTTATTTGAATGAAGCAGAGACAAATCAATCAGGCGTAGAAAATAATAAAAGTTATCAGACAATGTACTTCATTATATATAGAATCATTTGTATAAGGAAAATTATAGGAGGATATTTCATTGAAGGATCTTGTAATAGTGTTTCCAAATGAAGTCTATAAATTTGTTTGAATAGTGTAAATCTAGTGAAATTGTTTTGTTGAGGAAGTGCATGAATCATTATATGTTGCAACTATTTTTTGTGAAAAATAATCAAAACCAATGTATAATGAGGTAATAATTTATTTTTAAATGTGTCTAATGATTTTTATTCATACAATTATTATAAAGGAAAGTCATGAATAATTTGATATTGAATGTATTTCTTAGTCGTAGTGAAGATATCTGAATGGAAATTGAAATCTGGCTAAATAATGGATACAAATTCTAAAGAAATCTAATGTTGTGAGAAAATTAAAGATACTTTAATAATATATGAGAAGAGTTGATATATTCTAAATAATTCAAGGATATTTGTATAATGTAATGGGAATTTTATGTTTTGAGAAATTTTTCTAATTGGGTAAATATTCCAGAATCCCATCAAATCCATTTTTGGTACCCCTCTTAAAGTAGGAGAGTACTTTTTACATTCTGGTGGATATGAAAAATATTCACATACAAAGATGTGTGGTATGTTATGGTTTTTTAGTTTGAAAGAGTTTCCATAAAAAATAATTTCTTAATATTATTTCTGAAATAAATGATTAACAATGTAGATCATTTTCTGAGTTTTCCAAATTAGATGGATCTATCTGATAATTATTTCTCATTGAGGTTTCTTGATAGTGACAAAACTAGTTTCTAATTGTTTTGGTGGTAATATAGAATAATAATCTTATAAGAAATATAAATCAAAATGGAAAATTAGACTATTTTATCAAATTGCGTATCATTATGAAGTCTAAATAAGTACATAAAAACTTTTATGTAGGAAGTTGAAGAATAGTTTTGAAAATCATATTTTTTAAATTTTGAATATTCTAAATAGTAACATGTTTTTTTGAAATTGGCAAATGTCTCATAACATTTTTCACAATCATATATTACATAATTTTTTTACATCAAACACATGCAATATTGTATTGATCATAATGATTCACAATTCGAAGCGTATATCTTACATGTTATATTCACAATAATGGAATATTTTCTAGTGGATTTGGATATTTTGGGTTGTTTTTAAACCATTACAAGAACATAGATTCTTTTTTTGAGTAGTGAAACCTTTAAATTATTATGGTCTTATAGATGTGTTATTATTATTTTTCAATAATGTGATACATATTTAACAAGAGGTAATTGATGTTTCAAGATGAATGAAACATAAAATAAAATGATATCACTCATACACCATTCCCCTCTCAAGGATACAATGATATAGCAATTGTAAGAGAAGATATATAATTCTTTGACAAATCAATCATTACTCCTCAAATAAAATAAAATTAGATCCAAAAATAAATGCGATCTTTACCTGGAAAAATTTCATAATAAGTTGGACATAAGATAATGGATTGCACTACACCCTTGTCCCCCTTTAGTTATGGGTTCAATCCCTGTGGCCCTTCTGGATGTGATATTCATCACCCTACCAATGTTTTTTCCTTTTTTTGCTCGAACAAGGTAAAAGAATTCATCCCTAGATAACTGTTCATGTTGAAATTAGGGTGTTAAAATACACCAACCCAACAAATCTTATCCAAATAATTTAATTAACCACATTAAGATCCCCTCACTTAAAATCTGAATAGGGTGTCTAAGACATTGAAATTGTGATCATCTATAAGATTATAAACCTATGATAGAATTATAACATATAAAATTATCTCATATAAAAAATTCATGATCTCCAAATATATCTAAAATGACCATTCATACAAGCTGTTGTAGTTTAGGACCCACACTATCTAATCTTGTGCTTAAACCCATTACATTAATTTTTTTTAATTGATGATGATATTTTTTACTCAAAATTTTCCAATAGAAACATACAAAATAAAAAGGAATACATGGATCACTTATATTATCAAGGGAATTTTAGGTTTAGAGTTTTAGCCAATTATAATAAATCTAATATAAACAATACCTAATCTGTCAAATGAATATATCTCTCATTTAGTCAATGTGTTTGTATTTCAATTTAGATCATCAACATCATATTTCTATAATATGTTGTTGAAATCAATTGTTCAACCTAATTCTATATAAACTGGGTAAAGGAAGTATAAGAAGGGTTAGATAAAATTATTAGTAAGGTATAACATAAGAATTAAAAAATGATGTCAATAGTGAGTATAAGAAGATTTTAAGGGTATGCTGAAATAATTAAGGTTCATGAGTATGAATGAAGAATATTCATACCCATTTGTTTCAAAATCGTAAAACAAGAAAACAATTAATTGTGATTTAAAAACATAAACATACAAATGAATCAACTTTCTAAATCCATGTGATATCAATAACGATCAAATGAATCTTCATAATCTCATAGGAATCATAGATAAAACATATTGGTATATTGGGACATCATCATATATAACCCTTATACCACCCTTATAGAACCCTTATAAATTTGAATAACCATATCGATACCATCCAATGTTCTTATCTATAAAACATAATAATTACATAATAAATTGGAATTCTATATGGGTGCACCCATCATATAAGATATAACAGGCTCAACCGGTGCTATCTGGGTTCCCCTATCAATTAACGTGTTCAAGACCACAACATGAATAAATAAAATAGAGAATTAACATCATCATAAATTATTAAAACAACAATTTTGATTTTTAAAATATTATTAGATCATGGAAAATAATTGTTTTCCATAAAAATATCATTGAATCATGATTAAACAATTGAAAAGATATGGGTTCCATGAAAATCTATTCGAGATATGATTAACCATTGAAAAATAAATGACTTCCATGAAAATATATTTGAGAGATTATTACCCCATGAAAAAGATATGGTTTCCATAGTAATATATTTGTAAAATGGGCATCCTATGGAAGACAAATGAGATCTATAACTATATCATTAAAACACAATTATCTTAATGAAAAAAAATTTTTCATAACAATCTTATTCAAACATTATTAACAAATTGAAACCAAGTGGTTCCATAAAAATCTCTTTGACATAATATTCAAACATAACTATAAGGAATAAAGATGAAATTATTAAATAATGTTCCCAATTTAGAATAAGTAAACAACAATGGTTGTTGATATTGATGAATTTAAATACATTCAAAATATTACTTAAATCATTTTGAAGAAAATAAAATTTTCATTTTTATTATCACTTATTAAAAAATAAAATACTTTTAAAATAATTTTACATAAAAATATCATTGAAATAATATAAATTAATTTTTAAAAAATCCTTTGAAGCATTTTTATGACAAATATCCTTTCCTCTTTTAGAAAATATTCTAAAAATGTAATCATAGAATAAAAAAGTGTTTAATGGAACTCCGGTTTCTAACCGAATATAGATATGAAGTTAGAATTTATAAGAAACAAATTCTCAAACATTTTAAGTACCAAAGAGAGTAAAATAGTACAACTACGTGAATATATAATTAATTACCTAACTATAAGATAATTCATTATAATTATAATACTTCCACATCATATTGATACAATATCCCGATAGACGATGAGATTTTAACAAAACCTCTCACCTCTTTGGTAACTTTGAATCAAAACCCCTATGAAATAATAAAATATAATGAAAATTATAATATCAATAAAATAAATATATGTATGATATAATAAGGAAAATGGTCAGTATATACACATCATAAAATAATATAGGTGTATAACATAACAATCATCCCAATGAAAGAAAATTGAGAGTGAAAATCGTTACATCTTTGGTATCTTTGAAATACTAAACCCCATGAAATAGATATCCTAAAATAGATATGAGAATAATAATAAATTTTTATATAATATAAATAAAATAAATTTTCATGATGTATATACACTAAAAAAACATGTGTGTAATAAGGCATACATCTCATAGAAATAAAAGAAATATGAGAAAATCCCATACCATGAATTCAAGTCTTTATGCATGTTCCTTAACATAATGAATAATAATAATATTTTAATTATTTAATTTCTTGAGAACCTTTTAGAAGTTTATTATAATTAAAATTTAACTTATTATAATTTTATATTCATCTATATACTCAATTTATTTTATGTCTTATGTTATAACCATATTCGACTTATGTGCCAAAACTGACTTTGGTAGGTCGACAATGGTCAATAAGGTAATTATTTAGAAATATATAGAATAATTATCATGAAATAATTATTGTATTTATACATAGATTTTACCATTAAAATCAATTATTAAATATTTTCATGAAAAATTATCCAAAGTAGCGATCATTGATATGATAGGTCGTACATACATATGAGTGACATTACAATTATTCAATGATAATTATGAAATTTTTTTTTGTTATATTTATCTTTCTAGAAGGATATTTATATCATAAATACCATATTAATTAATTATATACCCTTATATATAACATTCTTTTTTTGGGGATGAAATATGAAGCAACCAGATCGCTTAGAATAGGAAGTAGTCCACACATCCTTGAACGACATTCTCATTTTTTGATTGTGTAAATATTAAGAAGAAAAAGATATACTGTAATTATAGAAATATAATTATTTAATTAATATCCTTACTATATAATTTATATCATATAATTTCATTATAGTCTCCCTAAATACCTTCCATGTAATTCATTTTTGAAAGATGCTTCGCATCACTTCACGAGGTGGTAGTCTATTTTACACACGATTGACGTTATCATATCCCATATGGTACGGAATTTATAAATGATATGTAATATATAATCACTGAATAGGTATAATAATGATATAAATATCATTAATTTAACTTATAAACATAATATACATCATTATTTCCAATATTAAGAGGTGGTATTTGAAAAAAGAAGGATGTCAATTTGCGAGGTCATAGTCCAATGTACACACGAATGATGATTTTGTAATACATTTGATGGAACTATGTGTGGTTTTAGGTTATACCCTTAACCTAAAAAAAATATCAGAATATCAATTTTACTGGTTTTATTATATAATCCTGGTAAAATTATAACTGAAGTAGGTGGAGAGGGAAATAAAACAAAAATGTACATTGAAGAGGGATACACTCTTCCTCAGGTAATTATTTTTGGTTTAAAAAAAGGAAATATCTGGAGGGATTTACACCAAAAAATTCCTATAAGATGAGAGGAAATAATTTGGGGAGTTACTCTGGTAGGTTTTGGGTGATATAAATGGATTGTGAGGTTTGAAGAAGTTGGAAGACTTGGTACCTTTTTATAGGTACCGAGGTGTGAGATTCATGTAAATAATCCAAAGTATTCACTATTAGGAGAAAAATCATACCTAAGGATACTAAGTACTTGATAATTTACCGTTTTTGTGGATTATATGGTCTATACACAACTCCACCACACATTATATCCCATGTTTAAAACATTTTTTAATGATCTCGGTTTCCCAATTTTGAACATTCTGGTTATTGATTATGGAAACTAGTTTTCTACCCTATGATATTTATCCATTAAATCTAAATTGAAGTAATTATTTTTAAAATATTAAGTACCATATTTTCTTAATACTAAAAAAATCATAAAAAAAATTAAATTTTTGGAAATTACTTTTAATAGAAGTGGATGTAAGACGCAAAAAATATTTCTTTAACTCTAATCATGCCAATAATTTTTTTCTTGTTTAGATATATATATGTTTATTATAAAAGATAAATCAGTTTATTAATGGAAAATATTCTATATTCAATATAATTTTATAATATACTCAAAAATTTATTATTTTTTTGTTAACATTAAATCATTAAATAAAATATCACTTTTCATGTGACAACATTAATGTCATTTTGGACATTGTTTATTTAAAACAAATTTTAAAAAATATCATGAAAAATATTTAATTTATATACATCCTGTTAAATCCTATTTATCATGATATATATATCTAAACAATAATTCAACAAATATATTAATTTCATTTAATTCTCTTTTAATGTTTTAATATCATTTATTTTATTTTATTATTAAATAAAAATTCCACGTGTTTATATTTCTTAAGAATTTAATGTAATTATTTTATCTTTTAAAATTTAAGATAAATTATCATTTCAAAAATTACTCATTTATGTTACAAAATAATATTTATAAATTAAACAATACATTATTTTCCTATCCGAAAAATCATTTTAGAAAATTTAATGTGTAAAGGGAGATTTTTCATATTTATCATTATTTAACATTTTATATGTGTCACCTTCATGGAAATGTGTCCCGAAAACTCATATATTTTCATCCTAATTCAATATGGGTTGAAATATTTCTATAAAATAGGATTTTGAAAAGTTTTGGGTAATTTTTGAATCTTATATTCTCTGTTTAACCACTATGTACAATCATTTTTACCTTAATGGTCATAATTAATATCAATTGTATTCACTGTTAACATTTTTTCAGAAATTAATTTAACCATGTTTTATAAGATAAATTATTCTGTTTCTAAATAATGAATCAATTTTCCCTATTCTATTAACATATGTGGCATAATTTAATTTGAAAATAATCTGAGCGACATGATGAAAATGCAGGTTTTTAAAAAGTGAAAATGTTCAAAAGTTCACACTATTTGGATATAGAAATTCACTATAAAAATATTAACATGACCTAAATTAAATGAAGTGATATATATTTATACATTTTTTACTTAAAACTAATTAAAAAATACAATTTAACAACATAAATTATATACATTGAAATGAAGTTTTCAATTATAATTCAATATTTTTAAGTAATAGTAAATAACGAAACATTTCATAATAATTGAAAAAATTTAAACTAAGATAATTTTTATATTATGATTTTAGAAAATAATTTTATTTTTAAATTTTATAAATATAAATTTTCAAATATTATTTCTAAAATTAAGTATTCAATAAAAATGTGTCAAACAATTTTTGAGAAAAATATGATTTTTTTTCTGAAAAATTGAATTTAATTTATATCATAACTATAAGAACATAGGATGAATTTTAAATATGATATTTAATATATAGTATATAAATATAATTAATATAAAAATAAGATCCATTTTTACTTTATTTGTATAAACACACTTGTGTGCATTTATATATGATTTTTAGAAAATTATTTTTTTTATTTTCAAATGGATTTTATTTCCATTTCAAATTACTTTTTACCTAATTAATTCATTATATATAAATTTTTTAAACATATTTTTATATATTTAGTTTATCATGTCTATTCCCACCATTCCAATGGATATGAGATAAAATCATGTTAATTACTAATATGAATAGTATATTGTTGTTTAATAAAACATTATCTTACATGTAAGGAGGGATATTAAACAAAATTACCATTGACTGGGTAATAATATAGGCTATATTTTGTGTGTAATTATAAATAAACTCAGTGATTCATGTATTCTATTATATAAAATTTAATTTTCTAATTTTAAAATATTTTGGTGTTACACATATAACGTGGAATCAATAAAATGATCCCTTAGTTTTGGACTCATTTTTACATCACTTAAAAATATAGAGTTATGAGTACAAAGTTTAACATAAGACTCGATAAATTTATCAAAATCATTAATATCAATTATAGATTATAATGAACATTCAATTTTAACATCCCTAATGATCACTTTGTTTAGGGAAAAAATATCACAACCATCACTCTCATTTGAAGAAGATGAGAATATGTGTTATGGGGTCAGCTCTGTCCTAATATCATTTTAAAAAACAAGGATAATATACTATGAGTGTGTTAAAATCTATATGGGATTAGAAAATAGGCTTTAAAATATGTTAATTTCATTTCCTTACTAATTTCTAATTTGGAGAATAAAATTTCATAAAAATAGAAATTAAGATCATTTTCATAAAAGTTATTCTTTGTGGAGTTTAATTTTAAAATATAAAAATAAACATCTCCCTTTATGACTTGATTATTAATGAATAATTTTTCATATACTCATTTATCATTAAAATAGGATTAGAATGATGGATTAGGGTTTAAATTATTATCAAAGAAACTTTTAAAATAATTAATAGAGAAAACACATTGATTATATGATGGGTATCAAATGTAATTTATTTTTTTTATAAATTAACCAATTCGTCATAAAATTCGATTGATAAGATTCAAGAATAATCATGAAATGTGGATGTATCTATCATAAGTAAATGTATTGCTATAATTAAAGGGGATCGGTTGGAATATGTCTCTTATTCCATGAAAAATACATAGAAATTAGCTGTGAAGACTAGACCATTGAATCAAATTAAAATATCCTGGATTATTCTCTTTTGGATGGAAATTCTCCAATTAGATAACTATATGGATTCACGAGTTGAGTGAAAGGTAACTAGAGCAAGGTTTGTAAATATGTACTTGGTCATGACATTAAATTATGTTCCATTGTCTATGAGTGAATTATAAAAGTTATAATTCTATATTTTTATGTAAAAATAAATGTCCCAATATATTTCCATATTAATTTAATTTACTATTAATCATTTTTTTAATTAATATGGGTTTGAGTTTAATTATATTTTTATACAGTTTTTTGATTAAAATTTTTCATTTAAGAACTCTTTTTATGTAATCTAGAAGAGGCATATAGACTTAGACATGTTTGAACATGTCTTCCATTTCAGGATCATGTTTAAAGGCATATTCTACATATAAATTAATTATGAAAATTGAAATCGATTGGTTAGGAGAATGAGTTTTAGTGTCAAATTTGACTCATATTGTTTCATATTTGGTTTATTATTTTTCATCCTCATGTTAAATTTATTTAGTTGGCTTATATGGCTTGACATCCTTCACGAAAACATTATTTTCATATATAAGTGAACATTCACTCACATTGTTATTGGGGTTGGTTAATTATTTGGTTAGAATAAGGGAATATTTATTTGGTTGTGTTTGATCAGATGAAAGGTAATTTGATCCATTTGGTATTCAATATTATTTAATCATGATTGGGTGAAAGGGTAAAGATCTTAAATGGAACTATACCATGTTTTCATAGACGATTAGGCTTCCCTTATATTGGTATTTTAATAATTAGGTTTTTTGGAATTTAATTATACTGCTATAGGAATTAATAAGGCTCAATGAGATGATGAAATCTATGAGAAAGAAGAGGATTTATCCTTTTATATTGAGTAAAAAATTGATATAGTTGTCATAAAAAACAAACATATTGATTATATTAAAATTTCTATATATTTTGAGAGAGGATTTAATGGGTATGAAGAAAAAGTTTTCTATAAATAAAACATAGATTTCCCAAGAAAACTATTTAATAAGTAGGATAAGATAGATCATAGGTATGCATGTTAGAATTTCTAAGAAACCAATCCAGTAGTTCATTATTGTTGTTATGCTATGAAAATTCATCATTGATAATAATTAGTCCAGAATAATCTTATGGGTATTCTAATAATTGTGTACATGTTTCATTTGAATGAGCTTCTGATATATATATACAAAAATATTTGATAAGTTGAGGGAATTTATATTGAGGATATGAAGAGTTTAGTGATTTTTTACAACCAAATTTTGTTTTTTGAGACCCATGAAAACAATCATACACTATGTTTTCCTATTTAGATCAATTGACTAACACTATTGGAATTGTTTCACTTGATAAGGTGCTGAAATATTGAATTATATTATGTTTGCAACCATAATTCATATGCAATTCACATTATATATGAGATTCTTATCTACAATAGAACCAAAAACTATTACATCAACATGGGTTCACTCCATTTCAAATAACCCCTTAGAATAGTATAATATAATGTGTTTTTTGTGGAATTGTGGGAGTGGGAATGTTACAACATGTAATTTTTGAAGCTCACTAATTATTCATGGAGTGGATCATTTGGGAATTTATGAATGTCCTAGAGTTTTTTATTAATAAAGGCATTTTTAGAAGTAGAGTCCAAATTCTCTAGGAAAAACCAATTCATGTAATTCTCGAAATTTTTCGAACTAGAATGGTGTAGTATATCATTGATATTAGAGATTCATCTAAGGAGAATTAATATAATCCAAGTGTTTCTTAATCAAAAACCCATTGGGGATTAATTTTAAATCATATAACATAGAAGTATTTGAGGTGGTAGTGTAGATCCTCCCCATAATTTCCATTTATATGTTGTATAAGATAAATAAAACATAATTTGGATTCAAAAACAACGTATAAATTCGGATATTAAAAATATGTTGTTTTTTAATTAAAATCAATAGATGTGTGTTTTTATAGATTCCCCCTAGTATTTTTCATTTCATGATCAATTGAATAGAAAATATATGGTTTAGTTGTGTTTTTATTATCCGTAATGGTCATTATGAGTCAAAGAAGGTTTTTATTGATTTTATAATCATAAAAATCTATTGGATTATTTGTGAGATTATAGGACATTCACATAAACACTAATTTTTTTAAAATTAATTTGAGGTTATTGTATCTAGAATGTGGGTTTTTCTTTTTTTACTTTATTGTATTTTTTTCAATTTCATTGAATAAAATTAAAAATAAACTAATACGTATAGAGACAATAGGATAATAAAACCCAAATTATATAAATAAAATTATTTAATATCATCCTTCAATGGGTTTTTTTCTCTTCTATAATGTGTATAGAAACACATTATTCAGTACTGAGTGATGGTAGTATATTTATTGGAATCATTGGTTTTATATTTTATTTTTTAAATGTGGGTGTTGGTATGAATAGATTAAATAAAATGATAGAACATTTTAGGATTAAATAACTATATAAATTGAATTATTATGGGTTCATTATTCAAGATATAAGATTACTATTATGACAATAATTGATTAATATATTGTTTGATTAACATCCACATCACATGATTATTACGATCAAAATTATTTAATCTCTAGGATTTAATACAAGCCACAAATTGGGTCCAAATACAAACAATTATCTTTTATAAAAGAGAATAGATTTCAATATCCCATGTGTAATTTCTATTATAATAATTACTTAAATCTACATGAAAAAAATTCACTATTGCATGACATACACATAATATCAAATTAATGAACATTTAATAGGAAAATCCACTCAGTTACTTAAAATCCAAAAACTATGAATCATCGCAATGGGAGGATTACCTGGACATTGAGTTAGTAAATATTATTGTTGGAAATTTTAAAATTATTAGATAAAAATAATAAAAATATTTCCTATATTAGAAATGATTTTTAGAATTTGAAACTCTAACACATAAGTGGTATGAAAATAACACATGTGTGTGCTAATGTTTAAAGGATGAAAGGGAATGATTTTTAGCATTATTAAAAAAAATTGAGAATAAATATTTCGAAATATATATTTTTTATAATAATAAGAGTATATAAAGATACATTAATTAAAATTCAAATGGGATTACAAAAATTTTTTGTTGTTATAATTAAAAGAGAAAGAATAACATGAAAAAAGATTGAATGAGTGTTCTCTAAACTTGGAATGTAGTATAGGAATATCATGCCCACCACTGGTCAATGGTTTTTTCATTAAATTATCCTACATTTCTTATGAGATTCCAACATTTATTAATGACAATAGGGAAATTCATTTATCTCCAAAATTTTTCGGCTATTTTACATCCAAAACTGAACTCTGAGTATGAAATACCATTAGATACTAATGATAAAATTATATTGAGTTGTTATATTATAAAAAAATTCTACATTTATTTTGACTACACACCCACATAATAACCTAACCATTGGTATTATAGAGATAAATATATTGTTTTTCTATAGACCTTAGCTTATTTTTTGAGATTATTTTCAGATTCTTATTTGTAAAAATGTGAATGAATTTTTTCCTATAAATAAACATTAAATGATAATTATATTCATATAAATATCATATTCATATATATAATAACACAATCCCAATTTATTTTCAGAATAATTTAACTAATTAATTGGGATAAAAGTAAATATTGGTGATTTATTTTTCAATCATTGGTAGAAATGTGGTGCTTCATTAAATGCATGTATTTAACCCCTTAAAATTTCAATTACACCTTGAAATTTCTATCATAGTTGTAAATAAATATCCATGGAGTTATATTGGACTATCACTATTTTTTTTATTCATGATTCATCATATAATATCTACAATTATAATTATCAAGTATCATTTATAGATTAATTATGTCTTCTTCTGCAGTCTATATGGTTATTCAAATGGATGAACTATCCTATGATACTGTTGAAATTAATATAGTAATGGTAATCAATAACCCTAAAAATAAGAATCATAATATTTTTTAGAAATATGGTGAATTCTTTAATTAATATAATAAACTTCAAAATAATTGGATATCTTTGAATAGTTCAGTACATATATGTATATGATCAAAAGAAGAATATTGAATGAAAATAATGACTTATTCAATAAAAACTAATAAAATTAGTAATTTAATGTCATAAATAAATATATAACATCAAAATGAAAAGTCTTCATAGCCTATAATGCCATATTTTATTTTAAAAATTAGAGATACTAATACTCTATGAATGTGTTTTACTAGAAATAAAATTTTGTACCTTCCCATCTCGAAATTATTTTTATTGGTCTTTATTTGAGAAACTATAATAGTAACATTCAAGATTTTTAGATGAAGGTAATATATATTTATGTAAAATAAAATTGTGATGGTGTAGCTAAAGGTTTTCTAGTAATAACAGGATGTAGTGGTGTCTTCATGAAGTCCAAGGGTTATTATATGTCTATTTTTTTAAAAGGATTCAATTTTTTATTAATTTAGAATACTTTATTTTAGCTATTATATAAGTTAATGATATTTCTAATATAGGTAGTTAGTAAAATATATGGATTGAGATTAACATCAAATGAATTCTACATGTTATCAAGGACATATGTATTATCCCTTCATAATGTTTAAGTGTGAGATAGATTTACCTCATGAATTATATTTTTTCTATTGAGTGTCATATATCTCATATTTAAATATAGGAAACCTAATATTTTATTACTTATCTACTAAAGAGGTTGGGTTTGATATTTCGGTTTGGATGGATTGTATTTCAAATGATTTGGTCTGTTTAGGTGATAAATATTTAAATAAAACATCCAATTTCCAAAATTTTAAATTTTATTTTATCATGTGTGTGAGTCTAAGATCTTCCATATATTAATTTTATAAAATTTTAATTCTCAATATTCATTATTATTATTATTATTATTATTATTATTATTATTGTGGTCGTTGTAGTAATAGTTGTAACTACTTTTATTATGGATGATACTATTTTTTATTATTATTTTTTCCTAATTTATATACTTTTAAATAATATTGTTTTAAAATGTAAATATTATTATATATCTCAATGTTTTATATATTGGATCGTGTTACTGAGAACTATAATTGAATAATAGAGGGTTTTGGATAACTATATTTCTATTTCATTGTGAACATTAATTTTAATATGAAATATTTCTAAATACATTTTTCTTGGTAATTCTTTAATGAGGGATAAAAATTAATTTTTTAATTATTATTCTAAGATAGATGTGAGCTATTTTTTAGGAATTCAAGGAACAAATTTTTTAGATAGCCTTTATGACTAAATGAAAACATTATCCAATCAACTATAAAGGATAAATCTATTGAACAAGAATCATTAGAGATTTTTTTTCAAGTGACTTATAGATTATGATTGTTATTAAGTGCTTTGTGTGAATAACATTTTCTTCTAATCATTAAATATATTATTTAAATTTATTTCTTTAATATTTAGGTTCTCTATTTGTGAAATAACATTGCACCCCCCAACCACATGTATATATTTCTATCAAATTCATTTAATTAATAAATTTTTGGGGCTTGATTTGATAACCCCAACCCATTATTCAAAAGGATTATTTTTGTTATGTTTGATATACATGTTTTTCTTTTCAATATTTTTATTTATTTCACTAATTTGGGTGTTGGTGTTATTAATTATACTATATTTTTGTTGTTTTTAATTATATTTTTGATGTCTTTGTTGTTGTTTCCACATTTTTATTATGATTATTGTTACAAATTGTATTATTATCCTAGAGATGATGTTAATTTTATTTGACTTATTTATTTTGATTAATGACTAGTATGATGTTTATTTTATTTTAATAATAAGTTATAATTATATATTGTCTAATCTCATCCTAACCATCTCTATATTTTCTATTTTTTTAATAAAATAGTGTCAGAGCCCTCATACATTAGGTAATACATGTTCTAATTATTATCTTTTTTAGTTTTTTTACAATGGGGCCAGATATAGTGTCTTGAGTGTGGTGAGACTAGGGTACACATAATGAGATTAAACCCAATATTTATTTTCATTTTTTGGGTATGATTTAATTAAAAATCATTATTATTATAATTATTGTGTTTCTTGTTGTTGTTACATAATTTTTCACTTTTTTTATTTTCATTATTATAAATATTGATATGAATGTTAATATTAATACTAATAATGATATTATTATTGTTATTTGTCATCCTAGAAATACCTCAAATTTTAGGGGAGAATGTTTCCATTAAAATAACTAAATACATGTATTATAAGGGAAATCCAAATGGAATCTTATTAACTATTGGGAAACATAAATTACACTATGGAATATATCATTATCAATAAAGTGATAAGGGTTATTCATGTTCCATGAAATATATATCAATCTAAATTAATTAGATAGATATCACCATTACCATCATGGATAAAAGTAAATGTGGATAGTGTTGACCATGGAGTGCATGGATAATTAGGATTTTATCTTATTTTTTTAACCATTAAATGACTTATTAAGGGGTGTTTCCATAATAATTTGGGTACCTATAAAACTATTGAATAAAAACTTGTGGAAGATATATATATTGTTAGATATATTATAAAATATTAAATGAATAATTTTTGGACTGAGATTGACTACCTATTGTCCATCAACATCATTATATCTAAATAAACCATGGTTCATTTGAAGATCAACTTGGTTTTCATAGGCTTTCTTAGTCTCTTATAGAAGATATATTTCTTCATCACTCACAATTATAATGGGGGAAAATGGTGGTTAGTTTTATATATATGAAATATATTCAAGGAGATATTCTTACCCTAGTCTATTCTATTTAATGACGTCTTTTTAAATTTTCACCCTACTAATGAAAGGGGTTATATTTATACCTTCTATTAACCTTCCCCTAATGTATTTACAATTATTTTTAAAAATAAATTTAATGTTAATGGGTATTTAAACCCACATCTCATACTTCCCAAGAAAATTAGCATTAGACCGGTGGGTAGGGTGCCTTAAATCATGGTTCCATAAACATAAATATTCCAATGGGATAGTGGACCTAACTAAAATAATTTGAAGATAGATTTATCATTCAATGACATTCACATATAATGGGAAGGGATTAAATATAGTGAATGAAGGGAAGACTCTATTTGTGTGATTTAAGGTTAAAATATGTGTGAAAAACGTATAAATTTATATATGCATAAAATTGAAAAATTCCAAAACATTCTCTACGATATTTTAATTCATTAAATGGGATGATTTTTTTTATTTTTATAATTTTTTAGGAAATATATATTAAACATGGGTAATACCTTGGGGGTTATAGGCATGGTCCTATTAGTCCAGTATAGATGTTTATATTTTTTTCAATGGTTTGATCCCTTGAAAAATTTAATGGATGATTACTATTTTAATTATTATTGAAGATTTTTTATTTTCATTGATGTTAGTTTTATTATTATTTTCATTATATGTTATAATATTTTCATTATTATAACTACTACAACTACTACTGGTCATTTGGTCCGTGAAAAATGGATTTCAATCCAGAGGTCCTTTGGGCCACCAAATTGTAAGTTCAATGGGCCATCCCTATTTGAAGACCAATGTGATTCATGGACTTTTCGAAATGTAACATATCAGCTTATAGGACATGAAATGGTTCCTCTCAACCCATTTTAAAAATATTTTCTTCCCTTAAAATGGTTCCTCTTAACGTTTTGGAAGTCTAAGTGAATTTTGAACCTTTTTTATGATTAGAACATGGTTATTGGAATCCATACGGGCTATCCCAAGTACCCATTCAGAAGATCCTGGTGATGTATAGAAGCTACCGCACAATAATATCATGGTCGGTTCAACCATGTTGTTAGTTCTATACTTAGAAGATGCGACTCCATGGTATGTGAATTGTAAACCGAATTTTGTGGTTTTTTTTGTAGTTGGTTTCTTATTGGGTAGTGTATACCTCATGTTTTGCGCACAGTTTAATAAAATGTGCGGAAAAACCAAACAATCTACCCAAGTATATAAAATTTAAACCCCATATTATAACCTCCTCCTATTTTACCCTAACATGAGTCCTCCCCCATCGTTGTTTGTTTTGGTAGTTTATGTGGTCCCAAGTCCGCCTAATACTTGGATCCTCTACCTCTATGGTGCCTCTCCATCAATTCCAATGTATTATTTTTCAGGTTTCTATCCATTTATCATCCTCCTATATATTTTTACTCACAATATGAATGGATTTTTTCCGGTTTTTCTCTTTTAGACGAACCCTAATGGAAATATTCTATGTTTTTTTGGTGTTTAAGTTTTGAGGATTGATCTTTGGGTGGTTTTGTTCCCTCTATATGATATTTATCTTTTATCATGCCTTTATGGTAGATGTCTCCATACTTATTGTTTCTGATGAATTCCGTGAATTCATGGGTTATTCCAATTAATTTTTTTACATGATTTTCACTATTATGACAGATTTTTTTTACATTATGGTGTTGTATTCTTAATAGTTGAATTGGTAAAAAATTGGTTTCAATGTGATTCTCAAAATATGCCTATATATTTATGAATATAATGTTATTGGTATAATGACAATTGTTCATTTCATATAAATTTAGGAATTGATGTGATATTTGGCCATTGATATGTTTTGGTAAATTATTTTTAATATATATACTTGGATGGATGTGTGATTTGGATGTCTTTTTAAGGATTGAGAATTGTAGTGAAAATCATTTGGAAGGATTCTCATTGTTTTTAAAGGGATGTTTATATTTTTCCAATTATATGAAATTATTGGGTTCGGTTTAAAAAGAAAGTGGTGATTTTAGACATGAAAATGAATTTTCAATGCTATCATGTTTAATTTAAGGATTACATTTGATTTTGTCACATCCATGGCTGAAAAAGGGGCACACAAGAATTTTTATGAAAATAAATTTGTCACTTCAAAACAATTTTTCCTTAAAAATTTCACATATCTCCTTCTTGTCATTTTCCATTAATGTGGTTCCTTGATTTCTAAAGGGGAATGTGTTGATTTAAGTGATTTGAAATTTTAACTCTAAATATATTCCTCAAGGATTGGCCTATTAGGCATTGAAACATGTTTTGGTAAGAGATTTAAAAAGGTAAATTCCCATTTGGAATTGAATATTTAATAGCGGTGTTTTGTGTTGACTTTAAGAAATAATATCAAAGAGACATTGAAAATTTATTTTGGTTTTTGATGTGTAAGGCTCATTTGGAAAATATGTTTCTTTGGGAGTTTTGTTTGAAAATATCAATGATGTGAATTCAATTGGCATCTTTCAAATGTTTTGAGAAATAGTTTTGAAATATTGTTTGATGTGAAGTACCGGTTGGAACATGTAAATGATTCATTGTATGATAGGAAAATATATTGGTGATTTCATAATATGGGGTATCATATATGTGGTGTTTGTCTTTGGGTTAGGCAAGTACAGTGATGGAAGGTAAGGTCAGTCACATGTATGAGGGTCTCTAACATAAAGAGTATTCTATTACTATGGGTTTCCTAGGAATATCTTTTATGGTTGAGTGATGTTTTTTGATCATCCTTGATTAGATGGGTTTGTACCCTCGGGATTTTATTATAGGCCAAGTAGAATGTTCCATTAGATTGAATAGTTTAGGGTGGTGATTTGGTTATTGACAAGGGAGATTCACCATATGTTGGGAGGTGGTTTTGAACAGAGTACATCCAAGGCTCACTGTAGGGATGTTTTTGAAATCCCATGGTTACAAGATCTACAAGATCACATTCTACTGCATTTGGTTTCTTTCACTTTTTATCGATTTACATTCATCCTATATTGGTAACACCTTGTTGAATTTTAGTATTTGGATTTGTATTATAATATGGTGAACCAATTTTGAATGTGGGAATATGGAATTATTTATTTAGAAATACATAATGATTTTGTTGCATTTTTAAAATGTTTAGAAACTATTTTCATATCATAGTTTCAAACTGGTGTTTATGGAATATTTCCAAGAAATAAAATGTCCAGATTCATTGGTGGTTTCCTACTGATCTGTGAATTTCACAACCAACTTGTTCCATTCAATGTTGGTAGACCCGATCTATTTTAGAGGTTCAGGTTTTTTGGTTTGAGTTCTTATTGTGGGAGAAGGTTGGACATTTTTTTGTACTGTTAGTGGATGGTGGTGTCTATGACGTCAGAATAAGATCATGTGAGTGGATGTTTGGTTAGGTTTTTTATTTAGTTTCTAGTTTTTCTAGTTGAATATTCTATAATGATAAATTTGTATATTTATTAGGAGACAAAGTTGTTGGTTGTTTGTGTGTGCTCAGTTTGTTTAGATTATTTATTTTATCATAGTTTATTGGGTACAAATCATTGCAACATTAATTATATTTGATGTCTGACACTAATTTTCTTCCCATGTGGATTGGGAACGCCCTTTTTAGAACTTCACAAACTGAGTTAGATTTTGGGATGGATGCCATCCCAGCATGGTTTGTGTCATTGACCCTATATATTATTTATTATTGTTGTTTTTTCTTGTTTTTCTTATTGTTTTTGATGTCATTATTGATTTTTAGGACGTATATATTAAGAGAGGTTAGTATATAATAAATTTTTAATGATATATAGTGGATAGTTTGCAATAGTGTCACTTCCATACGATATTTATTGCAATAATTTTTTTTTCAGAATTAGAGGTTCCCTTGGGGTCTTCTATTGAGGATTATTTTTGTGTGAATAAAATATTCAACATCAATGATTAATGAATGAAAAATAGTAAATTAATGTCAAGATGTAAGGGAGTAATGTTTTTGAAATCCCTATATAGAGTCTCTTATTTCCTAACATTTGATACATAAAATAATAAGAATTTTAATGTCATAAATTTATATGATAGAACATTCTCAATAATCATGGATCTAGATTCCCAGAATCAATGGTTATAATTATATAAGTACTCCTTAATTTGTTGGAATATTAATTTATTAGTTTATAATACTTAGTCCTAAAATGACTTATGTTAAAACCTTTTTTTACTATTTAGAGCTATAAAATAAATGATCATTCCTTTGGATATGTGTTATTTTTCATTTCATGCCCAATATAGCTATGTATTTAAATAGGTCAGAAAATATTGGTAAAAATATTTTTATAATTGTTGTTATAAAGTTGTTAGCATGGAATGTATTTTTCAAAAAATAGACTAAAATATAGAATAAATGTGACACTCATTGGGTCATGGTTATGTTTTATTTATAAGTTATTGAAATTTTCAAGAGATATAGGGTTAAAACCTTATTTTAGATGAAGTATTCCAAGGTGCATGGACATCACATGAGTTTTCTAATTGCATCTTACCTTGCGAGGGATATTTTTAATGGATAATGGGCTATCAAATGTCTTGAAATTCATTCTTATAAAAATCAAGGATCTATATTAACCTTGTTTTATGGTTTTGGGGATGAAATGAAATTTAAAGTATTACAGAATGATTTTTATAATTAAGATCATAAACCATGTGGTGTGCCCATGTCATTAAAAAATTCTAATTAGACTATTTTTTTATTTTTATTTTTAATAGTTTCACCTTATTTTCTCTACATAGTCATTAAAATCACATTCCCAATACCTTGGATCTTCTCCCCTCTTCATTTTGGGTTTTTATCATGGGATATTTCCTATTTTATCTTTATGTAAGCTCATATTCATCATGTTTTCTCCTTCTTCCAACTTATCATTCTATTTTCTAACATTTTAATGTTGTATGGAAACCCTAGAAAGTATATTAGTTAAATAAAGTGTTTTTATGGGTTTTTGGATTATTTATTTTTTTATGTAGTTTTTAATGACCTATCATTCATGAATCTAGTGGTTATCACATAAGAAGAAAATTTCAATTTGGTTTCTAGTAGTTGTATCGTTCTATGGGATATGTTCTATAGATTTGTAATAAATGATGATTTTAAATGGATTTTATTATTAAATTGACTTTGAATTGAGTTATTAGTTCTGGTTTGTCGATGTTTTTTATATATTTGGAAATGTAAGGGTATAATAATTACTTTCAAATAGAGGTAGCACTGATGCACTTTATGTGTTTTCTAAAATTAATTTAATGGGTTCTATGATTTCAAATTTGTTCTTGAAAGAATATTTAAATAGGTCTCTCATAGTGTTAAACACGTACCCTATTATTTTCTTTAATTTTATACGATAATTTATTTCAAATTGATTATAAAATTTGATCTTGTTGTTATTTATGTTCTTGTAATTTTTTATAACATGGGAAACCTTGGGTGTGTTTGTGTGTGTGTGAGAAATAAAAATAAAGCATTATCCAAGAGGTTGAGGTAATATTATTGATGGATATTGGGAGAGATTCTAAAATTTTTCCATGAATACCAAGAGTTCATAGGGAATTATTTTTTTTCTAGGGGAAAAATGGGAGAGCATAAAAACTTGTTAAAATTTCATAACCATCTACAAAAATCATCTTTTAAAATATGTCACAATATATCATTATGGTTGGATCCCATGGTGCATATTACTTATGAATTTTCTGTTTTAATATGATTTTTATGACTATAGTTCCGTGGTTAATATAGATTTTTTTATTATTATAACCACTCTCCTTTATGTAGTTATATTATGTTGTTTCATCTTAGTCTTGTATTTATTCTGTGTGTGGGTTAATTGTGTTTGTAATGTTGGGTGGATTTATTTCATTATTTGAACATTGTTTTCTATGAATATAAAATATCATTTATTTTAAAAAAATTATTGGTGTATCGATTGATTTATTTTCCAGGGAACGTTTTTTAAAAGAAAACTTCATGTTGAAAATTATATTTTGAAATTACACACATTGGTTTCCATGTATAATTTCTATACATAAATTTATGTTGTTATATTATTTCATATTTATATTCACACCCTGAATATTCCTTTAGGTGTATAAAAACATTGCTTTCAAGACACGTGTAAGTTAAAGGGAACCATAATGTTTGGTGGACCATCTTGATTAACATCATATGTGGTTGTTTTGGGGATAATAGATCTATGGCCACATAGATTTTCTTTTTGTCAATCATTTTTTGGATTTTTATTATCATTGAGATGATGTATTATCATTTTGGTCATATTAAATCCTATTTGATTGACTATGGATATCATTAATATATTTATTGTTATGACTTGTGATATAATTATTGTTGTTGATAATCATTAAAATTTTTAGTCAACTTTTCATATATATATATATATATATTGATCCTATTTTCTGGTTACTGTGACCATCTAATTTATGGATATTTCATGCCAAAGTTTGCAAGGTTGAAATAATTCCCAATTGTTTACCAATGCTTCCATGGTTCTTGTCAGAAACCCATCATAATTGGGAACACAAATCTGGCCTTGTGGTGTGCTAGATCAGGTGATGAACATCCCAACTGTAGCTATATTATTACAAATTTTATCTGATACATATTGTTGTTTTGGGGCTAGTGGAATACAAAAAATTGGATCATCCGTTCTCAATAGTTTGATGTGGATGAGTATGTGTGTAACACTCCCCCAATCCAAGCCTCAAGTTTCCATGGTTGGTCGGGATTGTGTTCATGGTTTAAACCCATATTTGCATAGTATGATGATATTTATTTTTTTTATTACTGGCTACGATTTGTAGGAATTACTTATGAGTTATTTAGAAAAATATTGAGTAATAGTGTGAAACGGGGGTTTATTGTAGTGTCACAATGTTTATCGTGCCTGATTAGTTGTAATCATTAGAGTCTTATGTGGCTATATATCTAATGATTCAATTCCTTTTTGACTGGTTAGAACACGATATCTCAACCAAGGAAATAAAACTTTATAGGGTGGAATGTGTTTAATATTTTAATGTATTCACGACTTTTCTTTCTGAATGTGATTTTTATGTTAATATTATTTTTTTGATTTATATTTTTATATTTTATTATGGTTTAATTGAATTTCATTGAGATTTAATTATGTTATTATTAATTTGTACATTCAATTTTGTAAAAAACCACTTAGAATGACCCCATCAATATTAATGGTGGATGTTGTGGAGCTTGTTCAATAGGAAACTCTTAATTTTGTCCTTGATTTAGTGGATTTATTGATCTATATAACCCAATATTTAGGCCACCATGGTAGATTTTTTCATTCATTGATAGTAAAGTATGCTCAAGAGTTTACATAGAAAAATACATATGATATCCTTCGTGGTAGAGGTACTCATGGTCCATGGGAATGGATTGAGAGGATCAACCATATTTTTCATTTTCTAAATATTTTTAATACCTAAAAAGTATGAGTTTCCACTTATATGTTGGAGGGACCTCGTTAAAAATTATGTTACTCCTTTTTTATGTGGGGGTTCATGGAAATATTATGTGGGATACCATCTAAAAGAATGTTAATCAGAACTTTTTTCCTAAGACAATGAAGGTGGAGATGGACCATGAGTTCATAATGTATGACAAAAAATACCATTCATTTATTGATTTTGGTACACCATTTGTAAATTTAGTTCATTTATCTCTACATATCATCATCAACGACTATCTCAAGGAAAGATGGTTTTAAATGGGTTAGTGTAAATGATTAGATTGATTCTAATCAACCTTTTCATAAAAACATTGGATGAGGTGATGGATATAAAAAAAATTGGAGGTAGATTTATCATGGAAGACAGGTCTTAGTGGATTTTCATCATAAAAGTCCAATAGTAAGAGTTATTCAATTTAAAAGGAGATAAAGTTGAATAAACCTCATTAGGGAAGTGGAAGGGGTTCTCAAAAGTCATCAGTTTTCATTCTAGTGGATTATTATGGATGTAAGCCAATTTATTACTATCGATGTTGGAATATTGAATACACTAGACCAAATTTCCCAGAGGATTTGAGGAAATTTAACTAGTGTTAGAATATATGTCATATTCAATACTTCTATAGGCAATACCTTTTGCAGAGTGGAGTAGGTTATAATTTTTATATGGTTCTATGGGTGAAATTTATGGCTTATATGTTTGTGGGATCTCATATCAGTATAACTTGGAAACTCATAAATAAAATATGTAACATGAAATGACTTCATAAGAAATTATTTTGATAATAGATCTGGCACCCAAGGACTAAAAACATTGGATGGACATAATGAGTGGTATAGTGATTAGTTATTCTTCTATGGTTATATCCATGTTTAATCTAGGTGTCTCAAATTCATTTATACAATTAATGTTTTTTTATTGTTTGGGTATGTGAGTGGAGTTGATACTATTTCAGATAAATATACATACCCCATTACGAAGGATTCAGTGGAAAGGTTTTATGTTTTGAGAGTGTCGTGTTTTGGTTATTGATATGGTGGTCATCTAGGAATTCTATATGTTAGACCTATATTTTTTTATCTTATCATCATCATTAATTATATAATCATATTTAAAGAACATATTAAATTTTATCATCATCTAGTTTAGTTTCTATACCATGATGAGATCACTAACAACTTATAGGGTATATTTGATACTAGGTTATGAAAGATAGGAAATATTTATTCATATGTGAGATCAATCTAAGGTCAATTATTTAGGTTTTACATTTATTCTCTGGGGAAGGATTTAGATGGTAATCGTTTAGTGTGCATGGACCAGTTCCCTAAGGAGTCTCCAGATGATTTTTCTAGGTTTCCAACCTTGTGAGAGGTTGAGTTCACTACCAATATATTACACAAGGTAATCTCCATATCCTTTCCCTAACACATAATATCTTTGAGAATTTGAGGGATTTAATGGTTTAATTAGAGGAACATAAAGGCCAGAGGTTTCGACAACAAAGCATGCCACTGTAACAAACCAACCTATTAATCCATCTTAACTTCCACGTGACCCAACCCTCCATTAACCTAAAGGGAAATTCCAATATCTATGTGTTGTCGACAAAAATTTGGACATAAAAAAACCACTAGGAATAATTTAATAAAAATAAAAATGGTGAAAAAATAATAAAAAACAATAAAACAATAATCAATTTAATAAACTGATATGATCACATTAAGGTGTCAAAATAAAAAAAATAAAACATACAACTCAAATGAATCAATATTTAATAAGTTATAAACCATGAAATAAATTTATAATAATACTAGAGATATATGAAAAAACAAAAAAACCCAAATAACATATCTCATTGGATTCCAAGACCTGCCAAAGAATCATGTATACCATATCCTCAGACAACCATGAATAGACTCATAATAGAGATATGAAGAGAAGATGGAAACCAGTCATAGAATGATAAATACAATATAAACCAAGTAGTGTATGCTTGATTTTAGAAAATATACACTAATAAAATCCTAATAAGAAGTCTATGATATTACTCTAATATAAAATTTAGATATTCTAGTTTGTAATATAATAATGGGAAAAGATTTATATTATCATCAAAAGATGATAAAGTGTTCTATAATATTTAAAATATATAAATATCATCAGATCTTGTTTTTTAGAAACATATAATTCAGATAACTCCCTTTCCATTTAGAATTCATTTATAAACCCCAATGTAAAATTTTCCAAATCATCCTTTCATATGAGATAAACCATGTATAATCACTAAAAATAATAGGTCAAGAGATACTTTTCCATGAATATTACCAACACTTGGAAATCCACCCTTTTAAAAGAACTTCTTTTTGAATAGATACTGAAACCATATTCCCTTAATGCTTCCATAATAATTACAAATAATTTAAAACATTTAACATATCCATGAATGAATTCACAACCAATTTCCCTAATAAAATAAATAGGGAAACTAATTTCTAGTACACAATGGGTCTGAATAAAAACCCAGATAGTCATTGAATCAAGAACCTTCAAGACTCCAATCATACGTACCCAAGGATCTTTGGTTTTTAACATTATAAATAATTTCCCCAGGTATATAACATCTAAAAAATAATGCAGAAATCCCTTTTCATATCAAAACAATTCATTGAAATAATTTTTTTTAAACAGTCCAATGTTTCATTAAAGTCAACCATTCATTATCATAGAAGAAGTATATAAACAGTTTATATAAAAAAAATTACCATAAATGCATTTAAATAAATCATATATAATTCCCCTAGAAAATTGAAATCAATTTTAGATATTAGAAAGCATAAATATTCTGTAATACAAATACATTAGATGAAACCACCCACTAAAAAATTCATACCCAACTTCTTCCATTAAACACCATTATAGGGTTCCAAATAGTCATTCAATGAACGAACATGAAATTCCAATCAATTACTTAAATTTTTTTTATTCACCATTTAAAAACATATTTATAAATTAATACATTATAGTTTATTTTTTAATTCATACTAATAAACACACCGTGGTATCCCACATTTATCCATTTGGAATAAAATTGAAAGAATCAACCAATTTCATTAAAATAAAACTCTACATTTACGAAACTAAAACACACCAAGGGAAAAATATATCGATTTAATTTTCAAAAAAAGTATCAAATATGAAAGTTATAAAATTAATTCAAAACACCCTTTTCATCATAATGGGTCATCGATGATTAAAAATTAATAAACCAGTCATCGTAACCTTTAAATTAGATATATAAAAATCTAAATAAATAATAAAATATAAAGTGGAATAAATTACATCGAAACACTTATGTCAGGATATCCTAGATCTAATCATAATGAATAAAAAAACATGTCACCATTGATGGAAAACCTGAAATCCAGGGACAAGAGACCCAAACAAACATGATAAAACAAGAATCCCAATAAGATCATGATTCAAACAATAAATCCATTATTAGCGACTTCGATCGAGGGTTATTTTATATAAAAAGAACATATCTAAATACATTGTAGGTAAGTTGTGGTGTTATAATGGAATTAATGGTTCAAACACTAAGGATAAGTACAAGGATTTAACACCCTTGTTCCGAGTGCCGCCTAAAGGTTCCCCAAATCTAGCAAGTCACATGACCTCAAGTGCATTTTCCCAAATGCGAAATGCTTCAAACTAGATGTGAAGGCATGGTGTGATAACAAGAAAACTATGCCCTCATTGGAAGAGTATACGTAGTGGAATGAAAATAGTAATCAATAGAGGAAGCAGTAATACTATATAACAAAAGTAAAAAAGCGTAAGACTGATAGTAATATGGCCACTAGAGCGTATATATAAATGAAGCATATCACATGTGCCTATGAAAGAATCCAATCAAGTCACAATACTAGAAATACAATGTTGAAAAAAATGTATATAAAAGCGGTAAACTCCATTAGCATTGTAATTCCCATATTGTTCTCATGCTCTCCAACTCAAACAGTAGTCAAGTACCTGATGAAAAATGGGGATTTCCCTTATCTATATATGCAACCATATAATCTATTTGGGTCCAAAAACTTGACCCAAATAGGGTTTGAGATGAATCGTAGTAGGAATTCACCAAAAGATCCTTTCCTAACTATCAATGAATATATATATTAGGTAATATTCACAAAAGAATCTATAAACATAGAAGTAATGAAATGTAAACAATCCTACATTTTTCAATTGCATTAATTTTCATTTATCATTAAATTCATTGAATCATGTAATCCTTGGGATCTAATTAAGATCTATATCCACTAGGTAATAATAATAAATAGATTTCTCAAAACACCATGTAGAAAATCATGCAAGACTAAGTACAATCTTGTGCTTTGACTAGGCACACTCATCAAAATCAATCAACTATGCAATATTCAACCATTGGAAATGTTCTCATTGTCTAATACCCCTATTCAAACATTAAAAAAATTCATTTACTAATCACCCTAGGGGTATTTCTCATGGATTAACCCCTCTGGTCAATATAGTACTATTCATATAAAAATGACCACCTGAGTAGCTCACACAGTCAATAACCCTTAGTCAACATAGCATCAATAAATTATAGAAACCCACATGGGCTGCTATCACTATCAGAACCCTAGGGTCAATGTCCACCTGGAAGATCTCACAGTTAATACCCTGAAGTCATCATAATAGTAAACCATACATATATGACACTACATCTGGAACCTCTCATAGTCAAATTACAATTTTTAATACATTCATAATGCATGTCACAATAATCTCATATAATTAGTAACTCCATATTAACAAAACATGGCATAAAAACAAGGAATTATTGTCTAACATTATTTACCCAATATCCATAAACAATCAATCAAGGGAAACAAACCCATGGGGTGTCTTTTAACAAGTTAATTAACCTTACGCATAGTCAACTAACATTACCCTATGAATCAAACCCTAGTTGGCAATAAATATGGTTTAATTACCAATATTTAAATACACAAAATTTGAGTATACAAAACTTTAAGCACATATAATCCATGTAAAATTAATAAAAAGAAGAACCCACCTACCTGGATGTCATACTATAAATATCATAGAACATCGGCACTTGAATCAGCCTATAACGACATAGATCTACAAAAGGTAAAAAAACTTTCAACCTTTAATAACTCATGATAGACAATTAATCATGGAAAAGGGATATAATGGAATTTATAACTCATCAATTGGATTCCAATGAACCCAAAAACATCTCAATTGGATGTCAAATGGAGAAATGGGGTCTTGATCTTTGTTCATTTTTTCCAAGTGCACCTATCTAAAATACCTGAAGAAAAAGATGTTTCCAAGGATGATACACAACCCTACACTTATTTAACAAAATAAAAAATAAAAGTACATGGTTTTTTCAATAAATATACATGTCATTTAGTGACCATAACTGGCCCCCACCATAAATGGTCTGCTAGGTCAACACACAGCCATGAACTCAGCCGTTACATGGATAGTACGAGACTAAACCAAGTACCCAGGTACACGACGTATACTCATAAGCACACAGAGTGTTTGAAGAAAAAAAAACTATTTATTCCTTTTTCCTAAAAAACATCCCATAATAAATATACATACCTAAAATGAATATCCTGGTTCATAAAAACTTCTTCCTTAAAGAAATGTGTCCCCAAATTTCCCTTCCAAGGGTGGTGATGGAGAAGGATCAAAAAACCCTGGCCACTGTGATCGTATATCGACCATCCTCTCTCAAGTCTTGTCCTGCACTCATCTATACTTCCATAGAACCCATACTAGAGTAATAGACCATCCATATAAAACCTTCATGATGTGATCCACAATCAGAATATGGTGCTCCTTCAATGATGCATCCACCACCAAATCAACCTCCTCGATTCCAAAAAAATGAAATAGGTCTAAAAATTAATGACAAAAATTGGAAACATGAAAGACATCGTGAATATCTCATTACCTATAAGGTAAAATCAACCAATAGTTAATTGTTCCAACTCTCTCTGAAACTTCAAATGACCCAACGTATCTCGGAGAATGCTTCCCAGTCTCCAAATCCAACTGTGTCCCAACCTCAGTGGGACACATAAGAAAACATGATCTCTGACCTCAAACTCCATATGTCGTCTTCGTCGATCAACATAAGATTTATGCCATGACTGTCAAGTATCCATCCTCTAGCAAATCAACTCAACTTTCTCAGTTTTCTCCTTGGAAAGATGACGTCCCAACATAGCTACCTCTCCTACCTTGAACAAACATAAGGGTGATGGGTGTGGACTACCATAAAAAGCCTCATAAGGTTCCATCTGAATCGTTTCTTGAAATATTTTATTGTAATAAAACTCCAATATGGAAATTTATATCTTCCAATAGCTCAAAAAATCATTGACTCATGCTTAAGGCATGTCGTCCAAAACCTAAATTGTATGCTCAGACTGGCCATTGGTCTGGGGATTGTAAGATGTACTCATAAGTACTTGAGCACCCAAATCCCTTAGTAGTCCCTTCCGGACATGAGGAGTAATCCGGTCATCCCTATCTGAAACAATAGAGAGTGTAACCCCATTAAAACGTAGTATCTATCATATGTACAAATTTCCACCCTAAAACTTATTGATGGTTTCCATTATCATCAAGAAATATGAAACCTTCATGAGTCTTTCAGCAATAACGAAAACCACATCATAGCCTTGTGATGTTCTTGGTAACCCTATCACAAAATCCATCACAACATCATTCCTCTTCCACTTGGGAATGGGTAACTACTGTAAAATCCTTGCTAGTCGCTAATGGTCTCCCTTCACTTGCTAACAGATTGAAGATCCAAAAACCAAACCAGAAACATATCTATTCATACCTTCTCACCAATACTCGCTATGTATATATCGATACATCTTAATGACACCAGGATGAACATCTCATATGGAGGCATTAAAATCTAACATCTAATCTTCATGTATGATTATTGAAACACATACGCATCAATGAAATTGAAAAACCTCATCCTCGTCTATTTTCCACCCATGAGTAGGGTCCTTACCTAACACACTCTCTCGTAGGACTAGGCCTTCAAAATCTTATAGATTCCTCATCCACACTCGATTTAGAAGAGTAGAGGTAACATATATAGTAGAATGAAATTTTTTCCCCTGTTTTTCATGAATCTCCAAATGAATCTCAGAAAATAGAGCCATAAGTTTCCACTCACTACTAGCTTCCTGAACAACCTGTATTTGAGTCCTCCTTCTCAGTACATCAGCCCCTACATTGCCATTCACAGGTGTGTAGGCATACTCAATGTCAAAAGACTAAAGGTAATAATCCCACCTTAACTATCTCAAATTCAGATCTCATAGATTAATGATATACTTGAGGGTTTTTTGTTCAGTGTATACCAAAAAAATTCTCTCCCAAAAGATAATTTCTCCAATAGTGCTAAGAATGAACAATTATAGTCAAATCAATACCGTGCATCGATAATTCCTCTTATGTGGAATGAACTACCATGAAATGTATTCAACGACTCCTTCCCCCACCATATGAACTCCTCTCAGACTAATACATGATGCTTCGTAGTAAATTGTGTAACTCTTTCCTAGCTCTTGAAAAATGATGATCAGTGATGAAGTCAATCTCCCTTTCAACATTGGAAAGGCTAAATTACATGAATCATTCCACATGTACTTTTCACCCTTCTTTGGAATCCCCTTTAGTGGTGTTAATAAGAATGAAAATCTTTTATAAGGAATCTGTAGTAACCAGCCAGTCCTAGAAAACACCATACCTCAAAGACATTCTTCGACTTCTCCTAGGAAACTACCACTATCACCTTTTATGGGTCTACTGATACTCTTGTCTCTGGGATTACATAACCCATGAAATGAATATGATCCATCATAAACTAGACCTTTGAGAGAATAGCATATAAATAATGTAATCTTAATACACTCAATATGATGTCAAGATTGGTGGCATGGTCATGTCTACTGTGAGAGTACATAAAGATACCGTCCTGAAAGACTAGCACAAAAGAATCAATGTAAATATGGAACACTCGGTTCATCAGTTCCATGAAAACTACTAGCACATTCATGAGACTTAATGACATAACCAAATACTCATATAGACCATACCTACTCTAAAAGGCTATTAGAGGTTTATTTGAGGTTCTAACTCACAACTAATGATAACCAGATCTCAAGTCAAACTTTGAGAACACCCAGGCTCCTCAAAGTTGATCAAAAATATCATTAATCCTCAGTAAGGGTTATCGATTCTAGACCATCAATTAGTTCAGCTTTAGATAATCCATATAGAGTCTGAGGGTGAAATCTCCCTTCATTGCAAAATCGACAGGTGATCCATAAGAAGAAGTACTGGGTTAGATGAAACCCTTTTTCTGCAACTCATATAACTTCTTTTTTAGCTCATGTAACTCTATTGAATCCATCTAATAAGGAGGAATGGAAACTGTTACCACTCTTGGAACAAGCTCAATAGATAAATATGCCTCTCACTCCAGAGGTAAATCCAAAATTTCTTCAAAAAAGACATCTCAGAAATGATCCAACACTAGAGGAAAGACCATATGTGAAGTCCCCTGGTCATCCAGATATAAACTAGACAT
Organism: Viscum album; assembly: GCA_963277665.1. Lineage (NCBI taxonomy): Eukaryota > Viridiplantae > Streptophyta > Magnoliopsida > Santalales > Viscaceae > Viscum > Viscum album. The sequence goes on along the minus strand of OY728152.1, from coordinate 1,926,598,838 downwards.
TAGGATGTAATTCCTCAAAAACCATGATGTTTAGGTCCATATCTACTCTCCTGGACATCCCATTCTCCCTTTTGTAGAAAATATCCTTCATCTGGTGACCTGAAACTCACCCTACGATGATAGAATTCAACAAAATATTGGAAAGAGACCAACCTATCCATTCCGATAATTACATCGTTGCCTATAATATATAAGTGATAAATGTCCCACAAGTTGTGACACACACCAAACTCAAGTGGGTACTCCTTTCACTAGTGTACATTATCCATCCTAATCCACAATTCAATTTCTAGTGTCATAACATAATTTTAGGTATGGATAAAAAACCCAAGGCTCTCCACAACAGAAATAGATATAAAACTATGGGAAGCCCCCATATGAAAAATGGCAGAATCTAAAACTAATGAAACGAGGATCATACCTCAAACTGTAGAGGGTCTGGGATCCTACGACTTCTTTGACTACTCCATTGGAAATGACTGACCAACATCGCGACCATGTTACCCTGCCTAGACAAGTTGAGCTGATCCAACCTATTATCGCTGAACACATGTCGTATGGATACTGTGGCCATAACCAATTCCTCGGCGTGATGAACCCCAATTCCATTAATGATGAGAAACTTGTTCTGCTTCTCCTTCATGTGGAGTCTTAATAGATCCCCTCTCACTTGCTGCTAGTGATAACTTCCTATAAGAACGCAGGACATAACCCCTCTTTTTGCAATATTGTCACTCAGTTGGGTATTTCGGACACTTTAGTCACATGTACCCACTCCTCCTTCACTGGTAGAAAACCATCTGGAAACCCAAAAAATCATCACATGAAACCTCCCAACGGTTCATACTACTATTTTTAAAATGATTAGCATCCATTGGTGATGAACCGCCCTAACTTACTGATCCTAAACCCCTAATATTGTGCTTGGTAGTCATCGACTGATTTACTATAGTAATCATCAAAGTCATCAGGAAGTCATTCACCCATAATCAGATGTCATACTTGAGACCATCCTCAAACTTCTTAGACAGTGATAACTCTTCACCTCAAAAAATAAGTGTGAATTTCTAATGCTATGAAAACAAAGAAGAGTAATCCGTCCTACAATGATCACCCTACTCCAAATACATGAACTCTTTGGCTCGGTTGGCCTTCAACATCTCGGGGTAGAAGTAATCATAGAAGGCCATGTGAAACTCTTCCAAGACATATCCCAATAATGTACTTCTAGTGAGATAAAATCCCACCATCTCCTAGAAAAATCACATTACATGCACCTTGCACGCTTCACCCTCCTCTCATGAGGAGCCTCCAAATGCTCGAAGATAGAATGCATGGCCTCCAACCATGACTCTTTAGCTTGTGGTCCTCCATCCCCTAATACTGTGGGAGGATGATGCTATCAGAACACCCTCATCAAAACTTCCATAGTTGGGGAAGGATGCGGTGCTCCCTGAAATATCAGTATCATCCTCAAAAAGCCTTCATGGAACTATTCATCAGCTTCTGCATATGGTATAGAAGCTCGTGCCAAGACAGACACAATGATGGGAAATACTGGTAGTCCCTGATCTATAATTTCATGTCTCTGATCATCTCCCTATACATGGTGTACAACTAGATTAAAAATTGGTGGGATGACTCTATAAGAACAAGTGCACACCTCAGTACAAGATTATCAAGGACAACCACATATAAGTACATGAACGGAACATAAGAAGGAACGAATTCATGTTTTTAAAAGAGGGTCACACGACGTGTAGAACCACTACACGAAATATTACCTTTATCTTTAACATGGGTGTTTACCTCTACCAAACAGGTCTTTTAACACCCCATACGCATGGGGTGTTCATCCTATGACATGACATGTACTTGAATTTTATATCCTTCCTATATTCTTCTACACAGCTAGAGCTACATGGTTCACTCCTGGTGTAACACTATATAGTATGATCACCCAAGACATAGAGTGTACTAATTAAGTTCCATCAACCTGTTTCATTAGTCACATGGTCAAATACACGGTCGATTAGCACACAATGTGTATGACCTAGACATAGCTTTCACCACCAAAATTTAATCAACCTATGTCATTACTCACACGGCCAGATACATTTTCCACTATAGAATGTTGTGTACTACTAGTACATGATGTGTTCCACCAAGGATTTCCCTACACTGTTTCTATGCTCACTTAGTCAATTCACATGGTCAACAACTACACAACAAGTACATATGGAACACGACGTGTACTTACGAAAAGTAACTGCTTCCAAAAAATAAGATCACAATGAATGTGTTTGTAACACCACATGCTGTATTGTTTGTGTTTCCAAACAGTAATTCTCATAAACTCCTCTAAAACACATAAAACATAAAATTAAGCACATGGAATGAAATATTATGTCTTGTAAGAGCCCACGATCACTAAGAATCAATGCTTGGCATCCTTATTCATATCATAAAATGAGAAAAATCAATTAAAGTTTGAACATGATCTTCCACATTCCTATACAAGAGGGCCCATAACACCACTGGGACCAAATCATGGGGTCCATCCAAATGAAACTTTACATCTACCAATACCTGATAAAAAAATAAAAGGAATTATATCATGGAATCTATCAAAATTGAATGCATATATATCACAACATCTATCACAATAGCATGCAACCAATAATGCATCTAAATGGCATGACAAGAATACAGGACATGTGATATCTAAAAAGTGCCAATATGAAGCATGAGATGAAATACACTCTTCTCATTAGGTTGTAACAAAAATATAACCATATTGATATAATTCAGAATAGTATAAAACAAGTCAATCACACAATGATGAAATTTACCAATTGAACCAATTTGGAAACTAGAAATATTTCATTATTTGATTTTACATTGATTTTCCCTCTGCACCGGTTAGATAATCTTCAGAACAACTTATTACCAACATCCTATTCCTTCCAATCCCAATATATAGGCTCCAAATTGTAAGGAAAGGCATAAAATAACTCCTCTAATACAACTTTGTAACATCCTCGTTCTGGGTGCCACCCAAAGGTGCCTGAACCTGGTCGGTCACTTGACCTCAAGTACATTTCCCCAAACTCCAGAGGCTATCAACTAGTTATGAGGGACACAATATGATAATAGGGAAACTATTACCTCATTGGTAGAGTATAAAAAGTGTAAAGATAGTAATAAACAATAACAGAAGTAGAAATTATATACAACAAAAGTAAACAGCGGAATACTGATAGTAATATGAATTCTTGTGCATATATACAGATGTTTCAAGTCACATGTGTCTAATAAATCATACAAACAAGTCACAATTCTAAAACCAAAGTACAGAAATGTAGCAATCTTCAATAGAAACGGAAGTTTCAACTTCATCCCATGCTCTAAATATCTTATAGTAATCATGTACCTACTGAACAAGGGTGAATTCCCTTATTTATACCTATGACAATATATTTTATTTAGGTCCAAAATAATGACCCAAATAGTTTTTGAGATGAATCCCATTATGAAACTGACAAAAACACTATTCTAAATCGTCAGTGAATATATATTATAGTAATATGCAGAAATGAATCAATAATCTTGGTTGAACTCAAAAGAAAACAATCATACAATTTTAAATTACATTCACTTTCATTTATCATTCAATTCGTTGAATCATATAACCCTTGGGATCTAGCCTAATCTCTACATCCCAAGTGTAATAATAACAAACAGATGTCTCATAAGACCATCTAGACAATCATGTTAGACCAAGTACAAGATTGTGCTTTGGCTTGGCAGACTCATCACAATCATTCAATTATTCGATAATGAACCTTTGAGAATTTTTTCCTAGTCTAATCCCTCTAGTCTAACATAACAACTATTCATTTAAAAACAACCCTATAGGAATATCTCATTGTCTAAACCCTCTAGTAAACATGGAACAAGTCCTATCAAATGACCACCTAGGAATCTCACTCAATCAATACCGATTTTTCATTAGAGAATCAATAAATTCTAAACAACCACATGAGAAGCTCTTATGGTGTAACCCACCTAGGTTGATGACCACACAACAGCTCTCATAGTCAATTAACTTTAGTCAATATAACATTAAACATACATGAATGACCCTACCTCAAGAAACTATCATAGTTAGATTCCTATTTGTCAAACTTCTACAATGCATGTCACATGAACCTCATATAATCAGTAACACCATCTTTAAAAATAAGAAATGTAAAATAAGGTAAGACTAACTTCCATTATCGACCCAAAAACCATGAAAAAGAAATCAATGGAAACACACCAACATGTTGTCCCATAACAATTTACATAACCTCACCCATAGTCAACAACCACTTATCTATCAATCAAAACATAACAGACAAAACAAGGGTTTAATTTCAAAACATGCAATACCCCAAACTTGGGAATGCAACAATTTAAAGACATATAATAAAAGGAAAATCAACAAAAACGCACAAACCACCTACATATATGTCATACAATCAATACCATTGAACGTCAACCCATGAATCAGCCTATAACTGCATAGAAATACAAAAAGTTCAAAAACTTTCAACCTTGAAAAACTCAAGAGAGATGAGGAATCATAAAGAAGGGCTCCAGATGAATTGAGAACTCACTGTTGGGATTCCAATGCACCCAATGGTGTCTCAATCGGAGCTCGGGTGGATAAATGGGGGGTAAATCATCATTTTTCATTATTGAACACTCCTGTACAAAATATGGGAAGACGAAATTTATAAGGATGATTCGTGACCTCTCTCTGATTTAATTGATAAAAAGTGAATTACATAGTTTGTTAATAAAAAATACACAAATTGTGTAGTGAATTCTATATGGTCCGTCCTTAAGGGGTCTTCCAGGTCACCATATGGCCATGTACATGGTCATTAAATTACTAGTGCACGGCTTCACCTGGTACCCAGGAACAGAATGTGTACATAAAAAACCCATTTATATAATTTTCCTTAAAAAATATAAGAAATAAAGATCCATACCAGAAATGATGAACTGGGTTATTATATAAGACCACCTCAACTAACTTTTACTAGTACAATAGTGTCCTAACAACATAATTAAACCTCATGGGGAAAAGAGAGAGGATCAAAAAAGATAAAAAACAATAATGAAGAATTGGATTATAACGTTATTACCCTATATTTGATGCCTTAAGATCTGTTGGAATCATACTCTATAAGGAAGAGAGATATAAAATTCACCAAGTGTTAAGACATGGTTCTATAACCATAGTCATGGGGGGAAAAGAGGATTCAATATGATTTTTTTCATGTATAATATTTTTTGAAGAATATATATTTTTGTCATTATTTGGATATATGTTTTTGAAAACCATGCACCATTCATCTACTTATTCTAGGCTACTAGAGAGGTTGTGTGGTTTGGTCACATGTTTTGACTAAGAGTTTACCAACCATTTGAAATGAATATATCTAAAGGTGAAGGATTTTTAGGGATTGTCTCAAAGTCTATACAAACCATTCACGATCCATTAACCCTCTAATAGGACACCAAAATGTGCCACAATGTTTTTTGGGAAAATCCAAACAGTTTGGCTAAACATGCTCGTATTGTCTACATGCTTACGAACCTCTGGAAACCTCAAAAAATAACCCAAGACTAAATTATGAATCCTTTTATTTAATAAATAAAAACATTGTATATGATATATTATTTTATACTAAATACCAATCATAAATAACCCCCAAAATTTATTTCTATAAATTTAATTTCATCCATAGAAAGTGAAACATGAAACCCTGAGTCTAAATGAACTATAATATTCCATACCATTATAAAAAAGTTATTAAATTGGTGAAAATGAGTAATATTAAATAAATTATGAAAATTATGTGTTTTAATCAGGTAAAAATACATTTTTTCTATTTATTAAGGATAAAATAGGAATCATTTGAATGAAAAATAAATGTTTTCTAAGAAATGATTTTTCATATATGAAATTTGTGAAATGATTTGGGAAAAATAATAGATATTATTCTTTACTAATTTATGAAAAATTAATTTTTAAAATGAAATTAATTTTTAAATCATTATATAAAAAATTATCATTGGATCAATTTTTATTTTTTTTAATGTTTTTTTAAATGAATAGTAAAAAATGACAGACTAAAAATTAAATTTTTATTATAAAAATCATTTATGAAAATGTAAGAAACCTCAAGGTTCACCTGTAAAAAATAATAAATTAGCAAAAAATTATTATACTAGAAATTCAACCTATTAGAACCATTTCCCTAAATAACTTCCAGTAAATTGTTATTACCTGTATGTCTGGATCATACTTTACGAGGTCATTATGGTGATACGTCTGTTTGTCCCAATCTTGAATGTACTCTTCTAGGTTGGTCTTTTATTGATTGAAACCTTTTATCATAATATGATCTATCTTTTCAATGTTTATACACTACTCAAGATTAGTTCAAACGCGTATAAATATTCTTATCATTTACCGACTTCCTCTTGATATTCTTTTATCACAATGATCTCCTCAACCATATCTTCATATGAATGGATGAGAAGATCCTGAGATTTCTTATAAACAATTACTTCCTCCTATTTTCTCTGAGATAAATCACCCTATGAGTAATATCCCTAACAACTATATCATCTTCTAGATCAAACAGTCTAAAAAATTAAGGGATCACCTTCTAGTGCCTTGGCTTTCAACCTTTTGGAAGATCTAGTCTCCACCGGTTGTTATAAATAGAAATAGTTATTTATACTTTTCATATTAATTTTCTAACCCTTAATAATCCTAATTATATAAATGTACCAATATTTAAGACCTTCTACTCCATCTCCTGATAACTTACTAAGGGATTTATTACTATACTCACCACTATGGACTCCCCATTCATCAATTGATTTCTCTGCCTGACATTCTTCAAACATATGGTATGAAAATTTAGTCTCCAATAATTCTAATCTATTTCCCAGATTGGTATCCATAATATACCTCATTAAAATTAACCTGATCATATAATCTCCTCTAATGACATTCTATTGACCCTTTCTAAGAGTCTCAACCTCCTAAGACCCCCCTCTTCGAGTGGTGTCAACCCCTGAAATCAAAGCATTCACATAAGATGTTTTCATTGGATCCCACAATCCTCCTTCTTAATCCACCTGATTTATCATTTCATGGTAGATAAATTTATCTCTTCTAACATCACTACCATGGGAAACCACAATTGATATTCATGAAATATAATCCTAAACACCAGAGGTGCATACCACATTAGATCTCACTAGTCCAAAAGGGACTTGCACAGAAGGCCTGGGATCACCTAGATCCTTCCATAATCGACTAATTTTTTTATTAAATTATATTAACATTATATGTATCACGTTTCTTAACATTTTCAATACATGGAAAAATAGAAACAACGAACTGTAATTACAAGTGGGCCTCACCAAACTTTTAATAGTCCACCCCTCTCCTCTCTTCTTCACACATTCAAACATATTTGGATCATCCATGAACAAACCAAATAACAAACCAATTTCCATTAATTCATATTATTAGACTTATTTTTTCATACATCCATCCATTGACATATTTCATTCTAGCTAAGGAGTTTTCCGAACAAAGAGGTATTGTTCATAAATGTGTTTTTTTATTTTATTTCTTCAACCACCTCCTATAATTTTTATTAAAAAAATGTGATCTAATAAAATCAATATAATACAAATAATTATATGTTTCTATGTAGTGGGATTTATTTACACACATCCCCGCTTCTATTAAAAGGGTTATGTAATCATCATCAGTGTGTACAGCAGACAATCTACTCCTAAACTGATGTTATTCATTTTTCCATTACCACCTCTCACATTTGAGTATGATTATTGATATAAAGTATATATACATATATATAATTTTTCTAATATTAAGATTTATTTTTTTCATTATATTATTTATATTTTTTTTAACATCCATTGTTTATAGGATAGGATGAATTTTCTCATGTGTACGGGAGACATCCACCTTTCGAAGTGATGTGATTTGTTTTTTACTAACACTCGACATCGAATCTAAGTATGAGAAATGTTAATAAATATATATGTCATATAAAAGAAATATTTATTATATTAATGAAATATTTATAATTATTAAATGAAAATATATAGCTGTATTTATTACCTTTTCAATCACTTTAGGAGGATAACATTGTTTGTGTACATGTGGACTACCACCTTTATAAAGTGACATGACTCTATTTTCATCACCATACAACATAGATGACATATATATAAGTATATTTATAGATATAATATGTTAATGATGATATTTTCATAATTATGAATATTTAATAAATAATTTACCAATATTCCATAATTATCATTAATAAATGGGAAAATTAATTACGCATACGTACGGTCTACCATCTCTATTATCATAATGTACCTAATCTATCAGAACTATATATAATTATTGGAATTAAAATTATAATTTATGTATAAATAATAAAATTATTATATTATCATTATTATTTACATTATGTAACTATATAATACGAATAAGAATCAAAACATTCATGAAACATAACGAATGAGATAACAAGGAAATATACACTGAATCGAACTAAAATAATGAAATATTATTAACAAACTAGTTGTAAAATGTTATCATAGTATCATATATTTTATTATAAATATTATTATCGATCTTGTATTAATTAATAACATTCATAAAACCATAATAAAAGAGGTTAAATCATGTTCTATCAAAAGTAAGTCTGATGTAAGGGATGTTATTTAATTTTCCCCTCATTGTGGAATAATTTATTCTTATGCACAAAATTTCTATTATATGGTGTATATAATAACCCTTTTTCATATAGTATCATGATTACATTATAATTTATGATTTTATTTGTTTCAAGAGAAAATATTTTTTCCAATATGATTAGATAAAAGAGTGACGAAGTGGTAAAAAATTTCATAACCCAATTGTTTTCATTGGGTTATATTAATTATTCATCATCCTTGGTATTATAAGATTGTGTGTGATATAAATTTTAATTATATTATGTTTTAATTCAAATTATTTATTTTTATTTACAGTGTATAAATATAATAAATTCATGGCATAATTCTCATTTCAATGTTATGATCATTGTTTGGTTTTACTTTACACTCAAATTCTCAATAGAGATTATTTATGAATGGATTTCAGTTGAAGGAAATTATTTGATAATTTCATAATCAGAAAATATAATTTTATACTATTCTATTTATTCATGATTTTTTCATGTAATATTATCATTATTATACATTTTTTAACATAAAATAATTAAGAATTTTTTTTTCCAGAAATTCCTACATAATTTTTCTCTTCAGTTGGGAATTTATTTTCTACCAATACCCTATTCTCTAAATTGGTTGTCAAAAATTTTGTCCAACCATTTTTAAAAAATTTATTAAATTCATTTCTATATATTTTTAATTATATGAATTAAATGAAAATAATCATCATGTTGTTTCCAAAACACATCTCTTTAGGATTTTACTGAATAACTGTACGGAATATTTTCTTTATCATGTACAACATAAACATATTTTCCGTCCATTATGACCACTAATTTTCATTTCCAAATTAATTCCTATGATTAATAGGTTATTTTCAAGGAAATTGATTATAATTTTATTGAATGTTTATATGGAAAATGATAAATTAAAAATGAAAAGTGTTTTCCCCTAATAATGTTTTTAAATATATATGTATGTTATTTATATTCATTAATGATAAGAACCCTTTATTTTTAATCTAATGGTCATATATTTTATTAATACCATCATTATTCTTTATATGGAGCATTTATGATAATTTTTGAAAAGGAATGTATTGACATTCACATCCTGGATTAATTTTTTTTGTTATTAACGTTCCATTGAATTATTAATTTTTCTATGGACATTAAATTTCTGTAAAATATCCATATTAGTAAAAATACTATGTTTTTTCTTAAACCATATATTATTTATACATATGGGGTTCTATTATTAAATTTACTTATTTATCTGGGGAAATATTTGTAATTATGTATTCCTTGCTCAATAGAAAAATTTGATGATAAGGAACATTGTTCATGAATTAAATAAATTATTTTATATATAAGGAATTCTTCTGAAATGAAATCATGCGTGGGGTATAGATATTGAAATCGTCTCAATGAAGCAGTTTTCTCATGATGATAATTAGTAAGATATAAAAATTCATATTTTCAAACCAAATGTGTTTATAACTAATAGTTTTAAACTATCATTTTAATGGCCATGATGGTAGTGGTATCATGATCCTGTGTTCAAGACATCTAATAATTAATAATTTACATAATTAATAATTCATTTATTTTTGTTATCCATGAGATGTTCTCTATGATATCATCTCGAGAAAAATTTCATTCTCAATTATTTATTAAATGGATTGTCCTTTTAGTTACTAACTTTACCGTATTTATTATACCAAATCTTCTCATGATATTCAAGTTATCTAAATGGATTGTGTGTTTAATTATCTAACTTTAAATATCAATTTTGTATTAATTTATTATAATAGCCAATTTATTGAATAAATGGAATGTGTGTTCAGTTATTTAGCATGATATATATATTATTTTTTTTGATTCATGATAGCATTCATTGAACATAATCCTTACTGAACATTTGATCTCAACATTATTTTTATAGTAGAAATCCATGATGTATACTATAATTTAGATGAAATTATTTGATAGATGGTATACTTTAAATAACAAATATAAAATTATGTTTTAAACTATTTATTCCTTAAGTATGTAAATCCTCATATCTTATTCCAATTTAATAAATTTGATGCTAACATCAGGCTACTATATTCGAGGTCCCTTCAATCGATATCACAGTAGGTTTAGAATAATTCATGTGAACATGATTTATAGAAACATAGATTAAGGAACATAACCATTTGATATAAATTAAGGATATTAATATAAGAACATAATAAACTTTTTTTAATTAAGTGATTATGTGGTTTTCCTTGTAATAAATCCCTATCTGGATACATTATGTGAATGTGGTTTAGACATAGAAGTGACTAGGTGTAATAACTCTGAAAAGGGTGCATTGGGATAGAATGAATCATCACCTAGTGCACGAAAATAGGATATAATACCCACCTAGTTTGAGAATCCTTGGTAATATGATTTGGATAAGTTATTTTTTTAAATACATGAGGAATTATTTAGAAATAGTGATATCCCCAATGAAACTATATTTACGATTATGATATTTTCTATGCATGAATGTTTTAATTTATGTTAACTATTTCACATTTTTTTGGATTATACAATAAGTTTCCTAATAATATGATAAAATATAGGGTATTTCATCATTAAAAATGTTTTCTAGAAGAAATAATGTGAAACACATTAATGAAAAAAATCTAATGACTAATAACGATTGTTTTAATGAAAACATTAATCTAATATTTTGAATGGAACCCGTATCCTGAAAAATATAATCATACGAAGACATAGTATCATGTGCTCATAAGATATATAAAGAATTTCATTATATTATATATTAGAATGAATGCGAGTAAAGAAGATGATGAAAATACCAAATATAGATAAAGTGATGAAGGGAAATAAATATTTTCTAACATGTTATAGTTATTGGTAGAATCAAATGTGTGCCTACATAAAATGAATTGGAGGAATCTATGAGTTTGGGTAGAAAACCCATCATGCTATTTATTTAATGGGTAATAAAAAAATTTCCAATGTACAATGCTTCTTTAGTAAGAAGATGGGGAACTACGAAAATCAACATCCCTAGAATCAATGTAATATACATCAATGAAACAAATGGATCAAGTTCAAGCTTTGTTTATTACTACAAAATTACTAGAATTATTAATTTTATTTTCTATGGATTCATGACTTATTTCATTTCAATATTTTATCTATGATATCATTGTTATAAATATTATTTTACATATAAGGATTTTACTACAGTACTTTTTCATTAAGGATTCGAAATAATATGTTGAATGGTACAGATGAAAAGGAAAAATGATTTAGTGAAAAGTTTAACTTCGTTGAATATATTTTATGGAGGGTAAGATAACACTTAATATATTCCTGGTGTTGTAATTATTATATTTGAATAAATAGATTGTTGTTATGGATTATGTAAATTGGGTAGTATTGACTGCCTTGATACTAATTAATGATTTGATGATAAAGTTGTTTTTCTATAATTGATTGAGTTGACATCATTTTTTGGATCCAATAAACAATTTTTTACTTAAGGAATAAAGATATATGCATGTTTTTAATAATATTTTATTTTATTTCTAGTAATTAACATGTTTCATGAAAATAAAAGCTGACAGTATCCACTATGTGACAATTAGGAGATACATTATGTTGTTTGGGGCATTAATGATACATTCATTTTGGAAATTCATGGATTGTATATCTAAAGTATTGGATATTATTATTTTTCAAGTGTCATATGGTTAACCATTTATTCCATGGTTTAAATTACACTTGGGATTATATTTTAGAGATTAAAATATTACTTCAGCATTGAGATATTTATACATATTTGATAACATGTCCTACACATATTTTCATAATAATAAATAGATATTGACAGAAGGACTTATTATTTCTTTATAGAGATTATCATCCATTAAAAGTAAAATTATGTTCCTTAGGTATAAAAATTAATTTTTATATACTATTTTTTTGTAAGAGATGAATTTTATATTTATCATGGAACAACTAAATGATTGAATTGTGATTATAAAATAGAAACTTATCATGTTAGTGTATTTTATTATATTTTTAGAGAGTTAAATAATTATTCAACATTATGAAAAGGATCTTGAAACAAAAAAGATATCACATTAAAAAATAAATAAGGTGGTCTTTTATATCATCATAGCTTTTTAGTTTTTGGTTATTAATAATAAATTGGACATTTACATTTGTGTGATAAATCACCTCTAAAATTATCTAAAATTAATTTGTATCTTATTCCATGTTCACAATGTGAAATTCAACTAATTTTCCAAATAATTGAAACCTATTTATTTGTTATACAATATGAATTTTTTTAATTCCATCTTATCTATTATGAATACAGTATTTTATTATCCATTTTTACAATATAGTTTTTTCAAAAACAAAATTTTCAGATATCAAATGCTTGATTTCCAATATCAAAATTAAATTGTGAACATAAAATCAATTTATGGTGGGGATAATGTAACACCACAAAATTATAAAATAAAACCGTTGTATTTTTGATCATATGATATAGACAACAATATTCTTAATAATCCCAAAAAATATAGTTCTTTAAATTTGAGCTCTTAAATAACATGAAAAATATGTAATGCCGAGTCTAAATGAACTGAAATACGGTATACCACTATAAAATAACCATTAAATAGACAGGTATGAATATTACTAAATAAATTAAGAAAAAAGTATGATTTAAAAATGTAAAATAAAAATCATTGGGTATCTATTGATTATGAATTAAATAATAATCATTTGAATGAAAATATATGTTTTTTAAGGAGCAATATTTTTATGAAATATTGTTGAGTCATTCTTTTTTAACATAATTCAATTTTTTTACCATTTCAGAAAAATTTATTTTATAAATGAACTTCATATTTGAAATCAAAATTTAAAAATTACCTTGGGGTGAATATTTAGTACTTTTTAAATGTATAGTGTTATGATAAATTGTAAAGATTTAGTAATTTAAATTAAAAAATTTAATTTTATATTAAATAATTAATAATGTAAAATTATTTTATAATTTTTTTTAAAGTAAAATTAGTTTAATTGTATATCAATTAAACCAATTGAGGTCACTATAATAATTTTCATATTGAATCTAATTATAAAAAACTATATAATTTTAAAAAAATTCTCTGTGAAAATATTTTTTCTCGTCACATCAATAGGATTAAGATTAAATTATATTCAATCACTTATATAAATTTAATTTTTCAATAGGGATACTAAATATTAAACTTAAAGGATAATGGTTAAAATGACATGAAAACCAATATAAATACAATTTTATGGCCATATGTAGACCCTATATTATCAAAGTATCAATATTTCTTAATTTTGGACCCTTATGGAATGTGAAAACCATGGGTACACCTTTTACTTTTCATAAATTACATGTGTACTACTCACCTCACTTATAAAAGGCTACCCACTCTTCATTCTTATTCAAACCTTAAAACCAATTTGGTTCCACAAATACCTGAACCATTACCTTCATAAATTTCATTGAATATCCTAATAATCCCTATTTTTTGCATAATGTAATCTTGGGAAATCTTTGGGGAAAACCTAAGGATGTGACCGAAAGAATAAGTATTGTTCTTCAACTAGTGTTTTTATTTATTTATTCCTCCACCTCATTAAATTAATATTAAAACCTGATGATATAATAACATTATTATATTAAATCAAAAAAATAACTACAATACATATAAATATATATTATTATTTTGATAAAATGACCTATAATCATCCCCACATTAATCAAATGAGTTATGAAATCAGCATTTGTGTCTACGGTTGATTACCGCCTCACGAACTGAGGTTATTCATATTTCCACTACCTCCTCTCACTACTGTTTATGTTGATGGATATAAAGTATATATATGATAATAAAATAATAATTATATTTATAGAGTAATTATATAATATATCAATTTTTACATGTCATTATTTAGGGGTTATGACAGTGTCGCTCATGTGTTTGGCAGAATACAGCCTCACGAAGTGATGGGAATCATTTTTCACAATTGCTACACATGGAATTTAAAAAGGAGAATGATAATAAATATATTTGTGATAAATATGAAATAATCATGAAATTAATGAAATATGTTTTTAATTATTAAAATATAATATATCATTTTCTTTCATACCATTTCACTCACCTAAATATGACAACATCATTCATGTAAGTGTGGACTACCGCCTCCATGAAGCGATGTGAATATATTTTCATAACAACACCAAAAAAAGAGATATATATAAGTATATTAACTAGAAAAATTGGATATTATGATAATATTAGCGGACTGTAATGATAAAAAAAGACTTACCACCTTTCCAAAATGATCGTTGAAAATTGGAAATGTTAGTCAGGTGTATGTATGGACCACCATATCCATGTCTGTAACATACATAATTTAGCAATGAAATATTCCATGAATGATATTAAAGGTATTATAGATATATAAATATGATAATTATTTCATTATTATTATAATTTATATTCTTAATGTACATTATATTCACAAGAACCAGATGTTTCATGACAAAGAATCAATGAAAAAACAATGCAATTAACACACACAAAATAATAGAATATAATTAACCAAAGGGTGGTTAAATTTTAAAAGATAATCATATATTATATTATAAATATTTCCATGTATCTTGTATAAAATAATAACATGCTTAACACCGTTATAAATTAGGATAAATCTTGTAATACCAAAGGGATGTGCGAGGTAAGGGACCTCATCTAAATTTTGATTCATTGAGGCATATTTTATTATTATGTGAAGAATTTATTTTATAATGTGTATATACATCCAATTTGAAATTTAATATCATGATTACATAATAATTTATCATTTTTTAACTTTTTATTTTAATTATTAAAACCTAGGGGGTTTTATATAAGAGTTTCCAAGTGTTAATGAATTTTATAACTCAATTACATTTCATTAGGTTATATTAATTTCATGTCTTCCATGATATTCTAAGATTACATTTTTAATTAATTTTAATTATCATATGTTTTATTACTATTTGTTTTATGTGTAATTATATTTGATAAATTTAATTTATTTAATGACTAATTCTAACATCAACATTATTATCGTTGTAAGGGTTTATTTTAAAATATCATTATCTAGGAGATTTTTTATTCTAGATTTTAATTATATGAAATTATTTGATAATATTATAACAAAACCATAACATTTTCTCCTAGTATTTTAATTCGTGATATTTTCATGTAATATTACCAATTTTTATGCATTTTTTTATTAAAATAATATATAAATATTTTTAAATAAAATCATACTTCATATCTTTCTTTGGTGATAAATATATTTTATACCAAAAAATACTTTTTAAAATAGTTTTGAAATATGTTTTTAATCCTTTTCAACATTATTTTTTAAATATCATTACAATATTTTTTAATTTTTAAAAAACAATGTAATATTATTATTGATTTTAAAATATAGTTTGTTTTGATTTTAATGAAAAATTGAAATGAATATTTTTTTTAACCTCTATGACATGAAAATAATTTCCAACCATCATGACCAATAAAATTTTTTAAATATTATTTTATATGTATCAAAAAAAATTCAACAAAATTGGTTTTCTAATTTTTTTTATCATTTTAGTTTTAGAAGTTGATTTTCAAAATAATAAGGATATTTTCCTCATGAACATTTTAATGATGTTTTTATGTTAATTATATTCATCAATGAAAATGACCTATAATTATTACTCTAATTGGTGAATGTTATATGGATTTGATCCCTATTATTTATATGGATGGTTTAATATTATTGCTACCAAGGAAAGTATTGACATTAACTTCCTTGATTCATTTTTGAAATCATTAACCTTATATTGAATTAATTACATTTATGTGGACATTAAATCTACTAAAAATATTTATATTACTTATTTTGGATAATTTTATTTCTTAAACTATATATTATTTTTATATATGGTTATCTACATTGAATTTTATTTGTTTATGTGAGAAAATATTTCAAAATCTATATTACATTCTCAATACATAAATTTTATGATAAGGAACATTATTCTTGAATTAAATAGATTATTCATTATATGAGGAATGATTTTTAAATATAGAAATAGGTGGGTATCAATTATATATAACCACTCTATGAATCTATAGTCTCATGAGGTGAATTTGTAAGCTCACATAAAATCAATTGGAAAACCCAGATGGGTTTTTAATGATTATTTTTAAACTTTCTTATAAAAGGTTTTGACGATAGAGGTTTCGTGATCGGGAGTTCATGAAGTCCAATAATTAATAATTTCGTTCATTAAGAATTAATTTATTATTATTATAAATTATATTCCCCTATTAAATTATCCATGGATTCATTTCATTCATTTATATTGATCTAATAGAATATCTTTCAGTTATTCAACATTTCATATTGATTATTTCATATCTTCTCATTATTGTTTAGTCATTTAAATTGTTTGTGAGTTAAATTATTTACTTTGACATATTTATTATGTCTTAAATAATTATAATTCCCAATTTTTAAATTAAATGTAATTTCTATAAAATTATTTTCCTTGTTATATAGATTATAATTTATTGATTCATAATGGATTTTATTCAACATAAACTGTGTTGTTAATTTCATCTCACCCTTATTTTTTTATTTTTTCATTGAATCCATGCGTTTTAATATCATTAAATTTTAACGATACAATATAGGGAATAATATTATTCAAAAATAAAATATTTTTATTTTTTTCAAATTTAATTAAAGAATCGATTATATATTTATTCTATCAGTACTACTAAACTATTCAGTCCTCTGGGATGTGGTCCCTTGAATCTTATGAAAACTTAATAAATCATACATTGGCACTAGGATACTGGGGATGAGGTCAAAACAAAATGATAAATTAAAAACCCAAAATAAAAAAAATGAATAAACAAAGCTGATAGTTATATCAGGATGTGAAACTTCTTCCAAGAATATCACATTCATTTACGAGAAACATTAGAATAAAAATATATAAAACAACAAGACTACATAAATCCTCACACCCATCTCATAAGGTCGAAACGTTAGAGAATATGGGAAGAATTACCCATGAACATGGCACTGGGAAAGAGTCTCCAAAAGAATGATTGGTCATCATAACTAGGAATACTTAAAGTAGAAACCAAATTATAACCAGATATAATCAGATAGAAACCCAATGAAGATAATAAAAAATCCAAAATAGAACCAAAGAACTAGAAATTATTTCCACATCATTTGAAAACCCAACAACATCGTGGACCAAATATAAGACATCATAAAAAGAAAAAAAACTTCTACAAATCCTAGAAGATGATACCTTGAGTAACTTCCCATGAAGAATCTTCAAAAAGAAAAAATAGAACACTAATGGGACGGTATAACTATAACATACTGGTGATTATTAAAGAGATAATACCCTTAAGATCCAGCAATGATCCAATAATACACAAACATGGCCCAAAAAATTTAGTATTTCTACTTCATGTAAATACTCAATGAAATGCTAGAACCGTTAAACTAAAATACTCACTCCATGTAGAGAATATGAAATAAAAAACTAACACTTATGATCATCGAGTGTAATAAGGAACCATGTAGTCTTATTTACCCAAATATCTACAAAAAGAATATCCAAGTACCGAAAAATAGATGAAAATAAAATTTCTAGTGAGTACCACAATCTTAGTAAAAATTGATCACACCAAATCATGATATATCTATAAATAAATTCCAAATCAAGAGGTTTCCAAATAATGACAACCCAAAAAACCTAATCCAACACCCATAATTAGTATAAACCCATTAAAGATAATGAAATGGATTAACAAGGTAAACCAATTTTAGGTGATACCCAATGACATCCATAATAGAAACCTAGTTATAAAATGAATTGAAATAGAATTGGGAAAACACATCCCCCAAATGTTTGAGGCCAAAAAATGATATTAAAAACATTATATAAAATAAATAAATTACAAGGCTTATATATTTCCAACCCAAATATATAATTATTTCAATGTAAAAGGGATCTGAGTATCATAATATAATCAATACATCCCTTTATGATACTCACTATTATAATACATTTTATGGTGACCCAAGCATCCAAATTGATAAAAATCATCAGACCCATCTAATAAAATGATATAGAAATGCCTGATTTTCCACAATAGAAACACATAAGCTTACACATATTCTTTTTAGAAAACTATCCCTACTCAACTAAATATTATGATTCGATATACTCAACATTTTTATCTAAGATAACCTCGAGTCAGACATTCCCAAATCCTTTTTAATTTTCTATAACAACCTCAATTGATAATGACTTATTGAACATCTTATGAAAAGAAACTAATATAGACTCAGTGGAGAATTATTATAGGTATTATTGAATACCTCCTTTAGAACATATTTCCCTTAAGGTGTCATCAAAGGATAGATCTGGTGAGAAATTTAATAGAATATTAAAATGTTTTTTATATTCCCTTTTTTCATTTAATTAGTTAAATACCTATGAGTTCAATATACTTTTCATTCATTACATCATTAGGTCATTCTAAATAAAATTGTATTAAGGAATTAAAAGGAAAATATTTCACATTGGGGAGAAGGAATAATTTTCTCCCACCACACTCAGCTAGTTCAATTTAATAAATAGAAAGTCATTTCTAATTTAGAGGCTTAGGTGTCATGAGAAAATTAAATATTCCATATATTATATAAATATACTTTTTAAAATTTTAAGAACCCAAATCATTAAATAATATATCTGTATCATGATCCAAAATGTATTGGATAGAGTCTAGAGACCAAGAATATTCTGGATCCACCACTCAGTCCAATATATGGGTATAATCGTCAACATAAAATTCCATTGTTCAAAAATGAGAGGGATGCATTGATGATTGTACCAATTAATGGAATCTGTCTATTTATTTGAAATATATTATATGAAACATTTATAAACAACATAAAACATAGATTCGTCAAATAATATTTCACGAATCAATGAAAAAAAATCAAAAAATGACCAAATTACAAAACATGATTAAAAATAATTTTTGAAATAAAACCCAAAATAAAATTCATTAAAACACTAATACATTAAAATATACATGTTATCCCCTTTCAAAATACATTAGACATATATTTTTAAGCATGAATTATTGATAAAAAAATCACCGTAATTTAACATCTTTTACAGTCTCATGGAACTCCTTTAGTGGTTTCCTAATATCCTTCCCTAAAACTGATTTGGAAACAGAAATCATAATAAAAATATTACATAACCAAATATTTTTTACAAAAAAAATCCATAAAAACGCCTTCTATGAATCTTTCAAGAAATAATTTCTATAAAATCAACATTCTGTAAAATATACCTTTTGAAAATATGAATTTCATAAAAATAAATTCAAATGAAATATATTAAAATTATGAAATGAGGATTTCCAAATTATTTAAAAAACAAACTCCTGAAATTGATTTCTGAAAACGAAATGTGGTAATTAGAGAAAACCACACCCATTATAAATTTTCAAAAATAAAAACCCTATGTGTTATCCCAAAATAAGTGATGTCAATTCTGAATAAAAAGAATAATGATCTATTATCAGTGATTAATTGGTACCATGGAAATATTAATTTCACAGGATAGTGAAAAAAAAACACCAATCATATAATATTTCCATGATTAGTTTAGATATCAACCACATCGATTCCAAAATGTTTACCAGACCATGGTGGAATTTCATATATATAATAACCTCTCCAATACAACCTAAACCCATAATATTTCCATGATTAGTTTAGATATCGACCACATCATCGCCGCTCTCTTGGTGAAAAAATCGCGGTCGTCTAGGCGGCATGACTCTACAAGGTCAAAAGCACGCCTCAGATTCAAGATTATTAAGACTGAAACGAAGGAAGCACAAAGGAACAAGAGAAGGAAGGCGTTTCAAAATTTGCAAAACAAGACTAAACGGCGTGTACACTAACTACACGATATGTACTTGACTTCCCTTCCCCTTCCCGGGTCCTTCCACAGTGCTAAGCCACACGGCTTCTATTTCAACAAAGCTACACGACATGTATAATACCTACACGACATCATCGGTGTTATTTTTCAACTGCTTGTGTCGTCTGTGACATGGCCGACTACTCGGCTTAACTCTACACGGCGTGTTACACCATCACACAGCGTGTACACTATCCCGTTTCCCAGCCACACGGCTAATCACCACACGGTTTGTCCTCGGACAAGACTACACGACATGTCCCAAAGGTACATGGCGTGTTCTGGAAGAGGTGACACCGGCCCGTGTTGTTAGTCACACGGCCAAGTCCCCAGGTCACACTACACGGCGTGTCCATAATTGGCATGGCGTGTTCTGGAAGAGGAGCTCGCCGACCCGTGTTGTTAGTTACATGGCCGGACTCCGGGTCAACACTACACGGCGTGTACAAAACTACATTGCGGGTTTTACCCAAAACCCTTTCCCTACCCCGTGTCGCCACCCACACGGTTTGTGACATGGGAAGAGACTACACTTCGTGTAATCCTGGTACATGGCGTGTACTCAAAAAGATCATTTTTCATCCCTAATAGAAGAACATAGAAGGCGTGTATAAAAACACTACACGGCATGTATACTGGGTTTCAAGATAGTATACCTCAGAAACTTCTTCGGAACCCAGAAAATACTTAAAAACAACACCTATGTGTCAAACTCCGACCCGTGGGGGGCCATACTCCCCACAAATCAAAGTTTGACATCTTATTTGTTTTATAACCAACAACCAGTCAATGATCCACCAAATTACGGCCAATGGGGGCCCATACTCCCCAAAGACCACAGTTTGGCGTCCATTATATAAACAAACTCAAACAAAAATACCATATCACAAGGCATGTATTTATAAAGTAGCTTTCACAAGAGCATGATTTTATAGCACATCAACTATCACAACAACATGCGAATTTCTAATGCACCTACATGGCATGGAATCTATGCATGGCATGTGATATCTAACATGTTCCTATATGATGCATGAGACGGCGTACCCTCATCTCATCGGGTTTCAACTAAATAAAACTCATAGATAAAATATAAATAGCACAATCCAAGTGTGTCACCCAAGGTGAAAACATATCAACCGTAAAATTGCAAATCAAATAATGAAAAATATGAGGTAGACTGTATTTTCCCTGTACACTGGTTAGCTACGCTCGGGCATAATTCATTACCAACTACTATTCTATCATATCCCTGACTACGGCTCCAAATATTAAGTCAAAGAAAAGAAACACCTCTGATACCACTTTGTAACGTCCCGGACCTGGGTTCCACGCATCGGGTGCCCCGAGCCCAGTACACCAAATGACCTCAAGCGCATTTCCCCACACTCTAGAGGCTTCCGACTAGCAGCAAGGGCCCATGTCTGATAGTGGGGAAACTATGCCCTCATTTGTCAATGTGTAGCGCAGCGGAATACTAAAATGAGCATACAACAAACAGCGGCAGCAGTAAACACACACAACTGAAATAAACTACAACAGTGGATATAACCAACAATATATGAATGATGATGCTACATATTTCAAATTCTATGAAAAAAGCCAAAACATGTTATACATCACTATGTTACAACCAAAGTCAAAGTACAAAAAAACGAGTAAACAGCTGGCAGCGGCATCACAAGCCTAGGATTGGTCCTATTCCCTCCTACTCCACAACATCAGTCAAGTACCTGTATAGGGACTCTCGCCCTTATCCAGACCTGCAGAAAAATAATCTGTTTGGGCCAAAAAGCATGACCCAAACTGGGTGTGAGAAATATATCTCAGTAGGCACCCACCAAAGGCTCGTGCCCAACTGCGTGTAAGCATGCAACAACAGTGTGCAATAATAAAATGCAATAAAGTAAGCAGTACTCAAAAGTAACTAACTTAACAATTAAATTGCCATTTATTATTTATTTAATTTATTTAATTTAGTATCGTTCTGTGCTCAACAGCACCATGCCCTTAGGCCAACCAGTATCTCGCACTCATGCTAATATAGTGAACCATGCCCTCAGGCTATACAGAATCTCTCCCTTAGGCATTGTAACAGAATTCTCGCCCTCAGGAATACGAAGTGTCGCCCTCAGGCACAGATGTCATGCCATCAGGCACAAAAGTCATGCCCTCAGGCTAATATAGTCACACACTTAGGCTAATATAGTCATTCCCTCAGGATAATATAGTCACGCCCTCAGGCTAATATAGTCATTCCCTCAGGCTAATCACAACCACGCCCTTAGGCAAAACAGGTAACGGGGCCATGCCCAACATATCAAAATGCAGTATATAAGAAATTCCATTGAAGTCAATTCTACTGTTACTACATTTAAGGCATACCCTCGGGTATCCTGGCCAAACGGCTAAACAGAGGAACACACCCCTCGGGATGGCCCTGGATCCAAGCAACGATCCCAAACAGCATTTTATTATAAACATTTAATCACCTATGAAATTCTAGGCATTTAATATATCAATGGCCTCAGCCACGCGACACCCCAACATGGGTTCGTGGCACGAAAACGAACAAAAACACACGATAGTTGGAAAATAAACACCAATCCACCTACCTTATTCGTCAACGAACGCTATACCCGAACACCGACTCCAGAAACGCCCAAGAACGATGTAGATCTGGTGAAGAACAAATACCATTCAAACATAAATAACTTTCATTAGGTAAAGAATTGGCATGAACGGTACCAGGAGGAGGAAGGGATTACCCATGTGGTCCCAACGAGATCGTCCGAAGCCGAATCGGATTCTAGACGAACGCTCGGCGGTACTTCAAAGAACCGACCTTCTCCTTTGGCTCCAAAACGGCTCAAGTGCCTCCTCTGCCAAATGAGGAGGCTACTGCCTATTTTAAGACAAAAAATCCAAGTACACGGCGTGTACTTCAAAGTACATGGCGTGTACTTCCTTCATTTAACTGTTCATTTGGCGGCACCGGCAATGTTCACCTGCCAACAAGAGTACATGGCATGTACTCCTGAGTACACGGCGTGTACTGCTTCCCAGCAGGTGGCGACTCCACCGCCTTACTTTTTAACCTACCGACTGACTACACGACATGTAAAGGACCACTACACGGCGTGTAGTCGGTTCCTACACCCTTCGTCGCCGGCATGGCTACACGCCCCGTGTACGCATCCCTACATGGAAAAAAGTACACGGCGTGTGGATAAAGCACACGACGTGTAGTTCCAAAATTCATGATTTTTCCCCATTTCCCATATTTTCTCAAAAACACTTAAGGAAAAGAAACAGAAGAAGCCCATACCTCTAAAACATGAGCTGGGTTCTTACAAACTTCCCCCCTTATAGAAATTCGTCCATGAATTCCCCTTTCGAGGGTCGCAAAGATAAAGCTGAGCACATCTCTGGCCACTGAGCACGTACATCGGCCTCCCACTCCCAGGTCTCGTCCTGCACTCGTCCATGCTGCCATAGCACCCGTACGAGAGGAACTGACCGACCTCAGAGAACCTTCGTGCTCCTGTAAACGATACGGATCAGATGCTCCTCAAAGGACGCATCATGCTGAAGCTCATCCTCCTCTGGCTAAAAGGTGTGAGACATGTCTGAATGGTAGTGACTCAACTGAGACACGTGGAAGACGTCGTGCATGGCTCGGTGCCGCTGCAGTAACTGCAACCGATAGGAAAACAACCCGACTCTCTCCAGAATCTAAAATGTCCCCACATACCTCGGCGAAAGCTTACGCTGTCTCTTGATCCGTTTGTTTCCCAGCCTCGGTGAAACACGCAAGAAAACCTGATCCCCAACCATGAACTCCAAAGGTCGTCTGCGGTGTTCAGTATAAGACTTCTGACGAGACTGCGCGGTAGCCATCCGCTTTTGAATTAACTAGACCTGCTCAGATGTCTCATGCACGAGCTGTGGCCCCAGTAAAGCTGCCTCACCTGCCTCTAACCAGCACAAAGGTGATCGGCATGGCCTACCATATAAATCCTCGTATGGTGCCATCTCAATAGTCGCCTGAAAGTTATTGTTATAGAAAAACTCGACTAAGGGTATATGATTCTCCCAAGAGCCATCATAGTCTCAGATGCATGCGTGTAGCATGACCTCAAGAACCTGTATCGTCCACTCTGACTGGCCATCTGTCTGAGGGTGGTATGCTGTGCTCAGAAGCACCTGTGTACCCAGCGCCCTCTAAAAACTCTGCCAGAAATGAGACGTGAAGCGGGAATCCTGTTCTGATACGATAGAACGAGGGATCCCATGAAGACGTACGATCTCTTGGATATACAGCCTTCTGATCTCATTCACACCAAAGGTCTCCTTGATCGGCAAGAAGTGATCAAATTTTGTAAGTCTGTCCACAACAACCCATACGACGTTATTGCCTCGAGGTTACCTTGGAAATCCCGTACCGAAATCCATGGCAACATCATCCCATTTCCACTTTGGAATGGGAAACTGTTGTAACAACCCAGCTGGTCTCTGATGCTCTGCATTCACCTGCTGACAGGTGGAACACCTCGTAACAAAACCAACTATCTCTCTCTTCATATCCGGCCACCAGTACTAGAGTCTCAAGTCTCGGTACATCTTGGTAACCCCGGGATGAACTTCCCAAGATGAAGCATGAAACTCCCTCATCAGCTCCTCACGTATATCCCCTGGAACCCATACACGTCCATGGAAACACAAAACCTCGTCATCACCTATCATCCAGTTGGGAGGAGGGTACTCACTTTCCATCGACTCCCGTATAACTAGGCCTTCCGAAACTGATAGCTACCTCATCCTCACTCTGTCCCGGAGGGTAGAAGTCACAGCTAATGAGGAAAGATAAGTCTGCCCCAAACTATGATCCACCTCGAGATGCATCTCAGAGAACAAAGCCATAAGCTGCCACTCACCATTGGCCTCCTCCACTTCATGTATATGAGTCTTCCTGCTCAGTGCATCAGCCACTGCATTACCTTTACTAGGTGTATAGGAAAGCTCAAAATCGAAGGACTATAGGTACTCGACCCACCTTCTCTGCCTCAGATTCAGATCACGTTGAGTAAAGATATACTTGAGGCTTTTGTGGTCGGTGAAAACCACAAAATTCTATCCCAACAGGTAATGTCTCCAACAGCGCAACGCATGCATAACTGCAACCAACTCAAGATCGTGTGTCGGGTAATTCCTCTCACGTGGCCTCAACTGCCGAGACCCGTACGCCACAACTCAGTCGCCCTGCATCAAAACAACTCCCTGCCCAATCCCTAACGTATCATAGTAAACTGTATAGCTCCTCTCCTGCTCTGGGAGTATCAGGATCTGTTCTGATGTCAGTCTTCCCTTTAGGTCCTGAAAAGTTGTCTCACAAGATTCTGACCAAACGAAATACACACCCTTCTTAGTCAGACCCGTCAACGGTGCTGCTTAGCGGGAGAAGTCCTGTATGAAGCGTCTGTAGTAACCAGCCAGCCCTAATAAACTCATTATCTCAAACACGTTCTTAGGCTGATCCCAGGAAACTACTGCTCTCACCTTCTCTGGGTCCACTGCAACTCCTGCCTCTGAGATGATATGACCCAGGAAGTGAATCCGGTCCATCCAAAAGTGGCACTTCTAGAGCTTATCATATAACTGATGCTCTCTCAATGTACTCAATATGATCTCAAGATGGGTGGCATGGTCGTGTCGAGTGTGAGAGTACACCAAGATGTCGTCCATGAATACTACCACAAATGAATCACGATACGGATGGAACACATGATTCATCAGAGCCATGAAAACTGCTGGTGCGTTTGTGAGTCCGAACGGCATAACCGTATACTCATATAGACCATACCTTCCCCTAAAAGCTGTGAGAGGTATATCAGATGGTCTAACATGCAGCTGATGATATCTGGATCTCAGGTCAATCTTCGAGAACACTCATGCTCTACGAAGCTGATCAAACTGACATCAATCCTCGGTAAGGGATATCGGTTCTTAACCATCAACTGGTTCAACTTCCGATAATCCACACAAAGCCTAAGGTTACCATCCACCTTCTTCGCAAAAAGGACCAGAGAACCCCAAGGAGAAGTACAGGGTTGGATAAAACCATTCGCATGTAGCTCCTCTAACTGCCTCTTGAGCTCGTGCAACTCAGGCGTGGCCATCATATAAAGAGGAATGGACACTAGTGCTGCTCCTCGCACAAGCTCGATAGAGAAATCCACCACACTCACCAGAGGTAGACCTGAAAATTCGTCTGGGAAGACATCCCTAAAATGATCGACAACTGGATGGAAATCCATCTGACAAGTGCCCTGGTCATCCAGATATAAGCTCACAATCTGGGCTGTGACTCCACCTCGCCCATGATGCGCTGGTCCAGCTCGACTCGCCTGAACATCCCACTCTCCCTTGTATAGAAACTCACCACCCTCTGGTGACGTGAAATGCACCCTGCGACGATAGCATTCAACAAAGGCTCGAAAGGGAACCAACTAGTCCATCCCGAGAATGACGTCATAGCTCATCATCTCCAGGATATAGAGGTCCCTATGGAAGTGACACCCACCAACCTCAAGGGGGCACTCCTTGCACTGACACACACCAACCGTCCTAGTCCCCAATGGAGTGTCTAGTGTCAAGATATCAGAAGAAGAAGAAACACCGAGCCCAAGGCTCTCCACAGCGGGTACAGATATAAAACTATGTGTAGCACCCGTATCAAAAAGTACTGAAGACAAGACAAAAGCTACTAGAATAGTACCTCTGACTGTCGAAGGTCCGGGATCCTGCTCCTGCTGGGTCTATTGCACTGCATATGCCTGACCAGTGTCATGGCCCTACGACACAGCCTGGCTACCCTGAGCTGTCCCGCCCTGTTGCCTCTGAGATCCTGGTGTCTGGCTACCACGACCAAGACCACCATCTCTGCCTGCACGCCCTGACGTATTCAAGTTCCCCGACTGGTAAGAAGCCACTAGTCCTGCTCCCGCACGCGGAGTCTGCGCAGAACCCCTCTCACTAGCCACTGGTAGAACTGCCCTAGAAAAGCGCTGCAGATGACCCATCTTGCCGCAAGCTCGACACTCCACTGGGTCTCGTGGACACTGCGGCCTCTTGTGCCCCTCTATGCCACACTGGTCGCACCGGATCCAGCAACCTGAAGAAGCTTCCTGGCTGGTACTGCCGACCTGAGAGAAGTCCATCTGTCTCTTCATCTTGCCAGGAGAAATAGTACCAGTAACAGGTGTCGAACCGCCCTGGCCCACACCACTAGATTCTCACATGTTCCTCTCTGTAATTAATGCCAGATTCACAATCGCGTGTATAGTAGGCAACCTGAAAACATTCCCCAGTGCTCGGATGTCATACCGAAGACCATCCTCAAAACGTCTGGCTCTCAGCATCTCATCACCGACCAACACAAGTGAAAAGCACTGAAGCTCAATAAAATGAGCAGAATAGTCCATCACCGACATAGCGCCCTACTACAGATTCATGAACTCTCGAGCTCTATCTGCCCTCAGCATCTCGGGAAAGAAGAAGTCATAAAAGGCAGTCTGAAAATCCTACCACTCCATGTCCCTGTGATGCTCTGACTGGGTGGTAACATCCCACCACCTCTTGGCGGAATCACGCAGCATGTAAGTCGCGAGCTTGACCCTCCGCCCTGTAGGCGTCTCAAGATTCTCAAAAATAGTCTGCATCGATCCTGTCCAAGACTCTGCAACCTGTGGACCGCCATCCCCTGAAATCATAGGCGGATGCTACTGCTGAAAGATATGTGTCAGCTCGGCCATAGATGTGGCAGCCTGCAGTGCTCCCTGAAAGGTCTGCATGAACCACAATAAGCCTTCACAGAACTGCTCCTCTGCGCCCGTGTCCGGTATAAAAGCTGGTACCGCATCTGGCTCTGCTGGTGGATCAACTGATAGCCCATGGCCCACCATCTCCGGAGTATAATCGTCATTGCTCTCTTGGAAAACAACTTGCGGTCTTCTAGGCGGCATGACTCTACAAGGTCAAAAGCACGCCTCATATTCAAGATTATTATGACTGAAATGAAGGAACCACAAAGGAACAAGAGAAGGAAGGCGTTTCAAAATTTGCAAAACAAGACTACACGGCGTGTACACTGACTACACGGTGTGTACATGACTTCCCTTCCCCTTCCTGGGTCCTTCTACATGGCTAAGCCACACGGATTCTGTTTCAACAAAACTACACGGCGTGTATAATACCTACACGACGTGTTCGATGTTATTTTCCAACTTCCTGTGTCGTCTGTGACACGGCCGACTACTCGGCTTAACTCTACACGCTGTGTTACACCATCACACGGTGTGTACACTATCCCGTTTCCCAGCCACATAGCTAATTACCACACGGTCTGTCCTCGAACATGTCTACACGACGTGTCCCAAAGGTACACGACGTGTTCTGGAAGTGGTGACACCGGCTTGTGTTGTTAGTCACACGTCCGAGTCCCCAGGTCACACTACACAGCTTGTCCGTAACTGACACAGCGTGTTCTAGAAGAGGAGCTCGCCGACCCGTGTTTTTAGTTACACGGCCGAACTCCGGGTCAACACTACACGGCGTGTATAAAACTACATGGAGGGTTTTACCCAAAACCCGTTCCCTACCCCGTGTCGCCGCCCACACGGTTTGTGACATGGGAAGAGACTACACGGCGTGTACTCCTGGTACACGGCGTGTACTCAATTAGTTCATTTTTCTTCCCGAACAGAAGAACATACACGACATTTATAAAAACACTACACGGCTTGTATACTGGGTTTTCGGACAGTATGGCTCAGAAACTTCTCCAGAACCCATAAAATACTGAAAACAACACCTAAGTGTCAAATTCCGACCCGTGGGGGCCCATACTCCCCACGAATCAAAGATTGACATCATACTTGTGTTATAACCAACAACTAGTCAATGATCCACCAAATTCCGGTAAATGGGGGCCCATACTCTCCAAAGACCAAAGTTTGGCATCCATTCTATAAACAAGCTCAAACAAAAATTCCATATCACAAGGCAGGTATTTATCAAGCAGCTATCACAACAACATGCTTTTCTAGCACATCAACTATCACAACAGCATGCGAATTTCTAATGCACCTACATGGCATGGAAACTGTGAATGGAATGTGATATCTAACATGTGCCTATATGATGCATCAGACAGCATACCCTCATCTCACCGGGTTGAAACCAAATAAAACTCACGGATAAAATATAAATAGCACAATCCAAGTGCATCACCCAAGGTGAAAACATATCAACCGTAAAATTGCAAATCAAATAATGAAAAATACGAGGTAGACTGGCATTTCCCTGTACACGGGTTAGCTATGCCTGGGCACTGTTTATTACCAACTACTGTTCTGTCTTATCCCTGACTACGACTCCAAATAGTAAGTCAAGGAAAAGAAACCCCTCTGATTCAACTTTGTAACGTCTCGGACCCGGGTGCCACGCATCGGGTGCCCCGAGCCCGGTTCACCACATGACCTCAAGCACATTTCCCCAAACGCCAGAGGCTGCCGACTAGCAGCGAGGGCCCAGTTCTAATAGTGGGGAAACTATGCCCTCATTTGTCAATGTGTAGCGCATCGGAATACTAAAATGAGCATACAACAAATAGCGGAAGGAGTAAACACACACAACTGAAATAAATTACATTAGTGGATATAACCAAAAGTATATGAATGATGATCCTACATGTTTCAAATTCTATGAAAACAGCCAGAACATGTTATACATCACTTTGTTACAACCAAAAGCAAAGTACAACAAAACGAGTAAACAGCTGGCAGCGGCATTGCGAGCCTAGGCTCGGTCCCATGCCCTCCTACTCCACAGCATCAGTCAAGTACCTGTATAGGGACTCTTTCCCCTATCCACACCTGCAGAAACGTGATCTGTTTTGGCCGAAAAGCATGACCCAAAAAGGGTGTGACAAATATATCTAAGTAGGCACCTACCAAAGGCCTGTGCCCAACTGCGTGTAAGCATGCAACAACAGTGTGCAATAATAAAATGAAATAAAGTAAGTAGTACTCAAAAGTAACTAACTTAATAATTAAATTTCCATTTATTATTCATTTAATTTATTTAATTTAGTATCGTTATGTGCTCAACAACACCACGCCCTCAGGCCGACCAGTATCTCTCCCTCAGGCTAATATAGTGAACCACGCCCTCAGGCTATACAGAATCTCTCCCTCATGCATTGTAACAGAATTCTCGCCCTCAGGAATACGATGTGTTGCCCTCAGGCACAAAAGTCACACCCTCAGGCACAGAATTCATGCCCTCAGGCTAATATAGTCACGCCCTCAGGCTATTATAGTCACGCCCTCAGGAAAATATAGTCACGCCCTCAGGCTAATCACAACCACGCCCTCAGGCTAAACAGGTAACCGGGCCATGCCCAACATATCAAAATGCAGTGAACAAGAAATTCCTCTCAAGGAAATTATACAGTTACTACATTTAGGGGATACCCTTGGGTGTCCTGGCCAAACGGCTAAACAGAGGAACACAGCTCTCGGGATGGCCCTGGATCCAAGCAACGATCCCAAACATCATTTTATTATAACCATTTAATAAACTATGCAATTCTAGGAATTAAATATAGAATCATCCTCAGCCACACGACACCCCAACATTGGTTCATGGCATGAAAATGCACAAAAACGCACGACAGTTGGAAAATAAACACAAAGCCACCTACCTTATTCATCAACGAACGCTATACCCGAATG
Organism: Viscum album; assembly: GCA_963277665.1. Taxonomy (NCBI): domain Eukaryota; kingdom Viridiplantae; phylum Streptophyta; class Magnoliopsida; order Santalales; family Viscaceae; genus Viscum; species Viscum album. The sequence goes on along the minus strand of OY728152.1, from coordinate 1,926,567,069 downwards.
TCGACTGCAGAAATGCCCAAGAACGAAGTAGATATGATGAAGAAAAAAAACCATTCCAACGTAAATAACTTATGTTAGGTGACAAATTGGAAAGAACAGTACCAGGAGGAGGAAGGGCTTACCCGTGCGGTCCCAACGAGATCGTCAGAAGCCGAATCAAATTCCAGACAAACGCCCGATGGTTCTTCAAAGACCTGGCCACCTCCTTTGGCTCCGAAACGGCTCAAGTGCCACCTCTGCCAAATGAGGAGGCTACTGCCTGTTTTAAGCCGAAAAACAAAGTACACGACGTGTACTCCCTTCATTTAACTGTTCATTTGGCGGCACCGGCACTGTTCACATGCCGAAAAGAGTACACGGTATGTACTCTTGAGTACACGGCGTGTACTACTGCCCACCTGGCGGTGACTCCACCGCCTTAATTTTTAACATGCCGACTGACTACATGGCATGTAAAGGACCACTACACGGCGTGTAGTCAGTTCCTACACCCTTCGTCGCCGGCATGACTACACGCCCCGTGTACTCATCCCTACACGGCCAAAAGTACACAGAGTGTGGATAAAGTACACGGCGTGTAGTTCCAAAATTCAGGATTTTTTCCCATTTCCCATATTTTCTCAAAAACACTTAAGGAAAAGGAAAAGAAGAATCCCATACCTCTAAAATAAGATTTGGGTTCTTACAAAATTCCCCCCTTATTGCAATTCATCCCCGAATTTCCCTTTCGAGGGTGGCAAAGATAAAGCTCAGAACAGCTCTGGCCACTGAGCACGTACATCGGCCTCCCGCTCCTAGGTCTCGTCCTGCACTCGTCCATGCTGCCATAGCACCCATACGAGAGGAACTGACCAGCCTCGGAGAACGTTCATGCTCCTGTCAACGATACAGATCAGATACTCCTCAAAGGGTGCATCACGCTGAAGCTCAACCTCCTCTGGCTGAAAGGTGTGAGACGGGTCTGAATGGTAGTGACGCAACTGAGACACGTGGAAGACTTGTCGATGATGATTCAAAGTGAAGTGGTAATGTATAAATGCATTAACACGTAAACACATTTCCTTCATTCATTGTGAATTGGGTCCTACATTAGAATTCATAACACCAAATAAATCATCTGGAACTCTGGAGTTTCCCTAATTCAAGGTGGAGGAGTCTCTCTCACCGGTGAATGGATTAGAGATCACGGTTCAATCAAGAGGGGAAAATTTCATAACCAACTATGGACCAAGGACTTTCATGGTGATGTGACTTCAATCTACATCTGAATGAGATCTAACTCAATGTAGGGAATGTTATTTAAATTAGGTATTTCCCCATTCTTGGAATTAAATAATGAATGTGGAACAACCCACAAACAGGTTAACCCATAGTCTGATTGTTCTAGTGGGAGGTTCTTGATTGTGGGATGATTTCGGGGGAATTTTAATTTCCATTTTGATTATTTTATTTATCCTTCAAATGGATTGGATCGAGGCCCAAATTAAAAAATGACTGAGGTTTGATCATCGAGTTTCCTAATGTTCTTTTCTATCCCATGTTCATCAAATTTTTCATGGTTTTATGAACGATTGAACATAGCATTCCTATTTAATAGTTCAACAATCCAAAATCAAGGATTCGACCTTACAATGGCACAATGGATATGTAATGATGGTGGTGGTGAACGGATCAACCCGGTGAGTGAGATGGCTTCATTCAATCATTTTTTTGGTGAAGTGGGTAATAATGTGATTTCAAATAGAAGGTGGTGAATAATGAATCAAGAGAATCCTTTATCCCCTTACAGATTGAAGAACGGACAAACAGGGCATGTCTCGTGGCCCGTGGAATTGATTTTTGGTGGTGGTAGTGCCTCGTGGATGTTCTTATAGAGGCGGACATGGCCTCTGTTGTGGTGGTGATGATGACCTATAACTCTAGTGGCATGCAGAATGGTAGTCGATCAAGTTGGCCGCATAATGAGGAGGGAAATGACTTGATTTCCTTGATCGAGATAGGAGGAGACCGGCCCACATCACAGTGGGCTGAGATAGAGATGGCAAGCTACACCCATCCAAGGAGGGAAAATCTAGAGACAACGTGATGGGGTGGGCTGGCAACGTATCGGACCCACGGCTCAGCGGGCTACCATGTGGGCCGGACCAATGACTCGGCCTACCCTTGTCTCACCCAGAGGGTTGGTTCGGGTGTGACCCATGGGTCAGGTAGCTGGACTATGGGTTTGACAGGGCCCTGACCCAACTGGTCCCCTTTTAAGTAAAATGGTCCTAACATTGAAACCATACATCCTATCAGTGAGCTGTTTAAGGAATTGGAAGCCATGCAATGAGACGATCCTTTGGATAAACTCTATGTTAGTTTCCATGGAGATTGAGTAATGACCGATGTATAGAAGAGTATATTCTCTTGAAATCTAGTGCTCTACAGGAAGAACATATGCAGCTAGTAGTGGGGAGAAGTAAGTGACAATAATTTGTTGTTCAGACCTAGGTGGATCAGTATATGAGTAGTCATGTAGACATATGTGTCCTAATAGATGAGTAAGCAGAGAGGACCTCAACGGCCCCTCAGATGAGTTGGTTTGTGGACCTATGTGGCATGGAAGATGAGTAGTCGTGTGGACCAGTGTGGCCCAGTTGATGAGTAGCCAAGCAGACCTCAATGGCCCTATAGAAAAATAGCTATACAAACCTATGTCGCAAAGAAGATGAGTACCAGAGTGGACCTCAGTGGTCCAACAGATGAGAATAATTCAGTGACACATTTGGAATGAGTCCCTCAACAGTATAATATTTTCAGTGTTATGAATGAAGTGGTGTGAATTGGGTAGTTCTCAATGTGTTCTCTCTGGGTGAGGCCCAAATAAGTGGGAACCACTTTTCATAGGTCTCTGATGACTTGATGGCTCAAGGAGAAAGTCCACCTGGGAAAATCACGCCTTTAGTAGAATCATGTGAAAAAGTATTTTTTGTGATATTAAGAATTCATATCTTAGTGAGAATAGATTTCTTAGCGAAACATTGTCATATATTGAGAAAAATATTTCTATCGATTAATTTTGGTAGACATTATCTACCTAGTTACTATTAGATATCTTGAGGATTGGCACCTTCTGGAATCGAGAGTGCGGCACAAAGAACGATACTGGTGAAATCAGATGAGGTGTTTCATCTTAGAATCATGTATGTGTACACCTGTATGTTATTTTTATATGTGTTGATGACATATAACCATGTTGAGATGATAAGTCACATGAAATGTGTCATCAATTCCTCATGGAATGAGTCAGATCATAAATTTATATATAACAGATCCATATTATCTACAATGGTGTAGTATAGAAAAAGTGTGGGGTCGTACCGATATAGAGAGGGGAACACAATGATGAAAACTCTAGAGTAATGGTTAGTTTTCTCTAATTTCGGATTGATATTATTATTCTAACGGAGCAATCGAAATAAATGAATTACAATAGAGAAGAATATGAGTGGGGAATTAGTTTCCATGGGCTGTTTTTTGAAAAGAAAATCAGGAAAACACATGAAAAACAACACTAATCAATGACTATTAAATCATTCATATTTATTTGATAGAGAGATGGTAAAAACCTATGATTCTACCCTAGTATCTCAATTCCTGGTGGTCTAACCAATTAAAATATCTATGTGAAATAATATGGGATTGCAATTGTGGAAGAATAATCACATTCATTGGTTATGAATTATTTATCTTAATCATGTTGGATTTTATATGCTATTAAACACACTTGGTCCATGATTCAATAATATATATGATTATAATGAGTTTCAACATGATACCAATTGAATATACATATTATGAAAGACAAGAATAAAATAAAACACATTGATACGCATCCATTTTGAAAAATTTCACACTTTCCTATAGATTTATCTAGTCATCATTGGGGGATTGCTAAGGATTAATAAACTGTAGTTAACATGGAAGATAATATATGAGATGGATTGACAATGAAAATGGATGAAAATAAAAATTTAAATTAAAATATAAATATTTCAACTATAACATAAAATAATGGAAATAAAAATATAAATAAAACATATTAATGGAGGAATCTGGGTTGGAACCCTATGGTAGCCTCCCAGAGGTCATGCCTCAAGTGTTGAATGTTTTGAAATTCACTTCCTAAGTGTTGTATAAATAGGATAATTTCATCACGATGTGTTCTAGAGGTACACATCTTGTACCTTACATCCATGTAGATTTTTGGGAATTATGGGCTCATCAATAAGGAGCATGTATCTCTCATAGAGTTATGATGATTGATTGAGTACAAATCATATACCAGGTGTTCAAAACATGTACAGGTGTCCAAAAAACCCTTTCTGCATAATTATCACATATGGATTGCTAACTATTTTGACTGGTGTCACATCGTGTGCATGTCATTCATGACGTGCACTGTCTATCTTCTTTGTGGCTTCATGGCTTGGTCACAACTTGGCTTTACGACAAGGTCCTGTTTGTGAACTACTAGTACACGATGTGTAATGATAGGTAATGAGGTTTTCTAGACTATATATCCCCAGAATCTCTATTTCATCTTGGTTATTTAGTTTTGTGCCTCTAGAATGCTCAACAGTCATCCTAATAATCTGGTGTTGCACCGTGAGAAAAGCTCAGGTTGCAAAGTGTTGTTTTGGTCATCATTCACCACACATTCATCTATATATCTCCAACAGTGATTCATGAATAACGATTTATAATAACATAATAATGGGAACATATCTAATGTTATATAAATTTATATGCAATTAATTAATATGTACAAATCCATCAAAATATGAATAAAAATGGAGATATTATATAACTATAACTTCTTGGTTGTGCTTCACACTGTGGTCTTTTTATTTTTAGTTTCTTGGATCCCCTACTAAGTATTATTTTACACACCCCTACATGGGCTTTACCAGAAATTTTTGTGTATTATGAAGATGCCTGATGATTTGGTGGAGTCTTTAACAGAGGAGGACTAGAAATTGGACTAGGATGAGCCTTGTGATATAAGATGAGTTGATATGTTTCTTCCAGCTTCCTACAGCTACTTTAGTACCCTTGTTTTTGGATCGATCATTTCAGTTTTATTTGATTTATTGGGCTTGTATTATGGCATAGTTGTAAATTAGTGATTTACCTTCTGTCATACTCTGTTGTTGGGTTGAAGTGATATGCATATATTTTAATTACTTAGTGTTTTCACTCTCCATCCATATGTATTCAGTTGGGTGTGTATATACCTGTTCTCAGGAAAATTCCTTCAATTTGTTGGATTTACTTACACATCACAAGTTGACATCAATTGGCATATTGGAGGTGGGTTTGGGGTTGTTTTTTCATTGCCCTCGTGGGATGGGTCGTGACAGAGTTATATCAACGGAGTTGGGTCCTACATTAAGATCCCATCATCAATGAGTTTGTTTTGGGGAAACTGTGTTAAGTGTTTCACGTTTGGATTTCAATCTAGGGAATCCAGGGGTGGTGCGGCAGCCGATATATCCATATACCAAGACCCAGATATCTTCATCTCCAATAAGTAACTGAAAACACTAGTTGTTGTGGAAAATGATGGTACATGCCTCGTATAAGAATGGGTTGAGTTTTCCTTTTCCTTCGTGAGATAGCTCGATTGTTCTACAAAATTGATCATGGTATCGGTAGTTTTATTTCATGGTGCTTCCCCATAAATAGTCAGTCAGGATTCCACCATGTGATCATGAGGATGATATGTGGGGTGACAAGATGGTTATAGGGTTTCCTACTAGAAATAGAACCACATGGTGGTGCTCCACCTATACCAAGATTTGTGGAGTGGCATATGGTACTCATAGAACCAGCAGATGAGATGCATGGGCTGAGAGAACTTCATGAGTTTCAGTGATAGATACCCCTCAGGTTCTGAGATGAGCCTAACACACAGGTAGCTAAGGACTAGCTTGAGGTAGTGACCGAGTTTTCTATATAGTCATGGAACAATTAGATCAAATGGTGGTCTTTGCGTGGATCCTTATATGTGACTCATCAGGGATATGGAAGTGTTTAGATTACTTGATATTTTGAGGAAGAGACTTTTCCTTGTACAATACATGAGAAAAAATTTCATAGAATGGGATAACAACACAAAATCTGAGGTCTACTCATGCCCAAGAGATTCTACAGCTTTAGATGGATGAAAATTGGGTATTTGAGTATTCATATAGGCATATAGCTTATTCCAAGTACTTAATGAATATGATTTGACCATTTCTTTAGGGATTAATCCTTCAAGGGAGATGTGTTTAGGTGGATCTGAGCTAACACAATTCTTCTGTGCATTCTTACATATGGTAGGCTTCTTGTGAGAACCGTTATGGTCGAAAGTCCTTCGGTTGAGAAGATAATTCCATCAAATGTTAGAAGTGTGTATGAAGGAAGCTGATGTCAATCTCAGATACATGGTCATGTGATACATTCTTAGAAGAGGTCCCAAGATAGGGGTTTTGTAGCTCACGGCCCATAGGGTGAGTCCTGTCAGCCTAGAAAAGGGTAATTAATTTCAAAACTGAGTCGGGGACATATCGCTAGATATTTTCTAGAATGTCATGCTAAAAGTGAAATGGAGGATGGGCCACTCGGGAAGAGACACTGACCGGGATAAATTAATCTGTAGAGAGGAAGATGTGGCAGAGGAGCTGGGAGAGTAGCTGGAGGTGGTATACATTTTGAAATGTTACAACCACCACCCAAATGTGGTCCACACCAAGCTAAGGGAGCGAGAGTATAGAAGAAGGGGTAACTTCATTCTTCTGTCCATACCCACATGCTAGTGGATGTTTTTAGATTTGAAGGCCCTATAGTAGTGGAAGGGTACGTGAACGTCATTCTAAAGGATATTTCCAAGATTACCTTAATACATCGATATGTATTTTTAAATCATTCTAAACCCTGATATGGTACTGATATCAGCATCATAATATTGGATGTCTTTTGTAGAGCTTCACGAGCTGGGGTGTAGTTGGAAGACATGTAGAGGAATGTCATAGAATGACGAAATCTTCATGTTTATTTATGGATTATCGGCCATTTTACTATGTTTCTATAGAGAATGAGTAGCCACTACCAAAGAGAAGATGAATTCATCGATTATTTAAAAGTTGTTTCCTTTTGCGTTTATTGAAAGGTGCTCGTAGGTTTTTTAGTGGTGAAGATATTGTTTGAAGAGTGCCTCAATTTTGAGATGGTATTGGTAGTCATCACATTGAATATGTGGTGAAAATACCATAAGTTTTGACGGATTAACATCTATTCTAACCATAAGAGTCTCAAGTATATTTTCTCTCAGAAGTATTTCAACACGAGACAAATATGGTGGTTGGAGTTCCTTTTAGACTATGACTACAAATTATTTAATAAACATGGTATGGGGAACATGGTAATGGATGTTATCAGTAAGATATCCAATTCGTTGTTTTTGAAAGAGGAAACAAATTAGTTTGACTCATTATAGTTATAATTCATGGATGAGGATGAAGAAGCTTTTCTCTAATAGATGGTTGTTACCCTCCACTACGAAATTAGTCAGGGAGGCACAACTCGGTGAAACAAATAGTGTGTAATTACATACTCAGTTTTTCATAGGGAATACCCCTTATGGACATTCATATTTTGGGGAGCATGTTGTTATTTTTAGAGGATGTGCAGTTGTATCAGGGACACCTAGAGTGGTGATATGCATTATGTTATGTTTTTGGGTGAGAAGGTAGACACCGGGGATGAGAGAATGTGTTGAAGCTGGGCTTAACTATTGAGATTAAAATATCAAAAATGGAAGGAATCAGTTTGATGGGTTTTCTTTCCCTATCATTGGTTACTAAGAAGGAATTGGGAAGGTATATCGATGGAAATCATGATAGGTTTTCCACATGAATCTAGGAGACATGAAAAATCTCAGTGATCATTGATGGGCTCATCGAGTCAACCAACTTCAAAACTACCAAGGATCAATGTTTAGTTGCGGGATTGGGATTCCCTTATATGTTGGAGATTTGGTTGGGGTGAGTTGGATGTTGACGATTGGTAAAATATTGTGATGTTTTCATTAGAGATCAAGGATTGACATGAGATGACCCCTCTTTGGTGATTGACTCCACTATTGTGTGTTCAGTGGAAACACAAGAACATCTAAATGAGCATAGGGGAGTGGGGGGGATCAGTTTCATTATCATACCCTCATATTTTCAGAATCATTTTGTTTGGATTTTAGGTACATAATTCCTTAAGGTGATGTTGAGGTAACATGTTAGATTTTCCTTATTCTATTTTAAAAAAATACATGGGAAAATTAAGTGACCAAGTGCTGAGACGGTGTGTAATTCTGTGGACCAGAGTTCCCAAAATGATCTGTTAAAAAATATTTTGTTTAAATATCATGTGTGGGTAGTTTTATGAAATAAATTGGAATAACAGTTACACGGTTTCTAAGGTCTAAAATTTTAGGGCAATGATGCATTCAATGTAGTGTGTTTATCATATACGTGACTTAAATATATTCGGGAAGGGCCTCGATTGGGACAACCCGAAAAAATCATAACCATAAATAAAATAATTAATTTTTTTTTTCAAGTCATTATAACTCATTAATGTTAACTCATATTGAAAATCTAAGACTACCAGTGATCTCATGAGGGCATGAATTTCTTAGGAAGAGCCTAACAGAGACTTACCCAGACCAGCGGTGAAAGTTGGTTTTTAGGATGTCACCATAAATAAAATATTTTAAATAAAAATAATCATACATTTGAAACCTCTTAACCCAAAACATTTATCTCTGATTAAAAATCCTAGACCACTATTGATTTCATAATGAGATGTTCTCCTTAAATAGGAATTAACTGTGGCTAACACAGGTCAAGGGTAAAATTTAATTTTTTTACATTTTAAATAAGAATATAATAAACTAAAATAAGTTTATTATATTTCCTTTAAACATTACACAACATGGAGACGTAGTGACAAAATAACTCAACGACAGTGCAACAAATTTTCCTTTCATAAATTAAGTCTCTTATCGATGTAATTTCAAGGAAAAACAGTAATGCGAAAATGCATTAATGAGTTAACTTGTTTCCCCCATTAATGAGGGATATGGTCCAACATTATAATTCATAATGCTAGAGAAGTACTCTAGAACTCTGGAGTTTTCCTAAAGAATGCTAGAGGAGGCTCACTCACCATCGACAACAGATCAATGATTGTGGTTCGATTAAGAGACGATTAATTGACGAACAACAGCATAACAAGGATCAACGTGGTGAAGTGACTTCAATATATGTATGTAAGTGATCCAATTAGAGGTAGGGGTTATTATTTAAATAATGTCTTTCCCCATTCTTGGATTTAAATGACAATTGCGGATCAACCTGCAAATAGGTTGACCAATGTTCTAATCGTTCTTATGGGAGGTTCTTGATTACGGTATGATTTCGGTGGAATTTTAATTTCCATATTGATTTTGTTCTTTTTCCTTATAAATGATTGGATTGAGGCTGGAACAAAGAATCAACCAAGGTTCGATCATCAGTTTGGTTAATGTGCTTTTCTCACCAATGTCCTTCGTCTGGTTCACAAGTTGATTAATGATTTATCATTGCACCAGCGTTTCATTAGGAAACGATCCCAAACCATGAATCCAACCTCCTAGTTTCATGATGGAGGTGTAACGATGGAAATGGTGAAAAAATTTAGGTGGTGCGGGATATACATACGTGAAATCATTGTTCAGAAAAGATGGTCACAAGATGATTTCAATCCCTAAGTGATGAAGAATGCAACTCGAGTATCCCGGAACCCCTTCTGGGTCCAAGAACAGACCAACGGAGCAAGTCTGATGGCCTGCGGAAAGGATTGGCAGTGCATCATTGGTACCTAATAGTGGAGGTGGTAACAGCTGCATCAACATAGTTGTCCATGTGGATAAGGTCGCGGCTTCAACTACGGCGGTGACTTGGACTCATTGCTCAGTCGGCCAACCCAGCTGGTTGGACCCGCAACCCAGACAGCTCAGGTCGGATAGGGGGGTTGGGTAGGTGGACTCTATTTCGGGTTAGGTCGGGCCCGGACCTAACCAACCCCCTTTTAATGAAAACATTAATAACATAAAACATTACTTCTAATCAAAGATCTATTTTCATTTATGGGACCCTTATAATGAGACAGTCTTGTTGACATAATCTAATTGAGTTTCTACAGATGTTGAGTTATGAATGATGGCTAGAGGACTAGATCATCCCAGAATCATGTGCATTATGAGTGGAAATACAATGGATTGCAGTGAAGATAAGGAAGTGACAAGTAGTTGTTGTTCTAAATTGTGTTGCTCGGTAGACAGGTAGTGGTGCGGACCTCTGTGGCCTAGAAGACTAGTGAGCCAAGACGACATCAGTGAACCAGTAGATGAGTAGCTGTGAAGACATGTGTGTCCCAACATACGAGTAGTCATATGGACCTATGTAGCCTGGAAGATGAGCGGTAGAGCGTACCTCAGTGGCCTAGAAGATGAATAGTTTTCTGTACCTATGTCTCCCAAAATATGAATAGTCATATGGACCTATGTGGAATGCTAGATGAGTAGCTGAGTGGATATCAGTGGCCCGACAGATGAGCTGGCCTCAGTGACTCATCAGGGATGAATCCCTTATCAGAACAAGATATTCATTATTACGACTATAATAGTGTATTTTGGGTATATCTCTATGTGTTAATTTCATGTGGGGCCAAAAGATGTGGGACCCTATTGGCGTAGGTCTCTATTGACATGATGGCATATTGAGAAAGTCCTACCGGGATGATCATTCCTTGAGAAACATCCTATGACGAAGCATTGGTTGTGGTATTAAGAATTCTTATCTCAGTGAGACTAGCCATCTCAAGGTAACATTGGGATATATCAAGACCATATGATCTCTCAAATACTTCTGGTAGGCATTCCCTTACTGTTTATTATCAGATATCTTATGGAGTGGGACCTCCTAGAATATATCGTTCTACAAACAGAACCATATGGATAAGAGCATAATAGACATTGCATCTTGGAATCATTTATGAGTATACCTGAATGTTCTTATTATATGTGTCGATGACATATACAAATATTTATATGATTAAACCATATTGGTGTTGTCTTCCATTATAGTCCTTTTATTTTTCGTTTTCTAGGTCCCCTTATGTGTATTGTTTTACACACCCATGTACAGTCTTTTCTCACCTGTGTTGTGTCTTGTTCCGAAGACCGATGCTTTTGTGGAGTCTTATATGGGGAAGGACAAGGACTAGGATTTGGTGGTGCCTTGTGAGTTCATATGAACTGAGGTGTTTTTTGTAGGTTCTTATAGAATCTTCAGTAAACTAGTTTGTATGTCAAGATTCATAGTTTTCTTTCATTTAGTGGATTTGTATTCTACCATAGTTGTACTTTACTTCTTTACCTTTTTTTCGTAATCTATTATTCTTGTTGTAGTGGAATGTATGCATTTTCCTTAGCTAGTGTTTTCACTCTCTAGCCATGTGGCATCAGTGGGGTGCATGTGTACAGGTTATTAGGAAAATGCCTCCCATTTGTGGGATGTTCCTACTCGGTGCTAGACACCTACCTCTGGCCTAGCAGAGGCGGACATGGGGTGATCACGGAATGGGACACGGGGGACAGGTCATGACATATATCATTTCCAACCATAGAGTAATTTCAATGAATCATTGACCATTCAATTAAAAAATTATAAATCCATGATAGAAATTAGAGTGAATGTATTGTTTATAAAACAAATAATTAATATAAAACCCCCACTAAAAAGGTTGTACATAGATACTTCCTTTAACCACCATTGACGAATTCCAAATTGATATTTATGTAAAGGATTTTAATTAATAATAAATTCATTCAAATAGATTCAAACACAATTCAAATAAATATATCTAAAACAGTCCATTACATGTAATTATTTAAATCATTCCTTGACACCTTACAAAAAATAAAACAATGAACCATTTAGAATTAAATTTAAAAAATATACAGATTTCATTAAAACATGTATCTAAATTTTAAATACTAAAAAGTGAAATTTAAACCAATTTCATTTAAAAATAATGGATAAAATACCAATGTAATAAAATTCATGTTAAATACTATTTTCAAAAAAATTTGTCACTCATGCATAAAATTGAACAAAAAATTATTCATAATTAATAAATGAGATATATAGAAATATAATAAAACCAATGAATCCCAAGTACAAAAAATAACATAGAAACGCCTAATAAAAAATATATATGATCAATTTGTATTAAATCATTAACATGAAACTTCGATGTAGAAAACCAAATCACGGTTGAAGTTATGTAAACAAATCAGATATATAAATATTTTCAATAAGATCATGATATAACCCCTAGATCAATTTTTAGAAACTAATATCTTGTATTAATTTATATATAAAGATAGAATATCTATATAGGAGATGAATTATTATAGATAATGGGAATATGCCTTGAAATAACTATATTTAATACCATTTGATCTCCCAGAATCACTCTTTGGGAGGAATAGTGTTGTCAAAATCACATAGGGTTAGGCTCTATTTCAAGATCCCAAGTCAGAGGGGTAATATTTGGGTCAACAGGGTTTATTTCAAGTAATTAATATAATTTTAAAATCAATATATTTTCATTACATGGTTTTTGAAAATGTGTCCCAAATGAGTGTCACATTTTAGGGTACTAGAATGGTTTTACGGTTTAACTAGCGACGAACAAACTATGTGAAATTCCTTTATTCCAAGGATCAGAATTTCTAGGAAAGTTTTCATGGTTTGGCCTAATCAAACATAAATCATGAATATCATCTAGGACACCAAAATTATCCAGATGTTTTCTAAGGAAAATTTTCCTCGTTCGTATAATTTTTAACAAAATGTTAAAATGCCCAAGAACCTCAAAAAACATCGAAAACTCATATAGTTGAACCCAATAATATTAATAACTAATATATCATCAAGATAAATGAATTAATGAATCTACAAGTGTCATAAATATCTGATGATCTCCATGGGATTCACTTGTGATATATGTAAAGAAGGGAACCAGAGTTTTTGACTATTTATACACTCTCATAAGTTGATTCAAGTGCTATGATGAAAAATATTAATTTCAACATATTGATATTATTTTATACCAACATCAAGGATCCATTGGGATTTGAAAAATTTACCTGAGGCCAAGGTAATATTATTTGATGGTCTGGGAAGAGGATGTTTCAATGAAATCCTTTTGGATCTAGTATGAGAACATTATTTATTTATTTCAACTCTTTGGATTTTCAAATGCTCAAATTTTCTTAATTGAATTTAAGAACCATATCTTTCTGCAATTTTTGGAATTTTTTGTAATTATGTTTTATATGAAACCATGGTGTATAAGAAGACCATGGAGGACTATAGATTTCATCTGAGTTACACTTATAGATCCAATATGTATGTTTTTAGCCTTTTAATTTTATTGAATGCAGTTATAATGGAACAGAAGAAGATCCATGTGGTTATGTATACTGATTATCCCCAGAACATGTTTGAGATCATGTAGTTTATAGGCATTTTAAAGTAGTACATGAGTTTTTTGGGACATATGTAGTGAAGATTCACTATTAAAGGTGTTGAATCTAAAAGTGGTGATGTTTGAGTTGAGTGAGATGTGCTAGAATTATTTTGAGGAGTTATGAGTTTGATTTATATATACTCAAATACTGATATTTCAAAATCATGGTAAGGGGTATGTAATATATTGTGGTACCTAATATTTTGGATTGTGGTGTGTTCTAATGTAGGAGGATCATGTGGTGGATTAAGGGTCTTTTATGTTCTTCATACATGAGAGGAATTATCACACTCATGACTTAGAGTAGGTAGTCATGATATATGTGTTGTGAACATGTAACTTTTTCCACTTTATAGAGTGGTTTATAGTTTACTCAGATCATAGGATCTTCAAGTATATTTTCACCTAGTGGGACTTGATCCTCAGGAAAAAACATTGGGTGTAGTATCATTAAACTGTTATTTAATCATTCAATATATCCCCAAGAATATGATTGTTCTCACCCATGCCTAATGTAGGAAATTACTGATCTACGATGTTAGGTAATTGGTTGATTATTGGAGTTTGATGGGTCCATTTACTGATATAAACCTAGAGATGTTGGGGGATGGATAGTTGGTGTATTTGACTATTGATCAGGTAACACCTAATCTTATTTATTGGGTCAAGTGGAGAAGACATATGACCTTCCATTTTGGTATATTATCATATTTTTAAATGGTGTGGATACCATATGAAGTTGGTCTTGGTCTCTTGATGGTACCCTCTTCATTAGGAAGTTGTTGGTTGTTCCCTTTTTCATAAGGTATGATGTGAACATTGAGGATAATTATTCTAGTTTGGTCACTCACCCATGGTATAAAATGATGATTTATACTCTAAATAGTTGGTTCTAGTTGCTCAAAATGAGATGGATAGTTATGAATTTTGTACCCCAATTATTACCTACCATTTCATCAAAGAGGAGAATCAGAGGTTAGCCATATTACTTCATTAGAAAAACAATATAGTGTGGAAGGGGTAAGAGATATAAAAGGACATTATGATTGGTTTTACATACACTAATAGTGGTAATGATTATGTTTGAGTGATTATAGGTCATTTGACTAAGTGACTTAGATTTTATCCAATTAGTTAGTCAATGATGTTTGAAGAGATTGGGCAGTAGTATGTCTAATAGTTCATTTCAGATCCCAACCTTTTCTAGAGAAGTATCGAACTCATTTATAAGTAATATTTTTCTTTGGTTTGATTACTTTTTGGGTCTTATCTTATGGAATTTGGTTAATAATTGGAGAAATTTGGAAAGAGGAAATGTTCTGCATGGTTTGCATAGAGTTTCCCAAATTGTGTGCATATCCCATAAAATTGTGTCAATAAAGCTTGATGGGATTATCATAGATAGCACATGGGGTTTCAAAACATTTTCCCTCATAAGAGAAATTATGCCTCCCCACTAAAGAGAAGCATGGTGAAGGCTCAATGTTTTGGAAAATAGTACACCCCTACCATTGAAACAATTACTGTAGTTTTAATTCATGTGAAAATTTGTTTTAAAATTTCTTAAACCCTCGTATTAACAACAATTGGACCCCAACTCATCCCGAACCAAATTACCATGTTGTTAGAGGATTTTGGGGGAATTACTAGGGCTCATGGAGTCCATTCGTACTAAATTTAAGGGACGAATAAAGATCTTTTTAACAACCTCGAGAATTTTAAAATTAATATAATATAGAATCTAATGAATGCAACATAGAGTCTCGGCAAAATAAAAAATTGTTATTATAATTATTTAAACATTATATATATAAGATAATTGTTAAAGAAAGAAACATTAATAGTAATAACAACTATTAAATGTCCTTTATAATGGTTTTATATAAATAAATGTCATTTATAATGAAATATATAACTTTTGGGAAGAAATCATTTTCCCCAAATTATCATATGGTGAATTTTTAATATTTCTCAGAGTTGTTTCATTTTTTTAATGATTAGTGAAATGTACTTCATTTTAGTTAAAATAAATTATTATTTGTTTGTATAATTATTATACATTAAACTAATTTTTAAAGACAAAATATATCAATTCTATAGATAATAGTCTAATTTATATTATTAGAATCATTTTTATATTGAAATTAGATATAAAGACTTATTATGAATTTAAACGTTTCTTTTTTACCCGCCTTCTTTCCACACTTACAGGATTAGCATTACACATAATTTTTATACTTCAGTGAATTGAATTTCAAAATGGTCGGAATACATTGTTTCGATGAGTAATATATCTAGATTCTGAAAAGAAGAACATGGTTATTTGGTGAATAGAAACATCACCATAATGAAGAGTAATGTTACCCTTATGAATAATAATATTAATCTTATAAATAGTAAATCACTCGAATGAATAGAGACATAACCCATTGATATATATACAGAATTTAGGGATATTATAAGTTTACGTATGATATAATTATATCATCATATGAGTAAGTGAATATTTTAAAAATTAATAATAAATTTTTGGTATATTTCAAAGACAGAAATATTTTATTTCAATATTATAAATAATAAAATGATATAAAATAAAATTTATTTTCATAAAATTAACTAAACAGTTATCATTTTTATGTCTTATTATTTTAGTAAAATTTTATGAAACCTTATGTAAATTTATAGAGTGTTATAAAATCAGTTATAAATTCAAAAACTATATTTTTCGAGTAACTGATGGTTTTAATTAAAAACTAAATTTTTCATATTTAGAAAATTATTTTCATAAAATTAAATCAATTTTTTTATTATACAGATATAAAAAATATGATAAATTTTTGCTATTTTCATAAAATACATGAATTTTTGGTTCTAGTAGAATATGTTAATTTGTGGTATAAAAACATTATAAGGTAAATACATTGTTCCTTGATTCATAACTAATTAAAGAACCATATTATAAATCATTCATTATTATTTTAACAAATTATATGATATTCTCAAACTAATTATAGTTTGGTGACAAAATAATAAAAAAATGAATTAAATATAAAAAAATAACCCCTCTATTTTATTATAAATACCACCCTTCACCACCCCATCTCCACACACATTCCAAGAATTGATCCATGTAAAATTTATTCTCAATAATCTTAAAAATACCCCCCATAACTTCCATGAACCCTGAATCTCATTAAAATACCAAAACTATTTCCCTATGGAGGTTATCACAGAGGATAATTCAAGATGTAAAATCCAATTCCTTTTAGTTTTAATTTATTTCCAAGTTATTTTATTTTACTATTCAGTCCTCACCTACTCATTCAAATATAATGATAACTTTGGTACCTTAAATAAAAATCAATTTTATTATGATAATGTAATATTCCATCAAAAAACTCTTATCTCTCTCTATTATTATAAAAATCAAATCATCAACTGTGAGGTACCGATTTACAACCTTCATAAATGACAGATTTACGTTCTTCATTTCTACTCAAGTATGGTAATAAAACCATTTAAATTATTACAAATGACTAAAATATTTGTAATAAAACTTATTAAATTTTATATAATCAATATATATACATAATATTAATTTACATGGAAAAACTAGTTCGGGAAGATCAAAAAAATCCAAATGATTTTCACTAATTTTTTATCTAATGAATCGACATTGTACCATATAAGAAAAATAATTATATAACTATTTAAAATTATTTATATTCGTTAATATAATATAAATTTTATTATGGATAATTATAACCATTTTACATGAACTTCCATACTCATATACAAGTATACAGATCATGAAAAACAAGGAAGAAAACACCCTAAACGATAAAATTTTATCTTATAACTCATCAAAAAAGCCATAAATGAAATTAATAAAATTACAATAAATAATATCAATGTATAAAAGTTTATTAATTAATTATTTAAATGATTGTTTTGATTATATAGGATATTATGGTTTTTTTCATAACACATTCAATCATAAGGTAATGGTTTCCCCAACTCACTTCCATTCAATGAGATATTCCTTATTTGTTGATATTTATTATGTGTGGTGTATATATATTTCCAATTGATTTAAAGTATCATGAATATATTTATTTTTATGGTATAAAACATCTTATTTTATGACCTTTAAGTTTATGGGGAAAATGGATTTCTTGTTAGAAAAGTGGGAAACAGTTTTTTCTCAAACAACTATTTTTATTCGGGTTAGAATTATTTCTCTATAAAAAATGTAATTCTTATTTATTTTTATATATTACTTATAAATTAAATTCATCTATTATAGAATCATATACCCAGATCATTTAATCATTCTTTTACAGGATAATAAATTATTTTCAGGGTTCCCTTCTCATTTATTCCTCATATGCTAGCCTGATTAAAGGGAATTTCGTGATTTCATTCCAATTTTAAATTATCATCCATAATATTCATTAAGACAAAAATAATTTTATAAAATAACTACATTAATGGAAAAAATATCTATTCATATCTAGTATTGGGCAAATGATGATGAACAATACAAGTTATTTTTCCAAAAGAACTCTTCTTTGCAATGTAAAAATGGTATTTCTCTTAAAAACTCATTAAAGAAATTTTAAAGTTAATTTTGTATAGTTAAAAAATATGTTGAAATTTGTTATTTATTTAGTTTTATATCTTATTAAAAACAACCACCATAGTTCATTAAGTGGTTTCTTATTACTTTGACTGTGGATGTGTTATCTTTATACCATTCAACATACTACTCTGAATGGTTAGTGATTATGTTTTTATTTTGTGGAAAGATATTGACATTTAATATATATATATATTTGTGTTTATATGTTTATACTCATTCATATTATGAACGCATTAAACTTATTAAGTGATGGATGAGGCCAACTATATCACCTTTATTCATCAGTAGGTATCACGAGACAATCTAGACATGTTTTCTTACCCATTATGTATTGTATCTTGGTAGAGGCCTTGATAGTATGTTTGTGATGTCTATACTTAAGAATTCCCTCAATATTTACCAAGTAATTTATTATCCTTATGATTAATATACTAGTAGAATATCTATGACTATTTTTTATTATGTAATTATTTATTTATCTTTTATTCCTACCAGATTATGCAGAGGATTATGTTTTACTGGAATGTGTACATATATTTATTCACTATGAATTTTTATTTTATGTTTTATCTATATTATTTACCCTTACTATGAATATAATCACACCCCTTTGTTATGTCTACTTCCCCTAGTCTATGAAGAAGAAAAAATTGAATATGATTTTAATGATGCATTTTATTTCATTTTATTACGTATCATGTTCGATTTTTATTCTCAATGTATTATGGGTATCATGGATAAAATATGGTCTTCCAAGAATGCTAAACTATTCATTACTTCATGATTGTATTCCTTATAATCATTCCAATTTAATAAAATAATGCATCATCACTCAGCTTCAAGGTTTTGGGAATTACAGTTGGTATCAGAGGACATTTAACATCCACCTTGGAAACTAGGTTTAGAAAACATAGGTTAGGGAACAAATCCATAAGATAGACTTTGACGATAATAATAGAAAAACATATTAGAACTTCGGTAAGGAATATTTTATGTGGAACTTCCTAGAAATAAATCCATGTTTGGATACTACATGTGGATGTCATTTTGGAATAGATGTACCTAGGGGTAACAACTATGACACGGTATCGCTAGCCTAACTTGGGGTAAACTAGTACACCACAACAGGCCTTATTGGGCACCTAGTTTGACCCTCCATTGGGATATTCTTATAATAATTAAAAATTTCATTATAAAGAAAATTATGAAGTGTTTGAGTACATAACCAAGGTAAATCCGGATGTGTTTAGATTCACAATAAGGTTTCATGATATTTAATAAAGATTATACATTTTTCTCACTATAACCATTGTTACTCACACTATTACTTCTGTTTTTAGTCAATGGAATAATCATGATAGTGAAGTGTTAATATTTATGATTATGGAAAAAGTTATAGTGGTGAGAATCTAAAGGGGACATTGATATGAGTGAAAGATAATTTTTCAAGACTAATCAGTTTTATTGATAAATTATTAACAACATATACCTTAATGATCTCCCGAACTCACCAAATAATAGAAGAATGGTGTTTTATAAGATCTTTAGTTATGGTGATAATATAATAATAATAACTTAATTTCCATCATAATTGAAACCTAGATGGAGAAACCCATGAAAGACTTATAAAGGAATAGATAAATGATTTATTTGTGGTATGTAAGGACAGAAATCAATTAAATTCCAAGTAAAAGTGAAGATTGCAATGGAATGAAATTAAAATGACCCTAAAAGACCATTTATAGTTATTTAGATTAAATTAAGGGTGTCTTAGAATTACCTGAGTAAATATGCCCTTCAATTGGATAACCTTGAGACCATGGAAGGACCTATGTGTAAATATATATAAGATGGATTTATGTATAGTGGCTGTATTGAAAATAATAGTTAAAAGAGTGTTTCATGATTTAATATATTTCAAGGTCATCCATCATTTTTATTTTTGAGGTTATATGGTTTTAGAAAAAGGACAACCCACATTCTAGGTGACAACACATCATATAAGGACCCGAACTTATTACATGCATAATCTTGAATTTAGTCAGGAAAACACTTCATTTTAAATTGAGGATCTTTTCATGTTTATAGATTTAGATAATTTGTACAAAACATTCATAACATTACACATTTTTACATAGTGGATACCATAAAAACATTTCCCATTTTCCTCAAAATATAAAACAATAAAACTTAAAACAAGACTCCTTGACAATTATTTAACATTTAACATGTCTTCCTTCCTTGTATTATACATCCATTAACCTGTGAAAAATCTTTTAAAAACCTGTGATGAGCACAAAATCTTAGTAAGGGATGGAAATTAATGAAAAATCACATTAGTCCATAAATACTCATAATGTATGAAAACTTTTTCAAAAGACATGATTTTCACCCATAAATAATTACTTCGTGTAACATGAGATTTACACAAGATCCCCACAAACATGAGAACATAAATATAATCATTGAGTTATCATGGGTTATTACGTATATAATCTTGTAACCATCTTGTCTACCTTAAAATTTGTAACCCTCACGGCTACCTTACTTTGTATAACCATCGCAGTTACACTTGGAGTAACCATATGGCCGACCTCCAACATACTCATAACCAAGGAATTGGAGGGAAATATAGGTCCGACCATTCATCATAAACAATGAAAAAAACCAAAACATAATCATACAACAAAAATAATAGCATAAAATCATTGCTTTTGATTTTCGTAAAAACAGAAATTTAAAAGAGGATTTTAGAAGAAAAGTTCCTCATAAACATCATATACTTGATGTGATACTTAATAAAGTGGATGGAATATTTATATACTCTGTAAATAAACATTGTTAAACATATTATAATCATAATTCAGCACACAAACAATTAAAATACCACATAAATGATGAAGTAGAATGTTAACCCAATGAATGGAAATAGGGTTAAGAGTTTCCTTACAAACATCATATAATTGAAGTGAGACTTAATATAGTTGGTGGAATATGTATATATACTGTAAATACACACAAATAATGATAATATAAACAATTTTCTTCAATCAAAAAATTTTAATACCACATAAATAATGAATTATAAGGATAACCCAAAGAATGGAAATCAAGTTAAGAATTCCCTTACCTTAGGCTCGTCTTTCTTAAAAATTGTTTAAACCTCCTGTATAATGGTTAAAATAGTGTTATTAGTATTTCAAGAAACATTTTCTTGTTTATAAAATCTTAAATGGTCATTTTATAACCTCACTTTACCCCTTAATTTTTATTATTTTGTTCCTTGCATTATTTTGGGTGAGTTCTTTTATGATTTTCATGATCAGTTCATGATGAATCATTCTTTGATGGTTGGAAGTGAAACTCCATAATTTGAATGGAGTAGTATTTACATATTTCCAGTACCATAATTTATACCATTTATCACTTTTATGCTTTATATGATAATGAATCATAAGTTAAAACATTAATGATGTTCGTTTAGATCATTTTAGTGGTTCTTTGATAATAACAACCTCATTTTGTCTTATAAATTAGAACCATGCATACAAAAGAATTATAGAACCATATATGAGTCATAAAAAATATATTATAACCTGGTTCAACCATATAAATGGTTTCATTTCTATTCTTGAAAGAATTAATGGAAATTGAAAATTCATCTTCCAAGATGTCGGTAATTCGACACAAATGGACAATGTTTTTTATTCTTTAAATAAGTGGAAGAGGAGAATAATACTGATGAAGAATTTTCCATAAACATGAGAAAATCATGAATTTACATGATTCTGGAGATTTCATGCATCTTGGATAAGAGGAAGTGAGGAAATAAGAAAAAATTATCACGAAATAAAAGAGAATCTTGAGAAAATTCTCACAAATATTCGGCAGCCTAACGACGTCTATTAAAATTTCATAAAAACAAGATTGATGAGAGGAATGGAATATCTCATCATTCATACAAAATATGGATAGTAAGGGGGGAATATTTAATTAAATATCCCAACACAAGATAAAGGTAATGGAATATAATATAATAAAATGAAATTAAAGAAAGAAAATAAAAGTGGATGTTTACCTCTTGATCTCTTCTCCTTGAGATCTTACTTAAGGGCTTTGAATTTGGACTTTTGGTGTGACCAGAAGATCTAAGACGTGGGGAAGAAGATTGGGGAGGGAATGTTGCTGAAATTAGACCATTATCAAGGCTTTAGGGGTGTGGTAGGGAGATGGAAGTGAGGGTGGTATTTATAGTGGAGGAGGGGAGGTATTTTATATTATTTTAATCATTATTATAATAATTTTATGAAGACTATGAATAATATCAATTCAAGTGAACCTAAACAGTAATAATATCATGTGAGTTCGAACCAAGTGCACTTTCATCACTTATGATGTCATAAATAGTGAATTTTACAGATAATTTGATTATACGGTATTTTATCGTATTTCACCATTCACCGAAAATTATTGAAATTCAGAAAATTCCCAAAAACTTACCCATACCATTTTTCGATGTAAAGAATTAAAAAATAAACTCCATTCATCAAAATTAATTTTATAAATATTAATAATTTAATTTTTAAATAAAGGCACAATTAATTCGAAAAATAACAATTTTAAGGCACAATTAGGTTTATTTCATATTAAAAAAATAATTAAGAACCCATTATCTTATTTCCTGAAGAAAATAAAATAATAATACAATTTAATAATGATTAGGGTCATATTAATATTCATATTACTATTCATAAGGGTATGTTATTATTCCCCAAAAACAAGTTGGTTCCAATAGACTCCAAATAACATACTGAACAAAATTATAGATGACTGTTTGTTGAAATTCAGAATATAGATATAGAAAAGTTATGTTTTAAATGCTAATTAAAAATATATATTTAAAACAAAGTTCCATGCATTTCTATTTATCTTTATAAAAACATGGGGTGTTACACATCATGTCTGGTTGGGAAGTTGGGTTTGAACCCACAACCAATTTGCAACAATGGTGTAATTCCTACCACTAGAATATGTGATTTCCAGGTTATCATGACATATTTTAAAAATACATATAGGGGATAAATGTTATTTTTAGGGACATTTTATATCAAATAGAAACATTTATAAATGGAAAATGATTTATTGATTATGTAATTAGTGTTATTTCGGAAGATGGTCACAATTTTGGGAATACAATAATATCTTTATAAATAGAATATTTTGAGGCATAAATTTTTGAATTATATTTTAGAGTAAAAAATGATATTATTATGGACTTATGGTGATACATGTTTTTTATGGAAATGGATAAAATATCTTAGTTATTATGTGAGAAATGAAATTAAATTTTTAGTATAAGACATTAAAAGTTATAAATGTAATTTGAAAGACTATATGATTGAATCCGTATAATTTTGGGGTTATAGTATTGAATTTTTTTTGAGGAATTAAATTTATTTGAATATGATCTATGTTGTACATTAAGTTTTACCATTTTAAATTTTTTATATTAATGTTTTTATTCATCGTATAATTTTTGTTAGTTTTTGGGAATTATCTTCTCTTATCCTAACCATTATTTATTTTGTTAATAAAGACAAGATGAATGGATAATTATAATTTCGTGGGATCTATTATCCATAGAATTTATTTGAATTATTTTGGAATGAAAAATAATTCTTTACCATTCATCTACAAGTATAAGGAATATAATGAAAATAGATTGAAGCACAAACCAAAGAATGATATTATTTGTATGACATGGAAATTAATCTAGAAATTTTAATTTATTATGTGAATATATAGAAAATAATAAAATCCCTCAAATCTAGGAAATTTATTTTAAAACAATAATGTTATCTGTTTACTTCACTTACTAAGAGATATGTGGTCTTCTAACAGATGAAAAGATTTATGGTTTTTGGATGATTAACCTTCTGATGACCATATCCTTTATCATTCTCCATCAAAACATGATAGTTCAATTTCTCTTTCATGAACATTTTTTCACTTCTATATATTATTATCCTATATAAAAGCCTATTATTATAGTGAGCTTTATGTTTTTTTATTTCCCAATTATTAAGTGGATGTTTTATTAACCCTATTTCAGATGTGGGTTTCCCAAAAATAAATGCTTGAAAATCAACCTCTCTTTTTCAATTTGTAATATCAAATTATGATGAATCAATTTATTGAAGGAGGATAGAATTTAAAACCCAAGGATTTAAAAATACATTTATTTTAGGTTTTAATGCATGCAACACTGATCCTCTGTGAAACAATAATTTATTATTACAATTATTTAAACAAGATAGTTATAACATATCCATTAAAATTATTAATATTAATAGTAATTACTACTATTAAATTTTATTTTTATTGGTTTCACATAAATAGAAAATATTTATAATTAAATATATAATTTTTGGTAAAATAAAAATCATTTTTCCAAAAATAACTTATTAGGATTTTTTAGTATTTTTATGAAAAGTTTTATTTTAAGATGAATAATACCAAATACTTCATTTTAGTAAAAAAAATTGTTTTTAGTTTAAATAATAATTATAAATTAAATTTATTTTTAATTTCAAAATAGATCAATTATACATATAATAATATAATGTAGATTATTGGAATTATTTTTATATTGAAATTAATAATAACGACTTATTAGACTTTTAAATGTTTATTTTTACCCGCCTTTTCACCATAGTTGTGGGATTAACATTAAACATATTTATTCTTCATTTGTGAAATGAATTTTGAAAAATAGATATACATGGTTGCAATAAGTACGATATATTGAGTCAAATTGGAACATCTTAATTATTTTTTGAATAGTAACATGACACTTTGTAAAAGTAATGTTACACTTATGAATAGTAATATGACCCTTATTAACTATAAATTGTCCAAATAAAAATTCACCTCACCCACGAATGTATAAATAAAATGTCACCCTATTATTAATGAAGGTATGATTTAGTTATTCCATAGCATAAGTAAGTGGCTATTTTAAAAATTAATGATTACCTGTTTCTATTTATAAAGGTCAGAGATATTTAATTACAATTTTATAATTAAAAAATTATTAAAAAAATTATTTTCATAAAATTTATTCATACATTAAAATTTATATGTCTTCTGATATAAATATACTTTTATGAGACCTTAGTTAAATTTTTATAGTGTTATAAAATCAATTATATATTTGAAATATGCATTTTCTGATTAAATGATGGTTGTAATTAAAAACTGAATTTATAATATTTATAAAATTGTTTTCATAAAATGAATTGCATTTCCAAATTTTACAAATTGAAAAATGGTCAAAGTTAATATGTTGTATGTTTTTAAAATACATGATTTTTTAATTGTAAAATACAGTAATATACAATAAAATACTTTATATGTTAAATAAAATATTACTTGAGTCCTTAATGATATAGGGACCATAATATATTAATTACCTTTATAAATTTAAGATATTTTATGATAATTCTCAAACAATTCACATTTTATAGCCAAAATAATTAACAGATGAATTAAGTATTAAAAAATCACCCCTCTCCTCCACTATAATTACCACACCGTCTCCACACAACTTCCATGATTTTTACCTTGTAAAATTTTGACCTAAAACAATTTACAAGAACATTACACACTGAAATTTTCACTTTGAATCAAAAAAATACCCATACTAATTCACTAATGAGATCCTCATGGAAAACAATTCATGAGGTAAAATCCTACTTCTTTTCCTTTTAATTTCATTCCATGTTCATTTCTATTTCTATTCTCTCCGCACCTCCCCTCATCCAAATTTCATGATAAATCTAGTACCTTATAAATAATGTAATTTTTTTATTCTAATTGAATAATCATTGATCATACATATTTCTCACTTTATTTTAATTTAAAAATGAAATCATAGTATGTGAGGTGGTGATTTAATACCTTCGTGGTTGACATATTTTATTTCTTCAATTTCCCTATTAAGGCTGTAAAAAAATAAAATTTATTGTTAAAACATAATATAATATATTTATTATAGATTAGGTAATTTTCTAGGACCATTATATATACATAATTTTATTTCCTAGGACAACACTATTTCTTGATTATTGAAAAATTACAATAATAATCTAAATGATTATCACTACTATTTTATATAATAGATCATCGTAATTATTTATAAGCAAATGAATTATATAACAATTTAATAAAATTTATGTTCATTAATATAATATAAATTCAATTCAGGATAATTATACCCATTCCAAATGAACATCCACACTTATGTGCATGTATACATACTAGGAAAACCAAGGAGATGAATGCTCTTGAGTGATAAAATTATATCTTATAACTCTTCAAAAAGTCCATAAATAAAATTAATAAAAGTATAGCAAATCAAATAAATTGATAAAAGGTTTTGATTTAATTTATTAATGTATTTATTTTATTATCCATTACATTATGGTCGAGAGGATACAACATTGAGACATAAGGTAATAGTTTTCTCAACTCACTTTCATTCTGTGAGATATGCCTTATTAGCGACTATTTCTTAGGAGTGGTGTATGTATACATACCATTTATGTATAATATCATTATTATATTAATTTTAATTTTATTAATCTACATATATTATTGTCATTAATTTTATTGGGTATACGGCTCGACTGTTTGAAAAGTTGTAAGGGTTTTCTTCCTGAACATCTGTTTTTATTCGTGTTATGTTTTCTTTCTATATAAACCATTGTAATTCTACATTATTTTTATATAATAATTATAAATTATATATATATATATATATTCCAAAACTATATATACATATCAATTCATTATTATTTTATGGGATAATAAATATTTTACAAGGTTCCCTTCTCATTTCATCCCAATACACAGGCACGATTAAAAGGGGACATCTCAATATTTTACCCATTTTTAATTATGATCCATAATATATAATAAGAAAACAAAAAATTTATAAAATAACTAATTTTACATGAAAAAATAAATGTATTAATATTTTTATTTATGAAAACAATCATGAAAAAAATAAATGATTTTTCAGATCAACTCTTCTATGGAATAAAAAAAATGGTATTTATCTTAAAAATTAATCCATGATTTTATGAAATTATTTTCATACATTTACTCAAATGTATTTAATTTTATTTTTTATTGAGTTTTATCTCTTATTTTTATCATCTACCATAGTTTATTTAAGGTTTTATGATTTTTCTGACTGTGGGTGTGCTATCTTGATACGATCCATCATATTACTCTAAATGGTTAGGGATTATGTTTACAGATTGGAGAATGTTGTTTAAATTTCATATGTATATATTTTTTATATTTATCCTCATTTGTATGAGGAATAAATTAAAAATATTATATTATGGGTGGGTCCCTCTCTATCCCATAGATGTATCGGTAGGCCTGTTGAGATAAACTAGACTAGTTTTTTACACATTGTGTATGTTGTCTTGATTGAGGAATTGACGATATATTAATGATGTTGGAAATTATGTGGTCTCATTATCAAACCAATAATTGATATTCTATGGGATTACATGACTATTATAATATCCATGTATATGGTTTTTATGATATTGTTTAATCGTATTCTATTCCACCCATATTGTGCTCATGATAATGTTTTAATGGAATGTGTAAATTTAGTGATTCACCAAGCCTTATTATTTATGTTTCCATTGTATTGTTTATCTATATTGAGAATCTATGCTCACACCATTATTTTGTTTCCTTTCACCATGTTAGAAAGAATAAAACCTAGAATAATATTTCAAGGAGGCATTTTATTTCATTTTATTATGTATCATATTTTACATTCTTTTATCAATGTATTATTGGTTCCATTAATGTATTCTCTTCCTCCAAGACTGCTAAACAAACCACTATTTTGGAATTTGAATCCTTGTAATAATGAAATTGTTCACCATCTATAGGATTATAGGGATGAGTATTCATAGTTGGTATCATTTAATGTTTAGAATCATCCTTGGAAACTATTTTTTTAAAAACAGTTTAGGAACATAACCCCAACAAATAGTTTAATGATGAGAATAAAAGAACATCATAAAATATTGTTAACGTAGAGAATATGTCATCATTCCTAGAAATACATCTCTATAATGATAATAAAAGTGGATGTGGTTATAGAATAGATGTACCTGGGGGTAATAACTCTAACAAGGTGTATCGAGCATATATTGGGGTAACCTGTTACATGAAAAATGGTCATACTGTACACCTTGTTTGACACTCTAGGGGGATATGCATAGGATAATTCCCATTTTATTTACAAATAACTGTGATGGATTTGAATATATATCCTCGGTTAAACCTAAGGTATTAAGATTAAAAATGATTTATGATATTCTATATGATATTATATGTTATTTCTCACTCTTACTATTATTTCGAAAAATATTTTTTTGGTTTTAGTCAATAGAAGGAACATGAGGGATTCATGTTATCATTGAACATGATGGAAAAGGTGGTGGTGGTGAGTAAATAAATGGGATATTGATTGGAGTGAAATATATCATGTTCATTCCTTATCATTTTTCTAAAAATATTATTAACAAAATATACCATAACTAGCTCTAAAACTCACCAAATATAAGAATATTTTTGTTTTCTAAGTGCTCTAATGATGTATATCATGAGGAAAAGAAGTCTTAATTTCCATAAATCATGAAATGTATAAGGAGACACCCAATACAGTGTCTCAAATGAGAATAATAATTCATTATGTGTGTTAAAGAAGGACCAAAATCAAATAATTGATGGGAAAAATGAAATGTACAATGGAAAGAAATAAAAGTTGTCCTAAAAATCCTTTTGTATTTATTTTCCTTAAATCTATGGAAGTAAGGAATTACGAGATTCAATTCCCTATTATATAAGATAACTATTATTCCATGGAAGGACCAATGAGGAAATAAACGTATGATATATTTTTCTGGTGAGGTTATGTTGAAAATAACAGTTAAGATAATTGTTGTTGATTGAAATTATTTCATGTTCATCTATCATATTTATTTTGGAAGTTATCTGGTTTTAGGGGAAGGATAACCCACATGTTGGGTGAAAACTCCTCACATCTAAAAATTCCATTGGGTTTAAACCCACAACTGATGTGTGACAATGTTGCAATGCCTACCATTAGCCTATCTGAGGTACTTCTTATCAAGACTTCTTAAAAATATAATTGATAAATTTTATTTTTATTTTCGGGATATTTTGTTTTATAAAAAATATAACATTATGATTTTAAAATGATATAGTGATTTTGTGATTAATGTTAATTCAAATGTTTCTCATAATTTTGGTAATTCTATAATATTTTGGTAAATAGAATATTTTGAGGAATAAATATTGAATTGTATTTTGGATTCAAAAATGATTTTATTATGGAAATATGGTGATCTAGGTTATTTAAAGAAAATTCTATAATATAATGGAGATTATGTCATAGTGGCAATTAAATTTTTTGTAATAGAAATTATTAGTTATCGATGTCATTTGGAAGACTATATGATCAAATCCTTCTGTCTTTTGGGACATAATATATAATATTTATTTAGGAATAACAGTAATTTCAAAAGTCATATATGATAGGAATTGAGTTTTACATTTGAAATTTTGGATATTAATGTTTTATTATCATAGAAAGGATTATTATATTTGTAGAATTATCTTATCTTACCCTACCCTTTTAGGATTTGGTTAATAGTCAAAATAGGAATAGTTAATTATAATTCTTTTGGATATGTGATCCTTAGATGTTGATTCTAATTCTTCATGCATGAAATTTTCATCTCTAACATTCATTTTTGTGTAAACTAAATGAAGTCAAAATAGATCTAGCAGAACCAAATAAAGATATTATTCTTATGACTTGAAAAGTAATAAAGTAATTTTAATTTAGTATGTTCTTATCTTGATTATAAATAAATCCCTTAATTCCTAGAAAATGATTTTTTTAAAAAATACATTATTTGTTAATATTCCTTACTAAGATATCAGTGGTATTTTAATATAGCACAATTTTTATGGCTTTGAAATGATTGGCATTCTAATTACCATGTCATGTATCATTATCCAATAGAACATGATGGTTATATTTCTATTTCATGTCTATGTATTCACTTCCCTATAATATTCTATTATTCAAAAATTATAATAGTGGGTTTACCATTTCATTTCAACAGTCCTTATTATAATGATGATGTTTTAGTAACTCTATTTTTGAAGTGTATTTCCCACAAAGTAACTCTTAATAATCAACCTCTCTTTTTCAATGTGAAATATAAAATTACAAGGATGTGATTTATTGATTTTGGTTAAATGTAACACCCTGAGGATTAACAAAAAAATTAATATAGAATGTAATGCATGAAACAGCGATTCTCAATAAAACAAAACTTTTTAATTATAATTACTTAAACACCGTACATATAACAAAACAATTAAACTGAGTATTATAAATAGAAATTACTAGTATTAATTTTTTTTATAATTTTTTCACATAAATAAAATATATTTATAATGATTTATAAATTTGTTTTGTAAAAAAATCAAAACTATCTTCAGGTTAATTTTTTGTAATTTTTTGAGAAGTTTCATTTTTTGATGAATTAGGAAAAATAGTACATTTTAGTTAAAAACAGTATTTTTTTATTAAATAATTATTATACATTAAAATTATTTTTTAATATAAAATTTTTCAGTTATACATAAAATAATCTAATATAGATCACTAAAATCATTTTTATTTTCAAATTAGATGTAAATACTTATTGAACATTTGAACGTCTCTTTTTACCCACATTCTCACCACACCTGTGGGATTATAATTAAACCTAATTTTTCCACTTAATTGAATTGAATTTACAAACACAAACCTTAAAATTTTGATCAGTAAGATACTTTGAGTCTGATCAGATCAACTTAATTGTTTTATAAATAGTAAGATGGCCCTTTCGAATAATAATATTACACCGATGAATATTAATTTGACCCTTATGAACAGTAAATTGGCCTAATTAATTGTATCATTTCCCATGAATATATAAATAAAATTTAAGTATTTAATAAATGAAGGTATGATATAATTATATCACAGTATAAGTGAATATTTTAAAAATTAATAATTTAGTGTTTGTATTTTTGAAGGTCTTAAATATTTTATTATAATTTTACCACTAATAAAATTATTTAAAATAAAATTAATTTTCCAAAAATGTATTAATAAATTAAAATTTTTAGGTAGTATGATTTTATCATAATTTTATGAGACCATTGATAAATTTTTTGATTCATAAAATTATTTATAAATTTTAATTCCGTATTTTTTAGTAATTGATGACATAATTAACAATCAAATTTCCCAAATTTAGAAAATTATTATCATAAAATGGAGCTCATTTTTGAATTAAATATGTCAAAAACTATTCTTGTAATTTTTTTTGGATTTTTCTAAAATAATTGAATGTTTTATGAAAGGTAAAATACAGTAATTTACGGTATAACTACATTATTAGTTAAAAACTCTATTCCTTGAGTCATCCATGATTTAAGAACCATAATATCAAACATAACATCATTATTTTAATATATTTTATAATAATTATCCTTCTATTTGTAATCTTGAACCAAAATAATAAAAATATGAATTAAATATTCAAAAATCACTCTTTTCTGTTACTGTAAATACCTCACCCACCACCACTTACCCTCACACCTTCAAACATTTGAACCTAATCAAATTTCTGAGCAATAATCTTCCCAATACCCTACCCCATGTCCAATATCTTTTTGTCTCATAAATATTATAAAATCATTATCATAAGTAGGATCTCAAGGATGAGAATTCAATAGGTAATATCCTCTTCCTCTTCCTTTTAATTTCATTCCATGTTCTATTATTTTATGATTTTATCCTCACCTCCCGTTTTCCAAGGAACATAATAAAACCATTACCTTAAATATAATTCAATTTTATTATTCTTATGTAATAATCCATCATCAATCTCCTTTCTCATTATCTTTTATTTTGAAAATGAAATAATCATTTGCAAGGTGATGATTTACATCTTTTGGGGATAACGAATTTTCCTTCTTCAATTTATACATCAAAGAAGATAATGAAACCATTTTTATGGTTAAAAACACTATATTATATGTATTAGAACCCATTTAATTTTTTATAACTAGTATATATTTAATATTTATTTATACGACAAAACTTGTTCATGATGATCTAAAACCCGCCAAAATTGTCTAAATGATTATCACTTACGATTTGTCTAATAGCTCATCCTCATACCATAAAAAAATGAATTATATAACCATTTGAAATTAAATATATTTATTAATATCATATAAATTCAATTATATATAATTATACCCATTTCACCTAAACTTCCATACTTATATACAAGATTACTAATCGTCAAAACCAAGAAAACGAATGCTTCCAAATGATAAAATGATATATTATTACACATTAAGAGGTCATAAATGAACTGATTATAATTATAATAAATACAATACATGTATAAAAAGTTATTAAGTAATTAACTAATTTATTTTATTTTATTATCCATGACACTATGGTTAATTGGAGAACACATTCGAACAAAAGGTAAGGGTTTTCTAAACTAATTTTCATTCCGCAAGATATGCCTTATTCGATATTGTTACAAATTTGTATTTTATGAATACTTACCATTTATGTATAATATTATGAATATATTTATTTTCATGGTATTAAGAGTATTATTTTTCAATCAATAATTTTATTGGTCATATGGAATTATTGTTATCTAATTGATAAGGGTTTTCTTCCCAAAGGCATGTTTCAATTGGAGGTATGATTTATTTCTCTATACACTAATTTATATCTTCATTATTTTTATATAATAATGATAAATTATATATATATTTTCTAATATAATATATACATATCATTTCATCATTCTTTTATGGGATAATAAATTTTACTCAAGGTTCCCTTCTCTTTTTGTGCAGATACGCAAGCCCGATTAAAGGAAACGTCTCAATTTCAAAACCATTCTCTAGTACAATACATAATTTTCATTATGATGACATTAATTTTATAAAATAAATAATTTTTTGATGAATTATATTTTTTCATCTCTAGTTTTATGCAAAAAATAAGGACAAATACAAATGAATTTTTTAGAAAGAACTCTTCATTGAAAAGTAAAAAAATGATATTTCTCTCAAGAATTAAATGATGATTTTATTAGAGTATTTTAATCCATTTAAAAACCTATTTCTAATTTAATTCATTATTTTGTTTTATCTCTTATTTTTCTCGTCCAAAATTATTTATTAAATGGATTTTGACCATTTCGACTCTGGATGTGCTATCATGACACCATTCACCATATGACTCTAAATGGTTAGTGATTATGTTTACATATTGGGGGAAGGAATTTACATTTAATTAAATATGTTGTTTATATTTATCCCTATTCATGTGAGTAATCCATAGAATTTTTATGTTTTGGGAGGGACCCTCTATAACCCATCAATGCATCGGTAGGTCTCATTAGACAATCTAGACTGGTTTTTACAAATTGTGTATAGTTTATACCAATTTTTAAGTGATTTTATGTTCGGAATTATGCATTCCCTCATTATGAAACTATTAATTGATAGTCGATGAGATTATTTTACTTTTATAATATTTATGGTTACATTTTATTATAGATTTATTTAATCTTCTTTTATTCCTGCCATTTTATGCTCAATATTATGTTTTAATGGAAAATGTAATTTTAGTTATTAACCATTCCGTAAGATTTATGTTTTTATTTATGTTTTATTATTACTGATAATCTATGCTCACCCATTCCTTAGGTTTATAATTCCTTATTTTTGAAATGTAAAAAATTGAATAAGCTTTCATGTATATAGTTTATTTCATTTTATTATATATCATGTTTTATTTTATTTTCCTAACCTATTATGGGTATCATGAAGGTAATATAGTCTTCTAGGACTGATAAGTCAATCAGAAATTAGAAATCAAATTCTTTATATTCATAGCAATGTAATAAAAAATGCATATGTTGTCATCTTTTGATGTCAGACCATT
This sequence comes from Viscum album, assembly GCA_963277665.1. Lineage (NCBI taxonomy): Eukaryota > Viridiplantae > Streptophyta > Magnoliopsida > Santalales > Viscaceae > Viscum > Viscum album. The sequence goes on along the minus strand of OY728152.1, from coordinate 1,926,532,597 downwards.
ATATTTTTCACCTTTCAAGGTATGTGGTTTCTTCTTATTCAGATCTCCCTCTCTCTCTATTATCTTCCTGAATAAAATAAAAAAAATTCTATTGTTGGTTCTTCATCTGGATTTAGGATTGTTATATCATGATTTTTTTGATCATAGATATGGGTTTTATATCTAGATTATTTTCTTCCTCATGATTTCAGTTGTCCCGTTTCAAATCGGATATTTCCATGGGTGACTATTCATCCACAAAATTGATGTATGTGGGAAATATTCCAATCTAAGAGCCTTGATTAAATTATATGTTTGTAATTTTGATAATTTCAATATAACCGAATTTGGAAATTTAATTTATAATTGAGTTGATATGTTTTATTTTCCATGTGTAACTATTTATGTTAATTAGAGAAATTAAATGGTTAATTTATATTAATTATTTAAGGAATTGATTAATCCGGTATTTGTATTTTTAAATTGAATGTGAATTCAAAATAATTAATTATTGAACTAATGAAGTATATGTTGAGTTTTTTAATTTCATCTGATTAATTTACGATTTAATTAATTAGTTAGATGATGAGAATATAAAATATAATCTAATAATTAATTATTGTGATATAGAGATTTATAATTAGGATAATTATATTTTATTAACTATTCATATATAGTGATTGTGAATTGAAATAACTAATATTTGAATTAATTAATGGAAATTATTGTGATTTTGGAAATGATTTAAATTGATTAATTAATTATTCTTTAAATTAATAGTTGTTGTGTTTAAAAATTTTGATAGTAATGTTTGTTTTGATTATCCTTAAATGATTTGATATATGTGATGTATATGTAATTGTGATATTCATGAGTGTGGTATGGTCTACTTTGTCAAAATCCCACAGTGATAAATTGATTGATAAATGTGTGTTGGACATGGCTACTGCTTCCAAATACCATAGTGATAAACTGTTCGGTAAAACTGTGCGGGAAATGGTTTTTTCTTCCAACGGCCATAATGATAAATTTATTTGATAAATTAGTGTGTCACATGGACTTATAACAAAAAATAACATGGTATCCTATGCATGGAGAACTAGAGAAAAAATGTTAACATTGGACCATGGTTCTAACATTCCATATTATAAATTGAAATGAAATGGATATTGAAAGTCCATTTGTTATAATGAATTGTTAGTTGAAGGTGCGACATGGTTCATATAATATCATGGTTTGAAGAATGTATAAATAATTTTGGTGTCCTCGAGATCCTGATGGTTATATTTTTATTTAAAGAGTAATTTAATACATCTAAAAAGATTACACTGTTGCATTTATTTATTATTTATAAAAATGAATACGCAATTTTGACTAGATATTGATTTAGACAATATTTTGGAAGGATTAATGGGTTGTAATAACATACTAATTAGGTTTTCTGATCGTTACCCAAATAGATTTCATGGTTGCAGGATAGGTTAAGGGAAATGTCCCTTTATTAGATAGCTATGTAGTGATGGTGAATGGATGACGGAACCAGACATGGTTAATGACTCTTTTGGGGCTGTTAGTGTCTTTATTTATTTTCTATTTTTATAATTTATACTTGGAACATAATGTCATGAAATAACTAGTATTTAGTTTTGGATATTTTATTTTATATTTTTTTCATCATGTGACATTGGTATTTTTCTCATCATGGTTATATTTTTGTTGTTTTTTATATATTTTTAATTATTGTGCTACTTAAATAAAGAGATTATAGTCTCCCATTTAACAATATTAGTCCCTATCTACTAGTAATCATCTATTGAAATATGGGGAGGGATTCCTGAGGTCACCAAGTGAACAGTATTATAGCATCACTATGTAGTTCCCAAGTAAAGAAGTTAAAATGATGTATAAAATGATGGTTTGTTTTATTTTCTTTTTTCATACAATATCTAAAAGATAGATAGGTTAATAGGATTATTTGGGCTTTGGTTAAGAGTTCATACATGGTACTATCTAACCCATTAATGTGGGTAAAATCCATGTACCATTTGTGGGATTATTGTTATTGATGTGTGTTGTTACAATTGATGAAATTTATCCTCGAGTGATCCACCAATTTGGTTATGTTATTATGATTTGAGAATTTTATGATATATTAAGATTTGAATATAACAGAAAGATATATTAATGTGAATTCATAATTCTAGGAGCTCAGTATTATTTTGTGACATCCATTATTTTAGGCATGCATGGGAAAAATAGTTTTTGACTAAGTGATGAAAATGGAAATATTTTTCTTTCTTATGAAATTTAAATGGATAATGGTTCATTATGTGACATTGAAACTAAAAAAATGATACATAATATGAATTAACGGGTTTAAAATGTTAAATTAGAATAATAAGAATTTTATTACCCATTGTTGACCATGACTGAGATGTAGGATGGTTACGAGTAGTGATATTTCCTCAGTGTTGACCATATGAGAAAATATGGAATTAATAATAATGGAATTGGGAGAATCCCACATGTTAAATGTTTCCATATTGTGTGATGTGCCCTAAGATGTGTGTTTTTTCATTATAGAGTTATTCATCCATGATGATGCTTGTTTGGATAATGACAAGGGGGCATGGTTAGAAATTATCCTCAAGTAGAAGATCTGTATTCCTCTGTACTACCATATGAGGTATTCATGGAGAAGCTCAAACAGAACATTTAACACTTTATAAAATTCATCGACTGTGACCTAGGTCAGGTTGGTAAAATCATGTCTGATTAGACAGGTGACTTCATGTTGCAGAACATTCTGACATCCAGAAGAGAGGGTGGACCTGAGGCCTTTGAATTCTGATTTGTGCTTATCCAGACCATACATGACCACATAGAGACTCCTTCTAAAAATATTAAAAAATTAGGTTATAACATGTTATTTTTCTAAGAGAAGTGATGGTGGGACATCAAGAATCTATATGAACAACTAGTGAATATTGAGTGGAATGAAATTTAAGAGATGTTTATTGAGAAATTTAATCCAGAGATTCATAGGAACGAGGGAGAACATGAGTTCATACTGCTGAATCAGGGGATTATATATGTGATGAACAATGTTGGATGCAATATATATTTGAAGTGCTTTGACCTAGAATTGTAAATGGATGAGGTGACTTCAGTGAAATGGTTTTAGGTTGGGCATAATTATGAAAATATTTTTTAGGTGCATGTCTTTATGATGGACACATTTTTAGAAGTGTCTAATTGAGCTCTCATATGTTAGGGGGAAATGAAGGAGGTTTACAGTGAAGGATAGGTGGTTTCATCAAGATGGTAATGATGTATGACTTCTAAGAGCATGTTGTATCACTCTAATATGGTTGGGTAGGGTGATATAAAGAATATTATCTAAGGGGAAGGTTCAGTTACACATTACCATTCTCATGTGATCATACACCTGTGAGGTAGGTCGGGACACTTCTACAGAGAGTTCCCCAACCACCAGTAGAGGCTCAAGGATAAAACATGATGGAACATCTATAGAGGTTCTATAAGAACCTATGAAATGTTGGGAATGATGGAGTAGTGAAACCAAAGTAGAGTGTGGTAAGGGGATCTTCTACACCTCATCAATTTGAAAGATGGGGTTCTATTAGATTTTGCGGTAGAGGTAGTGGGTGTGGAGATTTTAGGAAAGAGTTCCTATACCAGTAGTTTCTTGTTACTCAGGTGACTATGAGTACTTCATAGATAAGAGGGGTGGGACATTTACATTCCATTCATCCAACACTGGGGGATAGTGATCATGCAACGTCGATAGTAAGAGGCCTTATTCTTGTGGTTTCTATGATTTGTAGTGCATTATTTGAGACCAGTGACTCTCATTAATTTAATTCTTCATAATTTTTGAAATGTTTGAGCCTATAGGTGTATTTTTTGTGTAGATTGTAATGATAGATATACTATATCATGTTCGATCGAGAGACATATATTTGTGAAAGGGGTGGTCTCACAAGATTGGGGAGTATTGTTTCCTTCATAATAATTACATCATTGACATGTCAAGCATCAACCTAATTATGTGTTTCATTAGTTAGTATTATATTGATCCAATATTTATTGTTACCAAATTAGACTGAATTTTATGTCTCTTGAGGGGGACAATTATGTATAACATGGAGTGTGGGACATCAAATAAATCCATATAGGTCTAGTTCAACATCAATTGAGAGAGATCACTTCCAAAGATCCATGCTTATTCCATGATAATGGAGGTGTAAAGTATGATGACATTCCATATGTAGAATATAGGGTCAATGACGTGGTTCATGATAACAACTCTGGGATATCACCTAAGAGAGATATGGAATTTATAATTGACCTCATGCTGGTGGATGAGCTATTTTCTATTAAACCATACAAAATAGCACCACCAAAGCCTCAATAGATAAAGACTTAGCTATATTAGTTGATTGATAATGTGTTTTTCTAACCATGTATATTTCCATAGGTTTTAATAATGTTTTTTCTATGAAGGATAATGTGAGACTCTATAAATGTGTTGATTACCATATGTTGAACATGATGAATATGAAGAAACAATATCCACTTCTGTGTATTAGTGATCTTTTTGGCCATTTGAGGGGAGCTTCTATCTTTTGAAAAATAGAAATGAGATTAATGTATAATGAGCTATTAGTTTGACCTTCTAATATATTGAGGACTACTTTCATAAGAAGTTATGATCAGTATAAGTTTGTTGTAATGTTATTTTGGATGATGAATGATCGTGTTTTTTAGTGTACCTGTGGAATATAATATTCTTTCGATACCTATATAAGTATTTCGTAGCATTTTTGGATAAAATCTTGGTGTACTCTAAGAAATATGATGATCATACGAAACATATTGAAATTATATTTCATACACTATGATATCATTGGATATTCAACAAGCTATAAAAAGGTAAATTCTAGATCAATAATGTAAACTTCTTGGGTCACATCATCTCAGAGGACAGTGAGTCATTGATCCTAAAAAAGGTACATGAAGTTGTATCATTGTCCTAGCCCAAGAATTATTTTCCTATCAGCAGTCTGTTTGGGGATAACAGGAAATTATAATAGATTCATCTAGGACTTCTCCAATTTTCATATACTTATTTCAATATTTACAAAGAAGGAAATAAATTTATAATGGATAAGGGCATGTGAGAACACCTTATGGGAGATGAAAAATATTGTTACAATTGCACCAATCTTGATGCTACCCGAGCCAGGTGAGGAGTATGTGATGTTTTGTTACGCTTATAGAATCGGTCCTGGAGGATTATTGATGTAGGTAAATCAGGTTGTGGATTATGAGTCTCACCAATTGAGGCCGCATGAATGGATCTACGATATGCATAACCTCAAATTATCTATAGTGGTTTATGATTTTATTTTTTGGTGTAATTCTATGTTGGTTGAGAAATTTAATATGTATATTGATCACATTCGATTATATTGTATATTTTTCAATGAGATTTGAATATCTAATAAGGGATTTTGGTTGATTATATGGCGTATTTTGAATTTGATCTATCATATGTGCACGATAAGTCAAATAATGTAGTTGAAACATTAAGTGATAAAACTCAGACTCAGGCAGTTCAAGAGTCTAGTTTGGAGTGGAATATAATTTCTATTTTTGATGTGATACATGTAGTGGTATAGTAGTGTATGGAGAAAAAGAATCTTGTATTAGTTTCAGTCGAGACTACACTATTTATAATGACCCAGGATATGTGGTTTGAGGATTTAGAATGTTTGGACTTTAAGGAAAGTCTTGAGGTGGGGAGACACCTTCAAACAATATCATCGATGATGATGAGATCATCTATGTCTGTAATCATGTTGTTGTTACTATGGGTATATTGGATGAGATTATAGCTGAATTTCATACCTCAATGTTGTTGGTACATCCAAGTGTATCCAAAATGTATTGTGACATTCGATGAAATTTTTCGTTACTGGGTTTGAAAAATTGACGTAGTAGGGTTTGTGACCCAATGTTACCCCTATCAATAGGTGTCGGTCGAGCATCAATGAAATGGGGGTTTACTACTACTATTTCCCATTCAGGAATCTAAGTGGCATGATGTTACTATATATTTTATTGTGGTTTATCTAATTACACCTTGAAATAAGGACTCTATTTTGGTTTTTGCGGACCAAATAATGATATAATCGCATTACTAGCTTATATTAGAGACTTTATCAATGGTGTATCTGATATATTTTTATGTTTGAGAAATAGTCTGTCTAAATATCATGCCACAGACTTTTATTTTAGGTCATGGCACACATTTTATTCACACTTCTGGAATATCATGAATAAGGTGCTTGGTCTTTAGGTTTTACTGAGTACAGAATTCCACCCACATATATATGGGAAGTAATAGTATAAGATATAGGTGCTAGAGGATATGCGTCATGCATATGTCCAAGACTCTGATGGGCCCTAGTTGAAGCACCTATCATTGGAGGGGTTCTCCAATAACAAATGTTTTCTAGAAACTATTGTAATGGAATTATATGATGCAATTTAAGGTATGGCATATTTATTACCTCTATACGGTATTGAGGTAGGAGAGACAAGGCAGTTGTGACAGAGTCTCAAGAAAGAGATGTCAGAGTAACTTTGGTTCATTCAAAATCATAATGAATTTGCTCATTGTAGACAGAATTCATATGATGATAGACATCAATGACCAATAGATATTGTAGAGGATAATCATTTATTCCATCAGGTGTCACCTAGGTTGGGTAACCATAGGATATATACACATGTAAAGTTTGTTCCCAGGATTGTTTGACCATTTGATGTTGTGTAAGGAATCAAGATGGTGAAATACTAGTTATATTTTACATAGAGGAACAATGTTATGCTTGTTATTTTTTATCTATCACAACTTCACCGGTATCACCCCAAACCTTGTCATCTGATCGATGTGGATGACTTTGAGATTGAGATAGATGAAACCTTTCAAGATTATCTAATATATGTGTTGGATCACAAAGATAATGTATTGTGGGGAAATAATATACTATTAGTTCCCATATTTTGGAATCATAGGTGTGTTCCAGATAAAACTTGGGAGAGAGAAGTGGATATAATGGCTCCTTGGCTCATTATTTTTTCCTTAGAATATTATGGATTCTTAGGAGTATATCTCAATGGAATGTTGTCATAACTAGGGGAGACTGTATGATCTCTACCTTTTTAGAGATGTCTTGAGATCATTTATAAGTACCATTTTTCTATGTTAAGTGTAATTTTCTAGGGTCTAATATTGGAGTATTTTTTGTGAAAATGGATGAAATTTGGCGGAGGATAGGCTGTGTATGGTTGGCATGTGGTTTTCCCAAACCATGCCCCCATCCCCTAAAACTTTGTTAACCCGAAATGAGGGGGTTTCCTGGTTCGCACATGGTTTATCAAACTTTTTTTTACCTCTTATAATAAACCATGCACACCCCACATAGAATAGTCACACAGTTAAGCTATCCAGTTTGGAGAACTACGTACCCCTACCTTAGAAACCGTGAATATAGTTTTATTTAACACATAAATGTGTTTTATATATACCCAAATTCCCATATTAACCACAAACCCTCCCCAACATAACCCTATGGATATTATCTTATTTTTTATGCTCTCAAATTAATTTATAGATCTGCTAACCTACGTTCATAGTGAATCTAAGGAGGGATTGATTATCAACACCACCCCGGGTAGGCGTTTTCTTCCCATTTAGATATTTTTCTACCTCCTTCTTCTCATTTTAGATAAAATTGTGATTTTTTCTCAGTTGTTGTTTTTATATCTATATCCTGTTTTGTTATATATTTATTCATTTAATCTTTGATATGGGACTCAAATCTAGATTTTGGTCTTTGTTGCAATTTCTTTTGATATGATTCAAATTGGGAATACCCATTAGTGACCATTCATCATCAAACATGAGGTAGGTGGTATAAATTTCAATCAAAAATACATGATTAAATTATATGTATGTACATATGATATTATCAATTTCCATGATTGTGAAATTTTATTAATAGTTTACGTGATATGTTTTAATTTCCATGTGTTACTCATTTATGTAAGCGGGATAATAAAATTTTCCAATTGAATTAATTATTTAGGGAATTAAATAATTGGTTATTAGGATTGTGAAATTGAATATGGAATCAGATTAATTAAATATTCATTTAATTAATGATATGTTGAGATTTTTTATTTGAATTTATTAATTAATTGTAGAATTAATTAATATGATGTTGATATTGTGAAATTTAATGGTATAATTAATAGTTGAATTAATTATTGGTATATAGTAATTGTGAATTGGAATAATTAAATGTTGAATTAATTATTGAGATATATATATTGTGAATGGGTATAATTAATTTTAAATTAGTTAATGGAAATTGTTGAAATTTTTCAATGGATTGAAATCGGATAATTAAATTCTTAATTCATTAATAATTGTTTGGTTTATTAAATTTGATTAGAAGGTATGTTTTGGATAACCATGAATTATGTGATATATGTGATATATGTGTGATTTTGATAATTTTTTCGGGCACATTTTCTGCTACTTCCAAATCACATAGTAATAAAGTTTTTGATAAACATGTGAGGAAATGGATTGCTACTCATAATTCCCATAGTGATAAATTTTCTTATAAAACCGTGTGGGACATGGTCTACTTCTACTAAATCTCATAATGATAAATTGAATGATAAATGAGTTTGGTACACAAAATGATCCTTCAAAAGCCCATTGGATCATAGGAAAGGTGGCGTAGGCCCAAAATGATTGCATTTGACCATAGTTCAAATTTCCTATATTATAAATATAAATAAATGGGATAATGGAAACCCATTTATTATAATTAACTGTATGTTGAATATGTGATATGGTTCAGGATCCTAGATGGGTTGAAGCAGGTATTGATAGTTAGGGTGTCCTCAAGAACCCAATGGTTATGTGGTGTCATTAAGAGTGTTGAATGAATGTAAAATTTTTACTTTATTGATTTTATTTATTCTTTATAAAATTTAAAACACACTTTTGAAGGGATATTGTTTTAGAAATCATTGGTTGTAGCCTACTATGTTATACTATCATCATACTCAGGATGCCTAATCAGTTCTGAAATAGATTTCATTATTGCAATATTGTTTATGGGAGGGAGCCCTTTGTTAGATGGCTATGTCGAGATGGAGCATAGATGAGGGAACCGGATGTGGTTTGCAACCCGCATGGATTTTTTCAATGTCTTTATTTATTTTTGGTTCTTCATATTGACACTTCACACATATTAGAATTACATAACTCATGTTTAGGTTGGTATACAATTTTTCCTATTTTGGTCATCATTTGATATTGGTATTAGTCTGTTTATATTTATATCTATTGGATGATATAATTTTTTTCACAGTTTTGCTACATTTACAAAGGGAATATAGTATCCCCATGATTGATATTTGAATGTCAGTGTTAGAATACATCCTCTAGTATGGGGGGGGGCACACCTGATGACACATAGAAAACTAGCTGGGGGAATCCATTTGCAGCACCTAGGATTGGACATTGAATTTCATTATGCTTTATGGAGTTCCAGCAGGGATAGTTTCTAACTAGGATTGTGATTTTACTTCATGGTTATAGAAGAGTTTCTAGGAGTCCATGGGAACCCAGATTAATTTGAGCACATATTATCACCTATATATGGATAGTAAGATTGAGGGGACCATCCATATACAGGAAGATATTATTCATGCATGTGTTCTTAACATCAAGGATTTTTATGTGTGGATCTTGTTATTGGTTGATTTTTTTAAATAAATAGTTATTAAAACTCGATTAATACAACCCCTATTGAGGTGTTGTGTGGGATGCTATTTTGGTCCCTATTACATTAGAAAAATCTTGGGGCATGATATTTATTCGGACCGAGTGTCATCCAATAGAAAGTAGAGAAAATTTATTTGATCTAAATGAAGTTTGAGATACAAACAAATCTCGTTAATTAGAATATTGATCATCATCATTGTATGCATGAGTTTGATGTTGGTGATCATGTATTCCTATAAGTAATTGTTCCATTGGGAAAACATCACTTGGGAATGTAAGGGATGTTGGTGAATCATTATATTAAACTTTATTAGGTTATGGATTATTTGGGGAAGGTAGTGTTCCATTTGGAATTTCCACCAATTCTAAACGTGATTCATGACATGTTCCTTATAGACTAGTTAAAAAATACAACCCATGACCATATCATATGATATATTTAGATGATTTGTAGAATGATATTATCACCACTTTCATGGTATAGAGTATTTGTATGCTGGAATATCAAAACAAAGTAATTCATGGTAGTTCTATCACATAAGTTTGTGAGATTTTTAATTATCGTGGTGATATCCATGAGACATAGGCGTGGAAATTTTTGGTGACGTAGTAATGGCCTCACATGTCTTATTTTTCGGGATCTGTGATGAATTTTGTGGAATAAAGTGGAATAGTGGCTATAATTGTGACATTCTTGTGTCAATAATTAGATTTATATATTTTTTATTTTTATAAATTTTTTCATGGATTTTTAGGAAGACTCAGGGAGAAAACCTTTGTATTTGTTTATGTAGTCATTAGATCATTATCAATGCAAGTTTCATCAAACCCGGAATCCAAATGATCATGGGTGATTCTTGTGGGATAATGGGTTATTGTATTAATCAGTATGATTTTACAAGTCATGTGTTAATATCTAGAAACAATGTGGCTTAGTTTTTTGTTGGTAGTGTCTTCTGCATGGTTAATTAATGGTGTTTTTAACCATTTGGTTTGTCATGATCATTTAAAATTTGTATTCTAAAATATATTGTCTTTTTATTTGATGGAGTTCACCATATTATACCTTCCAAATCATGTGTGTCGCTCTCCCCATGCATTAAAGTTTCCCTCCTATCCATTTTAATGGATTGCCCATGTATATTTAGCATCTTAAAATGAGGTATAATCATTTTATTCCTGATTCCTCCATCCTTACAACATATCATTCAGTTTTATTCCATTTTCCATAATTATGGAAACCCTAGCTTGAGTGTTTGATGAATCCTAGATTTTTTCGGGGTTTTGGATTTTTTCGTTATGGAGTAGGTTTGTGAGGATATATATTTCTTGATTCATGTAGTTCTTTTAATAGGCATAATGTTTCTGTTTAGTTTTTGGTATGTGTTTCAATGTAAGGGTTCTTTTCCATAGTTTTCCACAAAATTTTGATTCAATTGGGTTTTTATAAAATATAATATAAATTGAGTTATTCATTATGGTCAATAATTTCTGATTATCATCTTTTATTTGGTTTCAAATTTATTTTTATGAAGAGACCTTTAAAAAAATATTCTTTACACATTCCATGGGTTTGTTAAAATTTCTGGAAGGGGTTTCTAATTTTAAATGGGGTTTTAGTGAATTTTTAAATATATATTCATTAATGTTAAATGATTTACTTGTTGTGAGACTAAATGGATAAGGAAAATGGATATTAAATGGACTATAAAAATTTAACTTATTGATATTTATGTGTCTTGGATTATGTAGTACAAGGGATCCCTTGGGTATGTGTGTTTGTGTATAAAAAAATTGGTTTTATCGAATGTAATAAGGATTAATTTTTCTGGAAGAAAAATGGAACATCTAATATTTGATCATGTGGACCAATAATTCCCAATGAATTATTTTTTGTCCCAAGGAAAACCTATAGAGATTCCAAGTATGTTCTACATGATTAACTGCTTAGAAAATAATTATTTCAGATTATGTGAAATTAGATTATTTTGGTTAAATCCCATGGTGCGTATTAACTATCTTTGATTGTTTTTTATTTTATTTTTTTATATTATGAGTATCCTTTTTTATTTATAAATCATATTTTTATTCATATTCACCTTTAATTTGGTATATTATACTGATCTTGTTTATGAGATTATTTATTCCCTGAGTGGTTTTTTCAGTCATTTTATAATGGGTGGGTTTATTTCTTAATTTGACCCATCTTTTTTACCCATTTAAAATATGGTTTGTTTTTTCTGAAAATCCATCATAGCTTAGAATGTTTTGTTTTCAATTGAACCTATTCTAAATAGTGAACATGGTTTTTAAAAATGAGTTTTCAAACTAGACTTATTGGTTTTCATGGGTAAATCTGTAACATAAATTCATAGTGTTCTCTTATTGGGCTTTGTGCCTCGCACCATATATATACCTTTAGAAATATGTATAAATTTCATTTTATGATATATTTTAGGGAAAGTTAGCCTTGAAGTTCATTGGATATTCTTTATCATGAATTTATATAGTGGTTCGAGAATGGAGGAGATATGGTCTCATGAATATTGAGAGCGTGGAGTAGTTTTGGGGTTTTATATCATTTGAATGATGTAATGGCCATTTATTCTCACTCATTATTTTGAGTTTTACTCTGGATATCTTTTAAATATGTCTATTTTAACTTTGATGTTATGATATCTTCTATTAGACATTTATTTGTTTACTATAATTTATATATTTATTTGTTGATTATATTTGTTGGATGGTTTTGACAACTAATTCATGGTTTGTTTTTTATGATTTATTTAATTGACAAATAGCTCCATTTTATTATACATTATTCTTTGATTCTTGTCACCAACCCTGGAAGATCGAGAACATGCATTGGAAACTATTATTGAGCTGGTGTAGATGATTGGTCTGGTTGACCCGAGCAGGTTTGTTATACAAATGTTTAAATGTTTATACAGCTTCATGGTTTGAAATGGAATTATTGGAATCCAAAGATTTTAAATGATATTTAATATTTTATTAGTACGCTATTGAATATGTATGATCACATTTTTATAAGAGAATATATATAAATATATATATATATATAATATATAAAATTTTGTTGATTCCAATCTAGATGCTTCATTAATAAAATTTATTTCCATAATAATTAGAGGTACCAAAATATAGTTTTGTACTGAGAATGTAATTATTTTATAGTTATATAATTTATAAAAGATAATGGGGAATGTTATTCCATACTCTATTGAGGTCCAAAATAATATTAATCTATTTGTTATTGATAAAAAATCCGAGAATTTTTTTTGAAAATATTGAATAATAGGATCAAGAAGATAAATTTGAGAAATGAATCCTTAAAATAAGTAAATGGTTGTTACTATACAACAAGAAGACTTTTACTATTATTTTCATGATATGATGGATAGTTAATGAAAGTAATATAGTTTAATGGATAAATTAATTAGGATTTATGAAATGTCTATAGTAAAAAAATGAAGATAAATTGTAGATGTGAGTAAATTGAAGAAATATTCTTGATTAATGTTAATGAGTATTGTGGATGAGAGAAAATTATTGAGAATTAAAGGGACACTACCCCTATCAAGTATTCACCACCCAATATGATGTATCTAAATAGTTATAGAAAAGATTATTTTTAAAATTTGAGAATATAATAGAGTCTAATAAGTAGTAAACTAACTCTATTACCCCTTTTATTAATATTGAAAAAAAAATATTGTTTAGTAGTTATTTTCCTCTCAGAATGGGAAAAATAATAATGTGGAATAACATTTAAATAAAAATAAGAACAAAATATAATTTGATGAGTATGGTATTTACCATATAGTAGCAATAAATAAATTCAAAAATAAACTACGTAGGATAAATGCCTCTTATGAAAACAAGAATCATGGGTAAAGAGGAATGAATGTTAATCTAGGTATAATGAGGTCACATATTCTAGAATATTTAAGACCAAATAATTGGTTATATTGCTAGCTATATTAAGAAAATAAATTTCAAAAATAAATTTATGATTCAGGGAAAAAATAAATATATTACATGTTATTTATATTATTTAGATAATGTCTGAACAATTGGATATACACTGGTTGTTATTTTCCATCGTCCAACTATAGTGGGAAATTTTTAGTTGATTTATCAAAAGACTGTGATGATGTTTGATGTTTTAAATTTGTATTCAAATGGTAACCTGTGAATTTTTTAGATAGATATTAATTTTTTCTCTTTTTTTCTTTTGAAATCTTTGTTACCCAGAAATGATAGATTTTTGGCTTCATATTGATTATCTATGTCAAAATATTTTGAATAAATGATTTTTTTATATATTTCAAAAAAATAATTAGATAAAATGGACAAATAAATTATATTTTTTTACTTAAATTTATTGATGTGAGTTTAGGGATTGTATTGTTGACAATGACATACATAAAGTAATGCTAGTTGGGTCTAAGGTCACCTAAAATAAAAATATTTTTAATATGGTGTTTTCTAGAAAGAAAGGTAATGATTCTATGAATGATTAAATTTTATGATTCTACTATTATATGGAAGCTGTTACTCTCGTGAGATATAATTTAGATCATCAACTTGAGATGGTCATATTTTTTAAAAGGGATATTAATCCTCCTTTTATAGATTACTTTAATATTACATTGATACAACATTTATGTTTTAAGAATATTGTTAATGGGTTGTGGAATTCTATTTACTATCTTGGAATAGATATTTATGGTTATCTTATTATTTCTAAACATACTAAATATCATGTTATGAAGAGATAATATGGAATTTTTTGGATGATTATATATTTAAATATCTGAGCTATTTTAGAATATATTGTAACATCAGGTTGAGAATTCAAATTATGATTTAGATGAAACTAATTTCAATGATGATATGAATATACAAAATAAAATTAACCATCTCCAAAAAAATATTGGTGACATTTAAAAAAACATTCATTTATAAATTGAAAAGGTTCTTGGATAAGAAAACATCCTTTGAACATCTATTCTGAAATCAAGGTGGTTTTGTGCACTATATAGTTAGATCAATGTGTGGGAGGAATGAATAAGGGTATAAATAGTCCATACTAAATATAAAGACGGGTTTTACAAAGTTTTGTTTATTGTGTCATATTCATAAAACATTATACATGATAATGGAATCACTCCCAAGATGGTCAATGAGGATGAAAATAACTCCTCAACTAGAATACATCATGATACCAAGATCATATAATAAATTTATAATCTCAAAATATGTATCTCTCTAAGGCTATATGGTATCATAATTTTTATATTTCTAGAACATTGGGAGGTTTTTCATGTTTATGTAGAATGAAAATTTTGTAGATTTCATTATTTGATTATTTTTCCTAAGATATATTAACTAATAATTCCTTAATTAGATTTCTAAAATTGAAAATTATTGTAAGAATACTAAATGTATACCTATTTCTCTTTACAATATTTATTTATGATTCATTGGAAAATAATTGAAAAATTATTTTTGTTACTAAAACTATTATTTCTTCATATCAATTTCTATGTATCAAATGAAGGAACATATAATATTCTATTATCACATTAATTTAATGTGCTAATATTCCAATGAATAATTATAGAGGGGGTAATATAACTTCAAAAATATTATAAAATCTACTGACATGGTGAATTTTAGTATCAAAATTATTGTTATTTGGAATATTGGTTTTAATGATACCTTGGTTAATTTTTTCAAAGAACACTTTTCATTTATTAATATATATATATATATATTCTCTTTAATAGATATCTAAAGGGTTATTTAAAATTTTTATTAGGGGTTAAGGAATTAGATCCTTAAAAATTCATCATATTCAGTGTTTTAGAAGATTAAATCAATAGTTACAATATCAATCAGATAAAAAATATATAAGATAAAAACTATTCATATTGTCAAATGTATTGTTCCACTATCTCATATCTTGTTTGGATACAATATTATTATAATTTTTCATAGTTATATAAAAATTATTCATGTTTCTATTGATATCATTGTTCATTATTTGAATGCACTATAAAATATAATTAATTAATACAAGTCTCAAATAATATTGAATGAGGGATTCACTCATTTCAGTAAAATATAGGTTTTTAATTTCATACGTATTAGGTAACGTGAACTCTCATTTTTATATTTGGGAGATCCCATGTTTTTTGTATTTCATAAGGTTAGTAATATTTATTATATATCATCTAAAATAAATAAAAATATGGATACATCGAAAATGAAAACTAAATAAATGCCTAAAAATAGTCTTTTAAAGGTTGTAATTATTTCTAATTTTTTTATTTATAATTAGTCTAAATATTACCCCATTACTTGGTCAATAAGATTAATGTTTTAATTTAAAATATTATTTAGGATTAGAAATATCATAGTGGAAAATATATTCATTATCCTAGGGGAAATGTTTTTAGGCTTATTAGTGTAGTGGTTAAGAATTAAAAATATACGTCTTTTTAAGTAATATCCCTATGTGAATTTTATAGTGAGACTTATCACATTAAAATATAACAATATGATGTTTTGAAACATTATATTGTTAAAGTGTCTGATGTCGAAAATTGTTAACTACATGGAATCATCAACTTGGTCAACTAAAAAGTAATATTATATTGAAATTTTGTTCAAATCAATTTGGAATTATTTAAATTATATTATTTAAATTTCAATAGTGAAAATTAGATATGAATGCTTGTTTTTAATTATGTTTAAGATGCTGATATTATTACCAATTTTCACATCACCGTTAATGAAAAGACACACTATATGGATATCCCACTTGAAATTGGGGATATTTTTGACTGGTATAATATTTTTACATTTTATAAAATTGTTAGGAAATGAGAAGAAATGTTTATCTTTAATTTTATATTTTTCATTCCATTTTCTATTAATAGACCCAATATAAACTACACTTGGTTCATGTATTTTCATAACCAATGGATTTATCCATGTATAATGTGATGTATTATTAAAATTATTTATAAAAGTGATCCCAATATTCATTAACATCTGGGAAGTTCACATTTCTTTAATTATATAAATTTTCATTATCAATGGAAATACATGTATATCTCCAAGAATATTTAAAATAAAATTATTTATTTAACATTTTAATTGGAAATTATAACTAAAGAATGATTTAATAAAAAGGTTTTATAAATATTTTTAAATAAGAGAAAATCTAATGAATCAAAATATAAAATTTTACATAATATATAGTACTTTTATATCTTAATAAATTAATACATATTAATATTGGTATATAAATTGAGTTTCATGTATATGGGTATTTTTTCATAATAATTGATTATTCTGGTATAGAAAATCTATATTTTATTATTACATTACATTTAAACAGAATATATGTTATAATTTTACATGATAATACTAGTAGTATGAGATTATTCATAAAAAAATTATTTCCAAAAAAAATGATTTTAGTAATATTATTTCATAGAAAAAATTAAATTATAATATTAAAAATGAAATTATTAAATAAATATATTATGATTATTAAATTATTTAAAAATTCATGTATAATTATTACTATTTTGAAATATCAAAATTATTTTGAATATAAAAATGTTTAATACCATATGGTTTAGTAATTATGATATTATGACTATTCGTGTTTTCAAAAAATTTAATAAATGAAATATAAGTATATGATTATATATGTAATTAAATTGACATTTTTCAAATAATATTTTTTTATATTGAACTTATATATTAATACTTTATATATAAATATAAACGTCCAATTGAAATTAAAAAAATTAACTAAAAATTAAAATTATAGTCAATTAAATAATAGAGAATGAAATAATAAAAAATAGAAGAAGAAATCGGTATTTGAGGGTTTGGAGGGTGAGTAGTTGGGTGTTCTTTTAAACTCCATATCATGAGTTGAGAGGTTGAGAATGACCAGGTGTCGAGGATGATATAAGATGCAGGTCAATGGTTCTTCTTTTGATGTGAGAATGAATATGGTTTTGGATTCGAGTTCAAGGGAGATTAGTTGCAGATCAATCGATGCTAAGGTTTTCAGTTCCTTTCATAATCATTTCATTAGTATATTATGAGTTGCAGTTATGGTTTTGATCTCTATAAGGTAGGTTGATATTGATTCTAATGTCCAGATATGCGTGTATGAGTATGTTTAATGATTGAAGCTACCTAAAATTATGTAAATAGTGATTTTTGTTGTAAATTTCATTGTATTTCTTCTTGAAATTGATATCCTCCAGTCATGGATTTTCTTCTCTTCATGTTGGATTAGATAATATGATACCTGAATCTTATTAGATATCATGTATTAAATTATTTTTTTGGACTTTTATCTTCATTGAATTATGCTTTATGACATATTATTTTATTTTTTATGATTCATTTGTTGAATCCACTAAGCTATGTTCGAATATGTTTTCTTATATTCCCGAATTAAATGTAAAGTCTTTTTCTAGAACTGTTTTGTGTTACTGACAATTTTGGTTTGTTGTATCTACTTTTAATTTATAACACTTTTCCCAATCCAAATAATCAATTAATTATAAAATATATACATTTATATATTTATATATTTATATTTATATATTTCTTTTACATTTTTTTTCTAATAAGTGATTTGTTTTGGATTTAAAACCATGATAAACAAACCTGTCCATTTTTTTTATGGACCACTTGTTTATTGCATTATTGCAACAAGTCTACAATTATTTTAAGGATAAAATAACTACTATATAATTCATTTTAGTCTTTATGGTTTTCCATGAAGATGACACACATAGGATGTCAAGGCATCGGGTCAGGGATCTTCTTACTTCTCTTTGTATTTTTCACTTCTGGTAATTTCCTAGACAGTTTAAGGGAAACATGTCTCTGACAATAGGAAGAAAATTGTCTAAAGTATTTGTAAAGGGATCTTTTTTATTTTATTTTTAAATTTATATATTTCAAAATTATTAGTGTGATGTAGATATTTTATAAATTTAAGAATTATGTTACTAATTTTCTTGTTTTTCATAAGGGATTATTATTATTATTTTTCAAATTTTTTTGTTTCTTTCAAGTTTATTTATGGGTCTATTCAAAATAAAATAAAATTTGTTTTCAAAACATTGATTAATTTTAGTAAGGAGAATAATACTTCAATAATTTTGATGTTAGTTTGATATGGTGTTTATTTATTCTTGTTAGAAATTGTTTAATTGGTTTTTTTGTAGGGGATAACTATAAATTTAAGTCATTTATTTATTTTAAGACCTAATTTTTGTAAGGTTAAAATTAGTTTCCATATATTTCATTTCATAAAAATTTTATTCATCCATTTTATTTTATTTAAAAAGGGTGTTCAATGTATTTTTTATGAGTTTGTATTTTTAAAAATCATATGTGAATTAAAATTCTATTGTAAGGATTTCATTTGATTTCAGCTATAATTCTTGGTCATTGAAATTTTAATTTCATAGTGGAGTCAATATTTACAAACACAAAAATGATTTTTCTATACTTTAAAATAAACTGTGAAATCTAGTTTTAGTTTCTCAAATAATTTATGGTTTCTACGTTATTTAATAATGATTATATTTATGCATTTAGAGGAAGGGAAATAATCATTTTTCCTTTTATCTTCAATAATTTTTTATGAGATATCATCACATATTATGAAATAATTGATTTTATAATAGGAAATGGCCATTATCTATAAAATCATTACATTTCATGTTTTCACCATAATTCTAACATGTCATTTATTTGTGTATATGAGTTTTTTGTAATTATTTTAAAAAATTATTATTCAATATAGTATTTGAACAATGTTTTATTTAATAATATATTTTAATATGTTCTTATGTGGTATATAATAATATTTAACAAATTATGATCCATCAAATATTTGACATAAAATTATAAATTAATAATTTAAAAAATTCATTATGTCATATGTATGTAACGTGAAAAACATAATTATCACCTTATATCGATGATTTTTCATGCCACTTCATTTTTGGATATACATTATATTTATTATTTGTGTATATACATATATATATGTATGTATGTCATTGAAAAATATATAAAAGGTGTTTTTATGAGTTTGATAAATGAAATGATATTTCATGAAAATTAAATATTATTTTCCCAGTATTGTTTATTTCAATAAATGATTAAAAGATGAATTATGCGGTTGTTCAGAATATAGAAAATGTATTTCCATGTAGTTTAATATATATAAATTTATACATAATTATATTTATATGATTTTTTATGTTTTGAAATAAAAACTCCAGTGACAAAGGTATATATAACAAAAGAAAGCTTAAAATATTTTCAAGAAAAAATCGAAACCTTAATGATTGTAAATATTTTATGGAATTGGGGAGTGATCTTAATCCCTCATCAAGTAGGAAGGCCCATGATAGATTTAAATTTATGAGGTTACCATAATCAAATTTTTTTTTTCAAGAGCTTTCATATTGTTTTGAGAAAAATTATTAGACTGCTTTTAAAGAATTTTTTTATATATGTAAATTCAAAAGTGGTATATTAATTTCAACATAGGAAATTTATATTTGGATTTCAAAGGTAATTTAAAAAATTATTCTAGATTCCTATCCAAAGAACGTTTTGAATGTTATTTTAAAAGAATGAATTACTAAAAAGTATGTCAATGATTTTCAACCCCTACCAAGACCATTGAATGCTCGCCCCGTTGTTTTTAAGTTTTTTCATAGGAATTATAGAATTTATAAATTAGGACTTAGATGCATTTGGTGTTGGCGCATGTGGAAGCACAATATGTTTTTTTAACTCTCACAAATGTAATGTTTTGCCTAATCCTCCAAAATAGGTACAGATAAAAGATGTTCGTTTGTGTAATATATTGTGTAATTATTTAGTTTTTTTTATAAAATAATTACAATGTATTTTCATGCATTGAGTTATGAAGGGCGGGCTTGTTGAATTATAATTGGTATTAAAGGAGCATTCTCGACATCCATGGATATTAAATGTTGTCGGGTCTAAAAGTTTAATGGTGCTAGTGGCCTTTCATAATTTTGAAGACAGAAATTCAAAAAAAAAATTAATCGACCAAATGAATTGTGAGGGTGAAATTCCTTTAAGGGGAGAGAATGTAACACATAGAGAAATTATAAAATAAAAATTAATTATATAATATATTGATTGTAAATTAAAACTAAGGAATGATTTAATAAAAGGATTTTAAACATATTTTAAAATAATAAAATATGTTTTGAATCAAAATATAACATTTTACTTTATATATAGTATTTTTATATCTTACGAAATTAATATATATATATATTAATATATGTATATAAATTGAGTTTCAAGTTTATGTCTATTATTTTTATTCATAATTCATTATTTTTGAATAACCAATCAAAATTTTATTATTTCGTAACATTTAAACATAATTAGTGTTGTAATTATAACTGATAATATTATTAATATGAGATTATTCTTTAACCAAATGATTTCAAATAAAAATTATTTTGGTAAAATCTTTTCAAAATAAAAAATTAGATTATAATTTCAAATATAAAATTATTAAATTACAAAATTATTATTATTAAATTATTAACAAATATTTGTATTATTATTACTATTTTGAATCATGGAAATTATTTTGAATTTACAAATGTTTAATATCATATTTTTGTTGTTATTATATAATTATTAATATTCATTTTTTAAAAAAAATTAATAAATGAAATATAATTATATAATTATATATGTATTTAAATTCAGAATTTTTTTTGAATAAAGTTTTTGGTTGTACTAAACATATATATGTTTAGTATATATATAAATATAAATGGTGAAATTAAATTAATAAATGAATTAAAAAAATATAATGATAATTGATTAAAAATCTTTCCAATGGAATAAAAAAAGAAGAAAAATTAAGGATTTTAGGGTTTAGTGTTTGAGTGGTTGCGGGTTCCCCCAAACACCATATCATGAGTCCAGAGGTTAAGAAAGATTGTTAGTCGAGTCTGATACAAGACACATGACGATGGTTAATATTTGGATGTGAGATCATGTCTTGTTTTGGATTCAAGATTGGGGGAGATCAGTTGCAGACTGATTGAAGCTTAGGTTTTCAGTTCGAGTCATAATCATTTCCTAAGCGAGTTTTGAGCAGCAGTTAGGGTTTCAATCAATGTGTGGTAGGTTGATATTATTTCTAATGTTCTTATCTAAAATTATGAGAATGTTTAATTAATTAATCTTTGTAATATTTAGTCAATAATGACGTTTATTGTCATTATAGTTTTTTTTGTGAAATCGACGTCCTCCTCTAAATTATTTTGAACTATGTAAGTTGGACTGAATTATTTAATACCCAAATCATATCTGATGTCTTATATTAAATTATTTCCCTATATTTTCTCTTCATTGGATAATGTTTTCAATTATATTATATGAATTTTTAGGTTTCATTTTTTGAATCAATTGATCTATATTTGAATCTCTTTACTTTCATTCATGAATTCAGTTTTATGTCTTTTTGTGGAACTGTTTCATGTTTGTGACAAGTTTTGTTTGCTGAATCTATTTTTCATATACTATACTTTTACAAAACATAAAAATCAAAAAAATACTATATATATACATATATATATTCCCTTTTCATTTTTTTCGAATAAGGGATTTGTTTTGGATTGGCATCCAAGATAAACAAACATGTCAATTTATTATATAGACTACATATTTGATAGTCTATTGAAACCACTCTGCAATAATTTAAAGAAAAATAGAACTTTTATACAAAATATTTTTGTCTTTATGGTTTTCCACGGAGATGTCACATATTGGAAAGAAATGTAGAGGGTAATGTCTCTATATTAATCCCTTTATATTTTACTCTTATAGGGATTTTTAAGACAGTTTAAAAGAAGCGAGTCTCTAAAAATTGGAATAAAATCAACTGAAGTATTTGTTGATGGATAGTTTTTATTTACTAATAAATTTAACTATTTCAAAATTATTAGTGTGATATAGATATTTTATTTATTTCGAAGTTATGAATTTAATTTTATGGTCATGCGTAAGGGATTTTAATTTCTATTTTGACAATTTATTTGTTTATGTCAAGATTTTTTATGGTTTTCCTAAAAAAAATCAATATATTTTTCAAAACATTGACAAATGTTAGTAACATGATTAAAACTACAATTATTTCTGGGTATGTTTGATATGGTGTTTATTTCTTCTTGATAGAAATTTTTTAAATGTGTTTTATGTAATGTATAAATATTTATTTCAAACATTTACTTAGTTTAAGACCGTATATTTGTAATGGAAACATTTGTTTCAATATATTTATTTTCATAAAAATTTTGTTCAACCATTTTACTAAATTTATTAAGGTTTCACAATTTTATTTTAATGATTTTATATTTTTTAAAATAGTATGTGAATTATAAATCTATTGTAATGATTTAATTTATTTTCATGTTTATTTTATGACTTTAAAATTTAAATTTCCAACGGTAATGAATATTTCCAAACAAAAACATGATTTATCTCTACTTAAAAATAACCCCTGAAGTCTTGAATTATTTTCTAAAATTATTTATGGTTTATAATTTATTTAATAAAGGATTTATTTAGTCATTAAGAAGAATGGACATAATCATTTTTTCTTTCTATAATCAATAATTTTTTTATGGGCTCTCACCATATATTATGAAATTTTAGATTTCAAAATAGGAAATGGTCGTTATCTATAATATCATGACATTTCCTGCATTCACTATCATTTTAAAAGTCATTTATTTATGTATATGGGTTATTTGAATGTTTTTTAAAATGGATTATTTAACATAGTATTGGATCGATGTTTTATTTAAATATATATTTAAATATATTTGTATATGGCATATAACAATGCTTAATAATTTACTATCAATAAAATATTATATATGAAATTATAAATTAATAATTTCATATATTGATTATATCATATTTATATCATTAGAAAAACATAATTATCAACATATATTGATGATTCTTCATGCCACTTTATACGTGGATATACATCAGTTTTATTATTTGTGTGTATATATATATGCATATTTGAATAAAATATAAAAATAGGTTTTATGAGTTTTATAAAGGAAATAATATTTCATGAATAATAAATATTATATTATCTGCATTCTTTATATTTAAAAATTAATAAAGTCAGAAGGATGGAGTTGTTCAGAATATAGAAAATGAACATCCATAATGATTACTATATTTAAACATATACATAATTATATGTATATGTTTATTTGTGTTTTGATATAAAAAATCCTACGAAAAATGTATATATAAGTAAAGCACGATTAAAATGTTTTCCAAAAAACTCTAGAACATAAATTATTGTAAATATGGTATGGAATTGGGGAGTGAACCCAATACATCAAAAAGTGGTTAGGACCAAGATTTCCATCAATGATCTAATTTTTAACAATCCATAACAATTTTTTTCAACTAATTGTGTGGATTTTTCATAAAAATCATAGATTACTTTTAAAGCAATTTTTCTATTTAAGTAAATTCAAAAGTTGAATGTTATTTTCAAAGTAATTAATTTCAATTTTTATTTTCAAGGGTATTTCAATAAGTATTTTGTGTAATTATCCAATGATCGTTTTTAATGTTATTTTTGAAGAATTAATTTATAAAAAGAGTGTCAATGATTTTCAAACACCCTACGGGGCAACTGAATTCTCACTCCTTTTTTAAAAATGTCTTTCATGGGAATAATAGAATTTCTTAATCAGGCTTTAACACATTTAGTGTTTACACACATAAAAGAATAGTATGCACTACTGGAAAACTAACCTATACCAACAGTTTGGAACTGTTGGTATAGGCCTTGGAACCGTTGGTATAGCCTATACCAACGGTTTGGAGAACCGTTTCCAAGTAAGCCGTTGGGATAGGTCCATACCAACGGTTTTCCCAAAATCGTTGGGATAGGTATATACAAATAGTTTTCCCAAAACTGTTGGTATAGATCTATCCCAATGGTTTTGGAAACCGTTGGTATAATTAATATGAAAATCTATACCAACGGTTATGGAACCGTTGGTATATGTATTTGAAAAAAAAATTGATGGGATTTGATCCCAGGACCCCTAGTTTATTATTCAACTACTTAACCACTAAAATAATATGACTTTTTTTGAATATAATTACATTAATATATATATTTATTCCTATAATGATTTAAATTTTTTATTTATATAATGTTTTGGGTAAGAGGAAATGATAAAAAATCAAAGGATATATAGCAACGGTTGTCAAAACCATTTGTATAGGCCTATACCAACAGTTTTGACAACCGTTGGTATATATTTTGATTCTAGATTTTGATTCTGGGGGAAGGATGATTTATGGGGGACCTTTCCCAACAGTTTTGGAAAACCATTGGGATAAGTATACTCTTTCCCAACGGTTTTGGCCAAACTGTTGGGAAAGATATCCACAAAGTGGAATTTTTCCAACGGTTTGGCCAAACCGCTGGGAAAGAGTATACCTATCCCAACGGTTTGCCAAAACTGTTGGGAAAGGTGGCCTCAAAGTGGGATTTCCCAATAGTTTAGCCAAACCATTGGGAAAGGGATCCTATACAAACAGTTTTTACGAACTGTTGGTATGGAAGCATTGGGGAAGGTCAGATTTTCAGTAGTGATGATTTTTTTTTTATTTTTTTCAACTATGATAAATATAACATTTTTATTAATCCTCCAGAAAGACTAATAGTAAATGGTCTTTATTTTTGTAATATGTTTTCTAATTATTCTGTTTATTGTTATAAAATAATATTACACCGCGTTTTCAATCATTTAGTATGGGAGAGTGGGCTCAGGGTGTTATAATACATGGATCATCACATCATTTTTATATAATTTCTATAACCATTTAGAACATTTAATTTCATTTTATTGAGTTTTATTTTTTTTTCAAATTTCTTATAAGATTTGATGAATGAATACTAAAAGGATAATAATTATCCCAATTTTATAAAATGATTCTATTTTGTTGAGGTTGGAAAATTAATCTTGATTTGACGTGGGTGAAACTCGTGTTTATATAATGGTTAAATGTTTCAGGTTAATATGGGTTGTTTTCATATTCTAGTTATTATCTGGGATTTAAAATTTCTACAAAAAGGGTGTTTTTATAATTGGATTCATGATCTATTGATTGTAAGTAGTCTTTAAATTCCATGGGACTATATCGATAACACTAGTATTTTTTATTTGATGTGGGTGAAACTGTTTTTTATATAATGGTTAAATGTTTCAAGTTAATATGGGTTGTTTTCATATTCTAGTTATTATCTGGGATGTAAAATTTCTACAAAAAGGGAGTTTTTATAATTGTATTCATGATCTATTGATTGTAAGTAGTCTTTAAATTCCATGGGACTATATGGATAACACTAGTCTTTTTGTGTTTATTTTAAAATCTATATATATAGGTTTGACCAAAATTGACATTGACGGAGCTACTAAAGGGACTTCTCGTATATCTAGATAGGGGTCAACCTTCAATGATTATGATGGTAGTGTGATGGAATGAATCATTAACACATATGGAATCCAATATACTCTAAATGTGGAAATACAGTATTTAATACTACAATTTATGTTTCCACATAAAGGGGTTAGACTAACATTTAGATAAAATATGATTTTTTTTGTATTCCATATGAGATAATAATAATAATCATTCAAAGATATTTATTCGGAAAAGGGTTAACTTTCTAAATTTTCCTTCCTCTATCAACTTGATGGGTAGAAAAATATTTATTTAAGTAATCATTTTTCTATATTCTCTAATGAAAAAATGTTTTTATAAATATATATATACACAATTTGATAATGATATTAATGATATTGTTTATTTTTCTAAAAATGATCATTTTAAAATTCATATTTTCAAGATCATTTAATTTTATTTATTATGGAGACATGATCTATTATAGGCAAGGATATCACATTTTTTTAATATTTTTTGTTTTGTGTTTTTTTGTTTTTGTAAGTTCATATTTCTTTTGTTGATGTTATTATATTTTTTTATACACCAAACCATATAAAAACGAAATTTAGGAGGGGTGGGGTTTGATTTTACATACCAAATTCAATCACCATCATTTAATTATTTTTATTCATTGTAATCTATTCCCCAAGGGGAAGCCTGGTGATTGCTTCTCTATAAGGTCTCATGGAGGTCACAGTGTTGAGCCTCCACAATTATTCTATAAGTTCTAGTAATATTTCGCTATTATTTATCATTACCCTTTCTTGAATTTTTTTAAACTATTATTATTATTATTATCATAGTAATTTTAAATGGGGTAGTTGATTGGGTTTCTAGGAAACATACTATATATTTCATCATTATTAATTTTATCATTGTTATTGTTATTGTTTTTGTTTTTTTGGTTATTTTTATTTTGTAATTGTTGTTTTTATTGGTATTGTTATTGTTTTTCTTGTGATAATTTTTCATTTTTTTCAATGTATTAAAATTAATTTTATTTATTCCATGTATATTTTATATGGAATGGATAGATTTATTTCAGTATTCTGATATCATTTAGTTCATGGATTCATAAATCATTAGGGAAGGATATATAGTAGTTCATTCCCATTCTGAAAATGGTTTTACAATATAGATGATCAAAAATTTTAATTACCATTGATGATGAATATAAAAACATAAATGATTTGAATTTATTCTTTAATGTTTATATATGACTCTAAAACTCCCTTTTTATTACATTTTATACTTTTTATTTCAATAAAATATGGTGGTTATGGGCCTTTGAGTCCATAATCAATACCGTCACTAATTATTATAATTATTTTTATTATCATCATCATTATTATCATTGATAATATTATTTTTCTAAGTCTGTGATATGAATATAATTCTTCTCTGTTACATAAATCATAGGTTTAACCCCATCCATATTCACCATTTCACAAAAAGTTGTGACTACATATCTTTGTATGTGGGGTCCATTGTGTCGTGCACAACTGCGTAGGATGTCTAATTTTGTTTTCATTCAATGTAGAGAATCTCATTCAGTTTGATAATATGTTATTAATTTAATTTGAGTAGTATTATGTGATGAAATTCATTCATCCATAAATTATTCTCTCTCAGGTGTCAAGTATATTGGTCATCCATATCATCATTGCGTCACATGAGGTGAATTCTAACGGGATATAGACTTTCCAAATTTGGATACAATCATGAATATTTAAAAATATTGGGTGAATATATAGTCTAGAAAATAATGGGATTGATTAGAATCATTAAATTATAAAAAATGTCAAAATATTAAATGTAGACTAGTATTCAATGGGGTTCAGGGTGATCCAATGTGGAGGGATTTGGGAAATCATAAATGGAAAAATCATTTCACAAATTAATTATGCCATTATATATTCAAAATATATTGATTTTAAACAATATCTTTTAGTGTATTTGAGGAATATAAATTTTATATTGGGTCATAGTGGATGTTTTAAAATTCTATTTGGAAGGAATAAGGCCTGGACCTCTAGTGTACTCAGTGTGTTCACTGTTATAACTTTCAATTCATTTTATCAATTAAAATTTATTATTGTTTTTTTTCTATTTTATTCATGTCATAATTATTTATATTATTATTATATTTATTATGAAATTTGGGATATGAATAGAGTGGTGATCTAGAAATTTAAATGGTTATTGTGAATGGTTTTTATGCTATTAAATTTCAATGGCTTCAAATAATCATTATTTGAATATAATTTCTAATAGAGGAAACCATAAGGATGTTATTGTGCACTTATCTACTTTAAATAACTTATTTTTTAAGGAATGTTTTTGAAGAATAATGATGATTCTATGGGTGTTATGTATTTTATTAAAAATCTATATTATACTCAATCTATAGTTGGTGATTGTGGTATATAAATTAAATAATTATGAATGGAAGGTATAAATCGAGGGTTCCCCCATGATGTAGTTCTAGATTTAGGATTTTCACATGATGTGGCTCATGTATTGAAAATAAGATCCTCTTTCATTTTTGAAGTGATCTCATCCTATCTTCTCCAATTATTATGATTAATGGGGTAACAAAATTTTTTTATGAAAACTAATTTCATCTTATATAATGACTAAAATAATATAAGAGTAAAATAATTGTGTATATTATTTTTTCAATAAAAATATAATAGATAGAATCTGTTATATCTTAATAACTGTATCTTTATCATATAGGATTTGATAGTAGGAGAATAAATTCCATAAGAAATGGTTTTTATAAAAAATCCTTCCTTAAAAGTTCTTAAATTTCATAGAATAGGGACTTCGGTTTGTAAATTTAATATATTGTATCCTCAAAATTCAGGACATGGATACTTTATTTATCCCCTTTAATATGAAGAAATAATTACATATATTTGGATTTGAATCAAGGGGTTGAGTTGGATCTTCTCGATCTCGCAAATATTTATGAAATTATTTTATGTAGTTTGTGTACCAATTAAAATGGAAAATGAAATAGAAAAGGTAATGTGTAACTGGATTCTTTGAGTGTTAGTACAAATTAACGTTAGTTGCCTATTTATAAATATAGTTAAATTAACTTATCATGAATAATTTTTTGATTTTCACGTTGATTATGAAATATGTATGAATTCTATTTTTGATCTTGTGATATAGGACATGTTATTGAAAATTATCGTAGAGTATTGATCTCTAATCACTATAAAATGAAAATACACATTATTGAAAAATTTATAAAGTAAATTCATGAAAATATTCCACAAATGGGGATTGATAATATATCCCAAGATGTTTATCCATGATTATAGATGAAACAATTTAAGGGGTATCCTGTAACACATTTTGACATCATATTGTGTGGATCACATGAGATATTCATAACACTGATCGGGGTGAATCAGTGTTAGTGTAAATTTTACCAATTAAAACATAAATAATTTTTTCCTCTCCATTTCTTATATGAATCAATATCGCTATATTATCTTCTCACAATTTGGTAGAATGAATATATTAATGTAGTAATGTAAAACAACAAAGGAAACTAGTGTTTGTTAATGAGGTTCACATCCAGTGTGAATTACACTATCTCTAATGTATAATTGTTATTACACCACTAACACACAACTTCTATATTATTTTCATGATGAAACTCGGATAATGATATATCTTTGGACACATATTATTATAACAAACAATGTAAAATGTGGTAAAAAACATGTAGTTTATACTCTGGCACCGATTAGGCCTTTCATTATAGAATATAGGTAATCAGCCTCCAATTTTTAATGTAACTAGTATTATAACATGAGTCTCTTCAATAGACTCTAATAAATATGATCATATTCATCTTATATCAATAATCGAGAGGGTTTTATTTATATTCATTAAAACTTAGGATATTAGGATATTATAGTTTTTGGCTCTTATTATTTGACATTAATGAAACTATAAAAAATATAAGGTCAAACTTCTTCTTCTTATTCATCCAAGTCACATAAATATACCATTAAAATAGTTTTTTTTCTATTTATTATCTTTGGGATATATTATTTTTAATATGGTAGAAAATTTAGGGCTCCTTTAACACTCATATAATGTATAAGAATACAGTTTCAATTTTTCTCTCTCAAATAAGTTTCATTTTATTTTTTACTTTATATATATTCATAAAATTATTTAATGATATTCCATAATTTTCATCATTTTTAATCTCTTAAAATTTCATCCTTCAATACATTAGAATCTAATTTTTTTCACATTGTTTTATCATGGATAAATAATTTATATAAACCAATATAAAATCTACATAAGGATCAATATTATTCATTATTAAATATTCTAAAAAACCATTGGAATTTATTCTATACACATTAGAATGTATGTTTATATGTGTTGATCCTCGTAGTGTAAGGTACCCAAGTTTAGATATGTCACTTATAGTGAAAGTTTATTTAGTGATCTCATTTTATATATTATTCCTTTTAGAAAACCCTTTTTAACTATTTATGTTCTCAATCCTTTCATATTTTTTTCTCTTAAACTTACCCATATAATATATTTAATATATTTATCATAGTCCTTATAA
Source organism: Viscum album (assembly GCA_963277665.1). Lineage (NCBI taxonomy): Eukaryota > Viridiplantae > Streptophyta > Magnoliopsida > Santalales > Viscaceae > Viscum > Viscum album. Next base: position 1,926,501,464 of record OY728152.1, on the reverse strand, counting down.
GGTTTGAGTCGATTTATGATAGATAGATTTTAAATATAAATTAATGTGAGTAAAATTACCCGGTGTCTCTTAAAAATCATGATATGAAATAAAATAAAATACTTATTTATAAGTGGTTATAATGGAAGCCTCCCCATGGTTTCTCTATACTTGATACCATTGGATGAAACAATCTCCTAAAATAAATATCCTTCCATAGTCTCTTCACCATTTCATTATATTGGCTTCTTCTAAACTATATGTGGTCTTATAAACTATTGTGAATGGGTCATTGATTCCCTCATATTAAAGATATATTATTTTTTATGTCTTTATCCCTTACCAGATGTTGATTACTAGTCTAAAAAATTATTAATGTCCTTGTTCACCATCTCTCGTGATGATATAATGATATCATGCGTCACTGAAGGGTTTATTTCTTCTCACTTTCTCCTTAGCTTCAACATTATAGCAATAACATCCTCCCCTTCGATTTATCTCCTTCTATGATTTTCATGTATCATAGGTCTTTTTGTTATCATTGTATGAAAATGTCTATTCTTAGAAATGAATTCATGTTCTCTTCTTTAATACTTGGATTCTTTCTTTCTTGGATGTAGGTGTGGAGTCCCTCACTACTCTTATTCGTATCATTTCTTAATTCATTTCATAGAATAATAATATGAATATAATTTTAATATTGGATTACGAAAACTACATGATCATAATATTAATAGTTTTTATTTAAAATAATGTATTTTTCATCTTCAATAATTCCTTTCTTTCTTATTTAATATTTTTTGATTCAAGGTTTTTATTCAAATCCATTTTAATATATTATATAATCTTCCTCCTGTGATATTTAAATATCTTATTCTAATCTACAAAATATATAGAATTTAAATCCTATTACCCTCCATCCGCATCAGCATGGCTCTATGGATCATGGCATGGAAATATCCTTGTTTATTTTTAAATATTAATCGTTAGCATAAATCAAAAAATCATCAAGTAATGATTATCTCAATTAAGAATATTTCATAATGAATTATCTATTTTTATTATAGGATCACCCATTTTATAGTATATCATATATTTTTTAAAGTATAATTATGTTTCTTAATACCTATAATGAATCATCCTTACATAAATTTTAGGTTACTTAAGATGAATCACTCTATTGAATGGTCCTTATGTAGTTGATCCTTAGGATGTAAATCCTTATGAATTCAACCTTATAATAAATGATCCATATTTAGTTTTATCCTTACCAAGATCCCAATAAGTATTATGATTATCTTAAATATACAAAATTTTATGGAGTTCTATATAGAGACATATTATCCTTATGTAATCCACATGATCCTTAATAATAATAAACAGTTCATTGGGAATAATAATGTGATCCTTATGTATTCCATTATAATGATCAATAATTTTCCATTTTCCTCAACTCGTCACTAAAATTATTGACCTCAAAAAATACATATAGAACATCATAAACTCATTATAATTTTATATAAATCACTAAAAACCAACTCAATACCACATCCAAAATTTTTTTGTCCCCTTTTCACAATAGCTTTGATATCCAACATCTTTTGGATTGTTTTACAAATCATTAACTAGTGTTTCTTCCTTTAATATTGACTCTATAATATTCCCACGAGAATTATTCCAATAAAACATTTCTCTAACAATTATATCCTATATCCCATAATCATAACTTTATTTTATCTTGACTATTGTATCACCATTCATCACATAATGGTTTTTTTCCTAGAACATTTCAAACAAGATTTGACAAGAAACTTAATAATTTTACTTTTCCATGTAAATAAATTATTCTTGAATAATTTAATGGAATGTAGTTCCTTAATTACCACACTTTACTCCTTTTCCCATTCATGTATGTTCATAACCTCATAATCCTATATTTTATTTTAAACAAATAATACTAATAGAAAAATATAGCAACATGTTTATAAATTAAATTTTTTACTTCAATCTCCCCATTAGTATGTTTATAAATTCCAAATTTCCACAAAGTGTATGTTTTCTTCTTATCCTTATTAAAAATAAATGTAAATAGAAAATAAAGGAAGGTATAATCATCTACTACAACCAATAATGGTTTTAAAAAACACCATCTTCTACAACTATTCCTATGAATCGAAACCTACTTCAATGCTTTTTGAGAAGGATTAAATAATTGGAATCTTAGAAATGATTCATAGTCTATTAAAATTTTAGCCAATTTGAGAAAACCTAGAGTCTAAAATAAGAGTGAATAAAAATCTTCATGAAAGTATTAAATTATTTGTCCATGATTACGATTCCACTAACAATTTCTATTTTAATTGATATAGAAAAATATTTCTTAATAAATTTATATCACATAATCATATGAATAACTATATCAAAATAATTATGAAAATTATAGTTTAATTTCAAAATTTTTTACTCAATTAATAATTCCCCAAAATATATCTATTTTGACACAATCAAGATATAGAAAATGAAAATTTTCACTATACCTTTTTGTTTTAACATTTATAGGTTTTCTATATTTTTTTCAAAATAAAACTTATCAAGAACATTCTTCTAGATTTATCCACCCGAAGGGTTTTAATAAGTAATATATTCATCACGAAAGTTAAATTTCTCAATAATGGACTCCAAATTCTTATGGTACAATAGTTGATATTGAAATCATATTACTCCCCATTAAAATGTCTAAATATATTCCATATACATTATTATATATAACCAAATATATATGGGAATAATGGGTGAATCCAATATTCATTATGAGAGAACAATGATTGAGTGTTATCTCTCAATAGGGATCCTCTGGGTTTTCTATCCAAATATCCTAATGTGATATTCAGGCCTTTCATGCTAAATTTCTTATCATGAATCTCTATAGACTACATGGTCAATTTACATTTTTTATTTATCACATTGTGATGAGGCTTATTGATGTTATATACAAATGTAAAACCATCTTAACATACTATCTATTTCTTTTTTTCACACAAATATGTTATAACGACCCTATTCTTTTACAAATAATATAAAATTATTTTCAGCATAATACAAATCAAGGATCAAATAGTCTGTGGTTTTGGGTCGACTAGGTAGATAATTAGAAAACAAGAAATTAAAATAAAAAAATAGATCATTTATTCTACATAATGAGGTCCTACCTCAATTTGTTGTATAAAAACAACATAGGATAACCCATGGAAGTACATAGATGAAAGTGATGAGCTAAAAGGCCTTTGAATGGATAAACATGTGAATTAGACATAAAATATGAGTTATACAGAATAACGTTATAATATAAAATGCATGGATCATGAATAAACATATGGTTTCATAAAATAATGAATATGGAATCATATGATCATTGTATTATGGGAAATTTTCATCAACATACAACTTGACATAAACATGATTCTAGGATAACTACAAAGATAATATCATATGGTTGACAAAGCCCAATAATAAATTAGTCTTAATGAATAACTCCCTACATGAAGTATCAAGAAAACAATTATTATCAAAGGTTGTGTATCATAATTAAGGAAAACTCATCATAACATGTTCATGTATCTGTGTTCCTTATAAATAATCCAACATAAGGGTTTCCAATAAAAATAAATGGGTATCGTAATCATGTCATGAGGCGTAACCAAAGGAAGTATAAAAATGGATTACATGAACAAACATATATAAAAAATTCCTCATCATTCATAATGGAAATATAATAATAGATCATGACTAATTATGTACAATGAAATTTTAAATACGAAATATTGTTGCTAGGTAACTTTAAAAATGTTCCACTTAAGCATTGTTTTTGGGAAAATAATAAAGACTCTTCAAAGAGGAAAATGGAAAAATTGATTCCATAAAATAATAAAATAACATAAAATAGTTTTTCCATGATAAAAATGGTTATTTTAGAACATATGGGTTACTTAAAACATTGTATAGAGTATTCTTGAAAAGTGGAATAAAATATAGATGTTTACTTTAATTAGGATTTCTTATTTAGGGGAACTGAGAAGGGGACATTTTAAAACATGTAATTTCCCAGAAAAAGATGAATTTATATACATACAAATTTGTGGTACAAATACTCATGAAAAAAGTTATTTATATTAGAATAATAGATTGATAAATTGAGTAAATGAGAGATAAAGGACAATATAAAGGAAATATGGATGTTCAGAGAGATCCCTTACCTTTTGTCTGACTTTGTTATATACCTATAATTAATTTCCATGATATTAAAATTATATTCATTAATTACTTAATTAATAAAATTAAATTTATTTATTTATTTATTTATTTATTATATCTTTATTAATATCATTAATGACCATTTCAATGAGTTATAATTTTAAATTGTGTCGTTCTAGGAGTATTCATTTCATGGTTTCATTGTAAGTTCACTTCTGAAAAATTATTCAATTTCATTTCATATCTAAATAATTAAATTCTTGTAAAATTATATTATGTTAATTAATTTAAAAAAAATTAAATGCTCCCATATATAATTTTTTGGTATGAATATGATTCATTTGATTAAATTTTAATGATAATTGTTATGTTTATGTTTGGTGGTTTTTTCTGACATGTAGAAACTAGTTTCTATTTATTGAATATTATGTATTTATATTAGTTTCTGATTAGGAAATTAGTTATAAAATAAATATTAAAAAAAATTCACCATAATAATTGCTTCATGTGAAACCTTGAATGCAGTATTTGGAAATAAAAACCCTTTATCCACAGAGATGGTAAACCACCATAATTAGGACGACAGTTTCATTTCATTGAATTAGAGATGATGAAAACAAGGGTGGAAATAATATATTCCATTATAAATATAAAATTAAAATATATACTGGATACTATATTTATAATTATTTTATGGATAAATGAGGTGAGGATAAGGTAGAAAAAAATTAAATTAAAAGAGATGGTTTAAGAAGTTGACTCTTGAATATCATCTCCATGAAGAATCCCTTAAGGAACCCGGAATTTGACTTTTGTTGAGACCAGAAGATCATGGAAAATTGGAAGAGTCTTGGTTATGATATTTGGAATAATTTAGAAAATCTAAAATAATTACAAGGTGTTAGTATAAGGGGTGGTTAGGGATGGTATTTATAGAAGCGGAGATGGGTGGTTTTTATTATTATATTAATTAGTTCACTATTTTGGATCAATATTATCCACATGTTTGATTAATATTACTAAATATGGTAAATGTTTCATTTTATGTCAATACAGTTTAATATTACATCATTTATGACTAAAAAATACATGTATTGGGATGATAATGTTAAAAACATTAAATTACAATACTTCCCTATTCACTAAAATTTCAACAATTTTAGAAAAATCCAAAAAACTAACGATAACAATTTTTTTACGGGTTTATTTCAAAAATGGGATCCATTTTATAAATATAATTATCTATTTTTGAGAAATATAATTTTTAAATAAAATCATCATTTATTCAAAAAATACATATTTTTATATTATAATGGATTTTTTACCCTTTGAAAAATTAATAAACTTTACATAAAATTATCCTATATATATAATAAAACATAATATTAAGTTTTGAGTTTATTTTATGATAAAAAAATTCCCTTTTAAATCATTATATAAAGTATAAAATTGTAAATAAACATTTAGGTTTTACAAAAAAAAAATAACAACACCTAATTTGTCATGTTTAAAATAATTATTTACATATACCCTAATATAAATATATGATTTTTTTATTTATAAGATATCTAAATTTTATTTTATACATTCATAGGAGAGGTTACAATTAAAATGGCTAGATTACTATTCCAAACAGTCATATTACTATTTCAATGACTCAATTTATAACTTCCATATATGTTATTTCATTTTTATAAATACCACATATTTCATTCATTCATATTTCGCTTATAATTTTTCTCAAGGTAATATACATTCATATTCAAAATAAAGACTATATTATTAACATTATTTGTTATTTCTAAAGCATTTTTCATAAATGCGTTCATCCTAGTAGATCAACCATATCAAAATTTTCCAATTCTTATTATCTTATATATAATTTATTTTCCAACTTTAATATTTTGCATTTTTATTGGTTTATTCGCTTACTAATGTGTAATTTTTCATTTATTATAATATTTTTTATATTAGGATCTCAAATGTGATGTATTTGTTTTATGAAATAATTATAATAACTAAATTTTGTTTATAAAATTATGGGTCATTGCATTCGTCCCCCCTTTTGTGATTTCAGCATCAACGTTTTGTTTTACATACTAAGGTGAAAATAAGTGAGTGAACTTCTTCATCAACACGTTTTCTATTTCTCATGGCCCATCTTCCTATTTAGGGTTCTTCTGTGGTATATATACTAGGTAAGTAGTATTTTTTCACATATCATTATCTCTATGTTCTAATATCTTCATCTTCTACTCCTTATAAGAGACATAATTTTCCAACTGACCACCTCTGAATTCAATACATGTGAGGGATCTAGTTTTTTACTTCCATGAGAGGGAATCATGGAATAAATTATGTACATAACATGTGGCTGTTGTAATATCTAGTCAATAGGGTAAATCTATGATGCAATCAAGAATTTAAATGGGGCCAATTTACCTAGGACTTAGATTTCCTTTCATCTGAAATCTCATGACTCTATTCCATAGATATATGTGGGGAATACCGTGTCACCAACATCAAAGTCTATGAATCCTTGATTATTGTGTTCATATATATTTTGTCAACTATGATTACCTGGGTATACTACTGGATGGTCCTCAAAATTTATTCAATTTCCTCAACCATTCCATGTCCCAGTAGGTTACGATCTCCAACATCATCCCGACATGAAGGTGTTATACATATCATTCGCTAAATTGATGAATATTGTGCCAATTTTATTCTTGGGTGAAAATTATATTTTGTAGGAGAACACAAATAGTGGATGATTCTATCTAAATCCTCATTTTATGTCCATTGATCCTAATCTCAACATGTCTTCTAGTGTTAGAATATTCTACTCAGATTGGCCATCAGTTTGTGGAAGATAATCCATAATAAAATTCACCTACATATTTAAATAATGTTTGATAATTTTCTATATCATAGAGGTAAATATCATATAACAATAAAATATAACATCTAATGGTACTCCTTGTAGCCTCACCACGCTTATGATGTGTATCATTCCAAGATGGTCAAATGACAAGTCCCATATAAACGTAATAATGTTTTTAGTCATTGTAAGATGGTCCAAAGGGACCCATATAACATTATTTTCATTATATGTATTCAAAAGTATAGTGAAAAATTCTATAGTGATTTTTTGAAATTTCAATATATGTATGGTAAATGGTTGCATCATTCAATTATACTATATTCTCTTTAGATTTCACATGAAAACATCGCTATCATTTGATGCATATTATGTGATCTTCACCCCCATATTGTCTCTACAATAGTGTTATTAGAGATCTCAATACATCTTTGTTCTCCCTGGGTGAATAGTGAATTTTGATCTATGTGCATAACTTAAAATTTCTATCCTTATCTAAGGATCCTATGGTATACATCATTTTGACCCAAAAATTATGAGTACATTCTGGTAGATTTTAAACTCTGAATATTTTATATTTTTAATAGCATTTATATTCATCTAAATTTTTACATCATTTTTTTAAGTAAGCTTTATCTTCTCTAAAAGGTATTGTTGAGAAATAATTTTTGAAATGAATTATTACGAACCATCCATAATGATTTCGATGTCTATCCATTAATGATATATAAGTATTGTAGCCTTCTTAATTCTCATAATTGAAAAATTTATAATAACATTTCAACATAGATCATCTAACATTTTATTTTCATTACTATGATGTTAGTGAATTTAGATTTCACATTCCATGATGATATCTAATCATATTTTATGGCACATAATGAGCCCCTTATATGTGAATATATATTTGAGGCTCTTGTGATCATAATATATTTTACACTTCTCCCCATATAGATAATGTTTCAATATTTTCAACACATATATCATAAATTTCATTCCTATGTCATGTGTGGGATTGTTTTTCTTTTGAACTTCCAAATACGATGAATAATTTGCTATTAATTTATCATTTTTCATCAGTACCAACCTTATCAATTATTTGAGGAATCATTGTATAATAAAAAGTTTCCCCTAATTTTTGGTACTGTAAGTATTTTTGTAGTTATAATTATTCTTTCAAATCTATAAAGTATTCTTCACATTCACTGGTCTATAGAAAATTTACTTCCTTATGATTCATTCGGGTTAGTGGGTTTTAAAATCAACATAATTTCATCCCAAATAATTACTAGTAACCAACTAAAACAAGGAAACTCTAGAAATAGATTACAGATGTTGGTCTATGTCACTCCTTAGTTACATTTTTGGAGGGTCGACATATATTCCTTTACTAGTGATAATATTCCCCAATAATTATACTTACTATATGAAAAACCCACATTTACAAAACATTTCATATATTTCCTCCCTCTAAAATGTCATTGTATAGTGTTCAAATTCTCATCTTGTTTGTCCTTGATCTTGTAATATATTAGAATATCATATATAAATACTACCAAATTTTTTTGAGGTAATATATAAAATAGTATTCATTAATTAAAGTAATTTTATTGTAGAATTTGTGATTTAGAAGTCCATCACTATGGACTCATAGTGTCCATACCTCATTCAAAAGGATGTCTTTGGAATAAATTACCTCTCCACCATTAATTGGTGATATATAGGTTGAATTTCATCCGTATAGAAATATATGTCCCTATATAACTGATAAAAAAAGTCACATATCTTTGGTAAGGGATAATTGATCGTTATTTTATTTTTTTAATCTCATGATACTTAATTCAGAGGTGAATTGACCCATCTTTATTATTGAAAATGAATAATGGAACACCCTACTATGAAGCACTCTAGAATATAAAACAATTGTCTATATTCTCTTGTAACTACATATTTTGTTCCTCCATCTCAATATTGGCCATAATGTAATGAATATTTGATATAGGCAATGATCTAGGTATATGATAAATCATAAACTGAACATCTTAGTGAGGAGAAAGAATATGTAGTTCCTTAAGGAACAATTTAGTGTAGTTTCCCGTAGGGGGCATGTATTTGAACATAATCATATCCTTTTTCTAAATAATTTTAAATAGAAATTTTTTCTCATTGTAAAATAATATCCAAAATTGGGATGATTATTCTAAAAGAGATTCATTCTCATCCTTATAGTTATACATAATTGGGAGATTACTGGGGATGTGAAGAGTGATCTCCCATTCCCAACAGTTGATGTTTTCTTTAAATAATGATAAAAAATCAATTTAAAATATAACATCAGAAACTAAAAAAGGAAATATGATGTGATTTTCATAGAGTTTAATTCCAAAAACATTAATTGAGGAGGTGTTATATAATTTAGATGCAATATTTGTTAGATTCTATATTCTAACATATCATTCAACCTTTATATTTTAGGGAAGTTTTTGAATATTTTTTACTATACCTTATAGATAATAATGAATTAATGGAATCAAAATCAAATATTATATTTTCTAGTATTTAATGAATAACCAGTTTTCCTACAACCACATAATTTATGGGCACCACCTCAATAGTATGAATTCTATATTTCCTTCCTTGCTTCTTTGGATGTAGTTTTTATGATTTTCTTTCACAACCTTTGGATTAGGGAATTAGATATATTAAATACTAATTTCATTACATTTTAAACACTACACTATAGGATGGTTGTTGATTTAAACCATCAATTATTATTTATCATTAGTGGGATACATAAAATCTCTTTAGCATTAATTAGTTTTACGCATCTATCATTAATATTTGAATCATTTCCCAATTCCCTTTTTATAGTTCTCAGAAGGCTTCTTCCTAGATGTTTGACATGTGTGATGTTGGTATTTCATTCCACATGAGATTTTTCTATTGACCCTCTTACATTAAACTCTATTTCCACATTTTATCTTTGATCCCACGATTCCTTTGAGAGTATACAATCCTCATTTCAGCATTATAATAAAAATATCAAATCTCATCAAATCTATAAATGTCTATAATCACAAAGTATTTTTGTTATCGAAACATTAATCTACTAATGAAGTCATCAACCTTTCTTACAGTGCTCAAGAAAAAGATCGAGGCATATTTTGAAATCCTTGTAATGTATTACTCATATGACCTCATAGAATAATCTTCATTTTCAATTATTCTAAGGATATATATCTTCATTATATGATGTAGAGTTTGGGAAAAATATTCATTGAAAAAATACCTGAATCTTCTTCAATCCATTTAATCAATTTTCTCCATAGAAATTATGTTTTCGATTAGTTTCTACCACTAATAAGATTCCCCATCAACATGATAGATTTTATGTTTGAATTTCACTTTTTATATTAATTAGAATATAAATAATATATTCTCAATGGAGTTAATCCATTTTTCCATGATTAGGGGACCAGAATATACACTAATGTTAGGAGGCCTTTGTGACATAAAGGACTCAACCAAAAATTACACTTTCATAGGAAAAAGAAAGTTTTCTAAATGGTTCATTTTTCCTAACATTATCTAGTTTTTCCATTACTATCATGTTGTTATGGGATCCCTTTAACATAAAGTTTGGAATATCATTAAAGAAATCATTACATTTCCTATCACGTAGATTTTTGTAATTGGTTCTCTTATTTCCCACAATTAATTAAGAAAAATAAATAAAACACCCTTATCGAGATTTAATACTTAGCTAATGGGCATATAAATATGAATTAATGAAAATATAAAGAATAATATTTAAATAAAAGTTATATCCAACTTATGTTTTCCTATGTTTCAATTTTGGTTATCCATGGGGATAAAGTTATCCATAGAGTTCTTAATAATGTTTTCTTGTCCTAATCCACAAAAAATAACAAGACAATGTTATGATGAAATTTATAGAGACTATATCCTTATACACATAAATTTCATTTATTTTAATTGTAACACAAAGAAGTGAATGAATATTATATATTATTTGGATGTCTAGGTACCTAATTAAAAAACAATTATCCAAAATAAAATATATTTCATTATTATTTTAAATGAGCTACTAACTCCATTTGAGGTACTATAATTTCATATGATAGCCGGGGAAAATGTATAGACAAAATGGATGATATAAAAATCTAAATAAGGGAATAAACATGTGGATAAAATATAGAAGATGAGTTATAAGTCATAAAATGTTAACATAAAAGGCATTGATCATCGATAAACATCGGAAAACATAAACTACAGAACATGGAATCATTTGATCATGGTAATATTGAAATTTTGAAAAACCTACATCACGATATAAACAAGTCTCAAGGATAATATCCAATATAGAATCACATGATGGATTTAGTCCAAAAACAGTTTTGGTTTACTCCACCATGCCATAAAGGATGTATAATGAGAGAAATATTACCAAATTAATTGGATCTCTATCTAGCAGCAACCATCATAACATGTTTATCCATATGTGTTCCATGTGAAGAATCAAACATAAGGAATACACATAAGGGTTTTTAGTAGAAATAAATGGGTATCATAATAAAGTCTTATGGCATACCCAATTAGAATATACTAATATTATACATGTAATAAAAAGATTTAAATCACTTATAGTCATTCATAAAAGAAAGATAATAACATATAATGAATAATTTTTGAAATATTAATTGAAAAAAAAAGAAATACAGTGGCTACGTATCATTATAAATGTGCCACTTAATTAAGGTTTTTATGGAAAATAATGAATGGTATTTAAAGTGGGTAAGGGAATATTTGTTTAAATAAAATAATGAATGAATATGAAATAGTTTCTCATCATAAAATTACTGATTTTGGAAAATATGGGTGGAATGAAACATTTTAAATAGTGTACATCAAAATTTGTAGGAAATGGAGAAGTTACTTTCATTAGGTTTTCCTATTTAGAGGAATATATTTTGTTTCCTTTCTAAAAATATAATTATGTGGAAAATTAAGATTAATTGATATACATATATATGTGTGAATCGTATAAATAGAATACATAACGTTTATATAAAAAATATGGGGTATAAAATTAGGCATTGAGAGAGGAATCCAAACCCAAAGTAAACATAAAGGCCCCGAGAGAGTTCTTACCTTATGTCAAAATACATTCTCCACATTCACATAATTTCCTATATAATAAAATTATATAAATTAATTACTTAATTTATAACCTATTTTATATTTATTTTATTTGTTATAATTTTTTTTGTGTTCATTTAAGAATATTTTTATGAGTTAATATGTTAAATTTTATCATTCTGGGAGCATTCCATTCATGGTCAATTCACTTGTTTCAAATTATGTAAGGTCTTTTGAAATGGGAATAATACACCATAAGTGAAATTATATCATATTAATAATCCAATATAAGATTAAATATTCTCATATATAATTTTTTTATTATAATTCATTTGATATGATATTAATGATAATTGTTCGCTTTATTTTTTGATATTTTTCCAACCATCATGAAATACATTTGTTTTATTGATTATTATGTATATAAATTATCTCCATAATAAGAAATAAGTTATAATAAACATTTTAAAATATATTTTAATCATAATAATAGTTCCATAACCATTCTTGAATGTGGTAATGGAAAAAAACTCATTATCTTAGGAGACGGTAAACCGACATAATTTTGAAAACAGTTTTTTTTCTTTGAATTAGAGGATATTAGAATTGGGTTAAACAAAATATATTCGATTACAAATAAAAAAATTAAATTATATGAATGATATTGGAGTTTTTATTATTCGAAAAATTAATGAGGTGACTAGATGGTAGAAAAAATTGAAATTGAAGGAGATGGTTTGTGAAAGATACCTCTCGAATAATCCATCCATGAACCACCCCTTATGGATCATCGAATTGAAATTTTTTTTGATAAATGAATATATTGGAAATGGGGAAGATCATATGGAAGGAAAATCAGAACAATATTAACAAGATAAAATCCATAGATTGTGTGAAGAGACGGGGTGGTGAGGGGTGGTATATATAGGGGGAGAGGATTTTTTGATAATTATATTCATTAGTTTATTTTTTGGCTCAAGAATATTAATATTTTGGATTAATATGACTAAATATAGTAATTGGTCTATGATTTTTGAAACCAATGAGTTATTACATCATTCGTGACTCAAATATCAATGTATATGGATTATAATGTAAAATTCCATAAGTTTTTGAATTTCATTAGTCACTAAAAAATCAATTATTTAAGAAAAATCCTAAAAATCCACGCAACCCATTTTTCAGACTATATATTTCAAAAATTGAATCTGTTTAATGAAAATAATTTTCTAAATATGAGAAATTTTATATTTAAATTAAATCATCATTTATTTGAAAAAAAATCAATTTTAATATTATAATCATTTTTTATACATTGATTAATTAATTAAAGTCACATAATATTTTCTAATAATTATATTAAAACATAATATTAATTTAGATTTTTAATACATTCAAATAAATTTTCATTTATAATCATTATTTTAAGTATAATATTTAAAATAACCATGTATAGTTTACAAAAATTCCATCACATAATATATAAATTTGACAACATTTATTTACTCACACAATGATATATATATCAATTTTTTATTTATTGAATTCATAATTTTTTTATTAAAAAATCCATTAGTGTGGTTAATATTTTAATGACCACATTACTATTCCTGACATTCTAATTACTATATGAATGGTTTGATTTATAATCGTCATTTGATACCCAAACATTTTATAAGCACAACTTATTTGATTCATTATTCAATACATTTATACATTTTATAAAGGTCATATATTTTCATCTTCAAAATGTATATTATATTATTAACATTATATTCTATTTATAAATCATACAGCATGACTGTGGTCATTAAAGTTGGTCGAGAAAATCTAAATTTTCCCATTCTTATTTTCTTGTTTTCTTTTTATTATTCCAATGTAATATTTAGCATTATTATTGGTTCATTCGATTATTAATGCATCATACTTAAACTAGAATAATTATTTTTTTATTGAGTTATCTTATTTTATATATGTTTTTTATGACATAATTATAAAAGGGAAATTCCAATGATAAAATTCTGGGATATTACAGTTAGAACCACAAACGAACTATTTTATGAGTTTCTCAGTTTCCTGAAACCTCCATCAAATAATCTCATAGACTTTTTGGTTATAAATTTTTTATAACCTCTCTTATCATTGTAAAATTTCTTGTATTCCATTATAATAATTAATTTTGTGACCTATTTATCATTTCATTGTGAAAATATATATTCGGATCAAAATGGTCATGTTTTATTTTTTTCCCTTTGACCATTCTTGGATTCATTATTTTTTAAAAACTATCATGGAATAATTTTCAGGATATTTCTACTATAGTGATAGTTTTTATATCTTTCATATACATATATAATTAATCAAATCTATTTAATGTAAAAATAATTTTTGATTTAGTAGAAATAAAATTATTCTTCCTAAAGATGTTTCTTATTATCATAGTTTAAATTCATTATTTTTCAATGTTACTCCCAATTTATTATAATTAAAAAGAATTGATATATTTATCCATAATAGATATACTTGATTCCTAATGGTTCAATAACACAAATATTAACATATAAATAATTTTTTCCTTAAAAATTTTAAACTCACATGTAATTATGATCTGGTTGTTTTTGGGTTTTCCAACCATTATTTTATTTTATCCATAGAAATATTATTCCTATAAAATCATCTCTAACACCATTTTATGTTACATTATTTCTTTTCAAACCTCATTTTTTATTTTACATATATTTTTTATATCAAAATCAACATTATAAGATGAAACAGATTTAGTATGACTAGAAAATATAGTCACATATTGTAAATTTTTTTAGTCATGGTATTCTAATAATCTTGGATGATTCATTATGAATTGACGTAGAATTTTAATAATTTTATCTCATTTAATTCATGTAACATTTTTATAAACGTAGAATATGATTTATTTAATTAATAATCTTTGGCAACAAGTTTTCATTTAGAATCATTAAGAGTATTTTCATGTCAAATAATCTTAATCATGATCTCCTAATTGTCTCTCAAGACGTCATTTTACTTCCCTTATACTATTATTACTTATTTACATAGAATATTAACTATTTTATTAAAGTTTTTATTTTTATCAAGATATTAAACTTGTTCAGATCTAAGAATGTACATAATGTATTACTCATCTTCCTCCACATCACTACTAAATGTTTCTCCCTTACTTTTGACCTAAAGAAGTTATTATTTTATATTTTGGGAGATAAATTTATTTTTTTACTTATTATATATTGAGAGTTATTCATTTCATTCCCGACTTATAAAATTTATTATATATTTTTTGAATATTTATTTATTGTTTTTAGTGTTTTTCTTTTTTAAATTTTCAATATTTTCTCTAAGTAATGTATTCTTCCAAATAATCACTTTCAGTTTCATCATGTCTCTTATTAGGATACTCAATTAAAAATTTTCCAATTCCTAGATGAATAATTAATTTAAGATGAATTATACCTTTTTATGCTTCTTTAAATATTCAGATATTCGTAGAGATGATTTCCATTGATTTATTAAACTCCTCACATGTTTCATCATCACTTTATAAATATAAACTTGATTGAAACATGTTCTTCTTGGTTAAGGCTCACTGATAATACTGTTATAGTATATAGATTCTTTTATAAAACTTGGTTCTCTCCCTATTACAATTTATATTTACTCGTGAGATATAAATATTGACCTAATTATTTAGAGGGATATATAATTCAAGGCCCACCCGCTAGAGATTGAAAATCATTTATAAGTTTCATTTAAGAAAATGAATATATTCATTATTTCATTATAGAATTACCCTTGAAAAAGTAATGCATTAAATTAACATTTCATCATCACCTAATCATAAAACATCCATAGAAGATTATCATATTATACAAATATTATGTACATTATTTAATCATAATTAACCCATGGAAAGGAAATATTTTTCATGAAATCATAATTAAAATATCATCATAATATTTCATCCAAAAAAATTAAGGTGATGGTATCATGAGAACATATCACTTATATTTCTAAATAATCATTGATGTATGATAACAAGGATGAACAAATCATTTTACACAACATTATAACATTTCATTGAAAACAATGAATAATATTCTTTTCCTTTTTTATCCTTAAAAACATAAAATTTCTAGAATATTTATAAATCAATTTTCATTAAAAATAATCATGAATAATTTTGTAATATTGTTCAAATAAAATAATTTCCATGATGGTGGAAAAATTATTTCATTCCAAAAATGTTAAATAATTAATTGTTTCACACTTTGGTAAAGAAAGGAAAACATTACTCAAATAAAAAACATTTTAAATTATTACATTTAATAATTTTTAAAATAAATATATAATTATTTAAAAATGAAATTATCCCAAAAATTAGTGAGTAGATTAATTTTCATAAAACAATTTTTAAAAACATCGATATAAAGAAGTTATATTCCTCATAAAAAAGAAATCAGGATTGCATTTTTTAAAATCATTTTTTATCCATTCGAGTACCAATGAATGGAAAAATTTACTAGTTTTTTAAAAATTAATAAATAACCATAATATTATAAACCCTATATATTTTAAAGGATAATTATCATATAATTTCTCTCAATGTAAATTTTATATAGATAACCCTGAAAATAAATGAGATTGTGACATAAACACTTATGGCTTAGTAAACCACATAATCAAAAACATCATGGAAGTTATTACCTTATATATATTTGTAAATAAATATAATATCCCTTAATATAAAAATTATATATATTTATGGTATTATATAAACCTCATAAGAGAAGCAAGTGGTTAATATAGCATATGTCTGGTAGAAATAAAATTGAGTTGAGAAACACTTTACATGAGTCCTAACCTACTTTATACGTTATCTTAGCCACATATAATATAAATTTATAATTATTATAAATATATACCTTATCCATATGAATATATTTCATACCATATAAGATATAATCATTACATCTTATCACTAGTTTATTAAAAGTTCTTTAATGAAATCGTTGTTTCGGGTGTAAACTCTTCTATTTTTCATTCATGTTTAGGATCAGTTGATCCAATCATTGAAATTTGGTCATGATATCATCATATAAATTATCTTAATCATGTTATAAGTATCATATTAATTCATTATATAAAATTTTATAGTCCTTCATAAAATCTTTGGATAAAAATTGATTTAAATAACTTCATGGGGGAAATAGTATGCATGTATAAGTGAAAAATATTTCTAGTTTTAGATAGATATATTGATATAAAGGTAAATAATAATTCACATTTAATGAATAATTACTATATAATATATATATATAATTTATTGAATAAATATATCTTTATGAACATTAATATATGGAGAAAATGGATATTGAATAACAAAAAAATGTAGAGGTGGTAGTCCAAACTTATTACCAAAAAGCATTGACGTTTTTCAACAAGTGGGAGGGTAAAATGGAAGATATTTTTTACACATATATAATCACAATTGTATAATAATATATATATATATATATATATTATTATATTAAATCTATCACACCATGAGACTTTGTGATATTCTTTTTTTTCAAATAAATTTGATCCTTCTATATTTTGTGACACAAAGAAAATATTTTTTTTACATTACAAGTAACTCTAATATTATCTTGAATTTTAAAAAACATTTATTTTTTCATGTGCTACACATAATAAAAATTTTATCTAGCGTTATGTGTAAAACTATGTTTAAATAAAATATGACTTATTATTACAATATTTATATTTAATATGATCTTTATTACATTGCCGTTGGAATGGTGGGTATGAAAAACATTAACCAAATTATTATAATATGTTGAAACATGTATATAAAATAAATTCCATGGTGTAAATTTATGTAGAAATGAAAATAAATGAAATCATTTTTCTGAGAATTTATTTTTATGCAAAAAAATGAGTTGCATCTAAATAAATTAAATAAACCACATTAAAGGAATGAATTTAATGAAATTTATATATTAAATATATTCAATAAATTATTGAACATTCATATTTTGTGTTTCCTTAAGAAGGTATATTAATAAATCAAATTTTATGCTTACAAAATGTATTCTTCTAAAATTGTATTTTTGTCTCCTTTTTTGTGTACTTACATAAAAAAAATATTCCCATTTTTAGAATATGAATTTATAAAAATAATTTAAAAATTCATAATGTCAAAATTATATTAGGGTGATTTTTCTGGATTATTAAGATCAATTTAATTTTTTGTTGAATTGTGAAAAATATTGAATTTTAATTGAAAATTATCTTTTTGTTAAAATATTTTATTACAATTCATTTTATTTTGTATTGATATTAATTTATAATTATTTAAATTTTATATAATTTAATCATAATTATTTCATTTTAATAAATTTCTTATTAAATATTGATATAAAAACTTTGTAAAATTTTGAGCATTTTCTATTTAAAAACATGATATCTTGTCGAGTCACGGGGATTATATAAAATTAAATATATCCAATTATGTGAATGTAATTTTTAAAAATAGTTTTAAATTTTTAAAGAAACATTATATATTTTTTCTAATAATTTCATGTTAATTTTTTACACAAATTAATAGTGAATGTATTAAAAATAAATTACTACAATATAAGTAAAAATGGGTTTATTGTGTAGTTAAACTAAAAAGATAAGTGTAAAAAGGACATATAAAAATTATTAAAAAATATTTTACGGAAATATCTCGGCCATGAAACCTATAAGATTCTATAATTGTCTATTTTAGACCCCTGTGACATATATAAAATGGAGGATCAATCAATTCTTTTCAAAAATACTAAGTGTGTCCTCTCCACCACATATAAAAGGCCACCCCTATCCTATCTTCATCACTCAATCAGAAACTATTTTATAGGCCAATACCAGACAAAAAAATAACAAAAATCCATATACAAATCATATAACATTTCTTTTGGGAAAAAATCCAACTTAGAAGGCTTTTGGTGAAAACCATAGGAGAGTACCTGAAGAAGAGGTAACATTTATCAAGGGGGGTTTTTTCATTATTTATTCCTCTACCTCATTCAATTATTATCATACCAAGATGATATGAAAATCCAAAGTA
This sequence comes from Viscum album, assembly GCA_963277665.1. NCBI lineage: Eukaryota > Viridiplantae > Streptophyta > Magnoliopsida > Santalales > Viscaceae > Viscum > Viscum album. The sequence continues at coordinate 1,926,482,049 of OY728152.1, read as the reverse complement.
TCGTTGATAAAATTATATTTTTTATGTTAATTTAATGACATTCTACCATCTCCACGTCTATTAAATGGTTTATGAAATCACCATCCGTGTGTGTGACAATCGCCTCACAAATTGATGTTATTTGTTTCTCCATTAAAATCACCTAATACAAGAAATACTGATTTTATACATAATTTAAATAATATATATATATATAAGATATTTAGGGTTTTTAATAATTATTTAATAATTATATCATGCATTTCTTTATATTTTCTATTTAATATAAATCTGATAACGTTGTTCCTATGTCTGACAGACTACCACCATGTGAAGCGATGTGATTCATTCATGGTTTTCATGGAAGGTATTATGGATGGGTTTAATGAAAATAGGTATTATATATGACATAATAATTAATCTATAATGATTATATATATATAAATTTCTTTTGTTTCATTCAATTTGAAAAGAATGAAGAGATAGCGTTCTTGCATACGTACGACCTATTATATACCTGAAAGCTGTATTTCATTTACGATAAAAAAAATACGGATATCTATAAATAAGTATATAATGAATATATATGAAATTTATATAATGTTTTACACTATGGGTACTACGAATCTTTGATTTAACTACGATTTCTAAGAAATAATAAGTGAAAACATTCTTGTAAAAGAAGTAGTTATTATACGAAACATGACTTCAACATGATGTTTTTAATAAAATTGTAATAAAATATCATAATAAAATAATATATAGTATGATATATATTATTAAGGTTCTATAATATATTTATAAAAAAGCTAAAATTAGAATAGATAATTTTTTAATGTGAACAACGTAATTCAATATTTAAGGTACGGTATGTTTGCCACAATTTTATTTTTTAGAGGCAAATTCCATATACAACACATGATTCATTTTGTTTTATAAATACATACCATTATAATATTTTGTTATTATTATCTAGAAAATTATTCTTATTTACATATAAAAGTGAGGATATCTTTTTCATAGGGTTTACTTATTCAATGTTATCAATGAATTAATGGATTTTTGTCTCCATTTTCTTTATTTGAGACTTATGTTTTGTTACAAACCTGTCTTATTTTAGGCGATGTATATACTACAATTTCAAAATATTTTATAAATAATACCCTTATTTAATTATTATTATATTTTTCTTGTAATCTTATTCTTTCATGGGGATTTATATTCAAATTTACCAAAATGGTAAGACTCTTATGTTACAATCTCATTGTTCATTGAGATTGTTTAAGATTATACATGAAATGGTGCACTTTTATGATCCATATCTCAAACGAATTAGTAATTTTTTTCTCTTATTTTTATTTCATTATAATACATTTTCTGCCTTTATTTTATTGTCTTCATTTAATCAATATTTTAGAAGAATGTTTTTAAGAAAATACGTCTTTATTTCTCTCCTCATAATGAAATATATTTTATTCCAAAAGAATGTTTTCTAAAAAAATATTTTGAAAAATATTTTATTATACTTCAAATGATTTATTAGTGAAATGTTTACCCATTTTAAATTTTTTTTAAATTCATTGAAAGGAATTTTAATTTTGTTATCCAAAAAATGATCATATGGATTTTAATGAAAATATGAAACAAATTTTTATTTTTAACTTGAACGGAAATAATGTTATTTTATATTGTTCTAAGAATAAAAGGATTTAAATAAAAAATTAAATGTTTTTAATGATATTTTAAAATAAAATGTTTTATTTTTTATTTGAGAAATTTTTAGATAAATGATTTCCAGGTAAAAAAATGTATTCTGGAAATGTATTAAAAAGTGGTTTTCAAATTAAAAAGTATATTTTGTTCATGAAATGTTTGAAATTATTTTTGAATAATATATTATAATTTTTTCATAGTTATTTTCCAAGAAAACGTTTTTCAATCGTTTTTATATTACAAAATATCAAATATAGAACAATACTTTTCAAAATAATTGTGTTAAAGGATTGAAAAAACGTTCTTTGTATGTTTTCAAGGTTATTTCAAAATAAAAGAAATTTTTAATGATTTAAATTTTAAAAAGTCATTTTTCAATGTGTAAACGATTACTTCCTCTTGAAATATTTTAAATGATCAATAAAAATCATTCTCTATCTAAGATGATACTCATTTTTTAATAACCTAGAAAGATTAAAGTAATTATTTCTTATTAAATGACCTATTTTTATAATTTAAAATAAACTAAGTTATGAAAAATAATTATTTAAAATAAATGTTTCAATTAATTTGATTATATGTTAATAAAAAATACATAAATAATTCAATTTGTTCAATTAATATTCTTATAACAAATACTATTTTATGGTATTATTATGTATAAATTAATATTTTATTATGAATATTCATCGTTGATTATTTTAAATGGATTTGAATTATTCTAAAAATTACAAATATATTTTAAAAATATGAAATTATGTTGAGTTTATTAAATACAAATATCCATGTGAAAAAAATTATTTCATCTGAAATAGTAAATATTTATATTCGAATAAAAATATAATTAATTTGGTTTTAAAAAATAGGATTTTACAAAATATGTTATAAATAAATATATATATATATATGAAATTATAATTATTAGTTTCAAATTATAAATAGCTATTAAATTATAAAATTATTTTCAATTATAATTATATTTAATGTTTATAATTTTATTTAACTAAAATATTAATTTAATTTTTTTAAAGAAAATATTACTAATATAAGTTTAATTGAAATGTAAGGAGGGAATAAATGAAATGGGAATAACATGAAAGGGTTTACGAATGTTGATCAATTTATGAGGGGCTTCATGGGCCGATCGAGGTCGAGTGTTGAAGGAAACTGAAGAAGAGGGAGGTAGATTGATGCTTTGGGCACAGACTATAACATCCTAGGAAAATAAAGAATATAACATTTTCATATTGATTAAAATTTTTGTATTAAATACTAATTTTACTTTAAAGGGGATTCTATGTTCGATGATGTACTCGATACTCAACAACAGGTTTCTTTGAAATCTTATGTTTCACACAATGATGAGTCACACTGAAACATAATAATATAATATTATTTTAAATGGTAGTTAATGCCTAGTTGATGTATTGGTGGGAATGGACAGAACTTACTACAATAAGAATAAACATGTTGGTTTATAGTTTTTAAATTCATCAAATAAATTTTAGAGGTTTAAAATAAGAAAAAAATATGATTTTAAGCATAAATACTCTAATCTAAAATATATACTAATCTTGGAATTCCATCTACCATGTGTAACACTCACATTCACCCACATCAGTTTTTTTATATGTGTCCATCCTAGAATTCTCCATGTTGGCAGTATCTCAACAGTTTGGTGCCTCCCTCTCCCACTCTCGATCGAGATTTACCAAAAACTACTCTCCCCCTCACGATTCCCTCCCCATTTTCCCTCCCTGAAACCCCTCTCCCCGTTGTATGGTTCTATCCCCCCATCCCCGAATCCACACTCCCACTCCTCTAGGGTTATTGCTGAACATTTCCCTCCCTTCCTAATACTGCTCCCAGAATATAGTGATGGCCTCCTCCCAGCTCCATTCCACCTCTAATTTAGTTCCTACTCACGATTCCTTGAAATTACTCCTACAACTAATCCATATCACTGTTAGCATCGGGATACAACTATCTCCTTGAAGTGATTTCTCTAAAAAAATCTCTATTTCTTTTCATTATCTTCTGCCTTTCCCGCCTCTATAAGGTATTTACCTTCTATTCTACAAGGGTTCCCACACAACATTGATTTCCCCAACTTTTAAAAATATTTCAAATACAGATTTGACCTCTTTCTCATGATTTTGCTTCTCTACTACATGGGACACTGCTCGCGATCCACCTCATATCCTCTTACGGCTTCTGAATATCACAACTAGAATCTTGCTGAGGTAATTCATACAAGGGATATCAGTATCAAATAATACAATTACCCCACATCCCCCTCACAGATTCTATCCAATCAAATGTCTTCATCATAATAACCCTAGCAACGTACTCCCGCCAAAATGATCAAGAAGTTATTCATGGTCTACCTCTATACCGTCATTTCCACTACCCATGTCTTCTGCTCAATCTTCATATAGTAAATTTCATATGTTTTCTGTTTTTAATTTAATATACATTAGTAGTACATAAATTTATGGGATTGATTTATTATTTTTAAAAATCAAATCAAATTTATATTTTGAAAACCAATATTTGACTGAGTTTGAGTTCTATATTTAATTTGAGATAAATAAAAAGATAAAGTGCAGTAATATATCACTAAAATAAAAATAAATACAATCTTGTTCTATGGATTGAGTTGTTTTGGTTGTTCTCCAAAAGAAAAACATGTTCAATTACTAATATTTTTTTCCAGATTCATGGTCTGAAAACAATTTCTTCCTTATGAAAAGTATTATGAAAGGGGATGTTTTTTGACATATTGTTTTTAATGATTTGATACCCCCTCATATATGTTATGTTATATTTATATTACATTCTAACTATTTATTTTATGCAAACATTCATAATTATTACTCTATAAATTCAGTAAGTCCTTCTAATTTTTTAACTTTTCTTTCTATGCATAATAGTTTGTTCCATGATTTTGATGGTGGAAGGATTTCTGGGACACATTCTAGAACATCATTTTCCCTACCCACGTCTTCTACTCCATCTTCATATAGTAAATTTTATATGTCTTGTAATTTTAATTTCATATAAATTAGTAGTATAAAAATTTATGGGTTGGATTTATTAATTTTAAAAAACCCATAAAATTTAAATTTTCAAAACCAATATCTGATTGAGTATGATTTATGTGTTGAGTTTTAGCTAAAGCTCAAGATGGAGTACATTAATGTATCACTCTACTCAACATAAATACATTCTTGGTCTATGGTATGTGTTTTTTTGGATGTTTTCCAAAGGAAAACGGATTCAATTACAAATATTTGTTTTCTTGATTTAGGGTCTAAAAATTATTTCTTCAATATGAAATGTGTTATGAAATGGAAAATTTCTTGAAATATTATTGTTAAAGGATTGATTCCCCCTCATTAATGTTATGTTTTATTTATTTTTGTTTCTAACTATTTATTTTATACTAATATTCATAATTTTTATTCTACAAATTTAGTAAGGTATTCTAATTTTTTATCATTTTTTTCTATGTAGAAAAGTTTTTACCATGCTTTTGATGGTGGTAGGATTTCTAGGACACATCCATGAACATCATGATATTTTCATGAATTAGTATTTCAATTTTTTATTTATTTGTTTTGTAATATTTTTCGATGTTCATGTGAATATAAAAATAGGAATTTCAAAAGGGTTTAATTACCAACATTCTAGAAGATTCCATTACAAATACTTTTAAACTAGATCTTCAACCATTTTTCTACCTGACTTATATTCAGTGTTATACTTTGGAAGTTATCTGTGAACTTTTTCAACTATTTTTTATCATACAATCACCATTGTAAATTTCATTTCTTCTATTTAAATTGTCAATTTTATTGTAATGTTATTATCTAAAGTACATGTCATCATTTAATAAATGTAAAAAATCATTTTAATATTATTTTATTTATTTCATATTTTCTAAATGGATTAATTTAATGTTTTATGTGTTATTTTTTATTATATGACACTATTTATTTTGGATATCTAATGTGATGATTTGTTGTTTTCTTTTTCAGTAAAATATTTGACGAATGGATTTTAATCTTGGCCTTACATGGAAAAAAGGGGTTGGTATATCCTTCCTATTTTTTTGAGTTCATATGAGTACATAAAAAATAATATAAAATATGGTTTATTAACAACATTCCAGTAGTTTCAAATACTAATGTAGCACATCATCCAAGTTTATTGTAAGACCCCAAGCCTTTAATGTTCAACAACAATCATTAGTGAACTATTTCAACATTCATCCCATCAGATGAATACCATTGTAAAGTTAATTGATTCTCTGTACTCACATTACATGAATCCTTCCCAATAACCCTATATAGTGTTATAGGTTAAAAGAATTTGATTACTTGGAAAATGTAAAAATTTTATTTATTTTACTTATGTTTTCAACAGATTATTAGGACTTATATTTTTATTGTGGTTTGTGTATGGGAGTGGATGTCCACATTTTCTAAATTTGGTAGCATATTCACCCCTCATAATAAATCCTCATACCATCTCTTCTTCTCTGGAGATTGGTAAAGACATGATCAATCAAGGGAGGTCATACCTATTTCACAACTATCATTCCAGGTACATGTAAAATTATAGGTTATAGGAAAAGGGTTTCTAGTGGAAGGGGGAGACTTGGTTGTGGCCTTCAAAATGCTACAACCAAGATCCCACATTTGGAGTAAGGTAAGGTATATCAAACAGGGGATATGGATTTGATGGAATGTCCATTTTGAAACGGTTGAATTTAAATGGGTAGTTCTTTTACTAAGCTGGGCATATATTTAGTGGTAGAACAGTTGTGGTTTAGGGGTACTGGGGTTCAGCGCATATTTTTGTGCTGGGACTTCCCTTGAAGCATCGGAGAGGGTACAAAGAATATCCTTGGTGGTTAACTTATACTGTTAGAATGATCCAAATATTGATCAATGAAGATATCCTTATCAAACACAGCAAGAGGGAAGGTATCTTTGTTATGGATGCATAGCTTCTCAAGGTACTATATCCAATAATTATATCATTTATAATAAAATATAGTCCTTTCTGGTTGACTGTATGCTTATTGTTTATGTAGACGTCTTGGTGCCCCACTTTTTCTAGCCTCCTTGATTTTGGGGCTTGTATTGTTTTGTTTTAAAAATAAGAAAATGTCAATTCCCTCATTTTTAGCGGATACATTTTTCCCATTCATTATTTAGAGTTTTATATGATATTCTGTTTTTACATGTGAGCTTCTCATTAAATAGTGGATCCTTTTTTAGAATAACTCAACCATATTTTCATATATATTTATTCTTCAATAAACAATTTGTTTTCTTTCCTTTCATCCAAAATAATTCTTCTAGATTTCTTATAAAACTATTTTGAATCTTCTCATACATAGTATTTTTATGGATTTCTTATGAAAAATTGTTCAGGGATTCCGACTAAAGTCTAGTTGGAATCCAGATTCTTCTACTAGAAAATCATGGGTTGGGGAATGTTTTTCTGGTGAACCATTTTTCTTGGATATGTATTCGTCCCCATTAAAATTTCTAGATGGTTCTACACACCATGTCAATAAATTTATTTGAGATATTAGTTCGGTGAACCTACATTTAGATGACACATAATCTTATTTTATTGCTTACAGGTTATTGAAACATAACAGATTCAATATTTTTTTTGTCTAACTGTTTCCCTATTAGTCATACATATATATTTCTGTAATTCTTATTTAAGTGTTCCCCAATTTCTTATACTTAATGTTTTAACAAATTTATATACATATTTATGGATTTATTATTATAGTGTTTCCTTATTAGTCATATAGACTATGTATTCTTATTTTTATAATATTATTCTCTCCATAAGTAAACAAATTTCGTGAATGTGTATGAGCTCGGCTCAGGGATTATTACCTCTTATTCCAACATTATAACTCTTTATCATCACTAAAAATATAGGTACATAAATGCCTTTAATTTAATGAAATGTTTTCATGTTTTTAATCAATAATTTAACTTCAATATGTTATTAGTTTATGAAATTTTCTCCTATTGTGGTTTTACATTTTATTAACGTGAAACTGGGAAAGGACCACTATCCAAACATCCTATTGAGCATGTTAAACCATGGTAGTTAACTTATATTGTTAGAAGGGTCCAATGTTTGATCAATCTTGATATCCTCACCAAACACACCGAGTGGGATGGTATCTTTTTGAAGGATTCATAGCTTCTCAAGTTACACTCTCCAATAATTATATTATTTATAAAGAAATATTGTCCTTGAAGGTTGAATGTATGTTTTTTGTTAAGGGGGATGTCTCGGTGCTCCACATTTTGTAGCCTCCTTGATTTTGGGTCCTATATTGTTCAGTTTTTAAAAAAGAGAGTGTTCAGGAAATCAAGTATCCCCTGTATATTTTTTCCATTCATTATTATTTGTTTTATATGATAATAGGTTTTAACATGTGTGCCACTCATTTAACAGTTGATCCTGTTTTAGAATAACTAAAATATTTTAATATATAATTCCATTTTAATAAACAATTTGTTATATTCCTTTAATCCAAACTATCTCTTCACGATTTCATATACAACTATTAGCTAATTTCTCATACATGGTGTTTTTAATGATGCCTTATGAATAACTGTTTGGGGATGCCTACTAAATTATACAAGGAAATATGATTCTTCTATAAGAAAATCACGGGTTGGGGAATGTTTTTTAAGGGACTATTAATCTTTGATATGCCTTCATACCAATTAAAATGTCTAGATGGTTCTACATACCAGGTTAGTGAATTTATTTGAGATGTCTATTCAGTGAACCTAAATTTAGATGAAACTGAAACTTATATAATTGCTTATAGGTAATCGAAAACAACATTATTCCCGATTTTTTATGTCTAGCTATTTCCATATTAGTCATACATATATATTTATGGAATACCTATTCAAATGTTTCTCAATTTCTCATACTTAGTTTTTAAACAGATTTCATATATATATATATATATATGGATTTATTATTAAAATGTTTCCCCATTATTCATACAGAGTATGTATTCTAATTTTTATAATATTAATGTTTCAGCATGTAAACATATTTCATGAATGTGTAGGTGCCCATCTCATGGTTTATAACCTCTTCTTCCATCATTATAACTCTTTATCAGTACTAAAAATTTAGGTACAAAAATGCCTTTAATTTAATGACATGTTTTCAAAAAAATTCATCAATAATTTAACTTTAAAATGTAATTAGTTAATGAAATTTTTTTGTATTGTAGATTTAGGTTTTTAGAAGGTGAAAGTGGGAAAGGACCTCTGTCCAAACATCTTATAAATCCATGTAAACCCTATGGGAACCTCCAATAACCTCTTTTTCAGGATTCTCTATCCAATGTTGGATATTTTTCATCTTAAAACTAGGAAATGTGTACTTTTATTCCTAGATATATGTTGTATTCCTGGGACATGTTTGTTCATAAGATGTATCCATTGTGTGCTTCTATTATCTTCAGCACATGTTTTTAGGTAGTTTGACTATTTTCCCCATGGATTCTCTATAGAATCATTGAATTATTTCATTACTGGTAAGTTTGTCTACCTTCGATTTCCATAATCCATCGAATCCATAGTGGATGTGTTTCCAGTGAGTATGTTATGTTTAGTAATATTTCATGGATAGAATGATATGTTTTGTTCACTATTAGTATGTCACATTCACTGAAATATGATTCCAATATAAATGTTTTTTAATCAAATTAAGAAAAAAAAATTCATTGTAAGTTTGTCCATTGTTAATATATATTTTTTCTACTATTATGTTAAGTAATTCAAAAAATGTGTGGTTGAAGGTCTGTCTTAGGTTAAGCAATGAATTCCATGTATGTCACTACTGTGGGAAAAAATATTAATGTTTTCATATAAAGATGCATACATATTTGAATATCTTTAATGAAAAGTCACATTAAACTGTTTCAATGATTTAATGATATTATTAGATTAGAAAATCACCTACATATTATAGTTTTTGATTCAATTACATTCAAATACAGTTTCTAAAAAACCTTCAACATTTTAGTCTGCAGTATCTAATATTTCAATATCATGTTTCATAACTAATATTCCTACATTTTTTAATTGTGTGAATTAGTAGAACACTAAATTTGTGGTATTTTTATACTATATGGAATAGGTTATTAAATAATTTTCTGATGGGATTCTTGATAGAAGAGTTAGGCACGTCCGAGAACACGTAGCTCAGGAAGTTAAAGTCACACACCCCTCCTTTACTCTCAACTAAAAAAACAGGACAACTATATTTGTTAGAGGAAAAAATCAATAACCTCCTAGAACAACTAGAGTAACATGAAGAAGTAAGAAAATTGGATGTTTCCTATCCAGTAATGAGATATGTGTTGGTACTTACTGCTGAGAAAAAAATATTGATTCAGAAACCAGAGACTAACAATCTGTTCATGATTTCCCTACCGAAAATCATATCTCTTTGTGAGATCTATGGATCTTTTGGTGTAGTAAATGACCCTAGTGATAGAATTAAACCTCATGTTACTGGAAAGCAGTATATCAGTTATGCCATGGTATGTGATTTCATTAATGGGTAAGAGTTTTCTGATTTTTTATGACATTAACATTATGCTACTACAACAACAATTCTTTTACAAGATGCCCCTTTCACACCTATATATTGACATACAACATTCAGTTAACGATTTCCTTATTAATGAATATATATCTTCTGTTTAGCAGGGAAACTGATGATGATGCTACTTTGAACTATGGAAATTGAACTGACCAATATGGAAACAAGGATGTCATGTGGAATACAAAAACTTCTAGGTGATGAATTTCCTAAAATCCATCAATAAAAGGAAATTACAAATATAGCAGAATCCATTATTGCTATCATGAAAATGTGAATGATAAAAACTATATGTTTAATAACAAAATAATAAATTTATTTATGGTTTCCTTAACAACCCATTTGTTCAGATCCAATGAATATTATATGTGGATGTTCCTGTTCTTGGAGGTTCTATCAGGTAATCTGGAATGAGTACAAATTTTTCTGGTTTGATTATTTTTGGTCAAGTAGATGTTTTGTTGAATCAAAAAATCACATTTTAATGGTTAGAACAAGTCCTAATCATGATTTTCCTCTATTTTTAATTCTATTACTATATGCATGTGAAAGTCATTTCAAATCATTTACACAAGTATGATTGAATCTAATTAATTTATATTCATCTCTGCATATCTAATGTCGTTTTGAATCATTTCATCTACCTCTGTCCAAACTTATAGGGATTCAAATATCTTTTCTTTGTCATTATTTTTATCCCAACTGATGGATCCAAAAGTGTTGAAATTAATCCATGGGGTGGAAATATACTTTTAAACAGTGAGAAAAACCAGAGGAGCTGCATTTGTTTTTGTAGGAACATCATACCTTCTTGAGGACCTATTTCTTAGATGATAGGATGTAAACAAATGTAAGACCTCTTTGAAATGTTATAGAGATGATGAATATACTGTATGTTCCAAAAGACAATCTTCCACCATGGCCTCTCATTCTATATAAAAGTGATTACTTTTAGGTCTTCTCAAAGACTCAATAGGGAGGTCTTATCATATTTGACATTGAAAATATATTTAAATAAATAATTTCATATTTACATCTTATTATACAAATTTTTTCCTCTAATATCCTATATATTGTAATCCCGCATTTGATAAAATAATTCATTTACACTATGAAATGAACTTCATTGTCGATATATAGAGTTGTAGGATCTTTTTTTAGTTGTATGATTACATTTTACATAATTCATTTGTTTATATCAGAGACTGACTCTTTCATATTAATTAATTTATGCATAAGACTTCACTTTATATTATGCAATATGAAGTTGTTTCAATAGTCTTTAATGTAAATATTTTTATAGTATACAATAATATTAGTTATGAACAAATATAATGCTATGTGACTATATAGAAAGGCATGTTTATTAATATTATATGATAAAAAGATGTTTTTATACATTCACTTTCTTTCATTAATCAATAATGATATGTATATATATATTATGTATTCTATTGTCATGCATGTGTATATAATTTTTGAAATTACAATCGCATTAACTACAATACATCTAGAAATATTACTATTGCTTTCATAATATTATGTATTCAAATAGCATACAATACATAAATTTTTCTGTATATATATTTTTGATTCAATTTAATGTTGTCATGTAATATAAAATGGTTTTCAACTTTGTGTCTTCATCTATTTCATTTACTAAGTTGCATATTTTCTATCATATTTGCCTATTATTTCTATGTCCAATTTTCTATATTATTCCATAGACACGAAGGAAAGTTTAACTCGGTTTTCTATTTTCCCAAACATCCCACTCATTCAATTTCTTATCATTTAATTTATTTTCAAATTTATCTTTTATATTATTTCAGACATTGTCTTATATTTTATTTTTCTTCCAATTTTAATTTTAGTTCCCACATTATTGTAATTGTGAATGAAATTTTAAATGAATTCAAATATTTTGGAATCAAAATTTCAAAATTCTTATACTTTTACTCTATCATTTTTCTTTATCTACTATTTGAATTGTGTATTCATATTCTATACCCTCCTATTTCATTATCATAAACCATTGCATTCTATTTAGAATTTATTGAAAATTACTCTTTCTTTTGAATTTTTATAAATATAAATCTCTTATTAAAAAAACCATTAATCGATGATGTTGTGTAATATCACGGGCGAGTACTAGTATTAATTAAAAAGTCGATTTATAACCATTTGATGGAGGACCCTCTTGAAATATATTTTTGGAAACTTTTATATCATTTATTAGACAAAATAAATTTTTTCTTTATAATTGAGTCATCAAAAATAACATTGGGTAATTTTTTGGTATTTTTCGGATAAAATTCATTTTTTTAATGAATAGTGATAAATAATGTATTTTAATTCAAAACTACCTTTTAATCTAATTTATTTATTTGGTTTGATTATCCTTTTAATTGGTTTTCAAGTGTAATTATATTATGTTTTTTATATTTAATCCAATGTTGTTCAATGGCAGTAATTTCACATTGAAAATGAACATAAATATATGATTCATTCATGACAAACATGGAACATATAAAAAATAGAGTCAATTAAATTATATAACATATAAATAATATTATATTATAATGTAATTATAATATATCTAAGTAATGTTATGTTTTCATTCCATTAAATATGAAATAGAAATAAAAGTTTCTTTCATGTGTACGTACGGCTTACCATCTCCATGAATGGTGCATTACATTTCTTATCTCCAAATGTAATTTAATATTATAAATTAATTCATATAATGGATATATATGATATATATAACATCTAAATCATCAATATCACTCTGGAGATAATCAAATTTCTTCCACATGGAAAATTTAACATTATAACAAGTTCATTTTTAACTCAAGTTCCAAACATCGATAAAATATCCTATATGAACTAAAATAATTAACTAATTGTTATAGAAAGGTAATAATTTATATAAAATGAATAATAAGCATGAAAAAGGTTCTTAATAATGTATAAATTAACTTTAGTTTATTATTCATGAAATTTAAGAATGATTGAGTCAAGTCATACACGAGGTAAGGGGTTTCTTATCTCAAATTTAATTCTCTAAGATTTCCATTGGTTGCCACTTATTTGTTGCATGTGGTGTATTGTTTACTAACATTTGATATATATTATCATTATTCTCTTTATATTCACGGTATTATATGATTAATTTTTTGGATATTAACTTTTTGACTTAGAAATGGATTGATTACAACGTGGTAATGGGTTTTCATCTCATATTTTATTCCCGTTAGATTCATGCTATGTTTGCCACTATTTCCTTTTGTGTAGTGTATATACTACCCATGATTATTTTATTTTTACAAAATAATTTAATTTATGGGTATTTAAATCTTCATTGTATGATCCTTATTTCAAGGAGTTCATGTTTCGTATGTTACCTAATCGGTAAGGGAACCTTACACCCTCTTATTTTAAAAAGACATATTTTTTATGTCTTTTAATTTCCACTTTCTTTTTTCAGGATATGTTTTTATATATCCTTATTTATTTAAATTTTTTGTCCAAGTGATTATATGTCATTTTTTCTCTCATCAACTCATTTTATGAATTTTTAATTGACGCCGTTAAGCTGCTGAATTTTCGTAAGAGAACTTAATAACCCAATTTCCATTCTTTCGGTAAATATTATACTTCTTGATTATGTCATGATATAAATCAAAAATTACTTATTAATGTAAAAATTTCCACTACCATTTTTGTGGATACACTTTTGATAAATAGAATCACTCCATTGATTATTTCTCAGTTGATTGATATAAACTTGATAGGGGAAATTTTAACTCAATTTTCATTCATAGAGTAAAACATCCAAGTTATTGGTTTTGTATTTAAGATGACATGTGTGAATTTCCATTTCATGATTTACACTAAATATCCAATAATATTAAGTGTATTTATATTTTTCACACATAATTATGTAATTGATATATCATTAATCTAACGATACCATCTTTATAAGGGATTTCATCTCAGTTCATATTCTAGTGAGACTTCATTGTTGTTATGCACCAATTCACTTTTATATGGTGTATAAACTATTCATTGGCATATTATATAATGAATAAATTTATTCTCATGATATTATAAATATTTGATTAAATGTTATTCCTCAATTATTTTTATTCAATAATATCTCATTTGGTTTATAAATCCTTAACTAAAATATTTTTTTAATGATTTATTCTTCTAAATACTTCTCATTAATGTCCATGTTTTAAAAATGGTTTTAATAATTTATTTATATTTAAATTAATGTTCTGAAATTTTAATTCCTTTACAATATTAAAATTTCTTTGGGACACTTTGATTAAAAAATCTCATTATTTAATGTTTTAAGTGGTTTCGAAAATGGTTTGATAAAGAATTGTTGATTTCAATATCTTGAAATGATATATTGTGATTGGAATGTGGAAATGTTATCTTTAATTTAGGCATTTTTATGTGTTTTGATTATTTAATGTTTATTGGGCATTGTTTACGTATATGGGTGGTTTTGTGATAAACCTAGGGTGGGTGATCTCAAGATAGCTCTCTAATGCATTAGGTAATGTGATGGAGGTCAATGTTAATTTTTCTCTTAAGAGAATTAATTAATATACTATGATGGGTATTCCAATGTAACTCCCTATGTAGCAATGATAGATAGAATGTACGTATGATGTGGATTCCACAGGTTACCTTAATCAATTAAGATTTTCTATGTGTTATTCATAAATCATATGATTTAATGTGGTATGCTACGATCGAAAATTATGGTTTCATTGATTTGTATGTATTAATGTGTCAATGTTTCATTTTCATATTTTATAACCCTTTCTGAGATTTTTATGCTCATCCCACATTTTTGAATTTTTTTCCAAAGGACATAAAGATGAATAGGGTCAGGGATGGGATCGAGGAAAATCCATGTTGTCTAAACCATGGAACTACACATGTTTATTTTTAAGGGTTTTTATTTTTAGAAAAAAATAGATTCCGAGTGGCAGTGTCTACATGTTATTTTAAAGTTTCTATGCAATAGTTAGGTCCTATTTCTCTAAAGCACTAATCTTGAAAAGATTCTCAATGTAAATTATTCATTTAATTCAAGATTATGTATTATTTTAAGTATATGTCCTTAAAGTTGGTATCAAAGGATGGGTTATAAAACATTAGGGATTATGAGTTTTCATTAAACACAGGGTCATTCCCTATGTATATTAATTTAGTTAAATACTTTTTTAGAAATTTTTCATATCAATGAATTTCGGTTACAAATGGAAGGAGAAGGATCTCAAACAATATTCATATCTCTTCCTGATGACATGCATGCAATAATTATTGCAAAGTCATGATCAGTTGATTGTGAATCTTTTTCTAGCGTACAACTCACTTACAATAAGTTTTTTATATATAAAACACCTCCACTATATGTTGATATCATCATGGATCATCGGTTGTATTTAATAAAATTTTATTTTCTCAATATTCTCATATTTTCAAAAAAAATGCAAATATTATCAAGTAATTTTAAAATATTTTACCTTATCATAAATTTTTGATGCATATTATGATTTTGAAAAAGGTGCTGAAGAAAGAGACCCTTGTGAAACCTATTTAAATTTTTTTAATAATATATTATCTCATTACATACTTATAGTATTTTGAAAGGCCTATTGATTGAAATATTCAACTCAAATTTGATCCGATAGTTTTTTAAAAATAATGTTTTATTAGATGTTTTGAAATTAGTTGTCATAATGATTATTTTCCAAAACAATTTTTATGTGAACACCCATATGACCAATGTTGTACAAGGTGTATTTGGATGATGGAAGAAAATGACTTTAACGAATCTTTAAATCATTTTTGTAATGCATGGACCTTCTAACTACGTGAACAAGATGCTGATGAAACCTTATGGACACCATGATCAAAGTATGATGTTTTTTCTATTGGGAATAGTTTTATTTATCTTATGATTGAAAAAATGATAATATATAAGATGTTGAGGTCATAATTTATTAGGATGAAAATGAAAGGTATAAGAAAAAATTTCTGGTCAAAACATGTTAAGTTTATTTTTGAGTTTTATATAAACGACAACCCGTAAGATTGGTGAAAAACCGTCGCATTTGGAAAGGCCATAGGAAACAATCCCACAACTGAAGGGTGATAAGGGCACACTACCTTCCATTATCTTACATGAAGTCCCTGGTTAGTATGACATATTCTTTAAAATTAAAATATATTATGGAACAAGAATAAATTGACTTTGGTAACTTATGTTAAATCAAATGGATATCCTTAATATAGGAAAATTATTTGGTGATTAAGTGATAATGGTTAATTTAGAAGATGTTCTCTCTTTTGGAAACATTGTATGCTTAAGGGAAATAGAAGAATATGGGATCTCATTTGTGGAGTAATGGTTGAAATTTTATATTTTAATAATATATGTTTTTATTGAAGATATATGATGATTTTTTTATTTATGGAAATGATTAACCTGTTATGGAAAATATGCGATTAAGTTAATTACTTTTCAGTATGACACTTTAAGTGTAACTGAAGCTATATGGAGATAAATTTTAATGTTTATCTTGGAAGATTATGTGATTAAATACTTTTTATATCTGGGTTTCAATAATAGTTTGGAATAATTTGTATAATTTTATGGGAAATTTTTTATTGAATGTTCTTTATTGAACTTTGACAATTGTTTGACAATCATTAGAGATTAATAGTAGTTTTTTTGTAGAAGATTTTCCTTTTAGGGATTATCTGATCTGGTACAAACCATTTTGGTTTTGGTTAAAGACTAAAGAAATGGGAAAAATATATTTCAGCTTTTCTGGATTATGTGATTCTCTATAAGTTGATTATAGCACTTTCAATGTGAACAAGTCATCATGAAAATGTGTCGTTTGGAGAAAAGAAGACTCTGTGGACGAAATCTAGTAAAATATGGAAGTTTACATGAAAAGTAATTATATTTCCTTATATTCTTATTCAAGAACTTAAATACATTTCTCCACTTTATGAAAATTAAATTAAAACAAAAATATTTTATTTTATCCTTTACTACTAGGGAATCAACGACCGTTTAACCCATCAATAGTTTCTGAATTTCTGGTGGTTAACTTTCTCTTAATCAAGTTTATTACAACTGTCCATCAACCCTTGATGGTTTTTTCTCTCCCATATCCATGTTTTCCAATATGGAGTCCTAGTATGGAATATCTCAAGTGATCATTTTATTTCTCTTTATATCATTTAAAGTGATTATTTTATTGACTCTTTTTCCAATGTGGGACATTCAATTAAGCTTACAAGACCAATTTTAAAATTATGAGGATTTAATTCCCAAAAGGGGGGAAGGAAGTTACATCCAAGGTAAATAAAGAATATATCATTTTCATATTTATAAAAATTTGTGAATTAAATACTTATTTTACATCAATATAGATTTTATATTCAATGGCGTACATGATACATAATAACAGGTTTCTTTGAAATCTTATGTTGCATACAATGCTGAGTGATACTGAAAAATCATAATATAATATTATTTTAAATGGTAGTTAACACCTTGATGTTGTATTAGAGGGAATGTAAATAACTAACTAAGATATAAATATACAGCTTTGTTAAATGTTTTTAAATTTAACCAATAAATTTTTTAGGCTTAAAATAATAATGAATCTGATTTTAGGCATAAATACTCTAATATTAATTAAAAGGACGATTTACCATATTTTGATGGTGACCCCTATTTAAATATATTTTTGGACTCTTTTATATGTTATATTTGAAAAAATAAAATATTCTTTATAATAGAGACATCAAAACATTTTTAGGGAACATTTTTTCTGTTTTTATCATAAAATTCAATTTTTAATGAATAGTGAAAAATATTGTATTTTAATTCAAAACTATCTTTTAATATAATTTATTTATAAGAATACATTATCTTTTTAATTGGTATTAAAGTTTAATTGTATTATTTTTCTACTATTTAATCAAATATTGTTATTTGGAAGTAATTTCATTTTCAAATTGAACATAAATAAATGTCAGTCTTTAGATAGTTATTATTTCTTAAAAACTCGCTTTTCATTTTGACAGCGGAAGTTAATTATTGATTTATTTCATCCACATCATTATTTTGAATTTGAAAAATGGATTCCCTATTAGGAATCAGGATGTCTAACTTGTTTAAATAGGTACCTTTTATTTTTAGACATTAGGAATATTTACATCAATAAATATTCTATTTACTATGGTTAATGGGTAAATATAGTATATAAGCGTAAAAAAAATAAAATTATAATATTATTAAATTACCCTAACAAGTATCATAATACTATTGGATGATACATGTCTGACCATGGGCATCCTTGGGTCGATTTTGGGACCCCATGGAGCCACATGGGTGTGATAATGATACATTATATTAATTAATTTAATTTAAAGACAAAATTTCTAAAACATATATCTTTTAATAAATCAATTCTTACATGGGGTTATATAAGTTTTCTCTTAAACTATTAATATTCATTCTAAATCTGAAATTGTTTACTACATCATGATATTTTTTATAATCTTTAAGGATCAAATAAATAAAAATATTTATGACACAATAATGATGCAGTGTTTACCTGATTAATGAATGATTTAAATAAATAACATTATAATGATTAAGAAAATATCAAAAACCTATCTACTTATTATTGGATGATATTATATAGAAAAATATTAATATAATACTCAACTTTATTGAGTTTTGGACCATTTGAAACCGAAAATCATTATATAATAAAATAATATTTTCAAGCTTTCTTAAAGAGCCCCTCCTCCCCCTTATAAAACTCTCTCACGTCTATCCATTTCCTCACACTTATAAAGACCCTTGGCTCATCCAACCTCTGCCTAATTAATCTACCTACATCCATATAATCCTAATAGAAGCCTTTCCTTAGGTTGAAGTAAATTCAAATAAAATATTTATTTCAAATCAGAGGGAGATACTTGTTTTAAAGGTAACGCCTTCTCTTAAGTCCTTTTGTTTTATTTTACTTCTCCAACCCCATAAACTCCTTTTATTCCATTATTTTATAACAAAAACAGTATCCTAAATATACTAGGTTTTTTTATAAGAAGTATTATAACTAAAAATTCACACACCTCCATCTAATGGGTAAAGTACATACTGTTTCTATGGACGGTGATCTACAGCCTCATGAAACGATGATTGTTCAATCTTCTCCTACCATCTCTCATGGTGTAAATTATGATTGAAATGTAATTATATATGATATATATATTATTTTTATGTTTTCTCTATTCTTATGTAATGTTTATTTACAAACATACTTTATTCTTTCCAATATGTGTAAATACAATAATTTCATTAGAGGAAGTGCAAACTACCGACCCCTCAAGGTGATATGATTCGTGCATGACAAACATTGAACATATAAAGGATGGAATTAATGAAATTATGTAAATCATATATCATATGATATTATAATCGAATTATAATAAACCTATGTAAAATTGTTTTTTCATTCCATTAAATAAGAAATATAAATTAAAGTAGCATTCATGCGTACGTATGGCTTACCATCTCCATGATCGGTGAATTTCATATCATATCTCCAAATGTTATTTAAATTTATAAATGCAAACATATAATGGATATATATGATATATATGATATCTAAATCATTAATATCATTCTGGAGATAATTTAATTTCTACAACATGGACAGTTTATAGTTAAAACAAGTTCATTTTTAACTCAAGTTATGAAAATCGACAAAATGTCCGATATGAACTCAAATAATAAAACAATTTTAATAGCTAGGTAATAATTTATATAAAAGGAATAATAAAATCTAAAAATGTTATTATGAATGTTATAATTATCTTTAGTTTATTTTTCATGAGATTAATGAATGATCGAGTCATGTCATACACGTGGTAAGTGGTTTTTTATCTCACTTTTAATTCTGTGAGATTTTTATTATTCGCTTCTTATTTTTTGCTTATGGTGTATTGTGTACAGAAATTTTATATTCACGGTATTCTGTGATTAATTTTTTGGTTATTAACTTTTGGTCTTATGACTCGATTTATTACAACCTGGAAAGGTGTTCTCATCTCAGTTTTAATTATTGTGGGTTTCATGCTATGTTTGACACTATTTCCTTTTGTGCAGTGTCTATACAGCATGTGATTGTATTATTTGTATAATATAATTTAGTTTATTGTTATTTAAATCTTCCTTTTATTATCTTTCTTTTATGGATTTTATGTTTTGTATGTTACCAAATCAGTAAGGGATCCTTTCATCATCTACATTTTAAAAGGCTTATTTTTGTTATGGCTTTTAATTTCTACTTCCTTATGTCAAGATATATAATTATATATTCTTATTGTTGTAAATTTTTTATCCAAGTGATTATAGATCCTTTTTTGTCTCATTAACTCATTTTCATATTTTTTTATTGACGCAGTTAGGCTACTGATGTTTCCTAAGGGAACTTAATAACCCACTTTCCATTTTTTGGTTAATCTTATACTTCTTGATTATGTCATGATATGAATCACTATTTATTTATTTATTTAATAATGTCCACTCCTCTTTGTGTGGATATAATTTTGATACATAGAATCACTCCTTATACAATTTCTCAGTTCATTGATATGAACTTGATAAGGGAAATTTTAACTCAATTTCCATTTATTGAGTTAAACTTCCAATCCATTGGTTTTTTTTTAAAATAACTTTTTTCACTGTCCTGTGATTGATTTAAATAGTATATCCAATCATATTGAGTGTATTGATATTTTTCACACTAAATTATGTAATTGATTTATCCTTAATCTAATTATACCATCTTTATAAGGGATTTAGTCTAAATTTACATTCCATTTAGACATCATTATTGTTATGCGCCATTTTCCTTTTATATGGTGTATATACTATCCTTTGGAATATAATATTATGAATACATTTATTCTTGAGATATCATAATTTTTTGATTAAATTTTATTCCTTAATTATTTGTATTCTAGCATCTCTCATTTGGTTAATAACTCCTTAACTACAATATTGTTTTATGTATTTATTCATCTAAATATTTCTCTTTAATGGACATGTTTTAATAATGGTTTTAGGGATTTATTTCAATAGAAATTAATGTTTTAAAATTGAAATTACTTTAAAATAATCAAAGTGGAATGGGGCACTTTGATTAAAAAATCTATTTATGAAATGTTTTAAATGTTTTTGAAAATGGATTAATAAATAATTGTTTATTTCAATATCTTGATATGATATATTGGGATTGTAATGTGGAAATGTTATCTTTTCTTTAGGATTGTGTTATGTGTTATGATTATGGTATGGTTAATGTGAATTGTTTATGTATACTTCTAGTTATGTGATAAACCTAGGGCGGGTGAGACCGAGATAGCTCTCCAATGCATTGGGTAATGTGAAGGAGGTAAATGTTAATGTTTCTCCTAAGAGATTTAGGCAATATACTATTATGGGTATTCCAACGTAACTCACTACATAGTTGTTATAGCTGCAATGTACGTATGATATGCATGTGACAAGTTACCTTTATGATTTATGATTTTCAATGTGTTATTCATAAATATTATGATTTCATGAGGTATGTTATGATTGGAAATGATGGATTCATTGATTATTATTTATTGATGGGTTAATGTATCTATTCTTTATTTTATAACCCCTACTGAGCTTTTTATGCTCATCATAGGTTTTTGAAATGTTTTCCATAGGACTTAAAGATGAAAATGGTAAATGATGGGATCAAGGAAATGTCATGTTGTCTAAAACATGTAATTAAAAATGTTTATTTTTAAGAGTTTTTAATTTATGTAAAAATGGATACCGAGTAGTAGTGTCTGCATGTAATTTTCAAGTTAATACGTTATAGTTATGGCCAAATTCTCTAAATCTCTAAACCTGAAAATATCCATAATGTGAATTATTCATTTAATTCAATATTATGTAATTTTTTAATGTGGGTTCCTTATACAGACCATATGTTTAGTTTTAAATTGATCCACCATGAGATTTTTTTCACAGGAGACCGATTAAGGATGGACTGTGACAAGGAAGAAGATCAATTTTTAATGAACCATGCAATGTCGATCGTCTTTCAATAGTGGTTAGGGTTTGACCATGGTAAAGTTTGAGAATATTCTTCATCTCTAACATAGCATGAGGTATATTTAATTTTTTTCATTCTTGGTGTCTACCATAGGATCGATTTGGTCATGAAAATGATTATCATGTTTCTTCATTATTCTATTTCAATCAGTCTCGGCCATTTGCAACACTGTGTATATTATTATTACCCTTTATAAAAAATACACAACGTGTTTTTAGCACTAAATATGGAAGCTCAGGTTCATGGATTTATAGTTTGTATACTATGAACGGTCTAGACAATTTTGGAGATTATATGTTGTCTTCAATGTGGTTGAGTATAAAATTTTAGCAGCACTTGTTTTTCTTAATTCTAAATATTGAAATTTAAAATTATTTTTAGACTTCTAATTGAATTTCATGTATAGAATTCTTTTTGGGGGGAGAATGTAACAACCCAGAAAGAGTAAGATATTTATTTCCTATTAAATGTAATTTTTTCTAATTTGATAAAATCCATGTTATGAAAAATAATAATCTAAATTATGTGATTTAATTAATTTTTTTATAAGATAATAATAATATATATAAATAATTCAATGTTTTCAATTAATATTCATTAAAATTAATAATTGATAATATTATTATGTTTCAAAGAATATTTTAATATGAATATATATATTTGAATATTTTTTTAATAATTTGAATAACTATTATAATTATAAATATACTAAAAATAATAAATTATGTTAAGTTTATTAAATTTAAATATTCATATAATAATAATTATTTCATCTAAAATAATGAATAATTATATTCATATAAAATTATAATTAAATTGGTTTTATAAAATTTTATTTTTAAAAATATGATTAGAATATACATATAAATATATATATATATGATATTATTATTATTATTTTACAATTATAAAGTATGACTAGATGATAAAATTATTTTTTTATAATTATAATTTATTATTAGTATTTTATTTTAATAAAATATAAAATTATTTTTTTAAAAAAATGATATTAAAATTTTTTTAATTGAAATTAAAAAATAAATGAAATAAAATGCCGGAAATGGGGGTTTAGGGTAGGCTATGATCAGTTTGGGAGGGGGTTATAAGGGTCGAGTGGTGTCAAGGGTTGGAGGAAGCTGAGGCTGAGGGAGGTGGAATGATGCTTTAGGTGCAGACCATATGTTTGATTTCAGATCAATCCCCATGGGAGCTTCTTCAAAAGAGATTAATCAAGGTTG
This sequence comes from Viscum album, assembly GCA_963277665.1. Classification (NCBI taxonomy): domain Eukaryota; kingdom Viridiplantae; phylum Streptophyta; class Magnoliopsida; order Santalales; family Viscaceae; genus Viscum; species Viscum album. Next base: position 1,926,458,216 of record OY728152.1, on the reverse strand, counting down.
AATGGTAATAAGGAAGGAGAGAGTCCACGGATAGACTAGGAAAAATCAATGGTCTTATCGGTGCAGTTATAGTTCAACACTATTAAGGTGAAATACTATTCTTCGTCTCCAACGTAGCATGAGTTATGAGTCATTTTTTTCTTTCTTGGTGTCAAACTAAGGTTAGATTTGGTCATGCATGTGTTTATCATGTTTCATTGTTTTTATATTTTAATTAGTATCTCCTTTTTGTGATCTATTCATTTTGAATCTGATTAATTTCACATTTTGTTTTTTATTATTTATAAACTCTGATAAGTGGTAATATTTTTCTAATAATCCAGAATCAAGAATGGAAAGTGTCTTCTTTTTTATAAAACACTCTGAATTTTATGTTTTCTTTTATAAAAAAAACACAAAACATGTTTTTAGCACTGAATCAGCAAGCTTAGGATTGGGTCTTTGGACATTGATGTTATATATTCTTTACTAGGGATAATATCAAAAGATAAAATTCATATTATTTGTCTTCATTGTTTTTGTGTTATGATTGGCTGATTTTTATGAGACCTATTACTTTTCTATAGGTTATACCATAATAAAATTATTATGAAACCTTATAATTCTTCCATGGGTTGTGTTATGATGAAATAAGAAAATGATCATGAAATTTTATCTTTTCTATAGGTTATAATAAAAGTACATTTTTATGAAACCCATTTCAATTAATGGGTTATGATATGATTAATATTTTATGATCTAATAGAACACAAATGTTTGTTTTTTATTATGTTATTGGTTAGAATTATATCTTCCTCCAATGAATTGTGTAAATATTTATAACTCGTGAGTTAGAAATTTATATAATCATCAATGATCCTAGTTCAGTAAGATATGTCTATAATAAAGAATGAGCCCGGTTGCGTAAGGTAATTTTTCTATAATGATGGTTTTCGGAGTGAACTCATTCCAATAAGATCATCTTGATACTGATCCTTGACTAATTTGGAACTCATTTTCTATTTCAATGTGTATGCCAAATTTCCATGTCTTATGCCATAATTATTCTCTCATGACTCGCATTATCTGATTTTCTTATGATTTATATATTATGAACTGCTAATCTTTATGTCAGGAGTTAAGGTTATGATCTTTGATATAAAATTTGGGATTTTCAAATGTTAGGATCATGTTTTCATGAGATTGTTTCCAAGTATTTCCTTTTTTATCCTTATAGAACATCCATGCTCGCCATTTCTGATGTTTCTATTCCCCAAGTTATGAAAAATATTATTATGATGGATTACTAAAGAGTAATTCTTTTATGGGACACATTTAATATCATTCACTAAGTTATAACATTTTTTAACTAGTCTTTAAAGATACTGAACTATAATGGTCCTTAGTTGTGTGTTTTTGTAATGTATGGAATATTCATCTAAAAAAGATATAACATCCATGTATGAGTATCTTGGGTAAAAATAGTTGGCATTAGAGGGTAGGATAATTAACATTTAGAAACTATGATTAGAATACTTTGTTGAGATCTATATGGGTATTTTTAACGGAATTTATTGGGATTTATCTAAGGATAAGTCTATGAATAATCAAATTATAGTGAAATGTCATGGTATTTTAGTAATGGTTAGAGTGAGTGGTTTCCAAGAAATTACCTCCCTATCAGGATACTATAAGTTGATATGGCTCTTGCATAGAGTTTCCAAGGGGTGTTAAAGATAAAAATGATGTATTGATTTGGAATCGATCATTACCTGGGGGGTGACAACAAGATTTACTACACACCCAGTTTGACATAGCTAAGAGATACAATTTTGAAATTTAAAAACTCATTATTAACCATATTGTGGTATTTAAATAGATGAGGACTATAAATTTACATGGAAAATCCTAAAGTTTCATAGTTTACAAATGAATTTTTAGGATTTAGACATCCAAAAAGTTATTTTCATTATTATTTATTTTACAATTCTGATTATCATTTCCCACACTCTTATTTTTTCTTTTAATCAATTGAGGAAACTTGAAGGAATGTGGTTAACATTGAATGTTATTGAAAATTTCATGATGTGAAGCAAAATGGATGGTAACTAGAGTGAATTATATTGTGATTATTCCTAATCATTTTTCACAGAACATGATTAAAAATGTGTACCTTAACAAACTAAAAAAGAAAGCATAGTTTTCACTGAGTTTTTTGGTAGTCCATACCACATAAAAGAGAAGATTTGGTCATCTATTTGTTGACAATTTGTAAAGAAGCACTAAGTGGAATGTCTCAATTGATTAATAAGTTTTTTTATTTATGGAGATGGAGGGAATGTGTTAACCAATAACTGAGGGAAAATGAAATGTTCAGTTAAAATAATTTATCTGAATATTGGACTTACTATGATATTAGAAGTTGATTAGTTCCATAAATTTTAAAATAATGGTAATTATTAAAATACTTTTCCTAGGGGGATATCTCATGAAGTGAACCAGAATGGTGGTATGAGTAATGGTTATAATACTGATGATAAATAGAATATTAAGGAGATATAAAAGAAAGGAAGTATTGGGGAATAAGATGTTGAACCCTAGTTAATGGATTAAGGGTGAGGTGAAATAATAAAAGCATTTATTTATTGGAATTAAAGAAATATGTTAAATGAATATATATAGGTATTCTTTTTATATGTTTTTATGTAAATATATTCATGATTATATTTAATGGTTCTGATGGGCGGGAAAATATATTTAATGTAAAGGTGATATTTTGATTCATAGAAGATATACCTTAATGTTTTATGGATGTTGAGATAATGTTGTTGGGATAAATGGATATTGTTCATGAATAGTTAAATTTCATGGTACATAATACCTTGGACATAATTAATGATTTCTTGAAAAAGTTGTTTCTTTTAACATATATGGAGTTGACAACAGTTTGTGGATTTGTGGAATAAATCCAATAATATGTGTTCTATTTACAGAATTGTTAATAATGCTTATTTTCACTATGGTTCTTTGGTAATTGTGGTTATTACCATGTTTAAATAGAATACATGATAAAGGTAATCACATGATTAGTATGTGCCATTCAGGATCCACTTTATGGTATATGGAATTAATGATAAGTTTATTTTGGAAATTCAATGACCTTATTTCTTTAGTTTTAGAATTTAATCTCTTTATGGTTCATAAATGTATCCATTTATGGGACGGTTTAAGATAATCTATGGGTTTGTCTTTATGTATTAATGTACTATTCCTCCATATGAATATTTATTCACAATGGATTCCTTTTTCAAACCATTTTTTTGGATGATAACTAACAATATATGGAATAAATTATCATTATATTTATTGATATCATGATTCGTTAGTTCCTCATGTGTAAAAAATTCACCTTCATTTATTAAAGTATATGATGAAGTGTTAATTTATCTTGGAAATCCTAAAGGGTGATATTGTGATTACGAAATAAATGGAAATATAGTAAGTGTATCTTCTCATTAAAATTATCCATCATTAGTAAAATGATATTGAAATAATATGTTATGATGTTATGCTAGTTTTTTTATAATATCATTGACCATTTTCTTGCCTAATATATATATTAGTTTTTTAGTTATTAAATTTATTTAGATTACTCGATTTCTTTTAATTATTGATCTTTATCTATCTCAAAAATTATTTACAATTTTCTTCCATGTATAAATGTTCACATCCTACCAATTATCCCATTTAGGGAAACCTATTTATGATTTACATTAGGTGAACATTATTTTTCCATAATTCTATTTTTATGTAATTTTTTGATATTAATTTCTATAATGTGGGCTTTTATTAATTAATTTTAAAATTTTAAACCAGTGCTGAATGTGAGAAATTTCAAGGGTGAAATTCATTTTAAGAGGGGTAGAATGTAACACCACAAGATTATTTGATATTAATTTTTTCAAATAAATTTTATCTTTTATATATATATATATATATTTTGTGACACACAACACTAATTATAGATTGTGTTACAATAAATTGTGAGTTTATCTTATGTTACAGGAACCAGAGAGTTTTTTCTTGGTTTATACACAATACCAAGTTTATCATGCATTATGTGAAATATTGATTTTAAAAGAAATGTGACTTATTATTAAATTTTTAGTATTTAATATGATGTTTATCACTAGTCCATTGTAATTTTGGTTATGAGTATTATTAAATAAATTATGATAATATTATTTATATGTGTATAAAAATTAATTAATTTCGAATCATTTATTGAAAAATGAAATGAAACGATCTCTTTTTCAAAGAAACAATTTTGTTGGAAAACAAAATTGCATAAAAAAAATAAAATAAACCCCCTTTTAGTGAATAGTTATATTGAAATTTATATATTATATATATTCCATCAACTATTTAACATTAATCATTTGTGATTTCTTGACAAGATATGGAAATAAATCCCATTCTATACTTAAAACTATATTTTTATAAAAATTCAGTTTTGTTTCTTTCTTTGGCACCCATATAGTAAAACTAAATTAATAAAATATTATAAAAAAAATTTATAAAAATTTTATTTATAAATATTATATATTCGAACTTATATTATGGTGAATTTTAAATATTTTTCGAAAATTATTCATTTTTTGATAAATTAGGAAAAATATTTTCTTTTAATTGAAAACTACATTTTTATTTAAATAATTTATAAAGTTAATTTATATATCTAATTTTATTTACAGTAAATTTAGTTAAATATTATATCTATTAATTCAATTTATTTAATTCATATCATTTTCGTATATAATTTATATTTAAAATGTTGTAAACATTTGAATAATTTTCACTTTAAAAACCATCTTTTCATTATATCTATAATATTATTTTTTATTTGAAGATTTCCACTTATAGGAATTATATTTTGGAAAATTCATTTAGTATTATTAACAAGAATAATTTATATTAACTAATAATTTAATGTTAAATTTGTACAAAAATGATATGTGAATGTAGTAAAAATGAGCTACCACGGTTAAAGTGAAAATGGGTTTATCAGTTAGTTAAACTAAAACTATAATTATAAATATGACCTTTAAAATTTTCTAAAAAGTATAGTTTGGAAATATTTTTACCAATAAACCTATTTGGTTGGATAATGATCCCTTTTGGACCATTTTCACATATGAAAAAATGTGGGATCACTCAATCCTTTTAATAAATACTAAGAATGCCATCCCCCCACTTATAAAAGGCGAATTGTTTTCCTATCTTAGAGAAAAATGAAAACCATTTTTTCACCCAATACCAACCCAAATAACATCCCAAAATACCTACCCTTATCTTAGAATAATTATTTTTGGATATAAATCCCACCAAGAATACTTTTGGAGAAAACCATGGTAAGCTACCCGAAGAAGATGTATTATTCATCAATTAGAATTTGGGTTCTATTTTTTCCTCCATCTACAACAATTATTGTTAAAACATTTTGATATAATAACCTAAATATATATAATATACTGATATGTTCGAATTTTATTTTCATGACTTAAAACCATCTACACTTTCATCAGGTGAGTTCAGATATCATCATTTGTGTATACAGTAGTCTACTACCTCGTGAAATTATGTCATTTGTCTGTCCATTACAACCTATAGAGGTTGGAAATAACAATGGATATATTATTTTAATTTGAAATATATTATATATATTATATTTTTATTTTTATTAAATTATTATATCACACTTACCTTCATATTTTATATTTTATGGGAATATGATAATGTTGTTTGTGAATATAGTGGGCAACTGCCTCACGATCTAATGTGATTCATTGATGATTTACATGAAAGTTATTGAAAATGGAATTGAGGAAAATATGTCATATATATGAAATTAAAAATATTATTTAAGACAAAATATATAACTTTATTTTCTTTCTTCTGATATGACAAAAAATAGAAACAATGTTCATGTGTATGTAGGGTCAACCATCTTCTTGAACGATGTATTTCATTTCCAATCACTAAATTTTATCGATTAAAATAAAAAAATTTATAATTAAAATATATTATATTTATATCATTTTTTAATTTTTTTTATATGATGAATTCCTGATCTATGTAAGATAACCAAGAAATGAAAATTTAAAATATATATATGAAAAACAGAGATGTTATTGCCTGAAATATGACTTTAGCATTAAATTTTTAATAAATTAGTAAAAGTGTCCATAAGAAAATAATATATGGTATATTATATAATAATAATTTTTCTGTAAAATAATTATAATAAAGGATTAGTTATTATAAATGTGGATTGAACATGAATGACGAAATTCAATAATTAAGGTAATGTTTTTTCAACTCACTTTCATTTTTTATGAGAAAAATTCTATATCTACAACATATTTCAATTATTTGGTATATATACTTCCTAGGAATTATTAACAATATAATTATTGGTATTTACATATAATTTTTATGATAACAATTTGAGGAAGTGTTTGGTTTCAATGTTATCAATACAGTAAGTTATTTTGTCTCAATTTTCCTTCTTTGAGATATATGTTATGTTATACACCTGTCCTATATTATGAGGTGTATACACTACCCTTTCAAATATTATATCATAAATCCATCTATTTTAATGATATTATACATCTCATTAAATTAAATTCTTTTATGGTTATTATAATTAATATTTACCAATGTTGTAATAGTCTTACGTTACATCTCATTGCATATCAGGATTGTTTATGATTATCATTGCAATTATGATATTTTATGATACAAATATCCTGAAAGTAACATATTTTTTTACCATACATTTATGTCAATATTATACATTTTTTGCCTTAATTATTCTCTCTTTTTTTACATATTAGTTCGAAATAATGTTTTAATAAAAATAATAATTATTTATCTCTTTGGTTGCAAATCGTTTTCCTTCTAAACAATTATTTCCATAAAATGTTTTAAAAAATTTTATTCAATTCTCTATATAATTATTAAATAAAATTTTAAAAACATTTTACTTCTTATCATATGTTTTTAATGTAATCAACATGTAGTGTTATAAAAAAATCCATTTGGATTTTAATGAAATTTTGAAAAGAGTATTTATTTATAACATGATAAAATAGAAAAATATTTCTCAATATCAACACTATTAAAAGATATCAAGATCTTCAGGAACCATGTTGGGATTTTATCCAACCCAGCACCTAACCTGGCACGAGACAAGGCCTGAAGGGCATTCCCAGTCCCCATAGGCTGAAAACTTGTGTCAGACATCAACATATTCCAATAGGAATGAATTGTCCCAGTAAACGACTATGATCAAAATACCAATACTAAACATAAAGAAAAACCCAACAAATGAACATAAATAAATATACAAAATAATCCAAATAAGAATTCTAATGAACATGAATAATCCAAAATATATAAATAAATTTGAACCATGGTATCATGATCACCATAGGACCTCTTGTTCACCACCAACCACAAGAGAAACTTTCTCTAAATGAAAACCAAACTAAAAACCTTAACCATCAAAATATCTCGGGTCTACCAATGTCGAGTGGAAGATAAAGGTTTTGGGATTAGTGATCTCAGAAGTTAATCACTATAGATTCCAGATATATCCTTTCTCAAAACATTCCATGAAATCAATTTTTAAATACAGTCACAAATTAGGATTTTAATCATTTTAAACAACCAAACACAGTTTCCCATGAGTTACCTTTTTAAAAAAACACACAAAACCTTATTTTTTTAATATAGTTTCACACATCAAACCCCCTTTCAAATAATAAATCCAAATACAAATCCATACTAGATGACCACAAATGGGATGCGTATGATTTACAGGAAATAAGACAAGATGATATTAACTAGAAGGGATAATATCTACATGTAGTATAAATAAACAAAACACGCAGAAAGTAAATCATGGGAACATCCTAAAAATCACAAGAGAAAATCCCCAGACATACTTAGTTTGAACCCACCTACCAGTATATTCTAAATCTCTATAGTTAATAACCATAATGGCCACTCAAAACTAACCAATCTAGTAGAACGTACCACCTATCCTCTCAAAAAAATCCTGGGGGTAAAACCCCTCTAATTGAGGTAGACAAGATTCCATCACATAACCCTCTACATGATGCATATAAATACCTTTATAATAATATGCAATGAATGAGAATGTTCTCAGACATGTGGTCCAACTAAAATCCACTACCACTGTGTTTGCCTATACCAAACACTAACATGACATATGTGATCATCCCTTTCCTGGGGGGATCACCATAGAGAATCCCACCTCACATGTCTATAAATACACAATTTCTAACCATTCCATCATGTCTTTTATGTTTTCAAACAACTTTACCCACATTATAAAATACCAATCGAGCCTTCACACCACCCATTATTTCAACCATTGTTATCCAAACATGCCAATATTCCATGTTGGACTTTATATCACATAAACATTCAAATATGTTTTCCAACCATTATGAATCATTAATGACGAATTCACATCACAGAACATCAAAACCAACATTCCCTAGGAAATAAAATCTACCAACTAGGAAATTATAATTCCCAATCCTAATACCTTTATAAAATAAGTTCCAAAGTCACTATGAAACAGCAAATACATATGAAAAATATCAAATGAGGATTCAATATTTCCCATCCAAATTCATTTAAAAATCCATTTCATAACTAAGTGAAAATATATGATAAAATGAAAATTTCCCAACATGACCATATGAAAATTATTCACCAAATCATATATCAATATTCCAAATGGGACATGTTTTACAAAATACGTTTTAAGTTTCATTTAATGTCACCTGAAGCACAAAATTATCCATTTAGATAATAAGGAACTATTTTTGGGAAAATAAAAATAGAAGGGAGGATGAACATTTGAAAAACCATGGTTCAAAGAAACATAATTCCCATTGGTAATTATCATTTTTTTCATCCCTATGTTCACCTTATGGACATATGGATGTTCCTATATGCAATGAATATCTTAATGTATCCACGAAATCTCAAAAAACCCACTTTTTTAGTGATCCATCACTTTTTTATAAACCAACATAATAATCCACACATAAGCATCACACCATAAAAGTCACAAATTTCCACATACGACACCCAACTCATAACCTAACCAAAATTACAAAACATAACCAAGGAAAAATTCCAATGAATGAACCCAATTTCACCATAAAATTTAAATTAAAATTTCATCAAATATATTGTGTGAATTTAAATACATCCATAATTAAATAATCCCTTTGGAAACCATTTTGAACACATTTTTCACCATAAAAACACCAAATATATTTTACTAACACACTACAAGCAAGATTGTAAGATGTTTAAATATTTAATGGAAATGTTTATCATTTATTGAATTATTCAGAAAGGAAATGGATAGAAAAACATAACACAATTACATGTGATTGAAAAGAGACTTCGATGGTAGCATTAATACACTCCAAGAGACAATCATCACAACCTAACAACAATGAAATTAAACCACAAATCATCCAAAATCTTACGGTACAAATAAAAGAGAACCCACCAAGAATATAAGATGAAACCAAGGGAGGAGAAAGGAATTATAGAAGAAAATAAACTGAGAAATAGGAGGGATCATTAACATTTCAATCCTAGGGATGAATCATCAAGAATCCACATTTAAATCTACATAAAAGGGCTTAGAGGATCCTAAATACTCTATGGGGGAGGTTTTTGTGTTGGGGGAGTCTGAGTGGGGTGTCTAAGGGAAGATACCCCACCTAAATATAAGAATAAATTCCAAAAATACCATTCTTCAAGTGGGTTTCTCGATATGTATACTTAGGTTTCACGGGTAGTTTAACTCTTCCAATTGACAGTGAGAAAAGTGCACACATAGGATGCATGGTTAGACTAATTGTGCACCATAACTGTATGATATTGAAAAATTCCCCAAACATCACCCTTTTCACCCTGACATTCCTCTAAATCAAGGGGAAAAAACATCCAAAAAACCTCATAGATATGTGAAACTATGGTGTCAATAATTACCCACCATGCCATTTTCTCACCATGCCTTCTACACTAACCCTAAATAAGTCCCAAAACCACCCAATGCATCTAAAACACAAAAATTAAAATTCAGAACACAACCCAAACCTCATCCCAATATATCAAAGCCAATAAAAGAATAAAATAAAATAAATACCAAGGTCAGGATGTGATAATTCTACCATCTAAAAATACATTCTCCCCAAATAAAGTCACCTAGATGAAATATAGATAAAACTCGATCACAGTCCTGAACAAATCCGAATGAAACCAAAAATTGTGGTTTTTTGTTTCACTTCACGAGTCACACCCAACTAATTCTATGGAAAACCACAACAAAAATAATCGAAAAAAGTAAGAGGGTTATCCCCACCATAAGAACCCAACTAGAATTACCCACATTGAAATACTGAAAACAAAGGAACTGATATGGGGAACCCCACACGAGCTAACCCAATCTTCCAAACACAAGCTAAACAGTACTACCATCAGAACCAGGAATCCAATATGAACCAACCCAAAACATCTTCTCATAAGAAAAACAACACAACCACCAAATCCATGAAATCAAAACCCAAACCAAAATCCATCCACACTAAGGTAAAAACCAATAGGAGGAACCCAAACCAAATAGTGAACAAAACCACTATTCATCAACTCCAAAAGACTCAAAAATATTTAATGTGGGCATGATGAGAGACCAAAATCGTACCATAAAAGGAAAATAACGCAAAATAAAGAACTAATAATTGAAGAAGAAAATGTAAAAAGGAAGCAACAATAAAATTACAAAAGAAACAAACTACCATGTTTCATAAAACAAATGGAAACTCACAACAGCCGCAAAAATGACTACATATAAACTTTAACTATATATACTATAAAATTAGAGAAAACATATGGGCCATGGTTCCCCACACCACTATAGATTAAATATTTTCTAAAAATATTCACTCTAGGTCCAATGGATGGATCCCTGACGTCTTGATGCATCTACTTCCTCGTATTCTGGATCTGAAATCCTTTGATCAAGACTTCCTCTTTTAACCATGATTCTTAAAGAATTTCTCTAGATGACCTAAATGGGAAAAATGATGACAATTATTTGTTAGATTATGATAAGACGACATCAAATTATTGAATTGTCCATAATGATATCACCTGAACAACTGGTCCAATGACCAGGAAGATGAATCTGACAAAGGGGACTCTTCAAGAATAGGTTTCTCAATTACATACCTCTCTCTAGATGTGAAACCATTATTAGTGGAAATAGATATCGAATTTCCAACTGCATGTGCTATCGAAACCAACTCAACTAAGACTATATCATCCAGTCTCTTATCAAATCAAACATCACCTGATTAAAGATATTTTCCTGGATATTTGTATAAAAAACCCCAAATGAATATATTATTTTTCAACTTATTCTATGACCCTACCTCTAGAGAAAAGGAAACTAGCTAATTGATTTTTCTAACTCAGACCTCCACCATTTGCTAAAAATCTTGAATGTTCATGATATCTTCTTCCTTGCATGCCTTTGCCTATTTAGGTACAAACCATTGGATTAAATTGGCCTCAATAACTTCTCAAGACATCCCAACTAGCAGTTATGTTGGGGAGATGACCATATGTTGTTCCAAATATAGACCATCAAATAACCCCTAAAAAGCATGGTCCCTAACAGCTTCAGAAGATCCCAATGATCTGTAGAAACCCACAACTTCTTTATGAAATTCCACTACCTCTAATGGACCATTATAACCATGAATGACTAGGACAATAAAGAATAATTTTATCCTACCACACCAATAAAAACATTGGTAAGACAGGTAACTGAACGAGACTCGCTAGAAATATTGGGGCCATTTTTGGGTATTATATTATTAACAACACATGGAACAAAAAACAAATTAAACATAAATCCATAATGTAAAAAAACAATATTTCAAACAAAAACAACCAACTCATAATCCATATATCACAAAAAAACCAAATATACTATTATTCTAAACCACACATTCCATTTCATATTTCCAAATTCTACTTCACCCATGGCCACATTCTAAATTCTAAAACTCATTTTCCAATCCAACCGAAACATTGTATTACTATTTAAAAAAATTCATTCTCAAAAATCATTTTTCCCTTTTGAAAACTCCTTTCCTAAGAACCATTTATTTTTTAGAAAGAACCTTTTTCCAAAAAAAACATTTCTCCCTCAAAATCAATCCACACTGAGAAAATAATTCAAAATAACAACTCAAACTAACCACAACCAAATATACCAAAAACTATAATTAAACACCCCGAATGAGGAACTATTGGTATTTCATAACATGGAGTTATGGTTAGTGGATCATGCACAATGTAAGCATTAATAACTGAAAGGACATTGAACTACGCACTCAAACTCCGCATGGGTCATTACTCTATGTGAGAGAACAACGTAACACTATCTAACCTCCATTGTCATTCTTCATCCACACAATCCAAATATTGAACAAACGTATCAAAACTTGGTATACCCCTAGAAACTCGAGGAGCAGAATGAGAAAGGGTTTATGATTCCTTTCTTGTATCTACCTCTTGAATCCTGATAGTCCTTATATTCTATCGAACTAACACTCAAAATAAAAAAGGCCACCTATAATACCAATTTGTCCCAAACTGGGTTGGGATTTCATCTATCCGGACTCACAACATAACCTGAGACTTGTCTTTAAGGGAATTAGTGAACCCCACTGGTTAGAAACTATTGTAGGACATCAAAATACTCAAATGGGAATGATTTATCCCAATGATCAACTATGATAAATACACCAAAACTGAACACGTCAAAAAACCCAATGATTGAACATCAATAAATATAAAAAACAATCCAAATACAATATCCACTGAATATAACAATAACTGAATACAAAACTATATCTAAACAACATTAAAAAATATCCCCATTTCCTCACGTACACCATCAATAATAAGACCAGACTAGTCCAATGGAAAAACAAACCATAAGCTTAATCCTATAAAGACTGTCATATATTCCAATGATGAGTAGTAAATTTGCGTGTGATCTTAAATACCTCAGTAGGTAATCACCATATAGTCAAAAAAAATTCATTCCCAAAATATTCAACAAAAATTAGTTTGAAATACATTCATAAAATATTATTTTAAAAATTTTATAGAAAATAACATAGTTTCCCAAGAGTTACCTTTTTAAAATAAAACCAATATCTTTATTTAAAAAAAGTATTTCACTCCAAAACAATTTTAAAATACAAAATCCAATTATAAATCAATACATAAGACCAAAAATCGGATATAAAAGAAAAAAATTCAAACAAACAAATAGATATAAAATAATAGTGAAAATATCCACAGGAAACAGAAATAAACAGAACATATAGATAGTAAATCATGGTAACCTCCTAAACATATCAAGAGGAAATCCATAGACTTATTTAGTTTAGACTCACCTTTTAATTTATGGTGTACCTCCATAGTTGATATGTTGATGTCCAATCCAAACTAGATAATCTAATGGAACATCCCACTTGGCATCTCAACAAATATAGGGGGTACAACCCATCTATTCAGGGTCGAACAGAAGCCATCACTCAACTCTCTAGATAAAATCCATGAATCCCATGAAAATTATATGCAGTGAATAGGAAGGTCCCCACACATATGGTTAAACTAAAACCAACTACCATCATTCTTACCTATCCCAATCACTAACACCAACTATGTGATCCTCCCTCACCTAATAGGATCCACCAGAGAGTTTCCCATCTCACATTTCAATCCATATATGAGTTCCAACAAGGGTTAATGTCATTTATTTTTTCAAACCACTTTGTCAACATTATAAAATACCAACCATCCCTTCATGACATAGATTCATTCAATCATTTTTTTCCAAATCATGTCAATATTCCAACTAGACATCTATATCACATAAACTTTTATATGATTTTAACAAAATTTTAAAACTCCATCTAAGCCATCACGTCACATCAAATCAAAACCAACTTTCCTAAGGAAATACCAAGTACCAACCGAGCCTTAAAAATTCCCAATCCAAATACATTTACAAAACCATCACCAATGTCACTATGAATTACAACATACACATGAATAATACAAATATCTCCTCCATCATTTCCAATCCAAATGTATTTAAAACCCATTTACAAACTAATTTAAAACATGAAACAACACAAAAAAGATACAAATGGTCCATTCATAAAATTATTCACAATAATATATTTCAAAATGCCAAATGGGTGAATTTTTATAGAACATGTTTTAATTCAAATTTAATGTCACATGAAGAAAAAATTTAGAATTCAGGGAACTATTTTATGTAATATAAAGATTTAAGGGAGGGGGAAAATTTGAAAAACCATGGTTTAAGGAAACATCATTCTAAATGGTACCATTATCGTTTTATCTCACATTCATATCTACACCCTGTGCACATAGGGATGTTCAAAATTCCAATGATGCTCATTATATATCCTTAAAATCATCCAAAACCTCTTTTTTAAGAAGTATCACTTGCTCTTAAACCAACACAAAAATCCACAAATAATATTCAAAACATAATAGTTTCTAGTTTCTATATATAACACCCAAATAAAAACACAACCACAATACAAAAACATAACCAAGGGAAAACACTAGAAAAAACACCCAAAATTCTCTTTAAATTACCAATTTACATTTTATCAATCACCTTGGGTGCATTTTCATATAAGAATAATTATATAGACCCTTTAGAAACCCTTTCACATGCATTTTTCATAATGAAAACACCAAAAACAATTATACCATCACACCACAAGAATTATTTTGTCCTATTAAAATAATTAAGTGAAATCATGAGAAACAAAGGATTGTGACGGAAATGAATAGATAGAAACACCAATGTCAATGTGGTGAAAATGAAACAAGGCTTCAAGAGAAAGAAGAATACACCCCCAATAGATAATCCACACACCCTAACATCAAATAAATCAATACAGA
This sequence comes from Viscum album, assembly GCA_963277665.1. NCBI lineage: Eukaryota > Viridiplantae > Streptophyta > Magnoliopsida > Santalales > Viscaceae > Viscum > Viscum album. Next base: position 1,926,443,087 of record OY728152.1, on the reverse strand, counting down.
CATCAAATATCAGTCTTAGGTTTTAGAAAATATATAACCTATCGATAAACTACCATGAAACCAAAAGGGGATAAACTAATAATGGATGACACCCAAAGGAGATCGAGAGAGGATCCCTAACCTTTCAATCCTTGTGATGAATAACCAAGAAAAAACCTTGAAATCCTTATGTAGGGGCTTGGGGAGACAAAATTCTCCAAGGGAGGCATCTAGGTTAGGTTATTATAAGTTGTTTTTCCGAGGTAATTTTCCCCACTTAAAAAAAAGGATAAAATTCAAAAATACCCTTCTTAATTTGGGTTTCATGATTAAAACTCCTTGTTAAACAAAACGTGTTAAACTGTGCAATTATCCATTTTAAATAGTTTTATGGGACTCACACTTAGGCTATGTGTTTATTTTAAGCAGGAAACATAACTATGAAACTTGTACCCACATATGTTGCACGTTTAATATAAATGTGCAAAGTAATCATGGGATGAGGAAAAAGAAACCAAACTCCTCTCTTTTCACTGAAAAAATCCTCTAACATAAGGGGATAAATCATCCGACAAACATAACCCATAGGGATGTGACACTAGGGGTGTCTAAAACTCCCCACTATGCTAGTTGCTCTTCATAATGTTCACACTAACCGTGTATAAGTCCAAAAAACATCCAAATCCTTCAAAACTAAAAAACTCAAACTTGGAACTCTACCCCAACATAAACCAAAAGATCTAGAGACAAGAAAAAAATAAAATAATATAAATTATAATGTTAGAGTGTGGCAAATATTTCATTACTTGTTTTCAAATATCATTTCAAGGAAACCTTTTTTTAATATTTCTTAAATTTTTAGACAAATTATTTACAAGTAAAAAATGGATTTTGAAAATGTTTCAATAAGTGTTTTTCAAAGTGGAAGGGTTATTTTACACATGAAATATTTTAAATGATTTGTAAATATTTATTTACATGTTTTAAATTTTTTTTCAAAGAAAAATATGTTCAATATGTTTTATGATTAAAAAATGTGTTTCTCAAATGGGAAATGGATATTTTTCTAAAAAAGGGTTTTAGATGATCTATCAAAATATTTCTCTAACTAAGTTAATATCCATTGAAGCTATATATTCTTTACTAGGGATATGATACAATGATACCATTATTATTCATTCTATAAATGTTTTATATTTAAAATGTCATGATAATTATGAGACCCATTTCATTCCAATAGGTTGTACCATGATAAAACTCTTAGGAAACCTGTTCCTTTTTCCATATATCATGCTATGATTAAATGATGAAATTTTCATGAGGCCTATCAATTTTATATAGGTTATGATATGATTAAATGTTTATGAGAACAGTTTCATTTCATATTTTATGTTATGTTCAATGATTAATAATTTTCTATCACATATATATATGATTTTTATTATGTGACATGTACAACTAATATATCCATCCAATACATTGGTTAGAGATGTGTATCTTATGATATAGATAGTGATAGAGTGGGGAGTGAACCTATTTGAGTATGAAAAGGATTGAACATGGTGTTATCCAAGTTTAGTAATGTATTTTGTTCACTATGATGGTTTGGGGAGTGAACCCATTAAAATATGATAGCCTTGGTAGTGATCCATGACTAATATAGAAATGATTTTAGATGGTATTGTGTGTTTCAAAATTACATTTCATATGAAAATTTTGTTCTCTCATTACTAATTTTATTTAATTTTATTATGTTTTCGGTATTATGAACTTGTAATATTTATGCCATGACTTCTTTTATAATATTTGATATTCATGGGGTGATTTTAAAATATTATGCTCATGTTCTCCTACCCTTATGTTCTTATTATTATTACATGTATTGATTATCCATACAAAGAATCTAAGATCTCCTTTTATTATATTTCAATTACCTTGGTTATGAATAAATATTCTATTTAGGAGTAATAAAAGGTAAGACCTTTATGGGAGACATTAATGTGATTTCACCATGTTTGAAGATTGAGAACCTAATATCCAAAGACACTAAAATATTATGGTCCACATTTGTGTGTTTGTATAATTTATTGAATTATCATCTAAAAAATTTAATATCCATGTACGGGAAGACTGGATCTCTATATAATTTATCTATATATTCATCTGTGAGAGGTGACTATGAAAAACAATACATGGATTCATTAAGATAGTAGTTCATACATAAATAGAGGAGATGTTTTTATTTTACATTAGATATAACTGAGGTAAAAATAGTTTTATTATTAATAAAAAACAATTTGGTCTACTGAATATACCTATATAATCATTCTAATATGATTATATAATATTTTTATGAGGTTAAGGAAGAAATTAAAACTAAATGGGTATGTAAATAAATGTACCTATTTTTTGGGAAACCTCATATGGATTACACAATAATCCTTAAATGGATAGTATTTTGTTGATAACAAGACCTCTAGGATATTGATAGGGATATTTAGAGAGTATTTGGTTAGATATGGGTTAATATAACGGTCTCATGTTGTGTATGTAATTGAATAGAATAAGTTAACTTTGATAAGTGAGGTGAGGGGTAAACTTGTAAATATTATGAACATTAAAATATTATAAATTCACTATCAAGGTGAAGTAGATCCAAAATTATATCAATTTTAATAATGGTATTATTTAAAATATAAATAAATTCAACTTATAAGTTCTTGATTATTTTAGGATAATTGATCGTGTATCTCTTTATTTTAACCCCTTGTTAACCCTTTTAACCATTATCATAGTAATGATGTTTACCTAAGTTACTATTAATTCTGAAAAGATATAAAATTTAAATAATTAAAAAATACACGACTATATGAAATATCAAAACCATTTTACTATATTCAATTTTTATAAGTAAAAGAAAATAAATTTAGAACAATCATACCAAAATCAATGAAAATAATTTTTAGAAAAATGAATTTTCAAGAATAACACTACATTTATAATCATCCCTTTCCCATAACTACCATTAAATGATTATCAAAGTATTTTATTATATATAATGTCAAAACATTTCATTAAAATAAATAATTAATTTTTATTAATCAAAAATCATAAGAAAAAACATATTTCATGCATAAAATAAATTTTTTAGAAAAAAATCTCTTATTTACCTTTCAATTCATTCATTTTCTTTTCTGACCAAATGACGACCAATTTTTTCATATTATAATTTTTTGGACTGTAAATGTTCATAATATTAATAATACTAATTAATTTTTAAAAAATATATAAATATATGAACAAATATTCTCATAATACAATATTTAATAATTTATCTTTTGGATAAATTGTATTTCATAAGTAAATTGTAAAAAAATCCATATTTATACTTCATTTAAATACCAAAAAAATTCAATCATTTTATAATTTATAAACAATTTTATGGTTCTATACTTCACAAGCTATCAACGAAAAATCATATAATCTAGAATATAAGTGATTTACATTCTCTACGCTTATAAGAATTTCACCCTTGAAATAATGTCACTCCTATATAATATATTTAGGTTAAAACTATATCATCCCTTCTATAGATTCCCATGTATCTCCATAAAATATTTTATTACCCTAAAGAACCTTCATAACATGATTAGACTTATTCTATAAAACTTCAACCATATTTTCCATTATTTATATAGGTAGTTATTGAAAAAAAACCCTTCTTTAATTGAATGACCTTTCGTTCCACTACATATAAAGGTTATGGAATGTACGTTCTTAAGAGAAATGTGTGAAACACATGATTAAATTTTTATAGGACAAGAGGAGGAACTGAGGGACAAGTTCCCATCTTTATATGATCAATAATCTCATAGTAACCGATTTATTTTTGTATTATCCTTCAGTTCGTTCCAAATATCTAAACATTATTCGAAGGAGATAAATATTGGAACACCACATTGCCTAATTTGAACTATGAATCTCATCAATGGATATCAGAAAAAAAATCCTCTCACTCTAAGATTCCATAATTATTTTTCGAATAGATCAGACTTCCTCTACCATTTATATATATTTTTATCCATTTCAAAAAAAATTATCTTTTGATGATACACTTGAGATATGTAATTTTGATATTATCTACATATTTTTTATAGATTGATAATGATGATAAATTTTTAAGGAATATGTAAAGAAACCTCTGTCTTTCAGGTGTGTTAATTAAGATTTTATGAAATTGTGAATATTTTTTTGAATCCATACACTACCTTTGACATGATGTCTTATGATTATGTGATAATGATATTTTTATAAAACCATTTTTTTCTTTGGGAATTCTATGATAAATATGATTTTTTTGCAACTTTTTGGAACACTTATGTTTGGTTTTATCATTTGTTTAGTGGGACCTAATTATATAACACTCTAATGAATTTAATAAATATTGATACCTCATGAGAAGAAATTCACTATAATGGGTAATGAACCAATATCAATAAGTCACTCTAACAACTATGATAGTTTTTGAATTCTACCTCGACTAAGGAAATGATGGGAACATGGAGTGAACCTAATATAATATGGGACCCCATCCACTATGATACTATTTTTAGTGATACTTGACTAAGTAAATTATTGTATATGACTATGTATACACTAAAAACATATTTATTATGTCTATGATATTACATTGTTGGTTATAATTGATTTTGATGATTTCATTCTCTTATGACCCATATATTCTTTTATAATAGAGTATTGTACCATGACTCATGATTAAGGATCTATGATAGATTGGGAAGGAATTTTATAAGTTATGATCATACTCTTATACCTTTAAAATTATATTGTGCTTAAATATGATCATCTCTTTATATCTCCCATGTTTATCCTTATTTGGAATTTAAGATATACCTTTCTTACATTAACATTTCCCTAGTCTAGGAAGAATAAAATTATATATGATATTACTATAAAGGAATTTTGTGTCGCTAATTTGGGGGTAGATGTTGATTGATTATTATGGAACAATAAAATATATGTATAATAGAATGAAAAAAATTTTTATATAAAATACATAGGTTTTCGTACCTAAAGCATTGTTTCTAATTCAATTATACTCCAAACCTAAATTTACATGTATCTATAATTGAATCAATGTGGGATTTTGATATTACAATTATATAGGGTAAAAATTAATTCTCATTATTTATTATCAATCCCAGTATATAAATAATATGTTTTTATCACTGGATCTTGATGTAAGGGTATCAATCTACCTCATTTTATTTCATATCATCGATAGGCTAAATGTTTCATGTGGTATGTAGAGTTTAGGATAGAATGATCACTTTTTAAGAGAGGTGGGTGGAAAATATCTATATATCAAAAACATTAATATATAATAAGCTCGTTATAATTGTCAAGTGGCTCCAAATTAGATTTTGTTTTAAGATAAGATTATATAGGGTCAAAAGCCATTCAACCAATAGGATTTAGACTATTTTTTTGGTTAATTTTACACATATTTATTTATTTTATCCACACATTAACCCTATTATCCTATACCAATATATTTATTTTTCACCCTAGTTACTACTCTTTATGAAAATAAAGACTGACCTACTTAAAAAATTAATTCTTCTTTCAAAATAAATAATCTATTTTATTATATGAAATTTATTTTACGGAGAATTTTTTAATTTTAAAATGATTATGAAAAATAAAATAAGAACAGTTTTAGAGAAATATATTTTAATGAATAACACTTAATTTTTCTAATTTCTTTCCTATTAAATAATTATATGAACGTTAAAATATATTATTGAATATATTATAAATAATTTTAATTAAAATAGTACATTAATATGGATTTAGTTAATTTACTATGATAGAAACAATTTTTTGACAAAAATTTAGTATTTTAGAATATCATCTCTTTTTTACCATCAAATGATTTCACTTTTCTTTTCAACCTGTTAGTATCTAATGAATTAAATTTATATATTTGTGAATGAAACATTTTAATAAGTTTACTACTCTAACATTGTTTATAAATAAAACATATATGAAAAAAAAAATTCACATAAGGAAGAATTTTAAAACAGTTATTTTGGATCAATAGTATTTCCTATATAAATTAAAACATATTTTTTATAACAATATTTCATTTAAATACCCTATAAATTGATTTATTTTAAAACATACAAGAATTATTCACCAAAATTAATGATATCATATGTAATGACCCCCTCCCACCAAATATTCCCCTCCAAATCTAGCAATGGTGAAAGGGAGATAATGACCCCCGAGTCCTGCCTCTAGTAGGCCCCATAGGGGTGACCATCACCAAGGATATAAGTTTTCACAAATATGGGAGGCATTACCCTTTCAATTATTTAAGATCAAGAAATAGGATGAGTCAAAAACCTAAAGAAAAAGGAACAAGTAAATGAAAATAAACCCAAAACCAAACCAATATACAAATTTTATACTATGTTGAAACAAAAGTAAAAGTACAAGAAAAGCTCCAAAGTATGATACTAAAAAAAGAAAGCAAAAACTCCAACCAGAAAAACTCCAAAACCCAACTAGTATGGTCTTGCACGGTCCTTAAAGTCCTCATGTAAACCTGAATGTAAATGTAGGGTGAGAATACAAGGGTTCAAGGTATTCATTTACTCAGCCAACTTTACATGATTAACCAATATCCACATTCTATAAAATTTCATCCACAAAATAATCCAAAAAATAGTGCAACATTTAATTGCACAAGAAAAGGCCCCCAACGACCTTGGTTTTCAGTAGGCATTAGCCTATTAATCTCACAAAATAATCAAAGGATAAGAATTTATGGAAATAAAACAACAATATCAACAAAATTTCCATGAACCTGTACTTAACCAGTTATTATCTTTATTTACTGGTTCAACCTTATCTCACGAAAACAAGAGGATACCCACCCCGCATGATGCAAAAAAGAGAGAGACATGAAGTTAAGATCCCTACTTAAACAGGTTTTGATGTCCTCCTACGAGAACAACCACCACGAGGATTTTGATCACTCCTCCTGATGATTATGTCCTCTTGTGGACGCGGCGGAACAACCACACTAACAACCAAGAGAGGCTTCATTGAGGTTTAACATGTCACTTTTCCTAGCATGGCAAGGAGGAACAAAAACATGAGATCGATGAAGGAATAAGAACTGGGTAGAACGTACCATTAATACGACGTTCATCGAAGAGCATCGCTCCCATCAAATATCAGCAATCTACTCGGTAGGAAACTATTAAGACGAAGTCAACGAAGTGGGAATGGAATGAGGTTCTCGATGTTTTCCTCGTCGACATGATCCCACATCCACCGACAGATCAACGATCGATGTCTAGATGAAGAAGATATAAGGAATGCATCTGGGTCATCCGGGAGCGTTGCCATGCTGGGAAGAAGAGGGGTCCGTAAATTACATGTTACCCTCTATTATATATGCAATGAAAAGGTAAAACTATATACAACGTGTATTAATGAATACAGGATGTGACTGTAAAACAATTACATTGTTTGACTATTCAACACATGACACGTCACACAGTTTCCATTAGTTTAACGATAATAATAACTTCAATTAATAATAGGTGTTTTATTGAACCATGACATGAGTCATAAAAATTTATTCTCCTTTGGTCATAAAATTACCATCATAATTTCAGGGTTACGCTGCCGCTGATGGATCATCAATTCGATGTCATTTGATGAAGTTATGGTCGAATTATGGTTCTGAAAACCATAAATAATAATAATAATATATTATTATTATTATTATTTCATTTCATTTAAAATTTCTATCTTTAATATCATTTATGATTCACACACAAAATCATCTCTAATTATTTGTGCATCACCCCATTCAACCTTGATTTATTTCCTTAATTATTTTATTGCTTTAAATTTTAAGTCTTTATTTCCTTTAATCTCTTTCTCTCTCCAATCTCTCATCCATTAAAAATTTCATCCACAAAAAGTGGCGCCTCCCCTTGCCTTTACTCCATTTTCACTTTAAAGTTATTATTAATACAATTAATATTAATTACACCCATCATTAATGTTCAAATTTAATCCCATTAAATTAGTTTACCATGGTTATTCTAATATTAAATTAAAACCATTCCATTTAATTAATCACACACTAAAATTCACCATTACCATTTATTATTAAATATTATAGTAATAAGTCCTCTCTCAATTTTATCAATGGGTCAATATAATTATCATTAATAATTATTATTGTTATTGATGCCCTATTATTATCTTATAATTACTACCTCTCTCCCATCACAAGATATTAACACACAGGTTGGGAACCCCTTCAATTCTTTATTATCATTTTATTATTTTTTTATAATCTATATAGTTAATATTGTTATAATTATTTTAATATTCCAAAAACAAGTAGGATTTACCCATATGGGGTTTCCCCCCTCCATGCGCCTCTTCATGTGATTATTACTATAACAAATTATTATATAATAATAACCTTTTAATGTTATCCACAGTTCCAACATCAATTGTAGAGAACTACACAATGACTCTTGTACATAGTCACGCCCATGCTCCCCATGCATTTCATTCTTTTTTAATTTATTACATGTGCCTCATTTATTATTATTTATTCCATTATAATTTATTCCATGTGCCTCATTTTTTATTATTTATTCCATTATAATTTATTCCGTGTGCCTCACATTTTATGCCCTTGACACACATAATTTATTATTTATTAAAATTTAAATAAATCAAAATGAAACCATGAACCTCCCCACATTGAATTAAATACATTCAACTTTATTTCTTTTATTTCACAATGACCAAATTAAAACCATTTAATCTAATTAACACCAAATATTTTCACGCCACCCTTATCAATTATTATTATCAACAATTATTATTATAAAACGCATCGTGTTTGACCACATCAAACTTTTACAATGTAATGGACCAGAGAGGTTCGGCCCATTACATCAGATACCTCTCAAAAAATTCTCAACAACATGAATTAAAAACTAACCCCTAAAAATGGGAAAGGTCTGAACAACCACCCCACAAGATACCTCTAAGGGCTCCGATTATAACAAGAATCCAACCACTATCCTAATTATATGATTCAAGGATGTCCTTCCCCCATGTTGAGATATTATCTGCTTTAGGCGACACTGACTCGCCTTCACAGGTTTAATCACATCCATATTAATGCATCTTTATTAGGGATTAGGTACTCTCACCCCTATAATTTAGGATTTCTCATACACACACTGCCCCAACACCACACAAAATAAGAAAAACGCTACCCCATTACATGGATTGGGGAATTCCTTCTCTCATGTCAAGATACTATCTTCTTTGGACGACACTGACTCACCCGCACGGGTTTAATCGCATCCACATTAATGCATCTTGATTTGGGATCTGGTCCTCCACTCCCCACATGTTTGGACACTTCACACAGATTTAAAGGAAAGAGGGAAACAACTTACAATTATAGACTCATTAAAAACAAATTCTAGGACCAAAGCGTGGACGACAATGAGTTTCAACAATGGAATGTGATGCTATTGAATTAAAAAAACATAAACGAGAGCATTTATATAAAATCTAATACATCTCTGTCGATCTTTGCCTTTGTTAGGGTTGCTGATTACATTGCATGCAAATTTCTGCATCCCACTCATCTGCCTATCTGTTGACGCCCACCTGCTCTAGCTCCCCTTGGATGGACTGGAGACAGTTTCTACTGGAAGGGTCAGGCTGGGAACTACTGCTAGGGCTAAGGCTGAACCTGGCCAGTCCTTCCATACTGAGTCTGAATAGGTAAATGTTAGCCAAGATGCCCATGATTCCCACATGAAAAGCACCTCAGTCCATGGCCCATAGAAAACAGGAGGAAATCATGAGATTGGTTTGGGACCTTCAGAAGTCTACTCCCTTCCAGTCAAAACATGGAAGGAACCATTGATGGGGATCTACTGTTGACCGCCTCTTTCTTAGATGAACTTGAGTGACTCCTCTCTCATAGTGCACCTACTTGAGAGTGCATCCTATCAATTATATCCACCTTCTTTTGTACTTCTAGGTATGTTGATAAAGAGAAATGGGTCACCACACATCAAATAAAGGGGTGAAGTGCCTCCTCTAAATGTCTGGCTCGGGAATCCTCATCCGGAAATAGATTCAGGAAAAAACGGAGGAGATCCTTGATCTTGACCCCTTTTTCCGGCACTGACATGATTCCTTACTGTAGGGAAAACAACTATTACCTATTCTCGTCCTTCCTCATCAAGGAAAGAAATTCCTCTAGGAACTCCTTCTCGAAGTTGTCCAATAGAACTTATATCTACTTCCCCTCCACATGGTAAAGAATCCACCACTGACGCGCCGCTCCTCAAAGCTGGCTTACTGCTAGTGGAACCTAGTACTCTGATGGAGCCATGATCAACCCAAAGGTGATCTTGAGTTCCTCCAACCAACTCTATGATTATGTATCTGAAGTATTTCCTTCATACATCATCAAGATTTGTCACTGGAAAGCACGAAACGTGCGCCGCTATATGTCATCTTCATCCTCTCTGTTAATCCTCATCTCATCGACTGTCTAAATCTACTAGGCCTCGACTTCCCGAGTCACACAGGAATGAAGTCTAGGTTCTATAGATTTATGGTAATCATGGAATGCCTAATACCAAGTAGAAAGGACATTTTTTCATGGTTTAATTTAATCATTTTATTTCAATTTCTTTCCCAGAACACCCAAATAAAGTAAAACACAAATCATGACTATTCATATACCTTTTCTAGGGTCTCTACCCTGAAATCAATGTAGTCTTACTTGGTCTTTCGGTAAGATCATAGTCATTGCATCAGATCATGGGGGGCCCTAAAATCCAGTGTCCTAGCTAGTCTTCAATGGCCTATGTCACGCACCAAGATCAGCCAACATTGTTACTCTGCCATCCCATGCAATCATCACCGTTACAAACTCCAGACTCCATCATACCTCTCAACCTCCCTCTGATACCATTCTGTCATGAACCCCTCCCACCAAAGATGCCCATCTTGAGCTGGAAATGGTGAAAGGGATATAATGACCCCTGAGTCATACCTCCAGTAGGCCCCGGAGTGGCGACTAGCACCAAGGGTATAAGTTTTAACAAATATGAGAGGTATTATAATTTTTTTTATTTATCATCTAAAAATAGGATGAGTCAAACACAAAAAGAAAAAGGAACAATTAAATGAAAATAAACCCAAAAACAAACCCATATGCATGTTTTGTAGAATACTAAAACAAAAATACATGTACAAGAAAAGTTCCAAAGTATGATACCAAAAAAGAAATAAAAAACTACAACCAGCAAAACTCTAACGCCCAACTAGCAAGGTCATGCACGGTCCCTGAAGTCCTCCAGAAAACTTGAAAGGAAACATAGGGTGAGCATTCAAGGCTTCCAGATATTCATTTAATTACCCAACATTACATGAATAACCAATTTCCACATTCAATGAAATTCCATCCACAAAACAATCTATAAAATAGGGAAACATTTAATTGTGCAAGAAAAGGCCCCTAATGTTTTAGTAGTCATAAGCCTATTCAAATCACAACACAATCCAAGGATAAGCATTAATAAAAAAATAATTTCAAATAATTTCCCAAAACCCATTCTTTAACCAGTTATTATCAATATTTCTAGGTTCAACTGTATCTCAGGAAAACAAGGGGATACTCACCCCACATGATCCATAAAAGAGATATAGATGAAGGTGGGATCTCTACTTGAACCTATTTTGATGACCTTCTATGAGAACAACCAACATGAGGATTTTGATCAGTTCTCCTGATAACTATATCCTCCCATGGATGTAGCGGCACAACCGCACTAACAAACAAGAGAGACTCTATTAAGGTTTAAGGTGTCACTTTTCAAAGCATGGAAATGAGGAACAGAAAGAGGATATTGAGGAATGAATAAGAATGGGGTAGAATGTGCCATTAAAATGATGTTCGTCAAAGAGCGTCTCTCTCGTCAAACATCAAAAATCCCCTCTGTAGGAAACTTTGAAGAGGAAGTCGAAGAAGAGGGAAAGGAAAGAGGTGCATGATGTTCGCCTCGTCAACATGATCCCCTATCCACCGACAGATCAATGATCGGAGTCCAGATGAATAATAAAGGAGGAAGGCTTCTGGGTTATCCGGGAGAGCCGCCATGTGGGAAAATGTGGGGTCCATAAATAACATGTGACCCACTCTTATATAGGAAATGAATATGTAAATTGGTACGTAGCATGTATTAATGAATACACGGCGTGACCGTACAACAGTTACGTTGTTTGATTGGTCAACACACAACACGTGATGCAGTTTCCATGCATTTAAGGATAATAATAACTTCAATTAATAATATGTGTTTTATTGACCTGATACATGAGTACTAAAAAGGTATTCATCATTGGTCTTAAAATGATCGTCATAATTTCAGGGTTACACTTCCGCTGACGGTTTGTCAATCTGATATCATCTGAGGAAGTTATTGAAGAATTATGGCTTTGACAACCATAAATATTATTATTATTATTATTATATTATTATTATTATTATTTCATTTCATTGAAAATTTCACTCTCCAATCTCATTTCAGTTTCACGCAAAAAATCCTCCCGAATTTGGTGTGTATCAGCCCATTCCACCTTGATTGATTTCCTTATTTATTTTATTGCTTTAAATTTTAAATATGCATTACCTTTAAAATATTTCTCTCTCCAATCACTCTTCCATTTATGATTTCATCCACCAAAATTGGTGCCTCCCCTTTCTTTTACTCCATTATCACTTCAATGTTATTATCAATAAAATTAATATTAATAACACCCATCATTAATGTTCTAATTTAATCCCATTAAATTAGTTTACCATGGTTATTCTCATATTAATATAAAACAATTCCATTTAATTAATCACACACAAAAATCCACCAGTACCATTTATTATTTAATATTATAGTAATAAATCCTCTTTAAATTTCATCAACGGGTCACCATCATTATCATTAATTATTATTATTATTATTGACACCTAGTTATTATCTTATAATTAATCCCTTCTCCCATCACATGATATTCATGCACGGGTTAAGAACCCATTCAATTATTCATTATAATTTAATTATTTTTTTATAATCTATTAAATGAATATTATTATAATTATTTTAATATTCCAAAATACAAGTTGGATTTTCCCATAAGGGATTCCCCCCCCCCATGAACCTCTTCATGCTATTATTATTATAAAAATTAGTATATAATAATACCATTTTAATGTTATTTACACAATTCCGACTTTAATTGTTGAGAACCACACAATGCCTCCTGTACAAGGTCACACCCATGCTCCTCATCCATTTCATTCCTTTATAATTTATTACATGCGCCTCATTTATTATAATTTATTCCATGCACCTCATTTATTATAATTTATTCCTTAATAATTCATTCAATGTGCCTCACATTATATGCCCATTACACACAAAATTTATTATTTATTAAAATTTAAATAAATCAAAAATAAACCATGCACCTCCACTCATTGAATTAAATAAAATAAATATTTTTTCATTTATTTCACATTGATTAAATTAAAACAATTTAATCTAATTAACACAAAATAATTTCACGCCACCCTTATCAATTATTATTATCAAAATTTATTATTATAACATGCATCATGTTTTTTAAAATCAAATTTTTACAATGTAATGGACCGGAGTGGTCTGGGACATTACATCATACATTAGAATCTATTGAAGGAAAAATATATATCATCTAAAATAATAGGGTGTTACACTAGTTAAATAGTCATATACTTATTCTTCATCAATAATTAGGATGTTTTTAACTATATATTTATAAACATGTAGTTTGAATTCCATGATATTTTCATTACCTTCATAAATATTTTCTTGAATACACAACATCTCATTTGAGGATTATATTCCATTACATTGGTGTAGAATTTAATATGTAGAGATAAAAGGATAGAATTTCTAGCTTTCCCATGCACTTCAATGATTATATTTTCAGCATATTTCATGGGAGAATCTCTTCCATGTAGACTAAATTCAATTATTATAAAATATATTATCTCCAAAGCATGAGAAAGAACATATGGAAGCATTGGGTTCTTCTATCTATGAAATTTATTTCCTTAAAAAATGGGTATTCTATTATTATTAAAATTATTGTGGTTATATATTAATAAACTTCTGTAAAAGTTTTATCATTCAAATTGAAACCTTGTTTTCTCTAATACCTCTAATGTTATTAGGTTTTGATATAATACTATGTTGAGGGGGGGGGAATTATTTATCCTTTTTGATGAATTATTCTTTTTAATTAAATCTATATGGCCTATTATGATATTTTTCATCTTGTATTTTTGTCTCTCATATTTAATTTAAAGATGCATTAAATAAAGGAAGAATATATAACATTTCATAATGTTTATGTTCGATCTGAGAGACTAATCCTTAACATGTTTTGTTTATGTTTTTTTATCTACATTTACACTAGAGATCATTGGGATTATGTTTTTTATACATATCATAAAAATCAAGATATGTAGTCAGTTGAAATATACGGCATGTGAGGGAATAAAATAGCCTCCTCTCTATAGGTTATTTATATTTTCTCCTTCCAGTTAAAGTTAAAAACTAAAATGATTCTCCTCTAATATTTTCTTAACCATTTCTTTATACATCCTTCCTTAAAAGTGAAAATGGTCCAAAACACTCTTTCTAATAACTCTTTCACTCCCTATGAATATTGATGTAGTGGTGTTTCAGACATTTTTTCATCCATACCACATTCCTTGATATTCAAAAGGATCATTGAAATTTATGGAATTCTTATATGGATTATATTATATTATTATAAGTCATTAGAATTCATACATATCACTTTCTCCTTAACTTCAAAACTGCATTATTATCATCAATTCATTACCATATTGATCACATTTAAGTATTATGGTGTATAATGGGACTTCTATTTCTACTTCTCTACATGATGCAATTTAAAAAATTCAGTTTGGGTCATGTCTTCAATACCATCATGTTTTCTCTTATTGATGGAATATTAGAGTCTCTCAATTCTCATCTTCTTCTCGTACATATGCATATTCACAAAATTTTTAAATAGAATATTATTTCAATATTTAGTATTGGGAACTCCATGATCTTCAGATGAAATGTGTTATTTTGATTAAAAATTAGATTTTTTTATGATTGAATTATTCCCCAATTTTCTGATTAATATTTTTTGGCAATTTATTAGTTAAATTGATGTTTATTTCATGGGAATTATTACCAATCATGTGATATTTGAATAACACATTCATTTCCAATAAATGCTCTCAATAATAATAATTGAATTCTCCCTCAACATGTGCATAGATAAATGTATAGTCACATGGAACATTACTTTATAGCATGTAATACTCAATAATTAACCTGAATCAAAACATATTGTTGTGACATTTGTATTAAAAAATAAATTATCACATAAAATAATTTTATCTATATTCCATATTCAATACTTATCTTTAAATTATATCATTATGATAAATTATCCTAATATTGTTTGAGAATAATATTTTCTGATCCTTATAAACGTTTTTTATCCTTTTAGTGAAGTTTCATATAGAAATATCAATACATAGATTATTCTTATGAAGAGGATCTATATGATTTCATCCTTAGGATTAATCGTCATAATATATTTTTATCCTTATGATTCTCTCTAACCATGTGATGATCATTACAAAGACCCTTAATAGTTTGTTGATCATTATGAGGAAATATTATCCTTACACATTCCACATGATCCTTATGAAGAATAGCATGATCCTTATAAGGGCTAATATTATTATTGTAAATTATAATATAAGGATACATACTTTTCCATTTTACCTCACCTCAATACTCAAATTCCAAACATCCAAAAATATTTATAAAGCCTATTCGATTAATTTTTAGTCCTTCACACTCAATCAAAATCAACATTAAACCTCAAAAAATAAAGGTATCTAGTATTGAAAATACTTTTTTATTTACAAGATCATATAGATTCTTTATCACATCTATTACTCAGTTTTTTCCTTTAATATTTAATCATTAGTATTCCAATTAAATTGATTCCCTCAAAACATTTTTTCAACTATTTTAGATCATGTTACTTCATTATTACATGTATTTAACGTGAGGAACATTTAAAAAATTATCACATATAAGGTATTTTGTCCTAGAACATGTGAATATATTTTCTCTAGGAATACATTATATTTTTTTTCTATGTAAATAAATTCTTTAAGAATCCTATATTGGAAGGTAGCTCCATTATCACAATAATTTAAATCATTTCTAATTTATGTGTGATAAACACTTCAAAATCCAACATTTATTTTTAAACAAATAATATAAAAAATATATAACTACATATTTCGAAAATATATTTGGTTAATTCATGTTGAAACAATTCACATCATGAAAGTTTTGAAACATTAATTTCTTTTTAATTAAAATAGTAGTATCATGACCACTGAACTAATAACAAAATAATTTCTCAAGTCACATAACCAGTTTTGGTTAGTTACTATTCATATAAAGCTTCAAGAAATAGATTCATCCTTCTTGGTGCATAATTGTTTTTCATTATTCATTAAAAAAATAATATCTTGAATCATAATAAAAACCATAATCATGATATTTGAAACATTTTAGAATAACACAACATCATCTGAAATATTTCTTACCTGATAAATCATTTGTAATATAATAACTATATTATATATCAATGTAGATTTCATTACTTTTGGTAAAATTCTTCAACTGATAACACTATTTAATATATTTTTAATCCTATGTATTACTTAATATTCTTAATTGTTCATATTTCTACTCAAGTTTAACATAATACTAATGTAATGTTAAGTTGGTTTTGTATAACCCTATGTGTATGAATTTCCTATATTTGTCTTGGAGAAAATATATTCTATGAAATATTGAATATAAAATGTGTTGACATGAAAAATATATTATTTCCCAAAATATATTATGTATGTTATTTATTTGAAATTTAACACTTTTCTTGGAGTAGAAAAACATATTTAGAATTATAAATATGTTATACATCACAATAGCTCCATGAAATTTTCCAAATTCATCTTCCATGGAATATAATATATATCTTAGAATACTTTATTCATATCGAAAATTCATACTTCCCAAAAAACATTTTATAGGTATCCCTCATTTATATTATGTATGCATAATGAGCTCCTAAATTTATATTTTTCATGATAGAAGGATATTACATAACAAGTTAAAACTCTTAGGGAATTTTTGAAAATCTAAATATGGGAATTATATTAGTTATCATTTCATTTTTCTATATTTCAAAAGACTAATATCAAAAATTTCCAAACTCAACCCCTTGATTAAAAAACACTTTGAAATAACATTAACTTATTTATGATCATCACTATAATAATTCTAAAGAAGAATCTATTTCATAAATACCCCTTATAAATTTTCAATGATCATCTAGTACCTTATCCCAAATTTAATTCATCAATCATAATCCAAGAATATTTCTTCACAAAATTTCTATCATCACATGAAAAAAATTAATTCGAATCTTAGTTTAATTTTCATCTCCACTATAGTGATTTAAAATTCTTCTACACCAAAATCTATAGAGGATAACTTCTTTTAATCTGTTAAATATTCTAAAATATATTCTATATATGGAATATTTAGTCATATTATCCATAATGTTTCTATCCATGTTTTATAATCATTAATAATAAAATAATTTCGATGAAGTGGTGACAGAAACTCAAAATCATTTTTAATAAAATTTTCAAATAAAATGGATCATTATTAGAAAAGAATGGTAAAATGATCTTTTTTTCATTTAAGTAATGATATAAAACTCACACATCTAAGCTGTAAGTGAATAATAAATAAACATGTAATGATGTAATATTCTCAACCAAAAGTGACGCAATTCATGGGTATTTAATCTATATTTTCATTAGTATTCAAAGGAACTCCAATATACATTCAATTATTTCTTCTCCATCCCATATTGAAATCATACATATTCACTTTATAATTATTGTCAAAAAATATAGCAAGAAAACTAGTGGGTTCCATAATATCATCCTTTGTACTTGTTTTCAATACCACCTATAAAAAATTCATTTCAATAAACCTCCATTATATTCTTCTCTGTCCACCCCTATTGATAATAAATTCCAAGATTTTGAGAGAGGGTGGTTCAATGTATCTAAATTTAATGTGCCATTAATTATTGAACCTGAAGTATATATGATCTATGATCTATGTATAAATCAATAGGGTGTGATAGAGATAATAAAAATTTCCATAAATTGACAGAATACGATAACCACTAAAAAATTAATTCAAACTGATATAAAAAAAAGAGATCTAAACAACTTCCCATTCAAATATTCAAAATTAGACAAACACATTTCAGGCCAAACAAAATCATGATCCTTCATATTCCATGTTAGAAGTGGTTCTTCAACTAAATAAAAAAAGTATAAAAATAAATTTAATCACCTATAATAACTAAGAAACATTGAACAACCATAATATTTTTAGGGGGTAAAAATTGTACAAATACCTATAACTTTGAAGGATCCATAACCACTTATCACTAAGACACAACATGTCCTAATAAATTAACCTATTGAGCCCAAAGTATACAATTATATAGATTACTATACAATTGATGATGACAATGAACCTATAGTATAGTTCATAGGTTCCCTTCGTTCTCCTCTAAAAACAAAAAATACATAAAGGTTACACCTATAAAAAACTCTATAAATTGATATAGTAAATCATAGAATATGGATTTTATGAGTCCCATTAACACAAAAACTGTATTCCTGAAACATAAAGAAATTGATATAAACTTTTAATTTCAATAATGACATTTGAATTTGGTCTTTGGGATATTCCCTTCCTTTAACCTCATATATTGATATCCTTTCCTAAAGTCAATGTCATAGATCTGTAAAGCTCCATTTAAATGATTTAATATATCAAAAATACATTATAAGGGAAAATAATTCATCATTATTACTTAATTTTATGTATTGGTAGTTGATACACAGATTTATACTATCATCCAATATCTTTATAAAACAATAACGGAGCACCCTATGGTGATACATTGTTCTAGGAATTACCCACTACAGGGGATATTCAATATAGATATGAAGCTTCCAAAACAAAATGTGTTCCATCTTATATAGAGAAATATATATCATTATTACATCTAATCACAACTCTCATAAAGTAAATCACACGTCTAGGGGATATCACTACAACCTATTTAGGAAATACATCATCTTAGTTTTCAATAACCCCATGAAATACATCTACGTGATCCTATATATAATTCGACAATATATTGTCCATCAAATAATATATGTACTTAGCATGCCTCCAACCCATCTATGGATCTATCATGATAATAAATTTAAAAATATCTTTGTGACCATAAAAGGATATACTCGTATGTAAATGAAATTAGCAATATCATCTATTGAATACATATAGTCCATGTGCATGATGAAATTGTATAGTTGTATTATGAAACATAAACAAATATATCAAAGATCAATATTTCGTGAAAATTTTCTCAAAATTGTTTCACAAATCATACATGCTAACTCAAACTACATCTTTTATAGGAAATTACAAGGGAACTAGAAGCCTATACCTAACAATTATAAGAGCATGGACTAGGATTGTTGATATAAATGATTATATATAAAAATTAATTAAAGGATTCACCCCTGGTTGGAAATTTGAATTATTCAGCACTGGAAAATAAATCTAAAGTGAGTTCATCCATCTTGTAGACATCTCTGGACCAGATTGAAACTACCTATATGAGAGTGGTGAATACTATTTCATAAAGTAATGGTGTATCACAGGGATATCCTCTAACCATATTATATTATCTCCGTGGATACATTAATTGATAATACAACTACTGATACAAATATTGACTCATCAGATAATATATAGTGCATAATATTGATGTAGGTAGCCATTATTTTGTTGGATATTTAATATGGTCGAGCACTCAATATTCTGATGGCCACAACATCTACCTGAAAATAAAAACTGTATGTTCTCTAAAAAAATTTCCTATAACTTCCATCTCTTATATAATAAGATGAATAAGGATAAAAAAAGCTCCCCTATGTCAAAAATATCTTCTAGAAAGAAAAAAAAGATCATATGGCTGGAAATCTAATCCTCAGATGTCTTATTTACTCTCCTACTATGATGGGAATGTTCTATGTAGTAACATTCCAACAACCCCTACCTTTTTATCACCTTTTGATATGTATATAACAATATAAGGGTCTCCTAACCCTGGATATCCTGACATAAATACTCTTTCAAATTACTTGCCATAACTTCTTTATCTAGAAATAAGATTTAATTATAATGGAGGGAATTATTATAATAAATAAAAAACTCTTGCATGCTAGAACTCCCCTTGATGCGAAGATGTTTATCATGATTATAATACCAGATCATGACTGTGGAATTAACATTATCTTGAAACTGATAATGAAACTTCTCCCACAAAACAAATAACACTTTATAATCCCAAAGGAATAAAATCCCTCACTACCAAGAAACCCCACATAGCATACTAATTTCCAATATAATATAGTTTTATTTTAAAAAATGGATCTGTATATAATCGATCCCCATATACACCAAACAATCCTCGATCTCTCGATATCAAGTGAATCTCTCATACTTTGGTTAGTTGTGGAATTGAAACTGCTAAAGAATACTCCTCTATGTATCATTTTTGGTATCATTAAATATATAATGACCTATGGGATAATAATTTTTTCCTCCTTATAAATATCATAATTAGGACATTGACATAGATTTATACCTAAAAATTTTAAAACCTATTTAGTACCCAAAACCTGTTTTTGCGAATAATTTATATTTGTTAATTAATATGTATCATAATTAAAACTTCTACCCAATTCAATCATAGGATCAGAAAATAATGAGGCATGATCCATCCTTGGGTATCTACTATGAAATTAGTATACAATTCTTTGTGTATTTAGGAAACTTATGGTATGTATGTCATAAAATAGAGGGTTCAAAAGTCTCTTGTCATACATATCCTCTCATTATTATATCATGAAATATGTTAAGACAACATTTTTTTCCAACAAACCTATGAAATATCCATTAGTTCATATTCTCAAGCTTCATTATATCACTTAATCAAAATATTTGATACTAATTTTTCATGACCTTCTCCCACCAGTATCCTTCTGGGACCTCTAATAGAAAAACTCATTCATGAATACACATAAAATTGTTATCTCATGAGACATAAAACATTAACATTGAATTAGAGGGATATATAGGACCCCAAAAATATAAAAATTATACACATTATATATTTCATCTATATTAAATCAATCATTAATCATATCATGATAACCCACATGAAAATAAAATGACTTTCATATCATTTGAAAATGGTATCAACGAATATGACATCAAGAGTGAATTTGTTGATACAAAAATTCAATCCCCAAAAATTAGTTTAAAATAATTTATAAAATTATCATGTACATTTATCTAGAATATAGAAAACATTTTTAAATTTCTTGGAATTCTTTATTTGACTCTTCAAAAATATTTTCACAAAATAATTTTCATCATTGGTATACAAGTAAAAGTTACAAGTTACATTCAAAATTGTTATTCAAGAAAGTGAAATATCTATTTTATAGAATATACAATTATAAGATCCCCTAATATTGAATCATTTAAAATAATAAGAATTTTCTATAAAAATGGGGATTTGAAGATAAAAATGTACGAGTGTTAAATGAAATTCATTTTTTGTTTTTATGAAATTCAAAATAAAAAACCACATTGAAGAAAGAGATAAAAAATTTATTTTTGATGAAATATGAATAAAATAAAATCAAAATTTAATTTGTATTACATAATAAGAAATTAATACATTTTATTTAAGAAATAATATGAACCCATTGGAGAAAAAGTGGGAAAATTATGTATATTAATAATAATAATATATTTTTATAAATATTTAAATTAATTAAAGAAGAAGATTTGATGAGAATATGTAATTTAAGTAGGAAACTAAAAAAATTATATAATATATTAATTATTTAATAAATGTAACTTATAATATCATTGTCATGGAAATAGGTTTATGGCCCAATGAAGAGGAAATTGAGCTTAAAAACCATTATGTCATTTATAACATTAGAATCGAAACATCTTGAATGAGATAACTATAAATGGAATTAAAAATACCCAGAAAAATATATAATCATGATCTAATATTTCAAATAGGTTGTATATACATCATAAAAAAGATAATAGGTTCATTATACAAAACATGTCTCAAAAAATAAATTTGATATTAGAAAACGATACCTCGGATTCTTATTTTTTCAAAATCGCTGTTATATATTGTATAATAAGCTAAGAATCAGTAATAGTTTATTTTAAAAAATTATTTATGTTTAATATATTTAGTTTAATAGATTATATTAATTTATCACCTTTAATTACTTTTTTTACTTCTTATTGATCATCAATGTTTGTAATTTTATCCGTGCTTTATTAATTATAGTATAATAGCATGTACTATCATTCATTATTCTTGAGTTTATATTAATAATAATATTAACGTAATTTTAATATAAATCCCATAATTAATCATGAATTTCTTGGTTCACTCCATTGTATTTTTATGTATGATAATATGAACATTATAATGTGTCTGATTCGAAAATTTTTAACACATAAATAGAGGTATATTCAAAATGAGTAATATTTTAAAATTACTATTCTAGAAAAAAACAAAAAACATTGTTTAATTTTTTATATCATATCCTAATAGTGTCAAAATATTTATACAACTCAATATATTTTGTTGAAATAATATATATCTTTAATGGTGTCTCAGTATTCTTGTTTTGGGCTGTTAAAATCACAATGTCCATTTATTTTTAATATTATTAATATAATTCCATTTTAATCTAAAAAGATATTAAAAATATAAAAAATCATATTTATTTATTAAATTAATTTATAAAATCTTACATCTATTGTTGTGTTAAAAAATGAATTATTTTTTTCATGGAGGTGGTGAATCGATCGTAATATAGGTGGTGTTTTATTTTTATAATGGATGAGACGAACGAATATAATAGTTATTCAATAAATGATGTAACATTTATATATATTTATGATACTAATTTCATTATATCACTTTGGTTAAAATGTATTTGGATAATATATAAAAATAATAAATGAATATAAATAATCAGTAGTGATTAAGAGTTCTTATCTTACTCATTAGGATGAATCTTTTTATAATTGGATTGATCCTTCGAATGGATCCCTTGGATTAAGGAAAATTTTATAGGGCATGTTTTAGAGTGCCTGCAAAGGTAACTGGAAAATATTTTTCTAGATATAAGGATTTTTCGGTGAGGAAAAATGGGGTGGTGAAGGGGACATTTTATGGCGTGAGGGGTGACATTTTGTAAATATTAATTTCTTAATATATAAAAATCATAATTGATTAAACTGAAAAATTGAAAATTATGACATGAAAATATATTTTATGGAGTATAAATCCCTCACCCATTCATTTATATTTTTGTTTTTTATGATGTTTTTTACTTTACATATGGATTTATAAATTATAATTCGTTTTATCATTTATCATGTTGACTAATTTTTTCCATCGTAACTTATTATAATGAACAAAATTGACTTTGAATTTTATTTTTTTTCCTAATTTTTTTCATTCTGATTCAAAATAATAATTTCCTTTTTCGTGATTCAATTTCTAAAAGTTGTAAATATTTAGTTTTAAATATTAAACCATAGTACGGGTAAAATATTATTACATAAATGTATTTTTTATGCATAAAGTGAATTTATTATTACTCCATAGTGGGTAAAAACATTAGATAAGTGTTATTTTGATATATATATATATTATTAATAAAATAATTATTCCATGATGATTAATTTAACTTTTTAAATTAGAATAAATAATATAAATAAAAAATAAATTCTTTAAAAAAATGTTTTTTTTAAATATCAAATGAGTTTAATCCAAATTTATTATTAATTACATATTTTCTAGGAATCAATCATTGAATTTTTATTTTAAAAACAACTTTAAATTTTATTTTTAAAAAATTAAAATTAATAAATATAAAATATAAAAATATAATATGATTTAAATTATAGGTTAATATCATCCAAACATATAAATACAAAACCCCCTAAACCCCTTAGTATAAGATATAAGGGTATTATTAAAAATGGTGTCCATCAAAGGTCATTATTTAGAACGTACTAATATCATGGTGATTTCCAAAAGCATTAAATTCTCATATATACAATTTATCTCATGTTGTAAATGTTGAAGTTCAGATAGGTCTTAGTCTTTAGGAAAAACCTAGTTATGATAATTCCCCTCCAAGATAAGAAACATTTTCTTTATAAGGATGAATTATTCTACATGATTACATTTCATCGCGATTATATATAGATTTAATAATGTGGTTATATATTATTTAATATTTTTTATTTAATGATAATGTTATAATTGTCGCATTTAATAACTTAATCTCATTAATATATCCTGGTATATTTTAGTTTGGGGTATCTTATGAAATAATCTCTCAATCACACCAAATTTATTCAATGATATATATACATACTAAAATTGTGATCTATTACATTGGGAATAAAAATAATATAATATAATAATAGAAAGCCCAAAACTAGTCTTGGGGGAATTATAATACCTTATACTCAAATTATAGTTGTATCCCATAAAAAACACAATATCCTACTATAGGACTAGAAAACTAAATCTCTTTTAAGCATAAAACAATACATATTCATCTTCATAATAATTTAGTAAAATTTGAATTATTTTTAAATATACATTGTTCAATTATAATTAATTTCATGATACCCCACCGTTAATTTGTTTTAATCATTTCATTACTTTCAAAACCGAGGTCTTGTTATATTCAACATTATAGATTGTAAATTTAATAATTATTCTCCTCGTGAATGTAACCCAAAGAATCCACGGTCTCTATTTAAGGCATTAGTACCATAATCAATAGTAATTTTCCAATATTTAATTCATATTCCATGATCATTTAATGATTTATGGTATTCTAGGACTCAAATAAATCTATCTCAATTAATAGAAGTAACTAAAGGGATAAAAAACCTACATTAAGAATTATATAATCATAAACGAAATAAATAGAAAAATAGTTATCATGAAAATATATGAGGTTAATTAAACTATCATGGAATCATCTTATCTTCCTCTACACATAAACCATATCATCCCACCATCACTGATATCATCACCAGGCCACAACCAAGGAAAATTATCCCAAATCCCACAAAATAATCAAACCATTCTAGGATCTTTGTAATTCAATGTAAGGGTTTCATAATTGAAAGGTATAAATATGAAAATTAATAATATTTATAGTAATAAATTATATTAACACGAAATCAAAAAAATTACTATGGTATAAAACTATTTAACAATCAAGGAAAGGCATTAAAATATTCCCCAAATATAAATTCAACCATGAAACATTTTCATGACCTTCGTTAAATTATTTTATTCCCTATTATATTTATTTAATTGGAATAAACCTAATAATTTTTAAGTAATAGAAACTATAATAATTATATACGTTCACTGAAACATATAATATAGTTAAACAATTCTAAATAAGAACTACAAAATCACTGTAATTTCTCTTTCTTCAACATCTATAATTTACCATCTTTGTATTTCATAATCAATTTCAGTTTTTCAAACAAACAAAGTGGATAATGTATAATAATGGAATAAAAAAAATTCTATATCTAGTTAATTAATAGTTTAAACTATCAAAATTAAAATCTCAACTATATGTATGTCACAATGCCCCCTTTTTTATCATATAACTTCTTTCCAATTATCTTCATTAATGAAAAGTCCACCATTTACCCATTGAGGATAAATTATTTTAGTCTAACACCTAAAAACATAAAAAATAATATTATAGGTATCCTACCTCAATTAGAATTTGGGAATACTCATTCCACTCGAGAAGGGTGGGAGTAAAAAAGTTCCCATAAATCTTGGAACGTATAAGGAACCTATATCGGTCACTTTAGATGATCCCACATGTTGGTGTGGGATAAAAATTAACTGGATAAAATAACAAACATTAAGGGTGTTATCTATTTTAATATAGATTCAAGAAAATGTACTTGGAAAAAATTTGTAATATGGTATGTGGTAGGTTAAAATGAACATGTAAGAAAAGAATATCAATTCATTCATAAAACTAAATTAAAGATGCTATTGTATTTAAAAGATCAATGTCATAGTATTCCATACATGAAATGTATAAAACCAACTAGTACAGCAGTATAAATAAAATAATAATACCAATAACCCCAAAATTTAGACGTGAAGACTGATTCAAACCAATACTATGGTGCTTGGGTACCCAACACACACATGTTTTCTAATAAAAAAAATTAACAACATCTATGAGAAAATTTCAATTATTTCCTCCACCCAAGACAAGATCAAAAGTTTTTCAAACTATTAATTCTAAATTTATACAAATAGAAAATCCCTATGATGACAACACTTAAATATCCTCAACTATAAAAATTTTGTATTATATGGATCAAAAACCAACTCTCTGCCTCTAGAATACCTATAAACATCCACATAGAACCTACAAAACCGGAAAACATAAACAAATATTGAAAAAAAATTATTCATAACATGATGGAAAAGATATTCATGTATTTTATCTTAATAAATATGTATTCTATTTTTTCTAAGGATACAGATTGTTTAAAAGGAAAAATTTTCCGAAAAATATAGATTAATTAACAGTGTATTGGATTTATTAAATAGAACGATGATCTCTATCATACATATTTCAAACTCAATTCTTATAGATTACAAAAAGAATATATTTAACTTATAGTTTATATAATGGAATTAAGATCCTAATGAAAGTATTTATAATAATTATTTTACAAGAATGATTTTAATGTATCATAGGATGGGGATTAAATATATGGATTGTTAATTCATGGAATGGTCTCTCATTTTCAATTTACTAATCCAATTTAAATTTTATAAAATTGTGCGAAAATTAATTTTAGAATCTTAAAAAATCAATAATTTTAAAAATAATTAATTCCTCGAAAATAGAATAGAATTTTTTAAGGTGTGATAACATTTAAAGCTCAATTTCCTTAATAAAAATATTCCAAATTTAAAAAATAGAAACAGTAACTTGTCAAAAAATTAAAAAAAACATATAAATTTCATATTAAAAATATTAAAAATATATTGGGATCCCCACACACATATTCAACACATTTGTATATAGTATCAATTTAAATAATTCATTATTATAATAATAAGACATTTGGTATTTTTAAGGGATAAATTTTTAATTAATTCATGACATTCATAGACACTACCTATATAAAAAACCTACAAGGTAAAAAGGTATTATAATTTTATTCATGTAATACATAAAAGAGAAAGAGGGATGAGAATAGATTCTTGGACACTTTCCCCTATGGTTGATATGTTTATAACATCCTACAAAGAATCAATTTTATTATACTAACCCAAATTTGAATGTGGGTTTGTTTTATTTAATAGAAATTACCATATGTTCTTTTTTCAAATGTCCACGAGTAAACATCACCATTGAAGTTCTCTATGAATAGATTACTTCTGTATTAACCCAGAAATATAAAATATATATAAGAAAATCGAAAAGACTGTGAGGGGCCTCCCTATATTAATTAGTACCCTCCTAAAGTTATTACTCAATTATATGCTGGTATGTTAATGGATTTTCCACTAGATCTGAAAATTATTATTAATTTTTTTCAACTAATTCATGGAATGTCTTGTTCTTAGTTTCTAGGGATGATTTATTTGGTATGGGTCTCCCAAAATGTTTATAATATTAATATATTTCAACATACACATCCATTAGTATATCCAAATCATCAAATTCTTACATCATTATCTGCTCAATAATGGGATTTAATTATTTTACATCACTATCTAGGGTAGTGTAAGACATTTATAGATCTGAATATTCATAACCGATGGACTTAGGATGTATTTCAAGAAGTTAAATATGGTTCATTAATGATCTCTTATAATTGAATTTATATCCTTAACCCCAATAACTAGGATCCAATTTCTACATTGTTATATTGTAATAAGATACAAGGAAACATATCCGAAAGGACCAAATTATTTATTAGTCATGGGAAACTCGGTACATACTCGATATTACTTTTAAAAATTGAAAACATAAAATCAAAAAAATATTTTATTTGATAACCCTATTATTCTTAATAGTGTATCACTATATATCATTCGCAAAACACCTCTTAGTATCCTATAAAATAAAAAATATTAACGTAGTTATATCATATTCTCATGAAGGGTAATTATATAATAGAAGATATGGTAAAATAACAAATAATCAATATATAAAGATATATAATTTAACACCTTCCATTTAATCAATAACTTGAGAATAATATCGAAGGAATAAATGATGATTAAATTATTCCTTATAAATAAACATATTTTTTTTTAAAAATAAACCATGTATATTATAACTAATCTAGTAATCAAATGGAATATCCAAAAATAAATTCATAATGATAGAATACATAATGATGAAAATAGAAGATAAAATATCAAGACCTTGTGTAAAGACATCAAATATAATTGATTCCACAATCCAACAAAATCTATATAAATGGGTAAGGCATCGGCCAAAACCAAATATTTTTGGTCTCCAGATACATATTGATACATCAATGGTCAATTGTGGGTCTTTCCTATTATTGACTAATTAAAATTCATTCCACATATGAAAGGGGTAAAAAATGTACACAATATTATTTATTTAAATAATCATACGTAATGTAAATACTTTCCCTAATAAATAAACATAATAATAAACCATCCTGTGTAAAATGAATGGTATCCAAAAAGTACATACCCAGTCAAAATGATCATAAACCATTTAGAGAAATAATAGAGGTGAACAAAATGGAGTATATCCCTATTAAAGTGTAACAAAAAACAATGGTTGACTTATTAAATAGATAGTTATTTTAAAATATCCCTTGAAACATTCATTGAAGAAAATAATATTTTATTGAAAACATCATGTTTAATTTAAAACATGAAAATGTATATAATATTTTTAAAATATTTTTCATTAAAAATAAATTTTAAAAACAATGATTTAGAATCATCTTAAGAAATAAAATTTCCTTTAATAATAACCTTGATTATATTCAATGTAATCATCAATGAATTGAGAGTCCTGAAGAAAGGTAATTTCATACATGTTGTATAAGGTAAAATGGACATTCTTTTTCCAGTGTAAAAAGGATAGAAATGTGTCTTATTCATAAAGTTACAAGAATTTTCCTTTAAACCATTTTTAAAAAAAAATCATACGTAGGTAAAAAAATTAATGAATCATTTTGAGATTGATAATGTATTTTTTAAAATGTTTTTATAAAAAATGTTTTTGAAAAAAGAAAATTTGATCGAATAGATATATAAAGATATATTTTCATTAAAATATTTTCATAATCATTTTCAATATCAAAGCGGGAAAATGGTAATATTACAATACCATGATAATGAATAAATATATTATAATAAAATATATTTGTTTTATGTTTTTATTTCAAATAATTCCCTAAATGGAGACTTAAAAATATCTCAAAAAACAATGAGATTGTGGAATAAATCCTCAAACTTTGGAAAATTTTGTATCACAAGACCCATGAATGAAATAACATTAAATGAAACTATAAACATGATGAATATAATATAATTCATGACAAAACAAATAGAAAGCGTATTATATACAATAAACAAAACAAGAAATTAGTGAATATATATTATGTATCATTGATGTAAATATTAGATAAGAAACTATTACCTTTAGTTCAACACGTCACATACATTATTTATCATATTGAATAATGAATATAATTTAATTATTTAATTTATGGAAAGAAAATCAACATTATTATTACTTTAATTTCACTTATTACAATGTTATATATTATTATTTATTCAATTAATTTTAGGTCAGATGTTATGACAATATTTCAATTATGTGTCAAAATTCCCATTGGTTGGTTTTTATATTGTCAAAGAGGTCATTATTTAATAATTTAAATAATATTAATAAATAAATAATTATCAAATTTATATATCAATTATACTTTTAAATCCAATCATGAAATATGGCTATAAATTGTGAACAAACACACAATTTTGGAGATGGTAGGTTTTATGAACGCATGTGTGAAGTTTCTATTTTTTAATGATAATTATGGAAATAATTTAAGAAATATATTATCTTAATATAATTATATTAATCTAATATATATAATATTATCACATCATATATATTTATATATATCATTCATTTTGTGATGAAAATTTTGATTCATCGCTTCATAGAGGAAACAGTGCACACATACCTTAATGACATTACCAACATTCCATGGGTGATAAGAAAAAAAGACAAATTAAATTTTATGCGTGATAAATATGTAATTTATATCATAATAATTTCATATATATCACATATATTCATTAAATATATCCTTATCACCTTCCATGTAAAATTTTATTGAAAGATAATTCAAATCGATTTGCAAGGTGGTAGTCAATCATACACACAAATGACGTTATCCTAACCTTATTGAATTGAAATTTAATATATATATATATATGTGACATAATTACTCAATAGGTATAATTATTTTATAAATATCATATATATAATTTATATAATTCATCATACCCATCAATAAGAAGTTGTAGTGGAAAAACGAGTGACATTGGTTTGCGAGGTGGTAGCATGTTATATAGAAGAACGATGATTTCATAACCCATTTGACTATAGTAGTTATGGTTGTAGGTAATACCATTAAAAATTTATTTAAGTATATTTTTTATTAATGTGTTATTATGTCATAATTCATTGATAATAATTTAATTGTGTGCATGAATAAATAATACAATGCACATTGAAGAACGTTACATCTTCTTATGGAAACATCCTTAGGTTGCACAAAAATACTACCTTGGTTTTATTTATACAAATGAAATGGGTTAGATTATAAGGGTATGAAAATTTTTATGTTATTTGGTTATTCAATGTCTGAAAAAAAATTGTTCTAAATATGAGTGGATTGGGGTGCACTTTTATAGGTGAGGTGAGGGGTACAGTAGTAAATTTCGAAAATAAAAAGGTGTAACCATGTTTTCCAAATGATAAAGAGTCCAAAATAGATTAATATTGATAAATATAAATGATAAGGTTTATTTATGTCCATAAAATATAATTTGGACAATTATTTAGATCATTTTTACACTTATCATTTTAGTTTTACCCCATAGTGAATCATTTTTTACCTTATCCGTGACAAATATTTATTATAATTTTTAATATTAATTTTGAACAAACGTTAAGGTGAAATCATTCGATAATATGAATTATTCTAAATCAAAATATTTTATTCTATTTTCTAAACTCCATTAATATATTTGGAAAAATTATTACTTAAAATTAAACCCACTAATGTGACGATAAAAAGGTTTTTCAATGACCAATATTCAAATGTTTTAAATGTTATTATAAAATAATTTTATATGAAAATCATTACAATAGTCCAAATTGGATTATTATATATATAATTGATCAAATTTTACATTAAAACTGATTTAATATATAATTTTACTTTATAAATATGTTAATCCCAAAGGAATTTTTCAATTAAAATTTCTATATCATTCACAATTCATAAAAAAATTATAATTTCCAAGAAAACACAAAAAATAAACAAAATATAATATTTATTTTATTATTTCAAAGACTAAAATAAGTTTTTAATATAAATTTTCTAAAATTAGTAAAATTTGATTATAAATTATGTTTTCAAAGGATGATTAAATCACATTTTTCGAATAATATAGTTTTTTAAAAATAAACATTCATTAAAATAGATATAAATTTATCTCTAATAAAATGATATCGATTTTATTATTTTTATAAATATATAAACTATATATTTATCATAATTTAGTTATTAATATCCATACTCCCCAACATAATTCCAATGTTTTATTGTTCATGTATATGTAAAAATATTTTAATAGAGTATCATGTTTTGTTTAATCATGGTATTGGGTGCACTGTCAAACAACAAAGAAACTGAATTTATTTAAAATTAAATAAACTATAAATTCTCAAGATGTTATATTCCCTTCTATTCTTGGTGTTTTGTTTCACACATGATATTGAATATGATTTTCATTATTTAAAATCTCTAGGTGTGATATTCCACCCATTAAATAAATTGTGTCCTCAAAATTTAATATTTATCTCTTTAATTAAGGGTTTTTCATTTTAAAATAAATTCCTTGAGAAACACATTAAAGAGAATGTTTATAAAAACATCATCATAATAAGATTTCAATGAATTATTACATTATTGTAAATTTAAGATGTTTATATGGAGGAAAAACATAAATTATTTTAGAGAATGATAGTGGTTATTGATAACAATAAGTAAATGTTCAATTGAAAGTTAAGGACACGAAAACCATAAATAAATGATGATTTAATATACCCTCAAATTCATCAGAAAAGAATGTAATAAGATATCATTCTTATAGATCCTTTTAAAAATGTTGTTTAATTATTGTAATATCTTGTAATATATATATAAATATACTTACTTGATATGTTTCTATTTCATAAACACAATTTCATCATTTTATTTTTCTTCGATCAATTTCTAATTCATTTATTAAACTATAAAATTTATATCCAAAATTATTTTTTTAATCCAAAATCAAAAAATATCACTTTTAACTAATTATAATATCCATAATAAATTGATTTGTTACTACATATATCTCTATTAATTATTATAACAAAATGATCAGTACAAGTTATCTAATATGCATAAATCTTCATATGGTGAAGTAAAACATTTATCATTAAGACCTCGTACAAAGTTGAAATTAAACAATTTGCTAAATAGTTAACCTTATGAATATTAAATAAATTTAATATACAAAACAATATAAACAATGTCACAAAATTTTAAAAATTAAAAAAATCATTAATCCCTAGAAAATATGATGTATCTTTTAATTTTTACAAACCAAACATGTGAATACCTTCATCCTAAATTCTCTTGAAACTTGATTATAACCTGAGTTACAATAAATTATTTGTCCAAAAATTATTGATTCTTTATTCCTTAAATGAAACATATATTATTAGATATATTTCTTTAATAAAACAATGTTATTACCTCTTTAAATGATAGCATAAACCACTTTATCAAAAAAAATCATTAATCAGTTTCTATGTAGTCAGTAATATTAAATTTACTTTATCTAGATCAATTATATCATTTTCCAAAAATCATTATTTCCAAACCAAGAACATAATAATGGTTATATTTCCATAAATTATTATTTTTTACATGAATTTATAATTTCCACTGAATAATTTTTCATAGTCCTCAATACGATTCAACATGGGACTTCAAATCCCTAACGAAAAAGTACTATATTACAACTCTTTACATTTCAAAATTCTTATAACCAGGATATCATTGAAAAAAAATCCTCAAATGAGATAATAATTGAATCCAAACAAAATAATAATAGTCATTCCACTACATTTATGTTAGTATCAAAATCATAACAATGATCCACGAGTTATTTTCTGTTATTTTCTTTGATTCATGGAAAATTCATTTGTGTAGTTCCCCATATCCTTAGAGTTGAATCATTGAATGTTGGAAACCTTTTTCATTCCCATTAAATGATGATAATTGTTACCTTTATATCCATATTTCTAGGAATATATCATTTTATTTTAAGCAAGTATCGAGGTGTTTTTTTCTACTATTATCACATGTGTAAAAATCATTCTTTCCATAATTCCCTACAACCCTCTTTTACTCTTTTATATTCATCATATCTTACATAACATTAAATCCATAATACCTAGAGATTATTTTATATGTCTTACTAGAATATGAAACTATTACTCATATGATCAGAATGTTTGGGTCAAAAGTTCACTTCAAAATACTTGTTTATCCCATAATGGAAATGATCATTCGTACTCTTTAGATTAAATTCAATGATTTAGGGCTCATTATTTATACTATGAACCATTTATAATGATTTAATACACTAGATTATATAATATCATTATAAAACATTATATATAATCCAATAATAAGAAAAATACATAACATAAATAAAAAAATTTATGCATAGCTAATCTCTTAATCAGATACATGGTTTTTTAGGGACATATTTATTTTCAAATCATTCATAATGATTTATAAAAAAACATCAGTTATCATATGTATATCCCTTGGGAGTGCCAAATCAAGTGTTCTTTAAGGCCTGTTATTTTGTACCAGGTGACAATCGAGTCAAGCCAATGTTCCTATTTCAGAGTTATTACCCCTATATGCATCTATTTTAAAACAAAATCCACATTTAGTATCCCAAAAAAGATGTATTCCCTAAGAAGACCACATAAATTATTCATTAAAAAATCTTTTTCATATTCATCTATATGAATCCCTATATTCGATCACTGGTTGATGTTCCCAAATCATTTATTTATTAAATATTTATCCCAATGTTTCTACTAAAATTTCTATAATACTAACAATAAATCCTTGAACCTAGTATCATAATGCATGTGGTTTCTATTTTACATTGGAATAAGATACAAGGAATCACATTTTGAAGGATTAACTAGTTTAGTATTCTTGTAAAAAATATACATAATTTTATTTCTTATAATAATTTCAATCAAATAATACAAAAAATTATTTTTTTGAGAGGTCGGTTATTCCCCATAGAATATTCCTACATTCAAATCACAAAACACATCCTCATACCCTAATGAAAAAAACATAATAAGTTGTCAGATCATATGATCAGTAAGGGTAAGAATATAATGAAAGCATTGAATAAATAAGTAATAATCAATATGAAATGGTAAATAACTCAAAACAGGTCATCTAATAAATAAAATGTGCATAATATGATTGGAATACATGTTGATCAAATAATTCCAGATACATAATCACAAGATCATGAAACATAACCATGGATATTCTAACTAATAAAAAATCTAATGGAATCTCAATACTAGTAATTATAATGATGTAATACATAATGATGAATATATAAAACAAACCAATGTGGTCCTATTCTAAAAAATCCAATACTATCATAGAATTATACCAAAACATGTAAATAAATTGGTAAAGCCTTCGACAGAACTCATACTAGTTTTGTCATGAGACCTATCAATACATTGTGGGGCTATAACAGGCCATGCCATTACTTACTAATTAAAATACATTCCTAACATGAAAGGTGTTAAATATAATGTACATAAAAACTCCTATATAAACAATAAAATTAAATTTCAATACATTACCCAACCAATAAATATAATCATATACCATCCTGAGTAAAATGAATGGTTTCAACATAGTATATCACTAGTGAAACTGATTATAAACCATCCAATAAATTATAAGGATAGTATAACTACATTATATACCCATTTGATAATATGTAACCTCAAAATTTGTATTCTTATATGTAATTTTATTTTTATAGATCACTTGGAAAATTCATTGATTAAAATAACCTTCATTTGAAAATAACCATTCTATTTTAATACATGTAAAATCATAAAATATTGCCAAAAACATTTTATTTCAAAATCGCATTAAAAACTTATAATTTCCAAAATATTGGAAAAAATTAATTAAAAATATAAATTTAAACATGAAATTTAATCTTTGAATAAATGGAGGTTATGATGGCTGATAATGTTTTATAATCGCTATAAGTTAAATACAAAATTCCTTGGGAACTATAAAAATGTTAGACAAGGACCATGTTTGGAAAATGACAAGAATATTCCATTCAAAACATTTTCTAAAAATTAAAACACGGGTAAAAAAATATTAATAAAACATTTCTATAATTTCAATACACTTTGAAAAACATTTTTATAAATCCTGTTTTGGGAAAAAATTGATTTTCGATTGAAGAGAAAAATAATGTCTAGTTTTCTAAAAATTGTGTTCTTAATCATTTTATATACCAAAGAGGGGAAAATAGTACTATAACATAAATAATTTCATTAATAACCATATTTGAATAAAATATATTTTATATAATTATAGAAATATAAAAAATTTCACAAAAGGGATAATTAAAAAAAAATCCTGAATAATGATTAGATTTTGAAATTAACCCTTACATCTATGATAAATTTTGTATCATAATCCTTATGAAACAAAAAACATTAAATTAAAATTTAAATACCATTAATTTAAATTAATTTTTTATATAACATTAAAAATATATTTATATACACCACAAAAAATAAATAAGTGGTGAATATGATATATGTATTACAGAAGTAAAAGTGGGATGAGAAACAATTACATTGAGTCTGACTCATCTTGTACATGTTTTATCTTCCTAAATAATAAAGTTCTTTCAACTATTTAATTTCTTAGTAAAAAATTTTATTTTTATTTTTTCATTTATTTCACATATTACGATGACATATTTTATTACTTAATCTATTAATACCATGTTGAATATTTCGATGATATTAGGATTATGTGTCAAAAATGACATTACTAGGTTAGCTCTAGTCAAAGTTGAAATTATTTTAACATTTACATAATAATAATATTGAAATATTTATAATATTTATATCTAAATTATTCATTCCAAACCAATCATGGAATATTGTTATAGAAAATGAACTACTTTACAATCTTGGACATAGTAAATCATATGTACACATAAGTAACACTTCCATTTTTCTATGATCACAATGGAATAAATTTATACAATATATTATATTTAAATAGTGTTAACAATATCATAATTACCATATTTATTAATTTAATATACTTATATATATCATCCAATTGGTTATTAAAATAGAGTCAAATCCCTTCTTGAAAGAAGTAGTCCACACATACATGGATGTCATTTTCATCTTTTAGTGGGTGAAAGGTTCAAAATAGAAAATGATGTATTATATATTCAGACTGATTAATATTCTAGGGACATAATAACTATTTAATTTATATCACATATATATATAAATATATTAAAGTTATACTTATCACCTTCCATGTAAATCGTTAATTAAAGCAGAATCACATCTCTTCATGAGGTGCTAGTTTTCCCTACAATGGAGCGAAGTTAACGTATACCCTACAAAATGGAAAGTAAAAAATTTAATATTTTATATAAAAATTACATAAGTATAAATTTTTTTATAAAAATCTTATATATACTTTTTATCCATCATCATTCCCTACCTTAAGAGGTGGTAATGGGAAAAGTAGTGATATTAGTTCACGAGTTGGTAGTTTGTTGTACACGCAAATGATGTTTTTGTAACACATTTTATTTTAGTATGGATGGTTTTATTTAACTAAAATAGAGTAAAAACATATTATTATATTTATAATACTTATTTTAGTATATTATATTTGTTACATAATTATTTAATGTGGTGGAGGAAGAAAAAAAATGCTAATTGAAAAATGTTTCTGCTTCTTTGACTAACCTCGTTGTTTTTACACCAAAACCATCGAAGAATGTATTTATTCGCTAAATATGTTTTCTAGGATTAGGGGATGGATTTTTATAATTTATATTCGTAGGTATTTCCATGAAAACAAATTATTTGTGACAAATATAGGAGAGGTTGTGTCCTTTTATAGTTGAGGTAAGTGTCACACTTATAATTTTTTTAAATATAAAGTTTTACCGATGTATCTCACATTTACTTAGTGTTAGAAATAATGAATTATCAATTCATCTATGTTATTTCTTCTAAATATTTCTAAAAAATATTTTAGACAATTTTTAGGTCATTTTAACCCTTAAAGTTTTACTTTAACCCCCAATAAATAATTTTTTCCATAAAAGCGGTAACTACTTTTAACTATTTTCACAATTGACATACATAAATAATTAAGATTAACATATAAAATAATATAAATTATTATTATTCAACATACAGAATACATTTTTTAACATTCTGTTAACATAAGAGTAAAAGATTAATATAAAATTAATCCCACAAACACAATAAGAATGTAGGTTTTCCAAGATAAAATGTTCAAAAGATTACAATGTTTTTATATAACAATTTCATATGAAAATAATTACAATGAACATAATTGGATTAATATATATATAATTAAACTAATTTTATATTAAAAATAATTCAAAATTTTATTTAACCTTATAAATAAATTTAAATAGAAGGTAGTTTTTAATTAAAATTTTGAATTTTTCACTATTCAACAAAAAATGAAACTTTTCAAAAAAAAACCAAAAAACAACCCTATGATAATTTTGATATGATGATTTGAAAAATTAATTGTTTTTAAATAATTTTATTTTCAAAATGTGGTATAAATTATATATAAATTATATTCGTAAAGTGGGACTAAATCTCGTTTTAGAAAAATAAATTGTTTTATAAAATATATCTTTTTACATCAACTGGTTCTAATTTTATCTCTAATAAATAGAAATTAATTTTTTTTTATATGTTTAAAAAATATAATGTACATTATTTATTTATTAATATACTTACCCTATATCTTAATGGATAGGTTTTAATGGTCATATTTTTATAATAATATTTTAATCAAATATCATGTTTCATTCAAACATGATGTTGTTTGCATTGTAAGAAAAAGAGGAGATTGAATATGTTAAAAATGGTTGAGGAAGGACTTTAATATATATAAAAAAATAAATATATCATAATTTCTTAGGATGTTATATTCTCATTTATAAATGGTGTTTCATGTCATACAGGCTATCAAATATGATATTCATATTTTAAAACATTAGGTTGTTACAGTGAATGTGTACCTATGGACTTGGTTCTATAATATACTGCAGTGGATCTATCACTTATTATTTAAATAAAAACATATCCTTTTCTTCATCTTCATCCAAGCAAAAATCAAATTGTATAAAAATATATTTTAAAATTTAAATATGGTTAGGTTT
Source organism: Viscum album (assembly GCA_963277665.1). NCBI lineage: Eukaryota > Viridiplantae > Streptophyta > Magnoliopsida > Santalales > Viscaceae > Viscum > Viscum album. The sequence continues at coordinate 1,926,403,643 of OY728152.1, read as the reverse complement.
CAAATTAATTACATAATATATAAAAATAATCCACTAAAGAGTCTAATCTTCCCCCTCTAATGGTTCAGTTGAAATCCTTTATTCTTCATTATGATCCCAAAGTAAAATATCTAAATTCTCTTATAGTGGGAGTTGTTTATGTATTTCTTCTACCTAATGGATTTATTTTGGAGAACACGATATGGGTTATTGAGCATTTTATAATTGTTGTAAACAATTTCTCTTGAGTTCTTAGATATCGATGTCTATATTATACTTCATTTTATTCAACTCCCTCGTCAAACATTATTGTTTCCAAAATTATATTTCCTATAGTAAAGTGTTATTTATAATTTTTAAATATCATATAGTGTTTGTTCATCTTCACTATGATGGCATGGTGGTATATATAACTAATATTGATTTGGTTTATTGATTTGGTATCTTTGATCCTCCTACCAATTGGTCTGTACCATAAGTTTTCATTATTGTTTCATAAGTTTTTTTCCTTGGGCTTCAATGGGAAGAAATATGGATTTTTGTTAAATGGTTTTTTTATGTTTGGATTGATGACCATGGATGAAACATTTTAAATCTCACTGAATTACACATGTTTTTGAGGATCGATTAGAGAATCTAGCCTCAATTATTTTAAACCCAATTAGAGAATAAGAAGAAAACCAAGAAAACTAATAATAATCAAATGAAAATAATGAAACAAAAACAAATTAAAAAAATAAACTATTTAAAATAGGTTAAAAATTAAATTATGATTAAATCAACTGCTATGAAATGGGACCATGTTTCATGATATCATTTTTCATGGCTGTCAAAAAATTATTTATAATATGTTATCTATATATTATAGCTTACTAATGGTTTGTATTTCAAGTATCCTATCATAAAACACTCACTTTAATCTAGAACAAATGATAAATTTTTTTCATATGTTTAAATTATAAAAAAATATGTAGCTGGTTTATTTTCATATATTTTATCGAATTGTTGAAAATAGAAAAATACACAAAAGTAATATAAGAAGAGTATATTTTATTAGGGTGAATTTAAATGAGCTCAATCATTTTTTCATATTTTCTAAATCAATTAGTCCATAAATAATAATCAAAAACAATCATATACTAATCACAAACTATTATAAAATATATTATAATGCTAACCCACTCAATGTTCCTCAAACATATTATAAACTCCATTGTTCTCCTTGGTGAGTGTTCAAGAACAGTACCCAACTGAGAGAGTGTATATAAACACACCTGAATGTGACTGCATACCATTCATAATTTAAAATGACACACCTAAACTAGTTTTATGTGGGATTTTTTCACAGGGAGACTTTTAAGAACAACTATTGAAATAATATAACATTGTGGATCAACTATGCATGGATGGTTGCTTCCCCCACTCATTACCTTCACCATTGCAAAAAACTCGAAGTAATATAATTTTTAATCAAAAATAAAAAATTCAAGGATCACACTATGAGTTCCGTTTTACCACACATAATGGGTTAGTTATTTATGTTCATGATGAAAGAGCTCATGGGAACTTGATAGAGGCTGAGAAAAAAACAATTCAGGGACATGTGATGAACATGGAATGTTAGAGAAAAACATAAAACAAATAATTAACATTTAGATGTTGAAAAAACACAAATAAAACAAATCCAATGATAAATACATGGTCTAAAATTCGTTTAAAAGTGGTGATGGGAAATATATATTCATTTTTGAATAAGATTATTCCACCTAAAAAACATTATTACTAAGTAGAAAGCTCTTTATTCCTCAGATAGCTTAAATGTGTCTTTTTTGGGGGTGCATATTCCTCATATGGTAAAACATTTTAAAACAATTTTCATGATAATCCATTCTGATGGTCACTATCATCTATGGCTATTAGATGGTTACTGAATGGAATCCTAAAAGTTATTTTACCCATATATTTAAGAGAATATGAATATCAATTTATTTTAAGTTTAGATCTATCCATTTTATGAATTTAACAAATCATGCCCCACACATCAAGATTTATTAGCCCTAGGAAAAAAATTTGAATATTTTCCTTCCTCTATGTCCAAGATGTTACATATTAATACTCCCCTAAAAAATTTAAAGACCTGGAAATCCCATTGAAATTTCTTTCTTAAATACATGGGAATTTTACGAGTCTGCAGTTTCTGACGGCGCTTGATTTCGAGGCCCGGTGTGCCCGAAATCAATTTATGAAGTTTTGTTCGGGTATATTCAGTAAATTTATGTGTGAGATTTTTTATCTTTTGAACCGATGCTTGAAATTGAAATCTGAGGGCACCGATGAACTCGCAACGCTGGTAATCACTTTAGGAGACCATTACCATAGTTGTGTTTTATCAATGATGGAAGTTAAATTTTGGGGATTTTTGATAAATTAAATAAAGGTTATGTGTGAAATAACATTATTTGGGTGGTGGTTATTTTCTCCAAAGGGAAGCTGGAGGTGGGGCCCACCCCTAAATAACCTCCTATAGGAGGATATTTTGGGGTGGGGCTCAAACGAGTTCAAACACCACCACTCCCCTTGAAACCCCTCTTTAACTCTTTAACTCCACTAAAATTTATTTATGTTTTAACAACCCGATATTTTATGATAAGTATTCATTTTAATTTATTTGATGTCATGTGTTTTATGTTATACCATGATTATCATGTGATATGAGCAACACCGTATTAGCTTGCAGTATATGCAACACAATTCTTGGATCGTGTTACACACAATTTCAAGTTCATTTGATCAAAGTTATTCTACGCAACATTGAGTGTATATATATATTTATATTAAATTTATAAATGAAATATGGTTGTATTTTATTATACGAAACAACAAAGGAGTCTTGAACTACACGCAACCCTGACTTGGCTTTCATTACACTCAATTGCGACCTTCCTCAATAGCGTGTGTTGTACGCAATACCGAGTTTCACTAAACAACGATATATTGTTATAATATTATCACGAACTAGAAATTATGAATAGAATTAACCACATTTTGAATATTATAACATTATTATTTTTGTTATAAAATTTCTAAAACATTTTATGTGAACAAAATAAATTTTTCGGATAAATTAAGTATTTTTCAAAAAATGCAGTTTTGCCGCCTTTTGATGGAGCACCCACATTAAATCTAGTTTTTGACATGTTTATAAGTTCAATTTTACAAAATAAAATTATTCTTTTGAATAATGATATAAAATTTTACCTTGGATAAAATTTTCATGTTATTCGGATAACTTTCATATTTTAATCAATAGTAAAAACACGCAATGTTTTAATTAAAAACAACTTTTTTCATCGTAATAATTTATGTGGTTAAATTATAATATTGAATGGTCTTAAAGTATAAATAGAATATATTTTTACCATTTAATATAATGTATGTATTTAATATTGATTTTACCTTGAATTCATAGTTTAAATCAATTCAATCTTTTGCAATGTTTTAAAGAAAAATCTGTTTTCGTTCAACAACGCGATTAATTTTAATTTAATTTCAGAAGCTTCTGTGTATTGAATTTGGAATAATTGATTCAATATTTGGAATCAGTGGGTCCAAATTATGTTAATAAGCTACTTTTTATTTTTGTGAATTATGAATAGTAACTACGGTAAATTTTATTTACCATAGTTAAAGGTAAATCAGGTAATTAAGGGTAAATATAATATTATAAAATTACCCTAACACATTCCAAAATTCTATTTTATGAATAAAAGTCGACCCATATCACCTAAGGGGTGGATTAGAATCATTTAATGGACTTTTTGTCATGAAAATAATTTAATTATTATTAAAACCAAAGAAAGTGACAACATGTCACTTTCTTAAATCTTATATGTATAATAATTTTAATTTAGTGATAAACATAATGAAATTGAGAACATGAATATTCTCAAGAAAGATAATAAAATTTTCTACATCATATGAATTTATTTATAATTTTTGGGTATTATATAATTATCATTAATTGTTACACAATAGTGATGTAGAAATTGTTTATCTAGTGAAAAATGAAGAATATAGTTTTATTAAACTAATAGTGATCATAAAAGGCACAAAACCCTGACAAAAACTTATTTTTCATGTAAATATAAATCATAATAATCCAATGGTTGAATATTTGACCATTTAGAGCCTTATAAAGGAAATTATGACACTTATATTATATTATTTTAAATGATGCCAAATTGTCACCTTCATAATTTAATAAATATAACAATTTAAATATTGTGATTTTAAGATGATAAATTCGATTAAAAGTATTATTTTGAAATTTAATATATTTATATTTATCATAGGATTTTAGTTTTAATTTTTATGCAACAAATATGTATATTAAATAATTATACAAAAATATTGTAGTAATTATTTTATTAAGAGATAAACCAAATAAATGGTTTTAAAAATAATAAAATAAATATTACATGAACTATTTAATGTTCTCCACTAATTTTCTAGATAAATATGTCCTTTTATGTATCTTTTAAGGCCTTTAGTTAGAACATATATTTTGTATATATTTTATTTAAATTCATATCAATGAATAGTATCAAAATTGGTAGTATTGTTATTTTATAAAAATAACATATTATAAAATTGTTTGAAAATAACAAAAATATTTAAAAACCTATAAATTTAAATTTATACGGTCTAAAAGTTTATAAAGTATCCATTTATGGAAAATTCACAACAAATAAGTTATTTTTTGTTATAATTTAAAATTTAGAATTTTATTACCACAAATAAAATTTAATTGATTAAGTAAGGATAAATCAAGTTGATAATGTTTAAAATAATTTCCTAACATGTCTAAATTTTATTGTATGATGAGATTACAACCCTATAACATATTATATTCGAATATGAGTCATTTTTTGAGGTTTTTAAATGGGGATAGATTTATTATAAATTAATATTTTTAAAAATTCCAAAGGTGCCCCTATCCTCCCTTATAAAAGGGAACCTACTCCCTCTCTTCCTCACACCAATTTGAGCCTTTAAGCTAGGCCAAACCCTGGCCATTTAACTTATAAACTTCCCTAGAAACATCCTAGAGGTCCTGGTCATCTTCAAAGTCCATTTTTAGTACCCTAAGTGGAGGATTCAAAGAGGCGTGTCAAAGAAGAGGTAATATCCATTACCGATTCTTTCAATTTTCTTTATTCATCAACATCTTCTTCTTTAGTTGTTTCATTATGAAGTAATAACATCAGTATCACTCATATACTGATATTTTATTATAAGTATGAAACAAACTTATTTCACCATCTATCCATCCTACGGAAAACGAAATCACCGCGCGTGTGTACGTACGGAATACCATCTCCACGCCGTGGTGTAATCTATTTTTCCAACACCACATTATTTGGATGGGTATAATGGTGTAAATAATAACTATACATAGTTATTATAACATCATACTTATTATGATATATTGTATCATCCTATCCAATTCAATTCAATAATTATGGGAACGATATCATCGCTCGTGCGTACGTACGGACTACCATCTCCACGACGCGATGAGATTCATTCTCCATGTTAACCATTTGATAATGATTATAAAGTATATATAAGAAATAATAATGAAATATATGAAATTAAAAAGCTACTGGATTTATGTATATATATATATATATATGTATGTCATCTACTTAATTCCATCCAACTCAATAAGGAAACGAAAACAGCATTCATGCGTACGTGCGGCCTACCGTCTCCATGAACGGTGCATTTCTTTCCATTTATCAATCTATTAATTATATGTATATTCTTAACATATATTATATACAAATCATATTTTATATTCTGGAATTAAGTAATCATGATCTAAGTAATCATATGAATAATTACAAGTCATAACACGAATGTCAAATGAAACGATTTTACCCAAAACAGTCTTTAACATGGAATTTACAAAATAACAGGTAATATAAAGTCATAAGTAAACCATATATGATATCATAACAATGAATATGATTCTGTAATAAGTCAATGAAATTATTTAAATCATTATACAGGATGTTTGGATACATACTTAGCATATCAGACATAAGGTAAGGGATAATTTTTCAAATCTCATTTTTATACGAGATTGCTTATTCATAAGTATTTACTGGGGTGATTTATTTCATGTCCATGTTTTATAAAAGTGTTTTCATGTAAGTATAAAGTCCTTTTTACCCATTTTTGACTTTTACAACATGGTATGTATGGAATCTTTCTCTTATTTACGTTATGAGGTACTTTTTTGGCTTTTCCGAAAAAAGTACTAGAAGAATGTTATTTTTAACTTATACGACATGAATGGATTTTTAAAACAATATTTCCAAGAGGCTTACTTTGCATGTTTTCAAGTTTATTTTTAATCAACTTCTTTTAGTTTAAAATTGTTTGACATGTTAAGAAAGGAAAACGTTTTTGAAGTAGAACGGATATTTTCCTCAAGAATGGATATTCAAGTGTTTTATCAAATTTATTTTCCATATAAGATAATATAGGGTTATGTTTCTATACCTATTATTACATTGATTTAATTATGTTGTGATGGAATTATTTTTACGAATTCCTTTATCTTATATGAATAGTTTTATGATGTCATGTTGTTTATGAATCCCATTTTTTATTAAATGGGGTATGCAATGATGTATGATTTATGATTTTGTGGCACACAAATGAATGGTATCATTATGAGATGGGTGGGAACTATATCTCCCTCCAATGAATAGGGTAAAGATTTTATATCTCATGAGATAGACATGGCTGGAACGGTAGTTATACCGGTTCAGTGAAATAGGACTGAAATGAGGAGTGAACTCGGTTCAGAAATGGACTTTGTCCACTAAGATAGTATTGGCAATGAGTCTTGACTAATAAGAAATGATTCTCTATGATTATGTGTGTATTCCACAAAGTTTCATGTTTTAAGTTATGATTATTGGGATTACATTTCACTACTATGATTTATCACATGTTATGATATTATGATCTCTTTTGCAGGTCAAGATTTCCAAAATGTCATGTCCTTATGAATATGATGTGATTGATATTTCTTTGATTTACCCTTACTGATCATTTGAGTTCACCATTTTATGTTTTCTTTTCCCCAGGATATAAATAAAGGTTTTAGGTAAGAAAAAAAGGGAAGATCTTTATTGGGAGATGTTGAAGATCATTCACCACGATTAGAAGATTTTATTCCATGTTTCCAAAGACACTAAACAATTACGGTCCTTATGTGTCTGTTTTTCTAATGTATTAAGTATTCCGCAAAAGTAATGTAATGTCCATGTACGTTAAGCTTTGGGCCTATACAGTTGGTATCAGAGGAAAGGATTAGTTAACCTTTGGAAACTAGGATGCGAAAACTTTAGTGAGATCCCTAGAGATATTTCTAAGGTACGTCTAGGGATGTCCCTAAGGATAAGTATATGTATAGGTTATAGTCCTATAACTATAGTAATGATCTTAGAATTTAACCTAAGATGTTAGATATTTATGGTACGCAAACTCTATTATGTTGTTTTCCCTAGTATGATTTTTTCCTCTCACAGTATTCTTTTTGGGTTTTAGAAAATGGCTGGAAACAAGATGATTCACGATAATGGAGGATATGATGGACAATGGAATGATATACATCATGAGCAGCCAAATGAAATGGGATTTGGAAGTCCAAACATCATTATTATGTTGAATCAGCAATCTCATAATATGATCAATAAACTCAAATTTGGTAAGTTTCCGGACTCAGCTAATAAGAGAAAGATGGAGTTTCATGATGATCATAGAGGAAAGAAATTTCAATTTCCCCTATGTAAATCATGTGGGAAGAGGAATCAAGGAGAATGTTTCAAAGGAACTAGAAGATTCTTTGGGTGTGGAAAAGAAGGACATAAAGCCAGTAAGTGCAAAGGAAAAGGTTTAGTTAACACCATGGATGAGGATAATGGTATTGCTACGACATCAACAATGGTTAAATGTTTTAAATGTGGAATGTACGGGAATTATGCAAACCAATTCCCTAAGGGAAAGGCTCATGAAGAGAATCAGTATGGTCGAAGGGGTAATATTTATATTGATGATGATGAAGAGACTAAAAATGATATGTGAGATGAAAGAATTTTTGAAGCTCGGTCAACGGTTTAAGAAGGTAGTGGAATGATTACATGTTTATCAAGTGTAATGTTGTATAAGTAATCTCATGGTACTATGGAATAAAGAGACATCTATGGATTGTTACACTGTTGTCTTTCCTTAAGTTTTGAAAGTGTATGATGAATGGTACTAGTAACCATGAATGGTTATTCAGATATTTTTGGAAAGTAGATGATATGCGCATAATGAAGGGATAAGGAGAAAATTTAATATTTTATACTATTCATGAGCTCATGACTGATATAAGGAGAAGGTTATATCATGGTTTGAGTGTATTGACTTTTGGGATTTTGGTATGTTGAAAGAGTTAACTGTTGACATCATTCATGTTTTCACTAAGTATTAATGGGTATTCATTTTCCAATAGAATACATGATTAAGGTATTCACATGATTGGAATGTGACTGACAAGATATATGGGGGATAAATGATTGTATTCACATGCATGGTTGATGACATTTCAAGTAATCATTTTCATTATACTATGAACTTGGACCGAAGTATTTTAGATAAGCCTAAAGATTGTAATGGATTATGTTGGACATAAGTTAGTATTGTTTAAGTATAGAACTTTTTGTCGATATTATTGATGGGATGTTATAGTAATATAGTTTTAGAAAAAGGAAAACATGTAGGACGGGCGATAGCCCATCGCGTCGGACAAGGCTGTGGGAATCAAACCCACAACCGAAGTGTGACTGGACTTTATCGCCTACTACTGGCCTACAGGAAGTCTCTGGTTAGTAGAAACTAGTTTTATTTTATTAAGCGGTATGATATATGAAGTATAAGTTCATTTTTGGAAGTATATAATATTAATCTAACCATAATATGGACTTATAACTTTTGCTAACCTTTTGTTTGAAAGAGATGGAATGACCCATAATTCTATCACATGATCTGCTAAAACATCATGAATAACAAATTAAACTTCATTTCTTTAAGGGATGATGTGGAAATTGTTCAATTCACGAACAACAGAGAGAATGTACCAAAATCATGCAAGTATTTCTTTTAATTCATCAAATTTAGGGAAATGATCTTGAAAACCAAAAATGTTGTCCTAGTTCCCTTATATCTGATGAATCAGATGGTACCTTAGGTCATCACAAATCAATAGCTTTGTGATTATTGTCTTTTTCATAGCCATGTTCTCTACCACTCTCCATCAGAACATGATGGTTAGATTTCTCTTCCATATCCCTATTTTCACCTATGTTCTCCCATGTGGAAACCCAGTGATTAGTTAATTTGGCTAACCGTTACGTTTTATACATTATTTTTTAAAGTCATGTTTTTGTATTCCTTTTTACGATGTGGGTTTCTATTAAAAAAATTGTCAAGTAGTAGACAATTTATAACCCCGACGAATTTCGAGGGCCAAATTCATTTTAAGGGGGTTAGAATGTAACAACCCAATATTTTATGATAAGTATTCTTTTTAATTTATTTGATGTCATGTGTTTTATGCTACACCAAGATTATCTTGTGTTATACGCAACACTGTATTAGCTTGCATTAAACGCAACACAATTCTTGGATCGTGTTACACACAATTTCAAGTCCATTTGATAGAAGTTATTCTATGCAAAATTGAGTGTATATATATATATATATTAAATTTATAAATGAAGTATGGTTTTATTTTATTATACGCAACAACAAAGGAGTCTTTCACAACATCCAATTCGGACTTAGCTTTCATTACACGCAATCGCGACCTTCCTCAATAGCGTGTGCTGTACACAATACTGAGTTTCACTAAACAATGATATATAGTTATAATATTATCACGAACTAGCCATTATTAATATAATTAACCACATTTTGAATTTTATAACATTATTATTCATCTTATAAATTTTAAAAATCATTTTATGAGAACAAAATAAATTTTTCGGGTAAAATAAGCATTTTTCAAAAAATGCAGTTTTTCCGCCTTTTAATGGCGCACACACATTAAATCTAGTTTTTGACATGTTTATAAGTTCAATTTTACAAAATAAAAATATTCTTTGGAATAATTATATAAAATTTTACCTTGGATAAAATTTTCAGGTTTTTTTGATAACTTTCATATTTTAATGAATAGTAAAAACACGCTATATTTTAATTAAAAACAACTTTTTTTCATCATAATAATTTATGTGGTTAAATTATAATATTTAATGGTAATAAAGTATAAATAGAATATATTTTTACCATTTAATACAATTTATGTATTTAGCATTGATTTTACCTTGAATTTGTAGGTTAAATCAATTCAATCTTTTGCAATGTTTTAAAGAAAAATCCATTTTCTTTCAACAATGGGATTAATTTTAATTTAATTTCTAAAACTTTTGTGTATTGAATTTGTAAAAATGGATTCCATATTTGGAATCAGTGTGTCTAAATTATGTTAATAAACTACTTTTTATTTTTGGGAATTATGAGTAGTAACTACGGTAAATTTTATTTACCATAGTTGAAGGTAAATCGGGTAATTAAGGGTCAATATAATATTATAAAATTACCCTAACATATGCCAAAATTCTATTGTATGACTAAAAGTCGACCCATACCACCTAAGATTCGGATTAGAATCATTTAATGGACTTTTTTCCCTGAAAATAATTTAATTATTATTAAAACCAAAGAAAGTGACAACATGTCACTTTCTTAAATCTTATAAGTATAATAATTTTAATTTAGTGATATACTTAATGAAATTTAGAACATGAATATTCTCCAGAAATATAATAAAATTATCTACTTCATATGAATTTATTTATAATTTTTAGGGATTATATAATTATCATTAATTGTGACACAATAGTGATGCAGAAATTGTTTATCTAGTGAAAAATCAAGAATATAGTTTTTATTAAACTAATAGTGATCATAAAAGGAACAAAACCCCGACAAAAACTTATTTTTAAGGTAAATATAAACCATAATAATAAAATGGTCGAATATTTGACCATTTGAAACCTTATAAAATCGATTATGACAGTTATATTATTTTATTTTAAATGATGCCAAAGTTTTCACCTTCATAATTTAATAAATATAACAATTTAAATATTGTGATTTTAAGATGATAAATTCGTGTAAAAGTATTATTTTGAAATTAAATAGATTTATCATCATCATAGAATTTTATTTTTAATTTTTATGCAATAAAGATGTATATTAAATAATTATACAACAATATTGTAGTAATTATTTTATTAAGAGATAAACCAAATAAATGGTTTTAGAAATAATAAAATAAATATTATATGAACTATTTAATGTGCTCCACTAATATAATAGATAAATATGGTCTTTTATGAATCTATTAAAGCCTTTAGTTATAACATATCTTTTTTATATATTTTATTCAAATTCATAAAATGAATAGTTTCAAAATTGACACTGTTGTTATTTTATAAAAATAACAGATTATAAAATTGTTTAAAAATCACAAAAAAATTTAAAAATTATAAATTTAAATTTATATGGTCTATAAGTTTATAAAGTATCCAATTATGTAAAATTCACAACAAATAAGTAATTTTTGTTATAATTTAAAATTTAGAATGTTATTACCACAAATAAAAATAAATTGATTAAGTAAGGATAAATCAAGTTGATAATGTTTAAAATAATTTTCTAACATGTCTAAATTTTATTGGTTGATGATATTACAACCCAATATCATCTTATATTCGAATATGAGACATTTTTGGAGGTTTTTAAGTGGGGTTAGATTTATTATAAATTAATATTTTTAAGAATTCCAAAGGTACCCCTCTCCTCCATTATAAAAGGGCACCTCATCCCTCTCTTCCTCACACCAATATGAGCCTTAAAGATCAGCCAAACCCTTCCCATTTAACTTATCAACTTCTCTAGAAACATCCAAGAGGTCGTGGTCTTCTTCAAAGACCAATTTTATTACCCTGTGAGGAGGATTCAAAGAGGCGTGTCAAAGAAGAGGTAATATCCATTACCGATTCATTCAATTTTCTTTTTCTTAAACTTATTATTCATTAGTTGTTTCATTATGAATTAATTACATCAGTATCACTCATATACTGATATTTTATTATAATTATGAAACAAACCTATTTCACCATCTATCCATCCTACAGAAGATGAAATCCTCGCGCGTGCGTACGTACGGAATACCGTCTCCACGCCGTGGTGTAATCTGTTTGTCCAACACCACATTACTTGGATGGGTATAATGGTGTAAAGAATAACTATACATAGTTATTATAACATCATACTGATTATGATATATTTTATCATCCTATCCAATTCAATTCAATAATTATGGGAATGATATCATCGCTCGTGCGTATGTACGGACTACCGTCTCCACGACGCGATGAGATTAATTCTCCATGTTAACCATTTAAGAATGATTATAAAGTATATATAAGAAATAATAATGTAATATATGAAATTACAAAGCTACTGGAATTATGTATATATATATATATATTTATGTATGTCATCTACTTAATTCCATTCAACTCAATAAGGAAACGAAAACAGTGTTCATGCGTACGTACGGCCTACCGTCACCATGAACGGTGTATTTCTTTCCATTTATTGATCTATTATATATATGTATATTCTAAATATATATTATATATAAATCATGTTTTATATTCTGGAATTATGTAATCCTGATCCAAGTAATCATATGAATAATTACATGTCAAAACACGGACGACAAATGAAACAATTTTACCCAAAACACTCTTTAACATGGAATTTACAATAAAAGGGAAATATAAAGTCATAAGTAAACCATATATGATATCATAATAATGAATATGATTTTTAATACATCAATGACATTATTTAAATAATTATACAGGAGATTTGGATACAGACGAATTATATCAGACATAAGGTAAGAGATAATTTTTCAAATCTTATTTTTATCTGAGATTTCTTATTCGTATGTATTTACTGGGGCTATTTATATCATGTCCATGTTTTATAAAAGTGTTTTAATGTATGTATAAAGTACATTTTACCCATTTTTGACTTTAACTACATGGTATGTATGGAATATTTCTCCTATTTACGTTACGAGGTACTTTTTTGACTTTTCTGACAAAAGTACGAGGAGACTGTTATTTTTAACTTATACGGCATGAATGGATTTTTAAAACATTATTTCCAAGAATCTACCTTTACAAGTTTTCAAGTTTATTTTTAATTAACTTCTGTTAGTTTAAAATTTTATGACATGTTAAGAAAGGAAAATGTTTTTGAAGTAGAAAGGATATTTTCCTCAAGAATGGAGATTCAAGTGTTTTATCAAAATTATTTTCCATATAAGATAATATAGGGTTTAGTTTCTATCCCTATTATTACATTGATTTGATTATGTTGTGATGGAATTATTTTTATGAATTCCTTTATCTTATATGAATTGTTTTATGATGTCATGTTGTTTATGAATCCCATTTTTTATTACAAGGGTTATGCAATGATGTATGATTTATGATTTTGTGGCACACATATGAATGGTATCATTATTAGATGGGTGGGACCTGTATCTCCCTCCAATGAATTGGGTAAATATTTTATATCTAATGAGATAGACATGTCTTGAACGGTATGTTATACCGGTTCAGTGAAACAGGACTGAAACGAGGAGTGAACTCGGTTCAAAAAAGGTCTTTGTCCACTATGATAGTCTTTGCAACGAGTCTTGACTAATATGAAATGATTCTCTATGATTATGTGTGTATGCCACAAAGTTTCATGTTTTATGTTATGATTATTGGGATTACATTTCACTACTATGATTTATCCCATGTTATGATATTATGATCTCTTTTGCAGGTTAAGATTTCCAAAATGTTATGTTCTTATGAATATGATGTGATTGAAATTTCTTTTGTTTACCCTTACTAAGTATTTGAGCTCACCATTTTATGTTTTCTTTTCCCCAGGATATAATGAATGTTTTTAGGTAATAAAATAAAGGGAAGATCTTTATTGGGGGATGTTGAAGATCTTTCACCACGATTAGAAGATTTTATTCTGAGATTCCAAAGACACTAAACTATTATGGTCCTTGTGTGTCTGGTTTTCTTATGTATTAAGTATTCCGCAAAAGTAATGTAATGTCCATGTACGTTAAGATTTGGGCCTCTACAAATGCCAACACTCTTCTTTAATGTGGGTGAACTCTCCACCTTCCTCTTCTCATTAAGTGTGCCTATGAAATTAATTAATGTCTTCATTAATTAATTCGAGTGTTTGAATTTATTTGAAATGCATGGCACATTAAAATAATAGGGAACATATAATTTTTCTATGGTTGGTATTCTATTGGTGGAATGGTGGAAGAGAAAAACTTAGAAGAACTTATTTCCCTCAACGAAGAACGCATATTCATCCTTCCCATGAAGAATGATGTCTTCTCCTACATAGAACGTTGAAGACGCTCGAGCCCGGGATCGACCACGTGTGATTGGCGTAACGTACTACATCGTCTTCGAATTCTCTTCCCATGACACCATCAAGAGATATTTGAAAATGAGTTGGGGTTTTGAATTAGAGGTTTAATTAATTTCCTTTAAGTTATTCATTTCCCTAGGATAAAAACAACAAATACGGATTGACCCTCCAAACATGTTGACCCACAGAATGGATGTTGATTTCCAGATGTTTTAGAGATTAATCTGGGGTTTGTTTCTGGTTCAATTATATGATGGATTATTGTTTTAGACTCTAACACGGAGAGCACGGGCTAACGAACAAGTACAAACCCTCCGCCAATTCATTCTTGATGCGCAACTTGATGGGTGATGGGTGAACGCAATGAAAACCCTGATTTAAGGTCGTCGTAGTGAAGATCAAGACCCAACAAGGTCGTAGGCACAGACGAAAGGCAAAACTGATGACTAGAACTGCTCCAACGGTACGCAGAGGGGCGTGGAGGCGCGGGTCGCTGGAGCGGCAGCGCAGGCGAATGGAGGCACCAGTCGGCACTGGACGACCACCTGGGGGAGGTGGTGCCCCTCGCACGCTGCCAGTGGATGGCCACCACGGCACCGACCACAGCGGTGGAGCGGAACCCGTAACCGTGAGTTCCGGGAAGGACGGGCGGTGCCAGCTGGTATCTCCATTACAGGACACCGGGGGGTGCCTCCCCCACTCTACGTGCCATGGGAAAGCATGCTCCTCCAGCTCCCCGAGTTGCGGTTGGCCACGCAGGCTGACTAATACCACGCAGGTTGCGCCCGCCGTCGGGCCGGGCTGCCTGCCGCGCGGTCCGAGCCGCTCTCACGGGGTCCGGGCCGCAGCCGTCGGGCTGGGCCACACCCGCTGGGCCAGGCCGCGCTCTACCGGGCCGAACCTGGATCTGGGTCAGGTCGACCCGGTTCAGGCCGCCCCAAGGTGGGTTGGGCTGGGTCAGAATGGACCCAGACCCCCCTCTTCGGACTGCTTTTGGTTTTTCACCCATAACATGAGATGTGGACCTCCGATCAATGCACCATTAGTTTCATAGGAATCCTTGGATCGAGAATGTAGTTTTGGTATATCACATTTACGGTTTCAGAGAAGTTTCAGTACGTCTGGGTTGGTTGGAACCCGAAACCAACCGGGACCTCGGAGTAGAAATGATTGTAACATAAGGACTGGACGTCCGATTGACTTTCCGTCAACTATTTTTAATTGCTTTTGATGAGATAGTCATTTGGAAATACTTCACATAGGATTCGAATGAGTTCGGAGTATGCCCGGTTTGGATTGTACCTGAGATCCAACCATCCCCTTGGAACGGAAATGCCAATAACTCTCTGACTGAGCGTCTGATTGATGCAACGTCTATCGTGATAGGAACCTTATGATGTGACGGAACTACAGGATACATCAACTCAGGACTTCATGATAGTTGATGTATCGACACTTGGCTTGAAGAGTGGACCCTCCCGGAAATGAGCGAACTGTGTGCGGGAACACTAGGGTTGGCTGGAACTGAGATGAATACTATACGGGAATCCTACATGGGTTCGACAGTATTGAATTCAGTACTAGGATCCTATGTGGGTTCGAAAGTGATGACTACTGTACTGGAATCCTATGTGGGTTCGACAGTGACGACTTCTGTACCGGGATCCTCTGTGAGTTCGACAGTAGTGACTTCTGTACCTAGATCCTATGTTGGTTCGACAACGATGACAACTGTACCGGAACCCTATGAGGGTTCGACTGTGACGACTTCTGTGTGAGGATCCTATGTGGGTTAGAAAAAACTGGTATTATTCCATTATCCTACATTGGTTCGATAGAGGAGATGATTCATAGGCTACATCTAATCATATCTACCCCTCATCGTGAGTTGAATACCTATGTGAGATGAATCATGTCCTTAAAACATTATCAATGTGTTGATTGAATTTACTTCCTTTGTGGAATAGTTTGTGCTTGGGCTCGAGAGTTGGAGTCGGACTGTGATTCATGACATAGGTATATTTATGGGCATATACCTAAGTAGGGTTGGTTTAAACTTCATGATTTTATATTTCTACTGTGGTTTATCTTTTGTGTATTTTTTTTAGACCTTGAGGGTCTCAGGATCCCTACGGAGTATCCTTATACTCACCCATGCATGGGATATTCCTGCACCTCATTGAGTTGGATATAGACGACGGACAGTGATGACTGAGGCAGAGTGTACGAGGACTGGATGGTACCCAAAGGTGGACCTCACAATGATTCGGTACCTGGACGAGACAGACAGACGTGGAGCACTGAGGCGGCTATATGTACCTACCCTTCAGTTCAGATCTCTAGTGGACGATCTAAGAGCTGCTAGGCACCTTCCAGCTGTTTGTCTTTTAATTTTTACCTGTTTTTCCTTTCCTTGTACTTTACTGTTGGTCTTGTATTTCTGGCCCTTGTACATTCCATCACTTCTTCTATATTCAGTTTTTACATAGAGTTTTCTTCTTCTTGTTCTCTAATTGTGTATGATTTCTTTTAACAAATTCAATGCCTTCCCAATTTACGGATTTATGCCTTTTGTGCTAGTTTCCAACCCATGGCCTATGGAAGGTGGTCATGTGGTAGTCATGACATGGGTCCTGAGGACGGGTCGTGACAAATTGGTATCATAGGAGTCTGTTCTATCAAAAAACATAGGAATATGATATTTATTTTCTGTGAAACAATAGTATTAAGAGTATTGAGTGTTGTTTTCTGTCCAGGGAGTCTGGTGTTGGTGCAGCAGCTGACGTATCCATACACCAGGACCCTGACTTCTGATTTTCGACTTAGTTCATCAAAACACTGATTGCGAGAGTGTTTTCAAGAGTCTACTTTGTGAACTCTTTGAGTTAGCTCACCAGGTATAACTTATTGATCGTGGCGCACCTGTTCTTTATCAGGATTCCATTGCATAGACCGCCAGCTAGGGTTTCCGAGAGATTACATGATGATGGGCACCAAGCGATAAGGCTTTGGTTTAGGGACCTCTTTCTATGTTGTCACCATATGGGGGGTGTACCAGTAGCACCACCACCCATAGGGAAGCAGATACCCCCAGCCGCACATAAGGATGGTGCATGCCGACGGAGCATGTTGTATAAATTCCAACGGCAGAGGCCTCCGAGGTTTCAAGGTGAGATAGATTCCAAGGCAGCAGAGGACAAGACAGTGGTGATTACTGGGGTTTCCCACCTTGTTAAGACACTAGTAGAGAGGATTTTGATCTTAGATACTAATATTTTTCAGAAAGTGACCATGAGGAGGGTTCGCATAATGATGAGGTTTCGTGACTTGGACCATTATCCAAGATGGTACCTTCAGGCAGTGTGCTAACTATATCACTTCTCGTTGGTCAGTAGACACTACTGGCAGTACCGGTAGAGGAATCTTGTAGGCTTAATGCCTTACATTTGTTTTAGCACCCAATATCCCCCATGTTCTGAGATGAGCCGACCCCCAGGCAGCTGAGGACTGGCTTGAGGAGGTGTCTGAGAGTTTTCTAGAGCTTATACAGCTTCGGCAGGTTGATGTTTCGGTAGCTGAGTATTCATTAAGGCATACTGATCTTTCCTGGTACTCGATGAATATGATTCGATCGGTGCTCTAGAACTCAGACCTTTGATCGAGGTGTGTTTATGAATATTCGATCCAACACTATTTCTTATATGCATTCCTACTTATGTTAGGGTGCTAGAGAGAACCTTTGTGGTTCAATGTTAATTGGCTAAGCGTATAAAACCAGTAAATATTAGCAGTTGGAAATCATGAAACTATCATCAGTCTCAGAGACTTGGGTGTGTGAGATGTTTTAGGATGAAGAAGTGTTAAGGACAAAATAATCTGTCGGGAAACAAACATGGAAGCAGAGCTAGGAGAGTAGTATGAGGTGGTGAACATTTCAACATGTTACAACCACCCGCCTTTGTAGTCCCCACTAGGCTCAAGGAGCTGGAGGACAGGGGAAGAGAGTAGAAGCATGTGGTCAAAGAGTGTAAACCAAGGGCTCTATGAATGATTTGAGGTATGGTTTGTGTCTACTACTAGCTGTTGTATCAATATACATAGGTACCAATCATTCCTTCCTTCTGCGAATCTTGTCCCAGACCTAGAGTTTCCAATTAATCCATTGAACATGACACTCATGTCAAGAGATACATTTGGGAGGAGACTGAATAATCACACTTACGCAGACGGTGTGATCTGACCCTTGAGGTGAGAGTTTCGGTTGGAACCTCTTCATGGCAACATCGAGGCCTTACGACGTTAGTTTGGGTATGGACTGGGCAACCACAGTTCATACACAGATTGACTATATTAGGCAAAATGGTTGTGGTTTATCTACAATGTTGGGATGTGGTTTTCCTTGTTGAGCAAAAAGGAAAACACCGGCAGCATCGGATGGAATCATGCCTAAGAGGGTGCAGTCGATCACTCTAGAGTCAACCAGACTTACCTTTGTGCCAAATTTATCCATAGTTGCAGCACCACTATCATCTTTGACGATGAAGGGGAAACCCTTCGTATGGTTAGATAGATGCTAGTAGAGATTTCAGGAGCTGAGACATAGGTTGAATAGTTCACCCATCTTGAGGCAACTGGAGGATAGAGTTGGGTATGTTGTTTACTGCGATGCATCAGGGACAAGAATTAGGTTTGTCCTGATGTAGGAGCGAGTTGTGATCGCATATGGTTCTCAGCAGTTGAGACTACACGAGCAGAGCTACACAACCCATGACTTGGAGTTAGAAGTAGTGGTCTTCGCCATGAAGATGTGGTGGCACTATCTTATGGGCGAATTTTTTACCGTATACTCTGATCACAAGAGTCTCAGGTATATCTTCTCTCATGAGGACCTGAACCTGAGACAGTGATGATGGCTCGAGTTCCTCTAGGACTATGAATATGAGATAGTCTATACTCCTAGGAAAGGGAACATTGTATCAGATGCTCTTAGCAGAAGATCAATCATTTAGTTGTTAGGAGATGCAACAGAGCAGCTAGTTGCGTTGCAGATATCCGTTGTGGATTGATATAGAGAATCCTTTCTTCAGTCTCTTACAGTCACTCCCCTACTTCTTCAGCAATTCGGGGAGGCACAGCGTGGGAATGCTGACTCTGAGAAACGACATGCTCAAATATCCATAGGACAGGCACCTGATAGATTTTCTGAAGGTGGGGAGCATGTAATCCTCTTCAGAGAACGTACTGTGGTACAAGTGTCACTTCAGGTGAACATGTTGAGAGAGTTCCACACATCTCCTTTAGTGGTTCATTCAGGAGATAGAGACCTCTAGAGTTCGAGGATGGCGACAGCGTCTTTATACAGGTCTCACCTTGATGAGGTATACAGAGCTTTGGTCGAGGTGGAAAGTTATCTCCATGGTTCTTCGGGTCATTTCAGGTCCTCGGTAGGGTAAGCGAGGTGGATTACCGCTTGGACCTTCCACCTCAGTTGCACTAGGTGGACGACGTCTTCTAGGTATCTCCACTGAGGAGAAATGTACACGACCCGTCCAACATCATCAACCACAGAGAGCTAGATATTGATGATGGGGTGACATTCACGGAGGATCCAATGGATATTGAGGATTAACAGGAGCAGGTCCTACATGGATGTTCTATTCCTCCATTGCATGTTGGCTGACAGCATGGGATCCTCCAGGAGAGCACATGGGAGCGAGAGGCTCAGATGCGTTCTCAGTACCCCCATTTTTCCCTACTGTGTGTTGTAGCTTACGAAAACATAAATCCCTGAGGTGGGGATAATTTAGAGATCCGAAAATCTTAAGGAATATTTTTTCATAGATACATGGGAATTTTACGAGCCCATAGTTTCTGACGGCACTTGATTCTGACGCCCAGTGTGCCCGGAATCAATTTTTGATGTTTTGTTCATGTGCGTTCAGTAAACGTATGTGTGAGATTTTGTATCTTTTGATCTGATGCCCAACATTGAAATCCAAGGGAAGCGATAAAATCACAGTGCCGGTAATCACTTATGGATACCTTTATTGCAGTTGCGTTTTATCAAGAATAGAAGTTAATTTTTGGGGATTCTAGATAAATTAAATAAAGTTTTTGTGTGACATAACATTATTTGGGTGGTGGTAATTTTCTACAAAGGAAAGCTGGAGGTGGGGCCCACCCCCACATAACCTCACATGGGAGGATATTTTGTGGTGGGGCCCACATGAGTTCAAACCTCTCAACTCCCCTTGAAACCACCCTTTAACTCTATAACACCCCTTGAATTTATTAAAACCAACACTCTTCTTTAATGTGGGTGAACTCTCCACCTTCCTCCAGTCATTATGTGTGCCAATGCAATTAATTAATGTATTCATTAATTAATTCCAATGTTTGAATTTATATGAAATTCATGGCATATTAAAATAATAGGGAGACTATTATTTTACTTTGGTTGGCATTCTATTGGTGGAATGGAGGAAGATAAGAACTAAGGAGAACTTCTTTCCCTCAATCAAGAATGCATATTCATCCTTCCAACGAAGAACAACATCCTCCCCGACGTAGAACGAGGAAGACGCTCGAGCCTGGGATCAGCGGTGTGTGATGGGTGCAACATACTACATCATCTTCGAATTCCCTTCCCGTGATATCATAATGCATACTTTGAAAATGAGTTAGGGTTTTGAATTCAAGGTTGAATTCCTTTCTTTTAAGTTCTTATTTTCTTTTGCATAAAAACAACAACCGTGGATTGACTCGCCGAACATGTTCATTCGCAGAACGGATGTTGATTGCAGGATGGGTTATAGATTAAGTTGGGGATTTTTTCTGGTTCAATTATATGCTGGATTAATGTTTGAGATTCTAACACAGACGGCATGGGCTATCAAACAAGTCTGGAACCTCCTCCAATTTGTTATTGATGCGCGGTTTGATGGGTGACGGGTGAATGGAATGAAAACCCTCATTTGAGGCCGTAATAGTGAAGATCAGGACCCAAGGAGGCCATAGGTGCAGACGAGAGGAAACAAATGACCACTAGAATGACTCCGGTGGACCGTGAAGGAGTGTAGCGGATGGCACTCGTCGGTCACCGGGGGCAGCGGTACCCCTCGCGTGCCGCCGGAGGAAGGTTGTCGCGGCGCCGGTCGGGGCAGCGGAGCGGAACCTACAACCGCGGGTTCCGGGAAGGATAGACGGCCCCAGCTGGTGCCACCGTTATATGACACTGGGTGGCGGTGCCTCCCCCTCTCGACACACCATGCGCAAACGTGCTCAACCAGCTGGCCAAGAAGCGGCAGGCCGCGTGGGCCGAGCCGTGCCACGCGGGCCGCGCTCGCTGCTGGGATGGGCCACCTGTCGTGCGGGCCGGTCCCCATGTCGCGTAGGTCAGACCACCCTAACACGGGCCAGGCCGTAGCCTCAAGGCCTAGCCTCTCCCATCTAGGCCGGACAAGGATTTGGTTCAGGTCGACCCAGTTTTGGCTGACCCAGGGCGGGTTGGGCAGGGTAGGACTACACCCAGACCCCCCCTCTTTGGACAACTTTTGGTTTTTCACCCATAACATGAGCTCTGAAACACCGATCCATGCACCGTCAATTGTGTAGGATTTCATGGGTCGAGAGTGTCATATTGGTATATCAAACTCAGGGTTTTGGAAATTATTGGGTATAGACGGGTTGGTTCGAACCCGAAACCAACCGGGACCTCGGAGCGGAAACGATTATAGCTTATGGACCAGACGTCTAATTGACATCTAATAAACTATGTTGGATTCCTTTTGATGAGACGGTCTTTTTGGAATACTCCACCTAGGATTTGGATGAGGTTGGAGAATCGCCAGGATGGATTGTACCCGAAATCCAACTGGCCCCTTGGAACGGAAATTCCAATAACTCTATGACCGGGCATCTGATTGACGGATCGTCTGTCGCGTTGGGGTCCTTATTATGAGACAAAACTATGGGATACATAAACTCAGGACTCAGTGATAGTTGATGTATTGACACTTGGCTTGAGGAGTGGGCCCTCCCGAAATTGAGCATATTGTGTGCGGGAACCCGAGGGCTAGCTGTGACAGAGAAGACTACTATACCAGAATCCTACGTGGGTTCGATAGTAGTGACTTCTATACCAGGATATTACATGGGTTCGACAACGATGACTACTATACCAGAATCATATGTGGGTTCTACAGTTATGACTTATGTACCAGGATCCTTTGTGGGTTCGACAGTAGTGTCTTCTGTACTAGGATCCTACGTGGTTTCGACAGCGATGACTACTTTACCAGAATCCGACGTGGATTCGACAGTGACGACTTCTGTTCCAGGATCCTATGTGGGTTCGGCAACACTGATATTATTCTAGGATCCTATGTTGGTTCGATAGAGGATATGGTTCAAAGGCTACATCAAATCATCCCTACCCATATTTGTGAGTTGTATACCTCTGTGAGCTGAGTCATGTCTTTCAACCATTTTCAATGTGGTGAATGACTTTACTTCTTTTGTGGAATGGTTTTAGCTTGGTCATGACATTTGGATCCAGACTGTGATTGATAACTTAGGTATATGTATGGGTATATACTTATGTAGGGTTGGTTGAAACTTCGTTATTGTATCTTTCTACTGTGGTTTATCCTCTATGGATTTTATGAGACCTTGAGGGTCTCAGGGTCCCTACTGAGTATCGTTATACTCAGCCCTTCATGGGCTATGCCCGCACCACATTGTGTTGGATGGAGACGATAGACAGCGCTGACTGAGGCGGAGTGTAAGATGACTGGATGGTACCTGAAGGTGGACATCACGACGAGTCACTACCCGGAGGAGACTGACAGACGTGGAGAACTGAGGAGGCTATTTGTACCTACCCTTCAGGTAGGATCTATGGTGGATGATCCAAGAGCTACTAGGAACCATCCAATTGTTTGTCTTTTTAGTTGTACCTATTTGTCCTTTCCTTGTACTTTACTGTTGGGCTTGAATTTCTAGCCCTTGTACTTTCCTGCACTTCTTCAGTATTCATTTTTTACATTGAGTTTTCTTCCTCTTGTTCTTTGATTGTGTATGATTTCTGTTTATAAAGGAAATGCCTTCCCGGCTTAGGGATTTACGCCATTGGTGCTATTCACCAACCCCTGACCTATGGAAGGTGGGCTTGGGATAGTTACGTCATGGGTCCCGAGGACAGGTCGTGACAAAAATATTATAGATATCCTACTCCATCAAATTATATAAATTCCTAAATGTTATATATCATGTTTGTTTCTCAAAATTATCTTATGTATAACCTATTCTACACATGGATATTTGAAATATATTACATATTACCTTCACATATATTATAATTCATATATATTTTCTTCCTCAACTTGATTACTCATATCTAGAAATCTAAAAAATATTGTTTTCCACTACTGGCTATGGGGAAAATATTATATATGATCTTTGATCACTAGAAAAATATATGCATCATTTACTAATAAAAAATTATTACTTATCCTACTTCTCTATGTATTTAAAAAATCCACAATATTTCACAAAGATAATTCCCCATCAAAAAATTAACATATACAGAGTGTCTCATAATTAGATAATCCTAATATATTATGTATAATTATTATTCTCAAAAAATATATTATTAATTAATATTTTTATGGGACTTATCTATTTTTTTCATCTATATAAAGGTTATAAAAGTTCATCCTTCCACCACATTACTCTTTCAAAAATTAATAATTCTTAATTCTACCAAAATCCCATTATATATAAGAACATGAACTTAAAACATTCAGAAGTTACATGGAAATACTGATAAATCCAAACTTAATAAATTATTTGTACCAATTATTCTAGAATTAAATTTAAAATTATAATTAAAATTATAATAAAGTTAATAATTTAAATAAAGAATCTAAAAATAAATGTATTAATTTTGAATAAATTAAAAAACGAATAAAACAACTAAAAAAAAGATTCAAGAAAAATGAAAATTAAATTCTAGAATCATGAAAGTATCAAAACATAGTTAATGATATTTATTTTATATTAATTTAGTGGTTAATTTACACAAATTAATATATTAATGTTTCTAAAATTTCAGATATCATCATTATTAAGGAATCATTTTACTCAAACAGAATAGTCATTCAGGAACAAATTGGAAAGGCACTATGATCATTATTGGAGTATTTGGGGGTCTCCATTTAATGTGAAAATTTGGAAAAAGTAATGGAATTATAGAGAAACATAAGAATCATTCACTCTTACATGATGGTTTTTCTCTAAAATTTAATGTATTGGATATTTATATTTATATAATGATAAATAAATTACAATATGATCTTTACACTATGGAGAATAGGATCACCAAATGAAGAATCCTAATAATACAAAATAAGATTAAACTGGATTAATAGTATGAGAAGTTTCTATATTTTGAGAATATTTTCATTTAATGGTGAATGATAAATAAGAATTCATAGGAGAGCTACACATCTCAATTTCAATCTATGATTATTTTGAATGTCTCTGAGGTTATTTGGAAGTGTTTCCCATGATCGTAGGATGAGATTCCCCATTGTAATATTATTTTTCAAGATTAAAGTGAGTATTTACTCACACCATGAAGTGATTAGATGTATCATCATTAAACATGCATATGTGGAGATTATATGTTGATTTTATGGAAGCAATTAATGAATAAAATCCCAAGTATCTGGAAAAAATTAACGGATATTTCATTTAAATAGTTAAATCATTATTATGATTATGATCACATTACTATGTTTCATGGAGTTTTCCAAATTAAAACATAGAAAATATACTAACTTATTTTAATGAATATAATAAAATTAAGAGATAAAGGTTAAATAAGGATGATACTAAGAGATTAGAATAGTGAAAAAGAGTTGTCAGATGGTGTGGATTTAGTGATTCATGTTTGGGAAAAAATATAAAATCCTACAATAAGTGAGAAATTTTGAGTTTTCAAGATTCAACACTAATTTTTGAAGTCAATGTTCTCAGAGAGTTTATCACATTATGAATCTATTAATTATAATGTTATAGATGAATATCATAATATGTTTCTAAAACATTCTGTATTTAACGTTGATTGTACTTGATTTAGTTCTAAGTTGATTTATATATTGGTTGGTGTTACTAATATTTCAGGAATGAAGTTGTATGAGTTAGGAAACACATTTCTATAAAGTATGAAACATTTTTAATCAAATTGTAAAATTTATTTATTTATTGAAATAAAATGTGAATCTGATATAACTTAATCAATATATGGACATAGTCACCCACCTTGGGGGTGAGCATGATAAAACGGTTGTGCCCCTTGGGTTGTTTTAATTTTTCATTTATTTGGATGAGACTTTGATAGAACATTTTTTTAGATAAATCCCTAATAATTCTGTCTATCTTATTTAAAAAAACAATTTATTCAAGAAAACCCATTGATTCACCCCCTCCCCCTCTTCTTAATTGGTACTACCCATTTATCATAAATTTTATTGTTATTATTATTATTATTATTATGGTTGTTGTATCTAGTGTTATTGTTGTTTTTAATACTTTTTCACTGTTGGGGATGTCATTTTCATCATCATTGGTATTATTAATATAAATATTATTTTTTTTGTTACTCTTGTCATGGTTTTCTTATCACTTATATTGTTTAAATAATTATTGTTTTTTGTTCTAATTCTTGTTATTCTTGATTTTATTTTCATTTTGATTTTGATTTTGTCTATTATTACTATAAATACCATGATGATAATAACTATTAATGATTATAATGAAGATGATGATGATGATGAGGTTTTTGTTTTTATTTTTTTCGATATTGTGGCATGAGCTACAATTGAGTGGTTCTCACTACTAGAATATATATCTATGAAACCAAAGATTGATCCCTAGAATCCCCTTGAGGGATTTAGGGGCAGTTACATGGGAAGGTATTGAAGTTGGATGATTGTGACATGGAATAACATATGAATTCTAATGTTGGATGTTTGATGTAGAAAAAGGGGTGAACCTAGTTTCATAATGATTTAGCAAAGAGACTTTGGGCCTTGTAATTTAATTTTAAGCACACTGGGCCTTTTGGAAAATATTTTTAATTAATTTATTAGTTTTATGGGTTATCACTAGGGGCTTATGGCCAATCCTTATTAAATGCAGTTTTGTGTTCATGTGTATGTGTGTGTGTTTCTCTGTATATTACCGACAATAATATGAATATTATTATTTTCCCACACCCTATATTTGTGTGGGTGGTGTGGGTGGTTTGGGTGGGAAGAAGTTTGAGTATATATCCAAGAGTTAATCCCTTAGATTTCATTCTATGTGGGCAGTGTAAAATAAAATAAATTTTTTTGTTGTTATTTTTTTTGTTATTGGTATTGTTATTATTATTGTTAAAATATATTTTATTCATATTGTTTTTTTGTTTATTTTCTTCTCTATTATTATATTTTTAATGTTATTATTGGTATTTTTATGGTTTTTGTCGATGTTTTTTTTATTTTATTGGGTTTTATCATCACCATAATCATTATAATAAA
Organism: Viscum album; assembly: GCA_963277665.1. Lineage (NCBI taxonomy): Eukaryota > Viridiplantae > Streptophyta > Magnoliopsida > Santalales > Viscaceae > Viscum > Viscum album. The sequence continues at coordinate 1,926,376,413 of OY728152.1, read as the reverse complement.
GATAATTTTTATAAATTTTTAATATTAATCTATATTTTGATTTTTTATTCTTTTCTCGTGGTTTTTGATGAAATATCTTGTTGTGTGCTTCAAATCATTGGAAACTATAGTTGTGAGGCTGATCAGAAAACATTGGAGGACTTAACATGATGCAAATTAATGGTTTTAATAACCTATAAGAGATTTATTAATCAACTTGTAATAAATTTTTCTTAGATATAGGGCATGGTATTTCGTGCATGAAATCCATTATTCATTAGATGACCATGCTAATAAGTATAGATTATCAATGCTTATACACATTTAGACTGAATGTCATCAATATAATTATATTTTCAATGTTCTTTTCACATTAAATATTAAAAATATTTAATTATAATTAGAAATTTGGTTTCAACTAGTTAACTTATGGGTCATTTCTTAATTAATTAGTGATGGCTTTTTTATAAAAAATATCCTTTGGTTTATTAGAAATAAATTTCTTATGTGGTTTTGATTTATGTCTTAATTTTGACTTATTGGCATCCAGGAATCCTGAAGGACATTACCTTCAGAATAGTTACACTAATTTAGATGGATAATAAAAATGTGACTTTCATGTTTATTTACATTTTTAACTTACATATATATGTTTATTTGTGTAATATTATTACCAATATTGTGGTGTTGTGAACCAATGATTAAAATATCAATCATAATGTTTAATATAAAATTCTTCCAATGTGTCAACATAATTTAAAAATTATTCGTTATAATGTTATTGATTTCAAGAGGTCCAAACTAGTATTATCCTATTTTAAAATCAATTTTGGATAAATTCTAAAGTTGTAGTGATATAGAATAAATTTGAAAATATGAAATAATAAAATATCACTTTGGGGTTCATTTACAAGATAACACTATTATAGAAATAAAATATTCTCAACATCCAAGAATAGAGAATAATGATACTGATCCATCTGAAGCACAAAAAAAATATTCATTGGAAACTGGAGATGGATCCTATAATCTGTAAAAGTTTCATCTGTAGATAAATGCTACAAAAATTAAAATGAATTACCTTGGATGCATCATCTAGAGTATAAGAAATATCCAAATTATACTAATATTGAACAATTGTGGAGTGATTTTTGGATTACCAAAGAAAAAACATCAAGTGACTAAGGAATTATCTGATTGTGAAAATAAAAAGTCATTTTTAGATGATAATCAACAATATTTTTTATTTTTATCCTCAATCTATTTCAATAATTATAAAAAAATTATCAAGGTTTCCATTCATATTTGTAATAATTTTTATACCCTATCTATCTTGAATGATAGTATTAATTTTAAATAATGATAGGTTCATGAAGTATTAAATGATGAAGGGGATGCTAATGTGAAAAATAAGGAGAAATTTCTCAAAATAAGGACCATCTACAGCGCCATCTTAAATATTCAATGGAAATTCTCTACCAAAAATACTATGGGAATAATGACAAGAACACTACATTGGAACTTCTAAATGACCATGTAACTTTTTTAAAAAAAATTAAGCTGATCATAATTTCCAAGTAGGGTTTTTTTAAATAAAACCCATGAAAACACATTTTTTAAAATAAATTTAGAAAAAAATTTGGAAAAATTATTATATATATAAAAATAAATATTTCATATAGAAACTTTCCAAAAACTATAATTTTTTATGTTTTTCAAAATATAGATTTGGAAAACACATTTAAAAATCCTTTGAAACCACTTATGTTTTTTGAAATAGTTTCCAAAATAAAATAATTTTTTAAAATAATTATCATATTGGAACAATATTTTCAAAACAAATATTATATATATAATTGAATTTGAAAATAATTATATCCCCAAGAACAATACTCTGAAAAAAAACTTTCCTCTAAATAAAATAAATAATTGTACATTGATTTTTAGAAACCATTATTATAGAAATAAATATTTTTTATAGAAACAAAAAAACTTGAAAACCCTTATGAAATCCCAATGGACACATAGGATATAACTTCTTTGAAAATGTATTCTTGAGTTCATGGGTATACTCCCCATTGTTCTTTGTCACATTTGATTCCCATGTTACAGGTCTTTATAAATACATTTTTATGAGGGTTTCTTTTCACATTTAATCCCCAATATAACACCCTTCTAAAAACCAAATAATTTTTTATCAAAAGAAACTAATTTTATATTAAATACACTCTAGGGAAATCACTTTTTCAAGAACCATTATTTTCCGCCATTTTACAAAAATTAGAGAAAACCATAATTTATATAACACATTTTAAAAATGGTTCATATAATGGAATAATTAATTTCTTGAATACAATTATATAAATATATATATATATATTAATATATGTGATTTATGACCATAATTATGATTAGGAAGTACATTTATATGCTTTTTTTTATTATTATTCCACCCCTTTGATAAAACGCTAATGCGGAGGGCGCGAGCCAATCCGAGTAAGGCTCGGTCACTCCGACACTCTTGTGTTTCATGTATTCTTAATGTGAGACTATGAAATGTGGAGTAAAGGTGATTATGTTGGATCGACAGTAAAGGAAGTGACCCAAGAGGCCCGTAGGTGCAGATTGGAATGAAAACAGACCACCGGAGCATCTTTATTGGCCTGTGGAAGCTACCGATGGTGCAACACCACGGGTGTGGTGGTACTAGTGCCATGTGGAGGCAGTCGGCCAAGCCAACCTAATGGATATTGTAGCACCTGAAGGCGTCGCGGTGGGTGGACGGCGAGGAGCCGACGTGCAGTGCAGAAGAGAAGCAGCCTGCTTGGGCCGATCCGATGGACGCGAACGACCGGCTCCTGCCAGCTTTTTCGGGAAGAGGGGTGATTCCCCGATGGCACTACCAGCTGGCCGAACGGAACACACCAAGTCCATTTTGGAAACTAGCCCACTTTCAGGCCATTTTTTATATGTAGTCTAGACATGTCGATCGGGCTAGACTCACTGGTCGGGCCGGACCTAAACACAATCGGTCTCATTTCTCAAATTTTTGTGTATCTTGCAAACCAAGCATGCGATTGAAACTCCGTATATGGAGTAAGGACCCTTATGATGAGGTGGTACTTTTGGATACTCCACAAGAGTTTGGAATGATGTTGGAAAATGTCCATGTTCGAATGGACTCAAAACCAATTGTGCCTTACTAACCTTTTTGCCTATATCTTACAGACCGGGCATCCGATATACCTGCCATCTGTCACATTGGAACCCTAATGACATGGAGCTCCTTTGGGTTACATCATATTTGGACTTCATGGAAGTTGATATATGACTGATGGCTTGAAGATTGGTTCTTTTAAACATAAAGGAGGCCAATAGAGGGAATCCAATGGCAAGTTGTGATGTAATTAATTAAGAGAGACCCTTTGTGGATCGGTATAAAAGTGACCCATCATGGATTTCCAGAAAATATACCCTTTTTTGATTCTCATAAGAGTGACCCTTCAAGGATCCTCATAAAATAGACCCTTCATGGATCGATAAGATTAAAACTATTCATGGGTCTACAGTAGTGTAACCCTCTATATTGGCAGTAGTGAGACCCTCCATGGATCGGTATTAGAGATACCCTTTTTTGGATTAGCAGTTCAGAGACCCTTTGTTGATTAGTAGCAGAACCTATCAATAGAATAAAATGATCTAGCTTAAAACTAAGCATCATTATTCTTGTTTAATAAGTTGTATACCTGGTGTGAGCTGTGTCTTTTACTTTATACTTTTTGGTTAAGGTCTTGCTTTGTGTTTTTACCTCTAGGGTATTTTTCATTGTGGTGTTTTACTTTTTAAATTACCGAGAGATCTTCGGGGGTCTTAGGGTCCCTACTGAGTATTGTTTTACACACCCATGCACGGGCTTTATCCTCAATTGTTGTGTCGGGTACAGACAGTCGACGTTTCGACCGAGGTGCTTAGGGAGAGAGACAGAAGAATTCTACGACTGTGGAATTAGTGTCCTTGGGCAAGGTGGGTCCCTATAGAAATAGTTAGGCAGGACATACTACTTCATCTTCCAATATCTTCACTACTCTCACGATCAGGTGGGGTCTTCCGTAGATGGCCATTAATGTTTCGTTTTTTACTTTAATGTTTTTAGTTCCTTTTAGGATTGTATTCATGCCCACTTACATTCACTAGTACTTTCCCTCATATGTGTTTTAGTGGAATCCTTTCTTCCCCCTTTTAGTTTAATGGGATTTTGTTGGAGGTGTTTTTATACATGTTTAAAGGAAATGTCTTCCATTTTGGGATATGCCTTTCTAGTTCAAGTCACTAGACCTTGGCCTATGGAAGGTTGGCTTGGGATAGTCATGTCACGGGCCTTGGGGATGGGTTTTGACAAAGTAGTATCAATGGGTGGTCAGTTATACCATAAGAACAAAGAGAATGTATTTTCAATGGGGTCAATAGTGTTAAGTGTCTTGAGTTCAGATTTTAGTCTGGGGAGTCCAATGTTAGTGCGGCGGCCAAAAAATCCATTCAATGGGACCCTGAGTTATTTTTTTCAACTAGGTACACAAAAACACTATTATCATAAGTTTTGAAAATGTTTTTCACTTGATCAATTTTTATTTTTCACACCATGTATAACATTTTGACTGTTGTTCATCTTGATTTCATTTCAAAATTCCTCCACATAGACAGCTAGCAAGGATTCCAATGCCTGACCATGATTATGGTCCCCAAAGTGATGAGGCCTCATTACAAGGATGGTTTCCTATGATGGTACATTCGGGTGGTGTCCCAGTGATACCACTACCCATTGGTCAGTAGTTACGACCAGCACTAGTTGTATTGGACACATGTAGGCTCAATGCCTTATGTAATGACATAATCATTCATTAATGGAAATACCTATTAATTTATATAAATGCCTATTAATGTAAAATGTTTATATAAAATGTCAAATTATTTGATTTTATGTTAATAATTTTTATTTTTGCTAATATAGCCATTAAACAGTGATCACCTGATTAGTATAAATATAGGGCTTTAACAAATCCAATTTACTCAGACAAAGGAAGCAATGGACTCTTCCAGTAGACGTGCCCCAAAGAAGCCCATTTTTCATATCTCAGAAATGAGGTTGCGCCTTTGGTATTCTCTCTTGACCAAGCCCAATCCAAGATAGAATATGTTATGCTCGAGCAGGACCGCTGACGAGAGATGCGGAAGTTGATAGAGATTACCACTCGAGAAATGTTATCCGAGATAACGCAAGAGTTGTTCACTATCACACACCTTACTCTTCGGTCTCATGCAAGTTTTATAAGGGGTTATGTAAAAAGGCCATAGTACTATGGTTATGTACATTATTTTTGTATATAACAATGAATATACTTTCATTTTATTATTATTACCTTGTAAATAGTTTTTCTTTGTAAAACCACAAATTGAATTTTTAGTTAATGTTCAACTAAAAAATATATTTTGATGAATTAATGGATTTTTGAATAAAATAATATTTAAATAAAATATTATTATTAATATTGAATTATTTTTTATTAAATATAATTGATCGTATAATTTTATGAATGCAATTGTAATTTTTATTAAGGTTTGAAAGCCATGTTTGTCAGAACCCTTGAATTTTTGATAACTATCGGTTTTTATTTTCAATGTGATAAATAACATATTGAGAAAATTATTTCGATAAAGTAAATATTATTTCTGGAATCAGGACGTTGAAATTTTCCAATGGTGAGTTTTTCCTTATTTTCTCAGACAGTCAAATTTTTGGGTAAAATTTACGTACCGTTTAAATATAATATGTGTTCTATGACATCATAATGACCCAGTAATGATGTAATAAATAAAATTAATCTTTATATTCTGCCAATATATTTTTTACCATTAATATAATGTGGTCTTGGATTTTTTTACATATTTTACAAAGTATTAATGGATCTTTCAAGACTTATTAAATATCTTGACTATTTAAATTGTTTTCCTTGGGAGTGTGACTCAAATACACATAATCCATCCTATTATTTTAAGAATTTCGGACTTTGTACTTATAAAATATTTTATTCCACTTCCTTTTTCCAAAGACAATGGGAAACAACCATGTCCTGGTTTATTGTTTGGATTAGTTTAATGTTTGGTGTCCCAAACCTAAATAATAAAGAATTCCCTCAATTTTCCTATATAAACCAATCCAAGCTCCCACTTCCTCCTCACTAAAAGCCTCTTTATATCATCCAACCTGTACCATCCTCTCTATAGAATCCTCCCAAGCTTCCCCAAGCTCCCAAGAAGCCTCTCTCAAGCATTTGGAAGCACACATCCAAGTAAGGGTTTTTCTTCCTTCGTCATTTTTTGCCAATTTTCATAATGTGGTTTTTCCCATTTAATATCAATTATAATTATTAGGGTATGGTTTATCACCTCCCCCATACTTATCTCTTTATGTTTGACTGATGGTAGACCCCTTTCTCTCTCAATAAATTCCTCTAATGTACACTCGTTACTATACCAAAATCTTGTGAGGAATTTCTCTCTCTTCTTTTACATCCATGTAAACTTTTGTATTATGAAAATAAATTCCATTAAAAATTTTGGGACAAGTATATATATGACCCCCCTTACTGTCCATTTCATTTAAGCATGACGAGACACCCCATTCTCTCTCACCAACACTTTTTATGAATTCTTATGTAACGCCGTTACGCTGCCAAAATTACACCTATTTTTCAAGCCAGTGTCATTGTGTAGTGAATACCTTGCCCATATCTCTATAAATGGTATTCAACTATATGCACATTTAATTATTGATTATAATGTTTCATGTATGAATTCCACATTCCTTTATTGTTGGATTAATGATGATTTTGTAGTAATCTATGTTATATGATCCATGTGTCACACTTATGTAACAAATGAAATGTTTAAGAAGGGTGCGCCCTTATAGACCTCTAATGCATTGGGTAAAGTATACTATCATGATAAACCATTTTTACGGTTTTTTACTCATGATAATTCAAGTGGAATGAGGTTTCAATCGTGCCTCACGTGCAATGAGGATTTACTAATGCTCCTTGTGCAAAGAACCTTGGCTCATGTTAATTCCATGTTAAGTGTTGTTACCACATTTCTATGTTATGATATCATGATTTATCATGACATTATGATTATGATTATAATCTACTCTATTGATATGCCTATTGTCTAACATTTATTGTATTCCCCAAGTTATTCCATGATTATTCGCTTACTAGGCTTTATAGCTCTCCTTTTTCTTATGCATGTCCTCACGTTATCCCATGCAATGCTAAGTATAAGGGAATGTAGTGGTCATGTAAAGGATGTTTTCATTAAAGATGATGTATTTCATGTTTTAAATTGTTATTTAATGATCATAAGCCCCCAAAACACTATACCTCTTTATCTGTTATGTTGTATCAAGTGATTTTTATGTAATAAATTATGTTTAATTGTGTAATAAAAGATCAGGGTTGTTATAGTTGGTATCAGATGATAGATTTAGTTATTTTTGGTATTAGGATTAGAAAACCCTAGTGAAGCCTTAAAAACAAGACTAAGTATAATAAAAACATCCCTCAGTTTTTTTGAGTATTGAGTAAGTGGTTTATCAAGAAAATACATCCCTGTCTAGATACGAGCATGTAGAGGCGGCTTTTCCACAAATGTATCCTAGGGATAAAACCCAGAAACACCACTTTGAGTTAAACTCAAATGGGAACTGGTGCATGATAACTGGTCTTGCTGTACTCTTTGTTACGACACTCCCAATGGATATGCTTTGGTAAATTCACAAGTTTATTATGAACGATTATTAATGGAAAAAATGCCCAAAGAACATATGTTAGAAAGTAGATCGTCGATAACATAGACTGAATCCAATAGGTTCATATGTTAAAGAAATAAAAGTTATTTATAAGTCATCAGTTTTGTGCTTGTATTACCCTTTATGTGTTACCCCTATCATTCCTTTTATTCCAGCCAATGACTGGTAATAGGAAGAATTGGGATAACAATCGATGTGAAGATCAATGTGATGATTGTACTAATGAGATGCCCAATCTGATGGGAGAGGTAATCACAATCTTTGTCATGCTTCTCTCTCATATAACTCAAGCTTTTAATAGCAACATGGGTCAAGAGTAACATTCACCCCCCCTCCCGTAATAAATAACAAGTCACTATCGAGAACTTTATGAGACAAAGGCCTCCTATTTTTAATGGATCATCTGATCCCTCGATCGCTGAACAATGGATCAACTCCATTGAAAAGATCTTTTTCATCCTTCAATGTTCTGAACAAGAGAAGGTTCTCATGGATTCTTATTGAATGGAGGGTGATGTTGATCAATGGTGGGCATTGATCAAAAATACAAAGCCTAAAGAGGAGATTGAGGAATTGAAATTGATGGATTTCCAGAAGATGTTTTTCGATAAATATTTTTTGCGCACCCTCCGGCATAAGATGGAATGAGAATTCCTCTCCGTCAGGAAAAAAGACGATGAATCTATTTTACTGTATGAGGAAAACATCACAAGGCTTGCATGATACACTTTTGTCTTTGTCGTTACCCCTGAATTCAAGGTTTTATGTTTCCTTGGTGGGTTGAAATGTAGCCTATAGAAAGTGCTGGAAATCCGCGACGTCGAGAGCATTGAGGAAATTGTCTGATGTGCCCTCAAGAATGAAATAGAGATCGGAGAATCTCAGGGGTATCATGGGGATGAAAATCATATGGTATAATTTAATGCTGGTGGTCCGATCGATAAATCCAATGGGGCTAAGAAGATCCAATAACCCACATTCCAAATGTGCGGAAAGAAGCACCCTGAAAATTTCTTGAAGGGGATTAGGAAATACTTTAGGTGTGGTAGAGAAGGGCACCTAGATACTAACTGTCGGAAAGAAATACCTGCTATTGCGACCAAGGAAAGGAACTAACCATTCAAACCTCAACAAGTGGTTTATTTATTCAACTACAAAGAACTAGGGAATCTTGCAAATTTGTTCCATAAAGAAAGGGCTTTCAGAGGAAACCAACAACTTCCATGGTAGCAAGTGCGAACTTTTTCCATCACTACTAACAATGTGAACCCTGACAATGATGTCAAGATAGGTACACATTTTATTCATTCAATAATAGTGAACATACTTTTTGATTTAGGTTCTACGCATTCTTTTATATCTCGAAGATTTAGTAGAACAATCCTAGCACCACCACAAATCATGGAAGTGAAGATGTTGGTGAGTACGAAAAATGGGGAAATCATTGCATCCCATGAATATAAATCCTCCCCTATAATAATTTCTAGATTAAACATCCTAAAGAACCTTGTCATACTCCCTCTGTTGGAATTTAATGAAATTCTTGGCATGGATTGGCTTTCCTTATATAGAGACAACATAAATTACTGTGAGAGGAACATCACTCTCCATATATAGAATCGACCCCCGATTCATTACAAGTTCAAGGAGGAAGATGAAACTTCCTTACCTCCATCATCTAAAGTGTGGGTATTATTGCCCTACGAGCACGCTTATCTGGCTCATATTGTTGTGTCTAAGGAGGAAACCATCCTAGAAGACATGCCTATTATGAGGGAATTTTCGGAAATGTTTCCCAAGGAATTGACAGGTCTCCCTCTTAGAAGAGATGTTGAATTTTCAATTGAGCTTATACATGGGGAGTTCTCAATATCCAAGACTCTATATAGAATCGTTTTTTGGAGCTTTAGGAGATGAAGAAACAATTATAGGAGAATCTAGATAAAGGTTTTATACGCCCAAGTGCTTCACCATGGGAGGCACTAGTCTTCTTCGTCAAGAAGAAGGATGGGTCAATGTGCCTTTGCATCGATAATCGTGAGCTGAACAAAATCATGATAATTAACAAGTATCCTCTCCCATGAATTGATGACTTGTTCGATCAGATGTGTGGAGAAAAATACTTCTCCAAGATGGATTTGCGGTTGGGGTATTGTCAAGTAATGGTGAAGAAGGATGATATACCCCAGACTGCTTTTCGTACAAGATACGGGCACTATGAATTCATCGTAATGCCTTTTGGACTCACTAAAGCTCTATAAATCTTCATGGACTTGATGAATAGAGTCTTTAGATATTACCTTGAAAAATTTGTGCTAGTCCTTATAGATGATATTCTGATATACTCCAAAACCTAAAAGGATCATGATGAGCATTTGAGAACTGTACTAGATACCTTATGGAAGGATAAGCTCTTTGCAATGAACATAATGTGTGAGTTCTGTTTGAAGGTGGTCTCATTCATGGGCTATATCATCATAAGAAATGTTGTATCTATGGATCCCTCCAAAACAGATGCAATTGAGGGGTGACAGAGGCCAACATCGGTAACAGATATCTGTAGATTCTTAGGGTTAGCTGGATATTATTGATGACTTGTGAGAATTTTCCGACGATTGTCCAACCCTCTTACGAAGATAACTCAAAAGGGAGAAAAGTTTTCATGGAGTGATGAATGTGAAGAATTCTTGAAGGAGTGAAAAAGGAGTCTTATCACTACACATGTGCTCACGTTACTCACAAGTGGAGAACTTTTTGTAGAATTCATTGATGCTTCAAAGAAGGACCTGGGATGTGTGTTGATGCAAAATGAAAAAGACATTGCCTATGCTTCAAGGAAATAGAATGTTAATGAATAGAACTATCCAACACATGACCTTGAGTTGGCTATAGTGATCTTCGCTTTGAAAATTTAGAGACATTAACACATTGGGGAGAAGTGTGAAATATATACGGACCACAAAATCCTCACGTATATATTCTCACAAAAATATTTGAACATACACCAACAAATATGGTTAGAGCTGATCAAAGTCTATGACTGCTCAATCCATTACCACCCTGGGAAAGTGAACAAGGTGGTTGATGCCCTATGTAGAAAGGACCCAACGATTCTGTCATTGATGAGAATTGAAAAGGATCCAATCTTATTAGATTTGATGAAGATGTAAATGGTAATCATAAATAATGGAAGACCATAAATACTTTCACAAATTATTTCTCAACTCTCACTTTTTTAAAGGTTAAATGATGCTCAAAAAGATGATGTGGGAAATCTTGATAAAGTGGAAGCTATAGAAAAAGGGAAATCCTTAGAGTCTATTATTAATGAAGAAGGAATTGTGAGATTTTTGAAAAAATGTGTGTTCCATCAAGTCCAGATCTAAAGAAGGAACATTTGGATGATTCCATTGTTCGAATTTCCCTATTCAGCCAGGAAACACAAAGATGCATCAAGAACTCTAAGAGGATTATTGGTGGGATAATATGAAGAAAGATATCACTGAATATATATTAAAGTTCCTGGTGTGTCTGCATGTGATGGCAGAGGGGCGGAAGTCTAAGGGGATGATGCTACCATTCCCCATTCTATACTGAAAATGGGAGACCATCACCATGGACTTTGTCACCAGACATTCTAAGACATCGAAAGGAAACAGTACAATCTGGGTTGTTACGGATCATCTTACAAAGGATGGACACATCATTACTATTCGGGAGGATTTCTCATAGGATTAACTGGAAAAGATATATATCAAGTAAGTGGGAAGGCCACATGGAGTTCCACTATCTGTTGTGTTCGATTGAGATCCAAGATTCACCACTATGTTTTGGAAGAGTCATCAACATGCTCTGAATACTGAACTGAACTTCATTACGGCCTATCATCCTCAAACTGATGGCCAATTTGAGTAGACTATCCAAACACTTGAGGCGATATTGAGAGCATGCTCAATGGACTTTAATGAAGGATCCGATCACCAAATTCTTCCAGTTGAGTTCCATTATAATAAGAGTTTCCACTCGAGAATCCAAATGGAAACATATGAATCCCTTTATGGGAAAAGGTGCTGAACACCGGCGTGTCAGGATGAGGCCAGTGAGCGTAAGCTTCTTGGTCCAAAAATGGTTGAAGAAATGGTGGATAATTTGAAACCCATTTCACATCATATCAAGGCAGACTAGAGTTGATAGAAGAGTTATAAAGATAACCATCGATGAGACATTGAGTATGAAGTTGGGGACATGGTATTTCTACACATATCTCTATGGAAAAAGTTCTTGAGGTTTGGAAATAAGGGGAAGTTAATTCCAAGGTACATCGGCCCCTTCGAGATTCTTGATTGTGTGAGGGCTGGGAAATATCGAATAGCACGTCCACCTACCATGGCCAAAGTACATGATGTCTTTCATGTATCCCTCTTATGGAAGTACATAATGGACCCTTCACATGTAATCTCTTCAGAGGTGTTATAATTAGGGGATGACCATTCTTATGAGAAGCAACCAGTGAAGGTCTTAGATCATAGAGAAAATGTTCTAAAATATAAGATAATGCCCCTCGTCACGGTGTTGTGGCGAAACCACAAGATTTAAGAAGCAATGTCCGAATCAGAGGAAACGATGAAGCATAATTACCCACATCTATTTTAGTATGGGAAAAGAAAATTTCGAGGGTGAAATTTTATAAGGGGGGAAGATTGTAACGACTCAAGCATTCATTAATGGAAATCCCTTTTAATATAACTAAATACCTATATATGTAAAATGTATATATAAAATGTTAACTTCTTTTGTTTTATGTCATTAATTTTGACCATTTCTAATGTATATGTTGAACAGTGATCACCTAATTAGTATAAATATAGGTCTTTAACAAATCCAATTTACTCAGACAAAGGAAGCGATGGCCTAATCCAGTAGACATGCCCCATACGAAGCCCTTTTGTCAGAGCTCGAAAATGAAGTTGCTTCATTGGGCTTCTCTCTTGACGAAGACCAAGCATAGCTTGAATATGTTATGGTTGAGTGGGACCACCTACGAGAGAAGTGGACATTGATAAAGATTACCACCCGAGAAATGTTATCTGAGCCACCCCAAGAGCCCGTTGCCATAGCACACCTTGCTCATTGATTTTATGTGGGTGTTATAAAGGGTTGTGTGACAAGACCCTAGTAATATGGTTGTGTACATTATTTTTGTATATAATAATGAATATACTTTCATTTTATTACTGTTACTTTGTATGTAGTTTTTCTTTTTGAAAGCACAAATTTTATTTTTAGTTAATGTTCAACTAAGAAATATAATTTTATTAATTAATGTATTTTTGAATTAAATAATAATTTAATAATATATTATTATTGTTATTAAATTAATATTTATTAAATATAAATTATTTTATAATTTTATGAATGAAATTGTAATTTTTTGTAAGGATTGAAAGACATTTTTTGTCAAAACCCCTGAATTTTTGATAAATGTCAGTTTTTGTTTTAAATGATAAAATTAAAATAATTATAAAATTATTTAGATAAAATAAATATTATTTCTAGAATCCAGATGTCAAAATTATCCAATGGTGAATTTTTCATAATTTTTTGAGACAGTCAAATTTATTGGTAAAAAATAAATACTATTTAAATATATAATGTGTTTTATGACATCATAATGACCCAATAGGAATGTAATAAAATACTACAAGCTTTATGTTCGGAATATTTATTTTTTAAAATTAATATAATGTGGTTTTGGGTATGTTTGACTTATTTTACAATGCATTAATGGACCCCTCAAAACATATTAAAAATATTGACATTTTAAATTGTTTTCCTTGGGAGTTTGAATCACCTACAAATAAGAAACTACTTTATTTTAAGAATTCTAGACATTAGACATATAAAATATTGTTTTCCACTTCCCTTTTCTAAAAACAATGGGCTGGTTTGTGGTTTGGATTAATTTAATGTGATTTTTTCCAAACCTAAATAATAAACAATTACCTCATCTTTCCTATATAATCCCACCCAATCTCCCACTTCCTTTTAAATAAAAGCCTTTTTAGTTCGTTCTACCTATGACCTCCTATCTCTATAATCCTCCCATGTTTCCCCAAGCACCCAAAGAGCCTCTTTCAATCCTTTGGAAGCACACTTCCATGTCAGTGTTTTTCTTCCTTTCTCGTTTTTGTCCAATTTTATTAATGTTGTTATGCCCATTTAATTTCAATTACAAATTTTGGAGTATAATTTATCACCTCCCCCATACTTCCCTATTTATTTTTTAAGGATGGGATACCACTTTTTCTCTCAATAAATGTGTCCCATGTACACTCGTTACTATGTTGAAATTCCGCGAGGGATTTCTCTCTCTTTTATTACATCCAACTAATCCTTTTGTTTTATGAATCTAAATTCCATTACAAATGTGGGGACATGTATCTATATGAACCCCATACTGTCCATTTCATTTAAATATGATTAGACACCCCTTTATCTCTCATCAACCATTTTTATGAATTCTTATGTCACACCATTAAGCTGCCAAAATTGCACCGATTTTCCATGCTAATGTCATTGTGTAGTGAATACCATGCTCATATCTCTATCAAGGGTATTCACATTTAAACACATTTACTTATTGATTATAATCTTTCATGTTTGAATTCCACATTCCATTATCATGGAATAAATGATGTTGTTTTATGAATCCATGTTATATGATCCATGTGGAACACTTATGCATTAAATGAAATGTTTAAGAAGGGTACACCCCTATAGCGCTCCAATCATTGGTTATACTATAATATCATGATACGTCATGTACAATGGGTGTTTACTCATGCTAATTCAAGTTCAATGAGGTTTTACTCGTGCTTCATGTGTAATGAGGATTTACTCAGGCTCCGTGTGCAATGAGCCTTGGCTCATGCTAATTCCAGGTTAAGTATTATTTCAACATTTCCATGTTATGATTATCAAGCTTTATCATGCATTTATGCTTATTCTTTTCTTGTGCTCTATTGATATGCCAATTGTCTAACATGTATTTTATTCCTCGTGTTATTCCTTGATAATTCCCTTACTGGGCTTTATATATCACCTTTTTCTTATGCATGTCCTCAGGTTATCCCATGCAATTCTATGTATGATAGAATGTAGTGGTCATTTAAAAGATGTATTCAATAAAGATGTTGAATTTCATTTTTTACGTTGTTATGTATTGATCCTAATCCCCAAAGACACTAGACCTCTAGATCTTATATGTTGTAACAAGTGATGTTTATGTAATAAATTATGTTTAGTTGTTTAATAAAATATCAGGGTTGTTATACCTTACATGAGTTTGAGTGACAGATACCCCTTAGGTTCCGAGGTGATCCCAACTCATAGCTAGCTAAGGACTACCTTGAGGTGGTGACTGAGTTTCAATCTTTCTAGGGCACCATTAAATCATATGGTGGTCCTGACAGTGAGAATTCTACGTGGCTCAGTAGGGAAATACTAGAGTTTAGATTAACCCTATTTTACAATGAAGTGACTTTTCTGTGTACAGAGCTTGAGAACCATTCTCAGAGAAGGGGTCTCTTTCCATAAA
This sequence comes from Viscum album, assembly GCA_963277665.1. NCBI lineage: Eukaryota > Viridiplantae > Streptophyta > Magnoliopsida > Santalales > Viscaceae > Viscum > Viscum album. The sequence continues at coordinate 1,926,360,973 of OY728152.1, read as the reverse complement.
AATTTGTGTTGTATATCTTCCCAAGAGCTTCTACAACATATAAAGGAGGACATGTCGGCAGTTGTGTATTTTTCGAGGCGTACTAACCATTCTAGGTACTCTATTAATATTGCAAGACCAATGCTTCATGACTCTGACCTTCATGCAAGATGTGTTTCAAGACATCCGAGATAACATTATTCTTCTATGTATTCATATATATGTTAGGGTTCTTGAGAGAACCTTTGTGGTTGAAATTTATTTGGATGAGAAGAGACCACCAGTGAATAGCAGTAGTTGGAATGTAGAAACTAATGTCATTCTCAAAGACTTGGATGTGTAAAATGTTTCAGAAAGGGGATGTGATAGGGATAGGTGAATCTGCAAGGTAGAAAACGTGGATGATGAGCTATGAAAGCTGCAGGAGGTGGTATACATTTCTACATATTAAAACTAGTACCCCAATATGGTCCCTACCAGGCTCTAGGAGTTGGGGACCGGGGAAGGGAGTAGCTGCATGTAGTAAATGAGTATGACTCAAGGGCTCCAGGAATGATTTGAGGTCTTGTCTATGTCTACTACTAGCTTCCATATTAATAGACATAGGTACTAATCATTCCTTCTTGTCAAAAATCTTGTTCAATACCTAGTTTTTTCAGTTAAGTCATTGACTTCATCCTTACATCTAGAGATACCTATGGGTGGAGACTTCATAATCTAATTTATGATGATGGTGTGATCTAGCCCTTGAGGTGAGAGTTTCGTTTGGAACCTCTTGGTGGCAGGATTAAGGCCTTATGATGTTAGTTTGGTTATGGACTAGTCACACAATGATCATGCACATATTGACTACTTTAGTAAATTGGATGTGGCATATTTTTAGCGTTGGAATGGGCTTTTCCTTGGTCGGAGAAAAAGGAAACCCAAGAAGCATGGGATAAACTCATGTATAGGAGAGTGCGGCCGATCAATATTGATTTGGCGAGGTTGACCCTTGTGGCAGCACGTGTATTTGGTTTTTAGTTCCCAATAGTAGTAGTGGAGTGTGGGAAAATCATTTACAAAGATGTTTCCAGGATTACCTCCCTATAGGGGGAGGGACATCTATATCATTCTACACCCTGAGATGGAACCGATATTAGCATCAGTATATCAGAGGACATTTTTAGAGGTTCACAACAGAGGTCATAGGTGGAGGACTTGCAGAGGAAGGGCTTAGTAAGACCCAATGTTCAAGGTTATGTGTGGACTATTGGCACCTTAAACAAGTGGTTGTAGAGAGCGAGTACCAACAATCAAAGGTTTGATGGGCCCATCAATCAGTTAAACGGGGTAGCCTTTCATGTGGATTGAAAGGTTCCCATAGGCTTGTCAAAAGTAGAGACAATAGCAATGGTTGGAGTTCCTCAAGAACAATGAACTAGAGATGGTATATACTCCTAGGATGGAGGGACGTGGTGGCAGGTATGCTCAGAAAGAGTTATGGTTTACTGCTACTGAGTGAGGTGATATATTAGCTTGCTATGATGTCGATATATTTCATAGACGAGGATGGAGTAGCTTAAATCCAGCATATGGTTCCCACTCCCCCATTCCATCACTGAGTTAGAGAGGGAAAACTTATGAATGATGACTGTGAGGCCCAACGTGCTCATATATCGTTAAAAAGTCTCCTAATAGATTTCTGATAGGTGGGGAGCACGTCATACTTTTCAGAGGATGCACCATTGTACCAGTGCTGTTATGCGAGGAGGTGTTGAGGAAATTCCATGCATCCCTTTTTTGTGGTACATACTGGTGTGTGATTATGTACTAGAACCTTGAATATCAGTACTAGTTACCAGCGATGAAGAAAGTGGTGGCATAGTTTGTTTCACAAGGCCTCATTTTTCAGCAAGGTAAAGCTAAGCATCTAGATCTATCATTCTTGGGCACAACTATTACCCCCAAATAGATGGTTAGGTAGAGCAGACCATGTAGACCATGGAGGACATGATTCTTTCTTATGTTCTAGATTTTTTTCACGGTTGGGAGGACCACCCACCATTATAGAAGTTTGCGTACATCAATAGCTATCACTACACCATTGACCTGAAACCATTTAAGGCCTTTTTTAGGCGGACATACAGATCACCTCTATGCTGGAAAGACCTAGGGGAGTCAGCACACATGGGTCCAGAGTTGGTACAGGCTACCAATGAGAAGATTTTGATTATCGAGGAGTGGATGAGGACTACATAGAAAAGATAGGACTCTTATGCTAAGTGGAGAAGGGGACCCTTGGAGTTCGAGGAGGGATACCATGTCTTCCTTCGAGTCATACCGTGATGGGGATTGCCGAGATTTGGTCGGAGTGGAAAGCTATCATTGAGGTTCATCAGACCTTTTCAAGATCCGTGGTATAGATGAAGAGGTGTTGTACCACCTAACTCATCTCCCATGGATGCACGATGTTTTTAGTGTATCTCATCTGATGAGGTATGTGCACGATCCATCGCACATCTTCGACTGGGAAGATTTGGAAATTGACGATGGGTTGACATTTGCAGAGTTCTCAATTGAGATAGAGGATCCACAGGGATGGGACCTTCATGTATGGTTGGTTACTCTAGTGCACACATGGTGGATGCTTGGGAATCTCCATGAGATAAAATGTGAGCGGCATGCTCATATTCAAGCTCAGTAAGCCCACTTGTTTGATTTGCCTTTGTTTTGGATTTCGGAGACGTAATGCTCTAAGGTGGGGAGAATGTAATTTTCCAGATTATCTGTATATATTTTATATAAATAGAATTATTTGAAACAACAATATTTTAAGACACGTGATTCTAAGGCACATAGTGCCTGAAATGATCTGTTAGAAACGTTTATGCTATAAATCGCGCTCGTGGGCAGTTTTTCTGGAAAAGTGGATTAACACATAAACAGGTGCCCAAATTAAAAATATAAGGGCACCTTTGCATTCAGGTTGGATTATTTACCCTAGGGGTGATATATGTTTTGTTGGGGTAGTCCTCTAGTAATAAAAATGAAAAATTCCATACCCGTAAATAAAATTATAAAATAAAATTATTTTCTTTTCTAAATTCTAATAACTCATGAAAGGTGAATTGGATTACATATTCAAGACCACATCTGATCTCGTGAGGGTATTAATTCCATAGGAATATCATAATATTCTCCTGCACCGACCAACAATGGAAGTTATTTTTTTTGGTAAATAAAATAATTATGAAACAATTATTTTATTTTGGACTCCTTCTGACTCCTAAAAGTTAACTAAGATTGAAAATATGATTGTATTTTACTGCTTGTGAGGGTGTTTTTCCCATAGGTTGAGACTAATCTCGACCAGCACAGGTCGAGGGTGACTTTAACTTTCTTCTAAACTTTTATTACGACACATTCAGTTAACGTGAATGTGGGATTTTCTGTCATTTGAACCAGTGCTCAGATTTAAAATATCAAGGCACTATTGAATTTGCAACCCCTAGACTCTCTTAGGAAATGATTAACTTTGACAGGCAGGGGTTACATGAAGAAGATAATTTCTGGAATTTTCGAAAACATAATAAAATTACTCATTGATTTATTTTATCTTTTTTTCAACCATTGAGCAATAGTTGGTGGAACTGTAGTTAAATGATAGTCACTAAATAAGAATAATTTACTGACTTGTTACCTTGTTTGTGTGACCTCATCATTCAAGTGAGTAATTGTCACATTAATTAAGGTTCATTGGAAAACCCCACTAAAGTACTCAACATATATATTCCTATTTTACTTAATCAAACCATTGGAGAATTAATTAGAAACTATGAGAGGAAGATCAGACCAAAATCTGGAAATGTCACACTCTAACGAGTAATGGTGATTGATCAATGATCATTGGAGGATTCGAGATGGGTGATGAAAACTCCCAACAAATGTTGAACGTCAAAAAATGTGGCTCTTCTCCTTCGACCACAACACAGATTCCAAGTAGAATAATTTATTAAATATCTATGTATTTTTTATTTTCTCTCATCCCATTCTGGGAATATACAATGATGATGTATCATCTAAGTAACAGGTTGTTCTACTTCTCATCTGTTAATGTGGGTGGTTGTTGTGGGGTTTTAATTTAGGGATAATTTTAAACTTTTGTTGATTATTCTTCCACCCCTTTGATAAAATGTTGATGCAGACAACATGAGCCAATATGAACAAGTCATGAACCCTTCGCCGCTCTTATATTTCTCTCATTATTTGTGGGTGACCAGGAAACATGGTGGAAAGTTGATTTCATGGGCTTCACAGTGAAGGTGGCGACCCATGATGCTCATAGGCATAGACGGGAAAGAAAACGGACCACTGGAGCATCTCTGGTGGCTCGTCGAAGGAGCCACTGGTGCGACACCACCGGCGTGACTGTGCTGGTGACCAATGGTGGTGTTCATCAGAGCCGTCCATATGGATACGGCAATGATCGTAGGCGTTGCGGCGGCTAGATCCGCGACCAGTCAAGCTGTGGTCGGTGGAAGGTGCGGCGTCGACGCACCTCACAAGAGAGGAGTGGACCGTTCGGGTCGCTCGGTTGGATGCGAATAGATGGCTCCATCCAACTATATCAGGAGGAGGGGTGGTGTTGCCAACTGGTTCAACCGGACGCACTGCACCAAGTCTGACAACTGGATCTCTTGCGGGCTAGGTTTTCCAGGTGAGACGGACCTGTCGGCCGAGCCAGACCTGCTAGTTGGTCCGGACTCGTGATCTGGGATAGACCCACTAGCTGAGCTGGACCATCATGTTTGGCCAAACCCACTAGTCGGGATGGTCCTATAGGCCTAATGGGCCTACTGGGCTGGGCCCCTACCAGACCCAGACTCGATCAGTCATGCTTCACTAATTTTGGTGTATCTCACAAACCGAGTGTCTGATTGATGTGTCATTAGTGGCGTGAGGACACTTATAAAGAGACAGTCCTTTGAGGATACTTGACATGATTTTTTGAAGAAGTTTTAGTATGACTGGGTTGGAATGTAATTGTATCCGACCGTGCCCTATTTACTTTTTTTCTTATATTTTACAGACTAGGTGTCTGATTAATACTTCATTTATCGCATTAGAAGCCTTCTGGAAAGGATATTCTTTCTGTTACTTCTTCATGGGACGTCACGGTGGTTGAGATACAGCCTATTTCTTATGGAGTGGATCCTATGGAAATCAAGTGATCTAAGAGATGGAATCTGGTGGCTAGCTATGATGTAAGAATGAAGAGCAACCCTTCATAGATTAGCATTAAAGGGACCCTTCTTGGACCGGCATAAAAAAGACCCTTTGTGTATCGACATAAAACTGACCCTTGGTGAATCATCATAAAAGCAACCCTTCATGAATCGAAATGATAGAGTCCCTTATTGTATTGACAGGAGTGCAGCCCTCTGAGGACCGGAAATATTGCGAACCTCCATGGATTGGAAGTAGATCGACCCATTGTGAACCACAAGTTTTACGACCATACATAGATCAGTTGTTGAACCACTCAACAGAATTAAATAATATATGTTATGTCTAATCATATTTATTATTGTTCTCTAAGTTGTATACCTGTTGTGAGATGTGTATTTTACTTTCTACTATGTGGTTGAGGTCATTCTTGGCGGTTTTACCTCTAGGGTATTTTTCATTTTGGTGTTTTCCATCACAGATTAATGATAGTTATTTGGGGGACATAGGGTACCTATTGAATATTTTAATACTCACCCCTGCAGAGGCCTCACCCACACATGTTGTGTCTGGTGCATACAGTCGACATTTCAACAAAGGTTCTCTGAGATATGGGATAGACAGATGCTATGATAGTGGATTTGGTGGCCCTGGACTAGGTGGGGCCTAGTAGGACTGGGAGGGTAGTACATATTACTCAGTCTAGCAGTTGCTTCAATAATCTCATGATCAGGTGGGGTCCTTTGCAGATGGCCATCCGATTTTTCTTTGGTACATTACATTTTTTAGTTCATTGATGAGATTGTATTCTGGGACAATTAATTTCACTTTTACGTACAATCAAACATGTTTTTGTGGTAAACATTTTTCCCCTTTCAGTGTGGTGGGATGTGGTTGGACATGTGTGTATACAGGATTAAAGAAAATGAATTCTTGTTTTGGGATATGTCTTTCTGGTGCTAATCACCATCCCTAGCTAATGGAAGGTGGGCTTGGGGTAGTCATAGAATGGGCCCCAGGGAATGGGTCATAACACCAATGTACAGGTTTTAACCTTGGTCCCCTCTATTCTACCATGGCCTGAATAGGTTCACTCGTTTTCCCACCTCACTAGTGGGGCATGGATCCCTATCTTGCAAATGTTTATCAATTTTTTAAATTTAAGATATCATTAAAATATTGTGTTGAAAAGATTAATAGAAATAATCTTTATTTTTCTTAATACACATTCCACCTTTCTTTAAAAAATTTTATAGTATTATAACACAAATACCAAATTGATGTTTTATTATAAATATATCTAATTATTAAATTATTTCATTGAAAAAATAATGTCACATATAAAATTTATAACTTAACTATTATTTCTGTAAATAAAATTTTATTAAAATAATATAAAAAAAACATTATGATATATTATATCTTCAAGAATATAAATAACATTTTACAAAATAAATTTTATTATTTAATCAAAAAAATATAATTATTAGAAGAAATATTTTAATTTCATGAAATATAGTATTAAATCATTTATTAATTTGTTTTAATTATAAAACCATCAATTTATTTCACTATATTTTGAAACTACAATAGTAAAATAATTGGGATGTGGCATTCTACACCCCTTTAAATGAATTTAAGCCCAAAAATTTGTTTATCATATATAAGGAATATTCTAAATTCCCAGTTTCTAAATTGAATGAAAATAGATTTTCTAAACCTCCAATAATATAAAATGTTATATAAAAAATAATTACTTATATCCCCGCACATAAAATATTATATAATAAAATTTTCCTTAAAAGAAAATACTAAATATTAATGGTTGTATAAATCATTCCTTTAATTGCTAGTGTATCGATCTGAGAACTGTGCTTCCAGATCTGATAGAAATAATTGTTTTATAATGTTTTTATGAAAGAAACTAAATATATAAAATCCATTATACATCATGAGAACTTATCCAAATTAGGTTTTAAAAGAAAAGGCATATCCATTACAAAATATTAGAGTTTAAATTATAAAATAACAACTATTTTTCTTTTTTCATGCTATAACATTATCAAATCCAATATCATTTAATGCTTTTAACTGATCCTGAAAACAATTTTTGAAAACATAGGGTGAACATGATTACCTAGTAATGGGTTTATAAGAAAAACTCATGAAATAAAATTTAAAAAATAATTTTTAAAAACTCATTTGGAAAAAAATTTATATAAATAACTGTTTCATGTATATACTTTTCAAAAACTATATTTTTCTATGGTTTTCAAAATATATCTTGGGAAAAAACGTTAAAAATCATTTGAAAAAACTTATAATTTTGAATGAATTTTCAAAAATTAAATTATCCTTGAAAAAAACTATTACATGAAAACATTACATTGAAAAAATCATTCCAAATATAATACCATTTGAAAATATTTATATCTTTGAAAAAAATATTTTGAAATCTTCTTTCCATTTAAAATACTTGGATTTTTCCTTTGAGTTAAAAGAATAATTATTTATTAAAATAATAGTGATATATTGAAATAAAATGATGCTAGAATACCCTAATGAAATACTTATAGACACTTAGGATATCACATCATGGAAGAATTATACTTGAGATCAAAGGTTCACTACCCATTCCTTATAAACTCTTTTAATACCCATGTTTTAGGTTTGGCCAGAAACATTTTTGTGAGGGGTCCTTTTCACATTTAACTCCCAATAAAACACCCTTTTTAAAACCATATAAATTATTTTTAATAAATAATAATTTTACATTCAATATGATCTTTCAAAATCAATTTTTTAATACAATTTTTTCATTCAATTCATAATAATTAGAGAAATCCATAATTTATAAAACACATTTTGAATTTTTTCCTATAAAGGAATAGCTTTGTATGCACATGCTTATATATATATACATATATATATGTACATATTTATATTTATGAAATTTCATGAATATATATTATTTATGGATGTTATAAAGATCATAAAAGACATTTATAATCTTTTAATAAATAATCAATGCATAAAAACTATAGTTTTGAAATATATAAATTAATCACATAAAATAATGATTATTTTCATCAGTATTATTCGCATTAAATAATTATTTGAAAATATTTATTCTTACATATATAGATAATCAAAAACCCTTTGTCTTGAACATAACGACTATGAATCTTAATACAATAATTTTGAAAATATAACACGTGTACATAGGTAGGGTATTTTTAGAATAATCAATTTATTTTGTATATAAAATATTACTTATATATACTAGTTTTTAAAAACTAGGAATATATTTGAAAAATAATAATCAACTTATTATTTGGAAAAGAGAATAATCATCCCGTAAATAAATATTCTTTAAAAAATTATTCCTTTAAATTCATAAAAAATAATTTCTATTTTGAAAATAACACATATATATATATAACCTCCCTTATATAATTATAAATTAATGAAAAATGTTAGTTTAATAATAATATATACATATATATGTACCATTACATAATCATAATTATTTTTTAAAATTATAATTATAATATTAAATAAAAAATTCAAAATTACTTTATATATGTTTTTAGGAATCATAGCAAGCGGAGTTGCCTTCCAAATTGGATTTATCAAACAATGGATGAAGGAGGGGAATATAGAGGAGGAGCATGTGTTGGGACTTCTATCTAGTTAATAGGGGATGAGTCCCTCTATAAGTGGGTATATAAATATATATCTACGTGTGTGTGTGTGTGCTTTAAGGGCATGAATTGAGCTTCCAATAGAAGATTGACATTTTTTACAATGATAATTAGACACCCATGAATAGTTTTCTATCAAACAGCGGTTCTCAAATGATTTGTAAAAAACTCATTTCTTCAGGTATAAACATCCTGAAGAAATTTTTGGTTTTAAAAACCCGATTTCATTATGATAAAAATAATACTCAAATTTAACATTGATTAATATGTTATATCTGGCATTGTTAATCTTCCCTAGGAATAACAAAGTGTTACTAGTGTTCAAGATCAGTTGTAGGATGAATAGTAACAACATGTGGTTTTTTCCTTATGGGAAAATTGACCTTATTAGTATATTTTTTATAAGTACCTCATACAATTGATTTCATTCACTAATGGAAGGATAAGAAGACAAATTATATGGGAAGGATGATGGAGATGTTGGATTTGGTTTGGCATGCTGAGGAAGATGGGTTAATAGAAAACAACCACTAGGATGATGATGTAGGAATATATTGAATGAATTTTTTTATTTTGATCGAAATTCCATGTTCTAAATGATCATTTTTAATTCAGGGGAGACTAACCACATTATGAAACCCACATCAAATTTTTATGGTTTCTAGTGGATCTTAATAAGTTAATACATGGATATTATTCCTCAAGATGGCATTGAGGTTAAAACCCATAATCCACTACACACAAGAACTTACACACAATCCATTCCATGTGTTCTGTCGGGATACTATGCATGCCTTCGGGGACACTTGGTTTTTTTAGGCACTATTTACAATTGATTTCATGGGCTTGCACATTGTTCAATATATAATTTGTCTCCTTGGTCCCCTTTATAAAACCACAACCCATTCGAGTGAACTCACATTCCCACCTCAACTATGGTGAATGGGTTCCTGTCTAGATAATGGATATCCATATATTTTTAATACTAAGATAACATTAAAATAAAATGTAAAAACATGTTAACAAAAATTATTATTATTATTATTTTATACTCTTACCACCATTTTTAAATACATGTTATATTATTATCATTACATCATAAAATCGATGTTTTCTTCTGATAATACATAATTATTTAAATATGTCCTTGAAACTATAATGTTGTTTATTCAAATTATATTTTAAATATTTTTTAAAAAAATAAATTTTATTCAATGAATATAAATTTATTTTCAAAATAAAATAATATAACTTATAGAATATAAATAATAATTTATAAAATAAATTTCGACATATAATATAGAACATATCTTGATTAAATGAAATCACTAAATTTCATAAAAGATAGTGTCAAACCAATTCTTAGTGGGTTTTAATTATAAACAATCAATTTATTAGAATTTAGTTTGAAAAAAATACTCATATTTATGTGATGTTACAATAACCATATAGATGAAATATTAAACTAGAAAGATAGGCTAGTTCCAATAAATGAATATATCTTAAACAATATCAAATGATGTATTCTTGTCAAACTAACAACAAGGAAAATCAAAACCCTAAAATAACCCAAGGATCAAAAAAATATATATAATATGGCTTCAAATAAATGTTCACGAACTAACATTATCTATCCTCAGAGACCAAATCAATAATAATCTATTGGAATTATAACCTTACCTAGTATTGAGGTCTTGAATTCTGCTTTGGTACTGATGGTGGCCAAAATATGGTGTGAGTACAACTATGTAGGTCACCAAAAATGACATCTTTAAATATATCTAGTTTGAAAAATTCCATACCGAAGTGACGATTATTTCTATAAACAAAAGGTAAATAAATAAATAGTCTTCATAGATAAATGGTTTCAATAATAGCACTTGAGACCAACCATACATACCCAATCCATTTCCGGATGTATATAGGAAAAAAACATCACACTTGGGAAATTTACCCAGCCATGATTATAGGTCTTACCATGGGAAATATACCCATCATAAAACCATAGTCATGCATGAGGAAATAAACATATATCATAATATAAATATTACTTATAGATGTATACCCATCCCAAAACAACAATAATACATGGGAAAATATATTGATCCAATAAACTAATAAGTCCACCCATGGGAATAACATCCCCAAAAATATAGAAGGACTACACCATAAACACAATCCTAGAAACCATGAATACAAGATACCCACATTTTGTAAACACCATTTCATATAACATAATTTATCATTTATAAATTTCATTTTTATTTTCAGTTAAACCATTTCTAATTACACCTCGCAATAGAGGTCTCACATTACCAATTCAACTCCCAACCTCTATCAGTCTATTGAGATAACATTAATAGTTTCATTATCCTTAATCACTAATATTTATATTGGGAATCATTAACAATTATTCTGTTTCCTTCTCAAATTAATGTTAACCAATTTTGGTTTCATAACATAAGGGAATGCTAATTGATAAAATTCAATGAAATAAGGCATGTATTTTATTAAAAGTTCAAATTCATGGAATGATATAATTTCCACATAATTAATGTACCATGAAAAAATATATTACTTTTAGAAAAAATTGTACATCCAATCTTAAATGTAATGATGTTTAGTGATCGATATACACTGTTTGAAAAAAACCCAATGATCCAAGATCCCTAAATCAGATTCTATAGAAACCATATTCTGGTGATGATAACTAGAAATATAAATTGAGGAGAATTGAATAATATATACATCAAGGGAATTAAGAGCCTCGAACATAACCTGAGGAATCAGTCACGACAAATTGTAATTTAATCAATCATAAACTAAGAATGAATATCACTTATAAGCTAAAATTCATTCAGAAAAAGATATGTAGGTTCAGGAGACTAAATATTGGGAATAAGAATCAGTTTTATGTGTGTTTTATAATTTTAAATATCATTTTAATAATTCATTAATTTCATTACATGGTTTGGACACATTGTTTGGTAAACAATATGCAAACAACATGAACCCCACTAGACAAAAAAACCATATTGCTATACGAAACTATTTTGAAAGTAATTTTTATACCCTAAAAAATGCTTATGTCCAAAGAAAATAAATTTTTTCATTGTTTCTTGTGGAAACCACTGATGTTTTAAAAACTACAAAACATCCTTTATCCATTTTTATAGTTGGTCGCATGGTTAACACAAATCACGTGCCCCCTTTTTTTTCTCCAATTCGACACATTTTCAATCATATTCCACTGTAAATTTTATTAATGAATTCTAAACTCTAAAAAAATATGTAATATATTAAAAAGAAAAAAATAATAACCTAAGTGTAAAACTCCAATATGAATGCACCTTAAAAAACCTCGGACTTTATAACCACCCTGCCATTGAGAAGATTAACCTCAAGCTACACTCCAAAATGAAGAACTTGATTTTAAACCTACCCAACTTATATTTTTATACAATTAATATGTATTAAAAAACATAATTAGGGATAATTATAACATAAATCTCTACACTTATCCATTATTGTTTATTTCTACTCACATTTCTCTTCTTGGTTATAGATATTCTCCCAATACACTCGTACCAAAGGAATTGTCTTTTATCAGGAGACATTTAACATTGATCAACAACAAAAAATGGACACTCCACAAAGTATATTTGAACCAAAAGAAATAGATATCACTAATGAACCCATAAATAGGTCCTCACTCATACACACGTGTAACGACTACATCTGTCCTCACATTCTTAAGAGTTGGTGTCCATACATACACCTACAATATGATTATTCACAATGTTCAACCCTTGAATCAATTGAAAAAACTGGTTCTCCCCTAAATAAGGAAACAAAATATGATTAAATCATAAATCACTTGAAAAATCACATTATCTTCAAAAAAAGATCATATATAACTTCTTTCTACTCTGTAAAAATTCCATCAGTTTTCTAAATAAACGGAACATGCCCAAAAATTATCCTACGTGAGATTCTACCCAATCACTACTCCCTCACCATCCTCCATCTGACACATAAGTACATGATACAAACTGTAATGTCCTTGATTTTCCTTGTTTTTTTGAATATTTTATGGAATTATTCTGAGATCCAGATTTTCGACGACATGTGATTCTTAGGCTTGGAGTTCCCATAATAAATGTTTGAAATAAATTAATCTTTTAAACAGCACACACAAATGGTTTTCTTGAAAAGGTGCAATAACTTTTAAACTAGTTCCCATATTTAAAATATGAGGGCACTGTTATTTTCAGAGCAGCGACTATACCTTTGGAGGGTACTAACATCGACCAGCGCTGGTTGGGTGCAAAAGATAGTATTTGTACTTTTAAATGAAATAAAATAAATTGAAAATAAATTTATTGTAAATGATTCTATTATACTCAACGGATGAATTCATCCCATTTAAGTACCTACTTGTAGAAACTTCACAGTGTTAGCCGTATAAACCTATGAATTGAGGATTTCTATTTAATCATTGGAGGAAAAATCATTGGCAGATGATGATGATGCAATTGATAGAAGGAGCTCAGATTCGACGAACCTCCCCAACCAATGTGACATGATGACTATTATTCAACAAAATCAGTTTAGGGGTTTTTTATTTTTATTTATTTCTTCCTCGTTCTTCGATTAAACAATGAACGCGGATCAACCCACAAACATGTTGATCAGCAGATCACGTGTTCTTGCAGGAGGGAATTACTTTCAATTTATTTTGGGGTTTTATTATAGAAATTGATTTACGATAATTATCATATTATATTTTGATTCATCCAATATATTTATTCTAACGGGAGAGAATCTACACCATGATGAATGATGACAGAGCTACTTTCCTCTTTTGTTTATTGATTTTCTTCCACTTAAACCCTGTTTTCATCATGTTCTTCATGGAATTATGAACATTAGATCATTTCATGTACATTTTGGAATGAAACGATCTCAAATTAGTGATCCAATATCATGAAGACTCAATGGAAATGAGACGGTGATGGTGGGAGATGAATCGACAAGATTCGAACAAAATTGTTCTTCGACTATTCTTCACACAAATGATCGAATATCATTTTCAGAGCTAATCAAACCCAAAAAATATTCTGAAACGTTGAGGGTATAGCAGGTAAACCTAGGATCTTTATTATCGTGATTATCAGACGTTCGGATCAAGGATCATAGGATCCATGAGGTGTAGCAACGAAGAACAATGTATTTTGGATATTTCTGATCAAATGCGGCATGTATCCTAAATAACACGCCATAGAGGGTTGGCCTAGTGGAAACTAGGGATTCTGCGCTGCGCACAGTGTTCCCCCCAAGAAGACATGATGTGTGGACCCCACCCAGAAGTGGCTATAGTCCCATGTGGCATGAATCATATACACAAAATGAGACCACTCTCACACAACATGTGGGTCCTTACATGTGGTTCAGCTTGTACCTCGGACGATACATGGACACAGTGTGAAGTGCATGCCATGTACTCCACCACATGACCATACGAGGCTAGTGATGTGGGTCACCCTATGTACCGATTACACAAGTTGGCATACATGGGTTGAGGCCATTTATGGGTGCATGGAAAGCATGCACAGAGCGGACCCCAGATACCTTGATAGGTTGTGTGATACTTCCTACATGCCTTGTAGTTTCATTTTACATGAGAAGCCTTAAGACATGGACTGTTGTAAACGGAAAGTACCCAGGGTCCAAAGACACTATGTGTGACACTTTTACATGTTGTTTAATTCTCGATACAAGGCTTGATACCCTTTTCCACCATTACATGGATAGGTTCTATTTGGGTTAGTTCCCCTTTTCCTCATTCCTTTGATGGTCAGATTTTATTTCCATTCACATGAGTATGATCCTTTCAGTAGGACTCTTATAAAGTGTCAGGTATCTCTTCCAAGAGGCCTGGAGCAAGATCCTCTTTATATTATTTACCGAAGGTAAAGTCACTTGTCGATATGACTATTCCTTTATGACATTGATTCTCTTCTTATCAGGTGAATCTGGATGAGTTTTGGTATCCTCCACAGCCCTGGAAGTGATCCTCATCTATGTATCATGACCTTTCCCCACACATAACTATGTTCTCCCAGAATGAGTGTATAAATCTCTCATGATCCTTCATGAAGAACAGTACTTCTCAGACAGACGACATCATAGCTATTAGACTCATGGTGTGAGTTTTCCTAGACAAGTTCTTTGTGGAACCATCGAACTAATTCCCTATAAGGGGTATGGGGTTGTGTGACTTATCTCTAGAATTCAGGTCATATTGTTGAGTATATCTAGATTTGTGTGTCACCTTTTATATGTTCGGTAGACATATATTATCTAGAGCTAACTATACCTTTTCTTCATGTATTAAATTGTGGGTTTTTGGGGTCCTCTACTGAGTATAGGTATACTCACCCCTGCATGGGCTTTTCCCACACATGTCGCGTCTTGTACAGATGAGTGACCTTTTGACGGAGTCCAGGGTGGACCAGTACTTGACCGAGGTTTCTGAGTTCCCTACAGGATGAGATGTTCCTACGGCTATGAGCAGCAGTCTCAGTAACACTTTATTATTACAAGTTATACTATGTAGTTTGCGGACTCTTGTTTTTGGTGGGATTGTATTCTAGCCCAGTTTACATTCAGTACATTACATTCCATTGTACTATATTGGTTGGGTTTAGTTGTATGGATGCATTTTGTTCTTTAGTTGTTTTCTTTACATTATAGCATCTGTGGGATTGTTGATGTGTGTGTGTGTGTGTATTGGTACTGAGGGAATACCTCCAATGTCAGAGATATGCCTACGCACTGCTAGTCACCATCCTCTGGCCAATTAGAGGCGGTCTTGGGAAGTCGTGGTCGGAGACCCACTTGGACTGTTCATGACAGAGTTGAATCAAAGGTGGTTGGTTCTACATTAGGACCAATAGTCTACGATTATTGTTTAAGGAAATAGTGTTAAGTATTTTGAGGTCACCTTTTAGGCTAGAGACTCTAGTGTTGGTGTCGACTACCAACGTATCCATACACCATGATTCTGATAACATGATTTTTGACTCAGTACCTGAAACCGCACGTTATGGGGACATAAAAGAATGGTACATGCATCATATAGGATTGGGTTGTGTTTTCCATGTTTTTTGTGTCAGCTATATAGATATACTTGTTGACCATTGTACATATTGTTTCTTTATAGGATTCCATTGTGACGCATACCCACTAGAATTCATCTGCACGATCATGAGGATAACCCCCCTAGTGATGAGGATTCTATATAGGGACCAATTCCCAAGGCGTTACCGCCAGGTGGGGAACCTTCTATCCCACTACCATTGGAGAAGCCCACGGTACCTGCAGTGCTGACAGATGAGGGGTGTAGGATTAGTGCCCTCCATGAGTTCCAGAGATAGAGACCCCTTAAATTCTGAGGTGAGACCAACCCTCATGTGGAAGAGAACTCGATTGAGGTGGTGACAAGATTTTTTTGTATAGTGAGGACCCCAACGGACCTGATGGTTATCCTAGGAGTGATCCTTCTTCAGGTATCAACATGACTATGGCGGTGTCTAACTACACAGACTCATGTCGAGGAGACGGTTTCACGGACGGGGTTTGAGATACTCTTTATGGAGGAGTTCTCTCTGATTATGCTGAGAGCAGTGCATATTTAGGAGCTTCTTCACCTCCAACAGGGCAATTTGATGGTGGCTAACTATTCATAGAGGTTCACCATTCTTTCTAGGTACATGATGGATATGGTCATGGATATTTAATTCAGAGCTTGGATGTTTGAGTTAGTTCTACAATAAGACACCAGATATAGTGTTTTACCTCTATGAATGTTGAATTATGATAGAGTGCTTGAGTGGGCCTTGGTGATCGAGAGCTTATCGGAAGAGTAGAGACAACTGACAGTAGTAAGTAGTATGAAGAAAGGTGATGAGACCTTGAAAGCATGGAGACAACTTTAGGAACAGGTATTGGGATGCGAGAGATGTCATAGGAGGACCCATGATATGGGATTGAATGTTAGTGCTCTCAGGCTCGATTCAGTCAGTCTAGGGACTGGAGATTCTACTCATACGATGGTAAGAGACACAGTGCATGAGATTGTTCGACTTATCGAGATGCTAACATGTTCGTAGTGGATGGACCTTTGAGGAAGAGGTAGAGAGTGGATTAGAAGTACCCAGCCGGAGGAGGATGTGACAAAGGAGTAGGGAGAGCTACAGGTGGTGGAATTCATTTCGATCTACTTCATCCACCACTCCTAGGAGGTTCACACCAGGCTTAGGGAGCTGGGGGATAGGGGTAGAGATAGTTGTATGTAGTCGAGGAATATGAACCAGGGACTCTAGGGATGATCTAAGGTACAATATGTGTTTTCTCAACCTTAGCTTCCATACTTATTGACCCAAGTACCAGTTATGCATTCCTCTCAACATGTCTAGTGTGAATCATTGAGATTATGGTAGAGCCTTTGACTTGACCCTTAAACTTGGAGACACCTATAAAAGGAGACTCGATGATCAGGAACCTTTTCAAATAGTGTGATCATACCCTTTTAGGGAAGAGATTGAATTGGAACCTCTTGGTGGCATCGTTGAGGCCTTACGACATTATTCTCTGAAGAAAATAGCTATTTTCGGTCCATGCCCAGCTTGACTGCTTTTGGATAAGAGTGTGGTGTGTCCATAGTGATGGGATGAGGTTTTCCTTTATCGTTGAAATGGAAAACCAGGTAGCACAGAATGGGCTCATGTATAATAGGGTTCAGACGATCACTCAGGAATTGGCTAGAGTTACCCTTAGAGCAGTAGATGTTGTGTGCTTCCAGTTCCCAGTAGTAGTGACGGAGTACATGGACATCATTATGAAAGATGTTCTAGGACTTCCTCCTCACAGAGAGATCGACTTCTGCATTGAATTACACCCCGGTACAACACCAATATCTTCACCATCATTTCATATTTCTCCAGAAGTGCTTCACGAGGTGAGGGTACAGTTGGAGGATTTTCAATGAAAGGGTTTTGTAAGACCTAGTGTTTTTTCCTAGGTGGACATTGTTTTGTTTTTCCAAGAAGGCAGATAAGAGTTTGAGATTGTGTGTGGATTACCGGCGCCTGAACAACTTGATGATGAAGAAAACTTTTCCACTGTCGAGGATCGATAACCTCTACAATATGATAAGAGGGGAAGAGTTATTCTAAAAGGATGACCTTTTATCAGGTTACCAACATTTATGTGAACTTTTTGGGTATATAACGAAGATAGAATTCAAATGCCGCTATAGTCACAATGATTACTTGGTGATGCATTTCGATGTGACGAACGGACCACAGTGTACATGGGAAATATGAATCAGATCCTCTAGACACATTTAGAACTGTTTTAAGATCTCTTCATCAATGCAAACCTTGTGTACATTATGTTAGAGTAGGAGCTTGTGAGACACCTGTAGATGGGTTTAGAGATACTCTAGGAGAACTAGCTTTATGGGAAGCTATCGAAGTTCTAGTTCAGGATGTAGGAGTACCACTTTCTAGGACATTTCATATCAGCAGATAGAGTAATGGTGATCCTAGAAAAGGTGGAGGAAGTGTTAGCATGATAACCACCTCGGAGTGTGAAAGATGTAAAAATCTTCCTTGGGTTGGTAGGATATTACCAGATATTCATTCAAGATTTCTCTAGGATATCAACACCAATGAAAACATTGACCAGGAAGGGGAAACCCTTCATGTGGATAGAGAAGTGTTTGTAGGCTTTCGAGGAGTTGATAAAAAGTTTGATGAGTTCCACAATTTTGAGATTTTCTAAGGGGGTTGTCGTGTACATAGGTTTTCTATAGCGCATCAGGGACAGGTCTTGGTAGTGTCCTGATACAGAAACATGCAGTGATTTCGTATGGTTCACCCCAGCTTAGGCCACATTAGCAGAACTATGTGACCCAAGATCTCAAGTTGGAAATAGTAGTCTTCACATTGAAGATGTGGCAACACTACCTTATAGGCGAGTGTTTTATCATCTACTATGACTACAAGATCCTCAAATACATCTTATCGCAGAAGGATATGAATCTGAGAGAGAGGCATTAGAAAGAGTTCCTCCCAGACTATTATTTCGAGAATATATATACTCTTGGGAAGGGAAATAATTTGGACGATAGTCTTAGTAAGAGATCGAGCTCACAGATGTTGAGTGAGGTGATGGAACCATTGGCCTCATTATAGTTATCCTTCATGTATAGATATGATGTCGCATACCATTAGTCAATAGTTGTCACCCTTCCACTCTTACAGAATGTTAGGGAGGCTCAGCTAGGTGATGCTGACTGTGAGGCATTAAGTGCACAGTTATCCACAAGAAATGATCATGATGGATATTCCTAAGGGGTGGATCTTGTTTTTCTCTTCAGAGGACACACTATTGTACTAGTGGTTTTGCTAGAATATGCCCTAAGGGTGTTTCATTCATCCCCCTTAGTGGTATATCCTGGAGTGGAAAAAATGTTCAATGACCTCCGACATGAGTTCTAGTTGTCATGTATGAAGAAGGTAGTAACAAAGTTCCTTTATCGATGCCTTACATGCCAGTAGGTGAAGGCTGAGAACTAGGTTCTAATAGGGTTAGTTCACCCTTCGAAGGTTCAGAGTAGAGGTGGGATGGAATGTTGATGGACTTCGTGAAGGGATTACCCCAGATGTCCTAGGGGCATGATTCTATCTGGGTGATCATTGATCGACTCCCCATGTCAACCCACTTCCTATCCACCAGGGAGTAGAGTTTCATATAGATTTTGGGATTCCACTATATGCAGGAATGATTTTAGCTTCCTGAATTCCCCTCGACGATAGTCTCAGATTGCAATGCTTGTTTCGCATCCTGTTTATGGAAGGGACTGTAGGAGGTGTTTGGGACTCAGCTATGCCTGAGAATAGTGTTCCATCCACAAACCAATCGATAAACGGAGAAGAACATTTAGGTTTTGGAGGATATGTTTCAGGTTGTATCATGGACTTGGGTCTTAGTTGGGAGGACGACTTACCCCTGGTGGAGTTTGCATACAATAACAGCTTCCACTCCACCATTGGAATGGTTTTGATCAAGTACTTGTACGGGTGACCCATCCAGTCACCACTTTGTTGGACCAATCCCAGAGAGTCAACACTCATAGGTCAAGAGTTGGTGCGATCTACCACCGAGAAGGTGCATATCATCCAAAAATGGATGAAAACTGCACAAAGATAATAGAAGTCTTATGTTGAAAAATGTCGGAGACCTCTGAAGTTTGAGGAGGAAGACCATGTCTTCCTTCGGGTATAAACTCGAAGATGGTTACAGGGATTTGGCTGGGGGCAAGCTATCTCTACGGTTCATCGGAACATTACAGATATTGTGCATAGTTAGAGAGGTTGCATACCACCTTTCTCTACCACTACAGTTTCACCAGGTACATTATGTCTTCCACGTATAGTAGCTAAGGAGGTATGTGCATGACCCATCTCACGTCATCTACTAGGGAGACCTATAAATCAAGGATGGAGAAACCTTCACTGAGTACCTGGTAGAGATTTAGGATATGTAGGATTGGATCCTTCATGGGTGATCGATTCCCATGGTGTGCATCCGGTGGGATCACATGAATCTTTAGGAGAGCATGTGGAAGTTGGAAGCTCATATTCATGCGTAGTAACAATATCATTTTGAGTAGCATTGTTTTGGACTTTTGGGGACATAAATCCCTAATGTTGGGAGAATGTAATGTCTTAGATTTTATGTGTTTTTTTTGAATATTTTATGGAATTATTTTAAGACATGCCTTTTTGACAGCGTGTGATTCCGAGGCTCGGAGTGCCAGGAATAAATGTTTAAAATAAATTAAACTTTTAAATAGTGTGTTTGAGATATTTTCTTGAGAAAGTTGAATAAATTTTAAACGGGTGCCCAGATCAGAAATATGAGGGCACCGTTGTGTTTAGAGCATCTAATTTACCTTTGGTGGGGCCTAACTTCGACCAGTGCGGGTCAGCTGCAAAATATATTTTTTGGACTTTTAAAAGAAATAAAATAAATTGACAATTAATTTATTTTAAATTTTTCCTTTTTACTCAACGACCTAATTCCCCCCCTTTAACTGCTTGGTTAGGGAATGTGCATAGATTTAGCTGTATAACTCTGAAAATTGAGGATTGCCATTATATCATTGGAGGAGAACCCATTGGGGGATGATGACGACCCAATCAATCGACTCATCTCAGATTCGACAGACCTCTCCAAAGAACGCAACACGAAAATTATTCTTCAACCGAATCGTGGTATGGGTTTGTTATTTTGATCTAGTTATTCCCCATTCATCGATTAAACTATGATAACAGATCAACTCATAAACAATTTTACCTGTGGATCGTGAGTTCTTGTGAGAGGGCGCAATAAATTTTATTTTTTGGGGTTTGATTTGGGAAATAGATTTTTCATAATTGTTTGATTATTTGTGGATTCACCCTATTTATTCCTTCTACAGGGAGAGAATTGATGCCGTGACAAATTATAGTGGAGGTGAATTCTTCATTTGTTTATTTATTTTATTCCCCCTTTTAAACCTCGTGTTATATGTGTCCTTTGCGAGTTTATAAACATCAGATCATTGTGTTTCCATTTCAAAATGCAAGGATCCAATATTCGAGATCCAACATCATGAATACAGAGTGGAGGTGTAACAGTGACGGTAAATGTTGAATCGACATAGTTCAAAAGAAATCATTATTCGATTGTTCATCACAAGGACGATTGAATCGGGTTTTTTGGTCGATTGAATCCCTGAAACCTTTTGAATCATTGACTTTATAGTTGGGTGACCTCAAATCTTGAGTATCGCAATGATCAAATGACCGAATTGAGGAGTAGAGGAGCCTTGAGGCATGGTGATGAAGAATGGTGATTTTAGGAAATTCATGATCAACACAGTGTGTATCTCGAAGAACATTCCATGTAGGGTTGGTCGGGAAGTAGCTAGGGCTTCCATACTGTGCACGGCGAAGAACATGGTGTACCCCCCAGGAAGACACATGGTATGGACACCACCTAGCGGTTGCTGGAGTCTCGGGTGATAGGAAGCATAGACAGGGTGTCTGACCACTGTCATACGGCTTGTGGGTCCTCGTATGGGGTATGGTGTGTATCTCAGATGATACAAGAAAACGATGTGGTGTACACACCATGTACTCGAACACATGGCAATATGAGGTCAGTAACATAGGTCACCCATGTACTAATGACATGGGTTGGCATATATGTTTGGAGGCTAGGTAGAGGCACATGGCCATCATACATGGAGTGGACCCCAGATACCTCAACATGACATGTGATCCTTTCCTCAAGTCATGTACTTTAATTTTACACGAAAAGTCATTCGACACGAGATGTAGTACATGGGAAGTACCTGGGGTCAGTAGAAGAGGCATGTGAGACTTCTACACACCGTGTAATTCTCAGTTCATGGCTTGATCTTCTTTTCCACCTTTCCTTGGACAGGTATTGTTTGGGTTAGTACCCCTTTTCCTCATTCCTCTAAAGGCCAAATATTATTTCCATTCACATGAGTATGATCCCTTTAGCTGGACATTCTGAGATAAAGTTAGAAATCCCTCCGAGAGGTCCAAAGTGAGATCCTCTATCCATTCTTGACCCTATGTAGAGTTATTTTTCAACATGACTATTCTTACATGACACTAATCCTCTACATAACTGGTGAATCTCGATGAGTTTCAGTATCCACAAAGTCCCTATAAGTGATCATCATCTATGTATCATGTTCATTCCCCAATCAGAAGTGTGTTCTCCTAGAATGAGCGTATCTACCACTTGTGATCCCTCCCGATGAACAGTACTTCTCAGAAGGATGAAATCAGAGCTATCAGACTCGTGGAGTAAGTTCTCTCAGGTGAGTGCTTCGTGGAACCTTCAAACGGAATCCCTAGCATTAGTATGGGGTTGTGTGACTTATCTCTAGACTATGGGACTGAGTTTTGAATATATCATGATTTTTGTTTCTTATTCTATATGTTCTCAAGTTATATATTATGTAGTATTTACTGTACCTTTTTTCATGTATTACTTTTTGGTTTTGGGGTCCTTTACTATGTATTTTTAGAGTCACCCATGCACGGGCTTTTCCAGTACATGTCCTGTCTTGTGCAGAAAAGCAGCCTTTTGATGGAGTCCAGGGAAAACCAATACCATACCAAGCATTCTAAGTTCCCTAAAGGCCGAGGTGTTCTTATGGCTATGAGCAGCATTCCCAGTACCTCTTTGCGCTTACAAGTTTCTCTTTTTAGTTTGTAGACTCCCTTTTTTGGGTGGATTATATTCCAACATAGTTTACTTTCAGTAATTTACTTTCCATTTTACATTGTTGGTTGGGTTTATTTATATTAATTCATTTTCTTCCCTAGTGGATTTCTTTACCTTCCATAATTTGTTGGCTTGGAGATTTGTGTGTGTGTATAGGTACTTAGGCAATTCCTCCCATGTTAGTGTTATTTTTACTCGGTGCTAGTCACCAGACCCTAGCCTATTAGAGGCAGGCTTGGGGGGTTGCGGTGTAGGCCCCACTAGGATGGGTTACAACACAAACACAGGTTGTTCTCCTAACAAGCACTTCTTAAAATCTCTCCCTCCTTTCATCATGGCGCTGATTATTTCAACTAACCACACCATAATTCCTCTTTTTGTTCCAAATTTATAAAATCCCAAAATAGAAACAATATATATTGTTTTTTCCACTACTATAAAACATTTAATTTATCACTAATCTATTACTATTTTCACATGAAATATCTCTCCCAATACCACTTATAATATATATTACTATGGATTATTCACATCATCATGTTATAATAAATTCCTATAGTCTCAAAAACTCAATCACAAGCCAATATTATTTTAATAATAAAACCTTGTCATACAACAAGACTGTAAAATTTTATCTTGTAGTTAAAAAAAATTCAATCCTAGAAATTCTGATAACTCTGATTAAATAGTAGACATAATTTGATACCTTCCACTTTTTATGCCAAACAGGACTGTTTATACTAAATGGAAGTCAAAAAATTGTTTTATATCTATGTTGGGATTATCAAAAAATTACATTTAATGTATATAAAAAAATATAAAAAAAATACCACCTAATGAAACAGTATATGGTGTAGTCCCAAATATAGTAATTATATCTTTTTAATCAATTTTATGATCTAATTGGATAATCATAATCAGAAAAAATATTGGAATTATCAAGCCATAATCTTGTTACTAATATATTTTCTCAACATCATCCCTACTCAAGGCACATTTAACACAACAATTTCCCACATAACCACTTCATAATTTTATTATAAAAATAAAATACACACCATGTTCTGAATGATCTATCTCAAGGTCCATGGCCTTTTTCACCACCACACTAATTTCATGTTTTTCTTATTACCAAACATACCAAGACACTTTAAAATGTTATGGTTTTATTAGTACACATATCTATATATCTAAGTCACATTATTGATTATATAGACACCATACTTAGTGGATAAGCCCCTCGGGGCCTCACCATCCCCTGGAGTCATCTCACCGCACATCAGAATTAAAACAAAGGGTCACAACTCATCCCTCACATGATTTTATAATCTTTACATTAGTAATGTTATAATATCATAGTATTTTACTTTATATTAAGTATTTAAGTATAAAAATAAATTTAACTATTTTTGAAATCATACACCACAGTCAACCACAATATTAAATGAATCGATTAATAATATTTGAATATAACTATTATAACCATGTCATTTACTTGGAGGTATAAATTGGAATAACCACTTTCTGAAATATATGTAAGAGAAGTTTTTCAAAAATATAATAAATGGTTCAATCAATAAATTTATGATTTATCTAATTTTTATAACATGGGAAATAATAATAATAAATTAATTTTTTTCTTTAAAATAAATATTCATCTCAAAATCATTTTATATGTTCTATACATGTATAATTAAAATTAATTTCATCAAAATTTAGAAATTTTATTTTTAAAAATTAACATAATTGTTGAAATCATCATGTGAGGATTTTATTTAGGTATTTTCTTATATTTTTTTGAGAATATATTTTTGGGTGGATATTTAAAAATAATGATTTTGGTGAAAAGTATCATTTTTTAAATTAATTATATGTGACCACCATATTTTGTATTTTATTATAAGTAAAATAAGTATCCATTGATTAAAAACAATCCAATTATGGACATAATATCATTAATTATACATTATTTTTGGGTAATATCATTTTAATGCATGAAATGGTATTTTCCAGAAACACTATTTTCGATATATTTTACATAATTGTAATAAATATTATTTATAAAAGTTATATGAATTTATTATTAAAAATTGATTTCGAATTTATAACTAGTATTTTATTAATTTGGTAAATTATTCAATTTTAGTTCAAGTCATAATGAATAGTTACCTTCGTAAACATATATCACTGTTGTAATGGGAAAAATAGGTTAATTAAGATATAAATACTATGATAAGTCTCAAAATAAGACCAAAACATTCATTTTTTTAATTGGATGATAATAATTCATCCATAAAAAACCAAAATCCAAACATATTCCATTTTGGTGAATATTTATTTTTATCATGATCTTTTTATTATGTTAATGTATGAAAGATTACAAAATGTCACTCTCTTTACATAAATAACAATAATATGAGTTTGTAATGTAAAAATATATGAACATATCTAAAATTATAATTTTATTGATGAAAATTATTTTTTAGATACAAATTTATTTATACTTTTTATAGATAGTATAATTTTCTTGAATTTTTACACAAACTCATTGCAACACTTGTGAAAGGACTAATGAAATAAAATAAATTAATTTAAAAATGTTAAAATTACTATATTTTTAATTAATTATTACTTTCCAATAATTATTTGGATAAATATAATTTATATTTTTTGTTGAATATTTTATATTCTAATTCCATTATTATCATGATGCCTTTAATTTTAAAAAATGTTAATATTCCTAAAAATGAACATAAATGATATTTAATTGTTAAAAATAATATTTCAATAATTATAAAATTATATAAATACTATCATGAAAAAATTTAATGATAAATTCTCTATAATATATATTTTTTAATTTATTTTCCACTTGAACTTGTAATATTACATTCATGGATCTTATAAAGGGAAAATTTATTATGAAGACTGAGGTTAAAGGGGGTTAATAAAGAAATAAAACCAAAATATAATGTCAAAAATTGCACATAAACTTGTCAAAATTATATTATCTGTTCATATTCAGACATTATTCTATTTATATTTGATGATAATTTAGTTTAAGTCCATTTTACATTATTTAGACACATATTATATATTAAGATTTCATGTATTTATATGTTTTCTACCCACCTCACATATAAAATTGCACCTCCTCTCCACTCTTATTTAAGAAATTTTATCTAATTATATTACCGATCCATATAAATTTACTTTCATTTATTCTTTCCCCATATATATGATCTTCTGATATTTCCCTATCACCCTCCAAAGATGGTTTACTATTTTATCCAAATGATATTTTCCAAGAATATGTATAACTTTCACGTATGTTGATTAATTTTATTTATTTTTATATATACGTTTATTATATCAAAACATGTTGATATACTATCATCTGTAGCTTAAATTTTATTAAATTTTATAATTTTTATGGAATATTACTTATTTATCTCATTTTCCATCCATTTAAATAACATTATATAGCTCATGTGTATGATTAGACTACCACATCCAAGAAGGGAAGTGATTCATTTTTAATTTTTTTTCATTACATGGATGGTAATGAGGATATATTTTCTAGATATATATGATATAATAATTATTCTTGAAATTTTAGTTGTTATATATCATTCTTTTATTTAATCCATCGAAAAGGTGAAACATCATTCATGTGTATATAGATACTATCAACTACATGAATTGATATAATTCATGTTTCATATACATGTTATATGGATAGTTATAAAAATATTAAATGAATAAATTTTTCAATTATTTAATTTTTAAGATTCTATATATAATGAATCCACGAACAATGTGCAAAGGCCAGAAACATCAAAGAAAATCATGCATTGGAAACAGAAATGTTTTCAATGAAAGATGGTTTCAATAAATAATTTTTAATTAATGTGTGATGATATTTTATAATTGAATCACATATGGTATGATAATTATGAATATTGTTATGTTATAAATTTTAATAAATTTGTATTTATTATACTTAGATGATAAGGGCTCATATGAATCAATTTGATCATGAGGTAAAAGATTTATGGTAGAATAACATTTATTTTGGAGATTGGTTATGCATGAATCTCCTTGGGGAAAATTATATTATATTTATCACATAAAATTTTTCTAGTTTTTACAATATTTTGTATATAAGTGGTTTAATATTTTTTTTAAAAAATATTATCTTATTTGTAGTTTGGTCAATGAACTTTTTTTATATGTCCATGTTCTTTAAAAAATTTTCATTAAAAATCATTACTAATATCAAATGTGTATTTAAAGTAATTTTAAAACATGTTTAGATTTCTTTACAATATTGTAAAAATAATCATCTAATCATTTTCAAACAGGAAACTTTTTGAATTTTTACCAAAGGTATGAATGGAATAATTATTTTCACATTTACTACAAGAATATATTTTATTATTTCTATATCAATTATTTACTTTATATAATTTATTATAAATTTTCATGGTTATTTAAAGAAAAAATTTATAAATATTCTTTTAATTTTAAATTTAAACATTGTCAAAAAATGGTTATATTTTACTAAAGGAATTGAATAAATTTTTAATGATATTTATAAATTTTATCTTATTAAAATTTAAAATGATGTAATTTTTAAGGTTTTAATTCTATTATTTATATTTTAGAAAGTATTGGATTTACAAAAAAAATCATTTCTGATAATATATTGGCCTTCTTTCATCCATTAGTAATTCAATGTTTTATTGTCCTTAACATTATGATGATCACATTCAATATCATTCTACATCATTATATTGGCCATAATTTTACTATCTGTGTAATTTTTTATATATCATGGTTTTATAGGAAGTAATTAAATGTATTTTGATATTATAATAATCATATTCTTTTTAAATATATGATTCTAGTTGAAAAATAATTTCTAAAAATCCTATTTTTTTGAATAGGGAGATGTTGTTTATTCGTCATTCAAAATGGATAAATTTTGATTTTTAATGACTTTTGAAGATTACTTATTCTAATAATTCAATATATAAAGAATGAATAGGATTACAATATATAGTTTGTGGATCGATTATAGATATACTCTTGGTGCTTTGATTTATCAAATGGGAAAAAATAGGTGGCCACATCAATTGGGTAATAAATGTATACATACACATTAAATAAAATTTTGATAGCCAATGC
Organism: Viscum album; assembly: GCA_963277665.1. Classification (NCBI taxonomy): domain Eukaryota; kingdom Viridiplantae; phylum Streptophyta; class Magnoliopsida; order Santalales; family Viscaceae; genus Viscum; species Viscum album. The sequence goes on along the minus strand of OY728152.1, from coordinate 1,926,332,510 downwards.
CTTGATGGTATGATTCATAATAACATAGTTGAGACTTGATAATAAGTTCATTAATGTTAGGATTTTTGAGTTTCTATTATTGAGAATTTATTTTTCAATATTATTTTGATTTTTATGTTTTTATTACACATGGTTATACTTTGAACGCAAGTTTTTGGTTAAATGAAAAGTTTTTTTATTATCCATTATTCCATATTTATTATGACTTATTTACTCATTATATTTTTGGTTCTACATAACTCTTACGGATAATATAATCTCACCCATTATTTCTTTCCATTCCCTAGGAAATGATGAAGGAAACATTGAATGATTTTCAACAACGCAAGGACGTTTTTCATGCTTCCTTGTAATTTTACATTATAATATTGAATAAATGTATGTGTAATTTTTTTAAAGACTGATAAATTAATCAATATTTGGTTTTATGATGCCTTTTTACTTGTACTATTGAAACAATTAAGCACCAACTCTGGGTTAGTAGAGTTGTGGATACTATAGTTAGTATCAGAGAAGGTATTATATGAACCTTGGGATCAAGATTTTTTTATTAACATCAATATTATAAGAATTATAATAATCCCCTAGAGTATTGGAAAACATTTTAGTTATTTTTGTTCTAATGATCAATATTCTTACTGAATTTGAAATAACTAAGAGAGTTCCATTTTTATGTTATATATCTTAAAGGGAGGTAAGGAATAAACACCATTAGTTATTATAAGGTTAAAATGATATTTTATTGTTTCTTTATTAATATATTGAAATACTCTATGAATAGTTATGTAACATCCTAGACCTGCATCCAAATAGCTGGGGACCAAGCCGGTGGATCACATAGACTCAATCACACATCCCCATATGCAAGAGGTTAGTAACTACCACCAAGTGTGTAGAGGTGGTCCAATTGGGAGCCTATACTTTTATAGTAAAATGGAACAATGTATATCTTAAACCAAAGTCCAAAATAGAAGCATAAAATAAACATAAACTAAATAAATAGACGCATAAATATTAATATCAGAAGAACATACAATATAAATAATAATAAATTGATGAATCATAAATAAATAAAGTAAATAATAGTGTCAAAATCCACAAGGCACTGGCATATACATGAATTCATGGAATGATTATTTACAAAATGAGAACAGGGTACATTCATGTACAACATGATATACAAAAGTAAAAATATAGATAGAGATGGATCTACTATTATCTTGAGAATATGATTCATCATCTACTCTTATATTACAACTACAAGAAGATAATATCATGAATCTATAGTACATTTCTTTATCAGATCCATACTAGTAAACAAGTAATCAATTAAGATACAAAAGGTGGCCCGAGTAGCATGTGAGATAAAATCATATAAGTAAATCACATATGGTGTCAAGAAGTAATCCAAGAAATGTTCATAGAAATAGTAGTGTGCATGAATAAATGAATTATAATTAATTCTTCAAATAAATAAAAAATAACCTTCTCAGTTTCAAATAAGAAACCTTAAATCTCTTCCTATTTTGGCCTAGGACGGATTAATGATGTGATCAGTATCAAATTGTATATAGTATTAATATATACATATTATAACAATAAATATTATCCTCATGTATGCAATGGGTATGTGAGGATGTAATTAGCTATATACCAATATACAAGGTGCTAGCTAGACTAAGGCATGACTCAGTCATCCATACTCATTCCAAACGAGCCTATGATATGAAGAATAGGGTACTAACCCTACATCTCATGATGAATGTGGGTTTTTATGCTCATCACTAGAGACGGTGGGTGATTCTTCTTATCAACACCTGAATTAAGGGATATGGTGCGTCAGGACCACCATTCAAATAACGTCAATGGTTTGAGACATCTTATTCAACACTAGATGTTTGTGAAAGTGAATAAATATGTTCAATAATTCCCTCAATCATCATTCGATATCCAATATCAATGGAATAATCATAATATTAATAATAATAATATCCATGAGGTATCACCTCTCATGATTTATACTCATCGATCCCTAATTTTACTAGTGGAAGTACAATTTATATACCATATAAAAAAGTATAAAATTTTTTTGTGGCCCTTCCAACCATGAATAATTACTCATTTATTCCATTAAATTGATTAATATAAGAAACCCATCATTAAGAAATCCATTTAGATTAATACATTATATTTAAATAAGAAAGTCATGTATATTCAATTACAGGGTTTGACAGTGAACTTATGAGGTTTTATTATCAATTAGGGAATTACCTACTAAGGTTAATTCCATATTCAATTCAATACACGAATATAAGAGGTGATTTGGTTCAATAAAACATTACATAAAAGTGGGAAATTTCAATTTTTACCCAAGACGAACACTTAAGATGTGATATAGTCTTTTAAAAAGATAAATAAAAAGTTCTATTTCAAGACGGAACACCTAAGCGGGGTGTATGATCGTGTTTGAAATCCTATATCTAACTAAAAAGGCTCATCATGTATATAACAACGTGTGTGTGTCATTTGAGATTTAATATATAATTTTTAGATAAATTTATGACAAAGTTCATCATACAGAACAATATTGAGGCTATAAAAACACTATAACTTTTTGGTAAAACAACTATACCACCAAACATTGGGCTATTTAATAATCCATTTCCAATTGAGGGATAAGATTCTATGTAGTTTATAAGAAATTAAAAAAATGGACCATCACCATGAAAATAGAGCGGATGAGATCACAGCAAGACTGCACAAAGTATGGTAAGAGAAAATTAGAATGGAATGAAGAGAAATTGATATCTTAACAATAACTGTCCAACTCTTTCGATGGATCTTGATTTGGAATCTAGATGTGTGGTTGGAATCAAAGCCTAGTTTAGGTAAACAAGAGAGATAATGTCAGTATAAGGAGGGATCACCTTCTGTGAATGACGAGGAGAAAGTAAAAAATAAGTTTTAGGTTTCATGAAGGGAAAAAATTCATTTCACCCTCAAAATTTTGGAACCTGTATTAGATGCACAGTTTGGCCAAACCATTCTCAACCCATGTTAATACAACTGTCAAAGGGGAGTCATTTCATGGTTATGGTGGATGGTTTTCCTAACTATGCAGAAACCATGGAAAAAATTCATTTTGAAAAAATATAGGTGGATCGTGTGGGTGTGAACAGGGAATCATACGGTTGAAGACAAATTGTGTGGCCACTCTGTTGTTCATTAGTACCCTGCATTACTTCCCCCCATTATTATAACTAACCCTGTTGTAACCACACCTCCTACCATGTTTACCCATTTTCCTAAAATATAAGATCTAAAAAAACTACACACACTCTAATAAACTTCCTTTTCCCATAGATTATGTTTACCATGTTCAATAAATGGAAACATATTAAAGAAAATGATTTTTAATTCCATGAAAAGACTTTCATTAAAACAACCCCTCCTTAAAGAAAAGTGTCGGCAAGTTTTTCTTATAAGGGTAAAAAGGTATATTCACCAATGTTTTCCATCTACTGAGCACATACATCATCTTCATTTTCCCAGGACTCATTAGATATTTTTCATTCTGCCATAGAACTAGTACCAAAATAAAGGACCTTCCTCAGGGTGTCTTAACTCTCCGATCAACAATATGAATTGGATACTCCTCAGAAGAATCATATTAATCCAACTCAAACTCATTAGGATAAAATACATTTGCAGGTTCTTGATGATATCAATGAATCTGAGATACATGAAATAAATCACACATAGACTAGTATCTCTAAGGAAGTGAAACCTATAAACCACTTGTCTGATCCATTTCAAAACCTATAAGGCTCCAAAGAACCAAGGTGAGATCTTACCCATCCATTGAATAGTTTTATGGTGAAAACTATGTGAGACTCATCGGAAACCCACTCTTAGAACTCAAACATAAGAGATCATCCGCATCGGTTGGCATACGACTACGGTCTATATTAACCTATCATCATGCACTTTCTGATCAAATAGACTTTCTCTATTGCCTCCTCAACTTGATGTGGTCCAGGAAAAGATGTCTCCCCGATCTATATGCATAAAATACGTGAAAAAAGTTCATACCTATATGTTTTATTAAGAATCAATCTGAATGTAATCCTTAATGGGGTATTTATAAGAAAACTCAAAATGGGGTATATGTTTCTGCCAAGAACCCTTTAAATCAATGACACATGCATGTAGCTTGTCCTACTACCCCTGAAACATACTCTCTGTATGTCAATAATTATATGGTTTAAATGTCATGCTTCGAAGAGTTTGTTTACACAAGTCCTTCTATAACCCCTACCATTACTATGACATGAAGCGAGCATCTTTGTTATAAAAGATAGATCATAGAGATCAATGGATATATAAAAACTCTTAGATGTATTTCCTTCCAATATTATCTACTGATAACGTCTCTCACATACATAATAAGTATGTAACCTTCATCATAAAAACAATGAAAACCCACATGTTATCATTTCTTTGAGGTGACTTGGGTAAACCAGTCAGAAAATACATTAAAACGTTTCCCTATTTCCACTTAATAATGGACAAAGGCATTAAAACCCACGTCAGTTGTTAATGTTCCACCTTCACCTACTATTATGTGAAGCATTGAGTGATGAATTCTGAAAAGTAATGTTTCCTTAAATGAATCCTACACTGGGAATTTATGCCTTGATGCTTCTTGGTGACCCTAGGAGGAATAGTCTATGATGAGGCATGAACATCTGGCATCATCTCCTCTATGATGTTTGATGGGACCCAAACATTCAAATGAAATATTAATCTATCATCCTGTACGGGGCCCAAACTGAATATATAAAATCATATAAGACAGTTTCCCTTAATAGAAGGCCCTCAGGATAAAAAATTTTCTTCATTTTTAAATTTTCAAAAATGGTAGTGGTCACTGTTATGGATGAGAGGATAGTCTTACCATGATCGTCCTAATATTCAAAATGCATCTATAAAAACAACTCCATGATCTTCCACTCTCCACTTTTATATTGACAAGATTATGTATGATTCTTTCAGCTCAAAGCCTCAACTACTACATTACCTTTCTTAGGTGTGTAGGCAAGCTCAAAATCAAAGGACTATAGGTACTCAACCCACCTAGATTGCTTGAGATAGAGATCTCACTATGTGAATATGTACTTTATTTGATTTTTGATCAGTGTATACAACAAAATTATTTCCAAGTTGATAATGTATCAAATAACATAAGTCATGAACTAAAGTATCTAGGTTGAGGTTTTTGACTATGTAATTCCGCTTGTGACCCCTAAACTAACGATTCGAGTACATGATGACTCACTCGTCCTGTAACATTAAAACTCCATTCAAGATACACGATGTGTCACAATATACATTATAGGTCTTTCTTATCTCTGAAAAAATAATTATTGATACTTAATTCAAATGATCCTTATAATTCTGAAAGGATACTTCATAAAAATCTGACCATATAAATTTCACACACTTCATTGTCAATCCCATTAGTGGCACTGCAAGTTATGATAAATCCTTGAAGAAGAATCTGCATTACCTAGCATGTGCTAGGAAACTCTATATGTTAAAGAATTTATTGGTATTATCCACAAAAACTACATCACTCAAATTCTTGGGGTCTAATTAATGTTATTACTCTGATATAATGTGACACAAGATGCCTGATTCATCAATCCAAAAGTTTCATTTTCTGAGATTATCCTAAATCTGATTCTCCCCCAGTGTATTTGTTATGATATCAAGATGGGTTTTAGGGTATTTTTGAGAACAATAATGTGTTAATATTTTATCAAACAAATCCTTCAATGAAAGAATCTAGGTGTTGGTGGAAAACCAGATTCATAAGAGCAATGAATACAATAGCTGGGTTCATGATACCGAGTTGTATGATCAGGTACTCATAGAGATCATTGCTTATTTTGAATGAATTATAAGGTATGCATGAACACTTAACACACATATGATGATACCCTAACCTCAAATATATCATTGTTAACACTCGTTCACCTCATTATTGATCAAATTAAACATCTATTAGAAGAAATGGATACTAATTATATACCAGGAGCTAGTTCAAATGATATTAATCCATGAAAATTTTGAGGGTGTCATCCTCTTTAGAAAAAAACTAGTGCCCACAATGGAAATGTCTTGTGTTGTATAAATCCTATATCAGCTATATCCTCTAACTACTTCTTGAGCTCTAAAATATCCATAGGTTTCATCTTGTAAGGAGGATTGGTCACTGGTATTATTCACGGAAAATCCTTAATAGTAAAATACACCTCTCTCAATAGAGGTATCCCAAAAAAATGAATCCATGTAAGACACACCTAAAATTATCAACTAATGAATGAATAAATGCGGGTTATATCCCTTGATCATCTAATAAGATACTGGTGGTCTAAGATATGACATTAGCCATCATCTGTAGATAGGGTCCAACTCATGTCCTATGAACATCCCATTCTCCATTATGCACCTTCCTACCACCCTACAGTGATTTAAAAATCAACCTCCAAGTATAGTAGTCAATATGGGATTGATGGATAACTAACCACTCTATTTATATGATTACATCAAATCCCTTCATGTCACGGAATAAAATATTCCATACAAAGAGGTATCCACCTATCTAAAGGGTAAAATCATTACGATAGTGAATTCTTTCTAATCAGATACCTACTGGGGTATTAATAATCATTATTCCATAGAAGAGTTAGTTCTAAAGGCACAAAACCTCCATGATTTCTTCAGATATAAAACAGTGAGACATAACTGTGTGAAATAATGCAGACATGAATGTGGAGGTTACTAGAATAGTACGTTGAACGGTAGAATAAATAGTGCTCTACTCCGCAATGCATTTAATTGGCCTGTATTGTGGCCCTATGTCATAACCTAACATTCTTGACCTACCACACTCCATTGGTGTGGATAATCATGAGTTTGATTCTCTCTTACTTGAACACCATCTTGTCCTGAGAAACCGGTGGTGTTCTATCTTCCTACCTGATTAGATACTACTGGCCCCGCTACTAAACATGGAGTCTATTTAGATCCTTTCTTCATAAGGATTGATTGAAAACTCCCAAAAAATCACTAGTTATGTCACATCCTTCCAAACCCTCTACATCACTTTGGATCTCATAATCACTTATGTTTCAGATGTCCCAACTTCCATCACTGGTAACATGTCAAGAATCTATCTATATAAGGAGCGTTAATGATACTACCCAAATGAGAAACCTCAAAGAGATTTATTTTTACACCGGTGGAAGCACTAACAAGAGTAGGTTCTGAACAGCCCTAATTCTCCCCATCAACTTACCTTGGTTTCTGTTGTGTAATAATAGTATGATTGATTATCTCAGAAATAGTTTTTAGCTAAAATACATTGTACTGTGATCGAATGGTATATCCTATCCCATCCCAAAATCATATAGAGGTTATAAGATCATCACCTTCTAGAGTCGGTGTGAACCTCTAAATCTATGTAATGTAATTATAAAACTCCATGAAATACATACTTCTATACTATTTTTTCATAATCTCTCTAACCTTATCAGCCCTTAGATTGAATGGAAGGAAATTTTCATAGAAGATATTCTAGAAATATCACCAAAAACTATTACGATATTATTCTTCCTAGGTGATAACATCCCACTATCAATTGGAAGAAGCGTGTAGTATATAGACATCAAGTTTGACTCTCCACTCTTTAGGCATCCCCAGATTCCAGAATATTGAAAGAATAAATTCAATCGATGAAACAACATCATGAGGTCCTTCATCCCGCAAAAAGGTGGGAGGATTCTTAAACTGGAAATCCTAATTCAACACTTCCATTGTATGGGAAGGTCATGAAACACCTTACATGGACTATATAATACTTAACAAATCCCTCCTAAAATGGGAATCAGTTCCCATATTAAGAAAATAATGAGGTTCTACATGTCGAATTGTAGGAAGAATCCCTAGTGGATTATGTCCAACCACCTATGATTCATGGTCATCACCTACTTTAGGGCGTATGACTGAAGGATATCCTAGAGGAATGATGCTAAAATTCCAAATGCACACCCTTAAAAGGATCTTAAAACTCAATACACCTATAAATATAAAACAATTATTGGTTAATATTCTTCAATGAATAGATTTCATATCATTTTTTGTATCTAGAATAATGGTTTTGTTGATGAGGAATTATACCATTGTAGGCTATAAGAACAAAAGAGACACCAACTACATGATACTTAGTTCTGGTCTAGCTATATGTCTTGTATCCCCCATATAAGATAAACAATTCATTTTAAAAGTGATATTCATATTTAACATCATAGTCATTTATATATTGAAATATTCTTAAATAGAAGAATTATATAAATCATCACTTTAAATCCATAATGTCTAATACTCTTCATGAACTAAAGTATGACGACTACTTAATCCACACCATTACACATTCACGCCCCTGCGACTTATGGTTCTTGGTTCAACATTACATAATTGAAAGCTTAAGTTCACTTCTTTAACTTATATAGGATAATAAAATTAGGTCAAGGCATGATCTTTAGGTGTCAATTATTTTTTCCTATCCTAAAATTATTGTCTACCCAATTCCATTGTTATTCAAGGAACTAGTAATATGAAATAGTAAAATGAATGAATCGACGTGGAATATAAAAAATGAATTGAATATTTGTCCTACTGTGCCTATAATGATGAATGTAATACAAAAACCACATTTCATTGGTCTAACGTAAAATAAATATCATTTAAATAATACCAATAATAATAAGATTATAAGACACGTGTCACCAATGGTGAAGTCGTCTCAACATTAATATGAATAATCAATAATAATAAATACCCATTCAATGTAATTTGGGTTACCCTTGTACATGGGTTAGTTATGCCCAAGAACAAGACCATTTCTAAAATCCATTAAATAATATTCTCTTGCAGAATATCCTTACATTAAGATAAAGTAATAATAATAATTCTCTCATACCACTTTGTAACCTCATGGTCTGGCATCCACTTAGATGGGGACCCAATCTAGTTGGTTAGGTGGTCTCAGGCACCCCCCCCCCCCCACGCGAAGGGGGAAAAACTAGTAGAGGGGGTGTAAAGGTAGTACATTGGGGATACTATATCCTCATATTAGAGTGGAATACTGTATATAGTAAGTAATAGAGAGTAATGGAAGCCTAATATAAATAGACACAAAATGACTGGACTAGTAACCCAGCATAGCAGAAGCACATACAACAAATATAATATTAAACAAAAAATAATAAATTACTAAAAAATGAATATTAAAATTAAAATACATAAGGTATTTTAATATAAATGAATTTATAGAATGGTTATTTAAAAAGGGGGGGATAGGGGATAGGCATTCACAACATGCTATACCAATGTACATAAAGGAAAAGACTGCTCCACTATCATCTCAAAAATAATACCAGTCCTCTATTCCTATGCTCTAACTATAAGTAATTCATAACAATAATCTATAGTAATTTTTTCCCTTATCCATACATATATATACCTAATCTACTCTAGTACAAAAGGTGGCCTGAGTTGAGTGATAAAAAATCCCAGTATGCCCTAACCACCATTGTTTATAATTAATCTAATAAATGTGAGTAACAACAATAGTGTGTAGGTTTAATTGAGTAATAAGAAATGATAGAAATAAATATATAATATCCCCCTCAAGTTATTATATGACACTTTGTGGATTTACTTATGTCATCTTAGGTTTGAATGATGATATGATTGGTAACCATATGTATATAGAAATAATATATGAGTAGGATAACTATATATTGTATCCAGCTATATGTACTAGGTATGTTAGGATGTAGTAATATATATACATGGATATTGGGCGCTAGCTAGATTAGGGCATATCTCAGTCGTCCCTAACCAATCTAAATAAGGCTATAATCTCATGAAGATGTTACTAGACCTACATATCATGATGAAAGTGATACGTCATTCTCGTCACTCGAGATGGTGGGTGAGTCCTCATGTTGACACCCAAATTATGGGACATGGTGTGTCATTCCTACCTTCTAAATAGTGTCAATGTTGTGGGATGTCCAGATCAACACCCGATGTAAGGGAGAGTTAATCATCATTTTCCACAATTCCCTTAACTGTTATTACATATCCCATATAAATGGAATAATATAAATATTAATAATAGCGTTTAGGTACCTCCTCCCATGCTTTATAATAATAATTTATTAATATAACCATGGGAATTAAAATTCATATACAATTTAAAAATGTCAGAAATGATTTAAATGTACATTACACCCATTATTAGTTTATCATCTAGTTCATTTAATTCTACATTGAAGGAAACTCATCATAAATCAATCCATTCAGTTTAGTACATGCCTTTTTATTAAGTAAGGCATGAAAATTAAATTTTAATGATCAAAAAAGCACAAAGGTTGTTCTAAAATCAATTAATAAATTACCTACAAGGGGAAATTCTATTTATAATTCAATCTATGCACTATATAGGTTCTTTGGTTCGATAAAAATTTATATAAAAGTGTAACATTTAAATTATAACCATGGACGAACAGTTATGGGGTGTTCCAATCATTTTACCAATGAAATACAAAGGTATATTTAAATATGTCACACTCAAGGGGTGGCCATGACCATGGTTGGCATCCTCCATCGATTTAACAAGGCTCAATGGGATTATAACATGGATTATATATTATCTTAGAATTAATAAATCCATTCTATTGAAATGTGGGGAAAATGTCGACATGCAACATAATGTCAAAGCTATGAAAACACTATAACATTATATTAAAATAACTAGACCACCTACCTTGTTTCATTTATGACTCATAGTCTGATGAACTACATATATCAAAAAAAGATTGGTAGAAATAAAAAAATGGTCCAACTCCCTAAAAATAAACTGATTGAGATCACACCAAAATAGTGTAGGATACAGTATGAGAAACATAGAATGGGTGGATAGAGGAACTGAGATATTATCGAGAGATATCTAACATTTATGACAGATCGTGATTCGGAGTCCGAATGTGTGATTGGAATAAATTCCTTGTTTGGGAAAAAGGTGGTGCTAACATGGGACAAAAGAGTACTCACCCTTGGGATATGAAGAGGGGAAATGAATAATTAGGATTAATGTTTCGTTAATGGAGAAAATTTCATTTCACCCTAAAAATAAGGGGCCCTGGTTTGAATCATGGTTTTTTCAAATTATATGCAAACAATGAAAAACCCAATATCCAAGGAAATACCCCACACAGTAAAGGTGAACGTTTTCCCAAAACATTCATAGACCATAGAAATACCACTACCCAAACTAATAGTGGCTCATATGACTGTTTTTTCGGGTCACGTGATTTCTAGAAAACATTTTGTCCTCCCTACTTATCAAATGTTCCCTATATGTTTAGTAATAACCATGTTATAACTATGATACCTACTATGATTTCCCACTTTCCGGACCTCTGGGCTACGAAAAAGCAATGAATTCCCCTACGACCTTCATTAGGCCATAAAAAACATTTACCAAGATTAAAAAAAGAAATCATATTTTGAGAAAAACAAGGTGTAAACTTGTGGAAAGATGGTTCATTACATACAAAGAGAATGAGACTCACATGAGAATCTTTCTTAAATAATTTACGGGAAAATTTTTTATATAACACATTTAGAAAGTATGAATGTCCATTTTGGTGTGTTCATTTTTATATAAATATTTTATCCATGGATATAATATCCGTTAATCATTCTATGATAAATGGAATTTAGAGAATATACTTTTAGGGTGATTATAACTTATATGGATTTAAATTTATAGTAATTATGGATAAATTAGAGAATATCTGAATATGATATGATGGAAAATATCAGTGGTATTTTTGTATGAGGTTAAATAGAATGAGCCCATGGATTTTTCTTAAAATATTATGTTATATATAAAATTTAAAATGGTTCATTTTGGAAACCTATGTTAAATGGTATTAGTCTCCACAAAAATTTATTTTTATGAAAATATTTTTTTATATGAAGAATTTTTTAATGAACTTTAAATTTATTATTTGATTTTACATGGTTATCCTTGGTGAATCTTAATATATTTTATTAAATTTGTGTTGGGAAAAGTAATATTTCGGGATATGTAATTAAGACGTATGCATATTTGAGTATGTGGTTGTATAAGTGATAATATTATTTTGGGAAAAAATGAAGAATAAGGGACCAAACCTCTATTATTTTTATCTTCACATTTAATCAATCATATTAACTAAGTATTATATTATTCATTGGTTACTATTAATATTATGAAGATTAATTTTTATATTTTTTTATTAATATTTGTTTTATTTATGTTTGTTCAAGCCAATTATATTTTAAAATAAGAAGCAAAACTTTTCATCATTTTGTGGATATTATGGGTGAATAAAGGTTAATCTTAGTACTTCGTATGTGAAAAATTCATGACAATCATGAGGATTCAAATAGAAGGATGAAATCATGCATATAGAATAGGAAGAACTCAATTATGTAAAATTTAACATATATTTTTCCTAATTGTAAAGGGTGGGATTGAGATTGATTGTAATTATTTAATAGTGGTATGATGTATTGTTTTTTAAACAAATTAATACAAATTTTCCACCAAAAATTTATTATTGATTAATCAATAGTGTAGTTTAGTGTCTAAAATTCATTCCAGTAGAAATTAAAATATGAAAATTGTATGTTTAAGTGCTTCAAGTCACTAAGATCGTAGTCTACTATTCAACATTCGATATTCTTCCAGAATAACAATAACCACTAATAATAACTCACTTTTGAAGTTGTTATAACCAATTTATAGACTCTTCCTTTTATAATACCAAGAGGCATAACCCTGTGTTTTTAAATAATCTCAACCTATACTTTTATTAACATTAATTTGGGGGTCACAACCCAATAACAAAATTTTGGGTGGTAGAGTAACCAAAAACAGACGTAATTTTCCTTAGGAAAACATAAACTAATATTAATGACTTCAAACTAATTAAACATGAATAATAAGAATAAAAATTAATAAAAATTAAACCAGTATATATTAGAATATGCTTAACATGATGTATATCAATGATCATGGATCACATTAGTAGTAGAAAAGTTAAAAATTCATCTTTATTTTTTATAAAAAAAAAGTGAATAGTAGTCCCATAAGAACTTCATTGGGTATTAGGAAAATAATTATTTTCATGATTATTCAAAAACTTATCAAGATTCATTCAAATATCATGCCATTGTCTCTATTTTTTAACAAATCAACACTGATTATCTTTTTTGTCTTTACAAGGGAGTTTCCTAAGCTTTTCAATTCCACACAACGATTAGAAATATTTAAAATAACAAAACATGCCATTACATATTAATAACCTATGTATATTCCATAATAATATTGAATCACATTAACTTCTATATTAATCTCATTTAAATAAATTTTAATATATTCATAATAAAAAATAATAATTAATTAAATAATTAAAATGATAAAAATTACACATAAATTTATTTAGTTATTCGATAATTCAATAATAATAAAAAATAGAGTATAGAAGAAATAATATTAAAACAATTATTTCCAAAAAAAATTATATTTCAGAATATTTCAAGTTGATTGTAATAACATATAATTTTTTTATATAGAAATATGAAAATTAAAATAAATTAAACAATCAACCAGTTATTAATTTTATAAAAAATCACTAAAACAGAGTTTTCTACAAAACATTATTTTTAAAAAATAAACAATGTAAATAAGTATCTATGTATGGCATAAGACATTTTGTCAGTATACTAATCATGAAATAACAGGTGGTCAATATACTATTCATAAAAAATTGTGGAGTCACTTTGTGAATTATAACTCATTGTAACTATAAAAATAATTTCAAGGAAAACTAAAATTATAAATCTCTTTAATATAACTCACTTGAAGTAACTTATTTTTGGTTCACACATCAAATATTTTAATAAAATTTAGTTTTTAATGTAACCCATGGTCAGTAAAAAAATAACTTTATACGGTAACCTGAATTTTTCTTCATGGACAGTAGTAAAAAATAAATTCGGGTTATATACATGAGTTTTTGGTAAATTATATTTTGGATTCATAGTAGGTTAACAAAATATTTTAGTCTACGTAGAATTCTCACTCAGGATCCATTCACACAATATTTCAGGTAAAATTAAAAATTTATGAAAAGTTGTAAAAATACTCTTCCTTGAATGTTAAAAACCTTCCTCAGGGTAACTCTTTATTAATGATTTACATAAACACACGGTAACATAAAACATACTATGAAAATTTAAAACTAGTTTTATGGAAGATCTACCACCAAATTCAAACCATGTGTTGCATTTCAGGGAGTACATATGGGTGAGGAAGGTTAATACACCATCTAAGATTCTGGAGCACTACCATGTCTATAAAATCAGCTGAAGCGAAACACTAGGAGATGATAAGAGGATAAAAATTTTCTAGACACTACTAGCTTGGATGAGGAGATGAAGAAAATCAAAAAAAGGGATGATGGACTGATGATGGCGATGTGTGACCCGCTGAAGTGAATCGCTATCTTCCACCGATATTAGTTGGAGATGGGGTGCTAAAACTATAGGTGAGGATGTATAAAAGCTTGGTGATAATGAAGTGAAGTGCATATGTATAAATAAATACTATATATATATTATTTAATATATATATATATATAATGATCAAATATATTAGTATTATTTAAACACTAAAATTAACGAAACACGTGATATAAAATTTTCAAACTAAAACAAAAAGAAACATATATATTTTAATGAAAATTCCAAAAAATTATTAAATGAATAATTACATTCAATTGAAATAAAAATATATAGTTTTTTAATCCAATATTTATTCAATTAAAACTTTAAACAAAATATATTTTTTAAAATTGAATATCAATTTATGTATGAATTATACAAATGGAATAACAAAATTATTTTCAATTGATATTTTTAAATAATGGAATTTTAATGAAGGGATTTATTTATTTATCAAAAAATAAAATATTAATAAATATCATAAAAATAATAATATTCCAGTTTTTAAAATTAAAAAAAAAACTGATTCAAAACCACAAATGCACTCCCCGTTTTTTCTTTCTTTTGAAATAAATAAGTCCCCAGAAAATCATTTTTATAATTAAACCCAAAAAAATATATTTTTAATAATAATTGAAATAATATTAAATTTCATTCAATATATTTAATTATTTCATAAAAATAGATGGATTATAAATTATTTGTAATAAAACCCAATTCATGTGATAAAAATTATAACATTATAAGAATAGATAAAACATTATTCCAAAATGAAAAGTCCATTTTATTTTAGTATATTGAGAACAAACTCCCCCCCCCCCCCATGCTAATAGACTATAATATATAATTAAAATCATATAGAAAGATACAATTCTATTCACTACATAATAAGTAAAATTTTATATAATAAAAAATTTAAAATATATTGGAACTTGTCTAAATAAATTATTTTGTCCAATAATTGTATCTTAATTTCAAGTGGAAAAAAATATATTCACTTTTTACAAAATTAAAAAAGATGAGAAAATTCAACACTATGAACAATATATTGTTGTTAAAACATATTTAAAATAAATACACCTATGAATTAAATTTTCATTTATAACTTATTTTCATTATATTATAGAACACTTCATTGGATTAGAGGAATTCAAAATTGTATTTTAGCTTCTATAGGAAACCCATTGTTAAAGTAAGAGGTGGTAAAATAATCTAATAACAAAAATTCCAAGTAAAAAAGAGTAAAATGAAGAAATTAGAAATAATAAGATGAACTTGATTTATTTTATTAAAATTATATATTTTTTAAAAAAATATATCAAACAAATATATCAAAAGTGAAATTATACATATATTATCTATTGAAACACTAATTTACAACTCAATGTACCAAATATTAGTTGATTTTTCAAACATTTGGTAAGTACCCCAAAATTCAGGAACATAAAAATTCTAAAGATATTTATAGAAAACATAAGGACATAATTAATATATTGTAAATTTAATTTTTAAACTATATAAACTAGAACTTATGTTCTTACTAAAAAATAATTACATGTATTTAAAAAATCCAAATAATATCAATATAATGATTATAATAATTTTTGGAATCTATTGTACTAGTTTATTAAAGTTAAAATGGTATGCATGTTAGCCAATAGAAAATAATTACCTTTGAATAGAGACAAAATTAGGTCTAATAGGATTTGAGTAGCATAATTGTTAATCCAATTTTGTCTTAGATTCACCTGAATTCATTATAGATCATTTAGCCACACAAACAAATTTCAAAAATCTATGTTTAGGTATTCTAGAAAATAAATTATTTGATAAAAAATTTATATTATGACCATAGGATTGAGTAAATCTCAAATACCATTAAATAGGTTGATTAAATATTATTCAAAATTTAAATCATACTATACTAGAAATATTCAATTTTTAGATTTTATTAAATTTTTTGTTTTGGGGGTAAAAATCTATTTTAACCAAATCAATTTTTTATAGTTTAGTTTCATCACATAAATAATATTATCATATTTCACTTTTACTTGAAAAAAGTGAATAATTATTATTTAAGATTAGAAACTTTATTTTTTGAAATTAATATCCTATTTTTGAAAAGCTTGAAAATCAGTATATACATTTTTATTATAAAAAGAAGCTTTATTTCTAAATATCTTATTTTCAAACTTATGCATCTTACATTCATTTTCAAATTTAGTCAAGTAATAAAAATGAGTTAAACCTTGTTTTGTGGTATTTAATGTTAACTCCAAGAAAATATTTAATTCTTTCATTTTCTTATTTTAGTTTCAATATCTAATAATAATAATTCCTTTTTATACTATACATTATAGGAAACAAAAATACTCATATTTTCTCATTCATTTCAAAGATTTTCATTTTCATTAATATATATCTTATTCTAAATTTTTATATCATTATATCATTTAATTATCCTATGTAACACCACGAAATTATAGAAAATTATTTTACATCATAAGATACAAATAACACCATGATTAATCAAACCATGGAATATATTTTGTTAAATATAATCACACCAATAACATATAGAACACACAACACTGAGTTGAACCAAACCATAATATAATATACCATTATAAATTAATCATTAAATTTGATGGTATGACAATTAATAAATAAATTAGGAAAATTATGGTTATCTATCGATTAGAAATAAAATAATAATAAATTAAAAGAAAAAATAAATATTTCCCCATAATCTCTATTTTTCTAAAATATGACTTATTCCTGATTTTCACATATAATTTAAAATTAATTTTTTACAATTCTAGAAATTTTTATCTAAATTGAAATTTATATAATAAAAAATTTAAAATATATTTTAACTTGTCTAAATAAATGATTTAGTCCAATAATTGTATCTTAATTTCAAGTGGAAAAAATATATTCACTTTTTATAAAATTAAAAAAGATGAGAAAATTCAACACTATGAACAATATATTGTTGTTAAAACATATTTAAAATAAATACACCTATGAATTAAATTTTCATTTATAACATATTTTCATTATATTATAGAACACTTCATTGGATTAGAAGAATTCAAAATTGTATTTCAGCTTCTATAGGAAACCCATTGTTAATGTAAGAGGTTGTAAAATAATCTAATAACTAAAATTCCAAGTACAAAATAGTAAAATGAAGAAATTAGAAATAAGAAAATGAACTTGATTTATTTTATTAAAATTATATATTTTTTAAAAAAATATATCAAAAAAATATATCAAAAGTGAAATTATAGATATATTATCTATTGAAACACTAATTTACAACTCAATGTACAAAATATTAGTTTATTTTTCAAATATTTGTTAAGTACCCCAAAATTCATGAACATAAAAATTCTAAATATATTTATAGAAAACATAAGGACATAATTAATATATACTAAATTTAATTTTTAAACTATATAAACTAGAACTTATGTTCTTACTAAAAAAATAATTACATGTATTTAAAAAATCCAAATAATATCATTATTATGATCATTATAATTTTTGGAATCTATTGTACTATTTTATTAAATTTAAAATGGTATGCATGCTAGACAATAGAAAATAATTACCTTTGAATAGACACAAAATTAGGTCTAATAGGATTTGAGTAGCATAATTTTTAATCCAATTTTGTCTTAGATTCACCTGAATTCATTATAGGTCTTTTAGCCACACAAACAAATTTCAAAAATCTATGTTTGGGTATTCTTGAAAATAAATTATTTGATAAAAACTTTATATTATGACCATAGGATTGAGTAAATCTCAAATACCATTAAATAGGTTGATTAAATATGATTCAAAATTTAAATCATACTATAATAGAAATATTCAATTTTTAGATTTTATTAAATGTTTTGTTTTGGGGGTAAAAATCTATTTTAACCAAATCCATTTTATATAGTTTAGATTCATCATATAATTAATATTATCATATTTCACTTTTACTTGAAAAAAGTGAATAATGATTATTTAATATTAGAAACTTTATTTTCTGAAATTAATATCCTATTTTTGAAAAGCTTTAAAATCAGTATATACATTTTTATTATAACAAGAAGAATTATTTCTAAATATCTTATTTTCATACTTACGCATCTTACATTCATTTTCAAATTTAGTCATGTAATAAAAATGTGTTAAACCTTGTTTTGTGGTATTTAATGTTAACTCCAAGAAAATATTTAATTCTTTCATTTTCTTATTTTAGTTTCAATATCTAATAATAATAATTCCTTTTATACGATACATTATAGGAAACAAAAATACTCACATTTTCTCATTCATTTCAAAGATTTTCATTTTCATTAATATATATCTTATTCTAAATTTTTATATCATTATATCATTTAATTATCCTATGTAACACCATGAAATTATAGAAAACTATTTTACATCATAAGATACAAATAACACCATGATTAATCAAACCATGGAATATATTTTGTTAAATATAATCACACCAATAACATATAGAACACACAACACTGAGTTGAACCAAACCATAATATAATATACCATTATAAATTAATCATTAAATTTGATGGTATGACAATTTATAAATAAATTAGGAAAATTATGGTTATCTATCGATTAGAAATAAAATAATAATTAATTAAAAGAAAAAAGAAATATTTCCCCATAATCTCTATTTTTCTAAAATATGACTTATTCCTGATTTTCACATATAATTTAAAATTAATTTTTTAATATTCTAGAAATTTTTATCTAAATTGAAATTTATATAATAAAAAATTTAAAATATATTTTAACTTGTCTAAATAAATGATTTAGTCCAATAATTGTATCTTAATTTCAAGTGGAAAAAATATATTCACTTTTTACAAAATTAAAAAAGATGAGAAAATTCAACACTATGAACAATATATTGTTGTTAAAACATATTTAAAATAAATACACCTATGAATTAAATTTTCATTTATAACATATTTTCATTATATTGTAGAACACTTCATTGGATTAGAGGAATTCAAAATTGTATTTCAGCTTCTATAGGAAACCCATTGTTAAAGTAAGAGGTGGTAAAATAATCTAATAATTAAAATTCCAAGTACAAAAGAGTAAAATGAAGAAATTAGAAATAAGAAAATGAACTTGATTTATTTTATTAAAATTATATATTTTTTTAAAAAATATATCAAACAAATATATCAAAAGTGAAATTATACATATATTATCTATTGAAACTCTAATTTACAACTCAATGTACAAAATATTAGTTTATTTTTCAAATATTTGTTAAGTACCCCAAAATTCATGAACATAAAAATTCTAAATATATTTATAGAAAACATAAGGACATAATTAATATATACTAAATTTAATTTTTAAACTATATAAACTAGAACTTATGTTCTTACTAAAAAAATAATTACATGTATTTAAAAAATCCAAATAATATCATTATTATGATTATTATAATTTTTGGAATCTATTGTACTATTTTATTAAATTTAAAATGGTATGCATGCTAGCCAATAGAAAATAATTACCTGTGAATAGACACAAAATTAGGTCTAATAGGATTTGAGTAGCATAATTTTTAATCCAATTTTGTCTTAGATTCACCGGAATTCATTATAGGTCTTTTAGCCACACAAACAAATTTCAAAAATCTATTTTGGGTATTCATGAAAATAAATTATTTGATAAAAACTTTATATTATGACCATAGGATTGAGTAAATCTCAAATACCATTAAATAGGTTGATTAAATATGATTCAAAATTTAAATCATACTATACTAGAAATATTCAATTTTTAGATTTTATTAAATGTTTTGTTTTGGGGGTAAAAATCTATTTTAACCAAATCCATTTTTTTAGTTTAGTTTCATCATATAATTAATATTATCATATTTCACTTTTACTTGAAAAAAGTGAATAATGATTATTTAAGATTAGAAACTTTATTTTCTGAAATTATTATCCTATTTTTGAAAAGCTTTAAAATCAGTATATACATTTTTATTATAACAAGAAGAATTATTTCTAAATATCTTATTTTCATACTTACGCATCTTACATTCATTTTCAAATTTAGTCATGTAATAAAAATGTGTTAAACCTTGTTTTGTGGTATTTAATGTTAACTCCAAGAAAATATTTAATTATTTCATTTTCTTATTTTAGTTTCAATATCTAATAATAATAATTCCTTTTATACTATACATTATAGGAAACAAAAATACTCACATTTTCTCATTCATTTCAAAGATTTTCATTTTCATTAATATATATCTTATTCTAAATTTTTATATCATTATATCATTTAATTATCCTATGTAACACCATGAAATTATAGAAAACTATTTTACATCATAAGATACAAATAACACCATGATTAATCAAACCATGGAATATATTTTGTTAAATATAATCACACCAATAACATATAGAACACACAACACTGAGTTGAACCAAACCATAATATAATATACCATTATAAATTAATCATTAAATTTTATGGTATGACAATTAATAAATAAATTATGAAAATTATGGTTATCTATCGATTAGAAATAAAATAATAATAAATTAAAAGAAAAAAGAAATATTTCCCCATAAACACTATTTTTCTAAAATATGACTTATTCCTGATTTTGACATATAATTTAAAATTAATTTTTTACAATTCTAGAAATTTTTATATAAATTGAAATTTATTTCTGAATACATAATATCAAAATTACCATAGGGTGAATTTATACAATTTTTATGAAATATTTAAGTTTTTTATTAAGAGTGAAAAATAATAAATTTTAATTTAAAACTTCCTTTTAGTTTAAATTATTTACAAAGATAAATTATATTATGAATTAGTTTTAATGTATATTTAGATAAATATATATAAATAAATCAAATCTACAACATTTTATATATTTTCATTTTGAATTTTTATTTAAAAATATTGTCTTCTTTTATGCATTTTCCCTTTTGAAGACATGTTTTCTTGTCTCATCTATAGGATTAATTTTAAATTAAATTAGTTCAATTATGTAAATGAATTTTTTTAAATGTATTACATTTATGGAATCAGAATAATAAATATTACCTAATATTTTCATCATTATATTTGAACAAAATTAGTAGTGAAAAAAGTAAAAAAAATTACCACAGTTATGGTAAAATTCGATTTACTGGTTATTAAACTAAAATGATAGGGGTTAAAATTAGCTAAAAACTTTTAAATAATATATTTTATGGATATATTTTGACCCTATTATTCATTTTAAACTCCAATGATTTTACTGTCATAACAACAGTCACACATTACTTCTTATCTCCCATCAATTCCTGGGTGATTATGGAATGACAGGATGTTCGATGCGGGATCCTCGACTTGTGGAGTTTTAGGTGCAAAGATGCATAGATATAACAATATATATTGGAATGGTATATAATGGTGGGTTTTAAACCACTATATTAAGATGAAAAAGTTTTGGGGAAGCAACTAAACCAGAGTAATTGCACACAACGGGCAGAAATGATACATGACAAACTCTCAAGGTGTTCAACCGCTAAATAGGATTGATGTCTCATGTTTGTTATTGAATCAAAAAACCCATCATTTATTGTAATTTAATTATCATAATTTTCCACCTTGTTTACCATCAATATCATCTTGGATTTAAAATTCCATTACTTTCCCTTTCCAACACTGTATCTGCTTTCTGGATATCGTTGTTGTGCAATCCATTTGTGCACCTATAACTTCACCAACCGATGATCCACTACAGAACATCCATATATTATATAACCAACTTGAAATTTATGAATGATGGGAATAATGTAGTGAAATTTTTTATTTCATATTTATAATTAGTGTTATAACCCTATTACATGTTAAAAATGTGTGTGCAACATTTTCTTTTCAAAAGTTATAAGTGTGTCACTCGCCTCATTTATAAAATTCCACCCGCTATTATAACATCTTCAGACCATTAAAACCTATTATATAATCATTCCTCTTACCAAATCACATTAAAAATTCTATAACTTCTCCCAATAATATGTATTTTTGGATGAAATCCAACCATGGATGGATTTTGGAATAACCCTAAGGATTTTTCCCAAATAAGGGGTAACATTCTTCAAACAATGTTTTTTTTTATATTCCTACACCTCCTTATACGGTTATTAAACCATGATGATGTAATAACCTATGTATATCCCACATATTTAGATGTTTTAATATTAAATTATTGACCTATAACTGTCTCAACATTCATCAAATTGTTTGAAAAATCATCATTTGTGTGTACTACGGACTACCTCCTTGCAAACCTATGTCATTAATGTTTTCATTATAATATCACATGGTTAGGAATGATTATATGTTTAAATTATATATATATATATATATGATAATTATAACGTAATTATACGTATATATTAATTATATAATATATATTCTTTTACTTTCCATTCTTTAGGTGATAAGATAGCGTCGCTGGAATGTACATCGGGCTATCACCTCCTAAATTGATGTGATTAATCATTCACAAACGTTTTATATAGAAAGTGATAAGGATAAATAAATAGAATATATTCTATTTAAATGTAATAATTATGAAATTCATAAAATATTTATTATTCTTAAAAATAATATATTATTTCCTTTTTTATACTAAAAAATGCGACCATTTTTTGTGTACATATGGACTACCTCCATCAAGAAGTGATGTGACTCTTTTCATCACCACACCACTTGGATGAAATATTTAATTATATTTGGAGATATAATATGGTATATATTATATAACTTCTTTTATATAAAGTTAAAATATTACTTATCTCTTTCCTTAATGATTATTAAAAAATGGAAGTGTTACATATTTTTATGTATGACCTATCATCTCCATGATTGTTACATAGTTGATTTTTCATAACTATATTTCAGGATTGGTTCTAAAATTAAATTGATAAAAAATATGATAATTATTTCATTATTTTTATTCTATAGATCACAGACCTATATAATATCAATAAGAACGAGAACATTTATAAAAGATAATGAATGAGAAAACAAAGAAATTAATAACCAAAACAATGAGAATAATAAAATATTTTTAATGACTTGGGGAAACTATTTTATGAAATTATCATATATGATATTAAAAGTTTAATATGGGTCCATAATGAGTTATTAATATGATATAAAAAACTATACAAGAGGTTAAATAACACTCATTCAAAAGTAAGTGTGAGGTAATGATTTCTTAACTCAAGTTTGATACATTGGGAAAAATTCTACTTCATTGATTATGTCTTCCTAATTTTATATTTTAATTAAATTGTATTATTTTATGTTTTATTTTAACTATTTTTATTTGGATTTACATATTAGACCTATATTAACTTCACTTATTAATACCCATATCAAAGATATGATCTTTATAAGGGATTATACATAAATTTCATTTCATTGAGGAACATTTGTAAGATTTTCACCAATTTCATTTATATTTTTTATGTATTACCAATTTCAAATGTATTATCGAGAATAAATTAAAATTAAATTTATTTTTAGTTTTATTTTTTATATTTATTTTTTGTGGACATTACTTAAAAGTTAGTATGTAGTAAAGAATTTCATAACTCAATTTATTCTCATTGTTTTATATTAATTCTTCAGCATATTTTATATTCGATGTTTATATATATAATTACTTTTGAATATTTATTATTTACACGTTTTATTTGTATTTATCATTGATAGAAATAATTGATTCATTGATTAATTCTCACTTCAAAATTATGATCATTATATGGGTTCAGTTCACAATCAAATTTTAATCATGATTGTTTATACTTGAATTTATAATCAAGGAAAGTTTTTGATTATTTTTCAATAAGACATTTAATTTTATTCTAATATATTTATTCATGTAATGTTTCAAGTAATATTACCATTTTCCAAATCTTTTATAATTAAAATAATTTAGAAAATGCTTTTAAGAAAATTTAAAATCATTTATCTCTTTGGTCAAAAATACATTTTCTTCATTAACCATATTTTCTAAAAATGTTTTTCTAAATTTTTTACCTTTTATAAATGATTCTTTAAATAAAACCTCACCCATTTTTAGTTTTTATAAATAAATAAAAATTAATCATCGTTTCATTTTCAAAACAGTTAATATATGGATATTACTGAAAAATTGAGTGGGATAATTATTTTACATGTACAACATTAATGGAATTTCTATATTTAATGGCCACTAAAATGTTTTAAATATTCTTTTATAAGATTCAATTGTTATTCTCAAAGGAAATTATTTTCATAATATTTTTGTAATTTTAGTTTTATAAGGTGATTTAAAAAATAAAAAGGATATTTTCTTCAAGAATGTTTTCAAGATCTTTTTATGGTGTTTATATTCATCAATGATAATGGCCCTTTATTAATAATACAATGGTCATATGTTTTATTAATACATTAATTATTATTCCTCAAGATGGTTTATAGTTTTTTGACCAAGGAAAGTATTGAAATTTACTTCATTGATTAATTTTTGTAATCGTTAAATTTCCCATAAATTATTCACTATCTTGTAGATATTAAATTTCCCCTCAATATTCGTATTATCTTTTATGGGAATATTTATTTCTTAAATCGTATATAATGTATACATACAGTTGTTTATGTTGAAATTTATCTATTTATCTATGGGATTATTAATAAATTCATATTCCTTTATAAATACAAATATTTTAGGACAAGGGAGATTATTCTAGAATTGAATATATTATTTTATATACTAAAAATGCATTGTAAATGTAGACATAGGTGGGGAATTTTTATATATACCCCCTTTATGCAAGTTTTATCAAGATATGAATTGATAATCTAGAAAAAAAATAAGTTTTCCAAATAAGATGGGTTTATACTCAGTGGTTGAAAATAGTATTGTGCAAGGTCTTGATGGTAGAGGTATCATGATTCCAATTCATAACATCCAATAATTAATCATTTCCTTTAATAAGAATTCATTTATTATTAACCATAATATTTTCACAATGATATTATCATTCGATGCATTTCATTCTCATTTATTCATTATTTGGAATATGTTTTCAGTTTTTTACGTTGTCATATTGATTATGCATTATTTAGTTATGATTTTCATATTATTGAATAAATGTAATATGTATTAAATTATTTACATTCAAGTGTTTATTATTAACCATGATACTTTCACAATGATGTAATCTCTATATGAATCTCATTCTCACATTATTGATTAAATGTCATATTTATTCAGTTATTTATCATTCCATACTGATTATTCTTCATTAATTCATTATATATTCTATTGTACATAACCCTTATAGAGCTTTTGAGCTCGTCCTTTTTTTTTATTTTCATAGAAATCCATGAAGTGTAATATAAATGATATGGAAGGATATTATAGAGGAAATAATGTTATTCTCGAAAAAATATTTTTTAATTTATGTATTTGAATATAATATAATAATATGGTATGTATCTAATTTACCAATCCTACTAAACTCTTTGGTCCTCCAGGATGTGATTATTTTTTTCTTATGCCAATGTAGTAAACCAGACACTGGCTTCTAGTTACTGGGGTAGGGGTCTCTATAGTTGGTATTATAGTAAATTTTGTATAAAACCTAGGAACAAGATTTAGAAAAAATTGAGTTGTGAAAATAATCCCAATATATACTTTGAGGATAATTATACTAGAATATCTGAATTTTTTGGTAATTAAGATATTATGTGGTTTTTGTGGGATGTACATCCCTGTATAATTACTACAAGTAAATGTAGTTTAGGAATAGATGTTCCTAGGGGTAGTAACTCTTCAAAGGGAACATTCGGTTGACCCAATCATAACCTGGTTTATGATAATCGACCTTACTACAAACATTCCTTGATAATCCTCAAGGAATTGATTAAAAAATTCACACCATTTACAAAACCCTATGGTGGATTTGAATTGATGAAGATAATGAATGAATTTGGATAAATCTAAGTTTTCTTATATTCAAAATAATGTTTCATGATTTACACATAAAATAAAGGATTCAATTTTTCCCAACAACATTTATTATATCTCACACTATTCTTTTTTGTTTTAGTTAGTGGATTGAGCCCAAAGGAATTGTGTTAAAATTGAATGTAAAAAAAATGTGGTGAATATGAAAAACCAAATAGAATTATGATATGAGGGAATATATCTTTAATATTCTTTATTATTAATCCCAAAAAATATGATTACAAAATTATACCATAACTAACACCTAGAATCACAAAAGAAGATAAGGGTGGAGTTCACTACGAGAGAAAGTGATGGAGACCATGGGGAAAAAGGGTTGATTTCATTTATTTTTTAAATGTGACACGAGACACCTAGGAAATTGTCATCATGGAATAAGAAAATGGTTCATGTTTTTAATGGATGGGTATAAATAAAATAAATACTGAGGAAAAATTGAGTATGATATATGAAATAAATCTCATCCAAGGGATCATTTATAGTTATTTTTATTAAATTTTGATAACTAGGTCATTATCTAAGTAAATACAATCATCTAAAGGTTATCCTCTAGACCAAGGACATACCTATGTTAAAACTAAAGTCGGATATTTTATCTTTGAAAAAGTGTTTGTCAAACTTTACTCATGGAAAAGAAAGCTTTGATAGGATGTATTCTCAATTTATACCTTTGAGAAATCATTCTGGTCTTGGTTATACTTATTCCAAACCAGTTTTTAGCAATAACTATTTTGTTCCTCAAAAAACCATTTTCTGTTCTAAGTGTCAATGTGGTGGACATTGGAGAAGAGATTGTTCTCTTAACAAAACTCAATCTTTAGGATTTCATAAAGCTCATTTTTCAAAACAAATGTGGATTCCTAAAATTCTTTTATCTAACCCTTCTGGATCCAAACAAGTTTGGATTCCGAAAATCTAATTGTTTCTTTTTCAGGAAAACAAGATGTGTACCAATAAGAACATTTGGTACATGGATAGTGGTTGTTCTCGACATATGTCTGGAAACAAAGATCTTTTTGAAAAGGAGAGATTATTTTACAATTCATCGGAATGCAAGGACAAACTTGCTGACATTTTTACAAAAAACTTTACCTTCCGATAGATTTGAATATATAAAACAGAAGTTAGGAATGATTACATTAAAATAATCATTCATATCTACTTCCTATTTTACATCTCTCCTAATAGTAAGAAACTCCTCGTAGAAAGGGGGACGACATTTCTTTCTGTATTTATGTTTCTTTTTATCTTATGTTATTTAACTATTTACTCTTTAGATTGTTTTTTTTCTGTTTATCATATTGAAAGTTTTATCGTTTTGTTCATTTTTCATGTTTATCGTATTGACAGTTTTATAGTATCATTTACCATCGACCGATGATGGTATTGAAATTCTTTTCCATCATACCAATCAATCAATAGTATTTAATCGACCGGTGATGGTATTGAAATTCTTTTCCATCGTACCAATCAATCAATAGTATTGAATCGACCGATGATGGTATTGAATTTCTTTTCCATCGTACCAATCAATCAATAGTATTGAATCGACCGATGATGGTATTGAATTTCTTTTCCATCGTATCAATAGTTTTGTATCGACCGATGATGGTATTGAGATTGTTTTCCATCGTACTGTCAATTCAAGGTAACGAGATTGTTTTCCATCATATTGTCAGTTCATGGTAACGAGATTGTTTTCCATCGTATTGTCAGTTCATGGTAACGAGATTGTTTTCCATCGTATTGTCAGTTCATGGTAACAAGATTGTTTTCTATCGTACAGTCAGTTCATAGTAATGACTTTGTTTTCCATCGGCATGATGATGTTTTTTTTGTTTCCTTATGATTTTATTTTCTTTTGATTTCTATCAAAACCAACAATTACCTTACATTCTCCAACAGGTTTTTTTTCATTTTTTTTAAATTTTTTTTCATTGTTTTAATCCTAACCATTGATCTGGTTTTCTCTAATATTGACTGTAGAAGATCAATGCACATCCTTTTTCGACCGTAGAAGATCAACAGTCACCTCTTAATCGCCTATAAATAGCCCCCCTCCCCTCCCCAAACCCACATTGGTTTTTCAGGATTTCAGGCGAAGCTCTTCTCCACCAGCTATAAATCATCGTACGATCTTCTCATCGGCAGAACCTTTATGTCTCAATCCTCTACTAATACTCCCGCCGAATTGTCTTCAAAGAATTTTACAGAAAAAGACTTTAACAGAGACAGGTTAGTATCTCGAGATTTTTTCGATACATACGATTCTACAATCAGGAGGATCATTTTGTTTCAAGGATGGGAACATCTGTGTGTTGAAAAGCTTAATTTTCAAGATCCGGTTCTTTTTGATGAAGTTTGTCAGTTGTACAAACCCGTTTCTTTCGACAAAGACATGACTATAAACATTGTTGTGTACGATAGAAAATTGTCTATGTCTGTGAAACAAGCGGCGCATTTTCTGAATGTTTCTGTAGAAGGGGATTCATTCTGTCCATTGTACAAACTACCAGAGAAAGTTGGTACATTTAATAGAGAAAGTACTGAAAAGACTTTGTTTGTTATTAATGAAGAAAAGAAAAAAGTGTCTCATCTTTCTCCGGACAATCGTTTTGTCACTTTTTGGATGCAAGGTTTTCTTATCCCATGGAAAGGGGATAGAGAAACTCTGAAAGTTTCTGATATCTTTATGCTTGACTTTCTTGTGAATATGAGAAAAGTAAATCTCATGGGATATGTTTTTGAAACCATTAAGAATGTCAAGACAGGAGGAATTAAGTCCCAGATGATTATGTATCCAGCTATCCTTACGAAGTTCATTATTGAAAGTATGAAGTTCTGTAACATTCCTTTGAAATGAAAACCCATGGATTTGAGGCCATCATGGATTAGTAAGAGTATGATGAAAAAGCTGAATGTTTGTTTTGATCCGAATTCAAAACTTTTTGTCAGAGATGTAGAAGCTGAATTGGCTCAGAATCAATCGTCACCTACGCCAGCCAAAGACATTCAATCTACCGGTGTTACTCAAAAGTCTGATCCGCAAACCAGTTCAAAGCCGAAGAAGAAGCCAAGGTACAATAAGGAGGTTGTAGCAAAATGGAGAAAGGATAAGGAACAGAGAAAAGAAGGTGATCTGAAGTTTGGTCTTGACCCTGCTGAGGCTTTTGTAGAAAGAGTAAGGGTAGAAGAAACCCTTCAAGTTGAAAAGAAGAAGAAGGTTCTTTTGAAAAGAAAGGCTCGGGACTTTGATGTCTCTAATGTCTTGAAAGCAGTTGAGGATGCTAGTGCCAACTAACAGAAGAAGTGCATCAAGAGCCCATCGTACAGAGTTTCCATGAGAAAGGAAAACAAAAACAAGTGAAGGAAGAAATAGAAGAAGAAGAAGAAGAAGGAGACTTTCTTTTAGAATTTCTTCTAAGTTCAAAGAAGAGTAGAGAAGAATCGTTTCGAAAGCTGAGTGAAGGTGTTCAAAAAACTCCTCATGCCGATCAGGCACGATCTCCGGACAGAATGTCATCCCAAGAAAAGCAAGGTGCTCAATCCTCTCATTCTGATAAAGTTGTTGTCAATAGTGACAAAGTAGAAGAAGAAAGAAAGCAGAAAGAAAAAACAAAAGGAAAACAGCCAGTTGTTGACTCAAGAAGATTGTATGAACTAGCATCGTACGATGAAGATACTGATTCAGAACATACAATCTCTCTCAAGAAGAGTGATTACATTGTTCGTGTTTTGAGAAGAGTTGAGAAGACTATTACCTATTCCCCGAGGCTGGAAGGGAAGATTGATTTTATTACTGACAATCAAAAGAAGAAGTTTGGCTCTGTGAAATAATAAAGGAATAAAGTTTTGTCAGTAGAAGCCTATTTGAAAGTTCTATCAGAAAGCTTGGTTGCTCATAAGAAGGCATGCAATAAAATGACCAAGTGGTCGTACAAAACAGAGAGCACAATAAATGATCATGAGATAGCAATTGAAGATATAAGAAGGTTATCCAATGAGCTTAAAATTGCTTTCAACAATCTTGACAATGAAACGGTTGAAAGGTTGAACCTTTTGTCTTCTCAAAGAGCTGATGTTCCTTCAGTGAATGATTTGCAAGAGAGAATGAATGTTTTTCAATCTGAATTCTCGAAGGTTTCATCTTTCAAAGATGAAATGGTTTTGCTGAAGAATCAAAATTCTGTGTTATCCAAGGACAACAAGAATTTGAAAAACAGAATTGATACCCTTGAAGAAGTAATCAGAGTCCAGGAGGAGACTATCAGAAATCAAGATCAGATTTTTGCGGACCAACAAGAGATTCTCAAAACTCAGGGAGAATCAATTTATGAAGATAAGAAGGAGATCAAGAAGATGAAATTTGTTCTTCATGAACTTATAAAGAATGAGAAGGAATGAGAAAACAAATGATTGTTGTATTTGTTTTCTTTTGGAACTTGTCTTTGTTTTGTAATGACTCTTATGATCCTTTTCTTTTATCCTTTGTCTTGTATTGCTTCACTAACTCTTTCAGACAAATTCAAGATTACTCCTTTATTTTTGTAAATCACAAAGGGGGAGAATGTTTACAAAGGGGAGAATTTTTTACAATGGGAAAGAATGATTTTCAATGCTCTTAAGGAAAATCTACGAATACAATCCTTAGGAAAGCCCATACCTAAGGGGGAGTTAGTTGTATTCAATTTCTTATTCAGAAGAGTTTTCAATAACTCAGGGGGAGATAAGTATTTCTTGTTACATTTACTTGGTGTGTTGTGCTTTCCAAAAAGTGGGAGATTGTTAAGTCAAAAGTCTTCCTTTTAAATTCTATATCATGTTTTGGAAATCACTAATGTATTCTATCATATGTTTGTAAATTACAAATTGTCTTTTATCATGTTTATCGTATCGTACAATGTTGATCGTACCGACCATATCGTATCGTACTGAATCTGTCAATCGTACCATACTAACACTGTCAATCGTATCGTACTGACTCTGCTATTCAGATATTCATTATTTTATTTGGTACTTAGTCAAAATCACTCATTACATATGAATCGTACTCATGTTCTTTATTTCTTTATATCTCTTTTCCTAACAAAACGATGTCGTGCTTTCTGTTTCAATATGACAGTTGGAGGCAATATGACCGTTGGAACCCAAGGCCTATAAATATGAGGTCATTTGAAGCTGAGAGAACGATGATGAACAAAGAGAACGAATGAAGAGACTCTATGAACTACCAAGATTCTAGAGAGAGACATTGTGACTTCTCTCATCTACCTTGTGCGTCCGATCATCGTATCGAGGGATTTCAAGTAATTGAAAGACAGAGGTGCCGATTACCTACAAAATCGAGGGCTTTCATGTAATTGAAAGACAGAGGTGCCGATTACCTACAAAATCGAGGGCTTCCGGGGATAGGAAGACAGACGTGACGATCATCGTATCGAGGTCTTTCAAGTAATTAAAAGATAGAGGTGTCGATTACCTACAAAATCGAGGGCTTTCATGTAATTGAAAGACAGAGGTGCCGATTACCTACAAAATCGAGGGCTGCCGGGGATAGGCAGACAGACGTGCCGATCATCGTATCGAGGAATCACCAAGGTGTTGGTGAGATAGACCTTTTATCCTAGGTGAAAGGATAACCCTTCTCTTTAGGTTAAAAGAATTGTATTACTTTTACATTTCCGTTGTTACTTGTATTAGAAAGGGATTTGTATTGTTTCCTTTCTTCTTACAAATTCAATTGTGATTGTTTCAATTACAATCATTCTATTTCTTTTTTTATTGATTGATTCTATACTCTTTAAGGTAGAATCATTCATCTTTGTATTACTCTGATTATTGTGTTCACCTTGAATACAATTGTTTTACGTTACATTAGTATTACAATACATCATACCTTTTATATTCAATACAATTATGGGTGTTTGTATTTGTATTGGTTTAAGATCATTTAAACTAACCTCTTTGTTGCTAAAACTCAAAGGTTTTTCAACCTACAATTCACCCCCCCCCCCTCTTGTATTTTTCCATCTAATAGACATATATATCTACTATTAGATCCAACAGAAATAATAAAAAAATATTTATTATGGTTAATGTAAACATGGATATACCTGGGGTTAAAAAAAATGATCCGAGTAAAAATGACATACAAACACTTCATTAATATATTTTTTGGACATATATATACCCTATAATATATAATTATTTGTAATAATTTAGTTTGGATCCTTCAGAAATTCTTAAAATGCGGGTAAATATTTTTCATTTCTAATATTAAAAGTGTGTCACTAACCTCACTTATAAAATTACACCCCTTTTCCTCTATTAGTAACAAAATGAACTATTTTTTTAAGGAAAAGAACTACCCAAATTAGTACCCAACTTACATAAACTAATCGTAGAATCCTTATTTTTGGAAAAATCCATCCAAGGGAGGCATTTGATGAAAACCTAAGGATTTTACCCAAAGAAGTGGAAACTTTCTTCATTGAGGGTTTTTTTATTCAATCCTCCAACTCATTAAGATATAATTAAAAAATTATTATGAAATAATCTAAACAAATTCCATGTAATCATTTAATTATGTTAATTAATTTATCTCAAAATATCCTAATGTTAATCAAATAAGTTATGAAATCATCATTCGTGTGTAAGAAAGACTACCCCCTCAAGAACACAAGTAATTCGTTTTTCCATTGAGACCTATCATGGATCAGTATGATAATCAATATAGATTATATATATATATATATGATATTTATAATATAATTATACTTACTGATTCATTATATAATAAATATCTCTTTACTTTCTAATTTTTAGGGGAGGTGATAACATCGCTCGTGTGCACGGCGAACTACCGTCTCACAATGCAATGTGATTAGTCTTTCAAAAACTCTATACATTGAAGGTAATAAGTATAAATTTATGAAATATACGTGATATAAATTAGATGATAATTATAATCCTAAAATAATTCTCATTAGAAAAATATAAATTTTCATTTTCATTTTTTACACTGAAAAATGATAACACCATTCGTGTATCTGTGGGCTACCACCTTCACAAAGCGATGTGATGTTATTTTTACCACTACACCAAATAGATTATATATATAAATAAAATTAAAAAAAAATATTTTATATATGATATTATGGTAATTATATAAATATAAAATTTTACAAACCTCTATTCCATAATGATTATTTATAAATGGAAATGCCACTCATGCATATGTATGGTCGACCATCTCCATGATTGTAACATAATACAATTTTAATAAATATATTTCATGATTGGTTTTAAAATAAATATATTTGTAAAAATATATTTACTATTTCATTATTATTATTCTCAAGATTATGTAACTATGTAATATTTACAATAACCATTACTTTCATAATAAAGAATGAATGAGAGAAAAATGTATTTAACATCTGAAATAATAAGAATATTGAATTATTATTAATTAATGGGTGAAAATATAAAATTAAAGGATAATATGTAATATTTTAAATATTAATATGGTAATTTGAATACATAATAACATTTTTAAAACAAAAATATAGTACGTTGAAGAACGTTCAACTAAAAGGAAGTATGATGTAAGGTATTTCTGATTTTAATTTCAATTTATTAGGTTAAACATATACATCATTGACTATGTCCAGTTATGATTATGAGTATGATGACCTTTTATTAATTTTTATGTATTAATTCCAACTATTTTATAGGTATTTTCATTTGATACAGATGACCAATTCATCGATTAATCCCCACATAAATTATATGATCACTGTAAGGGATTATGTCTCAAGTTCTCTTCATTGAGGAACATTTGTTTGTTATAATGAAATTTCATTTATATGGTGTATAAACTATAAATTTTATAATTAATATAATTTATAAATAATATTTCGTGGTATTTTTTGTTTTAATTTTAATTATTTCATCCAAGGCGTTTTGACTTATAATTTCTCAAGTCGTAATGACTTTCATAACTCAATTTTTTTCATTGGGTTATTTTACTTCTTCATAATATTTTATTTTATAATATTAGGTGGGTATTTAATTTTTGTTATCTTATATTTTATTTCAATATTTTTATTTGGATTTACATTTGATTAAAAAATCGATTCATTTCTTAATTCTCACTACATCTTTATGATCATTGTGTGTGTTTATTTAATAATTTCATTTTAACAAATATTTTTATTGTTTAATATCAATTGAAGTAATATATTTTATCATGTTTTAACAAACCAATTATTTTAATTATAATCTATTAATTCATAAACATATTCATGAAATGGTGTCATTTTTTGACTCATTTGTGATTACAATAATTGAGATTTTTTTAAAAAAATCTAACTTCATTTCTCTATTTTCTCTGAAATATGACTCATTCAAAAGACATGTTTTATAAAAATGGTTTGAAAATTGTTTTTAAAATTTTAAAAAATATTTACTAATGGAATTTTTATCCATTTCTACAATTTTGAAAACAAATTAATTGAATATTCATGTCATTATCAAAATAAAATAACCATTTTGATTTTACATAAAATGTGAAATTAAACAATGTTATAACATGTATCGCATGAATGGAATTTTTATCCATAATGATCATTAAAATGTTTAAATGATTCTTTTAATAATTTCAATGGTTATTTTCAAATAAAATTATTTCAAAATGCTCTGTGAAATTTCAGTTTTAAAATGTGATTTTCAAAATTAAAATTCTACTGTCCTTAAGAATTTTTTTAATGGTATTTAATATGGAATTTTAATTCATAGACAAGAAAAACCATTTATTATTAATCTAATAGTTAAATTTTGTATTGATACCATCCTTATTCTAACTCTTAATTGTTTTTAATCATTTTTACCATGTAAATTATTTACATTCACTTCCTTGTTTCATTTTTGTAGTCATTAACTTTCCCTTGAATTATTCACTTTCCTGTACACATTGAGATTCCCATAAACATACATATTATGTATCCTAGATAAATTTGTTGGTTAAACCATATATTATTTCTAGATATGGAGCTCTATGTTGAATGTTTTTTTTATCTTGGAAAATATTGATAAATCCATATACCTTAATCAATATAGATATTTGATGATAAGACACATGTTTCATGAATTAAATAGATTATTAAATATGTGAGGAATTATTTAGTCATGTATTAATGGGTGATGTGTAGTTATAGATTTCCCCTTATATGCATGGTTTTTATCATGAGGTGAATCATTATGCTAGAAAAAATAATTGTATAAATGGTGTGGGTTTCTAGCGAGTAGTTTTAATGTGTCTTGTGAAACGTATTGATGGTATATGTATCATGATCCTGATTTCATAAAGTCCAATAGTTAATCATTGATTTCCTTATGAATCCAATTATTATTATATGTGGGATTTTCACAATGATATTATTTGGGGAAGAATTTCATTATCAATTATTGATTAGATGGACTGTGTTTTCAATTATTTTCCATTCCATATTGATTATGCATTTTATAGTTATGTTTTTCTTGTTATTGATTTTGTGGAATATGTTTTCAATTTTATCTCTTTCAATATTGGTTATTATCCACAATAATTTTTCAACGATATTATCGATGGATACATTTCATTCATAGTATATTGATTAAATCGCATGTGTATTCATTTTTTTACCTTTCGATATTGTTTTCACGTTATTGTTTAAGTATAGATTTTTTATGTAACCCTTAAAGATAATTTGATATCACCATTATTTTTTAATTTTCCTAAGAATCCATTATGTTTACTATTATTTACATGAAATGGTTTTCTAGATGAAATAATGGTATCCATAAAAGCCAATAAAATTGAAATTTGTATATTCAAATGTAGTGAAATACACAATTATGTATCTAATTTACAAAGACAACTAAACTATGTAGTCCTTTAAGATGTGATTCTTAGTATCTTAAAATAATTTAATAAAGAAGACACAAACATTGGGATACTGAGGATGGTGTCACTACATCCCGAAAATATATTTTTTAAATAATAAATTTTATTTTAAAATCGATTTAACATTAAAATTAATAGAATTATAATATTAAAAAGAATCATAATTAGTTCATTTTTCATCAACAATTTTATAATGATGGTAAAAAATTGCAGGGGTTATTAATTGAGTAAATAAGGCGTCATGTAATTTAAATTTTACACCCATCAAAGCAAGGTTACATTTTTCCATTTTAATCCTTGATTCACTTCTTGAATCAAGTATATCTGAGAAATATTATCCTCCAAACAAAGCTTTTTTTCTTTTCCACTTTTTTTTATAATTCATTCAATGATTAATTTTAGGGGAATAATTAATGATTTTAACTATATTCTTGTAATGATAACTCATTAGATCTGACACATATTTGTTATTACTAGTAATACCTTTCTTGTGATCCTTTTGGAGCATCCATATACTTATTTTGTTTTACATAAACATGAATAACTTCATGCAAAAATGATACATCTCTTTTTAATTTTTCCTAAAACTTGGGTTCATAAGAGTTATAGAATTCCATAACATTATATTTAAAATATATAACTTTCTACTTCTTATATATTTATATTTGATCGTATATATATATACATAAAATTTTCAAATATATTATTATTATTTATGATCCAAAAATAAGAAAAATCTGATATAAACTTTTATTTCAAAAAATAAATAATATATGTGTATTTATTAATAAAATTTATTCGAGATGTATAATAAAATAATTTAACATTAAATTACAATAAAAATAAAAAACCCAATATTTATTCAATTAAAATATTGATTCAAAAGATATATTATTAAATAGAATTAAATCATTGAATGTAATTATTTATATGAATACCTAAATTATTTTTAATTTACTTTTTCAAATGAAGGGATTTTCATGGATGGATTATTTAATTTATCCAAACTAATAAATTTATAATAAAATTCCCATGCTAACTCAAAGTAAATACTCATACTCAAGGAAATTAATCATAAATCAATTGTGTCATATATATAAAGTAAAACAAAACTATAATGGTATGTTTTCATAAGCTCATTTGAAAGTATGAGACTTATATAGGTGCATTCATAAAAGGTATCTTTTTCATAACCTAATGATTAAATCGTATGATAAAATATATATCTTATTTAATTAATATATTTTTTTAAATTTAGTTTTGAAATATATAACTAAATTTTTTTGGATGAAATATTAGTAATGAGGGGGATGTAATAGTCTAATATTTTAGTTTTATTTACATTCTTACAAAATAAAATTATGTTTGATATCATGTACAACACACAACATAAAGATTAAACAAACCACAAAATAATATTTAAATATTATTGTTATAACCTTTGGATTAGGTAGGAGGGTAAAAATAGGAAAAATGAAATTTTGTAATTTGTGTAATATAAGTTTTACTTAATTAAAATTATTAATTTCATCAATAAATTTTACATTCATATAATTTGTTTAACAAGATAAAAAATAAAAAAAATTAATTTGGTGCATTGAAAATAGTTTTCATCTTAAAAGGACTTTTTAGTGTTTTATATATAAGTAATTTGAATTAATTTATGTTCCTATAATAAATTTTATTAGAAAAAATGAAAAGTATTTTTAAATCATCAAGTTAAAATTCTCTTTTATTGATTTTTTGTAATTTTTCTGAAAAGATATATATTTTGGTGAATAATAGAAAATAAAGACATTGGAGAAAATCAAAAAAAAAAATCGAATTAAAAAAATTTATTCTATTTTAAATTTTATTGGAATACAAATAAAATTAATTTTTTTTAAAATAATCTATTGAAGTATATAAAATCACAATTATAGGCTCTTTCGTTGTAATATCATTTTGATGATTAAAAAGGATATTTTTCTAAAACAATTATTTGATTCCATTTATGTACATATAGTAAAATTAATTTATATAAATTATATGAATACGATATTTAAAAAGTATATAAATATTTATAATTATTATTTTAAAATTTCTAAAAATTTTCAACTTCTTTTTTTATTTATAATTAATTGTAACCGTGGTAAAATTTTGTCATCATGGTATTGAGTAAAACTAGTTAATTAA
Organism: Viscum album; assembly: GCA_963277665.1. Taxonomy (NCBI): domain Eukaryota; kingdom Viridiplantae; phylum Streptophyta; class Magnoliopsida; order Santalales; family Viscaceae; genus Viscum; species Viscum album. The sequence continues at coordinate 1,926,293,607 of OY728152.1, read as the reverse complement.
GGTTAATTTTTTTGAATTTGGTCGCAAAATAAACCCAAAACATACCTTTATAAAATTTTATCATATTAATTAAAAAATAACCATCCTAACATAAAAAAAATATGTAATTATGCTGCCACATTCCATTGACTACAAAAATTATATGATTTCAAGTTAAGAAAAATTACAAAATGCAACTCTATATTTCTCTAAATCCAAAATATTTTTTACAGGGGAAATTTTTTTTAATAATTATAAAGAGTATTTATTAATTTGAATAAATTTTATTTGATTTTAATTTATTCTTCAATTTTTTAGAAAAAATAATTTCCCCGAATGGTACAAAATGCCAATGTCGATCTTCTGCAAACAATATAAAAATGAAATAAATATTTTAAAAACGCTAAAAACATTATATTTTGAATTAATTCTAGATAAAAAAATATTTTGTACTTATAATTTATATTTTTTGGTAAAATAGTTAATATTTTAATTCCATTATAGATTTTCTTAATGTCAAGTTATTTGAATAGTCCGGAAAATAACCTTCAATTTTATTAAATGTTTAACAATTATTTTTAAATCAATATAAATATATATTTATATTTTAAATACTCAATTTATTGTTAAATTATTTATATTATCATTAATGGTTATTTTATATTTCATTTGTAATTTTTATAATAACGTTTGTGACTCATAAAACATGAAAATGTTGTTTTCATCATTGTGGTTAGATGAGGTTATTGAAGTGGTTAAATGAAATGATAAGGTTTAAAATTACACATAAACATGCATGAATTCTATTTTCTATCATATGTATGACATATCCCCATAAAATTTTAATATACTGTATTTTTTATACATTTTTCATGAGTTACACACATACTATATATTAATTGTTCCAGTATTTAAAAGTTTCCCTCCCCCATACTTATGAATGGGATCCTCGTCTCTATTATTATTCACAAAAATTACCCCACTTATCATGAATTATACCTACAATTATAATTCATTAATTCCATCCCCATGTTTTATATCTTCTTTAATTTCTATAAGAATATCATAATAACATATAAGGTGTAATCCAATGGAGAATTCCAAATAAGAGGTATAAAACATAACTGAGATCATTAATTTTATTTGTTCTTATACCACACCTAATTCTATACTAACTATGTTTATATTAGAGAATAAATTTATTTTATATAATTAAATATTACTATTTTTAATGAACAACCCTTATTCATTTCCTTTTATATCTGTCTAAAGAGAATAATGTCGCTCGTGCATACGTGTGGACTACAACCTCTATGAAGTTGTGTGATTAATTTTTATTTTATCTTTACATATTTCACGTTAAGGATATATTTAATTAATATATTTGATATATTTTACATAATAATTATTCTTTAGTTTTTATTTATTCATAAACATCAATTTTTACATCCCTTGAAAGTAGAAACATATTTCAGGCATACATAAGGATTATTTCTCCAAAACACTATGTAATTAATTTAATATCGTCACCATATAGGGATATTTCTAAATATTTTTAATGAATAAATATAAAAAATATTATATGATTAACATTCTATAGACAATAAAACTGTGAACAATGTTCAAGGACTCAAACCGTTAAATCAAAACATGCATGGTAAAAACACAATTTTTCAATAAAAGATAATTTTAATAAGGTATTATTATTTAATGTGTTATGATAGGTTATAAGAGAATAAAATTATATATCATTAGTTCTATTATTTTTATATTATATATTTTTAATATATATAATTTTATGATAAAGTATTAAAAGATTTTATATGTTGATTGTTGTACTTTGGGTTAGTAATTTATAGTATAATATCATTTATTTATTTAATTTTTTATGATTGAATATACATTGGGGAAATTATATTTTTTTCATATCTTAATCACAACTTATTTTATCCTCATTTGGTTATTTTTTTCAGCTTTCATTTTTTTCCCTTCATTCCCATCTCTTTCATATTTAAAATCATGAAGGAAAAACTTTTAATGAAATGTTGTTCTTATTTTCATTTTGGTCATTGAAATGTTTCATCAATTTCCATGTTATTTAAAATTATTTCAATAATTTCCATTTATATGTTTTAATTATTATTTAAATTCATATTAAACAATATCTTATATTTGATGAAAAATTTATATGTAATCTTCTAGTATTTTTTACAAAAATAGTACTATTGAAATTTTTACCAAAATTATAAAAGAAATATCATTTTCATAGTTGTTATTTACATTGAAGTTTCTATTAAACGTTTCCATATCATTTCCATTGAAAATAATTTTCTAAATATTCTGAGAATTTTTATTTAAAAATTTACTAATTAAAAAGGGAATTATTTTTGTAAGGAATGAAAATAATATTTTAAATGATTTATAAGTTCTTTCTTACCCAATGTTACAATGAAATTTTTGTTTATATTTTTCTTACATTTTCTTTCCTATTTCTAAAATTTCTGGTTTCACAAAAATTCGTTTATAAGGAATTTACAGTCTTATTTCATCCATTAGTGACTCGTTGTTTTGTAACCAATGAAACTCTTATAATCACATTCGAAATCACTCTTCATATTTTATTAGTACATTATATTATTATAGAAGTACATGTACTACAGATTTATATGGTATCATTTCCAATACTTTGATATTATCTTAACCATATGCTATTTCAATATATATGATGTTAGTGGAAGAAATCCTATTATGAATGTAATTTTATTTCTAGGAAAAAGATTGTATTCTTGACTCGCTAAATATAAATTTTGATGTATAATGCCTTTTGATAATGAATAAAAATGGTCATACAATATATGGGGAATGTATAGGGAATGCAAGTGATTGGTGGGGACCAATTCTAGATTTCCCCTTGATGAATCAATAATTATCATGGGATAAAACATATTCCCATATTATTTGGTTAATTGTTGAATACTTACCTATTCAATAGACGTTTATTATCTAAGGCCTGGATTATAAGATTCATTATATCTTTCTTTGGGCCATGATGGTAAAATCATGAATTTCTATATTTATGCATTTCATTTATTTTGAATTATATTGCCATTATACCTGTGATTTATATATTGATATTATCCATATATTTACTTTCAAATCACGTTGTTGATATAGTATCATGTGTTCGCAGTTCCCACTCTACTGTTTTTATAATGCCTTATTTACCGGTGATATTTTTAACAAATCATAATGATAAATAATCATATGAGCTCACCCTTTATTTATTTTCCTTTCCCAAAGATATTAAGAATTAATATATGTATTATTTTCAGGGGTACAATAAATTTTTTTCATGGTTTTATTTTTATTTCAAATGTAATTTGAATGTTTTGTATGTATCATTGTTTCCAAAAATACTAAAATAGTCAGTCTTGGGTGGTGTTATCCATTATGTATTTTACATGTGCTATAAGTAACCGTGATCTCTTGAATACTGGAGTCTAGTATTCCACAATATTCCTCATTACATATTTTTTTGGTATTTATTCTCTTATAAAGACACCATCTCATGAATCATCATACACTGATAAATCCATTTTCTAGGATAATGTACAGCTGGTCATGACCCATACCTGCTCTTTCTCTGAAAAACATATATCCTAACATCCAAGGTCCATAACCACTTATTATTATTGATCAAACAATTATTATCGTACCTTTACACCATCATCATGTAACAAATCATCCACCTATCCCATCAATAACCCATAATCTCCCTCCACGCATTTAAGGTTAGCTAAGGCATCCTAGACTCCACCAAAATATATCGGCCCCTCATAAAGTCCCAACTATAATGGTTCCCAATGGTGTAGAAACATATATCCCAAATGGTTCATCATCATAGCAAGAGTACCATATGAAACCACACTACATTTCACATCCGTTATATTAACATTATATCAATTACCGCACATTTTTTCCAGATCTAACTTCCAATCTTAGAGATTCCTCAAAACCAACAATCTATATGTATCACATGAAATATGAATCTAACCACACAAATTTATCCCCCAAGAATACCTCTATATGTATAATATTATGTTAAAATAATTTCACCTACTATATTGGCTCAAAACCACATACTTTGTACATGATAATGTAGAATCTATTTTTACCTTTCAAAAAATACTCTACAACTCCAATTACCAACCAAACATACCCAACTGGAATACACCATAGTGTCACTATTCTATGATACCAAAATTTCTACTAATTATTCATATCCCATTGGTACATGGATCAGGATAATAATTACCCCACATGTCATTATCATTGCATGTCGACTCATGTGACAAAAGCATCTCCCATAGTTTTTTACTTTCTAAAGATCCTGGGCATATTTATCATGCTAAGGGAAACTGAATGATTACTAGTAACTTTAAGAATTTCCAAAAATCCATTATTTTCTACCAATTAACTACCCATTAATAATCTACCCATCTGGTATAACCCAATAAACAACAAGGTTAGGCATCAAACTGATCCTTCCTTTCAAATCCTACATACCACTCACAAGATCATGGTTGGGAATCAATATCTAAAAATATATAATATAAACACTTATTCCAATTATTGTTTTGCACATACCATTTATAAATCTTAACATAATATATCTAATTTCCTTCCTATCTCAAAGGAACACAAAATTATATTTATACCCTCTATTAGGCTACCCTCATTTATCACAACTACCTTTAACAATTGTAAGGAAATAAATAATTACTCTTTCGCAATTATAAAATAATCAATATTGTGATCCAAATAACACACTAGAAGGTAACTCACATACCCATAAACCCTCTTCTAGTGTTCCCATACAATTATCTCAAGCAAACCATGCTTAATCCAACTACCCATTCTAAGGTTATCTGAAACTAAAATTCCTACCCAATAGAGGAACAACAGTGGTAGACAACATGTCTTGTTACTTTTATCAACCCAATAACGAAATGGCCCCACCAATAGACTTGTCTATTTTCTAACCTGCCTACTCTTAGTTTATTCATAAACTACTATGTTCATATAAATCCATTACATTTCAAAAAAATTATTAAAGTCACAATTCAAAAATCTAATGTCTCAAGAGGCATAGAATACTAATATCTTATATACCCCAAATCATAAATGCTTCAAATCTCGAGCCCTTTCTCTCTTTATACCCATTTAACCATTCCAAAGATTAGTTCATGCAAATAATTAACATCATCCAGACACATTTCTATTAAAATTATCTACATCATAGTTCAACAAAATAGATAAAAAGAATAACATTGTGTTATACCCTATATCTCGTAACAAAGGAATCATAAAACATAGTTATTCTCAAAATTCCAAACTATAGGGTCCACAAAAAATACACATAAGTTCCATATAATATATATATAATCCATATCAGTCACATAAAACTCACCTCATCAATATTTCCATTATATATTATCAATAATTATATAACAAATATATGTGAAATAAGTTATTGATTACAAGTTGTAATGGAAATACCTTATTATTTGTAACAAGGATTTAATTTAACTAATGTCTAAAAATGAATTAAATATTTTTTCATGAAATTAAATTTCAAACATTTAAATAATCACATAAGTAATATGAAACTGACTTGTGTCATAAAAAACATAAAAATGGTAATAAATCATATAAATGTTCTAAGAATATTATGTTCCTATAATTATGCATGAACATAAGTTTAAAGATCTCTAAATCCAATAATAAAACTCATAATCTTGTGCATCACTCAAAGTGAAATAATTAAACTATAAAAGAGAAAATAAATAACATCAATCTAGTCCATGGAAATGTTGACTACCCATACACATGCTTTAGTCATTCAAAAAATAGGATTATCATACAATATTTTTACAATTACATAACTCTTTTAAACCATATAAAATTAGTTAAAAAACAAAAATCACTAATACAACATTGTAACATCAACCAGTTTATATAAACAAATCTTCTCCTAACCACAGATAGCTACATGACATCAGACATTCCTCCCTATATTCTAGATGTTGTTCACTAGTAGTAACGGTATATGATGGTATGATGAGGATACTATACCCTCAATATTACAACATAATTTCATAAATACTAATAAAAATACATATAACTATCCTAATAAAAAAGTAATCAACATTAAAAGACACGATACATTAAATAAATATACATAAAATAGTATCAAATGATCTATACATGGTAACCAGACAATAAGAATAGTCAAACTCCATAAATATCCAAAAGATAAAAATATAAAGAACTATAAGAATCAAAATAAAAGGAAAGGAACTCTCATTCTCTATCTTTTATTCCTAAAACATGCATCTATCATAGAGTTTCATCCCTTTCCTAATAATATAGTCATGAAGTCTCTTCAGGTACCAACGATTGCTTGAGTTGGGTCTGAGTATAACTCTGTAGGATACCACCAATGATGTCTATATATATATATAGTATGGTTAAGTGTATTTATAATTTATAATCATATCTAAGTAACATAGTTAAATATATAAATAAATGAATAGTCTTTATTTATCAATGGGTTCTATAATGAAACTCTACAACAACCATACTTGTCCCAATTAGTGATAGATTCCTCTAGAAAATAAGCATCTTGTTTGGGAATGACACTCATCCAAGATTATAATTCACACCTGGGGAAATAATCCCATCATGAAAAAATAGTAATTCCTAGGAAAATATACCAATCCCAAAACCTAAGAATAACTTGATAAAATATACTCATCTTTGAACATGAATAATACACAGTAAAATATACCCATAATTGGAACATGAGAGTCCAATAATTGTAACAAATTCTATATAAACAAAGATGAAATATCTTGAAAACTATATTATGATATCCATGTATACAAGATACTGAAAATTAGTTAAAACTATTTTATAAAATATAACATACCATTTATAAATTACAATTTCATTTAAAGGTTAACAATTCACAATTTTACTTCTTAAAAAAGATCATTCATTACCAATTCCACACTCATCCTCTATCAATCTATTGAAATTTTATTTACAATTTATTTGATAACAATCATCGCTATATAAAATTGTAACCATTAAATTTTTATCATTTTCTTTTTCAAATTTTATTTAAACTATTATAGTTTCCTAAATTAATGGATTTTTATTAAATTCAATTCCATGAATTATGGCATGTAATTTATTACTTGTACGAATACATTTAAATTCATTGGAACTAAATATTCTATTCATTATGAAAATTCATATGAATTGTGGGAAAATTATTAACCACCCACCTTGAATAAAAGGAAGCTTAATAACTGAGATGAACATACCAAAGCAAACTCAATGATCCAATATCCATAAATCATATTTATTTGACACCATATTAGGGTTATCATAAATATATGAAGAAAACATCAAGGAGAGAATAATATAATCATATAGTTTATAGAGAGGCTTTGACATATTGAGGGGATTGAATTGAAAAAAATGATTCTTTGATCTAATAGGAATTGAGGAAGAATTAACCGTGGAAGAATAAATACAAAAATGGAGGAGGTGTTTTATGATCCTTTGTTTGAGGAAGAATAATGATAATTTTGGTAAATTTTTGAGTTTAAAATAAATTTTTTTGAATTCATTAATAATGTTAGATGGTTTGGCAACATGGTTTGGTATGTTGTGCATTAATTTTCTGAAATCTAATAGATGAAATGTAGAGTGACATGGTTTTCCAAAAATTACTAGGTGCATATATCACTATAATATATTTTTTTCCATAGACATATAGAGAACCCTCATGATTAAAAAATATTATTCCATCATATACCCCTTCGTTTGGTTGGCTACATAGTTAATACTAGCCATTCTCCCCATGAAGTAACTCCAATTTCCCACATTTTGGGTCATATTACCCATAAAACACTCTATAATCCTTCAAAATAACCATAACCACATCAATAAAATTTTAGACAATTCACATAAAAAATTGGTATATATTTAAAAAAACACACCTTTAAAAAACTGGGTGTTTTACAACATCCATTTTTCATCTCTTAGGTTTTAATGGTCCTTAGATATCATTATGTACACACACCATTTTTGGTTGATAAAAAATTTAATAATGTGATACATTATACTCTTCCTTTTATGTTTAATAATTATTACATCATACTACCGGGATTTTGTGATATTTTTTAAAATGGTTAATGAATAAATATAATGGATGTTGTTGAATGGATCCTTTCAACTATATTGAATATGTTTTGACAATTAGTATTTTATCACAATTTTTTATAATTTTATTTTTAAGAAGTTATTAATAATTATAATTTATATTTAAAGTAATTTTTGAATAATGGAATGATATTATTCATTATTTAAAATTTAAATTGTTATTATTTCAATATTATTCTAGAATTTATATTCATTTTAGTCACATTATTTTATAGGGGAATTATATTTTATACAGGCCTTAATGTTAATGAAATTACCTTCACATTTTTTATTTTTTTTATTTTGGTTTAGTTATTATCGTTTCAAATTCATTAGTTTGAAAAGTTTTAATTTTACTCAATATAAGAAATTTTAGATGTTAGGCTTAAGCTTAAAAGTGGATGAGTTCTCTTAGTTGAATAATTTACTTACTATAAGACTTTTATGAACTATAGTGAGATTTAAATTTAAATTTTAAATATTTATGATATTAGATTAATTTATTCTGATAGCTATTTATTTCATTATTCCATGAATCTTAGGCATTAGTACAAGACTCTTATATCTTAATATTTTACACCTACGCATTACAGTGTTGAAACATTTTCTATGTATGGACCTTTATGAATTCATGATATTTACTTTTCATTACATATGGAGAATTTTAAAGATGATTCTTACATATTTTATTTTCATGAAGGTGGTTACATCTACATATTATTACTAAAGGGTTTACTCTAAACTTTGAGGTGATATACTTTTACATAATCATTTATATTCATAGTTACCTTTACAAAATTATTACAAATTTAATTCAAAACGTTTTCATGCCTATGGAAAATATCAACATGTAATAATGGATGTGAAAGTTTTAGATGATAAATTCAATGTTATAACAGAGGCTATATTGGGATTTTGAGATCATTTTGTGAAATTGGGAGTCCATAAACATGTTTTTTTAAAAATAATCACATTATGTAGAGTATTCCTCATAACATGGTGAATTTTTTATAACATAATGTTACATGGATCACATTTTCTGATTGGATTCTCAATCATATACTAAGAGTAATATTTTAGTTTTACAATTTTCAAATTTAAATTTTATGAATTTATAAGGTTCTCTTTCACATGAATTCTTGGATTATCCTGGAGTTTTAAATCTGATTATTTTGAGATTTTTTAATGTTGATAAACTTTTTAGTTTAAATTATTATAACTAATTTATTTGTACATTTGATTTTATATTTTATATATTGTTTCTTAAATTCATAATATACTAACATAAATAATACTCTTGTTGGTTTTTATGATGTTATATCCATGGATATTTAATATAATATTATTGTTATTGGAGATTATTTAAAAAAATTGATGAAATCAGTAAAATTCATATATAAAACGTAATAGCTACTCACTTTTCAATATATATTTTCAACAGTTCGATGAGCTATATTATTTATCTGATTTAGGGAGACATTGTTTATTCAAATAATCTATATCATTAAAATTTATTTAATGTAAAAAGATTTATTTTTATCACTAATGTTTCGTCCAAAACCTCATACTTCCCCTTGTTTTATTTTTTTAGAACATTTATATTTTTTTATTATATCTCTTACACTGGTTATACCTTCAATAAATGGTACCTTATTCTTCTCTTACATAGCCAAAAAAATGTTTCATAGAATCTATCCAATCCTGATAAATTCTCTATATTGGGGTTATACTATTAAAATTATGCGTTAGGTCTACCCATGAATAAACATTTTTGTTAGGATGGAATTTTCACCTTTGAATGTTAAGTGTTAGATTGGATCTATTATAAGATATTAGATTTTGTTTTTTCCATTTATAAAGTTTTAGGTATGGTATGAACCAATTTTTAAATTATTTATCTTTTTTGGATATCTTTACACAACAATTATGCATTTTAATAGTTATGAAAGTCTTTTTGAATCCAAACTACAATAAAATACTTTTGTTATATTTTTTGACTTTCTGTAATCACACTATTTACACTTTCTATTCATTATATTTTAAAATTTAATTATTTAAACTTATCATGAAAAGTTCTTATATTTTCTATTTTATTTACTAAAATTATTTTTAGATTAAAAATTCATCCTGTTTTTTCTATTCGGACACCCTAGTGATGACATAAAACTTGGTATCTAATCCATCACTTGAAAGGATTGGTTTTCTCTATTTTTCTATCTTTTACCCAATACATAGTATCAGAAAATTAGTTCTTTTTTGTATATTTTCATACTGATCTATATCTTAGACTTGATAGTTTGAGGGAATGATCTAATTTAAATTATTTATATTTAGGAGGTTGAAATTTTTAATTCTCTTAGATTACCACATTTCATTAGAAATAACTAGTGTTACTGGAATGGTTGAATGGATGTATATTTAAAAAATATTGGTATTTATTACTATACTATCATGGATAGAAATAGCAAAATTATAGAATTTTATATTGATAATTTTTATGTAATTGAAGTTGAAAAATATTTTTTGGATTATGCAGTGATAATATATCATTATTTTTCAGTTATTATATATATTTTTAGTCATATGTGTTCTTATAAAAATTAATTATGGTATTTGGAAGAATTTAAAAGTCACTCATAACATCTCTAAAAAATTAGAGATAACTAATCATGGAATTGTTGATTCAAAATTTCAAAATTTCAAAATGTTTGAGCATTAAAGTGTTACTAAAATGCACAACATGTTTACTGAAATTGTTAATACTTAGACTACTCTAACTAAGATAAAAAAGAATTATATTCTCATTAAATTAATAATTCAATTAATACCTAATAAGGACCATTCAAAGAAGATTGAATTTTAATATAGAAATAGATTCGATGGATATACCATATATTATATTATATTAGTTCATGAATATTACTAGGAAGAATAAAAAATATCTCTTTTATAAAAAATATTAAATAAAAATACGAAAGCAAGATGGATAGGGTAATACAAGCATTCATTCTCTTAGGACAAGTGGAACCAATGAAAATAAAAACTTAAATATCTATGTCACAATGATATAAAGAATCATAATCACCACACTATTCAGAATCATAATCAATCAGACCATAAGACCTGGTAAACATAGTTTGCTTCAGATATGAGTATTCTTTCCTAAATCATTATTTCCTAGGAGGAACATATTGAAATCATCCAACATCCATGACAACATTTTTTCCTTTAGCAAAATCCTGGTTATATGTTTTTTGTGAATAATTCTCTACAGCATCCCACCATCCAAAGATTCCCTTAGTTTACTTTAATTTATTAATTTCCTCTTGAATACTTGAAGTATTCTCACTACCACTCTAAATTTAATTCTCCTCAGTTGCAATACCAAATCATGTCTACTCATTTTTTAAAATTTCTCTCGATTTCAGGTCACCCTTAGTAATTGAATGGACATCATTATCATGTACCAAAGTTAAGGCCAACCCTATCTAGGATCCAGTCATGCCAAGCCTACATTCCTTTGATTCATGTTCCAACAATCTTTTTTCAGTATCTGTAGACACTTAAGGTGCATATGCAATTTCAAAATAATAATATTCCAATAATTTTGAAACATTGTCACTGATATACTCATTATCTCTGTCTGTAAGGGATTTCTTTCCACCATCAAAATTATCTTCATTCTGTGGTGGTTTCCTCCTCATCTTCTTCCAATAGAGAGTCTCATAATGGACATTTATTGAAAAAGTGCATATAATGTTTTTATATCAGTTTTCATTGACATGGGCAATAACTTGAAAATCAATACATAAGTCAAGTAATCTCTCAAATTACACCGTTAGAGAGATAGCATAATACAAGGTAGACAAAAAATATTATTATTAGAAAAAAATAAAAATTTACTTTCACCAAGACCCTAGCATAATGGGAAAAAATTTCCTCATCAGGGTTCCTATACATTTTAATTGAAATACTCTCCTAAGATTCGATGTCAAAAAGAATCATAATATTTCAATGGATCCAGTGAAGGCCAAAACATTTGATCCATACATGAGCCCTAGTATTTATTTTATTGAGAATATATCGAAATATAAATCTCATTATTGAAAATAAAAAATACATAGCCTTAAAGTAATTGATATGATCCCCCAATATATTCTCTTGCGTTCCTTAGATGAATTTTTTTAAAAAAATCATCATCCCATAGGTATAAAAATGCAATTAAAAAACTCTCATATATAGGTTGCCTTTCTAACCAAATCATCTACCTTCAAATTTTTCCTCCACCTAGAAGAACTAGTCACGAAATAATTTAATTCTCACAAAGATTAAATAAGTCAATGATAGCCTTCATTTTTGTAACAACATGGGTAGTGTCACCCTTTTTAACAATTATCTAATTAACACCATCACGCATGGATGTGAAATGTCATCGAACCTAATCCCTTTCAACTCTGGTAAGGACCCTACTAGAGTTCCCCAAAACGTTCAATTTACCATATGGGGGGTCTCATCTCCGCATTATCCAATGGGTGATTTTTGGTCTTCATCCCCACTATATGTCAAGGCATCTCATCCAAGGGTAAAAATTATGTCACATTCCCCATATATCGGTTAGTCAACCTCAACAAAGTTATTACTACCACTGATCCATTTGAAAGCTATCATTGATTGAGGGTAGCAGACACCACATGGATTCAAAGTTCTACATCATCTAATACCACCATATCTACATCAACCAGGGACGATCAATGAGAACTATTGAACTCGTCCTCTAATGCCATAATTTGTTATCGATCATTCAACTCAGCACCCAATAGGGATTGATAAACATCAGAACCTCCCACTACCATCATATTTATTTCTATTGTAGATCTATTGGAAATGTCCCTCATAGTGGTCAAATCCACTCTAAAATTGAATCCCCAAGTGTTATTGATCTCAACATTAGGATCCACTCGAGGTACCCTTGTAGGGATATCACCACCAGTGAGAAGGATAGAGCTAATGAAGTGGGGGATACCATTTTTGAGATACCCACAATCTCTAAGACACTAAATTTTCCATTATAAGGAGAGTCCCCAACCCTCACCATCCTCTATTTGATGAGTATTGATAATGAAATTCAAGTTTTTTCAATCTAGTCATGTATCTTCTTATTCTTCTAGTGATAATGTAAGTTATTATAACAGTGAGAAATATGAAATGTTATATCAATTTGATATTATTATAAAAGTACTTATTAAGAAAATATGGGGTGTTAAGAATCAATTGAAGAAGAAGTGCATGGAGAATTTTTAAAGGGATAGGAAATAAAGGTAATACTAATTGTGATATTATATGTTTTGATAGAATCAATTTCAGAAATAAAAATTTTTAATGTTCAAGGCTATTAAAATAAAATATAATAAAAAAAATATGATCAAATAATTAGTTAATGGATGGTTCAACACTAAAGATTTAGATTTGAGGGGAGAATCTAAAACTAATAAGTAAACCCCAAACCATTATTTCAAGGATGAAAAGATTAATGTTAGTGACATATATTTTAATTATGATTCTAGAACATCTGGTAATTATGGTTTTTATAACCTATTATGAAGGATATAAATTGGATTTTGATAATTATGATGATTAAATATAAAATCCCAAACAGATATAAAAATCAAAACTATGTATATATATTTGGCTTTGAAGGTGAATAAGAATCTCACTCTAAAAAATGAATAGATGAAATATACTAATTTTAGTAATGATGAATTGATGAAGAACAATTTAAACATAGGATGGATAACATATCTAAACTATTGGAAGAAAATTGCAGTTTAAAAAATTTATCTTCAATCACTAAAGTGAGAAATTGTGATGATCTAGAAGCTATAAAAATGAATTGGAAACTCAAAACTAGGGTAAAAATTATATTGGAATAATCTTATATGTTTATTATTAGAAAGGAAATTTAAGATAATGTTTTAAAATTTAAAAATATAACTAGAACAAAAAATAGGAACTATCATGGATACAATAAAAAATACCCAATATGTATTGGAATAACATAGTTAAATGAAAAACTATAGGCGTTCTTCCTATTAAGTATTTTTAAGTGTGGACTATGTTATCATTATGCATGTTATTTTTCATTTTATTTTTCTAATGTCTTAGACATAAAAAGGAATTTATATCAAATTTTATGTCAATGGTAGGTTGTCTAACCCATATACAACATGCGTTCATAAAATTTCTTCTCAAAATACAATTGGACTTAATATTTTATTAATTCTTAGGTAACATCATTTAAAACGTATATTATGAATACACATTATATTTTTATTATATAGTAAGATATAATTAATTAATTTGATTATTTTATATATCCAATAGGCATGTATTTAATCTTTTTTTATTTCATTTACTGGAATTTTATTAATTATAATTTATTATAAATCATTAAATTTTTTTAATTATTTTAATATTATCATTCTTTCTCATGGATATTTGATGTTTTATACATGTTTATATAGATGATGTTCTGATCATTTTTATACTAGAGGATTACTCATGTTTTGAATCAACTATGAATTTTATTATTGAAAGATAAATCATTGATTAAGAGGGATATTATAGTTTTTTACATGAATATTTAATAATTCATTAATAGTTTGATATAATTATATCATGAATTATTTTAAAGTGAGTTATGTTCCTTTTTAATAATTTCATATTTCATGTTGTGATCAATATCATAAATTATTTGTTTATTTAGGCATAAGAATTTTGTATAATATATTCCTAACTATGTGAGAATGTTGTAATATTATTATCATTTTTTAACCTATAGGGGTATTCTTTTGAATTATATTTCATTCTCTAATTTCTATTAGATATTTAGTTAGGATTAATATTTTTTCCTTTTGTTAAACATGTTGGATTTTTTTTATTTTACCATGATCGATACTTCTTACTCTCATGATTGTTTCACTTAGGGGGATAAATTTTTATTAACTCCTGTTTATTTTATAATGGAAATATGTTTTAGTAATTAGGGATAGTTTTTATTAGTTATATTTAATTATTTATTTCTCCCAAATTTTATCCTCTTAATCTTTAGAAAAACTAGAATTTTTTTTTTAAATTATGTTTGGTTTTATAATTATTAATAGGGGAATAATTATGAGATTCTATTTCCCACTATATTTAATGTGTTTGGATAATTATTATTTCCTCAAAAATTATATTATTATTTTTTTATTTTCAATATTCTTCTCATGGGGAATTGATAATTTTTTTTACAATTTCACTACATATAAAATATATGAATGATATTATTCACTAATTATTTTTAAAATTTATTATTATTTCATTTTTTCACGAATTAATATTCTATTTCTTCACATTTTTTTTGTGAATTTGTTTTCATTTGTGTTTTAAATGTTATAGAAATTTTATTTCTATTTTGGGTTTTTTGAATTTCTTTCAAGTTACGACCCTTACATATGCTTTAGGTTACAAGGTTTTTCTAACACCTTCCATGTTAGTGGTATATTTTATTTTGTGATTTATTTATTTGATTATTTACTCATGTAGTTCCTGATAATTGGAGGTCAAACCCATGGTTTTGTAGAGAGCATACCTTTGTTCATGGGTAATGAATAATTTTTTAGAAACCATGAAGCTAATAGTGTGAGAGGGATATTTGGGGACAATATGGATTTATATGGCCAGATCATGGTTTTTATAACCCTGTAGGTTTCTCCAGAAACCAGCTAAATTATTTTGGGGGATACATTGGCTTCCACATGTATGAATCATGGATTTTCTAACCATGTATCCAAACCATGTGTATTGTATAATTAAATATTTTTATAGGAAAAGAACATTTTTCTCATGTTGATATTTAAACCTAATCCGTCCACTTCTCCCCCCACCACATACATACTCCCTCCATTTGAATAATTTCTCCCTCACTTGAAAATATTTTGGTCATTTCCAAGAAGGTATGAATTTTTCACCATGATTTCTTTATCCATTCCTATTATATTACCATTTTCTACCATTTTAATAGTATGGAAACCCAAGAATATGATTTGGATGAACATTGTGTTTTTTTTTGTGATTAATGTTATTCCTATTTTTATGTTTTTTAGAAAATATACTACTCGAATATTGTGGTTTTACTTGATGGTAATTAGTTTTATTTTCACCATACGGTAGGTATCTTTATTTAAAGGTGATTTTTCAAATATTACATTTGACCCTTGATCGCCATTATTTTGTAGTAATCAAATTTTCATTAAATTATTTTATAAATTTCATGTTATCCATGATTGATTTTTTTCAAGTTGTGTATTTTTAATTTGGTAGTTTAAATGTTATTTTGGAAATTAAAATGGTTTTAATGGATATAAAGTGTTTGATAAAATTCCTCAATGAGGTTTTATTATCTTAAAAGGATTTTTAATCATATTTTTGAAAAGTTTTTTCATTGTAGTTTTGGTTGAATTATTACGGGAATGGTTGTATTATTTCATCAGCACATATTATTGATTTATATGTTTGAAATTGAGTTTTACCTGGGATACCATGGGTGTGTGTTGTTTTCTTAAATGTTTAATCCAATCCTAAGGTTATCACTTATATAAATAATGTTATCCATGTATAATAAAATATCCCATGGGTGTAAAAGTATCCATGGGCATAATAAATCCAATTGGAGGAGTGTTATTGATATAGACTAAGGGATCCCTTGGAAGGAATGTTTCACATGGGGATAGGGGATTCTTTTGAGAGAATTTAGAGACCACGGAAGACAAAGGTCAATTCCAAGATTTTTATACTCACATAGAATATAATAAGCCTTAGGTCATTTTGAGACAAGATATATCCAATTATCTAGATCCCATGAGGAATATTTACTTATTCCTAGTTTTTTTATATAAATTTATGATTTATTCCCCCTTTCCCCTTATAATATATATGATTTCATGTATTATTATGGCATGCATGGCTGAGTTGAGCATGTTAATACTATGTGGGTTTATTTAATTTTTTACTTAATCCTTTACTATATATATTATTGAAATATGGAATGGTTTGAGGAAAAATAAGTATTATTTTTTAACAAATCCTTTCATGTGATTTTATCCCAAATGGAATGTATTTTAAATGTGGTTTTTCAAACTGGGGAATTTTTTAATGGAGAAAGCCCTTATATAGATTCATGATTTTATCCTATATCACTTTTTGTCTCACACCAATCATATACCATTGGACATATAAAGATATTGTTTTTATGACATAAGTTAGGGTACATGAACAATTAATTTTGGAATCCCTTCGGGATTTTTGAAATCAATGGTTATTTTGTGATAGCAGAGATAACATACTCAAGGTGTTAGATTATGCGGAGAAACTATGGGATTTTTACAATTCAGAAGTTCTGTAATTTAATATTTTTTTTAAACATATTTTTTGATTTTTTTCTTATGATGACCACTGAATTTGATATTTATGTATTTTTTATACATTATGATGTGATATTTTTTTAAAAATCTATATTTATTATTTATTTTATGTAATCTAGTTTGGATATTTACATCTTTTTTTACTTATTATTTTATTGGAGTGAACATAAAATTAGTCTATGGTTCATTCTAATTATCCATCTATGTAATCAATCCCAAATGGTTACTTGTCCTTCTTGGAGCTTATTGATAACCCAAGGAGATCAAGAACATGCCTTGGGTACTGTGGAGTCCTGGATAAGGTGATGGGTTAGGTTGATCTATGATATTTCATTAAATTTTTACTTTGATACATTATAGAGATATTAAAATGTCACCCTTACTCTTTATAGTGGGTGAGTTTTGGGTATTGAATATTTCAGTATATATATGAATTTTATATAGTATATGGGGATTCTACATTCACTTTTATGTATTGGTGATGTTAGATTTAAATATGATTACCACTAAATATTTCATTTATTTATGAAACTTATACACATGGTAGAATAAGTTTACATACAGATATTTTTCTACTATTCATTACCATGTTTTACATTTATCTAAGAATTTATCATTACATATTCACGTTATTTTCTTGTACATAATTATGCAAATTTTCATATAAGACTCTTATGTATTGTATTTTGGTAAAGTAAGTTACTTTAATTTATTAATTATTAAGTAATTACTCTTATTTTTGATATATTATAATTTTACCTATTCAGTTGCATTCATGGTTAACTTTATGAAAATATTTTAAACTATGTGCAATGTTTGATAGCCTGATGGACAATATCAACACGACGTGATGGTTGTGAAATGTAGAGGTGATAAAATCCACATTATATATCAATGACCATGTTGGAATATACATATCCATTTACATATCTTGGAGTCTCTAAATTTTTATTTTAAATATTTATATACTGTGTGGAGTATTCAACAAAATGTGGGTAATTTTTTCACACTTCACTAAATAGATCATTTTTTATGATTCGATTATTAATAATATCATTTGACTTATATTTCAAGTTTATAATATTCAAATTTAAATGGAAAGAATTTTAAAGACTATATTTCATTTGAATTCATGGATTATTTTTAGGTCTTTTACAATGATTAGTATCAAAGCATTTAATTTTTATGTTAATGTTTATATAGATTATTCTAACATGTTTCTTTATAATCGTTGGTTATATTTTATCAAATTTTCATGAATAATGGTTGTATCTATTTGAATAATATTATTGTTTATTTTTATGAAGTAATACACATGTATATGAAGGTAGAAATTGTAGAAATTAGACTCTCTTTTGTAATTTTTTATATAATTAGTAAAAATAAGGTATGCAGTATATGATGTACTCATTGTTTAATCTGAATTGTTTCTTGATCGAAGAGATACTTTTTTAAACGGATTTTTTGAGGAATTTCTTGTTTTCCCGAACAATATCCCTATAATTACTTAATGGTTTGATAATAATATTTCCCTCCATAATTTCAACAAAAACTTCTAGTGTTTTACTTGTATTATTACTTTTTAATGGTAGATTTATGTTTTGTATTATATTACTTACAACAGTTATAAAAAAATAAAATGTAATTGATTTTTTTTATTCCTAACACAATATTTGATTCATAGGTTTTCTTTAACCTTATAAAATGAACAATTATGCGAGTTCTTCTTAGAAATAATAGGTTTTATCTTCACACATAAAAAAGGTTATATTAGGTTTCGGGTTTCACCTTAGAATGTCTTTAAAACATCCTAAATTTTTATTTTAGGTATTATTTAGCTACGGGATAGTTATTTTTTACTTTTTAGGATGTGTTGGATAGTTTTAGATGCATATGAATAGTTTTTGGAAATTTACTAGTGTAAAAAAATGCAAGGCCACGCCTTCATACAAGTTATTCAGCAGTTGGTTGTCACCTGTGTGAAATAGGCTATGCCAAAAAGAAAAGCATTATGTGTAGTCCAAGTCATGGTCTGTTTTAGGTTTCAAGGTACTAAAAATATGATAAGGACCCACTACTGTGTGTTGGAGGAAATTAAACATCACAAAACATGTTATACTATTTCACAAGGGCATGACCAATGGAATCAAAATAAGGGATTCAAAATTTGAAAATCATGAAATGGTACATGAGAAAATGGGGTGGTTGCACCATCCACATATGGTCATAATATATGGTTTATATATATATATATTAAATCGATTTATATTTACTATACAATGTTATCTTATTTCTTTTAGCTCAAATTTCAGATTGACAGTGTTCTTGTTATGTTTTGGGAATTACATCGTTTATTTTAGGTTCTTTGTGACTGGATATTGTTCATCCTTAATGGCAGAGTTGTGTAAGAAAAATAATTCTATTATTTCATTTATTTTTTTCTCATTGTCATTATGGATACTTCTTTCTCCATGGTTTTGGATTCTTTGTGGGTGTTTGATAATATCATTCTTGTGGTTTCTCGTTTCATAATCTACTATCAATTAATTGAAACCATTGATTATTTATTAATTTTGAATGGATTTATGATTTATTTTTTTAAGGGAATAAATTTAAATCCAAAGTAAATGATTTGAAATTTTAATGGTGTGTTGATAACTTCTTTAGATTTGGATTTTCAAATAATCCACTAATTTTTAAAAATGATTATGAAAAAAATGATTAATTTGATGAATGAATTTTATAATTAATATTCAATAAAGGAATTAATGTTTTATAGATTTGAAATTAAATTAATGGTTTTCAAAGGATTATGTTTTGATAAAAACTATTTGATATCAGTTTTTGAAATAAAATTGTAATTTTGATACATAAAATGGGGGTTCTTTGATGTCAATTGATGAATCTCATTTGAGAGGAATGATTTTCCCATGTTTGAATTACATGAAGCACATGATACCAATATAGTTAGGTGGTCAGCCAAGGAAAATAATTCTTGGAATGTATTATATCATCCTAGACATGGATTGATGATTGTTATGATATTAAAACTTTATGAGGTAAGGAATTTTATTCATTAGGGTGGACTCCTATTCCCCCTAGTCTTGACATATAGGGATGTGTGCACACTTGGAGACATATTTCACTATGATTTGTGAGTACCCATGATCCATTATATAATTAACCCACGGTCTTATAACTATAGATATGTGATTTTGATTGACTAAATATTATCTACATATGGTAGAGTTTATGAACTTATTTATTTAATCATTTTTTAATAGAAACTTTATATACGTAACTTTTTTGATTAATATGTCTATTCACTCCATTATTTGATAGAAATGATTATTTTTAAGTACGTTATAATTTCAATTAAAATGATTTGAAATTCATTATTTATTATTTATTGTGAAAATTTTATCATATCATGTTTTATTTAGAATTAAACATATATGGTTTATTTGAGATAGAATGGTTAGGAAATGTCTTGGTGAGATCTTACTAGGATAGAATTTCTCACAACCTATATATAACATTAGGAATAAGTAGACTTTATTTTTCTGGGTATTGAATAAGGGAATGCATCACCTAGAGGTAGTTGTTATTATTGATAGTATAACATTGGGAGATAGAAGTGATGTGTTGAGTATTTGATCAATCTATTATTAATAAATCTTGGTTATTATGATGTAGTGGGATTTTATCTATTATATTATTTTTACTAGTCTATCATGTTGTGATTTACTCATGATTATTTTTTTATAATACCTACTATTTTTTATTCTTATATACTGCTTTATTTTGTTTGGTTATTCTTGTTGTGAAATCAATACCCTTGACCTTTTTTATGGAAAAGGGAAAGTCTTCAACCCATGTGGATTAATAATGCCCTTAGGGTGATGCCAGGATTGATATGGGTACCAGTTTGTTAGTTTATCAGTGTCAGTTCATGAATATTTTGTATTAAAAGATCTTGTGGCTCTTCTTGGATATGTGTGTGCATTTCGGGTTATAATGCTAGATAAAATAAATTATTGTATATATTTATGGTACAGAATATCAGTGAGTTTCTAGCAATATCACATTGTCAAGAGACTTATTTTCTCATTGGTGGTTAGGATAATATGTATTTGAGGAGTTTATTTTTATCATTCTAACCTTTTCTCAAATTTTGATCTGAGATTTCTATTACCAAGTTGTTTTTTGTTAATAAATATTATATTATTGTGACTCTGTGATAATTTTTCCCTATTGTATAGTGATGTTTTTCAGTACCATACCCCAAAAAATTAATTTTATTAGGATTTAGAAGGGATATGATGATTAAACATAATAACTAGATATTTCAGTTGAACATATCCTCATAGATGTTGTAGTGTGCATATTCTATGCTCTTGGATAAGTAGATGAACCAATACATATTCAAGAATCGAATGTGAAACCTCATAGAGGTGATAGTAGAGATCGATCTCATTATATTCATCTCAAAAACCTGCTATATTTCTTGGGAATGAATAATTCTTATGAGGTGAAGGATTGGTCAGGGAATATTGAATGGATATTTGAGTTCATAAAGACTCTTTATTAAAATAAGGTGAACTGTGAAATATTTAATCCTGAATGACCATGTAGGAGTTATTGGGTTGTTATAGTTTATGTGAATAAGAATGATAACTTTGAGGGGATAGAACTCAATAATTTTTTTATGGAGAAATTATATCCAGAGAAGATGGAATTGGATATATCCATGGAGTTTCTAAAAATTCACTATGATGAATAGATAGTGACTTGGTATGCCAATTATTTTTTTGAACATTCTTAGTTCTCACCTAATGTAGTTTCTAAACAATATTTGGAGGCTTGAAGGATTGGTATGGTACTTCAATATGATATCTAATCTTCAGAATTTATATAGAATCTTACATAACATGATTATATTAGGGATAGATCATTAATGGAGGATGTTGAAATGTCTGGAAATTCAGGGTTTAATGGAGTTTCTCTTCTCTTAGTGTCATTGGTAGAAGTTCTGTTAAAGGGAAGAATAAGAAAAATGAGTCTCATGGTCGAATCAATGTTTGGTCCATGTTGTTTTTTAGTTTTAGTTATTTTCAATCAATCAATATAAAGAGAAACATGGTGTATGGTAATTAGTATTGAAAGTGAATGAATAAATTTTTCAATTGAATTAAGAAAAAACTTTGTGGGTGATCAGTTTTGATGGGAAAGAAGAATGATATTATGAATCAATTTCTTTTTTGTAAAAAAAATATTCTTGGTTTAAAAAGAATAGAATTGACCATTATTTTTAAAATAATTGTAATCATTTATTGAAAATAATCATAATAATTATGAAATTATATCATAATTATAATAAGCTATTTGGAATAAGTGAAAACATCTTAGTGGAATTAAACTGTCACCAGCTTCAATTTCTAGCTGATGTGAAAGAAGTGTTTGTTTTGAGGGAGACACAGAGTCTCTATGACACTGATAAATTAAATGTGTTGATGCTTTTATATTTTGAATTTCATATAAATAATATTTTGACTAGAGAACTTTTTATACAAGCTTAATGAAAGAAAGGTAGAGTAAAATGTGGTGCAAATTAAAAATATTGTGCCGATTAAATAGTGGTACTAATTGAAAATGTAATACCGATTTAAATGGTGGTTTGGATTGAAAAGGTGGTGTTGATTGAAAAGTTGGTACTAATTGAAAAAGGTGGTGTGGATTTAAGAGGTGGTACCAATTGAAGTGTTTGTACCGATTGAAGAGGTGGTTCAAATTGAATATGTGGTTCCGATTGAAGAGGTAGTGATGATTTACTATAGCATATTCATTTCAACAAAAGATATATAAAATTTTGGATATTGGATAATGATACGTAGAATGGTTATATCCAGGACGATCATAATCATAATGATCATATCCAAAAACATCATTCTTAGGCATAAATGTATTTCAATAGAAACTGATGGAAAAGGATATGAGCAGAAATTAATGAAAATCATAATGTTAGAGACTGATTAAGAATATATTTGATGATTAAATGGTTGAATTACATTGTTTTCCATTCATGTGATTTTCCATATATTTCAAGAGAATAGGTGATGATGTATTTTTTATCTCAAATAAATAAAATGAATTATTAATGAAAAGATATGGATATGTAGTCGAGGGGGAAATTAAAATTCAAAGAGTATTTTTTTTCATTCATTAATGTACACAAATGATACATAGCAATATTTTAATGAAAATCAGACTCATCCATTGAAATCATACTAATGATTAAAAAGAAATATAAAGAAGTAGGTAATGTTTGAAGAATAATTTAGAAGATTCAAGAAGAGTTGAATAATTCTAAATCAATCTAGATATTTCAAGTGAAATAAAAAAATTGGTGAATTTGTGTGAGGAGGAAAAAATGTTGGAATTCCCACCAAAGGTTTCATGGGTCACCTATAAAAGGAAAAAAATTACATTATACTTTTTGGATTCGGAAGTACTATTCATCATAGTAGATAGAGAAACTATGAGTTTTAGAGAGACGAATATGTTTTTTTTATATATTATTGATTATGATTTGATGGAGAAGTGGATTTCTTTTCAGTTGATTGTCTTATTAGGATAAATTAATCAGTTTTATGATTTACACATTTATGTTCTCAGACTAAAGAAGAATTGTATTCTAAATTAAAGTGGTATCAATTCATTTCTATTATATTCTACCAGAAAAGTAAAACTACTAGAATTGTACTGATGAGAATCATACTTGGAGGAATCAGACTCGAAAAATCAGACTAATTATTCCTAACAAATTTTTGGAGGTTATTACCATTATTTTAAGTAAGGAATTGATGAATTTTATTCCAATAGAATAAAATTGTTCAAAATAAAAAAATCATAGGTAACAGGTTTGGTTATACATATATTTGTTTCCCTGTTTTTTCTAAGAGGATTCACCTAGAATTGTGGATTATTGACAATGTTTTACATGAGTGAAAATGTATTTCCTGCACATTTTAATCCAATGATTGATTTCTAGTGGATGGTATGGTATTGGATCATTTAAAAACCATACCACGAATATAGTTATACTTATTGAATAGTGAACCTTGTGAATTTTTGTGTTACTATGGATGTTGGTTATATTTGTTCATAGTATGGAATTGTAATCTCTAACCAAAGGAGAAGGTTATTTCAATTGATCTGAAACATAAAATGTATCACTAATTCACTCTTCCCCATCCCGGTGATACAATTACCTAGACTGGGAATTTAAAATTGGTATCATAGTCGTATGTTTCCTTTTCCCATTCTTTACTGAAGAATTTTAAAAAGAACAAGTTATAAAGAATATAAGAAATGTGAATATTAATGGGATTCCATTAATAAATGATAGGAAATATAATATCTGGAAAGGAATAATGAGGCTATATCTTATGTCTCTTGGGTATAGTGTTTCAAGATCTGTTACAGATAATTTCCCTCCTCATATTGAGAATGATCTTCTCATAAAAGATGATAAGGAAAAAACGGGAGAATAACAGAAGAGCTAATAATTATTCATTGTCATCACTTTTTGACAGTTAGTTTCTAAGAGTAAAAGGAGTTTCCATTTCCAATGGACTCTTGGATAAACTGAATAACATTTATTAAGGAAATTCAAACCTGAAGAATTAAAGGATTCAAATATGGAGATTGAGTATGAATACCTCAAGATGGTTGATCATGAATATTTGGATGACATATTTATCGAGGTAAATGAAATTATGAGCACTATCAGATGTTTTGGTGAACATTTAGAATATTGTTCTATTATTGAGAAGATCTTCAGAATTCTTCCAGATAAGTTTGATACCAATGTTTCTTCATTAGAAGATACAGATCTATAAACATTGTCTTTGGATTATTTTCATAGAACACTCATTACTTATGAAATTAGAAGGCAGAATTCTATGAAAGTAAAAAAGTTGATAAATAAATTTTTATCAAATATATAATGAAATAAAATTCAAATAAGAGTCATGATGAAGAAGCAACTAAGGATTCTGATTCTAACAGTAAGGTATGTAAATATCATAACAAAATGTTATCCACGTTTTCTAAAAATATGAAAATAATTATAGGGAAATACAAAGGAAAAATTCCCTTAAATTTTTTGGATGCAGATCTGTTGGGAATTTTTCTCCAATTTTCCTTAAATAGTTAATGAAGATGATACTAATAAATCAGAAAGTAAAGATGAAGATGAAACAAGCCCAAAATTATTTTGGAAGAAAAAGGGTGATAATGAGAAATTCTATTTCAAAAGGGAAGATAACACCTTCTCCAAATACAAAAGGATTATATTTTTGTCTAAGGAATATGATTGTCAGGATTTTATAAAATATGTTTAATAAAACATATTTTTTGAAATATTTAATAAAGAATGTTCTTCTATAATTAGAAGTAGTTTTCCTAAATAAGAAGAATAAAGTGAAGCAGAATTCAGAAAATAAATTGAGTGTGCTTGGGAAAATAATTTTATTTAAAAAATAAAGGTTTAATAATTCAAAATCTTTCATTCTATTGAAGTAGAAACTCAACTTCATATACATTTGAATGAATAGTTGAATGAGTTCTAGGGAAAGATCAGACATCTTGAAAATAAAAACTATAAGTTTGGAGATGAATGTTCCTCAAGAAGCAATCAAGAAATTTTTTTTGATGCGAATGTGAAGATGATGTAAGAGATTTAGGATTTTAATAATTCCCTTTAAGAATAAAATAATGGAAATGAGTATTTGGAAGTGAAGCTATATTCAAAAGAATAAGGGTTGGAATAATTCCAACAAATAAATTCTAAATATTAAATTTAAAATACAAGTTTCTCAGACACTGTCATTGAAGACGGTGAACGTTCTCAAAATAATAAACTGGAGCAGGTTCACAAAAAGATACATTCAAAGGGTGATAAAAAATATAGAGTTGTTTATAAATGAAATAATGTTGTAAAAGTCACATATGTAGCCAAAACCAACATCATTATAAATTCCAAACTCTCTAGGAACATTGAATCCGAATTTTTTTTAAAATATTTAGAAACTATAAGTGTTTCCAATACTTCTTGATTTAATAAAAATGGAATGAAAATAAAGTTTCTGATTGATAATAGAATGTTTTGTGGTTTAATAAAGAAAGAGAACATAGTTTCTGAGTAATTCATTCACAAGTCCAATCGATATGGAAGTTTCAGAGGAAAATACTATTTATATTGATTTTGTAGGTTCTATGGTAGATTTTGACACATGGAAAACCTTTCTTTGTTCAATCAAACTCATTACTATTACCCCACATGTAATGGTTGGTAGAGGTTCAGGGGGATTCAATATCTTCAAAGAATTAGTTTTGAGAAGGTGGAGGTAAAGAAACCTAAAAAGGTTTAAGTGATGATTTAAAATAGGTGGAAACCCATGGATACTATTTTAAAAATATGTGAACAACCTAAACACCTTGAAAAAAAGGCTTCTTTTTTACCACAAAAAAAATTCTAACCGAACCTCATAAGCCAAATGTTTTCCATGTTACGAAATAATGATATGCTATGTTTGAAATGAATAAGTCATTAGTTGTCTAGATAGAACACATTTTCATGTCGAAGTATTTAGAGGGAGAAAAAAAGAAAGTGAAATAAGTGAAGAATAAATGGAATTTTGAAGAAATAAGATATGTTGAAAAAAATGTGTCAACAGATTATGGATATGAGAAAGATAAGCATGATATTAAAAAATCAACTATATTTCCAGAACAAAAGAAAATCATGGTAATAATATTACAAAATAATTGTAAAAGATGTTTATGAAAATGAAGAAAAGTGGAAATACTCATAATAATCTTCTATAGACATGGAAGATGTTTTTACAAAATATGAGAAGGATTTATAGATAGATGAAAGTACATAAAATGAAAAATCAAATAAAAAGAAGAAAAATCTTAGACTAGGAGAGGACTCTCTGTCTGATTGTTGTTTCTAGGAAATAATAGATATTCCTCCTTATTACCCAAAATCTTTATATACATGTGATAACATGAAGGTAATTTATAGTGTGGAAATATAGAAGATAGAATTAATTAGAATCTTACTATTATTACAAAATAATGTATTGAGGTTCTAAAGAATATGATGTTTTCAAAAGTTTTCTTTTTATAACCTAAATAGTATAATGTGTCGGTTGAGATGGGCGTAGGTTACTATTATTATTTCAAGGTTTTCCCCAATCAATATAATGTTGGAAGAAACATGAATATGGTATTACATGAATATTTTATTATGGACAAAATTTATCACCTTTGTTATCCACACTTGTTTTTACATCAAGTTTTCCCATGTAGAAATAGAGTTGTTTAGTCAAAGGTTATTTGTTAAGGAACTCTTTTGATACCTATTACGAAGAAAACTTCTATTATTTGGATTTGAAAAGATACAACCCCTAGAAATGAGATCATTTTGGAGCAATATGACTTGGCGACCACTTTAATTTTTTTTCAATAAGTGGGAGTGATAAGAGAAATGGGAAAATATGAAAGAAAAAGGGGGAGAATTAAAGGAATTGGGAGAATAAAAAGTGAGAAAATAAAAACAATACCACTTATTGTTTTCACTATTATGAATTGGTTGAATTTTTTATTATAAACAAATACAAATTTTTTGATTTTTAGTCTCAATTTATGTTTTGGTTGTATTTGTTTTCAATCGATTAGAATGTTGAGAATGATTATGTAGTGGAATTTAGATTGAAAGTGATTTAATTAAGTATTCAATTTGAATTAGAATGAAGTTTTTGAGTGATCTTTTTTCTGGGAAAGAAGAATGAAATTTTGAATCACATTATTTTTGAAAAAAATACTATTTGTTTCAAAATAATCATATTTACCATTTTTTTCAGAATATTTGGTCTCATGATTTGAAAATAATCGGACTCATAGTGAAATTCCATCATAATGAGAAGATTTTTTTGGGTGAAGTGAAAACATATGGTTGGAAGTAAATGGTAATCAGCATCACATTAGATTTGATATAAGAGAAAGGTTTATTTTGGTGGAGAATTGGAGTCTCCATGAAATATAAAAGTTAAATGTGATGATGATTTTCAATTTTTAATTTCATATAAATCATAATATGATTGAGAAACTTTTTATGCAAGCTTGGTTGAAGAAAGGGGGATTAAAATAAGTTGTTTATTGAAAAGGTGGTGATTATTGAAAAATTTGTGTGAATTGAAAAGGTGGTGCCGATTGGAAAAGAGGTGCTGATTGAAAATGTTGTCCCGATTGAAATGGTGGTGTTGATTGAAGAGGTGGAACTGATTGAATATATAGTGATGATTAAATAGGTGGTGTCTATTGAAGAGGTGGTGTCGATTGAAATGGTGGTGGTAATTTATTGTAGCCAATTTTTTCCATTGAAAGATATACAAAAAGATCTTCATTAGGATAATAATACATAGAATAATTATTACAGGCTGATTGAAATCGAAATTATCATATTCCAGAACCATTGTACTCCCAAAAAATTCATTTTCAATAGAAATCGATGGAAAAGGTTATGGGATTAAAATGATGAAAATCATAATGTTAAAGATTGACTGACATTTTAGTTGACCTTTCAAAACATTTAATAAATTTGTGTTATCTTTATGTGAATTTTTTATTAAGTGAAGATAAGAATGATTTTTTATCTCAAAAAAATTAAAACAATTTCTAAATAAAAGAGATTTATATGTTTTTGAGTGGGAGATTGAAATTCAAAAACTGTTTTTTTTTTCATTCATGCACTCAAATGGTAAATATCATTGTTTTGATGAAAATCATACTTAGCAATTGAAATCGGACTGATGATTGAAATAAACGTCTGAAGAAGGAGATAATGTTTGAATAATAATCCAAAGTTTTGAGAAGAGTAGACAATGTCAAAATGAATCCTGTGATTTCATGGAAAATTGAAATTTTTTTGAATTTGTGTGTGCGAGAAAGAATTTTTTGATTCTCGAAAAAGGACTTGTGGGTAACCTATAAATGGTCAAAAGTACAATTCACTTTTCAATAACTATGTAATGTTCATCACAGTAGAGAGAGAATCTCTGTGTTTAGGAGAGAAGAAGAAGTTTTCTGTTTTGATCATGTATTGAATAAGTTTTGACAGAAAAGTGAAAATTGTATGGGGAAGATCATCATATCAGGCTGAATTAACCATTTTCGGTATTTTTATATTGATGTTCGTATACTATGAAATTATTTTATACCCAATTTAATTGTGGCTGATTAATTTCTATTTTATTCTATTAGAAAATAAGAACTGAAATAATTGTATTAGGGAGAACCATACTTGGAAGAATAAAACTCACAAAATCGAACTAAGTTTTTATAACAAAGTCCAGGTGGTTCATATCTTTCTTATGGTTATGTAATTGAAGAATTTTCCATCAATTGAATAAATTTTTTGAATTGAAAATAATCATAGGTAACATGCATAATTACACAAATGTTGGTTTCCATAATTTGTGCAAAGTGGGTTCACATGCACTTGTGGATTGATTACAAAGTGCTATATTAGTGAAAGGGTATATCCTTCCCATTGAAATAAAGTATTAATTTCTAGTGTATTTTATGGTATTGGATCATTTCCAAACCATAAAAAGGATGTAGCTATTCTAATTGAAGTTTGAACGTTGTATGTCTTTGTGTTCCTGTGCATATGTGTTCGATTTATTTTCTGTATGGGATTATAATCTCTTATAGGGGGAAAAGGTTGATTCAATGGAATGGATACGTAAAAGAAAATGTATCACTCATTCAACCCTCCCCCTCTCAATGATACAATAACATTGACTGGGGATTTAAAAACATTAGTAACAGTTCTTAACAATAGACATCATCTAGCTCTAGTGCAATGTTTGATAAAGGCCCATTTACTAGTTTCCAAATATATCATGTTTCAGATCTTGAAATGTTTTTATATAGAGGAACTTAATGTTTGTAGATTATGAATATGTTCAGGTCACTTAATAAGGGGTTCCTGTGATTTTACCACTCTCTATATTGGTTTGGGGTTATTAGTACTGAGATGATCTATATTGCTGTCAAATGATTCATGGAAATGGGGTTCCATCTTTAGGCATCGAGAATGAAACAACATCACAAAATAAAATAGTCACCAATATAAAATAATGAGAGTACTATGACAGTAATAAGTAATATTACTATTGTTTTATCATTATAAATTGATTGGTTTGATAAGGTTTCCTCTAATTCTTTCATATCAACATGCTTTGTAGATATATTGAATCATCTAATAGAGATCATGTCTTACGTAATGGAAATAGAAATGTCTCTCAGGAAAAAGAGAGTTAGGGGTATATTATTCACCTTATTTTCTTTTCCTTTATATGATATGGATCTCATCTAGTAATTTCGGGTTCTTGGGATAAGTCCATATTATATTATTATTAGGATAAACTAATTGGTTTCTCAAAAATCATGGATTGACTATTATCATTAGTGGGTATCCTCTACTGCCCTGATGGGGTGTTCCATAATTTCTTGGGAGAATGGGATATATGGTCTATCTAAGTCGCACCTGAACTTCATGAACTATGTAGTATGATATCCTTATGTGTTACTGAAATAGGGTTAGAAGTCATTTGTAGTGAACATACGCAAATAGATTCATATTTTCAAGAAATTTTTTCTTCATATTTCTAGTTTACCATAAGAGTTGGATGTGGAGTTTTATATTGAATTGGTGCTAATAACCCAACCAATATAATTTCCTTAAAACCATATAACACTAGCCATATTAAAGGAACTAAAGAATTCATTGAATAATTTGATATTCAATGGATTCATTTAACCCATAGTGTCATCATGGGAAGAAATGGTGATTTTCTTCAAGAAGACTAATAAAACCCTTTATTTGTGTGATTATTATTTGAAACATTATAAGTTTATGGTCAATAACATATATTAAATACCCTTCACTGATGATTTTTTCATTAGCTATAAATGGTGAAGTCGTTCTTTAATATTGATCATTGTTTTGGTTACCATGAGACGAGTATCAAAGAGTTTGATATCATAAATATGTATTTCAGAACAAAATATGACCATTTTGAGTATCTTGTTATGCCATTCGGATGAAACAATTGTCCTTTAATATATATGGAATTCATTAAAATTATTTTCAATCATTACCATGACTAATTCGATATGGAATTAATATATGGAATCTTTTTTACTCTATAACCATAGAGTAACATGTGCAGTATTTGAGAGCTATTTTGGATACCTTGATGAATAACCAAATATATTACAAATTGTTAGAGTGGAAATTCTGTAATCGATTGGAAATGTTATTGTGGTATATGGTCTTGGAACATGGTGTCTCAGTTGATCCTAAAATGGTGAAATATTTTGTGCCATGGGAGGAGCCACCAAATGTATGTTAGATTCTAATATTTTTGGATTAGATATGTATTATCACCAATTTATAAAATAATTCCCTAGCTAGCTTGTCTTTTGATTACTCACACTACGAATAAAGTAATTTTCATTTGGGATTTGACGTGTTGGGTTTCCTTCATTGATTTGAAATCTTACTTCACTTAATAAATAGTGTTGAATTTTATTTAGGGTGGGTAGGGATTTGTGGTCTTTTTTTATGCCTTAGGTTCAGTTTAAGGATTTCTTCTCTTACTAGGTCATCAAATGGTAACTTATTGTTTTTTTTATCTTGGACCTCATGAGAAGAACTATCCCATACCTTATATTGAACATTTAGTTGTGATAAATTATAATAAGAGTTGTTGAATATACCTTTTCAGATAAGTTTCTATCATTTTCTCAAATAATAAGATCATGGGATATATATTATCACAAAAATATATGACTCTATATCAGAGGAAATGGGTGGAGTATGTAAAATATTTTGAATTTTAAATTACCGAATTCATTATGAAGTGGAATGTTGTTGATGATGCTCTGAGTAGGAAACTACCATCCCATGACCTAATGGAATTTTCACAGAAGTGTAACATCATGGATCTCTTTTCTCAGATGAATCTACGAGTCTTTCATTATGGGACTCATGATTTCTTAAAAATTGTTCAATTGAAATCCGTTATTCATTTGATAATCCTCTAATAAAAAAATCTTTAGGTTGAATTATAAGGTATTATGGATTTTTTGAATGGGTTGTATCCCATTGGTGAATGGTATCTATCTCTAGAGTACATCCATTACTTCAAAAAAAATGTTTTATAATTATATATCATTTGATTAAGGGTGTTATTGGGGATTATTATCATTTCTACTGGTTATTCTACCCAAGAAATTCAAATATATTTTATGATGTGAAGATTTTATTCAAGGGATTGGGTTTAAAATGAGACATTTATGACCTTATTTCTCATTATTATACCTATCAGCATATTAAGTCTCAGAATAGAAATATTTCTAGTCTTATTGAACCCCTTATCATGATAACATTGAAATGGGATGAGATATAAATGGATTTCGTAGTTTGGTTTTCGCATACTCTAAGAGGAAATCATGTGATTCGAGTAGTGACTAATTGATTGATAAAATCAAATCACATTATTCATATTCATGATACTATAAAAGTTAATGTTTTTTTAGGTCTATGTGTATAGGATATTTCTATATTGTATGTAGTTATATGTTCAATTGTTCCTGATTCAGATCCCTAGTTCATATCCTAGTTTTTGAGGGGCCTCTTGGAGAATATGGGATTGGAGGTAAGGTTAAACACAGCCTAACATCTCATTTGTAAGGTCATACAGAATAAACAATATATATTCTTAGTGACACACTTAACTATTGTGTCCTTTAATTTGGTTGAACATCATAATTGCATTTAAATAAGGTTTAATTATTTTAAATTTCTATTCTTTATCCATAAAGATGTCACCCATTGAGGACTTTTATGGACAACCTTGTAAATCCAAAAAAATTTACATAGATTAGTGATGTGTCCCTTAGGGAACATAGTTTATTCTATAAAATGATGATGATGATAATATATATGACTTGAAAGAGGATGGTGATGGAAAAAATGGCATTTACCATATACATATCATTATTGATGTACTTTTTATTTTTTATTTGGTGACCATATTTTCTTAGTGTCACACCTCAAACATGTCACTAGTGACATAGAAAAAAGTTAATGTTTCTACTAAGATATGTGAGATAGTTTGAGTGTTTTTAGTGTATTAGAAATGTGTTTTTCAATTTTTCTATGTCACCTCTACGGATTTTGATCCCTGATGTGTTTCACTTCTCTGCAACTCAAGAAATATCATTCAATATCAACTCATTTTTTGAATTGAGAGGAACATGAATTGGAACCTGTTATGACTTTGGGTGAGAATCCAATTCTGGTTATTGATTATTAGATATTGTTTTTCCATGGGAAGTTTAAACCATTTTTTTCGTTTTTTGGTCATTATGGATTATATTCTCATGAGAATTGGGATCCTGAGATTTTGTTGATGGAGTAGTGGCATCATCTCTTTGTTGACCAATATTCTTAATGAGTCTTTTTGTGTGGGGGTGATTTATAGTGGAGAAATTTAGCACCGAACCATGTTCATTTATGTAATTATTTTTTAATAATTAGGATAGTTATTTCTGAGTTCAAGATGTTTGGGTTACATTCATAATTTTAAAATAGTTTTTTTACTTTTCCCATTAAAAAATGGGATAGAATTCACCATAGTCCAATCCATTTTTTACTATGGTGTCTCCAATGTGAAATGGATCACTCTAAAATGGGTAGCACTGGTCGTGGTCTAAGGTATGGTGTTTTGTTTTCCCCAGTCCATCAAATACCGCAATTCCATACAATAGAATAGTGGATGTCATGGAAATCTCAAAAAATTATTGGACCTTTTCAGGTGATGGGGGTTTCAAATTTTTAAATACCTGGAAAAGTTCTTAAACATCTGAGGAAATTACTCCAACCACATGAGATCATAATGTAGGTTTTTAATGAATCAATTAACTCAATTTTTCTCTATTAAAAGGAATTATATCCACTCTTCTGGATCTTATATCATAATTTGAGAGTTAATAATGGTTTGGGGAATTAAAACCTCTATTATAGGTCATGTTAGCTCAGTTCTAGTTCTTTCTTGCTGGGATAAATGTGTAAAGGTAATTGGGGTTGGGTTTATTTGATCATTGTGTGGGAATTGTGGTGGATCTTTTTTATTAATGGTTGTGGATACCTTATTGTGTTCTAGAAAATACAATTTTGGAGGTAGGTGGATTCATAATTCATTTAATATCAATTAATTTTTTTAAAAAAAATTTAATTTGATATCAAACTTATTTTTAAATCATGAATTGAGATCCTTGATAAAGAATTTCTAAATGTATGGGTGTTTGTTGAAACTCTTCAGATAGATATATTTTTAAAAAAATCCTTATATAAAATGATTTTGAATCTGAATATCTGATTTGAAGAATATCTTTGATTATTCTTAAGATATAAAGGCATAAAATGTTTTATATATTTGAAATGAAATGAATGGTTTTCAAAAGTATGGATTTTGGTAAAAAATCATTTCATATTGGATTTTGAAATTAAATTGAAAATTTGAAACTTAAAATGGGGCTTCTAGAATGATGATTGAGGAAGCTAATTTTAAATGAATGAGTGTCCCTTTATTTTATTTTCTTAAAGCACATGGGTTCTAAGGTAGTTAGGTGGGTAGTCAAGTAAAGGAACGCTCGGCACTTTTTATATCTAACAACCTATAGATTGACGTTGACAATTATACAAAAACATTATTGAAGGAGAGTTCATTCATTATAGTGGAATCTTACTCCCCTAGGCCTAAGATCTTATGATTTGTGCATTCCTATAATTGAATTTCACTATGTTATGTGGGGATTTATGAGCCTCGATCTATAAAACCCGAGTCT
Source organism: Viscum album (assembly GCA_963277665.1). Taxonomy (NCBI): domain Eukaryota; kingdom Viridiplantae; phylum Streptophyta; class Magnoliopsida; order Santalales; family Viscaceae; genus Viscum; species Viscum album. The sequence continues at coordinate 1,926,257,899 of OY728152.1, read as the reverse complement.
TATACCATAGTGCTATGATTTATAATAATTGAAAATTATTTATACATTCCTATGTTTATGAGATGATTTCTTTATTCTATTTTTGATAGAAAATACATATTCATGTCTATTTTGGTCAAGATTCATATTCATTCTGGAATTTATGAAAATCGTTGTATTTACTAACTATATACATTCCATTGAAATGATTTAAAAAGAATGATTTATTATGAATTGGGAAAATATTTTCATGCAATGTTTTTATTAAAATTGAATAATATATAGTTTATTTTAGATGTATTTGATATTAAATGTATTATCATTACCCTAATAGGATATTATTTCTCACAACCTACATAACCTTTTGATTGTATGTAAAAATTCTTTTTTTGAGTCTTGGAAAACAGAAAACACCACTTGGCGGTAGTGGGTGTTCTTGATAGTAGAATCTAGGGAGTCGGTATTGATGGGTGGAATATGTAATCCCTATCATATGATCAGATATTGGAGTAACATCCTAATATTTTAAAATAAAATTCAATGTGCATAAATAAACTAAAAAATACTATATGAACTTTTTAGAATAATCTTTTAGCATAATTTTTATAATTCTATGATTTCAATTTCAAAAAACACACATACATGGTTGTGATCAGTTTGTTATTTATATTATGATAGGATCAAGTTAATTTTTAGTGAATAGTAACATACCCTTATGAATAGTAACATACCCTTGGGAATAGTAACATTCCCTTATGAATAGTGAATCATCAAAATAAATAGTAATCTGTCCTATGAATGTATAATAAAAAGGCATCTTATAAGTGACAATTTTATCATCATATAAGTATTGGTATTTTTGTAAGTCAAAAACATTTAATTACAATTTTATTATTAATTTAATAATTTAATTGGAAAATTATTTTCATAAAAAGTAATCAAAAATTATTATTTTAATTTCTTATGGTTACAAGATACTTTTATGAGACCCTGATTAATTTTTAATGGTGTTGTAAAATGAGTTATAGTTTTAAAATTGTAATTTTTCAAATAAATTATAATTTTATTCAAAAATTGAATTAAACAGATATAGAAAATTATTTGGGTAAAATGGAGTTCATTTTTTATTTCTAAAAATTAAAAAATGTAAAGGGTGAGTTCTTGGGATTTTTTTGAAATTCATGAATTTTTCGAATAGTGAATTACTATAATTTACCGTATATATGCACTTTATGTTAAATAAATTATTCCTTGCATCACGGATGATATAAGAAACATTGGTTAAAAAACACATGCTCTGTTTTCTATTTTTTCACAATAATCAACAGAACTCATAGTCTTGAGAAAAAATATTAAACTAATTATTATAACTATGGAACTCCCTCTTCTCCTCTGCTATACCCCCCCCCCCCCCCCTCTTCCTCTCACGCCTGTCAAGATTTTAGAATTGTCTAAATTCTACCCAATATTATTCCCAATAATCTTCCCCACATCCAAGACCTACTTGTCACACCAAAAGGACAATACAAATGGCCTTAAAGATGATCTCAAGGGGATGAGATGAAGAGGTAAAAAAAATTTCATTTCCTTTTATTTTCTTTTGAATTCTTTTTATTTTCTTATACTTTATTCCCCTCCCCTTATCCAAGAGGAATTAAATATATATTATATTATATATATTGTAATTTTATCATGTTTATATAACATTCATCAACTTACATCTTCTCCTTTCCCTCTTATACTCAAGATATAAACATTGTCTGTAATTTACCGATTTACTGACCTCGTGGACGATGTGTCTTTAATTTCCTTTACATCCATAAAATATGGAAATAAAACCATTAATATGGTTAAATAATATTATATATTACAAATTATATGATATATTATGTTCTGAAAATAGAGTTTATGCATACTGTTAATTAATAAAACCGAAGTGGTTTATAATGATCAAAATTCACCAAAATAGACTAACAATTCTCACTAATGATTTATCTAATGATTCATCGTAAAATAATATAATCAAAATGATTTTTGGAATCATCTAACATTATTTTAACATTTTAATAAAACATCATTTCACTTCCATAGTTTATTTTCCTTTAGAAAGGGAAATATTTTACAAACTGGCCCTAGAAATCATGTAAAGAACGCACACGAAACAATGAAAAAGACAAAATATTATTAAGCAATGTGTGTAATGATGTTATAAATTTCTCATATAAGGGGTTATAAAAATGATTATGATTATTTAATGTATTAATAACACAATTTTAACTATTATTCTAGAGGTTCAAACATGTTTCAAGTAAGATGAACCTGAGGTAATTGAATTCTTAACCCAATTTCTATTCTTTGGGTTAACCTTCTATTTTATTAATTATGTTTTATTGAGATTACTTGTGTGATGATTTTTTTTATATTTTTATGTATTATGTGTATTTATATTATATGCACATATTAGTTCAATTCTATTAATTCTAAATCTAGTTATATTTTAAAATGACTTTTCATTTAAATTCCTTTTAAAAGTCACATTAATGATATTCCAAGATTTTGTTATTAATATATATGGAATGAGTGGTTTCTCATAATTTCTTGATTTTTTTACTATGATATGTTATTTGGACATATTTATGTTGTTTTGATCCCATTATAACTCAACATATGTTGGTTTGAGCCCATTATATCTCAAGATATGTTGGGGTGAGCCCATTATAGCTCAAGATATTTTGGGGTGAGCCCATTATAGCTCAAGATATGTTTAGTTTAGCCCCTTATAGCTCAAGATATGACAGGTGAGCCCCACTATAGCTCTACAATTCATTGTTTACTCTGGATAAGGAATCTTACTGAATGGTTATTATAGGTTTAAGAGTGATTGTAAGGGTGATATGTCAAATATGTACCAAGGCAACTACATGATGTTTCTATGCATGCTGATGAGTTTCTATGAGATGAGTTTTGTTGTTTATGTTTTGTTACCACTTGACTAACGATTTCATTATTTATATCCCTTAATGATATTTTTGTTTTTATCTAATGTTTCTTTTAAAAAATAATAGGATTTCGTAGATGTTCAAAGTATAGTTAACGAGCTAATAAAGATGAATCCAATTAGTTAATTTTTAATTATTTTTTTATATCTCTCATTCAATGTATGTAAGTTGTTTTCTAACTCTCAAGAACCTAGATCAGAAAAGGATCCCATTTGTATAATGTAATATTTATTTTTCAATTATACATTATAAAAAATATACGCATCTTGTTTTAGTACTGAATCTGGAAGTGCGATGTTAGGGCTTTATAGTATGTATCAGAGAAATGGTCTAGAATAATTTGGAGATTTGATTTTTTTTATTTATTAAAAAAATTAATGATAGTACAAAATATGGAACTTATAGTTGATAAATACATGTAAGAAAATATTTTTTCATAATTATCAATATTTAAATTCATAATTATTAGTACAATGAATGAATTATAAGGGTGCAATTCATTTATGGGGAGAGAATGTAACATCCTAAAATTTTAAAAGGAAAAACTATGTTCTTAAATGTGCTACTAAATACTATGTGAACTTTTTAGCCTATTTTTTAAACATAATTTTAATAAATATTTTTTCGAATTCTAAAAAACAGACATACACAGTTGTGATTCGTAAGTTCTTTAGATCATGTAGGGATCTGGTAAATTTTTGGTGAATAGCAACATACACTTATGAATAGAAACATACCCTTGAAAATATTAATATAGGATTATTAATATTGAATTTTATAAATTAATTGTAACCTCACCCATGAATGTATAATTAAAAGGAATCTTCCAAGTTGCAATATGATCATCATATAAGGGTTGGTATTTTTGTAAGTCACAAAACTTTAATTATAATTTTTTTATTAATATAATAATTTAAATGAATATTTATTTTCATAAAATATAATCATAAATTAATTTTTTTCTGTCTTATGGTTATAAGATAATTTTATCATACCATGATTAATTTGTCAATGTGTTATAAAATGTGTTATAGTTTTAAAATTGTTATTTTTCAAATAAGTTGTAATTTTAATTAAAAGTTAATTAAATATAGTTATAAAATTATTTTGATAAAATGGAGTTCAATTTTGAGGTCTATACATCGAATAATGGATAGGTTTAATTTATTAAATATTTCTGAAATACTTGATTTTTTTATGAATAGTGAAATACGGTAATTTACTATATATTTATATAATATGTTAAATACACTATTCATAGTATCATGTCTGATTTAAGAACCCTTGGTTTGAACTAACCTTCTTTGTTTACTGTTTTTGGTAACATGAACAAGAATATTCATAGACTCGAGAAAAAATATTAAACTAATGATTCAAATAATAGAAAAAACCCTCTTCTCCTCCATTATAAATACCACCCTCACCCCCCCCCCCCTCTTCCTGTTTCACCTATTAAGCATTGATAATTTTTTAAATTCTACCAAATATTCTTCCCAAAGATCTTCCCCACGTCCAATAATTTCTTGTCTAACCAAAAGTATAATCCCAAATGCCCTAAAGAGGATCTCAAGTAGAACATATCAAGAGGTAAAAATCCTCTTTCATTTTATATCATTTTCATTTATATTATTTTTATTTTCTTCTAATATCTTCCCATTAAATTATATAATAGTAATTAAATCTACAATATCATATTTATACTATAATTGTATCATTTTTATATAAAATTCATCATATTAATTCTTCTCATATCCCTATTATTCTTAAGATAAAAACATCATCTTTGATGTATCGATTTACCAACACCATGAATGATGTGCCTTCAATTTCACTTAATTTGTTCAAATATGGTAATAAAACCATTAATATGGTTAAATAATATTTAATTATTCATATTAAATGATATATTATGTTTTGAAACAATTTTTTCTGCGTACAATTAATTAAGATAATAAAAATGGTTTGTAATGATCAAAATTAACCAAAAGAAACCAACGATTATCACTAAAGATTTATCTATTAATTCATCCTCAAACCCTATAAAAAATTATTTATAGAATCATTTAATATTATGTAAACCTATTGATAATATCTCATTTCAAATCTATTATTTCAATTACATTCGGCAAGGAGATCCTTTATGAACCGACCATTGAAATCATGAAAAGAATGCACCCAAAAAAATTGAAATGACAAAATATTATTTATAAGTGTGTAGAATAATGCTATAAGATTATCATATGTGGTGTTATAAAAAGTTATATGATTCATTAAATTATTAATAATAATCTTTTAACCATTATACAATAAGTTTAAACACATTTGAAGTAAGATGAACCGTAGGTAAGGGAATTCTTAACCAAATATACATTATTTGGGTTAACATTATACTTTATTCATTGTGTTGTATTGAGATTATTTATATAGACAATTTTTGTTTATATTTTGTGGTATTATTTAAATTTACATTTTTTATGTATATCAATTCTATTATAGTAATTATTAATCTAAATACATTTATAAGGTACTTTCTATTTTAAATCCTTTTAAAAGTATCTTTAATGAAATTACAAAATATTGTTTATATATATATATATATAATTTTGTGTTTGTGTGTGTCATGAGTGGTTTCTATTTGTTTTATGATGCTTTATTACTATTAAATGTTCATTGGATATTGTTTTTTTATCCCATTTTAGCTCATGATATGTTGGGTTGAGCACATTATAAATATTTATATTTTAGTTTGAGGCCATTATTGCTAAAGATGTGATAGGTGAGCCCCAAAATATATCTCCAATGCATTGGGTACATCTAAGATGGAATTTTAAAAAATGGTTATTCCATGTGTAAGGGTGATTGTATTATTGATACGGTAAATATATACCATGTCAACTAAATGAATTTTCTAGGCATGCTAACGAGTTTTAATGAAATGGGTTTTATTGGTTTTTATGTTATCACTTTATTAATGATTTATTTCCTTATATAACTTACTGAGATTTTTCTTCTCATTCAAATTTTTTAAAATATTTTCCATAGGAATCCTTCGAGTTTAAAAGTATAGTTATGGTGTTAATTTAGATAAATCCAATAAGTTATTTTGTAATTAATTTTTTATACACTAATTCAATGTATGTAAGCTTTTTTCTAATTCTACAGAATCAAGATTTGAAAAGGTCCTCATTTTCATAATGTATAGTTTATTTTTCTATTATAATGTCTAAAAAACATATCATTTAGTATTACTAAATCTGGAAGTTTGGTTTCCTGGATTTACAGTTGTTTCTTTTTGTGTCTAGGTTTTGTTGTTCCGTTTTAGGTTTTCTAATTATTTATCTTATGGGGATTCACTCTTGATGAATTTATTGGGATACTGATAATTTTTTAATTCTTATCAATTTTTTTTTGTTTTTCTTATAGATATATTTTTTACCTTGATCATTTTTTTTTCCCAAGTGCTATTCACTAGCCCGTATGGATTAGGTACACCATTAACACCTTATTAGGATTGATTCAGGTATTAGTTTAATGGTAAATCTAGTTAGGTTTATGATAGTCTTGGGTTATGTGTTATGTTGTTTGAAATATTTAGGCAGTGAATCTCCTTTATTAAAATGTTTGGTTTGGTCTACACCGATTTTAATATAAAATATCTGTAGTGGGTGTCCATACGCTTTAGTTTACAGTAAAAAGATTTAATATAAAATTTTTTAGATCCGAACTACAATTGAGTTTTATATTATATTGTTTACTTTTTATACTTATGTTATTCAAACATTGACAAAATTGTAATTAAATGAAAAATTATTAAAAATTATTATTATACTATTCTCGATATTAATTTAAATTAACTATAATTACTTTTAGAATTAATATTGACCCTATTCTTGTACATCACTGTATTTGAGACCAAATTGAAGTTACATAAAAATTTAAATAGAAAATTTAAAAATGATGACAAAATTTCTAAAAGGATGGAGAAAATATTATTTTCGTAACCTTATATGGATATCATAAATGATAAGGAGAAGAATAGTATTTCCCATGTTCTTAATTTATTTGTCGATACTCCTTCTCAATAAAATATATAACTTTTTATAATATGGAAAACCTATTGGATTCTTGGTTAACCCCTGAACAGCATGGATTTATCAAAGGCCGGTCCATTCCGGGGGCGATTTTCATTGCAGATGAAATGGTTAGTGACATCAATCTTAAAACATTCAAGGGAAACTTGATTCTCAAGCTGGATATGAATAATGAGTACGATCAGATGGAATGGGGCTTCAGCCTCAGGGTGTTGGCTTGCATGGGGTTATCTCACTGGAACCGGGATCTTCTGTTTTGCTACTTTACATCTGCTAGGATCTCATCTTCTTTCATGGGAAAACAGTTTTTATTCTTCAAGGAATGTTGGGGCCTAAGGCAAGGTGACCCCCTTCCTCCCACTATTTTTATTATCTCGCAAAATTCCCTCAGTTATTCTATCAATTAGGGTATCTGAATGGGAAGAATCATCCCTTTTAAGAACCACAATAATTCTCTGAGTATTTTTCACTTGATGTTTGTTGATGACTCCATTTTGTTCTGCAATGGTAGTAGAAGATCAGTGCAGGGTTTTTGTGGTATTCTTGATGAATATTGTAAGTGGGGAGGGCAGTTGCTTAATTCGAAAAAATGACTTTACTTTGTAGTCACAAAGACCTCTGAGAGAAGGGTACGAAGTCCGGATGTTATTTTGAATATGCAAAGAGGGAAGTTTCCCATTGAGTATCTTGGGTCTCCGGTCAGACCTTACTCACCTAGAGTCCATCATTTGGATAAAATAGTTAGCAAGATCACGGGGCAGATTATTAACTGGAAGATTCACCTTTTCTCTTTTATAGGTTGCATCATGCTTGTTAATAATCTCTTAGTTTCCATTCTTATGCATGTTCTTTCTACACTTAAGGTACATTAAGACATTATCATCAATTTGGAAAGGATTATGAATTATTTTTTCTGGGATGTGAAAATGGAAGGAAGTTATCATTGGGCATCCCGTGAGTGCTTGTCAAAGCCGATCTAGAAAGATGGCATCAACTTGAAGAGCATCCCTGATACGATGCAGGGGATTCATGGAAAACATGCATGGTAGGCTTCAGAGGGCTGTAGGTTATGGGTCAGGTCCATGCAAGGTAGATACGTCTTGGACTTGGGATTGTAGAGACTTCATCCTTCAATGTCAGGGAAGCTAATCCAGCCCCACGTCGATACGTTGAGACATCATTCAAAGTGGATTGTGGGCAGGGTCATCCTGAATTTCAGGCTTCATGACTGGGGCGCTGGATGTCTCTAGTTTCCAGGTTGTCCGGCACCTTCCATGTCTTTATGTGAGGCAAGCTAGCATCCCAATTCTCTCCAGGCGACTCTGGATGAGAACCAGTAGGAGGTCTTCAGTGATGTTGTGGCCAGTGAGGATTCGGATGTTCTGATCTTCATGGCCTCTTCTTTAGGTGCGTTTTTTGCTAAGGAGTATCAGCAGGTGAGTATGACTACTAACAGGAGTGACCAGTGGGGGGAAATATTGTGGTGTAAGGATGTGCCTGTGAAATTTAACTTCTTGCTTTAGCGTGTGCAGCAGAATACCCTTCCCACAGACGACAGGGTAAAATTTCTCTGCATTAGTATAGCCTCAATGTGCTGGTTCTGCTCCCATCCTCAACAGGAAATGATCAGCCATCTGTTTATGGGAAACTATTGGGCTTGAAGGATTTGGAATTCTTTAGGATTTCCACTTTGAGATAGGCATAGTGATGTTGTGTTGGAGGACTACCTTTCAACTTGGCTCACGGGGCCGGGTGTTCAAGGTGCGGAACAGTGTGTCTGGGTGCTGATTATTCTGGCTGGTTGTTGGACACATTAGAAAGCTAGGAATGTGTCTCACCACGACAACACCCCATGCACAAGCATGAGCATCTCGTTCAATATGAGGAAGACTCTTCTGGATCTGGTTGGTTTGTGCAAGAGATTCTTGGGTCCTCCCTCAATCAGAAGGTTATGTTTGGCTCCATGGTCTCCTTTACAGAGAGAAGGGTGAGGGCAAGGGAAATGGGTGTGGTGGCGTGCTCCAAGAGAGGGCTTTAAGCTCAATACGGATGGATATCTTATGAACGGAATGATGCGAGGAGGATGAGTTGATCAGGATCGAAGGGGGACTATAATTTCATCCTTCTCGGCCAGTTTTGGTGTGGGCGATGCTTTACAGGAGGAGACTTTGGATATGGTCACCGAGTTGGATCTCTACAAGGAGAGATGTATGAGTCTTGAAGAGGTGGAAACCTACTCCCTCACTCTTTTTAATGCTCTCTTTATAAAGGAAAAGTGTCCATAGAACAACACTTACTACATTAGGAAGTTACACCTTCTTCTGGACAACAGGACATGTATCTACCACACATGGCAGGAGGGTAATATGGTGGCGGACTTCTTGGCCTCTAAGGCTCCCTGGAACTATAACATATCCTACTTCCTGAGCTTGGGTTCCTTTCCCCTTGAGGGGGGCCCAATTTTTGGTTAATGATGCCCTTGGTCTCCATTACATTAGACCGCCTTAATTCTTTGTCTTTTTTGGAACATTCCTTGTACATTTGGTAATCAATATAAATGGTTGTTTTCATGACAATGATAAGAAGTATAATTTGATTCCCTTCATTAATTGATGTTATTCTATAATGCATTTATGATCAAGAAAATCGGTTCTTGATTGAACCACATATGGTGGAGGAAATAAAGGATTACTAATTCTCTCTAATTTTAAATAATAGTAGTAATCCTAATCGATTCAATAATATTCATTTTGTGTTTTTGTGGTATATTTTTCATATTGGTATAAATAATAAAAGTAAATAATTTTTCCACACTATTTTAATAAATACTGGTCCTTACTCAAAAAAATTTTTCTAAGATTTCAAGAAAATAAATAAATCTTGAAATTAAATATTTTAGCATAATTTATATTCAGAAAACCAGTCCCAAACTCATTATAAGAAACCTTTATATGATTATTTTGAAAATCACTTCTATATTCATCAATCCTAGGAAATTTAGTTTCATGCCTATAATAGAATTTAAAATGTCATATAGACTACTTAAAATTGTGTTTATTCAATACAAAGTAATGGAATGGATGGAAATTATTCTCCAAATCAATAAATTTATACATCCTTTAACAAAATTAAATGGGGATTCACTACTTATTTCCATAAAAGGTATTGTTATTTTGGTTCCTTAATTATTATCATTATAGCCAAATTAAGAAGTGTAACACATTATATTCTTATTAATGGATTCCTATATGGATTCTTTTTCTATAATAGAGGAGAAGGAAAGGGGGTCACATATTAGGGATTATATTTGTAATTGTATAATATTATATAATTTGATACAGTCCAGGTATTATTCAAGAAGGATTATTAAAACATATGAAACTGGGAAGAAAATTGTTTTCTCGCTCAAAAATTTTATATTTTAATTACCTTCTTTTATTAGGTAATTGTAACACCCGAGACTTTTATATTATATAAATCATCAAAGGAATCTTTTTCTACACAACACTTGCTTGGCTTGCTTTACACGCAATCGCGAACTTCCTCGATAGCTTGCGTCATACGCAATACCGAGTTTCACTAAACAAAAAAATGCTATTAACACTAGCCGTTAGGAATAGTAATAACCACTTTTTGAAATTTTATAAATTTTATTTTTCAAAATGGACTTCATTTTTGGACTCAGAATATCGAAATTATCCTAGGGTGAAATTTTGGTATTTTTCTGAAAACTTTCAATTTTTGATTAATAGTGAAACCACTAAGTGGTAGGTTAAAAACTGAATTTTTCATAAAACTTAATTTTACCACTTCTGTGAATGGAATTTCAAAAATCCGACAGACACGGTTGATATCAGTAAGTAAAATGTGGTTCAATGAGATAAAAATAATTTTTTGGTGAATAGTAACTTTTTACTATTTTTACCGCAGTTAATAGTAAATTGGGTAACTAAGGGTAAATATGATATTAATATTACCCTAACACATGTCCTAATTCTATTGGACAAATGTAATTCGACCAAAAACAAACTTAGGAATAAAATATGACCATTTAGGCCCACATGGATTAGATTAGGACATTTATTATTAATTTATTTAAAGAAGGGTTAAAATAGTTAAAATCAAAGTTTAATAAGTAAATCATTTTTAATATGGGGTTATACATAACATAAACTCGACTATAAATATTCATTAGAAATCTAAAAAGATTTCCTACATGATGGTATTTTATTTGTAATTTTTATACATTAAATAATTTAATTTATTTATGACACATTGATGATGCAGTAATTATCTTATTAATGAAATATTGACATAATTGATGTTATAAACACCAAAATAAATGTAATTTAAGACATTTTATGAATTCCACTAATTTTCTAGGTTACTATGATATATTAGTGTTGATTAAATCAACTTGGTTCGAACGTGTAATTCTGTTATGACTTTCACAAAAATCATATATCAAATAGTGTCAAAATTGACACAAAATAGTTTTTAAATCAAATATTATATTATTAATTGTTATTTTATTCCTAAAAATCTAAGGTTCGGACAAATGACTTAGATAAGGATATATATATTAATAATATACAATTTGGGGTTCGTTTGGCATGTTATAGTAAGTGTATTAACCATATAGTGAAAGAAAACAAAAAGACATGGTAAAAGTTAAATTATTTAACTTAGAGTTAAATCTAATTGATAAGGTTAAAATAATACCCTAAACTTGTCTAAATCCTATTGGTTGATAGGATTTCGACCCATCCCCACTTTAGCTTCGAAATAAGACCCTTTGGAACCATTATAAACCGATTTTGACTTTAATATAAAATAATACTTTGGGATATTCCTAAGGTGCCCCTCTCCTCCCTTATAAAAGGGCACCTCCTTCCCCTCCTCCTCACACCAATTTGAGCACTCAAGCTCGGCCAACCCCTTCCATTTTCTCCTCTACACTTCCCTATAATAATCCTAGAGGTCCTGGTCTTCTTCAAATACCAATCTTAGTTCCCTAAGTGGAGGATTCTAAGAGGCGTCCCAAAGAAGAGGTAATATCCATTACCGATCTTTTCAATTTCATTCTTCTTCAACTTCTTCTTCTTTAGTTGTTTCATGATAAAGTAATAACATAAGTATTAATTACATACTTACATGTTATTATAAATATGACAAAACCCCTAATTCACCTTCTATCCATCCTACGGAAAAATGAAATCACCGCGCGTGCGTACGTACGGAATACCGTCTCCATGCCGTGGTGTAATCTATTTTCCACTACCACCTTACAAGGATGGGTATAATGGTCTAATGAGTAACTATTTATGATTATTATAAAGTAATATTGATACTGAAATAATATATATATATACTCCAATACAATTCCACGATCATAGGAACGATATCATCACGCGTGCGTACGTACGGAATACCGTCTCCACGATGTGATGCGACTCGTTCTACATGATCATCATTACATAGTAATTATATAAATGAATTGAATGAATAAATATGATATATGTTACACTAATACCATTCTGGATATAAGGTATCTATATCCTTAAAAGAAGAATAAGAATGTATTCGGCAAAACACGCATAAGAACAAAAGGCAATAAAGACCCGAGTAACAAGTAACAATGAAATATTACTAACAAGAAGCTAAGAATATGACCATATATGATATCATATCAATATGTATGATTATGGAATAAGTCAATAACATTATTTAAACCATTATACAGGAGCTTCAGACACGTACAAAGCAAATTGGACCTAAGGTAAGGGAAATATCACAATCTCATTTTTATCCGAGATTGTTTATTCGTAAGTATTTACTGGGGTGCATTTTATCATCCACATCCATGTTCCCTCAATATGTAATATTGTTTCCATCGACTTACAATAGTTTATATCCAATTTTACCCTTCGTTGAGTTTTAAGTAAAAGATATGAAAGGAATATTTTGTCGTTTTTCGTACGAGGTACTTTTTGACTTTTCCGACAAAAGTATGAAGAATGTTTTTTTTAACTTATACGACGTGAATGGATTCTTAAAACATTATTTCCAAGAAGCTTCCTTTACAAGTAATCAAGTTTATTTTTAATCAACTTCTTTTAGTTTAAAATTTTATGACATGTTAAGAAATTAAAAGTGTTTTTGAGTAGAAAGGATATTTTCCTCAAGAATAGAGTTCATGTATTTCAGCAAAATTATTTTACATCTAAGATAATAAAATGGTTCTGTTTTTATACCTATTATTACATGGATTTGATTATGTTGTAATGGAAATATTTTTATGAATTCCTTTATCTTATATGAATTGTTTTATGATGTCATGTTGTTTAATAATCCCATTTTTATTACGTGGGTTACGCTATGATGTATGGTTTATGATTATGTGGCACACATAAGAAAGGATTCATTATAAGATGGGTGGGACCTATATCTCCCTCCAATGCATTGGGTAAAGATTTTATATCTCATGACTGGAATGGTAGGTTATACCAGTTCAGTGAAACAGGACTGGAACGAGGGTGACTCGGTTCAGAAAGGGACTTTGTCCACTAAGATAGTCTTGGCAATGAGTCATGACTAACAAGAAATGATTTTCCATGATTATGTGTGCATGCCACAATGTTTCAAGTTTTATGTTATGATTATGGGGATCTCATTTTCACTTCTATGATTTATTCAATGTTAAGATATTATGATCTCTTTTGCAGGTTATGATTTTCAAAAAGATATGATATGATTTTTATTTCCTTTATTTGCCCTTGCTGAGCATTTGAGCTCACCCTTTTATGTTTTCTTTTCCCCAGGTCAGGAATATGGATATTAAGTAGAATATGCTAAAAGGGACCCGAGATATGATAAAATAAATGGGAGACACTGTAGAAGATTTATGAACCAGTTGTTTATGTTTCCCAGTTTCTAAAGACACTATACCTATACGGTCCTTTGTGGTTTTGTCATATGTTGTAATAAGTGTGCTTCAATTTTGAAGTATTAACAATGTATGTAAAGTATGGGTCGTTATAGTAATCCACAAAAAGAAATCTAAAGTGCATAAATTCTATATTTAATAAATATAATGATATCCTTATTCAGTCCACCAACTATAATAAATCCTTCATTCTTTTAGAAATTAGTTCATGATTTCCAAACCTAATTAAATTTTTATTATTCTCAAGGTCAATAAGTAATTAATTCATTTTAACTATTTATGAATTTATTTATTCCATTATATGGATGTTACCTATTTATTAATGGATATTTAACTGATTTTTTTTAATAATTGAATAATTTAAAAGTAAATAACATTTCATGGGATTAATTTTGTGTATTTTAAATTTTTGTGATTACAACCAGGATTGTTTATATATTTTCTCTTTATAAATAGACTAATAGGATTATTAAAATCATTATATTTTTATTAGAATATTTTTATAGACAAGTTTAATATATTAAAATAAGTGGGTTATAATTTGATGGAATGAATTCACTAAAACCATTGTAGTAGGTGGAGTGGGATTGAAAGCCCATAAATTTAATTATTCTTTTTTATCCATGTTTAAATTGATTTTTTAAAGATATAGTCAAGCTGGTTTTTTCTAAAGGGTGCATTTCTATATTAATTATAGGTTGGATGATATTTTTTACTTATCCAATTTTATTCTTCCATCTACTAAACATTTTTCATTCTAATCATATATCATACACTAAATGATTAGTAGGAATTGATTATGGTCACAGTATCTGGACAACTAACTTGTTTGAAAGACTTATTCCTAACTTAGTGTTTGTTACATAAATCATGAAAAAATATATAACGATATTTTTATCACAAATCTATGCGAAATGTAAAATATTCTACCTTGTGATGTCATTATTTATATTCAAAATTACATGTTTATTAATCAGTATGGATTGATCTGAAATCCCATTTCATATATCATGCTGATTACTAGAGAATAAAACAGATATAAAAATCCATTTTAAAAATTCCAATTTGTCTTACTAAATTTAAGAAGGTTTACATACCCTAATAATGTACATAATTATATAAAATATAAATTGAAATCTACAAAAAATTGATGATCATCATAAAAGTTCCACCTTAGTTTGTTTTTATATTTATCTTTATAAATAATTTATTGAATATTATGATCATATTTCAAATGAATGATACTTTAAAATAAATATTTCGACATATATTTAATAGTGTTTTGAAATTAAACTTATCCTTGTATCTAGTTTTTAAAATATCATTGTTTTTATTTTTAACAATTTCATGAGTTATAAAATCATTCATTTCCTTCTCATTACTATTGTTTCCATTGTTTATATCACATATAATGAAGTTATTGTTTTCTCATGATAACCTCTTTTATTGATAAAATTATTCTCTTAGATAATGAAGTACTTGATTCAGTGAAGGTGAAAAGGGGTTATGGGGATAATGATATTTGAAAAATAACCAATCTTCATATGATTTCCATTTATATAATGATTTAAAAAAATAATTTCACATGAAGAGATGTATCCCACATATAATAATCTATATCGAGTCCAATATTGATGTTAAGTCGACTAGGGATATTGGAAACACAGTACACAATGAATTATTTTTCCTTATATATGATTTTTAACAGGTAGTTTTTATCATTAAATCGGTAGGGGATCATAACGTGAATTGGATTTATAGACCATTATTTTACCCATCTAATATATAAGGAATCTTTGATGGAATTTCATTTGGCTTAAAATTGACTCTGTGATTAGTTTTGAAAATTTTATGAAGAATTAAAAAATGTTCCTTTAGAGAATCATCATAATATTTATTGAAATTTTTCACTATGTTGTTGAAATTAAACTACATTTAACATAAATTTTTTATAAGGAAAATCGGTGGAAATTCCCTATCAAATATTGAAATGTTGAAGGATTACTCATTAAGCATTTTTTATACCAAATTTTAATAAATCATTATTATAATTAGAGGAAAGGGGTTCCTTTTATATCCAATCGTATAATCCACCTTTTATTTTCACCTCATGTTTTAAATTCTCAAAATAAATTTTCATAACTATTTGATTAGGATACCCACACATTTTAAAATTATTATTATTGTAACTTTTTGTTATTTTTATTATTTTATTGGTTGTTTTAATTGGTGTTGTAATGAATGGTTATTTCTACAATTACCATTGCAATGGATTCTCTAAAAATTAATGGTGGGTTTTAGATTAAAATTATTTATATGAGGGTTTTTCACTGATTAATCTCACAAAAATAGTGGTCAATTTTCTCACCTCTAATATTTATATATTTTTTAATTTATTGATTAACCAAGAACTGATTATCCTTGAGATTTATAAGAAATAATTTAAATCAGATTTTTTTTATTTTGGAATTAGAATCCAACATATATTAAGTATCATGATTTGATTCTCTTAAATAAATAAAAGCTACTAACTTTTGTCAAGGGTTTTTTGGCCTTTCATCAGATGGTCAACGATGATAATTATATAGATTCAAGGATTTTATTATGATATGAAATTTACTTCCATGAATATTTCATTAGGTTTTTATAAATAATATATTCTTTATTTAAATAATTTTCTTTATTCGTGATTCTATGGTTGAGTGGGAGACCATAAAATTTATGTTTAGATATGGGGTTTTTATATATGCCACCAACTACCCAAAAATCATGAATTTTGGAATTTCATATTCCATACAATTATATATATAGATTCAGTATTGATATGCAGTTTTATTATAGAATATTACATTTAAAAACATATGTGTTCACTATTTTATATTCTCTAAATTTAATTATTATTTCATTGAATTTGTAATTTTTTATATTTTCTCGATTCATATCATTTTTAGATATACCCCCAACTGTGTTCAAATTTATTGAAATTATTTTCTATCTAAATCGTATGGAAAAAATATTATTTCCTATAAATATGACCTAAGTGAGCTACCTTATTTCCCAAAAGTCTTGGTTTCTCCCAATTCCAATATTGTAGTAGATACTTCTCATTTCCCGGATGAGGAACAAAGTAATCTTAGTGAATATTTGTAAGTAATTAATGTACCTCAACCCATGTCCATTTATTAAGAAATTGGATAAAAATTTGAAGAACAAATTCATGTGAAAGAAAATACCAATGATTGATGTTAATGGATTTATCAAATCAAAACCTAGTAAAACATGGTAGTGTAAATTATATTCAAATTTTTAAATGATGGTGGTTATGTGAACCCCGAGGATTCATATTGAAGAGTGTAAGAATATGGAAAAAATAATGAATATTCAAAATCCGTCAAATGTGGTGGAGGAATTAGGATCATCCTCGTAGACAAGTGAAGATGAAGCACATGAGCTATATGTTGAATTTGAGAATGATATTATAGTCAAATAAATACTCCCCAAATAAATTTATTCTTAAATTAAGGGAAAATATATGGTTTATTTTAAAAAAAAAGATGTGTAAGTGACATTTTTATGGACGAATATATCCAAATAATGGAATAAATAATATCAAAAAATGGACTACTATTTGATTTTAATCCTAAAATTTATTTTCATATTATCTCTTATAAATTAAATCATTCTTTCAAATACTTAATATTATATTAATATATATTTCAAGGGATTGTTCTATGATTCCATGAAAAACATTACCAAGAGTTTTCATCTCAAATTACTAACATATTTTTTGGAATCACCTTTTCTCATGTATTGTCAAAAATTTCAGAGTTTAATTTAATATGATGTTGTGTAAGACTATTTTCAATTTAAATTACATTTTATTAATTTTATGGGTGGATGTTGTTATATTTTATTAATCAGTTCTTGAATCAAATTGAAAAAATTTAGAAGTAATTCCTTATTAAAAATGTTATTTTCGCCCTAAGTCATGAACTTATAGATGAAATGTATTTTCCCTGAATTATGAATTAATCACTATTGAATTCATATGGGTTATTTGGGAGTAAATTAAAAGTGTTTAGAGATATTTTTAGTCATACATAGTGTTGTGGAACATTGAGTGTCCCATTAATTGTGGATTATGGCCCATGAAACAAGACAATTATACACTGATGACATTCCTAGATAGTACACACAACTCCTTATCTATATATTGGGGTCATTAAAATCCCCCAACTACCCCATATACTTCTAAAACAAAATAATAAATCAAAATTTTGATTCTTAATCATTAATCTAATTGAGGGGTTTCCTAATGAATCAATATTAGAGAATTATTGGTCATAGGATTCATCCAGGGGAAACATTAGCTTCGAGTAGAATAGGAGTTTTGTTGGGGGCGATGAACTCTTGAGTTGTATTATTATTATTATTTTCATTCATCTAAGATTCATGAATTAGTGTAATTTCATAATTATATTTTTTTCCTCACACCCATGTGTAGATAATTCACAATTTATATATTGTAAGTCAGTAATGAAAGAGAACCATTGTGTTTATGTAATTTTCATTATTGTTTTTGGGTAATTAATATATATATATATCTGTGTGTGTGTGTTTTCTAATATTGTAATATTAACACTTCTTAATTCACTAGATTCATCACATATAATCTATAATGATGTACCTATAGATATCTAAAGATCTTTCAATGAATTAATCCCTAAATATTGGTTGAATTTATTGAAACCATAGGGTTTTTCTTTATTATGTTTTTTAGAATTCATTATTAGGTGAAGAAATAAATGAATTTAACTTATTTTTAACCTATAAAACCATGGTGGTTATGAAATTCTTGAATCCTTGTGATGAAAATAATTATAATTGGAATTTAAACATAGAGAAAACATAAATTTAAAGACCTATGTTTGATGCTATAACCCCAATGCATTCCCATTTTAAAAGTTAAAAATTCAGTTTTTGTAACATTACGTTGTTGTTGTCATTGAGTATTAAAGGGTTTGAATTATGTCCATAGAATCCTTATAATGGGTTTAAAACAAAAAATTGATTCAAAAAATAATAAATTGAGGGATCAGATAATTAAATACCCAATATTAAATTGGTGTTTACCCTATAAATATGTTATACTCATGTAGGAATTTAGAGTGAATTCAATTTGGGATTCCTAAAAGTAACAAGTCCAAAAGAATAACACCAGGCCATTTATCTTTTCATCAATTTATAGTTGATGATGTTTTATTAATTAATTATTATTAAATGATATTTCTTCTATAATATCCAAGATATATTTTCATTACTTTAACTAAAAGAAATGGTCACACTTTCCATGCATTAGTGGATTGGATTTAGAGATAACCAATGATTTTATTGATTCATAGAACTATTTATTGAGCTTCTATTTTATATTTATCATAGAATTTATATCAAAAATGAATTTTATATTGTTCACATAAGCCAAAACTGGGATAATACCTTTATTAAATTGAGATTGTGGCCTTGAATGCTAATTAGGACACATTTTTCAGGACATGCATTTTGTGGATGTCTGGAAGTCCAATTATATTTGGGATATAAAAATAGTGATATAAAATCATATATGAGTATATCTAAGGAGTTAGTAATGGTTTTTTTCCAGGGGCCTTTTTAAACAAAATCTACTCAAATAACTTATTAATATTTTTAGTGTTTCATGTTTTTTAAGAATGAATGTAATTAGGGCTGCAAGTAGTTATTCTATAAAGTAATTAAAATAGTAAAATTATATAAAAGTGGGTGAAGATCGTTGGATGAGGATCCGAGTGTATTCCATAATTTTTTTGAATTGTTTATTTATGTCTTATTTATATTGATTAGTCAAATTGAATATCATTCATGTTGTTACCCCGAACTATTAGTCCTTTTAAGGAACCAATGTGTAATTATCACATGTGAATTGGACCTTTTATCTTCCTAAGTCTATTGGTAGGTTAAACCCATTAATCAAGTACATTAAACATTACTCTCAATTCAATCCTTCCAAATATATTAGGATAACCCCATTACACATAGATAGGGGTCACCAAAATACTCACATTATGAATTCATCATATTATAGATAACCAAATAAGGGGAATAATTATGGTTTATGTGGGAAAATAAAATAGAAATTTGTGAAAGGATATTATTGTGAAAATAACCACATCTTCACTCAATCATCCCACATTAAATAACTTAAATACAAAATAATTAAAAATTTAAAATAAATATAATATTTTTTTAAAGTTCATTACTTATTCTCCTACATTATATAAACATTAAAGGTTATCCCAGCAAGAATGGAGGTTTGATAGGTTAATAAAATAGTATAACATGAATAAAATGAAAATATAATATAAAATATAGAAAATAAATAATAATTAATTGAGACCCCTAGAAGAAAATTATATAGGGACTCCTTCACTATTTATAAACTCTACAATCTCCCTCGGTTAGAAGGACCACTTTATATAACATGGTATATTATTTTTATTTATTTATATGGAAATAGGAACTTTGATGACTTCCTTTTTTACTCTATATGCCTCACTAATATATGGGATGTAGTGTCTAATATCATTTCTCTTTCTCCCTTATATATTTCCATCCATGTAAACGTTTTTGAGTGATTGTCTAATTCTAGTGGAATGGTTGTATGAAGCACCTTTTCTCACTACTTGTGTGTTTTCATGTACAAAACATAGAATCAAGATGAATTATATAGTTAAAACTCTATTCTCAATCCCTCTTCACTATATAGTTACCTTGAGCTAAAAATACACTATACCTTCTTATGTGGGAATGAATGAGAGAATTCACTGTAATATTATCTGAGAACCATTACAAATCATGTCATGAATTCAACTTAATATTGAATTTGTATATAGTTTTCTTTTATATATTAATTTTAACCTTTTATATAATTTTTAATTCCACATATAATCTTCCTTATATTAAATTTTTATTTTATATAAATGGGTAATATCAAAATAAATTAGTACAAGAAGGATATATTCCTATATATCAAGCTCAAAACCCAATTTATTCTTATGTAGACCAAACTCTTTCCACCTTTCTTTTACATGATTGTCTCTTCTCCTTAATTTTCTATAAAAAAGAATTAATCCCTATATAGAATATGTATGGAATCTTTTACTCTAATATAATTTCATTTTATTCAAATTTAAATTGGATAATTCATTATTTACTCATATACATATAAATGTTATTATTAAATGGACATTTATATTTTATGTATTCTATATACATCCCAGTACTTATTTTTTAGTCACACATAGATGGTTAAAATTTGATTTTATTCTTATATATCCCATCTGAAATGCATTTTACACACACATGGTTGATTTTTTCATCACCTTCACATAAAAATACATAAATTAAAGTATTGAAATGAAATTTTGATAAATAATATTTTATATTACTAATATATAAATAATAGTATGATTTAAAAAAAATTCAAAAATATAAAAAATTACTAAATATATTGTAAATTCTTTTACAATGTGAAAATTGTGAGGATATTATAATGTATCACATGATAAAAAAAAGATAACATTATTTTTCAATGTCCTTTGAATCATTAAAGATACAAGTTTCACATTTGTGATATTATTTTCTTATATAGGAGTACTCTTATGTTTTTAATGTGTAATTATCAATAATATTTTAATATAGTTGGAACTGAAGTCATCTATATTTATTTGATTATATTATAATTTT
Source organism: Viscum album (assembly GCA_963277665.1). Lineage (NCBI taxonomy): Eukaryota > Viridiplantae > Streptophyta > Magnoliopsida > Santalales > Viscaceae > Viscum > Viscum album. The sequence continues at coordinate 1,926,236,105 of OY728152.1, read as the reverse complement.
TGGATAGCTAGATTAGATTCAAAAAATTTCAATAAGGATGAGATAAAGAGATCCTAATTTTTTTTGTTATTTCAAGGATTTAAAAAATATTTCAAGAAATATTTTATTAAAATAAACTTATGTAATGATATTATAATTTTAATATAGTGATAATGAAACCATGAATCTTCCAATGAAAATTTTAGGGGATGCGTGGTGTTTACACTGTTGATGTGGATAATATTTCTAACCTGGTTCTTGGAATTTTTTCTCTTTGAAGTCTTAAATCATGTTGATATTTCATTAATATCATGTATTTATAATTTATTTTTTACCCAATTGAATCATATATTATTGAGATATCATTGGAAATCATTTATAAACCTTTGGAATTCCCTATTTTTTATAATTATTTGGGGGTGCATGTGTTGGTTTTATAACTCATTGTTTGAATCATATTGCATAATTATTATTATTATTATTATTGTTGTTGTTTTTGTTTTTTTCTTGTTTTTTTCATTCTTGTTGTTTTTACTATTTTTTTTTGTTCTTATTGTTTTTTTTTCTTTTTTTATTTATATTTTCATTTTCATTATTATTTGTAAACGTTTTCTGCTTTTTTGGATTTTTTTTTGTGTTTTTTATTTAATTTCATTTTAAAATCTCATAATTATTATTATTATATGTTTTATAATGAGGTAAATTCCTTGTTGTTTTAAATGGTGAAAGAAATTTGACTGGCTGAGGGTTCAAAACCCTAATCTTACAGTATTTTACCAAAAATTATTTGGTGTTTTTTGTAGGGTGGGGGAAATGAGTTATGTGGTCAAGTGGGGGGTGGAATTTTGAATAAAGAAAAAGACGTGAGGTGATGTTTTAAAATTGAACATGTAAAGTGGTGTGAGATTTAAATAAGTTTTGAGTGGGCCAAAAGAAGATATGATGATGTAGTGCGGATGGGATGATTAGTGGTGTGAAAAATGCCTCCACGTTAGGGTGAAGCAGGCCTCTCAGGGCCAAAAAAATATAAAAGAACCAATATTCATGTCGAGTATAGATTATTTAATTGTTGGTCTAGAGATAAAATAATATGTAATTTTGGATAGGTTGTTTGAGGAATTTAGGCATCATATGGGTTAATTGGTGATACATTAGTGTAAAAATCCAAAAAAAGATTAAAATTAATTATAGGATCATTTTTTTATTTAAATTTTATATTCATTGATGAAAAAAATGTACTTGGATGGTTTTGGGTTAGGTAGAACCTCATAGGGAGTTTCCAAAATCACCACTTACAGAGATATGTAGCGATAGGGTATCAAAAACTTGCGGGTGGAATTGTATACCAAATTATCTAGGAATAATCCCAATAGAGGTTTGAGATCCACCATGTGGATGGTGGTGGATAATATGGGTTCTGAATAAGGGATCTAGGTAATTAATTGATGTGTACCCGAATCCCATTAAATTTTGAGTGTCTTTTTTAGGGTAACTTTTGTAATTTCTTCTTTAACCCATCTTTTATCCTCCATATCATCCTCTCTTAATTCCCACTCATTTAGAACTAAAATTTTAGGTATCTTTGGACATAAAAATATCTTTATACTCTCTTCTATTACCATATCAAAGGGTCATTGTTAGAAGTGGTCTTCCCCTGGTGATAATAACACCTCATATAACCTAAATGTTTCTTTTCCGCATGGTTTCACTATTCCCAAAATCAAAGACTTAATTATAAGGGTTTGTGTCCAAATTTAGGGATTTATTGGTTTGGTTTTGAAACATTCATGTGGATTCATTTATATTCGTGATTTTGTTCTACTTCATGTTTCAAAATGGTCATTTGAGTCCAAATTTCAAGGAATGAACCCTTAGGGGGAAGAAATGCAAAAATTCAGTTGGGTATAATAAAACTATAACTCATTATTTGTATTAAGTTAGGTTTTTACTCTATATGTTTCTAGGAATATAATGGATTTTATTGTTCGATAAGTTTCATCAATTATATTGTAGGATGACATCTGGGTATGGGTGTTTCCCTCCATAAAAGGTGAAGGTAATGATGACTGATCATTGATAGTGTGAGAAACATTTCATTAGTTGAGTTAATTTATTGACATAGGTACACTTAAATAAGGGTGTTGATATGGGTTTTCTTATCATTTCATTTTACAGCCCCATTGGATTGGGTTTTGTATTTTGATAAAAAAATTCTGGTCTTATGTGATGGTATGTGTGACATATACATAAGAAAAAAACCATAATTTCTTGGTTTGGATATAAGGGGATTCTATCTATATTACTCCCTCCTTATCCTATTTTCAATGAAACTTGGTTTTTGTTTAATATATCCTTGAGACCCAACTCAAGGGGTTGGTTTGGATTGCATGAGATGTTGGTTATGTGAATCCCTAGTCAAATGGTATCCTATATGATATAGGGATATGAGATATGTCTATAATACATTACCATGAGGGTGTAGTTTAGTCTACGTAAGATGACGGAAATATCATTCACATCTTAAGTCACTTCCTATGAAATTAATGTTTTTTGTATAATATAACTTCCTCCTTCTGATATTGATCACATCTGGTATGTATGGGGTTTATGGAATCCTATTTAGTGCATGATGACCCAATATTGGTGCATTTTTTCTTGTTATTTCTTTATTTATTTATTAAATATTCAACTACACACACCTATGTTCTACACTTACATTAATGATGTGTAGGTGGGGTGGAAATATATATTATTACTCGCACATGGCATGTGTGTGTGCAATCATTGTTGTTAAGGATCCACAATGGGAAACGGAATTAGGTCGAGCTATTGAATTCTTGGATGTGGTTGGGTATATGGGTTATAACAAGACATGAACTAGAATAATTTTATTGTATTTCTTCAATATTATTTTATTTTATTTTATCATTGTACATAATTATACATCACCTATAAGGATCACTTTATATATAGTGTATGATAAAAATGTATAAATTTTCCTATAAAATATAAATATATTGATATAGTTGAATTACCAATTTGATTAAATATGATTGTATTTAGTTATTATTTATTATTATATTGACGATATTGTTTATGGTTATTTTATATCAAGAGAATACCCTCCTCATTTCGTGGCCGGGCCCTCCCCTATAGTCGGTAGCCTCTTATATTTAGAGAGGCACCCATGGGGCCATGTGGCACTCTAGATCACTCTTAGTGATTCAGATCATGACCTTAGAACCAGACCTTTAGGAAGGGGTTTTCATCCAATTAGGTTCTTTAGGTTTGTGGGTGTATTTTCAAAAAAATAGTATCCCATAATTATGTGTTTATTTATTTATTTATTTATTATAAAATATTAATATTTCTTGAAACTATTTAACACAAATAAAAATTTTAAATCATAAAACAAAATACCATGTTTTCATTTTATGATTTAATTCTACCCAAATAAGACATATATATTAAATTTTAATGACTCAAATAAATTATAGGAGACAATCAGTACAAAATTATTAAACAACATATGTGAGATTCCATATTATATCATAAAAATTGTATAATACGATGGGAAACAATACTATGTATGATAAGACCCATTTGAATCAATGTTGGAATTCTGAATACCAAACTTACTCCATTATGTTTTATAAACAAGAATGTGTAATTTGAAATCAATATTTATGTGAATTATTAAGTATATGTGCATCATATAACCAATTATTGTATATTTATACAACCATCATGAAATGAATTATATGATCATAATGATTAACTCATTTTTAGGTATTATATCTATTATAAAATTGATCATACGTTTATTATGTGATAAATTAGAAGCATATTAAAATTATTCATTAGTACTAATTATTTAAAATATAATATTATATGTTCATTTTATGAAATAATTATTATTTTATTTCAATGTTCAATAGAATTTATTACCTTGATTACTTGTTTTTATCTGATTAATTAATTAATTTTCATATTATATTTATTATATACAGTTATTTATATTTTTAAAATGTATTTGAAATGTGTAATCCAAACATTAAATTTAGATAATTGTAAAAATATTATATTTTGTTTTGTAAATTTTCAAATGCACAGATAAATTGTAAAATATGATGAAATATAAAAAAATAATACATATACATGAAGAAAATAATATTTTTATGAATCAATTATGACATATAGTATAAAATATAGTATATAATTATTAATTTAATTTATATTTTATTAATAACTAATTTATGAAAGATTTTATAATGAAAATAATAATAATTTTTTAAAATTATGAAAAAATTTTATAATATATTATAAAAAATTAATAATTATTGGTTAAAAATAGAAAATGTTTTTGAATATGTAACAGTGATTAATAAAAGTAATTTTATCAATAAAATATAAATTATATTTTGTAATTATTACGCAAAAACATATGAAATGCTTGTCCATGTGTTAGAAAAAATAAAATTTCTTTTTAGAAAATACGTTATATGCATTGTTTATTATGTAAAACAAAAATTATTTAAAGGGGAAATGCATTTAATTAAGTTAATGGATATAGATGATGATCTAATAAAAGATATAAATTTTATATATTAACTTAATTTTTTTTCAAATTTCTATATTAGGTATTGGTGAACAAAAACCAACGAATAATACACACTTTCAAATTATGTAAAGGGAAAATTATTTACAATACTTTAGATATGAATTTATTTAATGTATAAACAAAAAACTAATATATAATATCAATTTTCAGATGAATCAATAAAATTATATAAAAATAGTAAAATAAAATGTTCCTCACTTTCATGATAAATCCTCTTAAACTTTGAGTTTGATTAAGTTCCCTTAGTACTGATCATCTAATTTCAACCACTAAATGTATCTGTTAATCCCTATATTCATTAGACACTTTAGTATTATCCATTCTCCATTTATAATTAGTAAGAACATATTTCACAAAATAAAATTAAGATAATATTAAATGATATAGAATTATATTTTTAAAATACCATTCTATAGTGTACCAAATGGTACTCAAATTGAGGTTCATGAAAAGCATTGACAGAAATAATACATTAAAAGGAAGATACATTTAGATTTATTCCATTTAAAACATTATTAACTGACTAGAAATTGGATATACTTTCATAAATCATTATAATAAAACCCTCATTAATTGATTGGCTTGTTAAAATTCCTTTTAACAATCATTGAATATACACTCCATCATATAATGTGTCACACGACAAGTTAAACGTGATATTAATCATAGGTGTATCATTCAAATGATATCATTTATTATTCGCATTGATCATCATGGATTGAAATCAAGAACAACAATCTAAAACTATTCAGAACATAGTGACTATCATCATTCCATTGTTTATGATTTGGTGAACAATTTTAACAATATCCCACTTCAACTAAATCCTCAAAGACATTATATAAACATGAAAACACTCTATGAATCCACAAAAACATATTTGGAAAGTATTATGATATAAAATATAAAAAATATTATATAATCACATTAAACCAAAATTAATCAACATTTAAATGCCTTTGGGGTGACCATATAGTCCTTTGTTTCATTGAAAGACATTATGAATTCCTAAGTATATAATTGTAAGTAATGATTTACCTCTAGAAAAATGTAATTGTTACCCAACCTACCAAGGGTTAAGGTATTAACTCAATCAAATGCACTCATATATTCCTATAAATATGTATTCTATAATTTTTATATCTATGAACTATATGTATGATTATATAATCCTTTTCTCCAAGTCATTGACTGAACACCATACATGGAACATGAAAATATAGTATAGGACATATCATATATTTACAACTCTTCATAATAGACTATCCAAATTGAATGAATACATTACATGGAATTCGTCCAAAATAGTTTATACTATCACATTTCACTCAACTATGAATGGGTATTCCTTTATTTTAACCAATTCAATTGATGTATCAGATTTTATAAATTTATACAATATGCTAAATCCTATCTTTCTTAAACTCAACTAAAGATGTGATTATTAATATACCTCTCCAATCTCTAATTAGTTGTGTGTCATGGATAACATAATAATTCTATCAAATTATGATGTTTCAAATGGTAAGTATCATATCATACTCAGGTATTGGGTATTCATATAAAGTATACACCCCTATGTATATCAATAATAATATGAAATATCATTTCATATAGGATGGTTGGTCATTATGGATAATATATATCTACTTATACTCTTATGAGTCTTTTTAGCTTCATATTAAAGATTATAATCACACTAATATTAACATATCATCACATACCATAATACATGATGATCATCATCAATTTAGAGAACTCAAAGTCATACTATAATATTTTTTGTATCATTATATTTTTCATTTAACATGAAAAAAACACCTAAATGAATGTAAATATATATTTTCATTTTTATTAATTTGTGATACATTTATATTGAAAATAACTATTAAAACATTTGTATGATGTATATAATACCCATATAAATTGCATAACCCCATTATTTTTCTATGTTATTAACTTTGTAGCTAGATCTACTTCATTAGCCTCTATATCTAGATAATAAATCCTTTTATTTCCCCTCTAAATTATTTATCAAATGAGTTGGTATTTTCAATTCTTTTAGTTAGACCAAAGTTTTTTATCAAATGAAATGGATCAATTGTTTTCTTAATGAAGCCCAATTTCTCTAAAAATAATTGAAACACTAAGAAATTCGGTGATGAAATTATTAATTCAAAAAACTTACTTCTTAATATATGATATAGCGATGTAATATACCTTGGTTTTTTAGATCACCCTGATGGTTTCCCTAGAACTCTTCAAATTGATAGTTACACTATTGGTGAAAAATAAGAATCATGATTTACATATCATGTCATTATTTAATTTTTAGAAACTAGAATTATTTTAATCCCTTATGGTGAGCTCTTCATGGCCTCTTAAGACCAATAACATATCCTAAGTTCTTCTCAAGTTCTTATGGATTTTCTTTAAAATAATTTAATTAATCACACTATGGTTAAACTGTAATAATCTTGTTTTCCAAAAATTATATGATCCATTAATTTTATTACACAAAATGAAATATATGAGATATCCTATGTTGGATGTATAAAGAGTATTATTCATGTTTCAACTTTAAAAATCTTTAAAATTAATTTGAGTCTTTGTAAGACTCATCCTATGAAGCACTATAAGCAAACCCCTCCATGAGTACTTAATGATAATTAAATTTATCACTTTTCCAATATATATTTATCTTTATACATATTATTACCTACTGATTAAAATCATCACTCAAATATGTCATTAAAAAACATTTTCCTAGATAAATGTTTACTAAATATTAAGATGGGATATCTTTTATAATGAATAGTGTGTCATATATATGAAACACAAAAACTACTAAAAAATCTTATTAACCTACCTTTATATACAAACATAGTTTAAATTATTAGTGAAACAAAACACTATTATTGCCTCATCAAATTAGATATTCCAACTCTGACAATATTTCATCAAACCTTAAATAAACCATTGAAGCTTTCATTTTATAATGGCATGGAGTTTTTCAAGTACCTTATTCCTTAATTCGAGCACATACGTCTTTGTTTCTATGTTATTATTTTCTTGGATGTAGTTTCATTTATTTATTATAAAATTATAGTTATTTTTATAGGCCTTTATATGGGTTGAATGGTCAGTACATGTCTAGGATAAATAATATACCCCTTCCTTGGAAACGAGGTAATTTTTTGGAGATTAACAGTAGAAAATCATAATTTTCACACCGTTAGAGAGAACCATGTTTCATTTCTTATATTTCATGTTGATTAATTAATAGGTTAAAGTAATGGTTAGTTAATTTTATAGAAAATAATGCATCCAAACAATGAGGGTTCCCAGAACATATTTAAATCCTTGAAAGGTTTCCGCATTATTTGGAAAATTATTCACCCAAATCATGCATGGAGAATTAATTAGTCCAAAAATAGTAATTAAAGAAAAAAATACTCTAAAACCTATCATTATTCCTTATATTCCTAGTGATCTTGAACCTATGTACTCCATAGGCTATCTATGGTATATTTTATCCCCTCATAGTGAACGTTTCTTGGGTCTAGTGGTGTTTTATTATGGTAAATCAAGTTATAAGATAAATGCTCAAACATTGTTGATGTTTCTTACAGATATACCCTTTATCAATTAAAATGATTCATGGATATTGAATTTCATAGCCGTTATTTATATTTTCAAATCATATAACAATGAAATCTTGTATTGTTGATATATCAGTGTGAAATCTTGTGTGTTGGAGGACTTCCTTTAATCAATCCCAGTTCTAGAAATGTTGGCGGATCATGTTAGTTATGTCGGTGTTGTCCTAATCCATTTTCCTTGTAATATTATTCATTATCAATTTAGTACTCCTTATTAATGAATTCAGATTGATTACAGGAGTTCTTGTAATTTTTGATAATATGGTTAGTACGCCTGCATAATTTGGGAATCAACTCTGTGAAAATATTGATGATGATTTATAATATCTAGTTTTAATAATTTACCATTCATTTTCTATATTTTTCCCATGTTTGGTTTACATGCACCTAGTATGAAGACCCTTGATTGAGTTTGGTCACATGTGTGTGTGTTGATCATTTACATTTGAGTGTGTGTGGATATTTTTTCCATGTTTTTATGTTATATTGTAAATATATATATATATATTCCCTATTGTGTGAAATTGTATGTCAATTATTGGTTTTTCTTCTTGTATCTACTGAAAAGTGAATCATTATTGATTTTTTGACCTTATATGGGTATCATGTGTATCATGAGATGATGAAAATGATGGAATAATACATAGGGAATAGGTATAAAGACTATATGTATTTACCCGTGGTGTTCTAAGGATATGATGACTATCAATCCTCGCATGAAATAGATACAGTTTTGGGATATAATGTTTTTATGGACTAACATGGGATAGAAATGGGGTATTGTGATCATGTGGCTCAGTCAGTGACTCATTGGTCATGTAGATGTTTATTGAATTATGAGGTGGCCTTTTGGACAACCCATAATAATAACTACAGTTATCAATATACATCTGTCACATAGTGGAACCTGGTGTGCTTGCGGTTCAAGGAGTCATGGTTAGTGCACGAGCACTCAATACATGTTTCTTATAGTCATTCATTCTAATTTACTTATTTGTCATGTCATTGACCTCGATATACATGTTCGCATGTGTTAAGGATACATTGGTGTTGTCATACAAGGTTATACTCACACCGCTCTTGGAAATTACGGTGTGTGTAAAGATTTGTTTTTAAGGATCTTGAAAAGGGGAAGGGCTATGCAGTATGTTTCATTGGAGATTGGATCTAGGATATGGCCAAAATAAAAAAACAAAATAAATATGGTTTAATTACCACTTTAATTTTATTCATTTATTTATTCCATTTGAAATTTTTTTCATACCACACTAGGGTTCCATTTTGATTATACATGTGTGACATGGAATGATATTATTTTATATAGTATTCTAATTTTATCTTCTTATATGATTGGTTGGATTATATTTATGAATTTTTATCCTATGATGTCTATTTTTACAAAGGGTATAGTCTCCCCATGTTAAAAAATACCCTATCTTATTCTCATAAGCTTCTTGAATATGGGGATGCATGTATGTGGTTATGTGTCACTTTTACTCGGACCCGGTGTTTCAGGTTTGGGTGATAAAAAGTGGTATTAAATGCCTAACGATTCCTTTATTTTTCATATAGGGTGATGGTAGAAATTATATAGGCTTAGTGTAACATAATTAATGGAGTTGACATGTTCCTGGAAATCGCATGTGTAATGGACATCTAAGTTACCATTAAAAAGATTATTGTCATAGTTTTATTAGATTTTGTCGTGTTCATTCCTCATGGGTAGGAAGATTAGATCACATGTAATATATAATCTTTTTTTTGTATGGTATAATAGTTCTTTAATTTAATTCCTTTATCAATACTAATTGTTGAATGATATATATGTATTATCAAATATTGTGATATATCTATTAGCATTAGATAGGTTAACATGATCATGTTGTGTTCACTTGTATATATATATGTGATTGTTTTTAATTTATAGGTATAGAGGACTGGGATTGATCCTTGGATTGGACTAGTAGGTTTATATCATGGGTGTGGATATATCTTTGGGTAGGTTTTTTTATGTCAATATCGATATAAATCCCTTAAGGGTAACTTATATTTTATCAACTCATTGTGGGATTAGTGTTCTCAATTATATTGTTTTATGGGTTAATGTCTCTTGAAATTAATTTGGGATTGAAATTAGATTGTCTCTAATGATATCCTAGGAATTTCATAGTTTTTTATAGATATAGATATCTATAGGACATCTTGATCATAGATATGGCTAGTTTTTATTTCAAATTCCTAATAGACTGGCTAACCAGTTTTCAATATAAAATTGATCGTAATTAGAGATTTTTTTCTTTCACCATACCTTTAGGATATGTTTTTCAGTTCTCCAGTTAATTTTTTTGGATAAGGTTGGATTGGACAAGACCTAATCTAGATTAGAGTTGTCGCAGCATAGGTATTAGGCTTATCTCTCACAGAATAATTATAAGTAGTCACCTATATTTTCCCCCCAATGGTGAATTTCTATCAAGATGTCTTTCTACATGGCTTCACAGTTCTTCCTAATTATTGTGTGTTACACTTTTTGATTTTTATTATTCTAGGGGCATAGTCTATGTGGATTCTCATTATCATATGCAACAAATTGAATTGAGAGAGTTAAAGGTATAGTTAGAGGATTATGAGGCAAAGAGATTTACAACATTTATAACACCACCTTAGGTGATCCAATATTGTTTTCCATGAATGTATATGATTGTATAAGTATCCATGTGGGTTATAAGAAGAAAAATCATGTGATGTTGAATAATGGGTATCCTAGACCTAGGATTGATGACTTTCTTTATAATTTATGGGGAGATCAATGGTTTCTCGTGATTGATCTTCATTTATGATACCATCAACGGTGGGTCAATGAAGTGGGAATTCCCAAGATAGTTGTTATGTGTAGATATGGGTTGTATGAGTATCTTGTCACACTTTTGGGGTTGTAAAATTATCCAGTAGTGTTTATGGATTTCATTAACATTATTTTCCATCCATATCATGACTCATTTATCATTATATTCATGGTTGATATCCTGATATATTATAAGATTTCAAAAATTCTCGATTAGAACTGTGAGATTGTTTTGATCACACTTTTAGTACATTATCTATATTCCAAAATATCAAAGTGTCACTTCTAGATTAAAGTGGTTTTCTTCCATGGAAATATCATTCTGGAGGCATGGATTTCAATTGACCCATAGAAGATTCATGTTGTGATGTCTTCAAACATCCCACGAACGTGATTGGGACTAGGATTTTCCTTATTCTACTAGGGTACTATCAATGTTTCATCATGGAATTATACTATTTGGTAGCTTCAGCGCTAGATTGAACCAAAAAGGGTGAAGTATAAATAGTCATATCAATGAGAAGTAGCCATACTAATTTTGAATAGGGGATTGAGGAAAATACCAGTTTTTATTTTTCATGAGAATGGGATTAGATATGAAATGTATGGTGATGTCATAGGTGTTGGGTTAGATGATTTGTTGATTAAAAATGATCAGGTAGATTCTTATGGTTGGTATCAGCTAACAATGCATGAGAAGATTTAAAAAACTCGTGATTCGGATTTGGATGTTGTGGTCCATGCATTTATGATTTATTGACATTATCTGTTTATAAAGAGGTTTATTGTTTACATGGAACAAATGAGATTGTGATATTTCTTATCTAAAAAGGATGTAAATATGGGGTAGAGGAATTGGGTTGAGTATCTAAATAAATTCAAATTTGAGATGGCATGTGACCTAGAGATAATTAATTTTCTTACATATGCAATTAGTAGGAAATCAGTGGTGACACAGCTGCATGGAGAACAATATTAACATGTACACTAACATATAGTGTGTTTAATATCTATGTAGAGAATATATGTTTATGAGAATAATTATAATGAATCATATTTTCCATATATTATTTTTTGATATTATATGGAATATTTTCGAGACTATACACAAAGAATAGATGTGATTCTAATGCCTACTATGCCCAAAATAAATGTTTGAAATATGTTAGATATATTAAATATCATATTCATGTAGTTTTCCTAAAAAAGGTGGAATAACAACTGAATGGGGTCCCAAATTAGAAATATGATGGAACCATTGACTTTAGAAATTAGTTTTTGTCCTAGGAACAACATAATCTTTTTTCGTGCGGTCAATTTCTGAAATAGTTATATCGGGTGAAAATTTAATAAAATACATTAATTAAAGAATATATTTTTTTAATCAATGCAGCGAACTTCTTACACATTAATTATAAGGAAATTTATTTTTTCTCAGGGGTTTCCAATAATCCCTATGTTTATAAATGTCATTGTAGGTGATCGTTCTTGGAAAATGATGATGGATCCAGATCGAATCGTGGATCATTATGCCAACGGATTTTTTGGATATCATTAATGATGAAAAATAAAACATTTCTTCACCAATTATTGCAACAATATCAAATTATAATGATTTTATGTGTGATTTCTATCCCATTTCATAGTCTTAGATAAACATAGATCAATTTAATGGATAGAATTGATACACACATCATAGGTAGAATTAAAATGATATAATTTTAAAACTATTCATTGTGATATATTCATCATCACCCATCTCTTTCTACAATAATGAATCCTGTCCATAAGAAAAATGGAAAAGGTTTTTTCTTCATATTCTATGGATTTTATATTTATTCCATCATTCCTCATATGTTCATCGCGAGTGTTTCTTTTGCCCAATGGTTTGACAATATGACTGGTATTTAATCATTACAAAACCGTTATTCGGCACAATAGATCGATACCACATGTGAGGTTCATCATTGATAGTGTGTTCATGGTGCGATGATGGCAGTGGATGACCAGAGGTGGATCAGAATGGATTTGAGGTATCTGTTCAATCTAGTTTTTTTGTAGGATTATGGATTGATCAATGGTGGTGATTTCTATGTAGATTCATACACGGAGCCTGGAAATAAAGTATAGAAAGGTTTGTTCAACCTTGGATTCATGAATTTTGGATATATTGGTGTTTCTGTGACCTGCACATCAATATGGAAGAGAACCTGATGGTTCTGTAAAATCCAAAACAACATGGAGGATATTTCAGGTTTACATGCTCTATTTACCCCACATTGTTGTGCTACGGTCTCGGCTAAAGTTAAATATCACATGTCTCGTGACTCAGTCACACGTGATGTTACCCTTAATTCTTGCTCGATGTGTAATTTTTGGTATTACACAAAAATGGGAAAAAAGTACATGAACATGTGGTATGTTGTGTACCTTAAAACGGAAATGGAAAAGTGTATAAAAGTTAGTATATCGACTCGTACACTATACACGGACATAGACAGGTGACGCAGGAAGGATTTTGAGAGTCTTTACACATCATATATGTATTCTACATGCCATGTATATGGAGACATACATGTATTTTTAGTATTTACCACACTTTAAGACTTGGAGATATCTAGAAAAATCATGTACCCCATAGTACACACTGTGTACCACCTTCAAGAGTGTTTATAGCTATTTGTTTCCTTAGTTTGAACTATTACAGGTTTATTTTTTTCCCTAGGTACTTTCCCTTTAGGTTATCATGTGGAATTACATACACATATTGGGATTGGGATCCTCTCTAGTGGTTGAGTATCTAAAAGAGTTGTGGTGACCCTCCCTGAGACTGGTATGAGATCATCTATCATTATTTGTTCCCTATCTAGTGTTTTTGGTATCGGTGTGACCTCCCTAAGTTGGGTGTTGATCATCCGTCTAGAAGTTTATTTTGGTTAGATTTTTAGAGTCTTTCAAATATGATCCCCTACATAGTAGGTTGATCGAAATTGGGTTCATGGTGTACCCAAGTGGTTTTTGGGGTGACCGTATATCTGTGTATCAAGGTCAACATTGACCAGTTAGATGTCATTGGTGGGGATTGATGATCTAGGAAAGATAATTGAGGGTATCTTGTGACATCATGGCCCATGGAGTGTAATCTCCTAGAAAAGTAATTTCATCGAGTATAATCATGTGACTGATAGTTGGTTATGACCACCTGTTTGTTTGGTGTCTTTACTGAGTATATTTGGGTGTTTCTGTTAAAAATTTGTTGTTATATATTTTATTGAGGTTAAAATAATTGGTGCTTCTTGTTTCGTGTTGCTATTGTGTCCTAGTGAGTATTGTTATACTCACCCCTACATAGAATCTTCTCACATGTGTCATGCCTTATGGATGTGATGATCCTTTTAATAGTGTCCTGGGAGGATAAGAAGTACGTGAAGCATATATGGAGCTCCTCAAAATCTGTTATTTATTGGGAGATTGTATTGGATTTAGACCTTCCCTTTCATTAGTTTGTAATTCTAAATGTCTTTTAGGATTGTATTTGGCCGCATTTCCTCTTTCAATACTATACTGTCGTAATCCATTGTGGAATCTTAGATGTATTCATACACAGTTTTAGTTTTTTTTAATTTCCCGCATTGTGTGTTCTTATAGATGTGTGCTTGTTTATATTTACATTAGGATAACCCCTCCAATTTGTGTGATATACCTACTCATCATTGGTTGCCAAATGTTGGTCTATTATATGGAGGCTTGGGGTCATCACAAGTCAAACCTCAGTAGGTCAGGTCATGATAGAGTGATATTAGTGGTGGTTGGTAATGCCTTAGGACTAGATTTGGTGAGATTGATTCGGGAAAATGATGTCTAATTTTTTGAGTTTGCCTTTCAGGAAACAGAATCCACAGTTAGTGTGGTGGTTGATGTGTCGAAACAACAAGGCTCTGATCATGTATCTTTCCACTCGGTACATGTAAACATTGGTCGAATATATATTTTTTGGTACATGAATCATATAGTTATGGTTGTTTTTTCCATTTCTTATTTAAGTTATCACCCTAGATATACTCTTTTGACCATGGTACATCTTGTATTATTTTGGGATGCCACAATGTAGACAACCATCTAGGATTCCACTATGTGGTTACGAGGATGATCTGCATTGTGATGAGGCATCTGTAGTGGGTAATTTATAAAGGATATAACCTATGGATGGTTTAATATCTATACCACCACCCTTTTAGAAGTAACCTGAACTTGTAATACTAGATGACAATGCATACAGGTTGAGTTCATTGCTCGAGCTTCAAAGGTAGTGACCTCTATGTATATGGGGTGAGAAAAACCATCAATTTATGAGGAATTGCTAGAGGTAGTCACTAATATTTTCCACCATGTGAGGATGCTTGCAGATCATAAGGTAGTACTTGTTATGAGTATTCTTGAGGCCTCTGTTGAGATATGGTGAAGCTTAGTGACTCTGTCACAATATAATATAGCTATCTCCTATAATTACATTGAGCATAACATTATGGAGGAGTTCTATCTGGGAATATTGTGATTGGTACACATATTGGAGCATTTTCATCAGAAAAATGTTAGTATGAAAATTCCAGATTACTCAGCACGTTTTACTGATCTACAATGTAACTCCTTGGATATGGTGCATGAGCAGTTCTTCAGAGATTAAACCTTTAAGTAATTCTTACAATGTGAAAAGGGATTCATTATTATCCATTTACATTTACACCCATGTTGGGGTTCTTGAGTGAGCCTTGTTGGTGGATATCCTTCTCTCCAAGCAGACACTGATAGTATGAGCTAGCATGGCACACCTAGTAGTTGATTCCTCAAAAGATGGTTTCTAAAGGCAATCACAAGGATCTTTGCATGTCAAATTCCTCAGGAGATGATTCCATGACATAGTATTAAAGGTTTAGAGTCATACAAGTGGATTGAATTAGCCTAAAGAGAGGTGGTGCTTCTCCTGCAATGGTTAGGGACATATGGCTTGATATTGTCTAACCCATCTTATAGTTGATCATGAGATTTTCAAGGGACAACTAATAAAGAGATAAATATAGGATTAGGGTGTTCTATAGGGTGACATACATGGATAATTAGCTGGTAGGGAAGCCATTGGGGGTTAGATGTTCGACCTATTCCCCCCCCCCCCAAGGTGATCCAAACCAGGAATAGGGAGAAGTTAGAAAGGGATGAGTTCGTCTATAATATATAGAGACCTATAAAACCCAGGCTCTATGGATGATTTAAGGTATTATCTCTATATTTCCTAATTTATCTTTCACATTTATAGACATAGGTTTGAATCATTCCTTATTTTATATTTCTCTTGTTTGATAGATTAAGATTCAGATTAAGTCATATGATTTCAATTGGAGACTCCAACATGTGGTAACTCGGTTATTGTGCACTTGTGATGATAGTGTGATCTGACACATTTATGAAAGAGCTTTTTATGTGATCTCTATATAGTACCAATTAGTCCATACAATTTCATCAATGGAATAGATTGACTACCCATAGTTATGCCCAGATTGACTATTTTAGGTCGAGGATGTGGTGTGTCTATAGTGACACAACAAGGTTTTAATTTGTGGGTGAAAATGAATCCTTGGAAGAGGAGAATGAGATCAGTCATACTAGTGTGCATCTAATTACTCCCCAATTTCCAAGCATGACTCTTAGAGAATTGGATGCTTTGGGAAATCAATTTCTTATGGGGGTGGAGGAGTATGAGGATGTATTTCCTGAGGATGTACCAGGTTTAACTCCCCATATATAACTAGAATTCTACATAAACATTCATTAGGAGATGAAATCGATATATGCACCATCATATAAGAATGATCACATAGATATTCAAGAGTTGAAGGGTCAATTTCATGACTTTTCAGAGAATAGATTTTTGATCCTAGTTTTTCTCTCTAGGAATCTGAAGTGTTGTTTCAAAATAAGATTAATGGGTCTTGAGGTTATGTGTGGTCTACCAACACATAAATCATGTTACCATGAAGAATAATTTCCCATTATCGAGGATTGATGACCTCATTGATTAGTTGAGAGGGGTGTGATGGTTCATTATGATTGACCTCAGATTAATACATCACCAGCAATGAATACGGGATGAGGATATACTGAAGATGAAATTTAGATGTCGCTATGATCAAAATGAGTACATGGTGATGTCATTAAGTTTGAATAATACCCTAGAGGTGTTCATGGGATGCATGAACAAGATCATCCATCCCTTCATAGACTGGTTCATTATAGTCTTCATAAAAAACATCATAGTGTATTTGGTGTCTGAGGTGGAATTTGTGGGATACAGGACGATGACCCTTGACACACTCTTATAGAACCATCTTTATATGGAGCTCTCAAAGGGCCATTTCTAGATTCAAGAGGTCCAATTTTTTGGATACTTCATATCATAATACGGTATAGAGGTAAACTGGAAAAATTTTGAGGAAGTTATTTCATCGGAGATGCCCTAGGTTATTTCCAAATTGTAGAGTTTCCATGTGTTATCAGGGTTCTATTAGTGGTTTGTACCTGATTTATACAAACTGGAAGAAGAATTAAAATTTTTCAATTTAACGTGGTTTCATTTCATGTGTATGTATTGTCCCCAAAAATGAATTAATCACTGGAGGAAGAGGTTTATGAGTGCTCCCATCTGGATATTTACAGAGGATGGTGTTGAGTACATAGTGTTCTATAATGCAGTATGGACCAGATTTGGTTCTGTTTTATATATAGAGGGAGGTAGTTTTTAATAATGGTTCACATCATTTGAGACCACATTAGAATAACTATGTTTCCCACAATCATCAATTAACAGTTATAGTCTTCAAACAAAAGATGTGTCAACACAAATTGATGGGAAAGTTGTTTATCATATACTATGACCAAAAGAGTCTTTAGTGTATCTTATTGAATAAGTATCTTAACATGAGACAAAAGTGATGGATAGAGTTCCTCTAGGAAATGTCATCAATATTTTCTTTACTCTTGTGCTGGGGAATGTGGTTGAAGATTCTCATAGTGGGATACCATATTCTTAGTTGTTGGCTGAGGTGTGAGAGTTATTATCCTCATTGTATTCTTCCTTCATAGACAAGGATGGTGCTTCATATATTAATTCGATGGTTGTTACCCCACTACTTTTAGAGTGTTTCAAGGATGATAATCCTATAGATACCAACATTGGGACGATATATACTCATATATTCAATGGATGTGCCCTACATGGATATTATGAAGGTGGGGAGCGTGCAATCATTTTTATAGGATGAATGATATTACCTTTGATGTTCTTGGAAGAGGTGAAGTGGGAGTTTCATACATCCACTTTTTCGTACATCCAGGTGTGGAAAATATGTACTATGACCTTTGATGTCAATTTTGGTGGATATGAATGAAGAAGGGAGCTGTAGAGTTTGTCTCTTGTCAACCTAACTGTCAGCAAGTGAAGTCTAAGCACCGGGTTCTAGTGAGACTATCTCAACCCCTTGAGGTGCTAGAGTGGAAGTGGTATGGGATATCCATATACTTCATTAAGGTATTACTATGTGTGTCTAGAAGACACAATTACATATGTGTGATCATAGATTGACCCACTAGGTCATCCCACATCCTAGTAATTCAAAATAATAGTTCATTAGAAATATTGGGGCACCTATATATATAGAAGACAGTCTTACCCCATGGAGTTTTCTCGATGATCATCTCTGAATGTGATTCTCACTTCACATCTGGTTGAGAAGATGGTTATAGGGGGCCATTGGGACTTATTTACACCTAATTACAACATTTCACAACAAGATTGATGTCTATACAGAGTAAGCTATCCTGGTACAGCACATGCTTTGAGCTTGCATGTTGGGATTTGGGCATAGTTGGGAGGATCACTGACCCCTGGTGGATTTTTCAAACTACAACATCTACCATTCCACCATTGGTATGGAATTATTCAAGTATTTGTACGTACAACCCTATATGTCACTACATTATTGGACTCATCAAGATGAGTCCACACCAATGGGATTAGAGTTAGTATGAGATACTCTAGAGAAGGTACAGATCATCAAAAATTGGTTAAGGGCTGTATAGAGCCATAAAAAGTCTTTTATGGGTCAATGAAAAATTCATATGGATTTTTAGGAGGGAGACCATGTGTGACAGCATGATATAGATTGAGTGGATTTGGCTGTGGAGTAATGTTATCTTCGAGAACCATTAGTCCCTTCTAGATGCTACATAGAGTTAGCATGGTAGCATACCTCTTATCTCTACCACCGAATTAGGACCGTGTACATGATTTCTTCCATGTGTCTTAGCTGAGAAGGTACGTGAATGACCTATCACACATCATCAAATGGGGTGACCCGAACATCAAGGATGTAGCAACCTTTTTATTGTACCTTGTGGAGAATAACGATATGAAATAAAGGATCTATCATGGGTGACCAATTCATTTAGTGTATGTCCAAGGGATTCATGAGAATCATTAAGGGAGAACATGGGAGCATGATGATCATATTCATGCTTAGTTCTCACTTCCATTTTTGTAGCCCCTGTTTTGGATTTTTATGATGTAAATCCCTGGGGTTGGGAGAATTTAAGGAATCTTATTTTCCAAGTATTGTTTTTGTATATTATATGTATATTTTTAAGACCATGAACTGATAAATCCTGCGATTCTGATGCCTAGTGTTCCTAGAATTATTTTTTGATATATATCAGATATATTAATTTACACACACATGTAGTTTTCCTGAAAAAATGGAATACATCCAAAACAGGGGATAAATTATAAATCTAGGAGAACTATGGAGTTAAAAATTTGGGTTCATCCCTATGAGTGATATAATATTTTTCTACATGGGATGTAAGCGGAAAGTATATTTTGGGATTTAAATTAAATAAATAATTTATTTTATTTTTATTTGACACAATAACCTACTTCCTATTTAAAAATATAAATATGGATTTTTTTATCAGGGTTGGAAACTAATTCCTGAAGACCTATAAGCTATTAGAAGAGAGAGCTCTTTGTAGATGGTGATGGATTTGGATCATATCGTGGATCATTTTTTCAATAGAGTTCATGGAAGTAGTCAATGAATGAAACTCAACTGTTCCTCGTAAAAAATCGATCCAAACTCCATGTAGGATGTTTTTCTTTTTTCTTTTATAACATGTTTCTTAATCCCATATGAACACTAATAAATTTCTCTAATAGAATTGATATGATCATTGTTGGTAGAATTAAACTGATGAAATTTAATAATTGTTCATTTTAATTTATCCCACTATGTTCACTTCTTTCTACTAAAATGAATCAATTCCAAATGAACAACTGTTATGGACCGTTCCCTCTGTTTATTAGATTTTTATTTCTTCACATGTTCCTTGAACATTCATTTCAACCTTTTATTATGGAACATGGTTTGATGAAATATCCATTATTTTATCATTTTGAATCCATTATTCAGCACAATAGATCAATATAACAGCTACGGTTCATGATCTATTTTTTGGTTGAGGTACGAAAAAGATGGTGGATGATCAGAGGTGGATTAGAACATATTTTAAATATCTATTCAACTGGGTTTTGATGTACAGTGATAGATGGTTTGATGGTGGTGATTTCTGAGCATATTCGAACCTACATCTCAGTGATCAAGGGAATAATGGGTTAGCCCACCCGAAATCTATAGATTCTCTCGATATTAGTGGTTCGAGAAATGCACAAATCGATGTGGAAGAAAACCCAAGGGTTCTAAAAAATCCTAAGAAACATGGTGTGTATTTATGTATTACCACCATGTGGGCCCCCTTAGCTGTGATTCTAGAGTTACGAATGAAGTTAAATATCACACTTCATGTGAATTATTCAAAGTCTATGTTACTTTTCTATGAGGATCAATGTGTACTTTGGGAAGTACATGAACATGGGAACGAGTATACAACCAAGTGTCTTGATGTCTACATAGTCATGGAATCATCTCTGTGTACATAATGTTTTATATTGACACATCCATGATACATGGACATGAATAAAAAACCCAGGAAGGATTTCATGTGTCTCTATATATTTTTTACTTCTTTTACATGTTGTGTGTATGGATACTTACTTTATGTGTGAGTCTTTACCACATATCTAGACTTGGGGATATGTTTACACATCGTTTATACCCTAGTAAATGTACTCTACCCCCATAAATAGTGTTTTTATCTCTTAATTTTTTAGTTTTAACTAGTATAGATTGAGTGTTTTCCCGTGGTCCTTTCCCTCAAGGGTATAGTGCTGAATTACATCCACATAACTAGATTGTGATACTCTCTAGAGGTCAAGTCTCATATAGAGTCGTGGTGTCCCTCCGTGAGACAGGAGTGCGACCCAATTCCATCTATTGTTCCTAATGTGGGGTTTTTGGAATCATAATGACCTCCTAGAGTAGGGTGTTAACCATCCATCATGATGTTTGTGTCTATAGGGTGTGTGTTATCATTAACATGTGATCCCCTATAATGCGGGTTGATCCAGATTAGGTTCATAGTGTCCCCCAATGGTTTAGGGTGTGACCCCTTATATGTGTATCAGGGTATTATTAGACCAATGAGATTTCATTGGATGGGAAAAATATTTTGGACCTATTCATCTTGTTGCTTCAATGATAGCATGAATCATGGAGTGGACTCTCTGAAAATGAGAATTGAATCGACTAGAATCATATATCTGATAGTCGGTATTTACTTCCAAGTGGCATGGTGTCTTTCTTGAGTATATATGGGTGTTTCTAATATACATTTAATTTTATATCTTGTATTGATATAAATATACTTGGTCCTTCATGAAGAGTGTATTATAGTTTTTTAACTGAGTATTTTTTTACTCACTACAACATGTTATTTTCTTGCATGTGTCATGTGTTGTGGATATGATGACCCTTTTGACTATGTCTTGGGAGGATAGGGAGTGGGTGGAGCATAGTTGGATCTTTTCATACTGAGTTGTTTACCATGATCTTTCATTTTTTTTAGTTCTCTTTCATTGAGGAGTTTGGAATCCTTGTATTATTTTTATGGTCTTATATTTGGCACCTTTTCAAATTTCAATACTTTACTAGCATACACTATTGTGGTATCTTAGATATATGCAGGAATTGTTCTAGTTGATTTACTTTTTAGAATTATATTGTCTTAGAGATGTGTTCATGTTTACATGTACTTTATGATAATTCCTCCCATTTGTGGGATATCCCTATTCAGTGTTGGTCTCCTTCAACTGGCCTATTTGTGGCGGGCTTGGGGTTGTCAAGGGTCGGACCTTAGCGGTTTCAGTCATGCCAATAACGGAGTTATGACATGTGTAGATTTTGTTATCATATCTTATTTAGTATACTAAGTGATTTCCATACTGGGGGGTGTATTTCAAGTTTTTAGTGATATGGGAGTTCTTTTTTAAGGTGATTAAGTTCCACGGTAGTCCTTAAAAGATTAAAACATGATATACATTAATTGGAGGTCAGTAGTTCTAGCTTAGCTGAGGTTGCAGTTGATGAGAGACTCTAATTCTTCAAATTAGGCAATGTATCTAAGTTCGATAAAGATATATCATGATATCTGACATCATTTTTGGTGTCCAGGTATGAAGAGAGACAACACGGATAGTGTCATGTGATGCCTTACTTTTCCAAAGGATAAAGGTTGAGCATCAGTATCCTTGTCATTTTCTTCAGCCACATTCAATGTTTATATAGAAGTGTGATAGCATGATGATGGTATTTTTAATTAGTTTACCCAATACACTGAGGATTCATGATGTTTTTTGGGTAGTAGTCAATCGACTATGAAAATTGGCCCATCTCTTGATAATTCGAGAGAACTATTTAGTTGATAAGATGTGGAAGCTATATATATGGAATATCATATACCTAAATAGAGATCCTTTTTGAATCATATTATGTAGAGATTTGATCAACTATGTACAATTTTTGTTGGTATTGTAGAAGTATTTTTGTTCCTAATAGATAGTAAGTACAACGTATCATTCGTACACTGGAAGACAGTCAGATAGGATGATACAGATAATAAAGTCTATACTATGAGCATGAATTCCTGATATCGGGGGACCTTGGGATAATCACCAAAACTCTTTCTATATATAATTAAATAATAGATTTCTATAATCAATTCAAATGTACCTTTTCAGGATCATTATCATCTTTCGTTCCACTCACTGCTCGGTGGGAACATGGTGGG
The DNA here is from genome assembly GCA_963277665.1 of Viscum album. Classification (NCBI taxonomy): domain Eukaryota; kingdom Viridiplantae; phylum Streptophyta; class Magnoliopsida; order Santalales; family Viscaceae; genus Viscum; species Viscum album. Next base: position 1,926,212,710 of record OY728152.1, on the reverse strand, counting down.
AGAGGCGATGCTTTTTTGACTGATTATAGTATATGAGACCTCCAAAAGGGCATCGTTGATCCAAAAGTGGTTAGTTACCACACATAGTAGATAGTGATAATTTTATAGTAATAGATGGTGACCCTTGGTGTTTTTTTAGGGAGATTTTTTTCTAGGGGTGAATCATTTAATAATACATTTAAGGTTGTGAATGAAAGGTAATATGATGATGATTTTCATTGTACCATTTGAAATTATAGAGAATATTAAGATAATTACATAACATTTTGATTTTCCTGCACAATAACAGTGTATGGATATGTGTTTTATGTATCTTACATTTAAAGGTATATTCTTGATACTTTGTATTTCATTGATAGTATGGATCTAGAGATGGAGCCCGATGTATCATTTGTGGGAATCCTAGTGTGGATAATAGATAGGAGTGATAAAGTGTTGTCAAGAAAGACATTGTCACTTATCCAAGTCCTACAGTAGAATGGATATATCTAGGAATACAATTTAGATATTGGATATGATGTGTGAGATCAATTTCACATGTTGTTTAAGAAGGAACTGTAGACATTTTTTGATGAAAATAAATCCTTATAGGGTGATATTGTAATGGATCCATGTATTTCCTACAGCTTATGCCTTACCTCAATTTATTTTTTATGTCTTTATGATTTATTCTTTTCTTAGGAGATTTATAATATAGTTTTTGGATTTTTTAGAGATTTTTTGAGGCATTTAAGGGGGTTCATGATTAGCACCTAGTTGGGGGAAATAATGTGGTTCTTCCCAAGAAACTGTAAATATTTTTTAGATATAGACAAGGGAAAAAAGAATATTTTGTGAAAAGTCAGAGAAACCCATTTGAAATTCACTACAAATTATATATCTCATTGTAGAGGATGAAAACATGGTTGGAAAATATTTTACTAACCCAATTGGCCAAACAATGTGGGTTCCAAAAAGAGGTTTAAATCTTATAATGGTTGGCATAGAGTTTGAAGAAATGTGAGATAACACCATGAAAAGGGAATTAATTAAATTGAAAATAAGATTATATTATCGAAATACCTTTGAAACAAATCATTATTCCTCTTAATCCAATGGTTAATGAACCTAGGGACTCCATATAATATGCTTCGTTAATTTCATCCCTTCCAAGTTCCATTATGATGGATCTAGTGGCATAGGATCCTCAGAAATCATGGTGTGAGATCTGTATTCACCAATTATTTTTGTTTCTTCTACATCTGCCCTTACTACTTGGAAATGAATAACAGATATAACTTGTTTTAGACATATCAAGGGATTCTCATATGATCTAGTGGTGAAATCATTTATTATTTATAGATCAGTGATATATCTAGAATATTGGAAACCTTGTATAATTAATCTCAAATCTAGAAATATTGGAGAATCACATGTGGTATATGGGTGTGGACCTAATTCATTTGGATAAAAGTATTTTAGGATAAAAATTTTGAACCCCTTTTTTATTGAATTAGTATTAGTTATAGGAGTTATTGAAACATTTAATTATCTTGTTGGTGTGTGGGAATAATTTGGGAATTGAATCTTTAAAAGTATTGATATTGAAATTTACTCTCTTAGGGTATGGAGTCCTTACCATATTAGGACATTATTTGTAATTTTTTCATATTTAGATTTTATGTTCCTGGTATAGATATTAAGTCTTGAGTTTGATTGCATGGGTGGTTGTGAACCCCATATTAATTTTTTTATGAGTGTGTGGCTATTTTTTTCATGCTTTTTATTCCATGACATCTCTATATGTGTTATGCCTTATTGTTTAAAATTTTATAGACATTGGATGTTTTCCTCATATTAGATATTGATAGGTGGACCATTATAGGTTAATGAACACTTTAAGGGGGTGAAGGTGTGTCATGTTATGATGATGATAATGAACTAATACGTGTTTTAGGAATATGATATCGATGTGGCCTAACCCGAGGTGGTGTATGGATACGATGACCATATGGTGTTTCCCAAGATAGATTCAATACTAGAATATGACAACCTTAAGGAAATCTTGGGAACGATATGGTGTGTGAAAACGTGTGTCTGGACCCATGAAACATTGGTCTTGTGACTATTCAGTGCATATGAGGTGGTATTGTGGTTAACCCACAATCATGGATATGATTATGACCATCCTTCTTCATCAAAGTTGAAGTAGGTACAGTCAGGGTTGTGGAATCATGGTTAGTGTTTGATCACATGGGACATGGTGGTTGTATATTTTTTTATTAATTTACTTATCCATCATGTCATACACTTCCATATAACTGTGAACTTATATTTAGGGATCATTTTTTGTTTTTACTAGGATATACTCACACCTTTCATCGATATCTTAGTGTGTGTGCAGAATTAATGGATAGGTATATGATAAGGGGAATGGATTCTTGGTTGGTTACTAAGGAGTTTGGATCTAGGATATAGATGTATTACTGGGTTAAAATATAGATGGTTGTTGCATCACTTTTATTTTATCCATTTATTTCTTCAAGTTGTACTTGTCAGCCCGCCACAATGGGTTTTTATATTGATTAAACTTTTGTTACCATTCCAAAAAAAATATTCTTAAAATAAATTAGGATTTAATATTATATATTATTTTAATTAAGGTCTTTATGATCATTTATTAAGGACACGATGAGGATTTTATGGAATCATTCATGTTGGTAGTTAAGTCAACCCATGAAATAACATGTTATGATAATGAGTGAGAAAGAATATAATGTAATGTAATAGTATTTTCCATTAATGAAAATCATAATGATGTCAATATAACTTAATTATAGTGGATATTGTTTTTGGAATAGTGAGGATAATAATGAAAATTAAAAATTATAAATAAGAAACTGGTATCTACTTTGGGAAAAATATGTTCTTCTCGTAATGAATTCCAAAGGAATTGAGGACTTATTGTAGAGACCCGAAGCTTGACGTACACGGACATTACATTACTTTTTCGGAATACTTAATACATAACAAAAACTGACACACATGGACCGTAATAGTTTAGTGTCTCTAGAAACTTGGAACGTAATCTTCTAATCGTGGTTAATGATCTTCAACATCTCCCATAAAGATCTTCCACTTTTTGTTTCCTTACCTAAAACCTTTCTTTTAATCCTGGGGGAAAATAAAACATAAAAAGGGTGAGCTCAAATGCTCAGTAAGGGTAAGCATGGATAAAATAAAACATACCATATACATTTGAACTTAAAAACATGAACATAATGTATAAACATCAAAATTTTGAGCAACGACATAAAACATGGAAGTACATAAGGCATAGATCATAATGGAAAATAAATCATGATAAAATAGCATGGGAATAAAACATGTAATTGTGTAATCCATTAAGCACATGTAATGATTTCCATAGTAGCCAAGGCATTTCTTCCAAGACCATCTTAGTGGACAATGTTCCTTTCTGAATCGAGTTCACTCCTCGTTTCAGTCCTATAAAACTGAACCAGATTAACTTTCCGTTCCAGCCATGTCTATCTCATGAGATATAAAATCATTACCCAATGAATTTGAGGGAGATATAGGTCCCACCCATCTAATAATGAAATCATTCTTACTTGTGACACAAAATAAACATACATCATTCATAATAACCCAATGAATAAAATGGGTTTCATAAACATAATCCCATCATCAAATAATCCATATAAAAGAAATGGATATCATTTCATAATAAGAAAAGTGAAACCATGTAAATCATAGAGAAATTATACATGAAACATACACATATGAAGTAATGTCATCTTATATGGAAAAATGGTTTTGATAAAACACTTGAAATGAATTCTTAAGGAAAATATCCTTTCTTCTTCAAAATCAATTTCTTTTCACAAAACGTCATGAAGTTTTAAAAGAAAGATATTTTGTTGAAATTATTCATGAAATGTTTTAGAATAATCTTCATGAAAATAAGGCTTTATAAAACCGTAAAAATCCTTTCTTTCCGTATAAGATAAAAAAACATTCTTCTCGTAGTTTTGATGGAAAAGTCAAAATGTACCTCGTAATAGTAAGGTTCCATACATACCATGTAGTAAAATCCAAAATGGATAAAAAGGGCTTTAAAAATACATGAAAAAACATTTATAAAACATGGACATGGATGATATAAATAACCCTAGTAAATACTTACGAATAAGCAATCTCAGATAAAAATGAGATTTGAAAAATTATCTCTTACCTTAGGTCTGATTTGCTTCATAAGTGTCTGAAACTCCTGTATAATGATTTAAATGATGTCATTGACATATTCCAGAATCATACTCATTGTTATGATATTATTTATGGTTCACTTATGACTTTATATTACCCGTTCTTTTGTAAATTCCATGTTAAAGAGCGTTTTGGGTAAAATCGTTTCATTTGTCGTCCGTGTTTTGACTTGTAATTATTAATATGATTACTTAGATAATGATTAATTAATTCCAGAATATAAAACATGATTTATATATAATATATATTCATAATATACATATATATAATAGATCAGTAAATGGAAATAAATACACCGTTCATGGAGACGGTAGGCCGTACGTACACATGAACGCTGTTTTAGTTTCCTCATTGAGTTGAATGGAATTAAGTAGATGATATACATATATATACACATAAATCTAGTATCATTATTATGTCATATATTTCATGATTACTTATTATATATACTTTATAATAATCCATGAGTGGTTAACGTGGAGAATGATTCTCATCGCGTCGTGGAGACGGTAGTCCGTACGTACGCACGAGTGATGCTATCATTCTCATGATCATGGAATTGTATTGGAGTGCATGTATACTATTTAAGAATCAATATCACTTTAAAATGATCATATATATTTATTACGTACACCATTATACCCATCCATGTAAGGTGGTGGGGGAAAATAGATTACACCACGGCGTGGAGACGGTATTCCGTACGTACGCACGCGTGGTGATTTCATTTTTCGTAGGATGGATAGATGGTGAAATAGGGTTGTTTCATACTTATAATAAAATATTAGTATATGAGTGATAATGATGTTATTAATTCATAATGAAATAACCTAATAAGAAAAAGTGGCAGAAGAAATAAAGTTGAAAGAATCGGTAACGGACATTACCTCTTCTTTGAAGAACCTCTTTGAGACCTCCTTTTTGAGAACTAAAAATGGTCTTTGAATAAGACCAGGACCTCTAGGATGTTTCTAGGGAAGTGGAGAAGATAATTGGTCAGGGTTTGGCCGAGCTTGAAGGCTCAATGTGGTGTGAGGAAGAGAGGGAGGAGGTTCCCTTTTATAAGAGAGGAGAGGGGCACCTTTGGAAAAACTAAAAATATTATTTTATTATAAAGCCAAATTCGGTTTTAAATACCTCCAAATTTATTTGTTTCGAAGCAAAGGTGGGGATGGGTCTAAATCCTCTCATCCAATATAATTTAAACAAGTTTAGGATACTATTTTGACCTTATCATTTAGATTTAACATTAAGTTAAGTAATTTTACTTTTACCGTGTCTTCTTGTGTTCTTACACTATAAGGTTAATAAACATAATATTACAAGCCAAACGAACCCCAAGTTGTTTAATATTAACATTTATTACCTTATATAAGTCATTTGGCCAAACCATTGGTTTTTAGGAATAAAATAACAATTAATAATATAATATTTGTTTTAAAAACTATTTTATGTCAATTTTGACACTATTTAGTAATTGATTTTTGTGAAAATCATAACAGAATTATTAGTTCGAACCAAGTTAATTAAATCAATAATAACATGTCATATTAAACTAGAAAATTAGTGGAATTCCTAAAAAGTCTCAAATTACATTTATTTGGGTATCAATTATGTCAATATTTCATTAATAAGATAATTATTGCATCATCGTTGTGTCATAAATAAATTAAATTATTTAATGTCTAAAAATTAAAAATAAAATACTATTATGTATGAAATATTTTTATCTTTCTAATTAATATTTATAGTCTAATTTATTTATGTATAACCCTGTATTAAAAATGATTTACTTATTAAACTTTGATTTTAACTATTTTAACCCTTCTTTAAATAAATTAATAATAAATGTCCTAATCTAATCCAAGTGGGCCTAAATGGTCATATTTTATTCCTAAGGTTGTTTTTGGTCAAATTACACTTATCCAATAGAATTATGACATGTGTTAGGGTAATAATAATATCATTTTTACCCTTAATTACACTATTTACTTTTAACCGCCGTAAAAAAAGTAAACAGTTACTATTCACCAAAAATTATTTTCATCTCATTGAACCAAATTTTAGTACATGATATTAACAGTGTATCTTGGATTATCGAAATTCTACTCATAGAAGTGGTAAAATTATGTTTTATGAAAAATTCAGTTTTTTTAACTACTACTTAGTGGTTTCACTATTCATCAAAATATGAAAGTTTCCGAAAAAAATACAAAAAATTTGGTCTAAGATATATTTGATATTATGAATTCAAAAATGATTTTTATTTTACCAAATTCAATAAATATCAGTTACATTAACTAATTTAAAAATTAATTCTCGTGGTCCAAACAAATAGCGTGTTTTTAAATGATAATAACTATCAAAAGATTGACAATTGTGTATGTTCGGTTTAAATGTGAAATTACATCTAATGAACAACATTGTATTAAATTGTAAAAATATATTCTAAATATACTTTAAAACCACTCAAATTAATAACTCATCACTATTAATTATTTCGATTAAAAAAGTTGTTTTTAATTAAAATTTAGTAATTCTACTATTCATCAGAATATAAAAGTTATCCGAAAAGTACCAAAATTTCACCCTAAGCTAATTTCGATATTCCGAATCCAAAAATGAAGTCCATTTTAAAGATAAAATTTATAAAATTTCAAAAAGTGGGTATTACTATTCATAACGGCTAGTTCATAAAAATATTATAATAATATATCATTGTTTAGTAAAACTTGGTATCGCGTACAACACACGCTATCGAGGAAGGTGGCGATTACGTGTAATGAAAGCCAAGTTAGGGTTCCGAGTTGTGCAAGACTCGTTTGTTGTTTCATATAACATAATCTCACCATATTTCATTTATACATTGAATATATATATATATACACCAAATGTTGCGTAGAATGAATATTATCAAACGAACTTGAAATTGTGTGTAACAAAATCTAAGAATAGTGTTGTGTATACTGCAAGCTAATACTGTGTTGCGTATAGCACATGATAATCTTGTTGTAGCATAAAACACATGACATCAAATACATTAAAAAGAATAAAATCTCGGGGTGTTACACTTATGGATTATAACTATTAACAGGGGATTAAAAATCTAGAAGTGGATTCTAGGGGAAGTAAAATGGGAAGTTTCATGACCCCCTCCTACAAAATATTTCATAATGAAGGGAGATATATAATGACCCATGAGTCCACCTCCAGTAAGACTCGTGTTGGAATCTAGAACCAATGGTACTAAAATCTCACTATATGGGAGGAATTACCATTAGAAATAAAATTGGATCAAGATATAGGATAAAAATAACTGAAAAACTCTAGAACACAATATAATCGAAACCATCTTAGAATACATGAATAATATAATACTGATATATATAAAAGTATTAAAGGTAAATACTAAAAAATATAGTTCCATTGAAGTAATTCAATACCAACTCAAACCCAATTAGTAATATCTATATCAGTAAACAAAGACCTCCTAGAAACCTTAAAATAGTTTATCTATATATGGTGAGTGTAACAGATATTATCAATAGGTAAATAACCAAGGCCTTAATTGCACATGTGATAATTTCCTGCTAATACGCATGTGAAAAAAAGAAAAACAAAAAATCATCTACAAATGGAATCAAACCAAATCCATCCTCACCATGGATCACTCTCCAAATTATGCATCCAATATAATAATATAGAATAAATATCAAAAAAAAGCAAGGTGCCTCACACCATCTTCCCCGTTGATTTTTCTGATCTTACACCCCCAAAGATAGATGTTGTATTCTCCCATACCTTCAACACATATCACATCACATCACATCACCTCACCTCACATCACATATAGCCCGCAGACACCTGGACCAAATATATCAACTCGAACTAGAACCAAAAAAGTTTGGAATCAAGAATGTGAAGGACATAAAACTCATTCCCTCCTGTTTCTACACATAACCCCCCACCATATATCACATCACAACACATCACATCTCAACTATAAACATATAGTCCAACACGTCACATCACACTTGAAGAAACATGGGAAAACACATAACATATCACCCATAGACACCTGCTCCCACACATAACATCTCTCCCAAGGACACCTAGTCCAACACATCACTTCTGAAGGAAGATCGGCGGATAGGGTTAATCAGCCATCTGTATCACTACAATACTGGATGTTGGGGAAAACACTTGGAACACAACACCTCTAAGTGTTGGTAAGTTTTTCAAACTTCAGTGGGGAATATATAAAATAACATAAACATTAATGATATATAGATATCACAAAATACTAAAAATATGTGTTCACATCAACAACACTAGTTCACACTACATGACCATTATTGTACCTCACATCAATCATCTAAACTTCTTCCACCATTATATAGAACACCACACATCTTCCACATAATCTACAGAACATTTTCCACTTTAATCTTACATTATTCACCACATTCATTTATTAATCCATTTACCACACATCAAATCCCAGACCATTATATTAAATTAATAACATATTATTTAATTTATTTAGTTTAGAATAGTAATTTATTCCACCACTACCCAGGAAACTAACCCAACCACACCACCTGACAGGCCCAACACTCATAGCCAGCACCATAGACCACACATCCTCCACCATCATCATGTCATGTCACCAATGTCATCTTACCACAATAAGACACTATGCTACAACCACTACTCCATAACCACTATTCCACAGCCTCAGTCACAAAACTACTAAAACACAACCTATAGACCATATACTACTCCATAACACTTTAACAACAACTATTGTTCAACAACCTCGACACCATTACCACTACACCAGAACCTCTACTCCATAAGCTTTGGGCCACAATGCACAAATTCCCACATCACATCCATGAAAACCAACCACTGCATCACTACCCCCCACATTGCACATCCAATATGCTCACATCCATCATCTCATAATGTCCCAACAAATTAATAGAAATTGGAATAGAATAAGTGCACATAACATCACTCTTTTCAGATTCCATATTTATTTAATTGAATCATCGCATATCATTTTTCCCATGTGTTATATAACAAAAACAAAATGTTTAGGGAAAAATAATTGTTTTAAAAATCTATATTCTTCAATATTTTATTCAGTTGAGAACAAACAACATCACAACAAGGATCATCACAGCATAAAAACTCTAGCTCAAACAATGCTCCCAACAGCTATTATTTTTAAAAATGGCAATAAGTATCCATAATCACATCAACAACATATATCAAACCAGAAAATCATGAAATAACTCCCCATAACCAAAAATTCCAAAAATTCCAAATCATTTTATGATTATAATGACCCTTACTAACCAAAAAAGGGTAAGAAAAATCCTAAATATCTCAAACTTACCACGTAGAGGATTACGAACAAGGATTTTTACCACAAATAATCTTTCTAATATCATTGTGCACCAATGGGAGAAGACGAAATGCCCACAAACAAATAACCCTAGTAAAACTCATTGATCAACTTACACTTTATCAAATGGTTGTTAAAACACATCCCAAAACTCCTCCAAAATCAAAGAAACATTGATTTACTGAATCCTAAAATAATAAATCAAGGAAATGAAGGAAAAAGAGATAAGAAATAACCAAGGTTCGAAGACGGAAGGGTTATGATCAATCTCTGATGAAGGAATACCAAGGAGGATGCAGGGAGAGCTGCTAGGTCACCTAAAATGATAGGGTGTGGAGTTTATGTAAATACTCAAGAAATTATTGGATTAATGATGTGTTTCATAGTGGAATTAAATTATGTGTACTCTTTACATTTCTTGTAAATGTTAGGCTTCATGCCCTACTAAAAGAACACATTGACTAGACTGTTAAATCACAAGTTTATTACATGTCGTGTAACACACTGTTTACCATCATTCACAGACCATGAACAATCCTTTCACATCTTGTAAAATTTTCATGACTTGTATTTCTCTAGCATCTATCTTTTAAATAGCCAACACCTCCCATCTCTCTCTTAGCCTCCTCTGAGAACCACAAAAACCCCTCAAGAATCCCCTAAAACACCTCTAACACCTAAATATGAATATGTAATAAACTAAGAGTACATGGTACCTTAAATAAGATAGCTATATATTTATTATTTCCCTTGAGAATCAAAAACCATGACCATAAGGAAAAATGGGTCCAAAAAACCGCCCCTCGAGATACCCCTCAATGTTATCTATAAGAACCCAAATTTTTCAATGTAATTTTCTAAATTATATATGAATAAAAAGAGTCTGTGAAAATTTAAGAGGCATGATTCAGAGGCCTGGTGTGACCGAAATGAATTTCTGAACATTTTTTGAGGTACGTTCAGTAAAAGTGCGAGCGGGTTTTTGTAACTTTTAAACCAATGCTCCGAATTGAAATCCAAAGACATAGTTTAACTCGCAGAACTTGTATTCCCTTAAGGAGACCTTCACCTAGACCACAGTTGGTTGATAATGAAAGTTAGTTTTCATGTTTTTCATGGAAATAAAAATAAAATAAAATAAAATATTTTATTTTATTTTAACCCCCTATTTTTGAATTCATGGTGGTGGGGACCACCTGAGCTATGAAACCCCCCATTTTTCAATTAATGGTGGTGGGGAACACCCGAATCCCTCTTAATGTGGGGAAAACCTCCCAACTTCAAAAAATTAATTGTGCCAACTCTCCAATTAATTAATTCAGAAATTAAACTATTGTTCCAACATAAATTAATTGTAGAAAAATATTTTAATTTATGTTGGCTCCTCACATTATTGAGGGGGAAATCATTGGAAAAAGGTTTTATTGGAGGAGCCTCTTGAGGAAGATAAATTCTCACTAATGATGAATCAATGAATGGAGGATCGTTAAACAAGCGAAGTCAGAGGAGGAGGACTGCTTCGAGATCGAAAAACGCCAATTCGCCTTCAACCACAGACAATCTCTAGTGGAACCATCAAGGTAAGGAGTGTTATTTTGAATACCTTTACCTTGTTATTGACATCCTTCTTGAATTAATAACGTCAATGCCGGTTGCTACCACTATAACACAGAGGGTGCGGGCCAAATAAACATGGCCCATCCACTCCACAATCTTTGTCTTTTTTTGTTGTGTTTTTCATGATAGAGGACGAGAGTGACTAGTACCGGTGACTGGCACCAGTGGGACTCAAGAATGGTGGCCAACACTTTGGCCAACTGCGACAAAGGTGGCAGTACGACCGTGCCACTAGAGAAGGGCCATGTCCCGTCAGCTGTGGCGGTGCCCAGCTCGCTGTCAGCCACGTGATGGGGAGGAGGCGACGCGTGTCCGCGCCACCCGGCATTCAAGAGTTGTGGCTCGAGTCTGCAGCAATGACGGAGTGATTCCAGCTCGTTGCTAAACGTCGGAGATGGCGTGGTGCGTGACTGCGCCATACATAGGAGAGGCTTTCCATCTGGCTAGTCGGGGCTGCCCAGGGGATGCTGCACTCTAGGCTGCCCAGCGGGCCGCCGCCCCGCGGGCTGCCCAGTGCGGGTCATGCTGGCGGGCCAGTCCAAATCCAACATGTTGGGTCAGATTATGTGGTTTGGGTCCAACCCCGGGCCAGACCCGGTTCTGGCTGGGTCGACGAGAGCCAGGTTGGGTCGGCCCAGGCCAGGTCGGACCGGACCTGGACCAACTTCGACCCTTTCCACTCTTTCGGCCATATCTTGAGCAATGGGCATCTGTTCGACAAACCGTCTATGGAATCATAATCCTTGGATTAATACAGTCAATTTGGTATACCCCTAATATGTTTTGGATAATGTTGGGATATATCCATGTTGTATCGAACACAAATCCAACCGGGGCTTCGGGAATAAAAGGCTAAAAACTTATAGACCAGGTGTCTGATTGACGTGTCATATTTTGTATTGAGACCCCTTTTACATGGATGTCATTTGGGATAATTCTTCATGGGACTTTGTGGTAGTTGGAGTATCGAACTATGACTTGAGGAGAGGACCCTCCCAGAATCATGCGAGCTTAGTGTGGGAACCTTGTAGCTGGCTATAACATGGGAAATGGATCCTATGTTGGTCTGTACTTTGGGACTCTACATGGGTCTGTGTTCGAGAGTTCCACTTGGATCCGCATCAGGAATCCATGTGGACAACTCTAGGATCCTATGTGGGTCTACTATATTAGTATCCTACGTGGGTCTACTATACTAAGATCCTATGTGGGTCTGGTTTACTAGGATCCTACATCGGTCTGATGATTTAGGATCCTATGTGGGTCTGATGATTTAGTATCCTATGAGGGTATGCCTTTTAATAGAGTGAGTTGATTTAGTAGTTACATCTAATCATCATTACTACCGTACCTAAGTTATTACTAATGTGAGTTGAGTCCTTACCTTCATGGTAATACCTTTGTGGTACTTACATTTGTGGTTTTACATTCGTGGTACTTACCCTCATGGTGATACCCTTGTGGTATTCTTCTATGTGGTGTTACCTTTGTGGTACATACCTTTGTGGTATTGCCTTCGTGGTATTCTTTCCTTTGTGGAACATTTGTACTTTGGATAAAGATTTGGGCCTTGAGTTTCCTCATGAATGAGATTGGTATACTTGATAACTTAGGTATATGAATGGGGATATATCTAAGTAGGGTTTTCAGATGTTTTCCTGCTTTGTGGTTATCCTTTCCGGGTTTTGTGGGACCTTCGAGCTTCTCGGGGTCCCTACTGAGTATTGTTATACTCACCCATTCACGGGCTATGCCCGCTCCTGGTTGTGTTTGGTGTAGAATATGGATAGCGCTGAATGAGGATGAGAGTACCAGGAATGGATGTAGCTCAGAGGTGGACATTAGACGGTGCGTACTATAGAGAATACTGTTATAGAAATGTACATACCCATTAGGTAGGGTCCTTGGTGGGAGTTCACAAGAGTTGTTTCTGTTTACTTGTACTTTTTATTTTTATTGCACTTTCCCATTGGGCCTCTATTCTGGCCCCCTTTTCTTACTATACACACTCTTTTTAATATACTGTTTACTTGTGTTCATATCTTTTTGTGTGCTTGGTTGTGTTTGTTTACAGGTTATAATGGCAATTCCTTCCTGTTTTATAGGGAATACACGTTTCGGTGCTAGTCGTCAGCCCCTAGCCTATGGAATGCGGGCTTGGGGTAGTCACAGCATGGGCCCTGGGGGATAGGTTGTGAAAAATTGGAATTAGAGGAGTCGGTTCTACTGTAGAACATTAGACTCTAATATTTTTAATGGCAATAGTGTTAAGTTTAGTGATTCTGGATATCAGTTTAGGGAATCTAGTGTTAGTGCAGCAGCCGACGTATCCATACACCAGAACCCTGACTTCTGATTTCTGAATCAGTCCCTAAAAACACTTATTGCTTGTTTTTTTTTTGAAATGTTTTCTTTGTGAACTCTTTGAGTTAGCTCCCAAGGTATAAATTATTGATTGTGGCACACCTGTTTCTTTTCAGGATGCCTCCATGTAAATAGCCATCTAGGGTTCTGAGTGTAGTACGTGATGATGGCCCACAGAGCTATGAGGCCTCGGTGTAGGGCCCTCTTTCAGTAGAGGCCCCAGCGGAGGAACCAGCGGTACCACTACCCATTGGGCCACTGATGCCTCCAGCCCCAGAAGTGGAGGGTTCACGATTCTTGAGCACGTTGCACGAGTTCTAGTGACAGAGGCCACCCAGGTTCTGGGGATAGATGTACCCATAGGTTGTTTAGGAGTGGCTGGAGGCCGTTGCGAGAGTCTTCTGACTGGAAGGGACACAAGTTTATCTCATGGTGATCCTTGTCACCAATATTCTATAGGCAGTAGTAGTTAGATGGTGGAGCTTGATGCTCAAGGTTCACAACAAGGTGACACTTCTCTGGGAAGACATTGAGAGCCTATTTCGGGCAGAGTTTGTCCCAATGACCCTTTGTGCAGTGCACATACAAGAGCTTCTTCATCTGCAGTAGGGAAGCATGAATGTGGCTCAATACTCAGTGAGGTTCACCGAACTCTCATTCTACTCCACTAATATGGTGCAGTACCCATTCTTTAAGGCGCAGACCATCGAGCATAGAATCATGCAGGAGATCGGGGCTTCTATGATTTCTCTAAGCATCTCGACATAGGTGGGGGGTGTTAGAGTGAACCCTCTTAGTAGAGAGTTTTATTGCTGACTAGTCACTAGCAATGAGACCCACCACCGGGCGTCACATAGTGGAGTCTTCTATAGCTGGCTCTAGATAGATTTCACAGAGGTCCAAGAGGACCAGACCTACAGGTGGACGACCATAGGATTCAGGGTCAGTTCTGTGAGGCACTAGAGAAAGAGACAGTCATGTGAGGAGCAGGTAGTGCTACACATGCGGCGGGCAGGGTCACATGGTTCATGACTGTCCAACCCGCCTTATGGAGAATCAGAAGATGGTCGAAGGACCGCCCAGGAAGACACAGAGGTTCGACTGAGGAGGTCCACAGGGAGCAGACAGACATAGAAGAGGAGCTGGTAATGCAGCTAGTGGTGGGAAACGATTTGAGATGTTACCACCACCACCACCAGGTGGACCACCCCGACCACAGGGAGAAGGTGGACATGGGTGAGCTCAGCTCTAGGTAGCTGAGGCCTATGACCACGGTGCTTCATAGATGATATGAGGTACGATCTATGTCTACTCCACCTTAGCTGTAGTACTTATAGACATAGGTTGTAGTCATTATTTTATTATCACATCCCTTGTTCAGAGATCAGATATTTCGACAGAGCCATTGGATTGATCATAATGGCAAGAGACTCCTATGGGGTGGATTTGATGATTGCACACTAGTGCTCGTAGTGTGATCTTACTCTAGGAGGCAAGAACATCAGCTGGGATCTTCTAGTAGTAGCGTCAAGGCCTTAGGACATCATCTTGGGTATGGGTTGGTTATCTATAGTCCCTACTCAGATTGACTGCATTAGGAGAAAAGTGTAGTGTGTCTGCATGGATAGGAAAATTTTTACCATCACCAGTTAGAAGTAAGACTTTTCATCACATGATGGACTTACCTGGAGGAGAGTGCAGTCGATCCCTCATCAGTTGTCTAGCCTTACCCTCGGAGCAGTTGATGTGGAGAGTTCGAGAAATCTTGTAGTGGTGTACCAGTACGTGGATGTATTCCCTGATTATGTTCTGGGCCTACCTCCTCATAGAGAGGTGGACTTTTACATTGACTTTTACCCCATGATAAAACCAATATCTATACCAGTGTATCTAATATTTCCCGTGGAGATTCATGAGCTTTGGGTATAGGTAGAGGACTTATAAGGGATGGGATTCATCTGGCCTAGTGTTTCTCCTTTGGAAGCCCCAGTTTTGTTCACTAATAAAGATGATGGGAACTTGAGAAATTGTGTTGGCTATCAGTGCTTGAACCAGGAGTCCATGAAGAACAAGTACCCACATCTGAGGATTGACAACCTCTTTGATCAGCTGAAGGTAACACGATGGTTCTCAATGATAGACCTCAGACCAGGCTATCACCAGCTCAGAGTACAGGAAAAGGATGTGCAGAAGATGGCTTTCAGATGTTTCTATGACCATTATGAGTTTTTGGTCATTCCATTTGTCTTGACCAATGCTCATGTAGTGTTCATGGGACTCACGAACAGGTTCTTTCAACCATACCTTGATAGCTTTGTAGTGGTCTTCATTGACGACATTCTGATCTACTCGTCCACTAAAGAGGAGCATGAATATCATTTGCTAATAGTTCTGGACACACACCGAGAGCACCATCATTATGGTAAGCTCTCAAAGTGCCATTTCTGGATCTGAGAGGCTCACATTCTGGGACATGTCATCTCAGAGGCTGGAGTTGCAGTGGGTCCAGAGATGATCGATGTGGTACATGCTTGGGATCCACCTATGATTGTGGAGGAGGTATAGAGTTTCTTGGGTTTGGTTGGATACTAATGGATGTTTTTGAACAATTTCTCCAGAGTTGCAACACCATTATTAGTGTGGACGAAGAAGGGGAAATCCTTCGTGTGGTTGGAGAGATTCCAGCAGACTTTTCTAGAGTTGAGGTAGAGGCTGACTAGTGCCCCCATCTTGAGGCTTCTGAATGAGGGTATTGGATACGTAGTCTAATGCAATGCATCAGGGATGGGGCTTGGATGTGTTCTGATGGAGGAGGGATAAATTATCGCATATGGTTCTCGACAGCTGACATAGCATGAGCAGAACTACACTACCCATGACTTGGAGCTAGCAGTAGTGGTCTTCTCCTTTAATATGTGGTGACAATACTTGATGGGCGAACGTTTTACAGTGTGGTCTGATCACAAGATTCTCATGTATATCTTCTATCATAAGGACATAAACCTGATAAAATGATGTTGTATTGAGTTCCTATAGGACTATGACATCAAGATAGTACATACTCCTAGAAAGGGGAACGTTGTAGCAGATGCAATCAACAAGAGATCTGGTATACAGCTGCTAGGTAAGGTGACAGAGTAGTTGGCCGCTTTTTAGATATTCTTGGTGGATTGGGTTGGAGAAGATTTTATTCAATCTCTTATTGTAACTTCCCCACTTCATCAATGATTCAGGGAGGTGAATCATGGGGACACTGATTGCGAGGCTCGGCATGCTCAGATATCCACAGGACAGACACCTGATAGATTTTCTGAATGTGGGGAAGACATCATCATTTTCATAGGATGTACCATGGTACCAATGTCACTTCAGGAGGAAGTGTTGAGTGATATCCACAAATCCCCTCTAGTGATGCATCTAGGAGTGGTGAAGATGTACCATGATCTCGGACGACAGCACCGGTGGCCAGGAATAAAGAAATAAGTAGCATAGTTTGTCTCTCGGTGACTCACTTGTCAGCAAGTGAAGGCGGAGCATCAGGTACCAGCAGGATTAGTTCATTCTTTAGAGGTCCCAATGTGTAAGTGGGATGGGATATCCATGGACTTCATGATAAGACTCCCATGTACATCCAGGGGTCATAATTCTATTTGGGTGATCATTGACCGAATCACCATGTCGGCCCACTTCCTACCGATCCGAGAGTAGGGTTCAGTAGCGTGCATGGGACGCCTCTATTTGCAGGAGATTATACGACTACTTGGAGTACCCCCAATGATTGTCTCCAATCATGATGCACATTTCACTTCCTAGATATGGAAGGGGTTACATGAGTCTTTTGGGACACAGCTTCGTTTGAGCATTACCTTCCATCCTTAGATGGATGGCCAGATAGAGCGGACCATTCAGATCGTCGACAACATGCTACATGCTTGCGTCCTCGACATTGGTCATAGCTTGGAGGATCACATTACCTTGGTGGATTTTTCATACAACAACAGATATCACTCCACCATTGGGGTGGTACATTTCATGTATTTGTACTGTCGACCTTGCAGATCGCCTTTGTGCTAGACTGACTCAGGTTATTCGGTACTGATGGGAAAAGAAATAGTACGCGCTACCATAGATATGGTGCATATCATCAAGGAATCGATGAAGACTGCACAGAGTAGGTAGAAGAATTATTCTGACATGAGATGGAGACCACTGGTGTTTGAGGATGGTGACCACATCTTTCTATGGGTCTCACCCTGATGAGGTTTGCGGAGATTTGGTCGGGGTGGCAAGTTATATCTGAGGTTCGTCGGACCCTTTAAGGTCCCTAGTATATTTGGTGAGGTGGATTACTTATAATACCTTCCACCTCAGTTGAATTTGGTGCACGATGTTCTCCATGTATCCCAGCTGAGGAGATACGTGCATGACCCATCACACGTCATCGACCACGGCGAGCAGAACATCAACGATGGGTGATGTTTACGGAGGTTCCAGGGGATATTGAGGATTGACCGGAGATATTACCTTATAGTCAATTTATACCTTTGGTGTATGTCTGTTAGAAGCATGGGAACCTAGTAGAGAGAACATGGGAGCGGGAGGCTCAGATACGTGATCAGTACCCCCACTATATTTCCTAATTTTGTGATCTGGATTTTGAGGATGCAAATCCCTACGTTGGGTAGAATGTAAAGACCCATATTTTTCCATGTCATTTTTTTAATTAAATGGGAATAATATGAGTCTGTGAAAATTGACGGTGTGTGATTTAAGGGCCTAGTGTGCCTGGATTGATTTTTTGAAAAAAAAATCTGGTACGTTTAGTAAACTTTCGAGTGGGTTTTGGTATCTTTTAAACTGGTGCTCAGAAATGAAATTAGAGGACATTGTTGAACTTGCAGTGCCAGTATTCAGTTAAAGAGACCATCACCTCCACCGTAGTTGGTCAAGGGTGAAATTTAGTTTTCATGTTTTTTGTGGAAATAAAAATAAAATCAAATAACAACTTTTATTTTATTTTAACCCCCCGCCCCCCCCCCCCATTTTTGAATTCTTGGTGGTGGGGACCATCAGAGCAAGGAAACACCCTATTATTGAATTAATGGTGGTGGGGACCACCTGAAACCCTCTTAATGTGGGGAAAACTGCCCAACTTCAAATAACTAATTGTTCCAACTCTCCAATTAATTAATTATGCCATTAAACTATTGTCCCAATGTAAAATAATTTCAGAAAACCTATTTTAATTTATGTTGGATACTCACTTAATTGTCGGGAAAATCATTGGAAAAGGGTTTTATTTGGGGAGACTCTTGAGTAAGATCAGTTCTCACCAAGGAGGAACTGAAGAACAGATGATCGTCAAATAAGTGACATCATTGGAGGAGGCTTTCTTTGGGATCGACAAACCCCAATACGTCTTCAATCGACGACAATATCTAACAGAACCATCAAGGTATGGAATGTTATTTTGAATACTTTTACCATGTTCTTGATGTCATTCTTGAATTAAGAATGTATATTCCTCTTGCTACAGCTCTAATACGGAAGGTTCATGCCAAACAAACTTGGCCTGACCACTCTACAATCTATGTGTTTTTGTTGTTGTGTTCTTTATGATGGAGGAAGACGGAAACTAGTTCTAGTGACTGGCACCGGTGGGACTCGGGAATGGTGGTTAGCACTCTGAGTAGACATGACACAGGAAGTGGCGTGACCTCACCACCGGAGAAGAGTTGCGGCCCGTCAGTCATGGCAGAGTGGAGGCGGCGGCCGGCTCACGGCTGGCCATGGGATGGGGAGGCAGCAGCTAGCGTCCACTCTGCCCGGCGTACAAGAGCTAGAACACGAGGTCGCGATAGTGATGGAGGGTTAGTGGCTCACTATCGGCAACCTTATATGGTTCAATACATGCCAGTTCTGCGTGTAGGAGCATTTGGCTATCCGGACAGTTGGGGCCTCCCAGCAGAGGCCGCACAGCGGGCCACCCAGCAGGCTGCTTAGCACGGGCCGAGCCAGACCTAGCAGGCTAGGCTAGATCCAGCGGGCCAGGTCAGATTCTTCGGGTTGGGTCCGACCTAAGGCCAGACCATGGTCGACCTGAACTGGGATGGGTCAGCCCAGGCCAGGTCGGGTCAGGTCAGACTGGACCTGGACCAACTTCGACCATTTCCACTATTTCACCCATATCTTGAGCTTCGTGAATTCGTTTGAAGAACCATCTACATCAGTAGAAAACTTGGATCGAGACAGTACATTTTATATACACTACTTGTTTTTTTGATAAAGTTGGAGTATGACCAGGATGGATCGAACATAAATCCAACAGAGCCCTCGGGATTAAAAGGCCAAAAACTTACAGATCAAGTGTCTGATTGGCGCATCATCTATTGTGTTGAGACCCCTTTTACATGGAGGTACATTGGGATACTTATTCATGCGAATTCGTGGTAGTTGGAGTATTGACCTGTGGCTTGATAAGTAGACCCTCTCGAAATCAAGTGAGTTTCGTGCGAGAACCATGTAGCTGGCAGTAACATGGGAAAGGGATCCTATGTGGGTTTGTGCTTCAGGATCCTACATGGGTCTGTGTTTGAGATTTCCCCTTGGATTCGCTCTAGGAATCTATGTGGACTACTCTAGGATCCTATGTGGGTATGCTATACTAGGATCCAACATGGGTCTTCTATACTTGGATCATACGTGGGGCTGATATACTAGGATCCTATGTGGGTCTGATGATTTAGGATCATATGTGGGTCAGGTGATTTAAGATCCTATGTGGCTTTGCCTTTTAACAGAGGAAGATGATTCAGTAGTTACATCTAATCATCTTTACTACCATACATAAGTTATACCTGGTGTTAGTTTAGTTATTACCTTCATGGTAACACCTTTGTGGTATGTACCTTTGTGGTGTTACCTTCATGGTGATACCCTTGTGGTATTCTTCTATGTGGTGTTACCTTTGTGGAACATACCTTTGTTGTGTTACCTTTATGTTATTATTTCCTTTGTGGAACAGATGTATTTTGGAAAAGGATTTGGGCCTCGAGTTTCCTCTTGAATGAGATGGGTATAGTTGATAACTTAGGTATATGTATGGTCATGTAACTAAGTAGGGTTGTCATGTGTTTTAATGATTTGTGGGTATCCTTTGGGCGTTTTGTGAGACCTTAGAGGGTATTGGGGTCCCTAATAAGTATGTTTATACTCAACCCTACATGGTATAAACCCGCACCTTATTGTGTTTGGTGCAGACGACGGACAACGCTGACTGAGGATGAGAGTATCGGGACTGGAGGTAGCTTGGTGGTGGAAATTATACGAGGCATACTGCATAGATGACTGTTCGAGAGCAGTACCTGACCTTCAGGTAGGGTCCTTGGTAGGAGTTCACAGGAGTTGTTTCAGTTTACTTGTACATTTCAATTTTCTCTTACTTTCAAATTTTCTTCTACTTTCTAGTTTTCATGTACTTTCTAGTTGGGCTTGTATTCTGGCCCCCATTTCTTAATATACACAATCTTTTTTACTATACCATTTACTTGTGTTCATATCTTGGTGTGTGCTTGGTTGTGTGCATTTACTAGTTATAAATGAAATGTCTTCCCAGCTTTTAGGGAAACAAATTTAGGTGCTAGTTTCCAGCCCCTGTCCAATGGAACACGGGCTTGGGGTAGTCCCGACATAGGCCTCGGGGGACGGTTCATGACAATATCATTACTTCTCAACACTACCACCAGCCAAACACACCAAACCAAATGAACACAATCCACCAAAAACCCACATATAAACCCATACAATCTCCACACAACACAACAAAACAACCATCAAAACAAATAAACCACACTTCCCCAAATGTACGAATTAGGTAATTCCATCTTCCATCTCATGATACCATCCCCTATGGGAAGCACTAAATCGCTCGCATGGGTTTAATCGCATC
Source organism: Viscum album (assembly GCA_963277665.1). Classification (NCBI taxonomy): domain Eukaryota; kingdom Viridiplantae; phylum Streptophyta; class Magnoliopsida; order Santalales; family Viscaceae; genus Viscum; species Viscum album. The sequence goes on along the minus strand of OY728152.1, from coordinate 1,926,191,102 downwards.
ACAATTAATTCATATCAATTAAGAGTTAGGTCCCTCCCCTAATTATATGTCCAGGGGGTTTTGCTGATGTCACATCAATTAAAATGACACATCAAATAACTTTACCAAAACAAACATCACATCATAAGAAAAATAAAACAACCAAAAATTGAAATGAACTCTAGGTATTGGGCATGAATCTATGTATCTTTTTCCCAAGTACTCTTCTCTAGACCTCCCTGCATCCCCAAAACATAGACAAATGAAATTTTGCATGATCCTAGATCACTACTAGATTCTCTGTGAACATCATATCATCCTTAATATCAAACACACTTCAGTCGATTATATGGGATTCATCGTGAAGATATCGATGAATCTGGGGAATTATTAAGATATTGTGGATCATCACCAACCCCAATGGAAACTTAAACTGATTTTCCAACTTTCCAACAATTCCCCACACATCAGAGGGACCAAAAAACCTAGGATAAATATTTCAATCCAACCAACCCTCTTCTTCCCATGTTGATGGGAGACTCTCACTAACACATATTATTCAACCTCACACTCTAGTGGCCTCTTACTAAAATCAAAATAGGCCTTTTGATGGTCATAAAATCCCCTTATATATTTAGGAACCAACTATATCTTCTTGTATTTTATCTACACCACATCATGAAAAAGAACTACTGACTCTCTAACCTATGTCCAGCATAATGGGGAACAACATGGCCTCATTTACAATGTGTCTAATTGATCCACACCTATGGATGAGTGATAGATATTGTTATATGAAATCATGAACCAATACAGGTGTATTAACAATGATCTACCTATGTTCAAGATTAATTCTAATAATATATCCTCCAATTTCTTGATGGTATGCTCAATTTTCCCATCTTTCAGAGGGTGGAAAGTAGTGTAAGGGAACAATTGGGATCCAAAATCATGCAGAAATCCCCTTCAAAATCATGATTAATAAAAAGGTTCCTGATCATAGATGGTGGTCATATGTACCTCATCAATCCTAGCCACATAATCAACATACCACCTGGCCAAAACAACCACAGTACTATACTCATTGATTTCAAGAAAGTGAGACTATTTCCTCAGCTCTTCCACCATCACCCAAACTATATAACAACCTCCTAGATCTTGGTGTAACACTATGAGTAAATATATCAGTATTTACTACCATTTACCCTTAGAAACGTCTATGAAATGTAATCATCCATCAGGAACATGGTGCCCTATTTTCACATAAAAACAAACAGGAAAAGTTTCCTCAAACTCCACTTCTGAATATTTAACCCTCATCCACAAAATCTATCTACTCAATCAATGATAAATAGTTATCACACCAGGATGTACTGGTAAAGGTGAGATATGAAACTCACATATATCTCCCTCATGAATCAATTTTGGGAAAAATAAACTTTGTCATAAGTACACCTTGTTCCAACCATCCTCTGATCATTATTCTAGAGCATCACCACAGACAAAATGATCACACATCACCTCTTTTCCTCAGTTTCCTCACTAAGACACCTCGACATATTGCGTCAAATATGTATCCATAGTCATATGATAAATAAGAACATGAGAACTTTTCTTCAAATATCAAAATGCATCACTACAAGATCCCCTATTCCATTCTAAACATTTGTGGACTCCCAGTCCACATCCTCTAGGAACTTTTGACTCAACTCATTGGTAACTACATTACACTTCCCTGGGGTATAATATATCTAAAAATTTTAATACTAATGTAAATAATTCCACAAATTCTTGTGTATATTTAGATCACGGTGGAATAAACCTAATCATAGCTATGTGTGGTCTGTGAAGACCAAAAAATACTCATTGATGAGATAATGTCACTAAAAATTTAGCATGAGCACAACGTCCACAAAATCTAGATCATGGGTGCTATAGTTAATCTCATGAGGACTTAACTACCTATAATTATAAGAGATCACGACTCTATGTTTTTACAATATTCATCTAAATATCATATGATATGGATCATTTAAAACCTCAAACAACACACCCTCCTCTAGAAATAGAGGTAATGGAGAAGAAACCAACTTCTCCTTCATGTAAATGAACACTTCCTAGAACTGATATTTCCATAAAACAATCCTAGTCTATCCAAAAAAATTGTTATAATGGATACAAATTGAGATAAATTGGGTAAAAACCCTCCAATAATATCCCAAGATACCAAGGAAACTATGAAACTCTTATATTTTTAGGGGTATTTTCCATGAAATAACTTCTTCCACCTTCATCAGGTCTAATTACACACCCTGCTACGACCCCAAATTTCCAATAAAATGCACCTCTAATATTCATAACTCAAACTTGTACAACTTCCCCTAAATATGTTGGTGTTGAAGGACCTATAAAAAACATAGAGATTCTATGAATGATGCTCCTTTATCTTCGAGTAGTCCAGGATATCATCGATGAATACAATGATGTTCTGGTTAAGGACCTCATGGAATATAGAGTTCATAAGTCCCACGAAAAAATTGGTGTATTCAAAACACCAAATGGAATGAAAGAAAACATGATGTTCACACACATACATTTCAAGGAATTATTCTAAATATCTTTATCTTTATCCCATGAATATTGATATAAAAACTATAGATTGATCTTTGAGAACTACCTACATCCTCTCAATTGGATGATTATATCATTGATCCACAAGAGAGGGTAAGGATTATTGACCATTTTTAGATTAGACCTCTAATTTTCTATACACAAACTCAAACTACAATATTCTTTCCATGAGAATAACACAGAATCACCCAACGGTATCAAATTAGGGTAGAAAAAATCCACTTTGTATCAGATCATCCACCGATAGTCTCAACTAACAAAACATCATGGGTGCCATCTGGTAGGGATCCATTGAAATCAGAGGTGCACCCAGCAACAACTCTATATTAAACTAGACATCACATCAAAGAGGTAGTTTCATAACCACTTATAGTAAAAAAATATGAACATCTCTATAAACATGGGAGCATCCACAACCTGAGATTCTACTTAAAGTTTTTCAAATTGGAGTAAAATAGGTTCCACTTTTGTACCACCCAACTAATAACCCCACTCGCCAACAAACACCACTCAATGGACCTCTACATCAGAAAACATGAATATTCCCTGAAAGCATTAGATGATTTCACACAAGTAATAAAACAAATAAATACCAAGGATCACATTTTATGGTTTTATTTGCAACAAGATGAAGTCCCCCACTGATTGGTTCTAGCCAATCATCAGTCTACATTCCCATCACACATCAAATATGTATGTCTATACTACAACCGGCATAGATAACACTAGAGGCACTAAAATCCTTCAAACATAAATTCCCAATATACAGACCTAAGTAAAAGAAAAAATGTATTTATAGGATAATGAATCCGAAAAAATCATAAACAATGGTAGATGATGAACTTATCATACATCAAATAACTCCTGACTCTGTTGGCACTAATCCATCTAATGAATGCATCTGACCATGCCCAACACATATATATCTCTACTAATATAATCCATGATCACACTATTAACTAGGTATCAATGGATGAAAAACATCATGAGGATTCCCACTTCCAACTCTTCCTGCTCTCTATTTCTAAACAACAAACTATGGTCCCTACTGTTAGAACTGTCTCGGAGGAAACTATTGCTGCTGAAAAGTAGCATGACCTACCATATGAAATAAGCCTCTTTTAATAGTCCAAAATTGATCCTAGTAGGTTCCATATGTCCCATTGATATTTCATGAAAAAGGGAAACCACTTAAAATATCAAAAAAAAACAACCTATCCCTTATGGATGGGAAAGAAATGGCTGATGTCAGTTCCTTAATGAATGGACCCCTGACTACATGAACACCCACGACCCACTACTCGAGTCTCTACTCCTTGAAACACCCTAATATCCACCTTGATGAGGCTCAAATCCCATAAAAATAATATTATTATTAACCACAAATTTTATCTTCCCCTATAGATATGTTAGGAGAATAAATTGAGTGAAAAAATACATGATCACTAGATGAAAATCCACCTCCAAATATCATGCTCTAGCCTCCACATTTGGGAAAAAATATTGAGAAATGTATAGGTGGTCCTTGAACCAGATCTAAATCTACAAAATGCTCAAGATCCCCTTTGAATAGAGATTAGCACCTGCCACTTATCTTCCCTCATCATCAATTATATAATTTCTTCCCAGAACTCCATCAAAATGTACGGACACAACACATATGCTCCCTTACATTCACTATGAAACAATATCCACCACTGATACAAAGCTCCCCACGTTTGACTAACTATTATAAAAACCCAGAACTCAACTCATGATAATATCATATCAAAACAGATATTGAGCTCCTTTATCCATCACTCCATCTCAAGATCTGAGATACTCCCTTCAACCAAACCCAAACTATGCCACTGAAAGGCATTCAAGGCCCACTTATAATCCCCCTTCTTCTCTGTGCCTCCAGAAATCAACTAGATCCGGATGTTGAAACCCAACTTCGTGATCAACTCATGGAAGATATAAAAGATCCATTCCTAAATATAAGGAGAACATCTTAAGCATGGTTTCATATAATCTTATTAAATATCTTTAGTTTAATAATTTTCTTTTCCTAAAACACCCAATTAAAACACGAACACATGTTATAAATATTAATTTACCTCTCCTATGTCCATAATGTAATGACCCATAAATTCAATGGAAAATATTTTCTTAAATACATGGGATTTTTACGAGATAGCAAAAATTTACACCGCTTGATTTCGAGGCCCGGTGTGCCCGGAATCAAATTCTGATGTTTAGATCGGGTATGTTCAGTAAACGTGCATGTGGGATTTTATAACTTTTGAACCGATGCTTAGAATAGAAATCCAATGGCACCGTTGAACTCGCAGTGTTGGTTTTCGCTTAATAAGACTTTCACCATGACGGCAGTTGGTCGAAAATGAATGTCAGTTTTTGAGTTTTTATGTTTTGGAGTTTATTTTAAATAAAATTAAAGTGTGAATTTAGTTTTAATCTTGGTGGTTAAAACCTCCAATTGGAGGTTAGAGGTGGGGTCCACCACACCATGACCTCCCATGAGAGGTTATGGTGGTTGGGACCACTTGAACATAACCTCCCTTGGGAGGATACTTTTGGTGGGGACCACCCAGACATGGAACCCTTGGAACCCCCCATTTAAGGTGGATAAACACTTATAATCCCATTATTTATTATGGAAAATCCACCTCTTTCATTGTTGAGCTAACACATTTAATTAAAGGTGAAAGCCTCAAGAATCAATTATGCGGAGCCTTAACATTTATTTCTCCTTTTTGAAATCACTATTCCATAAAAATAATATAAGATCTATTATTTCATTTGGTGGAAATCTTTCTTTTGGTGCAGCTTGGGAGAAGAGAGAAATCTCTCTGATGAAGACCACTCTTCAACGAAGAATGCTCATCCGGTGAAGAACACTCTCCTAACAAATAACACTAATAAGGGACGCCTTCTATTATGAAGAACGACCCCCTCTAACCTTCTTCCTTGGACTCCATTAATGTGGGACGTGTTCGTCTACCCCGGACCAATGACCATATTTCCATGACGTCAACGAATGACGATCGACGAAACTAAGGTAAGGGGTTTACTTCAAGTAACATCCTTTTTCTTTTTTTCACCATTGGTTCGAATGGAAACGTTGCGGAGAATGAAGATAAAAATTGAAAATCATTTTCTTACATCGTGATGAGCCAATTTTTACCAACATAAACGTGGATGGTGCGGGCCAAACCAACATGGCCCGACCCCTCTGCCAATCTTGTTTGTGATGAACCTTGGCATGGCGATGAGGCAATGGAACGATGAAGGTAGTGATAAAGGTCATGCTACCCATGGCCTCTGCGAATCGCACCTCCCCCGTGGCGCGATGAAGCTTCCGGCTGAACACTGCCGGCCCGAGCGGCGCCTGGCCCGCTTGCCCGCATCCTTCCGGCGCACTGCCCAGCACACAGCCCTCCTGCCCGCGGCCTGCCTGGTGCCCCCGCATCCTGCCTGGCGCCCTGGCGGTGCCCCCGCAGCCTACCCAGCCCCTGACGATGCCCCTACGTCCTGCCTAGCACCCTACTGGTACCCCCACGACATTTCTGGCACACTGTTAGCACCGCTGCGGCCTGCTCATCCCCTGTCGGCGCCCCTGCGGCCTTCTCGGCCCCTGTCGCGCCCTACCTGGCGCACCCGCGGCCAGCCCGCGCTCTACGCGACCTACCCACCGATCTCCCGATCAGCCTGACCTCCCGATCCAATTCACTTATGTGGAGAACTCTGCACCGAACCTCCCTCGCAGTCCACTTGGTAGGGCCTAGTGGACCGGGCCCCCATTACTAAAAGGAAAATAACTAAAAGATCGGGCGTCCGATTGACTCTCCTTCTATTGCGTTGAAACCCCTATGTCATGGAAGATCTTTGAGATAATTCTAAATGATACTTCGTGAAAGTTGGAGTATCAACCAGTAGCTTGTGGATCGGTTCTTCTAGAGACGATCAGAAATTTCTGCGGGAACCTAGTGGCTGGCTGTGATTTGACTACTAACGGATTCGACTCAGAGTGATTCGACTACACCTATAGGGAGCACCTCTGTGTGAGCGTGGAAGACCCACAGTGGGGAGTACCTCTATGTGATCATGATAGACCCACAGTACTCGACATGTGGAGTACCTCAACAAGAAACCAGGGGAGCGCCTCTCAGTGAGCACAGCAGACCCATGGTGGGAGTGCCCATGTGTGAGTGCAGCAGATCCACGGTACTCGACAGGAGGATTACCATAACAGTCCAAGTTAGTGGGAAGTGCCTCTATGTGATGCGAAAGGCCCATTGTACTCGATAGAGGAGGAGTTATCCAGAAGCTGAGGGTTCAGAATGATAATATCCCTAGAATAAAATCCTGGTTGAGCTGAGTCAATGACTTTTTTGTTTTCCTCAAGATTGAGATGTGTTTCTTGATAACTTAGGTATATGGATGGTCATATAACTAAGTAATGTTTATCCATTGATTTCATACATTGTGGTTTATACCAGTTGAATTTAGTGAGACCTTGAGGGTCTCAGGGTCCCTACTGAGTATCGTTATACTCACCCCTATATGGTCTATGCCTGCACCTCATTGTATTGGTTATAGATGACGGAAAGTGCTGACTGAGGAAAAGAGTATCATGAGTAGATTGTACCTAGAGGTGGATAACTCAATGTGATGGTGTGTGGAGTAGACAGACGTTTGTGGAGTTATGAGGAGCCCATCTATACCCACCCTTTAGGTTGGAAGCCCGGAGGATGACCTGGTAGCTGGTTTAATTTTATTCAGTTGTACTTGCTTTTAGTTGTACCTGTACATTCCTATTGGGCTATTATTTGTGGCCCCTTTTACTTTCCAGCACTTCTTTTTTATACAGTTTTACTTATTGTTTTACTTCTAGTTGTGTACTCTGTTCTGATTGTTTACAGTAATAAAGGAAATGCCTTCCTAGTTTCAAGATTTACGCCTTTGGTGCTAGTCGCCATACCCTTTCTTATGGAAGGCGGGCTTTGGGTAGTCACGATACAGGCCCTGGGGGACGGGTCGTGACAAATAGGTATCAAAGGAGTTGGTTCTACCACGAAATATAGAACTCTGATATTTCTTTTCTGTGAAAAAATATTGTTAAGGGAATTAAGTATGGTTTTCAGTTCAGGGAGTCCAGCGTTAGTGCGGGCGGCCGACGTATCCATAAACCAGGACCATAAATTCTGATATCCAAATCAGTCCACGAAAACACTGATTGCGTTCATGTTTCCAAAAGTTTTCCTTAAGTCAGCTCAACCAGGTCAGCTCACCGGGTATAATCTTTTGACTGTGTCACATCTGTTTCTTTCAGGATGCCTACCCATAGATGACAAGTTAGAGACCCGAGAATTGTATGCATTGACAGCCCACCGAGCGATGAGGCCTCGGTGTAGGGCCCTTTACTAGCGGAGGCACCAACGGTACTATTTCCCATTGGGCAACCAACGCTACCAGCCCCAGCAGCAGACGATGCAAAATGCTTGAGTGCATTGCATGAGTTCCAGCGCCAGAGGCTACCTAGGATCGGGGGAGAGACGGACAAACAGATGGCTGAGGATTGGGTGGAGGCTGTGGTGAGAGTCTTCATGCTAGTAGGGAAACCAGAAAACTTTATAGTGATCCTTCCCATGAGCCTCCTTCATGCCGCAGTAGGCAGATAGTGGATCCTGATGCTCCAGGATCATGATGAGGTGACCCTACTCTGGGCAGACTTCGAGAGCCTATTCTGGGTGAAGTTTTTACCAGCCACCCATCATGTGGTGCGGATATAGGAGCCACTTAATCTACAGCAGGGTAGCATGATGGTGTCGCAGTACTCAGTGAGGTTCACCGACCTCTCGTGGTACTCCACATATATAATGTGGGACCCATTTTTCAGGGCTCGGACCTCCATGAAGGGGCTCATATGGGAGATCAAAGCATCGATTATCTCACTCAGCATCTCGACGCAGGTGCGGGTGTTAGAGAGATACCTCCTAGTGGAGAGTTTCCTTGATGAGAAGTCACTAGCAGCGAGACCCACTACTAGCCGACATACAGAGGAGTCTTCTATAGATTGCAGTAGACAGATGTCACAGAGATCCAAGAGGACCAGACCTACAAGTGTATGACCGCACGACTCGGAATCGATTTTCCGGGGCACCTAGAGTGGAGACAGATCCATACAAGCTAGGAGTTGAGAGTTTTTCTCATGCGGAGGGCATAGTCACATGGCTCGAGACTGTCCGAACTACCATACAGATGATCAACAGAATGATGAGGGACCTCCCAGGCAGACGCAAAGGTTTGACCGATGCAGTCCTCAGGTAGGAGTCAGATGTGGCAGAGGAGCAGGACGTGGAGCTGGCGGTTGAAGATGTTATGAGGTGTTACCACCGCCATTACCAGGAGGCCCACCTTGACCGTAGGGAGCAGGTGGACAGGGGACAACTGATCTTTAGGTTTCTAAGGCCTATGATCACAGTGCTCCAGAGATGATTTGAGATACGATATGTGTCTACTCCACCTTAGCTGCAGTTCTTATAGACATAGGTGCCAGTCACTCTTTCCTTGCCACTTCCCTCGTTTGGAGATCATAGATTCTAATGGAGTCGTTGGCTCGATCCTAATCGCTAGAGACTCTTTTTGGATCTTATTCAATGATTACACACTAGTTCCGGCAGTGTGAGCTTACTCTAGGAGGCGAGGGATTCAGTTGGGATCTCCTAGTAGCAATGTCAAGGCCTTAGGACATCGTCTTGTGTCTGGAATGGTTATCTATATTCCATGCTCAGATTGAATATATTATGCGAAAAGTGTGGTGTGTTTTCATGGATGAGACCAGGTTTACCATCACCGGCAAGAAGGGAACCTTTGTAGCACGTGATGGACTTACTCGGAGGAGGGTGCAGCCAATCACCCACCATTTGGCTTGCCATTCCGTCAGAGAAGTTGATGTGAAGAGTCTGACTTATACTGTATTGGTGGACTATTACATGGATGTTTTCCCTGATGATGTTCTAGGACTACCTCATCACAAATAGGTGGACTTCTACATTGACTTGTACCCCGGGACGACACCGATATCTACTCCAGCATATCGGATGGCTCCGGCTGAGCTCCACCATTAGAGGGTACAACTAAAGGTCTTACAGGGGAAGGGATTCATCTGGCCCAGTGTTTCTCCTTGGCCAGCCCTGATTCGGATTTCCAAGAAGGAAGTTGGGAGCTTGAGGATCTGTGTTGACTACTATCGCCTAAACCAGGTAACTCTGAATAACAACTACCCACTACTGGGGATTGATGACCTCTTTGATCAGTTGAAGGGGGCACGGTGGTTCTTGAAGATAGACCTCAGATTAGGTTATCACCAGCTCAGAGTTCGAGATGAGGATGTGTAGAAGACGGCCTTCAGGTTTCATTATGGCCACTATAAGTTCTTGGTTATTCCCTTCAGCATAACAAATGCTCCAGCAGTGGTCATGAGTCTCATAAACAAGATCTTCCAACTATTTCTCTATCACTTGTTCATAGTCTTCATCGAAGACATTCTGATATACTTGCCTACTGAGGAGGAGAAAGCATACCATTTTTAGGTAGTACTAGACACACATTTATAGCACCATCTTTATGGTATTCTCTCGAAGTACCAGTTTTGAATTAGAGAGGTTCACATCTTGGGGCACGTCATCTAGGAGGTCGGAGTTGTAGTGGATCCCGTGAAGATTGAGGCGGTACTTTCGTGGGAGCCACCCAAGAGTGTGACGAAGGTAATGAATTTCCTGGGTTTGGCTAGATACTATTGGAGGTTTGTTCCAGACATCCCAGAGTTTCATCACCACTATCAGCCTTGATGATGAAGGGGAAACCCTTCATGTGGTCAGAGAGATGCCAGCAGAGCTTTCAGGATCTAAGGTAGAGGCTGTATATTGCCCCCATCTTGAGTCTTCCTTAGGAGGGCGTAGGGTATGTAGTTTACTACGATGCATCAGGGACCAAACTCGGGTGTGTCCTGATGCAGAAGCGAGTAGTGATTGCTTATGGTTCTTAGTATCTGAGATAACACGAGCAGAACTATGCTACCCATGAACTGGATTTACCACCAGTGGTCTTCGCCTTGAAAATTTGGTGGCACTATCTGATGGGTGAGCATTTTACCGTGTACTCTGATCAAATGAGTCTCAGAAATATCTTCTCTCAGACGGAACTGAACCTAAGATTGCGATCTTGGCTTGAGATCCTCCAGGACTACGACTTAGAGATAGTATATACTCTTGGGAAGGGGAACGTTGTTGCAGATAAGCTCAGTAGGATGACTGGTATACAAATTCTAGGAGAGGTGACAGAGCAGCTAGCTTCTTTACATATATCATTTGTGGATATAGATGGAGTAGCCTTTCCATAGTCTCTTATAGTAACTCCCCCACTTCTTCAGTGAGCCATGGGGGCACAGCATTGAGACACTAACTGCGAGACGCGACGTGCACGGATATCCACAGGGCAGGCACCTGATGGATTTCTTGATGGTGGGGAGCATGTCATCCTCTTCAGAGGACGTACATTGGTACCAGTGGAAATTTTGGAGGATGTGTTGAGGGATTTCCACATATACCCTCTATAGGCACATCCTAGAGTGGTGAAGATGTACCAGGACCTCTGACGATAGTGCTGGTGTCCAGGTATGAAAGAGGGAGTAGTAGAGTTTGTCTCACAGTGCCTCACATGTCAGCAAGAGAAGGCAGAGCACCAGTTACCAACAGGCTCGGTTCGGCCTTTAGAGGTCCCAGAGTGGAAGTTGTATGGGATATCCATGGAATTCAAGATGGTACATCAACATACATATAGTGGTAACGACTCGATTGGGGTGATCGTTGACAGACTCACCATGTTGGCCCACTTTCTACCAATCAGAGGGCAGGGTTAAGTAGAGAGGTTGGGACTCCTCTATGTGCAAGAGATTATACGACTACCTGGAGTACCTTCGTCTATTGTATCCGACCATGACACACGGTTTACTTCTTCGCTATGGAAGGGGTTGTAGGAAGCTTTCAGGACACAACTACTCTTGAGCACCTCCTTCCATCCTCAGACAGATGGTCAGACTGAGTGGACCATTCAGACACTTGAGGACATGCTACATGCATGTGTCCCCGACATTGGTCGCAGCTGGGAGGATCACATTCCTTTGGTAGAGTTTTATTACAACAACAGATATCACTTCACCATAGAGATGGAACCATTTGAGGCCTTATACGGGCGACCTTCTATATCACCCTTGTGCTGGACTGACTCTAGGGAGTCAGCTCTAGTGGCACCAGAGATGGTACGAGCTACTATGGAGAAGGTTCACATCATCCTAGAGAGGATGAAGACTACACAAACTAGGAAGATGTCATATGCTGACTAGAGACGGAGACCTCTGGAGCTCAAGGATAGCGATCACATCTTTCTATGGGTCTCACATGAATGAGGTCTACGGAAAATTGGAAAAGGTGGAAAGTTATCTCCGAGATTCATTGAACCTTTCTAGGTCCTCAGTAGAGTAGGCGAGGTAGATTACAACTTAGATCTTCAACCTTAGTTGCACCGGGTGCATGACGTCTTCTACAAATCTTTGCTGAGGAGATACATGCATGACCCATCCCACATCATCGACCATGGAGAGATGGACCTCGATGATGGGGTGACTTTTACGGAGGTTCCAGTGGAGATTGAGGATCGACAAGAGTGGGTCCTTCATGGATGATCGATAACTCTAGTGCATGTTCGCTGGCAGTATGAGAACCTCTAGGAGAGCACATAGAAGAGGGAGGCTCAGATGTGTGCTCAGTACCCCCATTTGTTCCCACAGTTTGAGTTGTACCTTATGGGGACTGAAATCCCTAAGGTGGGGAGAATGTAAACCCATAAATTCCATGGAAATTTTTTTCTTAAATACATGGGATTTTTACAAGTCAACGAAAATTTACGGTGCTTGATTCTAAGGCCCGGTGTGCCTAGAATCAATTTATGATGTTTTGTTCAGGTATGTTCAGTAAAGGTATGAGAATAATTTTATAACTTTGGAACTGGTGCTCGAAATTGAAATTTTAGGGCACCGTTGAACTCGCAGTGTCAGTTTTCTCTTAAGATGACTTTCACCTTGATGGCAGTTGGTTGAGAATGAAAGATAGTTTTTGAGTTTTTATCATTATTTTAAATATAAATAAAGTGTGACTTTATTTTTATTGTTGGTGGTTAAAACCTCTAAGAGTTGGTTAGAGGTGGGGGCCAAAACACCATAACCTCCCATGAGAGGTTATGGTGGTGGGGCCCACCTGAACATAACCTGCCTTGGGAGGATGATTTTGGTGGGGACCACCCAGACTTGTAACCCTTGGAACCCCCATTTAAGGTGGATAAACTCTTCAACTCCCATTATTTATTATTTCAAATCCACCACTTTATTATTGAGCCAACACATTTAATTAAAGGTTCTAACCTCAAAAATTAAGTAGGTGGGGCCTTATCATTTATTTCTCCTTTTTTAAATCGTTGTGCCAGCCAAATAATAGACGATGTATTATTTCATTTGATGTTCATCTTTCTTTTGGTGGATCTTGGGAGAAGAGATAACTCTCTCCAATGAAGAATGCTCTTAAATGAAGAACGATCTTCTGGTGAAGAACGCACTCTCGATGAAGAACGCCGACGGGGGATGCCTTAAACTATGAAGAATTACCCCCTTCGACCTTCTTCCTATGACTCCTTTGAAGTGGGATGTGTTCGTCTACCCCAGATCGACGACCATATTTCCACGACATCAGCAAACTACAAAGGAAGAAACTAAGGTAGGGGTTCTACTTCATGTAACATCCTTTTTCTTTTTCTCACCTTCAGTTGGAATAGAAATGTTACAGAGAGAGAAGATAAAAATTGAAAATCATCTTCTTACTTCTTGATGAGCCGATTGTTACCAACCTAAACGCGGAGGGTGCGTGAAAAACCAACATGACCCGACCCCTCCACCGATCTTGTTTGTGATGAACCTCAACATAGCGATGAGGCAACGAGACGACGAAGGCACCGACAAAGTCCATGCTACCCGTGGCCTCCGTGAATCGTGCCGCCCCCACGGCACACTAAAGCTTTTGGTCGAACACCGCTGGCTTGAGCGGTGCCCGGCCTGCCTACCCGCGGCCTTCTGGTGCCTTGCCCGGTGAATGGCCCGCCTGCTCGCGGCCTATCCAGCGCCCTGCCAGTGCCCCCGTAGCTGGCCCGGCTGCTGCCACGCCCTGCCCGGTGCCCTGTTGGTTCCCTCGAGGCATGTCGAGCCCCTGCCAGTGCCCCCACGACCTGAACGGCGTCCCCACGACTTGTCTGACCCCTTCCGGTGCCCCTGCATCCTGCCTAGAACCCTGTTGGCACCCCCATGCCTGCCAGACCCCTCCTGACGCCCCTATGGACTTCTAGGCCCCTATCATGCCCAAACCGATTCACCTGCGGCCAGCCCGTTCTCCGCGCGACCTTCTCGCTGGTTTCCCAACCGGCCCGACCTCCTAGGCTGAGTCGCCCGAGCCGTTCCCCTAGCAGCGCTGGCCGAACCGGCCATGGCCTTTGGGCCGAGTTGCCTACATGGAGACCTCTGGGTGGAACTGCCCTCGCAGTCCACTGGGATGGGCCCGTCAGACCGGGCCAAAACATAGCGGGCTGACCTGCCCAACGATTCGGGTCAGACCCAGTGAGTTTGACCGGGTTGACCCTGACTGGGTCGGCACAGAATAGGGTGGGCTGAGTTAGTCCGATCGGGTCGGACTGGACCCGAGCCCATTACTGAACCATTACATTCTTGGGCCATATCTTTGGCACTGGACGTCCGTTTAACGAACCGTCAACGGCACCAGTATTCTTGGAGCGAATCCGTCCCTTTGAGAATACCCCACTGGAGTTCGAGTTATAGTTGAGATACAATCAGGTTTGATCATACATGAATCCAACCAGACCCTCAGGACTAAAAGTCTAATAACTAATAGACCAGGCGTCCGATTGACACATCGTCTGTTGCGTTGAGACCCCTATGACATGGCAGACCTTTGAGATACTTCTACATGGGACTTCTTGATAGTTGAAGTATCATATAGTAGCTTGTGGAGCGGATATTTTAGAGACGAGTAGGCATTTGTGTGGGAACCTAGTAGATGGGTGAGACTTGACATCTGACCGATTCGACTCAGAGTGATTCGACTAGCCCAGTGGGGAGCGCCTCTGTGTGGGCGTGGAAGACCCACAGTGGGAATAGACTCTATGTCAGTGCATAAGACCCATGGTACTCGACACGTGGATTACCTCTGTAAGCTACCATGGGATCACCTCTGTGCGAGCGTAGTAGACCCACAGTGGGGAGTGCCTCTGTGTGAGTGTAGCGGATCCACGGTACTCGAAAGGAGGCATACCTTATCAGTCCAAGTTAGAGGGAAGTGCTTATGTGTGATGCAGCAGGCCCACTTTACTCGATATAGGAGGATTTCTCCAGCAACCGAGGGTTTTGATAGATACCATCCCTAGAATAAAATCACGGTGTAGCTGAGTCAATGAATTTTGTGTTTTCCTAATGATTGAGAAGGGATAGTAGATAACCTACGTATATGTATGGGCATATACCTTAATAATGGTTATCCGTTGATTTCATACTTTTTGGTTTATCCTTGTTGAATTTAGTGAGACCATGAGGGTCTTGGGGTCCCTACTGAGTATCGTTATACTCACCCCTTCACAGGCTTTTCCCGCACCTCATTGTGTTCGTTCCAGATGACAGACATCGCTGACTGA
The DNA here is from genome assembly GCA_963277665.1 of Viscum album. Lineage (NCBI taxonomy): Eukaryota > Viridiplantae > Streptophyta > Magnoliopsida > Santalales > Viscaceae > Viscum > Viscum album. The sequence goes on along the minus strand of OY728152.1, from coordinate 1,926,175,682 downwards.
CGCAGAGAGTTCCAGGACTGGACGGTACCCGGAGGTGGATCACTTAGTGTGACGGTGCACAAAGGAGACAGACAGACATGGAGTGATGAGGAGGTCATATGTACCTACCCTTCAGGTAGCAAACCTAGAGAATGACCCAGTAGCTACTTTACTTTTCATCAGTTGTACTTGCTTTCAGTTGTACTTGTACTTTCCTATTGGGCTTTCATTTCCGACCCCTTTTACTTTCCATCACTTCTTTTGTATACAGTTTTACTTAGTGTTTTACTTCCAGTTGTGTAATATGTTGTGATTGTTTGCAGTTATAAAAGAAATGCCTTCCCTGTTTAGGGATTTATGCCTTTGGTCCTATTCGCCAGCCCCTGGCCTATGGAAGGCAGGTTTGGGGTAGTCACAATATGGGCCCTGGGGGAAAGGTCGTGACATATACACTACAATCAAGTCCACCTCAAATTTTTGTTCAATAATATTAGACCCCATGGAATGGATTATAGGGCGGGAAAATAACATGTCTTAACTAGTATCTCTAGCCTATTTCATGCACCATTATTAACTGGAATTTCTTTCATACCAACCCATGCAATATCCACTGAGCTAAACTCTGAACACTCTAATATCACTCAACCATCACCTAAGATACCACTCTATCATGACCCCCTCCTACAAAATATGTCACAATGAATGGAGAGAGATAAGGACACCAGAGTCCTTTCTACAATGGGCCTCATGTTGGCGACTAGCACTGAGGGTATAAAAATATAGCTATATAGGAGGAATTACAATATATAAATTAAATAGGATTAAATGATAAGATAAAAAATCAAAAAAAATTAAGCTGAAAATATAAACGTAAACAAAAAACCATTCCACAATGTCTAAAAAAGTACCACTAATACATATAAAATTCTCTATTGTGAATAAATAAAAGACAATTCCATAGTAGCGACTCAACAAAAACTCCAACCTAATTAGTAATGTTCAAATCAATCCCCAAAGTCCTCCTAGCACCCTGAAAATATTTTATATACATAGGTTGAGAATATTAGTTATACTTTGTAGGGACACAACCAAGTCCTCAAGAGAACATGGGAAAATATCATAATAATGTTATAGTGACCAAATAGTAAAACCAACAAGATCCTATATAGGAATCATACCAAACCCAGCCTCACCAAGGCTCACTCACCAAATTCTGCATTCAATATATTAATATAGTATCGTGATATTAATATAGAATTGTACCCCACAACCTCTTCCCCACTAATTTTCTGCACTTATTCTCTAATGTTTAACATCTTATGCTTATGTCCCTTCACACAAATCATATAGCATCACATCACATCATGTCACATCCATCTCATAGACACTTGAGCCACTCATCAGAACCAAAACTATCACTATAATTATAGGGTATCATGAACATGAAGGATATCGACCTTGTGATATCCTCCTACCACACATGACCCCCACCATATATCACATCGAACTACATCATGTCTCACCCATAGACACATGGGAAAACACATCACATTTTTTCAAAATAAACCTAGGCCAACACATCACATCTCGTACATATACACTTGGTCCAACATGTCTTATATCTACCATAGACACATAGGATAACTCATCATTTCTAAAGGAAGAGCTTGGGAGTGGGGGTAGCCATCGATATGTGTCACTACTATCCTAGATGTTGGGGAAACACCTATAACTTAATACCCCTTAGAATTGGTGAGTTTATCCAATGTGGGTGGGGAGTATATAAAATTACACAAAAAAACATGTTATATAGATAGAACATGATACCCAACAAATGGGTTCACATCAACAAAAATAGTGCACCCCGCACCACCATCGTCATACCACACATCAACCCTCAGAACTACTACAACCACTATATGCAACACCATGAGACTACCACAGAATCCACACAGATTTTTCCAAATTCAACTTATATGTTTCACAAAATTTATTCATTAATCCAATTTTTTCACGTCAACTTCCATCCTATTATATAAAATTACCAACCCTATCATTTATTCATTTCATTCATCACCATAATTTATTCCAATTCTACTGGGATACTAACCCAACAATGCCACACAACATTCCTAATACACAAAACCACCACCATAACACCACACATCCACCATCATCATCATGTCACGTCTCCCAAGCCATCAAACCACATTAATCCCTTTGACCATAACTACTATGACATAACCACTACACAACTATTGTGACACAAATTATACGCCAGAAACTCTATGACACAACCTCTATGACACAAACTCTTTGAAAAAACCTCTATTTCACATCCTTTTCTCCAAAACCTCTATTACATAACCTCTATTCCATAACCCAATTCCACAACCCCTATGCCAGAACCTCTTTATTGCAACCATTGTCCTACAAATTATGTGTAGAGACCTAAATATTGACGTACATGGACATTACATTAATTTTAAGGAATACTTAATACATAAAAAACAAACACCAAAGGATCGTAACAGTCTAGTGTCTTTGGAAACTCGAAACGTAATCTTCTAATCATGGTGAAAGATCCTCAATATCTCCCATAAAGATCTTCCCCTTTTGGTTTTCTTACCTAAAACCTTTCTTTAAATCCTAGGGAAAAGAAAACATATAAAGGGTGAGCTCAAATTCTCAGTAAGGGTAAGCATAGAGAACATAAAACAATCCATAAATATTTGAATGCAAAAACATGAACATAAAATCTAAACATCAAAATCACGAGCAACGACCTAAATATTGGAAGTACAGAAAGCATAGATCATAAAGGAATGTTAGTCCTGATAAACTAGAATGGTAATAAAACATGTAATTGTGGAATCCATTAAGAAAATGTTATGATTTCCATAGTAGCCAAGGCATTGCTTCCAAGACCATCTTAGTGGAAAAAGTCCCATTCTGAATTGAGTTCACTCCTCGTTCCAATCCTGTAACACTGAACCGGATTAACTTACCATACCAGACATGTCTATCTCATGAGATATAAATCATTACCCAATGAATTGGACGGAGATATAGGTCCCACCCATCTCATAATGAAATCATTCTTACTTATTCCCCAAAATAAACTTAAAACATTCATCATAACGCAAAAAATAAAATGGGTTTCATAAACATCATCCCAACATCATATATTACATATAAAACAAATGGATCTTTCAGCATAAGAAAAGTGAAACCATGTAAATCACAGGGATATTATACTTGAAACATACACATATAAAATAATGTCATCTTATCTGGAAAATGGTTTTGATAAAACACTTGAAATTAATTCTTGAGGAAAATATCATTTCTTCTTAAAAATCATTTTCTTTTCACAAAATTCCATGAAATTTTAAAAGAAAAGTATTTTGTTTAAAATAGTCATAAAATCCTGTAGAGTAAGCTTCATGAAAATGAGGTGTTATGAAACCATAAAAATCCGTTAACGCCATATAAGCTAAAAATAACATTCTTCTCATACTTTTGTTGGAAAAGTCAAAACATACCTCATATGGTAAACAAAAGAAAGATTCATTCCACACGATGTGGTAAAAGTAATGAAAAAAGTGTAAGAAGGACATTAAAAATATATGGATGAAATGTAAACATTTTATGAAAACATTTTGAGAACATACGGACATGGATGATAAACCTAACCCCAGTAAATACTTTCGAATAAACAATCTCAGATAAGAATGAGATTGGAATAATTATCCCTTACCTTAGGTCTAATATGCTTCGTACGTATCCGAAAATCCTGTATAATGATTTAAATAATGTCATTTACTTATGAAAGAATCATATTAATTCTTATGATATCATATATGGTTCACTTATGACTTTATATTATCCGTTCTTTTGTAAATTCCATGTTAAAGCAACATTTTGTGTAAAATCGTTTCATTTATCTTACGTGTTTAGGCATGTTGTTCTTGATATTATTTCTTATATCCTAATTTACATAATTCAAGAATGTAAAACTTGATTTATATATATAATATATATTCACCATATACATATAGATATATATATGATATATAGATAAATGGAATGAAATACACCGTTCATGGAGACGGTAGGCCGTACGTACGCATGAACCCCGTTTTCGTTTCCTTATTGAATTGAATGGAATTAAGTAGATGACATACATATATATATATACATAAATACAGTATCATTATTATGTCATATATTTAATTATTATTCATTATATATACTTTATAATCATTCATGAATGGTTAACATGGGGAATGAATCTCATCGCGTCATGGAGATGTTAGTCCGTACGTACGCACGAGCGATGATATCATTCCCATGATCATAGAATAGTATTGAAGTGTATGTATAATATTTCAGAATCAATATCACTTTAATATAATCATATATAGTTATTTATTTACACCATTATACATATTGAAGTAAGGTTGTGGTCAAAAACAGATTACACCAGGGCGGGGAGACGGTATTCGGTACGTACGCACGCACAGTGATTTCGTTTTCCGTAGGATGGATAGAATTTGAAATAGGGTTGTTTCATATTTATAAAAACATTTTAGTATATATTTAATACTGAAGTTATTACTTTATAATGAAACAACTAAATAAGAGTAAGTCGAAGAAGAAAGAAACTTGAGAGAATCGGAAGAAGAGATTACCTCTTCTTCGACACACCTCTTTTAAGCTTCTTCTTAAGGAAGTAGAGTTGGCCTTTTGAGAAGACCATATCCTCCAGAAATTTTCAAGTGAAGTGGAGAAGATAAATGGGCAGGGGTTGGCTGAGCTTAAAGGTTCAAAAGGTTGTGAAGAGAAGAGGGAATGTGTGCCCTTTTTATAACGGAAGAGAGGGGCACCTTTGAAAAAACATAAAATATTATTTTTTATAAAGTCATATTCGGTTTTTAATAGCTCTTAATTGATTTATTTTGAATCTAAGGTGGTACTGGGTCGAAATACATTCAAAAAATATATTTTAGACCGGTTTGGGTCATTATATTAACCTTACCATTTAGTTGTAACTCTTAGTTAATTAGATTGACATTTGCCTTGTCACTTTGTATTTTTATATTATATTGTTAATAAACAAACAATATAAAACCAAGAGACCCCCAAGTGGTCCATTTATGATACACATACCATGATATAAGTATCTTGGCCAAGCCATAGATTTTTAGTAATATAATAACAAATAATAATATAATATTTGTTTTAAAAACTATTTTATGTCAATTTTGACATTATTTGGTAATTGATTTTTGTGAAAATCATAACAGTATGATTAGTTAGAAATAAGTTAATTAAATCAATACTAACATGTCATATTAACATAGAAAATTTGTGTAATTCATAAAAAGTCTCAAATTACATTTATTTGGGTATTTATAACATCAATTATGTTAATATTTAATTAATTAGATAATTACTGCATCATCATTGTGTCATAAATAAATTAAATTATTTAAAGTATAAATATTATAATTAAAATAAATTAGGTAGGAAATATTTTTATCTTTCTAATTAATATTTATAGTTGAATTTATCTTATGTATAACCCTGTATTAAAAATATTTTAGTTATTAAACTTTGATTTTTACTATTTTAATTATTCTTTAAATAAAATAATTTTAAATGTCCTAATCTAATCCAAGTGGACCTAAATGGTCATATGTTATTCCTAAGGTTGATTTAGGTCGAAATAATATTATCCAATAGAATTAGGACATGTTTTAAGGTAATAATAATATCATTTTACCCTTAATTACCCTATTTACTTTTAACCGTGGTAAAAAAAAGTAAAAAGATACTATTCACCAAAAATTATTTTTATCCTATTGAACCACATTTTATTCCTTGATATTAACCATGTCCCTCGGATATTTGAAATTCCACTCACTGAAGCGGTAAAATTAAGTTTTATGAAAGTTTGCAAAAAGCTCCTAGGAGGTTGGTAAAAGATGTTGAAAAGTTCAATAAAATTTTTATATATTGAAAATTATTATAAAATGACTCCAATGAATTAAATTAAACTTATATAGGTATTATGTATCAATTTTTACCTAAAATAAATTTAAATAACATAAATAATTATTTAATTAAAAAGTCGGTTTTTAAATAGTAACCCAGTGTTTTCACTATTCATCAAAAAATGAAAGTTTTCAGAAAAATACCAAAAATTCACCCTAGGATGATTTCGATATTTCAAATCCAAAAATGAAGTCCATTTTGAAAACTAAAATTTCAAAAACTTGGTATTACTATTCATAATGGCTAGTTTATATAACATATCGTTGTTTATTGCAACTCGGTATTGCGTACAGCATACGCTATCGTGGAAGGTCACGTTTTCATGTAATGAAAGCCAAGTCATGGATGTGTGTAGTGCAAGCTCCTTTTGTTTTAACGTAAATCCCAAGACATAAATGAAATTAAAAAGAATATTTTTCATACAATCTCAGGGAGTTACATTCTACCCCCCTTAAAATGAATTTTCCCTCAAAATTCATTGGGGTTATAAATGGTTTACTATTTGAAAGTTTCTTTAATAGAAACCCACATTGTAAAAAGGAATACCAAAACTTTACCTTAAAAAATTAAGTATAAAACTTAATGGCTACCCAAATTAACTAATCACTAGGTTTCTACATAGTGTAACATAGGTGAATTTATGAATATGGAAGATAAATATAACCATCAACTTCTGATGGAGAGTGGTAGAGAACATGGCTATGAAAATGTAATCAATTACAAAGCCATAGATTTCTGATGATTTAATGTACCATCTAATTCATCAGATATGAGGACATTATGACAACATTTTTTGTTTTCAAGATCATTCCCCTAAAGTTGAAGAATAATTAAAAGAAATACTTACTTGATTTTGGTACAATATCATTATTGTTTGTGCCTTGAACAATTTCCGCATCATCTCTTAAAGAAATGAAGTTGAATTTTTCTTTATTGAAGTGTTAGCAGATCATGTGATAGAATGATGGGTCATTTCATCTGTCTCAAACAAAAGGGTAACAAAAGTTATAAGTCCATATTATGGTGATATTAATCGTATATGGTTCTAAAATTGGACTTATACTTTATCTACCATAGCGCTTAATAAAATAAAACTAGTTTCTACTAACCAGGGACTTCTTGTAGGCTAGCGGTGTGCAATAAAGGCCTCTCGCACTTCAGTTGTGGGTTCGATTCCCACAGCCTTGTCCGACGTGACGGGTTGTCGGTCATCCTATGGGTTTTCCTTATTCTAAAACTATACTATTATAACATTCCAGAAATAATATCGAAAAACAAGTTATATCCTTAAACAATACCTTATGATGTCTAACATAATCCATTACAATCTTTAGGCTTATCCAAAATACATCTGTCCAATCTCACTGTATAATGAAAACAATTACTAAAAAGGTCACACAAGAAGCACGTGGATACGATCATTTATCCCCCGTCTATCATAAGATATATCTTTTTGGTCACATTACAAACATGTGAATACCTTAATCATGTATTCATTTGAAACATGAATTACCATAGAACCTTAGTGAAAATATGAGTGCTGTCAAAAGTTAACTCTTTCCACATACCCAAATCCCAAAAATTCTATATACTCAAACCATGATATCACTTAGTCCTTATATAAATCATGACATCATGAATACTATCAAACAATTGATTTTATCCTTAGCCCTTAATTATTCATATATCATCTACTTTCCAAAATATTTGAATTACTTTTCATGGTTACCGGTACCATATTCTTATAGAAAACCACAATGGACCAAAACACATATATTTCAATATACTATAAAAGTTTGTCAACATCATTATTATTGAATTCCAATAAATAATCCCTTCAATCCATCCACTTCAATTATTAGCATGGAATAGTTTCTCCCTTGATTTAGAAGTAACTTCTTAGGGTAGGGGATTAAGTTGGGAAATGCCCATGTACTCGGCATATCAGACATTAGACCCCATAAAAGTCTGTCACTCTATAACCCTTTTCTCCACATAGATAACATCTTCCCCTCTATTTGAGGTATTCCTCAAGGTTTTTCTTCCCTTATTTAGAAATCTCAATATTCCTTTCTATATGCTCCTCACCATGAGAACATGCATAAAATTCCATCTTCGTCTTATTTGATGACTTAGGAATACAACTAAAGTTCACCTTGTTAATCATATATCGAGATGACTGATTTGGAATAATGACAATATCTTTCTCACCAGGCGTTACATAATTTCGTTGATTGTAGTCACCAATTTTTTCATTGGAATCAATGTTAACTAAATTCCTTCTTGTTCGCTCCATTTACTAAGACTATAAACCATAGTGCAAGAAAAAGTTAAAATAACGAGGAACCACATAATCATAAAAAGTCACTTATGGGATGTCTAACTTATCAAAAATTCCATAATCCCTGACACCTTAGGTTCACCCTAGGTTATTCATGATCGTCAACATAATTCTAGGACTCTAACCTATACGTATACTTAACCTTAGGGACATCCCTAGACATGCCATAGAAATATCTCTAGGGATCTCACTAATGTTTTCACATCCTTGTTTCCAAAGGATGACTAAACCTTTCCTCTCATACCAACTATAGAGACCCAGATCGTGACGTACATGGACATTAAATTAATTCTTCGAAATAATTAATACATAACAAAAACAAACACCAAAGGATCGTAATGGTTTAGTGTCTTTGGAAACTCAGAATGTAATCTTCTAATCGTGGTAAAAGATCTTCAACATCTCCCATAAAGATCTTCCCCTTTTGGTTTTCTTAACTAAAACCTTTATTTAAATCCCAGGGAAAAGAAAAAAATAAATGGTGAGCTCAATTGCTCAGTAATGGTATGCATAGGGAACATAAAACAATCTATAAACATTTTAATGCAAATACTTGAACATAAAATCTAAACATCAAAATCATGAGCAATGACATAAATCTGGGAAGTACACAAAAGTATAGATCATAAATGAACATTAGTAATGATAAACTACAATGGTAATAAAACATTTAATTGTGGCATCCATTAAGCACATGTTATGATTTCCATAGTATCCAAGGCATTGCTGCCAAGACGATCATAGTGGACAATGTCCCATTCTGAATCGAGTTCACTCCTCGTTCCAGTCCTGTAACACTAAACCAGATTAACTTACCATTCATACCATGTCTATCTCATGAGATATAAATATTTACCCAATTAATTGGAGGGAGATATAGGTCCCACCCATATCATAATGAAATCATTCTTACTTGTTCCACAAAATAAACTTAAAACATTCATCATAACCCACAAAATAAAATGGGTTTAATAAACATCATCCCATCATCAAATAATCCATATAAAAACAAATGGATATGTCATCATAAGAAAATTGAAACCATGTAAATCATAGAGATATTATACTTGAAACATACACATATAAAATAATTTCATCTTATATGGAAAATGGTTTTGATAAAACACTTGAAATGAATTCTTGAGGAAAATATCCTTTTTTCTTCAAAATCATTTTCTTTTCAAAAAAATTCCATTCAATTTTAATAGAAAAGTATTTTTCTGAAACAAGACATAAAATATTGTAGATTAATCTTCATGAAAATGAGGCATTATGAAACCATAAAAATCTATTCACGCCGTATAAGTTAAAAATAACATTCTTCTCGTACTTTTGTCGGAAAAGTCAAAAAGTACCTCGTATGGTAAACAAAAGAAAGATTCCTTACATATGATCTGGTAAAGGTAAAAAAAGGGTAAGAATGAATTTAAACATACATGGAAGAAAAGTAAACATTTTATGAAAACGGTTTGAGAATATACGGACATGGATGATAAACATAACCCCAGTAAATACTTTCGAATAAACAATCTCGGATAAGAATGAGATTGGAATAATTATCCCTTACCTTAGGTCTGATATGCTTCGTACGTATCCGAAACTCCTGTATAATGATTTAAATATTGTCATTGACTTATTAAAGAATCATATTCATTGTTATGATATCATATATTGTTCACTTATGACTTTATATTACCCGTTATTTTGTAAATTCCATGTTAAAGGAGTGTTTTGGGTAAAATCATTTCATTTATCGTATGTGTTTCGACATGTGGTTCTTGATATTATTACTTATATCCTGATTTACATAATTAAAGAATGTAAAACATGATTTATATATATAATATATATTCATCATATACATATATATATGATAGATCGATAAATGGAATGAAATACACCGTTCATGGAGACGGTAGGTCGTACGTACGCATGAATGCTGTTTTCGTTTCCTTATTGAATTGAATGGAATTAAGTAGATGAAATAAAAATATATTTAGATAAATCCAGTATCATTATTATTTCATATATTTAATTATTATTAATTATAAAAACATTATAATCATTCAATAATGGTTAATATGGAGAATGAATCTCATCGCGTCGTGGAGAGGGTAGTCCGTACATACGCATGAGCGATGATATCATTTCCATGATAGTAGAATTTTATTAAGTGTATGTATAATATTTCAGAATAAAGATAACTTTTATATAATAATATATAGTTATTTATTTACACCATTATACCCATCCAAGTATGGTGGTGGTCGAAAACAGATTACGCCACGGCGTGGAGACGGTATTCCATACGCACGCACGCGCGATGATTTCGTTTTCCGTAGGATGTATAGATTGTGAAATAGGGTTGTTTCATATTTATAATAACATATCAGTATATATTTAATACTGACGTTATTACTTTAAAATGAAACAACTAAATAAGAGGAAGTAGAAGAAGAAAGAAACTTGATAGAATCGGACGAAGATTACCTCTTCTTCGATGACCCTCCTTTAAGCTTCATCTTAAGGAAGTAGAGTTGGTATTTTGAGAAGACCAGAACCACCAGAATGTTTCTAGGGAAGTGGGGAAGATAAATGGGTAGGTTTTGGTCGAGCTTCAAGGCTCAAAAGGGTTTGAAAATAAGAGGGAAGTGGTGCCATTTTTATAAGGGATGAGAGGGGTACCTTTGGAAAAACATAAAATATTATTTTATTATAAAGTCATATTCGGTTTTTAATAGCTCAAAATTAATATATTTCGAAGCTAAGGTGTGGAGGTATCGAAATAATTTCAACCAATAGATTTTAGACAGGTTTGGTTCATTATATTAACCCTATCTTTTAGTTTTAACTCTTAGTTAATTAGATTGACATTTACCATGTCACTTTGTATTTTTATATTATATAGTTAATAAACATACCATATACATCCAAGATACTCCCAAGTGGTCCATTTATGATAAAAATTTGATGATATAAGTGTCTTGGCCGAACATTATATTTTTAGGAATATAATAACAATTAATAATATAATATTTGTTTTAAAAACTATTTTATGTCAATTTTGACAATATTTGATAATTGATTTTTGTGAAAATCAGAACAGTATGATTAGTTAGAAAAGAGTCAATTAAATCAATACTAACATGTCATATTAACATATAAAATTATTGTAATTCATAAAAAGTCTCAAATTACATTTATTTGGGTATTTATAATTTCAATTATGGTAATATTTCATTAATACGATAATTACTGCATCATCATTGTCTCATAAAGAAATTAAATTATATAAGGTCTAAAAATTATAAATAAAATGAATTATGTAGTAAATCGTTTTACCTTTCTAATTAATATTTATAGCTTAATTTATCTTCTGTATAACCCTATATTAAAAATGTTTTAGTTATTAATATTTGATTTGAACTATTTTAACTATTCTTTAAATAAAATAATATTAAATGTCCTAATCTAATCCAAGTGGACCTAAATGGTCATATTTTATTTATAAGGTTATTTTTGGTCGAATTAATCTTATCCAATAGAATTAGGACATGTGTTAGGGTAATAATAATATCATTTTTACCCTTAATTACCCTCTTTACTTTTAACTGTGGAAAAAAGCAAAAAGTTACCATTTACCAAAAATTATTTTTATCTTATTGAACCACATTATACTCCTTGATATTAATCGTGTCTCTTAGATTTTCGAAATTCCACTCACAGAAGCGGTAAAATTATGTTTTATGTAAGTTTGAAAAAAGATCCTAGGAGGTCGGTAAAAGACTGTGAAAAGTTAAATAAAATTTGTATATATCGAAAATTATTATAAAATGACTCCAATTAATTACATTAAACTTATATAGGTATTATGTATCAATTTTGACCTCAAATAAATTTAAATAAAATAAATAATTATTTAAATAAAATGTTGGTTTTTAAATGGTAACCCAGTCTTTTCACTATTCATAAAAAATTGAATGTTTTCAGAAAAATACCAAAACTTCACCCTAGGCTGATTTTGATATTTCAAATCCAAAAATGAAGTCCATTTTGAAAAATAAAATATCAAAAAGTGGGTATTACTATTCATAACGTCTAGTTTATATAACATATCATTGTTTAGTGAAACTCGGTATTGCATAAAACATATTCTATCGTGGAAGGTCGTGTTTGCGTGTAATGCAAGCCAAGTCAGGGATGTGTGTAGTGCAAGCTTCTTTTGGAGTACCGTAAAACCCAAGACATCAATGAAATTAAAAAGAATATTTTTCATAAAATCTCTGGGTGTTACATTATGTGCTACTAACTCAATGACATAACACAAAACTTCCTATATCACACACATGCCAACCAAGCATAACATTTCTAGCCCACAAACCGCACATCCCATCCGGTCAGATCCATCTTCACACAATCACTCAAACCACATAGGGCAACACAAAAAGCACAAGAACACATCAAAAAACATATTTGAGATTCTATATTTGTTCAATTTAAATATCACATATCTTCCTTATTTAGAATGGGTAGTATCATACAAACCATATGTCTTGGGGAAACAAATTATTATCCAAATATGCAATCATTAATATTTTATTTGGGTGAGATCATACTACAACATAGTAAAGGATAACCAAACATAAAAACTACAACACAAAAAAGGATCTCAACCTCCTTTATTTTACTAATTGGAATTAAAAATGTATAATAACATCAACAACATATATCAAAGTAGTAAAGCATGTGATAACTCACTATAAACATCAATTTTACACATTCCAATTAATTATATGATTATCACGACCCTTAATATCGACCCAAAGGATAACAAAAAACTTATAGATCTTACTCATATATTATAGATGAGTGAGAATGAGGGTCCCCTATATCAAAGAATCTTTCTATTCTTTTTTATCACCAAAGGGAAAATAAGAAATTCCCCGAAACCAAAACTACCTAAAAACCCATGTATTAACCTACACCGCATCTAAGGGTTATCAAACTCAGCACAGAACTCATCTAAAACAAAAACAACCACACCATATAAAATCATTAAATAATAACATAATGTCACACATGAGAAATAGATATGTACTCACCATGTATTGATGGCAAGAAGTTGAGGATAAATCTCTAATGAAGGAATCCCAAGGAGGCTAAAGGGAGAGAAACTAGGTCTCTTAGAAAAGAGTGGGGTGTAAGGTTTTTTAAAAACTCCATGTGTTCCAGGATTTAAAAATTATCATCAAAGTGGGGGGGGGGGGGGTTACATGATTTTTACCCTTTACATATCTTGTAAATTTCGGGTTTCAAACAGAACTAAAAACTGCATCACATTAACCATTAAATATTGAATTAATTACACATTATGTAACACCCAATGAACCATCATTCATAATCCATGAAACTTCCTTTCACATGATTTAAACATTAAATGATTTTTACTCTTCCTACATCCATATTTTTAATAGAAAACACCTCATGCCTTTATCTAGGCCTCCATTGAGCACCACAAAACCTCCTCAGGCCTCCCCTAAACCACCTAAAACATCTAAGACTTCAAAATTAATGGATTGGGAGGACACAAACCATTATTGATAGTTATTAAAGTTTAATTATATATAATATTTTTTTTTGAATTTGGTGTAGTTATATTTTTTTCATAGTGAAAATTTGGGACATTTTCATGGAAACATATGTTTGGTAAGGGGTAAAGAACAAATCACTTGGTAGTGAGGTGAGTTAGGTAGAGAAATGTTGGTGAGGCATGTGGTTATGTCATAAAAACCTAAAAAATGTCTTTTATAATTTTTATATGTCATATTGGTTTAATTCATTTCGTTCCATGATATATTACCTCGTTTTAACCTGTAACACCCCGACCCTAGATACCCGTAGTCGATACATTATTACATATCATTGGCATGATCACAACAGATCAAGTCTCCAAAGGCCAGTTAGTTTAGTATCTTTGGAAGTACTAGATATTCATAAGGTTTACATTACATCATAAAATGGAAAACTACAACAACATTGTTACTGTGGACAACACTGAGATCCCATAGAATATCCATACATGTCAGTTATAATATACTTCTTCACATCCTATGAAAAATATTACATAGAAAGGGGTGAGCTGAAATACTCAGTAAGGATAACAATATAGCAGAAACGTTTGTATATAAGAATAAACATTTAAGGAAATGTATAAAACTAAAACAAAATCCTTTTCAACATAAACTTCATCATAATATGGAAAATATAAATCAAAATAATGCCATTTATTTACTCACATGGATATTCTACTAGTCGAATAATCACATGCAATATCAATAGCCACTTTCATAATGATGGAATGCATAATTCCATACATTCATAACCACATAGTCAAGGCCTTGTGCCAAGAATACAAATAAGATTTTTTCAAGGCCTTATTCCAAAACACTAGTTTGTTTCATGAGACCTACCGATGCATTGAGGAGCTATTGCAGGATCCACCTGTCACTTACTAAGTCCAATTCATTCTATATATTTAAAGGTTAAAACATAACATAAACATTTTTATTAAAAGTACCATACGAAATGTCAATACTTTATCGATAAACCATAAATGGTGTAAAAATAACACATCCACAGTCAAACTTATCACAAAACCTTCAATACAATATTGAAGTTTTGTATCATAATAAATAAACTTCAAATAAGCTTAAAATCTATCAAAGGATGTTGACATAGAAGAAATCAAAACCTTTTATAGAGAAATATATCTGTCTATTTTTAAATCATTTAAGAAAAAAATTATTTTCAAAATATTCTTATAATCTTTTAAGGGAAGCTTCGACGATGTTATAACCATGGAAAATAGCTGCATCCACCGTATAAGTTTAAAAACCATTCTTACCATACATTTTTCGAAAAGGTCAAAAAGTATATTGTTTGGAAAATGACGGAAAGATTACTTTAAAAAAAATATAAGGTAAAAAAAGGGTATAAATGACTTTAAACCATTTTCTAGTAAATAGTAAAAAAAATTTGAAATAATTTTTTAATAAGAATGGATGTGGATGATAACTATGTCCCAGTAAATAATTACATATAAACAAGATCAAATAATGAAAAGATTTTGAAATAAACCCTTACCTTGTACATTTCCTTAGTTGAGTGTATGTTAACCTCCAATATAATGGTGAAATAATTGTTATTATATTATACTAGATTCATATACATTAATATGATATCATATATGATCTTTTAACATTTCTTTATTAATAATATCTTAGTATTATCTTCATTTTAGGTGTTAACTGATCAGTTATCCTTTATATGCTTTGTTACGTAAGTAATTTTTTTATGGATAGGATGTATATTATTCAAATTCAGGATGATATTTTTTCTTTAAACATTATTTTTAATCATATAATGAATGTTTGTCTTGAATGGATTATGATGGAGAATGAATCTCATCGTGTTCGTCGAGACGGTAATCTGTACATACGCACGAGTGGCAATGTCATTTCTTTGATATTAAAATAATATATAATCTGATGTTAAATCATATATAGAGAATCAATATCATTTTATAATTATTATTTTCATAAATTACACATCATTATTATACCCATAAAAATAATAATGTATTGAATAACAATTACACCAGGACGTGGAGATGGTAAGTCGTATGTACATACATATGGTGACAATTCAATAAAAGGATGGATAGAATAATGAATATGGTTTTACCATATTTATAATAACATCATATTATATAGAAGATATTGGAGTTATTATTTTGTAATGGAAACAACAAAGAAAGAGGATGTGGAAGAAGAAAGGAACTTGGAAGAGGTGATGAAATATTTACCTCTTCTTCGAGTTCTTCCTTTTTATTTGATCAAAAGGGATCCATAAGTTGGATTTCTGACTAAATGATGGCCTCTAGGATGAAGGTAAGATAGTTGAGATGGTATTAGTTTAATTTTTGGTAGAGAAAAAAGGATTTTAAGGTGTGAATTTGAGGGAAGGGGGAGTGCCCTTTTATTAGAAGGGTGAGGGGAACCTTGGGAAAAAGATAGAAATATAATTTTATAATAAAATATTTTTTGGTTCATAATGGCTCCAAAATGAATTATTTAAATTATATGGTGGGGATGGGTCTAAAATCACTCATCCAATAGGTTTTAGATAGGTTTGAGGCATTATATCAACCTTATCTTTTATATTTAACTCTTAGTTAAATAGTTTGACATTTACCATGTCTCTTTGTATTTTTGTATTATATGGTTAATAAACATAATATATACTTCCAAGTGAACCCCGAGTGGTTTGTTAATGAAATATATAATATTATTTAAGACCATTGGACGAACCATAGATTTTTAGGAATAGAATATCAATTAATAATATAATATTTGTTTTAAAAACACTTTTAGGATAATTTTGACACTCTTAGGTATTTTGATTTTTCTAAATTCATAACAGCATTATTACTTCGAAAAAAATTTATATAACCAACAATAACATGTCATATTAACCTAGGAAATTATTTTAATTCATAAAAAGTCTCAATTTACATATATTTGGATATTTATAATATCAATTATTTTAATATTTCATTAAATATGTAATTATTGCATCATCATTGTGTCATAAATAAATTATATTATATAATGTATAAAAAATATAAATAAAATACCATTATATAGGAAATAATTTTATATTTCTAATGAATATTTATAGTAGAATTTATATTATGTATAACCCTATATTAAAAATGGTTTAGTTATTAAACTTTGAATTTAACACTTTTAACCATTCTTTGAATTAAATAATAAGAAATTTCCTAATCTAATCTTAGTGGATCTAAAGGATAATATTTTATTCCTAAGGATGTTTTTTTTCTAATTACACTTATCCAATAGATTTATTACATGTGTTAGGGTAATAATAATATCATTTTTACCCTTAATTATCATATTTAATTTTACCCGTGGAAAATAAAAGTAAAAAGATACTATTCAAAAATAATTATTTCATCTTATTGAACCACATTTTACATTCTGATATCAACCGCGTCTTTCATATATTTGAAATTAAACTGACAATATCATTAAAATTTAGTTTTTTGTAAATTTTCCAATGCTCCTAGGAGGTGGGTAAAAGACGGTAAGAAGTTCTATAAAATTATTATATATCTAAAATTATTAAAAAGTGACTCCGATAAATTACATTGAAATTATAGAGGTATTATGTATCTATTTTGAACTAGAATAAATTTAAATAAAATGAATAATTATTTCAATTAAAATTCGGTTTTAAACTTTATTTTTCACTATTCATCCAAAATTAACAGTTTTCAGAAAAATACCAAAATTTCACCCTAAGCTAATTTCGATATCTTGAATCCAAAAATGGAGATGATTTTGAAAGATAAAATTTATAAAATTTCAAAAAGTGGGTATTACTATTCATAATGGCTAGTTTGATTGGTTGTGGTGTGTTATAACTCGATGTTACATACAAGACACGATTTTGTATTATTCAAAGAAAAGCGTACCATCGAAGATTGGGGTGTTACATTCTCCCCTCTTTCAAATAATTTCATATTAGAAATTTATATAATATTACTGCATAAAAAGAGTCGGGTGGTTCTTCATCATATGTTCCTTTGGTTCAAACGTTCCTTCTTCCATCTTATGGTTTCTCCATAGAACCTTTACCAGACGAGTCATCCAGTTTCTCAGCACTGGTTCTCTAGTATCAAAAATCATGATAGGCTCTTCGCAATAATATAGATCGGGATCCAGTTATAATTCCTCATAGGTGAGTACATGTGTTGGGTCAGGCATGTATTTTTTCAACAGTGATACGTAGAACACATTGTGAACTTTGGAGAGACTTGGCAGCATTGACAAACGGTAAGCTAATGCCCCAATTCTTTATAGAATTTTGAAATGTCTGATGTACCTGGGACATAATTTTCCCTTCTTATAAAAATGTATTACACCCTTCCACAGAGATACCTTCAAGAATACCTGATATCCTACCTGAAATTATAAATTCTTCCTTCAGTTATCATCATAGCCCTTCTGCGTACTTTGTGCTGCTTATATGTGGGTTTGGATTACCTTCACCTTTTCCATTGTTTCCTCAACATGTTTTGGGCCTACGAGTTTTTTTCACCAACATCATCCCAACAGGTTGGTGTGCGACATCTATTTCTGTATAACACTTCATATGGTGCCATCTGAATACTTGAATGAAAGCTATTATTATAGGAAAATTCTACCAGGATCCCACATATCTTGAAAGTCAAGTGAGCATGATCTAAATATGCCTTCTAAGGTTTTAATAATCCATTCTGATTGTCCATCAGTTTGGAGGTTGTAGGCAGTCCTCAAATGAAGTTCAGTATCCAGGGCATTCAGAAAACTTTTCCAGAATCTTGATGTAAAATGTGGATCAGAATCAGAAACAATGAATCGGGGTACTCCATGAAGTCTCATAGTTTCATTAATATATAGTGTTTCTAGACGTTAAAGTGGTAAATCTTCT
The DNA here is from genome assembly GCA_963277665.1 of Viscum album. Classification (NCBI taxonomy): domain Eukaryota; kingdom Viridiplantae; phylum Streptophyta; class Magnoliopsida; order Santalales; family Viscaceae; genus Viscum; species Viscum album. The sequence continues at coordinate 1,926,156,748 of OY728152.1, read as the reverse complement.
CTTATAGCAAGACAATGTGTTGACGTGGTAAGACGATCAACAATGACCCATATTGAATCGTTCCTTCTAATAGTATTTGGTTCTCCAATGACAAATTCCGTTGTAATATTATCCCATTTCAACTCAGGTGTGGGAAGAGGTTGCATGACTCCTCTAGGTTGTCGCCTTCCAGCTTTCACTTGTTGAAAAACCATACATCATGACACAAAATCATAAATCTCCCTCTTCATGTTGTCCCACCAAAAATGTTCCTTCAAATATCTATACATTTTTGTGCTCCTATGGTTTGTAGTGAAATTGGTGCTATGAGCATCATCCAACAATTCTATTTTTAGATCAGGTATATTGAGAACAAAAATTCTCTTCCCAAATTTAAAAATTACATCTTCATATACGAAGTCACTCAATCTCCCATCATTCACAGCTTTAATCTTCTTTTGAAACTCCTCATCATCAGCCTACAAACATTTTATCCTTTCTAGTAGATATGGTTTGGAAACCATTTGAAAAAGTATTGATGTTTTGCCTTCCATGTATATTCACATATCCATCTTTACGAGATCCATGAAAAAAGGATCCCTTTCAAATCTCTTCTTATTCAAAACTCTATGATCTTTTTTGCTCAAAGCATCTCCTGCATTATTTTCCTTCCTCGAGTGGTAGTGTATAGTACAATCATAATCCTTGAGTAGTTTAAGCCATCATCTTTGCCTCATGTTGAGTTCTTTCTGTGAGAAAATATACTTCAAACTCTTGTGGTTGGTATATATCTTTCATTTCTTGACCATAGAGATAGTGTCTCTATATCTTCAATGAAAAGATTACAGCTTCTAACTGAATATCATCAGTAGGATAGTTTTGCTCATGAATGTTTATCTATCATGATGCATAGGAAATAACCCTATCATTTTGCATAAGGAAACAACCATGCCCTTTCATTGATGCATCACAATAAATAAAAAACCCATCATTCTCTGTTGGTTGAGTCAATATAAGAGAATTAATTAATCTTCTCTTCAATTCTTCAAAAACATTCTTCCCATTATTTTGTCCAAACAAATTTTACCCCTTTACGTGTGAGATTGGTTAATGGGTTAGCCAATCAGGCAAAAGTCTGAATGAAATTTTGATAATAACCTACTCAAACAATAAAACTACATACCATAGTTATACTTGTCAGTGCTGGCAATTCATGGATTTCTCTTTTCTTAGAAGGATCAATTGAGATTCCATCCTTAAAGACAATATGGCCAAGAAAAGAAATCTCCTAAAGCTAGAATTCACACTTTCCAAACTTCCCGTATAGTTCATGTCTTCTAAGAGTCTTTAGGATAATGAACAGGAGAATTTCATGATATTCATAGATTTTTTTTGTATACCAAAATATAATCAATAAAGACCACTACAAAGTCATCAATATATTCAATGAAAACTCTTTTCATTAGATCCATGAAGACAAAGGGTGCATTAGTCAATCCAAAAGGCATTACTGTAAAATAGTAATGCCCGTACCTAGTTCAAAATGCTATTTTTGGAATGTATTCCTTATTCACGCAGAAATGATGATATCCAAATTGAAGGTCAATGTTTGAAAATTATTGAGCTCCATGAAGTTGGTCGAATAAATCATCAATGTGAGGTGTGGGGTACCTGTTCTTTATTGTTATAGCATTGATCTCTCTATAGTCAATGTACAACCTCATATATCCATATTTATTCTTGACAAAAAAACATGGGCTCCCCATGGGGAACACTACGGTGAATAAATCCATTATTACACAATTGCTCTAGTTGTTTAATTACTTCCACTAATTCCACAGTGGCCATTATATAAGGGGTCTTCGATATGGGCCTTAATCCAGGAATTAATTCAATAGAAAAATCAATATCTCTTTCTAAAGGATGTCCAGGTAATTCTTCTGGAAACACATCAACATATTATTTCACAATAAGTATATCCTCTATTTGAACATTCCTTTCCTCACCCACAGTTATTTCATTCTCTTTATCCCCAATAATTGAATTTAGTTGATCTACTAGGGGTGGATCTAGATAATAATTAGGCGGTGACGATTCTCCTCAAAAGATAAGGTGTTTTTTATCATCGTCATCAAAAATAGTAACTTCTTTCTTCTTACAAATTTTTTTTTCATCCTGGTCTGAAAGACAATCCATACTGAGAAATATATCAAATTCAATCAGGGTTATGAAGATGAGTTCAGCAGAAAAAGAATATTTATATGCCCTAATGGGGACTGACTCACAAAACTTTGTTGTAATGACACTTCCCTTATGATTTTGGACTAACAACTCCCATGTTAAATCAAATTGGAAATATCTATTTTTATTAGAAAACTGGGAAGATAGGAAACAATGTGATGATCTGGAATAAAATAAATCATTTTCTAAACTTTAGGAAACTATTAAATTACCTGCCACTACATCTTTCGAAGATTCAACCTCAGGAGTAGTGATATCATAATATTGGACATGATCCCTTGGCCTTTTATAAGGTGAGTTCCCCTAACACATATGACATTCATTCGCACAATGCACTCTTTATCTACTATTGTATCATTCAACATCGACATCCTCTTTCTTCCCCTTGCAATCACGAGCTTGGTGGCCTTTTTCACCACACTTATAACAGTCTCCCATTCCCTTTAGGAAAGTACCAAGGTGATTTTCCAACATTTACTATGGGATGGATAGTCAACTTTTCCCTTCTTCCCCATATATTTATTTCCAGAGTGTTCAATAGATCACTTCATCTCTTTCTTTGATTTAAAGTCGTAATACGTAGAGAATTATTTTTCTCTCTTGATAGCACATAAGACAATATCATCATATGATGGGAAATATTATGAGACTAATACTCTATAGAGAAATGGTTTTAACCCATCAAAGAAATGATCAATCTTACTTCTTGGGTTATGTATATAATCTGAACCATTCCTCACTAACCATGTAAATATATCTTCATACTTTGCAACATTCTCATCCTCCCTTTTCCACGGACTCAGAAATTGCCTTTCCATATCCCCTCGATGGTCATGAGGAATGTATTTTTCTTAGAAAATTTCTTTAAACTCCCTCCATTAAATATTTTATACTTGATCATCTTTCTTTGTGTTTTAAATTAATGACCACCATTGATCAACATCTCCAGTGAGGCGGTAAACTTCCTTGACCACTTTTTATCTTTCGCTACTCCCCAAGGCAAGGAATATTTTCACTAAGGAATTTATCCAATACTCAGCTACTGGTGGATTTGTACCCCCATTGAATGTTGGTGGTTGTTTCCTCATGAATCTATATATCATTGATCCTCCACGCTGCAGATCAGGATGCTCCATACAGGTAAGGTTATTATTCATAACCTGAGTGAGTTGTCCCAATATAGTGATAAGCTGATCAGCACCAGTTGTATCATCATCTTCACTATAATTATCTTGAGTATGATGAAATCCATACATGGAGTGCGTGCATTGATACATTTTCCATTACTTCCACTAGGCACCATTTATAATCAATGCCATAAACTAGATTATTTTATAAATCAAAGTACATAATTCCAAACTTGTAAAATACTTAACATAAATTGAACAATATATGGATATAATCCATAATAAGAAAAAAAATGTTTTCCTTGAGGAAGTATATACTCATAAACCCTTCATAATGTTTTTAATGAAAATGAGAATTATCATAAGCATATCCCATGAGAGTGTCATAACCCAGAGTGCATCAAGGCCCGTTTTCATGCACCAGTTCTGGTTCGAGTCTAGATCAAAGTGGTGTTTTCGGGGTTTTACCCCTAGGTACATCTGTTCTAGAGCCGCCTCTACCTACTCTTATTTATACGGGGATGTATTTCTTGTAAAACTCACCAAATCTCTACAATAAAAAAATTTAGGATGTTCTTCTATACTAATCTTCAAAGTCTATCTTAGGTATATGTGCTCTAATCAGAGTTTACCTAAATCTAGTTGCCATGGTTTGTACTAAACTTCATCTGATACCAACTGTAGTGCCATGATACTAGTTACACAGATTCAGTGCATTATTATGTATCATTGGCCTGATCACAAAAGATCAAGTCTCAAAATACCGATTAGATTAAGTGCCTTGGAAGTACTAGATACATTCATAAGGTTTACATGACATCATAAAATAGAAAACTACAACAACATTGTTTCCATGGAAAACACCGAGATCCCATAGACTATACCTATAGGTTAGTCATTATATAATTATTCGAATCATGGAAAAAATAAAACTTAGAAAGGGGTGAGATCAATTTCTCAGTAAGGATAACAATATAGCAGAAATATTCAAAAATAAGCATAAACATTTAAGGCAATGTATAAAACTAAAACAAAAGCCTTTTAAACATAAACTTCATCATAATATGGAAAATATAAATCAAAATAATTCCATTTACTCACTCACATTGATATTCTGCTAGTTGAATAATCACATGAAATATCAATAGCCACTTTCATAATGATGGAAGGCATAATCCCAGACATTCATAACCACATAGTCGTGGCCTTGTGCCAAGGCTACAAATAAGATTATGTCAAGGCATTGTGCCAATACACTAGTTTGTATCATGAGATCTACCAATGCATCAAGGAGCTATAGCGGGCTCCACCCGTCACTTACTAAGTCCAATGAATTCCTCATTTGAAAAGTTTTAAACATAACATAAACAATTGTATTAAACCTAGCATAAAAAATGTCAATAATTTAACCATAAACCATGAATTGTTTAAAAATTAAAAATCAACAGTCAAACAGATAACAAAACCTTCAATACAATTTGGATGTTTTGTATCATAATAAATCAACTTTAAATAAGCTTAAAATACATCAAAGGATATTGACATAGAGGAAATAAAAACCTTTTTTATAGAAATATCTATTTATATTTAGAAATATTTTAAGAAAAAATTTAGTTTGAAAATATTATTATAAGAATATAAGGGATGAATTGATGATGTTATAATGGTGTAAAATATCCACACCCGCCATATAAGTTAAAAAACATTATTACCATAAATTTGACGAAAAGGTTAAAAAGTACCTTATTTGGAAATTAAAGGAAATATTACCTTCAGAACATATAAGGTCAAATAAGGGTATAAATTACTTTAACCCACTTTCTAGAAAATATTATAAATGTTTTGAAATACTTTTTTAAGATGCATGAATGTGGATGATAAAGAGGTCCCAGTAGATAATTACGTATAAACAACCTCGGATAATGAAGAGATTGTGAAATTAACCCTTACCTTGTACTTTTACTTGGTCGAGGGTAGGTTAACCTCCTATATAATGGTGAATTAATTGTTATTAAATTATACTAGAATCATATACATTAATATAATATCATATATGATCTTTTAACATTATATTGTTAATAATATCTTATTATTATCATCGTTTCGAGTGATAATTGATTCGTTTTCCTTTAAATGATTTGTTATGTAAGTAATGTTTGTTATGAATAGTATGTATCTTATTCATATTCATAATGATATTAAGTATTTAAACATTATTTTTAATCATCAAATGAAAATTATTCTTGAATGGATTATGATGTGGAATTAATCTCATCGCGTTCGTGGAGACGGTAATCCGTACTTACGCATGAGCGACAATATCATTATTTTGATATTAAAATAATATATAATTGTATAATATATCATATATAAATAATAATTATCATGTTATATTTATTACTTTTATCAATTACACATCATTATTATACCTATCCAAATAATAATATATTGAATAACAATTACACTACGTCGTGGAGACGGTAAGCCGTACGTACGCATGTATGGTGACATATCATTCAAATAATGGATAGAATAATTAATATTATTGTACCATATTTAAAAAAACATCATAGTATATAGAAGATACTGGATTTATTATTTTATAATTGAAACAATAAAGAAAGAGGAAGTGGAAGAAGAAAAGAACTTGAAAGAGGTGATGAAATATTTACCCGTTCTTCACGTTTATCCTTTGGATTTGATCAAAAGGGATCCTTCGGTTGGCTTCATTACTAAAGGAAGGCCTCTAAGATGAAGGTAGGATAGTTGAGAGGGTATTTGGGAAGAGGTTGGCGGAGCCAAAAGGCTTTGAAGGTGTTAATTGTAGGTAAGGGGGAGTGCACTTTTATAAGAATGGTGAGGGGCACCATAGGAAAAGCTAGAAATATTATTTTATAATAAAATAATTTTCGGTTTATAATGGCTCTAAAATGAATTATTTAAAGTATAAGGTGGGGATGGGTCGAAAACAACTCAACCAATACGTTTTATACAGGTTTGGTTACTATGTTAACCTTTTCTTTTAGATTTAACTCTTACTTAAATAGTTTTACATTTACCATGTCTCTTTGTGTTTTTATATTATTTGGTTAATAAACATACTATATACTTCCAAGCGAACCTCAAGGGGTTAATTAATGACATATATAATATTATTTAATACCTCTGGATGAACCACATATTTTTAGTAATATAATATCAATTAATAATATAATATATATTTTTAAAACTCTTTTATGTCAATTTTGACACTATTTGGTATTTTGTTTTTTTCTAAATTACTAACAACATTATTAATTCGAAAAATGTTCATATAAAAAACCCTAAAATTTCATATTAATCTAGAATATTAGTTTGATTCCTAAAAATTCTCAAATTACATTTATTTGGATATTTATAATATTAATTATTTTAATATTTCAATAATTAGGTAATCACTGCATCATCATTGTGTCATAAATAAATTAAATTATTTAATGTCTAAAAACATAAATAAAATACCATTATTTAGGAAATTTTTTTATATTAATAATGAGTATTTATAGTGGAATTTATCTTATTCATAACCATATATTAAAAATGTTTTATTTATTAAACATTGAATTTAACACTTTTAACTTTTCTTTGAATTAAATAATAATAAATGTCCTAATTTAATCCAATTGGACCTAAAGGATCAAATTTTATTCATACGGTTGTTTTTGGTCGAATTAATCTTATCCAATAGAGATATTACATGTGTTAGTGTAATAATAATATCATTTTTACCCTTAATTACCCTAATTACTTTTAATCGTGGTAAATAAAAGTAAAAAATTACTATTCACCAAAATATATTATAATCTTATTGAACCAAATTTTTCTTACTAATATAAACTTTGTCACTAAGATTTTTGAAATTCAACTCACAAAAGGGGTTAAATTATGTTTTATGTAAATTTAAAAAATGCTCCTAGGAGGTGTGTAAAAGTTGGTAAAAAGTTCAATAAAATTTTTATATATCTAAAATTATTATAAACTGACTCCAATGAATTACATTGAACTTATATAGGTATTATGAATCTATTTTTAACTAAAATAAACTTAATTAAAATAAATAATTATTTAAATTAAAATTTAGTTTTAAACTATAACACAATTTTTTCAGTAATCATAAAAAATTTAATGTTTTTAGAAAAATACCAAAAAATCACCGTAATCTAATTATGATATTCCAAATCAAAAAATGAAGTCCATTTTGAAAAATAAAATTTATAAAATTTTAAAAAGTGGGTTTTAGTATTCATAATGGCTTTTTTTATTGTTGTGGTGTGTTAGAACTCAAAGTTGCGTACAACACATCCTATTGTATTATTCAAAGAGAAGTGTACCATGGAAGCTTAGGGTGTTACATAACCTTTGTTAAATTGTTTAATTATTTATAATTACAATTATTTTTTAATAAAAATAAGATATTCCCCCTACAAATTTTTTATAAATTAATTTATAATTTGGACTCTAATAAATGAAATTAAATTTTCATATAATATAAATTAACATTGAAATAAAAATATATATAGAGAGAGAAAACTATTTTTCTAGAAAATTTTGGTTTTTAAATGTTAACTCTTACTATTATTATTTCAAATAAATTAAATATGTTCTTGTCTATTTTTTAGATATTTATAAATTGAATAGGATAATAATTTATAATATATAAATTTAATACTCCTTCTCAAATCCTTTTTTTATAATTTCATTTAATGGTCACATTATGGTTATGTGGTAAAATATAGAAACAATCATTGCACCATAAAGTTCAGCAAATCCTAAAAAAAACAAATTTCATATTGCATATTAAAATTTTTGAAATATAAAATAGATCCATCAATACGATGCCACAATCCATCCTCATGAACTTAGTTTCAAATTTTAAATGACATATGATCATTAGGGAATCGATCTGACCACCTTATGATGCACACCCTGACACATTCACCTATTTCAAATTTGAAAAGAGAGGGTAACATCAACTCCTTGATCCTACAACCTCAGAATGATCACCATAACATAAACCAACCATCATCAGAACCATCTCACTAAAAACCATCATCATTAGTGAAAAAATGAACAACACCATTGCAAACACTGACTGGTAATTAAACATTTATAATAAAAAACACAGCGCCATAAATTGACCTTGTCATTAGAAGAAGATCCCACAAAGCCGAAAGAACATGTTGCACCATCATCTTCACCGCCAATGACAAACCTGTAATCACTATGCCTTTCAATAAATACTAATGGATAAACAAGATCAATGGAACCCAGAAAAGTGGAATACCACCATCTAACACACCTCCTAAAACACCCTACGGTTCACACAAACACATCCCAAAAATCATTGTGGGAGCCATCTCACCTAACTGACCTAGAATAAAGATATATACCTAGAAACTAGAGAAGCGTGAGAGCATAAAAGACCTCCATAGAAAGACATAATGAATCCAGTACCATCAATCCCATAAAATACATCATCCTAGAACTAGTACTGATGAAAATCAATCCCAACAGCACTAGAAGTTTCTAGAGGATTGAAGGATACAAAGCCTTAATAAGAGAAAAAATCGATAAAGTCATTGTGGATCATCTAAAAAATATAGAAACTAGAGTGGTAGATGTCCCCAGTTGAGAAATATTACCCTCCTCTAACTCACACCCCCCAACACAATCCAAAAACCACAACAAACACCCTCATGCAAACCAAAAAATATTCATTCCTAAGAGTATGGGTAGAAATATAATAGTTCTTAGAATTAGTCCAGGATGGATCAACCAAACCTCGCACCAATAGAATCCCAAAAAACTAGAGTTACTTAATGGAAAACCTATATATGTTTTATCATGAAGGTTCATGTCATTAGATAAAATGTGTGAGTGTAAGACTTCTATGAATTGGTAGTAAACAAAGACCACAATGGAATCGATAAATACATACCCAAATGAAACAAAAAGGTCCCCAAGAGAGCTAGAAAATGAATGAATATGTGGGATAACTAAGTATAAAAAAAAGTAGAAGTAGAAGAGGGGGAAAAGGTCATTTAAGAAAATGGAACAAATCAAAAATGGGATTTGAAAAAAAGAAAGAGACAAGAACAAGGGGAATATATGAGATGCTCTATTTCTATGGGACCCTAAGGGGATAAGAATATCACATAATAGATAACTCAAGGAGAAAATGGATCTATTCCCTCTATATTAATTTAATTTATTTGTCGAAAAATATATAAAATTTGAAAATAATTATTTAAAAGCATACCTTTTTCTATTAATTTGGTAGCTAAGATTTATATCAGCAACAAATTTTTATGCCTAAAACGATACTGGGATCATTAATTAATTTGAATATGATTTTTTAAAATATGAAAAACATTTTAGTTTATTACATTCCCATATTTGATAAAAATTAATTCGAAAACATGTGGCCTATACAAATTATTTTTATAAATTAAATTTAAAAAATAATAATTTTTTCACATTCCATAATAAATAAAAATAATTATATGGACATTAATTTATATATATATATAATTGTAATATATTTCAATAGTGATCAATTTTGTTTACTTAGATAAAAATACACAATATATGGAGAGAGTATAAATAATATAAAGAATAGTTTTATGAAAACAGTATTTTATTAATAAAACATTAAGATTAATTACTTATTTAATATATATTAAATATTAAAAATACTTTTATACTATTACAAAAAATTATTATTTAATTAAATTGATTTTTTAAAGGAAAATTATATGTAGATGCACAATGGATTCAGTATAGATTATGTTGAAAATGTAAAATTTATTAATAATTTTCAAATGATTTCATCATAAATTCTACCTAAAAATAAACCAAAAACCTAAAAAATGACCTAAGGTTAAAATAAAAAATGGGAGATATCGTTGGATTTTATTTTGAAATATGGAAATTTTTCATGATTTCCACCATCTTGGACTTCTCTTGCATGTAGTTTCAATCAAACGGAACTTGTTACTGTTTAACATTGGATTAGTTTATGGAAAACCCTATTAGTTCTAGCTATTTTCAATGTTTTAAAAAATAAGCTTCATGGATAGGACTTATACTACCTGACTCAATTATTTTAACCTTTATACAATGATTTTGTAATTTGGTTAGTTATATTTATACACATGAGTTCAATGATTATTTCAATCATGTTTTAGTAATTTTTTATGTTAATTATTTATATTTCAAGTGATGAAGAGAAATATTATATAACTCAAAAAACCATTTATGTCTAATGACTATATCTTACCATTAGATATATAAGAATTATATATATATATATATACATCTATACATATTTCATCAGAATCCCTCATCTCATTTTATTATTTATTTTAAAAATAAGATTATTATATAAATTTTTTCAATCTTTACATAGCTATTATATGTGTTATTATTCTCAATATAGATCAATATGAGGAATATTGTGAACTTATTTTTTAATTTAGTTTTTTATATTTTTTTATGGTGTTTATATTGTATTCTCATAATGTATTAATGTTTATATACCATTGTAATGTCTTATCTCAATAAAAAATCATTCCTTTATGTTTCTTTTTTCATGTGGAGAAATATATTTAAAAAGTTAATTTAAAAGAAAATATGAATATAAATCATAGGGTGTAAAATTCATTATACCCAATATAAATTACATCCTAATAATTTTAATTATATTCATTAATGATAATAGATGAGGGAAACTATATAAAAAATATTAATTGAATATGCGATATTTAATGAGACATCAAGTAATATATCTTAGGGAAGACTAATAAACTCTACCTTTTCTCAATAAGAATATAATGATATTTTAATTTATCTTAACCATTTGACCCTAATATGTTTGTTTAATTAATGTTAATAATTCTACTTATCAATGTGTTTTTGGAAGAATTAATATATTTTTTTATGAAATATAGATAAGTGTACATAATTTTCCACTTCACTATCAAAATAGTATATTAAGAGGAATATTATTTATTCCAAAATCATGAAAAATATATATTTACATTCTTGTTGATCCATTTTCAACTACTATTTGGTTAAAATACATATTACTATTTAGTAGACATCATTGTATAAATATTTCAATAATGGATGGTTTTATATTTTTTTCCAATTAATGACAACAAAATTTGTTTGAGTAAGTAAGATTATAGTCACACATCATTTGAATATTGTAACTAATAATATGGTTTTATAACCCCCAATACATTTGAAATATGTTCAATGTTGAGTCCTTTCTTAACTATTTAAGTAAAATTGCCTAGATTATTTATTATTAATACCTATATTATGTAATTATAGGCCAAAGTAACATATTCTTCAAAATTTCATTATAATTTCATCGTGGGAAAATTTTCATTATTAAATGAGATTTTCATACCAACAAATTGATATTTTTCTTTATAAAGAGATATTATATATTCCTAAAAGCACATACTATTATATTATTGAAAATATATTGACCCATGAGAAGTAACTTCCCAAAAATTATTGAGAATATATTTATTCCTTGGACACATAAACCATTTATTTTTGTTAAAAATTTAATATCCCATGCTTCTGGTGATGAATGAATATTCATATAAAAAATTACTAACATGAATGTAAGACATCTATATAATAGATGTTTATAATAATTTTACATTCTCCACATTATTATAATAATACACTTTAGTAGTATTCATTTCATATGATATTTATTTTCTAATGGGTTTTTGGGGTTTTTGGGGAATATTATTATCATTAAAAATTAGATTGGGGAATTTATTTTAAAAAATCCAAAATTCCATCTATTTAAATAATTAATGTTTAGGTGGTGAATTAATTTGTACTTTCCTACTATGTATTATGTTAATCAGCCATAATATCCCATTTCTAGAATCACTATTTTGATGTAAAAATCATACACGCATGAATCTTTTTCCCATTCCATTGATTAATTCCCTTGTGTTCTTCTTACCACATTTTTGACATGTGGTAAATTTAATTTTGATTCTTACATGGTCTTTATCACCCGATAATACAAGAAATTCAATTTAACTTATATTTTTTTGTGAAATTTTTTATGTTTCAATTTCTTAGTCCAAGATTGAGATAGATTTTTAGGATTAACCCGATTATTTTTCACTCCAACTTGTGACTTTTCTGGTATCCCATTAGAGTAATCAACTCATTGTCCATCACACCCATTTTTAACATGGTTCCTCATTGTACTAGACATTACTATAGTAGAGAAACAATAAAGAGGAAAATAATTAATTCAATAATCACATAAATAAGAAAACTATTAATATAGAAAGAATAAATCAAAAATGTAATTTATACCCTAACTTATGAGTTTATAGATTTCAATCATTGATTCAATAGACATTTCCCTATTTGGTTAATTGACTTAACTAGATATGTATTACCCCCATGAAATTCCCCAATAATGGATTTGAAAACATCATAATGGATTTTAAATATATTATGAATCAAGTATGGCATATCACATGGGAGTTTTAAACTAGGTGTGTGGTTGGTATCATTCATCGTACACTGAGTGAATATCACGTTAATACCCATCCAACTTTTTTAAGAGTTTACAAACACTATGGGTAACTATTCCAAATCCCACATCCACTTGTTTCTACCCAAAAAATTATTTCATTATTATTAAAATGCACACAATTTATTTTAATAAAATTTTAGGATGTTATACAATACATATACTTGTTTTTAGGGTTCTTAGTAACGTTTTCTAGTACTCATCCCCATCAGGAAATAAAAACCTCTATCATACTAACTAATGAATCTCGAACTGATAATCTTGGATTCTGTGATAAAAATAAAAATATAATTATTTTTATTTGATATCTGGTGACATGAACCAAACAAATAAATATTTTATTTTAAATCATCTTCATAATATAAGAATTACATTCCACAAAAATTCTCACAATACGAAAACCCAAACGCTTGTTTTCATTAGAGACATGATTCATTAATACTTTATTAATTAATATTTATACAATATTTCCCAATACATTCTACAAAAATGAAATACTAATAATCATAATAATATATATAATTATGCATATAAAATGGAAACAAAATAGGTAGTGAGATCAAATTCTCTGTAAGGGAAAACATATCAATGATTCATAAAAGGATATATCAAAATAATGTGGGAAAACATGAACATAGGTGAAATTTTAATTAAAGGTTCTCTAGAATCAAAATAGATAATGAAAATATGTTATTGAGAATAAAATATATTTTCATGAGATCATAGGATTATGAAAACACTGTCATGAGAATAATAAATTTATACCACATATTGCGAACAAAGTAAATATGATTATAAACCATCGAAACATAACATTGTAATATGAATCAAAATTGAAATGTGTCATGAACGTGTAAATAAATAATAATATTAGAATGGTAAATCATAACATTTTGAGAAAACCCAACAATTCACATAAATTATGTTTTGACCAAATATTTGATTTAAATACATTAAAGTTGTATGAAAACCTAATGGTCTCTATTAATTATGTTTTGAACAATGATGAGATGCCAACACATTAATGTTTTGAACAAACCCATGATTTCCATTCATTATATAACAATACAATAAGATTTAAGAGTCTATAAATTAATTTAGGCAATATAGAGACCCAAACTAATCACAAAATAATATACCACACTTATGTGCCACATGTAATGAATAATAAATCTCATCATGAAAACTAATACAAAGAAAAATGGTAATATAAATATATCAAATGTTAACACATAATATGATATAATGAATTTTAATAGTTATTAAAAAATTAAATCTCCCTAATTAATAATATCATAAGATCTTTTAGTGAGAAATTATGAACATTACTTAAAAGTGATAGATCTTTTATTGATGGGGATGATAATGTAATAGAAATCATAAAGAGGTTTTATAAAATATTTCATACATTATCCTAAAGTGGAAAATTTAATTCAAATCCCAAATTAAATCTCATGCACGCGAATGAAAAACCATTTCAAACATTTTGAAGAATTAAATCCAAACATTGTACCTTAAAAAACATGGTTTAAGTAAAATTATGTGTGGTGGAAGATAAAATATATGAATGTGATAAGAAATGATTTTTTAAAATTTTAAAAAATGTTTATTTAATAAACAATCGTTAAAAGTGTTATAAGGCTTCATTTTAAAAAATCATAATATAATTATGAAAATTATAAGAGAAAATAAGTATTTAGGTTTCTAAATAAGGAATAAGTAAATATGTTAGAATAGATAATATTGACATGGAAGAAAAAGATTTATTATAGATGATGAAAATTATTCTCAAAAATGTTAAATTTTCAAAAAGAAATTAATACCTCAAGAAGATCATTTTTATTTAAACACATCAATTTAATATATAAAAATATAAAAGAACATTTAATAAAAAAATTTGAATGAAGAAACCAAAAATAGAAGAAAGTGGTTCAAGATTAAAGATTATGACATAATATATAGTTGTTTTGAAAAAAAATTATAGATATCATAATATTTGAGCTAAAAGTAAATTATATGTATGTTTATATAACACCCCAAGATTTTGTGATATATTTTTTCTAGTAAATTTAATTTCATCAATAACTTTTGCTACACGGAACATAATGTTTTAATAAAGAAGCATATATTGTCGAAATTTATTTAATTTATATGATTATTATCGTATATCCATTGAAATAGAGGATATGAATAGGATTGACTAAATTATGAAAATAATTTTTTTTTTGAAATTTATATAAAATTACTTCTTTAGTTACCAAGGAAAATAAAAAAACAATTCAATATATAAAATAATTTTCTGAAAAACTATTTTTATGTGCACAAACAAATTTTATCTCAATAAAAATTGTAAATTTAATTTAATGTTATATTTTAATTAAATATATATATTTTTATATCAAATAAATTTTTTAACATTCACTTTATGTATTTATAAGGCATAATATAATAATAAATCAAATTTTCCTTTTAAAAATTATATTATATAGAAATGATTTTATCGCATTCTATGAAATTACTTTTAAAAGTAATTTTTGAAAAAAAATTAAATTTATTTTAAAAATTATATTCATTTTTAAAATCATAATTTCTTAATTATATTAGTTTTAATTTTTAATAATTTAATGAAATGATAATTTTTTCAATGAATAGTGAAAAAATACTTTTTTATTACTAATTTCCATTTCATTTAAATATTTTTAAAACATAAAATTTTCATAAGATGGTTTTAAATGTAGAATAAGTTAAATTATATAAATGTTAATCCAAAATAGGTATTTATAATAAATTTCAGTTTGAATTATTATATAAAAACATTTTAAACGTTTGATAGTTTTCTCTTTAGAAATAGGTTTTTTGTCGTGTATATGTGTTGAAATTTTAAATTAAATTATACAAATTATTTGAAATAATTTTTTAAAAATTTATTACATATTTGGATTCATAATAATATATATTTTCTTATAATTTTATCTGATTTTTTATCAGTATGAATAGTTGAAGCATTAAAAAATAATTATCACAGTTAAAGTGAAAATTGGTTTAATAGGGGTTAAACAAAAAATATGAGAATAATGACATATAAATTTGTAAAAATCCATTTTATAGAATTATTTTACCCCTATAATGTCTCATCATTGACAATGGTTCATTTTAGTTCCTTTTCTGTGTGATAAAATATGGTTTCACCATTTATTTTTTATAATTACTAGCTTTCCACTCACCTCACTTAAAAAAGGCCACCCAATATCCTTTCTTATTCATGATTTAAAATCAATTTTATTCATGAAATACCAACACCAATATCTTAATTATATCTCTAATAAAATCCTAAATTCTTTGGGGATATGATATGTTCAATATTGGAATGATTCAGGTTAAACCTAAAGTGGTTGTCCAAAGAAGAGGAATGGTTTTTAACTATGATTTTTTTTATTTCTTATTTTTAATCCTTCAAATATACATAAATTATGATGATGTAACATCACCATTATAACCCATATATTATTATTTTATTATTTTAATCTAATAACCTTTATCCATCTTGACCTTTCTCAAATAAGAAACCAGAATCGTCGATCATGTGTATGGTGGACTACTCTCTCACTAACTTATATTATTAATTTTACATAAACACCTATCTTGGATGGATAAAATGATGGATTAAATTTTTATATATTTTATCATAAATATTTAATTATTGTATCACATATACATTCTTACTTTATATTCTTTTTCAATATGATAATATCACTCGTGTGTACGACATACTACCACCTTCTGAAGCATTCTGATTCGTTTTTCCCATATAGTTTAGATGGATGATAATAAGGGAAATATTTAATTAATATAAGTGATATATATTAAATTTATATTATTATTTTATGGTAATATATTATTTACATTTCTTTCACTTCATCTATTGAGAAAATATAAATAGAATTTATGTGTTTGTTCAGCCTACTGTCTCCATTAACTGTGTATTTCATTTTATATCTATAATTTTATGGATTTATATAAATTACCATATAATGAATATTTATGACATTTATATCATGTTTATCATTATTTATATTATTATTCCAATATCAATATAATAGTATAGAAAAAAACAAATCAAAACATATACAGAAAACAAATCAGTTATTACCCCAAACATGACTTTAACATGAAATTTTTCATAAACTGGTAATCAAGGGTCATAATTAAATCCCATATGGTATGATATATATTTATATAATTATTTGTCATTAATATACATATATATACTATAAAATTATATTTATTATAGAAGAGGTTTGAACATGTACAAATGTAGTTGATACGTATGGTATGGGATTTCCTTCTCACTTTTTACATTTATGAGTAACATAAAATATTCACTACCAATTTCTTTTATATGGTGTATATAATTTCCATGAATTTATTTTATTATTATTATCTGGAAAATTATTTTTATTTATATATTCATTTTATTATATCTTTTAAATGGTATTTATGTTTCATAATTTACCAAATTGGTAATGGATATTTCTCCCAACTTCACTTCTTTGAGATGTATGTTGTGTTATGAACCTATCCTATTTTATGAGGTTCATATAAAGAAAATTTTCATGTAATATCTTGAATTTATTTAATATCAATATATTTTAAGTTTAATTTAATTTTATTCTATCATGGGTCTTTTGATTCAATGTTTCCAAATTTGTAGAGGTTTTATAATAAAATATCATCATTTATTATGATTGTCTATGTTTATTATTAAAATTTTTAAATATAATGATATATTCTTAAATAAAAACAAGAATTTTATTCCCATTTTATTATTTAATTAGATTTTTTCCCATTATTTTTCCCCTGTTTATGTACTCAAGAGTTCAAAAGAATGTTTTTTAGAATAAAATGTCCTTATAAATCTCTTTGGTCGAAACCCCATTTTTATTACATATCAATGTTTTAAAAAATGTTTTGAAAAAAAATTAACACCCTCCAAATGATTTATGAAATTCATTTTTACCTATTTTTTACTTTTAAAATAAAAATTAAATTGAATCATTATTTCATTTTCCAAAGAAGGCCCATTTTTTATTTTAGAGAAAATTTGAAATCAATCTTAGTGTTGAAATGTACGACATGTATAGAATTTTTATCATCATGACCGTTAAATTTTTTAATTATTCCCTTTATATTTCAAATTTTATATTCAACGAAAAATATTTCCAAATTATTTTGTGATTTTTTAGTGATTTTTAATGTAGAAAGGATATTTTCATCAAGAAACTTTTTAAATGATTTTTAAATATTCCATTATAAGTTTCCATCTTTATTCATAAATAAAAGTATGTTTAAAATTTATATATTTTAAAAATATTATTCGAAGTGGAAAGGTGGTTTTCTCTATGAAATTTTTTCATTGATATTTCAAAATCATTTTCTTTCTAAGAAGAAATCCATTAATGTTTCTTATGTTATACTGGGGATATGACCCTAGGATTCCAATCTTATTCATTCTCTAGACGACTTTTATTTATGATGATATGGTTATTATGAAAATTATATCTATTCCTAGAGTTATACCTTGATGAAATAATTATGAAACCAATGTATTTTTCCATGGCTTATGATTTGATGAAATGATAATGAGTCCTGTTTATTTCGTATGGGTTGTGTTATAATGAAATATTTTTAAAACCGTTTTATTTTCATCTGTTATAATATGATGACTATTTTATGATCTTTTTTCCATCATATGTTTGACTTTCATTATGTTATGTTTATCATAATATAACCAAGAATAATGGTCATGTTATAACCATGGATTGTGTTAAATTTATAACTAATATGTGTGGGACCTATATTTCATCCAATGCATTGGGTAAATATTTTTATCTCATAAGATAACCATAACTGAAACGGGGATTGAAAATATTTTAATAAGGGACTCTTTCCACTATTATAGTCTCGGGAGTGAACCTTGAATATTATGATGGGTTGGGTAGTGGACCAATTTCACAATGATAGTCTTGGAAATGATCCTTTAACTATTAAAAAATTATTTTCAATCCTTATAAGTATGCCAAAAACCAATTTCCTATTCCAATTTATGTTCTGATTTATCATTTTTTTGTTACATTATGATTCATATCTTATGAATTGCTAAGATTTATACCAGAACTCATGTTTATGATCTGACATATTTAGGGTATAGTTTTCAAATTTTATTCTCCTTTTCTCCAACCCATATGTTGTTATTATATTGATGTATCTATTTTTTCACATATTGAGAGTCTGAGATCACCCATTCTTTTGTTTCGTTTACCTAGGATATGAAGAAAGGTATAATTTATGATATGTATAATAAGGTTCTTGTTATGAACGAACTAGTTTGATATTACGTAACTCGCTTATGGACATATTGTATACATATCCATGTTTCTAAGGGAACTAACGATTCTTGTGTGGAACATTGTGTTAAATAATTAATATTCATATTTTAAGATGTTATATTTATGTATGAGATGTTTGAGTCTCTAAATTTGGTATCAAAGAAAGGATTATTTAACATTTTAAAACTATGATGAGAGAACATTAGAAAGATTCCAATTAATATTTATATGGCTATGTTTCAGGAGATGTCTAAGGATAAGTATTAAAATGAGTTAAATTATAAAAAAATGACTTATAATTTTATTAAAGGATAGGGTGGGTGGTTTATAAGAAATTAAATCCCATTCTGGTTACTACAAGCTTGTCTAGATCTATCATAAAGATACATGGGGATTATAACTCAAAAAAGGGAATATTGATCTAGACACTATTATCTCTTTGTGCATGAAAAAGGGACCAGCTAGACACATGATTTCACACTCAGGAGGTATATTCTTTGAAAATTCACTAATTATTTGTGAACCATCGTGATTGAAACAAATAATGACCAATAGTGACATATACTAACCCTATTTTTCATATATTTAAAATAAGGTGTTGTGATTTATACATAAAATTACTTTTTATGATATGTATAATAAGGTTCTTGTTATGAATGAACTAGTTTGATATTACGTAACTCGCTTATGGACATATTGTAAACATATCCAGGTTTCTAAGGGAACTAACGATTCTTGTGTGGAACATTATGTTAAATAATTAATATTCATATTTTAAGATGTTATATTTATGTATGAGATGTTTGAGTCTCTAAATTTGGTATCAAAGAAAGGATTATTTAACATTTTAAAACTATGATGAGAGAACATTAGAAAGATTCCAATTAATATTTATATGGCTATGTTCAGGAGATGTCTAAGGATAAGTATTAAAATGAGTTAAATTATAAGAAAATGTCTTATAATTTTATTAAAGGATAGGGTGGGTGGTTTATAAGAAATTAAATCCCATTCCGGTTACTACAAGCTTGTCTAGATCTATCATAAAGATACATGGGGATTATAACTCAAAAAAGGGAATATTGATCTAGACACTATTATCTCTTTGTGCATGAAAAAGGGACCAGCTAGACACATGATTTCACACTCAGGAGGTATATTCTTTGAAAATTCACTAATTATTTGTGAACCATCATGATTGAAACAAATAATGACCAATAGTGACATATACTAACCCTATTTTTCATATATTTAAAATAATGTGTTGTGATTTATACATAAAATTACTTTTTACATGTATATTTGGTTTTTCAATATGAATATTGTTGCTCATAATATGTTTTTTTTGTTTTAGTAAATATTGGAAACTAGAAGTAATCATGTTATTCTTGAATGGAAACCAAATTAGATGATGACTAGATTTAATGATATTTTGATTATGACTAATAAGTTATAATGTTATATTATTAACTATGTGCACCTTCACCAACTCTTGGACTCACAAAAGAAAAGAATGATATATTTTGCTAAGAGATTAGGTGGTGGAGACTATGGGGAAAATAAGAATCAGTTTCATGTATACTGAGAATTTGGGAGGATAAAAATAAGGGGATATATCAAATGGATAAGAATATTTTTTATGCGTGGAGAAAAAGGACATGTAATAAGTGACTTCCAAGTAAAAATGAAAAGTTTAGTTAAAACAAAAAATGATAATAATGGTTTCCCCAAGTAATCATCAATTTTTGAATGTTATAAATGTGGAACGTAAGGGACTTATAAAAATTTATTTCTTAGGGGGATATCTTAATAATTTTATTAATAATGTGGTACATATAATGGTTTTGATGGTGATGATGAAGAGACAACACATGAAATAATAAATGAAGGTGTTATTAAAGAATAAGATGATGAATCCAATATACTAGATTAATAATGTAGTGGAATTATTTTTGTTTTTTCATATTGAAATTCAAGATTAATTTTACATGAATCTTGAAACATATAATTATTATTCTATGGTGGTTTCTAATTAAGGATATCCAATAATAATTTTAATATTAATGATGACCTAGAAATGTGAATTAATGAAAATTTTATATTTTATGGAAAACATATGATTAATGGAAGGTAACATTTAATATGTTCCTAATGTTGAGAAAATTGTGTTTACTTTTGATAAATAAATGATTTTTATCGATAAAGTAAATTGTATTGTATTAACAACCACATAACATATAAATTATTTGTTGCCAAAGTGGGGCATTTTGACATTAATAGTTTTTACAAAATTATTGGATCTAAGGAATATATTAAATACTATTTTGTTTTATTCAACAAATGAGGGAGAATGTATGTATTTATTATAGTTTTATGGTAATTTATTTTATTACCACGTTTTAAGGGAATAAAATATGAAGGTATTCACATTTATGGTATGTGGCAATAAATATAAACTTATCAGATTTGGGGGATTAAAGTTAATCTTTTTTTTTGGAAATTTAGTGACCATCTGTATAAATTTGGAATTTTGGATGGGTCTTAAGGTTATCTCTATATAGAATGGTTTAAGTTTATCTTTGTATGAGGATTTATAATTAATGTATTACTTTACTATATAATCACTTTTTCATATTGGATAACGTATAATAATATTTTTTTATGATGATAACTAGAGATAAAATGAATGAATTTTCATTTTATTATGAATCTTGTGATCTGTTACTATTTTAGACATAAAAAATTCATCTCTATTTATTGGAGTTAGAGATAAATTTGAAATTGATTGAAGAACAACCATGGGATTAAATTATTTTTATGATATAAATTAAATCAAAGACCTATGTCTATCGATACCATTGAAATTCATAATTATATCAGGATGAAAGCTTGTCATTTTTATATTCTACCAAACCTCTCTAGAATTCTTGATTTGTTCCATGTATCTCTATGAAGGAAGTGCATACCAGATCCTTCACATGTTATATACTCATATTTCATTATAAGAAGAAATATATTTCTCATAAGGAACAATTATTTGAGATTCTAAATCATATAGAGAATGTGCTACTAAATAATACCATTCACATGGTCAATGCTTTATGACCAAACCACCAGCCTATGGATGTTATATGGGAACCTGAGAATTTAATTTGGTAGAAGTATCCTCATTCACATTTTACATATTGAATAATTTTGAGGGATAAATTAAATTCAAGGTGGTAGAAATTAATACCCCAATATTTTATAGAATAATTTTGTTTATAAAAAATTAATTTTTTGGTATCATATGTCACACACTACACTAATATTTCATGAAACATTTTATACTATTAAAATATTATTATTCGATATAAAAATTATCCCCTAGCAGTTTGAATTTAGAGTACAAATAGGATTAAATAAATTATGAAAATATATTTCATACACTTGTAATTAAAATAAATTATTTTGGTACCAATGAAAAAACCATTTGAAAATAAAAAAAATCATTTTCTAATAACCTATTTTTATATACACAAACATGTTTTATCGCAATAAATTAAAAAATTAAATTTTTTGGAATTATTTTAATAAAAGTTATATATTATAAATTCATTAATTTTTAAAAAATTAATCTTATGTGTTTTCTAAATATGAGATATGAATCAATCCCATTTTATTCTTAAAAACTATATTTTTCTGAAAATGAGATATATTACATTTGGTGCACTTATTTTAAAAAAAAATTAAAATTTTGAAACTATAATCTAAAAACTAAATTAATTCTTTAAATAATTATGTTAAAAATATATTACGGTTAATTTTTTATAATTTTTTTAGAAGATAAACTTTCCAATGAATACTAAAAAATATTGGTTTTTATTAAGAATTATCCTTTCATTAAATATTTTAAACACATTAAAATTTTTATAATATGGTTTTAAAAGTAAAATTAGTAAAATTATATTTCTATTAATAAAATTTATATCATTATAAATAATTTCATATTAAATTTTGATATAGATTTTTTAAAACATTTGATGATTTACTCTATTAACAACAACTTTTCAATCATGTCTAAATGATTATTTTTTTAGTTATGTTTTTTCACTAAGGTGAATGGAATTTATAAATATGGGTCCCATATTTATAATCAGAATAATTTTTATTTTCTAATAATTTTAACTTAATTTTTTACAATTAATATTAGTAAAATCAGTAAAAATTAATTATCACGGTTAAGGTGAAAATGGTTTTATCGGGGGTTAAAATAAAAATATAAGGGGTAAAATGGACAAAAGGTTTTTCCAGTGCCCATTTTATTGACATATTTTGACCTTATCATGTATTATTATATATAATGGTCCATTTTTTATCCTTTTTTATGTTATATTCATGGGTACACCTTTTTATTTTCAAAAATTACTAGTGAGTCACTCACCAAACTTATAAATGGTGACCCACTATCCACTACTCGTTACACATTCAATCTCATTTAGTTCAAAAAAATCCCTATGAAAATAAATTACGTACAACCATTCCAACATACTATATTCCTTGGTTAAATCAGAAATCAAATACTGGAATTCATTATGATAAACCTAAAGAGGTTTTCTGAGGAAGATGTAAAGTATTTAACTATGTGTTTTTGTTTTACTTATTCATCTAACTCCGTAAATTAATATTAAATTATGATTATATAATCACAAAAATATCCCCCATTTAATATTTTGATATTATATTAATTTAACAAATTATATCCATCTTCTCCTCTATAGAGTGGAAAAAATCGTTGATCATGTGTACAACGAACTACTGCCTTGCAAACATATGTTATTCATTTTTCCATTATCACCTCCCACAACTACATATAATGATGGATTAAATGTTTATATATAAAATTTATTATATTATCATCCCTATGTAATTATTATATCACATATACATTCTTAATTTACATTTAGTGGGAATATGATAACGTCAGTTGTGTGTATGACCAACTACCACCTCACAAAGAGATGTCATTCATTTTCCACTTTTGATCTAAATTGATGGTAATATGGGATATATTAATTTACTATATATGATATAGAGTAAATAAAAATTATTTTATATTCTAATATATTGTTTACCTTTCTTTCACTTCATCCATTGAGAAAATTTAAACAATATTCAAGAATATGTACGACTTACTGTCTCTATGAACGGTTTATTTCATTTTATATCACTAACTTTTCTGGATTACTATAAATACATTTATAATCAATATTAATGATATTTATATCATATTAAAATTTATTTATATTATGAAACCACGACCAAATTAATAGTAATTAAAATAAAAATAAAAAACATAAATTAAAAAAAAATGTTGTCTCAAAAGTGACTTTAGCATAAAATTGTCTATAAATGGATAACAATATAATAATTAAATAATATATGGTATTATATATATATTTATTATTATTTAATAAATATATAAAAATCTTATATTTATTATTCATGAGGTTCTAAAATGTATAATTGAATTTTAGACTTATGGTATTAGATTTACGTTTCACTTTTTACTTCTATGACACACATTCCATACTCACTAACTATTTCATTTATGTGATGTATATACATCCCATGAATTTATTTTTTTATTTATATACTAAATAATATTGATATTTAGATATCCATTTAATTATATCAATTTCATGGGGTTTAATATTTAAAATTTAACAAATATGTAAGGGATTTTTTTCTGAATTTTCCTCATATGATACATATGTTGTGTTATACACCTATCCTCTTTTATGAGCTATATATATCACTCCTATGACATTTGATATCATGAATTTATTTAATATCATTATATTTTAATAAAAATTTCATTTTTCTTCTTCCATGAGGCTTATAATTTAATGTTATCAATGTTGTATAGGATTTATAATACATTCTCATCGTTTATCAGAATTATTTATGTTTACAAATCTGTTGACAAAATAATATGATATATCTCTTAAGAAACACATCAAGTTTCTTCTAATTTTGTTATTTCATGAGAATACATGTTTCCCTTCATTTTCATATCTTTAGGTAATCTAGAGTAAAAAATAATATTTTTAAGAAAAATAGTTATTACTTCACTCTTCAATCAAAACCCTGTTTTTCATTTATATACATGTTCTCTACAATAATTTCAAAAAATTGTTTTAATTTTATCCAAAGGATTTATTAAAGACATTTTTACCCATTTTTTTCTTTTAAATTTTTTAAATAGAATCTTCATGTTGTTTTCCAAATTAAATATGTTTGTATTTTTCTAAAAATTTAAAAGAAAACATTGTTTAAACATTTAAAAAATATATGAAATTTACACTTCCATAACCACTAAAAAATTTAAAGTATCCTTATATGTTTAAAATTTAGTTTTAAAAGATAATAATTTCCCTGATATTGTGTAAATTTTTAGTGATTTTAAATGTTGAAAGGATATTTTCCTAAATAAATATTTGAAATTACTTTTAATGAATCATTTATATAGTTACATGATTATTTTTAAGGAAAAGTATTTGAATTTTTTTCTATTTTTAAAAGTTTTTTTAATTTTTTTTTAAAGTATAAATTTCATTTTCATCAAGAAATATTCCAAGTGGTATTTCAAAATATTTTTCCGCCTAGTATGACATCATTTGATGTTACTTATGATTTACTAAGGATATTATCTATGGATTCCATTCAATTTGTTTCTCAAGATGGATTATATTTTTTATTACAAGATGTTTATGAAATTCATTTCTCTTCCATGGGTTATAACATGATAAAATTTCTATGAATCCCAATAATTTTTTATGGTTTATGGGTTTCTGAAACAATTAAATGATTATGAACCCTGTTTCTTTTGTAATGGTTATCTTATGATGATATGTTTATGAAACTCATTTTCTTTAATGGGTTAAAATATTCTAAATTATTTATGATTTTATGGAACAAATATATATTATTGTAATATTTTATTGGTGGTTACATTATAACCAATACATAATTAAAATAATACATATGAGTTAGATGTAAATAATTTTGTTTGTTTTATAAAAGTTTCATAATACAATTTTTTTGTTCTAGTATATTGATAAAAAATTCATAATTACTAAATTATTGATGAAAATGAAATATTTTTTTCAAGTATTTAGGATGTTATTTCTTCCTCTGATATAATAAATGTGTATGGTATGTGAGAATATAATCCATAATGAAATTAATTTAGGTAATTTTTCAATAAAAACATGTTATATTAAGTATATTGTTACATTTTTATATTACCATTATAGAACCATATTAATTACCTATATTAAAATATAATATAATATATTACTAGTATAAAGGTATTTATGGTCATTAATAATGGTTAATGTTAAAATATTATGTTCTCATTCATGTTGTTTGTTCAACTAATCCATATAACAACATGTTATACCAATGAATTTGATAGAGTATGAAGTTATATAATTGTATTATAACTTTAGAAAAAGAATAATTATGCTAATTAAAATAATTATTGATAAATAGGTTTTTGGAATTTTGTAAAATAAAAAGTAAAAAAATCTAAATAAGAACCTGTTACCTATATTGGAGAAGTCTTTAATGATCACAATTAATTCCCTCGAAATAGGGAACTTATAAATTCTTCATGTGGTCATGGTATTCCAAACATTAATAATTTTTTAAAAAAAGAAAAATTGGTGTTAATTCAAGTGTAAATAAATGGAATGTATTGGTTTATATAATATATATGTTATCTATATTTATAAGTTAAATTTAAGGACATTTCTATGGAAACATTAGTAACAATATTAGTAATGATGGATTCATAGGGAAGATAGATTAGTTTGGTAAGGAAATATATTTGTAAAATGTTGGAAGGACCTGAACACATAAAAATTTCATCAATAATTCACAAGGGTTTCCTTTCATTGAAAAAATAGAAATATGGTAGATTACCTATTTTAACACTTTATTAACTAGTTTAATTACATACCATGGTAATTATTTTTTTATAAAAGTATAAGATTACTCAAATTACCATATCTTAAAGTGGTGAATTTAAATTTCCACTCTATTGAATATAATTTAATTTCTAAATATTCTAAAATTTACTTTCATATTAAAACCTAATATATAAAAAATTCTATTTTTAAATAATAGCTGTTATTATACTTATTTCATAAATAATAAATGAGTGATAATATATTTTTTTATTTTTTAAAAATAATATTATAATTATCATTTAAAATAGTACATATCAATTTATTTAGATAAAATACACAAAATTTAAAAACTATTATTATAAAAAAAACCTTTCATCCTTATTATTGTAGCTAACATTTATCATAGTAACATTTCTATATAATGAATAGTGAAATTGGCCTCATTACTTAATTTTAATATTATTATTCTGTTTGTGAAATCTTTTATATTTATTCATTTTTTAAAATTTATAAAAGCTAATATTAAAATTCACAATGCATAAAAATATTTTAATAACAAATAAACTTTGCAGGCATAAAAAGAATTTATTATTATTCCATTCCAATAAAAAGAATCATTATAAAAATATTAATTTAATTTTTGGTTATAAATTATTATTATATTTCAATAGTTATCAATTCGGTTTATTTGGTTTAAAATAAATAATATATAAAAAAGAATAATTCTATAAAAGGGTTTATTGTTTTTAGTTGATTTTATTAAAAATACTTTAATATTGGTTACATGTTTTGATAATAATTAAAAAATTTCAATATATTTTTTAAATGCATCTTTATAATATAATTTTAATTTATTCTTTAAAATTATTTTTTTTTGAAATTAATAATGATTAAAATTGATGTATTATTATAATTTTAAAAATTGTTTATAATTAATATATTATATCACTAAAATTTCTACATACAAATACCATAATGGAATCTATAGAATACCTATGGATAAGATAATAAATTATGACTATTATGGGTGGTGATTTATCTAACATGAATAAAAAGAGATTTCCATTAGCTTGAACTACCCCTACATGATTTCTCTCAAACCATACATATTGAATTGCGTCTTGGGATTTGTATGTGGATAACCCTTGTGATGCTGCATTATTTCCATATATATAAATACAAGGTTCATAAAGAAGACTACTACTACATGATGTCATTTGTCTCTTTCTACACTGTGTTAATAATATAGGTGGTATTATTTATACATTCTATTTCAATACCATTGTTATAACTATAAAAATTTAAAAAATTATCCCATTAATTAATCCTATTAATATTGATTATATCAATATTTTCTAATCCCTATGACCATATCGTTCCAATTACCATATAATATCTACAATCATATAAATAATACTATACATTTAGATTCACATATTTCTTAAAAAATCATTCACCTATTTTTCTAGTATCATTACTAATTATGTTTATCATATTTTGAACATTTTTTATTATTTATATAGTTATTATTTGTTTTTTGATCCTTAAGGAAGATAAAAATGATTTATATTAAACCTTTTTGTTTTTTTATTTACATTTAATTTTTATCTCTTGTACATTTCTTAAGGATATTTCAAATTTCAATCTCCAAATGTGTTATTGTTTATCTTGATTTATAATATTTAACATTATAAATATTATTGTATTTTTTTTAGTTTTTTATATAGAACAATCTATTTAACATATTTATTTAAAGGGAAACACATACTTAAATCATTGGGTATTACACCTCATCTATATTTAAGAATGATAGATGTAGGGTCCATACTTTATAAAGACCATGTATGGATTGAATCATATTATTTTAGGATACATAGTAATTTCATAAACCTATTTTTTAACATATGCATAAACCAAAATAAAACCCTATTTTCCATTATCATCCATTAATTACCTAATCATGATCATTTCAGTGTTTCATTTTTCTAACCACCTATTGAATGTCTCCATCCATATTGTAGAGTTAATATCTCCAATATTTTGAATCACCTTTAACTATTCATTTACATTCGTAATGGGGACATTCAAATCAATGATAATACATTAAGTGGTAATTATTTTCTTGATACCATATTTCTTATTTCTATAAATTGTTAAATATTTTATGGAGTAAAATGTTCCTTGATATTTTTATGCCTTTGAAAACATTCATGTGGAACCCATAATTTTATTTTTACTCTTTGGTCATCCATTTAATGATTTTCTCTCATCATCCTAATATAAATACCGTATATCATGATTTATAACATCATCATTACCCATTCAAGGGTATTTGGATGATAATGTCTCTTTGCCCACAACATAATTATTATATCACTTTTCATTGTCATTATTCCAAGTAATGTAAACCTAAACTAGGTGAAACTCTCGATAATCTATTGAAATTAGTAGTTTTGGGCTATAATTCATTAGGTTTAACTATTCTTTTATAATTATGTGAAATACTCTATTAATCTCTAATATCTATAATACCATAAACTACATCCATTATTGTTCAAGGATATATGGCTCTAAAATCTTGTTATCCATGA
This sequence comes from Viscum album, assembly GCA_963277665.1. NCBI lineage: Eukaryota > Viridiplantae > Streptophyta > Magnoliopsida > Santalales > Viscaceae > Viscum > Viscum album. Next base: position 1,926,126,847 of record OY728152.1, on the reverse strand, counting down.
ACTAATTATAAGAAAATTAAACTACAGAATAAAACTAATGAAAATATTGTATGGTTGAAACCCAGTAACAGATATACAAAGGAAAATTAAAATCACTGTTTGTTGGCTCATTTAAATCAATAATAAATTTATCAAAAATTGGTCAAAAAATGTGTCATTTCTAATAAACCAATTTTTAAGAATAATATGGGAACTTTAACCTCCTAAAACAATTTCTATAGGAAACCCTAATATAAATCAATATATTTTATTTACTATTATTTCATATGACAGATTATAGAGCCCAAAAAAACTTACAGATAAAAAATATTAGCATCTTAAAGATAGAGTTCTTTGTGGAAGATATTATGGGCTAAGTCTAGATACTATAATGACACATAGATTTAAAAAATCAACATTATGATGACATGAAATTATCTTGCAGAACTATTATAAACTATTTATTAGGATATTAATTATCAAAGATTAGGGTTTTTTCAACTGAAATCCATATAAACCCATTGTAAGTGTGCCATGAAATTCCTCTATTACTTGATCCTTGAAATCATCCATTAAGTAAATTTCACTTAAAAGATGAAATATTTATAAATCACATATCCCCCCCCCCCTTTTTCATAGATGGACCTATGAATGTTGATGGGTCATTCTATAAACTGCGAAAATTTTTTCTCTCATAAAATAATGCAACCAAATACCCCCATGGATTATCACATGTGAGAATCTTATACGAAATACCTCTCATGGGTCCTTCGGTGTATTATGTTATAGTTAAGACTCATTCAAAAATATATTGAAAATGAAAATTTTAGTTTTCATAAGAGGAAAATTATTTATTAAAATAATTTTTTTGTGAAAAACCTAACTTGCATAAAACCCCTTATATATCCATCATTGTAATGTTTATGTGCTTCGGACTATGTCTCACACCACTTTAGGAATTCTCATGACTCATGTATTTTGGGAACCACAAGTATTGGACCCTCATTTGATAACTCATTTTTTCACGAATAGTTTTATGATAGTTAAGTTCTAATGGTCACTTCATCCACTAAATATAGTTTTACTCATGATAAATCTATATAAAAAACCAATGTTTTGTAAACATATTCTCAAGACCTCTACACTAAAAATTTATAGTTAAATATTTTTACCTTTTTCTCATAAGAATAGGAACACTCATATCCATACCAATCACATTAATATGGTTTTTTAATCATTCATTATAAGTGATATCATGCTCTTTCTAGGTAGAAAAACATATGTGTATTCACCACTCATTCTGTAAAGACCCGTAAATTTCAAGGAAATGTTTTTATTAAGTTCCTTCGAATTTTACGAGTATGCAGTTTCTGACGGCACCAGATTCCGAGGCCCGGTGTACCCGTAATCCATTTCTGAAGTTTATCTCGGGTACGTTCAATGAATGAATGAACGAGTTTTTCTATCTTTTGAACCAGTGCTCGGAATTGAAATCTGAGGTTACCAATGAACACGCAACAATGGTAATTACCTAAGGGGACCTTTACCGCAGTTGTGCTTCCACAGGAGGAGAAGTTAAAATTTTTGGTTTAATTATGAAATGAATAAAATTGTTGGTACAATTTAATTTATATCTATGGTGGTTAAATCCTACAAAGGGGAGTTAAGGGTGGGACCCACAACCACCTAACTACCATTGTGTGGATATTTGGGAGGTGGGGCCCACACGAGCCCCAACCTTTCATCTCCCTTGAAACCCCTTTAAACTCCTTTGCATTTATTATGATAACCATTCTCTTTATTAAGTATGTTAAACTCTCTACCTTCTTCCCAATTAAACTGCCAACACCCAATTAATTAATTATAGTGTTTGATTCTGAAATCAAATGTTTTGAGAATAAAATAATAGGAAGAGCTACTATTTTAGTTGGGCAATTGTGGTGTTGGAGAAAACATGGGAACGTTATAGAGATTTAGATAAATAAAGTGTTCTTCTCTTCGTCGAATAACTCATCCAACGAAGAATGACTCCCTCTTCTCTGCAATGCCGGTTCCACGAAGAACAACGATGAACCTTCCTTTCTCTTCTCCACCAGGTCGTTCTTTACGACGCCATCTACCGCAACGTTTGTCTTCCATGGATCGACGACGTGCGACATCATTGAGAGGTAGGGGAATATTGTATATTTCTCATTTATGTGGTTTATACCCTCAATCATGAGTGATTATTTATAAGATATATCTTTCTGAATTCCTTACCCCAGTTTAAATATCTTATGATGAACACAAATTAAATAAATTAATTCTCGGATCGATACATAATTGATTGAATTAATTTTCTTCTTGTTTATCCTAAATTTGAGATTCGTGAAGCATGGTAAATATTTAATTACCAATCCCCCATGTTCTTGATTCTCAAAAATGGTGGCCAAACTAACATGGCTATCGATCCGCACATTGACTGTGATCTTTCCTTATTTATTGTTCACGCATTATTCGCGTGTTCTTCATCCCCAAATAATTAAGCATGCTGGAAACGTAATTTTTCTCTAAGCGCGACATACGGACGCGAATATCATGATCCGAGGATCATGGATATGCATTCGTATCTTTTTTCCGAGTTAAATCAAACCTGGAATGGCATGCAGAAGGATCCCGTGGCGTGGGTCTGACGAGGGTTTCAACTGGTGCGGGTTAGGCAAGGTGGCCAACAGCGGTGCGGGTGATCAGCATCTAACGGTGCAGCTAGGTTGAGGGGCAGCGACATGGATGGCTAGAGGCGTAGCAGCATGGGCAGCCAAAGGTGGTGGCAGTTCTGGCAGTGCGGAAGAAGGATGGAGTTGGGGCGCTAATTGGGGGAACAAAATCCTGAATAGAGATTAGATTGGAGGGAGAGTTTTGAAGGTGATAAAATAATAAAGAAAATAATAATAAAAATGATAAAGGAATGAGGTTTGGGGAATGACACATGAGGAGGGGCCAATATAGGTGGTGCATGGAAGTATTGGGTGTGAATTTAATGGATTAAATTAAATTAATAATAATAATATAATAATAATGTTATTATTATTTTCATTGGGAAAACCGTATTTTGACTGTTTTTTCTTCATGTGATCTCTGTTTCACGAACCATCAGTGGTAATGCAACCCTGACTTCGAGATGGAATTTATGAGTCCAATATTGGATACCTTTTTTGGGATTTCAAATCAGGTACCCAAAACGCTCATACATTAATAGATTTAATATTATTATTAAATCTTCGAACTGCTATAACTCATGTGTGTGATGTCTAATTGGCTTTCCATCAGTGGTGATGTAATCCTGTCTTTAAGACAGTCGATTCAAGTCTAATGTTCGATACTAAATTCGGGTTCGTGGCTCGGGTCCACGAAGCACCCAATGATAATATTATTATTATTATTATGGGATCTTGTACCTGACATGTCTCTCTCATATGGTGTCGGAATGACAAACCGTATGTGACGTTGCGACTCTGGAATTAAGATAGATGTTTCAAAAAAAAAAATTGGATATTTATGTCAAGGTCGAGGCGTGGGTCCCACGACGCCCGGGTCGTGCTTGTTGCATTGAAATGCAACTTTTTCACCGGCTATCCGTTTTGGACCAATGGGTAGTCCATCTCGTTTTTTTTCAGTATGGATCGCAATGGTGTGACCGGTTTGGTTATCTAGTTTCATTTGAAGTACGGTCGGGTTCGTTCGAACCCAAAACCAACCGGGCCCTCAGATCTAAGACACTTATAACTTGAGCTCCGAGCGTCCGATTGACGTGCCATCGACTTTGTTGGATTCCTCTTGATGAGACGGTTCTTTTGGAATACTACACTTGAGGTTTGGATGTGGTCGGAGTACGGTCAGGTTGATTTAGCCTATAAACCAAACGGACCCCTGGAACAGAAATATTAATAACTCTCAGACCAGACGTCTGTTAGATGAACTGTCAGCGGCATTGGTAATAACATTTTGAAAGAGTTCCTTTGAGTACACACCATGATAGTTTGGGGTATAGTTGAGATACGGTCGGGATGGATCATTCACGAAACCAACCGAGCCCCGGGGAAGAAAAAGCTAATAACTCACAGACTGGGCGTCTGATTGATGAACCATCTATTGCGTTGAGACCCCTATGACGAGGAGGTCCTTTGTGATACTTCTTTGTGGGACTCTGTGATACATGGAGTATCGACCAGTAGGTCATGGAGCAGATCCTCCCAGAGACGAGCGTACGAAGTGTGGAGACCAAGTAGCTATGGAACTAATGACTGCTTGACTGATTCGACTTAGAGTGAGTCGATTATCCAAGTGGATGGAGTGGTAGGTATTTGGTGGCAGACCCACGGCGGACGGAGCACCTGGTAGTTAGCAGGAGACCCGTGGTACTCAACAGGAGGAGTACCTCTGTAGGCTATTAGGGGAACTGGTACTTTGTTATGGCGGCAGAACCTAGGCGAGGAGCACTATGTGTTTGGGTGCGAACACGTTGTACATGACAGGAGGAGTACCTTAGCAGTCAAAGGTTGGTGATTAGTGCCATAGATTCATGACAGGGCTACTGTACTCGACAGAGGAGGAGTTCTCCAGCAGTTGTGGTTTCAATATCTCTAATGAAAATCCTGGTTTGAGCTGAGTCAATGACCTTTGTGATTACCTCTTGATTGAGATGGGTCACTTGATACCTTAGGTATATGTATGGGCATATACCTAAGTATTGGTTATCTGTTGATTTCATACACTTTCTGTTACCTCTTGATTGAGATGGGTTACATGTTAACTTAGTTATAAGTATGGGTTTATTCCTAAGTAAGGATTATCTATTGAGATCATTATTTGTGGTTGTCCTTGTTCGATTTAGTGAGACCTTGAGGGTATCAGGGTCCCTACTGAGTATCGTTATACTCACCCATGCACGGGCTATGTTTGCACCTCATTGTGTTGGATGTAGACGACAGAAAATGATGACAAAGATCGAGTGTACGTGGACTGGACGATAACCGGAGGTGGACCTCACGACGAGTCAACACCTGGATGTGGACCTCATAACGAGTTAGTACCCGGTGGTGGACTTCACGATGAGACGGTACTCAGAGGAGGTTGGCGGGCGAGAGCATTGAGGAGGATAACTGTACCTACCCTTCAGGTAGGATCTGCAGTGGACGACTTAGGAGATGCTTCTATCTTCCAGCTATTTGTCTTTTCTGTTGTACTTTCGTTTAGTTGTAGCTGTACTTCTAAGTAGGGTTTGTATTCTGTCCCATTTACTTTTCAGCACTTTCTTTTGTACATAGTGTATTAATTTCTCTTGTACTCTAGTTCGAGGTGTTTATGTTTTATAAAGGCAATTCCTTCCCAGATATCAGGATTTACACCATTAGTGCTAGTCACCAGCCCATATACTATGGAAGGCGGGCTTGGGGTAGTCACGACACATGCCCTGAGGATGGGTCATGAAAAAATGGTATCAGAGGATTCGGTTCTACCACAGAACTCAGGAATATGATCATTATTTTCTGTGAATCAATAGTGTTAAGGGTACCGAGTGTGTTCTTCAGTTCAGGGAGTCCAGTGTTGGTGCAGCAGCTGACGTATCCATACACCAGGACCCTGGCTACTGATTTCCGACATAGTGCACGAAAACATTGATTGTGTGTGTTTCTTCTAATGTTTTAAAGTCAGCTCAAACCAGGTCATCTCACCAAGTATAAATTGTTTGACTGTATCACATCTATTCCGGATGCCCCCACGCAGACTGTCAGTTGGAGTTCCAAGAGAGTACTCGATGATGGCCCATTGAGCGATGAGGCTCCAGTGCAAAGCCATTTTTCTATGTTGGCACCTTTGGGTGGTGTACCAGCAGCACCTCCACCCATTGGGCAGCAGATTCCACCAGCCATACTAGCGAATGGTGCACGCTGAAAGACTGTGTTGCACGAGTTCTAGAAACAGAGGCCTCTAAGTTTACAAGGCGAGACAGATTCCCAGGCAGCGGAGGACTGGATGGAGGTGATTGCTAGAGTTTTCTGCCTAGTTGAGACACCATTAGAGTGGATGGTGGACTTCGCTACTAGTGTTTTCCAGTGAGTGACCATGAGGATGGTCCGTATAGTGATGAGGCTTCAGTACGTGGACCGATTCCTGAGATAGTACCTCCGGGTAGTCTGCCAGTTATATCAGTACTTGTTGGTCAGCAGTTACAACTGGCTGTACCGGTAGATGACACTTGTAGGATTAGTGCCTTACATGTGTTTCAGCACCAGATATCCCTTATGTTCTGAGGTGAACCCGACTCATTGGTGGATGGGGACTCGCTTGAGGAGGTGGATGAGAGTTTTTCTAGAGCTTATACAGCTATGGCAGAATGACATGTCAGAAGCGGAGTACTCAACGAGGTGTACCGATTGTTCCTAGTACTTGATGACTAAAAAATGGTCATTTCTTTAAAGATCATACCTCAAAGCGAGATGTGTTTAAAGGACAGATGAATCTGTAAAATAGCAGTGGTGGAAGCAAAGCTTGGAGAGTAGCATGAGGTGGTGTGCATTTTGACATTTTACAACTACCCGCCTATGTAGTGCCCGCCAGGCTCAGGGAGCTGGAGCGCAGAGGAAGAGAATAGCTGCATCCAGTCAAGAAGTGTGACCCAAGGACTCTAAGAATAATTTCAAGTACGGTCTGTGTCTACTACTAGCTGTTGTATCAATAGAAATAGGTACCAATCATTCCTACCTTCCACGAATCTTGTCCCAGACATAGAGTTTCGAGTTAATCTGTTGGCTTGAAACTCACGTCTGGAGATAACATTGGGAGGAGAATCGATAATCACACATACACCGATGGTGTGACCTAACCCTTGAGGTGAGAGTTTTTGTTGGAACCTCTTGCTGGCAGCGTCAAGGCCTTTTGACGTTAGTTTGAGTATGGATTGGGTAACCACAGTCCATACACATATTGACAGTATTATGAAAAAAGGTTTTAGTTTATCAACAATGTTGGGATAGGGTTTTCCTTGGTCGGTGAAAAGTAAAACTCGGGCAGCACAGGATGGAATCATGCATAAGAGGGTGCAGTCGATCAACCAGGAGTCGTCCAGACATACCTTTGTGTCATAATTCTCCAGAGTTGCAGCACCACTTCTAGCAATAACAAAGAAAGGGAAACCCTTTTTGTGGTCAGTTAGATGCCATAAGAGCTTTCTGGAGTTAAGGAAGTGATGGTTCACGGTAGTTGAGACTGCATAGAGCAGATAGAAGTCCTTTTCTAATAGAAGATGGAGACCACTGGATTTCGAGGGTAGCAACCACGTATTCCTACAGGTCTAACCTCGATGAGGCCTACTGGGATTTGGACGAGGCGGCAAGTTATCTCCATGATTAATCGGACTTTTCAAGGTCCTCAGAAAAGTAGGCGAGGTGGCTTACCACCTGGCCCTTTCATCTCAGTTGCATCTGGTGCACAATATCTTCCATGAATCTCAGATAAGGAGATACATGCATGACCTGACCCACATCATCGATCACGGGGAGCTGGACATCGATGATGGGGAGACTTTCACAGAGGTCCCAGTGGAGATTGAGAATCGATAGGAGAAGGTCCTATGTGGGCGATCGATTCCTCTGATGCACATTTGTTGGCAGCATGGGAACCTCTAGGAGAGGACATGGGAGAGGGAGGCTCAGATGCATGCTCAGTACCCTCATTTGTTTCCCTAGATTATGTTGTAGCTTTACGGGGACGAAAAGACCTGAGGTGGGGTAATGTAAAGACCCTTAAATTTCAAGGAATTTGTTTTCCTAAATTCCATGGAATTTTTCGAGTACGTAGTTACTGAAGGAACCTGATTCCGAGGCCCAGTGTGCCCGGAATCAATTTCCAAAATTTATCTTAGGTATGTCCAGTGAACGAACGAGTGAGATTTTCAATCTTTTTAACCGGTTCTCAAAATTGAAATCTGAGTGTATCGATGAACATGCAACACCGGTAATTGATAAAGGGGGCCTTTACTGCAGTTGCGTTTCCACGGGAGGATAAGTTAAAATTTCTTGTTTAATTAATAAATGAATAAAATTATTTGTACAATTTTATTTATATCTATGGTGGTTAGATCCTACAATGGGGAGTTAAGCGTGGAACCAATAACCACCTAACTACCCTTGTGTGGATATTTGGGAGGTGGGGCCCACACGATCCCCAACCTTTCATCTCCCTTGAAACCCCCCTTAAACTCCCTTGCATTTACTGTGATAACCATTCTCTTTATTAAGTGTGTTAAACTATCTACCTTCCTCCCAATTAAATTTCCAACACCCAATTAATTAATTATAGTGTTTGATTATGAAATCAAATGTTGTGAGAATAAAATAATAGGAAGAGCTATTATTTTAGTTGTTCAATTGTGGTGTTGGAGAAAACCGGGGAAAGTTCTGTATATTCAGTTAAAGAAAGTGTTCTTCTCTTTGATGAAGAATGCATCCAACAAATAATGAATCCCTCTTCTCCATGATGTCGGTTCCATGAAGAATGACGATGTTCCTTCCTTTCTCTTCTCCGCAACACTGATATTAGCAACTCCATCTACCGCGATGTTCGCCTTCCACGGATCGACGACGTGTGACGTCTTTGCGAGGTAGGGGGATATTTTATATTTCACATTTATGTGGTTTATACCCTCGAGCTTGAGTGATTATTTGTAAGATATATCTTTGTGAATTCCTTACAATGGTTCAAATTTCATATGATGAACATGAATTAAATAAAATAATTCGCGGATCGATAGGTAATTGATTGAATTAATTTTCTTCTTATTTATCCAAAATTTGAGATTCTTGAATCATGTTAAATATTTAATTTCCAATCCCCCATGTTCTTGATTCTCAAAAATGGTGTCCAAACTAACATGGCTATCGATCCACACTTTGACCGTGATCTTTCCTTATTCATTGTCGGCGTATTCCATGTTCATCATCCCCAAATAATTAAGCGCACTGGAAACTTATTGTTTCCCTAAGCGCGACATACGGATGTGAAGATCTTGACCCGAGGATCATGGATATGCATTCGTATGTTTTTTCCGAGTTAAATCGAACCCGGAATGGCATACAGAAGGATCCTGTGGCGCGGGTCCGATGAGGGTTTCGGCTTGTGTGGGTTAGGCAAGGTGGCCAGCAGCGGTGTGGGTGATCGGCATCCGATGGTGCAGCTGGGTTGATGGGCAGCGACATGGAAGGATGGAGGAAAAATAGCATGGGCAGCTGAAGGTGTTGGCGGTTCTGGCCGTGCAGAAAAAGGATGGAGTTGGGGTGCTAATTGGGGGAACAAAATTGTGAATGAAGATTAAATTGGAGAGAGTGTTTTCAAGGTGATAAAATAATAATGTAAATAATAATAAAAATGATAAAGGAAGGAGGATTGGGGCGTGCCACATGAGGAGGCACCAATATAGGTGGTGCGTGGAAGTTTTGGGTTTGATTTTAATGGATTAAATTAAATTAAAAATAAAAATAATATAATAATGTTATTATTATTTTCGTTGGGAAAACCGTATTTTAATGGTATCTTCTTCGTGTGATCTCTGATTCATGAACCTTTCGCGGCAGTGCAACCCTGACTTTGATATGGAATTTATGAGTTCAATATTGGATACCTTTTTCGGGTTTTCGGATCGGGTACCCGAAACGCTCGTACATTAATAGATTTAATATTATTATTAAATATTCAACCTCATATAACTCATGCGTGCGACATCCGATTGGCTTGCCGTCAGTGGTGATGTAATCATGTCTTTAAGACGGTCAATTAAAGTCGAATGTTCAATACTAAATTCTGTTTCTTGGCTCAGGTCCATGAAACACCCAATGATAATAATATTATTATTATTACGGGATCTTGTATCTGACATATCTCTCTCATACGGTGTCGGAATGACGAACCGTTTGCAACATTGTGAACCTGGAATTAAGACGGATGTTTCCAAACCAGTTTTGGATATTTAAGTCAAGGTCGAGGTGCGGGCCCCACGATGCCCGGTTCGAGCGTGTTGTGGTGAAATGCAACTTTTTCACCGGCTATCTGTTTGGACAAATGAGTAGTCCATCTCGAGTGTTTTTTGGTATGGATCGCAATGGTGTGACCATTTTGGTTAACCGTTGTCATCTGAAGTACGACTGGGTTGGTTCGAACCCAAAACCAACTGGGCCCTCAGAGCAAAAACACTTATAATTTGAACTTCGGATGTCCGATTGATATGTCGTCGACTTTGTTGGATTCCATTTGATGAGACGGTTCTTTTTTCATACTCCACTTAAGGTTTGGATGCAGTTGGAGTACGGTCGGGTTGGATTAGATTATAAACCAACCGGGCCCCTGGAATGGATATACTAATAACCATCAGACCGGACGTCCGTTAGACGTACCATCATCACTGTTGGTAATCAGGTTGAGAAAACAGTTCCTTTGAGTATACCCCATGAGAGTTTGGGGTATAGTTGAGATTTGGTTGGGTTGGTTCGTTCACGAAACCAACCAGGCCCCCAGGACGAAAAGGCTAATAACTCAGAGAACGGGCATCCGATTGATGCACCGTCTATTACGTTGAGACCCCTGTGATGAGGCAGATCTTTTTGATACATCTTTGTGGGACTTTTTGATACTCGGAGTATCGACCAGTAGCTTGTGGAGCGGATCCTCCGAGAGATGGGCGTGTGGAGTGCGGAGACCTAGTAGCTGTGGACCTGATGACTGCTTGATCGATTTAACTTGGATTGAGTTGATTAGCCTAGTGGATAGGGCGCGCTGTATTTGGCGGCAGACCCACAGTGGACGGAGCGCCTGGTAGTTGGCAGCAGACCGGCGGTACTCGATAGGAGGAGTACCTCTTTTGGCTATTAGGGGAACCGCTACTATGTTTGGGTGGAAGACCCCTGGCGGGAAGCACTACTGTGTTTGGGTGTGGACCCACGATACTTGATAGGAGGAGTACCACAACTATCTAAGGTTAGTGAGTAGCACCTTGGAGTCGTGACAGGGTTAATGTACTTGACAGAGGAGGAGTTCTCCAGAAGATGTGGTTTCGATGTCTATAATGAAAATCCGTGTTTGAGCTGAGTCAATAACCATTGTGATTATATCTTGATTTAGATGGGTCAATTGATAACATAGGTATATGTATCGGAATATACCTAAGTAGTGGTTATCCATTGATTTCATAACCTTTGTTTTAACTCTTGATTGAGATGGGTTACTTGATAACTTAGGAATAAGTATGGGCTTATTCCTAAGTAAGGGTTTTCTGTTGAGATCCTGCTTTGTGGTTATCCTTGTTAGATTTAGTGAGACCATGAGGGTCTCGGGGTCCCTACTGAGTATCGTTATACTCACCCCTAGATGGGATATGCCCACACCTCGTTGTGTTGGATGCAGACGACAGACAGCGCTGACAGAGATCGAGTGTACGAGGACTGGACAATACCCAGAGGTGGACCTCATGATGAGTCAGTACCTGGAGGTGGACCTCACGACGAGTCAGTACCCAAAGGTGGACTTCACGGAGAGACGGTACTCGGAGGAGGTTGGAGGGAGAGAGCGTTGAGGAGGCTAACTGTACCTACCTTCATGTAGGATCCGAGGTGGACGACCATGAGCTACTTCTATCTTCCAGTTGTTTTCTTCTCTGTTGTACTTTCCTTCAGTTGTAGTTGTACTTCTTAGTTGGGTTTGTATTCTGACCCATTTACTTTTCAGAAATTTCTTTTGTACTTAGTGTATTACATCCTCTTGTACTCTGGTTGGATGTTTTTATGTTTTATAAAGGAAATTCCTTCCCGGATATTAGGATTTATGCCTTTGGTGCTAGTCGCTGCCCCTAGCCTATGGAAGGCGGGCATGGGGTAGTCACGACACTGGCCCCGAGGATGGTTCATGACACCTTCTCTATCAACTTTTTAGAAACACTTGAACTGAAAATTAGGTGAAATACCTAGTCATGAAATCATTTAGGGAAACTACCTTTGTCAAATTATCAATCTATGATCTCTCTTAGGATGATTAATTCCTAAGGCACAGTTCCTCCGTTATTGTTTCCAATTTTAAAACATGGACATCCATGGTGAAATATAATAAAATTTAACTAATATTTGATTTACAATTCATTATAATATAGTCAATCTCATTGGATAATATTGTTAAATTGTAACATACCCAACGTAATGAATATAAGTTGCATCGTGTCATAATCTAAAGAATCATTATGTGATGATCGTGTGATACCTCATGTGACGATAAATACATGATCCCATCTTTCTGGTAGTCAAAATCATTGTCCCCACATTATATCTTTTATTTTATCCTTTTTTACATGAAATTTCTTAAGAAATGATGTCAGAATTCATGGTATGGTTCTACCAAATGAATTTAAAATATTGACCTTAAACTATATTGTTTTTTGCCTTATTTTTCAAAAGGTTATCTAGCATACCTATTTTAGATTTAGTGAAAACATCCACATAATTTCACCTATTTTTTATAAAGTGGTATATCTAAATCCTAACTATCTTTCTAGGGTATCACAACCCTCTCTCCATACCTTCCAAAATTCCCCACTGGAAATTAAACTATGATCATTCCTAGAGGACATTAAACTATGACTAACCATCATAACAACATGTTAACCAATTAATTGGACTAGTACATGACAATAATATATAGGAAGCATCCTAAATATATTTTAAACCTATAATTATTCCCATACAAGATGAGAATAAATGTGTATTTCTTAGTTTTTCTATGAACATGTGACCATATCTTGTATGATGAGCTCAATATGTCCTATATAATGATCGTAGGAAATCCTCTACTTGGTGAATAATAATTTGGGCTCTAGTGATAGCCTAGGGAATCACATGTAATGATCATTAGATATATTATGTGATGAAAATATGAATCTGATGTGATAAGAATATGATCTCTTTTCCCTTTCCATAGGTGAAAATCATATGTTCTTTTATCATAGGGTGATCATTTTATGACTTATGTAATGAGAAAAAGAATCATAAGTAGTAATCATATGATCTTTTTCCTCATTCCATGGGTGATTATCCTAAGTTACTTAACTTGTTTAACGTGCATTGGATTATTTTTATGATGTGTATTAGAACCCAATGTGATGAGAAGGATATATCATTATTATATCCTCAAGTGGTAGGCATAATACTCTTACTTTGTGTGCTGAGCATAGGATTCCATTGATGAAGATAAATAGAAAAAATAATTTCTTAGCATAAGTTACCTTGTGTGATGAGAAAAATATGCCTCATGGGATGAGAATGAGTAACCTCTAATGATGGTACAAGGATTCCCTAGGAAATGGAATTGTGATGCTTTATGTGATGATCATAATAAGTCTATGTGATGATCATGGGATCTCATCATTATCTCATTAATTAATGAGCCTAATAATTATACCATGTGTGAAGATCATTGGAGATATTTTTACGATCCTAGGAAGACATACGTGATGTGCCTATGTCTTCTTCTTTATAATCAAAGGATTCCGATTATTATTAGAATGAGTAGCCTTTGGTGATGAGTTAGGGTTACCTTGGAAAAAATCATATAATGTATTCTCTAATGAAAATATTTTCTTTTTTATATGATCACACGAGGAATTGAGTTCTAAATAGGAGATTCACTACATAGTAATAATAGTTTTACCTCATAGCCCATCCTGAAGAAGATATTTATATATTAATAATGCACAAATTTTTTTCAAAAATATAATATAATCAACCTCTACAATAGAAGGTATTCATCCTTCTAAGACATCTATTTATTTAATTGACAAATGTTAACTTGAATATAGCATCAGGAATGGGATTCACAAGAATGCCTTAAATCTATGAGGGGCATGATGACTATGAAGCGATCTCTGCAAAGAAATAAAATGAATGAAGGTTCAATATCACATTATAACATTCCAATAAATTCATTGATAAAATCACCCTATAAGATAGAATGTGGGTCATACACCCAGATCTAGTGCTAAAAAATATTCTTTACAAATTAGTTTTCATATAAACATTGTGGACCAATTTTAACCATCCATAATCAAAATGATAATTTTCAAAATTGCATCACTTAAATACCCAAGAAATTTTTGGTTCATATATATATATATGAATATGGAAACCCCTTTATGTAACAAAACACGTTATGTTCTCATAAAATGATAATTTTTTCACTAAACCCATATTTCCTTATTCTACAAGAAGTGTTCAGTATCTCTCACAAAATTATACATATGAGATAACCTTATAGAAATTTCTTAAATATTGTATTTCTTTATAACGTGGCATAATAGAAACATTATAAAGAGTATGTATAGTTATTGAGTATGTGAAATCATTGGACATATAAATCGATGATCAAAAGTAAGCATATGATTACCTTTAATGTTTTTAATAAGTCAAAATATATTTTGAGGTCATGCCGAACAATTCATAAACCATAATATATGATTCATTGTATAGATTTTTTTCATAAAAAAAATTCATGTTTGTTAAAATTGTATAATCACTAATAATAAATTATAAACTTTGAGAGAATATCATAATCATGAGACATAAGTTTTTGGAATAGAAATAGGCATCAAATAATATGTCAGGACTTCTATCTATAAAATCTATCACATTTTAGGCTCATTTTATCAACTCAAATACATTCTTTGGCATGGTCTAACTACATTTTTACCTCAATGGTCTTAGTTAAATCACTTGTGTACAATCTTTGGCATTGAAAAACCTCACGTGTGCCTTTTTTGGGATGAGAAAACTTAAGTGTGCCCTATTGGGCTTGGGAAAATTCTCATGTACCCTCTAAGATCATGAGATATAAAACATTACTCATTATATTAGATATATATCATGTTATTCCACCCTCATCTCCAAATAAAAAAATAATTAATTATTATAGAAGATCATAAAAACATTCACCATTTTCATATTTCATAATAATCTAGTGGGAAAGAAATGAGTTTCATGAAAGATACATTAAAACATCATTATAATAATACATATAGAAACATAAATTGGATGTTATCATAATATTATATCACTATTTAAGAATAAAAATTCTTATTGGATGCTGACATAGATGAAAAATCCCAATTATAAAATAATTTAAAATAGTATTTGACAATTAAGATATAATATCTATTTTGATTTGATAACATTTATAATCAAAATTCATATAAAAATGGGAATAATATATACATTGTAAAATCATTGAAAAATTTAAATATTATATAATAAATATATTTTACCTGAATATGGTGTAGAAAATTCGAAACCAATAATAGAAAATATGGTCTACTTTTTATAGAAACATTTACATGATCATTTTAAGATCGAAAGAGATGATATTAATAATAAATAATTAAATAACTATAAATAAATATAAGATAGTAAAATATATTTTTTTAATAGATAATGAACATATAACTCCTAAAATGGGGATTCAATTATAAACAATCCTAATTAAAAATTATACTGAATCATTAAAATATTATCACTTTGGTAAATTTTGAATCATTAACCCCTTGAAATAAATAAATTCAAATGAAACATTAAATAAAATTTATATAATTATAAGAGTGGTATAATATATAAAACATTTAGTATATATTCCATGTAAACACAATTTGGTTTATAAAAAGAAGCATGTCTCAAAGAAAGTGTATTGTGATGAAGAAACCTTAACTTAAGCAATGACATTATTCATACAAGATCGTAACCTTTTGTTTTATAAATTTAGATATATTTTAAATATACAATAAATATATAATAATACTTATTATATCATATATTATCCACTTATAACATCCTATCACCCACATATTATAATTTCTTAATCAATATCATTGTTCTCGGTGTTAATTGTTCCATTTTTAGGCTCATTTTAGTTTGTTGGTGTTGATCCTTGCACCTTGTTCGTGGTTTCATAGAATAAGGAATATTAATAATATAATAAGTATAATTTTGTTCATTTATTACACTTATATAACCATATATATAATTTTTTTATGAAAAATGAATAACACCACTTCCTGGATGAGGTAGCCTACAAGTACACACGAGTAATGTTTTCACATTTCAATAGATTTCATGAAATAAAGGTAAATAATAATTCACCATTACATAATAATAATTATATCATATATATAATATATATATTCATTACATATATACTTAATACTATCCATAAATTCATAAATAGAAAAATAATCACATCTTTTAAAGGCGGTTCTTGTCAACATGCACGCACAAGCGATGTTATCATTTTAAAAAAGATGGGAGGGTAAGAAGGTCGATGCTATTTTTCCATTAAAAAATAATAAATATTTAATAAATATCATATATTCCTAGTAAATGAATGTATATTAACATACATGAGATACACAGTTTAAAATAATACATCAGTTTTTTGAGAAAGTAGTGTGTACATACACATGAGCAATGTTTTAATTTTTCATTGTATAGAAAGGAGTAGAAAATGGTTTTACAATTAAAATTATAAAAAAATTATATTAAATATAATATTTGATCTTTTTAAAGTAATTTTATAATATTTAAAGGATTTTGATGCATAAATAACCTTTAAATAGAATGGTAATGATAAATAACTCTTCTTGGGGTATATTCCATTATATTATTCCTTAAGACATATTTATATGGTCTTAGATTGAGAAAAATAATTCTATGTCACGTAGAGGATGTTTGGGAAGTTATTTTGATATATATTTGTCGATAAATGTGGGATAAGTGGTGTAGATATGTGAGTAGAAGAGGTTCCCTTTTATAAATGATCGGTAGAAAACATGTAAATACTTGAAACAATATTATATAATATATGTTTTACTCAATTCACGTGGATCCAAATTTTCATAGATTCTATGATGTGGTGGTTATGCTCAAAATAGAGTCTTCTAATGATATTTAAGAAACAATTATGTTATTTATAACCTTATATCATAAGAAATCCCCTCTTTTGGACCTTTTAACCCTTACCCTTTTAACAAGATAATATGTCATTAAGAGTAAATAATAAAATTATAAAAGTTATAGTGGGTTATATCTAGAAAATGGTTAACATTATCGACCATTTCCTATTCCCTTAAGAAATATAAGATAAAAAAATTATCAATGGGAAATGGAAAAAATTCTATATTTTTGAATCTATTTTGATTTTGGTCAAGAAAAACTCATAAAATGAAATAATTGAAAGTGTTTGATAAATTTTGAGGCCATATCTCAAATTTTAATCCCCTATTTAACACATTTTTTCCTCTACCAAGATGATACAATTTTATCATGGAAACTATTCATTATGAACAAAAATGATATCGAACTCAACACCAAATTAATACATTATAATCCCAAATATGGGAAATATTTTCTAATATTAAATTTAAGAAACTAGTAATTATTAATTTTAATATATATTTGTAAAACTAAATGAAAAACTATTTCTAGAAATATCCATGTTTTACTTATGAAAAATGATTTCATAACAAAATAATTTATATTGTTGACTCCCATGTAATTAAAATTATTATTTCTTTTAAAACAAGACATATTTGACTTTAAAAATAATAAAACAAAAAAGTACCTTTTAATAACTATTAAAAGATAAGTACCAAAAATATTTTTTATATTAATAAAAACATTACATAAAATTCAAAATTATAAAACATATATTTTTAAGTTTGACATTATCATTTTTAATGAATTATATAACATAAAAAATATTTTTTTTCAATAAAAAAACATTATAAACTTTCTCTTCATTCTTATATCATGATAATTTCATAAAAGTGATATTTTTTGTAAAATCAGTTTTTTAATCACACACCCAAATATCAACTATTTCAAAAAAATCCAAAAAAAAATCAGACATAGTTAATTTTAATTTGATGAATATAAAAATGATGATTGTTTGTTCGAACTGAAATTATAATTTTTGATCTTAAATAAAAAAATAAAAAATATATGGAATTTTTATTTTTATAGAAAAAATACACTTTTAAACATCATTTATTCTTAACCTTATATGATTTAATTATTATCATTCAAAATTGAGTACTTCATTACTTGTAACTAATCAATACATTTGAATAAGGATAATTCTTCAAAAAAACGTTTCAAAATTAGGTAACTCATATTCAAACCTTCCAAACGAAAACATAGTTATATCAGTCATATTTAATTAATAAAATTTCAATAGGATTTTAGGGTTCACTTAATATCGATGTTTTTTGTGATACACTATATCAAACAAGGTATTTACATATAATAAAAACACATTCATACATATTTGGGTATTACATTTTACCCCATAAAATAAATAACACCCTCTTAATTTTTTATCATGTATGATAAAAATTGTTTAAACCATTTTCATATTAAATTAGATGGAGTGGAAAATAAAAATAAATAAGTGCAAAGACATACCATTAAATCCAAATCAATTATATTTAATTTTTAAAGAGGATTTAATTTCTATGTAAATTATATTAAAATTATCATCTCACTAGTATTTCTAGAACAGTAAATTTTTATTATGAGAATCAATCTCGGGAATGAATTTCATATAGCATACCATCATTGCTAAGTAGTACTATGCATACAGGAATTAATATATTTATATTCATCTTGAATGAGTTTGACAAATTATTTTATTTTCTTGAAAAAGAATTTTATAGACTTTACTTACTTCATTTTTTTCAACAATTTCATCCTTTGGTTTTGTTTCGAGCAGCTTCCACCTCTACATAATTTCCAATGATAAAAATCCATGATGGATTTTTCATACCTAAAACACTACTATTTTCTTTTAATGGATAACAACATCCATAAAATGATTAAAAATTATAACACTAATTTCTATCCATTATGCAAAACCAAATTGTTTAGTCCATATTAGTATAACAACCAATATAAATGAGATTAAATAATTCAATATCGAAATCCTCAACAATAACACCCAAACTTATTATTAAATCATTACATATATAAATAACATTAAAATGTTTCAAGAATACAATTAACTAAATTAAATACATAAATTAAAAATTATTTGATCAAATATTATTTTAAGATCAACTTACAATTTATCCTTCTATAACATTAATCACTCAAAAATTCACATACTAAAAATACATATACGCTAATCCTATATTCAACATAGTATGTAATAATTTCTTAAAATAACCTAATTCACCATAAAACAACAACAAACCAATATATGATTCTACATGTAAGCTCAATGTTTATTCATCAAATAAAATAACAAATTTGGGGGAAATTTTGTTCACCAAAATCTTATAATGATCCAAATATGGTGATACTATTTAAAAATAACTTTAATCACATAGTCACCAAATAAATTTCTAATCTAATTGTTATGTAAACAAATGATTCTAAAATATGATAACACCTTTATTAAAATAAACCATAATTTCAACATTTTTGAAAAACATATGAACCAAAATTGTTATGTGTTTCTTTCAACTTATGTAAAAAAATCATTCTTTCTAAATAATTTAACAATATATTACATGTTCATCCTAATGGTTATATATTCCTCAATGAAATGTTAATAAAAATCCAAAATTCCATTAGTCACCTTAAAATCCCATAACATAAAACCAAAAATAGTATTTATACCTTTAAACACATTATAATACTTAAAATTATCTTCTCATAATGGTTTATTTAACACTTAGATTATCCTCCTATGAAATCTTCATGAACACAAAATTGATATAAAACTCTATATGATACCAATGTAGACAGCTCGAGAAATTTAAATGTAGATATGGTGCTAAAAACATATTCATTACATACTAGTTCAGATACTAACTAAAAAGACTAAATTTCATACATCCCTAATTAAAATTCCAAACAAAAAATGTGAGTCACTTACCTAACCAAATACTTTTTGGTTTAGAGTTTTACAGAATTTGGAAATAAAACATTACAGGTAAAGGCATGTGTTTTTCTAGATTGAAAATTCAACATAAATTTATGTTTTTCAATGTATATTATTATAAGGGTTAAAATGGAAATTTCACCCTATAATATGAATTAATATACTTTTTTTACTACTTAATTGGTCATTTAATAGGATGTTTAAACTAGGATAAGAGTTTGGTAAAATTATATTCCATTTTGATTCTCATAGAGTAATTAATATTTAATATTTAATTAATTAGATATTAATTTATTCAAATGCATTCATTTGAATATATCATTTTAATAGAGTGTAGTTATTTTATTATGTCTCCACTATTGAGTCCGAAAATGTTTTTTCTTATACATGACAAAAACTCAGGTCGGGTGTTAGGGTTGGGCCTGATCCCCCTCCTCTTTTTCTTTTTCTTTTATTTTTCTTATTTAGATTTGTCAATTTTTCATTTATATTTTACCCCATGGATTCTCTCACACACCCAAATATTTCATTTAATTCATCAATTCCAATATATTATAGTGATAGGGATAGATATATTTAGGGATGGAGGAAGATAGGTGTCGTCACAGAGCTCGGGGGAGCCAGATCATCATGTAGTAATAGTGGTATGTTAATATTAGATAAACATCAATAGATTACACCCAAATGTATGAATTGTTTTCCCGAAATACCAATATATTTACCAATTTAATGTTTTAATACTCTATTATGTCTATCTAGTACCTCTAGAGGGTTGATCTATAGCTTTTGTGGGCATAATCGTGGTTTTTATCCATTCGTAAGTGTTTCCCATTTGGAAATATAAATCACAAGGCATGTTGTTTAGGAATAAATATCAAGTATTCTTCCCATTTTGGTAAAAAAACTTTTTATAATTACACATTTTGTAATGTTTTATGTCCATGAAGCTAAGCACCTAGACAGATATTAATGTCGGGGCACTTGGTCATGTAGAGTTCACAGCAAGACCCTGAGTAGACTACACAGCATGTATAAGTGAATGAATATAAAATAGAAAATGTCCAAGACATATGAGGTACACAAGAAGGTGCCTCATGTTTGGTACACTGTGTATTTGGTCTTTACATTCCATTTTAGGTAGTATTACTTTCCTAATTTCAGATTGGATAGTACACATTGTGTACATAGGTATAGGCGTTGTATACTACACTAGGGTTACCCTTTTGAGGTTTTTTCTTTTATTAGGTCCCTGTAATCCTAATTGAATATATTATTAGTCCATTTGAATAATTGTTTCAAGTATATTTGGGTGGTTTAAAATTTAGGGGTTTTTAGAACTCATAATCAGTTATTTGGGTAAATAAGATATAATATAGAGGTTCTTCATCTTGTAAATAGTTTCAATTTTATCCTCTGAGTGGGAAATATATCTGATATGGGAAATAAGGTATCCCACCTAACTAATGCTTACCTATATTTCCATTGAGTAAATGTTTCTTTTCATATGATTCATTTTGGCCTGAGACCAAGAGATTAGTTATTTATAAGGATTCCCTCTATGATTACTCTACTTATGTTTCAACATATAGGATCATGTGTGGAAAGAATTCCCTTAATACTTCCAAGGATATCATTTAGGATTCCAGTTATTAACTTTGATTTCCACGTATTTCATGTACGATTCCACCATTCATGATGATTAATAGGATCCTATATAGGATTTCTTCGTTACCAACTATTTCCATGGACCATAAGAGGGATTCCTTTTTATAAAATTTGTTTTAGAGGATACCAATAGGGATTCCTTTAATTTTGTGTTGAATTTATATTTCCCATGTAGTTTTCCTCTCCAGTGTTTTTTCCTAAGAGTCCTATTGGAATCCCATGTATTTGACTCACCCTAGGCTAGTATGTTTTGTCATGGTAGAGATTTTAGTTGTTTTCACATTAGAATTAGTACCAAACATGAGAGTTTGAAAAGATATGGCAGAAGTGGCTGGGTAGGTTTTTATCCACCCTCGCTTTATATTTATGAATTCACAAGACTAATTTTGATAAATATATTATTTCCAGAGGTACTTCCTGGTTTATAGATGATGTTCCTGACATGATACAACATATGTTAGGTAATTCTAGATACAATTCCTATAATCCATCATTTGATCCTTTTATTTGAATGTTATTTTATTATGATGACCATATTTACTTTTTATTATTCAGATGAAAAGCGTAATTATTTTTTTCTAATCCAAGTCGTACTTCTTACGATCAAAATTTTGAGCCTGCTTGTGTGACTGCTATTTTATTAGGGTTCTTTGAAATACATTCTATGATCTTATTTATGATCCTTACTTGACTGTGGTGTTTTGTATAGCACTCCAAAGCTTTTATTTGAGATAATCTTATGGATTTGAACATTCCCTCCCCAACTGATATCTAAGATTATCCCATGGTTTTGGTGGACACACCATTAACGAACTCACCATAAATTTCTGGGAGTGTTATTTTTAGCCATTAATTTTTTAGATACTAATAATATAATTGTTTCTAGAGAAAATTTATTATATAGATCACCAATGGTTTATACCCTGAGGGATTATTTGAGTCATGATGTTTTGGTCTCATATGGACTGGGACCTAGGGATTAGAAATGTGAATATATTTACATGGAATGTGTATCATGACATCCTACTCAAAGACCATTTATATGATATCCATATATTGCCCAAAAGCATTTATTATAGTGATTTGGGTGATTACAAGTTAGTCGATGGATTGGGCATGTGTCACCCAATGGTGGTGTAGCTTGATCAGAGACATTTCTAACATTGTATTAAGAATGTATCATCAATTGGGATTATTGACATATGGATTGACTTAATTATACATGGTTTGAGTGGTATGATGTCTATGTCAATGCCTTAATAATAGGATGTCTAGATGATCAGGATTACAGATCCAAGGATCGACTATGGACTTATTTTATAAGCATGTTATTTTTCACCTTACATGTATATATATATATGGGGATATGTATACATATATACTTATATGATGGAATCCTTTCTTAAATATTGGGATCCTATACCCAAGGATCGGTAGTGGAATTATTTTATGAATGTTGTTTCATATCTCTTCTCTATTTTTTTCTGTGATTGGCTAAGCATATTACATAATCATGCCCCATTGGTAGCTATTTTTAGGTTCACCATTGGGGGTGTCCTACTGAGATTTAATTATCACCTCATGTATGTGAACCTCAATGTGTGTGCATGAATTATGTCTACATTTAGGTTGTTATAGATAAATATAGTATATGAATGATACCTAGGGTTTTGTTTTCAATCAAAGCTACTCGTATTTATTATTTTGATTTGGTTATAGCAGCTTAGAAGTGTCTTTGAGACTACATATGTGGTCTGGCATAGAGTTAGTAGTAGAGCATTGTACTTTTATTTCAGTTACTTTATATACTATGGTATGTATGTTCATCCAAATGGGAGACTAGTGTTCTATGTATGAAATGGATTTTCATGGTTTTATATCATTTCATTGATTATTACAACATACTTCTATATCAGTTAATTTACTTCTTCTTTGCTCTATTTATTTACTTCTCTGGATGATATCTAGTTACTTCCATTGTTTTTTACTATAATTTGATGGTGTATTATCATCATAGACACTCCTTAATCCATCTAAAGTAGTCATAAGTCTTTATAATTAGGAGAGGCATGCATGGGGTCTTAGGTGAACTGGCTCAGAGCACGAGTTTAGTGGCATCCTGGTCATGATGTTTCAAAGTGGTATCAGATGTGATACTTTACTTTTATGTTACATTATAGGATACATTATAAAATAGTATTAGGAATGTTTAATAACTGGTGATTTATATTACACTATTGTGTCATATAAACTTATTCTGGTGAGATGTTATAGTTATCAAGGATATGGGATTATTGTTCTGAAATGTGATTTTGCAGTTTTGAAAGATTTTTTCTCAAAGCAACACACAAGATGTGTAGATTTTGTGATTTATTATGGATTTTTGAATCTTGACCCATTGGTGAGAGGCAACCGATGGATGTTTAGATATTATTACACTAGCGAGAGGTGAGTTACTGATTTTGACTCTTGTCAGGAAAAGTAATGAGGCTTCTCATGTATCATATGTTGCACATAATGCCCAAATTTTTTAGGCCTGATAGAGCGTAATTTTACCAATTTCAAAGGTAAATTCATTAACTTTTATAAAAAACATTATTTTTGTTTTCACATATAGGATCACGGTTTCATTTAACTCATTTGGACCATCTTTTATTTATATTTTCCCTTTAAAGGAAGTCTATGTAGATCTATAGTGACACATTTGATAGTGAGGTTGATGGATCGATCCTCATACACATGAGGTGGAGTGGACCTAATTGGTCAATAGGGCACAATATTCCCATGTTTTGGACCCCATATATATATTTTTTTCTTTGGTATTGTTATTTAAAATTTCAATAATAACTTCTATAGTTTTTTGATGCATGTCATGGAATGTAATTATACTTATCCAAACCATGTCAGTACTATTGACCCATATAGGTCAATATCAGTAGATGATTACTTCATTTATGGTGATCTAGTGAGTTCACTTTATATGATGTCGATAGATACATACACATTTATAGTGAATTGGACCTCAATGTTTATTACCATATATGAATTCTAGGTGAATGTCAAATTTTTTTATCGTTTCTCTATTTATATCATGAACTCTAGGGAGTAGTACCAAATGAGGATGATCAGAGAAGATCAGGTCCCTAGTAGGCCTGTTATTGATATTTTTGACCCTTGTTGGTTGATTTTATCCTTGTCTCCCTTAGATAGGGTTGATGGGTGTGTTAGATGAATTGGGTTGAGAAGGGTGTGTGTACGACACCGCAAGTGTTGTGACCTTATTGATAGGTATAACTTTGGTCTAGGTGGTTTGACCTAGTGACCCCAATATGATACATTATCAGTTATACTAGGTGGAAGACCTAGAGACCCTTATTTGTGACTGAATTCCATGTTGTTTGACATTTTGATTCATCAAGAAAAACCTACAAGAGGATTTGTATTGGGTTTATAGATACCATTTTTCATTGTGATCTTAGTTATAAAATCGTTTAAGACTAATCCATGGTAGGTGATCCGGTTTTGTAATATAGGATGGTTAATGACATTAGTTTCTAAGATATAACTTGGGGTGTTTGTGTTTCTATGATGGTTTCAACATGTAGGACTTTTTAGGTGTCTAGACCTGTTAACCATTTTTTCTTCATTTAACCCTTCAGATAGATTATTTCTTGTTTTGAATGATTTGTTGAGTAGAAGAGTTCTCTTAACATTTTAATGGATAAATCATAACAATGTTATTTAGGTGATGATAGTATTAATTAGTTTTACACGGTACCATTTAGATCATAAATCATTGAACACATATGTGTGAGTCGAGAACTAATGGTTTTAGATATGTTCTACAAGAATGGTTATGATGGAGTTTTGATAAAGTGATAAGTTTCCCACTATAGTAGAGGTGACATCAATATAAAATTGTGTGACATTTGGCCATTAACATGTGGCTTCACTTGGACCCCCATTCTGGGTATATGTTGTGTTACGATTTGGTTAAAGGCATGTATATCCTATTTTAATGTGATCATGTCTCAAAGAGATAAATGAATTACTATCGATGGAATATTAGTGTACTCCTAGTTCAGAGAAAATTGGGTCTTATATATTTACATTTCTCTGAGTACGTTGAGAGAGAATTAGATATACACTAATATTTTTAAAAATATTTTTTGGTTTGATGAAGGAACATAGTGAGGCTATGATCGAGAAGTATTATAAGGTATAATATTAGTGGGTAGGGAACAATTTTATGTTTAAAGGTGGTGAACCTTGTGAGGAGTTGGAATTAATCATTTTTCATAGAAACTATTCTTGATAAGTAGGAATGGGTGATGATTTAATGTTTCTACATTGGAACTCTTATTTGAGTGGTTCTGAACACTCCGGTCACTGAATTTCATGATATATGGAGTGGTTTTTTAATTTTGGTCTTGGTTTATAGGTGAAGATAAGGATAATCCTTTGGTAGGGAGTATCAAATCAGTCATGGTTGAATTTATTCTTTGATGGAAGAATTCATGATGTTGAGAGACTTGTCATTGGATAGTAAAGATAGTATAGTTATTCAGAATCTTGGAGTGTGAGCATGGTTGTGTTTAACCACCAATGATACATAGGGCTGAGAAGGTTTTTAGTGGGGAGGTTGTAAGGACTCATGTTTTTAGACTAGAATGTAAATAGTAATATGAATATTTTCTTTCAAATTCTTGTAATGGAAAATAGTTTTTTTACCCCAGAATATAATCTCACATAATTTTTCTAAACACATTATTTGTCCTATAATATGGTTTTTACCATATTACATGAGTTTTCAAAAAAAATCAATCTTTCTAATTTTCATGGAATAATTAATAGTTGATATTTTATTAATTAAATATTGTTTTATTATTGATAGTTTTTTTGGAAATATATTTTTAAGGGTGTGTTAGATTAACATTTGTTCACCTTTATTAATACTATAATTGGTGGATTTTACAAGTAGATTCATAAACTCGTGTTGGGCGTTAGAGTTGGTCATGGACCCATTTTATTTTTATTTTTATTGCCTTTTTCTTATTTTATTTTTCCATTTTATTTTCTATTTTCTCCATTGTATTCTCACACATGCCACATGTGGGGTTTCCTTCACCATGATTTAGAGATATGAGGGATAGGGAGAGAGATAGAGGTAGAGAGGTTCATTCATGGTTCTAGAGAGGAGCCAGATCATCGTGCGACAACATTTGAATGAAAATATGGGTGAAAATCTAGCGATTCCACCAAAAGGTATGTAATTTTAATATGTATTCCATAAATCACCAAATATTTAAACATTTATTATTTTTAATCCCTGTTATGACAGATTATGACCTCTTGAGAGTTGATTTATATCTTTTTTGTAAAAAATTAGGGTTTTGACCCATTTATAAGGGTTTTCTATTCGTAAATCCCAATCACATGACATATAGTTCAGGAACACGCACCATGTGTTCTTCCCATTTAGGGAAGATGAATTTCTAAAATTATTCACCTTGAAATAATACTTGTAAATGTTGTTGAACAGCAGTTCAAACATCTCTGTAATAGCACATGGTTTTGTAGAGTACATGGACATCCTTCAAGTGGGGTATAGGATCTGTATGAGTACACAACTAGGAAAAGATACTTGGTCAACCCATTTTAGGTACACAAGCACGTACCCCGTGTAGGGTACACTCCATGTACATGTTATAAACACCATGTACTTGGGATTTAAAATAAAAATCATATTAGAGTGCATTCCTTGGTGGGTTTTTGAGAGTACACATTGGGTAATTAGATATATACATCATGTACTACCCTGGTGTCACCATTTTTAGGGTTTTCATGTCCCAAAACCCAAAATTAATAATTGTACATATGAGTAGTCCATTTTGAGTTTTTTCAAATAGATCATAATGGTGGAAACCTTTGAGTATTTTAAGGACTCTTAATTTTCCTTTTTGGGAAAATCATCTATAATGGATAGGTACATACTCTAGTAAATTCATTGAGTTATATCCTATGAGTGAGACCCTATTCTGAGTTGGTACATGGTCTATCTCTCCTAACTATTTATTATGTATAATTTCCTTAAGGAAATTTGCATTGTGAGACGTTAATTTTTCCATGAAGCCATGAGATTACATATTTCCGAGGATCCCTAATAGGATGCCTCTATTTACGTTTCAACATAGAGGATCTCATGCAAGATTACTTCTATTACGTACTCCTTCTAATGATCCCATGTTAAATTCATTTCCATACTTTTTCATTCCAATAATCCCATGTTGGATACCACCCTCATGTTGAATTAGAGGATCCTTTGTAGGATGGCTCTATTAGCCTCTTATTTCCAAGGATCCCTGAAGGGATGCCATTTCATACAAGCTACTTTAGAGGATCCCAAGTGGGATTTATTTGTTTAAGTATGGGATTTAAACATCTATGGTATGATTTATATCTAGTTTTTCTTGCCTAAGTTACCCAATAGGTGTCCCAATGTTTGACCACCCCTGAGTTAGAATGTCTGATCTAGGTAGAGACTGTAGTGGGTGTATCCTTACAAACCATAGAGAACATGAGATCCTAAGAGGATATGGAAGTTTTTTGGGTTATGAATTTAGCTTCCATCACTCTTTATTTATGAATTCAAATGAATACTATTGATACACATAAATTTGTAGAGGTACTTTTAGGTTTTTGTTTGATGATTCTGACATGATTCTTCTTATTAATGGGATACCTAGAAGTACATCTTAGGGTTTGTCTTTTGATTTTTTTTATTTGATTAATATTTTGTTGGGTTTCCTATACATACATCTTGGTATCTACCGATTGAGACTGATTTTTATGTTGAATTCCCATAAATACTTCATGGGATTTTTATTTTGAACCAGCTTGTGTGACTTCTATTTTATCATGATGATCAGATAAACTTCATGGGATAATTATTTTGAACCTTACTTACCCAAGATGTAGGAAATGATTCTCCTCATCATTTATTTTAAATAATCCTTTGGATTATGTTACACTCTCATTTAGTGATGCCCAATATGCTTCCTATGGTCGGGGGGCATGAAATTACTAAAATCACTAGACTTTTATGGGAGTCTTATTTTGATAAGCTTATTTGATTGGATGTCGAGAATGTACATACATTTGGAGTGAATTACTTTTTCAAGTTGCATATATTTTATCTCTCTAGGTATTATACAGGATATTATTCCATTACCGCCTATAGTCCAAAATATAAAGATCAGACATCGGACTGCATTCACATGGGATGTGTGTCACGATATCCAACTCATATACTATTTACATGATGTTCGTGTATTAGCTATAATCCTTCATTATAGTGATTGGAGGTTAGTTTGGGTAAACCTAGGGGTAGGAAATGTATTTCCCTATGGCTTTGTATCTTACTCAAAGATATTTCAAGTGTTGGTTGAAGCAGGCAATGTCGATTGAGATTATAGACCTAGGAGTCGACAAAATTATACATGGATTGAGTGGTATTATATATAGCTTAATGAATTAATCACAAGATATCCAAATGATCAGGATTATAGATCCATGTATCATCTATAGATTTATTTTCTAATAATTTTATTTTTACCTTACTTATAAAAATTTATTTATTTATTTATTTATCTAGATATATATATAAACATATATATTTATATATTATTCAGTTGTTCAATATCATAAACCCGGGGATCACCTATGGGCCTCTTTTAGGATAATGTATTCCTTCGTCTTATATATTTTTATGTTAGTTAGGATTATCATATTACAGGATCACACACTTATAGATACAATTTATAGGTTCAACAATAGGGGCGGACTACTGATATTTATTTCTCACCCCCTATATGTACACTTTGATGTGCATGTATAACTTATGTCTACTTTTAAGTTGATCATAGGTACATGATAGATAGGGTTGATTTTTAGGGATGTATATTCAAGAAGATCCACTCGTGTGGATTTTTATTATTGGTCCAGATAAGCTCAGAAGTATCTTAGAGACTGGGTATCTCGTTTTCCTTAAATTTATTATTATAGACTTGTAATATTATTTTAGTTCTTTTTTGTACTCATGAATGTATGGTTGGCTATGTGGGTGACCAATGTTGTGTGTATGAAATGGTAATTTTGGATTTTACAGAAATTCATTTTTTATTAAAACATTATTCTATTTTAGTTTATTAGTACTTCATATATATTTTTATTTACCAATTCGGATGATATATGGTTATTTCAATGATTTTTTGTTTTAATATGAGGAAATAGTCTCTCCATGGACACACCATAGGCCCTCTTTCCTAGTTGTTAGCCTCAAGTGTATGGAGAGGCAAGATTGAGGCCTTCTGGTGAACTTAATCAAAGCACTGATTCAGTGGAATCAAGGTCAGGATGTTGCAATACATAAAAAACCATGACTTTCCTATATAATGGACATTTTTTCAATTATAATAATATTTTCATATTCCACAATAAGACTTAAACTTATTAAAAAAATATCCACACATGATTCCATTCTATACATATCAAACATAATATCATTATTTATAACCTTGGAAAATGGAAATATATTAATGTTCAAGCTTAGATACTCAATAATGGAAAACATATATGATATTAATCAATGCTAATAAATAAGAACAAGGTAATCATAAGGGTATGATAACATGGTCATATCGAATGAGGTCATACTCATCAAGTTATAAACCATAAAACATATTTCATGGTATAAGGAATTTTCATAATATAATACATGTTTCATATGAATTTGGAATCATTAATAATTATTCATAATCCATGAGAGTATAATATATGTATACCACATAAATTCTTGGAATAAACATAAGCATTGAAATTATATGTAAAGAATTCTCACTATGAAATTTAACACATAGTAGGCGTAGGTTATCCAAGATTATACCTTCTTAGGGTTTGGAAAGACATTTATTTACGATCTTGATATTTTTTTAATCATCCATCTACCCTATTGATCTTGGGAAAACATCTCATGTGACCTCCTAATATTAAGGAATCCTCAAGTGTACCCAATTAGGAATAAAAAAACATATCATGTACCATATGATCTCATGAGATATAAATATTTACCTAATACTTTATTGGGATATATAATATTGGGACTGCCCATCACATAATTAAAACCATACATAAGTGAGCCAGAATATTATAAAAAACATCACCATCTTATCATTGCATAATTAACCCATTTGAAAGATATGGTTTTAAAAAAGTCATGCTTAAGAAATATTTATCATAAGGCATCTAGTGGAATAATGTGGATGATATCATATGAGTATATATCAAATGAATCATATAAATCATTCAATAATATTAACATAGTTGAAAAATATCATTTATTAAATATTAAAAAATATTCTTTGAAAATCGAAAAAAATATCCATTTTCTATTGTTTACATTAAGAAATAAAAAACCTACAAATTTGATATTTGAGTTTATTTTCAAAACATTTTAAACATTTCATTGATGATTCATAAACATTTAAGGACATATCAACTGAAAAAATAAATAATTCCTTATATGTTAAAAGGGAAGATTCATTTTGAACTTTTGTAAAATGTCAAAAGTTAGTCATATGAAAATATTTGAAAGTATTAATTTCAGTAATTTGAAAATAAAATAAATTGAAGTGAAAATGACCTATTTAAAAAAATTAATTTTTTTAAAAACATATCTAAAATAATTTTATGAGTATATATATATAAGATAAATATTACCAAATGAAATAATTAAATATGGTAATTTTTCTTTCAAATATTTAATTAATTATTTTAATTAAAAAAGTGAGGAGAATTAAAAGAAAATAGTAAAAACCAATAAGTAACTACATTACAATGAAAAAGATTTATTTTTAGAGATAAAATGAATATAATTACCCCATTGTAGATTCAAGCAAAAACAATCCTGATTAAAATTGAAATTAAAACAAAATTAACTTACTACCATGGTATGTTTTGAATATTAATACCCATGAAAAAATTTATTCAAATTGAAATTTAAATACCATAAATATAAAGAATAAGTAAACAAAAAAATCATACATAAATATTACATCTTATTAGATGAATATTAATTACATATCACTGTGATTATCATCAGAACTGTATATTTTTAGTATATTTCAAATCATGGATACATAAAAAACTAAAAAATAAATTATCTACACAATATCCCAATATTATTTTCAGAAATAGAAAACATCTTGGACATATCATACCAAAAACCATTATATTTATCCTTGGAAAAAGGAATCAAAATTAAGTGTGGGTTGAGATGCTCAGTAAGGTTAAATAAAGTAGATATTAATAAATGATCATTTTTAATCATAATATTAGCATAAGGGTATGAGAACATGAAATTATCATTTCAAAACCATAATCATTAATTCATATATCACAATCATGGCTCATATAATTAATCATGGCAGTTTAAAAGTAATTAATCATAATCGAATCAGAGAACATGATCTATGAGGGCATATAATGACATTATATCAATTCAAAAAAGAGTGTAATAAAGTGAGGCATAATAATATTCATCTAAATATTATTTCAAGGATACGTGTTATGAAATTATTCATATGTTAGGCTAGGGTTAACCACATATTTACCTATTTCATTATTGGGATAATATCATGTGTACCCACTTTTTTGGCTTGGGATGTCTTCCCATGTACCCCCTTTTTGGTTTTGAGATAACCTCCCACGTACCCTATTTTTTGGGATTGGGTTAACATCTTGTTTACTATATCATCTCATAAAATATTAATCTTTATAAAATTAATTGTTGAAAAATAACATACCCACCCTTCATTTAATCTTAATCTATTCATACGTATTCCATAAAATCATAAAAATATTTATCATTACATCATAGCTTAACCAATGGAAATTAAAACAAATTTCATCAATATTTCATCATTATAATAAAAAATTATCCAAATAAATAATAATTATTGTATCATGGGATCTTATCACCATTGAATTATAAGTAACATTAATTTATTTTATTTTAGATTAGAACATGTTTTAATATATTAATGGAATATTTCTTGAGGAAGATACCCTTTTAATTTGAAAATTACTCATTTAAAATTATAAAAATAAAAAATATTATGTAAAATGTTTTATAAAAAATAAAATATTGTATATTATTAAGTAATATTCAAAGGAAATATTATTCATGATGGTGGAAAAACCTCTCATGCAGTATATGTTAAAAATATATTTTGTTCACACTATTTGAAAAAATTACCACATTAAAAATATGATATTAAAATTTTATTTTAATCCTTTTTATAGAATGTAAAATAGGGGTAAATTTTTAATTATTTAATAATTAAGGAATTATAAAATTATTTTTGAAAACAATTTAAATAAAATTTTGAAATGAATAAAAAATATTCCAGACTGAAGACAAAAATGATGTCTGTTTTCCTTAAAAACATAATTTCAGATGTTAGATTACTTAGGGAGAGTAAAATGAATGAAAACCATGAAATAAATAAAAATAATAATTGTAAAATAAAAAAATAAATACTAGAGATAGTTATACTATAATCTCATCTTTATAAATTTAAGCATAAGAAATATTAGTAAAAATTACCAAGTGATGTAAAACTCTTACTTCTTTGTTAACTTTTCAGTTATAAGTCCCATGAAAGAAATAAATTAAAATGAATTTTTAAAAAACATTAAAAAAGTATATTTATGATAAAACATATCAAATGGGAATTATAGAAACCTTATAAAATACTATATGTGTATGACATTAAATTTTTCATAAAGATTATTATTTCAAATGATAAACCCTTAGCTCAAGTTTGAATTTCTTTGTATGCATGGTAAACTATTATATAAAAAATTAAAATTTATTAGAATTATATAATATATATATATAATTTCTTATATATTTCTAATTACAACATTAAAACACCTATTTACGAATAATTCTTTATTTAATTTGTCATTTATAATTATTAACTGTTTTTTTCATATAAGTGTCATTTTAGTATTTCCAATCCATGCATATTGACCATGGTTACATAATAAACAGGATTTTAATCATGATATAAGTATCATATTAATTTATTATATAGATATTTATAAATATCTATAAAACATAGATATAGAAAAATTAATTACACTGTTCTTGGAGAGGATAGTTTATTCATACTCATGAATGCAATTTTAATTTTCTAATTAACAGAAGGAATAGAAGATAAATAATATTTTATCATTATAAAATATTATTATATAATAAAAATGAAATATATTTATTGAATCCATGATTATAAAATTCCATATGAGGTGGTGATGGAAAATTAGTCACATTGCTTCGTGGAACTATTTTTCCACAAGTACACGCGATCAAAACATTCATTTCTCGTTTGATAGGAAAATGGATTTCCAATAATTATAATAGAATCTTATTATATTCATGGTACTATATTAATTATTTTGGGATGAAAAAAAATGTATTTAAAATAATTATAATAAGAAATAAATTTTAAAATAGATGGGTAAAAAAATTACCTCTTTTTTGATAGACCC
This sequence comes from Viscum album, assembly GCA_963277665.1. Lineage (NCBI taxonomy): Eukaryota > Viridiplantae > Streptophyta > Magnoliopsida > Santalales > Viscaceae > Viscum > Viscum album. Next base: position 1,926,092,596 of record OY728152.1, on the reverse strand, counting down.
CCTTTTCCTTATAACAGAAAACATCATAGGTCAGTATTTGGGTAAAACTAGGTAATATAGGCTGGATTTAAGGAATATATGAAATTATTATTTTATTTATTATTATTTCTAGAGGTAATAAAAATTGTCAATAAGGGGAGGGGAGTTTCCCTTTTATATGTGAGGATATGACACACTTTATGTTACTTAAAATAATCAAATATATCCAATTTTTTCAAGTATAATGATTCAAAGTGGACATGGATTCGAAGAAAAAAATTATAAGGTTATTATATCACAATAAAATGAAATGTATATGGTTTTAGGGTAACATTAAACCATATATTTTTTTAACCCCTCATCAACTCTTTTGAACCATAACAGTGGTATAGAATTTTTCAACATTTAAGGTTCAAAAATTTACATACTAGGTGGAAAGTATCTAAAAAAATGTCTAGGTATTAAATTTTTTGACATTTAAAATTAAACATATCCTGTTTCAAGAATTTTTTATTTATAAATAATATACTAAAATATTAATACAAATAAAATATCATTATAAACATTTTTAGGACAATTCATTTGATTTTTCTTTAAAGTCGTCATGATAATAATGTACTTATAATATTAACTATTTTACCCAAAATTATATATTATTATTAACCATAAAATTTTCATAACACCGTGGTTAATAAAAAACATATTATTTTAATGATTTAAAAATCATTTACTAGATTTTTCCTATTGTTTGCATAAGTAATGAGTCTCCGTTTCATAAGGATTTAAGGCAATAATACCATCAGAAAAATAAAAAACTAACTACCATAATGAATAAAATTTATTTATTTTTAAAATTATATTCTATATTATTTCATGGATTATTTTTATCCCAATGAAAACTTATGACAAAAAATGAAATTCAGACACAGAAATTTTTGTATTTATCCATTTATTATAATAATATAAATGTTATAATCAGTGGAGAGTGGAATAAAATTTCCATATTTTGATAAATCAGATGTATTTAGTTTAGAATAAATAATAAAATATGATAAATTAAACATTTAGAGATATTCTAAATCCTTATACAATAGTTTTAACCTGTTTTTACTTATTTTACCCTTATCAAGGTGATAAATTTTTACCATGGTTACATATCATAATGACGAGAAATAAAAATAACCAATTTACAAAATTCAAAAAAATTTATGAATTATATGTAATAAATATTGAAATATTAATTTTTATAAGTTTCTTAAATCAAATTTATTTTAAATTATTAAAATATAATAAAAATTAGATTTCAGAAAATAGCATTTTGAAGGCCAAAAATAAAATTATACCAACATCACATATAAATAAAATTAATATTTAATTAATTATAATATTTATAATTAAATAATACTTATATTAATTTAATATCAAATTAAAAAAATAATTTTATATTTAAATTAGATGATTTAATGTATATAAATGACAGTTTTAAGAAAATTGGGGTTTTCACTATTCTCTTAAAAGTAGACATTGTCAAAAAAATCCAAAATATTCATTATAAAAAGATAATGGAATGATTATTTTAAAAATTAAATCCATTTCATAAAAAATATATATATAATTCGAAGAAGTTAATTATAAAATCAACTATTAAAAATGCAATAAAAACCATTTGTGAAGAAAGTGTATTTTTGAATAAAACATACCTGAATAGAAAATTGAGTACTTATTTATTAAGAATCAATAAAAACATTTTAAAGATATAAAATATTTATGTATATTTTTCTTAAAAAAATTATTCATACTTCTAATTTAATAGCAAGGTTATAATGGTTGCATTTAAATAATAATATTTTTATAATATACCATTTTTTCTTAAAGCTCATTGTAGCGTATTAAGAAATCTATTGAGCATAGGGTTATTTTAAACAAAATTTTCAGGTTGTTACAAATATATTAATGAAATAATAAAATAATGGATCAGTATATACACCATATAAACACAAATAGGTCCATAAAATAAAACATGTATTAATGAAACTATATTTTGACTAAGAACTCTTACCCCTAGTCTTGACTTACATCACATATTCTCATAGCCACCTACATAATAAATTTTGATTTATTATAAATTCATTATGTACCCTTATTTAAACTTACTATACCATATATTAATCACTACTAACAAATTATCAATTTTTAATTGATAATTCTTCATTAAAGTCATCATTATATGTGTTAATTTTTCAGTTCTCATGCATGTTTTGGTTTGGTGGTTCTGTTCCTGGAACCATGGTCATGGTTTCATAAAATAAATACTATTAATAATTTCAATTTTATGATATTTATTCTTTATATACCTTTCTATGTACATTAATATAATTAGGTGATGAAAAATTAATTATATCAGTTCATGGTGGTAGTAGTTTTCACGTACACATGACTGTTGATTTCTATTTTTAATGGATAGAAATAATTAAAGGTAAATAATATTTCACCAATAAATATTCATAATAATATAATATATATCATATATATTAATTAAATAAATCCTTATGACCATATATTTAAAGAGGAAATAGAAAATGATTATATCATTTCATAGAGGAAGTAGTTCACATATACGCATGAGAGATGATTTCATTTTCCAATTAATGGGAGGGTAATAAGTTATATTTATTTAATCTTTAATTTATTATAATTATTACATAAAAATAATATATATCCTTTAAATTAATCTATATAAAAATCAATCATATGCGGTGTTTAAAAATAAATTAAATCTCTTCATAGACACGGTTGTATATACGTACACATGAGATGTATTTTTATTTTTAAATATATGAAAAGGAGATATAAAATAGTTGTACCATTAACATAAAAACATTAAAGTACATTAAATATGCTAATTTAATCAGTTTAACATTTTTATATAATATTTATCTGGGTTAAAGGAATAAATAAACATGAAATGGATTGGTATAGAAAATGTCATATTATTCATGCAACTTTATTTTTTATAAAACCTAGGACATATTAAGATGGTATTTTGGTGAGAAAATGACCTATAGGTTAAGGGGGGGGATGATTAGATGTTATTCCAACATATCTGGGATAATCAAATAGGCTCAATTGGTGCAGAAATCTGAGAAGACAAAGTGCCCTTTTATAATTGAGGTGGGTAAAACATTTGTCCAAAAATGTATCTTTATTAAATAATATATTTATTAATAAATTAATGTGTAAAAATAGTCATATTTTGAAATATAATATGGTCATAATAATAATTCAATCAAAAATGAGATTTAAGAATGCTTTTCTCTTATTTTAAGCCTTATCTATTAGGTCGACCCCTTTTTAACCCCTTTAACAATTACTATGGTAGCTTTATACTAAGACTTTAATGGTAAATAATGTAATAATAAAATTAAAAATGGATCATAATTGTACCATGGGTGATATTCCTTACTATTCCCATTCATATGAAAAATTATATTATTTTTTGACTTTTAAACTAATAAATCAAATATTATTTGACATGAAATATCTTAAAAGTAATTTTCTAGACTATTAACATAATTTTACATTGAAAACATCAATATTACCATGGTTTTAGATTATGAATTTTTTTTTAAAAAATAAAATAAATTTCATTTTCATCTATAAAATTCATTCAATGATTTATCTTATCCAAAAATCATTTCTTTTAACATTTTAAAACAATTTTATTTTATTTTTCACTTGTCTACATAGGCACTACATCAATGATGTGAAATCCTTTTAGGTTATTATGCCATTAAAAAATATAAATATATTAATGTCATAAAAATAATCTATTCAACTTCAAAATAATTATTTATAATCATTAATAACATATTTTCATTGTTATGACATGGAGATATTTGAAGAGGGAGACTGACATTTTGTTCTAATTCGTTACTTAATATAATTTAAAAGTCACTATGAAAGGAAAATGAAAAAAAAATTAAATATTTCCAAATATATTACCTTAATGTTATAAATTAAATCATCTAATTAAATAATGGAATGTTTTTAAGATATTTTAATAAATTATACCATAGTTTTAACCATGTTTAAGATGGATTACTGTTTACTAAGGTGAAATACTTTTAACATGGTTATTATTCATTATGACTAATAATGATATAAAAGTCATTTCTAAATTAGAAAAACTTATTTCAGTATATGTAATAAATTATTAAAGATTAAATTTTTAGAAGTGGTAAAAAAGAATTTTAATATAATTCTTCAAAACACAATGAATTCACTTTTTTAGAAAAATCCATGTTTCGTGAAACAATTATTTTATATCAAATTCATGTATAATGTTTATTACCATGGAATTAATTGGATTATATATATGATTTTTATTGACTTTAACCAAGTGAAAACATAATTTAACCTTTTGAAACCTTTATTAAAATATAATTATAAAAAACAGATTGCATTTGAATAAAAACATTACTTATATTTCCAAAATGTATAACAAAGATTTATAAGATCAATATTATAATTCTAAATGAATTATATTACTTATTAAACATATATTTTTTATATTATTAAATATTTTTTAAACATTGAGGATATTACTATTTCATGATAATGTGGTAAAAGTTCCATTATTTTTAAGATTTATACTTTCAACAATTCACCAAAAAATCAATTATTTATTAAAATTTAAAAAATCACCGTTATTTAATTTTGATGTGATGAAACCAAAAAAAATCTATTTTAATAAAATTAAAATTATAAATTAATTGCTAAAATAAAAATTAAAAATTTACATTAATACTACTTGTAAAAAAATGACCCTTTTAATCTATAAACTTTAGTGGACTTATATGATTGAATTCTTATAATTGAAAATTGGTTTAGTATTTACATTAAACTAATTAATAAATTTGAATAAGATAAAATTTTCAATATAATTATGAAAATGGGGTTACTCATTTTTCTTACCCGCATAATATATGGCAATGTTATAATATTCAGATTTAAATAATAATATTTTTCATAGTATTTCACTATTCATTTAAGCATGGTGTTTTGTGTGGTACTCACTGTCAAACATTGTATTTATTTAAAATAAAAATACATTCTAAAATAGTAGGGAGTTACACGTTTAGTGGTGACTGGTTTTCCCTATTATAAAGAATGAATGTGGGAATGAAAGTTTGCGAACAATATAAGGATATAACCTGATATGAAATTAGGTCCAGGAGGAAGAATAGAAAGACATTCTTCTCCATTCATAATTTAATAATATTTTATATCATAATATAAATAAGAAACAAATTTTATTGGTTCCACTGTACATACCTATTAAAATCCAAGCTATGCTCATTAGACTAATTTTCTCAAAACAATTTAGAGTAATTTAATGTTATATATCATCATTATGTGTCTAGGTTCAAGAGATTAAGACATATCCATTAGGGTTCTTGAACCCTTCTACAATACCCTACTTTCCATGATCCAGCTTCATTATTAGTGATGCTTTCATCCTCATAAACCATTCATGGTTATCAATAATTATCACATTAGGCTATAAGGGACACCATTAATCGGTAATAATTTATGTGCCTACATATTATAACATTCTATATAGAATCACATTTTTTATGGATAATGACCTATAATCATTTTATTCATTTATATAATCATAGAGGAACCCATCATTCAAATTTTTTCAATAATCTACCGACACTCACCCATTCCATAGCATCATACCCTGGTTTAAATTCCATGAGTAATGATTTACACAATCCATTCTAAAATTATTTAATTGGATTCAATCAACTATTAAATCCACATTTTTCATAATACCAATTTATAAATCAATAAATTTATTTCGTATTATTGAACAACTAATGGTCCCCATCACATGGCCTCCAACTACATCCTATGATAATCCAAGTATTATGACCTTAATCTATATCTCGTTATTAGGATTTTTTGTAATGGTATTGGGGAACTATTCACATGGAGTTGACATGATAAACATATTTTATTATTTGTATCATATTTTTTCAATGTTATAAGAAATTAAAAGTCTGATCCAGGGTTTGAGAATCATGACCTGAACATATATGCACTGTCCCGTGAGGTTTTCTACAATAATGTAATTAGTCTTTAATACATGATGAATTTTAATTTCCATGATTCCATATAGATTTCCTCACATTTTGGAAAAACATTTTGACCATTTAAGAATCAACTCAATAGTTTGTCACATAATACAATAAAATAACTATGAAAAAAGTAATAAAATATATCTTATTGGAAACCAATAAATGGAAGGAAAAAAAATTATGTCCAAACCCACTGAGTCTCCGCATATGATATTTAGTCAATAGTTAGGCTAAATCGAAATAGTTTAAAATATTCTATTTTCTATCATATGATCCATGTAATATATAATCCATTATCACTAGGTCCCATGACCATGAGTAAAATGTAACCATCTTTTATTTCAACTTCATTTGGTAGTTTAGATTATCAATGTGAACTTCCAATGTTTTATCTTAAGCTACTTGATACATTATTAAAATTATAATCCTAACTCATATAGAGGTTTCCCTTCACGATTTTCATTAGGATGAGACATATATCCTCTCATATCTAAGTGAAATTACACTATTTTAGGATGATTATATATATTCCCCTATATCTGGACTACCAATATTTTACTGTATAACCATGCAATGGAGGGAATAAATCGTGATCCTTTACTCAAAAACACTCTCCCTAGTGTACAATGATGGTATATTTGTCTCAATATTCATCCATCCTATACAAGTCATAAGGTTCATTCCTAAAATAAATTGGATTTCTATAAATTTTCCCATTGAGTGAAGTATATTGAAAAACATCATTATATGGTTGTAGAGACCCTAAGCCTGACGTACATGGACATTACATTACTTTTTCTGAATGCTTAGTACATAAAAAAAACACACACACAAGGAACGTAATAGTTTAGTGTCTTTGGAAACTAGGAACGTAATCTTCTAATCATGGTGAAAGATCATCAAAATCTCCCATAAAGATATTCCCCGTTTTTTTCTTACCTAAAACCTTTCTTTATATCCTGGGGAAAAGAAAACATTAAAGGGTGAGCTCAAATGCTCATTAAGGGTAAAAAAATAAATATCAATCACATCATATTCATAAGAACATAACATTTTGGAAATCTTAACCTGCAAAAGAGATCATAATATCATAACATTGGATAAATCATAATATTAAAATGTAATCCAAATAATCATAACATAAAACATGACACTTTTCGTCAAACACACATAATCATAGAGAATAATTTCTTATTAGTCAAGACTCATTGCCAAGACTATCTTAGTGGACATAGTCCATTTCTAAACCGAGTTCATTCCTCGTTTCAGTCCTGTTTCACTGAACCGGATTAACCTGCCATTCCAGCCATGTCTATCTAATGAGATATAAAATCTTTACCCAATGCATTGGAGGGAGATATATGTCCCACTGATCTCATAATGATACCATTCTTATGTGTGCCACAAAATCACAAACCATACATCATATCATAACATATGTAATAAAAATGGGATTTTGAAACAACATGACATCATAAAACAATTCATATATGATAAATAATTCTATAAATATAATTCTATCATAACATAATCAAATCAATTTAATAATTGGGATAGAAACAGAACCCTATATTATCTTAGATGGAAAATAATTTTGATAAAACACTGGAACACCATTCTTGAAGAAAATATCCTTTCTATTTCAAAAACAATTCCCTTTCTTAGCATGTCATATAATTATATACTAAAATAAGTTTATTAAAAGTAAACATGAAAACTTGTAAATTAATATTCTTGGAATTAATTTTTTAAAAATCCATTCATGCCTTATAAGATAAAAAAACATTTTTCTCATACTTTTGTAAGAAAATTCAAATAGTACGTCGTACGAAAAACGATAAAATATTCCTTTCATATCTTTTACTAAAAACTCACCGAAGGGTAAAATTGGATATAAACTATTGTATAAGGATATAAATATTACATATTGAGGAAACATGGATGTGGATGATAAATATTCCCCAGTAAATTCTGAAGTATAAACAATCTCAGATAAAAATTGAGATTGCAAGATTTTCCCTTACCTTAGGTCTGATTTGCTTCATAAGTGTCCGAACCTCATGTATAATGATTTAAATATTGTCATTGACTTATTCCAGAATCGTACTCATTGTTATTATATAATATATGGTCACTTATGACTTTATATTACCCATTCTTTTGTAAATTCCATGTTAAAGAGCGTTTTGGGTAAAATTGTTTCATTTGTCGTCCGTGTTTTGACTTATAATTATTCATATGATTACTTAGATCGTGATTAATTAATTACAGAATGTAAACCATGATTTATATATAATATATATTCATAATATACATATATATAATAAATCAGTAAATGGAAAGAAATACACCGTTCATGGAGACGGTAGGTCGTACGTATGCATGAACGCTGTTTTTGTTTCCTTATTGAGTTGAATGGAATTAAGTAGATGACATAAATATATATACAAATAAATCCAGTATCATTATTATGTCATATATTTTATTATTACTTATTATATATACTTTATAATCATTCATGAAGGGATAACGTGGAGAATGAATCTCATCGTGTCGTGGAGACGGTATTCCCTACGTACGCACGCGCGATGATTTCGTTTTCCGTAGGATGGATAGATGGTGAAATAGGGTTGTTTCATACTTATAATAACATATCAGTATATGAGTTATACTGATGTTATTACTTCATAATGAAACAACCTAAGAAGAAGATGTGGAAGAAGAAATAAAGTTGAAAGAATTGGTAATGGACATTACATCTTCTTTGAAGAGCCTCTTTGAGTCCTCTTCTAAGGGAACTAAAATTGGTCTTTGAAGAATACCAGGACCTCTAGGATGTTTCTAGGGAATGGGAGAAGAGAATTTTTCAGGGGTTGTCCGAGCTTGAAGGCTCAAAGTGGTGTGAGGAAGTGGGGGAGGAGGTTCCCTTTTATAAGGGAGGAGAGGGGTACCTTTGGAATAACTAAAAATATTATTTTATTATAAAGCCAAATTCGGTTTTAAATAACTTCAAATTTATTTATTTTGAAGAAAAGGTGTGTATGGGTTGAAATCCTCTCATACAATAGAATTTAGACAAGGTTAGGTCATTATACTAACATTATCTTTTTGTTTTAACTATTAATTAATTAGATTGACATTTACCATGTCACTTTGTATTTTTATATTATATAGTTAATAAACTTACCATATACATCCAAGATACCCAAAGTGGACCATTAATGATAAAATTATGATTATATAAGTATTGTGGCCGATCCTTAGATTTTTATGAATATAATAACAATTAATAATATAATATTTGTTTTAAAAACTATGTTATGTCAATTTTGACACTATTTGGTAATTGATTTTTGTGAAAATCATAACATAATGATTATTTAGAAAACAATTAATTAAATCAATAATAACATGTCATAGTAACATATAAAATTATTGTAATTCATAGAAAGTCTCAAATTACATTTATTTGGTTATTTATAACATCAATTATGTCAATATTTCATTAATAGGATAATTACTGCATCATCATTGTATCATAAATAAATTAAATTATATTAATTGTACAAATTAAAAATAAAATTCCATTATGTTGGAAATCTTGTTATCTTTCTAATTAATATTTATAGTTGAATTTATCTTATGTATAACACTATATTAAAAATGATTTAGTTATTAAACTTTGATTTTAACTATTTTAACCCTTCTTTAAATAAATTGATAACAAATTCCCTAATCTAATCCAAGTGGGCCTAAATGGTCATATTTTATTACTAAGGTTGTTTTTGGTCGAATTACACTTATCTAATAGAATTAGGACGTGTGTTAGGGTAATAATAAAAACACTTTTACCCTTAATTACCCTAATTACTTTTAACCATGGTAAAAAAAAGTAAAAAGTTACTATTCACCAAAAATTATTTTCTTATCATTGAACCACATTTTAGTCCTTTATATTAACCGTGTCTCTCCGATTTTTGAAATTCCACTCACAGAAGCGGTAAAATTAACTTTTATGAAAAATTTAGTTTTTTTTTACTACCACTTAGTAGTTTCACTATTCATCAAAAAATGAAAGTTTCTAGAAAAATATCAAAAATTAGGCCTAAGATATATTTGATATTATGAATTCAAAAATTATGTCTATTTTATCAAATTCAAAACATATCAGTTACATTAACTAATTTAAAAATTAATTCTTGTCGACAAACCAAATAGCGTGTTTTTAAGAGATAATAACTATCAAAAGATTGACAATTGTTTATAACTGATTTAAATGTGAAATTACATCCAATGACCAAAATTGTATTAAATTGTAAAAATATATTATAATTATACATTAAAACCACTCAAATTAATAATTTATCACTATTAATTATTTCGATTAAAAAAGTTTTTTTTAATTAAAATTTAGTAATTTTCACTATTCATACGAATATGAAAGTTATCCGAAAAGTACCAAAATTTCACCGTAGGCTAAATTCGATACTTAAAATCCAAAAATAAATTCCATTTTGAGAGATAAAATTTCAAAAAATTTAAAAGGTGGTTATTACTATTCATAACGGCTAGTTTTAATAATATTTTAATAGCATATCGTTGTTTAGTAAAACTCAGTATTGCGTACTACACATGCTATCGAGGAAGGTCACAATTGTGTGTAATTGAAGGAAATTCAAGGATGTGTGTTGTGCAAGATCCTTTTGATGTATCATACAACACAAGACATTATTGAAATTAAAAATAATATTTTTCATAAAATCTCGGGGTGTTATAATCGATTAGCTACAATATAATATTCAAATGGGTTCAGGTTATTCATGAAATTACTCCTCATGGTATTTACCAATTATCTTGAATTGATAGTAAATAGAGGAAATATAACTGAAAAAGGATTCAAGAAATGGTTTTGTTGGTTTTTAAAAGGAGGGTGACATTAAAAAACTAGATTCATCCCTAAACCTAAAAAATGATAAAAATGAAAATATCTATGTTAAAATATGTTCATCTGAGTGCCAAATATTATACAAAACCAGTGAGAGGTTTTCATCGACTATTTAATTTCTATCTACCTTGTATTTTTACCTTCATCTGTGTGACACACCTCATCAATTATTACATATAGTTTTTTATTTATCTTCTAGGAAGCCTTAATACTGATTAATTTTTTTGATAAATATGCTTTCATTTTTTCCAATTGATAAACATGTTCCTATTTCACTTTCTATAAAGTTGTTTTCAAGTCCCAAATTCTACTATCATTGAATGATAATTTTATCAACAAAATTTCCCTTCTAAATATATAATTTGGGCATAGTTTTTAATATAATATTATATAATGCACATGCACCACAAGATGAAACCATCTAAATTTTATTATATTAATTTCAAAAAATAAAATTAAATAATTAATATGGATATAAGAATTTAAATTATTACAATGGTACAAAAAAATAATATAATAATAAGGTCAATATTTGGATCTTCTCGATCTCTCATAATAATCGTACTCAGGAATACCACTATAGAAATGAAGAAAAATATTATTAATAAAATATGAATTTTTAATATATATATATATATATGAGAGAGAAAATATAAGTGAATTAAGAATGAATGAAATGTGATATATTAAATAAATTAGGGAACCCACATGACCATTACAAATCTATCCATTAGAATAGTAATCTGATTGTTCGAATAGTAATCTAATAGTTGGAATAGTAATTTGACAATGATGGATTGTAACCTAACTATTACAATAGAAACCTCACTAATGGCATTGTAAAATAAAATTTATGTATCTAATAAAATTAAAATATTATTTATTTAGATCATGACATGTGTAAATATATTTTTTAAATGATAAAACAAGTGTTTATATTTTTAGTAAAATATAAATATTTTATTTTCATTTTAAAAAAATATATATATATTTATTTAAATTTAAATTTTAAAATAAATTTTATTTTAATAAATTTGTTTTATAAATAACTATTAAAATTTTCATAATGATAATATAATTTTAGGATCACATAACTAATTTTTCATAGGGTTTGAAAATTGATCATAATATTAACATCAGCAATTTTAAAATAAAAAATGATTTGATATAAAATTTAAATTTACTATATCTAGAAAATTATTTTAATGAAAATGATTTCTTTTTGGAATGTAGACATCAAAAAATGGTTATGGTCAATATTTTTTATTTTTCTAAAATAGTTGATTTTTTGTGTAAAATGAAATACGAAAAATTATGATATTGTACATTATAATCTAAAACTGATAATTTTTTAATCATGGACGATGTAAGAACACATTATTTTGAACGTTTTTTCACCAATTAATTTATATTTATACAAGTATCATTAATATTTATATCCTTAATCCAAAATAATAATGTAATGATTATAATATTCAAAAAACCCCTCTCTTCCTCTTATAAATACCGCCTCGTCTCCTCGCATTTTAAAATCCTTTAAGCTTCCCAAATTCCTACCTATTTATCTTCCCATTAATCTACCACACTTCCCAATTCCACTAGTCTCACAAAATACTATTTTAAGGAGCCTTATGGTGTATCCTTTGAAGAGATATCCAAAGGAAGAGTTAATTATAAACTAACATCTTTCAATTTTGTACTTCTTCTGCCACCCCCTTAGGTTTTCAATCAACCTAGACACAAAAAAATAAGTATCATAAATATACTAAAATTATATTATTATGTTTTAATATCCATATTCTGCCCCTCTTCATTTAGATAATTTATCAAAAACATGGTTTATAATATGGTTGGTTCACTACCTCTAGAAACAATGTACTTTATTTTTCTCTACATATTTTAGGTTGGTCATAAAACTATTATTATGGTTAAATTAGATGATAATAAGTATTTTATAACATATTTCATATTCTTGAATCAATATATAGGGAAAATATTATATAAAATAAATCTTTTTTTTGATAGATCATAATCCCACATAAATGAACTAATTGTATAACGGTGTCTTTTTTACTAAATGAAGCATTACTATTTCAGAACCCAAAAACATATTTAGAAACATTAAAATTTATACCAGGAAATTAATACCACTTCATTTTACATCATTAGTAGTATTCCTATATGAGGATACCATCATTAATTTTCCATTAGTGATCCACCCTTGGAACTATGAAACAAATTTCCTAGGAACAATGAAATTAATCATTATATCTCATTGAAATTGTTATAAATTAAAATAATAAAATTATATTAAATCATATATAGATGGAAAATATTTTTAATTATGTAATTAATTAATCAAAATTTATTATTAAGGTTTTTAAATGAATGTGTATAAGGATTCTGGAACCTAAGGTAAGGAATATCTCTGAACCACCCTGTTTTCTTTGGGTTATGTCTTCTCACTCTCTCAATCATGTTATGACTCTATTTGATGACATTTAATGATTGTAAATTCTATCTAAATAAATAAATATATATATATATATATCCATTTTCAAATATAACATTCTTATTCTCCCTTCTATTTATATATTAATACATGCTACAAGTTCATTTGTCAAATGTGTTCTTTAAAATCAAACTCAGTTAAGGGAAATGTTTTAATCGTATAACCACTTTATATAACAATATATTAAATAATTAATTCCCATTAATGATTTCAATAAATATTTTAATTTTTTAAGGATAACCATTCTATTCAAGTACTTGTTTTTAAATAAAATTCAATATTTATTTTTTCTTGAAAGTATTTAATCGATTCCTTAAAACACTTTTCTAAATGTTGATTTATATCAAAAACTCTTTACTTTTTCTCATGTTTTTTAAGGAAAAAACTGTTTTAAGACCTGGGATTATTAATTTATATATAAATTTCCATAATATTTAATTCCTTCTCCTCTTTTAATTATTTATGAAATCTCTTTTGATTGATTTACAAGATATTATTATGTACCCCATTTCTCTCTATGGGTTATTACTATTATTATTTTTGAAATTTGATATCATTTTATTCTAAAAATAAGAATTTACATGTTATAATGGGTGTTATTATATATAACTCTAATGAATTTTTCAATATTTTAGTTTCATTAGAATATATTTATGGGATTATAGAGTAAACCAAATACTCAATGGGACTTTTCCCACCATGTGATGTCATCTTAGAAGTTATACATGAAATATGATTATGTAATATTATATATTTCTACCAATTCTTTTGCTTCCATGATCTTATGATTCAATTTTATTTTTGTTACTCTCCCATAAGATTATCTATGAGCCTTATCATTTCTTATATCATGTTATGCCTTTGGAATCATATGAAATGTTTCGTTATCATGTTTATTCCATTACGAGGTTTTTTAGCTCACCCCTTTTCTATGTGTATTCCCTAGACTATCTTATGTTATTTTTAGATATCAATTTGATTTGGTATACATTTATGGATATTAAAATAAAAAAATTATATTAATTTTTGGTTGATGTTCTATATACCTATTCTTACAAATACACTCATCCATTTAATGATTTGTTTATATTTATAGGATATTAATGTTAAAAATAATTTAACAATATGTGTAAGTGGATTTTTTCACTATAGTTAGTAACAGAGTAAGGTCAAGCTAGTTTTAGTTTTTAGGACCAAAATAATCTATTAATAACCCTACGTATAAATCTAATAATATTATAATATCCTAAAATATTGTTAATGTATTGAGCGAGTGGTATCTACGAAATTGCATACTCTTATGGGTATAACAACTAGACGTGGATCTAGAACATCTGTTCAAATGGGTAATAACCATGAAAAGGGGTTATTTTTAATAAACATTATTATCACCTAGTTCATGACAGGGATTCCTTGTTACACACCCAGATTGACACTCTCAGAGGATACGCTTTGGAAAATTCACAAACACATTTTAAAACATTATTAAGGACATGAATTTATTGTTAGTTTATAAATCATAGTATGGAAATTACCATGCATAACATTTATTGAAACTTATAAACTCATAATCTAAGATAAACTATTAATTTAGAAATTATTCCTTCTATTTTCGTAGTCATACTTTTATATAATTTGTATTTTGAGTATTATAATTCGTTTTTTAATTTAATTTATTTTAGTTAATTGAAGAAAGTTGGGGGAATCATTCCAAAAACCAATTTGAAAGGTAATGTGATGATTTACCTAATTATATTCCTATCCTTATTGGATTGTGAAATGAGAACTTCATGGAATTACTAGCTTAGATGGCTCATGTTATAAATTATTACTTGATTCATGTGTAAACTACTCCTTATCCTAGGAAAATTTGGGTTAGCGTTGAGTCCTTTATTATAGAATTCCTTCTAACATTAATGGATCTTCTGATCCAATCATCATAGAATAATGGATCAAATCCATTGAAACAAAATTCTCTATCAATAAATGCTTGGAAAAAAAGAATCTTGTGTCGGTCATTTATCTAATGGAGGGAGAAGCTGATAAGTGGTAGACACTGATCAATAATAAGAATTCCAAAGATAAAATTGATTCCATGGAGTGGGAAGGATTAATGATTATTTTTCAATAAATATTTATCTCAAAATCATCATTTTAAAATAGTGAGGTAGTTAACTAGACTTATGAAAAATTAAAATGAGCCTAGTGGGGAATTTTAGGAAATCATCATAAGGCTTACATGGTATACCATAGGCTTTTTCATAAACAATGAAATTAATGTAGACCACTTATGTAGTATATAAAATCCAATTTTTTAAAAATCATTGGTGATTCAAAACTTTGATAGATATAAATATAATTTATGTTGTTCCCTTATGGTTGAGATATATATTGGCGACTCTCTATGGTCTCGTGGGGTGGGAGATAAAAAATAATAAAATTGAGTTTAATTTGGAAGGATCCATGGATAAATTCCATTGAGTAAATAAAAATAAAAAACCCACATTTCAAAAAAAAATGGGTTGAAGAATCCTTTAAATGGTAATAAGGGAATCGTGAGAGGTTTCATCTACGAAAGTGAGGGGAATAACACTAATTAATGACAAATAAATATAAATAAATAAATAAACGAGATGGAAGAAAAGAATGACTAGATTAGTACTCATCTCATGGTATAGTGTTTCAAATATATAGAACATAAGAATTATGCAATCCAATGTTCTAATCCAAGGGTTGTCTAAGGAAATAAATTAAAACAGACTCCAAGGCCTATAGGGAAAGAAAGGAAATAGATTATCATAATTTATAAGGTGGTACCTAAAAAAGATGTGGTGATTGGTACGATACATATTCATTCAAAAATTCGGAATTTATTTTTTGATTCAGTTCTACACATTAATTTATACATTTCATGTTTAGTATAACAATTCAAACAGAACCTTAAAAAATGGTGGTTGAGCTATATATGAGAATAGAAAATAGAGAAATTGTTTTATCCCTTTTTTATAATTCTTCTTGATTCATTATTTATGGACTGAGCCTCCTTCAAAATCTCATCATACATACTTTATTAGAATTTGATTCTATTTTGATCATAGATTTTTTATGATTATATAAATCCAACATCAAATTTTAGGACAGGTAGAAAAATCTTTATAGCTAAATTCATACTCTAATTTTAAACAAGTGTAAGGAATAGGATGAATCTATTTTTGAAAATTACTATCCTTACTATATATTATTTCCTTTTGAGAAATAATATATATCTCAAATGATTTATATCAAGGGTAGAATAATTCTTGATGTTATGACTATTATGAGGGATTATACTGATGTGTTCCTTAAAGATTTATCTGATCTTCTTCTTCATTGAGAGGATGATTTATCAATTGGACTTATACATAGTTCTCTTAACATATGTAAGGCTCCCTACATAATTATCACCATAATGATGGAAGAACTGGAGAAGTAGTTACTAATTATTTTGGACTACAGTTATATACACCCAAGTGATTCACTGTGGGGGGTGCTAGAGCTCTTTGATAAGAGGAAGTATAGGTCAATGTGCAATTGTATTGATTATCGTGAATTCAATGAGATCATGATAATGAACAATTATACCCATCCATGGATATATGACATATAAAATCCACTAAAATTGGTTATGTATTCCTCGAGGATAGACATTTATTCATGATATCCCCAATTAAAAGGGGAAGAAGAAATATATTCCTAATACAACCTTTTGAACTTGGTATGGACACTATGAGTTCACAATGATTCCATTAATTCTCGATAATTCTAATAAACCCTTCATAGACTTAATGAATAAATTATTTAGTTATTATGTCGAAAAATTTGTGGTGGTCTCTATAAATGATATTTGTATATACTCTAAATGAAAGGAGGATTATATGAATCATTTTAATTCGTTCATAAAGACATTATTAAAGGAGAATATATATAAAAAGTAAAATAAATGTGATTTATTATTGGAGGAAGTATCATTCTTGGGGAATTTAATCACCATAAAATTAAATTCTATGGATCATTATAATGAAAATCATATTGAGGAGTGTCCAAGACCAACATCTATAATATAGAACCACAGTTTCATTGGACTAGTTGGTTATTCCCAATGATTTGTGAGAAACATCTTGAGATTGACATAGCCATTAACCAAGATGAATTATAAGCGAATATATTTTTTCTAGACTGATGAATATAAATATAGATTCATGGAAATGAAAAAAATAGGCTTACCACTACACAATTCCCCACACTTCCCTCAAGTGAAGATCTTTTAATGGAATATAGTGATGACTTATAGAAGGGGTTGGGTTTTGTGGTGATGTGGAATAATTTAGTGATAGCCTAGACCTAAATATAGTTGAATGTTTGTGATAAAAACTACTGAATGAATGATCTATAGTTGGTTTCAATTACATTTTCAATGAATATTTCACAACATAGTCATTATGGAGAGAATTATGGAATATATTTGGATCATAATATCCTAAAATATATATTCACACATAAGGATATTAATATAAACCAATAGATATGGTTAGATATTATCAATAACTATGGCTTCTCAATCCACTAATATCCTAGGAAAGAAAATAAAGTATAAGGTTATCTATGTATATAGGTTCCAAATATAACATTCACGTTACCACAGTCAAAGATCTCATGCTAAAAAAATATGTTTACATTTCTATCTTAATACTAATTCAAAATTCAAAATTTTTACCCTTAAAAATTTTCAGTATCCAAGTTAAATATGGGATCATTTTCATACCCAAGGACTATTTAGATTTAGAGTTTTAGAGATTTATGAAAAACTCTATGAAAGTGGAAAAATCTACTTAGAATTCATTTAATCTGATAATATATAACATTTAAAATGAAACATATTCTTTTTATGAAAAATATTTATTACTTTTACCTTACTTATTCTTTTTTCTTGCACCTATTTAAACCTAGTGAAGAACATTTAAAAAATGGTATAGGTTCAAAGATATTATTAAGGGAAATAAAAAATAAATTAATCTAGTGAAAAAATTGAAAACCCATAAACAAATTTATTTATCATCATATTATTTTAGTGTATGAAATAAATCATATCCATATAAAACACAGACACTGTTTATCTAATAAAGCCAATAAACTTATAGTAACAAAATATAAACCCATTTTTGAATCTTAAATCATTATATGAATAAGATGTTTTAAGATCATTTTCAGATAACTAGATCCTTGTTAAATACATTTGATAACCCAACCAATTTAACGCCCTCTATATTTTCTTTAAATAAAAGTAACATTACCTACTGTATTTGATATTTACAATTGGGCTAACCCATCATATAAGTTGTGTCGGTCTCATCTGTTATATAAGATGTATTAGGAACACCCATAATACTTTATAATGCTCAAATACCACATTAGTAAAAAAAACACTATTATGATTTTATTAATTTTCATAAACCCATTGAAACCCCATTTTATCCCATAATCAAAACACTATCCATTTTCACATAAAAATGGGGATAAAAGTCCATTTTCTCTTGAAGGCTATTTAAAATGAAAAATACCCAAAATATTATGGTAATGATTTCATTTGAAACAAAAACCTTATAAACCTATAAATTAACCATTAATTAAAATAAAATTCATTATTATGGGATATTCCCTTCATGTTGTTTGTGTTAAGTAAAACATTCATTTCACACCTTAGTCAAGAAAGTCAAAACATTCCATATAAAATACACAAAAAGATTCATTTGTAAATCATTTTAAAGAGGTAAAAAGAGACATGATATTTGATTAATAATTAATTTATGTATATATTACTAAATCCCCAAAATAATTTTAATAATACTTTATTGGAATAAAAATATTTAAAAACTAAATCTTTAAATCATTCTAATTGAGTTTTAAGTTATAGTGTCACGTACATTGAGTTCTAATCCCCATGTACATTATTAATATTTATGAATAATAAAATAATTTTAATTTATTTATTTATTAAGAAAAAAATGATTTTTATTATTCTTTTTTAATTCCATTTTATATTCAATTACTTAATCATTTAAATTCATGTCTGGCATTTTGACAATATTCGGCTCATATGTCCAAAATGAATTTAGTGGGATGAATATGGTCAAAGAGTTAATTATTCCATAATCTAAATATTAATATTAATGAAATAATTAGGATTATTATACATAAATTATACTTTTAAAAACAACCGTTAAATATGGTTGTGAAAAAATAACTACATTACAGTGAGGGAGATGGTTGGTTGTACGCGGGCATGAGTAATGATTCCATCTTTCAGCAATCAAGATTTAAAGTAGCTATGTATTATTTTATATTTACATAATGATAATTTCTTTAAAAATATAATAATATATATTTTAATAAACTTATATATAACATTATTTTGATATGGTTATGAAAAAAATTATATTACTTTGTACAGGTGGTACTCTACACATACTCATGAAAGACGTTATCATTTTCCAATGGATGGAATGATATGAAACTATTTTATATTTTAAAATTATATAATTTCAATTGTTTAATTATAATTATATATATACAATAAATCAATCACTATAAACATCTTTTAGATGTGTTTAGGGAGAATTAAATACATATATTCATAAAATGTCAGTATGTCTTACACACAGATGACAGTTTCGTTTCCCATTTGATCAATGTGGAGAAAGATAAAGGTTGTGAAATTAATATAACAACATATTAGTAAATTTAAGATATTGAGGTTAATAGTTCATCATGTTTCAATAATATTATAAATAGGTAGAATAAAAAATAAAACAAAAAACACTATGTTAGAAGTTATACATCTTCTTCTGACTACCACCTTTTCTTTGCACCTTAATCCCTATAAGGTTCGTATTATGCCAAAAATAAGACCTATAAAATTTGGTTAGGGGTTTTATGAATGGATCTTTTCTCTTATTATCTAAAATAAAGTGATAAAAAGTTGTGAGAAATAGAGTATGGGAGGTACCCTTTTAAATGTGAGGGGAGTGGAAATTTTGGAATTACTTAAGGAATTAAGTTAATTTAAACTAATTCACGCGTTCTAGTGGATCAAATTTCATATAATTAAAATATAGGATATTTATTATTCTAAATATTATCCTAAAAAATATTTTTACTTGGTTATATTTTTCACCCTTATCCATTTTTTGTAATCCATATTAACCCATTTGACAATTACCATAATATCAATGATTTTTTACTCTTTAGGGGTCATCAAAGTTACTATTAGAGTCAAAATAAACCATAAATAGAACATGGTTGATATATTAAACCATATTCCATTTAAATGGATGAGTTTAGTATTTTTATGAATTTTTAACCATTTAATTATTATTATTTATCAAAAAAATTCATTAATTTATTTTTTGGAAATACATGAAATATTATAATATAATATGTGTATAACTTATTTAAAAAGGTTCAAAATTAACATTTATATGAATATAGTGAGTATATGGTATTAATTTAACCATAATATAAATTTTCCAAATGTTCAAATATTATTTTAACCATTATATTTTTGTTTAACCCCTTGCTTAACCATTTTTCCCTTAACCATAGTAATGACTTTATCAATATTAAAGGGTTATAATTTTACTTATAAGGCTAAAATTGACCCATAAATTTACATGGGTTGTAATTTTTTACAATTTATCATCCTAATTGTATTCTTTAGTGTTTATTATAATATCATAATAATTTAATAAAATATTATTTATTATAAAGTATCATTATAGTCATTTTTTACACTATTCATGATAGAACATTAATTAAATTATAAACCTTTAAAACAACCCTAATATGTTATATTTATCTATAAAATTCATGGGAAACTATACATCCCCTAAAAAATATTACTTTTAGTGTTTTTACAAACCATTTTCTTGGTTGTCATATTACTTGCATAAGTACTAAGTCGACGTTTCATAAGCATCTTGGGTAATTATTTCAACCCTAAAAATGAAAGTTATATTTCTATAATAAAAATACATTTATATTTAAAATAAAAATTTATAATATAACATAGGTTTTTTGAATCCCAGTCACAAGATATTATAGATATTAAAATCATGAGAGTGACATTTTTTACATTATATATACTAAAGATAATATATAAGTCATTTAAAAAACTAATGAAACACATTTTCCATAAATTTGAATCATGGTTGAGTATGGTACATAAAGACTTATAAAATATATTAATGGTGTGGTTTAGGGTAATTTTGTTTCCTTATAATATTATTTTCAACCTTAATTACCCGATTTACCTTCACCGCTGTAACAACGAATTACTACGGTTACTATTCATCACAACGAAAAATAATTGAGGCATGTTTCATAAATGTTGACCTCTAGATTCCAAATATAGAATATATTTTTCGGTATTCAATTCCTTGAAATTTTATAAATCAATTTTAATATAAATTCATTAAATTTAAAGAATAACATTTTTTATGAAAATATGTTTTAAAGATCAAAATATGTATATACCTATAATAAAGTATAATGAAGATTCCAATGTAATTAATTAGATTATTTACAATTAAAGGATAATTATTTTAATTAAATATCAAATAGTAATTTTAAATTAAAAAATTTAATGAAAATTAATTATTTTTTTATAGAAATTGTTATTTTTAACAATTTATTTTGAAATTAATCTTTTTAGAAAAATAACACAAATTTACCCGAGGATAATTTTGATGAAAAAATAACCTTGATTAGAAATTCATGACTATTTAATGACAATTAATAAATAATTTTATATTGAGTATGATCATTATATATATTTCATAATGTGGTTATTGACATCTATACCCTATAATTCTATTTCTAGTTTATAGTATCCATATTTAAAATTAATATTTTATGGTTTATTTAAGAATTATGTTATGTTTTGTATATAATATCAAAAAAAATTATTCATTTAATATTTTTTCCTATTACATCCCCCCTATTTAGTAAATTATGTCTTTATAATTTGAACTTGATCTCAGTATTTAAGGGATTGAAATTTTAAACTACCTTTGGGGAATACACACATTGTAAGAAGGGTTAATAATGATTCCTCTTGAAAAGAGGTAAAGGGAAAAACAATGCTAATCTAGAATAACATATATTGGGTTTATAAATAGGAGAACATTCATGGGAAGTAATAATATAGACATGGAGGAAATAGTACTGTCTAATAAATGAAACATATTTCTTAAGATTAGTGATCACAAGAAATTGGATGATCATGATAATGTAAATGACCACAAAAACATAAATCAGTGAAGTGTGAATAAGGCCATCGATTTATCATAAATTTAGGTAAGAGGATAAATTTTATGTTTTAATATCCTTTTCTCAATTTTGAGGAATTATTTTACAATATAGAATAAGAACAAAAGAAGATATACATACTTGAAATGTATAATTTCAACCTTTAATAATCTTCTACCATAATCAAATCTATTTCTACGAATAATAAGTATTGAAGTTGGATTTACCATTCTTAAATTTCAAAATACAAATTATAATGGATCACATGATATATAAAAGGATAAAAATATTTTCCACCTATCTTTATAAATTTACCAAAACCAAAATGGTTAGCATAAGATAACATATTTTTCCAAATGAATAAACATTGAAAAGACGAAAATAAAAATATTGACCTCAAAAGTCTAAATAATAACACCCAAAGTACTACATATGTCATTTGATAAATGAATTACATTAAAATTATCCAATATATTCCTAAGGAAGTTCAAAACCTAAAATTCAAAATTATTTGATCACATATTCTTTTAATATTAATTTAATATTTATCTTAAATAAACATTATTTACTCATAATATCATATTCCAAATACTATATACACCATAATCATATAATCTCTAATATATGTTAGTCATTTCAATTTAATAACCATAAAGCAACATTAAAATCATATAGGTTTACAAAATATCATTTAACTTTCATTCCTCAAATAAAATTTCATCTTACCCAAAAATATTTCTAATAACCTTAATCATATAAGGTTCCCAAAATAGTGAACTTATTCTCAAATAAAATTAATAACCAAATTAATTTTTAATTTCATGGTTATCTATATGATAAAATATATATTCAAAAATATTAATAAAACATAATTACCACAATATTGAAGATCATAAAAAACCTAAAGGTAATCAATAACTTTAATATTATGCCCATAAAATATAAATTCATTTATATTAATGTCTAACATTTTATGATATTCAGATCATATATCAAAAATGACATTGTTGTGTTGAATATGGTAAAAGTGGTAATTATTACACCATCAATAGAATAAATTTCATGAAACAATTAAAATTTTTATATATAAATTATAATTTAATACCAACCATTTAATATGGATATGAAAAATAAACTATGTATCAATCTTGGGGATGGTAGGTCATATGTACGAATGAGTAATGTTTACATTTTTCAATAATCATGATAGAAAGAACATATGTGTTATTTTATCATTAAATAATTACTATTATACTATAAATATAACAATATATATTTAAATATGTTTATATATATCATCCATGTGATGTGGTGATGAAAACAAAATCATATCCCTTCGTTGAGGTAGTAATCCACACGTAAGCTCAAACAACATTATCATTTTTCAATAGATGGAAATGGGAAAAAACAAGATGATATATTATATTTATATAATTTTAATTATTTCATTAATATAATATATATATATATATTAAACCCATCATTATAATCATTCATGACTGGTGGTGATGGAAAACAAATTACATCACTTCGTGAGGTTGTAGATTGTTTTACACATGAATGGTAGTTTTATTTCCCATCTTATGGAATTTGAGATTGATATTGACTATGAAAATAAAATAAAAAAATATAATTATATTGAATATAATTTTTTATTTGATCATCTTTTAAGAATATTTTATTGAGTTAATGGAATAAATAAAACTAAAACATTTTGTTAATATTTATAATTATTCTTTGAACAGTATTATTTTCGTTACACCTTAATAACTTTATGGTTGTTACTATCCCAAATATAAAACATTTATAATATATGGGGGGGATTTTATTACGTTTTTTGGTAGTTATTTGATGAAATAAAGTTTTAAAAAGTTTTTATTAATAGAGGATAGGGGGTTCTCTTTTATAAGTGAGGCGAGGTGACTTTTTGAATTACATAAAATATTAAATTAAAAAAACAAATCATTTTAAAGTGTCACTAAATTAATGAATTATAATATATCATTATTATTTTTCTAAATACTTACATAAAATAATTTTTTTACAAGTTCTTACGGTGATTTCTCCTCTATCTCATGGTTTTAACCCCTGATATCCATTTCTGTAATTACCTCGATATCAATGTTTATTAACTCATTAGGGGTAAATATAGTTACTATAAAAATAAAAATGGACTATAAATTGAAAATGGTTAATATAATGAACCATATCCAATTAAATTGGATGAATATATGTTCAAATGATTTTTAATCAATTTAATAAATTTTGGTTTATTATAAAATAACATTAATCTAGTTATTTGAAATACATGAAATATTATAATATAATATGTGTCTAACTCATTTAAAAAGGTTATAAAATTAAATGGAATAGAATATAAGGAATTTGCAGACTTAATTTAGTCATAAAATCACATTAATGTACGTTTATATATTATTTTAGTTATCTTTTGTTTTAATAGCATAGTTAAACAATTTTATCCTTAACTCTAGAAATAACTTTTTCAATATTAATGTGTTATAATTTTATTTATATTGTTAAAATTTTATCATAAATTACCATGTGATTTATTTTTTTGCCATTTATTTTCCAAATAGTCCACTTGCATTTTTTTGAATTTTAAATAATTTAATAAAATATTATTTAACATAAAATATCTTCAATGTCATTTTTGCATTATTCATTTAACTTGACTTTGAAAAGTAAATGATACAATATTAATTAAAATTTTAAACTTTTCAAACATCCCAAATATGGTATATTTATATATAAACTTTATACTATATAACCCATAAAAAATATGTTCATTGTTTTTAAAATAATTTACATGATTTGTTTACTGCTTCCATAAGCAGTCAGCCGATATTCCTTAAGAATTTAAGTAAATTATTTCATCACTAAAAATTAAAAAAAATTACAATGATCAAAAATAATTTATATTTAAAATATGAATTTAACCTAATATGAGGAGCCTTTGTCCCTATTAAAAAATATTATTGATTTTAATAGCAAGATAGTGTTGCATAATCTTTATATTTACTTAAAATAGTATATGTCATTTTCAATGAAAAATAGCACAAAATTTACATAAATTAGAATATTGGATGTGTATGTTCAAACCCAACTAATATAATATATTAAATGATGGAGTTAAGATAAATATTAGTCCTTGTCATATTATTTTCAACCTTTCTTACCAGATTTTCCTTTACTATGGTAACAAAACACCACTACAGTTTCTATTCCAAATGACCAAAAATAAAAGGGGTTTGTTTACAAAATTTAGAAATCTTGATTCCAGGTAAAAAATTAATTTCTCAATATTAAATTCCATAGAGTTTTAAAAATAAATTTTAATGTAAATGTGTAAAACACAATGAAAATAGTTTTTGGAGTAATGCTTCCTGAAGCCAAAAATGAACTTATAAAATAAATAAAGTATAATAATAATTATTTTTTTTATTAAATAGATTAATTATAAAAAAATAATACTTAAGTTACTTTAAGAACAAATTTTACTTTTAAATTACTACATTTAATGACAAAATAATAGTTTTACAAAAAAATAGAATTATCACTATTCACTAAAAAATTTATCTTTTCAGAAAAATAAAAAAACAACACCCTAAGATATTTATGATAATGAGATTTTAAAAATGATTTAATTTTAATGATATAAACATTATAAACTTTATATAAATTTATTATAATAATTTCTCATTAAAATGAAATAAAAAAATTCATTTTCAAATAAAAAATATTTTTTTGAAGTATAAAATATTTTTTTACTGAAAATTGGAATTAGTAAATAAATTTGTATTGAGTATGAAATTCATATATATTTAATAATGTGTATATGCATATCCCTAACATAAAATAAAACAAATTAGTTATACAAACCCAATTTAAATAATAACATTTCACAGTTCATTTAAGCCTAGTGTTGAATGTTTTTTATTTATCAAACATAATCTTCTTTTGAAATCTTAGGGTGTTGCATTGGAAACTTTATCAATGATGAGTATTGACAAGGAATCAATATTATTAGACTTGAAAAGTTTAAAAACTTTTATCATAAAGAAATTAAAATCTTTATTAATTTCTCAATTGATTTCTCAACTATTCCTTTTATAGAAGATAAAGTATACACAAAGCGATGATGTAAAAATACTGACGAATGTAACACCCTATGTTTTTATGAATATTTTTTTAAAAAATAAATTAAAATTATTTTATGGATTAAATTTCACTCTACACCAATTCAATATTTATTTTTATACAAATATAAGTTAATATTCTTTTATTAGTAACACTAAGTTTATCTTATGGTACACGCAACATCGATCTTAGCTTGTATTACACACAACACTAAGTTTAAAATGAACACGTAACATTATTAAAAATATTATTATAGTCATCACCAAGCAATTAGAAATTGAGTATGATAATTATTTACTAAATTACTAAATTATTGTTTACACTTGTATATAATATAGTTTATTTTGTGGCCAATTAACTATAAATGAAAATAAAACCCTTCTGAAAACATAAGAAAACATTTTCTAGAAAAAACTTTTTTATCAAAAATGTTTTAACAAAAAAAATTTATTAAACAGATTTTATTGAATGAAATAAATAATATTTTATATTATATATACAATCAAATTTGTTTTCATTCATATAATACATTTGATATTCATAAGAGAGGAAGAAATCCTAATTTGCGCATAAAAAGTTATACTTTTTGAAAGCCAGATTTTTTATTTTAATGGAACACTTATTTTAAAAATAAATATTTAAAAATTTATTAATTTTATATGAAAAAATTAAAAAAGAAAATAAAATTCCAAAATTATATTAGGTTAAATTTTATGTATTTTTCTAAGAAGTTTCATTTTTTGGGGAATACTAAGAAATAGTAAATTTTTATTGAAAAATGAATTTTCATTTAAGTAATTTATATATTTGAATTATATTTTATTTTTGTATTAAATTTTATTTATATTAAATATACATAAATAAATCCAATTTCTTCCATTTTAATAAAATTAAAATAGAAATTTGAAACAAAAACATTTCAATATATTTATTATTTTCACTTTAATAACCTGTAATTTTATCACATCTGCAGTATTAATTTTATAAAAAAATTCTAATTCAGTGATGAGAATTTAAAAAAATTAAATATTTTGAATAAAATAATTTATAAATTCTAATAATTTCAACTTAATTGTTCACCAAATATATTCATGGGAACATTTAAAATTTATCGGTGCAATTAAGAGAAAAACTAGTTTACCAAGAGACTAAACCCTAAACATAACAAGAAAAGAGACCTAGAAACTCATCCAAAAACACTTCTATGAAAATATTTAATCCTTAAACCTTCATATATATACTTTTTTCATTATTTTATTCATTTTTTTGTAAAAACGTGGGTACAACTAACATTGTTTTAAAAAATGTCAAGTGTGTCCTCTCCCCTACTTATAAAAGGTCACCACCACATTCTCTTTCTCTACAAATATAAATTACATTGTCTCCTAAAATTCTTATTAATAAATATTCCAAGATTCCACCATCTCAAACAAGAATCCTCACTTTGGTTAGAAATCCATCCAAGGAATTCTTTAGTACAAACCAAAAGGAGTTACCCGAAGAAGATGCAATGTTCATCAACGTGACTTTTTATTTTGATTCCTTCTCCAACCACATTACATTATTCTTATACTTGGATTTTATAATAACATAATTATAATTAATATAATTAGATTACTTTATTTTAATGTTATTACCTATAACTTCACTCACTTCTGTCAAATGGGATACACAGTCATCATTCATGGGTATGGTGGACTACCGCCTCATGAAATGATGTCTTTATATATTCCAGCACCACCTCTCAAGGTGGATAATAATGATGGGATTACTGTTTATATATGATATATATGATATTTATTATATATTAAATCTTTTATAATTATTATATAGCACACACCTTCCTGATTTTCACTTTCTAAGAATATGATAACATCATTTATGTGTACTATAGACTACTACCTTTTGAAGAAATGTGATTCATTCACGCTATACATGGAATTTATTATGGATGATTATAATAAAAATATGTAATATATATCACATATAATTTTTTTAATGATATTATATCATACACTTCTCTGTCTTTTAATCCGATAAGAAAATAAAAATTGTGTTCAAGCGTACTTACGACCAACCATCTCCATGAACTGTGTATTTAATTTCCAATATTAATCTTTTAGAGAATACTATAAACAAATATATATAAATAATATATATTATTTTATTATCATTATTATAATTATGTATCTTATTAAATAGTTATCATATTAAAATAAAAAATATAACAAATCAAATCTTATAGGAAAAGCAATGTAGTTCGTATCTGAAATGTAACTTTAACATACACTTTTTATTTAATGGTTAATATAAATAAAAAAAACAATATATATTATTATGTATATTAATATGATTATTTGGTAGTTTTATAATAATATTATGTTTCTTATACATGGGGTTTTAATGTGTATGAAGGAAGTAGTGACATAAGGTAAGGGGATTTTAAGTCTCACTTTTAGTTTTATGAGACTTATGGCATATTAACCACTCAATTATTATTTGTGGTGTAAATAATACCCTATTAAATTGCATATAATAAATTTAATTTATTTAATTATATTAAAATTTCCAATTTATTTTACTCTTTCATTTACATCACAATTCCAAAGTTACACATCTATTGAAGGATTTCTGTCTCACTTTTCTTTTCTATGAGACACTTCCATGTTCACCACCTATTTAATATATGTGGTATTTATTTTTCACATGGATTTATTTTATGATTATTATAATTATAATTACTGGTATATACATATATATTTTATTATATCTATTCATGGATGTTTACGGATCAGAAGTAATCAAAACAGTGGAGGTTTTTGTCACAATTTTCCTTCATTGAGACACATGTTATGTTATGAACTTATATTATTTTATAAGGATTGTATAGTACTATATAGACATTTTATATTATGAATATATTTATTTTCATGATATTTTATGCTTTATTTAATATTATTATTTCATGGGTATTAGGATTCAATGCTACCAAAGTGTTGGAAGTTATTTTTACAATCTCATAATTTATCATGATTGTTTATGATTATGCTTTCATTGATGAAATATTACAATCTATATAATAAGAAATATATATAGATTTCTCATAAAAAAATTTATTCGTGATATATTTAAGTAATTGAACCATTTTTTCACTCTATTTTACTTAAGATAATTATGAAAATATTTTTCAAAAAATCAAAAAAATTATTTCTCTCTTTAGTGGAAAATATATATCCCTTCAAAGTTATGTTTTAAAAAATTGTTTTAAAAAATGTTCCAATATTATCATATGATTTTTAAATTAATGTTTTACCCATGGATTACATTTTTAAAAAATTGTTTTGAAATTAAAAGTCTTTTAATTTTCCAATCAACGAACTTTTCTAAACATTCTATGCTGAAAATTGAGTATCTCCATTTACATATTTATCCCCCTTCATGAATTTGATTCCACTAAAGATTACTTTAATAGATTAAATTATTGTTTTTAAATATTTTTCTTTCCCTATTATTCTATAAAATCATTATTTTAAATTTATTTATCATGAAATGTTTTAAAAAATTAATTATGTTTTAAAAATAAGTTTTTCAAAGAGGAAAGGATATTTTCCCAAAAAAATATTTTAAAAGATATTTCATAATTACATTCCATATAAGATGAAATACATTAGTGGTAATCATGTCTTAAAAGTAATATGATTCAATAAATTCATTTTTATTTATTCTTTTAAAGGTTTATATTTAATATGACAATTTTTTATGGAACTTGTTTCTCTTCCACAAGTTATATCACGATTAAACTATTATGAAGTCTGCTTTATTTCATGGGTTCTTCTATGATGAAATTGCTATAAAACCTATATCTTTTGAACAAGTTTTGATATGTTGAAATTTTTATGATAACCATTTCATTTCATGGATCATGAAATGATGAATATTTATGATCTTGTGGAGCACATATGTAAGAGTCCATTATGTGATTGGTGGGACCTACTTCACCCTCCAATTAATTAGGTAATTATGGAGATATCATGAGTATATATATTATAGTTGAACCTAATTACATATAAAAAATGATATGCATGAACCTAATTGCATGTAGATAATGTTATGTGTGAACCTAATTACGTGTTCATAATGTTATGTGTGAACCTGATTATTTGTCCACAATGTTATGTGTTGGATATTTCTTTTAGGAACATAATGATATGAATGGACCTAGTTCCAAGTACATAAGTTTATGTGAGGGTCTGATTTCTTTTCCTTAACTTAATTAGTAAACCTATTTATATTTATGCATGTTCACAATGTTATGTGTGTATATATCTTTCATGTACATAATGATATGAATGGACCTAGTTGCAAATCCATAAGATTATGTGAGGGAATGATTTCATTTCCTAAACATAATGACTAAACTTGATTATATTTATACATGTTTACAATGTTATAAGTTGATTTTTATGCCACAAATATATTTCTTGGACCAATGTTATGCTCTCATGGATCCTATTATTTGATTATCATATGATTCATGTCTTATGAATTGGCAATATTTATTCCAAGACTCAGGAATATGATTTTAATTTTCATGTTATGGTTTTAAAATTTTATTATCATATTCTCATACACTTATGTCCATGGTATGATAATGTATCTCTTTTTGTTTACCCTTACTAAGCATCTGATCTCACCCTTTATTTTGTTTCCTTTCCAAAGGTTATGAATAAATATTTTATATAAGAGTTATAAATGGAAATATCATTGAGGTAAACATAAAATATCATTCACCATGTTATTAGAGTGTTTTCCATGTTTTTAAATACACTATACTATTATGGTCCATGGAAATTTACTTTTTTAATGTGATGAGTTTTCATCTATAATCATGTAATGTCCATGTACGTTAAGCCTAGGTCACTATAGTTTTTATCAAATGAAGGTTTCGGTCAACATTTATAAAGTAAGATTAAATAAATTTATTGAGATGTCAAATGATATTTCTAAGGATTTTTATAGGTATGTGTTTAAGGATACATCTAAGGATGAGTTAATGTTTTGGAAAATGTCCTAGAATTTCTGTAAAGGATTGAGAGAGTGGTTTCTAAGAAATTACATCCCTTTAAAGATACAATATATGGATTTGGATTTGGTGGATATGTATCTAGAGGGAAAAACACGAAAAACCCATGTTGTGATAGACTGGATCAGGAACTGGTGCATGAAAACAGGTCATGCTGCACTCCTAGTTTGAAACTCCCGGGGTATATGATTTATAAATTGTCCAACTCTTAATGAACAATCATGTAGGATATAAATAGAATGTTACTATGAATAATATAGGATAAACCAAAGGTTTCATAGATTAAAGAACTATTTGTCTGGATTTATAGGTATTATAAGTTATTTTTCATGTTCATGTGATTCCGTACAATGATTAATGTTTCTCACAATATAATATTTGTTTTATAAAGTGGTTGGGACCTGAAATATTCTTACTAATAAAAAATTCATTGAAAATGGAATTATTTTCCTCTTAAGAAACGGAATGTTATGAAATATGGATTTAAAACATCATTTATATGAACATACAACCTTATTAATCCCTGAATCATGGTGATCTTCCAAATGATAAAAGTAGGGAACAAAATTTTCTTGATTCCATTATAAGGAACCATCCTCCTAATTTTAGTGGAACAAAAGATACCAAATATGTTTAGCAATGGATATTTTCCATTGAAAATATATTTTTTGTTCTCAATTTTTTAGGGAATGAAAAAGTTATTTTGGCCGCATATGACATGATAGGTGAAGAAAATCAATTGTGGACCTTTATATATAATATAAGGATACAAGATAAAATTGAATCCATGGATTGTGATGAATTCAATGACTAAATATTAAGTGATTAACTTCCTCATATTCTTTATACAAAATGGTAGATTATAGTTTCTAATCTATATCATCAGTTTTACAAGAAAAAGAAATTGGATTTCAAATGGAAATATAAGATCTATGGAGATAAGAATATTATCCTTACATTATTGTAAAATTTTAGGAATAAAGATGGATGCAATTTCTTGAATGGTAATAGGAGATCCTATATATGTGTAATGGTAGATCATAAAGTCTATAAATTTTGAAATATGATTAATGTGATAGTAAATGTAGTGGAGGAGAATAAAATGCTAACTAATGCACCACCCAAAATTCTTTGTTTCGATTGTAGAAAGTTTTGTAATTATTATAACCGGTTCCCCAATCCATCCAATGGGCCAAAGGATTTCATTTTTATTTATTTTTGATAATCCACCTTTCTAGGGGTGACGTGGAACCCTTAAAAGGCATATAGGTGTAAGTATTACATGGCTCGTTGGCCTTAAAGGAATTCATTGCCCATAGGCTTCAAGAATTACATATAACCAAGACTAACTACTTAGAAATGCTCCTCCCTAGCATCTTCATCATGAAATAATCTCTCCACCATCACATGGTTGTTCGTCTAGGTGATCTCTTGCTTGTACAGGATTGTCTTGATGGTAGGTTCTATACCCTCTCATTAATACAATCTGTGTAGCTTCTAATGTGGTGAAAGCTCCTTGATCATCCTCCTTATAGAGCTTGTTCATTGTCGGTTTTCTGGTCTTTATTTGCACTTAAGGTCGCTCAAAGGCCTTGAGGTGGCCCGAATGCCTTACTGGCATGAAGGCTTGGGTGGCCCGAAGGCCTTAAAGGACACGAGGGAAAAATTAGTGGCCCGAAGGCCCAAACGGGGGTAAATTCCTGGATAATATAGTTCCCAATAGTGCCTATTACATTTCTGACTATAGTACTGCTACAGTACCTGTTACAGTCCTGCTACAGTACTACTACCGTACCCCCCAAAAATTGTGCCTCCACCTGGATTTGATCCCAGGTCACATGGATGCACTTAAGAGTCCTCACCAATCGGGTTGAGGCTCATGTGCTTCCCCAATCAAAAGACTAATATAGATGATAATCCACAAAAACCTCTAAATGAAAATGAAAAGGGGAAAGCTTTTTCTATCATAATGGATGAAGTGAACCATGATAATTAAATAATACTTATCATAACCTACTTAGTTTTGAATTTCATGTCTAGTATTTTATGAATGATCCCTAAAGAAATTATTTTTTCCACCTTTAGTGAAATTTCAGGATATTATCTACATGTATTTTTGAATAATAAAATCACATAGTCTATAGCTATAAGGATAAAGCAATGTTTCCTATGAAAATGTTTTTGGTATAAGATAAGAGATTATTTATCAAATAAAGGGTTAATTATATTTTTGAAGGGTTATAACATTAACCATCTATGGAATTTTCTAAGTTAAACTTTATAATAGGTTTTAGATATTAATGTTTTACTCCATTATATGAAGAATTATGTATAATTAATAACCTATGATAATTATTTATATTGATAAATATATATAGAAGGAATGACTTAACATTATATATTTGGTTCGTTTGACCTATTAGTACTTCAGGCATAAAATTTTTTCCCTCATTTCTTTAAGTGATGATGTGAAAATTCATTATTGAAAAACTATAAGTTGAGAATAGTGATTATGAAATAGAATGGAATAATGTAAGTATATCTTCTCATGAAAATTATTCTACATTAGGAGAATGGTCTTGAAAAAAAATGGTATCCAAGTAACATAATTTCTTATGAACCAATGGATTTTTCAATCATCACAATTTTTTGCTTTTGAGACCCTTTAATTTTCTATAAATCATTTAACTTCTTGTGATCAAGGACCTGAATCTCTCTTTATAATTATTTCTATTATTCTTCCATGTCCACGTCTTCACTTTCCACCTATATTATCCTATGAGGGAACGTAGTATGAGTTACATGGGTAACAATTATGTTTCTTACTTTCCCTATTTAAATTAAGTTTTAGTATTCATTTTTTGATGTGGTTTTCTATGAAATAAAATTTCATATATTAAACATTGATTACATGGATGATTTTTTGGGATGAGATTAATTTTAATGGGATAGAATGTAACACCTTGAGTTTTTATGAATTATTACTTATGAATAAATTATAAAAAATTGATGGGTTGAATTTCATATTACACCAAGTTAATATTTCTTTATATATAACACCATGTTAAGCTTGTGCTACATGAAATACAAAGTTTATCATTTGGTACATGCAACGCCGAGGTTATCTTGCATTAAGTGAACCACATAGTTAAAAAAACATGTCACATTATTAAAATATAAATATACTCATAAAATAGATTTTCGAATGGTTGGAACAAAAATGATTAAATAAATTCTAAAAATAAGTTTTACACATGTATATAATATGAATTATTTGGTGAACAATTCACTAAAAATGAAAGTAAAATCCTTTTAAAAATATAGAAAACCAATTTTTGGAAAATGGTTTTCATCAGGAATGTTTTACCTAAATAAATTAATAAAACTAATTTTTGATAATTTAATTAATATAATTTATATATTATATATTAAAATAAATTAATTTACAATCATATAATTTATTTTATTGGTACAATATATGAAAAAATCCAATTTTATGCATAAAAATCTAAATTTCTCTAAAATAATTTTTTCCACTGTTTAATGAAACAATTATATAAATATTAAAATTTGAAACATTACTAAATTTTATATTAAAAATTAAATTTTGATTTTGAATTCAAAATTTCAAAATTATCTTAGGTTGAATTTTTGGATGTTTTTTGATAAGTTTTATTTTTTTATGTAAACAGAAAAATATTAAATGTTAATTCAAAACATACATTTAATTTAAATTATTTATGTAGTTAAATTATATCTCATATTGGTTTAAAATTATAATTTTTATGAATTATACATAAAAAATCCATTAATTTAATTTTAATCAATTTCACATTGAAATTGGATATAAAAACATTTTTAACTTTTTATCATTTTCATTATAAAGAATTGTTGTTTCATCCCATATATGGGATTAATTTTAAATTAATTTTTCCTACTAATGTGATTATAATTTGGAAAATGGATTCAATATTTTGATTCATCATAATTTATAATTTATAACAATTTCAAATTAACAACCATCACATAGTATAGTATTTTAACTACAAGGAACACCAGAATTATGTAATCCAATGTCCTAAGCTAAGGGTTGTCTGGGGAAATCAATAACAACAACCTCCAAGGTCTAGAGGGAATTTAAGGGAATATTTCATCATAATTTATAATTTGGGACCTAAAACTGACGTGTTGATTGGTATTATTTTAATTCATTCAAGAATAGAGAATGTATTTTTTGATATGGTTTTCCACATTCCATCATATCTTGTAAGTTTAGTAGAATAATTCAATCTAAACCTTAGAAAATATGGGTTAAGCAATATGTGGTAATAGAAAATAGAGATATTATTACATCCCACGTATATAGTTCTTCCCAAGTCATTTTTTAAGGACTGAGCCTCCTTAAAAATTTTATCAAACATACATTGTTAGAATTTGGTTCTATATTGAGTATAGATTTGTTGATCTTATATAAATCCAACATCAACTGTCAGGAGAGGTAGACCACTTTTTATATCCCCTGTCATCCTCTATTTCTATAAAGAGTGTAAGGAGGAAGATGAATCTATTTTAGAAAATTCTTTTCAACTCTTGATATTATTCCCTTATGATAAATAATATCTAGCTCAAATGATTTATATTAAGGGTGGAATCATTATTGAATACATGACTAATATGTTCTATTATAATAATGTATTCCTTGAATATTTATCTTATATTCCTCCAAGTTGAGAGGATTATTTTTAAATAAAAACTAAACTGATATATCTTAACATGTCCAATACTCCCTATAGATTTACCACCATAGTGTTGGAATAACTGAAGAAGTTATTACAAAATAATCTGGACAATGGTTTTATACACCCATGTTCTTCAATATGGGGGATTCAGTCCTATTTTTTATAAAGAAGGATGGGTCAATATTAAACCGTGTTGATTATCGAGAACACAATGAGATCATAATAAATAAAAATTATACCCTACCATGGATATATGACTTATTCAATCAACTGCCTTAGGCCAGGTATTTCTCTAAGATGGAACATTATTTAGGATATCCCAAATTAAAGGTGAAGAAAAAAGATATTCCCCAAACAGAATTTTGAATAAGGTATGGACATTATGAGTTCTTAATGATTCAATAAAGAATCAATAATTTTCTTGAAACCTTTATATACATAATGAATAGATTCTTTAGTGATTGTATTTAAAAATTTGTGGTGGAATTTATAGATGATATTCTGATATATACTAAAATCAAGGAGGGGCATATAGGGCATTTTAATACAATGATAAAGACTTTGTTAAATGATAATAAAAATGGGAAGTTAAATAAATTTGATTTATAGATGGATTATGTATCATTAAATGGGAATTTTATCATCAGAAAAGGGAAATATATGGATCCTTTTATGAAAAATCAATTTCTAGAGTGGCCTAGACCAATATCTATAATAGATATCCATAATTTCCTTGGACTAGTAGGGTATTAATGATGTTTTTCTAGAAACTTCTAGATATTGTAAACCCCGTTAACTCAGTTTAATTAGAAGGGAATAATGTTTTTTTGGATTGATAAATATAAATATAGATTCAAGGAAATGAAAAAATAGGCATATCACTGCACCAGTCCTCATACTTCCCTTGTTTGATGAACATTTCGTGGAATATAGTAATTCTTTAAAGAGGGGCTTGGGTTGTGTAATAATTTAGATTGATATAGTGATATCCTATGCCTTAATTTAGTTGAAGGTTCATGAGAAAAACTACTGAATTCATGATCTATAGTTAGATTTATTTTCCTTTTCAAAGAATATTTCTCGGAACTATCTTTATGGAGTGAATTGTGCCATATATATGGATCATAAAATCCTAAAATATATATTAACATGGAAGGATCATAATATACACCAATAAATATGGTTAGATATTATCAATAACTATGGATTATCAATCCATTACCATTCTAGTAAAGAAAATAAAGTAAAAGGTGATCTATGTATAGATGATCTAGCTATAACATCCACGTACCCACACTACCAGATCTGATGATAAAAATATATATCTTCAAATTTATATATTGATACTAATTAAAAATTCCAAATTTTATCCCTTAAAAATTTTCAACATCAAAATTAAATATGGGATCACTTATATATTAATGTACCTTTTAGGTTTACAGTTGTAGTTAATTATGAAAAACACTTTCAATTTGGACACATCAACTCAGTTTCCATTTTTTCTCTAAAATATAACATCTTTAAAATGAAACATATTTTATTCTTATGAAAAAATAATTATGAATTTTAACATGACATATTTATCTTTATTTCACATATTTAAACCTTATTAGAAACATTTACAAACATGGGATGAGTACAAATATATTAGAAAGGGACATAAAAATACATTAGTCTAGTGAAAAAATGAAAACCCATAAACAATGGGCATTTATAACCATATTATTTGAGTGTATGAAATAAATTATAAGCACATAAAGAACACACACTTTTTTATCCAATAAAACCATTAAACCTATAGTAAAAAATTAAAATATTTATTTCACAATTAATATTATATGAATAATATGTTCTAAACTCATGTTAGAGACAATTATATCCTAGTTAAATATATATTATTAACCTTTGTATTTTAATCCCTCCACATTTCCTTTGAATATAAGTAAAATTACCCAATTTATTTGAGATCTATAATGAGGATCATCCATGGTATAAATTAAATCTATCTCACCTGTCATATAAGATGTATCAGGATCACCCATAATAATTTATAATTATCAAGTACCACATCATGAATAAAACACTATTATGATTTCAACATTTTTTTATATACCCACTCAAGAACCTTTTTTAAACCATAAAAAACATTCCATCTCACATAAAATGTGGATAAATGCCCATTTTTCCTTGAAAACTATTTAAAATAAAAAATTCCCAAAATATTGTGGAAATTATTTCATTTGAAAATATACTTTGAAAAAAATAAATTAAAAATAAAATATATACAAATTCATAATTATGGGATATTCCATACTTGTTGTATATGTTAAAGAAAACATTCCTTTCACACTTTGGCCAAGAAAGTCAAAACATTCCATATAAAATATATAAAATGATTCCTTTAGAAATCATTTGAATGAAGTCCAAAATAATCCTATAGTGTCCTTAATAATTGGTTTATGTTAATATTAATAAATCACCAAAATAATTTTAAAAATATTTAAATGGAAGAAAAATATTTATAAAATAATTCATCAACACATTTGAAATGAGTTATTTAGTTCCATGTCTCACACATCGAGTTAGAACCACCACATATGTTATTAAAATTTATGAATATTAAAATTGTGTTTTTATTTAATTTATTAAAAAATAATTTTTATTATTAAATTTTTAATTCCATGTTATATTAAATTACATAAACATATTAATTCTTGTCAGACATTTTTTACAATATTCAACACATATGTCCAAAATGACTTAAATAGGTTAAATATGGTCAACAAGTTCATTTTCCATTATCTAAATAATAATATTAAATAAATATAATATAATATATTAATTATACTATTTAATACAACCATGAAATATGGTAATCATAAATTAACTACATTGCAATCGTGGAGATGTTTGGTTATAACCACACATGAGTAACATTTCTATTTTTCAACAATCATGATTGAAAGAATGTATTTATTATTTAATCATTAAATAATGATTATTTTTTATAAATATCATAATTTATATTTAAATAAACGTATATATATTATTCAATTTTATGTGGTTATGGAAAACCATTACAGAGCATTGTGCAGGTAGTATTCTACAAATACACAAAAATGATGTTATCATTTTTTAATAGATGAAAGCGTAAGAAATTTTTTGATATTTTAACTTTAAATAATGTAAATTATGTAATTTTAATAATATATATAAATTAAATATGTCATTATAAACATTTGTGAGAAGTGTTCATGTAAAATTAATTTCATATATTCATGAACTTGCAGTATATCCTACACACAGATGATAGTTTCATTTTACATTTGATCTAAGAGGAGAAAGATAAAGGTTATGAATCTAATATAACAACATATTATTAAATTTATGATACTTAGGTTAAAATTTCATCATTTTTAAATAATATTTTAAGGAGGTATAATAAGAAATAAAACTAAAACACTTTGTTAAATGCTACACATCTTCTTCAAACTACCACCTTTTCTTTACAACATATACCCTCTAAGGTTGGTATTATTCTAGAAATAAGAATTATAAAATGTTTTATGGACATTTAGGAAATGATTTTTTTAGATTATATAAAATAAAGTGATCAAAATTTGTGATTAATAGACGAGAGGAGGTTCCCATGTAAAAGTAAAGGGACTGACACTTTCGGAAGTACTTAACGTATTGAATTAATATAAATTAATTTTTATGATCTAGTCGATACAAATTTATATAATAAAAATATATGATGAATGTGAGTCTAAATTTTATCCAAAAATAAATTTTTTATATTTTTATATTTTTCACCATTATCCCTTTTTTGTAACCCTCAATAATCCTTTTTATAATTTACACAATATCAATTATTTTTTACTCTTTAGGGGTCAAGAATGATACTATAAATGTAAAAATGACCAATAAATGGATCATGGTTCATATATTAAACCATATACCATTAAAATGGAAGAATATAGTATTTTTTATGAACTTTTAACCATTTAATAGTGTATTATTTATTATAAAAAAAAATTCATTTTTTCTAAATACATGAAATATTATAATATAATATGTGTATAAATTATTTATAGACGTTCCAAATTAACATTAATAGGAATATAATAAACATATGTAATTAATTTAATCATAATATAAAATTCATATAGGTTTCACTATTATTTTTAACCTTATCATTCAGTTTGATCCCACTATTATCATTTTTTAACCTTAATCATGTTAATGAATATTTCAATGTTAACGGGTTATAATTTTACTTATAAGGTTAAAATCGATCCAAAAATTTCAAAGTGATCGAATATTTTTACATTTATCTTCTAAATTGTATTATTGAAAGTTTATTATAATATTATAATAAATTAATTAATTATTATTTGACATAAAATATCACCAATGTCATTTTTTTCACAATTCATTAAATTCTACTTTGAAAATAATTTTATAGAAAAGTATGTTAAATTTAAACATTTTAAATATCCATAATATTTTATATTCCGCTATAAAATTCATGGGACCCTATAAATCATCAAAAAATACTACTTTTATTATTTTTTTAATCTTTGTTTTTCTACTACTTGGACAAGTACTAAGTCTACATTACGTAATCATTTAGGGTAATTATTTCATCCATAAAATTTTAAATTAAATTACCATCATAAAAATAATTTATGTTTAAAAATAATTATAATAAAACATAATTTTTTTTAATCCCTGTCACAAGATATTATAGATATTAAAACCTAGATAGTGAGATATTTACTTTATATTTACTAAAGATAATATGTAATTAATTTTAAAAAAATTTGAAAAAATGATCCATTAATTCAAATCATTGATGAGGATAGTCGAATCCCAGACATAAAATAGATTAAAGGCATGTTTTAGGGTAATTTTTTTCCCTTAACATATTATTTTCAACCTTAACTAACAGATTTACCTTTATCATGGTAATAAATATTTATTATAATTAATATCAATAATAACCAAAAATAATAGGGGTATATTTTTAAAATTTGGACCTTCAAATTCCAAATATAGAATCAATTTTATGAGATTCAATTTCTATAAATTGTAGAAATCAATTTTAATATGAATTTTTAAAACACAACTAGAATCAAATTTTAGGAAAACACATTTTAAAGATCCAAATAATCATATACTAATAATAGAGTATAACAATTATTCAAATGTAATTAATTATATTATATATAATTAAAGAATACTTAAATTTATTTTAATATCAAATGGTACATTTACATTAAACTATTTAATAGAAATAAATGGTAGTTTTATAAAAATAATTATTTTTCTTAATTCCCTAAAAATAATTTTTTTAGAAAAATTCCGAAATTTCACCCTAGGATAATTTTGAAGAAAAAACTACTTTATTGAAAACTGACTCATTGTTACTAAAAAATTAATCTATAAATTTTTATTGAGTAAGACCATTATATATTTTATAATGTCTTTATTCCTATCCATACCCTCCAATTCAATTTCATATTAATAACATCCATATTTAAAAATTAATTTTTCATGGTTCGTTTAAGCACTATGTTATGTTTTGTATATGTTATTGAACATAATATTCATTTAATAGTTGGAGGTGTTACATCTCCCCACCATTTAAATAATTTTCCCAATATAATTTTAACGTTATCTTAGTGCTCAAGGGTTTGAAATTTTAAAATACCTTTCGGGAATACCCACATTGTAATAGGGATTAATAAAGATTTATCTTGAAAATTGGTAAAGGAAAAAAAGGTCATATGGAATAATTTATATTGGGTTTATTAATTAGATAACATTCATGGAATGTGAGAATATATACATGGAGGAGATTGTAATATCCAATTAATTATGGGGAGTTCTATGGAAAATTGATCACAAGAAATTGGATGATCGTGATAATATCAATGACCACAAAAACATAAATCAATGAATTGTGAATATGACCATTGATTTATCCGAAATTAAGGTAATAGGATAAATTTTTTATTTCAAGAAACGTTTCCTATTTTTTAATAATTTTTTTACTATAAAAACAAAGAAAAAAAGAAAATATACTTACATGAAAAGTATAATTTCATAATTTAATAAATTTACACATGAAACTCATCTTTTTATCCAAACTATAAGTATTCAAGTTGGATTTATCATGCCAGAATAGCTAAATCCAATTTATAATGGATTATAAAATCCATAAAAAGATAAAAATATATTCCACATATTTTTATAAATTAACCAAAACGAAAATTTTTAGAATGAGATAAGATAATTTTCAAAATGAATAAATACAACATTAGTCTCTAAAGTCTCAACAATAACACCCAAAGTTAAACATAGATCATTTGATAAATGAATAACCTTAATATTATTCAAAATATTCTTCTCCAATTTCAATACCTAAAAATCAAAAGCATTTGATCACATGTTCTTTTGTGATTCATTTAACAATTATCTCGAATAACCATTAGTTACTCAGGAAGTTATCTTCAAAAAAGTATATATACACTTATCATGTAATATCCAATATATGTTTATCATTTCAATTTAATTACTATAAATCAATATTAAAATCATATACTATTCCAAAATATAATTTAACCTTTATTCCTCAAATTAAGTTTCATCTTATCACAAATATTTCTAATTACCTAATCATATAAGGCTCCAAAAATAGTGAACTTCTTAAAGATCATTAATCACAAAATTAATTTTCAATCCCATGATTATCTATATGATGAAACATATGTACCAAAATAGTAATAACACATAATGGAATCAATATAAAAAATCATATAAACCCTAAAGTTTATCAATACCTTTGAACTTGTATCCACAAAATTTAAAGGCATTCCTCCTCAAATAATAATTCAGGTTAAATTTAATGGTAACATATACCTCATATCAATAAAACTGCCCCCAAAATCATGTTAATCACTTTAAAATACCAAAACAGAAATCCTAAAAAGGGTTTTCTAATAATTTGAACTTATGATCAACATTAAACTAAAAACCCATGATGGTATACATAACACTTATGACAGCCTCTCATGAAAATATAATAATCATTAATGTTTTCAAAACCCTGCCCTGGTACCAACTATAAAAACCCCAAAAAATAGATATATAGTAATAAAAATATAATATTTACATTTATGTCTACATACCAATAAAAGTGACCCTATTTCAACCATTTAAAACATACCAAATCAAAATGAAATATGGTATCACTTATGTTGTAATGTTTTATGCCTTCACGGTCCATTACATTGTGAGTTTTTAGTTGTTGGAGTGTTTGGAGGATGCTTTTAATGAGTTGGGAGGGGTATGGTTGTTAAAGGCTATAAGTATAGAGGATTACACATATTGTAATGTGATTACATG
Source organism: Viscum album (assembly GCA_963277665.1). NCBI lineage: Eukaryota > Viridiplantae > Streptophyta > Magnoliopsida > Santalales > Viscaceae > Viscum > Viscum album. The sequence continues at coordinate 1,926,048,279 of OY728152.1, read as the reverse complement.
ATGTTAAACTCAACTTCATTGCATGACTGTAAGGTTTAAAAGTATGTAATATTTTGGGGGTTGAAAAATAAAATAAATAGAGAGGCGACATGTTTTTAGATAGAAATTGAACCCCCTGTACTACCCAATGGGAAGGGGTATTAAACATCATGTAATACCTGAATCCATTTTTATTTTAAAATTATTTTTGGCCAAATATTCTTTCATTAAGTCATTTTCTATCCTTCCTCTCATTCTAGATGGACCCTAGGCACCCCAAGGAGTCCATAGATCCCCACTCCTCCCTCTTTGATCAATCAATCTTGATGGTTATTCATTGGTGATCTCTAATAGATCCATGGTGAGTTTTCTCATCTTTCTCCTCCATTTCATCTTGTTCTTCCCATAGGATTTGATTTTGTAATAGGAATTGGATTTATTTGGATGTTTTGGTATTTCTTTGACAATATTCTAGTGTGCAATAGGTTGATATGAATTTCTAGTGGTTTGATTTTACCTTCCAGGCATTATTATTCACATTGTAGTGCACAAACGAGATAAAAATATTCTTCAAGGTAGGTTTTACTTTGTTTCCCTTCCATATTTCCACAAGTGGGTTGGTTTTACTTTTTTCACCTATAGATCATGACTGTTCCAAGATAATAAAAAATGAGGATCTATTAAATGAAATATCAAGGGTGAGGGGGTCTACTTTTCCTGACTTTTTTGTTTTGATATTATGATTGTTCTATTTTCAATTATATGGGCTTGATGCCTCACTGATAATCATGGTATTTGGGGCCCTTGTTTGTGTGAGAAATGGTTTTCATGTTTTTTGGTTCATGTTGAGCACTTATATATGAAAATTGGATCATCATATAAATTTCACTAATGAATGGATTCCCCAGGGCATGGTTTGTGTGATCAAACCCATAAATAATGTAGTAGAATTAAATAAATTTCCTCCTCTCTAAATATAATTTTTTTTCATTGCGTTCTCTGGTGAGATGTGTGGAATATTCATGGTTGCATGCATAGGACATATGAAATGTGAAGTGTATATGTTTTGATGTGTGGGTTTGCTTTGGGTTTTGTTATGGTATATCTGTAAGCAAGGTTGCATGTTGTGGGTTGGCCAGGGTGGTGTTATGTATGAACTTATAGATGATACATCAACCTTGATGTGTAATGGAATCTTAGGTTGAGATATTTGTTGATTGTGGAATGAATGAGTGGTTTTTCACAGTATGAATGCAAGCTATTTATGTTGTAATGTGTTATCAGATGGGGTTTTGATATGGGGGTTAGTTCCATTGATTTATGATATACCATGAATTGGTATTAAATTTTTATAATCTGGAAAAATGTGTCTATAATGTGGAGATGCCTTATTATTTTTATCAGGATCTTTATCTTTGAAATGACTAATTCTTGTTGTCTTTGGTGTGTTGTATTTATAAGTTTTTAGTGTAGTGATGGAATGAATAAATAAATAATTAATAAAAGTGGAACGGATTGTGTTAGTTTAGATAACAAAATGGTAATGTATAATATATGAATAAATTATGGGTTCAGTGTTTAATGGTGAAAAATAAAATAAATTGGGTGTTTAACTGAAAATTGTTCGAAATTAAGAAGTGGTCGTGGTTTTTTATGTGGTGTTAAGCATTTAGAGGTAAAAGAGATGATGGAAGTATTGTGATTTGGTTGTTTATTTGAGAACACATAGGTTGGTAAGGAGTGTTTGTTATCATATTTGTATATACTTTTATTTTCCATGTGATTTCTATACGCACCCCACCATAGTTGAGCACTACATGTCGAACACTCACATCGTCGGGGGGGAGGGTTTATTTCCCAAACATCTTAGTGGGCGGATGGATGGATGCCCACCCACTCTTCAATGCTCTCTCTTCCAGGTGGTGATATCCCAAGATTATTTGGAAAGGTTATGGTTTGTGAGTCCCAGGTGGGTACAAGCGTGTTTTTCTTTCCAAAGTCTCTTCGGGATGAGATGAGTTGTTCTTTCCTGGGTATCATCAGGATGAGATAAGTTGTGATTTACGAGGTGTCTTTGAGATGAGATTAGTTGTTCTTTTACAAGTTTCTTCGGGATAGGGTTTGATTTGGTATATGGACCAGGTGTTTGTGGGTGGGATTTGATGTGGTATGTGGCCCAGGTTTCTATGGGTAGTATGTGATGTAGTATGTTGACTATGTGTCTATGAGAGGGATGCGATGTGGTATGCGGCCCTGGTGTCTGTGGGTTGGATGTGATGCGGTCTATGGCCTAGGTGTCTTTTGGTGGGATGTGATGTGTTATGTGTCTTATGTGTGTGGGGGCAGGTTCTGATGTGGTACTTTCAGAAGAGGTGGGAGTGTAAGGACGTTTACCATTAGGAAATATTGGATAACTAGTGGTAAGTGGTGTTGGTTAACCGATCTCAATGTGCACTGTATTACATTACATGACATTCATTATTTGGTGAGGGTTCCTTAGTGAGGTTGGGATGGTTACTATATATATTAGGTTCTTTTCTGTTTTGTTTTTTTTTCTCATGGGGGAATAAGTATTCTTATTTCACGTGTGTATAAGAGACATTGAATTTCCTACTTGTTATACTTGTATTCTCACCCTACTAAAATAAAATTTATATTAGCTTTCCTAGAGGATTACTTGAACCCTACTGGGTGTTACTTGCTTGGGTATTGGGATATTTTTTGAGTCTCGATGTTAGCTTTTTTTGGGTACTTTACTTTGGAGACTTATGTTATGTATGAGTTTTATTTTACACATGTATGTAGGATGGATTTTGGTTTTATTTTATATTATGTCTTAGATTTGTTTTTTGGATGATCTATAATAACTCTCTATATTATTTCAAAAAATGGTAATTCCTTTTATATTATGTGACCTACATTCAAATCGTTCTAGTCTCCAACTCAGGGCCTACTGGAGGCAGGACTCAAGGGTCATTATCTCCCTTTCTTCATTGCCATCCCAAGAGGGGTATCTTTGGATGGATGGGTTGTGATAGAATGGTATCGGTGGTGATGGTTGAGAGATGTGATGGATTTTTTAGTTATTCATAGTGAGGATTTCATGGTTTGGTATGGAAATAGTGTCAGGTGATTTTGGTTTATGACATAGGCCACTGAAGACTGGCAAGGACACTATATTTTAGGTCCCCCCCATGATCAGATGCAAGGACTCTGAGCCTACTGAAAAACCAAGTTAGGCTACCCCATTTTGCATGGAAGAGGCCTAGGAAATGTACATATATCAAAATGTATTGTGTTCTTATTTGAATTGGGATTCTTGGGGAAGGTAAAGATGGATAAATATAATAAATGAATGAAATTAATTAAGCAATATTAAATTAATTTTAAATTTCATACTACTTAGTCTTAGGAAATCCTAGTTTTCCTTTCCTCCTATGGCTATTGGTTGATTCCCACATGTGGATCTGGAAGTAGAGGGATAGAAAGATGATCTGGTTGGTCAATGGAGGGTTGATCTTGTTGATGAGGATGACCAGTGTTAGAAGACATTTTATGATTTCCAACGATAGTCTTTGGGAATGTACAAGGGCAGTGTTTCGGACATGGAGACAGAGATTTCGCTTGAGGATCTTGAGATCACCTTCAGTTTGATATGGTCCCCGATGTAATGTTGGGTTCCTTTAGAAGAAATTTATATGTTTTTTATACACATCAGTGGTGGATGTTGTATCTAGGGGAGATAAAGGAAGTAGATGTTTTGTGGGTCAAAATAGAGAATGAATTCTGAGCAGAGTTCCTTTCCTCAACCCTGAAGGCTGAGAAGAGGTAGGAGAAACAATCCCTTAAGTATGAGAGTATGTTAGTATGAGATTTGGGGATAAAGTTCATGGATCTCCTTTTTTCAATATCTCTTTCCAAATGAGGTTTTACACTATACATCTATCCAGTATATTGTTACTCATTTTACATTATTGACATTCCTGAGGGTTCAGAAGAAGGAATATGTTTTCAATAGGGTGCATTTGCGATGAGTTTTACCTTGAGAGTTGATCTTGTAGACTTATTCGAGAGGTAGTTTTACATGTGTCATGTCTTAGTCACCAAGACCTTTTAGGTTTAGATCAGTATGGAATCAACCTCAACAGCCTACTTTTTGACCTTCTATTACTTGTGCCATTCATGTGAACTTGGGGCCAAAGTGTTTCTTTTGTGGAGTTCATGGTCATAATTAGAACTTGTTTCCAATAGATGTTCAAGCTCATTATGGGGGAGGTTGATAGATTTAGTGTCAGCCTTAGTAGTAGTTGTCAGTGAGATAGTTTTAGTAGTAGGGAAAATAAGATTTTGCTCCACCAAGGGGATATGGATCATGTAGAGGTCGAACTTAAGATGTTCCTCATGTTCAAGGGACTCGAATCAGGCATGGTCATGGAGGCGGTCATTAGTAGAGAGGAAGGGGAGTTGGGAATAGTTAGTTTCATATAGAGTAGGTCATAGTTCTAACAGATCCAGAGGTTGTTGGAGGTATACGTATTTTATTCAGTACTCTTGTTTGTTCATTGTTCAATTCAGGTGCTTCGCACTTTTTTATTTCACTCACTATAGACCATGATATATGACTATATTTATAGATTATCCCCATGTCCTTGGTGTTTATTATGATAGTCTAAGGCCATACCATCATTTTTAAGGTTTTTGGGGGATGATGAATGATGATGGGGCCACATTAGTCCCATGGGAATTTATTCTTGATGAATATAAAACCATACGACGTCATCCTCAACATATAATGGTTGTATTCCATATATACTATTATTGATTTTTTTTAGAAGAGAGTTTTTTTATAGATGTGGATGTTCAGAGTGTGTTTTTTTATCATAGGTGTCAATTTGGAAGTTAGTGTGTGGATCTCATTCTATATTTGTTGGCTGAGCTATTAGTACAGTCAATGGATCCTGAAATGGTAGAGGTTCCCAAAGTCATTGGAGAGTTCATGGATGTTTTCCCCAATGAGGTTGTGATGATACCCCGTAACATGATGTTGAGTTTGGGATAGACTTATAGCCGAGTGCTTCACTAATATTTATGGATCCTTATCATATCACACCATTTGCGTTGCATGAGTTGACGATTCGGAGAGATGATCTCATGTAAAAGGGTTTTATTTAGCCCAGTGTGTCATCATGGGGTGATTTATTGTTCTTTCCAAAGAAGGAAAATTGTTGTATAAGTTATTTCATGGACGACCAAAGGTTCAATCATGTAATGGTGAAAACTGGTTACCCTCTTCTAAGGATAGAATATCTTTACGACTAGTTGAGAGGGGAAATTTCGTTTTTAATGATCAATCTATGGTCTAGATATATTTAGTTGAGGGTGAAAGAGGGTGATATCCCAAAGACTACCTTCAGATGCAGGTATGGGCACTTCCAGTTTGTAGTCATGGCATTCGTTGTTATGAACACACCAGCCAGGTTTATGGGGCTTATGAAATCCATGTTCTTTGAGTTCCTGGATCAATTTGTCATCAAATTCATTATTGAAATATTGATATATTCAAAGTCATATGAGGAGCATATTGAGCATCTCAGAACTACTTTGCGTGTACTTAGATGCCAACATCTCTATATAATGTTTTCCTAGTGTATGTTCTAGACATGAGAGGTTCATTTCCTTAGGCATGTGGTGTCTTAACAGGGTGTGGTAATAGACCCATCAAGGGTTGAGGCAGTTTTTTCTTGGGAATCACCTAAGAATGTGGAGTATGTTCATAGTTTTTTTTTGATCATGCTAGATATTATTATAGTTTTGTAACCAATTTAAATAATGTTTCAACCCCATTGATATCTTTGAATAAGAAAGGAAAAGCCTTTTGTGGAGTGATTAGTGTCATCCTGCATTGGGTTACCTGGATGGAAATATAGTTGGTTCTCTAATTATTTAGCTGCTGGAGGAGGGTATGTTGTTTGGGGTGTTTTGTGAAACTTCTAGTTTAGGATTAGGGTGCATCTTGATGCATCATAATGAAGTGATCTCATCATGGTCTAGTAAGTTACATCCCTATGAGCTAAACTATTCCACCCATGATCTATAGCTAGAAGCAGTTGTGTTCATGCTGAATTTTTTACGTCATTACCTCATTGGGTAGTGATTTTTTTCATCACAGATCACAATAGTTTGAGATATGTCTTCTCACAATACAATCTAAACTTTCAGTAGTGGAGGTGGATGGAGTTTTTTAGGGTTATGATTTTGAGATATCCTACACCTTAGAAAAGAGAAATGTTTTGGAAGAATCCTTGAGAAGGAATTAATAGAAGGGTTTTGTTTGGGGGTCTGAGGATGTTTAGAGAGTAATGGAAGTGTTTTAACCCTTGAAGGTAGATTCCATAGTGGAAGGTGGTAGAGTTTGTTTGTTTCATATGATGGTGCAGTATTCCCTAATGTAGTAAGTGGATGATTCTTAGTGGGGATACTTATAGGAGGAGGTGTTTCACGAACATGTTGGACATGGTGATGCTTCATAGGGATGGTAATATGATGGATGAAACCAGATGTTTTTCAATGGGAATTTGTTTCTTCTGGTATAGTGCATGATGGGGTTCTTTATGAGTTTCATAACTCACCTTCAGTTTTACACCCAATAGTCTCCAAGATGTATCATGGATAGAGGATGTGTTTTTGATGGCCCTTGATGAAATAGGAAGTGGGGGATTTTATGGAAAGGTGATTATTTTATTAGTAGGTGAAGGTTGAGAACCATGTTCCTAGTGGTTTTTTGCATCCCTTGGATGTCCCCAAGTTGATGTGGGATGAAATATAAATGGGTTTCATTATAGGGTCACATAGTGATCAAGGAGGCTATGACATTGTTTGGTTGACAGCGGATTGGATGATGAAATTGACCCAATTCTTAGAGATTAAGGGATCGAGCATAGTGGATGCCTTGGATAATAGCTTCAAATATGAAGTGGTATGGTTGCACAAAGATCCAACATCTGTTATCTTAGATCAAGATGTTTGGTATACATCACGTGTCTGTAGGGGATTTTAACATGCTTTTGGATCCTAGTTACACCTTATAACTTCATTAAACCCCATGATAGATGGTTAGATAGAGGAAACTATCCAAACATTAGTGGATATGTTGTGGGCATGAGTCTTGTACTTTGGAGGATCTTCGGTATGAAACCTACTTATAGTGGAGTTCACTTATAATAATAGTTATTACTCTCCCATTTACATGACCTTATTGGAGGCTTTGTACGAGAGACCATGTTGTTCTTTGTTGTGCTAGATGGAGTTTGGGGAGATAATTTCTCTTTTTCCAGATTCAGTATAGAGTATGATAGAAAAGTTTCATCTTTTTTGTGAGAGGATTAAAGCAGTGAAGGACCAGTAGATGTTGTATTTCTATCATAGAAGGAGGCCCTTGGAGTTCAAGGTTAGTGATCACATGTTCTTTAATGTCTCCCCTCAACGTGGGTAGTGGAGGTTTAGTAGAGGGATTATGATTTCTCTCATATTTTTTGGACCTTTGAGTTTTTAGAGTGATTTAGGGAGGTGGCATAACAGTTTTCGTTGCCACTATAGTTGGAAAAGATCCATGATGTCTTCTACATCTCACAGATCTATCGGTAACTACATGATGAATCCCATTTCATTGACTGGGGAGATTTGGATACCGAGGATGATGCGACATTTGTGTAATATCCAATGGATATCCCTAATTGTCATGAGATGGTGTTCCATAGATGAACCATTTCTTTAGTTCGTGTGTTGTGGAGGAATGGTGGCTAGGAGGAGAGTACATGATTGTGAGAAATGCATATGTGTGCATAGTACCCAGAGGTGTTTTGATCCTTTCCCTGTTCTATTTTGTTTTGAAATTTTGATCTTTATTTTATATGAGATGAGTTTTTCATTTTGTAGTGTTATGTGCGGTGCAATGTGTGATTACGTCATGATATATGAAAAGGGTAGGATATTATTCCTAATAAAGACACATTAATTTCAATGTGATTAAACCCGTTTGGGTGAGTCATTTCCACCCAAAGTGGATAGTATCTTGATATGGAAGAAAGAATTATTTGATTCAGATGTTTTCGGACAGTGTGGTTATTATGGTTGAGTGGTATGTTTTTTCGTCATTTGGGTTAACATGATAGGATCATATTGGTGATGTTGGAGGAGGTTTTCTTGTATGTGGGGTTTTCCACTCCATATTTCGAACAATATAGGTGATTTATCATTGAATGTTGATGTGTTTGGTAGCTAGTATTGTTTCTAGTGAATAAAGATTCTTGAGAGGTATCTCATATGGTGTTTTTTAGCCTCATATTTCTTCTGGGATTTGTTTTGGATTCTAAAGGGTATATATAATTTGATATGTATCTAATGTAATATTCTATGCCTTCTTGTTCTGGTACTTTGTTAGTTTTTGGTTGTTGTAGTGTTTGGGGGAGGCTCAGATGGAGTATGGAGAGGCTCGATTGTTAAAGGATGGAAGTATGGGGATTACATATCATGTAAAATTATTACAAGACATGAAACTCTATTTCACAGATTTTCATAAAGGTTTCATAGTGTTAGATATTTTAGGTATTGAAAAATAAAATAAATTGAGAGGCGATACGTATTTCAGCAGAAATAGAACCCTTGGTACTACATGATGTGAAAGGGTATTACAAATCATGTAATACCCAATCATGAACTATTTTAAAATTCATTTTGGATAAAAATTAATTCATTTGGTCATTTTCCTTCCTTGGAATCATTCCAAAATAACCCATTGTACCCCGAGGAGTCCTTCGATCCCCACTCCTCCCTCTTTGATCTATTAATCATTGTGGTTTTTTTTCAGTGATTTATGATCGATCTGTGGTGATTTTTCTCCTATTTCTCATATGTTTTCTCGTGTTCTTATCCTAGGATTTTATATAATAATTTGGTTTGTGTTGATTTGGATATTTAGAAAGCATTTTGATAATCCTATTGTGTGTAATCGGTTGATCCTCATTTCTATCAGTGTGGTTGTCCCTTACGGGCATTCTTCTTCTCCCTGCGATGCACAGACGAGTTGAAAACATTATTTGAGGTGTGATTTCCTTCATTTAACTTCAATGGGGCATCATGTGGACGGGTTTTACATTTTTTCACTGATTGATGATGGTTTTTCCTATCTAATCAAAGATAAGTACTGGTTAAATGAAACTGAAAGGGGTAGAGGATCTTCTTTTCATTCCTTAGTATTTTTGACATTATGAATGCGATATTTTGAATTATATGATCTTGATGTCCCACTAAAAATCATTGTGATTAAGGGACCTTTTCTACACACTAAATTGATTTCATGTTGTTTGGTTCATGATGAACATTTATATATGAAAATTGGTTAATCACATAAACCTAGATAATGAATGAATGCCCTATGATTTTTTTGGTGTAATAACACCCTTAAATAATGAAGTGGAATTAAATAAATGACCCATTCCTAAATATAAATATGTGTTACATCATGGTATATTGTGAGAGGTGTGGAGTCATTGTGTCTACATGTGTGGGACAAATGAAATGTGAAGTGGCTATGTTGTGATGTGTGGGTTCATTCTGGTTAATTTGTGGGTATGTCTGTACGCACAATTGTGTGTTTTAGGTTGTCTTGGGTGGTGTTATAGATAAAATTATAGATGATACATAAACCTAGATGTGTAATGTAATCCTAGGTTGATATATTGATTGATTGTGGAATTTATGATAGGTGTTGTGTAGCAGAGCTACAAGTTGTTTGTGCAGTAATGTGTTACCAGAAGGGGTTTTGGGTTGGGTGTGGGTTCTGTTGATTTACGATATACCATTAATGGGTATTAAACATGTAAAATGTGGAATTATGTGTATTTAATGTGGATCCACCTTATTATTTTTATCAATATCTTAAACTTTTTAAATTATTATTTTTTTGCCTTTGGGGTGTTGTGTTTAGTGGTTTTCTGTGTAGTGATGGAATGAATAAATAATTAATTAATAAAATATGGAATGGATTCAGGTTTCTTTCCAAACAGAATGGAAATAGTTAATGGATAAATAAATTACGGGTTGTGTGGTTGATTCTAATCAATAAAGTAAATGGGGGGGTAACTCAAATTGGTTGGAAATTGAGAAGAGGTTGTGGTTTTTGTGCGGTGTTATTCATTTAGAGGTAGCAGTGAATTTGATAGTATTATGAGCTAGTTGTTTATTTGAGAACCCATATGTTGGGGGTGAGTTTTTAGTATCATATATGTATATACATTTATTTTCCTTTTTATTTATATACAGACCCCACCCTAGTTGATCACTATGTACCGAACACTCCCATCAACATGGGGGATAGTGTCTTTCCTAAACATCTTGGTGGGAGGATGGATGGTTAGCCACCCACTCTTCCCTGCACCCTCTTCTAGGAGGTGATAGCCTAAGATTCTTAATAAAGGTTATAGTTTGTGTGGACTAGGTGTGTGCGGGCGAGATGAGATTTCCCAGGTATCTTTGGGATGAGATGAGTTATAATTTCCTAGGTGTCTTCTAGATGAGATGATTTATTCATTACTAGGTGTATATAGGATGAGATGAGTTGTGCATTCCCAGTTATATTAGGGGTGGTATGTGATGTGGTATGTAGACCAGTTTTCTATGACTGGGATGTGTTGTGGTATGTGGCCCAGGTGTCTGTGGGTAGGATGTGATATTTTATGTGGCCCAAGTGTCTGGGGGTGGGATGTAATTTGGTATGTGGCTCATGTGTCTGTGGGCCGGATGTGATGTAGTATGTGGACTTTCTGTGTGTGGGTGGGTTATGATATGGAACTTTTTGAAGAGGTGGTACCGTGAAGATGTTTTTCATTAAGAAAGAGTGGCCAATCAGAGGGAAGTGGTGTGGGGTACCCTGTCATCGATGTGAATTAAATAACATTAATTGAGTTGCGTTATTTAGTGAGTGTGTTTTGGTATGGTTGGGATGGTTAATATACCTATTAGTTGTTGATTGGTTCTGTTGTTTTCACATGTGGGAATTAGTATTATCTTTCACATTTTCATGAGACACTATTTCTTTCCTACTGAGTATACCTATATGCTCACCATAGATATATAAAAAAATTTTCAGGATTCTAGGAGGATTACATGGATTGTGTTGGGAATTACTATCTCAGGCTTTGGGATAGTGGTTGAGTCCCTGCTTTACCTTGATTTTGAGTAATTTACTTTAAAGAATTTTATTTTGTATCAGTTATTTTTTACACATAAATGTGGGATATATTTTGGTTTTATTTTATATTATTTCTTGGAGTTGTTTTTTGGATGATCCATAATATCTCTTGATCTTGTTTAAAAAAAGGGTAATGTCTTCCATATTATGTGATCTGCATGCCCTTAGTGATAGTCTCCAACCTAGGGCCTCTAGGAAGTAGTAAGTAGGTGTTCATTATCTTCTTTTCTTCATTTCCATCCTAGGAGGATTATCTTTAGAGGGAGGGGGTTGTGACATACATACCCAAGGACCTTATCAATTTAGATTTTTTGATAATAAGGATAAAATCTTTCAAAGTTGAAACATCCACTAAATAACTATTTTTTCCACAATATAAAACTTTTAAAATGTAACATGATTTATTTTGTTTAAAAGTATTCATGAATTTCATTATTACTTCTTTTTTCTTTTTACAAATCTTTAAACAATGTGATATAAAATTATAAAATTGGAGAAGTGAAAAAATCATAGTTAGGGACATAAAAAATGAAATATATATTAGTTTAGTGAAAAAAATGAAAACCCACAATATTTTTACCTTTATAACTATATTTTTCAACATATTTAATAAATCTTATCAAATTAAAAATGGAACACATTATTCTCAATTAAAACCTTTAAATCCCATTTAAAAAATATAAAAAAACATTTTCAGAAACATAGAACATTTTATTGAAAACCTGTGTCAAAATCATGACAAAGATAAATAGAGCTGAGTTAAATCCATAGGAAAAACCCACCTGGATAAATACATCTTTATTTCATTAGAAGATAAGGAACATTACGCAATGCATTGAAAAGCTATAATGAGGCTCACCCATCGTATAATTTGTATCAGACTCACCCATCATATTGGCTATATTAGGCTCACACATCATCATTTATAATGATAAAGTACCATGTAATAAATACAAAAATTATTATTTAATTTTTTTACCCTAAAATCCTTGAAAAATATATTCTAAACACATAATCAAAACACTTTCCATTTTCCCATAAAAATAAAGATAAATTCACTTTTTATTATGAAAACTCTTTAAAATAAAAAATTCTCAAATTATTGTGGAAATTATTTCATTTGAAAATAACATTGGAAACTTATAAATTAAGAATAAAAGAATTGAATATTCGTATATGTGGGAAATTAAGTTCACGTTGTATCTGATAAATATATCATTCCTTTGACATATCAATAATGAAAACCAGAATGTTCTATAGAAAATATTTAAAAATATTTCTTATGAAAATGTTTGCAAGAAATTAAAAATGGGAATATAGTGTCCATTATAAACAATTTTTCCTACATAAATACATCAATGAAATAATTTTAAGAATATGGAAATTAATGAAAAATATTAAGAAAATCAATATTTAAAACTTTTCAAAAGTTATTTTATATTAAAGTGTATCTTTCCTTCAGTCTTAATCACTATGCACATCCTTTATGTTTCAAAATAATATAATATTGTTAATAATTTATATTATTAAGAACATTTTTCTTCTTTTTTATTCATTTTATTTGTTCCCCTCTTATATTAAATTACTTAATCATTTATATTAATGTGAGACATTTTATGATATTTGGATCATATATTCATAATGAATTTACTGGTTTAAATATGGTCAAGGTGGTTATTATTCCTTCTTCTATATTTTATTTTTCATGGAATAATTATCATTTATATATATAAATTATAATTTTAAAACTAAACATTAAAAATTATTAGGAAAAATGAACTACGTTTCAATCTTGGGGATTGTAGGTCATGCACACGCATGAGAAATGTTTAAATTTTTCAAAAATAGTGATAGAAATATGGTATTTGTTATTTTATCTTTACATAATAATTATTATATTATAAATATCAAAATATATATTTAAATATATCTATATATATCATCCATGTGATGTGGTGATTAAAAACAAATCATATCCCTTTATGGAGGTGGTAGTCAACATGTACGCTCAAATGACACTATCATTTTTCAACTGATGGAAAGGAATAAAAGTATATGATATATTATCATTATATAATTTTAAATATTTCATTAATATTATATATATAAATTAAACCCCTTATTATAATCGTCTATTCATGTTGGTGATGGAAAATTAATTACATCAGTTTCTGAGGTGATAGTATGTCTTACACATGAATGGAAGTTTCATTTTTCATCTAATAGAAGTGGATATCGATATAGATTATGAAATAAACATAACACCGTATAATTATATTGAATATTTTTTTATTATTCCATCACTTTTTAAGAATATTATATGGAAATAAAAGGAGAAATAAAACTAAAACATTCGGTTAAAATCTATACCTATTCATTATACAGTCTCCTTTTCTTTGCGCCTTAAGACCTTTATGGTTGGTACTATAACCAAAATAATAATTTTAGAATATTTTTTAGGATTTTATTATGGTATTATGTTATTTATTTAATGAAATAAATATCTTAAAAATGTTTTTATAAGAGAAGATAAGTGATTCTCTATTATAAGTGATGGGAGGCACACTTTTCAAATTGATTAAAGTATAACATTAATATAAAAAATCACGTAAAAGTTGAACTAAATTAATAAATTAGAAAATATTTTAATAATGATTCAAAATAATCTCATAAAATTAAATTTGGACTTGTTTTGACTATGTTTTATCCCCTATCTCAAAATTTTAACCTCATGTTAAACCTTTCAGTAATTACCACGATATTAATATTTATTAACTCTTTGGGTTCAAGATAGTTACTATAAAAGAAGAAATGACTTATAAATGGAAAATGGATGATATTATAAACCATTCCTCATTAATATGGATGAATATATGTTTTTAATCATCTATAATAATTTTAATAAAATATTTGTTATTATAAAATATCATTAATGTCATTTTTTGAAATGCATGAAATATTGTTATATAATATTTTCCTAAATAGTTTAAAAAGTTTATAAAATGGTATGGATTAGAATATAAGGAATATATGGCCTTAATTTAATCATTAAATCAAATTTATATTGGTTTATTTATTATTTTAATCCTTGTATTTTCATTTAACCCCTTGGATAAATAATTTTATCCATAACTATAGCAAGGGCATTTTAAACATTAAATTATTATAATTTTTATGGTAAGATTAAAATAGGCTCAGAAATTTCCAAGTGAAAGATTTTTTTTGAGATTTATCATCCAAATTTTCCTGTTTAAAATTTATTGGATTTTTTAATAATTTAATAAAATATTAAATTTCATAAAATATTATTAATTTCATTTTGACACTATTCATTTAATTTGACTTTGAAAACATCATAAAGGAAACTTAATGAAAATATAAACCATTAAATAATCCAAAATATTTTATATTTGTCTATAAAAAATTACTATATAACTCAAAAAGAGAAATTACTTTTAAAGTTTTTAAAATCATTTACTGTATTATTTTACATCTTATAAAAGCACTAAGTCAGTACTGTGTAAGAATTTAAGTTAATTATTTAATCAATAAGAATTAAAAAAATAAGATGATATAAATTTATTTATATTTAAAATCAATATTATAAGAAAACATAAGAAGATTTTATCCATATTAAAAAATATTATAGATTTTAAAAACAAGATACTGGTGTTTTGACTTTATATTTACTTAAAATAGTATATGTCATTTTCAAAGGAAAATGAAAAAAAAATTACCATAAATTAGAATATTGGATGTGTATGTTTGAACCCAAGAAATATGATATATTAAAGGTATGTGTTAGGATTATTTTTAGTCCTTATCACATTATTTTCAACATTTATTACTGGATTTATCTTTACTATAGTAGCAAAACATTACTATAATTTCTATTCCCAATGGGCCAAAATAAAGGGATTCATTTTCCAATTTTAGACCTCCTAGCTCCAAACATGAAATTAATTTTTTAAAATTAAAATAAATGAAGTTATAAAAATTAATTTTAATATAAACTTGTAAAACACAACAAAAATAGTTTTTAGAATAATTCATTTGAAAGCCAAAAATTAACTTATAAAAAAATATATTATAATAATATTTCCTATGTTATTAATTATATTAATTGTAATTAAATGATACTTATGTTACTTTATGATAATATTTTACTTTTAAATTTCTATATTTAAGGAAAATAAGTGAATATTTTACAAAAAAATTGTATTTTCACTATTCACTGAACAATTAATCTTTTCGGAAAAATACCAAAATTTTACTTTAGTATATTTTTTTATATAATGATTTAAAAATGAATGAAAATTAATTAGATAAATTTTTTAAAATTAATATAAATATATTATAATAATTTCTAATATAAAATAATTAAAAATAATTTTTAAAGAAAATGTTTTTTTGATGTATAAAATAACTTTACTAAAAATTGGAGATAAAAAAATATTGATTATAACATTAATATATATTTCATAATGTGGTTATTATTGTCCATCTCATCAATTAAATTTCCCATGGTATAAAAACTATATTTAAATAATAACATTTCATGGTCCATTTAAGCTCGGTGTTGCTTGTTTTATAAACTATTGAGCATAATGTTCTTTTGAAATATCAGGGTTTTACACCAAAAACCTTATCAAGGATGAGTTTTGGGAATGATTCAATCATTTAATACTTGAAAAGTATGTTAATTGGGATAATAAAGGAAATAATATAATTATTCTTCTCTCAAATGAACTCTCAACCATCCCTTCTCTATAGGATAAAGTATACTCAAAGAGATTATGTGAAAACACTGAAGAATGTAACACCCTGAGTTTTTATGAATTATTTATTTCAAATAAATTAAACGTATTTGATGGATTTAATTTCACTATAAACCAATTTAATATTTCATTTTATACTACACAATTTTAATTTGGATATGTATGAAACAATAATTTTATCTTGTCGTACACAAAATATCGATCATAGCTTGCATTATACACAACACTGAGTTTAAATGAAACATGTCACATTATTAAAATATTATTATAGTAATCACCTATCTATTGGAATGGAGAGTATAAAATTATTAGATAAATTATGAAAATATGTTTTACATATTTATATAATATTATTTTTTTGGGGAATAATTAACTATAAATGAAAATAAAAACCTTCTGAAAATATAAGAAATAATTTTCTAGAAAACTATTTTTATCAATGATGTTTTACCTCAAAAAATTTATTAAACCAATTTTTGGGAATTGTACTAATTAAATTCATATATTATATATTCAATAAAATATTTTTGCATTCATATAATAGATTTGATAGGCATAACATAATATCAAATCCATTTTTATGCATACAAATATGTATTTTTTCAAAGCTATTTTTTTCATCTTTTAATAGAACAATTATTATAAAAAAGAATTGGCAATTTTATAAATTTTATATGAAAAGATATGTTGATGTCACACACGGTTTTTTCTGTCTTTGTTTTGATCCGGCCCATTAGAAATCCCGATCCTTTTCATGGGTATTTGATGAGATGAATCTTTTGTTTTGATGTTTCATATATGTCTAACCACCATAATTTGGGATCCCCATTGCTTGTTTATGAGTTTTTGAAGAAAGGGTGGTTACTTCTTGATTTGGGCCAACCGTGAGCCCATTCCGAGTTTTAAAATCCAAATTTGTTTCTTTTATAAATCTTTTGTTTTTCATCCTTTTTCACCCATTCACCTTACCACTTGTCATATACTGATATATTAAAATTTATTTATCCTTTTGGACCCATTAGAAATTCATAAGCCGGGTGAATTCGGGCTACTTATTTAGGTATTGGGCCAGCCCATGGGCCCATTTCCTATTTTAAATAAATAATTTGTTTCATTTATATATTTTTCATTTTTTACTATTTTTCGGTGATTACACCTCCCCCTCGAAGAAACTAACCCTATCCTAACCCCCAAAATAGATTTTACCTATTTGGAGATCATGTGGGTCGCGGATTAGGGCGAAAATGGTCAGGAAACCTCAAATCGCCCAGAATTGCCAAGGTAACTTTTATCATTCATAAATCAGTAAATTAGTACTCTTTTAGCCACAAATCTTCTTCCCCTGGTTCTCCCTGACCTTAGGAGTCTCTAGAAGAATTTTCAAGCCATTCCCTTTTCTCTAGGGCTTCAGATGTAATGGAAGACGAAGAGTTTTCTATGAGGAAAGGTGAGATTCCTTCCCCTTTCTTCTTCCTCTTCCCCCTCCTTTCGTTATTTCTTGGTTTTATATTGTACCGTAGTCTTAATCGACCTAGGGTTTTGTTATAAAATGTTTTTTGATGGGTTTTATGTTTTTTTAGGTATGTTATTTATTGTTTTAGGGTTTATAAACCCGCGACGGGTGATTTCGGGTGTGCGTTTCAATTATGCTGACGATTTGAGGTTGGATATCCCTTTCACATGCCTTTATCATTGAAGTTTCATCATTTTAATATTATCCTTATCTGATATAAATATTTATTATTGTTTTTAAGCCTTATTATAATTTTCTTGGTGTGAAAAGTGGTTGTATAACCAGTGTTTTGTGAAAGGTAGTGTTGTTTTGTCATTAAAGTGCTTGACAAGTGTTTGTTTAAATGTTCCGTTATCTTTTGCAAATATTTTGTGAGGTTTATAATTTGGTTTATGGTATTTTTAACATGTTACAGTATCTTTAATGAAAATATGGCATTCAATTGGTGTTTTATTCATTTTCATGTACTTAAAGTAAATTGTTTTGTTTAAAAAGGGCATGTCATGTGTTCGGTAAATTGCCCGGTTGGCTTTTATGTGTGATGTGTGATTTAAAAGTTATTTTTTTGGATTTATAAAGGAATTGGAAGAATTATATATGTTATTTTGGTTATTTATATGGATTTACAATTTGAATTTGTTTTTAAAAACAAGTTGGTTTTTATTAACAACATATTTTGGCCCGAGTTGCCCAAAAATGGACCGTTTCACATCTTTATGAAAATGGTTGTGTTTTGAATATGTAACATGAGTATTATAAGAGATTTATTAATGTAGTTTTCTACTTTAAATGGTGTTTATACAGATCCTTAATAAAATTAAAATTCATACCTTCGTCAAAGGTTAGTTTTGAGAAAATGTTTAAAGGCCCATTTGGCATTTCCTAGAAATGAAGTAGTGTTTTACTTGTATATAACAAGTTGTAAAATTGGGATTGTTTTATGGTCAATTTAATGGTTTCATTAAATTTTTATTGGGATTCAAAATATGATTTGGTTTGGTTTTGATGTGTTTTTATTATTTAAATAGTGTTTTTGAAAGATTTTTATGTGCAAAGCCTCAATACACTTCATGAAATCGTTTTACCAAAATATTTAGAGGTTTGTTGATTAGTGTAAGAAATGTGAAGAAGGATTATGGGTTGTTTGTGTTTTTATGGTTTTGGAATGGAATGTGGATGTGAAATGTTTATTTTATAATATGTGTAACTTGATTGAGAACTAAAGGGAATCACAGGTATCTAGGTGGGCGGACGTGTACTAGTATGCTAGTGATTCTGTGGGGGTTGGCCTCTGTTTCGTTGCAGGTTTGACGATGACAACACTAACTAAACTACGATGATGATGATTATTGGGGACTACTAGGTTATGGGTATGTTCCCTACTAGTGTCTTGTGCACGAGAATAGATATTTATTATGGTTACTTTCACCGAGATACGAGGTACCTTGGGCTCACAACTAACTAGTTCCTAGGGGTATTCCTGTGACTAGTGCTCATTGGCTATTTTTTACTCACCGTCGACATATAGTGTGTTTGGTTGGTAATTTCATTAGTATGTGTTATTTATTTGAATGTTAAAATTCTTTAAAGAAGCCCTCTTTAAAACTATTTTCATTTTGAAGTTTCACCTCTTTGAAAAGAATTGTTACTTGCATTTTTGTTTATTAAAAATGCATTTTTTTGTCTGATAATTATTATAGCATGGAACCTCATTTGGAAACCATACTTTCATATATTGAATTTCAAACTATAAATTTATGTTTCATTTATTTTAAAGGAATGTGCATTGGTAATAGAATATCGGGCTAACCTACTGAGTTTTAATACTCACGCCTATAGTCTTATTTTTTTAATCCCTTGTGCAGGTTTCATCATTAGTTCGATCACCTTGGGAGACTTTTGATCATTGTGTTGGAGAGTGACCATAAGTGTCACATGGAGTTAGTTGGTCATTGGGATTGTTAATTTGAGTTTTTGATTTTGTTCTATTTATAGTTTCTTGTACAAATAATATTTAGTTCAATTTTTATATAAATTCATTTTGGGATGTCCGTTTATTTCCGATGTTTGTTTGATTGTTTATATATGGGTGAAATCGTTCCCTTGTGTACTCTATTGATTCCCTTGGTGCTTGTCACCATCCCAGGAGGATCGGGAACACCTCTCGGTACTTGTCGCGGGCTGGCCTGGGTGACCGGTTCAGGGTCGACTCGGGCTGGTTCATGACAAAATGGTATCAGAGGAGGTCGGATATTAGCGTACCTTTCTTTTTAGAGTGCCCTTGTTATTTTGGGGATGTCAAGGTAGATGGAGTAGGATTGTTGGGACTTGAGTGGTATGTGCAAGAAGAGAATCACGAACTCTTTCTTGTTCTAATCCTTAGGTTTCCATGGAAGTCTGGTTTTATTAGTGTCCATTGTTCTAGTTGATTGTTTGGTATTGGGATATGACAAGGGGAGTCTGAACAATGGCCTTCGTGAGCTCACAGGGCCTGTAAAGCCATGTCGAGCTGGGGAATGGTCCTAATAAGTCTCTCTGTGTTGGAGTTGTGTTTGGCATATGGCCTCCAACCATATGGTCAAGTCACCCACCGACACTAGTTCCCTTTTTTTGGGTCTCTTGAACCTTTCTTGATTTCTGAATTTTTTTTAAAAATCCTTGTGTGAGAATTGTGGAAATGGGTTTTAATGTAAGGATTAGATTTTTATAAGTGAAATATGGAGTTTTCAATAATTAAATATTATAATGGTTTTGGAAGTTGGTGTTTTTGTGAAAAAAATGGAGGGAAGCCAAAAGATTTAAGGGGATTGGATTATCCATAATCTAAACTTGTGGTTTGTTGAAATAAATTTTTTTGAAATCGTGAATCATTTTAAAGTGATTCTAGAGATTTTTTTAAATGGGGTATCTTAGGATGTTAAAATGTTTTGGAATTGGATCAATTAGTTTTCGAAATTAGTTTTGATCGGTTGGTGTTTTACTACAAACGGTATTGGTCTTAATGAACCTTGAATTATGAAAAGATACCTTGCTGATTTTTTTTTAAAAAAATGGGAAGGGGTTGTTTGGAGTGGCTTGGTTATTTAAAATGTTTTTAAAAATTAAAAGAGGTAGGTTTTTAAGAGAATGGTTCTTAATTAATTGTGGTTTTTTTTGGAAAATATGAAAATGTTTTTTGACTTGGTGGTTGGTGTTCTTTTTAAAGGTAAATTGTTTTTTTGAATTATGATGTTTAATTTTAGCCTTTGGTGTTTTCATGGGTGATCACATGCATGGTTTAATTTATATCTGGATGGATGGACTATTTGGTATGGTGGTTGGGTGCCTGGGGTGGCATGGAAATTTGCATGTCGGTGAGACTTGATGAAACACCATTGGTGAATGTGGAAACCCACCAAGTTAGTATGATTTTTCAAAATTGTTTTGAGCTGAAAATTGTGGCCTTTTTTTTAAACCAATGGTTATGTGGCATGATTTTTCTATGTCTTAGAAGTGTTGTTTATTTGGTTAGCTTCCATGTGATCTAGAATTCATACTCTTGTTCTATCTAGTGATGAGATCTTGTTGGTGGATCAGTTTTAGAGTAATTTTCATTGGGTTTCAAAAAATGTGTTTGATGTTGTGATGTGGCCATGGATAGTTCTGCGTTGGAAATATTTCCTGCTGATCAACCTAAGTATTCCTTTAAAATTATAAATCCACATCTTTTGATGATGCCTCAACTTGTTTGTTGGAATAAAGAGCTGTTTGAGATCTATTAAAAGTGCTTCTAGGTCATGATAATTCTTTTGGACAGAGCAGTTGTGTTCGGTGATGTTGATGTGTTTCGTTGTATTCCTTGTCCATTCTGCCCCTCGTTTGGAGTGAGATAGAATTTTGATATGTATCTATGTGTTACTATTTAGATGAAGGTTTTTTTTGGTGATCATGTGTGGTTTTTTTGAGTGGTGTGATCCTTATCACCTGACTACGGTGGAACAAATGCTTCAAGAATCAGGGCTCCAGCCATAGGCCCTGGAGTGAAGCTTTTCACGCAGTCAGGAAATCGACAGAGGTGTGGAGTGCTCGATTAGGATCCTTCTTCCACAGTTTTGGTAAGCTATTTTCTATTTCAATGTTTTGGTTCCTCATTTCTGGAAATTTCCCTTTGTCGCAACAAGCGTGGTGGACTTAACCCCTCACACAATGTCTATGGATATTCCTTCATGGATGTGAGTTTTCAATCAATGTCCTTGTGTGGACCGCCTGTAAAAATCAGGTGCAGTCTTGCTGTTAAATATTCATAGGTGGATATTTTTGTGTAGTTTATTTTTTTCTTTTGTGGTTTCAGTGGCCAAATTATTGGGTCCCCTTCCCTCCCATCCCCAAGTGGCGAGGGTCCAAAACTGTGCTGAATGTGTTGGCCAAGATCTTGTCCCCTCCGTTCGGGAGTGGGTGGTTTATATTTTCATGTTGTAACCCTATTAACTTGGTATAGTAGGTTTTTGTAGGAGGGTTTTTTGGGCTTGTGTGAATGAGGCCCAATTATAGCTCATGGTGAATTCTTGTCTGTTCATTGCTAGTTGGTTTCTAATGGTGGGGAGACTCACCATGGGTCTCCTGGATTTTCATCCTTAGAACATTTCTAGTGCCATTTGATTATTAATTGTGGGGAGTACATTCTGGAATCCTTAGGTGTTGTTTTTTTAAGCCGGAAAGTGTCATGGCTTTCCGGGGGCGGAAACCTTTAATGGTGGGGATAATTGTCACACACGGTTTTTTTCTGTCTTTGTTTTGATCCAGCCCATTAGAAATCCCGATCCTTTTCATGGGTATTTGATGAGATGAATCTTGAGTTTTGATGTTTCATATATGTCTAACCACCATAATTTGGGATCCCCATTGCTTGTTTAGGAGTTTTTGAAGAAAGGGTGGTTACTTCTTGATTTTGGCCAACCGTGAGCTCATTCCCAGTTTTAAAAACTGAATTTGTTTCTTTGATAACTCTTTTTTTCATCCTTTTTCACCCATTAAACTTACCACTTGTCCTATACTGATATATTAAAATTTATTTATCCTTTTGGACCCATTAGAAATTCATAAGCCGGGTGAATTTGGGCTACTTATTTAGGTATTGGGCCAGCTCATGGGCCCATTTCCTCTTTTAAAAAAATAATTTGATTCATTTATATCATTTTCATTTTTTACTATTTTTCAGTGATTAAACCTCCCCCTCGAATCAAATAACACTATACTAACCCTCATAATCTATGTTACCTATTTGGAGCTCATGTGGTTCACGGATTAGGGCGAAAATGCTCAGGAAACCTCAAATCGCCCAGAATTGCCAAGGTAAATTTTATCATTCATAAATCAATCAATTAGTACTATTTTAGCAACCAATCTTCTTCCCCTAGTTCATCCAGACCTTAGGAGGCTCTCCAAGATTTTTCAATCCATTCCCTTTTCTCTAGGGCTTCAGATCTAAGGGAAGACGAAGAGTTTTCTAGGATGAAAGGTGAGATTCCTTCTCCTTTCTTCTTCCTCTTCCCCCTCCTTTCATTATTTCATGGTTTTATATTGTACCCTAGTCTTGATCGACCTAGAGTTTTGTTATAAAATGTTTTTATGGGTTTTATGTTTGTTTAGGTCTGGTATTTATAGTTTTAGGGTTTATAAACCCGAAGCAGGTGATTTCGGGTGTGCGTTTCAATTACGCCGACGATTTGAGGTAGGATATCCCTTGAACATTCCTTTATCATAGAATTTTCATCATTTTAATATTATCCTAATCTGATATAAATGTTTATTATTGTTTTTAATCCTTTGGATAATTTTCTTGGTGTGAAAAGTGGTTGTATAACCATTGTTTTGTGAAATGTAGTGTTGTTTTGTCATCAAAGTGATCAACAAGTGTTTGTTTAAATGTTCCGTTATCTTTTGTAAATATTTTGTGAGGTTTATAATTTGGTTTAGGGTATTTTTAACATGTTACAGTATCATTAAAGAAAATATGGCATTCAATTAGTGTTTTATTCCTTTTCATTTACTTAAAGTAAATTTTTTTGTTTAAAAAGGGCATGTCATGTGTTCGGTAAATTGCTCGGTTGGCTTTTATGTGTGATGTGTGATTTAAAAGTTATTTTTTTGGATTTATAAATGAATTTTAAGAATTATAAATGTTATTTTGGTTATTTATATGGATTTCCAATTTGGATTTGTTTTTACAAAAACAAGTGGGTTTTGATTTACAACATATTTTGGCCCGAGTTGCCCAAAAATGGACTGTTTCACATCTTTATGAAAATGGTTGTGTTTTGAATATGTAACATGAGTATTATAAGAGATCTATGAATGTGGTTTTCTGCTGTAAATGGTGTTTATACAGATCCTTAATAAATTTAAATTCATACCTTCGTCAAATGTTAGTTTTGAGAAAATGTTTAAAGGCCCATTTGGCGTTTCCAAGAAATGAAGGAGTGTTTTAATTGTATATAACAAGTTGTACAATTGGGATTGTTTTATGGTCAATTAAATTGTTTTATTAAATGTTTATTGGGCTTCCGAATATTATTTGGTTTGGTTTTGATGTGTGTTTATAATTGAAAGAGTGTTTTTGAAAGATTTTTATGTACAAAGCCTCAATACACTTCATGAAATTGTTTTACCAAAATATTTAGAGGTTTGTTGATTAGTGTAAGAAATGTGAAGAAATATTATGGGTTGTTTGTGTTTTTATGGTTTTGGAATGTAATGTAGAAGTGAAATGTGTATTTGATAATATGTGTGACTTGATTGAGCACTAAAGGGAATCCCTGGTATCTAGGTGGGCAGACGTGTACTAGTATGCTAGTGATTCTGTAGGGGTTGGCCTCTATTTCACATAGCAAGTTTGAAGATGACAAAACTAACTAAACTATGATGATGATGATTATTGGGGACCACTAGGTTATGGGTATGTTCCCTACTAGTGGCTTGTGCACGAGAACAGATATTTATTATGGTTACTTTCACCGAGAAACGAGGTACCTGGGGCTCACAACAAACTAGTTCCTAGGGGTATTCCTGTGACTAGTGCTCATTGGCTATTTTTAACTCACCGTCAGCATACAGTGTGTTTGGTTGGTAATTTCAGTAGTATATGTTATTTATTTGAATGTTAAAATTCTTTAAAGAATCCCTCTTTAAAACTATTTTCATTTTGAAGATTCCCCTCTTTGAAAAGAATTGTTACTTGCATTTTTGTTTATTAAACATACATTTTTTTGTCTGATAATTATTATAGCATGGAACCTCATTTGAAAACCATACATTCATATCTTGAATTAATAATTATACATTGATGTTTCATTTATTTTAAAGGAATGTTCATTGGGAATAGAATATCGGGCTAACCTACTGAGTTTTAATACTCACGCCTATAGTCTTCCTCTTTTTTTATCCCTTGTGCAGGTTTCATCTTTAGTTCGATCACCTTGGGCGACTTTTGATCATTGTGTTGGAGAGTGACCAGAAGTGTCACATGGAGTTAGTTGGTAATTGGGATTTTTCATTTGAGTTTTTGATTTTGTTCTACTTTTACTTTCTTGTACAAATAATATTTAGTTCAATTTTTATATAAATTCATTTTGGGATGTCTGTTTATTTATGATGTTTGTTTGATTGATTATATATGGGAAAAATCATTCCCTTTTCTACTCTATTGATGCCCTTGGTGCTTGTCACCATCCCAGGAGGTTCGGGAATGCCTCTCGGGACTTGTCGCGGGCTGGCCTGGGTGACCGGTTCAGGGTCGACTTGGGCTGGTTCGTGATAGTGGACCTCACCTGTTTTGATAATCCCAATTATGTTTTAATATGTTTTTATAATCCTATGTTGACAATAATATCAAAAATAATAATTGGAATATGTTAGTCACTATTTATCTAGGTTTATACATACTTTGAAATAATTCTAACTCAATCTAGATATGTTTTTT
Organism: Viscum album; assembly: GCA_963277665.1. Classification (NCBI taxonomy): domain Eukaryota; kingdom Viridiplantae; phylum Streptophyta; class Magnoliopsida; order Santalales; family Viscaceae; genus Viscum; species Viscum album. The sequence continues at coordinate 1,926,022,804 of OY728152.1, read as the reverse complement.
ATAGAACAGATAAGTGTTAAGTTCACCGGTATGCACGTTGCTATTGATACAAACAAACAGACACTTGGTCTTTGGTACAAAATAGAGCTACCGGTATGTAAGTCTACCGTTACACTGAAAGGTTTCCATTAGAATATGTCTACCGATATGTGTAAGTCTACCATTATGAAGTCCACCGATATAAGGAAGTAACCACTACTCAAGTCTACTGATACAAGCTACCGCTACAAACAGAAAAACACACAACTACCATTATAAAGACCTGCCGATACAAACAGAGCCACCAATATAAGTAGTTACCAATACAAGCCAGTTACCAGTAGACCAACGCTACCGATAGAAGGAGTTACTGATACATAGATCTACTGTTATACGGAGTAACTGCTACTGATACAAGGAGCTACCGGTATAAGAACAAAGAGCTACTGATTGGAGCTCACCGCTATACAAAGTCCACCGCCACAAGTATACCGACAGAGAGCTACTGATGAAATAAGACTGTTAACCAGGCACTACTAATTAAACTCTATTTCTATTTATTTATTAATCAATTGTTATATTAATGTTTTTAATACATGTACTATTATTTAATGATAGTTTTTGGAATATCAGGTAACCGTACCTTGTACTTATGAAAAGGTAATCATTCCTATTATAGGAGAATAAGGTATGAAAGAAATATTGAGCTGTAGAGAAGAGAGTGTTTCATATACACAATAAAGAAAGGCGACATCTATACACATTTATACTTTAAGAACACTAGACATATAAGAGGCCATTCATACAAGAAGAGAACACAATCTGAATCTTAGTCAAGGAGTGAATAACTACAACGATCTATTCATACACTCAAGTTGATCAAACTAAACCTGAAAATCATGGAAGAAAACGACACTCTGTTTTCCAGATAAAAACCATAGAGGGACTCAGAAGCATTCATGTTCAAACAAAAGGAGTCTAGAGCTGCATCTCAAATCACTTAAGCATTCTAAACTCATATCTAATATCTCTCAGTGATTCTTTTATTTATATTTTGAGAAGTGCGTGTGATCTGTATTTTTAGACACACACTGTAGCCTGTGCTAAACCGGAGGATTTATAAATCCTCACACAAAACATTTATAACTCTCTCGTATCCCACTATTGATAGTGGTATAGGTCAAGTGTGACCAGGATAGCATGTTTGATAATGTTCTTATATTTTCCCATGAAGGACTGCGGTAGAAGTCTTAGTACCTGGACAGTCTCTGTACTATTGTTTACCCCGACCCACGGTGTGGATAAAAATTTATATAAATTTTTGAGAGGACTAAGTCTCAGCTTGAGACTGAACCACTTGTTTTAAACTTATGTTCTTATTTTATTTTGTTTTAAACTATTGATTATTCCGCTGCTAAGTACTTTGAAATATAAATCTATTGTAGAGTAACTCTGATAGTTAAATTAACAAGTGTTTATAACTTTTGTTAGCCAGTAATTTAGTTTCAAAAGTTACTCAATCATCAGATTGAGTCAACTAATAAATAATCAATCTCTTGTGAAAATAATTTAAAACTCACAATCATTATAAATTCACTACAGTTTAGCTATTTATTCAATTTTGGGGATTTTTATATAAATATTTTTAACAGAAATTTTAATTGGAACTCAATTCACCCGCCCCCACTTGATTATTCACTCCGACCAACAAGATAAAAATAATTTTTTAAATCATAATTTCATAATTATATAAGTGTAAATTCTAAGTAGTTTTTCGAGAAGTTTAATTTTTTTAAGAATAATAAAAAATGGAAAATTTTAATTAAAAAATGAAATTTCAATTAAGTTATTTATATAGTTAAATTATATTTTAATTTTGTTTTAAACTATTACTTGTTTTTTTATACATAAAAAATCCAATTTATGTCATTCTAATAAATTTCACATTGAAATTTGATATAAAAGAATTTCAAGATTTTGAACATTTTCGCTTTAAAACAATGTTATTTCATGATGTATGCATGATTAATTTTAAATTAGTTTTTTCCACTTATATGACTAGATTTTTAAAAATAGAATTTTATGTTTTTAATCATAATAATTTCTAATTTCTAATAATTTTGACATAATTTTTTTAAAAAGTTATTATTGAGAACAGTTAAAATAAATCACAATGATTAAGAGAAAACCTAGTTTACCGATGGACTAAACCTTCAAATCTAGTGGAAAATTGACATAGATACTTTTCCAAACTCACTTTTTCGTTATTTAATCCTTTTTAGGTAAAAATGTGTGTACAACTAACACTCTTTTTAAAATTCCCAAGTGAGTCCCCTCCAACACTTATTAAAGGACCACACCACATTCTATTTCTTCACACCTCTAAATTCCTTTGTCTCATACAATACCTATAAATAATTCATATAATATTCCTTCCTCTCAACCTATAAACATTAATTTGGGAGGAAATATAACCAAGTAATTCCTTTAGTGCAAACCAAAAGGGGTTACTTTAAGAATAGGTAATGTTCATCAACGTGAATATTTGTTTTGTATCCTTCTCTACCCCCTTAAATTATTGTTATACCATGATTATATAATAACCTGTGTTTCCTATATATACTGAGATTTTTTTATTTTCTTGTTATTAACCACAACTTCATAATCTTCTTTCAAATGGGATACACAATCATCATTCGTGTGTACGGTGGACTACAGCCTGACGAACCAATGTCATTCGTTCTTCCATCACGACCTATCAAGGTGGATAATAATGATGTAGATAATGTATATATATGATATATATGATATTTATTATTTCTTAAATCATTTATTGTTATTATATAAAACAAACATTATTTCTTTCCATTTTGTGGGAATACGATAACATCGTTCGTGTGTACGGAGAACTACCTCCCCTCTAAGTGATGTGCTTCATTCACACTATAAGTGGAATGTATTAATGATGAGTTTGATAAAAATAAGAGATATATATCACATAAGGTGATTTTTTAATGATAATATATCATACACTTTTATATCTTTTAATTTGAATAGAAAATAAAAGTAGTGTTCATGCATACTTTTGACCTATCGTCTCCATGAATGGTGTTTTTCATTTCCAATTTATATCTTTTAGAGAATACTATTAATAATTATATATTGAATATATATGATATATTTATATTGATTATCATTATGTATATGAAAAATTAATTATTAATGTAAGATAAAAAAATATAACAAATCCAATCTTCTATGAAAAACAATGTGGTTCTTACATGAAATATAACATTAACGTGGAATGATTAATTAACGGTTAACATGAATTAAAAATAATATAATATATGGTACTATATATGTTGGAATCCTCAAGTGTTAATCATGTTTTAATGATCACAAATCCTATAAATTATATAAATCTTGTTAATCCTGTTTAATCTATCTCAAATAATGTGTACAGTTGGTTTGTTTTTTTTATACTTTAAATAAACCTATCCTAGATCTTAAGTGCAATGTTTGATTATTGTAAACTATATTTAATTTGTGTTATAATTTATTTACTTGATAAATGATTAAGTCTAATCCATTATATAAATATCACTATTTATGTCTGTATACAAATATTTAGCTAAGTCTAAGACACCGTGACTCTGACATCGTGGCTAGACATTGTGACCCAGACACCGTGACTAGACAACGCGACTAGACACCAGGACCAGGCATCGTAACCCAGACATTGTGACTAGACACCATGAACTAAACACTATGACCCAGACACCGTAAGCAGACACTGTGACCTAGACACCTTGACCCAGACATCATAACCCAGGCACCATGACCAAGACACGTTGACCCAGACACTGTGACCAGACATCTTGACAAGACACCACGACCAGACACCGAGAACAAGACACTGCGACAACACGCCACATTTGTGCTACCTATTCCGAACCTCTATAAAATTATTCTACCATAACTTTACCACCGCTCAATAGAAATAAATAAGATCCCATTTCAAAGAGATGTCATTTCTAAGTGACATCATTTCCAGACAGACTGTGACATCGTTCTTTAATATGTTTTTTCAATTCTAAATTTAATTTCTAATGGTCATATTTGAGTCTTTTAAATTCACTGACATAATTAATATTTCATTATCGACATGTCACCTGACAGTATGAGGTACAAGGTTAAGAATACATACATCATTATTTCTACAACATATGAACATAAAGAATAAAAAAGAGAAGTGTGTACCAAAAACAAAGGAGCGTGATAATGAAGAAGTATGAGCATTCCTGAGAAAAGAACCAACACATGAAACTCAATACATTTTAAGAACACACGAAATGTTCTCAAATACAAAAATATGGGATACAGCAGATCAAAGTCAACAACATCTTCTCAATTCCAACCCAATAAAGAACACGAGCTAGATCTAACTAGAAAGTAGAGAATTATACATGCGGTACTCTGTTTCTTGTAAGAGGACCCGATTCTTACATCTTCTTCATTCTAGAAGTCCAGAGCTACACAAAATAACACATAGAGCCCTTCTAACCTTATCACATATTTTTTTCTATATTTTATATTGTTTCTATATTTCAATAAGTTTGTTTTTGTGTGTGTCTATATAATAACCCATATTGTATCCTGCATTAAACTAGAGGATACAAGATATCTTTTCTATCACATATTTTTACACTTGTTTACTCCCATAGATAAGTGAGGAAGAGGTCCCTAGGTGACCTAGTAGTTCATACACATGAAGAACTATTGAAGAGGTTTTGTGACCTGGACAGTCCTATGTACTATTATTTACCCTGATCCAGGTTGTGGATCATGTTTATTAATCTAAACTTCTTGGTGTAAGGTGATCACCAAGTCGAGTGGATTAGGTCTTGTCTTGAGACTGAACCACTTTTTTTGTATCTAATGTGTTGTTTAATTTAGTTTTCTCTATTTTACTAAATAATTCAGAAATCACTGAATTTAATTTGATAGCTAATCTTGGAAAAAAGTTTTATTTGTTTTCCCTTATTATAATAGCTTAAAAAGTAATATTAATAACTGATATTAAGATTACAAAGAGTTAATAAATCTTCTTAGAAGTTATTTAAACAGTCAAACATTCATAACCATATTATTTTGATTAACTGGGATGTATTTATTTTTATTGGGAAACCTTTTAAGAATACATTCCAAAAAAATTTCTTATAGATACTTAACTCACCCTCCTCTTGAGAACTCTACTCTGACTAACATTTGGTATCAATGTGTGTTTGTTACACCTATTAAGACTCTGTTTTTTGACCCTATTCAACTGTGATTTTTGTTGTACTTTAAAGATCTGTAAATTTTAGTCAATTATAATTTTATATCTCTTTTAAAGTATTTCTTTTTTATGGATAATAGATTGGAAGGTGCTACAACAAAAAGACCACCATTATTTAATGGAACCAATTATTCCCAATGGAAAATCAAAATGAAAATTCATTTAGAACGTATGGGTTTTGAAATTTAGTCTTCAATTATAGATGATTATAAGATTTATGATACTGATTGAATCACTTGGGATGACCCAACCAATTTTACCTATAATAAAAATTCCAAAACTATGAATGATTTATATATCTCTTTAAGAGATGAAGAATTTAATAGAATTTTCTACATGTAAAACTACCCATGAAATTTGGGATACATTGTATATTTCACATGAAGAAACTTCTAGTGTGAATGAAATGACACTTAAAACATATACTATTAAATATAAAAACTTTAAAATAAATCCGGATGAGCCTATTTCTGACATGTATCTCAGGTTCAATGAAATTTTCAACACAATGATTTCTCTTGTAATAGAAGTTACAACCAATGAACAAATTACAAGGATTCTTAGATGCCTACCTGACAGATGGATAGGAACCTCTATATCTATTAGAGAGGCATGCGACATTGACAAGTTACCTATAAAATAACTCGTTAGGAAACTAATGATATATGAAGAGATTCTAAATGTCAACAATGAAGAGGAGGATGAACCCAAAAGAAATTTTTTTATATTTAAGACCACCACCTCTAAACACAAAGATAAAGGGAAATTGTAAGCCTCTATAGAAATTTAGGTTAGTTAACATTCATCACCTGATAGTGATGGGGATATAGATCAATTAGCCATAAGATTTATGAGATATTACAAGAAGATGAAATTATTCAGAAAGCCTAACTTCAAAGGAATATATGATCTAAAAGCAATTTGGAAGAAATTTTAGAAATTAAGTGACAAGTCTGATGAGATAATATGCTCTGAATGTAAGCAAAAGGGACATAAAAATTCTGATTGTCCCAAGCCAAAGAAAAAAATATAAATATGAGTACAAATATAGAAAGTAAAAAAAAGAAATGAAAGCAACGTGGAGTGCTTATAAGGATAGTTCAAGTGACTCAAAATCTTCACATGATGAATAGGATAACAATGCCATTATGTGTTTTATGAAAAACATATCAAAGGTAACACTGGAAACAATTGTACAAAATTCCTTTTATTCTATAGAATTTGATTCTGAAAATATTTCTAATGAATAATTGTTTGAGTACTATAATATTCTTGAAGAGATATATAATATACTAAAAGATAAATACTAATCTTTAAAGAAACTTTATTCTCTTAACTCAACCGTTAAATATGAACATACTTTAGAAATGGAAAAAAGGATCAATTACTCAAAGAAAAAAATTCACTAAGACTACATAATGAGTAGTTGAAAAAGTATCTTAAAATGTTTACTAATGGAAAATATACTTTGCTACAATTTATAGGTAAACATATTGCTCCTAAATATACTACTGGTATTGTCTATCAATCTGGAAAAGAAATTTTGGAATAACTAATTTTGTTTCTACGTCTAGGACATAGATGTTTACTATATGTTCTGGAAAACATTCATCTAGTTCAAATTATGATACACACTCTACTATTTCAAGATTTTCAAGAAAAATAGAGTTTATCTTTAAATAACTTTACATAATTCTTATAGGAAACATATGAGGAAGATGTGGGTCCCTAAAGCACTAGTTAGTAATATTACTAGACCCAAACAAATATGGGTATCAAAATCTATTTTTATTTGACTAATTTTTAGGAATGTTGCTTAAAGAGATCCTGTAAAAGCCTATGATAATTGGACAGTGGGTGTTTAATACCCATGACATGAGACTATTCTTGCTTCAAGAATTTTAAAAAAATTGATGGTGGACATGTCACCTTTGGTGACAATGCTAATGTAAAGATCATTAGCCTTGTCCAAATAGGTAAATCTAGCTCAATTTTAAATTCCAAAGTACTTTTTGTTGATGGATTGAAATATGTTCTTCTTAGTATTTCCCAACTATGTGATGATGTTTTCATGTTAAATTTCAAAATGATCCCTGCAATGTTTTTAATTCTAAAAATGAATTAGTATTTTCTTCATTAAGAAATTAAAATGGAGACTCTGTTAATTTAGATTCTTTAGTCTCTCAAAATGATTCATGTTTATGTGTATTTCACAGAGTCGTGGCATTGGTATTGGAGACAAGGACACTATAATACTCACTCTCTAAGAAAGATAACTAGAAAAATCATAGTCAAAGACCTACACAAACATGAGTTTCCAAATTATAAAGTGTGTAATCTTTGACAAAAGGGAAAGAAACACAAAATTTCCATCAAAACAAAGAAAAAAGTGTCAACTTATCAACCTCTCAAATTGTTTCACAAATATTTTTTGGACCATCTAGAGTTTCTACTTTAAATGGGAAGAACTATGTTTATGTTCTTATAGATGAGTTTTCTAGATATACTTGGGCTTTCTTTTTTCGATCACTAAAGTGAATCCATCTCTCATTTTTTCTAATTTTCCAAAAAAGTATAGAATCTTAGTGGACTTAGAATTAAATCCTTATGAAATGATCATAGCCGTGAGTTTAAAGATTAGGAGATTGAATCTTTCAATTCTAAAAATCAATGTAGTCATAATTTCTTTGTCCCTAGAACACCTCAAAAAAATGGAGTTGTAGAAAGAAGAAATAGAACCTTGAAAAACATTTCTAGAACCATTCTTAGTGAATATGACTTACATATTTATTTTTGGGCTGAAGATGTAAATACAGCATGCTATATTATCAATAGAGTGTTGATTAGACCCATTCATAAAAGAAATCTATATGAGTTACGGAGAAATAGAAAATCCAATGTTAACTACTTCAAAATATTTGGTTTCAAAGTCCATATCATTAATACAAAGGACAATCTTGAAACATTTGCATCCAAGCGTGATGAAGGAAACATTCTAGGATATTTAATCTCTTGTAATGCCTATAGAGTGTTTATCAAAAGAAATAAATGTGGAAGAATATGTCCATTTCAAATCTGATGAAACAGTTCCACATGAGCCTAAGACCTCTATATAAAACCTAGAGGATGATGTGTCAAATCTAGACATTAATTCAAAATCCTTTAACCATCCTGTAATGGAATCTATGAAAACTTGAAGTTCTGGAAATTATTTAGATTCAAGTCACAATGAACCTAAACTTATTAAAGAACTAGAAATCACTAGGCCTTATTTTTTCAGAGCTGTTATAACTCTTAAGAACCATCCTTTAGATGATGTAGTATGATACTTATATAAAGGAACTCAAACTATATATTCTCTTAGAAATCAGGTTGAACATCAAGTCTTATTTTCACAACATGAACCTAAAATCATTAATGATGTTATCCATGATGAATTTTGGTTGATTCATATGTAAGAAGATATTTATCAGTTTCAAAGGAACATAGTTTGGAAACTTGTTGACAGACCCAAAGACAAATTTATCACAGGAACTAAGTGGGTGTTTAGAAATAAAGTAGATGAAGCTGGTAACATAGTTATAAATAAAAATATATTGGTTATATAAGGCTATAGTCAAGAAGAAGGAATTGACTATGAATAAACCTTTGCACCAGTATCTAGATTTGAATCCATCAGAATTTATCTTTCTTATGCTACACATCTAAATTTCAAACTACATCAACTGGATGTTGAGAGTGAATTATTAAATGGGTATATATATGATGATATATTTGTTGAGAAACCCCCTTGTTTTACAAATCCTCATTTTCCAAATTATATTTTTAGATTATCAAAAGTATTATATGGATTAAAACATGCTCTAAGAGCCTGGCATGATAGATTAAGTACTTTTCCTATATCCAAAGGTTTTAAACAAAGAATATTTTATCCTACCCTTTTTATAAAATAAATTTACTATTATGTTTTAGTAGTTCAAATTTATATAGATGACATTATCTTTGGATCTTCCAAAAATTATTTATGTATTTAATTTTATAAAATGATGAAAAATGAATTTCAAAATAGTTTAATGGGCGAACTAAAAGTCTTTCATGGATTTAAAATCATTCAAAATAATAATGGTTTTATTTTAAATCATAGAAAATATACTAGAGATATTCTAAAATGTTTTTTCCTCGATAGCACTTAATGTAGTGACACTCTAATGAGTACTACTTGTATGTTGGATCATTGTAATGATGGAAAATATTTTGATCAATCCAATTATAGAGGAATGATTTTAATCTTAATCTATTTAACTACTAACCAACCTTAAATTCTGTTTAGTGTATGTTTGTGTGATTTTTTTGAAGAAAACCCTATGGAATCTCATTTAAATGATGCTAAGAGAATCTTCAAATACCTCAAGCATGAACCCAGTCTAGGAATGTTCTTTATTAGAGGAAAATAATTTAAATTAGTTATTTATTTTGATGTGGACTTCTATTATTGAATTTTATATAGAAAAATCACCTATGGAACATGTCACTTTTTAGGCATGTCACTAGCATCACAATGTAGTAGGAAATACAAACCGGTTTCATTATCTACTGCCAAAGCTAAATACGTAGCTACTGGTAGTTGTTGTGCACAAATTCTGTGGATAAAACACACATTACTAGATTATGGATGTCAATTTAGGCATGTACATATAAATTGTGACAATACAAGTGCTATTAACTTCTACAAAAATCATGGTTAACACTCTTGGATAAAACATATTGATTTAAGACATCACTTTTTGAGATATCATTATCAAAAAGGTTATATCACTTTCGAATTCATTGGAACTGAATATCAGCATGCTAATATATTTGCTAGAACATTAAAATATGATAGAATAGATTACATCATAGATGAATGGGGAATGATTAATCTTAAGTAGTAAGTGTATTGTTTCCAATCTTACAGTTTCATAGCTTACTATTTCATAGCATACTGTTTCATAGCTTATTATTTCATAGTTTAAGGTTTCACAAGTCACTGTTGTTAGATTACTATCTAATTCTCATGCTTCTACAGTTTAGTATCTTAAAAGTTTATATTTCATGTTTATGGTCTCACAGTTACTATCTCTTGGTTACTGTCTGGAACATATAGTCTGAAACAATACGGTTGCACAGTTTTGAAGTCACACAGTTACGGTCTCACTGTGAAAACCTATTACGGTCTCACCATGAAAGAAAGTTCTAGTCTCACCATAAAAGTTTGTTACGGTCTCACCATAAAGACACTTTATCATTTTATTTACATATTATAACCCATGTTTTGGTAATTAATTATTTTATTCTTTTACTTTCTTGTGATTTTTATTTTTCAATGCTTGATATCCCTAAATGATAAAAATGAAATAATTTCCACTCCTTTATTCACATGAGCTCTCTTCTCTCTAGTCGTAATCCCTACATAAACCATTATCTCTCTCTATAAAAACATTGCTTAATGAACAGAATGAAACATTTGTCCTCAAAAACTCCAAAGAAACACAGATCAAAGAAGAAGATGAAAATAGAACTAAACTTAGTGCCCGAAGGTCCTTTGAATCCAAACCTAGTGAACCGAATAGTGGTACATAAAAAGGAAATTTTCACCAAGTGGATTCTTTCAAGTAATTATTTAGTATTTAAAGTACTAAAAGAGATAGTATGGCTAGATTAGTTTACAAAGGAGGATATGTTGATTTACCAAAAGATAGTGTCACTATTTTATCAGTTTGTTAAATTATCTTTTGATACAGAAGATGGTTATGTTCTAAGAAGCTTGATCAATGGGTAAAGATGTACCTATTATTTGAGGTTATAGGTGGCATGCCTAAAGATACCTCATGATGGTATTTTTTAGGACTACCAGAGAGGTCCCCCACCACTAAGTGAGATCTTTGTTTTGGAAGAATCTTTTGGAAGATTAACTGCGAATGAAACAAAGAGAAGCGCTATTGTTGCAGTGCTATATGGGGAAACCAGACTTTTGTTTATGTTTTTCCAGAATCTAATTAGCCCCAAAAAATTATTTTTCTATACTCAAGTATTAGGATTTATTTTTTATACATCTTTTGAAGAATGGTCACAAGATTAACCTATGTAAGTATGCCATACTCCATATGTGTGAGTTGATTAAGACAACCTCTAAGTCAACCACCTCTGTTCTACTCAAGGTTAATCTCATCTATTCTTATTGTAAAAGGGTTGGTTAGGCCAGATGAATATTTCATTAAGGACTATGAATTTTGTATTTCAAAATTTATTGTCATGAGAATATAAATCATTTGAAATCCATGGAGAAAAGCATGGGTAGAAGATAATGAAAGGTTATATGAAAATTTCAGCCCTGTTGTCCTTTATTCAAGACCTAATGACATTTCGAATCCTAGTTTATAATGAGAAAAAACCATTTACTACTCTGATGATGAAGAATAAGAAGAGGTTGTTTCACCTACATGAAAAACTATCCTGGATGAGGAAGATATTGAACCTACTCATCATGTCTTAATTGAGAAGGAAGTACATATTCCTGAAGAAATTGTTGATCTTGAAGAACATCCTACCTCTAAAGAAGAATCCATTTTTGTTCAAATGGAAATGAATATTCAAGAATAACATTTAGAAGAAGATCTTTCTCCTGAGAAATAAGCTTTTTATGAGGAAAATTTGGTTGAACAAGTTGTTTCAGAGGTTATGCCATCTGCTGAAGAGAGAATGGATCAAGCCTTTTAATTGTATAGAAAGGAAATGGGTGAGGATATTGGGGATGATATTTTGAAAATAGATCAAGGATATAAATCTCTTAGTCCTGTAAAAGATGTTTCTGTTGAGGGGGAGCATCACCTAAATATAGAAACTGTCGATATCCTTAATTGGGTTGATCCAAGCTCTGTGGATACATGGTATAAATTCCCTAGATATTTTGATGTGAATGATTCTCATGAAGTCCCAATTAAAGGTATAGATCTATCTATTGTGTTTCAATTAAAACCAGTATCTTCCCTTGATGTTATGGCTACATAAGAACCTGATCCTATCTCGAATCATATCCTTGATCCTTCACAAGAACCCTCCACCTTTGTGAGTAAGAATGATTTGAAAGAATTTCGTGCTACACTATTGGTTGGGGTTAAAAATCTCATGAATACTCGACCCTCTCAGGTGACAAACATTATTCAAAGAGATGTTTCCCTGTTGTTAGAGAATATTATTTGGTAGATTCATCCAAAAATACTTCATGAAATTTAGAAGTCCAGGTTGAGAACAAATAGTGAAATGATAAAGTGAAGTCTCTCAGTGGTACAGTTGAAAATATATAGAGATTGTTGTACTCAAGACCAGATCCTATTTCTCATCTAGTTGAGGATGTTAGTATTCAGTTTCCATAGGAAGTTGCCTCTCTGATTCAATATAACCTAGCTTCCTTAGTTTACAAGGTGGATAAAAGAAAAAATAAAATAGTTTAAGAAATGTGTGAACTTGTTATTGGTCTTAAAAATTTGATTGATTAGTATAAGGGTTGTCTCAAAAAAATTCTGAATCAATTGAAGTCTCTTACTTCATCAGTTACAGCTTCTAGTACCTCTAGAAAATCATCTCAACCATCCACGGATAGTGATCTACTCAGAATGGTTGTTAAGGAAGAACATTAGTCTGTGCTCAGTGGATTTGACAAAGAGTCTCTATATGTGGTTATCAAGAACAGTGATAGAGTTCTTGATTTTGTGATAATTCATTCAAATATTTCCAATGATGCTCAACAAAGAAATTATTAAAATTGTGGATTTCTACTTCAATAGGATTTTATATAAGAATGGTATGATAAGCCATTTCAAGTACCTTGTAGAGAATATGAAAATCCCTCCTGTAACTCATGCTTTCAAAACAGAAGTTTAAAATCTTAAGGAATTAACTCCCTTACTAGACAAGATCATTGGGAACAGGGACGAATTTGAGAAGTGATGCAGTATGGTGGTGATATATTTTTTGACTTCATCAACATATTAAGTCCTCATCTTCATGTACAGAGCACTGCTATTGTGGCTCCTAAATATGAACCCTTAAGACCTAGTTTTCCTAACTTCTCATCCACTACCTTTACCTCTACTTTTATGTCTGTTTCTCAGGCTCTAAGTCAGATCATACCTGCTCTCCTTGACCAATAATTTCCTTGGTCTTCCACTACACATACCTTATCCCCCTCTATTTTTGAAGGTCTCCCTATACCCTCCCTATCAGTTTGTTCACTTCCTTTTTACACTTCTACATCGGCTCTTGTGGATTCTAGTGATGTTGTTTCCAAGCGAAAATAAAAAAACCAGTGTTGAAGAACAGTTAACACTATATATTGATTTGGATAATTTTTATATTTTTGTTGAAAACTGATTGTAATGAATCCTATTTCTCATTCTATTGCATTGTGATCTTTTATTGTCTCCTCTATTATTTAATTTTGTACACTTTTCTATAATCTCAAAATAGGGAGAGACATGCACTCTAAATGCACACTAAGGGAGAGACACATTCACTAATAATAGATATCTCACTCACATGATTTTTGGTCATCAAAAAGGGGGACATTGTTGGAATCCTCATGTGTTAATAATGTTTTAATTATCACAAGTCCTATACATTTTGTAAATCTTGTTAATCCTATTTAATCTGTCCCAAATCATGTGTACAAATGGTTGGTTACTTTATGTTTTAAATAAAATTATCCAAGATATTATGTGTTATGTTTGATTATGGTGAAATATATTTAATTTGTGTTATAATGGATTTCATGGATAAATGATTAAGTCTAATACATTCTATGAATATCACTATTTAGGTCTGTATACATGAATTTGGCTATGTCAGAGACACCGTGACCCAGACACCTTGACCAGACACTGTGACCCAGAAACTGTGACCCGATATAGTGACCAAACACTATGACCGGACACTAGGACCCAGACACCATGACCAAACACTGTGACCCATAATCCATGACCCAGACACTGTGACCCAGACACTATGACCCCGGAACTATGACCTAGACACCATGACCAGACACTATGACCAGACAGCGAGAACTAGACCCTATGATCAGAAAATGCATCTGTGATACCAGTTCTAGATCTCTATAAAACTATGCAATCATAACTATCTCACCACTCGAAGGAAAAGAATACGACACTGTTTCATGGAGACACATTTTCCAAGTGACATTGTTTCCACTTAGAATATAACACTATTATTTAATATGTTTTTTCATATTTCAATTTAATTTCTAACGGTCATATTTGAGTATTTTAAGTGCACTAGAATAATTAATATTTCTTTGTTGACATGTCACCTGACAGTATGAGGTACGAGTTGTAGAATACATGCATTCTGTCAGTTCCAACACATGCACTTCAATAAAAAAGATGTTTGTCTCAAAAACAAAGGAGCGTGATAATGAAGAAGCACATGAATTCTTGAGAAAAGAACTGAAAAATGAAACTCAATACATCTGAAGAATACAAAAATAATTCTAGAATACAAAAGGTTAGGATACCATTGATCAGAGTCAAGAACATCTTCACAAAACCAACTCCATGAAGAACACGAGCTAGATCCAACTGGAAACCATACCATCAGACTTGTGATAATCTATTTCTTGCAAGAGGACCCGATTCTTACATCTGCTTCATCCTAGACGTCTAGAACTGCATAGAATAACACTCAGAGCACTTCTAACCTTATCTCATCATTTTTTCTCTATTGTGTATTGTTTTTAGCTTTTGAGCAGTTTGTGTGTATGTATGTATAAAAACACACATTGTATCCTTAATTAAACTAGGGGATACAAGTTATATTTCCCCTGACATCTTCTTATAATTGTTTACTCCCACAGATAAGTTTGGAAGAAGTCACTATGTGACCTGGTAGTTCATACCCATGATGAACTATTGAAGATGTCATGTGACCTGGACAGTCCTTTGTACTTTTTTTTACCCCGATCAATGGTGTGGATCAAGTTTATTAATGTAAACTAGATGTTGGTAGGTGATCACCAAGTGGAGTGGATTAGGTCTCAGCTTGAGACTGAACCACTTGTTTTATAACCTCTATTTTGTTTAATTTAGTTTTCTATGTTTTATTTTATAATTTAGAAATTATTAAATTTACTTTGATATTTAATCTTGGAAAGAAGTTATAATTGTTTTTCCTTATTAGAATATATTTAAAAGTAATATTAATAATAGATATTAATATTTCTGAGAGTTAATCAATCTTTTGAGAAGTTATTTAAATATTCAAAAATTCATAGCCATATTACTTTGATTAACTGGGTCGTATTTACTTTTATTGGGGAACCTTTTAAGAATACTTTTCAAACAGATATTTTTATAGATACTAAATTCACCCCCCTCTTGAGTACTCTACTCTGACCAATAATATATATTAATATGTTTATTTTTTAGATTTATAGTAATATCATGTTTCTTATAAATGAGTTTTGAACATGTACTATTGTTTTTAGGACATAAGGTAATAGGATTTATATTTTCTCTTTTATTCCTACAAATCTTATTCCATATTCACCACTCATTTATTTTTTGTGGTTTATATACTACAATATGACATGTTATATAATGAATTTAATTTATATAATGATATTAAAAGATTCAATTGATTTTACTCTTTCATGTATTACACAATTCAAATGTTACATACGTAGTGAGGTATTTCCATCTCACTTTTATGGTTTGTGAGACACAAGCCATGTTCATCACCTATTTCTTATATATGGTGTGTATATTTCCCATTAATGTATTTTGTGATTATTAGGATGGTAATTATTGGTATTTACATATAAATTTTAGCATATATATTTCTTTTGGTATACATTTTAAAAGTAACCAAACCAGTAATGGAATTTTTGTCTCAATATTCCTTTTTTGAGACACATGTTATGTTATGCACCTATATTATTTTATGAGTTGTGTATATCACCCCATTAACAAGTTATATTATGAATATATTTGATTTAATCATATTTTAAGCTTTATTTAATGTTATTATTTAATAGGTATTATGATTCAATGTTACCAAAGTGTTAGGAGTTTATTTTAACAATCTCACTGTTAACCCAGATTGTTTATGATTATGCTTCCATTAGTGAAATATTATGACCCATATCTCAATAATTATAATGAATTTTATTCTAAAATGGTTATTAATGATATATTAAAGTTGTGGTATCATTTTTATACTCTTTGGAACTTAATATAAATATGAGAATGTTTTTATGAAAATATAACATTATTTCTCTCTTCAATCAAAAACTTTTTTCCACTAAAAAACATGTTTTACAAAAAATATGTTTTTAGAAATGTTGTAATGTTATCTTATGATTTTTATAAGACCTTTTTACACAAGTTTTTACCTTTTTCAAAAAAAATAAAAAGTAATAATCTTTTCATTTTTTGATCAAGGTATTTTTCTAAACTTTTTATGGTGCAAAAGGATTGTTTTATATGTATGTATTTTTCCACCATCATGGCCATCATTTCTTTGAAGATTCCTTTAAATGTTTAAAATAATATTTATAAAGAAATTTATATCCTAATATTAAAGAAATTCATGGTTTTTAATATTTCTTTCAAGGATAATGGTTTTCAAAAAAATCTATTTTAACAGAAAATTTTTTTCAAATCGAAAAGGATATTTTCCACAAGAAATGTTTTAAATTATTTTTCTAAATTATTTTTCATATAAGAAGAAATATATTGGTGTTACACATGTATTGTTAGAAATATGATCCAGGGATATCATTTTTATTCTTTATTTGAATGGTTTATATTTAATATGACAATTTTTTATGAAACCTATCTCTATTCCACAGGTTATACCATGATAAAATGATTATGAAGCCCGATTTTTTCACAGACTATTCTATGATGAAATGATTATGAAACCTGTCACTTTTTAACATTTTATGATATAATGATATTTTTTTGATACCCATTTCATTTCATGGTTCATTATATGATGAGTGTTTATGATCTTGTGGAGCACACATATATGATTTCATTATGTGATGGTTGGGACCTATATCTCCCCCAAATGCATTGGGTAATTATGGAGAAATCATGAGTATATATGTTATCGTTGAACCTGATTACATTTAAAAAATGTTATGTGTGAACCTAATTACAAGTTCACAATGCTATGTGTGAACCAGATTATATGTTCACAATGTTATACTTGAACCTAATTACATGTTCACAATGTTTTCTTTGGGGCTTTCTTTCAATTATATAATGATATGTATGGACCTAGTTATAAGTCCATAAGTTTGTGTGAGGGCCTGATTTCATTTTCTCATCTTAATGAGTGAATATGATTCTATTTATACATGTTCCAAATGTTATAAGATGATTCGTATGCCAAAAATATATTTCTTATTGAAATGTTATTCTCTCATGCATCATGTTCTTCTAAAACCATATGATTCATTTCTTATGAGATTATAATGATTATTATATGACTTTGTTTTATGATCCTTGATTTGTAGTTTATGGTTTTCAAATTTTATTCTCATTTCATGTACACTTATGTCCATGTTATGATTACGTATCTCCTTTATTTACCTTTACTGAGCATCTGAGCTCACCCTTTCTTATGCTTCCTTTCCCTATGTTATGAATAGTGGTTTGAAGTAGGAGTGATAAATGGTAAGATGTTTGTGGGAAACATTAAATATCATTCACCATGATATAATATTTTTTTTCAAGTTTACATAGACACTAAACTATTATAGTCCTTAGCAATTTACTTATTTAATCTTTTGAATATTCATCTAAAATGTTTTAATATTCATGTATGTTAAGACTCGATCTCTATAGTTGGTATCAAAGGAATGTTTTAGTTAATCTTTGTAAAATAAGATGAGAAAAATTAGAGGGATACCAATGGATATTTCTAAGGATATTTATAGGGATGTATCAAAGGATATGCCTAAGGAGGATTCAAAGTTTATGAAAATTTCCTGGAATTTTGGTAAAGGATTCATAAGGTGGTATCTAAGAAAATAATCACTTGCTATATACTACAATTGGATGTAGCTTTTGTGGAGATATATGTAGATTTAAAAAACCTAAATACACCATTTTGAGATACACTAGATCTAGAACTAGTGCATGAGAATGGGTCATGTAACACACCTCGTTTGACCCTCCCCGGGTATATGCTTTGGAAAATCACAAACACTTAACAAAACCTCATAGATGATTTAAATAGAAGTTGACCACATAACCTTATCAAACAATGAATCACGGCGAGCTTCAAAATTATCCGAGGGTAAAATATTTACTTGAATCCATATAAGGAAACATTCACCTTATTTTAGAAGAACAATTTATTCAAAAGTTTTTGAGAAATAGATATGTACCACTGAAAAGATATTTTACATTCGACATTATATAGTTCATGAAAAAGTCACTTATATCACATATCACTTGGAAGGTGAAGAAAATAAATTGTAGAACTTCATCTATAATATTAGGCAACGAGATTAAATTAACACCATGGTTTGGGATGAATTCAATGACTTAATTTTCAATAAGAAACTTCCTCAAATTCATGTACATAAATAGAGATTGTAGTTTCCAATTAATATCAAAGTTTTTAAAAGAAAATGATGATTTATTTTAAATGGTAATATAAGAACCATATAGAGAATAAGATGATTATTCCTTTTTTAAAAATATTTATAATGAAATATGGATGGAATTTCTTTACCGGTACTAGTATATCTTTTAAATGTTGAAAGATAGATCATAAAGTCTTTAAATATTGTAATAAAATTAATCGGACACTAAATGCAATGGAGGATATGAAAATTCCAACTAATGTACCACCCACAATTCAATGTTTCAATTGTATGTTGTTTAGGAATTATCCTAAAAAGTTCCCCAATCCAAAGACTTATATTGATGATAACCAAAAAAACCTCTAAAGGATAAGGACAAAGGGAAATATTATGCTATTATAATTGATGAAGTGATCCATGATAACTATGGAATACTTATCCAAACTCCTTTTTAGTGAATTTCATGTTTAATATTGTATGAATGAACCCTGTGAAAATATTTTTTTTTCATAAATGAGTGAAATTTCATGTGACTACATACATGGATTCAAGAATAAGGAAATCAAAATTTCTATCAGTATAAGGATGAACCCATTTTTCCAATGACATTGTATTTTGTATAAGATATGACTTTATTTAAATAATTAACGGTGAATTATAATTCAGAAGGCATAAAACGTTAATAATTTTTGGAATGGATTATGTTAAACTATAGAAGAGGTTTTAGATAATAATTTTTTACTTCATCATATAAATATTTAATCATATTTAATAACCTATGATAACCTTTTCTTCCATGTCCACGTCTTCACTTTCCACTTATATTCACTTATAAGGGAACCTGGTATGAGATACTTGGGTAACCGGTAAGTTTATATCTTTCACTATTTTAAGTGTGTTTTAGTATTCATTGTTTTGATTTGGGTTTCTATGAACTGAACAATCCTGTATTAAAACATTGATGAACTAAATGAATTTTAAGTACGAAATTAATTTTAAGGGGATAAAATGTAATACCTCGAGTTTTTGTGAATTATTTTTTTGCATAAATTAAAATTAATCAATGGATTGAATTACGCACTAAATCAATTAAATTTTTATTTATATAAAACACTATATTAATATTTTACTACACAAAAAAGTAAGTTTAGATTACGATACATGCAACATTGATTTTATCCTGCATTAAGTGTAACACTGAGTTTTAAAAACACATGTCGCATTATAAAAATATTATTATAGTTGTAAAATAGTTGTTGGAATGGAAACAATTAAAGGGATTAAATAAATTATGGAAATATGGTTTACACATATATATAAGATGAATTATTTATAGAAATAATAACTAAATAATAAATTAAAACCCCTTTGAAAATATAGGAAATCATTTTCTGGAAAATTATGTTTATCAAGAATGTTTTACCTCAATAAATTAATTAAACAAATTTTAGATAATTTAATTAATTTAATTAATATTTTATATAATCGAAAAATATTTTTACAATCATCTAATCAATTTTATTGGTATAAGATAAGATCAAATCTAGTTTTATGCATAAAAATGAAATTTTTTCTAAAGGAATGGTTTCCTCATTTTAATGGAAAACTTATTTTAAAACAAAATTTTGAAACATTTATATATTTTATATTTCAAAATAATTTTTATTTTTGAATTCATAATTTAAAAATTATCTTAGGATTAATTTTTGGTAGTTTTTTAAGAATTTTTATTTTTTGATGAATAATAAAAAATAGTAAATTTTAATTGAAAATTGATTTTTCTTATAAATTGTTTAAATAGTTAAATTATATTTTAAAAATGATTTAAAGTATAATTAATTTATTTGTACATAAAAAAATACGATATATTTATTTTTAGTCGATTTCACAATGAAATTATATTTAAAAACATTTCAAACATTTTAACATTTTAACCTTAAAAACTCGTGGTGTCATCTCATCTGCGGAATTAATTTTAAATTAATTTTTTCGAATTATTTTATTAGAATTTTGAAAAAATGGATTAGAAATTTTGAATCATAATTATTTTTAATTTCTAATAATGTAAAATTATTTTTTTACTAAAGTCATCATTGAAAATGGTTAAAATTATTCACGGTGATTGAGAGAAAAATAAGTTTACCAAGGAACTAAACCATATAGTTAAGGTGAATAGTTACAAAAAAAACATGTAAAAACCCCATTCTCAGGCATTAATTTTGCCATAAAATTTTATTGATCTAATTTCAGGCATTATGGAATACTTTTTAGGAAAAAACATGGGTACACCTAATTTTCGTTTCAAAAATGTCAACAATGTCCTCTCTCCCACTTATAAAAGGCCACCACCTATTTACCTTTATCCACACCTATCACATCCTTTGTATATACCAAAAATAATAAAAATATCTTCCCAAATATCCTCATATAAACCAAGAATCCTAAATTTTGGTAGAAATCCAACCCAGAAAGTCCTTTAGTGCAAACCAATAGATGTTACTAGAATAAGAGGTAACATTCATCAATGTGATTTTTTGTTGTTTTGTTTCCTAATCTATACCATAAAATTATTCTTATACAATGATTATATAATAACCTTGGTATCCTTAGTAAACTTAATTTTTTTATTTTAATGTTATTACTTACAACTTCACACACATCCATCAAATTGGATACGCATTCATCATTCATGTGTACAGCAGACTATGTCCTCATGAATCAATGTCATTAATTCTTCCATTACCACATAAAAAAGTGAATAATAATGATTTATATACTATTTATATATACTATTTATGATATTTATAATTTATTTATTCTTATGTAATTATTTTGTGACACATACCTTCTTGATTTCCATTTTGTGGGGATATGATAACGTCATTCATGTATACGCCAGACTACCGCCTCATAAAGCTAAGTGATTTTTTCACACTATACATGGAATGTATTAAAGTTAATATTAATAAAAATATGTTATATATAACAAACAATATTTATTTGATAATTTTAATATATCATATGATTTTCTTTCTTTCAATCTGACAGGAAAACAAAAATAGTGTTCATGCAACCATACTGCCTACTGTCTCCATGAATGATGTATTTCATTTCCAATTTATATCTTTTACAGATTATTATAAATATAAATATATTTAATATATATGATATTTATATCATTGTTATCATTATTTATATGATTAAATCGTGAAATAAAAATATAAATATTCAAGTTGAATACAAAAAAGAAAGTAGTTATTACCCGAAATTCACCACTCATTTATTTCTACAAGACTTATACAAAATTCACCACTAATTTATTTTGTGTGGTGTATATACTACTCTATGACATGTTATATCATGAATTTAATTCTTTTCATTAAAATAAATGTTTCTATAGATTTTATTCTTTCATGGATATCATCATCATCATCATATTTATTTAATTTTTCCCAGGAGTCCAAAGGAAAAGAAAAAACATGAAGGAAAAACAAAAAGGGACAAAAAAATGATTATGGGGGTCTAAAGTAATGGAGGCTGAGAGAGTCCCCTATCGCAAGGTTGATTCCCTCTAGAGGTAAGTCATGCATGTTGTAAAAACAGGTAATCTTAGTACGCTGATCCACCTTAGAAGCGAGAATGTCTACTACATTTTTACCATCCTGTCATGTGTGGATAATACTCGTCTTACTATTAATTATGCCCTTGAACCATCGAATGATGTATAAAATAGACTATAGAGTAATTACTAAACCTAGAAAGTACTTATAGAGCTTCATGGAGTCTGTTTCAACAGCTTCTAGGTTGATGTTAGCATGATTACAAAGAAGAAGACTCGTGTTCAGAGCTCTGGCTTCAGCCTAATGTGAATCACCGCTTCCAAAGAAAATAGAGAAAGAAATAATAACGAATCACTAAGGGTCCCTGACCACCCCACCTCCCCTCATGACTCCTGCAGAAAAGGATCCATCCATATTCAACTTGAGGCTCGTGCTGTGAGGGAACCATCTTACCTTGCATCCATGGTAAATACTAGAGCTCAACTGAGCATGGTAAAAGTAAGCAGTGAGAGAGTTGAGGGTAGGTGCCACCATCCGATTTTTTAATAGCCTCTCTAGGTCTTCTAGGATGTTACGTTTTCTAGAGACAGGAGTCCTCCTAGAGCATGTGATACCTTCAAATCGGGTTTTGTTCCAATCATGCCAGATACACCAGTAGCTGGAGGAGAGGAAAAAATCCCATTATTTCGTTTCTAGACCAGCGTCACCAGTAATATGAAACCATTTATCGATGAAGGCAGACTCCCACAGCTCCATAGAATACAAACCAGTGAAATCCCAAAATTATGACCACAACTCAAAAGCCCATCACCCTTTGATGAAGAGATGATCCAGACTCTCCTCATGGTGATCAGTACAACACACACACCTAGAAACCAAATAGATGCATGTGCACTTAATGAGAACGCTAGTAGGAATTTCTTTATTATGAATCCTCTAAATAAGAAAATTATGCTTTATAGGGTGTTCCATGCACCACACCAGCTTTCCCCAATTTTCTAACTGCATAGACGAAATCATAATTCTATAAAAATACTTCAGAGAGAAGATTCATGATGATGATACTGTAAAAACACATTTTTTAGCCTTGTTTCTGAGATCAATACACTTAAAAAACATGTTGCTATTCATCCAGAATAGTATTCATGAAACCCTCATGTCTAATTTCTTGATTGAAGGATATATCTGGGACAGGAAATCCATGGAATCTGAGTTAAGATCCTTCCTTATTATGATGCTAGAAGTAGATCTCTCCTTTTCCCACAATCCACTGGGAATTATTATGAAGGAAGGTAAAGTGATGGTGGATGATATAATAGGGATGAAGCACTACCTCTAGCCAAATCTGACGTAGCATCATTTTTTTCCATCAATCTACCCCATAATGTTCTCTCCTCAAGAACCTCCCATGCCAGCTTTTCCTACATAAACTGAATTGTATCTGAGATATTTCTAGAATTAATAACACCCTTATCAATTTGTTGTGTCATTCTAGCACATTATTCCCAGTGATACGTTCCTTCCATATTCTCATCCCATATAAACAAGGCCAATATCTTCTCAATCTAAGAGACCACCCCTTTTGGCACCCATGTAGCTGAGAGAGGATGCACGAGGATAGAGGATAATACATTATTAACCAAGGTAATTTTTCCTCCAAGAGGGAGAAACTGATTCTTTCAATTCAAGATTCTACTAGGTATCACGCCTGTTCAGACATCTATTTGAGATGTAAAAGATACTTTTCATCTTGTTAATAACCTGGCCACTCCATTTGTAATAAACATCAAGGAATTTTTTGATACCTCAAATAGACCTTGTTCTATCATTCTAGAAAATTAAGGTATCATCAGAAAACATTAGGTTAGAAATAGGACAAGAGTACCTCTTGTATTTGAAGGGAAGCACATTCCCCAATCAGATACTTCTATTGATGAGACGACTGAGAACATCCTAGATCAATATGAAAATGGTTGGGGACAATGTATCTCCTTGACTAAGAACGAGAGTTACCTTGAAAAAACCACAATTATTTCCCATGAATGAATTAAAAATACAAGAGGAACTATAGCACCTAAATAAGAGATCAGAAATAAAGGAGTAGAAAACCATTTTTTTCAAGGTTTCTAATAATTGTGTTCCATTACACTCGATCATATTCCATGTCCATATCTTTTTTAATGGCCATGTTGGAACCTATAACCTTATGATTAATATCATTGATCATATATTGGGAAAGATCTATTCCCCCTTTGATTGTTCTTCCTTTAAAAAACTGTGTTTCTCATCTGAAATTTATATGGGAAGGTACGAGGAAATTATTCTATTAAGAACACTAATAAAAACCTTGTAAGAAATGTTAGATATACTGATTGGGAAGTAATGATGAAGAGAGTAAGGATCATTAATTTTTGGGATTAAAACCATTGTTGTCACACTAGCCACCCAAGGAATACCACCCCCTGAAAAAATCTTGTATCTCACCCACCAGGTCACTCTTGATTACACCCCAAGAGACCCTATAAAAAACCCCGGGAAACCATCTGGGCCTGGGGAACTCTCTGAGTTGAGGCTACACATCACCCCAAAAATCTCCTTCTCGTCAGGTAAGGCTCCAAAAAGATCATTTTCAAAGGATAAAACCACCTGAGGTGCTGCCTTGAAGATATCATCAATGCCACTCGGATAGTCACCTATCATATTGGGATTGAGACCTTCCAGAATAGATTTAAAGTATGATTCATCCAAGCCTCTGATCAACTCCCTATCATCTGAATACGTCTCATCATACGTTAAAATGTTGGGTCTGGAAAAACATCATTTTTCATTAATACAGGCATGAAAGAATGTAGAAGTCTGATCACCTTCACAAAACCACTTAATCCTCGCCTACTCACATAGCAGGATCTCCTATCTTAGTAGCATGTCATCCGGTTCGTTATTCTTTTAGAGGAGATCACAGAATGTTGAGTCGTTCCATTCGTTCTCAAGGATAACTTTAAAATGATCGATATCCTGTTTCACTGCATCAGCATCCAGAGAGGAGGGAGGATGGATCTTGATCATGTGAGTAGATTTCCCTTCAGCCTACACAATTTCGGGTATAGGCTAATCCAGGCATTCCCACAGATGGGTTTATTCTCAGAGATCCTAACTGTATCCTGATACCCCACCAAAGCAACCCATGGCTGGGAGAATGAAAACTACCATTCCCTTCTTTCCTGGAAGACAAAACTACCTGAAGTTATGAGTGATTGGAGAGGCTCCTCACAAGATGGTTCACATTCACATCAGGGAAACTGGAGAGATTTGGACAGTTGGATACGCATCTATCAAGGTGACACCGGTTATGAAGAGTTCCCTTTTAATTGTTATACCAAGTAAATGGGTTTCCAGATTACCCCTAATCCATTATCCTCTTGCGTTCCATGAACCCAAAAATGTCCTGACTAGCCTTCTGGGGAAAGTCTCTTCTCCCCTTCTTCTCCTTTGGTTCTGCAAAAATATTAAAATCCCCACCTACAATACATGAAATCTCCTCCAAGTCGAAAGAACTAAGGGTGTTCCATAAGATTACCCTTATTTGAACATCACATCTTCCATATAAAACACTGAGTAAAAAACACTAAGCACCGTTAGTAATTGGATTGAAGACATGCTTGTCAGAAGCCAAGATGAATTCCACTTAGATGTTTCTTTTCTATAAAATCCATATGAGATCATTTTGGGTAAATCATGAATAAAGCCCCACATTTTAATTCTATGTGAAAATTATGCTATTTTGGAGGAACATTGTTTGGGCTCCAACACTGCAACTAAGAAATATTCATTTTTTTGAACCTTGTTGGAAATATAATCCATTTTTACCCAAGAACCCATTCCTTAGGCATTCCAAATTTTGAATGTTTTCTTTAACAAAAAAAATTGTTTGGATTTGGCCCTAGATGACATGATAGTCTTATCCTGAAGAGTCATTCTGTCCAACAGGCGCTTGGACAGTAAACAGGTACATCTGCCCTTGGACTGTACACAAGAGGAAGAGGAGGCTAGGGAGCCCGAATCCTAAGTACCATAAAATACCCTCTTAGGCCTCTCGAGGGAGATAAAGAGGAAGGACAGAATACCTCAGACTTGGACAGGGATCATAGATAGCTATTGCTGGGTAGAGATAGACAGAGAGTCCTCTTTTGGGGAAGAACCACCTGCATTGCCACATTAGGACCTGAATCTGGTAGATGGAATGATGCATTGAATTCCCCTGAAGTGGACACCTCAAGCAAAAAATCAGCTGAAACACATATAGTGGGATCTGCATCGACAGGAATGGAGAGGGGATCTTTAGAGGGAGGGGAATTCAATCTAGAAGTCCTTGGAAAGGAGGAGGGGAACACTGATGGCCCATCAGCCAAAAACATCCCATTAATGAGCTGAATATATCTCTCAGAAGAAAAAGAGAAGTATATTTGGGTAAATCAGGCCAGCTCCTTAAAGGGAACCAGGGCTGGGCCTAGGCCCTATGCACTGGGAAGGTCATTGATAATAGAAAAAACTATGATGGAAGGCTTAGGAACACCATCTTAATGCTAGGTCCAGGGTTTCTGGATATGATCACCTTTCTCGCCCGAGTTAGACTTACTGAAGACTAGCAAAGAGTGCCCCTAGAGGTGGAAAAAGGAAAAAATCCTAGGAACTACTGAATACACAAGTGACTGACACCATTCATGGGAATTATGTATACACAAAACAATGTGGTTCATAATAGGAAGTGAAATATCCATCTCCACACATATTCTAGAAATCGAAGCTTCTTCCAAGTTATGGGTCTGATCTTCCACACAGAGGAAGCTCCCAAGAGACTAGCCAATCTCTCAAAAAATAACTATCCATGAAAGGAATGAGAGACCCAGTAGGTTGACCCATACAGTTGTAGATGAGTAATCTCATCTCTAATCGACCTCCAACACCCACCTGAAGAGATTAAAACGCCAACGCCCCATGGATCTAGGTGATTTGAACCAAGCATGAAAAAAGCCATCCATCAAGCCTAGGACCATGAAAAAGGACTTTCAATTCAATCCAGACACATGCATCGACGCTGGAAAACCCCATGAGTCAACGAAGCTTCGAAATAGCTGAAGTTGCGGTCAATCAGAGACAAATTGAGCCACAAGAGTCTACTTGAGGAATTCTGAAGATTCAACAAATGCACCAAAGGGAAAGACCAAAGACCGAATAGATCCACCCCTCACCCCATTTGGCTGATCTAGACGCACCTACAGGAATCATGGAGCATATCCCAGAGAAAATCCCCAAATCTTATCCTTGAAGAAGACATCAGATTAAATCCCTATGTCACATGGCCTATATGCACCACAATCCACTGAATCATGCGCACCTCCCACCAAAGGGCCAGGGTCAAAAGCCACAGGAGAATGAGGCACCTCCAGAGAGACACCTTCTGAAGTAGAATAAATGGGCATAAAATTTTGAAAATGAGGTATCACGTGAGGCACGTACTGACGGGCTCACAGAGCCATCCTACATCATTTCAGGGTTATCACAATTCAAAAGTTACTCAATTAGTGAGGAATTTTCATCTTATTTTTTATTTTCTATGAGACATAAGCCATGTTTTTTTGTGGTATGTATACTTTACATGGATGTATTTTATATATTTTATACTAAATAATATTTTTGATTTACATATCCATTTTTATCACTATTTGATGGGTTTTACCATTCAAAAGTAACCAAATCAGTAAAAGGTTTTTATCTCAATTTTTCTTCTTAGAGACACATGTAATGTTATGAACCTAAATTCTTTTACAAGGTGTGTATAGCAGCCATTTTAAATTTTATATCATGAATTTCATTATTCTAATGAAATTTTATTCTTTATTTAATTTTATTATATCATGTGGATTATGATTCCAAGATACCATGGTGGTAAGAGATTATTTTTATAATATCATAATTTATCAGGATTCTTTATGAATATATTTACATTTATGAAATATTATGATCCATATCCTAGGAATTAACATGAACTTGTTTTCCAATAGTTATTCATGATCTCTTCAAGTAATTGTACTATTTTCCCACTATTTAGTAATTAATATAGCTATGAAAATGTTTTTAAGAAAATTTTACTTTATTTCTCTCTTCAGTGAGAAATCATTTTTCTTTCAAATCCATATTTTATAAAAATGTTTTAAAAAATGATCAAATATTCCCATATATATTTAAAATACATTTCTAAGATTGTTTTACCATTTTAAAATAAATTAAATGAAGTATTCTAATAATTTTCTGATAAAGTCACTTTTCTAAATATTTTTTGGTGAAAAAGGAAGGTTCGGCTTGTATGGATTTAACTGCCATCATGATCATCATTTACTTGAAACATCCTATTCAAATTTACGAGATTGTTTTTAAAGAAAATTCATTCCTAATATTATATAAATTCGTTTTCTAAATTTTTTTTCTATAAAATAATGTTTTCAAAAAACATTTTATGTTTTGAAATGTATTTTTTTAAGTGGAAAGGTTATTTTAATCAAAATAATATTTTAAATGATATTTATACATTATTTTGCAACATAGTTGAAATCTATTGGTATTACTCATGCCTTATTGGGAATATTATCTAAAGACACCAATATTATTCTTTCTTTGAATGGTTTATTTTTAATATGAAATATTTTTTATGAAATAGACTTCTCTTCCATAGGTTGAACTATAGTAAAATTATTATGAAACCCGCTTCTTTTCATGAGTTATTATATGATTAAATGTTTACGAAACCTATCTATTTTTTATAAGTATCGATATGATAAATTTTTATGATACCCATTTCATTTCATGGGTCATTATATGATGAATTGTTATGATCTTGTGTCACACATATGTATGATTTCATTATGGAATAGGTGGTACTTATATCTCCCTCTAATGAATCGATTAACAATGGATAACTCATGAATATATATGTTGTGGGTAATGTTGACTACATGTTCACAATGTTTTGTGTGAACTTGATTGCATGTTCACACTGTTTTTTATAACCCTGATTACATGTTCACAATTTTATGTGTGAACCTGATCCCATTTTCACAATGTTATGCATGGACCTATCCCTAGAGTCCATAAGGATATGTGTAGACCTATTATCATGTCCCTAAGCTTATTTGAGGGTCTGATTTCATTTCCTCAACTTAATAAATGAACATGTTTCTATTTGCACATATTCCCAATTTTATAATTTGATGTGTATGCCAAAAATATATGTCTTATGTCATTGTTATCCTCTCATGGATCATGTTATTTTTTTATCATATGATTCATGTCTTATAAACTCCCAATCATTATTCCATTACTTGGTATTATGATCATTGATTTGTAGGGTATAGTTTTCAATTGTCATGATTATGTTTTCATACACTTGTGACCATGTTATGCCTAATAATCTCATTTTTACCATTACGGAGCATCTGAGCTCACCCTTTTTTGGATTCATTTCCCCAGATTAAAAAGAAAGTTTTAGTTAGGGGTAACTAATGGGAAGATCAATGTGGGAAAAATATAAGATCATTCACTAAGTTAGAACATTGGGTTCTATGTTTCCAAATAAACTAAACTATTATATTCTTCGATAATGTACTTTTGTAATTTTCTGAATATTCATCTAAAATATTGCAATATCAATGTATATTAAGAATAGGTCACTATAAAAAAGGTGAAAGCTATAAGATAAGGTAAATCATCAACTTTAATAATTTATGATTAATAAGTTAAAATATTTGGATTAGGATTATGTATGCTATCAAATACTGATAAAAAGGGATTTTTTAATGATTCGCTAGGATCGGCCATCTAGATCCACCTAGGGTACACAAATATGTATTCAGTTATTTGATAGAACAATTTGTGGGAACATATAAATAAGGATATCAAAAAATATACATCAAAATTTCTGGTAGACTAGCAGGTGAATATGGAAAGAAAAAATTACAAGGGGATTATACAATCATTTTCCATACCTACATGGAAATGGGAAAACATAACCATAGAATTTGTCACTAGTCCTCTAAAGACATCAATGGAAAAAAGGAAATATGGGTTGTGGTGGTTCATCTAAATTTTTTTCACATTTAATTTATATTCAAGTGGACTTATCGTTAGTCAACATAAAAGGTTATACCTAAGATAAGTGGTGAGGATACAGGGAACCCTATAATTGATTTTTTCTGGTCGGGATATGAGATTTACCTCAACATTCTAGAAAAATATCTAATATTCTCTAAACATTGAATTGATTATTTATACAACTTATCACCCCCAAACTGATGTACAATATGAGTGGAAAATATAGACACATGAATATATGTTGAGATCATTCTCGATAGAAATAAAAGGTGGATGAGATCACCATCTTCCTCTGATCATGTTCTTGTATAATAATAGTTTCCACTCAAGAATCCAAATGGATCCATATGAATACTATTATTGGAATAAATTTAGAACACCTATATAATGGTATGAAGTTGGTGAACGTAAGTTATTGGGTCTAAAAATGGTCAAGGGAAGTGTAGAAAAGATCAAGACTATTCAGAAGAAAATCAAGGTTGCTCAACGTTGACATAAGACTTATTTTTTCAAACATTGTTGATATTGAATGTTTTAAGTTAGAGATAAATTGTTCCTCTACATATCTCCATGGAATAGAATCATGAAATTTGGGTAGAAGGGAGGGATAAGTTTTGAGTACATCACCCCCTTAGATATTTTTGATCACAATGGAGTTTTTGGCATATCGACTAGTACAGCCACCAAACCTTTATCAAGTAGATGATGTATTCCAAGTATCCCTCTTGAGTAAGTACATAACAGATCTCTCACATAAAATTATTTCAAAAGTGGCATAACAAGAAAATGATATCTCTTATTATAAGCATTTGTTGAATATCTTGGTCCATATAGATGAACTTATTTGTAACAAGATAACTCTCATAGTAAAAGTATTATGGTGAAACCATAAGTACGAGGAGGTGACATAGGAAATGGAGAAAGCATGGAGCAGAAGTACCCTCACATATTTTCAATTAGAATATAAAAAAATAAATGATGATATTTCTTATAGGTGGAATAACATAATGAATCATAATTTTATAAATGGAATTTCACTTCTAAATATATAATTGTGTCATATTTAGTAATATAATATTATATAATTTACATGGAACACATTATAAAACAAACTAAATTTTATCATATAAATTTAAACATTAATTTTGGAAAATAAATCTGTCAATAATAATTGATATTACTATAATTAGAAAATAAAAACAAATAAGATAAAAATAATTGGAAAATTTGGATCTCCTCAATCCCTTAGAATTACCACACTCATGACCAACACTCTATAAATAAAGTAGAATATTAGTAATTAAACATGTATTTTAAAAATGAAAATATATATAACATTTTGAGAATATATAGTTGAATGAATAATTAATGAAATATTATATATTTATAAAATGTAGGAAACCTATATGATTATTACAAATCAGCCTTTTGGAATAGTAATATGACATTTAAAATAATAATCTAATTATTGGAATAATAATATGACCATTAGAAGTTGTAAAATGTCCATTATTAAAGGACCCTCACATATGGAAATGTAAAATGATATTTTTTATCTTACAAAATGATAATATGACATATTTATATCATAATATAAGTAAATTATTAATTAAATAATAAAAAATGTTTATTTTTTGTAAACATAATTGTGGTATTTTAATTTTTATAACAAATATAAAGAATGAAAAGAAATTTTATTTTCATAAAATGTGTTTATAAATTAATATTAAGATTTATTTTAATTATAATATAATTTTTTGTTACCCTAATAAATTTTTCAAAGGTTCTGAATATTGATCTTAATATTAAAATTGTTATTTTTCAAATAAATAGGATTTTATTTAAAAACAAAATTTATAATATTTAGAAAACTAAATCTATAAAAATTATTAAATATTTCTAGTCTTCTCCTTAAAAAATGGTTAGGGTGAATTTGTTTTATTTCCCAAAAATAGTTGAATTTCAGGTGAATAGTGAAATACAAAAAAAATGTTATATTTATCATTATAAGCTATATAAATGAATTTTTGTGTCATATAAGATGTAAAAAATCCATTATTTTCAAATAATTTGAACCATTTTCTATATATGGTCAAAATTTTCATCATTATTTTAATTATCTAGACAATATAATAATCTAATTATTATAATATTCTGAAACACCCCTCTCCTCCACTTATAAATACCACCCATTTTCCTCAAATACTAAAAACCCAAGAGAATGAAACATTTATGAAAAATTATAAGTACCTAGAATTAAACATGAAATATAAGAGGACCTTATTTCAGTCTAGGTTCTAGAAATAGATACGTTCTTACAAAAAACATTAGAGTTACAACGATAAAAATTAAAACAAGCTAAACGTTCATCTCCGCTTCAGCTGTGCTACAACAATGATGACCATCTCTAAAAACCTGGGAAAAACATTTTGAAAACAATGGGTGATCACACAATATTCACAGTAAGGGGTTTAAAAACCTTCAATAAATATTCATTGAAAACAGTGTATAGACATTTAGAAATAACAATTTTTAAAATATGGTTTGAAATTAATTACGGTATCAAAATACTAGTTCAATTTTTAGAAGATACTTAAGTTTAAAATTTCTCAAATATACTCCAATGTTTTTATGAAAGCATTAGGAAAGTTTCTAAAAACAAAATAACTAATTCTAAGACTGGTTGACTAACTACAGGCTATGATGGGACTATGCCCAATCCCTTCATGTCTACCACACTCGAGAGTCGGGTTTTCTGAAAACGTTTTTAAGCATGCATTAAATATGTATACATTTGCACTGGGTTTTCATATATTAGACCGTGTGAACAACATTTGATACATAAGTAATGGATATAAATATTTATACGTGTATATATATATATATACTTTCATAATAATTCAACTGCTTGTTTTGAAGTAGTAGATTTACACATAGACATATCTATGCAAGATTTTTCATATATATCAACCTATTAAAATTTATTTATACTTAATAACACATTAACCATACATCATGAATATATATAGTGCAAACAAAATGTATAAATAATATCCATATAAGGTTAGCGAAACCAATGCGTACGATATTGTCATTAATACAAATAATGGTCATTACCTATATGAAATTTACGAGTTAATTATAACACGATGAGTGTCGATGATGAACATAATAGCATGGACATGTATCTACGCAAATGATATGCCCATAATGTTGATAAAACATGTTGATATTTTATGTGTGTATTTTCGGGAACATGACGATAAACTGAAATAAAATTGTAAAAATGATAACCATCATTTCATTCATATAGATATATATATAAACATATATATATATATAACCATGTAAAATAGAATAATCTAAATAATAAGAATAAAATCATAAATTAAAATTACATATTCACTCTTTAAAATTCCGTAAAATAAAAGAAAAAAAACTAATGAGTGAAATTAATATGAAACTTAGAACTGAAAAATCCCAAGCACATGGATCTCTCGATTTGTAGAGGTGAACATAATTTTGAAATATAAATAAACTTAGAATGAATTATAGAAATTCATTAAAAGAACATAAGTTCTAAAGGAAAAGAGAGTTAAATAAAATCACCCTTACAGAAACAGAATATCATATAAATATGAGGATGAAAATAATTTATCCCTTACCTACAGTTTTCAAATAAAATGAGGGCTGAAGCAGGAAACACCATTCTCAGAACCAACGGACTACTAAAAAAACACATACATAGGTCTGGATTTACTGGTCTTCTATAGCCAAAACATTGTATATTAAAAAACAGAAACAATAAAAAAAACAACCAAAAAGAAATAGAGTGAGTTGATGGAATCTAGCCATAACACAACGGTTGCAGAGGCAAGAGTCAACAGATAGAAAAAATTGAAATGGATTATATATTTTTTAACAATGAACTTGGTATGAAAAATCATCATATACCACTATACCTGATCACAATCAACAAATTAAAATGCCTGATCATGAATGCAACAAAAATAGACACAAGAAAATAGTATGTGAATCCGATCTTCAACATAGTTTGACAGAACACAACAAACAAAGCCTACTAAAACTCAGAACAAAGAACCTACCTTGGATCAGACCTAAACAGAACCCTAACCCACATGGCTCAGACCTGCGAAATCCCTTCGACCATGACCTCCACTCATGTCAGGACTCTCACCTTGGGCTCCTCACCTATGCTCGCGGCGCACGATTGCAGCAGTGCACGCCTCACCTCCATGTGCTCATCTTCAGCACGCCGCACCGGCCCTCGTCGCGCCTCCCCAGCCTCGGCCAACCTCGAACCCACCTTGCGCAGACACTCTATCCACAACAGCTCACGTCGACTCCCTCTCCCTGGATGTGCACCCTCCCTTGCATTGCACCTCTCATCGGGTTCTCCTACTAGTGTCGCATGGAGTTCCCCAAACCGTAAACAACCTTCAATTCGGTCGTGATTCCCTCCCCTATTTTATTATTATTTTATTTTATATTATTATTATACTCTATTTATTAGAAAACTCAACCCGTGACTTCTCATTTCCAATATTACTATTATTATATTTTATCCTTTTATCATTTTGTATTAATTATATTAACTATTATTAAATCAATTATTATATTATCTAACTTTATGATTATATCATTATCATTTTATATAAATTATTAAGTGAAAAGTTAATTTATTTTAACAATAATTTTAAAAAGTAATGTTTTATTACTTTAATTATTAAACTCATTTATATTATATATATATATATATATATCAAAATATAATTTAAAAACAAATTATAATTAAAATTATTTGAAAAAAATAACATGTATTTATTATTATTTATATAAAATTTACATTATGTATTTATGTTTCATATCATTAAATTTTATAAAACATAATATTAATAATTTTATAAAAATAAAAGTAATCATATATATGAATATAAACATGTACATTTATAAAATGTAAAAATATATTTATTCAATTATTATTATCAAGTTTCTTTATAAAACAAATATATATACATCATATTATATATTTTAAATGGTATGAATTAAATTAATTATTCAAAAATATATCAAAATATTAATTATCATAAATAGTACAAAATATTTATATGTTTGAAAATTTAAAATTATTAATGTTAACAATATATATAATTCAATGTAGCAACAAATCATTATACCTAAAAATAATCATAAATACATGCAATAACATTTCGTTTGAAAAAAAAAGATATTAATATATTACTCATAAAAATATTATTTAACAATAAATTTAATTTACACTAAAAAGTGTCATTTTTTTGAAAACTAATCCAAATAAGAACATCAAATTTTTATTTTTCTTAAATGACATCTTGTGAAACATTAATTATTTAAATTATAATTCGTTTAATTGTTTTCTAGGTTGTTAAATTATCCCTCCCTGAAAAAAATTATGTCATCGTAATTCGATCGTCGGACTAAAAAACAATTCTGAATTTCCAACTTCGGAATTTAGAAAACCAGGACCACTAGATTCCTAAACACTAATATTTAAAGACAACATCTATTTCTAAATCTTCTAGACCATTCCTATGATACCAAATTTAAGGACCCAGCCTTATACATGACATACAAGAGGACCATATTTTGGTCTAGGTTCTAGAAATAGATACATGCTTACAAAAAAACATTAGGGTTACAACGAGATAAATTAAAATGAACTGAAAGTTCATCTCCACTTTTGTTGTGCTACAATAATGATGATTATCTCTAGAAACCTATGAAAAACATTTTGAAAACTAGGAATGAGTGTAAATATGATCAGTAAGGTGTTTAAAACCCTTCGATAAATACTCTTTTAAAATGGTGTATAAACATTTACAAATACAATTTTTTAAAATATCGTTTGAAATTAATTACGGTATCAAAATACTAGTTCAATTTGTAGAAGATACTTACGTTTAAAATTTCTCAAATATACTTCAGTGTTTTTCTGAAAACAATAGGAATGTTTCTGAAAACAAAATAACTAATTCTAAGATTGCTCGACTAATTACAGGCCATGATGGGTCCACAGCCAATCCCTTCTTGTCTAC
Source organism: Viscum album (assembly GCA_963277665.1). Taxonomy (NCBI): domain Eukaryota; kingdom Viridiplantae; phylum Streptophyta; class Magnoliopsida; order Santalales; family Viscaceae; genus Viscum; species Viscum album. The sequence continues at coordinate 1,925,986,039 of OY728152.1, read as the reverse complement.
CACACTCGAGAGTCAGGTTTTCTGAAAATGTTTTTAATCTTGCATTAAATATGTATACATTTTCACTGGTTATTCATAAATTAAAACTTGTAAACAACATTTGATACATAAGTAATGCATATACAAATTTATACGTATATATATATATACTTTCATAAGAATTCATCTTCTTGTTCTGAAGTAGTCGATTTACACATCGACATATCATTGTACGATTTGTTGTACATATCGACCTTTTAAAATATATTTATACATCATAACACATTAACTATACATCATATATATATATATAGTGAAAAAAAATTTATAAATAATATCCATATAAGGTTAGTGAAACCAATGCGTACGACATTGTCATTAATACAAATAATGGTCCTTACCTATATGACATTTATGAGTTAATTATAACACAATGTGTCCCGATGATGAACATAATAGCATGGCCATATATCTATGAAAATGATATTCCCATAATGTCGATAAAACATGTTGATATTTTATGTGTGTATTTTTTGAAACATGACGATAAATTGAAAAAAATCAAAAAATGATAACAATCATTTCATTCATATACACATATATATAAATATATGTATGTATGTATGTATGTATGTATAACCGTGTAAAATAGCATAATATGAATAATAAGAATAAAATCATAAATTAAAATAAAATGTTCACTCTTTAAAATTTTGAAAAATAAAAGAAAATCAAAACTAATGAGTGAAATTAATATGAAAGTTAGAACAGAGAAATCCCAAGCACATGGTTCTCTCAATTCGTAGAGGCGAACATAATTATGAAATATATATAAACTTAGAAAGGAATATATAAATTCATTAAAAGAACATAAATTCTAAAGGAAAACAGAGTTAAATATACTCACCATACAAAAATAGAATCTCAGATAAATATGAGGTTGAAAATAATTATTCCCTTACCTGCAGTGTTGAAATAAAATGAGGGTTGAAGCAGGAAGCACCATTATCACAACCAATGGACTACTCAAAAAACCCATACATAGGTCTGGATTTTCTGGTCTTTTATATCCAAAACAGTGTATATAAAAAATAGAAACAATAAAAAAACAACCAAAAAGCAATGCAGAGTGAGTTGATGGAATCCAACCATAACATAACAGTTGTTGAGGCAAGAGTCAACCAATAGACAAAATTGAAATGGATTATGTATTTGTTAACAATTACCTTGGTATCAAAAATTTTTGTATACCACTATAGAAGATCACAATCAACAATGAAAAATTCATGGTCATGACTGCAACAAAAACAGACACAAGGAAACAGTATGTGAATCCGATCTTCAATAGAGTTTGAAAAAATACAACAAACAAATCCTAAAAAGCCTACTAAAACTAAGAACAAAGAACCTACCTCAGATCGGACTTAAACAGAACCCTAACCCACATGGCTCAGACCTGCGAAGTCCCTTCGACCTTGACCACCACTCATGTCACGACTCTCAGCTCGAACTCTTCACTTCTGCTCATGGTAAATGGTTGTAGCAGTGCACGCCTCGCCTCCGCGCGCTCATCTTTAGCGTGCCACACCAGCCCCAGTCACGCCTCCCCGGCCTCGACCGACCTAGATCCTACCACACACAGACACTCTATCTGAAACAGCTTGTGGTGACTCCCTCTCTTTGGATTCACACCCTCCCTTGCGTTGCACCTCTCATCGGGTTCTCATACTAGAGCGACATAGAGTTCCCCAGACCCTAAACAACCTTCAATTCACCAGTGATTCCCTCCCCAATTTTATTATTATTTTATTTTATATTATTATTATTCTATCTTTTTTAGAAAACTCAACTCGTAACTTCTCATTTCCAGCATTACTATTGTTATATTTTATCCTTTTATCATTTTGTATTAATTATATTAACTATTATTATATCAATTATTATATTATATAACTTTATGATTATATCATTATCATTTTATATAAATTATAATGTCAAAAGTTAATTTATTTTAATAATACTTTTAAAAAGTAAAATATTATAACTTTAATTATTAAAATCATTTATATTATATATATATATATAAATAATAATATAATTTAAAAAAAAATATTCTAATCAAACATATTTGAAACACAGAACACATATTTATTATTATTTATAAAACATTTACATTATGTGTTTATGTATCATATAATTAAATTTTATAAAACATAATATTAATATTTTTATAAAAATAAAACTAATCATATATATAAATATATACATATACATTTATAAAATATGAAAAAATATTTATTCAATTATTATTATAAAGTTTATTTATAAAACAAATATATATACATCGTATTATATATTTAAAATGGTATGAATTAAATTAATAATTAAAAAATATATCAAAATATTATTTATCATAATTGGTACAAAATATTTATAAGTTTGAAAGTTTAAAATTATTAATTTTAACAATATAAATAATTTAATTTAGCAACAAATCAGTATACATAACAATAATAATAAATAAAAGCAATAAGATTTCATTTGAAAAAAATGATTTTAATATATTACTCATAAAAATATTATTTAATAATAAATTTAATTTACACTAAAAAGTGTCATTTTTTTGAAAACTAATACAAATAAGAACATCAAATTTTCATTTTTCTTAAATGACATCTTATGAAACTTTAATTATTTAAATTATAATTCATTTAAATATTTTCTGGGCTATTACAAAAATTGTAATACCCATCCTCTAACCCATGTCTTAGAGATGAAAATCACACCAAATACCATTTCAAGGAGCCTTACGTTATATCCTAAGATGTGACAGCCAAAGGAAGAGGTAAAATTATCCAATAACCTCTTTCAATATTTGTCTTCTTTTACCACCCTATTATGTTTTTAATACACTTGTAAATTGTAACATCATTATCTTAAATATACTAATATTTTATTATTATAGTGTAATATCTATCATCTATATTCACTTCTTTATAATCTAAACTGAAAATTTTGTTTATAATGTTTTTCGTTCACCTCTTCCATTAACAATTTATTTCATTTTTCTCCACCTCCTTCAAGGATGGACATAAAAATAATATTATAGATTAATAAGATAATAATAAGTATATTATCGCTTATTTTATGATTTTTAATTATTTTATATACATAATATTAAATAAAACCACACTAGTTTTCGGTGGTCGGTAAATCATCCTAAATGGACAAATAGTATAACGTTAACAATTTTAATAAATGAATCCTCACTATGTCCAAACATAAAATAATATTTATGAACATTTAAATTTTTGTAATTAAATTAATTAAATTTCATTTTAATTTAGGATTTGTAGTCTAATTTTAATAAAACATCCATAATTATCAATAAGTGATCCATCCTTGGAACTATGAAACGAACGCCTATAGAACAATTAAATACTATATCTCCTAGAAATGCTCATAAATTTAAATAATAAATAAAATATATATGTAAATGTATATTAATTAAGTAAATGATTAATATAATTTGGTTATTCATGATGTTAAGTTTATGTTCAAAAAGATTCTGGAACCTAAGTTAAGGGATCTCTCGGAACCAGTCTGTTTTCATTGGGTTATGAAATTTCTCTATCTAAATCAGATTATCTCTATATTTTTTCATATAATGATTATATATTCATTATATATGTATATTATATATATAAATATCTTATTCTTCCTTCATTTTAATTATTAATTCATGCTTTATGTTCAATTCTCAAATATGTTCTTTAAAATTAATCCTAATTAAGGGGATATTTTCTATCCCTTAAAACTTTTATTTGAAAAAATTTTAAATAATTTATTCACATTAATTATTTAAATAATTATATTATTATTTTTGGTATGACCATTATGGTAAAATTATATTTTTTAAATAAAATTCTATATTTATTCTTTCTATATAGTCTTTAATTGATTCCTTAAACCATTATTTTGAACGTTCATTTCTATACAAAATTCTCTACCCATTATCATGAATTTTTTTTAAATTAGAAACTTATTTTGTGACCTATTATTATGTATTAAAATATAAATGTCCAAAATATTTAATTCTTTCTTCTTGTTTCAACCTTTAGAAAATATGTTTTGATTTCAATATGAGATAAGATTATATATCCCATTTCATTCTATGGATAATTATTATGTTTATTCGTTATGTTTGATTTTCATTTTTCTAGAATATATGAATTAACATGCGATGATGGGTGCACCCAGATAGGGCTCCAATGCATTGGGTGCTATTTATGTCTCATGAGATGATATGTATGTGATTATGGAGTAAACCTAGTCCATGATGTGTCTCTGTTCACCATGTTATATTGTCTTATTATTTAGCATTAACTTCTGATTATTCCAGCATATATATTGATGACACTTTCCTATGTTTAGATGATCTTATGATTCCATGTTTTTTATTTTATACTCATGTATGATTGTTAATGGTCCTTGTCTTTTATGATATCATGTTATTCCTTCTGACTAATTTACATTTCATTGTTATCGTGTTTATTCCCTTAGTGGGATTTTTGTCTAACCCTTTTTTGTATTCGATAGGTTTTAATTTTTATTTTTAGGTCTTCAATAGAATTTGGGAGGTTATTATAGGGATTAAATAAAAAAAATTAATTTAGTTTTTTGTGGATATTTTACATACTGAGCCTTGGAAATACACTAGGCCTTTCAATAATTGGTTCTTATTTATACTTTCAAAAGGATTGGATATCCCTTTCATGTACTACCATTTGTACTCAAGGCAATAGTATTTGTTGAATGATGGATTATAAAAATTAATATTAAAATCCTTTGGTTACATTTCATATAAATATTCGGTGGATCTAATATTATATTCTCAAAATCTTAGGTAGCATAGTGTAATAGATAGAAGAATGAATTTTCTTTTATGCTATATCATGTGTGATTTTTTTATTGGAATATGTTTCTAAATTTTGAGTCCATTCATACCTTGGGATCCATATATATTCTAAGATGGTATTTTTTATGTGTAGTTCTTTATAACTAATAAATATTTGAGTGAGCTGATATTCAATACACTTATAATAACAGAGATTTTGTCTCTGGAGGTTTGATTGAAGAACATGTCCATGACCTTTGTGTAAGTCAATATCTTAAGATATTTTATGTATTCATATTTCTTAAGAATAACATAGAATTTGATTTCATTTTGAGATATATAATTATTCTATTTATTAGTTTAAGATTCCATATTTATGATGTTAGATTCTTCTTGACCCACCATTCTCATCAGAAAAGGTGGTATATATGCCAAAAGATTTCCCCTAGATAATATCATGCATGTGTAATGTCTAGTTTATAAAGGATTATACTGAATAAATAAACCAATTAAAACATTATATGGAGAAAAATTGACTAAGATGTTTCCTATATGAGTCATCCTCAACCAAAATTTCTATAGGATCATCAGATACTACTCCTCATGCACTTAATAATACGGAGGCAGGATCACATCTTTCACATCATAGAATATGTATCAAAATTAGTAAGGATTATACGGTTTGTTGATAATGGCCCTATAAAATATATTCATGAGTGATCTCCTATATAATATTTTTCAATATGGCTGCTCATTGACCAAGTTACTGAACTAAACCACAAGATTGTCGATGTGAGACTCATAGAGTATGACCATGAACTAAAAGTTTTGTACTAGGATTGAATCCAAATTATGGGAATCCATGTTTACTATTACTAAACCTAATGTTTTTAGTAATGTCGGCCTATGATAAAGATGATGATTCAGGACACTAATTCATAGGATGTATCTACAAAGGTGTTCTTCTATCCAACCATTCAGAAATTAGATAGGGTTGTTGGTCCATTAAGGTGTATATACCTCTATAATTTAGCAAAAAAATTGAAATAGTTTCCCTAAGGTGGTTATGGGGAGAATCATTGGTACCTAAAAAGTTAATTATTCTATCATCAAGAATGAGGTCTCCCTTATCCTATTATGAGAATCTTGGTCAGTTATATGCCACTCACTAATGAAAATATCTAAAATACTTATAAAATAGAGATTTGGAATCCTCTATATTTTGACTCAATAAACCCACATCATTTAGTGGATATCATCAAGAAAGTACTATTAAATTTTCTAGGACCTATTAACAAACTAATATGGTTAATTTTCTACCCTTTTTTCATCAACACATTACCCATGGGGGCTCAAGAATATTTTTACCCATTCTCTAATAAGGAAGTTGATAAATGAACAATGATACTTATTTAACGTCTCAATGACCATTCATAGTAAGTCAATCACCGTGATATTAGTGTGATTGAAATTATCACAACTAATTTAATGTTGGAAAAACGCATAACACATATCTCCCAGAATAATGATTCCCTCAATCTAATGGATATCTTAAAGACTAATATAGACATCCCTATGTGTAAAATGAAAACATTTAATCATAGATCACCCACATCTGATCAAATAAAGGGTGAGATATAGATGATTATAAAGTTATTATTGTGAATCCTACATATACTCATTATATTTGGAAAAAACTCAATCTTTGTTCCAGTTAATAAAAACTCTAGTTCACCCTATAGGGGCATGACTATTCCTTAGATGAGTACCCTCTAGGATGGAGGTCCCGTTGAAGGCTCCACCACTTATATTTTCTTTCAATGTAATATTTCTTGATATTAGGATATACTCATGGTTTTTCAATATTCAACACCATAGAGAGGATTGGAAAATAAATTCCCTCATTATTAGCCTCATATGTACTATTCATTTAATGGTTGATGTTGGTGCCAAATACATATTAGGATGTTAATATTTGAATAGTAGAATAGTGACTAAAAATATTACAAAATATCACCCCAAACCTATGTTCATATACCTATACATAAATCATACATGATATTAGGTAGTTGAGACAGATCGGTTCAATTGTAGTTCATAATAGATAATGGTTACATTGATAATGTTATACGAGTTAATCCTAACACCCTCAAAAATAACATTGACCTAAGAACAAGAAACAACATACTAAATAATATTCAATATAATAAAACTATTCTAATAAGAATATATTGAAAAAAAAAATATTAATTGAAAATAATGATTTAAAACAATACATGAAGGCTAGGCTTAGATGGCCACTAAAAAATATGTAAAATTTTGAAAATAAATAATTCTCTCCAGGTGAGTATTCTCTGGTTGATTATCCTTGTTTTCTTCACTCATGTGCATTTATATAGGTATATCCACCCCTAAAACATTTAAATAGGTAAAAGTTTCCATGTTAAGGATCTATGTGAAGATCATTCACACCCAGCACCATCAAACCTAGTGTAGACAAAATAAGTATAGATCATTATTACCTAATGTAATGTGAATGCATTGAGAGATTAGAGAGTAAAAATATTTAGGGTCATCTAAATTCATGTTAGGGAATTTAATTTTATGTCCCAAACTAGTTATATATAGAAATATTCCATTTCCCTATGTAGAAGGGTGCTCCATTTTCTCACCTATTATCATGTGTTTAAATACTTGAATTGTCTAGATAATTGTATAGATTGAATACAGATGATGCTAAAAATTATCATGCCATTCCCAAGTCTAATTTCGAATCCCTATTCCCCCATTTATCCCATGTCTATTCTATGGTCATATTTACCTAATAATTATATCCTCCTTATTCTAGTCAAATAAAATTATAATAGATGAAAATCTGCTGGTGCACGTTTTTAGAAAAGGAAGTGATTTTTGATATAGTAATGGAAAATGACTGGATAAGAGGATTGAAACATCACCCATATCCCCGTAGAAGTACATAAGTTATTTATACCAAGTGTTATAGCACAACCCAATGACTACACCCAAGTTTATTTTACCTAATAAAAATTAACAACCTCGTCCTTAATTTGTCCTTCTTATATGAGTGCACTTCCATTAGAATAATCACAAGACCATAGCTCTTGTTGATCCAATTATGGAACCATATTCTGTAGCCATCCACCATGAATTAAACTCCCCATATTTTTCAATACCGGGACCACATGCGTATCTATTTTACATATTATTAAGATGACAGAAGTGGTTCTTTAGGAGATCTATGTTTCCAATACTTCTACCCCATTCAGGTATTTTAAATTATGTTAAAACATTATAAATCAAAAACTATAGTCACTGAGATATATAAAGGTTTTAAATATTAGAACTTTCATAGAATACAACTTACCTTGGATCTTTATTCATGGAGTAAAGGACCGGACCAAATTACCCTTCACTAGGTAGACACATCACCTGGTCAATCCACTAGTGTGACACCTCACCCAAGTCATCATTTAGGGTGACCCATTCACCCTAACTCACCACTAGGGAGACACAATTCCCAATTCATCAGTTAAGAAGAACACTTTTTCATACCGCTCTACTATAGTGACCACTTCTACAAACCCATAATAGGATTATACATTATTCTTAGTTAATTTTATTGGGAATTTTCATCACCCAGACTCTACACTATGGTGATAATTCACCCATGAATCCCTTTTTGATTAATAATTTTCTTGTCAAATATACCCTACCCATATGAAAACCACTTGGAAACCTCATTCCCTCTTGTTTCTCAAATGGGATATAGTGGTTTACTAAAAATCATTATGAACAGTTGTTGTCCTTGGTCTACTCAAAATTGGGTGGAACTCACTGAGGACCCCTCTATAGATTCATTAAATACATAACTTGGTAGAATATAGTAGTTTTCATCCCATTGATAAGGTATTAACCAGATACAATGAAGATATGAATTTCCCTCTCTATCTTCTAGATATTATAGTGGATTTAAAATATTATATCCCATTAATAAAGAGGATCTTTATCATGAGGACATAAGTAAAACCTATCTTCGAACATAATGCTCATCTTGGCTATCCTATTTTCTAGTTAACCTCCTTGGTCTGTACAATTATCCATGCAGAACTAGGATTCATCATTATGTATATGTCCATTGCATGTTTCCATTTATGATTTCATAACTATGATGCATCAAATATCCATAGTAATCCATATAAGGGTAGCTCATGTGTTAGCCTGAGTCTCTCTATCATGGGGATATATACCCTATGTTTTTAGTCATCATCCTCCATCTAATAATCACTTTCTAGGATATAGATGCATTTGTGGGCCTCCTACCTAGGGTAACCCCAAACCTATTATTTATGGGAAGACTATTTGAAAACCCTAAATCATTATCATGAATCCCTATCCTCTATGAAATACTCTTCAAATATCCATATTCCCTATAATCTATCCTAATCAATAATCCAAACTCCCTATGATTTTTTTATTCCCTATGAGGAATCTCTTACAAAATGGTCTTAATTAATTTTTATTATACCACCCTTAATGGGACATATTACATATGTTCATATTATTAAATGATAAAAATTCCCTTTAAAAGATCCATTTGGGATGAACATGTTTAATCCCTACTCAATACATTGTTTTCATTCCTTTCATGGATGAAATATTATTATCTAATAATATCAAACTACATGGAATATTCCTGAACCATGACCTTATACTATGATTCTATAACTATATATAATTGTATTATAATTAAATAGGATATATAGACTACCTCATTATGTCTTGATCCCAATACCATATCATTCATTTCTACATAATATTAACAAGTTCCTCGATGGTCCTGGTGGAATAAAATTAAATGGTTCAAAGTATCCTTTAAATCAGAATTAAAATACATTGGATCTAATTTTCATCATATAGATACATAGGATTTCTATATCATAGACCTGAACCCAACACCATAAATACTAACTACCTCAATAGGTGGTGATAAGACTCAAAAAACAGAACTGTATTGGTTTATATTAAAGAATCACTAACTAATAATAGAGTGATGGAAAAATTATATAACACATATATATGATCACATAGACAAATGGTTTCAATAAAATCACTAGCATAATGGTAACCAATCCCAAACTACGATTCATGAACGATTAACGAAAAAAAAATTATAAATCAAATTGACTCATATAGTAGGAAATAATTCCCCATAATAAGTGAGGTAATCCTAAACAACCATACTCTAGGCCAAAACATGTTCAAAGTGTCACTGGTAAATCTATAACAACTTATTTCATTTGGAAATAAAGTCTCCATTGGATAAAAATGTGCAATTGTTGATTGTATGATAAAACAATTATTGAAATGAAATCATCCAATTCACCATAATGAATGTGTTCAAAGTATGTCCCAATTTCATGTATCATGTATTCATCAAAAATAGTTTCATATGTTTTTTAATGGAATGTTACAAGGTTTTTACTTGTTTTTTTGGAAATTTTAATGTGTAAGAATATTCAATGAGAATATTAATGATTAATTTCAATGAGTTTACAAAATTGGGTGTGATGTAATGGAATATAATAGTTATGTAGTTAGATACTTTGTCCAAATTTATGGTTATACATGGTGATAATATTTTCATGGACCTCTCCTCATGAGTATTGGAATATATTTGAGACTAAATTCACCAATTTAATATTATTTTACTATGGTTAAATCACTTATATTGATATTCTCATACATTGTAGTAATATTCTCATTCTTGAATGAATATATTGAAGTGTTTCTCATATGGATTGTGAGGAAAATATGACCTATGTAAAACTTATATTGTTATTTTTTTCTTTAACTGTATTAAATTTTTATATTATGGTGTTCTTGATTGGTTTTTTTGAGAGGTGTATGTTTTAGTGATGCCACATGAGTTCATATTTTCATTATATTTGACTTCATTATTACACAGGCTCATTCCAATACTTTGTTTCCTCATAGTATGTTCACATAGATTACATATAGGATTCCTTAGTCTTCCATGATATCAATAATGAATTGACAGTTTCCTATAACCTTACATTATTATGTTTTAGTAGTGATCCCATATATATGCTAATAATGAAATGTTTTTATTTTTTATGCCCCATTACTATGATTATTACTATAACTCTCTATCCAAGTATGATATAATGACACCAGAATGAGAATGATGCAATACCATAGGTATACATTCCCATATATTAGGGGATACCAACTAGTGTAGAGGGAATTAAATAGTCTAGAAGAGTCTGTTCCTTAAAATGATTAGGCAAAGGACCATTATAAATCTCCCAAAATTTTCAAAGTATCAATTATTATAACTAAAATTTAAAAATACTGTCTATATAAAAATGGATCCAAAAGGACCCCATGGTCTTAGAAATGATTAATTAAACTATGTTTGTCATGTTTCAAAAAATAGATTTCCAACAGTATATAAAATGTACAATAATCATTAAAACCTAATTATAAAAATGGAACACTAGCCAGTACCCGTGCATATTAAAATCCATAAAGTAAATAAACTAGCCTATAACCCAACTAAATTAATCACCTCTACCTAATTATCAACCTCCATATCCTAATAGACCCAATGTCTCTAAATTTAAACATATTTTATTGAGACATATATTAATACCCCTATCATGTAGGCATGTAAGAGGTGAGTCCAACAACCTAATAGGATTCCCCCACTAGTATTGAAAATTATTTATTCTACTATTATAATGTGAATGTGTATGAAATAAATGTATGATTTTAAATAATAAACTTGCAACACACCAATATAGAAAAAAACCACAAATTCCCATGAAATAAAACATGACATGTTGTATAATGATAACCATGAAACTATAGCACTTTATCCCATATTCTTTTCCTAATTCTTATAAAATGTATTTGATAACCAAATTATTGGAAATCAAATCTAGGAAATTCATCTGAATTTTCACTTTTGAAATGTAGGAATCCCATAATTTATCATAAGATATCTGAAGATGGAATTTCAATATCCATCATATCGTACAGGCCAAACCACCCAATCCGATAAGGGTTCCATTGTTATATCTCATATCTACTAGTCGATATAAAAGAATTTTTATAAGGTAGTATCCCAAAAGTTTTCCTCTAAAATCATCCAATGAAAATCAATATGGTTTTATCCTTAGGTATAATTGTATCTCTTAATGTTATAAGAGAAAATTTTAGTAGGCCATATCAATATCCACCCTCTCACACAATCTAAATCATCACCCTCAAGGTAGGTCCCACATAATAACCTAAACCACATAGTCCCTAAGGGAGTCCCATGGATAATTGTATATCGAAACAATAAGAACTGATCTGAGGAGGGCATATTCATATCCATCCTCACATTTTTTCCAAAATATTCCCTTTTGATCATGTCCCAATGCATATGTCAAACCACACTATCATTGGGCCTTTCGAAACACTAATCTTATCACATTCTTGACCACAACATCTATCTTAAGGTTTCATCTCAGTTAAATTATATATAAATAAGATTAAAGAATTAATTATATAATTTAAAAAAGGAAAAATATTCTAACATCACATAAAAACATAAAATTAACCTTATTATTGTCCTCCATCATCTCCCATACCTACCTCTTAATGTCACTCACATAGACCACATCCATAACTCAAAATCTACACAAATGGAGGGTTTAACACACAAAATCATGTGATGGAATTATTAGTCACCCAAACTTCAACTGGGCCCCAATGTCTCACTCTAGGATAAATATACTAATGGGGACAACCATAACACTCTTTATCTTATTTTTCAAGGTTCCCTACAACCCAGTACATATTAACCATTTCTACACACTTAAGTGTTAAACAAAATAATTTCTACCAATATAGACATATTGATACCCAAAAATAGATCATTATCATTAAAAGTAAAGATATAAAATGCACAATAATCAATAAAAACATTGATATGTTTCATAATATGTTAAGGGATTACTTATGAACTTAACATCAACATTAAAAAAACAAAATATAATCATAAATCGTAATCAAGAAGTGAAAAAAAGAATAAAAGATTTAGAAAATGGGAAGTTACACATTCAATGTCAGTAAACCAGTATAACCTCAACTAAATACCATACAAAATTCCTTTCAAAATAAATAAAGAAAATCTTCACAATCGTTTCGATGAGGTATTACATGCCTCTGTTAATAAATATTATAACATATCCAAAATAGTAAAAAACTATTAAAAGACAGATAACTTATTTTAAATAATATTTTAAAACTATTACTACATATTATACCGGTCATTTTGAATTTTCATTTTAGGACATTCTATATAGAAATAAATTTTCCTTGAAACCAATTTTGATATCCACATTGGATATCAAAATCCCAACAAGAATCATTTTCATTTGAAAAAATTAAAATAAAAACATCTTCTCTAAATAAAAAATTTAAAAAGGAGGTTACATGCCTCAAAAATACAACTCATATAACCAAAAATCTATATTTAAGACCACTGACACTCATCCATCCAAGGAACCACCAAAACAATAACAATATATAATTCCCTTGTTAGTTTTTAGGATGATGTGAACCCATACCAATTTATTGAAAAAATTTAAATATTATGCAGTGTGATAGATATAAATATAATGATAGAACACAAACAAGAATATAAAAAACGGAAAGGAACTTAGTATTGTAATGGTAACTTACCCCAACTAATGATCTTTAAATCACTTCCAAGCTTTTACTGGCCTCCTTTGAGTCTATGATTAATTATCTAAAATGTTAGAACCACCGAATTAATAAATTAAAAAATTAAATATAACATTAATAATTGTAAATATTAATTTCAAATTCATCTAGTGACACATAAATGTTAAAACATTAAGAAAAATATTTTTCTCTACTCACGACACACACTCAAACCTAAGTCATAGAAAATCCAGAAGTTACTTACCTGAATAAAGGGTAACTTAAAACAAATTTTCCCAAAAACTATAAGTTTGTAAGGTAATATAAATTACATTAGTTAAATGGAATAATAGATAGTGTGTTATTACTCCAAGTATATCATATACAATCAGCACACCAAATACCCATTATGCGGGTTGATTCAACCACACTTTAGTAGAATTTTCTATCAGAACCCATATTAAAAAGAACAAACATAAATAGAATATTAGTGGGGTGAAAAATGAGGAGATGTAATGAAATCCTACCATGAATTTGTATAAAATAAGCCACTATAAAAACTAGTATCAAAGGGATACAATAGCATAAGAATAAGAATGTGGAGCTCAGCCTCCCCCTTCATTCATGTCATGAAATGAGAAAATATAGAAAGGGGTTTCAAATTTAGAATACCCAAAAGTAACATCCTTACATTTAAAACCCTTATCTTTAGTATACTCACAACATGACTGTGATGGTCATGACAAGATGTTTCCACTCCAATCCATATCATGGAATAGACCATCTATTTCACAAGCAAATTATCCCTAGGCTAAGGTTTTTATCCCCTTAAAGGTCTTAATCATAGTATCACCCCTATTGTCATGGTTTGGTGCCTCACCTATAGAAATAACCAAAATACCCAACCTAATACTTCATGAAATGATCTCATTTATTCATGGTATGATGTTACCCATTCACTCTATAATGAATCCCCTCTAATAGCCTTCATTATCTATGTAGTGACACCTCACAAAATATATTTGTTAAAAAATTACCACTAGTCATAGTGTGAAAAACATTTCTCATGGAAAGTCTAGAAATTATATATGTAAGAGTCACCCTATTGATACATAAGGGTTTCCATCATAGTGTGATACACTACACCATGGAGCAATACCTATATATAAATTTTATTATCATGGTCTGATGACCATGTCCATGGTGTTACTCATCTTGACAACACACACACACACACACACACATATATATATATATATATATTCTTACCCCGACTCCTATAATTAAATTACACACAATACTAGCCACAATTTAACACCCACTAGTCATGGTTTGACCAACTATCTTCATACCAAAATTTCACCAATGTCTCTAATGTGATTACTTGATCATTCACTTTATCATAGTGTAACCCTTTAACAAGATTATTTGATGATATTACAATATAAATAATTCATATTTACCCTAAAAACAATGACATAAATTTTATTACCTAAAAACTCCCCATCATAAGGCATCTCATCCCAATGAAGAACCTCAAAATGAATCTAGTTTTACCCAACATCAATTGGAATACGATAATAGTTTTCCATTTTAAATTATGAACCAGACTATATAAGGATCATCTATCCCAACACCAAACCATGATACACCATATTTTCACAAAAATTCATATTTTATCCGTGAAACATAGTAGTCGCATGTCAATAAATATTTTCTATGTAGTTTCCAACTCACTAGACTGAATTCAACTAAACATCATCATCTGAACCCACTCTTGATGACTTTATATAGAAACTATCAACCTCACCTACAAACACATCACTACATCTTCTAGTCACGATGTTACATTCCAAGAAGGAATAGAAAATTATTAAAATACCCACATCAAATTATAAACATGTAACTCATTATATTCACACGGTTGGATCCTAGATAATAAATTTTTGGTCATCTTGGTTCTCAGCATACCACAAACTCAACATATTTTATCTCTAATCACCCATCCAAATTTCGCTGCATGAAGCCAACCATTAGGAACACTATTCACCCAAAGTCATGCCACTCTCTCACTGAGTATTCCATAACTCAATCCACAATCTTATTCATATCAATAGTGACATTCCACTTCAATTATCCCATTGATACTCTCCAACCCAAAACCAATCTCCCATGGAACAGTACAATTTACTACTTACAAGTACTTATATATTAATCAAATTAACTTGTCAATTTATAAACATTAAGACCCTAATAAATTATTTATCTCTAGGCTTACTAGTCTCCCTAGTATAAGACCCCAAGCATAAATCTCTATCATATGTAATGGTTCTCAACACCATTGAAATCAAAAATCAAAAACACACATCAAGTGATCCAATCCATGGAACCTCCCAAAATTCTCATCTGGATGTTTAATCCCAACACCAACCATCTATTTCAACAATACCATGACACATGTATCACATAAAAGAAAAAAAATCATTATCTCAGAATGCATTATTCAACCACCATCATCACATTAAATGAACCTCAAAGAATCATGAAAATATTTTCAATAAAAGAACCACTTTTATTTCCCAAACACCAAACCAAACCAATATATACTATCGAACCACACATTCCAATTTCCAAAAAAATCATAAAACATTAAACATGAACACAATTCAAAAATATATGTTACTCATAGTAAAAGTACAAAAAAATTAAGTAGGTTGGTCTTTACTGGAACTAATTTTATATCGAAACATGCTTAATAATTTACTAAAATACATAACCATGTGTTGAAAACACCTCTTTCCATATAATTTTTTTCATTGAAATTTAAATATCAAAAATCATCGGATTATTTGGTTCTTTTATTACCCAAAATATAATAACAACATAAAATAATATTTCAAAAAGTATTACCTCATATTTTTTTTCAAAATTAGATTATCCTAACACATTTAAAAATTAATGGATCATTGAGGAGTTTCTGGGTAATTCAAATACAAAAACCATTTTTACACACACATAATTCTACAATATGATTTTTCTTTTTAAAATAATATTTCCCCAAAAAATCTCATAAATCATTTCCATATATAAGATAAACAATAAGAATCAAAAAAATCCTTGAAACCCCTTGAATAAACATCAATATAATTACCCCTTATAATGTATTCTATAAGATATCAATTATATTAAAACGTGATTCAATTGAGATTTTATTTTGATTACGAAACATGTGAAAAAACCTTTCGTATGGGAGCATGTATCATTACAATAGAATGTCACCACCATAATGTTTGAACAATTCAATGGCTCCTGAAATAACCCTATAATTCATATAGAGCCTCATATATCTTATATTGGGATTCTTGATTCAATACCCCACTCATCATAGTGTTCTAGGTTCCATCATTGGAAATCCACTGAAATTTTGGGTTTCAACTGAATCAATTTTTTATAGAGATGATCTCGACCAGTCGACCATATCATGACAAGATATCTTCCCAACTAAATAACATTATCCCTTCCCAAAAAAATCTATAATAACATTTTTAATTACCCTCCCAAAACCTATATAACAAAACATAAATAGAAACTTTTCATAGGATCAAGCATTCCTCTATATATGCAGGAGGATACAGACTAGAAGTGAGGGCTTGAGACCATTGTGGGGTTATTGATCCCTCCAAATTAAATCCAATGGGAAATGTTAATTCTATCAAAATTTAATCATGAAACATCTTGATAAAAAATTTCCTTGTAACCTATATATATAAGAGGTCTATAAGAGGGACCTTATAGTTTATAGTTGATAGATGTAAGTATTCTACATTTTGAATCAAAATAAAATTATATATAAGTAGAATATAAGTTGTAAAACATTAATAAACACATAAAAATAAAAACACCACGCATGTCAGTGTATATCTAGAACAATAACTAGAATGTAAAATAATTTGGCCTCTAACATAACTCATAGGATCCTTTCATTCAATTCTTCATCTTTTAAAACATAATAGTCTAGAATAATGTTTCAAGAATTATTAATTAAATATCTCGGAAAAGAAATATAATATCTACATATTTACATGAAAATTTATTTTGTATATATAGGTAGAAGGTGATTTAAATGAACCTATAGGATTCCAAAAAATTCATCTATAATATGGAATTCTACTGTGATCATGTGGATGTATACGAAATTTTTATAATAATGAAAATCGTATCCCTATATCCTAACCACCAAGAACAATAATAAAACTTCACGTGATAGATAATATGTGGGGTAATTTTTTGCAAACTAGGTAACCATGACTCTTGAACCCATATAAATTTTCCAATTATGGTAATTTGTAGGTCATATCCAGATTACATTAAATCTAGTCAAGGAAAGGTATCTAAATATATAGTTTTAGTAATATTTGGACCACATTAAGTATCACACACAATCATAGGATGGTGTCTTATCGAACAATCTAAACCATCCACTGCATGTAGGGTTTTATAGAAATATGACATGTCTACTAGAAAATATACAATAAGATGTCTAATGAAAGACATTAATAATAAGCCTATAACATGTGAATAAACAAACCCACATAAAGTAAGTATCATGGCTATCTGTATTTCTCAATATCATAGTAAGTGATCTAAATAGAGGATCTAAATAGCTAACCTAACACATATTCTAAGACATCCCCTCAATATACATCCCATGACATGTACTAAATCACAACATCACTAGGTGGGTAACATGGATAATCATACATCTAAAAAACATATAGCAATATAATTAGGGGATCTTATTATCTAACCTCTCGTATAAGTTAAACCATACACCTTGGGTTAGGTCTCATGGCATGAATCGAATGTCACCATCAGTAGGTAGGTCTGATGGACAATAATATCACATCTTGGACCATTCCCCCTAACTCAAGCATGGTTATCTTATATATTATATAGTATGATGCATGAGGAACCAATTATATAATATAATAAAGGAAACATTATCCCAATAACACATCATAATCATAAAATCCCCCAAAAGATATCCCACTAACTTATCTCCTAAAAACCTATCAACGTCACCCACATGGATTGAATACTTTCAATCAAAACCTCTAAAATTTCATGGTTCATCACCAAAAAAACATATTTATGACCACTATATCCCCTAAAAATATACTATGCTCCCAAAAATCAATATAATACAAATATACACAGCATGATAACCACAAAATTCATCATGATATTAGGTTTGGTTCCCACAATCTTAATACATTTTTACTATCATTATCCACTAAGGGATTATTTTCAACATTTTGGACTAATCATTACACTTTGATAAAAAATAATAACATTATTGATCTAACTCATAAACCTGCATGCACAATAATTCACATTGCTTCAATTAACTACTATAACATGGTAAAGGAATCCTAGACATTTAAGTATAAATATGAAATAATAATATCATAATAGTAAATAATAACCCAGAATCATAATTAGAAAACATGAATTAGAAAATATGTCATTACCCACATGAGGTCAAGAAACCAAGACCACATTATATTAAGACATTACATATATCCCATAGATACAAAATAAATCATATTAAAATTAATCATTTTTAAAAGGCGTTACATAATATATTTAATCATGATAGTCTCTTAGATGAAATAGAAAAAGAATTTTTTTTACAAAACAAAACATTTTCTTCAATGTACTATTTCAAAACCATTTCTTGAAATCATCCCACTCATCTCAAATTTTCTATTTTGGTTTTTCCCATTTCAAATACATTTTCCCCAAAACCCACTTTTTACATCCATATCTTAAAAAAATATATATAACATAATTTTATTTATAAATACCTACACACCAAATCACCTTTCAAATTGAACATTTAAAAAACATTTTCCTTGCCTTATGAATCTAACTCACAACATCCAAACAATAAATAGTGAGGTAAATTAGAATCCTTCCAACCAAGGAACATCTAAAACCCATTTATAAATCTATATGGAGTGTTAAATTTTAGGCCAACATCATACCATCAAATTTTATTGTGAAAAATTGCACAAGTGATAGCACATACATGAAATAAACATAGTCATTTCATATGAAGATAAGGTCACCAAATAGCAAGGGATGTAGAAATATAAAGACTTCATTACTCAACTAGTTATCTATTAATTGCTTCTAAGATCATTCCAAATTTATGTAAGTCCTTTATCTCATATCTCAAATATAAACACCAATCAAAATATTTCTAAAAAAAATTACAAATCACATAAAAAATCATTATAACCAACATCAAACATAACGAGTGAAAAAATGATGCCAAAATCATGACAAATCGGATGAATTCCTCTCTTTATAGGGATGAGGAACTATGAAAAAATTCCCCTTGCTAAATTTATGAATCAATGATTTTTTAATCTTGATTTCTCCAAAACCCTTAAATAATTATGGGAATTAATATTCCACTAATAAAATAGCATAATATCAAGTGTGTTCATCCTCTAGGGACATCTTATAAAACCTATACACTAATGACCAATTAATAATGATATTCTTTAAAAGATTTTGTGGAATCGACTCTCAAAAAGAATAGTCGAGAAAATGAAAATCAAAGGGAAATAAAAAGGTTGGACCAGAAGGAGAAGGAGAGACCTATTACATTAAATACTTGTGAAAACAACCTAGATCCAAGAAAATAAAGGGGGAATAATTCTAAAAATAAGATCATCTCCCCCTTTCTTTCACATTTCAAAAATGGTGAAATTGCAAATAGGGTTTTAAAATTGGAAGAACTAAAATGATTAGCCATCATTTTATAAAAAATTATTCTGTATTTCAGTCTTGGAATGACCAAAATTATCAAAGAAAGATTCGACCACACCAGTCCATATCAAGTAATTACCCCTTAAGGTCACTATAAGATAGCCCCTAGGTAGAGGTCGAAACAACATGGAAGGTAAACATCATTTAATGGACCCTATCATCATGGATTGGTTCCCTACCTCTCAGTAGAACCAAAATCCATGGCCCAAGCCTTCATGGTGTGGCCTCCTCCATTTATAGAATTACTTTTTCCTATCACACTGTAGGGCCTCAACTCTCAAAAACACCATTCCCTACACCACAATACCTATACATTAGAAGGAAATCATGGGATGAACCATAGTTCATGGCTTGAATTTATGATAAAAAAATCTCAAAGAGGGATACATAAGTGTCACCCTACTGATATTTATGGGTTTCTGTTATGAAGTGGTTTTACACCATGTTATGATTTCCATACATAATTTACATTATCACAATATGATGAACCACACCATGGAGAAACTCTTCCTGAACCATATATATGAAAATTCTAGATTCCTTAAAAAAACTATACTAAATCAATTGCGTCATGACAACCATATTTTCACGATCTTTTCTAGTTTGGCCCATTCTATAACTACCCCAATCCCACTTTCCATAGGCCAGGGGATAGTGATTACCCTTGTGTAAGCATATCCCATAAATAGGGGAAATTTTCCCAAGTACTAGTATATAATAACACATCTCTAAGGAAAAGTAATGAAATTTAAAACACTAAGTAAACAAATATGCATACCAATAAGATACCAACATAGAGTAAAACTGCAGAAAAATGAATTTAAACATGGCCAAAATACATTCCAAAAAAATGTAAAAAAAGGTACAAGACCCTATAACTCCTATAGAGAAAACCCTACCTGAAGGATTCATATAGAAATAGTTGTTTGAAGCTGTAGAAGTACACCTTGTCTATCGGGTTTCTCTAAGCACCTCATAACCCCAGTACACCAAGGACTCCATCAAAGCATAAATCATATGAAAATGACATGACATGTGAGGTAAAATCCCATTTAGTGATAATTAAAAAAATAATTAATAGTACACCCCTAAACAAAAGGTAAAAGACCAAAAAGGGAATATCATAAAGAAGATATAGTCCACTCAACATAAGTATACGTCAATAACACATATAATAAGAACATCCATGCATAATCGTAAAGGATTCCAAGACTCAAGGTCTCATCCACTGCAGGAAATATAATTCCACTCATATTATTCTCATTCTGGGATATCTCACTTCTCAAGCCATCTGGTAGTAAGCACGTGGAACAAGTCTACTATAATTATCATAGAGAACATCTAGTCTTGATACGTTACGAAGGTTCCCTGAGACATCCAGTCCCACTAATACATAGAGTCTCAATATCACAACCAAACATCATCCGGAGGATTCTACACAAGATATGCTCATTTCGGTAAAACTCACACATCAATACTTGATGTCATCGGGGACTCTTAAAAAGAGGTCCTGCTAATTTGGGCCATGACCAATGAGAATACACTAGTCAAGGTCATGCTATACAGAGAGTGGATTCTTCCAAGAGAATACTAACAACCCAATCTATATTAATCCACAACTTATGGGATTTTTCTTAGGGAATATCGATAACCATGCCGATATGGATCGTAACATGGGGGTTTCTCCACCGAGAATACTGAGAACCCTACCGATACGACCCACTTGATGGATGATTAACATCCTGCACTCAGAGTCCATATCAATTCCCACAAAACATATTAGGGGTGATAGGGGATCACTCTAGTATAAGTAGGGATGCCAAAACTCTATCTGGGACTTGGCCTCTATAGGGGATTGTTGTCCAGTGATGTGGAAACAATGTCGCACTCAACTCTCAAGGAGAGAACCAAGGTAAACAATGAACATAAACTAGTCCATAATAAAACCCCACCAATCCATCTCAAGAGGAAGTCCTCATCGCAAGGGTACCAACATCATAGATGTCTCATCAACTAGACCTTTGGTCTGAATGTTATGTCCAATTTATTGAAAATGTGTCTGAACAAATCTGGGTCTAACCCGGCTTGGTTCAGCTGACCCGACTCGACCCAATTAGGATGGGTCAGACCAAACAAGCCTATAACAATGGGCCTAGACCATTGGATTATTGGTTCGAGTGGTCCAGACAATCAGGTTTCCTAGGATAGCCCTGTCATTCCATCATGGCATGCGTGAGTGAGCTAGCTCTACTTCAGCACGCGGGCCAACCACATGCACTGCCTAGTCAGTGCAACCACCATATTCTATGGATTGTGTGCCTTGGATCCCCCCATGTCACCTCTTATGTGGCCTTTTCTACTGCGAGGTCCACAGGGCCTCCTCTGTGTCCTGATCGCCACCCATGGCTTCCTCTGGCATGATCTTGTTGTACCACATCATTCCGTCATTGGCCGCCCTACCAGAGGCCTCACCTAGAAGCCACATGCAGCCTCTACCATTGTGTCCTATCTCAACACTATAGTTTGGGCTGGACCATGACCTATCAAAACCCTATTGGTGACTGTCTTGCTGGGTCCACCTTTCCTAACCTCTTTATCGGGTCAGTAACACCTCTACCGAAAAACTCTCAAAGGGTGATTACTCCCAAAAAAATTCAATCTATTCACTATCATTGTTCTCACACCTCTTCTAGGTCATCATGATGTTGGTTCTCTAATTTTATACTTTTGTACCAAAAAATGGACATGCAACAAATTTTCATTCATATTCTAGTGAAGAACACAATGAATACAAAGAACAATTGGGGGAGAAATTCATAAATAGAAACTCATGGAACGAACCTTGACTATTTATTCCATCCTCAGTACATTTTGTATGAATTATCAAGATAAAAAAGAATAATAATAAATATCTCCAACATAATTCCCGAAAATAATTTCCCTCATAGGAACAAGCGAATCACTGTTCAACCTGTTTTTTGGTTCATTTTCATTTGTCGTTTAACTCTGAGAATGGTAAATGAAGGAATTTAAAACATGTTCCCTACCTGGGGTTTGGATGGGTTACTTATGAATAATGAATCAGCATTTTCGTCATTCTTTTATGCTTGATCCGAGTTCTGAACTCTAATCTATTGTCACCGGTGAGAGAGCCTCCTTCTCTCTGCCTTAGGAAAACTCCATGGTTATGGTGATAACGCTATATTTCTAAAAAGCCTTATTAAAAAGGGAAATATTCATTGTATCATCATGTAACATTAAATAAAATATTTTTATTAAAATATTTTAGTTTTTTTCATATAAAAAAATGATCATTCATAGTTGGCACGCACCGATCGAGGTTATGCCTCACCTAAGGAAAAATACCCCTACGAAGTCAATAGATGTATTGTATTTCCAATCTGAGTTAACATTTATCATTTATTGGGATTTAAAAAATAAAATAATTTTATTCGATTATTTTATTTACAGTTATTCCATTTTTGGGTTTTTCCAAATAATTCCCACACCAACTAAAGTTATGTCACACCATGGATAACGTCATTAATATGAGCTCAACGGTGCCCTCAGATTTCTAATCTAGAAAACCATTTAGAAGTTATTAGGCCTTTTTTATGAAAATCGCATGTGTGCTATTAAAAACAAAACATTTTTTGTCAAATCATTTCGGGCACATTGGCCCTCAGAATCACACATAGTCTTAGTGTCTACTCTAGTAATTATCCAAGAAATTTTCAAAAAAATAATATTTGGAAAATCAAAGTTATTACATTCTACCCACCTTAATTATTTACATCCCCAAAATCCAAACCAAATGATACCCAAATAGGTGAGGGTACCCAGCACAAATCTGAGCCTCCCGCTCTCATGTTATCTCCCAGAGATTCTAATGCTACCACTGAACAGACACCAGAGTAATTGAATACCCATGAATTATCTTCTCTTTTTGATCTCCAATCTCCAATGGGTACTCTGAAAAAGTCTCCCGAGTCAATGATGTGTAATGAATCATGAACGTATCTCCTCAGCTGAGACCCGTGGAAGATCTCGTGTACTCAGTCCAACTGCATGGGTAGATCCACGTGGTACATCACCTTTCCAACTCTATGCAGTGTCAGGAAAGGGTCAATGAACCTTGGATATTGCATTCTATCCCATCAAAATCTTCATATCCCACTTCGAGGGGAGACCCGAAAGAACACATGGTCTCTCTCCATGAACTCCGAAGGCCTTTGTCTCTTATTATTATAATATTTATAATAGCTCTCTATAGTCTTCATCATCTCTCAGATGACTAACACCATCTCTGTAGTCACGTGCACCAACTTTGGGCCCATGAGTGCGTAATATCTTGGTTCAGTCCAACAAAATGGGAAACTATAAGGTCGCTCATACCTAGTATGTAATGGTTTCATATTGATGGTGTATGGGTATTTGTTGTATTATGAAAACTCCACTAAAGGTATTAGATCCTCCAAACTGCAGCCAAAACTTTAACATGAAAGCCCATAAAATTCCCTCCAGAACATAACAGTCCACTCATTCTAGTCATCTGTCTATGGGTGAATCACTCTTCTCAAGTGTAAATAAATCCCTAAAAACACCTGAAATACCCTCAAAAACTAGGATGGGAATTGAGGATTAATATTTGATACAATCTTCAATGTAACTTCATGTAGTCGAACAATTTCCTGCACATATAAGCATCCCAATATATCTACTAAACTTTTCACCTAGATAGGTAAGACGTGGGATGACTTGGTGATTCATTAAATGATCACCCAGATGGAATCATGTCCCTTGGATGTGCATGGTAAACCCATAATAAAATCCATTGATATCCCATCCCACTTCCACTTTTTCACCTTGAGTGGATGAGTCAATTCTACTGGAACCTGATACTCTACCTTCATTTTCTGACAAGTGAGGCGCTGTAAAACAGACTCTACCACTATCTTTTTTATCCCCGACTGCTAGAACTGATGTTAGAGATCCTTGTACATCTTTTACACACCTAGATGTACCACCAAAAGGTATGTGTAAAACTCCCTCAGAACCTCCTCTCACAATGCCACTGAAACTACTGTGTGCCCTCTAAATAGAATGATGTTCTTCGCACCTATCGAATATCCATCAGGGGCATTCTCTATGGACAACCGAGCATGTTGGGTCTCAATGTCGTTATCCCCAAGATGTGTCCCCTAAAATTTTGTAAGAGTGGTGGGGTGACAACCTTCGACTAAAGGTAATCTACTCCATCACAATCCACAAGGGGTATCTATAGTGTGACCAACAACTCTGATGCCTCACTCAGAAGCTGAAAGCTGGATATCCTACTGAGTGTGTCTTCCACCATGTTCCCCTTCCCAGGAGTATATAAAATCTCAAATTCATAGTCCAAGAAAATCTCTATCCACCAGCTTTGTCTCATGCTCGGATCCCTATGAGAAAATATATACTTGAGGATTGTGTGGTTAGAGTACACAACAAACCGATCTCCCATCAAGTAATTTATCCACATCTTCAATATGAAGACCACTAATTCTAGATCAAGATCATAGATAATGTATTTATTATCATTTTTTCTCAAACGTTGCAACCCATAGGCATTCACCACTTTCCCCTACATCAGGACACAACCCAGTCTGTTCCCCGATGCATCGAAGAACACTACGTACTCGACTCCCTCCTCTAGAAAACCCAAGATTGGGCTACTCTTCAAACTTTTTCTCAAATGAAAAATGAGGTCATTGATCCTTAATAGTGGATACTCATTCATTATGTTCACCTGGTTAAAGAACTGTTAATACACACATAACCTCAAAACACTAGATCTTATTAAGTCCTTCTGGTGTGAGTCCTCCAACTACACCCTCAACTCATGAAGCTCTGCGGAATCCATCTAAAATGTTGATGCTAATATCAATGCCATCCGAGGTATAAATAAATACTGAAGTTTATCTTCCTATGGTTAGTTAATCCAAGAACATCTTCATGGAAGATGTCATTGTACTCTCCCACTACTTAGGGAAACTTGAAAACTCATAACATATACTACTACAATTGTAATGTTGGCCGACTCATGAGTGATCGTCCACACCCTTTTATTCATGAGTCTAATCCGTGATTCCTGTGTTTCCGTTTTCTATGACAAAGGAAAAAAAATGTTCCATCTCTGCAGACATACCACAACCTTTGCCTAAAACAGTAAATCTAGTCATGGAATATTAATAAAAAATCTATTAATAGAATGACATTTTAAGGACTCAACACTACCACCAAGATATTACAACTGAAACTCTCACCTAAAGGGTCATACCATTGTATCATTATAAGTGTTACGATTGATTATCCTCTCATATGTATCTTCAAATATAAGGTTCAATTCAATGGTTTAACCAGAAACTATAGGTCTTTAACAAGATTCGTGAGAAGAAATAATGATTATCAACTGTGTCTATTAATACGACATCTAAGTGTAGACACCGACAGTACCTAGAATCAGTCATGTATCCCATGGGTTATATGCCTCGACCACATGCAGATATCCCATCCGATTTCTTCCAGCTCCCTAATCCTAGTGTGGACCACATGGGGGTGGTGGTGGTAACATATCTAAATGTATACCACCTCATGTTTCTCTCCCAACTCCTCTTCCATGTCTGTAGCTCTGTAGATCCATCATTTCTTGTCACTATCTCTACCTTGGTATCCCATGTCTTGTTTCCCTTATAGTATAATGATGGGATAGAAAATCTCTAGTGAGATGTCCCCAACCATCAAATGAAAATAATTGTCTATCTCCAAGCCAACTAGACTCACCCTATGTGCTATGAGTTGTAGATCCCCTTTCTTGGGACCTCCTCTCAGAACTTCCCATAGATCCAATATTTGAGACCAATGTCGGTTTCCTACTCTTGAGATATCTTACCCTCCTTTCCCACTATTTGCATTCAATGGATGTGTCCACTCAGCCAATGGACTTTCAACAACAAAGGTTTGCCCTTGCACCCTAATATAAATAGGAATGGACATATATATAATGATGGCTCAGGTGTCCCTAAACAAATCTTTCTCAAAGGTCTGAGCCCTAAAGTACTATTCATGTATTTTATTCATCGATTACCTAGAAAGATCAGTATTCCTAAATGAATACTTATATATTCACATGTCATTATTCTGGAGCTATAGAAGCTCTTGGGAATGCATAGCCCTTAGCTTCTAAGGTGATAACTCCTTCTCTAAAGATGTTTCTCAAACTCTTTCAGTGGAAGATTCACATCATCTTAAGATCAGGTATTATAGAACACACCATTTCCTTGTTGAACCATGTAGAAGGCTCTCTCCTATGACTCTCATCTGATCTTCTGGTTCCCTAACTGGATGGAAAACTTGATCACCACCTCAAGCCATTCCTCATCCACCTAAGAGTCGAGCTTGCCTCAGAACCTGCTGGGTCTCTATCGCTGAAACTCATGATGTGCATTTAGCTTTCACATCTCCTTCACTGGTACTACAAGTACCATGTGATACTCTATAGGTGGTGGTGTAGTTGGTGCACCACAGGAAGGTGTTGTCTTTGGTATAAATCTATGTATCGATATATCTTTTCCTTATGGTTCACCCTTGTGATCATGTAGTGAGTACCTATATGGCTATTTATGTGGAAGAATATTGAATTAAAACAAGATGTACTGTGTTCAATAGATTATACCTAGTGATATGACTCAATAATTACATGGAAAACACAACACATTTCTATATGATGCTTGAAACATCGTTTTTCTAGCACAACTAGTGCTTTCATGTACTATGTTGAAAATTAGAATTCATGGTCCTGGTGTATGGAGACATCAGACACTACACCAACACTGGATTCCCTAGCCCTAAATCCCAACTTAAAACATTTAACATTGTTTCCCTAAACCAAAACACAGAGACTCTTGGTCCTTAAGGTATAACTGAAATCCTCTTATATCACTCTATCATGACCTGTCCCAGTGGGGCATGTGTTTTTACTACCCCAAGCCTACCTCCAATAGGCCAATGGTTGGTGACTAGCACCAAGTAGTTATATCCAATAAATAGGAGTCATTTTTCTAAGTACGTGTACACACACATGTCTCATATAAAAAGTTATAAAACTAAAAACACTAAGTAAAAAAAGGAATACCACTAAGATAACATCATATAATAGAACAATAGAACATTAAAAGTAAACAGGGCTAGAATACAACCCAACAAAAAGGAAATATAAAAGGGTACAATTCCCTGTAATTCCTCTACAGAAACCCTACCTAAATGGTCGGTACTGAAACCGCTGTCAAAAGCCAGAGAAGTAAACCTCTTCTGTTGGGTCAGTCTAAGCACCACCTTGCCCCGGTCCACCAAGAACTCTGTCAAAACATCAATCATCAGAACAAGGCATGACATGTGTGGGTAAATCCCATACAAGGGTGAGTAAAAAATACTCATTAGGACACCCTGAAACACAAGGTAAAAGTCCTCAAAGGGAACATCACTAAGAAGATACAGTCACATCAATATAAGTATATGTCTGCAACACATATAACAAGAATATCCATGCATACACATAAAGGATTCCAAGACTCAAGGTCTCATCCACTGCCAGCCATACTGTTCCACTCATAGCATGCTCATTCAAGGAGTTCTCACTCCTCTAACCATCTGATAGGAACCATATAAAACATGTATACTAAATGTATCTGAGAGAACACCTAGTCTCGATACACCACAATTTTTCCCTAAGACATTTGGTCTCTCTAAGACATGGAGTCTTGATATTAAAACCAAACATAAGTCATAGGATTCTAGTTGAGACAAGCTCATTTAGGGAGAAATCACTCATCAATCCTTGATGTCATCAGAGAATCTTACAAATAGGTCCCTCTAATTTGGGCCTTTCCCAAGAGAATACACTAGTCAAGGTCATGCTATACAGGGAGGGGATTCGTCCTAGAGGATACCGATAAACCAATCTGTATTAGTCCATAACATAGGGTAATCTTCTCAGAGAATACCAACAACACTAATGATGTGGATCATATCACATGGTAATATCTAGAGAGAATACCAAGAACCCTACTAATATGGCCCACTAGATTGAGGATTAACCCCCTACAATCGAATATCACATCAATTCCCACAAAACACAATCAGGGGTGATAGAGGATCACTACATCCCCAAGGAGTGATTCCATAACTCTATCCAATACTAGGTATCTAAAGGGGATTTCTATCCAGTGATGTGGACGCAATGTTGCATTGAAC
Organism: Viscum album; assembly: GCA_963277665.1. NCBI lineage: Eukaryota > Viridiplantae > Streptophyta > Magnoliopsida > Santalales > Viscaceae > Viscum > Viscum album. The sequence continues at coordinate 1,925,956,275 of OY728152.1, read as the reverse complement.
CCTTGAGGAAAGAACGAAGGGAAACATTGAACCTACCCCAGTTCATACTAAAAACCCACCAAGCCATCTAAAATGTACCACCTCATTGAAGGGGTCCCAAATCCATAGATAGATCTTCAAACACACCTTTCATTTGAAATTTATGGCCAATTTAGTAAAAAGGGGGTAGATTCATTTTGGGACCGACCCAGTCCAACTGAACCGACCTGGTTGGTCTGGGTTGGCTTGAACCGGCCCATCCAGATGGGCTTGGACCATTGGGTTACTTGACTATGTCCTACTAGTCCGAGTGGCCCAGTTTCTCCATCCCGGCACACATGAGCAGGCTGGCCATTCTCCTATATGTGTCTTAGTCGTATGCACTACCTGGTTAATATAGCCACCATGTTCCGCTGATGGTGTGCCCCAGCTCCCCCTATGTCTCCATCCCCACGACCATTTCCACCATGGGATCTATATGGTTGGCTGCCACCTTCTGTGGCCTCTTCCATGTCATGGCTGCCGACACGGCCTCCTGCCACATCCCAATCGCCACCCATGGGTTCTGCCGCTATGGGACCTCCTATGGAATTGTCTAGCTGGACTAAATCCCTCCACCACCGTACCCCCTATCGGCATCCTCACCTAGTCATTGACTGCACCCTCTACTTTCATGGGCCATCTCTCCACTACAGTCTGAATTGGACCATGGGTTGTCACTACTATCGGCTGCCCTGTCGGTGGTCGTCTTGCCGAGTCGGCCTGGCCTGACCTCCTTGCTGGACTGGGGTCGCCTTTGTCAAAAAATCCTTGATGAATGATTACTCCCAAAAGACATCAATCCATCTTCCTCCATCATCTTCTCGCCTATACTATGTCATCAAGATGTTGGATCACTGATTTCAAATCGTTGCACCAAGAAATGGATGGGCAATGAATTTTCATTCATATTCCTGGGAAGAACACGAAGAACACAATGAAAAATTGGGGGAGAAATGCACAAATAGAAACGTGAGGAATAAACCTTAGTCGTTTGTTCATTCTGGCCTCAACCTGTTCTATAAGAATGATCAAGATAAATAACCATAATAATAATTGTCCCCAACATAACTCCCACAAATACTCCCTCCCATAGGAATGAGAAAACCACATGTCAACCTGTTCATAGGTTAATCCATGTTCATTATTTAACTCAAATTATGGGGAAAATAATGAATTTAAAAGCACATTCCATACCTGGGGTTTGTATTGGTCACTGACGAAGAATGAATTCGTGTTATCATTGTTCATATATGCTTGATCTGAGTTCCAACCTTTAATCTATCATCTCTATGGAGAGATTCTCATTCTCCTTACCTTAGGGGAACTCCAAGGTTATAGTGATAACCCTATATTTATGAAAAGGCTTATTAAAAAGGAAAACTTCCATTGCAATATCACATAAAATTAAATAAAATATTTTTATTAAAATATTTTAATAACATTCACATCCAAAAACTGTCTCTCACAGTTGGCCTACTCCGGCCGAGTTTAGGCTTCACTAAAGGAAAAAAAACCCTTTATGAATTCAACAGTGCTCTCGTATTTCCAATCCAAGTTACCGTTTATGAGTTATTAGGATTTTAAAAATAAATTATTTTTATGCAATTATTTGATTTATAGTTATTCCATTTTTTATGTTTTTCCATAGAAGACTCATGTCGACTAATGTTATGTTGCACATTAGGTAAAGTCACTTCTATGAGCTCAACGGTGCCCTCAGATTTTTAAACCTAGAACCTGTTTAGAATTTATTCAATTATTTTTTTGAAAATCCCTGATGTGCACTATTAAAAACATTACATTTTTCGTAGATCCATTCCAGGCACATTAGGCCTCGGAATTGCATGTCGTCTCAACACCTACTCATAGATTTTTCCCTCAAATTTTATAAAAAATAAATTCAGGAAAATCCAAGTTATAAAAAATTTGTCATAGTGGGGTTTTATTTCCATAAAATTTCACTCCTATGTCTATTATTAAAAAAAATTATATTTTTTTGAAAAAATACTTATCTAGAAAATATAGAATTAGAGGATCCTTTAGGTCTTGATCATTAGATAGTTAGGATAACGTTATAAAAAACAATTATACTAAAAATAAAAAAATATTATTTTTTAACAATTATTGGTATTCTTTCTCAACTTCACTCCTAAAAACTCCTAAACTGATGCCTTAATCTGAAATAGCATTGATTCATCACTAAGAAATAAAAAAATTCATTTTAAAAATATGGGTTAAGCACAAAATGTTTTAGTAAGGGGTTTTAAAAAAGGAGTGGGAATAATTTACCTTTTATAATGCTATAAATGTTTTTGATATTTTTTCCTTATATATCAAATAATTTGAGATAAATAAACCATTTGATATAACACATATTTTTCACCCAAAATTAAAAACTAGGGTTTACATAATTAAAATTTAAAAATAAAATATTCTTTTTAAAACATTCATTAAAAGACATATTATTTTAAAAATAATATCTCAATATAGAATTTAATAATGCTTAAACAAAATTAAGAAAACATTGTTTCCAATAGTAATATTTAAAAATTATAAAATATTTTTTTTGTGAAAATTCCCATTGAGGTTATGTGTTGACTCCCCATTTTTCATCGTCATAATAAATACTGAAATTCTATACATTAAATTAACCATTTTCCTATAAATATTTCTTTTATAATTATAAATCCAACAAAACTTCCTTTCAAGTTATTCACATCAATGAAAAAAAAGTCAAATAGGAATATAATTACATATATCATAAACATAATAATAGTTTCCTTAAAGCATAATGTGTGCTTTCATAATGATTAGAAATAATCCAACAATTCATAGACAAAACTTATAAATGATTCTTGGAAATATATCTATAGAAAAATCTTTTCATTACATATATAAAATTTTAATGTGAAAAATAGTGGATTATAATACAATACATTTAATCATGAATGAAATCTATGGAATTAAAATACAATTTCATACAAAAAATAATATTTTTAAGCATTTAAAATCATCCTTGAAATTAGTAAGAAGAATCCCCAAAATAAATATGGGCATGTAATATATAAATCAAATTTATAGGAAATAAATATCTCATAAAATAAATCCTTTAAAAAATAAAAAAAATAAAATAATAAAAAAACATCTCTCCAATAAAGATGTTTTTGGAAAAATAGAAATTTAATAAAAACATCTTCCATTACCTATAAACCAATAAATACTTATATGTAATTTCCTTCCTCGCAGATCACATCCTATGATCAGATTCTTCCTTAACATTAATATCATTCCCCTCACTATTCTTACAATAATTATAACTAAGGAAAATATGGAAGAATACAAGGAATTTACCATAGTAGAACTATGATATATCATAACCTACTAAAATAGGGTGGTTCTCCTCATATAGAAAAAATGTAAGTGAGGTCTATATAATATCTCATTTATAGTAATCCTCTAATAAAATATAGATTCTATCAACATCTGAATTTTTACATGGAACTACATTCACCATTAAAAATTTATCTCTAAGTTGTTAAATACTTAAATATTCTAGACATAAAACTCAAATGATTGAGATAATATTATACTCACCGAATATCGTAATTTTCCCATGAAATATTCATTAAACTCTAAAAATGAGGCATTCATGGTGGTTGAGTTATTTCTATATTATAGAGAAAGATAGATACTATTACCAGATCATGTGGATAGGTTTATAAATTATGATCTTCATTTTCATTTCACATTTTAGTAATCTTGTTCTTATTTTTTGTCATGTAAATTTATATGATAAGGAAATATTAAAAATACATTTATTATTTTGTATTATCTGAATGTTTCACATGAGGAAAAATATAATGGTGTTGTGGGTTTAAATATGGGAGAGTCTTCTTACCTTTACATGATATGGGAATTACCTTTATGTGATAATTTTTCTTACCTTTACATAGATATTTAATTCATAGTTTATCCCTCGCACTAGCATAACTTAACCTTACATAAATGAAGATCTTAATATATTCTACCCTTATATAGAATTTTAATTTGAGGAATAAACTTTATAAAAGATTTGAAACTTTAAATTACTTTTACATAGGTTTTCAAACTCTCCATGAGACCCTTATATAACTCTCAATTTCTATGAACTACATTTACATAGAGTCCAAACTCGCCCTCACATAAACCAGGAGACACTGACATACCCTTATCTGAACAAAAAGAGGACTATCCACTACCCTTAGATATGATCTTTATGTATCTATAAAATCATATTTTTACCATTAGGTGATATTTCTATTCAGGAAACATCTTTTAGGAAGGTAATTAATCTTTATTTTATGTAGGCATGGATCTAAGTGCAAACCCTTATAAAACCTTTATATTTTCAATGCATCCCTTGTGTGAACACCATCAGACCATTACATGAGCATTAGCATACCCTTATATGAATAAACATCCTACCCTTATATAGAATTCATTATTATATAGAATAAGATTTTAACTATTCAGTTTTATAATTATATAGTTATAATTGTAAAACTCATATAATACATTAATTTCATGACATATTAATATATTATATCTCTCATTTAAAACCTTTTTTATTATATTCATTTCAAAAAAATAACTTCTATACCAAGATAAAAATTATAAATTTTTATGTATCAATAATTCTAATCCCCCAATTATTTTTATTATAATATTATCCACATAAGTTATTAAAAATATTTTTTTATAAAATTATAAATTTCATAATGATGTCATGTTTCAGTAAAATTTTAGATACATTTTATTTATTGAATAATAACAATATTTAAAAAATTTATTATTAAAAAAATAAGTTTTTTCATTTTTATCAAAACTGTAAATACCACACCAAATTAAATGTAATTTTACGTTATTAATAATCAATTTCTCTTAGAATGTGATTTTATTAGGAATGAATTAATATTTATAAAATAACATTAAAATATATTATTATTTACCTTTATAAATAATTATATTTAATTATCATAATTAATAATATATTTGAAAACATTTTGTGAATATTTAAACATATTTTCAACGAGTTCTATTAAAATAAATTTCAAATTATTTTAATTATATAAAGATTTTTTAATTATAATATTTATTTAAATGACTTAAATATAATATCATTTCATAATTTTTCATTCTCCCATCTTAAAAAGAAATTTTTATTTTCAAATTATTTCTCCATACATAAAGAAAATATGAAGTATCAATTCTCATGATTCAAGTCCTGAAGTTCATCATTACTTAAAATATAAAATCATTACTTTTGTAAAGCACTAAAATTATCTTTTATAATTTTCTTAAAAAAACGTATACCTTCAATAAAGTCTTCAATTTCCATATTGGCATTTCTTATGGAGGGAAAGGGTTAAATATTATTCAATGGTACCTGAGGATATTTTCAAAATATTCTATTACTCTTATCCCAATTAAACTTGAAAAACATGGAATAGATTGACGTAAAAATAGGAAAATTTATGGAATAGTAATATTAATATATATTTTAAAAACATATTATTAAACATGATCTTTATAAAATAATACTATAGAGGAAGCAATGAATGATTCAAAATATATTTTTTCCAAATCATCTTTGATGTTTCCTTAAAAGAATAATTTTAAAATTTCATATAGATATCCCTCTACCAAAACTTCTTTAAAATCATTTATTTATTCACATGAATTAGATAATATAAAAAATAAGAAAATACCCTACTCGTACTTCCTACATCAAGCATGGTGATAAATTTTAGAGTATAAATTTTTTTACATAGACAAAACATGATCCTATAAAATATTAGGGCATTGAATATGTATTATATACTTTATAGAGTTTCTTTCAAGTAATATGGATATTGCAAATGGTATTAAAGTCATCCTATAATTACATTATAAAAAAAATTCAAGCAGATCATCTGAAAGAGATATAAGAGTTAATTTTGATCTTCCTCCTTCTATCTTGAAACTGATCCAAAAACTATAAATGTTATATAACAAAGAATTAACTAAAACATTCCTCCAAAAATTAAACTATCCTTAATACAAAAACATCATAATCTCAAATTTTATCTAATCAATTCCTCTAATACCATATATGGTTACCCATACCCACACTCATGAGTCTAATGCTAAAAACAATATATTTATATTTTGAAATATTAATTAAAGAAAAAATATATATTCAATGGATATTTTAAGTATAGAACATTATAGAATTGGAAAAATATAATCAAAATCCTTTTTTCAACAAACTATAAAGTATTATTTTTAAACTATTCATAAAATGCAATCTCGGTTTCACTAGAATTTACTCTTTAATCGAGGCCTTAATATGAAATAAAATTTACTCCTTTCTAAGACCTATGAACAACATTTTTAAAATTTGGGGTTGAGAAACAAAAATATCAGAAATGGGTTTTATAGTAAGAGCTCAAATACTTTCCATTTTAAATTTCTCTAAAAAAATCCAAATATTTCCTTTCATATCAAATAATTTTATCTAAATACATAACATTATATACCACATATTTTTCACCCAAAATAATAATTTAGGGTTTTTATAATTCAAAATTATTAATAAACGATGGTTTTAAAAACATTCATTAAAATACATATTATTTTAAAGAAAACTCTTTAGGAAATTTAATGATACTCAAAAAACTTTAAGAAAACCATGTAAAAACTATAAATTTTGAAGTGATAAACATAACTCTTATGACAAACTAACCTTAAAGATATGGGTTCTCGTTCCATTACTTGTCATCATAATGAATACCCATGTTCCAAAAATAAAATAAAACAATTATTTTTTTAAATATTTTTTTTTTCTCATAAATTATATAATAAAATAACCTCTCAAAATCTTTACATCAATGAAATTTATTATCAAAGGGTAAAATAATGAAATTGCTAATAAACCTGAAAAAGTTTACCTAAATGAAAATTCTATTATTTCATAATTATTAGAATTATTATAAATATTTATAGACAACATATATAAATGAATCTTGTAAATTTATATAAAGAAAATTCTTTTCATATCATAAATTGAATATCAATAAGAAAAATAGTGCATAACCATAAAATATATATAATCATGAATGAATCCATGGAATTAAAATATAATTTCATACATAAATTAAAAATATAACAGTTTGAATCCATTCATGAAATCATTAAACAAAATCCTCAAATAATTATGGTATAGTAATATTTAAAATTGAATTTTTAAGAAGTAAATTTCCCATTAAAAAACCTTTCAATAATGAAATTGAATCAAATCGTTAAAAACAATATCCCATGAAAATAGGGTTTTGTAAAAATATAAATTTAATAAAACAAACCCTTACTGGGAAAATAATAGTTCTTTCTATGTGGTTCCCTTCATTGGAGATAGACTCGTAGGATCAAACTATTCCTTAAACTAACTATATTTATGCTCATTATGCATACAATAATCAAAAATATTCATGTTATGTAGAATCAAAGGAATATACCCAAGAATCGCTATGATATATTGAATCCTATTTAAAAAGGTGGTTCTCATAATATAAACATATTGTAAGTGAGGTATATATAATAATATCTTCCTTCAAGTAATCTTAAAATAAATTATAGCTTCCATAGAGAAATAAATATTCATGTGATTCTAAGTTGAACCTCAAAAAATTTATCTCCATGTTGTTAAATACATAAATATTCTATACATAAAACTCTATATATTGAGATATGATTGTACTAAGTTGATATTTATATTTTCCCATAAAATATTTTAAAACTCTATAACATAAATCTTTGATCGTGGTCGAGTTCTTGATGGATTATAAAGAAAGATAGATAATATTACATGGTTATGTGGAGATATAATATTTTATAAATTATGAATTAATATTCAAGTCGTCTTTTACTAATCTTGATCATCACTTTTTTAATGTAAACTAATATGATAATGATATACTAAATATACATATATTAACTGATTTTAATTGAAGGTCTCATGCAAAGAATAAGATTATGATGTGGCGGCTATAAATCTGAGAGTTTATGCTTACCTTTACACGAGATGGATATTAACTTTATGTGTGAACTGTGTTTACCTTTATGGGATGCTTTAAATAATGATTTCACCCTTACACTAACATAACATATTCTTATGTGAATCAAAATACAAATATCTTCTACCATTATATATCATTTAAATCTAATACATAAACTTTACATAGGATTTTGAAAATTTAAATTACCTTTAAATAGGTTTTTAAAATCTCCAAATAACCCCTACATAACTTTCTATTTCAATGCTCTACCTTTACAAAAATTCAAAAATCAGCCTCATTTAAAATGGGAGATACAAACTGATCCTTATATGAATGCAAATCTAATTACTTGTTAACCTTATGTACAACCTTTACATAGCCTTAAAACTATAGTGTTACCCTTATGTGACATTTTTAATCAGGAAACCATTTTTCACAGGTAATTAATATTATATTTGTTTGATTAGAGAATTTAATACCTCCCCTTACACAATTTTCAAATTTTCAGAACTACCCTTTCATGACCACTATATAACCATTATATGAGTATTATTCTTCCCTTATGTAAATACATATCCTACCCCTATGTAGAATTCATTATTATACAGAATAATATTTTTACTATTAATTTTACAATTTTATAATTATAATTATCAAAATCATAGAATCCATTAATTTCTTAACATATTAATATATTCCATCTCTCATTTAATTCCCATTTTATTATATTCATTTCACAAAAAATACCTTATTTACCAAGATAAAAATTATAAACATGTATTTATGAATCATTTAAAAGTTTGCACTATATTTTATTAGATTATTAACTATATAAGTTATAAATATATTTTTAATTAAATTATAATTTTCATAATTTCCTTATGTTTGAATATAATTCTATGTACATATAATTTCCTTAATAAAAACAATATATTCAAAATTAATAGTATTAAAAACTTAATTATTTTTAGTTTAATCAAAAAAAAATCATACCAAAATAAATGTAGTTTTATGAGATTTATAATCACTTGAAAATTAAATTCCATTTTATTAATAATGACATATAATTTATCAAATAACTTCAACAGTTTTTATTATTTACATTTATAAACAATAATTTGGAATTAGCATAATGAATCATATCTTTTAAAATATTGAGTGAATAACTAAACTTTTTTTCATCAAGTTATCTTGAAAAAAATTCATCTTCTTTTAATTCTATAAATATATTTTAATTATAATATTTACTTAATGAAAATAAATATATTAAAATTTTGGGATGTTATAGTGGATAGATTCTTTTTGGCTAGGGTGCACCCAAAGTTTATGATAGTTTTCCTCAATCATCCCCTCAATATGGAATTACTCTCACTAATCACATCATGGTGAGATACATATATAAATGAATTCAAATTTCTCAGGAAAATATTGACCCATCAATGTGTCGGTCATTATAGTAACATTTATATAAAATTTATCAAGTTCAATATATGTTATAGTGTCTCTTACTTGTTGATCTTATGGTATTACACATTTATATGGTTTCATATTCCTCCTTATTCATATCTTATGTTTTTAAATCCTACTCAATGATCTCATGATATCCCACTTTTATTAGATTCTTCATGATTCCTCTTGGATTATCCTATTATAGGGATTTTTAGCAAAAACATTATTTAATTTATTTCCCCAAGTGATCATATATGTTAATGAAATTATGATCAGATTATATGATTTCCATTATGAAGGATTAGATGAATTTTTTATGGTATGATTTGGTAGATGATGTTTATTTTTCCTAGTTTCTAAAGGCACTAAACTTTTTATTCTTTGTGTTAGTTATAATTCATATTATATATTATAAGTTCAAGTGTATTGAACTAAATCTGGATGTGCAGGATTAGTATAATATGAGAACATATGAAATGTGATATGAGGATAATGAATTATATTATTATATAATGTGATAAATTGTAAAATATATTTATTTTTATCATGATACCAATAAATCAATATTAAATTTAAAAGTATGTTCCATTGTGTTATGTATTGTCATTTAAAATTTATGTTATATGATATTTTAGTTACTATAAATAATATACACATTTATTTCTATTATACATAAAATAAATTATTATGTATTTTATGATCATTTGTAAAATTATTATATTCTTATCCTTTTGATGAAAAGTATTATGATCTTGGATCAATGAGAAGACACAACTTAACGTTAAACTCTGAAATAAATGAATTTTTTAGTGTGTGTAAATTTATTTTGAACAGATTTAATTTATATATAATAATTATTTTTTTATAATTAATTTAAAACATGAGTAATTGATGTGGATTAAAATTCTTATTTGTTGGTGAGTTAATTATTATAATCATGGAGAGACAACATAAGAATTTTAAATATATATGCGAAATTATTTAGGATTAAGATTTGGTTATTATTTCATTTTCTCAAGGATTACTTAATGTCATTATGTAGAGAGATATTTTTTTTATGCTTGGTTAAACATGATTTCTATTTTAATAATGAGTGGAATTTGTTTTCGTTGATTAGAATGACTTGGAAATATAAGGTTTTACAACTTTTTGAAGATTAAAGGGTCAGTGTTTCTATCCTAGAAGACTAATAGTCTATGGAATATATGAAATTTAATTATGTTTTTTATTCTATATATTAATTTTTTTGAATAAGAACATGTTATATTTTAGATACATTACATAGATTAATATCAAGTTAAAATTATTACCAATTATTGAGAAGTAATATTTATTTAGGTATCTAAAATACTATAGTTAGAAACTAAGAAGTGGGAAAATTTTTTGTATAGTTATAGAAAATATTCCATTAAAATTGAAGATAATAAATATGTAGTTTATGGTAAGTATTGAGTAGGTGAACCATGAAAGGGAATCAGTGATATTTGAATGATATATGATAATTAAAAATTAAATTTTCATAAGAATGTTTTTTCTTTAGAAACGTAAACCTACTATATTGTAGTAAAAATTTAAAATGTGTGTTTCCATTAGTGATATTATAGAGGTATAATTTTCTTAAAATAAACCAACTTATAGGGATAAACATGAATTTTAAGGTAGAAAAAGAGTTCATTGTAATCCACACACTCTTGTTATTAAAAAACAATAGAGGGTATTCTAAAGCACAGAGAGAGTGAGCTAATTAAATATTGATATTTTACAATATCATAGAGAGAGAGAATATTTTATCTAGAATAATGATGTATATGAAACGAGTACTCTCCATAAATATTTATTTTTATTTTAAATAATTAGGATAATGTTTCTTGAATGAGATATGTATTGGCTGATCTGATGTATTGGTATTTTAATAAAATTCATAAATTAAAAAATATATATTTTGATCATTGATTATCACATATAAGTTATGAGAAACTTATCTATATGTCAAAATTTATGGAAATTAGTAATATTAACACAAGAATGATAATTGGGTGATAATACTTTGGATAGTTAAATATATAATTATCATTTGAAAATATTTTTATTTAAAAATTATTAAAAGCCTATTTTATTCTGGAGAACCGCAATAATTATTTTGATGATTCAATATTATTGTTCAATATTTTTTTTAAATCTTATTTTAGGGGATATGAGTGTAAAGAATAAATTTTTTGATGTATGGGATGTCTAATTTTATTGAAATTTTTATCCTTTAGATAAATTAACAATTCATTTATTGTTATTTATTTTTTATTGAAAGGAATTTGGATAATGATTTATTAAAGAAATTTCCAAGTGTGACAATTTGGGTCATTAGTAAAATTTTGTATCGAGTAATAGTCTATTAATATTTTGTTTGGTATTACAAAGTGACTTATTAATATAAATATTAGGATATAATTATTTACAAGTAATAATGGTCTATATTATATGTGATTTTTACTGAGTGAATCAAGTATAGATAATCAATGTGAATCTAGTGTTAACTAAATTATATTTTTTAAAAAACTAAAATATATGGTTACTGATTATGGAAACAACCCACGTGGGTTTGAATAATGTTTAACTATAGAGAATTCCATATTTTAGTGAAGTAAAATCCAAAATAATTTTAAATTTTTGATATCGATCAAGATAAAGATCTTATTGTTATTTTTTATTCATTTATAGTAAGTAATTGGGTATGAACTGATTGGTATAAAAAACTAGAGTTGAAATTTGGAATTATTTATTTCTGGTAGATATCTATGGGATACAAAATTTAAACTAAGACCTTGGTAAATATATACTGTAAATTTGGTTATTTCATTAAGATTATAGAGACACCCACTCAGACTGTAGTGGTAAAACCCAAAAAACTTTTTCAATAGGGGAGTTTTGGTAATTTTTTTATCCTATTTTTGAAAACCCAAAAAATATTATTCAAAACCCCCTCATCTTTATTAGTTCCAAGTCACACTGCTTATGTAAGGTTCACCCCTTAATTTATTTCTCTTCTTATCTTCTTCCTCCTTCGATATATGAAATCTGTGATAGATTTGGTGTAACACCCATCAAATTTCATGTCACATTATAGTTTAGGTTTCTAGTATGTTAATGTGAACAGTAGTCTTGTTTTGTTGTTAGAGGTCTCAGGGTAGCTTGGGAGTGCATTCTGGGGTGCTGAGAGAGACCATTAGCTAACAAATTCATGTAGGAAAGATTTCACAATGTAACATATAGGGACATACTATAAAATATCATGCTAAGGACTCGGGGGGTGTTCTTTTTGAAATATACACATCATGAAACAAGGTTCTACATCAAGAATGCATTATAGTGATTTTTAGGGGGTATACTTGTCTTTTCACCTTATAACCCATTTAACACTTTCCCCTCCATTCTTATATCCCTTTGTGTAATTTTCTATCCATGGTGGACTCCTTCTGGATTTTTGGATCCCTATTCCTCCTACCTTTTTCAATTTCAATTTCATTCATCAAAGTGATCATATTTGGATAATTATAACACCTTTAAACAATTATATATGTTTTTCTATTGGTTTTACATTGTTTCAATTTCCTAAAAATCTAATGTCTGGTTATGAAGATAATTCAAGTGATTATGTGTGTTTTTTTTGTTTCAAATGGAAATTAAGGGTGTTTTGGATTCTTCCTATATAATATATGGAGTCCATTTCTATTTCATAGTGTTTTAGTAAAGTTGAATGTTCTATTTTTCATACATGTGTGTGGCCCTATGATAATTCTATCTATTGTGTTAAAGTGACTTGTTTGGTTTGTAAATATATAGTAGATGCATTGGACGATATCGATGGTTAATGAATTAGTCATAGTGAAAAGTAAAATTGTTTTTATAGGTGATATATTGTATATCACCCAAGGTAAAGTGATTTTTTTGTATCTATTTGGGCTCGATTTTGGCTAGTATATCCAATATATATGATATATGGGATAGGGTGATATTTTTTCCATTTTTTGTATTCCTTCCTTTTTCAATTTTATTGTTTATCCTACCAAGAATCCTTAAGATCATTTTATGTGTATGAGATGACCTCCCATAATTCCTAGGTATGGGGTAATGTGTTTTAGATGACTTCTCAATCATCATCATCCTAGGTTAACATGTATATGATGATATCCGAAGAATCCTCAAGATGGGTTGGCATGAATGATATGTCCACCCTAGATTCCTCAGGATGGGTTGAGGTGCTAATAGGATTTCAACCTATGGGATAAGTAAAGGATATGAGTTGTACCTTTCTATTATTGTTCTAATAGACTATCCATTCATTATGGAACTGAATCTGGTTGGATTGAGGTTTATGGAAGCATAGTTTTCTTGTGATGGCCTTATCATTTGTGTGTTTATTTATGTATTGATTTTCAATCAATGAATATACCTTTACACAATTTTTATAATTTTATTGTCCCATTGGTGGTGTCTTAATGAGTTCATTCTCACGTCATGAAAGGGCATATCAATCCATGTATAGAGACAATGTCTAGAAATCTATCCAAGGAAAATGTCTCTCTAATAGACTCCTGAGTAACTGATGGTTGATTGGGATATAGATATTTTCGGTACATACGCTAGAATCTTTTATATTTTTGAATCTTTAATCTTTTTCCCAATTTGTATATTGATCCACCAAATATTTAAACCTTGTTGGTTGTTGTATGACCAGGATATTGAAAACCATTATGTCATATCATATAAATTTGGTGTTGTTTCTTCTACTTATAATTTTTTTTTATCTTATTTTTATTCTTCTTTTTAACTAATTCACTTTTATTAATAGTCTTATGGACATATGAAACTATGGGAATAGTCTCCCTATATAATATTTAGTCTCTTTAAATGATATTATTTTCCCTTATAACAATTTATAATATTCTAAAGAATATTTTGGGAGTTAGGTGCGGAGTCGGCATGGGATTTTGGGGCCTGTGGAGCCTCATTATTGATATAATAAAAAATTATATATAATATATCACACACATGTAGTTTTTCTAAAATAATTAAATATCTCTTGGATATTATTTCATATGGTAAAATTGGGACCAGCTTTAAATATGGAATGTTAATTTTACCCTATGAAAAACATAATCATTGTAAAAATCAAGAGTTTTGTTTAAATTCAATCACATGTGGAATAATTAATTAATTAATTAATTAAAGGATATATTTTAGTTAAATTGGTTGTGAGCTAATAATATCCTTTTTAAACATGGATATGTAAAAACACTAGTGTTATATATTTATAACTATATATATTAGAGAGGATCTTAGAGGAAAGATTTTGAGGAAAACAATGTGATCATGGATCGATTATTGGTGTTCTATGGAGTTTTCCTTCATCAATTATGTTCTTTATATCTCATCAATGAAAATATTGAAGAAATAATTATTCATCAATGATCAATCTAATTTCAAGGTACAACTTTTATTTTTGTTTTATGAATCCCCATTTTTACTCTCTAATATTGAATATTGATTAATTACTTTGGGAAATCAATTTGACAATAAAGATTGTTGAATTTTCCATTAATTATCTCACTTCCTAGAATAATAAATGAGAGATAAATTTCAAAATTATTTGTTTAATAATCCTTCATTTTTTCTACAGTTTCCATAAAATATGGTCAGATGAATAATGACCAATGTTTATTCTCCCTTTTTTATGGGTTCCTTACACAATTATTCATTAATAAATGTTATTTTCATTTTACTAATTATTAAACATAATCTAGGAACAATATTAAATGTGGAGTTATCAAGATCCACATATCATTATAGTGGAAACAACAACTTAGCTTTTGAAAATGCAGGATTTTTGATGATGATGAATGAATCCAAAGGAAGATAAATGTTTTCAAACAATGTTTTTTTTTTGATGTGAGGGACTTTGGAAGATATTTGATGGGGAATTCTTAGAGAAAATTTTGGTGGTAATCTGGCCATCATCCTCATTTTGGGTTCAGTCAACCCTAATCTGGGATATCTAGTAATGATCACTGTAGAATCGAATGTAGTGGTAGTGTGGGTGAGACTCATAGAATAGACTTGACTATCTTTGGAAACCTAATATACATGTCATGAAGTTGTAATATCACACACCATGTGTAACCCCTTTTATGGTATCTAGGTTTTATGTATAGGAATAAATATAAAATGTCTTGAGAATTTTCATACACCATTTCACCCTTGATCAAAGGCCCTGTGTGTACCTTATGGGTACAAAGGCAAGGGAATGTCTAGTGTACATGGGAATGGATATAGTACACGGTCACATATATTCTACAATGCCATGACTAGAGTATATAGGCACAGGTCATAGAAGTTAGGAACAAGCATGAACTCGAAGTCTAGATTGCTCATAGTAGGACACACCATGTATTTATTATACATTTCATTTACCCCCTTATAGGCCAGGTTAGATCCCATATTCTCTTTAGTATAGATGACTATTAGTAGGGTATATTCCCTGGGTTAATCCCTATGAGGTTTCAATGTGACATCAGGTCCTGAGTATAGGATGAGTGATCCCCTATATAAGTTATTTTCAGATAATGTTATATATACCATTGTATGAATTTGAGATTGATCCTCTATTAGTATTCTTTATTTTAGGTCTAGTTTCCTATTGAAAACTTCTAGGATAAGTGATCTTCATCCTATTGTATTACTCCAGGTAGATTTTGGTATCCCCTATAGAACCTAGGTGTGTTCCACTACATATTTATTGACATCTTATAAGTTCTTATGTATACCTCTCTTATGTATAGGTTGACCAGAACTACCTCTTGGATCATCACATTCTGTGTTAATAAGACCTAAGGAGTGAGTTATCCAAGGTGAGAATTACATTTAGGCCATTCACATAATCATGTTATGTAATTATGTATGTGACCTTACTTTGAGACTTAGTGTATATCTTTGTGATTTTCTAGTTTTTTTTTCATCCTTACCTTTGAGTTGTATCTCTTTGATGCTTTATGTTTGGTGATTTTAGGGTGTCCTACTATGTATAATGACACCCAAAATTTCATGGTCTCTACTCGCACCGACCACGTCTTATACAGATAAAATTCCTTTCAACAGAGTCCTAGGAGGAGAAGGAGTAGCTGGAGCAGAGTTTTTCTAAATGGACAGTAGAAAGTTCCCAGAAATTCACCTTGATAAAAACGGTCATTTTAATAATAGGTTGGACCCTCTTCCAGTTTTTAAAGGCTTATATTTAAGAATTATTCTTTCCTATACTTTGTTTCATATTATGGGATTATTTGTAAAGATTATTTTTGTGTATCAATTGTTTCCTTCCTTTTCAAATTATATTAGTGTTTGGATATGTGTCCATGTGTACATGAACCTTAGTATTAGTCCTCCCATGTGTGTGATATTCCTACTTAGTTCTATTCATTATCCCTTGGTCTTTTGGAGGGAGGATAGGGGTGTCAAACTCATCTTAACACCTGCTAGGAAGACCCTTATGAGTTAGGTTATGATAGATTGGTTTGAGAGTAATCATTTTAGGATTGGAGTTTTGATTCATTCGAGCTATGGGGTCTAGTTTGGTAACTAGTTAAACATTATTAAACTGTCTTGAGTTTGTATCTTAACCCATGGAACTGAATTACGGTGTGATGGTTGATTTATACATTCACCAAGACTGTAATATCATTCTTATCGAATTATTACATATAGGAACTGGTTATAGAGAAAACATTTTTGCATGCATCATATAGGAATGGGTTGTGGTTTCCCCTTATTTCTTGAATCTTCTCCCTAGATATGGTCATTATCTATGGTGTCTTTAATTTTTTAGGACACCTCTATGAAAACACCCTGATAGGATTTTATAGAAGGATATTAATTATGATCCACTTAGATCTGACGATTTATTTTATTGACATATGTATGAGGTAGATCCTCTGGGTGTTTTTTTATATTACCACCACCCATCGTGCATCTGGATGTACTGATAGTACCCAAAGATGATGTGTGTGTGATGAGTGTGCATTATGAGTTTCATAGGAATATACCCATTAGGTTATGGGTCAATCTAGACCCTCATGTAGTATACGATTGGATTGAGTCATTTGAGTGAGTTTTTCCCCATGTTAGGACACCTCTAAATTGGTTGGTGGTTCTAGTAGTGAGACTTATCCATGAATATATAGGGAAAGTATTGATCTTGGTGACATAGATGCATGATGAGGAGAATCTCACTTCAATATAGTTTATGTTTCTATTTAGATAATAGTTCTACTAAATGATATTTTGGTAAGAACAAATCTAGGAGATTCCAGAGCTCTGATAGGGAAACATGTTAGTAATATATTTTGTTTCTAGCTTCACTAACATATAATAGTACTTTGTGTACATGGTTACTAATGCATGATTTTGAAAATCAACCTTCAATAATGGCCTTCTCAAAGATATTTGGGCTAGTGTGGAATCTATTTTAATTCCTTCTTATGTTGGGGTGCAAGATAATTCCTTGGTTTTGGAAGTATATCTTACTAAGAAGTCACAAAAAATTAGTTCTAGTAGTTGGATCCCTGGATCTGAGACTTCATCAATTGGTTTTTGAGGAATATGGTATCTAGAAATGCGATTCATTTCTATAGATAGTCTCGTGAGAGTGGGTATGTCATCTAGAGATCTCATAATGGTTCCAATCATCTGAGGGGGAGTTTATGATACTCCTTTGATGGGAGAGGTCATGTTATGTGGGAATTAATAACCCTCCATGTAGAAGACAATGATACAATTGATGGGTCACCTAGATAGAGGTAATAGCTAGAGTAGGGAGGTCCATATGGTGATAGACATAGTATATTAGTTGGTGGAGTAGTTGGAGGTATCCAATGCTTTAATCTATTTCCAACACCACCACCAAGTGGTCCACGCCACTCTTAGGATGCTGGGGGTCTGTGGCTTGAGTAGATAAAGGAAGTGTAGGTTTATAAGATAGAGTATCTATGGATGATTCAAGGTAATATCTATATATTATCTAATTTAGCTTAAATATTGATAGACATGTGCAAAAGACACTCTTTCTTTTCCACATCTCTGGTTTAATATCTAGAGTTTCTGGTAGAGCCTTTAGCTCGACCCTTTCATTTTAAGACTCCTACATGTAGAGATTCGTCAATCAAACACATTTTTTGATAATGTGACCTAACTCTAAGAGGATATAACTTCTTGTGGGATATTTTCATAGCAATGATGAGGCATTTCTATGTCATTATAGAATTGATCTCCTCTATTCATTCACATAATGACTATTTTAGGGTGTCTATATGGTGTGTTCAGGTTAATTAGATGAAATTGTCCTTTGTTTTACAGAATAAAGTATAGGCCAAGTAGGATGGGATCATAAATAGAAGGATATATCCAATTAATATTTATTTTTCTAGTATTTCCCTAAGATAAAGAGATGTTAGGATATTGCATTTTTCTTAATTAGGGGTAGTGTATGAGGATGTATTCCTTGAGGATGGGTTGGGCATAGCTCCCTGGTAAGAGATTTAATTCTTCATATACCTACACCTCGGGATTTACATAATTTCTATAAAATCATATCAGATATCCCCCATAACGAATCAAGAGTGAAAGGTGTGGTTAGAGGACATTGATTGGAAGGAATATTTTATACCCAACATGTCTCTTTATGAAGCATCGATGTTGTTCGCCAAGAAGGAATATGGGAGCCTGAGGTTACGTGTATATTATCATCACCTAAACAGAGTGACCATCAAAAATACATATTAGATATTGAGAATCCATTATCTCTTTTACTAGATGAATGGGGTGATTTGGTTCTCAAATATTGACCTCAATTCAATCTATAAACAGTTTCATGTTTGGGAGGAGGATATACAAAAGCTTGAATTTAAATTTTGTGGCAGTCACTCTGAGTATTTGGTGATTCCATTCGATGAGTCAAACACCTTAGTATTATCCATGGGACTTATGAACAAATTCATTATACCCTTCTTAGACCAGTTTTTATTGGTCTTCATAAATGTAAAACTTATGTACTCGGGTTCATAGGAGTATCATGTGAGAAATTTTAGGATGGTTCTAGACATACTCCGAGAGAATAAGAATTATTTTAATCTCTCAAAGTTTTAGTTCTAGATTTGATAATTCCACTTCTTAGTAAATATTATCTCAAAAGAGGTAGTATCGGTGGACCGAGTAAAGGTTTAGGTGGTGATGGCTTGGAATCCACATTTTATCATAACTGAGGTGTAGATCATCTTCTGGTTGAAAGGATAATATCAAATATTTATGCATAATTTATCTAGGATTTTGGTTCCCCTTGATTTCTTGAACATAAATGGGAATATTTTGCTATGTATAAATAGATTCTATATGGCTTTCCAGGAGTCATGATATATTTTGATGACCCCCACCCAAATTCAGACTACCAGGGTAGGGTGTTATGTTTTTTGTGATCTATCATGCCTCCATAAATAGGCTTGGATGTGTTTTAATACAAAGTTAGGCGTGATTTCCTATGGTTATTGAAAGAGAATATCCCATTATTATAACTACATGACTCATTATTTGGAGTTGGAAAGAATTTTCTTCACTATATATATTTGGTAACACTGCCTTATGGGAGGGAAACTTGTAATCTATTCTAACTCAAGAGTCTTAGGTATATATTTTAATAGAAAGATATTAACATTATGTAGTGTATATGGGTGGGTTTCCTTTATAATTATTATTTTGAGAGATTTTATACTCCCAAAAAGGGGAATATGGTGGTAGATTCTCTCTAAGGGAGATTCTTTTTTAAATTTTTGAGCGAAGGGCCTAAGTATTTGTTCTTATTTTAGTTATCTTTAGTGAATGAGTATGGTGTTGTTTACCTATAGTTGACGGCTGTTACCCCTATATTTCTTTGGATTGATAGAGAATCTCAGTAGAAAGATGTCGACTTTTATGCCTTTCAAGGATAGATATTCACTAGACAATCCCTTGGTGGACTTTTTGAAAGTGTGGATCACATCCTAATTTTTTAGGATGGATGATGGTACCAGTCATTCTATGAGATGAGGTACTAAGTGAATTTCATAAATCCTATTATTAGTACATATATTAATGAAAAATATGTACAAGGACCTTCAGAATAACCTTTGGTGGTTAGGGATAATGAGTTTCATATAAGAATTTATCTCTCAATTTTGTGTTTGTGGAGTCCAAGAACCGAGTTTTAGTGGGTTCAGGTCAACCACTTGAGGTTTCATAGAGGAAATGGTATCCTATAACTATAGAATCCATTATTAGCAATAGGTTAATATGTTATCTAGGGTATATTAGATTGACTCACCAAGTCAAATTTCTTCCTATCCATTTGAGAGCAATGTTTAGTGGAGACCTTGGGAAGCCTTCACATACAAGATATAGTCTGAATTTATAGAGTTACCTTAACGATCATCTTAGGTCGTAATACATTGGAAAACCATTATTATTTAGAGTATTATAATAGACCATTGAGACTCTATTTTTATTGAGAATTATTGTTCACCCCTAGAGAGATGACCAGATAGAGTGAACTATTCTGGTTTTGGAGGACATGCCTCAGGCATGCATGTTAGATGTTTGTCATAGTTAGGAGTATCATATACCTTTAGTGACGTTTTTGTGTAACAGAATTTAAAACTCCACCATTATTATGTAACCATTTGAGGCCTTGAATGGGATATATTGTAGGTCACTGATATAATGCAATGATCTAGGGGTCAACACTCATCGACCTGGAGGTGGTGTGAGCCATAATAGAGATGTTGAAAACCATACGAGGATAGATGAGGACTAAATAAATTCAACATAGGTCCTATAAAGTCTATCAAGTGAGAACATTATAGTTTAAACGGAAATAATATGTGTTCTAAAAGGTTTCAACTCAGTGAGGGTTGAGAATATTTAGACGGGGAGGGAATTATTTTCTAATATTTATTTCCCCATTCTTAATACAATATAGGATTGGAAATGTGGCATACTTCTTATCCCTACCACTATAGTTATACTTGATAAAATATTTCTTCTATGAGTCAAATATGAGGAGAAATGTGAGTGACCCATCACATGTTACTAACTAGGGTGAGATAGACATCAAAGATAGAGTTAAATTCATAGAGTACCTTAATGAGTTCGAGGATCGATAGGATAAGATCCTTTATAGATGAGTTATTCCCATGATGTGTGTCTGATGATAGCATGAAAATATTTATGATAGAATATTAGAGTGGGAGACCCATATGAGATCATAGCAACATCATCTTTTTTAGTATGACTTTTTCTTTTCTTGATGAAAATACCTATGATTTGGATAATATAATGAATCTATTTTTCCCTCTAACACTTCAAAATATTTTAAAGAATATTTTTGGAGATAGACACATAGTCAGTTCCGGATTAAGGTGCTCATAGGTCCTCATTATTGATATAATAAAAATATTATATATATTATTTCATACTTACCTAGTTTTTATAAAATAAATTAATATCCCCCAAATAGTGTTTCAGATGGTAATTTGAATACAACTATTAAATTTGAAATCATGATTTTACCCTAGGCATGGTATAATCTTTTTACATGTTTGGTGTTTCGTTTAAGAGCAGCCAAGGGAGGAATGATAAATGAATAAATTAATTAATTTTTTTATTAAATTTTTCATGACCTAATCATATTGTATTTGAAAAAAGATATGGACAAATAATTGGTTAAGGTGCAGAACCCTTCATATTATAGAGGAAAATATGGAAGATATTTTGCTGATGATAATGATATCATGGATCAATGATCAGTTTTCCATGGATTCTATTTTCATTATTGGAGTTATTTGTTATTTAAATAAATAATAACACATCAATAATTATTATTTATAAATTGATCCAATTTCAATATAGTATATATGTTTTTTTGAATTCACCCCCTTTTCTATTATAGCATATTAAAAAAAATTCTTTAGAAAATTAATTCATGGATTGAGATTATCGAATATTCCAATGATTATTTATCTTCCTATAATAGGGAATATGAGATATAATTTCTAAATTAGATGTTCAATAATCCTGCCTTGTTCTACAGTTTCTATTGATAATGGTAAATGAACACTCAAAAATGTTTATTCTCTCTTTTTTGTTTTATTACTTCATCCCTCTATTCTTCATTCATCAATGGTATTTCTCTCCAGTGATTTGAGTTAATATGTGAACCCATTTTGATGTGGGAATATCAAGATCCATGCTTTATCTCATCAATAGCTCTGATTTTTGCAATGGAGGATTCTCAATGATGATGATAGAATCCCAAGGTGGATCAACATTTTTTAGCACCGTCGGTTTTGACATGTGGGGATTTTACATAATGGAAAAGGGGAATTTTGTTAGAAAAGGGTGTCCGGCCACCAACATTATTCAGGTTTAGGTCAACTCATATATTATATTTTTTGAGATAACCATGGAAGAATCAAAGGTAGTAGCATTATTACTGAGACACATAAAAAGATGATACTTTCAATGGAAACACAATATACAAGGTGTGTAGTTCATATGAACATATTCCATGTAAATTCCCTTCTATAGTGGATAGGGTGTACATATAAGAATAAATATCACATATCATGTGCCTTTTAACATTTCATGTAACCCTTGATCGGTAACATTTCATATACCCCAATGGTAAATGGTCATGGGAAAGACCATTTTACCTGGTTATAGTTAGTCTACACAGGCATGACCAATGTACATGATCATGGCTTGTGTACATGGTCATATCCCGAGTACACATGAATGAACCTGAAGACACAAGAACTTTCACGGATCTGAGGTCGGTCTAGGCTTAGTGGGACATCTTTTCATTATTTATACATATCATGTATCCCCTTATAAGACAGGTTGTATTCCCTATTTTCTTTAGTCTATATGACTATCAATATGGTATATTCCCTTGGTTATATCCTATAAGTCTATATAATGGTATACCATCCTAATTATAGTATGATTAATCCCCTTTGCTGGTTAGTTTTGGATAAATTCATGTATCCCTCTATGTGGCTTAGTCTATGATCCTCTATCATTCTTCTCAACGTATGGTCATGTATCCTATTTCCAGCTTCTAGGTAATCTTATTCTAATACAAGTGAATTACTCCAAGTAGGGTTAGGTATCCCCTATAGTCCCTAAGATAAATCCCTTATCTATATATTTAAATGTTTTGAGTTATATTATATACCTCTGCTTTGGAAAGGTGGGTGAACATGACCCCTCAGATAATAATTTTCAATGCTACCAAGACCCAAGAAGTGAGTTCTCCCAAGAGAGAATTACCTTTAATCCTTAAGCAGAATCCTTGGTTGGTAGTGTTGAAATGACAGTAATTTGAGACTTGGTGTTTCTCTTTGAGAATATCTATATTTTTATCATCCATAACATTTATCTGAATCCCTTTTATTATATATGCTTAGTGATTTTAGGGTTTTCTACTAGGTATGATTATACAAACCGTCAAATGTTCTATTCTCATATGTCCCATGTCTTATTCAGATTGTAGGCCATTCAATAGAGTCATACGAGGACTAGGATAAAGTGGATCTTAATTGTTCTAGAGGGACTACATATGGTTCTAGAATTTTCATCTAGACAGCATCCCCCGTTTTACTTATAGGTTAGACTCTTTTCTAGTTTTTCTAGGATTTTATTTAGTCATTTTTCTTTCTAATACTTGTTTTATACTCTGGTGTGGGATTAATTGTATTCATGTATTTCACATATCAATTGTTTCATTCCTTTATATATTATATTGGTGTTTAGATATGTGTGTGTGTGTGTGTGTGTGTGCTCTCATTTAACTTAGTCTAAGGCCTCTAAAGTGTGTGATATTTCTACATGGTGCTATTTTTCACCACCTGCCTTATTGGAGGAGTTATTGGGTTGTCACTCTCATCTTTTTTTCATCTCGGAAAGCCCTAGTGATTCATTTCATGACACCCATTACTACTATTAATAATCCTCTTCCATATGGGAGGGCTTTTGTAAGGTCGTGTGGTGCTCCCTATCTTTTACAAGGTGATTCAAGATGGGGTTTAAAAAATATTTATCACTGGTAGGTTTCTTAAGTGGTCCTATGATTTAGAATTCCTATTGTTATTTGGGATTTCAGGTGGATTGTAGTAGGATCCTCAAGGCTTAAGAGGTAGGACATGGGTTGGTTCCTATTCGCTTCTACTTGTTAAAAAACCTGAGTTTCCATAGTATGTCTATATTTTAATTTTGATTCATATTTCTATTTTTTTATTTCTTCAGTATTTGTTTGTTTTTATGGTTGATAATGGAAGTGAAAATGCATCACATAGTGATCTCACATAGCCTAGTAAACCTTGTGGATCCTAAGTTAATGGGTCGATAAGACTTCTGATGTTAATTTCATGACAGTAAAAAGGTTTTATAAACCATTTTTCCAACTCACTCATTACCATTAAGACCTCATATAATTTATTTTGTGTAATATGATTATTTTTATTGGGTTTAGTTAGTTTTGGTGATAAAAACCATGATTTCAAAAGAAAAATATTTGGGATTTCAAAATTTATATAGGATTGTTTTGATGAAGAATTTTTTTTCAAGGGAACCTAGGGTATCTCTTTTTATTTGGGATGTTATAGTTTCATGTTGTTCATGGGTATTACTGTGTATTTATTATTTATAGTATTTTTATCTCATCTTGATTGGAATGAGTGGGTGAGTTCTTGAATCATAGAAAGACATGTAGGTTCACATGTCATGTAGTTATTCCTTGTGATTTATAGATACTTATATTAATTAAATATAATTAATAATATTTTTTGTGTTTCCAAAAAAAATTATCGGTGACATTTAATTAATTTATCCTAAGCGTGTTATATGTTTTTTATTTGCGGATATGACTAATGTGTAGGTATTAACTGCATGGAATTTATCCTTAAGTAAACAGTTAAGTATTATTTTTTTGTTTTTAATTCCCTCGACATGTTATTGTTACTTATGTTTTAATAGAAATAAAAAAAAGAAATTCAATTGAAATTAAAGTTTTTATATAGTTTTCTTGGGATTTTGGCCATCAAATATTTTTTATAGACATGTGTTATTGAAATGATATTTTTTATGGCAGCTATTTTTGGAAAGATTTCAATGGATTTTTTTAATAGGAATTTGGGTTTTAAAAGATATTTCCCCTCATTTGGGCTATAAACTGGAGGAACTCTTAGTATTTAGTGAATTAAATCAAATAGTGAAAAATATTATCAATTAGTTTAAAATATAAATTTTATTTTTATTTTAATGGTTTTTTAAATGGTTTGAAAATGTCTTCCCTAATTTTTTGGTTGAATAATTAAATGGGTTTTTTAAAGGTTGTAAATTTTTTGGTTTACCATGCTATGTTTTTTATGCCCATTTTTCACATTTAAACTGGGTTTTTATGATGTGTGTATGAGATGCTTCTAGAGGCCACTTGTTTGTTATGTTTGGAATGAATATTTTCTTGAGAGGCATACTTTATATTATTTATTCATATCTTATGTGGATATGTTCTAAATACATGGTTTGGTGAATCACCTCCATGTGTGGATAGTCTTGGATGTGGTTAGATGGTATGACTTGAAGCATGGGTAGTGATGGAATGTTGAATGGTTAGGTTGGATTGTGAGTTTACCGTGTGATGGCTGGGTTGATCTCTCTATAGTGACTACAATGGGGTGATGCTTTTCACGTTTTTGTGTGAGATAGATCAAAATGTGTATCCTTGTGTTATTAGGATATTTTGGTGTCGTTTTGGAAGATATTAATGATTTAGATGGGGATATTTTGTGGTTTTTCTCAATATTGTTTAGATTTTTCTCTATGTGTGAGATTTGAGTTAATAGTAGCATAATATAATGGTTGTGCTTATAGGACATTATATTCATACCGGTTAGTGAGAAAGTCATCCTTTGTGTAAACTGAGAGGTGTTTAATTGGGTTTTCCTCCTGTCCTTGGGAAAAAAGAAAATGGAATGTTTAAGGTATTATGAGTATGATACTATGAAACCTAGATTGTGGAGTCATTATCTATTTTCTCTTGATTATCATGGGGCTAGTCAGGTTGATTTGACAGGTGATGTATTATTTTTAATGCAGTTCTAGCACAATGAGAGTTTCAATTCCTTTAAAGTATCTTAGAGGATATTTTTTAAATGTTGGATTGGCCAATGGTTGAGATGATTCTATCTATATTGGTTGACAATGTGAACCATGAGTTCAGACTATGAATGGTATCCTGATAAGACTCATGAGAATGTTTGTATGGGTTTGTTGGAAGGTAAGATAACTTTTTTAACTAAGAAACCAAATTTGGGACATATAGTAAGACGAAGACACTAGACGTTACATAGAGTGGGATAGACCACATGATACATGCTGGTCTTGATGTGTGATGAGAAGTGATGTGATTGGATAATTATATATAAATCATTAGTTCCCTTGGTTGAAAGGTATAAAGAACCTTTGGTTTTTGGAAGGGTTATTGGAGTATGGACTTCAGTTCAGTAGTTTTGCGTTAGTATATAATGTCAGTGTGTATTTGCTTCTAGATCGTTGGTTGTGGTTTGAAGTCCCCCCAATGGGTAGTGCCTTAGTGAACTAACATCAGAGAGTACATGGCATTAATCACTGAATCTCATTGTGGTGTGTTTGTGTAGTGGAGGGTCATGGTATTAGAAGATGGTGAGTTTGATTGGAGACATGTCATAGATCATGAGTAGAGTGTGATGGTTAGATTTTTCAATGGAGGATATGACTAAGTACTTAAACCAAGAGTCCATTTTGGACTTCAATGTGAACATTGAATGCTTTGACGATGCCCCAGGTTGGTAACTCATCATGGTTGAGTGGTGATAGCACATCAACATTTGAGGTCGTGAACCTTTAATAGATGTCATACATAGAAGGACCAACTAGTTCTAGAGTGTAGAAATAGATATAGTGACATGGATACCATATCAGGAATATCACTCAAGACACAGTTGATGTGTTTTGTGGATCAAAATTTGGTTTTTGGAGACAATATGATGTTTTTAGTCTTAGTTTTTGTAGCTTCACAACAAAATCATGTTATGAAATTATAGATGAAATGAACTGGGTAATCACTGAGTAGAAGACATATGATAATTATAAATAATTAAGGTTTATTAGGTATTTGGTTTTATACAACCCATGATTAGTACCTCATATTTTGGGTGCCTCTTCTGGTGGGAAAGGTTCTTATGGGATCAACCATATGAAATATTGAACTTGAGAAGTAGGGTTTTATCAAAGTGGAGCAGTAAAAATGTGATGGATAAATTATATGAAAAGGGTATAGAGATAAATTGATTTCTTTATTTTCAAGGTTGGATAAGACTGGTGATTTCCATTTTGTTTTGTAAAGTATGTTTTGGTTGACAGTTTAGTGATATGGTTGGAAGCGGACAATAATTCTAGTGGTTAGTGGATTTTAGAAAGTCATTCTGGGTTTGTTAGCTTGACATGATATTACAGAAATATGAGGTTATAAAACCTATTTTGAATACAATTGGATTAAGGAATGTGGTTTGAGAGGTGTTATTAGTTCTCATGGGTGTCAATGTTTGGTGAATACAGAAGTGAGTTGCACATGGGGATTGGTATAAATTAAAATTCTTTAATATACATCAGGATTAGAGAGTAGGTGAACAAAAACCATCAATATAAGTGAGTTTTAATGATTCATACATGTAAAGAATTGAATTTTCATAAAATAAGAGATACCCATCTGTGGGTGTCGATCAGAAGTACTCGGTTTTGATCCATGAGTGTTAACTGGTGGAATAAGGAATACACCATCAGGTAGGACCCTGGTGAATACAAGTGCATTCATTTAGTGATTCATGGTGTAAACTGTGTTTCATGACACGGTTTAGGGGGTGAAACATGGTTTCATTTAATTATTCATTCTGTAAATCCAATTATTCTTAGATTTCGTAGGGGAATATGATTCATCGAATGATTTGTGAGGGGAATCATATTGATAAATATGAAAAGGTTTCATTTTAGGGGTTTATTTATTTAGTATGCATGGAAAGTTGGTATCATGGCTTATGGGAAATGGTGGATCCCTGTACATGAGTTTATTAGTGAAAAATATTAGTCTAAAGGGGGTAATATCTTGTGATTAGTGTTCAATGCATGTTTTGTTGACTGGAATGATTAAAACGCTACAAAGAAAGGTATAACATATCACTCAAGTGTTTTGATTTCATGAACATATCTAGGTAAGGATCTATGAGTGGGATATATATTTTTGGGATAATATGTTCTATAATTTTAGAGATACCCCTATAGAGACTTCTAGAGGGAGAGAAGTATTTAGAGGGGATGTTTTTAATGCCCCTTGAATTTCAAGGAGCATTATGTTTTATATTTTTGGACATAACATGTGAAATACGAAATTATTTTTCTCTTATAGGTGATGAGGTTGCTCAAGAGTCTATGCAAGGTGTTCTAAGGGAACTGTAACTTACCAGCTCTTTTAAGAATGATTTCACTGTGTGACATATAGGTTCACTTTATGGGAAATTCTATTAAGGCTTTAAGGGTGATCTTTCCTGAAATCACATGGATTGAAACAAGTATTTACATTGTGAAGGGTTTCATAGTTATTTTTTAAATGTATATCCTTGTATTTTCACCTTTTAATACCCCTTAACCCTTTCATCTCCCTTCCTAAGACCCATTCATGATTTTCAATTCATAGATTATTTTATGGGATTTTTTTCTCATTCTTTTTTCTCCCATCATCATTTTTGATGATATTCATATTGATAAACATTTTTAATAAATTAAACACAATTATACCATAAAATCTTAGATTCTATAGATTTTTATACTTTTCACCTTTAATACAGCCCTAATTTCTAATTTTGGGGATGATTTTATGAATTTGGAATGTCAGGTTTGTTTCAAATGGTGATTATGTATTTTTTATCTTCTCAATGCCTAAGGTAGGAAGTCCATTACTATATTATAATGTTTTCATAAATTTTTATGTACATTTTCTTATATGGGTTCATGTTTGACCCTATGAGGAATCATTTTTGGTGTTAAAGTGAATGGTTAGGTTTGTATAGATGTATTATGACCCTTAAAAGGAGATGATAAGTTGTGTACCATTAATTTGGTGATTCCAATTTGTTTTATGGGTGACAGGGGGCTTTTCCACCTAGGAAAATTTTCTTTATGGGAGGTTTTTGATCTTAATTTAGTATAGTATGGATGGTATATTTTATATATTGGTTAGGGGATTTTTTATTCATTTCTCATTTATTTTTGGATGTTTATTCTTTCCTTATGATATATACTTTATGTACCACCAAATAATCCTTAGTATGGGTGGATGTGTATGATATTACCACCTAAGAGTCCTTATGATGGGTCAATGTGTATGACATAACTTCACATGAATACCTAGGATATATCAGCATGATATTTCCACCCAAGAAACCTTGGGATGGGTCGTTAGGTCTATTTTACATTCTTAGATTTCTTGGGATGGGTCAAGGTATTAATGAGGTCACGACCTGTGGTATGGGACAAGGTCATCAGTTGTATATTTCAATTGTGGTTCTAACAGTCTATCCTTCCGAAATAAATACAAAACTCATATTTTAAGGGTTTGTGGAATCTTATTTTGCACATGATGACCCATTACATGGTGTGTTTTTATGTGTTTTTTCTATTTACATATCCACCTTTATACACTTTTTGAACATATTATAGGGAACTATTGGTGGTATCCTATTGAGTTCATTTTCACACCCTATACCTAAATTTAGATGAACATTAACTATTGATTTCCAAGGATCCATAAAGTTTATGGTTCAAGTGAAAAAACTATTCAGCAAGTGCTACTGGATTGGGATGGAGGTTATGTTGAGATGTATAGCAATACCTTTTATAATTATACCTCTTTTAACTTTTATCTTTTTCTCCATGTTATAAACTGATCCAAAATATGTTGGTATCCTAAATACAAATTGATGACCTTGGATATTATATTTCATTATCTTATTGAATTTTATATTCGTGTTATTTAATACACATATGGTTCTACATCTTACTTTTATTTTGATTCCATTTTTTTGAATTCATTATTTTTATGTGTATGCTGATGGGAATTTGATATTAGGGGAATAGTTTCCCCATATACCATTGATATCATCACCACTAGTTTGAAGCCCCTTAAATACTATGAGGTGCACATAAACCCATATTTAAATCTATATACAAGATTATGTGATTCAATTTGGGGAATCACATTTAGTTCATTTATATTTTGTGATATTATTTTCTCCATTTCTAGCCAAATCATATCCTATTATTATTTTTATTTTAGTTTTCCATCAAGAGAATCAAATTTTTAATTAACTATATCATTATGAGACCTATATATCACTAAATTTATTTCTTGTGATTTAATATAATTGAGGATTGAAAATTATTAATTCATTTCATTTAATTCCATTTTACAGTTGTTATGTTTATTGGTCAGGTATTCTACTAAATTTTATAAAATTTGGTAGAAATTAATATTAGTTTTGTTCTAAAAAATTTAATTATTTTACACTTGGGGGAACCAATAACATTTTGTGTACTTTTCACCAAATTTCATAATATATAAACCTATTTAATATGGTTTATTTGTTTTTACAGGTTTATAATGATTATGTGATATTTTATGGAATGATAATTTTATCAATTTTCTATGATTTTGGTTTATTATGTGTTCTTAGGAAATTAGGACAACCATTATGTTTTTGTATTGATAAATGAACTAGATTTTATGTTGGAAGAGTTTATTATTATCTTTAATACTTGGTTTTGGATGTTTTACTTTAACCCCATGTTATTGTAAAAAATCATTATTATTATTGTTGATATTTTTTTTTCATAATCATACCCAAAAAATTAAATAGGCATCAGATAACCATAATAATTTCCAAATTTCATATAGCTTGGCTGAATTTTTTTTATAGTGATAAAGATTAATTAATACCTTCAGTCAACATTATGTTTGGTTTTTTTATTTTTTTGGTTTATTTATAAAGGAATGTGTTAGAATTTTAAATAAATTAAGGGTAAAATGATTTAAAAAATATTTTTTTAACAAAAATGTGGTGCAAACTAAATAAACTATGAAATATATTATAAATAAGAAGATATGATCAATTAATTATTATTATTATTAAATTGATTATTATAATTTTGGGAGATTGGAATTCATTATTTAATGTAAACGTGTGAGATATTTTTGAAATACATCATAAATAGATGATTTAACATTTTTTTATATCCACTTTATATAATGATAAAGTTTTAATTTTAAGAAAGTGTCTAATTAGATTTACCTTATGTTTTTTGTGTTCTATTTGTATTGTTTTCTTTATGTCATGTTTGTCTTGATTGGTGAAGTGTTTTATAACCTTATTTACAAATGTAATTCCCTTGGGATGCATGATGGAATTAGATTAACAACATATTAGTCTCATTCATGTTTTTGGATCGGTCTGGATTAGATTATATGTTAATAATTTGATAACCTTGAGGTTATTGGGATTTTGAGTGGTGTCTTTTTTGTGATAGTGATAAATTTTTGGTCTATTTTGTTAAAAAAACTTGGATATTTTTTATGGGTGCATTGTGAGTTATTATGGGTGATATCACAACAATGATCATTGGGAAATGTTTTAATTATTTTGAATATATAAGAACCCTTATGATCGATTAAAAGATACGTGAGGATGGTCACTATTATTGTTTTTAACAGTGTTTTATATGCTTTTGGTAAACCCAGTATAGTCTATATTATAAGATAGAGAATATCTTATGTAATTTTTAATATCATTATTTCATAAATGAATATTTTTGGGTTTTTGTTATAGGAGTATATTGGATTCCATCTGTAACGCCCCGACCCCAGCTACCCAGAGTCGGTGCATTACTTCGTAACATTGGCATGATCATAAGAAAGATCAAATCTCGAAAGACCGATTGGTTTAGTAGCCTTGGAAAATGCCAGATATATTCATAAGTTTTACATTACATTATAAAATGAAAAACTACTACAACAACATAATGTCTCAATAGACCACACTATTATCCCCTCATAAAATCCCTGCAGGTCATTCATAATTTACTTCTTCACTTCCTGGGAAAAATAAAACATAGAAAAGGGGTGAGATCAAATGCCCAGTAAGGATAACAATATAGCGGAAACTTTCATAAATAAGAATAAACATTTAAGGCAATGTATAACTAAAACAAAAGCCTTTTAAATATGAACTTTCAACATGGTATGGCATAAATAAAATGAAATAATTCCATTTACTTATTCACATGGATATTCTACTAATCGAATAATCACATGAAAAAATCAATAACCACTTTCATAATGTTGGAATGCATAATGTCAAACGTTAATTTCATTGTCTAGGCCTCATCCCAAGACCTAGGGGTTACTTCTAACCGGAACCCAACCCGGAGTGCCTCTAATAACCGGACACCAACCCGGAGTGCCTCTAATAACCGGACACCAACCCGGAGTGCCTCTAATAACCGGACACCAACCCGGAGGGCATAATTTTACCAGTCCCTAACCTGGAGGGCTTACTTTAACCAGTCCCCAACCTGGAGGGCTTACTTTTACCGGTCCCCAACCCGGAACATACTTGTTTAGCACATTCATCTGAAGAAAAGTTTGAAATATAACATAAACATTCGGATTAAAACTAGCATACAAAATGTCAATAGTTTCACCATAAACTATGAATGGTATAAAATAGCATATCCACAGTCAAACATATCACAAAACCTTCAATACAATATAGAAGTTTTGTATTATAATAAATCAACTTCAAATAAGCGTAAAATCCATTAAAGGATGTTGACATAGATGAAATCAAAACACTTTTTAGAGAAATATCTCTTTCTATTTTTGAAATCATTTAAGAGCCATATAAAATAAAACATTTTCTTGAAAATATTCTTGTAAGCTTGTAAGGAAAGCTTTGATTATTTTATAATGGCGGAAAATAACCGCACCCGCCGTATAAGTAAAAAAAACATTCTTATCTTAATTCTGTCGAAAAGGTTAAAAAGGACCTTGTTTTGAAAACGACGGAAAGATTCCTTTAAAAACCTCTTAAAAAAAGTCAAACAAAGGTATAAATGAATTTAACCCATATTATTGTAAATAATAAATATGTTTTTAAATACATTTCGAAGAAACATGGATGTGGATGATAAAGAAATCCCAGTAGATTATTACGTATAAACAACCTCGGATAATGAAGAGATTGTGAAATAACCCTTACCTTGTACTTTTCCTTGGTTGGAGTAGGTTAACCTCCTGTATAATGGTGAAATAGTTGTTATTAAATTATACAAGAATCATATATAATAATATGATATCATATATGATCTTTTAACATTGATTTGTTAAAAATATCTTAGTATTATCATTATATCGGGTGTTAACTTACTTGTTTTCTTTTATATGTTTTGTTACGTAAGACATGTTTGTAAAGGATAGGTTGTATATTATTCATATCCAGAATGATATCAAGTCCTTAAACATCATTTTTAAATCATCAAATGATAATTATACTTGAATGGATACGATGGAGAATGAATCTCATCGCGTTCGTGGAGACGGTAGTCCGTACGTACGCACGAGCGACAATATCATTCTTTTGATATTAAAATAATATATAAATGGATGGTATATCATATATAAAGAATCATTAATATGTTATATTTATTATTTACATGAGTTACACATCATTATTATACCCATCCAAATAATAATATATTGAATAACAATTACACCACGACGTGGAGACGGTAAGCCGTACGTACGCACGTATGGTGACATGTTATTCAAAGGGTGGATAGAATACTGAATATGGTTGTACCATATTTATAATAACATAACAGTATATAAATGATACTGGAGTCATTATTTTAGAATGGTAACAACAAAGGAAGAAGAAGTGGAAGAAGAAATGAACTTGGAAAAGGGGCGGTGAAAACATTACCTCTTCTTCGGGTTCTTCCTTTTGATTTGATCAAAAGGGCTCCTTAGGTTGGATTTATGATCAAACTAAGGCCCCTAGGTTGTAGTGAGGGATGTTGGGAGAGTATTTGGGCAGAGTTTGGACGAACCAAAAGGCTTTAGAGGTGTGAATAAATGAGAAGGAGGAGTGCCCTTTTATAAGAGGGGTGAGGGGCACCTTTGGAAAAGCTAGAAATATTAATTTATAATAAATTCATATTCGGTTTATAATGGCTCCAAAGTTGACTATTCAAAGGTTAAGGTGGGGATAGGTCGAACACCACTCAACCAATAGAATTTAGACAGGTTTGGGTACTTATATTAACCTTATCTTTAAGTATTAACTCTAAGTTAATTAGTTTCACTTTTACAATGTCTCTTTGTATTTTTATATAATATGGTTAATAAACTTACTATATACATCCAAGCGACCCCCAAGTGGTCCATTAATGAGGAACCTATCATAATATAACTCTCTTGGCCGAACCTTAGATTTTTAGGAATTTAATATCAATTAATAATATAATATTTGTTTTAAGAACTCTTTTATGTCAATTTTGACACTATTCAATAGTTGATTTTTTTGAAACTCCTAACAGATTGATTACTTCGAACAAAGTCAATTAAATCAATCCTAATATATCATATTATCATATAAAATTAGTTTAATTCATTAAAAGTTTCATATTATAATTATTTGGGTATTTATAATATAAATTATTTTAATTTTTCAATATTATAGTAATTACTGCATCATCATTGTGTCATTAATATTTTACATTATTTGATGTCTAAAAAGTATAAATAAAATATCATTATGTAGGAAATCTTTTTATCTTTCTAATGAATATTTATAATCTAAAATCCAACATGTATAACCCTATGTAACAATTGTTTTGCTAAAAGATATATGCTTGTGTCATTTTTGTATTCATTTTAACTTAATTAATATAAAGTGTCATTATCACTTACAAGTGGATCCATGGGGTCCCAAAATTGACCCAAAGATGCCCATGGTCGACCATGTATCAACCAATAGGGTTAAGACACGTTTTAGGGTAATTTAGTATTATTATAATATTATTTTTTAACCCTTATTTACCGGATTTACCCTTAACCATGGTAAATAAAATATTTACCGCAGTAATTATTCAAAATGTCTAAAATTAAAAGTTACCTATTTACACAATTTGAACATCCTGATTCCAAATATGGAATCCATTTTCCTAAATTCAAAACACAGAAGTGGCAGAAATTAATTTAAAATTAATTCCCGCTGTCAAAACAAAAAGCGTGTTTTTAAGAGATAATAACTATCAAAAGATTGACACTTGTTTATGTTCGGTTTAATTGTAAAATTATGTCCAA
Source organism: Viscum album (assembly GCA_963277665.1). Classification (NCBI taxonomy): domain Eukaryota; kingdom Viridiplantae; phylum Streptophyta; class Magnoliopsida; order Santalales; family Viscaceae; genus Viscum; species Viscum album. The sequence goes on along the minus strand of OY728152.1, from coordinate 1,925,920,152 downwards.
TGACCAACATTATATTAAATAGTAAAAATATATTCTAAATATACTTTAAAACCACTCAAATTCATAATTTATCACTATTAATTATTTTGATTAAAAAAGTTGTTTTTAATTAAAATTTAGTAATTTTCACTATTCATCAAAATATGAAAGTTATCCGAAAAGTACCAAAATTTCACCTCAGGCTAAATTTGATATTCCGAATCCAAAAATGAAGTCCATTTTAAAATATAAAATATATATAACTTCAAAAAGTAGGTATTACTATTCATAACAACTAGTTTGATTGGTTACGGTGTGTTAGAACTCGAAGTTGCGTACAACACACGCTACTGTTTTATCCAAAGGAAAGCGTACCGTGGACGCTTGGGATGTTTCATTTTAAATTTTTTTGATGTCTCCATTTAGTCAAAAAGTTTAAAATATTGTATTTAAAAAGGTTTCACTATTACAAGTTGATAAAAGTGAAATACTGAAAATGAATTTGTTCTTGCATTATGACTAAGAAACTCATAATAGGGATTCTAAAATTATAAGGATTATATAAAGTTCAAAATGTAGTTAATACTATTCATGACCTCTTTTAATAGTGTGATTGAACTCGGTGTTGCGTGTAGTGCAAGTTATTGAATTATTTTTAAGAAATAACACACTCTGAAATCCTGGGGTGTTACATTCTCCCCTCCTTCAATAAATTGCGTCCTCGCAATTTGAAATTGTTCTTCGAAGATAAAAGGTTGAAAGTAGAAAATATATTTGTGGGAAAACCCACATTGGAAATTGGGTTACTAAAATTTAGTATTAATATGAGGAAAAGAGAAATTAAAGGGTCACCACCAAATTATGATCTCGATTAGGAGAACATTGGTGGCAATTAGAGACATATAATCGGAGGAAAAACGTAAATATTTATAGGTAGTGATTGAGGTCATCAATCACAAACAAGTGTATAATTGAGGTCCTTAAACTCATCAATCTATGATGATTTGAAGTACCATCGGTTCAACAAAATATAGGGTATTGGGATAACACATTTTTGACGTTTCAAAATATCTTAGTTGAAATCCCACATCGAAAAATGAATTAACGAGGCCTCTATTTAAAATAAAGAGTCGAAAGTATGAAGATTACCGAAAATAACACATACTAGGGTTCCATGTAAGAAAATATGGATATGGAAGAAAAATCTAGCCATCAATTATCTGATGGAGAGTGGTAGAGAACATGGCTATGAAAAGGACAACAATCCCAAAGCCATAAATTTGTGATGATTTAAGGTACCATCTAGGACAACATTTTTGTTCTAAGATTCTATTATTAATGTTGAGGAATTTATTTATGAGATTGGATAAGATAATAAGGAGATATACATAGTTTATAATTAGAGTTTTATCCATTAATAAATTTCTACCAAAACTCATCATTCACTCGTAAAAAAAATTCTATTTATACTATTCATAGAGGGTTCCAAAATAAACGAATTTATAATTCATCTACCAGATCTTTTAAAAAACTACTTTATTTAATCCAGGACATCTCGTGGGATAGTGGTAGGTGATACACCCTTGTCGCCCTTTGGTTGCGGGTTCAAGTCTCGCAGCCTTGCCGGATGCGACGGGTTGCCGCCCGACCTCCGGGTTGTCCTTTTATGGCAATCCAAAATAATCCAAACTAGAACTATCCAAAATACTTCTGTCCAAACTCACAGTCCAACATTCATAAGGAAGGTAAACATAATATAGATCCTTTTTACCCCGTAATAGCATATGAATACCTTCATCATGTATTACCATATTCCTTATTGATTACATTCATGCTCCCTTATTCCATATAGAATGCTGGATATACTTCATTAATCCAAAAATGTTTTAAACCCCAACAATGATGGAATATACAAATCATTAATCAGTTCCAAGGTAGTCAATAATATCCAATATAATTTATCCAAAACAATCACATATTATTCCAAAATCACTACCTCAGTATCAGAACTATATTATGGTTTATCATTCTCTCAACCATATATTTTCCAAAAATCTATCCTGCTAATGAGTCACTTTTCTTTGTTCCACACAATCTCAAGTCCTTAATGAAATAGTACTGTAGTACAATCCTTATATACTCCATAATTATTATAACAAGTACATTGTTGATACAAAGCTCAATTGACATAATCAACATAAGAACTCTAATCATTCCTCTTCATCTGTGGTAGTATCATAACTTGATTATTATCCAATAACATCATTTGCGGCATAGTCTGATGACTGGGACATAGGTTCGCGTAGTGTCCAAACTTCTTGCAAATGAAGCATTGTACATTTAAAACCATTTTCTTACCCTTGCAGTCACGTACTTTGTGCCCTTTTCCTCCACACTTATAACAAACTCCCATTCCTTTTAGGCAAGTTCCAGGGTGTTTCTTTCCACAGTTAGCACATATGGGAAAATTCTTCTTTTCCCTCTTCCCTTAATCCATCTTTCTCTCTTCCATCCTTTTCTTCTCTTGCTTCCCTTCAAAGCCATAGGACTCAGTAAACTCTTTACATATCTTATCAACACATGATATTATTTCTTCATATGATGATAATACATGGGAGACTATTTCTCTTATAAATTCTAGCTTAAGACCATGAAAGATATGATCCTTCCTTCTCTTTGAATCATGTGTATTTCTGGAGTTCTCATTCCTTCTACTGGGCACCATTTCTATACCATGGCATAAACTAGATCAGTTTATGAATCAAAATACATAATCCCATACTTATAAAACACCTAACATAAATTAAACTATTTATGGATATAATCCATAATCATAAGAATGTTTTCTTTGAGGAAGTATATACTCATAATCCCTTCAAAATGATTTGTAAAGAAAATGAGAGTTATCCTAAGCATATCCCCCGGGAGTGTCGTAACCAAGAGTGCAGCAAGGCCCGTTGTCGTGCACCAGTTCCCGTTCGAGTCTAGCTCAAAGCGGTGTTTTCGGGTTTTACCCCTAGGTACATCTGTGCCAGAGCCGCCTCTACCTGCTCGTATCCAGACAGGGATGTATTGCTTGGAAAACTCACAAAATCTCTACAATACAAAAATTCTAGGAAGTTCTTCTATACTAATCCTCAAAGTTCATCTTAGGTCTACGTGCTCTAATCAGATTTTATCTAAATCTAGCTTCCAAGGTTTGTACTAAACTTCCTCTGATACCAACTGTAACGCCCCGACCCCAGCTACCCAGAGTCGGTGCATTACTTCGTAACATTGGCATGATCATAAGAAAGATCAAATCTCGAAAGACCGATTGGTTTAGTAGCCTTGGAAAATGCCAGATATATTCATAAGTTTTACATTACATTATAAAATGAAAAACTACTACAACAACATAATGTCTCAATAGACCACACTATTATCCCCTCATAAAATCCCTGCAGGTCATTCATAATTTACTTCTTCACTTCCTGGGAAAAATAAAACATAGAAAAGGGGTGAGCTCAAATGCCCAGTAAGGATAACAATATAGCGGAAACTTTCATAAATAAGAATAAACATTTAAGGCAATGTATAACTAAAACAAAAGCCTTTTAAATATGAACTTTCAACATGGTATGGCATAAATAAAATGAAATAATGCCATTTACTTATTCACATGGATATTCTACTAATCGAATAATCACATGCAAAAATCAATAACCACTTTCATAATGTTGGAATGCATAATGTCAAACGTTAATTTCATTGTCTAGGCCTCATCCCAAGACCTAGGGGTTACTTCTAACCGGAACCCAACCCGGAGTGCCTCTAATAACCGGACACCAACCCGGAGTGCCTCTAATAACCGGACACCAACCCGGAGTGCCTCTAATAACCGGACACCAACCCGGAGGGCATAATTTTACCAGTCCCTAACCTGGAGGGCTTACTTTAACTAGTCCCCAACCTGGAGGGCTTACTTTTACCGGTCCCCAACCCGGAACATACTTGTTTAGCACATTCATCTGAAGAAAAGTTTGAAATATAACATAAACATTCGGATTAAAACTAGCATACAAAATGTCAATAGTTTCACCATAAACTATGAATGGTATAAAATAGCATATCCACAGTCAAACATATCACAAAACCTTCAATACAATATAGAAGTTTTGTATTATAATAAATCAACTTCAAATAAGCGTAAAATCCATTAAAGGATGTTGACATAGATGAAATCAAAACACTTTTTAGAGAAATATCTCTTTCTATTTTTGAAATCATTTAAGAGCCATATAAAATAAAACATTTTCATGAAAATATTCTTTTAAGCTTGTAAGGAAATCTTTGATTATTTTATAATGGCGGAAAATAACCGCACCCGCCGTATAAGTAAAAAAAACATTCTTATCTTAATTCTGTCGAAAAGGTTAAAAAGGACCTTGTTTTGAAAACGACGGAAAGATTCCTTTAAAAACCTCTTAAAAAAAGTCAAACAAGGGTATAAATGAATTTAACCCATATTATTGTAAATAATAAATATGTTTTTAAATACATTTCGAAGAAACATGGATGTGGATGATAAAGAAATCCCTGTAGATTATTACGTATAAACAACCTCGGATAATGAAGAGATTGTGAAATAACCCTTACCTTGTACTTTTCCTTGGTTGGAGTAGGTTAACCTCCTGTATAATGGTGAAATAGTTGTTATTAAATTATACAAGAATCATATATAATAATATGATATCATATATGATCTTTTAACATTGATTTGTTAATAATATCTTAGTATTATCATTATATCGGGTGTTAACTTACTTGTTTTCTTTTATATGTTTTGTTACGTAAGACATGTTTGTAAAGGATAGGTTGTATATTATTCATATCCAGAATGATATCAAGTCCTTAAACATCATTTTTAAATCATCAAATGATAATTATACTTGAATGGATACGATGGAGAATGAATCTCATCGCGTTCGTGGAGACGGTAGTCCGTACGTACGCACGAGCGACAATATCATTCTTTTGATATTAAAATAATATATAAATGGATGGTATATCATATATAAAGAATCATTAATATGTTATATTTATTATTTACATGAGTTACACATCATTATTATACCCATCCAAATAATAATATATTGAATAACAATTACACCACGACGTGGAGACGGTAAGCCGTACGTACGCACGTATGGTGACATGTTATTCAAAGGGTGGATAGAATACTGAATATGGTTGTACCATATTTATAATAACATCACAGTATATAAATGATGCTGGAGTCATTATTTTAGAATGGTAACAACAAAGGAAGAAGAAGTGGAAGAAGAAATGAACTTGGAAAAGGGGCGGTGAAAACATTACCTCTTCTTCGGGTTCTTCCTTTTGATTTGATCAAAAGGGCTCCTTAGGTTGGATTTATGATCAAACTAAGGCCCCTAGGTTGTAGTGAGGGATGTTGGGAGAGTATTTGGGCAGAGTTTGGACGAACCAAAAGGCTTTAGAGGTGTGAAGAAATGAGAAGGAGGAGTGCCCTTTTATAAGAGGGGTGAGGGGCACCTTTGGAAAAGCTAGAAATATTAATTTATAATAAATTCATATTCGGTTTATAATGGCTCCAAAGTTGACTATTCAAAGGTTAAGGTGGGGATAGGTCGAAAACCACTCAACCAATAGAATTTAGACAGGTTTGGGTACTTATATTAACCTTATCTTTAAGTATTAACTCTAAGTTAATTAGTTTCACTTTTACAATGTCTCTTTGTATTTTTATATAATATGGTTAATAAACTTACTATATACATCCAAGCGACCCCCAAGTGGTCCATTAATGAGGAACCTATCATAATATAACTCTCTTGGCCGAACCTTAGATTTTTAGGAATTTAATATCAATTAATAATATAATATTTGTTTTAAGAACTCTTTTATGTCAATTTTGACACTATTCAATAGTTGATTTTTTTGAAACTCCTAACAGATTGATTACTTCGAACAAAGTCAATTAAATCAATCCTAATATATCATATTATCATATAAAATTAGTTTAATTCATTAAAAGTTTCATATTATAATTATTTGGGTATTTATAATATAAATTATTTTAATTTTTCAATATTATAGTAATTACTGCATCATCATTGTGTCATTAATATTTTACATTATTTGATGTCTAAAAAGTATAAATAAAATATCATTATGTAGGAAATCTTTTTATCTTTCTAATGAATATTTATAATCTAAAATCCAACATGTATAACCCTATGTAACAATTGTTTTGCTAAAAGATATATGCTTGTGTCATTTTTGTATTCATTTTAACTTAATTAATATAAAGTGTCATTATCACTTACAAGTGGATCCATGGGGTCCCAAAATTGACCCAAAGATGCCCATGGTCGACCATGTATCAACAAATAGGGTTAAGACACGTTTTAGGGTAATTTAGTATTATTATAATATTATTTTTTAACCCTTATTTACCGGATTTACCCTTAACCATGGTAAATAAAATATTTACCGCAGTAATTATTCAAAATGTCTAAAATTAAAAGTTACCTATTTACACAATTTGAACATCCTGATTCCAAATATGGAATCCATTTTCCTAAATTCAAAACACAGAAGTGGCAGAAATTAATTTAAAATTAATTCCCGCTGTCAAAACAAAAAGCGTGTTTTTAAGAGATAATAACTATCAAAAGATTGACACTTGTTTATGTTCGGTTTAATTGTAAAATTATGTCCAATGACCAACATTATATTAAATAGTAAAAATATATTCTAAATATACTTTAAAACCACTCAAATTCATAATTTATCACTATTAATTATTTTGATTAAAAAAGTTGTTTTTAATTAAAATTTAGTAATTTTCACTATTCATCAAAATATGAAAGTTATCCGAAAAGTACCAAAATTTCACCTCAGGCTAAATTTGATATTCCGAATCCAAAAATGAAGTCTATTTTAAAATATAAAATATATATAACTTCAAAAATTAGGTATTACTATTCATAACAACTAGTTTGATTGGTTACGGTGTGTTAGAACTCGAAGTTGCGTACAACACACGCTACTGTTTTATCCAAAGGAAAGCGTACCGTGGACGCTTGGGATGTTTCATTTTAAATTTTTTTGATGTCTCCATTTAGTCAAAAAGTTTAAAATATTGTATTTAAAAAGGTTTCACTATTACAAGTTGATAAAAGTGAAATACTGAAAATGAATTTGTTCTTGCATTATGACTAAGAAACTCATAATAGGGATTCTAAAATTATAAGGATTATATAAAGTTCAAAATGTAGTTAATACTATTCATGACCTCTTTTAATAGTGTGATTGAACTCGGTGTTGCGTGTAGTGCAAGTTATTGAATTATTTTTAAGAAATAACACACTCTGAAATCCTGGGGTGTTACACCATCTGTGATGAGGAGGAATAATTTCTTTTTTTAGAAAGTGAAATTATGTATGTAACCTACTAGAAGCAAATATCAATGCATTGAGCCTTAAAAAACTAGGAATAACTAAGATGAACTTAAATATCATGTTGTGACCAAGATGAGTTGGTGATGAAAAAGTTATAGTTTAGGATAATGATTTCCCCACACATGGTAATGTAACACCAATGATGGCCATTATGATTTTTATGGCCCATAATAGTTGGTGGTATGAGATAAAATTTTATAGATCAATATTGAGATCATGTGGAGTGAAAACTATTTTAATTGTGTGGTTTCATACATTTGGATACCCATAGTTAATTATTCACCCCCATTATATAATTGAGCTCTCCAAAGGTGGTATGAATGTAGTGAAGATATTGTGTGTAATGAGGAATGAATTTTTTTTTTATGATTATTCCCTAAAATTTATATCATTGATAGTTAAATTATTACCATAAAATACCCAATTTCTATAAAAAATCAAAGTAAATATTTAAAAAAATAACAATATTTTATTTTAAAACATAACATTTCAAATGAAGGATGAAAGCATGTCATAATATTAATAAAAGTATAATTGTTAAAAAATCAAAAATAAATAATAAAAAAATTAATTGAAAATTAAATGGCTCAAAGAGTCCTAGAAAGTAGTTTATCACTAAAATCATGAATCTATGAAAACTAATTAAGAATCACATTAATTTCTCAAAAAAAATAACCCTAAGATAAATCAATGATAAGAATAATTATGAAATTAATAAACAATAAATGGATATATAATTTCAATATAAGATTTTTCAACATGTAGTTTTACCATTGAGATATGACCATTAGAATAACAAAATTTCCATTAGAATAGTAAAATAACTATTATGGTATATAAGAAAACTGTAATAATGTTTATTATGAATAAAATAAATTAATATTTGTATTTTAATAATAAAAAATAATTACTCTATGAATGTAACATAATGTAGGTATATATAAATATTTTTAGTAAAACCTAATTTAAGAACAATAATAAAAACCCTATATTTTAGTATAAACCTAAATATTTGAGTTACTTAATAAATATCTGTATTTTATTAAAAATATATTATTTAAAAATTCATTACATTAAATTAAGGTAGGGTTAATATCTTTATAATTTTCATATATAATGGAATATAAGGGAAAAATAATGAAATACAGTAATATGTGATATCTCAAAAAAAGGTAAATATATATGCACAAACATAAACCAAAATGAATAGATGTTGTATGAATGTATTATTTTAGAATAACGTGTATAATTTATATTATATAACATGGGATTCACCAATATTCATAGTCATTAGATAATTGAACAAATTATTTAATATTTTATTGAAATACACCTCTATCGTCCACCCATAAAGACAACCCTCATTAAACTATTCTTATCCCATATAAAGACACTTAATTTAAAGAAATAGAAAAACAATATCCCAATGAACATCTATCCATAGTAGGGAAAATCAGTCTAACTAATATATAATCCATAAACACTATATGGTTTTTTTATGGAGACATCTAAAAATTAAATGTGAGCCTTCTAAATTCCAATTTTCCATTTCTATTCTCTAATAATTTTTTTGATATATATGATATAATTATAATGATTTTAGTGGGATAGTATAATTCAACTCTACTATATTTTTTAAAATCAAGTATTGATTATTTTTATGTTATTTTAATAATTCACAAATAATCATTCACGTCATGGTTTGGTTATACCCCCCCCCCCCATATAGATATTGATGTGATCATTAAAAAATTACATTGATTTATGAAGTTATTTGATTTTTAGAAATGTTAAGGTTTGATATATGTTTAAAGTTGAAGGTATGTGGGTGTAATTGAAAAGTTTATAGTGGTTATTAGAGGGTAAATGGGTAGGAGATTGATCAATAGATTATTCATAATTCCTGGATCTCTTACCAAATTTATTTTTAAATTTTAGTATAAAATTAATGTTTAAATGAACTATCCTTGGGAAAATTCATTTCAATTGGAAATATTTACAATTACATTCAAGTACAGAAAAATGATTTATATTTCTAGTTAATGGAAACATATAATCATGCAATTAATTAACATGAAATCTAATTTGAACCTTCTATATATTTATTATTTATATTTTTAAATAAAAATGTTACCTTGTATCCTAGATATATTTTTATAGTGAGAACTTGAAAGTGATTTAGGATAGATTATACTATTTGACTATGTATCATAAATTATTAGAGAGCTAAATAAGTTATAATTTAATTCATATCACCCCTTGTCTTCTTTATGTTTGTTTCATTCATTTTGAAACACTAATGTATTGGGTTTTGAATGATTCTGATTTTATATTTTAATTGACTCGGTGATATTTTTTCTAGGTTTATGATATTTTTATAGAGTACAAGGATCATATGATTACTTATCGGATTCATTCCCATAACTAGGTTAAGCTATGTGAATTATATCACATTATATTTTTTTGTGAAATTTCATTAGCATGGTTTTATAATTTCAATTTACAGGATTATTATTGTTAATGATATTTAAATATTTTTTTGATTTTTATAAATATAAAAATGGATGTTGGATGTGTGGTTTTTAAAAAATCTATAACTTGTATATTTTCAAATGTATGTTTTATTATTCATAAAATAAATTAATATATAAATTTCGAATTTTGAATTACATTGTTAGGAATTTATTACATTTCAATTCAAGAACATTGATGGGTTGTTGATTTTTTAGAGGGATTTTGGTTAGTGTTTGGTTATGAGTCAAAATTATCATTTATGGGTAGGTTCCTTCTTGGTTTTAATAGGGGTATTTATAATTTCAACATTGGTGTGGGTACCTCAATTTGGTTTTTAGGGATTGAAGAATGATCAGGTTATCATTCCTCTTTTTATTAATAGGTACCTATTGTTAGACATTACCCATTAATTCCATGTTTTTAATTAAGAGTCTCTAAAAGATATTGGTGTTTCTATTGATAGTTTGGAACCATTAAAAACAATATGATGTTTAAAAAAATTAAGAGATATATATATATATATACTATTAAAATATAAAAATAATTTATTAAACTTTAAAAACTACTATGTCATTTGGAAATGTTTTATAAAATGAATTTAATTTTTTTTGGATTTCATATTCATGGGATATCTAGTGTATCTTAAAGATATAACACAATATCATTCACCCACCCCTTACATATTCACTTAAATTGACTTTTATAACTAATTTAGTGTGATGTATGTATGGGAAAAGTTATTCTACTATTCTAGTGAGTGATCGGATCCTTTTTGGTGTACCTATAGGATAATTGTTTTCATTGAAAAAGCTAACTCATAGAGTTTTCTAGGAGGTATAGTGTGGTTATTTGGGATCTATATTGGGTGATTCCCTTTATTTCCTTATTAATATTTATATATTGGTAGTATAATTATGCATAACTTATGGATTTTAAAAAGTAGTATTTATTTTTTATAAAATCAATCTTGGATTATATATGTTATCTTGGAAGGTATTTTGGTTGTGTTATTGATTCTTTTATCCCATATGTTTAGTGTGTTTGATATAGAAATAAGCAATATAAAAAATATATATATAATGTTATCATTATTTATGTGGTTTGTTTGAGGGAAAATCATTTATTAATAGTGTTATCTAATCCCTAATCTTTTATTTCTCACCATTTGTGTTAAGGGGAACACATATAAGTATTAATATCATTCAGAATTGACTCATATGAGTTCAAGGGTTGGTAAATAAAGTAATCAAGCTACATTGATGATTCTAAAATTATAACTCACATATATTTATAAAAAAATATTAAATTAATGTCATGATTGAGATAAGAAAATGATAAAATTTTCATGATATTATTAATTATAGTGACGAAGTATCATGGATTATTTAACCAAAAAAATGGGATTATACACAAATGTTTTAATTTTTGAAACTATTATATAGTGAATAACTAACTTTAGATCTTTTATAATAGTGAAATTTCCTAAAACATGTACATTTAAATTTTACGGAGGTTATAGAACCACTAGAAAAATACTATTGAACTTTATTATTATAACCACGATATTTGGTGCTGGATTTTTTGACAATAGGTGTTAGATTTGTTGATAGTAAATGAATTTTTTTATTTGATTACTTGTATCATGGAAAATCATACATGGATATGATGTTGGTTACTATACATGGAAACCAAATTTGATGAAGTTTACATGAAATTGTATATATAATGAATTGAATCCAAATGATGATAATGAGAGATATATATCAGAAGAAATAAATCCATTGACATTGCAATATGGTGGTCACTGTGACAATAGTGATTCCATGACACTTCTATATAGCATGGTTATTGTTTTTGGTAGATCAAAAATTAGTGGGACAATAAAGATGTGGAGTGTGATATTAAATCTTGAATTTATGGAAGGTATAGTGTTTATAACAACATATAATCATGCACAGTATCACAAAAATACTAACATTCATAGTGTTGTATAGAGATGGATAACGGATGTTTGATGATGGAAGAACATATAATTTAATAATTGAGTATCTCAAATTGTTATGGATCTCTTCCAAGAATAATAGAGTTTAATTTAAAATTAATTATTTAGAGACTATTTCACAAGGATGGTTATATATGAATAAAGGAATCTATATCTAAAATATTATTGTATTCTAATAGAATAGTGCATTATACAACTTGACATTTATAAGGGTATACGTATTATATATAAATGTAATTCAATATTGTGGATGATTAAAAGTTTTAAAACCATGTCGTAATAGTATGTTGTCCCCATGAAGAAGCGAACATTTATTTTTTTATAATTATATGCAGAGGGAAAATGGAATCACATTATTATAGGAAGCCCACATCACATCTAAGAAATACATGAAGAAGATGTGATGATTATGTCCCGACATGGTGATTATGCTATGTGATGTTTATTTTAGGGATAAATAATGACATTTTCAAAGGACAAGGATGAATATTTAAAACCTTGGGGATTTAAAATATTTTTCCATTTTAATAAATTCAATATTTTTCATAGCTTGCGGAACACACAACCCTGAGTCTAAATGAATCATAATATAGTGTATTGTTATAACCTAGGTAATAAATTAGTGGCTAGGAAAAGGACTATCTATATTATGAAAATAATATTATTTAAAATTGTATAAAATAAATTCCATTGTAAAATATTGATTATAATTAAAATAATAACCTTTTGAAAGAGAATGAAATATTTTTTGAAAAATGATATTTTTCTAAAAAGCGGTTTATTTGTGATTTGTGGGCATAATTTAAAATTTAATTTTATATTTTTTAGAAAAATAATTTTTTAAATAAATTTTTAAAAATTATCTTAGGGGTATTTTTGATAATTTTTTAAAAATATTATTTTTTGATAAATAGTAAAAAATACAAATTTTTCATTGAAAACTACATTTTCGTTTAAATTATTTACAAAGTAAAATTATATTTTAAATTTGATTAAAAGTAAAATTAAATAAAATATATTAAAAATTAATTAATTTATGTAATTTCTATAAATTTTATGTTCAATTTCAATATAATATCATTCTATACTTATGAGAACATTTCTTTGGTAAACTATTTATTCATCACATTTGTGGGTTTTGTTTTAAATTGAAATTTTCTACTAATGCGAATTGAATTTGGAAAGATTTATTAAATAATTTATTTATATATATTTAATTTTATCTCCTATGGTAAATTTAATTTTTTACATTAATTAAAACAGAAAATAGTAAAAAATAATTATCACGATTAAGTTTAAAAATGATTTACCTCGGGTTAATCTAAAAAGATAAGAGTTTAAATAAACTAAATATTTGTTAAATTCCTATTTTATGGAAATATTTAGACACTCTAATATATAAGGTTTTTTAATAGTCCTTTTTTTGCCTTTTTTTATGTTGAAAAAATGGCTACAAATAGTTTTTTTCAATAATTCCAATAATGTCCTCTCCCCCACTTATAAACGGAAACTCCCTCTCCTCTCCTATTGACACTTTCAAATATATTTGGTTTAAGAAATTCCTAAACAAATATATTAATTTACCAACATCTTATATGCCTTATACTTATTAGTATACCCTCCTAATAGTTCATTAGGTATAAACATAAAGATCCTCTCCGAAGAAGAGGTAAGATGAATAAAATTGCATTTTCTTTTATTTCTTCTTCCACCTCCTTCAAATCACATTAAAATATTATGTCATAATAAAACCATTATATACCATATATTTATATTTGATTATGTTAATTTCATAACATATATCTATCTCCCCTTCCATATAATGGGAAATGAAACCGAAGATCGAGTGTATAGCGGACTACCACCTCATGAATCGATGTAGCTTGTTTTCCCTAATCACCTCTAAAGGATGGATATAATCATGAATTTAACATATTTAAATGAAATTTATGTCATTAATATAATTATTTATTTATAATATCACATATACCTTCTTACGTTCCATTCCATGGAAATACGATAATGTCGCTTGTGTGTATAGTGGACTACTACCTCACGAAGCGATGTGAATTGTTTCCCACTTTCACTTTAAGTGGAAGGTAATAAGGATAAATTTAAAGGCTCTTTGTGATGTATATTAATTCATTATAAATCTTTAAATCTAATATTTTATTTACCTTTTTTCATTTCATCTGAAAAAATGGAAACAACATTAATGTGTATATACAACCAACCATCTCGATGAATGATGTAATCCATTTTTTTAATTAACATTTATAGATTACTATAATTATATATATAATGAATATATTTGATATTTAAATAATTTTCAACATTTTTTATATTATTTAACAATTATAAAATTAGAATTATTTAATTATTACTGGACAAAAATATACACGAAAAATGGAGTCATTGTCACCTAAAACAATGATTTTAACAAAGATATATTAATATTCATGTGATCAAAGACAATAAGTAAATAATATATGGTATTAAATATAATATTTATTTTTATATATTTATAATAAACCTATATTTATTATCCTTGATGTTTGAACATGTACAAAGGAATTCAGACCTAAGGTAAAGGATTTTTGTCTCAATTTTCCCTATTTGAGACATATGTCATGTAATGCAACTATTTTCTTTTATGAGACATATTTACAGACCCTTTAAAATGTAATATCATAAATTTATTTATTATTTTGATATTTTATTTTTCATTTATTTTTATTATTTCATGGTTTATATATTTAAATATTACAAAAGTGGTAATGGTTTTATAATAAAATCTATAAATTTATCAGGATTATTTATATTTATTCTTATGAGGATGAAATATTATGATCTATATCTCAATAAAAACAATAGATTTAATCTAATGTGGTTATTTCATGATAATAGTTTTTTTACCTTAATTTTCCACTCTTTATATACTCAAGATTTCAAAGGATGTTTTTTAAGAAAAATTGTCTCTATTTTTATCTTTAGTCGAAAATCCATTTTCATCCATATCCAAATTTTCTAAAAATATTTTTTTTAAAAATTAACAATCCCCCATTTATTTATTAAATATTATTTTACAAATTTTTGACTTTTTATAATGTTTTAAAAGGAATATTAATTTAATTTTCCATACATGGTAATTCTTAACGTTTTACCGAAGTGTGAAAGGAATGTTTTCTTTTATCATTTATAGAATAAATAGATTTTTTTATCCTCACGAACATTATTTTATTAGAATATTATTTTATATTTTTCAAATTTAGTTTTCAATGAATATTTTTTCTAAAATATTTTATAAATTGTTTAGTTTTAAAAAAATAGATTTTCAAATAAATATTATTTTCCTCAAGAAATATTCCAATTGATCTCTCAAAATCATTTTCTATCTAAGATGAAATAAATTGATATTACTTAAGATTTATCAAGGATATAATCCAATGAAACCATCCTTATTATTTCTATAGATGGTTTTTTATTTGTTTCACTTGGAATATACTATTTTGATACCATTTATCATATTGTCCTGAATGGTTTACGATTATGTTTATTGATTGGGGTAATTATTAACATTTCATATGTTAATTTTTAAATATAAATTTTTATGTTGATTATATTTTACTAATTTTATATGATTAATGAATTAAAATTAGTAAGTGATGGGTGGGTCTCGAAATATCCTCTCGATGTATTGGTAAGTCTCATGAGACAAACTAGATTGGGATTTTTAATCGAGGTTTTCATATTTATAATACATAAAATAGAAAGAGGCCTTGAATGTATGGTTATGATTCCTAGAATTAGGAATTACCTTATTAGGAGATTATTTATTTATGTTCCATGTTATTATTATATTAGTTATAATGTCCATTGTTAAACTTTAAGCTCATGTGATTATTTATATGGAATTTTTTGATCATTATTTATTCCTTCCATATTATTATTCATGTTTCTGTTATTCATTAAATGGAATGTTTTTCAATTATTTACCTTCCCATATTGATTATATTTAATGCATTAATGATATCTTCCACTGTAAGTATACCCTTACTGAGCATTTAAGCTGTCCAATTTCTTATGTTTCTTGCCCAAGGATTTCAAAATGAGTATTATGATGGATATGTAGGGTTGTACTAGAAGAAATAATGATTCACTTGAATAAAAAACTTTTTTGAACTATATATTTTCATTTATAAAATTATGTTAAAGAATATATCTATGTACTAATACTGCTAAACTATTTGTTCCTTTGGGATGTTATTACTTATATCACATGCCAATGTAATAATGTACCCACAGACTCTATGAAACTATGTTTAGGGTCATTATAGATTGTATTAGATAATTTTAGTAGAAATATTGGGAACTAGATTTAGGAAAATATATATTATGAAAAATAACCCTATGATAGACATTGAGGATAAATATACATGAACATACTAAATTTTTAGTAACGTAGAGATTATATGGTTGTTTTTAGAAATACATCACTATCTGGATACTAAAAATAAACATGGTTCTAACATACATATACCTAATTTTAATAACTCTAAAAGAGGTATATTAAACTTGATTTAAGATTTACTTGGTACATGAAAAAAAGATTTAATATGAACATGGTTTGACACTCTAATGAGATATTCACGGGTTAATTCACATATTACTTTCCAACCATTATGAAGTATTTAAAAGTATTTTTATGATCTAAAAAGTTTCCTAAATAAATAATGTTTGTTATTATGATATTATATATGCATAAATTCTTTAATTTTTGTTAATTATTTCACTAGTTTTGAGATTTTACATTATGTTTCATAATATTATGATCTAATATAGTGTATACCATTTTTAAAAATGGTGCCTGATGGAAGGAATGGGAACCATATTAATGAACTTATCCAATGTCATGATTTCCCCCTATGAATGATAATGAAGCTAGATCTAGATTTGTGGTAGGAACTGGTTAAATTATAACCATATTATAGAAACTAAATCCGGTAATGAGATAGAACCTTTCCCATATGGATAATCCTACTAATACACCATGTTTTGTAATAGTTTTAGACCACTTCATGCATTACCATACTATTTAATTCCATGGGACTACAAATATATTTATAGGTGAGTAATGGATAGGTTCTTTAGATAAGATATTTCTCACTCTAGGGTATAATGAAAGGGATATGGTCCTCATAGTAAAATATTGTATCTAAAGGGACGAGGATCGATGGTTTTTTATTCAAAACACTAAGGGTGGATAATTAATATGAACATGTAATGGATCTATTATAAGGTACTGTTCTTAGAAAAATATTTTCCTCATGAGGAATGAGCCAATATGGGAAGGAGATTATTGTTTATAATATAAAAGGAAGATGAAAATGTTACTAAGTATAAATCAAACATTAACAGTTTAACAATGCATAATGCAGACTATATACGTAATCCAAAGAGATATATTGAGTATTTCATTGATAGTCTTCCGCAAATACTTTTAATAGTACTAGTCTCCAAATATTTCTCATCTTATAATGACAGAGTATCATGTGCTATCAACCTATAGAAATAATTCTCCAAGAATTATGGATTTTAGGGAAATAAAGATAAAAATAGGGATTTTGATCATTATGGAAAAGGAAATAATGAAAAGGGGGAGGAGGGAAGGGTTGAATTTCCATCTTATAATAAATGTGGAAAGAAACATCATGAAACATGCTTACTAGAAATAGGAGTTTTCCACAAGTTTTGAGACAAATTCCACCACGATCATGATTTCAAGTGTAATAAACAATATTCTAATGTGATATGATTCAATACTATGGATATGAGAAAGTATTTTAAATATTTTCCCAAGTGTCAATGGAATTTTCCTTAGAAAAGGCTAAGGAAGCAAGGCCAAACTTATGCAATCGCAATAGCTGAGGATGAAGTACATAATGATGTAGTGTCAGGTATATCATTCATATCCTCAAATTTAGCTAATTATTTATTTTAATCTAGATCTTTTCACTACTTTACATTTTCAAAAATTTTCAATAATATTATATATTTTCCTAGAATCTTAATATGGGAATTTTCAGTCTATACTTTTTGTGAAAGTCTCTCCATAATAAGGATGTGTAACTTTGTTCCTATTATGATACATAAATATTCCCTATTTACTAAATTCATTGTTGTACATATGGTTGATTTTTATATAGTCCTTAGAATGGATTGGATTCCAAAATATGGCGAAAAAAATTATTATAAAGATAATAATGTTGAGATTCATGATGAAGATATGGAATTACTTATATTTTGAGGGTAGACTTCATCATATGATTCATTTCTACAACCACCCCCAACAATTCATCTAAATAACAACCTGGGGAGAATAGGAGACACAATATATGATGGGAAAGTTAAACATCAAACTTGAGGATATACCTATTATACTGGAATACATTGATTTATTTCTTGAGGAATTACATGGACATCTACTATAATGATATGTTTCTTTTTTAGTTGATTTAATCCCTAATAAAAGAACGATATAAAAGAATCCCTATAAAATATACATTGTATAATTATTGTAGTTGAAGAAACAACTATATGATTTGTGTGATAAGAGAATTATATACCCTAGTTTTTCACCACAGGGATCCCCCATTATTTTTATTAATAATAAAAATGGATCTATGAGGTTATGCATTCATTATAGGGAAATCAATACTATTCTGATAAATAAAAAGTATCTTATACCTCACATTCATTACTTATTTGGTTAACTAAATCAATCTCAATATTCTTCAAGGATTGAACTTCATTATATGTATCATCAATTGAGGGTAATATAGGAAGATATTCTGAAGAAAAAATTTTGTACAATGTATAGAAATTATGAGTTCACAATAATTCATTTTGATTAACTAATACACCATCTGTATTCAAGCATATAATGAAAATTTTATTCATGTATTATCATTATAACATTTTTGTTGTATTTACCAATGATATATTTGTGAACTAGTATGTCTACGAGGACCATGATAATCATTTGAGAATCATTCTTGATACTCTTATAAGAAATGAGTTATATAGGAAATTTAGATTGTGTGAATTATATATTCTAAATGTTTCTTTTCATGGACATATTATCTCTAAGGATATAATCACAGTTGATCATGTGAAGATAAAGGTAGTCCAAGAATGGTATACACTAATGAACATAACCAAGGTATAGAGTTTCATTGGTTTGGCTGGTTACTATTAGTAATTTTTTCAAAAAAATCATGATTATCTAACATGTTAAACGTGATTAGTTATAAAAGGGTTATGTTCATATGTATAAAGTAATGTGAAGAATGTTTTGAATAATTTAAGATAATATTGGTGAATACGGTGATTTTGACTCTTCTATCAAAAAATGAAGGGGTCATAATATATTGTTTTGAATCAAAGAAAGGGATTGGTTGTGACCTAATACAGAATGATAACTTTATTTCCTATGCATCAAGGTAGTTAAATATTCCGGAACAAAACTATCCACCCCATGATCTTTAGTTGGCATCCATAATATTTTCTTTTATGATATGGAGACACTATATCTATGCGAAAGTATATGATATGTCAAATGATCCCTAGAGTTTTAAATAAATATCCTTATAGAAAGAGATCAACATGGGGAAAAGGATGTCTATTGAGCTACTCAATAACTATGATTTCTCAATAAACTACCTCCCTGGGAAGAATAACAACGTAGTGGATGCTTTGATCCAAAAAAATCAGGGTGTCCTTTCCAAAATGAGGATTTACAGGGAGCCAATGTTGTTGGATTTAGTAAAGATGGGTCTTAGAATCCATAAGGAAGGCATTATATTACTTTTTTGAAATTATTGTTAAACCAACATTGTTAGACTAGATAAAAATTTATCATCTTGTTGATGAGAATTTTCAATGGAATATTAAAGCTATGAATAAGGTATAATTGAAAAGTATCATTTGTGAAGATGGAATTCTAAAATTGGGATAAGGACTATGTGTTCCATCTAAATCTGTGTTGATAAGAGAATTGTTGGATGATTCTCATAGCTCAAATTTCTCTATACGTCATGGTATACCAAGATGTATAAAGACATAAAGGAACGCCTTTGGTGGAATAACATGAAGTGGTAAATTTTTTATTATGTGTCAAGATGATTCGTTTTTCAATATTTAAAGGATTATAAACAACATCCTAGATGTGTATTACTGAATATACCTATTCTTGTATGCAAAAAAGATGAAAATACTATAGAAATTGTAACTAAATTAAAAAATAATCGTATGAAGAATGATGGAATATGTATTTTTATTGATTTCCTCACTAAATCTTTGCATTTCCTCACCATAATAGATGATTTACCTCTTGATCTACATGCACATATCTATAATAAGGATGTTTTAATAATTCATGGAACACCTATTTTAATTATTTCTAATCTTAATCCATGGTTTATAACAAAATTATAGAAAATTATTTAGAAGGACCTTGATAGTGAGATCCATTTGAGCATCACTAATCACCCTCAAATGGATGGACATTCTATAAGGAATATTCAAAAATGGTAATTCATGTTAAAGTTTTTCTTTCTTGACTTTCAATGCATGTGTGATTAGTATTTACCTTTGGTGGAGTTTTCCTATAATAATATCATCCACTCAAATATTTAAATTGTGTCATATGAAGCATTATATGGAAATAGATGTCCTAATCCAAAATTGTTTTATGATATTTGTAAAATAAATCTTATTATTATGGAACTTTTGTATGAGTCAAAGGACAATTTAATGTCTATTTAAACACATATCAAATCCTCACAAGGTAAAATAAAGATCTAAGCCGATAACTAATTTTTTTTGTAATTTCAAGTAAGAGATCACATTTTCTTTAATGTGTCTTTATGGAAGGTTGTTATGAGGTTCAGTGAGAAGGTAAAATTGAACCCTTAGTACATCAAAACCATTGAAATTATGGAAATGATTTCATATGTGTCATTCCATTTAAATATGATTCCAAGTATCTATAATGTACATTATTCATTATATATCTCTTTTTTAAGGAAGTCCATACTATACCCGGTGCATGTGATCACATTTGAAGAAATAGAATTGGAACCTGATCCATCTTATTGTGAAGAGCCTATCCATATTCTTGACACTAGAGAACAAGTCTTGAATAATCAGATGATTCATCTAGTAAAATTACATTAGAGAAACCACAATATAGAAGTGGCTATGTGGGAAACTAAATAAAATATGTTGAATAATTTCCAAAATCGCTTTATAATGTTAAATTTTGGATATTTCAAGGATGAATTTTTTTTATGGGGGAGTATGTTACACCCTAAAAATTTATGATATATATCCTTCTAAATAAATTCAATATTTTCAATAGCTTGTGGAACATTCAACCAGATGTCTAAATGTACAACAATATAGTATAAATTTATAACCATGCCATTAAATTAGTGACTATTATTGGGGAAAACCCTAAAAGAATCATTTATGGTGTTTTTCGGGATGATTGTGTTAGTGGAAAAATACATACGACTGTAATACATAATGGTTCGTGCTTCCAGAGCAATTTTTAAGGTTTCGTAATTTCCTATTGTTTTCCAAATTTTTGGGCCTCAAAATTGGGTTTTTCATTTCGGAAAATTAAGGTTTCCATAAAGAGATTCGTGGTTTTAAAACCACGAATCATATTTCGTAAACCGAAAAAGGAGGTATGTAGAATAGTGTAGGTAATTCAGAAAAGGAATATTTCTGTATAGTAATGTTATGCGGACCATGTAGCATGGTATGCGAACAACATATAAATATCAATTCTTGGAAAGGATTGAAGTTTTTAGGAGGATTGAAATTTGTGGAAAGAGGCATTGATTTGAGGATCCGTGAAGGTTTCTCATTCACGGAAGGCATCAGTATTCACAAACGAAATATATGCTATATAAACCCCATAGCAGTATACAGTAAAGGAAGTACCTTATAAAATTTTTGAGTAATTCATATTATTGGGTTTCTATATCTATTTTACTATATAATTACAGATAATCAGAAAAAATAATAGAGAAACAATTTCATTAGAAATGATTATCACTTGGAAATAATTCTGAAAAGTCTGAAGTGGATTGCGATGGAGAATTTCATGAAGGAGGTAATTTTTTGGGGAAAAATTTGTAAAGGGGGGGGGGTTATGGATCTTTAAATAAAAAAAGAAAAAGGGGATGCATAGTATTAGTGGTTTTTAAGTCATCATCCATCCACATAGGAGAAGTATTCTAGAGAATGATGGGTAGTTTGTGGAAGGATAGGAGGCCCATGGAATAAGTGGTGGTCTTGGGAAGAAGAGGTTGTGAGAGAACCACTCATGCCATGTGGTGAAACACAGCATACAGAGGTCTCAAGGTGGTTCATTTAGGATTCAAGAATGTTTGAAAAAGAACTAAAATAGTTCATAAAAGTAATTTTTGTAAACAAAAAATGAGAAAAAAATTGGATTTCATCTAAGAGTGAATGTGGAACTTCAATAGAGAATATACCAAAAATTTAGGATACATTTATTCATGAAATTTAAGAGACTTTCATGTCCATAAAATATGTTTGGATTCATTCCCGAATAGTGATAATGGGAAGAGGATTATGTCGATCCTTTCCCCTATTAGTGATCCAGGAAGAGAGACAAATGTAGCGACCCTTGGGATATAAGTGAACTAAACCTAAGTATTATAACGGCAGTGAGCTTGTCCATGTAAGTGATATAACTCAAATGTCGTAATTTAATAGTGACCCTTGGTGGATTTGGTACATTGGGACATTGTCATTTTATGCTCCTTGTACATAATCAAGTGAGGGTGAATCTAGTTAAATTTTTATTTCTCATGCATGATTTCTTTCTATTCATATATTTTTATGGAAAAGTGAGGGAAGATAGTTTTTTTACAATGAAAAAAAATTGAAGGGGTAGTTACTTTAATTTTTCATACCCTAATTCACCTCCCCCACCCCTCTGGGTATTTAACTTAATTGGGAAAACAATTTTTATCAGAGCGAAAGTTTGGAAGTCATTAGATCTCTTTCTGTTAAATAAATACAATTTCTCAATAAAAAATGGATTTTGATCTTTGATCGAAACATTTTTCAATTATGAAAAAAACATATGAAACACAGCTTTTGATCTTTAGGAATATATGTCTTTACAGTAGAAATGCATGGAATTTCAGACAATATAGATAGTGGTTCTTCATCATAAGTTTAAAGAAGGGAATTTGATGTTGATTTTAAAGGAATCAATGCATTATATGGAGCTCTATACAATGAAATATATATAAAGGTGATATCATGTATGTCATCACATGATATGTGGGAAAATCATCTGAATATTTATGTGGGAGACTCTAAAGATAGAGAAGAAAAGATTTATGTTCTATGGAACAACTATGGGGATCTCAGAATGCACCCTAATGAGTCTATTGATACAATATTTGACCAGGTAAATGTTTTCCAGAATAAATTAATGGTCTCAAAGAAAATATTAAATATAGAAATATATTTAATAATATCTTGAGAAAATATCCACTTCGGTTCAATCTGGAAATTTCTATATTGGAAGATAAAGATCTAAAGGATCTGGAATTGGATAACATAAATAGTACTCTGGTATCATTTAAAATGATAAATGATGATAACATTGTAGTGGAAAAGGGAAAGAATAAAGGAGTGGAATTAAAGTCCATCAAGAAGCTCACCATTGAAGATAGATTGGAAGATGAAGAGAGGGATGAGGCTATGTCATTACATTTGTCTAATATTCAAAGTGGGAAATGAAAGTTCAAATTGAAACTCCCTCTTGTATGATTTCTATGTGGAAAGGTTGGACATTTTGTAGAAAGGTTCCCTAATAATTTTAAAGAAGATGAAGATGATAAAGCTGAAATTTTGATGAAGAAGTCTTCACCTATATAAAATGGAAGATAAATTTTAAGATAAATTTCATCAAAATTAAAAATCAATTTTCAAGAGAAGATAGAAGTTCATAATAATCTAAGGTAGAATAATTAGAGTTCTATAAGGATCATAAATCATATTACTTGGAGAAAGTTGTTAAAAATTTGATAACAAGAGAATAAAGTTACAATGAAAAAGGAGAAGCTGAAGGGAGAGTTGACCTTCAGGTCAAATTAGAAGCTTCTCTTGAGTAAATAAATGTTTGGAGAGACAAAATTAAGAAATACAACAAATTGGTTTTTGATTCCAAACTTCATATGTAGTTCTAGGAAGAAAATATGACTGGGATAAATGAAGAAATTTAAAAATTGAATTTGGACCGAAAGCACCTACTCTAATATTGATGATTGATTTCGGTATGAAGAAGAATAAGAAGATTCAGAGAACCTATGGGATAATCAGTGGTGCAATAGTGACACACAAGAATACACCCACATTAGATGCTATTGCTATAGAAATATTGTACACTAACAAAATGTATGTTCAATATCCAAGAGGTATCGAAGGAAATAATGCCAATAGATGTATTCATACCGAAATCAATATTATAGGATATCATTTAATGGTCACTGATTCAGGTGTGAAGGAATTATACACATTACATGATATTAAAATTCAAAAATATAGAGAAATTTATTATGGAAGAGTTAATATAGTCATAAGTAGGTGCTAAATGTGTCACCAAATGAGCTGAAAATGAAAAATTGTTTTGCAGTTCTGCAGGATGAATTTATTCCATCATACTTTGAGGAAGATCAAAATCCTCAATATGTACTGAGTATGATGTCAAATCCATTGATCAAAAAGAATAACGATTAATATTTAGTGGTTGTATCAAATTATTTTAAAGCATCAGATCACACTGAAATATGAATCATTGATAGTGGATACACATCACATATGACTTGATATAAGGATACAGTAAGTGTAATTAGGTATAATAAAGAAGGTATCATATGATTTGGAAGTGATGTAGGCTTGAAAATGTTTTTCTCTATAAAAGAAATTTTTTGGGGAAATGTTATGAGACATTAATTTGTCTTGGTTGGTAAAGGACTCAATCACAATTTACTAAGTGTCATTCAATTACATGACTTTATATATCCTGTAAGCATTTCCAGGAAATTATGTGTCATCAGGGTAAAATATAATGTAGTTGTTTCATAGGGAATGAATATGAAATGGAATTTATACATTGTGAGTGGAGAAGAAGATATGTGCTTTATATCCATGGAATAAGAAAACAAGTCATGAAATAAAAAATGAGTCCACTTGAGCCAAACGTCACGAGAAGATCTGGTGAAATATGATGTTCCTTGAGACCTCCCTAGATTATCATGTGATCGTACTAATTCATGTGATGCTTTTCAATAATAGAAGATCATTCGAAATAAATATAAGTCAAAATAGATATGGTCAAAAAAAATTCTTGATTTGGTGCAAATTTATGTGTGCAGACCAATTGCACCCAGACATATTGATACAAAAAAGATATTATGTTCTCTTTATTGATGATTTTAGCATAATGGTATGGTTTTTATTCATCACTCGCAAATATTATGTGTTTATTTGAAAAAAAACTATCAAAGGGAAGTTGAGAATATGACGTGTCAAATAATATTCTAGATTAAAACAGATAAAAGAACATAGTTCAAAAATATCCAAGTGGAGGATTATCTTGAGAAATATGGGATAAGGTTCCTTGTTTTAGTAGTAAGAACTCCGCATAAAAATGGATTAATTTAGAGAAGAAATCAAATTATCAGTAACATGGATTGAATAATGCACATTGATAAATACATTATTGATAAGTTTTGGAAATAAGTGGTGAATACATTAGTTATCACATAAAATAAAATGTTATTATTTCCCAAATAATTAAAGACTCCATATGAGTTATGGTATGGAAATAATACAACATTGAAATATTATCAAGTCTTTAAAATTAAGTTGTGAAATATCAATAAGAAAAAACACAAGAAGTTTGAATCTCATGAAGACGAAGGGATATTTCTAGGATACTCCATGAAATGTAAATAATATAAATTCTTTAATAATTTGTTTAGAATGGTAGTTGAAATCCATGATGTAACTAAATTAAATAATGAGAAAAATCATCATAAAATATATGATTAGTCTCAGGAGGATATTGATGAAGAGATAATAATATTATGGGTTGTTCTAGTTACAAATAATAATTCTAACGAATATTTATATAGTGAAAATGATGAGAAAAAACTAGAATCATCACAAAGATCAAAGACAAGGGATAAAATAGATAGAATTTACATAATCGCTGATCAGACAGCACCAGTGAAGACAAGGAGGATGAAGACTCTATATAAATAATCGTTCATATCATAGGTAGAGCCAAAATATTTTGATGAAGCTACTGAAGATAATAACTGGTTTTCGGATAAATAAATAGTTTGAAGAAATTGAAAAGAATGCAACTTGGGAGATAATTTCAAGGCCCATAAATAAGAATGTCATTAGGACTAAATGGGTCACTCACTATAGGATGAATGAAGATGGTGCAGTGATTCAAAAAAACCACGACTAGTGTGAAAAGGGTACTCCAAGATAGAGTTCTTCAATGTTGATGAAACATTTTCACTTGTTTCAAGGCTAGAGACAATCAGATTATTCATGGTCATAGTAGTACAAAGAAGGTTAAAAGTTTTCAAGATACATATTTTGTTATCATTTATAAATTGGGTTCTATAAGAAAAAGTTTATATTGTGAATCTATATGGTTTTATAATTCATGAAGATGAGAATTGAGATTTTTGGCTGAATAAGGCATTATAAGGGTTGAAGCACGCACCAAGAGTATGGTATTCAAGGCTAGATTAATTTTTTTATAATTGCGGTTTTTAGCAAAGTGGATTTGATTATAATCTCTAGGTCAACATTAAGAGTAATAAAAGGACGATCGTGCATGTATATGTATATGAAATAATATTTTTTGGATTAGATAAATTCGAGTGCACTAATATTTTTGATTTTATTAAACGTGAATTTGAAATGTCAATGATTGGTGAATATATGTTTTTCCTTAGTTTACAGGTGACACAAGGAAAAATGGTACATTCATCTCTCAATATAAATATTCTAAGGTAGTTTTGAAAATATATATATTAGATAATTCCAAGGAGATGAAGACTCTTGAGGCTAAAAGGATGAAACTGTCACAAGATGATGAAGGAAATATATTTAATGTCATAGAATACAGGAAAATAATTGACATTCTGTTGTATTTGATAGAAATAATACCTAATAGTTTTTGTCTATGTGCCAAGAAATAAGTTATCAATACAATCCCAAGGAAGTCAAATTGATTTTATTAAAAAATAAAACTTTGGTATATCATGGGAATGGTGTATTTTCGTTTCATTATAATGAAAATCTCAGCAAGAGTTATTGGTCTATACAGATTCATATAGTTCTAGTTCAGCAGAAAATATATAATCAACATTAGATGGTGCATTCTTTCTTGGAGGATTATCTATTTCTTGGATAATCAAGAAACAATATTTCATTTCACTGAGCACCAATAAAGCTGAATATATTGCATCTACCCAAGATTTCACATAGTTATTATGGATAAAGCAGTAGCTTGGTGATATGGGAGTATAAGTGATGCCTCTGATCAGAATCCATTTTGATAATTCAAGTGCATTAAATCATAGTAAAAATCATGTTCATCACCCAAGGAAAAAGAACATTAAAATTAGGTATCATTTTATCAAGGAGAAGGTAGATAAAGGGCTTTGAAAGTTTGAGTATGTTCCTATAGAACTACATGTTGTAGACATTCGGAGGAAATATATACCCAAAGAGGAATTTCAATGACATCGACTAGCTTTGGGAGTTCAGTCAACTACCTACACTTGAAAATATATATATGTGGGACCACATCTCCCTGATTTATGATCTGTTTTTTTCTAATGGGATGATCTATGTTCTTTACCCTATTATAGGCCATAAAGAAGTGACCTTTAGGTTCATTGAAAAAGGGGGTGAAATTGTGGCTATAAAAGGGGAGAAAATGTCTTAATGAAGATAGGGGAGAAGTTGATAGGGGGCGAAGTGATGTATGGGGAGTTTTAAATCTAATTATTGAAAAGGTGATTTATCAAATACTATATATCATGATAGGTTTTGTTTGTGATCAAAGAAGTTGAGTGGTTTGGAATGAAGTGATTCGTCAATGAGCTTTGAATTATACTCTTATTTATCATGCTAAGAATGGATCATGTGGGCTTAGAGTTTGTGTTGAGTAAATCTTTGATCACAATCTTAATCGCAAGAAGAAAATTCTGGAAGATGATGTAAGAAGATTTAATGGTGTTTCAAATTGGAAATATTTATCAATAAACCCAAAGGGGGAGAGTTTTGGAAAAAATCCCTCAAAGCATCATTTTAGTGTTTTTGGGATGTTTGTGTTTATTGACAAATCCAAAATACCACAAAATAGAATGGTTGGTGTTTTCGATCCATGTTTTTAAGGTGCCGAAGATTCCCATTTCTTTCCAAATTTTTTGTCTCAAAATAGGTAATTTGATTCTGAAAAAGGATGGTTTTCCACAAAGGGGGGTTCACTGATTGAAGACCGCAAAACACATTTCGTGGACCAAAAAAGAAGGAATGCAGAATAGTGAAGGTAATATTTCAAAGGAATAGTTCTGCATAGCAACGTTATGCAGACCATGAAGTATGGTACACGAACCACACAAAAAACTATCCTCGGGAAGGCATGAAATTAGTGGGAGGCTTGATGTTTGTGGAATGACGTGGTGATTTGAGGAGCCGCAAAGGGTTTTAATTTTTAGAATACATAAACTGATACAAATGAAAAATACTCTACCTTGATGGTATATTAGTATGCGGTAAAGGTTGTATTGCATTGATGTTTTGAGTAATTCGGATTACTGGGTTTTTTGGATCTATTTTTCTTTATAATGACTGCTAATGAGAACATTAGAGTGAGAAAATTTCATTAGACAATATCATCGCATGGGAAGAAATCAGAAAATTCCGAAGTGGATGGTGAAGGAGAATCTTGTGAATGAGGTAGTTCATGAGGAATAGTTTATGAATGGGAGTTTTGCGAGGCTCTACAACTCACAAAAAAAGGTCCATAGAGAATCAATGGATTTTCAAGGAATCATCCATCTATGTAAGAGAGGATGTCCACATAATTAGGGGTAGTTCATGGAAAGAGAGGTGGTACATGGAATAAGTGGTCATCTGTGGAAGAAGAGGTTGTCTGTGAAGAACTCTCACCATGTAGTGAAACAAAGTTCAAAGTTGACTCAAGGTAGTTCATGAAGGATTAAAGAAATTTAGAAAGGGAATTAAAACAGTTCTCTAAAGTAATTCCCAAAAACTAATAGTATGAAGAAAAGTAGATTTCATCTATGGGTGAAAATAAAACATCAAAAGGTCATCTATCAACAATTGAGTAATCATTCATTCATAAAAAATAAGGGACCTATAAGTCCATAAACATTGTATGGAATCCTTCCAGAACAGTAAGTGAAGGAAGACAAAGATGGTGATCCTTTCTACCTGTAATGAGCTAGAGAAAGAGACATAGGAATATTTACGTAGTTTTTCCACATCTTTTTACTTAATTTTTAATGATTTAATTAATTAATTAATTACTTTATACGAAATAATTGTAATTTTGTATTTTTATAATTAATATTTTTAATTAATTAATTTTTATAATTAATCATGTATTTTTAGTCTTTAAACTAGTAATTATAATCTTAATTATTTTCTCTAAATTGATTTTTTGTTTATTAGTTGTGTTAATTACAATCTTCTCTATATTTAATAATTAGACTTTGAAAATAAATAATCTTTTAACATTATTTTTTTTGTGTTTTAATCAACTTTGACTTTATTTTAATATTTTATTATTTAATATGGATTTGTTAAAATATTTTAACTTTATTAAATAATAATTTTTACCATACTGCTAATTATTTAAGATAAGAAGTTTAGTTTTAATTAAATAAAGTAGTTCGTTTTTTATTTTATGTATTCAAATAGTTATTTAGCCAATTAATTTTGAGTATTTAAACATTAATTATATAATTTTATGTATGAATTTTGATTATTTATTCATGTTCTATTGGTTTTAGTCCACCGGTGAGGTGGACTATAACTGTCGGTAACTTATTTGGTCACCAATACTCTTCACTTTTACTTGCTTCTATCCTGAAAATAATTTATATAGTGATTTTAAATTATACCTTTTATCAATTTTGTTTATTAAATATCTTGTTATTAATTTAAGTGTTATCACTTAATACTCATTATTATAATTTTAAAGTATAATGTTTAATAAAAAAACCTGTTTTAAATTAATGATGTTTATTTTTCTTGTAATTATTTATTTTCAATCGTTTTTTAAATAACATAAGTTTTAATTTTGAAGTTCAATTTGTTTTTTTAAAGTTCACTGTTAGTATTATAATGGTGACCCCCACACCTCACTATAACTACTGTATACCAGTGACCCTCGTGTCAGTTCTTCCCTTTATTTTTTTAAATATAACGGTGACCTTATGCACCTTGCTGGAAGCTCCCATTTAAGTATAATAGTAACCGCCTGTTTTCTATCTGTGAATCCCACCCCACGTCTTCTCTTTGTTTTTTTAAAGCTAACAGTAACCTTTAAATTTTTCTACTGGTAACCTTAATTTATTTATTTCTAATAGTGACCTGTAAATATATTTCTATCAGTAACCACCTTACTGATAAACCACCCTCTGCTTTAACCTTTCACGCACCCACAGAAAACCCATCCAGTAATGTATCATTCATCCACCACAAATCCAAATCAACCTAAACACCATTTTCACATAATGGAGTTCATTGCAGATTTGAAACATCATTCCACATCTGAAGAACCCAAGATGCCAGTCCAAATCTTCTCTGCTCGCTGAAGAGGAACCATGTTCACCATTTTGTGCACCTGTTCTCAGGGAGAAATAAAAACACTGTCGGGTTCCCATCAGTATGTGCTAAAGTTGATACTATTCTCTGTTGCACTTGAAAGAGGTTGGGCCACCACTGATGACCATGGAGAGGCCGCCTTGTTATCTGTTGTTGCACTGCGCTTGAGAATTCTGCAACACTAGCCACCGTAAGGTGGAGCTCTAGCCACTGGAAGGAACTGACTCCACTGTATTTGATCGGAGGAAGTCCGTTTTTTGCTTAAATCCAGTCCAACAAACTGTTTTGCGCCACATTGGAAGTCAAGTTCTAGATCCAAACGCGCCAATGCGAGTTGAAGAGGCTGAGATTTTTTTCTTATCGAGACTTGATGTCCTGCTGCACGCCATGTTTAGAGATAGTTGTGTCGCTGATCCGATGAAGATGCCAGTGTTCCCCTAGTGAAGTGGTTTCATAGAAGGCCCCCTACCCTAGGGTTGTTGTGCGCTGAATAAGGGGGAGGGGGAAGAAGATATTAAAAAAATCATAAATAAAACATAAAGAAAAATATAATTATAAATAACTAAACTAAAATAATAATTAATATTTATTAATAAACAAAACCTAAAAGGTAAATTATTGAATATAATTACTAATTTAATTAACATGTTATATACTTTATTTAACTAAATTAGATTAACTCATAAATTAAATTAAAATTTATTAACATTTATTGTTGCATAATAAAATTTATCAATAAAATAAATATTAATAGAAATTAAATTAGTATTAATTAAATTAGTAAGTTAACAACCTAATGTTCAGAATAGTAATTAATTAATAATTATTATCAATCATTATTAATTAATTAAAATATGTCAAATCAACTATTTAAATTATTATCAAGAACTATAATTTTAACGATTTATAAACTTTAGAAAAAGTAACTTAATAAAATTAACTGATAAAAATATATTAATTTAAAACATAAATTAATAAATATATTAATTACCTAATTACTTAATTTTTAATAGTTAATAATTAATTAAAATTCTAAAATGAAAATGTTCATAAGGATTAATTGAGTTTTCATTAAATAATTTATTAAATTTAAAATTTAAATATAAAATTAAATAAAATTATTACATAATTTTTTCTTCTAAATATAATTTCTAGTTTTTAAAAGTACTAATAAGGTAATTTATTTAACAAAATTTTTTAAAAGATTATTAATTATTTTAAAAGACTTTCTTCTCAAGTTATAAATTTTTATTTATTTCGAATTGTAACTTTTTTGTTTGTTTTTCTTACGGAGGTTCATTAAAAAGACAAGTAAACATCTAGTTTCACCTAACTAACTCACCCGGAGTTATTTACAAGGGTAAAACAAGCGTGATGTGCCAGTCACAAAAAAATGCACGTTGTGCGGTGCATTTGTGAAGGGCTTTCAAAGTCGGTGGAAGATATTCGATAACAAGAAGTAGAAGATAGCATGATACTTAAGGTGAGAAAGTTGTAGTATTAATGGGGAAATGTATTCCCACATTAAGTGAACAATTGGATATCCAAGAGCTTTTCTCTCATCAGGAGCATAGGGAGTCTGGAGGGCGACTCTAGAACCTCTTCCTGGAGCTGGAAGAGAATAGGAGCAGAGTATCTTCAGGGAGATTCGTTTCCATTGTTTTTGAATTATTACACTATGTTTAGAATGTCTTCAATTACTTTTTTAATATTATATATGTTTTCTAGCTAAATCATTTAGTTCAGGGATAAATTGATGTTATACTGGTCCTTTTTAATTCTTATTTCATTTAATCATTTCGATGAATTCGGTAATGATCGGTGAGATCAATATCGAGTTCCTCCAATTTCTTGTACCAATGGAACTAAATCACAATATTTCACAGTCAGTTGGCAAGACTGGTTGTGTAAAAACTTTTCAAAAAATAATAGATTCAAAAGACTTCAAGACTTATGGTAAGTTTTTCTTGCTGTTAGTTTTCAAATAGCTCACAGTTGATTAATTTTGGAGTGGTGAACTCTTAAATCGGTTGGATTTTGGCACTTAACTCCTGGTGAGGGAGGTGAGTCAAACTCTTTATATTGGTACTCTACAACAACCTATAAGTGAATTGAAACACCTTCAAAACAAGTAGAATAGGGATTACTCCCCGAGCGTTTTAATAGATTGTTCATTTTATCAGTGTTCTAAACCCATGTTATTTTTTGTTTTACAACTGTATCTAGTTTCAATATATATTTTTTTAAACTTTTTTCCATTATACAGTCTCTCTACTGCCTATAAAAGGAAAAAATAATAGAATAATTAAAATGTTAAAAAATTAAAATTTCACTCTACTGCTGACAATAGTGGAGCTTCCAAGTGTTTTTTTAGAAACTTAGTGGCCCAATTTACCTTCCTTATGGGTTGGACCTTACTTTCCATTTATATAGTAGTTAGAGGGAATATAATTTTTAAACACTGACCGAATTAAATGATATTTTAGGCCCTGTTTTTGGTGCAATTGTTGGGGAAGGAATGTGTTGTGTGTTCTATGTTTTAGAAAATCAGAAATTAAAAAAACATACAAAAACATATAAAAAATCTGTTTTTTTAACACTTCTTTGAACTGGAACCTACTATTTGTTTGTTTTTTGGAAAATATGCTTTACTATGAACGGTAGTGTGTTTAATATCAACTGGTTTTAGTTTAAAGATTGATGTTAATGAAAACTTGGATCAATCGGGGCCTCATTGTGTGTGTTGTGCCTGTTATGGGCACACTACCTGGCAAGGTGTCTATAACCAACCACAACAGATTGATTACATTGAAGAAAATGAAAAATATGAGTTTAGTCACGACAACCTAGGTAAAATTAACCTAATTGATTCTAAATTGGTTTCTAGGGTGGATTTAATTAACACTTAGTAAACTAAAACCCATGAGATTCAACTTAGAGATTCTCGAGAGCAAGTTCAAAGAATGAAAAGATTAGAAAACATTTTCTTGGATTTGCAAAAAAGGGTAAAAGAACAAGATGAATTTGATGAAAATGAAAAAAGAAAATTTTTATAAAAGATTTGAAAATCAAATTGAAGAAGAAGGTGATAGTAAAACTAGGACGCAAACTTTTCTCTTTGAAAAATCTGATTCTATTGAACTAAATCTAGAAATAACTAGCTCACTGAATCATTAAAACAACATTGAAAATACAAAAAAGTGCTTTAATACTGTTGAGTGGGACAATTTTGAATATGAATTGAAACAGATTGAAAATTAATGTCTAGTTCTCTTCATGATTCCTACATTAGAGAAAAATAAATGTTTTTGGAGTTTTGAAAAGGAAATCATTCAGGTAGAAGAGATTTTTGAGAATGAAAATTTGAATATTAAAAAATCTTCACCCAACATTTCTGAATTTGTGAATAATGATTCTAAAAAAATATCGGGAACACTTTGGAAGAGAAACTTAAGCTAGAAAAAATAGAATCTGAAATTTTTGAACTTGAACTGAACACTTATCTTTCATATTTTGAACATGAAAACCCAATAAATCATGAAATGTTGTTGGATGATGAGGATGAGGAAATGATATTTGAAGAAAGACTAACTATTGAGTTTTCATTTCCCTGTTCTCATTGTAATTACTTTTCTGAATGTTTGTGCAATGAAATGGAAATCAGTGTGGCCAACTTGAGGAGAATTGTCTTAATTTGAACATTCTGGAAACTGAATTTATTGAAACTGAATTGTACAATTCTTCTCCTAAAATTGAATTTCAACACTCAAATGACATGGTTTTATAAATTGAGCTTTTTGAATTTGAACATGAAGTAAAGGTTGAACACACACTTGAATTAGGCAGAACTGATTTGATAGAAGTAGTAAATGTTCAGTGTGATTTAATAGATGAGGATATTTTGGAAGATATTTACAAAATTGATAAGCCTAAATCATTGAATATTGACAAAATAAATTCTATTCCCTATCTTTCACTTACATCCTTGACTGGGAAGGGTGTTGGGAATTTTCATGATAGTGATAGTAATCCAAAGGTGTAATCACACTTTTGTTCCATTTTCCATGATTTATTTCAACACTTAATTTAATTCCCTCATGATCATGATAATCATAACTCACCCATAAGAACCTTTGAAGTTCAATATGTTAATGATGAAGCTGTGATAGATAACTATGAGTTCAATTCCACACCCTTAGAAGCATCTAGCACTGTGTTGTCCCTTCATGTGAACTCAAGTCTTGATAACTGTGAAACAATTATGGAAGTGGACAAAATTATGTTCACAACTGTTAAAGGGTGTTTCTTAGGAATTTTTATATGCTTTGGGAGTTCGGTTGTGTTTAGTTTTGGAGCCCACAATTTTCATTGTTCAGTTAAAAATATTTGAGCCAATCCCAAGTAGTGTCTCTTACTAAGGAAACCACATCCAACTAATGACCATGGTTAGTTTGTAAATGAGTCTGGGAAGGGACTATAAATTTAGCATTGCATGGGAGGCAACCCATGGTTTTTGTTGTGTTAATAAATTAAAAAATGCAACTAAATAATGTCTAACTGAATATTTTAAATTCAGTGTTTCATGGGAGTCAACCCATTCACTTTCTTTGTTTTAATTTTTGTACTATTCAGTGTTGAATAAAGTGATGCTTTGTTTTCTTCCATATGCTCTATCCCTACTGGATTTTTTTCCTGGTTCACATGTTTTGTCTTAGGTTGCTGCTGCTTGTGTCAATAAAGGGTGTGGAATTCCCAAGATGAGGACTAATGATAAATCTATGAAGGGAAGTATTCTATTCATTAGTTTCTATTTCATTTTTCTTCTCCTTAATACTTTAAAAAACATGATGCTTGTTTTTCATGAAAAAAAAATCTCCTCTATTAGTTACTATTTTTTTTAAAAAAATCTGCTTGTATTAGAAAATTCTTCTCTATATGTTGTGGCTTTAAAATTAATTATTCTTACTTAAAAATTCTGTTGCATATTTTTTTCCACTACAAAATTCTATTTTTATTAAAAAAATATTCATCTGTCTATTGTTGTGAACTGAAATTCATTGTTTAAAATCATCCACTGCATGAAATTCAGTGGGGGGGCACTTGTTTTCTAGTAGTTGTGTTTTTCATTTGAACTGATTAGTTTATAGGGTGTTTAGCATGCATCTTTCTATTATATTGAACATCCATTTGAATCATACATTTTTAAAATTATTACACTCAATTCATAGTGCACTTACACTTGACATTTACTTTTGATCTCTATTGGAAGTCTTTGTCACTAGTAATTAATGTTAATGCATATACTTGCTAATGAACCTGCTGATTATTTATTCATTATGGAAAACAAGATTTTTTAACTTTAATGTGACCTTTATACATTTATTCTTTCTGCTAAATTGAAAATCTATTTTGAACCTTAATTGATTAATTGTTTTTCTCCGTATTTCTAAGTTAACTTTGGGGAAAAAGTTAGGTTTAAAGTTTGTGGGAGGGGGTCAATTCTTGAATGTGATATACTGTGTTTAATTGAAATCCCATCAATTCTCATTGTAACTCGAAATTTCTAGTAACAATGGTTAATTTTTTTCAAAATTATTGAAAATTTTAAGCTTTACACTATACTCAATTGGGTATTTACTTAGGACAAGTTCCTTACTGGTAGTTAAGAACTGTTTAGAGTCCAAAATTAATGAGTTTGGATGATTGCTGAGTGGTTTTACTTAGTGATTGAATGGATATCTTGATTTAGAGTCTATTTTTGAGAGTGATATGGGTATTATTTTAAGGTAGTTATGATCACAACCCTTGGAACTGGAAGTTTGATTCTGATTCTAGGGGCCTCATTCGTCTTTTAATTATTAAAATTAATTTCTTTAATGATCCAATGTAAATAGTTTCAATATAAATCATTTGTAACTGGTGAAATTTGGGAATCTGGGATCCTATAGTGAGTCTCTGAGACCCTAGATGATTGGTGCATTTATGTTTACTATAATCCCTTTATTCACCTTCAATAAGTGCTTATTCACAGTGCTTAGCACAATGAAACATGGATTGGGAGAAATAAAATAAAGTGTTTAGGGGCAAATATGAGTTCATTATGGTGAGGGAAATGATGAACGCCAAATAAAGAAAGGGACAATTGTTTTATATGGGAGTCATTTAGGTTGTATCATTAAGGTGATTTGAAAAAATATATATTTATTTTGGGAACCTAGGATTCAGTAAAAGTAAAAAGTTCTTTGGTTAAGATCTTAATTCCATTGATATTTTACCTCATTTCATTCTTGGACTTAGAACTTCATCTTGGATTGAAGTGAGTCAATAAGTTGTATCACATATGATGCATGACGTCTACATTGCTTGATGATTTATAGCTTTCATAATTACCCTTGAGTATTTTTTATAGGCAAGATTCATATGAGTAATTCATTTTCTAAAACCCTGCTGTTATGTTTTGCCCTCTATTTTTAAGTGCTAGATTTATTACAGTGTCTTCTTAATCATAATAAAAAATTCACTTTATTTCAAAAAAAATAGGACATTGGATTTTTTGAGGACAAACAATGCTTAAGTGTGGGGGAATTTGATGTGGCTATATTTCTACATAGTTTTTCCACATCTGTTTACTTAATTTTTAATGATTTAATTAATTATTTATCACTTTATTCTAAATAATTGTACATTTTAGTTAGGTTTTGGCTTAGTGGTAAGCACCCCATAATCCTACATGAGAAATGGGGGTTCAAAACCCATTGGGCGACGGTACTGTAGCAGTACTGTAGCGGTTCATTGGTACTGTAGTGGCGGCAGGGCACTGTAGCGGTGGCGGTACTGTGCGGGTACTGTAGCAGGCGAGTTACTATTCACAGAATGTGAATTGAGCCAAAAAAGCATGGACCTATAGGTTATGTAATGGGTTACAAGCCCACTGGGCCTTCGGTATATGTAATAAGTTTCCCTCTACCCAGTTAAAAGAGGTCTTTGATTTGATTTAATAAAAAAATGAGGCTTCGGCCCCACCTTTTAAAAAAACTAAATAATTTTACATTTGTATTTTTATAATTAATATTGTTAATTAATAAATTTTATAATTAGTTTTTTTATTTTTAGTCTTTAAACTATTAATTTTAATCTTAATTATTTTATCTAAACATATTTTTTGGTTTATTAGTTGTGTTAATGCCAATCTGCTCTCTATTAAATAATTTGACATTAATAATAAATAATCTTTTAACATTATTTGTTGTGTTTTAATTAAATTAGACATTATTTTGATATTTTATTATTTAATATGGATTCATTAAAATATTTTAACTTTATTAAATAATATTTTTTACCATCCTGCTAATTATTTAAGATAATAATTTTAGTTTTAATTAAATAAAGTAGTTCTCTTTTTATTTTATATATTCAAATAGTTATTTACCTAATTAATATTTAGTATTTAAACATTAATTATATAATTTTATGTATTTAGTTTGATTATTTATTCATTTTCTATTGGTTTTAGTCTACCAGTGAGGTAGACTATAACTGTCGGTAACTTATTTGGTCATCGATACTCTTCAATTTTACTCGATGCTACCCTATAATTAATTTATATATCGATTTTAATTTAAGCCTTTTATCAATTTTGTTTATTAAATATCTTGTTATTAATTTAAGTGTTATTAGTTAATACTCTTTATTATAATTTTAAAGATTAAAGTTTAATAAAAATCATGTTTTAAATTAATGATGTTTATTTTTCATGTAATTAATTATTTTCAATCCTTGTTTTAAATAACATAAGTTTTAATTTTTAAATTCAATTTGTTTTTTTTAAGGTCACCGTTAGTATTCTACCGGTGACCCCCACACCTCACTATAACTAATGTATATCAGTGACCCTCGTGCCGGTTCTTCGCTTTGTTTTTTTAAATCTAATGGTGACCTTATGCAGCTTGCTGGTAGCTCTCATTTAAGTATAACAGTAACCTCATGTTTTCTATCAGTGACTCCCACCCCGCTGCTTATCTTTGATTTTTTTTAAATCTAACAGTAACCTTTAAATTTTTCTTCCAGTAACCTTAATTTATTTATTTCTAACAGTGACCTGTTAATATTTTTCTATCAGTAACAACCTTACCGATAGACCAACCTCTGCTTCAACCTTTCACGCACCCACAACAAACCCATCCCGCAATGTATCATTAATCCACCGCAAATCCAAATCAACCTAAACACAATTTTCAAATAATCCATTTCATTGCAGATTTGAAACATCATTCCACATATGAAGAACCCAAGCTGAAAGTCCAGATCTTGTCTGCTCGCCGAAGGGAACCCTGCTCGCCATTTTGTGCACCTGTTCTTCCGGAGAAATAAAAACAGTGTCTGGTCACCATTCGTATTTTCTGAAGTTGCTACTGTTCTCTGTTTCACTTGAAGGAAGTTGGGCCACCACTGATGAGAAGGGAGAGGCCTCCTCATTATCCGTTGTTCCACCGTACTTGAGAAGTCTGTTGCACTAGCCACTGCAAGGTGGAGCTCTATCCGCAGGAAGGCACTGCCTCTACTGTAGTTGATCGGAGGAGGTCTGATGCTTTTTGAAATCCAGGTCAACCCACTGTTTTGCACCACATTGGAAGTCAAGTTTTGGATCTAAATGTGCCAATGTGAGTGGAAGTGGCTGAGAGTTTCTGCAAGTCGAGACTTGATATCCTGCTGCGCGTCATGGCGGGAGATAGTTCTGTCTCCAGGTCGATGAAGAAGTCGGTGTTCCCCTAGTGAAGTGGTGACAAAGAAGGCCCCCTCCCCTAGGGTTGTTGTGCGCTGAATAAGGGGGATGGGGAAGAAGATATTAAAAAACTCTTAAATAAAACATAAACTAAAATATAGTTATAAATAACTAAACTAAAATAATAATTAATATTTATTAATAAACAAAACATAAAAGGTAAATTATTGAATATAATTATAATTTAATTACCTTGTATTATACGTTATTTAACTAAATTAGATTAACTCATAATTTAAATTAAAATTTATTAAACTTTATTGCTGCATGGTAATATTTATCAATAAAATAAATATTAATAGCAATTAAATTTGTATTAATTAAATTAATAAGTTAACAACCTAATGTTCCAAATATTAATTAATTAATAATCATTATTAATCAATATTAATTAATTAAAATATGTCAAATTAACTGTTTAAATTATTATCTAGAACTAGAAATTTAACGATTTATAAAATTTAGACAAAGTAACTTAATAGAATTAACTGATAAAAATATACTAATTTAAAACTTAAATTAATAAATATATTAATTAGATAATTACTTAATTTTTAATAGTTAATAATTAATTAAAATTATCAAATGCAAACGTTCATAAGGATTAATTAAGTTTTCATTAACCAATTTAATAAATTTAATATTTAAATATATAATTAAATAATATTATTACATAATTTTTTGTTCTCAATATATTTTCAAAAATTAAATTTCTAGTTTTTAAAAGTACTAATAATGTAATTTATTTAACAACATTTGTTAAAAGTTTATTAATTATTTTAAAAGATATTCTTCTTAAGTAATAAATTTTTATTTCTTTCGAATTTTAACTGTTTTGTTTATTTTTATTACGCAGGTACATTCAATAAAAAATTAAACATCCAGGTTCACGTAACTAACTCACTCGGAGTTAGATACAATGGTAAAAGTAGTGCGATGTGCCAGTCATGAAAAAACGGACATTGTGTGGTACATTTGTGAAAGGCTTTCGAAGTCGGTGGAATATGTTCAGTGACAAGCAGCAGAAGACAGCCTGATACTTAAGAAAAGAAAGCAGTAGTATTAGTGGGTATAGGTATTCACACATTAAGTGAAAAATTGGTGATCTAATAGCTTCTCTCTCATTAGGAGCATAGGGACTCCGGATGGCGACTCTAGAACCTCTTCCTAGAGCTGGTGGAGCATAGAAGCAGAGTATCTTCAGGGAGTTTGGATTCCCTTGTTTTTGAATTCGTACACTCTTTTTAGCATGTCTTCAATTACTTTTTTGATATTATACATGTTTTCTGGCTAAATCATTTAGTTCGGGGATGAATCGAAGTTCTACTGGTTATTTTTAATTCTCATTTCACTTAATCATTTCAATGAATTTATTAAAGATCAGTGAGATCGATACCAAGTTCATCCAATTTCTTGTACCACTAGAACATAATCACAAGATTTCGTAGTCAGTTGGAAAGACTGGTTGTGGAAAAACATTTCAAAAGATAATATATTCAAAAGACTTAAAGACTTACTATGTGTTTTTCTTGCTGTTAATTTTCAAATAGCTCACAGTTGATTAATTTTGGAGTGGTGAACTCTTAAATTGGTTTTCGTGTGTGAATTAACTCCTGGAGAGGGAGGTGAGTAATACTCTTTACAGTGGTACTCTACAACAACCTATAATTGAATTCAAACACCTTTAAAACCAGTAGAATAGAGATTACTCCATGAGAATTTTAATATATTGTTCATTTTATCAGTGTTCCAAACCTCTGTTATTTCTTATTTTACAACTGTCTCTAGTATCAATATAGTTATTTTAAACATGTTTTCCATTATTCAGTCACTGTACTGCCTATATTAGAAAAAAAATATAAAAATTAAAAGGTTAAAAAATAGAAAATTCACTCCACTGTTGACAATAGTGGAGCTTCTAAATATTTTTTTTAGAAACATAGTGGCCAAATTTTCCATCCCTGTGGGTTCAACCCTGCTTTCCACATATACATTAGTCAGTAGGAATATAAATTTTAAACATTGACCAACTTCAATGACAGTTTAGGCCAGTAGATTTCATTTATGGGTGAAAATAAAACATCAACTGGTCATCTATAAAAAAATGAGTATTCATTCACTCATGAAAATTAAGGGTCCTGTAAGTCCATACACTTTGTTTGGAATCCTTCCGGAACAGTGAGTAATGTAAGACAAAGACGACGATCCTTTTCATCGGCAATGAGCAAGAGAAAGAGGCATTGGAATCTTGGTAATGTAGTGACTTTCCCCTAAATATTGTAAAGGCAGTGATCCAAGGTATGAAAGTGATCTAGCCCAACCATGAAATTTGACAATGAGCCTTAGTGGATTTGTTACATCAACAAATTATCATTTTATGCTCCTTAAACATAGTCCGATAAGGGTGAACCTAGTAAAAAAGATGTGTCTCATGCATGATATCATTTCTATTCAAGTATAGCTATGGGAAAGATATTGAAGATCTTTTTAACAAAAAAACAAGATCAGAAGGGGTGGTTGTTTTAATCTACCATACCTTGATTCACCCCCCCCCCCTCGGGGTATTTAACCTAATTGGGATAACAACTTTGAGTAGGAATAACTAGATTATTGAATTTATATGTTTTAAACATTTAAAAAATAAATTACATGTTTATCTATTTATAATAAATAAAATAATAACCATCTAAAAGAAAAAGAAATATTTTCTTAAAAAATGTATTTTTTAAAAAGTAGGTTTAGTCACGCTTTGCACTAATAATTCAATATTTATTTTTACCATTTTTAGAAAATTTATTTGAAAAAATAAATAAAAATTTTTAAATATATTTTTCAAAATTATCTTTGGTTTAATGTTTGAGAATTTTCTAAAAAATATTTATTTTTAGATAAATAGTGAAAAATGTTGATTTTTATTGAAAAAATCCTTTCCATTTAAAATATTTAATATTTTAAAATTAATTTTAAATTAATTTAAAACTAATATTTTTTAAAATATATTATAATTTCATTAATTTATTTCATTGGGGTCAATTTTTTGTTCAATCTCAATATAAAAACATTCCAAACATATGATACCTTTTATTGGGAAACCCGTTTTTCAATCCGTATACGGGATTTATTTTATATAAAATTATTAAAATTATTAGAATGTAATTTATAAAATTGGATTCAATATTTGGAATCAAAATAATTAATATTATATGATAATTTTAACTTAATTTTTTACTATAATGAATAGCGAAATCAACAAAAATCAATAATCATTGTTAAGGTAAATACAGATTTACTGGGGGTTAAACTATAAATATAAGGATTATAATGGCATAAATACTTGTATAATTACTACATTATGGACTTATTTTGACCCTATAATATATAATTTTTGTGAATGATCTAGTTGATAGCCTTATGGAATGTGAAAAACGTG
Source organism: Viscum album (assembly GCA_963277665.1). NCBI lineage: Eukaryota > Viridiplantae > Streptophyta > Magnoliopsida > Santalales > Viscaceae > Viscum > Viscum album. The sequence goes on along the minus strand of OY728152.1, from coordinate 1,925,876,953 downwards.
GGTACAAATAATTCTTTCCAAATATTCTAACTATGTCCTCTCCCCCACTTATAAAATCCCACATGTCTGCTATTCACACTTCCAGAATCCTTTGGTTTCGAAAATACCTATAAAAATATATTCCATAAATACATACCCAGATTATGGATACATTATTTTTATTATTAATCCATCCTAAGAAGGATTTATTTATAAACCAAAAGAGGCTCTCCGAAGAAGAGGTAAAATGATTAAACTTTAATTTTGTTTTATTTATTCTTAAAACTCATTAAAATATAATTAAACTTTTCTGATATAATAATAATAATAGTATCTACCAAATAAATATATGTAATTATGTTAATTTAATAACCTATTTCCATCTCTACACCCATCAAATGGGAAATGAAATTATCAATCGTGTGTGTGGCGGACTACCGCCTCACGAACTGATGTTGATCATTTTCCATCACCACCTATCAAAGATAGATATATTGATGAATTTAACATATTTATATTATATTTATGGAGTTAATATACTTATATAGTAATAATATCATATATAAATTTGTAAATTCCATTCCATTTAAATATGATAGTGTCGCTCATTTGTAAAGAGAACTATCACCTCGTGAAGTGATGTGAATCATTTCTCACTTACACTTTACATGGAAGGAAATATGGATATATTTCAAGGATATATGATATATATATATATAATAATAATAAATATTTATAAGTGGTATTTTTTACCTTCTTTTCATCATATCTGATAATAACATGGAAATTGCATTCATGTGTATGTACGACCTAAAATCTCCATAAGCGATGTCATACTTCTTCTATCTCAAAAATTTATAGATTATAATAATTACATATATAATAAATATATATGATATTTATATCATGTTATACATTTTTTATATTATTTAACATTGATCTAATTCAAAGGACCAAAATTACCAAACAAAAATATACATGGAAAATGAAGCAATTTTCACCTAAAACAATGATTTAAACAAATAAATATTAATAAATGGGTGATAAACGACTATAATTAATTCATATATGATATGAAATATAATATTATTGGTCTTTATGAGATTTATAATAAACCCATATTTTATATATTGTAGTTTGGAACATATATGAAGGAAGTCAAACCTAAGGTAAGGGATTTTTGTCTCATTTTTTTCCAGCATTGAGACATATGTCATGTTATGAACCAATCCTCTTTTATAAGGTGTATTTATAGCCAATTTGGAATATAATATGATGAATTTATTTATTATCATGATATTTCATTTTTTATTTTATTCTATTCTTTCATGGGGATTAAGATTCAATGCTACAAGAGTGGTAATGGTTTTATGATACAATCTAATCATTTATTGGTGTTGATTATATTTATTCTTATGATGATAAAATATTATGATTAATATCTTATTAAACTCATGAATTTTAATATATTTTTTTATAAACTGATAGTAGATTTTCCCCTTCATTTTCCTCAACTTTTTTACTCAACATTTAAAAGGAATATTTTTAAGAAAAATCTTCTTTATTTATCTCTTCGGTCAAAACCCCATTTTCTACCATATTCATTTTTTAAATATTTAAATATTACACAAAGGATTTATTAAATACAATTTTACCTACGTTTTTCTATTACAAAGGGTTTAATTATAATCTTCTATTAATTTTCCAAATGAGGTAATTCTTTACTTTTTGTCAAAGTGTGAAAGAAATGTTTTATTTTAAATTGTATGACAAGAACAGAGTTTTCAAACATCATGAACATTATTTCCAAGGAATCTTACTTTATAAGTTTCCAACATGATTTTTAATGAAAATCATTTTGACAATATTTTATTAATTTTCTAGTTTAAAAATAATGATTTTCAATGAATGGTCATTTTCCTCAAGAAAAGTTTCAAGTGATATTACAAAACAATTTTCTATATAAGATGACATACATTGATGATACTTAATATTTTTTGGGGATATTTTCCAATGATACCATCCTTGTTTTTTCTTTGAATGGTTATGGTCATTTTGACTTTGGATGTGCAATATTGATATCATTATTTATATTAGTCTGAATGGTTAATGATTATGATTAATTTTTGGGGTAATCATTAACATTTCATATGGTAATTTTTAAATAATAATGATTATGTTTATTATGTTTCACCCCATTAATATAAATAAATCATTGGGATTTTTAAGTAATGAATGGGTCCTATTATAGCCCCTAAAATGCATCGGTAGGTCTCATGAGACGAACTAGATTGGGGTTTTTTGATGAGATATTACACATTTATGAACGTTTTCATGGAAGGATGCCTTGATTTTATGGTTATGATGTTTCAAATTATTTTTTCCATCATTTTGATATTAGTTATTTATGTTCAATGTGATTATTTGATTAGTAATAATATCCAGGTTTTTTTCAAACTCATAAAATTGTTTATGTGGTATTATTTGATCCTTATATATTCCTAGTATATAATTATTCATGTTCATTTTATTGATTAAATGGCCTATGTTTCAATTATTTACCATATTTATTATGACTTATGTATTCATAATAGCTTTTGTTATGTTCTTACCCTTACCAAGCATTTTTATCTCTCCAATTTCTTGTGATACTTTACTCAAGATATCAATATGAGTATTATGGTTGATATAAAGGGTCTTCTTAGAGTAAATAATGATAAACTTGAAGAAAAAAAATATACATTATATTTTTATTTGTAAACTAAGATTCAAGTATTTATCTAATTATCAGGATTACTAAACTATTTAGTACTTTCGGATGTGATTACTTGAATCTTATGCCAATATAATAAAGTAACCACTAAATCTAGGAAATTGGGGTCATGGTCTTTATAGATTATATATATCCCATGATAAACATTATCAACTGGAAAATGGTCCATGATTTTATGATATTTGAATTATCACAATGAGATATTCCTAGAAATAAAAATGTGATATCTCCTGAATTTTGTATCATTAGGTGAATATATGGTGATGCCATAATGAGGGTTTTAATGGAATGATATGGCTATTTTAGAAGTGGAAAATGTATTATTGAGGAACATAATTTTTTGATATTTTTTTTCTGTATGATAATATAGATTTATATTTAATTTATAGTGGAGGATATTTAATAAAGGATTTTGGGAATTGATATGACATGGTGAGGCATGTTTTAATCCCTCCAAATGAGTTCGTACACATAGCTCAATCTTCCTATGTTAAAGGTTTATAATAGATCATAACCATTTATTGAAGGTTTTATGGATTGAAGAGAATTATATATTATATTATGGAAGACCTGTAAAAAGAGAGTGTGGTTGAAATAACTAGTTATATATATAAGATAAAATGGAGAGAAATATATAACATATAGTTTTCATTGAGGATTGGAGATCCAATGAGGATAAACAATTTTGATTGATATATCTTTTTCATTGAGTTATGTGGCATGGAAATTATGTAGTGATATTGATATATCTATATATTTAAAAAATGGAGTAAAATTAGAATATTATATTATGGAATAATCTTTAATTTGAAGAGTTATTACTATCACAATATAAATTTAGGAGAAAAATAATCAGCTCTTATATCCAAGGGTCATTCGTATCCATGTTTGGAAGAAGTTAAATGTAGTAACATGGATCATAACAACACATATATTTATAAAAAAAGAATTAAATGGGAATAATAAGGTCAAAATAATATGGAAGAGACCCCCATGTTTATAAAATATTGAAGATACCCTCAAGATAATAAATAGACAAATCTCTTATATAAAATAGTGCATGGATTTCATGAAGGGTAATAACCATTGTAAGGTATTGATCCATTCCTAAACCTATGGAAATGTGGTGTTCCTTAGAATAGAGTGACCATGAAAAAATCATATATAAATTAAAAATGAGTATAATGTATTTTTGAACATCAACACGTCATTGGTTTATACTCTTTGGATGTATACCATTATAGTCCAACCTTATAATGTCATTATATATGTTTTCATATTTTTTTTAAAATACATTGAATACTTCAGTGAGAGTAAAATAATGTGTTTGTGATATTGAATGTGGTCCTTCTAATGAATGGAAAATAACTAATAAAAAAGAAAATTTAATTCAATGTATAAATACAATTTCACTGGTATCATGATCCACACCCCACTGAAGGTTCCTGTATTTATCTTCGTCATAATAAGTTGTATCATATCCTAATGATAAAATTGGATTATTAAAAATTAAATTTATTTATTTATTTACTACACACTTTGATTTAATGTTTAATTCCATTATCCTCAATGGAAGAAAATATGATGGATGGAAGTAAGAAACTATCTTCTTTTTACAATATTATGGTGATGAAATTATGGAGTACATAAATTAAGATTCTAATTTTAGAAATCATAATTATATAGTACATGATTAAGTTACATAAATAGATTTTGAGAAAATGTATTTCAAGAATTTTAATGATGAAAACTTTCATTTTTCTATTGATTTCAATATATGTAATATCTTTGGAGTATCATATGGAAAATCATTGAAAATAATGGTAGTTTTGGAGTTTAAATCAATAGAATATATAAAATATGGTGCTGATGAAATATTAGTGAAAATTTTATAAGTAAATTTTAATATATTAAATGGAAATATGATAAAGATGAAGAAGAATCCACTATTGAATATGGGCACCTTGATAAAGGGGATTAATTATAATTTTACTATTAAATAAAAAAAATATTTCGTAGAATACTCTTTTATATCTAAAAATATTATCACCCCAAAGATATTAATGTGTATTGTAATTTTTTGTAAGAATTTGTAATGACTTCAAGGAATATAACTAAATAAATTTCCATTAGTGACCAAGATGATATCTAAGACTCTTAAAGTAATTCTGATCAACTAGAAATTATTCTTAAGGTCAAGTAGACAATCATAGATGATTTGGAGCTGGATAATCAATGATTGTGAAAATATGAGGTGGACTTGAATGAATATACTAGGAGAATGGATATAAAAATGGAATGATAATGTGACTTCGGAAAAATTTATGTGAGATAAATCTAAAAATTTATAAAGAGAAATAATTGAATGTAAGAATTACCCCTCTAAAAACACATCTTTAAGTAGACATAAAATCTAAAAATGCATATTTCTCAAGCATGAATGAAATTGATGTTAGTTGAAGGAGACGGATGAAAAGACTGTATAAATTTAAATGAGGTTGAAGATATTAAATATAAATATGTGTAACACTCCTGAGAATTAATTAAAATTTGGATTCCATAAAGTGTAATATATTAAATCAAAAGGAAGAAATAAATTTAATGATAGATATGAAATAGAATGCTCTCAAAGGAAGGTATCTTTGACGTTCTACTCATGTGGAAGAATGAATAACACTATAGATGTGTGTATAGAATTCTAAGGGATTAATAGTTTTTGAAAACCTAAAACATTATATACTATGAGTATAATATACATGATTTATTTCATTAATAGTAGACAAGTTATATGTTCTAGATATGGAACCCCAGATTCACACTCCAAGATATGGTGCTAAAAAATCTTTTCATAAAAACATTTATTGATAAAAAGTGATATGAACCTATCATTACTTTATCAAATTTTCATTAAAAAAAATTAAATCTCAAAATAATATCAAAATACCGTGAATGAAAGGTTTAGTGTCATTTAGAACCATTAGAAAGGAAACTTATTTTAGAAAACTTATGAACATTTAATAATATCCCAAACACACTATAATCTCTAATATAATTCCCATAATTTATTAGCATCTTCATATCATGGGGAAGAGAAAAATAACAAAGTTGTGAGATTAAATGATCGTAAATTGAGATCTTATAACCTTATGATCAAGGGTTAGATCATAATAATATGATAAAAATGAGTAGAGACAAATTTATTTTTAAAAATAACACAGAATAATAAGATTTATATATAAATAATTAGGTAAGGACATGTTAACTGAAATGAACATACATACATAATAGAAAATAGTACAGAATCAAATAGATAATTAACATGAGCCATGAATCATAATCATTGGCATATGTCATGTACATGTAACATGCTTTTGAAATATAGTGTAAAAAGAAACATTGGAAGAAACATGAGTATACAGAATATTGTAAACAATGCCTCCCACATCACATTCAACAAATAAAATTGTGAAAAAATATTCCCTCATAAATTACAAACAATGAATTTGTGAACAAAGCTTCCAAAATCTCATTCAAAAAATTTTTGAACAAATATTCAAATATCATGTTCACACAACAATATTGTGAGAAAATCTTCCCATATAAAATTTACACTACAAAATTGTGAACAAATATTTCCACATCACATTCGATAAACATTTCATCTTCTCATGTGATATTAAATATAAACCATGGAATTAGAGGGACATATGGGACCCCGATCATCAATAATATATTAAAATGTGTTCCTCTTGAAATGAATCATTCGTTACAACATAAATAAACCATGTAATGAAATATTGGATACATTCCATTTTCATATGGTATCCCCAAAATTGACATAAACAATGTAAATGGGTGATACCCAAAATTCAATCACCCAAAAAATATTATTTCAAAATAAAATTTATAAGATGATTCATGAAAAATTATTTAAAATAAATATATTATTTAGAGATAAATATTATAATATTATTTATATCATAATATTGTTTTTAGAAAATTGTTTTATCTTTGGTGTAAAATAAGATGTTATGGTCACTTTGAAAAGACATTTTTAAAAGGTTAGGTTAAACTTTATGAAAAATATTTATATTTAAAATAAAATTTCAATAGTGGAGAATTTAAAAATATATAAAATTTCCAAGAAGGTGATGTGAAAATTCTTTGAAAATTTAAATTTTAAAAAGATTATTTAATCATGGATCCTAGAAATTGAAATAGAGTTTTAAAAGGGGGAAGTGAAAACATTTTAAAAACTGATAAATTTAGAAAATAACCTTCAATAATAGATCTTTGAAAATGAATATAGATTATTAATATGGTTTGTTTTGTGGAGGTTTAAACATTTCATTTTTAAATGATGGAAAAACATTTGATTAATTTTAAATACATTATCCAAAAAAATATTCATAAAAAGAGTAAAAAATATCCTTTTTAAATAAGGGTAAAGAATATGAAGGTCACATGAGATAATATATAATTATATTTCGAAATATGAAGGATATAATTAGTGATAAATAAAAATATCTACATGGAGGATAAATTATCTTTAAATATCGTGGGAATTAATATAGAAAATAATATACTCTTTATGGTGAAGAAATTCATTGAGGAGGAATATTTGAATAAAAAATATTATTTTCCAAAGAGAAAAATATTATATACCATGAAATAAAATCATAAAGTGGGAGAAATGAATCTTAAAATAATTAATATCAAGAAGAAATGTTACTCCTCCACAAATTATAGAGACCTAATACTTTTAAACATATTATTACATTTTCTTTCCATAAATATCCATTAAATACAAACTGAGGATCAAAAAGTCTTGGTGTCTTTGTAAAACTAGGTAATCAAAACAACTAAAAAAAATTATTTATTTTAATATCCATAACTAGATTCTAATTTATTTGATCCATTGAAACAACATATGATAACCTAGGGAATATATAAAATAAATGGGTGAGCAAAAAATCCAATAATGGAAGAAACATGATAAAGAGGAATAGTATGTTATTTGAAATAATTACAAGATATCATAAAAGAGAAGTCACTTGAGTAATAAATTTAAGAATAAAAAAAATATCATGGTATAATATGAACATTGAAACAATGTAAAGTGGTAATAAAATAAATAATGACATAAACATTAGTCAAGTCTGACATCCAATTTAAAATCGAATGGTGAAAAGAGTCATGTAATATATTAGGTTCAATTCCTAATCCAATACATTACTTCTCATGAGAATAACACATTACCCAATTAATTAGAGGGATATGTAATTTCAAGACCACCCATCATATTCATTTCATCTACATGCATATTATTTCCAAATAAGGATATCAATCATAAGGCATAAATATAAAAATTATCCATGGAAAGAAATGGTTTGTATAATCTTGTCTGATAAAATAATAAAAAGAGAATTCTTAAAGAATAGATTTAAGAAATATTCATAAGGAATGTTTTACCCCATAAAAGGAATGTATAATTGGATAAGTATATATTTATGATAATGTATACAGAATTTAGAATCATTCTATATAATTAAAGAGATAGATAATATAAGTTCATGAAATAGTTTCTGTGACCCAAATAAAAGTGTGTTTTATAGAGATCTATTACACCCAAAATCAAAAAACAATCCAAATATATTAAAATCCATTCCATTAAGAACCCCTTTTAAAGTAATTGGAAAAATTAAATGGAGGTTTCTTCTTTAGATAAAATATAGAAGCATTCAAAGGAACCCAAGTAACAAATAATGGGTATGGTATTGTGGAATCCATTGATACCATTTACATTAAAATAGATCATTCCTTTTGTCTTTTGTAAATAATTTTAAATAATAAAATTTTTATAAAATAAATGAAATTTTACATTTAAAACATGGGTAAAATTATTTTATTAAATCATTTTTAGAGTGTTAAAAACGTTTTTGAATTTTTTTTAAAAAACATGGATGTAGAACAAAAATGATTTTTGACTGAAAAAATAAATAAAGTCGGCCTTTATTAAAAAAGTTTTACCAAACAATTTAAGCACCAAGGAGAGATAAATCATACTATTAGTTAACAATTTCTTTAATAATCATAGGATAAGAATATTAAAGTGATATATTATAAAATGATTAAACAATTTCCTTCAATGTAAATTCATTAATAGGAATTCCCAATTAAAATGGGATGGACTCATAAACCCTTACCGCTTTGGTAACTTTTGAATCATAACCCCCATTAGTTAAGTAAATTTATTTTCACTTTAAATAACATTAAATATTAAATATTAAAGATATAATATGTAAAGGGGTAGTATATGTAATATATGAAAGTAATTAGGTGAAAAAAATAACATGTGTCTCAAAGAAATAGGTTTTGAGATGAAACCCTTATAAAGATCATATCGTTAAAGTGAGGATTAATAAATAAATTGATTATGTATATAAAATATAAATCCGCATAAAAATTTTTGGGTACAACATGAAATAGTAAAATTTTATTTCACGAGTAGTCTTATCATAGCATAATCAATGAAGTAGAAGTTTAATCCAATGAAATAAAATCAAGTTAAGAAAGCCCTTAACTCAAGCCTAACTCATCATGTGGGTTCCTTATCATCATAAATTATGAAATAATTTTTATTATTTATGTAATTAATTACTATTTTATTTTATTTTATTTATTTTATTTTATTTTTTAACATTTCATATTCTATAACTAAACCAATTAATTTCATGTTGGACATTTTAATGATAAACAATTCATATGTGAAACATCACTCTAGTAAGTTGACTATGTTCAAAAAGATTATTATTTAATAATATCGAGATTTTAAATAATTAATTAATAATAATTTTTATACATATATTATAATTTTAAAACTGACCATGAAATATATTAATGAAAAATTAACTATTTTAAAATCATAGAGACGGTAGGTCATACGTACGCATGAGTAACATTTCCATTTTTTGATGATCATGATGGAAAGAAGTTAAGTGTTTTTTATCATCATATAATTATAAATATATCATATATATCATATTATTTCTTTACATTCAATTACATATACCATCAATGTGATTCGTTAATAAAAATGAATCACGTCGCTTCGTGAGGCTGTAGTCTGTTGTACACATGAATAACATTGTCATTTATTAAATTGATTGTAAGATAATAAATTTTATGATATATTTATTTTATATAATTCCTAATATTTAAATATTATCATATATAAACATAAAATTATTCATTTTTTCCTTCCATGTAAAGCGTATGTGAAAACGAATCACATCACTAAATGAGGTGGTAGTCTTCCCTAAACACGAGCAACATTATCATATTCTCTAAGGAATGGAAATTAAGAAGTATAAAATGATATTTTATCTATATAAGTATAATTATACCATAAATATAATTTAAAATAATTAATTACAAAATTATATCCATCTACATAAATAGATTATGGAAAACAAATTATGTCGGCTTGCGAGGTAGTAGTTCTCCATACACACGATCAACAGTTTTGTTTCCCATTTTAGGGATAAGGATATAGTTGTAGGTAATAACCTTAAAATAAAGAAATTTAATTATATGTAATATTATTTTGTGATTATATGATCATGTTTTAATCATATTTTAATGAGTTGTAAGAAGAAGTAAAACAAAATTCTCGGTTAAGCACATTACCTCTTTTTTAGACAACGTTTTTATGTTTGCACCAAATAAATATCCTACATTGGATTTATGATAGAAACGATTATTTGGATATAGGATGGAATTAATTAATAGGTTTGGAAAGGTATTTTCCAAACTAATGTGTTTTTAATGTATTAAGAGGATCGGAGTTGGTGTGGCCTTTAATAAGTGGGCGAGAGAACACACTTGGAATTTTTGAAAAGAGATAATTACAATGATGTCTTTCACATTCCATAAGGTTCCAAAATGAACCATTTTAGATACTTATTATATATAATCATAAAAATATAATTATACATGTTTTGGTTATTTTTAACCCTTATTTTTTATTTGAACCCCCGATAAACCTGTATGTTTCCACAACTGCAGTAATTAATTTTTACAAGTTTAGCTATTCTTTATGCTAAAAATTTAAGTAGAAATTATTAAATAATATAAATTATTTTCATTTAAAATATTAAATCCATTTTACCAAATTCAACTAACAAAATATCCATAATTTAATTTAAAATTATACCAGTAGACATGTCGAAAACAAGGTTTATCAAGGGATGCATTTTTCAATCAAATGATGATCTTATGATAAATATATAAAAATTAACAATAATTAACTTAATTTAAATTAATATTTATAGATATATAATATATAAATTTATTTGAAATAATTACTCATTAGGGGTTATTTAAATTAATTAAAATGCACAAACATTATGCACTTTAAAACTATTTTCAAAAAAATGTGTTTTAAGGCCTGATAATAATGTTATACTAAAATACAATATAAAGATGATTTAAATGAAATTAATTGGATTGAATATAAATAATTAATATTTATTTTAGTGTTAAATAAAATATAAATAATAATGAGCCTTTAAAATTACTTTATTTCATAAAAGTTAATGAAAAATTTATAAAATCGGTATTTTTCACTAATCACTAAACGATTAATATTTACAGAAAAATAAAAAAATTACCATAAGTTAATATTTATATTTTAATTTCAAAAATGAATTTATATTTATCAAATAAATTTTATAAAAGTTGAAAAAAATAGATTATTTTCTCACAAAAATAACTATAAATCATTTTTTAAAGAAAACATATTTTCAATGAATAAAATGACTTTGTTTAAAATTTATTGAGTAAGTAACTTGAATTTATAAATAAATTTATATTTAGTAGTAAATTTATATATATTTCATAAAGTATTTAATATTATTCATACCTTCTAATTTAATGGCTATGTTATATTAATCATGTTTAAATAATAATATTTTAATATTATATCATAGTTAGTTTAAAATCAATGTTGTCTGTAAAAAAATCTCTAAAATAGGTAAAACATTTTTAAAGATAAGTATAGTCTAGATTATTTTGGTGTTACACAAATTGATTTGAGTTAGAAAAAACCTGTTGAAAATTGTAACGGAATAATTAAAGAACATAGGAGGGATATCATGAAACAAACATTCAAATATCCTGAAATTAATGTTCTTCATTATACATGAAGTCAATAAGGTACAGAATACACCATATAAGATAATTCATTGGGTAAAATATCAATAACTTTTCATGGATTTAAAAATGAAATAAAGAAACATAAACATTGTATTCCCAAATAGTAGAATTCACTCTAACCTCTAGTATAACTATCTTAATCACCTATTTCAGAACCATATTCATATTTATAAACTTTTATACTCTTATATTATGATGATCTATTACAAATTTACTACTTATTTATAGCTTTTTTTCATTATTATATGTTTGTAATTCTAATTGTTTCGTGTATGATTTATAATGCCAATATTGATACCCATTATATGATACTAATTTATTAGTTTCTAGATAATTTAAGTTAATGGAATGTATAAATTATATTGATTTACAAAGAACATATCTCATCCCATGAGTGTATTAGTTATGTTCTATGAAAATTGAATAGTTATCGGCTTATATCGGCAATTTTATAGAGCACAGGTGATATTTTTAAAATAATTTATATAGTTAATATTACATATCTAGAACCATAAACCAATAATTATTTTCATATTAACTTATAATAATTTTAGAATATAAGATCATATATACTTATATAATAAATATTTATAGAATAGTTCATATAAGTGGTTAAACTGACATAAACAAGAACATGCCATAAATCTATAGGTTAGTATATTTAAGAAATTCTATAATATCATTATAATATAATTCTAATGATATTATGTATATTTTTTAGGTTTTTGAATCATATTTCAATAGGTTTTGATGGAGAATTAAAATAATTACAGGATAATTACCTAAACTAATAGTTTTAAATCATTCGTATATGTTATATAACCATTGGTATAGGTTATACCAATGGTTCTATGAAATGTGGGGTCATTAACCGCTGGTATAGGGGCTATAACAATGATTTTCATTGAATTTTTTGGCATAGACCATAAGGTATTATGAATAGTAATATCTTATTGTAAACCATTAGTAAAGATGTATAGAATTGATTTACATAAACCATTGGTATAGGTTTTCCTCCCCATATAGCACCATAAGACCATCCGGAAAATCTATATAATAAATACCACAACCTCTAAACAAAATATCAATCACATTAAACACTCCATGTAGCACATGTATTTTATATTTATAATTTAACCAACATAGAAATATATCAATAATTTTAAAACCATTCATAATACTATGACATACATATACAATCCATATAGTAATTTAGTTTTAGTTGTTAAACACCATCCATAAGATTGTCTCCTTATAGTCAACTCAAAAATGGATGGGATACATATCTACCCCATCACCACCACTTACATCATAATCATCACTATCATCATATACATACTCATCTACATCATCATCTATAGCAAAATCATTATCACCAAGAGTGTTATCACCTCAACCGCTACTTTGAACATCATTAAAATCCCCTGATGCATCATATAAATAGTGCCTTGTTGATATACATGAGTCAAAAACCATAGCATCCTCTGATGTAATTGATGTAAATAAATATATCATAGCCTTCAAGAACTATACTATTACTATTTTACCTCTATCTCACTATATAATAACTATTATTTTTTCCTCATCTACTTATTCATGATCGTTTTCCATCTCGGTGTTACCATATCATTGAGAGGCACTCGATGGGGACTAATACCTAGAAGGATATGCTATTTATTGTTCAACATAAGACTCTACCCTAATGCTCCTCACCTAATATCTATATTAAATTGTCATTTTTATCAAATTTTTATTCCTCTATCTCATTTAGGGCCTCTAGGGAACACCATTTAAAATATATATAAGATATTTATTTATGAATTATGTATCGAATTTTGGAATAAAAATAATAAGACTTGAAATATTGTATTATATTTGATCATTTACAAAACTTCTATCTTATTTTATCTTATACAAGAAGAATAATTTCTCTCGAGTCACATGACCTTTTATGCTTACTGTTTCTTGCTAAAAATTACATTGATTACTATAAGACTACATTATTCAATTACATGAAATTAATAAAAAAATAAATCATTCAAATCAATATTAGAATAATTAAATCAAAAAAATATAATAAATTTAAATGAATGTTGATTACTTTGGTCGAGGTATATTCAGATTAGTTTCACTATATTTTTTATTTATTTAGGTTAGATTGTATTTTAAATTTATTTATATTTATTTTATTTTATTTTTTTCAATTAACTAGGTTTGAGTTATTTTTCTTTAAAGAAACATTTTTTGTTGATTTAACCCATTTATATCTGAATGAATTATTATGGTTCAAATATAATTTATTTGGTTTAATATATTTCATTTCAGGATATTTTATTTCATCTCAATTCACTCTAATTAAATTTAATTTTGTTTTATTTGGTTTGGTTTCTTATGTGTAGTTTGGACTAACTTCCATCCAATTCCATTCCATTTTATTTGATCTGATTTTATCTTGTTCAATCCTAATTGAGTTGGATTTTTATAGAATTTTTGGTTTGATTCAGTTCTTTTGAATTTAGATTCATCTCTTTTGGTATTTTTCAAATATATTCAATGTGTTTTTCATGCCTTCTACTAAGTATAATTTATTTAATTTATCTTTATTTCATTTAATTATGATTCAATTAAAATAAATTTCAATTATTTTAGTCTTAATTGATATAGTTTACATTTATTTACTTTCATTCAGCTAACATAAATAAATTTTTAGTCAGTTTTTTTCTAGTGGTTCTTTTCTAGTTTATATATGATTGGTTCCACAAAGTTTAGTTATGTTTGGGTCATGTCAACTAATTCCATTTGTTTAAAGCTTGTAATTTTATATTACGTAAAGGATCATATAGTCATTTATCTTTGGTTTGGTTTTATTCCATTTAAATTGATTATAATCTATTTAGTTTGTTTCAAAATTGTTTTATTCTATTTTTTTAGTTTAGTCCAATTCATTTTAGTGTGTGTTTCATTGGATAGGATTAGTTAAGTTTTGAATATGTAAGGTTTATTCATTTTGATTAGGATTGATTCAATTTGGTTTAAGTGGGTATTATTCTCTTAGGAACATGATATTTTTTTATATATGTTTTGGTTATATTCCATTTAATTGAATTAACTTCTATATAGTTCAATTCAATAAATATATGGATTTTTCACTTATGTTAGTGCCTAGTAAAACTAATTTGGTTATAAATATTACTTGGAATATCTCATGATCATGTGTTATGGTGTTCTCCAATGTGTGCATGTAACTCATAGTAACCTTTTTCTTTTTGTTTATTTATGATGAATCCTAAAAGAAAAAATCAACAAAAATAATAAGAACTAAATTTAAAAAAAAATTAAAGATAAATAATACCTTAAACTAATTACCCTTATAATAAATAATAATTTCTTGTTATTTTGTAGTTGGACTATTTTTTGAAGGTTAGTAAACCCTCTAAATCAATGATGACCCTACTCTTCCAACCAATATTTTTAACATGTTTTTATGATCACCAAAATACCCCAAGTTTCATCAAATATGTCTCCTCTTTTGATTGATCATCTGTAAAGTTGAATTTATGTTGCAACAAGCATGTTAATTAATATAAATAGAATATTAATATATATTTCAATTTAAAAAAATTTCATTCCCATATCTCATCTCATACATTCTTTTTTATTTCATTACTGATATAACACTATGATACTTGTTGAAATTGAATGATATCACAACACTTGGATAACATCTCCATGAAACATCTATATTCTATTTCATTTTTGTAATGACCCAAACTTTTGAATAATATTTGTTTCCTAAATTTGTGCATTATTTCATTTTATACTCCACAAAACTATATGCTTTAGTTAATGAAGTGATACCGTTGGGTTTCGACTATTATATGATATCTAGTCAATATGACTGTTAGAAACTTAACTCTTAACGTTACAATTATTTTATATAATTAAAAGTTATCTTGGATAATTAATATAGAAATAATAGTCGATGGCCTCATCCAGTAGACTTAGGTCGTACTAAGCCCATATGTCAGAGCTTGGAAAAAAGGTAGCATCTTTGGGCTTTACTCTGGACCAAGCCCGAGCTGAGATTCAACATGTGAAGCTTCAACTAAATCACCTAAGGGAGAAGTTCAAAATGATAGAAATTACCACTCAGGTAATGTTTTCTGAGCCACCCCATGATTTTATAACCATATCACACCTTACACATAGGTCTTATTCAGGTGTTATAAGGGGCTATGTAATGATACGTTAGTTATGTGGTGTAATCCTTTTATATAAATAAAATTGTTCTTTCTTATTATGTAAAATTTGTGTATTTGAAATGTCTCTATAAATGTAGTTTAAAGTTCCATATTAATGACGGATTTTGGAAAAAGGGGGATTTTCAAATATTTTTGTATGCTTTAAATAATTTAAAATATGAAATGATTTTCACGAAATGGTCTTCTATAGTTGTGATCAGTAAAAAATTTAGATTCTGATAAGATCTACTTTATTTTTAGTAAATAGTAAATTATGAATAGTAACACATCCTTATGAATAGTAATGAATAGTAAATTGACCAAAAAATAGAAACATCACCCATGAATGTATAAATACAATTTAGACATCTTAAAAGTAAAAAAAATCATAGTATAAGTTTTGTTATTTTTGTATGTCATAAATATTTTATTTACAATTTTATAATTAATTTAATAATTTAAAATGAAAATTTATTATCAAAAATGTAATCATAAAATTTTACTTTATTTTATTATGATTATACGATAATTTTATGGGATCTTGATTACTTTTTCAGGGTGTTAACAAACAAGTTATAGTTTTACAATTATTATTTTTTGAATAAATAATTATTTTATTAAAAAATTAAATTAAAAACATTTATAAAATTATTTTCATAAAATGGAGTTCAATTTTGAATTCAGATCATCCATATTAGGTTAGGGTGAATTTTTGGGATTTTTCTAAAACAATGGAATTTTCAGTGAAAAGTAAAAAATATAGTTTTGAGTTTCGGGTATTTAATGACATCATTGATGATGTAATTCTGATGTAATAAATCTGGTCAACTTGTGAATAGTATAATATGTTATGAGGTGTCCCATGTGGAAAATACCATGGGAAAATACCATGAAAAAACCCATGGTTTTTCAAATACCACCGATGAGGTGTCCCTTAGAAATTAATTAAATATTCCCTCACTATTCCTTTATATACCATGACATTCCCTCATTAATTTCATTCCAAAATCCTCCTCAACGAATTTATTGTCTTTTTACAACCCAAGGAGTCCTCCCAAGGTGCCCTCAAGCCCCCCAAGTTCCCAACCATCATGATTTCAAAGATACTCTTCAAGATAAGGGAACCTTCCACCCTCCTCTTTTAGTCATGATTTCCATTAAGTTAGGTCTTCCAATTTACATATTCTTATGTGAGGTTATGTTCTTATATGTTCTAATTACTATCCATTTCATGACCAAATTTTGATAGACCCTTTCTTCCATCGTCAATTTATATTCTTTATTTTTAAGTGAATTCGTTAGGCTACCGAATTTTCATAAAAGAAATCACATTTTCTCTTTTCATTCAAGTTTACTTTTCATGTGGTGTGTCATTCCACACCATGATCTTATTTATTTTTATTATGTTCATATATTTTTAATAATTAATTTTTTTATGGGAGACCCTTTTTCTCTATCTTTTTATTGTTTTTTAAAACCATGTTATATAGACGTTATGCTGCAGAAATTTTGTCTCAAAATATCTCACTCTTTTTCTCAAGAAATTCTCTTGTGTTATTTATCTGAATACCCAAATATATTTTCATTTCTAGAGTTATTCATCAAGACATAAAATTGATCTATTTTATTCTTTAATTTACATACATGAAACCCTCTTTCCTTTTCCAAGGGTTATAAAATTCATAACGATCATATTTCTAATCACTTTTAAAACGTTGCGATTTTGAAGTGAAACCCATTACTTTTAATCTCATTGAGTTATTTATGAAATTTTTTATTCTGATCTATGTGAATCCCATGAAAATAAATACATATTAAGTGTGTTCCCCTATATCACACTAATTCATTGGGTAAATAATTTAATCTCTATAGATGGAAAGTTCTATGATACCTTGGTAAATAACCTTGGAAATTTTTATGAAACATTGGGGATGAACCTTGGTGATATGTTCTTGAATATATAAATTAAATTTTTTAGCCGCATATTCAAGTTATGGTTCAATTTATTTTCATTATAAAATTCAGCTACTTCCATTTCTCAGTTGTTTGTGTTTTTCATCAAGTTCTTATTGATATCACAAGTAAACTGGTTCCCTTACTTTTCTTACTGGGCTTTCTGCTCACCCTTTCCTTTGATGTATGTCTCTAACTTATGAGATGCAGTAGTTATACATAGTATTAACTTTTCAAGAGTCTTCTAAAAGGTATTTAGAAGATTAATTTATGTTTTCATGTATTTTTTTCCTGATTTCAAAGCTACTATACTTTAAATGTCCACTATTTGTAAAATATAATGAAAAGTTATGTGAAAAACGAAGGATGCGATATTTTTTAACTATCATTTGGTTATATTTATTGATATCTACTATGATTTATGATTTATGTTTCTAGGATTAATTCACATGGGTGCATACATAACTCCGATTAAAATATCCCACTTAATAAGATAAAATAAAAAAAGTATAATTAGTACACATTACTATTAAAAATCAGTTAATGTGATATGATTTTACACACTAATAAACATAAACCTGATCCAAGATGATCATTAAAATCTGATAGGGCTATGGGTTATTATTAATAAGTATCATGAGAAGGATGTGCCTATTCCAATTCATGCTCTAGGTCACTAAAATGCCATGGAGTATAAGTTGAAATAGAACAATCATCAAATCCTAGAAGGGTATAAGTAGGAAATATAGGTTGTGTAGAAATGGTAAGATAAGTATAGAATGGTTGAGGATAAATAATATGATATGTGAATGGAATATGATAAGTTTATACTGAAAAAAATGATGATCTAAGAATAGGTGATAACATCCATGATGGATCATGTGGAGAAAGATAGAGTGTGGTAAATGGGATGTCATCTCATGGGTATGGGTCTGAACTGGTATGATGTGTGATCTGTATAGCTCAAGTAGAACCCCCACTAGATATTCCATGTTATTGACCTATAGTAATAGGTTTTTTAGAGTTTAATTATGGTTTAGATGAATGTACCTAAATAAAATTTCATAAATAATAAAAATATGACATTAAATGAATTGTAGAAGAAAAGTATTAAAAATATTATACTCACTATGGGAACCAGAGGAGGTATCCCTACATTGCATAGTTGTTGGTCATTATTAAATAACCTCATCCTAATAATTTATTTAAAATATTTTATAATATATATAAGAATGAAATTATCATTTTTTTTAAAGTAGTTTTAACATATTATGAATAAAAATTATATGTAAAACAAGATATAAACAATCTGGTAAAATCCTATAGTATACACCCAATTTAAAATAGTTTTAAGATATTGGTTTAAAATATTGCTAAAAACATGTTTTAAACTAGTTTTAAAATCGGGATTTAAATATATTTACTTAAGAACGTGTTTTAGGAATTATAATTTAAAACCTATTTATACATGTTTGTACAAATATTTTTAAAATCGGTTTTCAACATTGAAATAAATATAATTAAATGTAATGAAAAAAATAAACTAAAACATATATATCATTACAAATTGAAGCCAAATTGATTTAATTATAATAGTTCCAACCTGAGAAACCCAGGTTAAGATAAACTGAATAAAATGACGACACATATGGTTACTTATATTTATTACTCACCGCTACTTTAGGTTCACCACTAGAAAATAGTTCTATACCCACAGTTTTGCAGACAACCGTGGTTATAGGGGTAGTATGTGAACCTATAACCATGGTTTTCCATAACCGTGGGTATAGGCCACTATACCCACGGTTGTGCCAATAATCATGGGTATAGTTTTATTTTAAGACCTATACCCACGGTTTTGGAGAAAACCGTGGGTATAGGGTATTTTCTGAAGACCTATACCGACGGTTCTTCATAACCGTGGGTATTGGTGGTTTTTTTTGAAGACCTATACCCACGGTTCTTCAGAACCGTGGGTATAGCTTTCCCGCTTTATGGCGGGAAAAGAAAATTAGGCGGGACATGAAAAAAATTTGGCGGGGAAATTTTTTCACGGTTTAGATTAATATATTTATTTTAATATAAAAAAAAATTCCAAAAATTATGTTGCTCAGTTCTTAATCCTTTATATGCGGGTGCTGTAGATCCTAGGTTCAATTCCCACCATTAGAATTTTTTGAAACTCCAATAATATTAATATATTTTTATAAATATATATATATACATCAAATGAAATGCATAGCGTTGTTGGTCCTTTGCTGAGGCGCGCATGTCTCTTGTTTGCGAGACCTGGGTTCGAATCACACTGCCTGTGCCTTTATGTAATTTTAATGAATGGACGTGGATAGAATTAATATATATATATATAAAGATACATGTATATATATCAGGTAACAATCGTGGCCCGTTTGGTCGCTTGACAGCGGGCGCCTCTGCCGCTTAGCGCGGGGTGGGTGTTCAAATCCTTGTCCATGCAGTTTATTTAGGAAAAATAAATTCCCCACGGTTTGAAAACCGTGGGGTGTGTTGTGTGCCATGTTGTAACAATGGTGTGGCACACATTGACTCCCCTATACCCACGGTTCTCCAAAACCGTGGGTATAGGCTGAGACCCCTATACCGATGCCATTCCAGCCCACGATTCCTAAAACCGTGGGTATAGGCTATACCCACGGTTTTGGGGGCTATACCCACAGTTTTGAACCGTGGGTATAGGTAGATTTTCCAGTAGTGGTTCATTATTAATTTTTAGAATTGGATAATTTGAGTCATAAAATACAATATTTTTTTCACCAGAAGTGGTGTAATAAAATTTTTCAATTTCATCAGCACCATTATCAAAAATATGTCTTCTGATTACATCAATAATGATACTATAATCTGGTCTCATTTGATATTATACATAAAACACATGTTTCTCCGTTGATTCCAAAATATATGGTTCATTGGTGGTGAGGAAATGATTCATGTAAATAAAACTAACTACATTATCATCAATAAATATACTATGTTGTGCCATTGAATCAAACCATTTTCATTTCATCATAGTGACTCGACCAAGAGAGTAGTAATCCAATAGCATTGTTTTCTCAACAACTCTTAATAAGACACATTTTCATATCACGGACTACTATCTGATGGACTTTAAGAATAGTCTTTTTTATAGTTAACATAGAACCATCATGTTGTGTTCTCGTGTTCACCACTCATTTAGTTATAATAAATTTTTTCTCATTGAATATTAATGATTTTCATTCACGAACCATATAATTGGGACTAAAATCCAACACTCTTAATTAATAAGAGATAGAGTCAATAGGTAAACTCTATAATTAAAATATATATATGAATAATACAATTAAATGAATATTTTAATTTTAATTTGATTAATGTAATGTCCATACCTTCTATTTCAACCAAGTAGGCAACTCTTTGTTATTAAAAGTGTCCCTCCATCATAAAAGAAAGAATCAATAAACTCAACTTATAAATTTTTTATATTCCATACATAGAATAATAAAAAAATTGTATAATGTATATGTGAAATTAAATATTATGAGATAACATATACATATTCAAATTACTTTCTTGATACAGTCATCAAACACACAATAATTAAACAACACTATGTGATGCACCATATCTTGATCTTAAAATCTAAATTTTACCAATGTATATAACCCATTAATTATTATTATTTTGGGAAGATATAGAAATGGTGGTTCAATTTTCCCATACTTCCAATAATTATTTCCCATTGGATAGTTACGTCTTGTACTCACATCAAACAAAGACAGTGAACAAAAATACATACATTAATGATATAGATAACCTATCACAATGGAACCTTCACAATGAATATTGTTCTAGATATAAGACATCATTTTGAAAAGATTTATTTCAGTATGATACATCCATCAAAAATAAAAAAGTCCCCTAATAAGTAACTTTATTGTAAGACGGACTATTAGATGGATCATGCAAGTGAAAAATGATGTATGAAATTTTTTCTCTTAATCACACAAAATTAATAGATCATCTCCTAAAATTTTATCAATAAATACATGGATAACCTTTAATCATAAAGAACCATATAAAAATTATTCTATCAAGTCACTATAACTCATACATTATTGGATAGTAAATGATGGATTTCTATTAGAATAAATTCATGAATAAGGATGTGATAATCATGTTTTTTATGTATTTTATTTTCTACACTCTTACATTAACTTATTTAGATATGTTTCTTGATTATCCATCAACAAAATTAATATTATTTAATACTTCATAAAGTTGGTTTTTCTCTATAGGTTTTATTACATAATAATTATAGGGATCTTTCTATTTATTTTCACTGATACACACAAGATGAAGTTCTAGTGTAACACCCTAATCCAATAAGCCATGAAGAGGTCATAAGTCATCTTTGTACTTCCCCTTAATATTTATAATAATCAAAATAATCATTTCACATATATTTTTATCAATGTGAATTACATACACACAATGATGTAATAAATTTCTTGACCAATATATCAACTCTAAAAAATAATTTTATTTTTCCAATTGTACATGGATTCTGTTCAAAAATTCTTTCACATTTTGTATTTTATATAACCTTTCCCTAATGAAAATGTACATATTAAAAATCATTAAGAACATAAATTCATGAAATACAAAAAGGTTTTTTTTCAGTGCCAATAGTTACATCATACCTCTGAACATTCTTCATGTATGGATGATTTATAGGTAGGAATAATTGATTCCTTATGAAACTAAAAATATGATAATATTTAAGTCCTTTAGATCATTTGTACTTCATATAAATTGTCTAGGATTGTTTTTCCTTATTTTTTAACTATCTATTATTTCATAATCAGGTAAATAATTTATATTCCATAGAAGCGCAGCACAGATCTAAAATATATTATTTTAACAAGCATCGAATGTGTACACACCCACATCCCAAAGCTACATCAACTATTTTCTTAAAATTTTCATGTAGAAATATATATCATTGATAGAATCCAAACTTTTAGATATTTTAATACTAAATAAAGTGAATGTTTCTTCATACACATTCATGTAGGAATATTAGAAATGTGAATAAAAACTAGACACAATATATGATAAGAAATAATCTTCCCAAACAGATTAAAACAATCAGACGAAAGACCTAACCAAACATTACACACCTTAGCTGCAAAATTTGGATGTCATGCATCAAATCTCCACCATTATAATATTTCTATAGAATAAACTAACTTATCATTATCATTAATTCTCTCAACATCATACCATTTAATATTTTTTCAGATTTCTGCAATCATAAATTAATTTTTGAAGCTTATGAATCAATGTAAATTACCATATGAATTTATGTGGAAGGGGATATAGCATTGCATTTGTATTGGGATTCCATCATGATATACCACATTCCTTACAATCATTTAGGCCTATTTTTTCCTCCTAGAATATGCTATAATTATTTAATAAATCATGTATTTTATTAGTAGAAAATACATTCTTGATAATTAACGTGCATTATATAAAATGATTTGAGGGTATATCTACATTATCAAGAAATAATTCCTTCAAAAATGTTATAATATAATAAATATTGGTATTATAAATTCCATACATGGTTTCTCTATGATATAATCACATTAAATATTTCAATTTAGTCTTTTTATTATTTTCCTTGATATATAGAAGTCCTAGAATCATTAATTATTTTTATCACTCTCTCAACATAATCACTATTAGTATTTTCCTCATGTGTATTGATGTCATTATCTTCTTACTTTGGTATACTATCTTTCTCAGGATGATTCACATATGGAAGATGATCAAATATGAAATGATTCATACAAATCCTTTAATTTCATTAATAAATAATATAATATTTCCAAATCACTACTTTGTTATATAAAACATAATATTTTGTTTAAAATACAACTTTTTTATATGTTAGATAACTTTTTCTCAACATACCCAAGATCTTCTAACACATTTATAAGATGGACTACTTATAATACCTCCATCTAAAAAATTATGGAATTCAAAATCTTACGAAATCAAAATTCATTTGAAACATGGTTGAAATCTGATTAGCGTGATACATCCATCATATATTCATTATACTACATGAAAAAAAGTTATATTAATATCAACATTTTTAAAAATTAAAAACTCTTTAAAACCAATATTCTTTTTAATACATGAAATAATAAATAACTGGTACATATTATTATACAAGGTAGAGGTAGATAGTGATTATTTAAAAAATTGTTATTCATTATTAAAATGAATATTTAAAAATTTAACAAAATATTAAATTGAAATTAATTGTTCAAAAAAATTAATCATTAAAATATTTAAATAAATAATCGAAAAGAATAATTTCATAACCCCTTGATACATTCACAAGAAAATAAAATACTATAATAATTCCATAAATAATTACCTAATATATTATCACAAAATAATATATTCATATTAAATCCAAGCTTATTTAAGACGTGAATCATTTATCTACACTTGTCCAAACTAGCCATTTTCTCCTCACTAATTCAATCACATAATAATGTCCCACCAAACATGAAAACTCTTGTATTTGATAAATATATTTTCATAAGTTAAATATTGATAATACCATCAAGACATAATTTTTTATATCATATTTTAATTACATTTACAATAAGATAATACAAATACCAATTATAATATGAAATTTAAAAAAATTATATTAGTTTCTAGTCAAATAAAGAATAAGAGGAATTTTATATGCAATAAATTCATACAAGTAATGAACCAAATGAAGTATAATACATGTAACGTGAAACAACAATTACATAATCCTGTATAATAAATATGTATTTATGAAATAATAATTATTAAAAAAACTTACACATTTTGTATATTACATTAATCAAATTAAATACATTTTTATTTATCATGGAAAACATATACTTGAGAATAAAAATAATTTCTCACCCAATATAAAAGCTCTTTTCTTCGACATGGGTGTTTTTATAAGGGAACAATTATTAATGGCATCAAGATATGATTTAGAATCACATATCTATAGATCATTTTCAATACGATAATCTGAATACTAATATTCAAATGAAATTATCAAATCATACTAGTATGTGTCCCAAAAAATAATAACTCAGGACATTTTCTATAGTCAATTCATACAATTAATATACCAAACAAAGTATATGGCATTGAATAAGACACAACTAATACATAATATTAGATTGAAATTTATTATGAATAAAATTTTCAAATTCAATGATGAAAATAAAAACATTAAATCAATAATTTCATAACCCCCTAAATTGTTAAAAAAACAAATTATTATAATAATTAAATACCTAATCTGTTAATCTATATAACACAAAAAAATTAAATAGTATTTATGTATAATTTGAAAATAACAAAATTAAATATATATATATATATATAATACAATCAAATTTATTATGAAATACTGTAACAAAAATATTCTAAAAAACATTTGATTAATTAATCAGGAATAATTGTGTGACTTAACTATATCTCATTTGGGTTTTGATATGTATAGAAAAATGAAAATGATACTCGAAAGAGAAGATAATGGAGATGAAAATCACTAATTTTATGTTAAAGAAGAACCAAATAAAAAATAAATGAATGTGGGGATATCTATGGTGGAAAATAATGGTGTGTATACCACTCAATTTAGATAGTATTAGGGATCATGGGAGGGGAGGGGAGGAGGGGAGTTCGTGTGGCTTATGTATCATCCCAATACCAATGGTTTTTTGAAAACCCTTGGAATAGGATTCTCTATACCAATAGTTTTTCCAAACCATTGGTTTAGGTTGATTGTTATGACTCTATACTGATGGTTAGAAAAAATTGTTGGTATATATTCATTGGTATAAGCCTCCCATTCTAGTAGTGAATCTAGTTTAAAAATCAAAAAAAATTAATGGAAGTGGTAGATTACAACTCTCAATTATAATTTTCATTTCCCAATGAATGATAAGGAATAATGGTGAATTATAATTTTTCGTTAATAATAATAATTTTATTATACATGTATCATTTATTCTTCTAATATATCCTTATAATTATATAAGAGATTCAATAGTTATAAATGGAAGATGTCACTTTAGGGGGTGATACTCTACAAAAAAGAATGATCGGAATTATTTTTTTTATAAGTGAGTGGGATGGAATAAATAATTTCTATTACATTAATATAACCACACATAATTATAATAATTATTCTGAGGTAACTATAATATGATTATTTTGATAGGGTTGTAAGTAAAAATTTAAGAAGAAAAAGTTATGTATTATGTAATACTTGTAACGCCCCGACCCCAGTTACCCAGAGTCGGTGCAGTATTGCGTGACATTGGCAAGATCACAAAAGATCAAGTCTCGAAAGACCGATTAGTTTAGTAGCCTTGGAAACACTAGATACATTCGTAAATTTAACATTACATCATATAGTGAAAAACTACAATAACATAGTCTCCATTTTCCACACTCATATCCCCTTCAGACTATCCCTGCAGGTCATTCCTAAAATACTTCTTCACATCCTAGAAAAATTAAATCATTGAAAGGGGTGAGCTCAGATGCTCAGTAAGGATAAAAATATAGCAGAAGCTTTCATAAATAAACATAAACATTTAAGATAATGTATAACTAAAACAAAAGCCTTTTAAACTTGAACTTCAACATAATATGGAAAATTTAAATGAGATAATGCCATTTACTTATTCACATGGATATTCTACTGGTCGAATAACCACCTTAAATATCAATAACCACTTTCATAACGATGGAATGCATAATGCCAGACTATCATAACCTTGTAGCCAAGGCCTCATGGCAAGACCACAAATAAGTTTTTTTCAAGGCCTCATGCCAAGACACTAGTTTGTCTCATGACACCTGCCGATGCATCAAGGAGCTATAGAGGGCTCCACCCGTCACTTATTAAGTCCAATGCATTCCTCATATGAACAGGTTTAAACATATCATAAACCACAACATAATCGTATCACATAAAACAGGCATAAAGGAAACATAAGATTTCCACATTTCAATCACAAGATATCAATACAACAAATTGATATAGTAAAAACATTATCAAAACCATTTTCAAAAACAAAATAAAAGAAAATTAAAACTTGGTATTTATTTTTCATTTAAAAAAAGTTATAGCTTGTAAAGGAAGCAGAAACTCAAATAATGGTCACAGTGGGGGAGAAGTCATTGTCGCCTCATACGTACGAAAAAAAACATTCCTTTTTGTTGTTTAGTAAAACGCTTCATATAAAAATATTCCTTTTGAATAAAAGTAAATGTCAAATGGTTTTATACACTGTATAAACGAACATTGTGTATAAAACAAAATATGCCACAATGAAAGGCGATTGAGATGAAGTACTTAAAAAGATAATTTTTTAAATAAAATAGACCTATTATGTGTATTCACTATAATTACACATAATTAAAGTAGAAATACAAGATAGGGCATAATAATATCATGAAATAATTTGAATGTAGGAGATTAACCCAAAAAATGGAAATTGGGTTAAGAAGTTCCCTTACCTCGTGTCCGAATTGACTCGATCGTTCTTTAACCTACTGAATAATAAAATATAGTTAATTTCTACATGCTCAAGAACCTTTTTCATGTTCATTATTACTTTTATATCACTTATTACCATGTTATGAACATTATCTAATTATTTAAGTTAATAACGGTCATTTTGTCGATTTTTGTTACTTGAGTCAAAAATAAACTTCTTATAATTATAATTTGTTCATGTGGTGAAATATCCATTATATCCAGAATTATATTCATGATGTAGATATCATATATATCATATATATCCAGTGCATACATGAATTTATAGTATTACATAACATTTATAGGTAAGAAATGAAATGCACCGTTCATAGAGACGGTAAGCCATACGTACGCATGAACGCTACTTTCATTTCTATTTCATATTTAATGGAATGAAATCATAATGATATAATGTTATATTATAATTCCAGTATAATATAATATATAATTTCATTTACTCCATCCTTTATACATCCCACAAATTTCATTAACGATTCAAATCACTTTGAGGGGGCGGTAGTCTACACTTCCTAAAATGAAATTATCGCGTTTAGCCATAATTGAAATCATAAAGGTATGACATAAATTAAAAATAAAGATTCCTAAGAAAAACAAAAACATAATATATATCATATATAAAAATAGTGTCATCATAATTTCCACCATGAGATGAGTTAAAATAAGATTGAACAATCATCGTTTCGTGGGGCAGTAATTTGACACCCACAGAAACTGTATGTTCTTTAACCATTAGACGAAGGTGTGTGTAAGTATAAATAAAATAATTCTCATAAAAACATCCAAGTATATTGAGGATACTGGTTTGGTTACAAAATAACGTAATAAAAAGATTTTAGGGGGTTGGAGAAGCAAAATAAAACAAAAGATCACAAGATAATACATTACCTTCAAATCAGGTAACTCTTTTTGATTTGAGCCAAAGGCATCCTTGGGAATACTTATACCAAAAGTGAGGCTTCTAGGAGTAAGATAGGGAAGTTGGGAGAGTAATTGGGCAGAGTTTGGCCGAGTCAAATGGCTTTACGGTGTGAATAAGGTGGTAGAGGTGGGGGCCTTTTATAAGAGGAGAGGAGGGGCACTCTTGGAAAGATTGAAATGTTACATTATTATGAAATGATTTTCGTATTCTACTGGTCCCACAATGATATATTTCGAGGCTAAGGTGATAAGGGTACTAAATATGCTCATCCAATAGGGTTTTTACAAGTGTAAGCCAGAGAGTTTACATTGTCTTTTCATTTTATTTAAATTGTTAATTAATGAGGTAATCGCTGCATCATCATGGTGTCATAAATAATTTAATTTATTTAATGTCTAAGAATTATAAAAAATATATCATGATGTAGGAAATCTTTTTAGATTTTCAATTAATATTTATAGTCAAAAATTTAACTTATATAACCCCATGTAATAATTGTTTTAGTAAAACAACACATGTTTGTGACAATTTTATTTTTACCTTAAATAAAAAGTTATTAATGTCATTTTCTTACTCAAGTGGCTCCATGGGGTCCCCAAGTTGACCCATGGATTTTCTTGGTCGTCCATGACTCATCCAATAAGGGCATGACACGTTTAAGGGTATTTTCATATTTTTATAATATCATTTTTACCTTAAATTTAACTAATTACCTTCAATCACGATTAATTAAACTTAAAAGTTACTATTCACCAAAAAATAATTTTAATTCCATTGAACCACATATTACTTCCTGATGACGACCATGTATATCGAATTTTTGAAAATCAAATCATAGAAGTGGTAATGTTTCATTTAAACAAAAAAATCAGTTTTTTAACTACCACTTAGTGGTTTCACTATTCATCAAAAATTGAAGTTTTTCAAAACAATGTCAAAATATCACCCTAAGCTATAATTGATATTCCGAATTAAAAAATGATGTATATTTTACAAAATTGAAAACATATAATTTGCATTAATTAATTTTATTATTAATTCCCGCTGTCACAACAAATAACGTGTTTTTGAGAAACAATATATATCAAAAGATTGACAATTGTTTATGTCAAATTTCAAAGTGAAATTAATTCTAATGACCACCACTGGATGAAATGGTAAAAATATATTCTAATTATACTTTAAAACCACTAAGTAGTATAATTTATCACTATAAATTATTTTGATTAAAAAAGTTGTTTTTAAGTATTTTTCACTATTCATAAAAAATTTGAAGTTCTCAGAAAAATACCAAAAAATTCAACATAGGATAATTTCGATATTCCGAATCCAAAAATTTATTCCATTTTTAAATATAAAATAAATTTAATTTCAAAAAATGTGTATTACTATTCACAACGACTTCTTTTATTGGTCACGGTGCGTTAGAATCTCGAACTTGCGTACAATGCAAGCTATTGCATTATTGAAAGAGAAGCGTATCGTGGAAGCTCGGGGTGTTACATTCTCCCCTCCTTCAATAAATTGTGTCCTCACAATTTGAAATTTTTCTTTGAAAATAAAAGGTTGAAAATAGAAAGTACCTTTGTGGAAAACCCACATCGGAAATAAGGTTAATAGAATTTACCCTTAATAAGAGGGAAAGGGAAATGAAAAAGTCACCACCAAATTATGATCTTGATAAGGAGAATATTGGTGGAAATTAGAGACATATAATTGGAGGAAAACCTAAATATTTGTAAGGAGTGATTGAGGTCATCAATCAAAAACAAGTGTAAAATTGAGGGCCTCAAAGCCTTCAATCTATGTTGATTTAAAATATTATTAGTTCAACAAGACATAATGTATTAGGATAACACATTTTTTGTTTTAATATACCTTTACTAAAGTTTAAGAATAAATTTATTCATAGAAATAGAGATAGTTATATATAAATTTATGCTTGACAAGTAGAGTTTCAACCTTCAACTAATTTCTACCACAAACTCATCTTTCACTCAAAAAGATAACAGAACTAAAAAATATTATATTTATCCTAATCGTACAAGGTTCAAAATATTAACACATAACATCTAGATTAGGAAAACTATTTTTTAATAACCAGTTACTTCCTGTAGGCTAGTGGTAGGTAATAAAGGCATGTCACACTATGGTTTTGGGTTCGATTCCTGCAGCTTTGTCCTACGTGGCGGGTTATCCCCCAACATGTTGGTTTTCCTTTCCATAAAACTATAGTATTTTAATATTCCAAAAATACTCTTCATAAATGTTTTAACCTTAAAAAATACTATCCAAAGTTCAACTTAATCCATTCCAACCTTTATAGTTATCAAAAATACCTCTGTCCAGACTTTCTCTAAAAGGTCTCTAAATTCCAAAATCAATTGTAACATCAGATTCCCCAAAAAAGTAAAGTTTATCTTATTGTCACATACTAAAAATATGATTACCTTCATCATATTAAATACATAATGAAAAAAACAGGTACTGCAGTACAATCGTTATATATATTACATTATCCTTATAACCAGAATATAATCCTTGAGTCCAAAAGTACCTATACATTAATTATTCCACTTCAACTGTAGTAACAACATAATATTGTCCTTGATCTATTGGCCTTTTCTGAGATAATTTTCCCTAAAACTTAGGACATTCATTTGCATAATTCCCTATTTCCCTACAATTGTAGAATTCAACATTGATATCCTCTTTCTTCTCGTTGCAATCACGAGCCTGGTGACCTTTTTCTCCACATTTATAACAAACTCCCATTCCTTTTAGGCAAGTATCGGGGTGATTCTTCCCACAATTATCACGTAATGCAAAATCCTTCTTTCCCTTTTTCCCTTTATCTGTCTCTTTTTCAAGCATTCTCTTCTTCTCTTACTTGACTTTATTTTCTTAAGATTTAGAGAACTCATTTTCTGTCATGATAGCACATGAGACAATATCTTCGTACAACGAGAAGGTTTGTGAGACTAATGCTCGATGGAGAAATGGTTTTAACCCATCAAAGAAACGATCGATCTTACTTCTTGGGTTACGTATATAATCTGCAGCATACCTCGCTAACCTTGTAAAGTTGGCCTCATACTTTGTGACATTCTCATTCTCCTTTTATCTCAGACTCAGAAATTTCCTTTCCATATCTGCTCAATGGTCACGAGGAAAGTATTTTTCTAAGAAAAGATCTTTGAACTCTCTCCATTCCATACATGATACTTCTTCATCTTCCTTTGTATTTTGAATCAATGACCACCATTTATCGGCATCTCCATTGAGGTGGTAAACTGCAATGATAACCTTCTCCCTTTCGCTACTCCCCAAGGCGTGGAATATTTTCTCTAAGGACATTATCCATTGCTCAGCTACTAATGGATTTGTACCCCCATTACATGTTGGTGGTTGTTGCCTCAGGAAATGATCTAACATTGATCCTCCACGTTGCGGATCAGGGTGCTCCATACGAGTAAGGTTATTATTCATAACCTGAGTGAGTTCTCCTAGTATGGTGATAAAGTGATCAGCACCAGTTGTATCTCCAGCTCCATAATAATTGCCTTGAGCAGGAGGGAAATCCCTACATGGAGTGCGTGCATTGATATGGTTTCCATTCCTCCAACTAGGCGCCATTTATAAAAAATGGCATATACTAGATTAGTTTATGAATCAAAATACATAATTCCATACTTGTAAAACACTTAACATAAATTGAATGATTTATGGATAAAATCTATAATCTTAAAAAGAAATGTTTTCTTTGAGGAAGTATATACTCATAAACCCTTCATAATGGTTTGTAAAGAAAATGAGAATTATCCTAATCATATCCCCCGGGAGTGTTGTAACCAAGAGTGCAACAAGGCCCATTGTCGTGCACCAGTTCTTATTCAAGTCTAGCTCAAAGCGGTGTTTTTGGGATTTACCCCTAGGTACATCTGTGCCAGAGCCGCCTCTACCTGCTCTTATCTAGACAAGGATGTATTGCTCGGAAAACTCACAAAATCTCTACAAAAACAAAATTCTACGAAGTTCTTCTATACTAATCCTCAAATTATATCTTTGGGCTATATTCTCTAATCAGAGTTTATCTAAATCTAGCTTCCAAGGTTAGTACTAAACTGCCTTTGATACCAACTGTAACGCCCCGACCCCAGTTACCTAGAGTCGGTGCATTATTTCGTAACATTGGCATGATCACAAAAGATCAAGTCTCAAAAGATCGATTAGTTTAGTAGCCTTGGAAACACTAGATACATTCATAAATGTTACATTACATCATATAGTGAAAAACTAAAATAACATAGTCTCCATTTTCCACACTTATATCCCCATCAGACTATCCCTGCAGGTCATTCCTAAAATACTTCTCCACATCCTAGAAAAATTAAAACATTGAAAGGGGTGAGCTCAGATGTTCAGTAAGGATAAAAATATAGCGGAAGCTTTCATAAATAAACATAAACATTTAAGATAATGTATAACTAAAACAAATGCCTTTTAAACATGAACTTCAACATAATATGGAAAATGTAAAATGAGATAATGCCATTTACTTATTCACATGGATATTCTACTGGTCTAATAACCACATGAAATATCAATAACCACTTTCATAATGATGGAATGCATAATGTCAGACTATCATAACCACGTAGCCAAGGCCTCATGCCAAGACCAGAAATAAGATTTTGTCAAGGCCTCGTTCCAAGACACTAGTTTGTCTCATGAGACCCGCCGATGCATCGAGGAGATATAGCAGTCTCCACTTGTCACTTATTAAGTCCAATGCATTCCTCATATGAACAGGTTTAAACATATAATAAACCAAATCATAATTGTATCACATAAAACATGCATAATGTAAATATAACAATTCCACATTTCAATCACAAGAGATCAATACAACAAATAGATATAATAAAAACATTATCAAAACAATTTTCAAAACCAAAATAAAAGAAAATTAAAACTTGGTATTTATTTTTCATTTAAAAAAACTTATGGCTTGTAAAGGAAGCATAAACTCAAATAATGGTCACAGCGGCAGAGAAGTCATTGTCGCCGCATACGTACGACAAAAAAACATTACTTTTTGTTGTTTAGTAAAATTATTTGTATAAAAATATTCCTTTTCAATAAAAGTCAAAGTCAAATGGGTTTATACACCATATAAAAGAAAGTTGTGTTCAAAACGAAATATCCCACAATGAAAGGAGATTGAGACGAAGTAATTAAAAAGAACATTTTTTAAATAAAATAGATATATTATGTGTATTCACTAAAATTACACATAATGAACGTAAAAATACAAGATAGGGCACAATAATATCATGATATAATTTGAAAGTAGGAGATTAACCAAAAGAATGGAAATTGGGTTAAGAAGTTCCCTTACCCCGTGTCCGACTTGACTCGATCATTCTTTAACCTCTTGAATAATAAACTAGAGTTAATTTCTACTTGCTTAAGAAACTCTTTCATGTTCATTATTCCTTTTATATCACTTATTACCAGGATATGAACATTATGTAATTATTTAAGTTAATAACGGTCATTTTGTCGATTTTTGGTACTTGAGTAAAAAATAAATGTCTTATAATTATATGTTGTTTATGTGGTGAAATATCCATTATATACAGAATTATATTCATGATTTAGATTTCATATATATCAAATATATGCATTACATACATGCATTTATATTATTACATAACATTTATAGGTAAGAAATGAAATGCACCATTCATGGAGACGGTAAGCCGTACGTACGCATGAACGCTACTTTCATTTCTATTTCATATTTAATGGAATGAAATCATAATGATATAATGTTATATTATAATTCCAGTATAATATAATATATAATATCATATACTCCATCCTTTATACATCCCACATATGGCATTAACGATTCAAATCACTTTGAGGGGGTGGTAGTCCGCACTTCCAAAAATGAAATTATCGCGTTTACCCATAATGGAAATCATAAAGTTATGCCATAAATTAAAAATACAGATTCATAAGAAAAACAAAAACATAATTTATATCATATATAAAAATATTTTCATCATAATGGCCACCATGAGAGAAGTTAAAAGAAGATTTAACAATCATCGTTTCGTGAGGTAGTAATTCCCCACCCAGAGAAACAGTATGTTCTTTAACCATTAGACGAAGGTGTGTGTACGTATAAATAAAATAATTCTCATGAAAACATCCAAGTATATTGAGGATACTGTTGTTGTTACGAAATAATGTAATAAAAATATTTTATGGGGTTGGAGAAGCAAAATAAAACAAAAGAACACAATAGAGGACATTACCTTGAAATCAGGTAACTCTA
This sequence comes from Viscum album, assembly GCA_963277665.1. Taxonomy (NCBI): domain Eukaryota; kingdom Viridiplantae; phylum Streptophyta; class Magnoliopsida; order Santalales; family Viscaceae; genus Viscum; species Viscum album. The sequence continues at coordinate 1,925,841,856 of OY728152.1, read as the reverse complement.
TTTGATTTGAGCCAAAGGCATCCTTGGGAATACTTCTACCTAAAGTGAGGCTTCTAGGAGTAATATAGGGATGTTGGGAGAGTATTTGGGCAGAGTTTGGCCGATCCAAATGGCTTTAATGTGTGAATATGGTGGTAGAGGTGGGGGCCTTTTATAAGAGGAGAGGAGGGGCACTCTTGGAAAGATTGAAATGTTACATTATTATGAAATGATTTTCGGATTTAATGGTACCACAATGATATATTTCGAGGATAAGGTGATAAGGGTTCTAAATATGCTCATCCAATAGGTTTTTTACATGTGTAAGACTTATATTTTACATTATCTTTTCATTTTATTTAAATTGTTAATTAATGAGGTAATCGCTACATCATCATGGTGTCATAAATAATTTAATTTATTTAATTTCTAGGAATTATAAAAAATATATCATGATGTAGGAAATCTTTTTAGCTTTTCAATTAATATTTATAGTCTAAAATTTAACTTATATAACCCCATGTAATAATTTTTTTAGTAAAACAACACATGTTTGTGACAATTTTATTTTTACCTTAAATAAAAAGTTATTAATGTCATTTTCATACCCAAGTGGCTCCACGGGGTCCCCAAGTTGACCCATGGATTGTCCTAGTCGTCCATGACTCAGCCAATAAGTGTATGACAAGTTTAAGGGTATTTTCATATTTTTATAATATCATTTTTACCTTAAATTTCAAAAATTACCTTTAATCGCAATTAATTAAACATAAAAGTTACTATTCACTAAAAATAATATTAATCCCATTGAACCAAATTTTACTTCCTAATGACAACCATGTATATCAGATTTTTTAAAATCAAATCACAGATGTGGTAATGTTTCATTTAACCAAAAAATCAGTTTTTTTAACTACCACTTAGTGGTTTCACTATTCATCAAAAATTGAAGTTTTTCAAAACAATGCCAAAATTTCACCCTAAGATATAATTGATATTCCAAATTCGAAAATGATGCCTATTTTACAAAATTCGAAACATATAAGTTTCATTAATTAATTTTATAATTAATTCCCGCTGTCACAACAAAATGTGTGTTTTTGAGAAACAATATATATAAAAAGATTGACAATTGTTTATGTCCAATTTCAAAGTGAAATTAATTATAATGACCACCATTGGATGAAATTGTAAAAATATATTCTAATTATAATATAAACCACTAAAAATTAAAATTTATCACTATAAATTATTTTGATTAAAAAATTTGTTTTTAAGTATTTTTCACTATTCATAAAAAATTGGAAGTTCTCAGAAAAATACCAAAAATTCAACATAGGCTAATTTCGATATTCCAAATCCAAAAACGAAGTCCAATTTTAATTATTAAATATATATATTTTCAAAAAGTGGGTATTACTATTCATAACAGCTTCTTTTATTGGTCGTGGTGCGTTAGAATCTCGTACATGCGTACAATGGAAGCTGTTGCAATATTGCAAGAGAAGCGTATCATGGAAGCTCGGGGAGTTATAATACTCATGTTGGGACCTTGAAATTTCACTTCAATTTATCCTTGAAAATAAATTGATTCGGATAAATATTTGAGATCATAGGCTTATTAAGATTATGTAATTTTATTTTAGGATAAAAATAAAACATTTTCATGATGAAATTTGATGGAATAATGGATTCATTATGGAATGGAATTGTTTCCATTTTATAAGTAAAGAAAATGGTACTTTTTTTAATACCTATTATTTTTCATAATGGTTTGAAACTAATCGAGATTAAATTTCACAAAAACACAAGAATAATATAGTTTGGGTGATTTATGGTTGATACATAACCTACCTCTCAATTTCATACATGTTTTAAACATGTTTGAATCCTTTTACCACTTCATTTTTTACATTTTACCAATTTTTTTACCTTGGTAACTAGTTTTTACCCACGTAATTTATATTTTATTAAAATATAAGGTAGCCCCTCTTAAAAAAAATGGTGTGATGAAACAAGATTTAATCCCCATATAATCTAATTCAATTTATAAATAATATAATATTAAATCATTTAATATATAGAAATACAATTTTCTAAAAAAAATTCTTCATCATTTTGTGTTCGTATTCTTATTTAGTATAAAATATCAATTGAATAAGTGATAGTATAATTATATATATGTTTAATAATTATATTAAACTCATTTTTTATATTTTAATTTATTTTATTACATAAAAATTAAACTATATTAATAAAAAAAATTATTTAAAAATAGAAGTTTTACCATTATCATGGATATTATCTTTAATCTTACTAATCATAATTTTATACCTAAAAATTAAATTAAACTTATCAAATATTATAAACATGATAATATAAAAATTTTAATCCATTATATTGGATTTAATTTCATTACGTGACTAAAACTGAGTTTTAATATCATTGAAAAAAATGTGGTTTTTAAAGTAAAATATTACTTAGGTTTCCAAAGTGTTGAACATTGGTTTTATAAATACAAAATGGTATTTTTAAATTATTTATTTTTATTTATAAATATATATTTTTATATGAAATTATTTTCCAGAATATTTAAGTCATTGTTGTATTATGATAATGTTATAAAAATGATGGTGTTTTCAAAATCATTAGTTTTACATTATTTACCTAAAAATCAATTATTATAGAAAAACCAAAAATTTACATCCTAAGATTTTGAAATATATAATGAAAACTTATTTTGTTTAAAAATTTCTCAATTAATACCTTTAACATTATTAATACTATTTTATATGAAATTTTAATTGATTGTAATATTTTTGTTTGCTAGTGGTTCTATTATTTATAAATTTCTTTAATGATAAATATATTGTGACTCATTTTAGTTCGATATTATGTGTTGATAAATATATCAAACATATTATTAATTTAAAGATAAATAAATAAATAAATATTTATATTTATATATTTATTTATATATTCCAAAATCATGTGGTGTTACATTATACCCCATTTAAAAAATTTAATCCCCTCAATTTTAATTAACATCCATTGAAGTAATCAGCTAAGGGATCCAAAATAAACTCATGATAAATTTTCTATTGAGATATCCACCTTATTATCCTTTCTATAACTAGGAAACTATTTATCCCAAAAAATAATTTTTAGTAGTTCTTAGGTAAATTCCTTTTATAACATCATTTTCATGATTGTACTTCCAACCAAATTCTACAATAAAAAATGTTTTGATATTTACCAATCCAATCATATTAAATGATCATATGAATAATAAAAATTCAATCCTATGATTTCTTCTATTAGGAAATTTCCATTTCTATAATATCCCATTTTTTAATAATAATACAACCCTATTTATTAATAATTTATGGATATTTTTATGTGACGATATAATTTTTCAATAAAAAATAACTTAATAAGTGGATTTAAGACTTTAGGTATGGATAAAATCCCAATTAACACCTTATAATATTCTCTGGGGTTTTTTTGAATTTAAGTGCTGAGTTAGCATGGGATTATGAGGCCTAAAGAGACTTGGTATTGATATAATAAAATAATTGAATATATTATATCATTTGTTTGTGATTTTTCTATAATAATGAAATATAGTTCAATCCATGTCTCTAATAAAAAATCAAATACTAACATTAAATATGAAATGATGGTTTTACCCTAGGCAAGATATAACCTTTATACACATCGGGTGTTTGGTTAGATCACAGGTAAGGGTAAATATATTACATCACATACATGCAATTTTTACTAAATAATTTATATCTTTTTAAATATATCTTGTATGGTAAATATAAGTCCTCCATTAAACCTATAATATTTGTTTTATCCTTGGTGAAACATAATCTTTGTGTGCAACGGGTGTTTGGTGAAATTACATCGGAGGGTAATTTATTTTACCCTTTTCCTTATTTTATTGTTATTTGTTTGTTTTTTATTCCATATAACTTATTATCCATGACAAACACTCCTTAAACACCATTTCACATATATCGTTGATCCAAAACCTTCACAATCACCCATTTTTAGCAGTTTAAAATTGACAACTCCTTGGATTGGTGAAATTAAAGACTCCAAATTCAATTTTTAGTTGAATCGCTGATTTAAATAGGGTTTTTGATTTTAGGTTTAAATATTTTCATACTCGTATATCCAAACCATTTAGGATTTGTTGTAGGTTTATTATTTCAAGTCCAAGCAATCTTGAAACTCCACTTCACATGATTAGTGAAGCTCTGTCGTTATGTTTTTGGGTTCTTCCTTGCAAGCAGGATATCATTCCTCTTCTAGTGTGTCCATTGTGCGTAATGTGAAAAGGTGGATTTTATTCATTTATTTATTATTTCTTTACACTTCTAAAATTGTGATAATAATAGTCAGTTTTAAATAATATGATAAAACCTAAGTTATCTAAAGATAATTAGTGAAATTATTATAGGGTAACTATGTGAAACTTTTGGAAGATAATATTGTAAAGAATTATCCAAATATACTTACACCGAAATATATAAGGATAAATATAAATAATTATCACATGGTAGTTAAATTTAATTATATTGGATAATTAATAAAAAAATATTAAAATGTAGTTTTTAAGAAACTACTAATGGATAACTATGAATAATTATCAAATGATAATTAAATCGTATTTAAAAAGGGTAATTTATAAAAACATATCAAAATATAATCACACCAAATTATCAATCCATAACTTATAAAAAATTATTGAATTATAATTACATAAAATTATCACAGGATAATTTATAAGAAATAATCATGTGATAATTATAAAAGGATAATTGATAATAATTTTTAAAAGGATAATTAAAAATGTATAATTTATAAGAAATTTTTAAAAAAATTATAAAAGGATAGTTTGTAATAAATTATAAAAATATGATTATCAAAGTATAATTTATGAAAAAATGTCAAACTATATTTTTTAGTAAATAAAGGAATATTTATAAAGAACTATTTCATATATTCCTAGTTTCATCTATAGAGATATATATTATTGAATATTGATTTTCAAATATTATTGAGGAAAGCATTGCTAGAGCGTGTGTTGAACTAAATGATAATTTAAAATTATCTATGATATCAAAAGTATCATCATTCATGATATTTTATTTATTTTTAAATAAAACATATGATTTATGTAATAGGAACTCTTGATGAACCTTGAGTGTTGACATGTTGGAAAATATGATAATGAGGCTCGTGAGGAGTTGTTCTTGACTATTAATATTACCACTATAGCTTTTAAAGAACACATGTTGGTTTTTCTTTTCTATTAATGTCGAATAATTTTGAAGTAGGATTTGAATTACATCATGGGGATTATGTTACACATATTTCCTTCATATAATTTTTTTTGTATACATAATTGATAACCGTGTTTGATTATGATTTCATGTGGGTGTGTGAGTTTGCCCTGGAAACTTATCTGACATATTCCATGAGTAATTTCATAATTGATTATTCATGTTCTATGTTTATCAATTGTATTATATGTGATACTTTACTTATTATGATGTGTCGTTATTTCTTCTATAGTCTACCTTGTAATATGTGCCTTTATGGTATTTTTCTTAGAGCCTAAGGTAGGAGGACCATCATGAAATGTTTATCTTTATTTGGGGGGTGCACATGACTTATGAAAATGGAGATAATAAACCTAATAATAGGGTAGGGATAAAAATATAACTCATGGATGTTTGGAGGTTCACTTGATTCCAAGTGGATTCTATGAAACATGTTAATTTATGCCTAGTTAATGTCGAGGAGATCTTGATACAAAGAAGATATCAAAAACATGACTCTCTTGATACCAATTTAATTTAGAGTTGTATGATCACACAATTCCAGGAATAATTATCATTAGCCTCATGGTTAGTCCTTGATTACTTCTAAAATTATTATTTTCTTTCTAGCATATAACTACATCAAGTACATTCTGGGGTTTATGGAAACTTAAATAGTGCATGACCACTCAATTTTTTATTGTGTATCATTATGTTGGTTATGAATTTATGATTATTATGGAATACAGTTGTATACATGAGAACACTAGGTTAAGGATGCATTGGTGTTGTCTTACTAATTCTAGTACTCACGCCCTACTTGGGAATTTCAGTCTACTTATGTATTGTATAACTAGAGATCTAGATAGGGGAATGGTCTCTATGGTGGATAGCTATGTAGAGGAGTACAGAGCTGGTATTAAACCAAGACAAACTAGAGAGGACCCCAATATTTATTTATTTACTACCTTTATATAGTTTTTCTTTCCATTTCAGGAGCCTATTTATTTTCCCTTGTATGAAATGTATATCATATATTGTTTTCACATGATTACTCTAATTATTTATTATCTTTTTTATTATTATTATATACTCAATTAGATGATACTAAGGTTATATTCGTCCCACTAATAGACTTAACCCCTCATTTCTAGTCATCAACCTCTTTCATTTAGGAAGTCACACTTGAGGTCATGGGAATTATTGCTCGGACTCAATGGTTCAGGTCAGGATGTTATAAAATAGTATCGTAGCACTATGATTCTCTAGATTTTTTCTTCTCTTTTCTTATTTTTGGATAAGATATATAGGACATAGGATGGTTGGGTATTAGGTAGGGAACTATAATAGTGTCTGTATAGTATTGTATAGTAGACCTCTGAGTTTTCATAAAGTGAGGGAATTTATGTTTTGTTGTTACCATATATGAAATTAACCTTGGGTGATACACATGATGTTTTATGTGATTTATGAGATTTCTAGTGTGTTCATGCATCATGACTAGTCTTGCAGGTTCACATGCAACATATATATATAATTATAATACATAGAAGTTATTTAATTAAATTTATTTATTTATTATATCTATTTTAGATAGTTTCTCTTTCTGTGATATATCTATGTTTCTATGGTGTTGTGGTATATCTTTATTATCATTAATTAGTTTAACTAGGAATGCTTTTGTGTTAGTGTATATATATGATGATAGTAACTAAGAAATGGGGATGGATAAAAGGATAATTTCATGGAGGGTTGTACCTAAGGTTTAGAGTATACCTATAAGAGAAACCATGTGTGATCCCATAAACATATTAAGGTTTATCATAACAGCACTATTTTTTTTGAAGAGTTTCTTTCACGTTACAGAAGATGACGCCTCAGCAGAGTCTTATTGGATAACTTGGGAAGCATATAAAAATACTCCTCCATGGGAGGATACTTCTTATTTATCATTGTACATGTAGGATAATTATGTTGACCATGATCCCACACCTTCTTGATGATTTAATAAATAGGGCCTCCTCAACCAAAAGCTTTTTTTAGCGCATGTCCTAGGTGTAAAATTTAGAATTGTGGTCAAATATTTCCAAAATTTAAATCCATCATTATCCATCCTTATACAGAACTTGATTCCCTTAGTATGTTTAAGAATATGTTAAAATATTTGTGGGATTCTTTGACCTTGTAGATACACTGAAGGATTAGAAACCTAAGCTGATATTGAGCTCATTCCCAGTGTGTAGCACATTTTGATACCCCCCGTATTATATAGATCAAACTAAGATTAAATATATAGAGGTTTAGATTGAATAATTTATATATAAGGGATTTATTTAGATGAGTACATCATTGTTTGGTGAACCTGTATTGTTTTATGAGAAAAAATATGGTAGTCTTCGACTCTCAATCAATTATCGAAAGTTGAAACAGGTGGAAGTGAATCAAATATATCCCTTTCCCACGATTTATGATATTTAGATTTGTTTTGGGGAGCCTAGTTGTTCCCTAATATTGGACATCAATTGATCTGTCACTAATTATGAGTTAGAGAGGGGTAAATTCCAAAGATGTTGTTTCACTGTAACACCCCAAAATTCTAAAAGGGTAAATTTTATTAGATAGAGTATATGACACGCAACACCAAGCATAGAAAAGAATATAACAACATTATATTTTATGATATATTTAATATTTCAAATAAATTTAATATATTATATATCTTGAAATTCGTGCAATACTGAGTTATCTTGCATCACACACAATAATGAGTTTCATTGATAGCTTGTGTTACATGGAAGACCAAGTTTTACCGAACGATAATATATTATTAATATATTATTATAATAACATATAACCTATCCATTAAATGGTTTTTTAAGAATGGGATTAACTAAATTATAAAAATATGTGGTTTACAAAAATATAATATGAATTCATTGGTTTCGAATTAATTTGAAATGAAAATATAACCAAATTGAATATAAAGGAATTATTTTTATTTTTATGCTCATAGAGGTATTTTATCCTAATAAATTAAATTAATTACTATTAGTGAATGATATTAATTAGATTTATAAACCATATATTCATAAAAATATTTTTTCATTCATCCAATAGATTTTATAGTCATAAGATAATAACAAACCCATTTTTGAAGCATAAAAACCTATATTTTTCTAAAAGCAATTTTGTCATTAGGTAATGGGGCACTTGTTTTAAAACAGAATTTTCAAACTTTTATAAATCTTATATGTCAGAATAAACGTTATTTTTGAAATAGTAACATCAGGATTTTATAAGGGTAAATTTTTGGTATTTTTTGAGAAGTTTATTTTTTATGAATTGTGAAAAAATGATGAATTTTAATTGAAAACTTCTTTTTCATCTAGTTTATTTATAAGGATAAATTATATTATAAATTTGTTTTAATCTCAAATTAGATAAATTATATGTCAATTAATTCAATTTCTATCATTGGGATCAATTTTATATTTAATTTTCATATAAAACATCTCAAACTTTGGGACATTTTTACATTATAAACCAACATTCTCATCCAGTTTATAGGATTAAATTTAAATTAATTTAATCTAATTTGGTTATTTTAATTTGGAAATATGGATTAATTTTTTTTAATAATAATGGTTTATAATTCCCATAAAGATAAATTTGGTTTTTTTACCAAAAATATTAGTAAATGCTGTTAATAATAATTACAGCGATTAAGGTAAAACATTGTTTAACAAGGGACAAAACCATAATCTTAAAGGGATAAATGACCTAGAAATATGTTTAAATTCAATTTTATGGACATATTTAGACAATATACTACCTTTTTATATTTTTTTCAATATTTTATGCACGTTATGTGAGTTAGACCTCTCAATAGTGTTTACCTTTTTATATTTACAAGATTGCCTCTCCTCCTCCACTATAAAAAGGCACTCATCCCTCACACTTATTCACACATTTCAAGAAATTTTTCTCATCCAAAACCTTACCAAATAATATACCAACTTACTTAACATCCTCCTATAATCCTAAATTTAGTGATAAATCAAACCAATCATGTATTTTGGTATAAACCAAATGGATTCACCCAAATAATAAGTAACTCACTTCAACTATCACTTTTGTTTCATTTAATTGTCCACCCATTAAATTATTTTTATATAATTATTATATAATAACTATAGTATATTTAATATAATTTAAATTTTTTTGATAATATTTAATCATACGCTTCCACATACATCCATTAAAATGGAATACCCAATCATCATTTGTGTATAAGGAGGACAACCGCCTCATAAACTGATGTCATTCATTCTTCAATTTACCACCATTAAAGGTTGGTAATAATAATAGAATAATAGTTATATATGATATATATAGTATTTATAATTTATTTATGCTTCTAGAACTTTTTATATAACCATACCTTCATGTCATTCATTTTTTGGGAATACAATAATATCGTTTGTGGATGTGTGGACTATAGCCTCCTCAAAGTGATATGATCCATTCACACTTTACATGTAATGTATTAAAAATAGTTTTCATAAACATATGTGACATATATGAAGTGAATGTGATAATATAATTAAATGATATATATATATATATATATTAATTTTCATTCTTTTAAATATGATAAATAAATGGAATTAGCATTCATGCATACGTACGACCTACCGTCTCCATGAATGATGCATTTAATTTCTTATCTACAAACATTATGGATTTATATAAATAAATTTATATTAAATATATATGATAATTAAATCATGGTTTAAATTATTTAGATTATAAAACCATGATCCACATAATAAGAATAAAAATAACAAGTCAAAGCAATCTCGAAAAACAAGTCAATTACCACCTAAAATAGTGAAAATAATGAAAGATTATGAACAAATGGGTTGTTAGATATTATAATAAGTTAATATATGATGTTATAAATATGATTATGGTTCTGGTATAATTAATAACATTATCAAAACTATTATATATGAGGTTAATGTATGTTCAACTAAAAGGAATCACAAGGTAAGATATTTTGTCTCAGTTTACATTCCATTGAGACTTATTTGTTATTATAAATCAATTCAATTTAATGTAGTTTATATACTATACCTTGAAATTTAATATCATGATTCACCCATACTTGATTTTATTTTAAGTTTCACTTTTAACTATCTCGTTCATGTGATTTTGACTTGAAAATTAAAAAGTGGTAAAAGTTATCTTTCCCATGTAACTTTCTTTTGTTATTATTAACATTATATTGAAAAAATCACTTCTTTATGATAACATATATTATAAATTAAATTTATCTTAAATGTACATATTCTAATTAAATGTATATTATTATTTCATAAACCACTTACCATTTTGACATACTGCGTTCTCTTTGATAGTTATTTGATTAACTATGGAATTATTGAAAAATCTGTATCGTTTATTTAATATGGATATTTGATGGGGCACATTATTAATGATTTAAATTTATCATTTCACTATATTTTTAATGATTTTGAAATGAAATATAAGGGTTTGATAGCAATTAATTTAATCCCCCCAAATGCATTGGTAGTCTCATGAGATGAATTCAGTTGGTGAAAAATCCTTCGCGTTTGTTTCCAAATAGTTTTAAATAGTATTATGAAAGGTCTTGAAATTAGAGTTTTGGTTATCCAAACAAAATTGGTTTATACCCAATAAGTTTTAAACTTTATTGAGGATTGATCTTAGAGAAAAATTTAACATGTTCCTGGGAAACATAACATTTGATAAATAATCATTTCCTTCATTAAATATTCAGTTATTATTAACCATGATATTTTTTCTTTGACATTTTCAATGGATTCATTTCATTCTGTTTTCATTGATTAAATTGAATTTTTTCCTTTATTTTTTATTCCATATTTATTATTCTTTATATATTTATTTAAATTTAATGTGTGTTCAATTATATTCCTTTCCATATCATTTATCCACTTCCTTCTTACATTATTAATTATATGGAAAATGTGTTCATTTATCACCTTTCCAAATTTATTATTTTCGTTGATTCATTATTTCTTTCACTGTACTTTACAATTATTGAAAATTTTAGTTCACCTTTTTTTCCTTTCCCAAGGATTCCATGAAGTTTATTAATAAATACATGCAAGGATATCCTAGATGTAATAATGTTATCCTCAAAATAAAAAAATTGTTGTAATTTATGTATTCATTTTTAATACAAGATGCATTTATGTATCTAGATTACCATGAATACTAAACTCTTTAGTCATTTAGGATTTTATTCCTTGAAATAATTCCAATTTTATGCAATTAGAAATCATCTCCAGTTTTACTAGGGTCAGTTCACTATAGTTGTTATAATATGAAGTTTAATAGAAACCTTGGGAACTTGATTTAAGAAAATATAATTTAGAATAATCATACCTGAGGAAACCTTGTAAGCATTGGAAACATTGGAAACCTTGGAAGCCTTAGAAACCTTGGAAACCTTGGGGTAGAATTTGAGGATAAGCATATAATAACATCCTAAATATTTGTTTAGATAGTGATTATGTGGTTTTCCAAGAAATGCATACCTGTATTGATACTACAAGTAGAAATTTTACTGGAATATATGTACCTAGGTGTATAAAAACTAAAAAAGTGTATCTGGCCCGACTCTAGCATAATATGGTACATGACAATGGGCCTTACTATGCACCTACTTTGACACTCCTGGGGGATATTATTATGATAATTGAAATTTTATTTAAAAACCATTCTAAAGTATTTGAATATATAATGAAAATAAATAACCTATGTTAAACTTAATGTGTGTTATATTGAAAATGCAGTGTCATGATTTAGATACCCTATAAATGATTATATGTTTTTCTCACTACGATTATTGTTACTCATGATATGCTTTCTGGTTTTATTAAATGGATGGAACCTAAAGGATTCATGCTAACATTTAACAATAAGAACAAGGTGGTAACAATGAGAAACCAAAATGGATGTTGATAAGAGTGAATAATATCATGTTTATGCCTAACAAGTTTTCCCGAAATATGATTAACGACATATACCTTAACCAAATCCTCAGCTCACCAAATAAGAGAAGGATGGATTTTGTTAATATCTAGAGTAGTGGAGACCATGGAGGAAAAGGGCTCATTTTACCTCATGAAACAAATGTGTAATTAGAAACCTAGGGAAGTGTCTCAATGTAATGGGAAAATGATTTATGTGTGGGAAATAATTAAATAAAGAAAATAATTTCCATATAAAAATAAAAAGTATAATGGAAGGAAATAAATCTCATCATGAGGGTCCATTTATAGTTCATTGCCATAAATGTGGGTAACATAGTAACAACCCAAGTCAATACCCTCATCTATAAAATAAAATCTAAACCAAGGAATGACTTTCGTGATTTTAAATTAATGAAGTATTTATGTATTGCGGTTGTATTGAAAACCATAGTTAAAAGGGTATTTAATGATCAAATTTCAAGGATTTCCATCATATTATAGAAATTATATTAATATGGTTTTAGAAAAAAGATATCTTTTATGTCAGGTGACAACCCATCAAATATGGAACAACATTGGGTATTGAACCCATGACCAAAGTACAATAAGGTTTTTGTGCCTACCACTATCCTATGCGATGTATTGGTTAAATTTTAATTATTTTTAGTTAAATAATGATAAATAAATATTAATAATGAACCAGTAGTGTCACATTTGAGTTGTAGAAGTTAATTTATTATCCATATTGGCTTTATAGAGTAGTTAGAGACAAATAGAATGACCTTTTACTCTTTTATAGACCTTATGATCCATTAAAGTGTATTTTAGTGCATTTGACATGAAATTGAATTTTGGAATATCCATTTCCTAATGTAATGGATGAATTTTAATTGATCAAATCACAAAAAAAATGATTAAAATTTTGTTTATTAAATATAAATATGTAAATTAATTTTATTTACCTATATTATTAGGTAGTAAAATAATTACTCAACATTAGAAAGATAGTCAAAAAATGTTTTCCTAATACATTAATTTTTGTTGAACTGATGGTATTTTAATTAATCAAAAATTTAGGGATCCATCAATAATTCAATTTTTTGTGATATATGACCTCAATCACTACTTATAATTATTTATTCTTTTCCTCCAGGTTCATATATTTACTTTTCACTTATGTTTTTATACGTGGGAACCTAGTTATGTGACCTTTGTACTTACCTTTCTCTCTTATTAAGAGGTTATTTGATTAAAACTTTTACAATGTGGGATTTCAAAAAAAGAATTTTTAAATATCAAAACATATATTTCTGAGATCAATTTTAAATTGCAAGTAATAAATTTATTTACGTTGGGGAGAAAATAACACCTTGCAAATTCTAAAAGAGTAACTTTTATTCGATAGCGTGTATAATACACAACACCATTTGTAAAAAGGTATATATCCTCTCAAGACTCTATTATGTATTTAATTTTTTATATAAATTAAATTTATTTTATATCATTAAATTCATGTAATACTAATTTATCTTGTATCACACTAAACAATAAATTTCGTCGATAACTTGTGTTGCATGTAATACTGAATTTTACCGAACAACAATATATTATTAAAATATTATTATAATATGATATAAAAATATATTAAATGTGTGGTTATGAATATGATTAACTAAATTATTAAAATATATGGTTTACAAAAATACAATATTAATTCATTAGTTATCAATTAATTAATAAATAAAATTATAAACAAATTGAATATAAAGAAAATATTTTTATTTTTATATTCACAATGGATTTTTATCCTAATAAATTAAATTAATTAAAATTATCTAATTTGATTATGTAAATTTATATATTATATATCCACTGAAATATTTTTTACATTCATCAAATCTATTTTATAGGCATAAGATAAGAAAACCCTAATTTTATACATAAAAACAAATATTTTTCTATAGGAAATTTTGTCGTCTTGTAATGAAACTCATGTTTTAAAACTAGGTTTTGAAAAAATTATAAATTTTTCTATTAAAAAATAAACTTCATTTATAAAATATTGACATAAAAATCATCTTAGGTTTAGTTTTTTGTATTTTTCTGAGATGTTTTATTTTTTGATGAATTGTCAAAATTACTGAATTTTAATTGAAATTTTTTTTCATATAATTTATTTTTAAGGATAAATGATATATTAAATTCGTTTTAAAATAAAATTAAAATAATTTTACATCAATTAATCCAATTTAAGTCGATAGGAATTAATTTTATATTGAATTTTTATACAAAAACATCTCAACCTTTTGAGCATTTTTACTTTAAAACCCCACATTCGCATCTCGTCTGCAGGATTAAATTTAAATTATTTTATTACACTTAAGTTATTTGAATTTAGAAAAATGGGTTCCATATTTTGAATCATTATATTAAGTTCAACATTTTTTTTATGAAATCTATTAAATAATGCATTTAAAATTAATTACAGCAACTACGGTAAAATTAAGCATAATAAGGGACTAAACCATAAACATACGGGCTAAAATGACCTATACACTTTTAAAAATTCAATTTTATGGAAATATATAGACCATATACTCACTTGGTTTTAATGTTTTCATTATTTAAGGCACGTGATGTAAAGGATACCTCTCAATAATGTTTACCTTTTTATATTTACAAGAATGCCTCTCCTCCTCCACTATAAAAAAAGAACTCACCCATACCACTTATTCACACCTATTAATCCATTTTTCTTACCCAAACACTACCCAAATAAGCTCCAAATTTCTCTCACATCATCATAGAAGCCTCACATTGTTAATAAATCATGTCAATCAAGTCTTTTGGTATAAACCAAAGGGAGTTACCGGAATAAGTGGTAACTCCGTTAATAACCTCAATAACCTCAGTATCATGATTATATAATAAAATCAGTATCTTAAATATAATAATATGTTTTTATTCTAATATTATTACCTATACATTCACACAAATCTATAAAAATTTTAAACACAATCATCGTTTGAGTGTACAGTGGACTAACGCCTCATAAACTGATGTCATTCGTTCTTCCATTTACAACCTTTCAAGGTTGGTAATAATGCTTTATTTATAGTTTATATGTAATTTATAATTAATTTATAATTAATTTTTTGTTATACATCTTTTTATATAACCATACCATCATGCATTCCATTTTTTGGGAATACGATAACATCATTTGCGGATGTGTGGACTGTCGCCTCCTCAAACCAATATGATTTGTTAAAACATTACGTGGAATGCATTAAGGATTTTTTTTAATATATAAATGATACATATATGAATTAAATATGATTTTTAATTATAATTTACAAATATATTTTATTTAATTTTAATTCTTTTAAATATGACAATTGAACGAAAGTATTGTTCAGGCGTACGTATGGCATACCGTCTCCATGAACGGTGTATTTTATTTCCTATATCAAAAATTTATAGTTTTATATAATAATGAATATATAATGAATATATATTATAATTAAATCGTGTTTTAAATTTTAAAAATTATTAAAATCATTATCTAACTAACAATAACAAAATTAACAAATCAACACATTCTCGAAAAACTAGGAAATTAACAACTGAAATAATGAAAATAATGAAAGACTGTTAATAAACGGGTAATAATATACTATAGTAAGTTAATATATTATATCATAAATAATATTACAGTTCTTTATTAAGTTAATAAAAATCTTAAAACCATTAAACATTAGGTTAAACTATGTTTACCCAAAATGAAACACAAGGTAAGTGATTTCATCTAAATTTACATTCCATTGAGCCTTATTTGTTATTATAGACCAATTCAATTTAATGTAGTACATATAATGGATATTTTTCGTTTAATATCATGATCCACTCATAATTAGTGGTATTTTATGTTTCTCTTTGAACTATCTCATTCAAGGGGTTTTGACTTGGAAATTTCTATGTGGTAAAATTTAGCTTTGCAATATCACTTTCTTTTGTGATTGTTAACTTTATCTTGAAACAATCACTTACTTATGATCATATCTATTGTACACTAAATTTATCTTAAGTATCCATATTATCATTCAATGTATGTTATTATTTCTTAAATCTTATAATATTTTTAAGTATGGTGTTCACTTTGACAGTTATTTGAATAACTGGGGAATTATTGAAAAATCTATATATTTTATTCAATATAGATATTTGATAAGGAATACTTTTTATTATTTAAATTTATTATTTCAATATATGATGAATGATTTGTAAAATAACTATATTAGTTGGGGAACAATTAAAACAATCCCCTGGATGCATCAGTAGTCTCACGATATGAACTCAGTTGGTGACTAATCCTTCACGTTTGTTTCAAAGATGTTTTAAACTATCTTTTGAAAGGAATTGTTAATATAGTTATGGTTGACCAAAAAAATTGATTTGTAACTAGTAAGTTTTAAACTATCTTAAGGATAGATATTTATGGTAAGGGTATCATGTTCTTGGGAAACATGATGTATGATAATTACGAATTTCCTTTATTCATTATTCAGTTATTATTATCCATGATATTTTTTCTTTCACAAAATCTATGGATGCATTTCATTCTCAATTTGTTGGTTAAATGGAATGTGTTTAATTTTTTTATCATACCATATTGATTATTTCTTATACATTTATTGAAATGGAATGTGTATTCAGATATTCACCTTTATATATTGTTTACTCACTTCCTTCTAAATATATTTATTATATGGAATGTGTGTTCACATATTACCAATCCATATTTATTATGATAATTGATTCATTATTTATTATATTATAATTTACCCTTACTGAGATTTTTATTTCATTTTTATTTTTTTCCTTTCCTCAGGATTCTATGAAGTATATTAATAAATATATATAAGGATATCCAAGATGGAAAAAAGTTTCCTCAAAAGAAGAAAATTATGTTGTAATTTATGTATTCATTTATAATACAATAATGATATATATATCGAGTTTACCTCGAATAATAAACTCTTAGGTGCTTTGGAGTTTAATTCCATTTAATCAATTAAACATAATGGTTTTAGACACCAGCTTTGGGCTTACTAGGTTCGGGTCGCTACATTTGGAGCTGATATGTGTTGAACAAGTAATTTTTATGTCATTTAAACTGAAGAATGTGTTAATGGTGTTCATGGATATCATTAATGGTATATTCCCCACATAACTACACGTTTTCATTATAGTTTCCATCAATTACATCCTCATTTACTTCCAGACTCCATATCAGCTTGATAGGCACCTCAATATAGTCTTGAGTACGCTTTGATCAGATTAGATTTATACTGAGCTATCAAAGTGTGACTTCTAAATTTTTAAGGTGAAGTTATTTGGGTATGAGATGTTTGATAAGTGTATATCCATGGACTAATTGAAATTATAGGTATTCATTTACTAAAAAATTTCATGGAGTGTGTTTGAGATCATGAGATTTTTTGATTTAGTGGGATGTTACCAGTGGTTTTTTCAAGACTTCTCCTGACTATCAACACCCATAAAGGTCCGGGAGAAGAAAGGAGTAATGTTAAAATGTGCGAAATTGTGTGAATATATATTTCATTATATAAATATGAGGTTTACATATTAACTATTTTTGATAATACCCAAGCCAAAGATCAAATATTCTGAATATTATGATGCTTTAGGTGTTCGTTTGGGAGTAGTACTAATGCAGTGGGAGAAGGTAGTGGATTATGGGTCACATCAGTAATGAACCCATGAAAATAAATACCCTACTTATAAATAATATATGGTAGATTTTTTCCAAACTCTAAAGTGTTAGAGACACTATCTATTCATAAAGATTTTTATTCTACACAGACATAAAGATATTTAATTATATATTCAGGAAGTGGGAATAGAATATGAGACAGAGGCATTGGGATGATTTTATGCAGACATATGACTTTAATAAGAATTATGAACTTTGTAAACTCGATGTCATTTCAGATTATCTTATACATAAGACATTGAAAGAGTATGATATTAGTGAGAGACCTTATGAGGAGTATTTATGCTTGATGAGCATGTTATATAACTAGATTATGGATGCTTATGAGGATCAGAGATAAATGAATTGTGATCCAATGGTAGTCACATATTTTATGGTAGACTACGTAAACATGAGATAGTATTTAGATCTTGATTATATTGTGATTCAAGGAAATCTAGTAGAAGGTGATCTGATACTTGAGTGAACTCTCGGTGATAACAATGGGATCTTTGTGCATGAGAATTGGTATTCCCTACTTATATCAGATAGGATATGATGAGTTACTTCCATACCTCAGTATGGGTAGTACATCCTCGTGTGATTAATATGTACCAAGATATCAAGAAACTGTTTTGGTGACCAATGATGAAGAGAGACATCATGGGTACCCTATAAGTGTTGTCAATGGGGTGGATGATAGTAGAGAGGCCAAGAAACCTAGAACCGCAGTACAAGATGTGTCCGTGATTCAGGTGCAAGGTGTCAACATGGGGAAGAAAGGCTGATTGAGGTGCATGTCTAGGACCCTTTGGACCAAAATACGCCCCCAAAAGCCTTATGCCATCTAAATGCTTCGACTGTGCGGAAGAGAAAGCGGAGTCCCCTAAAAAATCCCTAGGGTTGTGCTAGGAAACCAGTTTGAAGCTTTGAATGATCTTGAACCAACACTTCCTCACGAGGAGGATGATTCAGGTGATGATAGTTATATCCAATTCTCAACGGATAGATGGGAAAGAATTCAAGGGAAAGGTATCCACAACCCTAGAAGGAAGAAAGGGAAAAAAGGAATCCAAGACTTTGGGAAATGCATTGTGGTCATAGGGAAAAATCCAAAGGCATGCAAATATTATTCACATTTTCCCAGACCTATAGAGACTAGATCAAGTAAGAAGGGTGGATAAAAGGAAAAGAAAGACCCATAGAAGGGGGAAAGTGAATAATCTAGTAGGAATACTTGAGACAAGAAAGAAGCGGTTAGGGAGTGCTTGAAACTAATCCTATACTCCACGAAAGAAATGTTAAAAAAGGGAGGTCAGGCTCAACATCTCAGAAGAAGAGATTAAAATAATTTATGAGAGAAGGTTGCAAGTTTAGGTTAATGAGGACCTAGGGGAATGGATAGTTAAACAAGATAGAATCTTGGCCCGGGGATTCAATCAGAGCAAAATCAACTCGAAAGAATTTATTCAGACTATGGAGTGGATGATTACTCACCTTAAAGAGCTTATCAGCGAAGATCCAGATGTCCAGGTTAGTACGCTGCATTGGGAACTATATAGTGTAACGAAATCCAGTAATCTTAGTTTTTTTATTTGACCATTTTGTGAGCTCTTTCAGCATGTAGGGGTATATTTTGTGTACTATGGTTTCCCATTTTTCCTTAAAATGGCTCATAATAAAAATTTAAATTTGGATGGTGATGGGGGTAGTCAATATTTTGAGAAGTCGTGATTCTATTTGGGTGATTATCAATCAGCTGAATTTTTTTCCCTCGTTTACTAATCCAAGAGACTCGATTAGTGGATAAGTTGGGAAATTTCTAATTCTATGTGATAATGCACATATATGGGGTTTCATTGACTATTATTTCAATGAGATGTGTAATTTTTATGTCATGGTTTTGGTAGGACATGTAGAAGAACCCAGCGACTCATTTGAGGATGATCAGAGCGTACCATCCTAAGACAAACAGATAGTCCATGTGGATGATACACATATTGGAGGATATGCATAGAGTTTTTATTCTAGACATAGGCAGAGCATTAAATAATCATATATTTATGGTTGATTACATGTAAAAAATAGTTACCATGATTTTATTTAGATGGAACCTTATGAGGCTCATTACAAGAGGGCATGCCTGTAACGACCCAAACTTTTATTAATAAAAACAATTATTGGTCTAATTAAATGTATTATTTTAAAAATGGTTATATAAAACATATGTACATACTTGGTTTTATGTTTTTGGATTTCAAAATACCTTTAAGAATTTTTATAATTTCTTATATAGTCATTGAACAGTGATCACATGATTAGTATAAATATGGGTCTTTAACAACTCCAATTTACTCAGAAAAAGGAAGTGATGGCCTCATCCCGTAGAATTTCTCCATAAAAATCCCATTTTTTGGAGCTCATAAAGGAGGTGGCGTCACTAGTATTTTCTCTTGATTGAGACCAAGCTGAGCTTCAACACGTTAATCTTGAACTAAACCGCATATGGTAGAAGTAGAAGTGAATAGAGGTTACCACCTGAGCGATTTATCTGAGCCACCCCAAGAGATTTTCATCATCCCAAACCATACCCTTATATCTTATGTGGATGTAATAAGGGATTATTTAAGAAGTCTTTATAACTATTATTATGTGTATTTTTTTGTATAGAATAAATAATATACATTCATTTTATTATTGTTACTTTGTAAATGGTTTTTAAAGTAAAAATATTATGTTTAGTTAATATTCAATTAAGAAAGATATTTTGATGAAATAATGTATTTTTGAATTAAATAATATTTTAATAAAATATTATTACTAAATTACTTTATATTAAATATAAATGATCATATAATTTTTATAAATACAATTGAAATTTTTATTAAGCTTTGAAAAATGTTTTTGTCAAAACACATGAAATTTCATGAAATGTTGGTTTTTATTTTAAAATAGAAAATTCATATATTTAGAAAATTATTTAGATAAAATGAATATTATTTTTGGATTCATGATGTTGAAATTATCTAATGATTAATTTTTCATATATTTCTGAGACAGCAGAATGTTTTGGTAAAATTTAAATACTATTTAAATATATAATGTGTTTTATGACATCATAATGACCCAATAGTGATGTAATAAAATACTATAAAAAATATTTTCTCCTAATATATGTTTTAAATTTAAAATAATGTGATTTAATATTTTTTTGATTAATTTATACTGCCTTAGTGGAACCTCCAAGACTTATAAAATATCTCCAATTTTGAAAAAGATTTCCTTGATAGTGTGACTCACTTCCACATGAGAAAGCATAATATTTTAATATGTTCAGGAATTTCCATAATAAAATAATTTTTTCCAATCCATTTTGACAAAAACCTTGGACAAAAACCATTGTATGGTTTTTGGTTTTGATTAGTTTAATGTGTAGAGTACAAAACCTATATAATAAATAATTCCCTCTCTTTTCCAATATAAACCCACTCAATCTCCCATTACTCTTCAATAAAAAAATTATAACTCCACCAACCTCTTCTATCCTCTCTCTATAATTCTCTCATGGTTCCCCAATCTCCCTAGAAGCCTCTCTCAATCCTCTCTCAAGCCTTTGGGATCACACTTCCAAGTAAGATATTTATTCCTTTCTCATTTTGTCCCAAATTTATTTAAGTTGTTATACCCTTTTATTTTCAATTAAAAAATTTGGGGTATTATTTCACACCTCCCCCATACTTACCTAATTATTTTTTAATAATTATATACCCCTTTCTCTCACATTCATTCCTCCCATGTACACCTATTACCATAACGAAATTCCGTAAGGAATTTCTCTCTCCTCATTTACATTCAAGAAATTATATTATATTATGAATTTAAATTCCATTACATATATTGGGTCATGTATCTATATGACCCTCTTGATTTACATTTCATTTACATATGATGAGATACCCCTTTCTCTCTAATCAACCATTTTTTATAAATTCTTAGGTCAGGCTGTTATGCTGCCAAAATTGCACTGTGATTTTCCAAGCCAAAGTCATTATGTAGTGAATACCATTCCCATTTCTCTATCAAAGGTATTCACCTTTATGAACATTTAGTTATTTATTATAGAGTTTCATGTATTAATTCCACATTCCTTGATCATGGAATAATTATGATGTTTAATGAATCTATGTTGTATGATCTATGTGCAACACTTATGCATGAAATGAAATGATTAAGAAGGGTGTTCCCTAATAGCACTCCAATGCATTGGGTAAAGAATAGTATCATGATACACCACATGATTTGAGGGTTTACTCATTATAATTCAATTACAATGAGGGTTTACTCATGATCCATGGGCAATGAGCCCTGGCCCATGCTAATATCATGTTAAATATTGTTGCCACATTTCCATGTTATGATAATCTTGTTATATCATGCTTGTATGTTATTGTTTATATTATGATCCTTTGATATTCCTATTTCCTAACAAGTACTGTATTCTTAATGTTATTCCTTGTTTACTCCCTTACTGGTCTCTATCCCTCGCCGTTTTCCTATGCATTTCCTTAGCTTATCCCAAGCAATGCTAAGTAAGAAGGAATGTTGTGGTCATGTAAACAAAATTTTTAATAAAGATGTTGTGTTTTATGTTCTAAGTTATTATTTAATGTTCCTAATTTACCAGGAAACTAGACCTCTCAATCCTCATTGTAGTATTAAGTTAAAATTTATGTAATAAATCATGTTTAATTTTGTAATAAAGAGAAGGTATGTTATAGTTGGTATCAGAGGATCAGTTTAGTTACTTTTTGGGATTAGGATTAGAAAACACTAGTGAAATCCTTATTGATAAGACTATGTAAAATAAAAAAACCATAAATTTTGGTGAGTATAGATTATGAGGTTTATCAAGAAAATACATCCATGTCCGGGTACGGGCATGTAGAGGCGTCCTTGGCATAGATGTATCTTGGGGAAAAACCTGAAAACACTACTTTGAGCTGGACTCGAATGAGAACTGGTGCAAAAAGATGGTCCTTACACCACTTTTTATTAATATAGTCCTATTAAATATACATTGTTAAATTCATAATATTAGTGCGAACCATATTTATGGGAATAAAAAAATTCCCCCTGAGAATATATGTTGGAAAGTACATCATGGTTAACATAGACTGAACCCTATAAATTCATAACTTAAGGAAATAAAAGTAAGTTATAATTTATCTCTTTTTTCATTTTAATTCCCCTTCATGTGTTACCCCTAACATTCCTTTTATTCTAGCCAATGGATAGTAATAGGAGGAATCGGGCTAACAATAAATGTGAAGATCAATGTGATGACTGTTCTAATGAGATGGCCAATATGATTGCTGTGGGAATCGAATATTTTTTCATGATTCTCTCTCAGTTGAATAAAGTTTTGAATAAACACATGGTTTAAGAGGAATTTTCACCCCCCCCAAGAAATAATATTTCACAATAGAGAGCTTCATGAGACAAAGGCCGCCTACTTTTAATGGATCATCTCATCCCTCAATTTCTGAAAAATGGGTCAACTCCATTGAAAAGACCTTCTCTATCCATCAACGTTATGAACAAGAGAAGGTTATTCTGGTTTCTTATCGTATGGAGGGTGGATCTGATCAATGGTGGACATTGATAAAAAATATGAAGCCTGAAGAATAGATCGAGGCGTTGGAATGGAAGGATTTCCAGAAAAAAAATTCGATAAATATTTTCCTTCCACCCCTCGACATAAGATGGGAAGGGACTTCCATACCCTTAATAAAAAAGACAATGAATCCATCGGATCTTATGAAGAAAACTTCCCATGGTTTGCATGATACACCTCCATCTTTGTCATTACACCTGAATGAAAGGTTGGTCTCATCTTTGGTGGGCTAAAACCTAGCCTACAGAAATCCCCGGCAATCCGTGAGTTTGATTTCTATGAGAAAATTGCATGATGTGCCCTCAAAGTTAAAATGGAGATCGATGAATCTCCGGGTTATTTGGCGATAAGAATAGGAAAGTAGACTTTAATTATGGCAGTTTTATGGATAAATCCAACAGTTCTAATAAATTCTAGCACCCCACTTTCCAAAGGTGCAGAGAGAAACACCCTATAAATTTCCTGAAAAGGACGAGGAAATTATTTAGGTTTGGAAGAGAAGGGTACATATCCATTAACTGTCGGAAAGAAAAACTTGATACTCAAATAAAGGATAGGAATTCTCCGTTCAAACCTCAATGAATTTTTCATTGCTTCAACTACAATTAACCAGGGCACTTTCAAATCTATTCCCTAAGACAAGGATTTTCATAAGCAACGCATTACGGGTGAGATTTTTCCATCCCTACCACCAAAGTGAACCCTGAAAGTGAAGTGGTGATAGGTACACTCATTATTCATTCATGAATAGTGAACATTCTTTTTAATTAGGGTTTTATTCATTCTTTTATATCCTGAAAGTTTAGTATAATAATCCCAACATCACAAAAAATCATGGAAGTAGAGATGTCGGTGAGAACGGAAAAAGGGGTAGTCATTGCAACCCATGAATATAACTCCTCCCATTTCACAACTTGCAGATTGAACTTCCCGGAGAACCTCTTCATACTCCCTCTAGTGGAATTTGATGCAATTATTGGCATATATTGGCGTTCCCTATATAAAGTCAACCTAAATTTTCCTGAGCTCTATATATGGCGAATAAACCCTTGATTTTGTACAAGTGTGATGAGGAGGATGAGTCTTATTTATCACCATCATCTCAAGAATGGATCTTAATTCCCTATGAGAATGTCTATCTTTCACAGATGATTGAGTCTAAGGAAGAAACCACCCTTGAATATATTCCTATTCAGAAGGAATTCACTGAAGTGTTTCCCGAGGAATTTCTTGGTCTTCCTCCTAGAAGAGTTGTTTAATTATTGATTGATCTTATACCTGGGGAATTTGCCATATCCAAGACTCTGTATTAAATGGTTGTTTTGTAGCTTGAGGATTTAAAGAATCAACTACAGGAGAATCGAGATAAATGGTTTATACGCCCTAGTGATTCACCATGGGGTGCTCCAGTCCTCTTCATAATTAAGAAGGATGGGTCAATGCGCCTTTGCATTGATTATCGTGAGCTCAACAAAATCACAATAAATAAAAAGTATCCACTTCCATGAATTGACGACTTGTTTGATCAGATGTGTGGAGCACAATACTTCTACAAGTTGGATCTGTGGCCAGGATATTACCAAGTAAGGGTGAAGAAGTAGGATATCCCAAAGACTATTTTTTGTACAAGGTACCGGCACTATGAATTCATAGTAATGCCTTTTGGAAACACTAATTCTCCAATAATCTTCATGGAATTTATGAATATTGTCACAACCCGACCCTACCCAGGCTCGATCCGAAACTACCCCAAGACTGCCTCTATAGGCCAGGGGCTGGTGACAAGCGCTGAAGGCTTAACAACTCGGGGAGGCCTTTTCCTATGTACATGTACACACACACGCAGAACACTCAATGTAAAAATGAAAAGTAAAAGGGAAATAAAAATACCAACTGCTATAAATAAACCAAAAATTTGCATCGACCTCTAAATAGTACAAAGAGAGTGTTGAAGGTAACTGAAAAAGAAAAGGGGAAAACATGCGCCCCACCAGAAAAGGGTGCCACAACCCAGCAACAGGTAAACAAAAGAGAAATAGATGGAAGGGTCCCCCACCTAGAACCCGACTCCGACCACCGTACACGGTCCATGCACCCGATCTCCTAAGCTCTGCTGAAGTCACGATCCACCTGTCCGTCGTCTGTAAGGTCACACCAAGTGAGGGCAGAGCCCAAGCAGGGGTGAGTATAAAAATACTAAGTAGGATACCCCGAAGGCTCGAGGGAGCAACAAATGTGGTACCGAAGGGTGATCAGTAGATTGAACAGGGGAAAAGTAAAGGTTTATAACCAAAAAGTGAAGTAAAGTGTACAGTAGAGAGTCCAGCTCAACCCAACAAGAGAATGGGGGTAGACTTTTCCTGACACAAGGAGCTGGAAACGGTGAGAATATGAACTTATCGTCGAGTCTTCACTACCTATAGCAGGAGAGTAGACTCTTCCAACCACGGGAATCTAGACACGGAAATCATGTGGCATACCCCGCATGTCTTCGCCTGCTCCTGGAAGAAGAGTAACCAAAACCCAAGGAGTGGGTACTGGAACAAGGTATATACATATATATATGCTCTGTCAGGAAACTGAAACAAGATCGTATGGGGATCTTCTTCCCATAGCTCAGCACAAGAAAGTGAGTATCCAATAGTCCCATAAGTAAAAACCATCGATGTCCCACCATCCCGCACGTCTGCCCTAAACTACAAGTTAAGGGGTTCAAATCACCGCACATTGATACTATCCGCTTTGGGCGGAACTGACTCGACCTCATGGTTTTAGGTCGCATCACAAGGACGCATCTCGGTGGGGAAAGCACCCCTCATACTTGAGATTTTTGGGTTAAGTCAAACCACACCTCGTCACTGTCACACATTAGAGAGGTCTTCTCAAAGTCAAATTTGTCACATCACTGACTCCTACCAACAAGGGCCCCGCTCCGGTAGTCACGAAGTAAAGCCACAGACTATCCTAGTATAAAGGACTGAGTCTGAAATACCAACAAGTGACCCACTACCCAGCCCTGCTGGAGTGTAATTCAGAATAAGATATCGGGTGTCCCACTGCCTAGCCCTAATGGAGGGTAAACCCTAATACATCATCAGGCGACCAACTGCCCAGCCCTGCTGAAGTGTAGACCCGGAATAAGTCGACAGACGACCCACTGCCCAGCCCTGCTGGAGGGTAGACCTGGAACAAGACGACGGAAGACCCACTTCCTAGCCCTACTATAGGGTAGACCCGGAACAAGTCGATCGGCGACCCACATCCCAGCCCTGATGGAGGGTAGACCTGGAACAAGACGACGTGCGACCCACTACACAACCCTACTGGAGGGTAGACCATCAAGAGTCATCGAGTGACCAACTGCCCAGTCTCTGATGGAGGGTAAACCCTAAGTGGTTGTCGGGTGACCCATTGCCCAGTCTCTGCTGGAGGGTAAACCCTACAAGTCAATGAGAAACCCACTACCCAGTCTCTGCTGAAGGGGAAACCCGAAGAAGTCGATGAGAAACCCACTACCCAGTCACTTCTGGAGGGTAACCCGGAACTGCTCTGGCCATCCCTACTGGATGGTATAACACTGGCCAACAGAACTCAAAGGGGGTTTCGTGCAACCACCCAACCCCAGCACAAAACCAGGGGAAACTACTCATCCCTACTGGTCTAAACCATCGTTAAAAGGAGGACCATCTATGTCATGAGAGGTCAAAGGTACGCAAAGAAGAACAAGACACACACATGGGGCCCACACAACGTGTGGCCCCAAGTCTACTCCATCCAAGCGTACAAACGTTCTCAGGTACAACCACAACGTGTACCTCCAAGAAAACCTGTATACTTCCAGAGTATACCACAAACCCAGCCCAAAGGCTATCGTGCACACAGCACCCAATGTCAACGTGAAGGCGTAAACGTAACAACTCCAACATTCCACCTCATCATCCTAAGCACAGCTGACCACATCTCATAAAAAATTTACATCACTCTCGCGGGAGTGAACGCGATCACCCACCAAGGGTTCTCTGCAATCACAGCAAGAAGAACCTCCACCAGTACACCTTTCATGCAACCACATTAATAAGATTTTGTAGAAGGCTCCGCTCACCTGTATAGATTACACCGTTGTAATCCTCGCAGAAAAACATGCGAGATCGACAACTTACTCACCTCCAACAGATATTTGACGAAAAAGTCGCCAACACCGCTTTATGCCCAAATGGCGTCCCGTGATCCCGAGCCTTGGCCCCGAAAACAGTCGGGTGCATCTCACCATTGCGATCCCCTCGGGAAAACACGTCAAAATGACTACTCACTTGGGTGGAATAGATATCTATAGATAAAATGCATTCCGTTGCACCGCACACGAGTGGTGATTTGTGGGACCCGCATCCTGGTCCCAAAACACAATGAACGGATCGCACTGTTGCGATCCTCTCAAAAAATTACACAAGATGGACTATTCACTTGTCCAAAACGGACACCGGGTGATAAAGCTGGAAATCACTGTCAACTCCTGAAACGGCCCTCACGGGGCCCGCTCCGGCATGCAGAATTAGATCGAGCGGATTGCACCATTGCAATCCCCTCAGAAAAACACCCAAAGATAACTGCTCGCATGCCCCGAATGGACATCCGATGAGAAAGTCGCTAAAAGCTGCTCGTAGCTCGATGGACGGGCCGTGGGGCACAAGCCTCAACTCTGGTTTTGGAGCCCGAAACCATACTAGAAATCTCTGCCTTGGTGTCAGGTTCTCAACGCCACTGACGGTGCTCAAAACGGACTTTGGATGTGTCTGTGCCGCCCAAAACAAGATCCTCGAGAAACACACTGAAACACATAACGTACGCGTCGTGCCACTGAGCCCCTCATCCTGAAAGTTAAAAACCTCTGAAACCATCACAAAATGTCCGCCTCGATGTGAGGTCTGCGCTGCCATAGATGGCACGCAAAACGGACACCTGTAGCTAAAGATACGGGCTTCCGAAGATAGAAGGGGAAAACCCCTTGTGTCGGACCGGCTCGGTCCGGTAGGTCCACCCAACTTTGGTCGGCCCGCACCGGCCGGCCCGCTGAGCCCGCGGCCTAGCCGCTTCACGGCCCGGTCCTCACAGCCGTCATGTGACCCAGTCGCAGGTCTGATCCACTCAGCTACAGCCCGGAATCACCCGACCGGCCAGAGAGCCCGGTCCGCAGCCCCACGCGGAGACCCGCGTTTTGCGGGTCTCTGTCCGCCGGGGTCGTGCGACCCTGGTCACCGCCTCATATCGGTGATCTCGGCCCGCCACGCTGCCTGATCCGCCCACGCTGTCGTCCTTGATGCCGCCGCCATCTCGGACAGCCGCACTGAGGAGCCACCGCCGCCTGCCGCTGTCGATCCCACCGCCTACCAGTCACGCCGACCGTAGTTGGGAAGGCCAGGAACCCTCCGAAAAACGCCAAAACCCCGAGAATTGGGTGTTTGGCCGAGAAACTCCCCGGGCCACCTCGGGCGCCCTGGGACTCCAAATTTTGATCTGAAAGAACCGTTGGGAAGCTAAAATAGGGATCTACACTAATATGGGCTTTTCTCAATAGGAAAACAGTATTTCGATGCGATGATTTAAGCTCAAAGTTTGCGGGAATTTAATAAAATGGAAACAAAACCTCTTACCTCTTGGGCATAGCCCGATGCTTCACCATTGGCCCGCCGGAGTGGCCGCGCCTCGCCGGAGTCGCTTCTCCGGAGCCACCTCTCCCGTGTGGAGGACGATAGGGGAGATGTTTTCCAGTGGAGGGGGAAAATGAGAGATAAGGGAAGGTTGTTAGGTTAATTAAATAAATTAATTAACTCAAACACCCTCCCGCGACCCCATACCCGAACTCCCGATGAGGTCAGGATTAAGCCTCCCCTAGGCTAAAAACCACGCTCTGAGCAGAACTGATGTCTCGAAATTTTAATCTGAGGCCCCATTCAAAATTTATTAAACTCAACGCCCGAGGCAACCAAATTACGAAAACGCCCCTAGGGCCATTTTTCACAGACGGCTCGCGCCCGTGAAGATTACACCCCTCCTAGGGTAAACAACACGTTCCGGACTCAACGGTCCCCTCAGATTTCCAATATGAGCCACTGTTTAAAAGTTACGTGAGTTTAACCATTAAATGAATAAATTAATTATTTAATTTATCCATTCCACGATCCGATAGCGAGCGAGGGGTCCAAACATCCCGCGCTGACATACTTTATGTCGTTACTAGGGTAAACACCTACTTCCGGACCCATTCGTGCACTCAGATCACTACTCCCAAACTCCTTTTAGGAGTTATCCCATTTATTTGGCGTGTCCAGTGTGAACGCACTGAAAATTTAATTCTGGCCACTCTAGGGCTCGGAATTGCACGCCTTCTGAGGGCGCTGCTCTGGAATAATATCAAGAATATTCCAAAGACTTTTATAGCCAAAAAAATGTTCTTACATATTTCTATCCTTCAATATTTTCATCCCCAAAATGAAAAACTAGGGAATAACTGAGGGTACTAAGCTCGCACCTGGCTCTCCCTTACCCAGAAGATCTCATGCACAGTTTTGCGCCACCGCACACAGACCAAAGGATTTGATCTGTTCATGCGAGGTCTTATCTCGCCAATGACGTGCATATAAGTACGCACACTTCTTCTTAGGTGAGTCAAGTGGGAGACATCGTGCACCCACTCCAGAATTTGGGGTTAGGGAAAGGTGATAGACAACCTCGCCATCCCTTCGCATGGTCTCAAACGACCCGAAGGCTCTCGAGGGTAGCTCACCTCCCCGACCGAACCCCTATGTAACACGCCATGACTGGAATCACTACCCGCACCTGGAACAAGGACTGGTGATTCCCTCCTTCAGAATATCCATATGGTGAAACACCCAAGGATATCTGGTCACACAAAATTCATGGTCGA
This sequence comes from Viscum album, assembly GCA_963277665.1. Taxonomy (NCBI): domain Eukaryota; kingdom Viridiplantae; phylum Streptophyta; class Magnoliopsida; order Santalales; family Viscaceae; genus Viscum; species Viscum album. The sequence continues at coordinate 1,925,811,129 of OY728152.1, read as the reverse complement.
TGTCTCGCAACCATGACTCTCTTACACGCTCGGAAACCGATGGAGTCGACACCCTCGACTGAAGAGAACGGTCCCATGCCTTTTACTCTACCGACACAAGGCCACACCGATGCCCCACGTCTCCCTGGTAACAACCCAAGCAAGGAGAAGGGACATAAGCATTTCACACACAGAGGCTGAAAATTATACTATAAAAAGTAGAAGGGTTGTAGGTCTTACCTCTTGCCACCCCATGCTCCGTAAGATAGCAGACATCCAAAGCTCGCGGATGTCCGCGGTCCCAACTGTCATCTCTTGGAGCCTGACGTGGACCACCTAGTGGTGATGGGAAGACATCGTAAAGTCATACCCCATTACCAACTCCTCCCTATACACTACTAGAACCACCTCTCAGGGCGCTACTCCGATCACGGTGCTGCCTCTGTCGTGGTGGTGCACCCGCTGCCTGCCTGGAATTCTTAGCATGCCTGGTTGGGCAGTCTCATGCCAAGTGACCTCGCTAATCGCAATCATAGCACCGACTCTCTCCAGGCCACACTGGTGCCCTCCGGTGCCACTGTGGTGTACGACCATGCCCTGAGTCTGGTTGTCAAAAATCCACCTTCGTCGAGGTTTTGCTTGCCGATGTCCGCTAGCTGCAGCAGATGACTTGTCTCTAACATGCCTGCTCCCACCAACAACTCTAGAACGTGACAGGAAGCTCTCTATCACCAGCGCCTGCTCTAGCACCCAGGCATATGTGGAAATTCCCAATGGTACTATGACAGCATGAATCTCTCGGCGGAGACCCTGCTCTAACTTCCGCGCTCGAATGTTGTCATCATGGACCAAGTCCGGGTAAAAGCGTGCACGATATACAAAACTAATCGCGTACTCGGCCACCATCATCATTCCATGCTGAAACTACAGGGGCTCCTAAATCCAAACAGATCATAAGAAGGAGGGGAAAAAATCCTCACGAAACAACAACTGGAAGTTGCCCCACGAAAGTAATGACTCGTCAAGAAACCGAGTCACTAGACTCCACCAACGCCAAGCTACTCCACGGAAAAGGTTGGCGGCCAAAGACACCATAATATATTCCGGCGTCTGCACAAGCCTAAAAAGGTGAACCACTGTCTCTAACCAAACCTCTGCTGCCTGAGGGTCTGGATCACCGCTGAACCTCAGCGGTCTCTACCACTGGAACTCACGTAGCACACTCAACCTGCGCTCAAGCTCAGCCTGCTCTGCTGAAGCTGTATACTGCTCACCAGGTGGGGGAGTTGCTACCAGCCCACATGGAGAAAGGGTCTCGCTTTATGGGTCATGGACTGTGGCCTCGTAGCTCATCGGTTCATCGTCATGAACCAAAGCTGGTATCCTGGCTGGCTGTCTTCGCAGAGACTTATTGAATATTATCAAGGAGTGTCGCGGTCAGATGATCATATATGTATATCACAACAACAACAATGATGTAGAGATGGCTCAAGAAGGACAGTCAAAGACTCAATCCTATGTGATGCAAAAACCAATTTTCCCTACAACAGGTGTCTCAGCATGCAGAGTCGACAAGCGGTTATCAATGTCCTGGTGAATGGATATGTCAGCCGACCCACCATCACTAGACTCCCTGTCCTGAGAGCCGCTCTTGAGACACGTTAACGTTGTTTCCCTATAACCCAACAAAATCCTTTTTAGGGACGTCCGAACAACGTCCCAAGGAACGAACCTCCTCGGATAGCACTTTCTCATGACCCGACCCCTACCCGGGCTTGAGCCGCAACTACACCAAGCCTGCCTCCATAGGCCAGGGGCTGGAGACAAGCGTCGAAGGCTTAAAAACTCGGGGAGGCCTTTTCCTGAGTACCTGCACACACACTTGCAGCACAATCAATGAAGAATTTCAAAGTAAAAGGGAAAGAAAAATACCAACTTCTATAAATAAACCACAAATGTGCTTGGAACTTTAAACAGTAAAAAGCGAGTGCTGAAGGTAACTGTAAAAGAAAAGGGGAAAACACGCGCCCAACCAGAAAAGGGTGCCACAACCTAGAAATAGGTAAACAAAAGAAAAATAGTTGGAAGGGTCCCCCACTCGGAACCCGACTCTGACCACCGTATGCGGTCCAAGCACCCGATCTCCTAAGCTCTGCTGAAGTCACAATCCACCTGTCCATCATCTGCAAGGGCGCACCATGTGTGGGAAAAGCCCAAGCAGGGGTGAGTATAAAAATACTCAGTAGGATTCCCCAAAGGCTCTAGGGAGCAACAAAAAAGGTACCGAAGGGTGAGCAGTAGATCGAACAGGGGAAACGTAAAGGAGTACAACCGAAAAGTGCAATAAAGAGTCCAGTAGAGAGTCCATCTCAACCCAACAAGAGAAATGAGGTAGACTCGTCCAGAAACAAGGAGCTGGAAATGGTGAGAAGATGATCTTCTCGTCGTGTCTTCGCTGCCTATAGGAGAAGAGTAGACTCGTTCAACCATGAGAAGATAGACACGAAAAGCACGTCGCATACCTCGCGCGTCTTCTCCGGCTCCTGGAAGAAGAGTAACCAAAACCCAACGAGGGGGTACTGGAAAAAGGTATATACATATATATATGATCTGTCAAGAAACCCACACAAGATCGTAAGGGGATCTCTGTTGCGTAGCTCATCCCAAGAATGTGAGTAGCCAACAGTCCCAGAAGTAAACACCATTGATGCCCCAACATCCCTCACGTCTGCCCCAAACTGCAAGTCAAGGGGCTCAAATCACTGCACCTTGATACTATCCACTTTGGGTGGCACTGACTCGCTTGCACGGTTTTAGGTCACGTCGCAATGATGCGTCTCGGTGGGGAAAGTGCCCATCGTACTTGAGAGTTTCGGGTTAAATCAAACAACACCTCATCACTGTCACACATTCGAGAGGTCTTCTCAAAGTCAAAGTTGTCACATCACTGACCCGTACCAACAAGGGTCCTGCTCTGGTAGTCACGGAGTAAAGCCACAGACTAGCCTAGTATAAAGGAATGAGTCTGAAATACCAACGGGTGACCCACTGCCCAGCCCTGCTGGAGGGTAATTCATAATAAGATATCGGGTGACCCACTGCCCAGCCCTGCTGGAGGGTAAACCCTAATACATCATCAGGCATCCCACTGCCTAGCCCTGCTGGAGGGTAGACCCGAAATAAGTCAACAGGCGACCCACTGCCCAGCCCTGCGGGAAGGTAGACCTGGAACAAGACGACGGGCGACCCACTGCCCAGCCCTGATGGAGGGTAGACATGGAACAAGAAAACAGGTGACCCACTGCCCAGCCCTAATGGAGGGTAGACCCTCAAGAGTCATCGGGTGACCCACTGCCCAGTCTCTGCTGGAGGGTAAACCCTAAGTGGTCTTAGGGTGACCCACTGTCCAGTCTCTGCTAGAGGGTAAACCCTAGAAGTCAGTGAGAAATCCACTGCCTAGTCTCTACTGGAGGGTAAACCCAAAGAAGTTGATGAGAAACCCACTGCCCAGTCTCTGCTGGAGGGTAACCCGGAACTGCTCTGGCCATCCCTACTGGATGGTACAACACTGGCCAATAGAACTCGGAGTGGGTATCGTGCAACCACCCAACTCCAACACAAAACCAAGGGAAACTACTCAACCATACTAGTCTAAACCATCGTGAACAGGAGGATACTCTATGTCACGAGAGGTCAAAGGTATGCAAAGCAGAACATGGCATGCACATGGGGAACACACGATGTGTGGCCCCAAGTCAACTCCAACCAAGCGCACAAACATTCTCAGGTACAACAACAACATGTACCTCCAAGAAAACTCATATACTCCCAAAGTATACCACAAAACCATCCCAAAGGCTATCGTGCACATGACACCCAACGTCAACGCGAAGGCATAAATGTAACAACTCCAACTTTCAACCTCATCAATCTAAGAAGGCCCGAACACATCTCTTCTAACATTTACTTCACTCTCACGGGAGTGAACACGATCACATGCCAAGTGTTCTCTGCAATCACGGCAAGAAGAACCTCCACTGGTACACCTTTCATGCTACCACATTAATAAGATCGTGTAAGAGGATCCTCTTGCATGAACAGATTACGACGTTGTAATTCTCATGAAAAAACATGTGAGATAGACTACTTACTCGCCTCCAACGGATATCCGACAGAAAAGTCACCAACATCGCTTTATGCCTGAACGGCGTCCCGTGATCCCGAGCCTCGGCCCCAAAAACAGTCAGGTGCATCACACCATTGCGATCCCCTTGGGAAAACACGTCAAAAGGACTAATCACTTGAGGGGAATGGATATCCAGAGAAAAAGATACATTCTAGTGCACCACACACGAGCAGTTCTTCATGGGACCCGTATCCCGGTCCCGAAACACAACGAACGGATCGCACCATTGCGATCCTCTCAAAAAAGTACACAAGATGGACTATTCACTTGTCCAAAATAGACACCCGGTGATAAAGCTGGAAATCACCATCAACTCCCAAAACGGCCCTCACAGGGCCCACACCAGCTTGCAAAATTAGAGCGGGCGGATTGCACCATTGCAATCCTCTCGGGAAAACACCCAAAGACGACCACTCGCATGCCATGAACGGACGTCCAATGAGAAAGTCGCTAAACGCTGCTCACGGCTCGAAGGACGGGCCATGGGGCCCACGCCTCACCTCCAGTTTCGAGGCCCGAAAACATACTAGAAATCTCGTCCTCGATACCAAGGTCGCAACTCCACTGACAGCACTCAAAACGGACTCCGGATGCGCCTATGCCACCCAAGACAAAATCCTCGGGAAACACGCTGAAGTACTTAACATACGGATCGTACCAACAAGGCCCTCGTCCTAAAAGTTAAAAACCTCCGAAGCCATCACAAAATGTCTGGATCGATATGAGGTACGCACTTCCATAGACGGCACGCAAAACGGAAGCCCTTAGCTAAAGATACGGGTGTCCGAAGATAGCAGGGGAAAACCCCGTCGGCCATCGGCCAGCCCGCTGAGCCCACGGCCCTGCTGCTTCGCGGCCCAGTCCGCACAGCCAGCCCGTGACCCAGTCGCGGGTCCGGTCAGTAGCCCCACGTGGAGACCCTCATTTTGTGGGTCTCTGTCCTCCGGGGTCACGCGACCCCGTTCGCCGCCTCGTACCGGCGATCTTGGCCCGCCACGCCACCTGAACCGCCTGCGCCGCCGTCTCAGACCACCGCATTGAGGAGTCGCCGCCGCCTGCCGCCGTCGAGCCTGCCACCTGCCGGTCAAACCGACCACCACTGGGAAGGCCGGAAACCCACCGGAAAATGCGAAACCCCCTAAAATTTGGTGTTTGTCTGGGAAAATCCCCAGGCCACCCCGGGTGCCCTAAGACTCCAAATTTCGATCCGAAATGACCGTTGGGAAGCTCAAATCGGGCTCTACAGTAATATGGGCTTCGCTCAACTGGAAGACAGAATTTCTACATGATCATTTAAGGTCAAAGTTTTCGGGAATTTAAAAAAATGGAAACAAAACCTCCCACCCCTTGGGCGTAGCCCGATGCTTCTCCTTTGACCCGCCGGAGAGGTCGTGCCTCACCGGAGTCGCCTTGTCGGAGCCGCCTCGCCGGAGTGTAGGAGGAGAGGGGAGAAGCTTTCCAGGGTAGGGGAAAATGAGGGAGAAGATAAGGGGGGTTAGGTTAATTAAATAAATTAATTAACTCAAACACCCTCCCGTGGCCCCGTACCAGAACTCCCTACGGGGTCGGTATTAAGCCTACCATACGCTAAAAACCACGCTCTGAGCGCAACAGAGGTATCGTAATTTTAATCTGATGCCAAGTTCAAAAGTTATTAACCTCAATTCCCTAGGCCTCCAAATTAAAAAAACTCCCCTGGGGCTATTTTTCAAAGACGGCTCGTGCCCTCAAAGATTACACCCCTCCTAGGGTAAACGGCACATTCCAGAGCGGTCCAAACATCCCGCGCTGACATGATTTATGTCATTCCTAGGGTAAACACCCCATTTCGGACCCATCTGTGCACTTAGATCTCAGATCTAAAACTCCATTTAGGATTTTTTACATTTATTTGGCATGTCCAGTGTGAACGTACTGAAAATTTAATTCCAGCCACTCCGAGGCTCGGAATTTCATGCCATCTGAGGGAAATGCTCTGGAATAATATCAAAAATATTCCAAAGTATTTTGTAGCCAAAAACTGGGTTCTTACAAATAGATTATTTAGAGATTAACTCAAAAACAATTTGGCAGTCCTTTTAGACAATATTCTTAATTACTCCAAAACCATGGAGGAGCATGAGAAGCATCTAGTCACTATACTAGAGACACTGCGAAAGTATAATCTCTATGAAAAGTACAGTAAGTGTGAGTTCTCGTTGACAGAAGTCTCATTCTTGGGTCATATCATCACAAGCAATGGAATATCTATGGATCCCTCCTAGAAAAAAGTAATGGAGGGATGGATAAGGCCAACATTTGGGATAGATATCCATAGATTCCTTAGGTTAGCTGGATATTATCATCAATTTGTGAGAAATTTATCATGATTGTCAAACCCTCTTACCAAGATAACTCGTAAGGGATTCAAATTTTCTTTGAGTGATGAATGAAAAGATAGCTTCATTGTGTAAAAAAGGAGGCTTATCACTGTGCTCGAGCTCACACTACCCACATGTCGAGAATGTTTTATGGTATTTAGTGATGCTTTGAAGAAGGTTCTAGGATGTTTGTTGATGTAAAATGACAAATTCATTGCCTATTCTTCAAGTCAATTGAAATTTCATGAGCAAAACTATCTAACACATGATCTAGAGTTTACTGCAGTAATCTTCGCTTTAAAATTTTGGCGATAATATCTCTTTGGGGAGAAGTTTGAAATATATGCATAACACAAAAGCCCCAAGTATATATTCGCACAGAAAGAGATGAACATGAACCAATGAAGATGGTTAGAGTATATCAAAGACATTGACTGCTCAATCCATTACCGCCTTGGGAAAGAGAACAAGGTGGTGGATTCTCTAATCTGAAAGGACCCAACAATTCTATCATTGATGAGAATTGAAATGAATCCAATCTTCTTATATTTGATGAAGATAGACATTGGAATTATAAAGAAGAGAACATAATCAACCCTTTCACAAATGATTGCTCAACCGTCTCTTTTGGAAAGGTTAAAGGATGCTCAAATGGATGATTTGGGAATTCAAAATAAAGTCGAAAATATCAAAAAAGGTAAATCCTCAGAGATTAGGGTTCTTGAAGAAGTAATTGTGTCATTTGGGTCAAGACTATGTCTTCCATCAAATCCGGAGCAAAAGAAAGAACTTTTGGGTGATTCACATAGTTTGAATTTTTTCCATTCACCCCAGAAAAACAATGGTGTATCAAGATATCCGAGAGAATTATTGGTGGTATAACATGAAGAAGAAGATTTCTGATTATACATCAAAGTTCCTAGTATGTCATCAAGTGAAGTCTGAGAGGTAGAAGTCGAAGGGGGTGATGAAAACATTACCCATACAAACATGTAAATGGTAGAACATCACTGTGGACTTTGTCACGAGAGTTCTAAAGACATCTAATGGAAACAATGTTATATGGGTATTTATGTATCATCTTACAAAGACATCACACATCATTGCAATTAGAAAGGATTTCTCATTGGATAAACTGGCACATATATATATCAAATAAGTGGTAAGGCTGCATGGAGTACCCCTATCTATTATATTCGATGGAGATCCAAGATTCACCTCTATTTTATAGAAGAGTTTCCAACATGATCTAAACTCTAAGCTGAACTTCATTATGGCTTATCATCCTCAAAATAAGGGACAATATGAGCAGTCTATCCAAACACTTGAGGGAATGTTAAGATAATTTTCAATGGGCTTCAAAGGAGGATGGGATCAACATCTCCCCTTGGTTGAGTTCTCTTAAAATAACAGTTTCCACTCAAGAATCCAAATGGATCCTTATAAAGCCCTTTTGGGAATAGGTTTAGAACACCAGCATGTTGGGATGTATTTGGGGACTGAAAACTCCTTGGTCTGGAAATGGTTGAAGAAATGGTGGATAATGTTAAGACCATCCAGCAGCACATTAAAGCTGCTCAGAGTCGAAAAAAGATCTATGTTGATAATCGTTGATGAGACCTAGATTTTGATGTTGGGGACAAGGTATTACTCCACATATCATCATGGATGAGAGTTATTAGACTTGGGAAGAAGGTAAATCTTAGTCCAAGGTACATCATCCCTTTTGAGATCCTTGATCGCATTGGAGTAGTAGCCTGTCAACTATCACTCCCACCGAACATGTCTCATGTACATGATGTGTTATATGTATCACTATTGAGGATGTACATACCTGACCCATCCCATGTACTCAATCCAGAGGTGGTACCACTATAAAATGATCTCTCCTATGAATAGAATATGGTGTAGATCTTATATCATAGGTAAAAAGTTATATGAAACAAGACAGTTCCCCTCGTTATGGTGTTGTGGGAAAACCAAAATATTTAAGATGAAATGTTGGAACAGGAGTAAGTGACGAGGCGGAGTTAGCCACATCTATTATAGTGTGGGAAAATGAAATTTTTAGGGTAAAATTTCTTAATGGGGGAATATTGTAACAACCCAAACTTTTATTAACAAAAATTACACTTGATCTAATTAAATGTATTATTATGTAAAATGGTTATATAAAACATATGCACTTCCTTGGTTTTATGTTTTCAGATTTCAAAATACCATTAAGAATTTTTACTATTGTTAATATAGAATTTGAACAGTGATCACATTATTTATATAAATATAGGGCTTTAACAAATCCAAATTACTCTGACAAACGAAGCGATGGCCTCATCCATTAAAATTGCTCCGTACAAAGCCCATTTTTCAAAGCATAGAAAGGAGGTGGTATCACTGGGATTTTCTATTGACCAAGCCCAAGATGAGATTCAACATGTTAAGATTAAATGTAACTTCTTATCGGATAAGTGGAGGTTAATAAGGATTACCACCTTAGTGATGTTATCCGAGCCACCCCAAGAGTTTGTCACCATCGGACACCTTACCCTTAGGTCTTATAAGATATTATAAGGGGTTATATAAAAATACCCTATAACTATGATTATGTTCATTAGTTTTGTATATAATAAATAATATACATTCATTTTATTATCTTTACTTTGGAAATGGTTTTTAAAGAAAAAATAATATTTCTAGTTAACATTCAATTAAGAAAGCTATTTTGATGAATTTATGGATTTTTTAATTAAATATTATTTTAATAAAATATTATTAATAAATTAAGTTTTATTAAATATAAATTATTTTATAATTTTTATGAATAAAATTGAAATTTTTATTAAGGATTGAAAACTGTTTTTTTCAAAACCCATGATATTTAAAAAAATGTCAGTTTTTATTTTTGAATTGAAAATTCACATATTTTGAAAATTATTCCAATAAAATGAATATTATTTTTGGATTTAGGATGTAGAAATTATATAATGGTGAATTTTTCATAATTTTCTGAGATAGTTGAATGTTTGGGTAAAAATTAAATATTGTTTAAATATATAATGTGTTTTATGAAATCATAATGACCCAATAGTGATGTAATAAAATATTATAAAAAGGGTTTTCAGCCAATATATGTTTTAACTTTAAAATAATTTTATTTTATATTTGTTTTATTGATTTTATGGTGCCTTAGTGGACCCTCCAACACTTATAAAATATTTTAACTTTTTAAAATGATTTCACAGAGAGTGTGACTCACCGCACATAAGAAGGCCTAATATCCTAATATGTTCATCCATTGGCCTCATAAAATAATATTTTCCACTCCAATTTGGAAATAACCATGTTAAAACCCATGTCATGGTTTGTGGCTATGATTAGTTTAATGTGTAGTGTCCAAAACCTAAATAATATAGAATTCTTTCTCCTTTCCTATATAAACCCACTAAATCTCTCATTCCTCTTCACTAAAAAATTTTGTAGCTCGAAAAACCTATGAAATAAACTCTATATAATCCTTAAAAGGTTCCCTAATCTCTCTATAATTCTCTCTCAAGACTCTCCCAATCCTTTGGGAACACACTTCCAAGTAAGGGATTTCATCCTTTCCGATTTTTGTCCAAATTTTTTTATGTTATTATACCCTTTTATTTTCAATTAAAAATGTTTTAGTGTGATTTATAACCTCCCCAATACTTCTATTTTTATGTTTTAATGATGAGAGACCCATTTATCTCTCATTAATGCCTCTTATGTACACCTGTTACCATGCCGAAATTCTAGAAGGGATTTCTCTCTCCTCGGTTCCATTCAAGCAATTCGTTTATATTATAAATCTAAATACCATTAAATAAGTTGGGACATGTATATATATTACCACAAAAATGTCCATTTATTGTAAATATGACGAGATACCCCTTTCTCTCTCATCAACTATTTTTTATGAATTATTATTCCATGCCATTATGCTGCTGAAATTTCACCGTGATTTTCCAAGACAAAGTCATCGTGTAGTGAACACCATGACAATTCATCTATCAAGGGTATTCTACATTTTTTTCATTTACTTATTTATTATATATTTTGATGTATAAATTCAATATTCTTTGATTTTTTAATAAATGGTGATGTTTATTGAATCCATGTTGTCTAAACTATGTGGTGATTAAGAAGGGTGCACCCTGATAGTGCTCCAATGAATTGAGTAAAGAATAGTATCATGATACGACATGTTCAATGAGGTTTTACTCATTCTAATTCAATTGAAATGTGGTTCTACTCATGATCCATGTGAAATGAGCCTTGTCTCATACTAATATCATGTTAAATGTTGTTGCCACATTTCCATGTTATGATAATCATGTTATATCATACATTTATGTTCATGTTTTTATTATTCTTCTTTGTTATGCCTATTGCCTGAAATGTACTATTTTCTTCATTTTATGCCTTGTTTACTCCCATACTGGTATTTATAGCTCACCATTTTCTTATTCATGTCCTCAGGTTATCCCATGAAATCCTAAGTACGAAAGAGTGATGCAGTCATGTAAAATAAGTTTTCAATATAGATGTTGTGTTTTATGTTCTATGTTTTTATGTAATATTCCTAATCTCCCAAGACACTAGACCTATCGATCCTTATATTTTTTTAAGTTCATTTTTATGTAATAAATCATGTTTAAGTGTGTAATAAAGAGTCGGGTTGTTACAGTTGGTATCAGAGTATAGGTTTAGTTATTTTTGAGATTAGAATTAGAAAACACTAGTGAAAGCCTTAGGGATAAGGCTAAGTATAATATAAACATCCCTAAATGTTTGTTAGTATAGGGTAAGTGGTTTATTAAGAAAATAAATCCTTTTCTTGATTAGAACAAGTAGATGCGGATCTTGAACAGATGTATCTAGGGGTTAAACCTGAAAACACCGCTTTGAGAAAGACTCCAATGGGAACTGTTGCCAAAAAAAATGGGCCTTTATACACTCTTGGTTTTGATACTCTCGAGGGATATGATTTGGTAAATTCATAAGATTAGTATGAACCATTATTAAGGGAATTAAAAAAAACACCCCTAAGAATATATGTTGGGATGTAGATATTGGATAACATATATTAAAGCCTATAAGTTCATATGTTAAGGAAATAAAAGTAACTTATAATTTATCCCTTTTTTCATTGGATTCTTATTTATGAGTTACCCCTAAATTTCCTTTTATTCCATCCAATGGCTGGTAATATGAGGACTCGGGCTAACAACTGATGCAAAGATCACTATGATGACCGTTCTAATGAGATGCCCAATCTGAGGGGAGTGGGAATCACAAACCTTATCTTGATACTCTCTCAATTAACCCATGTTTTTTATAGAAACATGGGTTAAGATGAACATTCGACCACCCCACCCAATAAAAAATAAAATCCCAATCGAGAGCTTCATGATACAAAGTCCTCCTACTTTTAATGGATCATCTTATCCCTCAATTTATGAAAAATTTATAAAATATATTTGAAATACCTTCTCTATCATTTAATGTTTCTAAAAAGAACATATTATTATGGATACTTATTGTATGAAGGGTGAAGCTGATCAATGGTGTAAATTGATAAAAAATATGAAGCCTGAGGAAGAGATCGAGTCATTGGAATGGAAGGATTTCTGGAAAAAAAAATCACATATATTTTCTTTGAACCCTCCGAATTAAGATGAAAAGGGACTTCCTTTCCCTTAAGAAAAAATATAATGAATCCATTGGAGAATACAAGACAAAATTCCCAAGTAATTCACAATACACCTATGGTTTTTTCATTACCCCCAAATTCAAGGTTGATCTCTTCATTGGTGGGATAAACCCTAGCCTATGGAAAGCACTGGAGATCCATGACTTCGATAGCTATGAGGAAATTATCTGATGTGCTCTTAAAGTCAAAATGGAGATCATTGAATCTTAGGGGTATCATAGGATAAGAAGCAAAAATCAGAATTTATTTATGGTAGTCTGATGGATAAATCCAATGGTGCTATGAAATTCTAGCACCCCACTTTCCAATGGTGCAAGAAGAAACACCCTAGAAATCATCTGAAGCAGATGATGAAATGATTTAGGAGTGGAAGAGACGGTAACCTAGCCATTAATAGTTGGCATGGAAAACCCTATACTACAACTAAGGAGAGGAACGCTCTGTTCCACCCTCAACGTACTGTCCATTTCTCTAACTGCCTTGAACAAGGACACTTTGCAAACCAGTTCCCTAAGCCAAGGGGTTTCAAAGGAAACCAATAACCTCCAAGGTAGTAAGGGCAATATTTTTTCATCAATACCACCAAATTCAACCATAAAAATTATGTGGTGATAGGTACACTAGTTATTCTTTCAAGAATAACACACGTACTTTTTGATTCTGGTTCTGCAAATTCATTTATATCCTAAAGGTTTAGTATAATAATCCAAACATCAGCACAAATCATGGAAGTAGAGATGTCGGTGAGAACGGAAAATGGGGAAATCATTGCAACCCATGAATATAACTCCTCCACTATCACAGTTTAAGGATTGAACTTCCCATTGAACCTCTTCATACTCACTCTGGTGAAATTTAATGTAATTCTTGGCATGTATTGGATTTCCCTATATAAAGAAAACATAAATTGTCGTGAGAGGGAAATCACTCTTCATATAGAGAATCAACACCCAATTTTGTACAAGTGCAAGGAGGATGATGAATCATCTTTAGCACCATCATCTCAAGTGTGGATATTACGACACTATGAGCATGCATATCTTTCTCATATGATTAAGTCTAAGGAATCGACCATGCTTGAAGACATACCTATTGTGAGGGAATTCACTGAAATGTTTCTCAATGAATTGTCTAGTCTTCCTCTTAGAAGAGATGTTGAATTCTCAATTGATATTATACCTATGGTGTTTCCAATATACAAGAATTTGAATAGAATGAGCTTGAGGAGTTGAAGAAAAAACTATATGAGATTCTAGATAAAGGGTTTATACCCCCCAAGTGCTTCACCATGGGGTGCATCAGTCCTCTTTGTCAAATAGAAGGATGGTTCAATGCTATTTTGGATTGATTATCATGAGCTTAACAAAATCATGATAAAGAAAAAGTATCATTTACCATTAATTGATGACTTTTTCGATCTGTAATGTGGAGAAAAATACTTCTCCAAGGTGGATCTACGGTTGGGATATTTCCAAGTAAGGGTTAAGAAGGAGTATATCCCGAAGACTGCTTTTTGTACAAGGTACGGGCACTATCAATTCATAGTAATTCCTTTCAGACACACTAATTCTCTAGAATATTCATGGACTTGAAGAATAGAGTCTTTAGATTTTACCTCAACAAATTTTTGGTAGTCTTTATAGACAATATCTAATATACTCTAAAACCAAATATGAGCATGAGGATAAATAAATCATTATACTAGAGACCTTTAGAAATGAGAATCTCTATGAAAAGTATATTATGTGTACGGTCTAGTTGAAGGAAGTATCATTCTTGGGTCATATCATCACAAGCAATGGGATAACTATGGATCCCTCCAAGAAAAATACAATTGAGGGATGGCTGAGGCCAACATATGTGATGGATATCTGTAGCTTCCTTGGGTTTGCTGGATATTATCACCAATTTGTGAGAAATTTATCATGATATTCACACCCTCTTACCAAGATAACTCATAAGGGAGTCAAGGTTTCCTGGAGTTATGAATGTGAAGATAGCTTCAAGGAGTTGAAAATGAGGCTTATCACTGTGCCCGTTCTCACACTACCCACATGTGGATAATTTTTTGTGGTATTTAGTGATGCTTTAAAGAAGGGATTGGGCTGTGTGTTGATGAAAAATGACAAAGTCATTGCCTATACTTCAAATAAATTGGAGGTTCATGAGAAAAACTATCCAACAAATGATCTGGAGTTGGTTGTAGTAATCTTCCCTTTGAAATTTTGGTGACCTTATCTCTTTGGGGATAAGTTTGAAATATATACAGATCACAAAAGCCTCAAGTATATATTCAAATAGAAAGAGTTGAATATGCATCAATGAAGAAGGTTAGAGCTAATCAAAGATTGTGGTGGTTGAATCCATTACCACCCTAGGAAAGTGAACAAGGTGAAGGATGCTCTAAGCAGAAAGGACCCAGCAATTCTATCATTTATGAGAATTTAAATGGATCCAATCTTCTTAGATTTGATGAATATGGACATGGGAATCATAATGAAGGAAACATTATTAATACTTTCACAAATTATTACTCAACTGTCTATTTTGGGAAGTATAAAGGATGCTCAAAAGGATGATGTGTGAATTTAGAAGAAAGTGGAAACTATCAAAAAAAGGAAATCCTCAAAGTTTAATGTTAATGAAGAATGAATTGTGAGATTGGGTTCAAGACTATGTGTTCCATCAAATCTGGAGTTAAAGAAAGAACATTTGGATAATGCACATAGTTCATATTTCTCTATTCAACCAAGAAACACAATGATGTATCGATATCTCTGAGATAATTATTGGTGGGATAACATGATGAAGGAGATCATTGAGTATAAATCAATGTTTCCAGTATGTCAGCAATTGAATCCAGAGATTCATAAGTCTAAGGGGATGATGCAACCATTACCCATACCATCATGGAAATGGGAGAACATCACCATGGACTTTGTCATCGGGCTTCCGTAGATATCCAAAAGAAACAATGATAACGGGGTTTTTTTGGATCATCTTAAAAAAAATTCACACTTAATTACAATTCGAGATGATTTCTCATTAGATCAACTAGCATGTATATATATTAGAGAAGTGGTAAGGCTGCATGGAATACCGCTATCTATTGTATCATATCGAAATCCTAGATATACCTCTATGTTCTGGAAAAGTCTCCAACATGCTCTGAATACTCAGTTGACCATCAGTATATCTTATTACCCTCAAACTGATGGTCAATCTGAGCAGACTATTCAAACACTTGATGACATGTTGATAGCAAGCTCAATGGGCTTAAAAGGAGGATAGGATCAACATCTTCCCCTAGTTGAGTTCTCTTACCATAACAGCTTCCACTCCAGCATCCAAATAGATCATTATGAATCCCTTTACTGGAAGAGGTGAAGAACACCTGCACGTTGAGAAGAATTTGGGGAGTGAAAATTCCTAGGTCCATAAATAGTCAAAGAAATGGTGGAGAAGGTTAAGACCTTCCAGAAACACATTAAATCTACTCAGATTCAACAAAAGAGATATGTTTATAATCATCAATGAGACTTATAGATTGATGTTTGGGACATGGTATTCCTCCAAATATCACTTTGGATTATAGTTATAAGAATTGGTAAGAAGGGAACGCTTAGTCCAAGGTACCTCGACCCTTTTGAGATCCTTGATCTCATTGGACCAGTGGCCTATCAACTAGCACTTACATCGAACCTATCTCAAGTACATGATGCATTCCATGTATCACTCTTGAAGAAGTACATACCTAACCCATTGCATGTACTCAATCCATAGGTGGTACCATTGGATAAATACCTCTCTTATGAAGAGAATCTAGTGAAGATCTTAGATCATATGGAAAAAGTTCTAAGAAATAATAGAATTCCACTCGTTAAGGTATTGTGGCGAAACCAGAAGTTTGAAGAAGTGATATGGGAACTAGAGGAAGTGATGAGGTGGAGTTACCCACATCTATTTTAGTGTGGGAAAATGAAATTTTTGGGGTGAAATGTCTTAAGGGGGAAGATTGTAACGACCCAAAATTTTATTAATGAAAATTTCTCCTAATCTTATTATATGTCTTATTATATAAAATGGTTATATAAAACATATTATCTTCCTTGGTTTTATGTTTTTGGATTCCAAAATAACATTAATAATTGTTACCATTTCCAATATAGTCATTGAACAGTGATCACATGATTAGTATAAATATTAGGATTTAACAAATCCACTTTACTCAGACAAAGAACGAGATGGCCTCATCCACTATAATTTCTCATTACGAAGCCCATTTTTTAGAGCTTAGAAAGGATGTGGCATCACTATACATATCTCTTGACCATGCCCCAGCCGATCTTCAACAAGTTAATCTTGAATGTAACTACATATGGGAGAGGTGGAAGTTCATAGATATTACCACCCTAGTGATGTTATCTGAGCCACCCCAAGAGTCTGTCACCATCACACAACTTACCCATAGGTCTTATGCAGGTGTTATAATGGGTTATGTAACAAGACCTTATAACTATGACTATGTGCATTAGTTTTCTATAGAATAAATAATATACATTCATTTTATTATCTTTACTTTGTAAGTGTTTTTAAAAGCACAAATAGTAATTTTTTAGTTAATATTCAATTAACAAAGCTATTTTGGTTAATTAAAGGATTTTTGAATTAAATAATATTTTAATAAATATTATTACTAACTTTATTTTTATTAAATACAACTTACCGTATAATTTTTATGAATACAATTGAAATTTTTATTAAGGTTTGAAAACTATTTTTTTCAAAACCCATGAAATTTCATGAAATATCAGTTTTTTTAAAAAAAATTCAAAATTCTCATATTTATAATATTATTTAGATAAAATTAGTATATTTTGTATTCAGGACATCATATTTTTCTAAGGGTGAAATTTTCATAACTTTCAGACACAGTTGAATTTTTGGGTAAAAATTAAACACCATTTAAATATATAATGTGTTTGATAACATCATAATGACCCAATAGTGATGTAATAAAACACTATAAAAGTGATGTTAGACCAATATTTGGGTTACCTCTAAAATAATGAGAATTTAGATTTGTTTGATTAAGATTATGGTGCCTTATTGGACCCTCTAATACTTATAAAAAATTTAAACTTTTTAAAATGATTTCCTTGAGAGTGTGACTAACCAACACATAAGCAAGCCTAATATTTTAATAAGTTCATCCATTGGCATTATAAAATAATTTCTTCCACCCTAATTTAGCAAAAAGCATGGGACAAACCATGGGATGGTTTTTGGTTTTGATGTGTTTAATGCGTAGTGTCCAAAACCTAAATAATAAAGAATTCCCTATCCTTTCCTATATAAACCCACTCAATATCACATTCCTCTTCACTAAAAACCTTTGGAGCTAGAAAAAACTCTATCATACTCTTTATATATTCCTCCTAAGGCACCCTAATCTCCCTGGAAGCCTCTCTCAAGCCTCTCCCAAGCCTTTGGGATCACACTTCCATGTAAGGGATTTATTCCTTTCTCATTTTTGTCCAAATTTCATTATGTTTTTATACCCTTTAATTTTCAATTACAAATGTTGGGGTATTATATCTAACCTCCCCCATACTTTTATCCTAATTTTTTAATGAAGATATACCCCTTTATCTCTCATTCATAACTCTTATGTACACCTGTTACCATGCTTGAATTCGGTAAGGGATTTCTCTCTCCTCATTTACATTCAAGCAATTCTTTAATATTATGAATCTAAAATCCATTACATATGTTGGGACATGTATTTATATGAATCCCTTACTGTACATTTCATGTATATATTATGAGATACTCATTTATCTCTCGTCAACCATTTTTTATGAATTCTTATGTCATGCCATTATGCTGCCAAAATTACACTACGATTTTCCAAGCCAAAGTCATTTTGTAGTGAATACCATACCCATTTATATATCAAGGGTATTCACTTTTAGGCATATTTACTTATTTATTATATAGTTTCATATATTAATTACACATTCCTTTATCGGGGTATAAATGATGATGTTTAATGAATCTATGTTGTAGGATCTATATGGCACACTTATGCATGAAATGAAATGATTAAGAAGGGTGTGTCCTGATAGCGCTACAATTAATTGGGTAAAGAGTAATATCCTAATACGCCAAGTGAAATGATGGTTAACTCATTCTAATTCAATTGAATTTCTGGTTTACCCATGCTCCATGTTCAATGATCCTTGGTTCATGCTAATATCATGTTAAATGTTGTTGCCACATTTCCATGTTATGATAATAATGCTATATCATGCCTTTATGTTCATATTTCTCTTATGTTCCTTTAATATTCCTATTTCCTAACATGTAATATATTCTTCAGGTTATAAATATTTTATTCCCTTACTGTGCTTTATATCTCCCCATTTTCTATTTCATTTCCTCAGGTTATCCTGTGAAATGCTATGTATGAGGGAATGTTTTGGTCATGTAAAAGAATTTTTCAATAAATATGTTGTGTTTTATGTCCTAAGTTGATATGTAATGTTCCTAATTTCCCAAGACACTAGACCTCTCAATCCTCAGAGTTTTATTAAGTGAAAGTTTATGTAATAAATCTTTTTAAGTGTGTAATAAATATTAGGGTTGTTATAATGTCATCTGTCGCATTATTGACATGAGACTAGTGAGGTATTGGTCTTGTGTCCTAGATTGGTTTAGGAGACCTTTGTGAGAGTGAATATATTTTAAAATTGGTTAATCACAACTCAAATTTGGTAGGGATCAGATGCCTTTTATGGGAAGAGAAATTTGGAGTTCACTGTGGGAAATTAGGTTTTCTTGAGTGTGACTCCTCGGTTATGATATAGACATCTAATGGAGAAAGCCAAGAACATGGTTTATCAGACCATTCATGAGAGACATATAGATTGGTATAGTGGCATACCATTTGGGCCTTCCTCCACATTATTGAGTTATTCATTTCCTTTTTCATGGGACTCAACTCTAGAGGTTCATACCTGATCCTGGACATGTCATTAACTATGAGGATGTGGAGTTAGAGACCAACACATATTATGCGGAGCATCTGGTATAGATTATTTACCCTAGGTGAAATACAACTTTTATTGCATCATATATTTGGTAATATCATATGTAAGGTTAAATATATTATATCACGCATGTGATATTTTTATGAAAAATGGAATATATCTTGAAAAGAGTCCTACATAGAAACTTTTAGGCCATCATTAAATCTGGGATATAGGTTTTACCCTACGAACAACATAACCATTTTGTGCATCGGGTTTTCATTGAAATCGGATAGGAGGGTAATACAATTTTACCCATTTATAATTTTTTTTTTATTTTTTTTATTTTTTTATCTGTATCATCTTTTCTACACCACACACCCTTCTAATGCTATTTTTTATATGACCTTGATCTGAAACATTCAAAATCACCCATTTTTAATGATTTAAAATTAACAACGTTGTAGATCGCTTAAATTAAAGATTTCATGTTCAATTTTTAGATGAATCTATAATTTATATCATGTTTTTGATTATAGGTTTTAGGAGTGTCATAAATGTCTAGTCACACCATTTTGTATTTGATGTTGATCAATTCTGTTGAGTTTGGGTGATCCTAAAACTCCATTGCACATGATTCGAGAAACTTCATCAATCCATTTTTGGGTTCTTCCTTGCACATAGGACCTAGTTACTCTTCCAATTTGAGTTTTGAGGATAAGATGAAAAGGGTGGTTTTATTTATTTATTTAATTTTCTTTTACCTCTTCTAAAATTTTGAAAAAAAATGATTTCAAATAATATGATAAAAATATAAATAATCTAGGGATATTTTATGAAATTTTCAAATGATAATTATGTGAAATTTTCAAAAGATAATATTTCAAATAATTATACAAAGATAATTTAACCATATTATCTCTGGATAAATATAATGAATTATCACATGATCATTACATTGAATTATCAAGTATAATTTATATTAATTTTCAAAAGACGTTTTTTTGAATTTACTAAGGATAATTATAAATAATTTTCAAATGAAAATTACATCAATTTATTAAATGATAATTAATATAAAATCATAAATATATATTTGGACCAAATTATTGGGGGGTAAATTATAAAATAATTATTTAATGATAATTACATCAAATTGTCAAAGGATAATTTATAAGAAGTTATAACAAGATAATTATATAGGGATAATTTATATGAAATTATCAAAGGATAGTTAAAAAATGATAATTTATAATAAATTCTCAAAATACAATTATAAAAGGAAAATTTGAAAGAAATTATCAAAATATAATTATAATAGAAAAATTGCTAAAAATTGATCAAAATATAAATATAAAAAATTAAAAATTGATAATTTTTATATTATCAAAGATTAATTATAAATAACTACAACATATGTTCTTGGTTTAATCTAGATAGATATATATTATCGATTATGGTTCTATAATTTTCCTTCAGGAGAGATTGATAGCGCATCCTTTGACCTAAATGATAAATTATAATTATTTTGAAGTGAGAAAGTATCATCACATGTGACATTTTATTTCTTTTTTGATGTAGAATTTCAATTTTTCTTCTAAGAACCCTAGATGAAACTCAATCATTGAAATGTTGACAACTATGATAATAAGGCCCATTGGGGTGTTTTCTTGACTATTATGTTTTCAAATCTATCTTTAAAACTACATAGGGTGGTTTATACTTGGCATTGACATTGATAAATTTTAATGTAATAAGTTTCTTAAATCATGGGGATTTTTTACACATGTTTCCTTAGTATAATTTATGTATTGGAATAATTTATAGTCGTGTATGATTATGATCACATAAGGGTGTGTGTGGGTGTATAGCCCCTGGGAACCTTATGTGAAACTTTTTTCCCTGAGTAAATTCATATCTTATTATTCATGTTTGATGTTGATCACATGTATGTTATGTGATACTTTACTTATGATGATGTTCTATTCTTTCTTGTGTATTATAGTTTTTTATATGTATAATGTCGTATTTTTAGACCGGTTTAATTTTATGCAAGATTTTGAATACTCAATTCATTGTATAGGTCAAATTTTAAATTGATCCTCAAGATATAAATCAAATATTTGAATCACTTAAAATTGTTTTCTTTGGGGTGAGGTTTAAGGATTGAGTGGTGTCTCAAAATTTGGGATGCGTTTCACGAGCACTGGTATCTGAAAACTCACTTTTTAGTAGAAATATACAAGGTCACATGGTTTATTTAAACCATGTAGTTGCCCTAAGAGACACCATGCATCCCTATAAGGGGGTGTTACATGGTTTTTAAACCGTGAAATGTGGGTTTCATGGTCATGAAAGAATTATATAGTAAATTACATTGGTGGGAGAATAGGTTACACACCATTTTCCAAACCATGCACCAATACTACATGCTTATTACCACTTAACTAGTAGCACTATATGGTTGGCGCAAGGTTATCCAAAATTGTGCAGTCAATCTATACAGGGTGTGGATCTTGAGTAGCTTGTGTAGTATGATTGGAAGATTTATGGTGCATAGTTATAAAAACCACTCATCCTAATTATGCACCTCATTAAAGGGGGGTGGGTGGGTGAAAATGACGATTTCCCACCTCGTCGGGATTATTTCTATTTTTGTCTCTTTCTTACATCATTTCTCCAATGCTAGTTTGCTTAGGATACCCTTTCCTATTTGTCTAAGCTTCTAGGTAACTTCTTTTTTCAGCATTATAATCAAGAATCATCAGTTCTGTTGGGTCTACATCGATGATCTCTCAATTACTCTTTCTTCCTTTTTAATTCTCCCTCTTTGTATGCAATTCTAAATCCATCCAGTCTCATTTTCCTTATTTCTAGGGTGTTTCTATAATATTCTAATTTATCACATTTCAGATTGAATAATATATCCTGATTGGATGAGTGATGTTTCCAGAGAATAAGTTAGGTGTTCTATACCATTTCCCTTAATTTCTTGGTGTTTTATAGCGTGTTTCGTATTACCACATGACAAAATTTTCGAGTATTTATCTTTAAATTATTTAATCTTTAAATTGATTGTTTAAACAAATATTTAAGAAATTTATTACACATTTATGCAATGATAGAGGTTTTTCATGACCTATCCCGGTGGGGGATATGCAGTGACTCCCTAATCTGAACTCCAATAGGCCAGGGCCAAAAGACTAGCACCGAGTATCCATATCACTAACATGGGATGCCTAATCTTATGTACCTGTACACACTCACACATCTCTAAGCCCATAGAAATGTTGAAATTTAAAAAAACTGAACAAATATGGATTCACACCTCTAAATCGCACAACCAAATTATGATAGGAATTAAAGGAAGTTAACAAGGACAAATAAAATCCCATCATAAAGAGTCTAAAAACAATTCCAACCTGAATGTAAAACTGAAACTTCTATCAAGATGTTGTAGGAACACACCCCGGTCTATTCGGCCTCACTAAGCACCATCTGGTCCTGGTCCATATAGTACTCTATCAAAAGACTAATCATCTACATAAGAAATGATAGTTATAGGAAAATTTTGTGAATGTGTGAGTATAATAACACCTAGTTGGGAACCTCGAAACCACAAAGAATACAACAGAAGAAGTAGAGTCATCTCTACATAGGTATGAGTCTACATCACATTTAATAAGTATGGCTAGATATACTCATCAAAGACACATGGGCTAAAGGTATGTCAAAACCATAACTCTAGCCTAATATTTATGCTCAAAGGTTCCACATAGCACTCACTTGAGAGAAAATGCTACTGATTCTGATTACACCAAGGATGTCCATCCGAGAGGTAACACTCATCAGGTCTCTCCATAGGAAGCATAAAATGGAAGTTCAACATGATATGATACACAGATGAGGATCACTCCCATTTCCATGGGTTATACCAATAACTCAATCTGGATTAACACACTAAGTAGAGTATCGGTATCCGTATAGTGTTGGTCATGACGATACTAAGAACTCCACCTAGGGAACGAAGATGAATAGAGGATCACACTCTAGGGATCAGATAGGGATTCCAACAACTCTATCCAAGAATTCCTTTTAAAGTGACTATTTTCCTATTTGTTGGATTTAATATCATTCTACGCCTTGGGGAATGGATAGGGGGAACATTCGCTAACAAAACATTTCCAAGATACCGAGGACAAGGCCTCCAAGCCTTGTTTGTAGGATTGCACATCATATAGTATAGATACACAGCATTCCCCTTCGACCCTAATTCATTCTCATAAGAATGGATTCTGTCCCATGTCCATGTCCATGTTATAGTACATAGAGTTCTGTTTTATCATGTACTCTCTCTGTGTACTAGTACACAAATTGGCCCATGTATACTTTCTCAGGCCATGTCTATGTGGGAGTACATTGTGTGCAAGTTCCCTTGTACTTTAGCATGTGTTTTTGTACCCACATTGGTACACATCGTGAAAATGTGGAGTGTTAAAAAACCATGTTAAAGGGTCCCATGTCATGTGATACTTATATTTCTCTAAAATACTCACCACCATTAGGAGGGTCCCACATAGTGTGTGGTTCTGATTTACACGTCACGTGTCACATAAAATTCCATATTTCTAGATCTAGTTTCCAGATTTTTTTAAGAACCTATATTCATCTATATCATTATAAAACCAATTAACCATGTCAATTGAGCCTCTATGTTTTTGAAAAAAATGTCTCATCCATCAAGTAAATTAGTAAAATGAGTTTGTAAATCATTCTTCATAGTGCATCGAAGAATGAGAAATTAGTTATCCAAAACCATTTGATCTGTCATAGCTTCTATTTCCACACTGCCATCATTTCATTCCAGTCCTAGATCTAAAATATCTAATCATTTTTTCAAGAAACAAATGTGAAATGATTGATTTATTAGAGGATGTTGAACCACAGTCAAAAAAATAACTCTCATGATGAATAAAGAAACTGGGGAGAAATGAAAACCCACAAATAAGAGGAATGAACCTCATCCAATGTACATGTTTTACTTGATTTATAGTTGTTATAACAATAAGAGAATAATCAACAATGACATATAAATTCCCTCAAAATAACCCCTATAATAAACCATCCCTCAAAAGAAATAATCCACAAATCTATATGGTGGTCGATTGATTCACATTCATCATAGAAATTAAGAGTGGTGAAGGAAAACAATAAAAAAACATCCTACCCTAATACAGATCAATCACTGATAAAGAAAAAAATTGTTTCATTTTCCTTGTATAGATCCCAAATCCCATTTTCTATGGATCGTCGATCTAAGATATGGATGTCGTTCATCTGAGAGAGATCCTCCAGTGCTCTCTCCAAGGTTTCTCAATTGGATACAAGGTTATGCAGTTAACCCTATAATTATTTCATAATAGTAAAAATAAAGACTCAAAATTCTATGAATAATTTAAATAAAAATAAAATAATTTATTTTATTATTTTATTCATTCCTCACATGTAATGACTTTTATAAAAACACTATGTGCCGAAAAAGGTTATGTTGTTCATCAGGTAGAACTTGAGTTTTGAACTCAATTTTTCCAATGGATTTCTAATCTAGTCCACTATTTAAAATTTATTCCACTTTCTTATAAAAACTGTACATACTTGTTATTTAAAATATTTAATATGGTTTAGATATTTTTTATGGTCACATTAGGCCTCATAATTGCATGTCGTCTCAGTTTTCTCTTGTAAATAATCCATAAAAATCCAAAAAATAATATATGGAAAATATGAGTAATTTAATTATCCCTATATTGGGGATTTATATCCCTAAAAGCCTAAATAAGGTATACATAATGATATGTGGGTACTGATCATGAATATGATCCTCCCACTCCCAATTTCTCCCTTTAATATTCATGTGCTACAACCATACATGCACTAAAGAAATACCTCTCCCATAAAGGATCATCTCTTATTGATCCTCATTCTCTACTGGGTACTCATAAAAGGTAGTTCCATCCTCAATGTCCAACTCACCCCAGTCAATAATGTGCAATTGTTCGTAAACATACCTCCTCAACTCTGATACATGGAAGACATCATGTACCAAATCTAGCTATAGTGTTAAAGCTAACCAGTACACCATCTCTACAACACTATATAGTATCTGGAAAGGGTCAATGAATCTTAGAGATAGATTTATGGCTTGGCCAAATCCCCATAATCCATGTCGAGTTGAAACCCATATGAACACATGATCTCCCTCCTTGAACTCTAAAGTCCTCCATCATTTGTCCTCATAAGACTTATGAAGTATTAGTGTAGTCCTCATCTACTCCTGGATGATTTCTGCCTTTCTATGTAGTTGCATGCACCAACTATGGACCCATGAGTACCAACTCTCCTAGGTCATTCCAGGAAAGTGATGACCTATAGTTCAACCCATATAAGGCCTCAACAAGTTCCATACCAATGGTATAATGGTAACTATTGTTGTATGAAAACTCCACAAATGGTAGGTGATCCTCCCATCTACAACTAATGTCTGACATGCCAGATCGCAGTATGTCCTCCAGAACATGAATGGTATTCTCTATCAGGGTTTCCATTTGGGGGTGGAACATTATGCTCAACTGTAACTAGGTCCTGAAATCATTCTATAATCCCTTCTACAACTAGTTTGTGAAGTGAAATTCATGGTCAAAAACTATCATCGATGTAACTTCATGGATTCTGACCATCTCTTTCATGTAGAGGAATATCAAGCTCTCTACTAAACTCTGATCCCAAATAGTTGAGAAGTTGGCTGATGTGGTGAGTTTTATTTGATCACTCATATTGAATCTGGTCCCCAAACATAAGTTATTATCCCATAAAAAATTCCATGTATATCTCATCCCATTTCAACTATGGAACCTCAAGGTGTGGAGCTAAATCCATTGGAACATGTTTCTCAGCCTTCACTTGTTGAAAATTAATTCATCAAGAAACAATCTCTGAAACTCCTTTCTTCATTCATGTCCACCAAAATGATTTCAAAGGTCCTGGTACATCTTTTCCACAACTATATGTACTAAAAAATGGGATGTATGAAACTCAGAGCCTCCTCCTGCAACATCACTAGTACCATGTTGTGTCCTTTGAAAAAATTACATGCCCCCCTCCTTCATAAAATCCATCAGTAGAATTCCTAGGGGATATCTGGGTATATCAGGTCTCATAGTTAGTATTCCCAAATTGTGTATCTCTAACTCACTATAGGAGTGGAGGGGTCACAATCAATGATTGGAGGCAATCTTCTCCATCTCCATCCACAATGGATAACTGTATTGAAGCCAACTGCTCTAACACCTCATTAAGAAACTATGAACAAGATCTCTAACTATGATAATATACTACATCATTCCATTTTCTAGGAGTATGGACAATCTCAAAGTCATAATATTGGAATAACTATATTCATCATCTCTTTCTCAAGTTAAACTCCATCTTAGAGAATATACAATTCATACTCTTATGATAAAAATAGATGACAAATCCCTCACCCATCAGTTAATGTCACAATAACATAAGGGGGAATACTACCACTGCTAACTCAAAATAATGGATCATATAATTCTGCTCATATAGTCCCAAATGATGTGAACCATATACAATCATCACCTGCATCGGCATCAAAACACAACCAAGCCCAGTTCCTGATTCATCATAGAACACTACATACATAACACCCTACTTGGAAATCACAAAATGGTGGCACTCGTCAACATATGAATCAACTGCCAAAAGTACTTCTAGAACATCTATTTACACAAAAACGGCTACCACTTTTGGGTTAATTCTATAATGGGTGTCGATATCCTAGAAAAATTAGGAAAAATATCTGGTAATAGCCTACCAACCCAAGGAATCTTCGTACCTATATCATGATCATGGGTGGCTCCCAGGATAACAATACTTGGACCTTGTTCATGTCCACTACCAATACATCTTCTGAGATAATGTTTCCTAGAAAGTGGATGACCTAAATCCAAACTTGTGACTTTGAGAGCTTCCCATAAATGTGGTTACCTTGGAGTATATCTTGGACCATCCTCCACTATCCCACATGATCCTCCTTAGACACTGAGTTCACTGGGATATCACTGATGGAGACTACCATGAACTAGTCTAAGAAATTTTGAACTATCTCTTTCATGAGTTCCATTAACACTGATGAAGAATTCATCATGTCAAATGGCATCACCAATTACTCGTAGTGATTTTAGATAAATTTTAATGTTTTATTTAATATATCTTCATCCCGTACTCAAAATTGATGATAGCCTAATCTAAGGTCACCCTTTAAGAACCAACATTAACATTTCAACTGATCAAAGAGTTCATCAATCCTCAGTAGTCGATACTTTTCCATCATGGTCAATTGGTTCAAGAAACAATAATCCACACATAATCTCAAGCTCCTATATTCCTTCTTCGCCCAAAAAATGGGGGTTTCCCAGGGTGAAAAATTAGGTCTAACAAAGATTTTCCTCTACAGGTCCTCCAACTCCACCCTCAAATCATGAAGCTTTGCTAAAGCCTTCCGATATGATGGAACAATATTAGTGATGTCACCGGATGTAATCAATGCATAATTTTATCTCTCATTGAGGAGGTAAACCTAGAACATCCTCATAGAGGACATACTTGTACTCCTCCACCACTGTGGGAAACTGATAACTCACAAAATCCAATGCACCAAGTATCATACAATCCAAATGACATGTAATCTACTACATCCTCCTGGGAATGAGTCTATCTTATGCTTCCTATGTTTCATTTTCACCGATAAAGGAGAACCTTGTCTCATCACTATGAACACACTGCATCCTCTACCTGAAACAGTCAGTCTAAGAATGAACTATGGATAACCATTCCATACCTAGTGTGACTTCATAAGGCCCCAAAACATCTACGAAGATATCTTAATAGAAAATCTCACCTCCAAGAGTAACATCACACTATTGGTACAGGTGTGTGATCACTGAGTCATCTCCAGTAGGAGTCTCTAAGCGCAATGGTCAATCCAGGGGCACAACTAGGATCTCATAGTCTCAAAAAAGGTATGTTTCAAGAAAGTAATTACTATAACTTTTATCTATCAGTAATGAATATAAGGTATAAAAGACACATATCATACCTCGTATCATTCCTAGAGCCTCTAGGTCATAATATTTGACAGCCTATAGCTATCTCTGCCTCTATCCTATAACTACTTGAGACTAGTGTGGACCACCTAGCGATGGTGGTGGTAATAAGTCAAAGATTCCACCACCTAATATTTATCTCCTAGCCCCATGTCCACATCCTTATCTATATAAACCTTCATGCTCTTTCCATGTCCTCTACCTTGGAGAACAATATACAGTCTCCTTTTGAGTTGTATGGTGGGTCAGACAATATCATGCAAGATGTCACCTAATTTCACATGAGTAGTAATGCCTCTCTCTTGGATGACTAGACCCATACTATAACCCTTTAACCAAAGATCCTCTATCTTGGGACCTCCTCCTAAAATGTTTCTCATTCCCAAGTCCCTGATACTGATGTAATATCCCTACTAATGAGGTCACTACTCCTGCTTTCCAACTACCATCAACCATTGGTTGTACCAGCTCATCCAAGAAACTCTCAATGACCAAAGCTCTATCTAGAACATAGAATAACTAGGAATTCATAGAGGTATAACACTAGAACATATTTCACTACACATACCTCACTCTATGGTCTGATCCCTAAATAACTGGTCATGAACCATATCCATCGAGTACCTGGAGAGGTTAGTAAATCTCGATGAATACTCAACTACAATCATGTTACCCTGTTGAATCTATAGAAGATCCTAGATACATAAAAACCTTAGTGTAGTTGTAGAGAAATAATATTTGAAAAAGAACTCAAACTCTAACCATGATAGAGTCTACTTACCATAATACTAGGTCACTAACCCACACTTTCATCATGTTGATCCATGAATAACGCTCACCGCCAGGACCACCATTTGATCTTCTAGTGTCCTGACCAAATGGAAAACTCAGGTCACCACATCAAGCCAGTACTCAGCTGCCTGTGGTTTGAAATCACCTCAATAATTTAAGGGTTATCAATAATTGAAACTCATGAAATAGGCTCCTCCTACACACAAAATTCATTTGCACTGTAGGTACCATGTACTTCACTTCAAGGGGTGGTATAACCAGTGCACCACCTGGAGGTAACATCGATGGAACAGGTCCCTGTATCAAAGTATCTTCACTGAGGGGATCATACTCCTGATCCTAATGCTAAATCCTAGATGGAATATGTCACAGATGCATCCTGAAAATAAATAAGATGTACCGCATTCAGTTACTATATCTGTAGAGATGACTTAAGAAGGACATGGAAACCACATCCCATTATTATATGATGCATGTACAAATTTTTTCTATACAAATAGTGTTCTCACATACTGAGTCAAAAAGAAGGTGATTAGAGTCCTAGTTTATGGATACATTGTCCACTTCACAAACATTGAGTCCCTGGCCTGAAATCCGAACTCAAAACACTTAACACTATTTCCCCAAACCAATATCACAAACTAAAGTCCTAATATAGAACTGACTCCTCTAATACCACTCTTTCATGACACATACCAGTGGGGCCCATTTTATGACTCCCCAATCCCACCGTCAATAGGACAGTGGATGGAGACTAGCACCGAGTAGTAATATAACTAACATGGGAGGCCTTAGCCTAAGTACCTATACACATTCACACATCTCTAAGACCATCAAAATGATGAAATGTAAAAAAAACCTAACAAAAATGCATGCATACATCTAAATACCACAACTAGAGTATGAAAGCAATTAAATAAAGTGAACAATCCCAAATAAAATCACACCACAAAGAGTCTAAAAATGATTCCAACCTAAAATTAAAACTAGGATTGATATCAAGAAACCATAGGAACACACCTCATTCTATCTGGTCTCACTAAGAACCATCTATTCCTAGTATTTCTAGGACTCTATCAAAAGTTCAATATTCATCATAAGACATGAAATGTGAAGGAAAAGCCTGTGTAGGGGTGAGTATAACAATACCAAATAGGGTACCCAAAAACCAGAAAGCATAAAAAAAATAAGTGCAGTCATCTCTATACATGTATATGTCTACAGAACATATGGAAATAATGTCCAAATATACTCAATAAAGAAACACACTTTAAAGGTAATTAAAATTCATTATTCCATCCTAGGATTCCAGCTCGAAGGTTCCACATATCAATCATCCAGGATAACACACTCCTCAGTATTATAACATTTATGATGTCTGTTTGAGTGGTAACAGTTGTCAGGTCTCTCCATAGGAAGTGTACATTGAAAGTATAAAGAGTTACGATACACATATGAGGATCACTCCCAATTACATGGGGTATACCAGCAACCCAATCTGGATTAACCCACTATGTTGAGGATTAGAACCCATGTAGTGTTGGTCATGATGATACCAATAACTCCACCATGGAAAAAATAGGAATAGAGGATCTCATGTTGGGCCTCACTGAGGGATTCTAGCAACTATATACATGAATTCCTACAAAAGGGGTCATTTTCCTTTGGCTAGGATATGATACCATACTAACCCTTGAATAATAGATAGGTGAATGCACCCTAACGAAACATATCCAAGTTACAGAGGACAAACTATCTAATTCATTTTTTAAGAGTATATGGTGTGTGTAGTAAGGAGACACACCATGCCCCTTCGACCTTGGGTCCTACCAATGTCTCGTGTTTATGTGTGTATTATAGTACACACTGTACAGTTTTACCGTGTACTTTGCCTATGTACTAGTACACATCCTGGATCATGCACATTTTCCTAGATCATGTTTGTGTGGGAGTACACGGCATGTCGGTGCCTTTATACTCCAACCTATGTATGTGTACCCACTGAGGTACATGTCGAGCCACTAGGGAGAGGTCACATTCCATGTGAAATGTTCACACACCATGTGACACTTGACTTTCTCTGAAACCATATCTTCTTCTTGGAGGGGCCACATAATGTGTGGCTCCAAGTTAGACGTTGTGTATCGTGGAAATTTCTAGACTTACATATCTTGTTTTCATGTTCATTTTCACACCTCCAATAATTTATCCAACCTCTTTTCTCACTTTAATACCAATTAACCTTGTCAATTGATCCTTTCTGTCGAGGAAAAACACATTACGTCCATCAAATCAGTTTGTAAAATGATTTTATAAATCATTATTTATTGTATGACAAAGAAAATGACATCAGGTATGAAAACCTATCTGATACATTTCATCTTTTATCACTGCACAACCATCATGTTGTGCTAATACCATATCTACAATATCAAATTTTTATTCCATGAAACGGGTATTAAATAATTGATTTCTCAGTAGATGTATAACCATGGGCCAAAAGAATAATGCACACAATTAATAAAGAAAATTAGAGTAATTTGAAACCACAAACATGATAAATGAACCTCATACAATGTTCATTTGGGCCTTGATCTATATCCATTATAACTATAAAATAAGAATCAATAATCCTAAATAAATTCCCCTAAAAAATTCTATAAATAACCCATCCCAAAAAATGACAGATCTGCAAATTAATCCATTGGTCGATTGATTAATTTTCATTATAGAACTTAATAAAGGGGAAAGAAACTAATCCCAAAAAATGTCCTACCTCAATATGGATTTATTTCTAATAAATAACAATGTTGTTCCATTTTTTTGTGTGATCCCAAATCTCCTTGCATGTTGATCGTTGATCTATCATCTGGTTTCCATCTGTCAAAGAGAGATCCTCCAACACTCTATCTAATAATTATATAATGGATCTAGAATTATTTGTCAAACCCTAGAATTATTTCATAATTTTATACTTAAAAACTTACTAGTCACTACATCAGTGAAATAAAAATAAAATAATTTATCTAATTATTTTATTCATTCTATAACAACAATGAATTTTCTACAAATTCTTTGTTCCAACAAAGGTTATGTCTCATCTAGGGTAAAACCTGAGTTCTGAACTCATTGGTTCCCTTTGATTTTGGATATGGGGCCCCGTTTAGAAGTTATTCTACTTTTTCAGAAAAACCTTTCACGCGTGTTATTTAATATATTTCAAACACATATTTCAGGCACATCGGGCCTTAGAATCACACATAGTCTCATTTTTTGGTCTCAAAAAAATCAATACAATATCAAAACATAATATATAGAAAAATATGAGTCATTAAAAGGATATTGACCACAACCCAACCCACCCTTGAGGTGGGTTTGTTCTATTTTTATGATTATTCAACCCTTAGGGTGAGTTAATCTCTCTAAATATTAATGTGATTTTGATATAAATTGAATTAATTTTTAAAGGGTAACATCCTCTTAAAACCCCTTGTCATTTATAAATTAAATGTTTAATTAAATAGAATAAATGAGTGTTTTGGAATGAAAATGATAATCACTTGTCTTATAAATAATTTTGAAATTGATTAGTGAAGTTTCATGGAAACTAACATAACCCTCCTTCTTATCACATTTATGTGAATTAATTAAATAATTTAATATTATGAATTAAATTGATAACAATAATGGACACAAACATGGACCCTTGAACCCTTCAAAAATTCATTGAATGGAATTGATTAAAGGCTTAGACACTAACATGTCCTCCTCTTATAGTGGATTCCTTGGATTTTTTCCTTTAATAAATCTTTTTAGAACACCTTGGAAACGCCCTTTGGGCTTCACCTAAGTCTATGCCAAGTTGTTATGGATGATCTTAGAAGTCTCAAAGTGTAATACTTCATCCATGGGCCCAGGTTCATGTCCCACATAGGTCTATATTATACTAATATTTCTATAGATGACCTTTATGGACTTGAAAAGGATTCATTGGTCAATGTCCTTAGGTCCTGGGCCTTTTAGGTCTAATATAATACTATTCAACATATGTCATAGTTTATTGATACATGATATATCTTTGTAGGATAAAAATAATACATGATTTTTTGTAATATTCTACAGCTAATATTTCACTATTTTATATTTTTCTCCTCTTTTATAGACTGCCTAATATAGAACATATTTATAGAGATGTTTATTTAATTTTATAATTTACATATTTACTCCTCTTATACATTTACACTAATTCATATTATAGGCACATACTGGATTTTTTATAGACGCTTTTGGTGGTGGCCTACTAAGTATATCTCACACCTTATTTGGGTTCTCATTTAGTACCAAAAGTCCTCTTGGTTGTAGGTTTAGTACCATGGATTATACTATGTGATTTTAGGCTTGTACTTGAAATCATATGATCATAGGATTGAATTGGTGATTGGGATGATCGTAGGGATATCCCTTGGGGATTTTTTTCCTTTATCGTATTACCTTTCATGTTGACTATCTTTATTTATGTCATATAATGTCCATGAATGGTTATACATTCATTTATTATAGATTTCCAGTTGTTTTTATATTTCACTTACTTTTTTATGTATAATTATGTTATGTTAATTGCTAATCATGAGCATATAGTCTTCCCACTATACCACATTTAGACCCTCACTGCTAGTCAAATGCCTCTAGAATACATAGATGCATGATTAATTCTAAGTGTAAAACCATCTCAGGGCACCGTTCTAAGTGGATTATTGGTTGAGGAATTGAAAGTGGTATCAAAGGATCTTTTCCTTTTGTCTTATGATATTAGGATAGTATACAAGATACTATGAATGTTTCAGTACTTGGTAAATAGCTTGTGTCTAGGTTCAACCAACACAAGAATGGGAGAAAGACCAAGTTTCCCAAGATGGGAATTTTCATATGTTGTCCTATATTATAAGTTATTATCATTTCACATTGATTTATTTTTATGTTTTCCCTTGTTATTAATTTATGGGTTTCTACCTCTTGGCTTGGTATGGCCAGATATGAGGCGTGTTCATGCATCATCATTGGAACATAAATATTTGTATTCCATGAATATTCCATGCCATGTGGATTTCATTGTATATTTCGTAATGCATGATTATTTGTAAAGAATGAATATTTGTATACCATGCTTGGTTGATGGCCTTACTTTGTTATTGTGTTCCCTACTTATATAAAATCTCTCCATGAATATTTCCATTTTTACTTGTATTTTTTCTATGGTATAATTTATTGTTATATTAGGATAAAATAATTGGTTATTTAAGTGTTTATGTCAACCTAAATGATTTTACCTGAATAGATTAATGGTGGAACCTTAATTAATTAATAATGAAATGTTTTATCCATGGACCATGGGTTTCATGGTCTGAATGAAATATGGTTGCAGTTAAATGGGGTGAAATTATTCAATTTATAATGTGTATGGGAATTTATAAATTGAAAAATGATTACCCATATAATTGAACCATTATAGATGTACTTGATGTATTTTGAAACCAAAGTTAAAAAATTCATTGCAATTACATCAATTCCAATTGTTACTTATAAAATATAGTAGCTTTATAATTTAGGAGAGTTGATTCATCTAACATATCCATGATGCTTATATATGTATTTTAAATTGAAAATAATTCTAGAAAATGTTTTCCTTTATGAAGGCTAATACCTACATAATTTGGACATGAAGACCTATAATAAGGAATCCTTAAATTCAAAACTGGACTCAAGTAGTTTGGTTGGGTTATGTTGCATATTAGATAGGCCCCTTAAGTAGTGTTTTAAGATCTTGAATAAAATGATGTGACCCTTATAGGTATACTTTATTTCCATTAATGCTTAGTAGTTAGCCCCATGGGGCTATGGTTGTTTAATATGGGATAGTTATTAATCATCCACCACCACTTATATGGTGTATCATATAATTTTATGATGGTATCATACTGAAATTTCCCCCATTATTTTATAAAATACTTGTTTATCTGCATTTTAGGTTATTTTTATGAGGCTTCATTTAATTAAAATTCCAATTATAACATAAAAATAGTTTTCCTTTATAGCTTGAAATTGAAATTTTATTTTACTAATTCAAATTATTATCACTTATGGATAAATAAGTTATTAAAAATAAATTATCAGATAGTTTTAAATATACTATAGGGCTTTAGATAAAATTAGTTTTTTATAAATTTTCATTGATAACTAGTACTTAATATACCTCTTGTATTATCTGTTTTTAAATGTTGTAATAAATTACCGTCATCAAATACCTTAAAATGAAACCTTGTTTTTTTTACAGCGTGAAGCCTTTTATAAGGGTTAGCTTTAGTTTTCCTAGATTTTTCCTAAATGGGAAAATGAGGTTTTCCCATGAATCTCATTTGAATTCCTTTCTAATATTTTTTGAACCTAAAGGACGGTCCTTATATCCCAGTGGTCTTTTAGTCGTGACTCACGTTTAATGGTCCATGCCTTTTACTAAATGAGGAGCTAGCCCGATTATAGTAGATCCCTCAAAAATTAAATAATTGATGACTTCTTAAAAGTGAGGATGTTGTAGCATACTCGCATCCCATTTTCCTCTTTACTGATGGAATAGGGCATGAATACATCGCCACCTCCCCTCCTCAACCTACTCTGGCCAGAGAGGGGAGCTTCTTCTTTGTGCTCGCTTCCTCCCCGTTCTCCTTCTTTTGCCCGTTTCACAGAACCGTACTCCCTCCCTCTTTTCCCTCTAATCGAAATAAGCCCTAAGGTCCAATCCCTCTCGAATGGAGTTCTCTCAGTTCTGATTTCCCCCCTGAAGTTCACGGAAGCTTCAGCATTGCTGGATCTCACCTTAGTGGCCCGATTTGGAAGAAATCTCGCTTCTGTTGATGCGTTCGACTGGTTCATTTTTTCTTCCTGGAATATGTAAGATCGAGCAATCGTTGGTCTGTTAGATGTGAGACACATTCAAGTATGCTTCTCAAATGAAGAGGACCTTGTTGCTGTGTGGTCCTTTGCTCTACATTCTATGGGAGGAGTTAGGTTCTCCCTCTTCCGGTGTACCTTTGACTTTCAGCTGAGGCTCGACCCTCTGACCACAGCTCTCTGGATTTCCTTTCCTAGACATCCTTTGTCATTCTAGAACCCAGTGATCCTCTAGTTGATAGGTAATTTTCTTGGATGTTATTTATGTTATGACTACCATACCAGTGTCATTTTCCATCCCGTTGTACAGAGAATCCATGTTGAAGTTGATATATCGAAAGGCCCTCTGAATTTCATCATTATTGAGATCGAGGGTGATCTCTAATGGAACCAGACAGTTACTTATGATTCTTCATTATCCTTCTATTCTGGTTGTCATCATTTAGGCCATGAGGATTCCAAATGTTGTCAAAGCTTCCATGGTTGTTCCCAGTCTGATCATATGGAGTTTGGAACAGTCCTGGTTTTCAATGCTATTGTTGTTAATCAATCGAAGAATATAGTAGATTCTATTGGTCCATGTTGCAGAGGGGATGCAAGTGCTACTACAATGGGGGATAACCAGTGGAATTTCATGCTACTGCCTTCTATTCCGTGCAAGGCTAGTGGGTCGAGATAAAATCCACTAGTGGACAAAGTGTTTAGTCATTTGAAACATGACCTGGGTATCCTCAATCAATTACAGGAACTAGGTTCTAAGGAGCCACAGCAACCAGGGCAGCCTGTTTGTTTTAGTATTCTCCCAGAAAGTGCACCTCCAGGAGAAAAGGGAATGTCCTTAATCACCAGGGGGACCTCAAGCTATGCTGCCATTGGGATTGACACTAGTGGGAAGACCGAGATATCCGGAAAAAACTTACAGGAGGAGTCATCTGCATTATCACAGATTGGACAAGGCAGGATGAATGGGGTGAATTTCTTGGGTCCCTTAGACCCCAACACCCTCTCTCCACAACCTCCATTCCAGGTGAAGGATGTGAGTGTAGGGAATAAGAATGCCTTTGAGGTTAAGGTGGGGTTGGTGACGTCTTTGTGAAGGCAGAGCCCTCTTAAAAAAGACCCAATTATGGTGCTTGGTAACCGCTTTGATGGTCTAGATGTCCAAGAACCAATGCTAGCTTCTGAGGAGGAGGATTCATGTGTCGACAATTAGAACCAATTCTTAGTGGATAGTTTGGAAATAATTCAAGGGAGAGGCCTTCATAGTCCTAGACGAAAGAAAGTGAAGAAAGGAAATCGAGACTCCAAAAAGTGCATTGTGGTTAAGTGGAAAAAATAAAAGGGACGGAAAAACTATTCCCACTTGCCTAAGCCAATTGAAACAAGGTCAGCTACGAATGGTGAAAAAAAAGAAAGAAAAGCCTTACGGAAAAGTTAATGTTGTGAACAAAGTGGAAAAGTAAGAGTATTTGAATCAGAAGAAGAAGGGGAGTGTTTGAAATGCATCCTCCATTCCAAGGAAGAAATGTTTTAAAAAGATGTTCGGGTCAATTCTTCAAAAGAAGAGATTGATAGAATATATGAAAGAAGGTTTCATGTTGATGCCAAGGAGGAGAAAGAGGCATGGTTAGACAAACAAGACTGAATCCTAGCTCAAGGTTTCAACCACTACAAAATCAACTCTGAGGAATTCATACAGACAATGGATAGAATGGATACTCACCATTTAGAGCTTATCAACAAGGACCCAGACATTCAGGTTAGTACTCTACACTGGGAATTGTATGGAGTGTCTAATTCTAATAATCTAAGTATTGTGTTTAATCAATTTGTGAGTTCTTTCAGTACGTAGTGGTATCAATGGTTTGTGAACTATGGTTTCCCAGTTCTCTTTAAAGTGGCTTAATAAAAAATTTATATTTTGTGGATGACTTCTTATAAGTGGTTTCTTGCATGAGGTGTCATTTTTTACAAGTATAACCCTTATTGAAGAAACAACACCCTTGTTTTTATGGGTGTTCATTTAATAAGATGAGCCTTGTTAAGGGAATTAGAAATGTGTAATGCTCCAGTTCAGCGGGTTAGACATGCCTTGGGCATGTTCAACCACCTTGTTAGACATGTGGCTTTTTCTCCTTTATGGATATATTACTATGGAGATCTTAAACCTATTATATATGTGTAGGAAGATTTGACATTGAAATATGTAGTGTTACTGGTCCATATATTAAAGGAAATGGAAGTACTTGTTGTGCTATTTTTTAATTTTGGAAGCATGCATTGTTATAGGTGGTTCCCATCGAGTAAAAAAAGTGATGTACTAAATCAAGTATATTTGAGTGGCATGGTCAAGTAATAATTTAAACTTAGTGGTTTCATGATTTCCTAGAAATATTCATGAGTACAAAAAGGCTATTTTCATAGGTCAAAACTGTATTGGAGTGACCTATGAATGGAGATCTTGTTGTGAGCATTGTAACATTGAGATGGTAAACAAGGATTTGGTGCAATAACACTACCATTTTGTTAAAATTTTAAACATTTATTCCTAATGTTGTAACATGAATTGACATGACTCGAAAGGAGTTTCATGCATATGTCTAGGAACGATCTTGATCTGGCACACATATAAGTGGATATTTTATCTCTATTATCATGTTAGAACTTAGAATAAGCACATTGGACATGTACA
Organism: Viscum album; assembly: GCA_963277665.1. Lineage (NCBI taxonomy): Eukaryota > Viridiplantae > Streptophyta > Magnoliopsida > Santalales > Viscaceae > Viscum > Viscum album. Next base: position 1,925,772,222 of record OY728152.1, on the reverse strand, counting down.
TAAACCATGATCAGTGATAAATAAGCATGTTCTATGGTATAAGTTTCTATTTTTGGTAATGTTATTCCTAGGATACTCCTATGATTGGGAGTGTTGAATCGATCATGAAGAGCATGTCCTTCAAGGTAGAGGGAACACAAATATAAAGGTCCATTTTGAAATGGTTATAAAAAATCATAAATCTAGTTATCTATTGAGCTTGAGACTTCAATTCTCACATGTGATGATGAATTTTTAAAACTCAAATATGTTTTCATAATGATTCTAGTCATTATATTCTGTTTTGGTTTATGTAATCAGTCCAAGAGATATGATGGGTTGATAGCACATTAGTTCATGTAAGGTTGCATAGTGGCTAAGTGGTTATTTGAGTACCCATCTATTGATGAATGTCGTGGGTGGGAATCCATTTGATAATTTTAGCACTTTTTCATGCATATTTTAAGATTACTTCCATGGGAGATCATCCCTTTGTGAGAATGGCATGCCATGTAACACAGTCAGCTTGACCTAACATATGGATGACTTACGGGAGTGTGAGTCAGGTTTTGAACCATGTAGTATGGGATTTTATACCCATTTCATATGGAAATATTAGTCTATGGTTGTTTCATGTGGTACTATTTAAATAATTAATTGATTATTTTCCATGTGCGAGATAAGGATCAATATTTTTAGTTTGATATTTAGGGGAATCCTGGCCTAGAGATTTGGGTAAATTATAGGTAGTGTCATGATGAGGAATATCATGGAAATGATATGGGAAACATAAAATGGTTGAATAGTGTTTGGACCTATTAATTCATGGTTAGGATACACAGTGTAGATGGATGGTTATGGCTATTATATCATACTTTATGTTATCATGGCTCTGAAGAGTTGTAAATTACTTTTTATGGAATCTTAGAGTACTTCTATTCAGATGTGATTATTCCTCCTACCTCAACATCATCATGAGTATGCTGAGAGAGCATCAACTATATACTGAGATACCTATTTAAAATTTCTTATGGTTGTACAAGAGAAGCTTTTAGAGTTTCATGGGATCAATTTAAATAAATGACAATCATCAAATAGTAAAAAAATGGATATTTAAGATGGGTGGCCCTTATTGTGATTTTAATTTCGATGAATGCTATGTGGACCGTTCGCAGGTGTTAGAATGGGTGATAGTTGAAATTTAAATTAGTTCTCATTAATGATTGGATTATTAGCTTAACATGATATCCATTATATATAGTTTCGTGTAGGGATAACTAGGTTATCTTTTTATTTTAGTGATAAAAAAGATGATCCTAAGGTGGGGAGTGGAATATTAGTCACTGGTGGGTGACCCTCACGTGGGAAGGGTCAATAAATGTTGTCACTATTTAATTGATGGTAGTTTTGGAACTCATATGAAATTAAATAAATGGATCAATGGGTAACTGGAATCCTTGGTAGATTCTAGGTATGGGTTCGATTATAGATTTGGGTGAAATCTAGATGTGGGTGTAAATACCAAAGTATCTTATGATGATCCATGGATTCTGGATTGGTATGATGTAATGGTCGGTGCTATGGAAAAATGAAATTTTTTTAGGAGATGGTTTATATAGGTGAAGTCACTGTAAGTGGGGTATAAGCTTCGATGAGTGTGCTCAGAAAAATATTGGTACACCTTGGGGTAAAAGGCTTTAGAACCTTGTTTTGGTTATATATCAGCCATAGGAGATGATAATTTTCATATATTAGACAACTATGATATTTATGAATTAAGTTTATTTTAAGTATCTGAAGGCGATCAGTAAATAACTGTGTTTAGCATGACTTTTTGAGGATACAAGTTTATTTTAAAGGTTATTCGTGGATTTTCAAGGATAAATCGACATTACCAATTATATCTTAGTCGGTGGGAGTTTTTTCCATTTTGATCAAATCTAGTCTTATAGATAGTGTCCTTTAATGTAATTTTTCAAACTTTTCAGTAGTGTCTCTTGGACACTAAATATGTGTTTCATTGGTAAATTCTGATGTGGGGAGTACCATGACTCGGAATTGGTCACTTAACTCCAGAACCTATGGTGGGAAGCACCATAAGCTGATTGATGAAAAAGATGATTATGTTATCATTTCATGGGTTAGTAGGGCTCAAGTAAGCTCCATATTTATGTTTCAATAGTGGTTCTGGACATTGACTATATTTTTAAATGATTATGTACTATATGATTAAGTGATTCTTCGGGGTACATTAGGTGCTATGAAGAACAATTTGATCGTTTGAACTGAAATTCATGACCCGAGTAGTTCGGGTGAAGCTTTTTTATTACCTAATACTTATTAGGGATGATATGTTCCAAGGTAGGGTGGTTGTAAAATACTATTTTTGGGTACTGGTTGAATTTTCTGAAGGATATTCATTTTTTCTATGGTCCAAATATAAAATTGAGTCTTTAAATGTAAATTTGAGAGTTGGAACACTTAAAAGTGTTGATTTAGGTGAGGTTTAAGGCCTGAGAGGTTTATAGAGAGATTGGATTAGTTTTAGTAGTACCAAGCTCTGAAAACTCACTTTCAAAGAGAAACGAATAGGGGTATAAGGTTTGTTTAAACTATGAGGCCCCTAGAAAAAACCGTACATCCCTATAAGGGGGAATTACATGGTTTCATAAACTATGTGAGGTGGGTCATATGGTGATGCAAGAGGTCAATAGTAAATTACAGAGGTGGTAACATGGTCTATGAATGATCTTCTAAACCATGTTCCTAGCCCACATGGTTAGTGCCATTTAATGGTTACCAATACACGGTTGGCACATGGTTAGCTAAAATCAGGTAGAAAAACCATTTTGGGCTAGGATATTAAGTAGTGTGAGCTACATTATTGGTACATAATTAGTTAAATAGTGTAGTATAACTATGCAACTTTTTAAAGGTGGGTTGAAATGATCCCTTTTCCCCTCCAAGTTTATTTCTTTTCATCCCTCATTTATCCCTTGATAGGCCGCTTGATCTCCCCTTTCCAACTTGGATAACCTTACATTTAACTCCTTTTTTCAACATCTAAATTAAGTTCCATCAGTCACGTTGTATTTGTATCTATGATCACTCGATTTCATTTTCTTCCTTTTTCATTTTCCTCTGACGTATGGAATGAAAAATAAATACAGGATATGTTTTCCTATTTTTGAGCTGTTTGCCTAATATTATGATTTCAATTGTTCTATATTGAATCAAATATGGATATTAGATGAGATAAGCATCCTAATAATGAGGTAGATGGTCTATGCCTTTTACTTAAAAGTATTAGTGTGTAATTTAATGCGGCATAGTTCCACACACCAATCATTCTAGGCCTTTATCCTTAAATTATTAAATATTTAAATTGATTTTGTAAACCATGATTTAAACATGTTATTACACCCTTATTAAAGGTTATAATAAATGAGAGTAGTGGAATAAAACAGCCAATCATTTTTATTAACCATAATTATGTAATTGATTAGTGAAGTGGAATGGACACTAACAAGACCCTCCTTCTTATCATTTTCATGTGAATTAGTTAAAGAATTGAATATGAAGAATTAAATTGATAAAGTGAATAGACACTAACATGGTCCTCCTTATTATCATTTGTAACTCATCGGTCGTTGCGATGAAGCTGAATAATGTTGATCTTTGAGGTTGGGATCTTAGGAGGTGTTTTTGTGGTGTCTTCATCATCGGTGTTCCCTGCCTCTCCTTGATGGTTTCTTCTGCTTCCAGAACTTGGCACGATTTGGACTCCGGTGATGATCCTTACATGTTTTGGATATGACCATATCTATTCTCATATCACCATTTATAGGTTCGATCAATCTAGATCTCGTCGTCAGTGATACTCCCTTAGCATGGTTGTTGAAACTATAAAATTCATCTGTAAAATATTCCAAATGCTTTCATAAATGATCCAATGACATATCCCAATTTGCAAGGTTCAATTTGACAGGTCATAGGGCCTGAACGGGGTTACAGATTAGGAGTTATGGACATTTGAAGTTGGGCTAGAAAACTGGTTCGTGGAGCCCATTCGCAAAGCTCTCTCCATGATCGCAGAGTAGAGGAACTAGATCGAAGCCTCCAGAAGCACTGCGAAGTTCAAATATGGTTGACTCTATGGTTATGATGTACTTGAGGGAAGTTGACCAGATCCTCCACGAGCGTCATGAATCTCGATGACGGTCACCTTCGCGATTACGAGAAACTTGAGGGTACTTCCTCCAGTTGCGGAACACAATTTTCTTCACGGAATGCATTTGTGCTTACCGTCACTAACCCCCATGAAAAATTGAGAGTCACACCATGAAATTTTTTGGTCGGGATGTCGGCATTTTCCATTTCACCCTTATGCGCACCCACCGTCCACCAATGGAATACAATAATTCGAGATACTCTTCTGCACACTGTGAAACACCTTGATTCAACATAATCCCCTTGGTTTGTTTCCTATTTCATGAGTTGAGAGTCTCATCATAAATTCCCTGAGCACCTTTAGTTGAACCATTCCTCAAGAAACTCCTCAAAACCCTACCACTTGGCTCATATGCCAGGATGAACCAGAAAGGGCCTCTCTTGCATAAGTCCCAACACCATCCATTTCTAGGCGCCTTATGCCAAACAGTCCTATCTACATGACTATAAACTATAGTTCACCCTATGTTCCAAACATAGGATGCCTCTTGTTCTATATAAAATATTCCTTGTGCTCCAATCATAAGATGCCAACAGTCATATCTACATGACTATAAACTATAGTACACCCTATGTGCCAAACATAAGATGACTCTTTCTCCAAACAAGAGATGAATTATGCTCCAAGAATAAGATTCCAATATTCCTATCAATGTATCATTATACTATAGTACACCCTATTTTCCAAACAAAGGATTCCTCTAGATCTAAACAATTTATTCCTTATGCTCCATGCATAAGCTGCCTAACAGTTCTCTCTACATGACTAAAAACTATAGTATGCCCAATTATTCAATAATAGGATTCCTCTTACTCAAAATAAGATATTCCTTATGATCCAAGCATAAGATGATAATAGTCCTCTTTATATGACTATAAAATTTAGTACTCCCTATGTGACAAACATAGAATGCCTCTTACTCCAACCAAGAGATGCCTTGTGCACAAAGCATAAGATTCCTAATTCCATGATTACAATGGCATAATTTGAAGAGCATTGGAATCCGTTCAAACATTACATCACTCCACATCATGATTTTCACATCCTTCATTCAGATCTTCATCCTCTTTCTTGTCTGAAGGGACCACCTAACAGCCTGGTCCCATGCCGCATCGGCTCACCTACCATCCTGGGCCAACGCCCCGGAAGACTTTAGACAAAACTTCGAGTCAGGTCTTGTGTTTTGAACATGTTCAACAGTCATCCCTTGTTTGTTTGTCACCATTTTTTGAAATCATCATACGGATTTTGTGTTTCGAACACGGTCAACAGCTATCCTCAACTGTCACGCCATCCTCAATGTGTTTCGAATGTCGGGTATGTGATTCACACTTTCCATCTCCCTTTGTTTGGACTGATTCCAATTCCCCTTGGTGTTATATTTAATGTGCAATAGCTCATGAGTGTAGACCTCAATTATATTCCTCATCCCACTAGTGAGTTGGGATTCCCTCATGGTCATACATGAGAAAGAAATTACAGGAAGCTTCCTTGTGTATGCTCCATTCACCATTTCTGCTCCACAAAGACACAGGGGAAGCTTCCTTGTGTAATCCACATTCACCATTTCTACCCCATTGCGGCACCTGGGCATCTTCCTAGCATAATCCTCATCCACTATTGTCGTTCCATAGTGGCACCTTGGAATCTTCCATGTGTAATCCCCATCCACCATTGTATCTCCTTAGCGGCACCTGTGGAGCTTCCTTGCGTAAGCCTGATTCATCATTACCTCTCCTTAGCGGCACCCGAGCAGCTTCCTAGCGTAAGCCCCATTCATCATTACTGCTCCTTAGTGGCACTCCGTCATCTTCCTTGCATAATCTCCATTCATCGTTCTTGGTCCTTAGCGGCACCCGGGAAACTTCCTTCCTTAAGACCCATTCATCATTGCCACTCTATAGCGGCACCAGGGTAGCTTCCTTGCATAAGCCCCATTCACCATTGTCACTCCATAGCGGCACCCAAGAAGCTTCCATGTGTAAGCCCCATTCACCATTGTCGCTTCATAGCGGCTCCTAGGAAGATTCCTTGTGTACACCCCATTCACCATTTCTGCTCCATAGCGGCACCCAAGAAGCATCCATGTGTATGCCCCATTCACCATTTCCGCTCTATAGCGGTACCCGACCAGCTTCTTTGCGTAAGCCCCAATCTCTATTGCCACTCCATAGAGGCACTCGGGTAGCTTCCTTGTGTAATCCTCATTCACCACCCTTCATGGATGCACCTTTTCGATGTGATCATCAGGTCTTTGCTACCTCTTTTTTCTCACACTGAGAACAACTCACATGGGCTTAGAGAAAGCATCGGCCATGGAATCCTCTATGGGTCACCTAGAGTGTAAGCCCCAAACACCATCCCAAAATATGTGGACTTTGATCCTTTCCATGGAAGGGTATGTAGGAAGCCTCCCTGAGGTTCAATCCCAACAACCATTGGTCCTGACCCCCTTCATGTCGGTGCACCCTAACATTTTCCGAACTACATGGACTTTGACCCTTGCCCAGGCAAGGCACGTAAGAATCCTCCAAGAGGATCAAGGCCAACACCTATTGATCCTGACCCCTTCACATCGGCTCACCCACACCATCCATAACTATGTGGGCCTTGATCCCTATCTCTTAGACAGGGTATGTAGGAAGCCTCGATGAGGTTCAACCTCATTTTATAGTAAGACATTGTCAACCTCGTTCGGTGGTATGCTTTTCTAGTCCCCAATCAATGGTAATCCATTGGTTTCCCCAACCGACAATAATTCATTGTGTTCCCCAACCAGCGGTCATCCATTGGAACCCCAATTATTGGTAAGTCATTGTCAACCCACTTCAGTAGTAAGCCATTGTTAACCCCATTCGATGGTAATCCATTGAAGTCCCCAATCAATTGTAAGTTGTTGGTTTCCCCAATCGACGGTAAGCCGTTGTGTTCCCCAACACGTAGTAAGTCGTTGAAACCCCAATCAGTGGTAAGCCGTTTTCAACCCCAACCCATAGTAAGCCATTGAAACCCCCACCGAATTAAACAGACTTTGATTCCCTGCCATTGGGATACGTAAAAATCCTCACTATGTTTCATGCCCATCACTATTGTCTTATCCTGATCTATCCCTCGATCACATGTGTTCCAGGAAGTTCAAGCCCCAACCTAGAGGTTCTATTTTCTCTAGGTCCCATCCACACTTCCATTCTCACGGGTTGCCTCCTCAGGGGTCTCATCATCCCACTAGACTACATGGACATTTATTCCCTGCCATGAGGATACTTAGGAAGTCTCTTCAAGGCTCAATCCCAATATCATCATCGTTCTCATGTTGGTTCCATCTCATTCCCCATCCACTTAATTCAATCCTCCATATCCATCTTGATTCCTACCCAGGCCACCACATCCCAGTGGGATCATGTCATCCACCTCCCCACTGATCCTATAAGTACTTGGGCTGCAATCCACACGTTATCCGTAGCATGTCTCTGGGTTGTTGTCCTTTGTATACACCCCGATTCAAATCCCCTTCGAACTACTTGGGTTTTGATCCCTATCACCTACACAGGGTTTGTAGGAAACCTCCATGAGGTTCAATCCCAGAAAAAGGTAAACCTTATTGTTCCCCCATTCTAGGGTCCACACTCCCCGATCCGCCCTCAGTGGTGTCCAGATCAGCCTTCATGGTGTTACATCTTCCCTTTATGGGACACACCATCCTGGGTATGTTCTTATTGAGTGTTCTGATCCATCCACCTATTAAACACTCCTGGAACTCCCTCCTTGGGATGTAACAATCTGATCCATCTCTATAGGACATTTTAATTACCCTCATTCCATCTCTGTAAGATGTTAAACTTGTGTCCTACCTCGTGTTAAACATGAGATGCATGAGGAAACCCTCGAAAGACACGCCTTTGGATTAACTGTCTCTGCAAGACGTTACACTCACAACATACCCCATGTTAAACATGGGAAGATATGGAATACCTCATAGATATGATCCTGGAATATGATACCCCATGATCGACATGGTATGCCTCATGTTCCGTGCCCTTGAGATTCCCTTTTATGAGGAAGAATACAGGTTCCCCAATGTCCACGCATCCAGAAATTCCCTGATACGCCTGATGTTGTAATCTACTACTAACTAATGTTGCTAAATTTTCAAGACCCCAGGGAATGTCCTTACGGAAGTAGTGTAATTAACCAGCATCCAAAAAGATATGGCACTGGGTTTGAGATTCTCGAACCACGACTCAAATCTATAAGGGAGACCTAGACTAGGAAACTAGTTCTCAAGAGGAATCCATAGAATTAGGAGCCGACATCCCATCATCCCATTTAGATCAAGGAGAAAACATCCTTAAACAAGAGATAGATGCCTTCAACCTTTGGAAAGCGGGAATGTGGGGCAACAGTTGTTCATCCTCCATAGATGGATGTGCGCCCCCCGTCAAAAGTGTCAGAAATAGATATGGTGAGCCCAACATGAATCTCATCTCCTTAAATAGCGAGTAGAAAAAATATGTTGTGAAAATTGAGGCATCATCCTTGCGAATCAAATTTCCATCATATGTGAGAGGATGAGTACCCTCGGGTGCATGAAGACTACGGTCCATCATCTCCTCACCGACCCCACCACCTCAAGAGGCTTCGCATGTGGCATCCTCCACCCAACTCCATCATCTCCTTACTGAACCCATCACCTCATGAGGCCGCGCAAGTGGCATCTGGCACCTGACTCCATCAGCTCCTCGCCGACTCAGCCACCTTAAGAGGTTTCATAGGGGGAATCTCCCCTAACTCCATCAGCTCCTCGCCAACCCATCCACCTTAAGAGGATGTGCAGGGGAACCCGCCCCCCCAACTCCATCGGCTCCTCACCGACCTCATCACCTCAAGAGGCCGCGCAGGTGGCATCTGCCACATGACTCCATCGTCTCATCTCTGACCCCGCCACCTTAGGAGGCCACACAGGTGGCATCTGCCCTCGACTCCATTGGCTCCTTGCCAACCTTGTTGCCTCCAAAGTCCATGTAGGGGGTAGCCGCCCATGACTCCATCGGCTCCTGACTGACCTCTCTGTATCAAGAGGCCGTGAAGGGGGAACTCACCCCCTAACTCTGTCGGCTCCTCGTTGACCTCGCCGCCTTAAGAGGCTGCGCAAGTGGCATCCGCCACTTGGCTCCATCAGTTCCTCACTGACCCCATTTCCTCAAGAGGTTGTGCAGGGGGCATCAGTCCCCGACTCCATTGGCTCCACACCCACCATGCCCCCTCAAAAGGCCGCATAGGGGGAAACCAACACCACACTCCATCAACTCCTCTCCGACCCCACCGCCTTAAGAGGAAGTGCAGTGGGCATCTTCCCCTAACTCCATTGGCTCCTCGCTAACCCCGCCCCTTCAAGAGTCCATGTAGGTGGCATCCGCAACCCGAATCCATAGGCTCCTCGCCAACCCCGCCACCTCAAGAGGCCGTGCAGGTGGCATCGCCCACCCAACTCCATCGGCTCCTCGCCAACCCCACCGCCTCAAGAGGCCACGCAGGTGGCATCTTCCACCCGACTCCATCATCTCCTCACCAACCCTACCACCTCAAGAGGATGTGCAGGTGGCATCCACACCCTGATCCATCATCTCCTCACTGACATCGCCATCTCAAGAGGTCGCGTAGGTGGCATCCGCCACCCGCCTCCATTGGCTCCTCGTTGACCCCACCGCCTCAAGAGGTCACGTAGGTGGCATCCACCACCCAACTCCATTGGCTCCTCACCGAACCTGCCACCCCATGAGGTCTTGCAGGGGGCATCCGCCCTCAACTCCAACGGCTCCTCGCCAACCCCGCCGTCTCAAGAGGCCGCACAGGTGTCATCTGCCACCCGACTCCATCATCTCTTCGCCGACCTCACCACCTCAAGAGGCCACACAGGGGGCATCCCCCCCCCCCGAATTCATCGGCTCATCACCGACTCTACCGCCTTAAGAGGCAATGGAGGGGGAATCCCACCTGACTCTATTGGATCCTTACCGACTCCACCGCTAGAAGAGGCCACCCAGGGGGCATCTGCCCCCTAAATCAATTGGCTCCTCACCAACCCCGCTGCCTCAAGAGGTTGTGCAGGGGGCACCCCCCCCCCAACTCCATCAGCTCCTGGCCGATTCCGCCTCCCTCATGGGCTGCAAAGGGGGAAACCAACCCCAATCCAATGGAAAATCTCCAAAAACACCACAAGCCATTGTGAAGGTCCTCCCCGCACAGCAACTATTAAGACATTGGAGTCCTCCTTGTCAACATCACCAGCCACTACGGAGGTGGTCCCCACTCCACTACCAATCAGCATGGATGTCCTCCCTATGCATCTACAAAGTTGCCCAGCCTTATGGGATGATGTTCCTGGTATCCATGCCTTCTGGGGTCAGTCTCCCCTATCGTACCGATGCTCTAGGATTCCACGCCTTGTGGGCTCCATTACCCCTATCGTACCGATGTTCCAGGCTTCCAGGCCTTCTGGGCTCCATCGCCCCCATCGTACGGATGCTCCAGGCTTCCACGCCTTCTGGGCTCCATCACCCCAGTCGTACCGACGTTCTAGGATTACACACCTTTGGGGCTTCATCGCCACCATCATACCAACGTTCAAGGCATTCAAGTCTTCCAGGCTTCATCACCCCCATCATACCGACATCCAGGATTCCACACCTTCTAGGGTCCATCACAATCATCATACCGACGCTCTGGGCATCCACGCCTTCTTGGATCCATCGCCCCCATCGTACGTACGTCTAGTCTTCCAAGCCCTTTGAGCTTGATTTCACCCATCGTACCAACTTCTAGGCTTCCATGCCTTCTGTGCTCCATCACCCCCATCATACCGATGGTCCAGGAATACATGCTTTAGGGGCTCCATCAACCCATCATACTGATGCTTCAGGCTTCCATTCCTTACAGGCCCCATCACCCTCATCGTACTGACGTCTAGGATTCCACACCTTCTGAGGTCCATCGCACCTGTCGTACCGACGCTTCAGGCTTCCATGCCTTCTGGGATCCATCACCCCCATCATACCGATGGTCCAGGGTTCCACACCTTTTGGGTTCCATCACCCCCATTGTACCGACGCTCCATGATTCCACACCTTCTGGGCTCCATCGCCCCCATCGTACTGACATTCCAGGATTCCATGCCTTCAGGGATACATCACCTCCATCGTACCGACACTCCGACTTCCACGTCTTCCAAGCTCCATCTCCCCCGTCGTACAAACATCCAGTCTTCCACGCCTTTCGGGATCCATCGCCCTGTCATATCAACGCTCTAGGCTTCCTTGCATTCTGAGCTACGTCACCCCCATCGTACCAACATCCAGGATTCCATGCCTTCCGGGCTCCATCGCCCCCTTCATACTAACGTCCAGAATTCCATACTTTATGGGCTCCATCGCCCTTGTCGTACCAACGTCCAGGCTTCCACACCTTTGAGGATCCATTTCCCCCATCGTACCGACCTCCAGGATTCCACGCCTTTCAGGCTCCATCACCCCCATCGTACCAACGTTCCAGATATCCATGCCTTCGAGGCTCCATCACCCCATCGTACCGATGCTCCAGGCTTCCACGCCTTCCGGCCTCCATCCACCTCATCGTACCGATGTCCATGCTTCCACGCGTTCTAGGATCCATCGCCCCCATTGTACCGACGCTCCAGGGTTCCACCCCTTCTCAGATCCATCACCCCTGTCGTACTGATAGTCCAGGCTTCCACACCTTCTGAGCTCCATCACCCCAATCGTACCAACGCTCCAGGCTTCCACCCCTTTTGGCCTCCATCATCCCCATCATACCGATGTTCCAAGATTCTATGACTTCAGGACTCCATCACCCCCATCGTACCGATGCTCTGGATTCAACATCTTCTAGGATCTGTCTCCCCTATCATACTGGCATCCCGACTTCCACACCTTTTGAGCTCCATCTCCCCCATCATACCAATGTTCCAAGCTTCCACGCCTTCTGGGATCCATCGCTCTGTCGTATCGACACTCCAGGAATCCACACCTTCTAGGCTCCATCACCCCCGTCGTACCGACATCCAGGCTTCCACGCCATTCGGGCTCCATCACTTCCATCGTACCAACGTCCAGGCCTCGGTGCCTTTTAGGCTCAATTTTCCCCATCGTACTGATGTCCAGGCTTCCACACCTTCCAGGATACATCGCCCCCATCCTACCGACCTCTAGGCTTCCATGCCTTCTGGGCTCCATCGCCCTCAACGTACCGACATTCCAGGATTCCATGACATCCAGGATCCATCGCCCCATCATACTAACGCTTCAGACTTCCACAACTTCTAGTCTCCATCACCCCTATCGTACTGACGTCTAGGATTCCATGCCTTCCGGGCTCCATCTCCCTCATCGTACCGACGCTCCAGGATTCCAATCCTTCTGGGCTCCATCGCCCCCATCGTACTAATGTTCTAGGCTTACACACCTTATGACATCCATCTCCCCTGTTATATCGATGCTCCATGCTTCCACGCCTTCTAGGCTCCATCGCCACCATCGGACTGACATTCCTGGATTCCATGCCTTTCAGGCTCCATCGCACCAATAGTACCGACCCTCCAGGCTCCCATTCCATCCATGTGTCTGGAAAATCCCATAATTAAATCTTGTTTCCCACACCAAGCATGACTCACATGGGCTTAGGCATTTTGGTAGGATGTTTATTAATATGGTAAAGTGACACATACATATTTGTCCCGCATGACATTAAACTGCATTATCATCTTTCATGATGTTAAACTGCACATTATCATCCTGCATGACTTTAAATTACTCATATTCATCCCACATGATGTTAAAATGCATTATCATCTGTCATGACGTTAAACTGCTCATTATCGTCCTACATGACTTTAAACTGCTCATCTTCATCCTGCATGACATTAAACAACATTATCATCTTTCATGGTGTTAAACTACTCATTATCATCTTGCATGACTATAAACGGCTCATCGTCATCCTAGATGATGTTAAACTGTATTATCGTCCCACATGATGCTAATTTTCATTATCGTTCGTCATGATGCTAAACTGCTCATTATCATCCTGCATGACATTAAATTGCTCGTCTTTATCCCATATGATGTTAAAAAACATTATCGTCTGTCATGATGTTAAACTAGTCATTCTCATCATACATGAATTTAAACTTCTCATCTTTGTCTCACATGACATTAAAATTCATTATCGTCCATTATGACGTTAAATTGTTCATTATCATCCTGCATGACTTTAAACTACTCATCTTGGTCCTGCATGATGCTAATCTACATTATCATCCTTCATGATGTTAAACTATTCATCTTCATCCTTAATGATGTTAAATTGTTCATCTTTATTTGTCATGATGTTAAACTACTCATTATCGTCCTGTGTGACATTAAACTACTCATTATCTTCCTACATGATGTAAAATTGTTCATCTACATTCTTCATGATGTTAAACTATTCATCTTCATCAATCAGGATGTTAAACAGTTCATCTTTGTCTATCATGATGTTAAACTGCTCATTATCATCAAGCATGACATTAAACTGCATTATCATACCGCATGAATTTAAACTTCTCATCTTTCTCTGGATTGATGTTAAACTGCATTATCATCTGTCATGACGTTAAACTGCTCATTATCATCCTACATGACTTTAAACTACTCATCTTCATCCTACATGATGTTAAACTACATCATCATCCTGCATGATGTTGAACTACATTATCGTCTGTCATGACGTTAAACTGCTCATTATCATCCTGCATGACTTTAAACTAATCATCTTCATCCCATGTGACATTAAACTGCATTATCTTCTTGTGTGAAGTTAAACTATTCATCTTCATCGGTCATGATGTTAAACTATTCATCTTTGTCCTTCACGATGTTAAACTGCACATTATCATCTTGCATGACATTAAACTGCATTATCTTCCTGTGTGACATTAAACTGCTCATTTTCGTCCTGCATGATGTGAAACTGCATTATCATTTTTCATGACGTTAAACTGCTCATTATCGTCCTACATGAATTTAAACTACTCATATTCGTCCCTTTTGATGTTAAACTGTATTATCATCCATCATGAAGTTAAAATTCTCATTATCATCCTGCATGACTTTAAACTGCTCATCTTTATCCCGGGTGACTTTAAACTACATTATCATCCATCATGACTTTAAACTACTCATTATTGTCCTACATGAATTTAAACTTCTCATCTTCATCCCGCATGATGTTAAACTACATTATCATCCTACATGATCTTAAACTATTCATCTTCATCTGTTAGGACGTTAAACTATTCATCTTTTTCTGTCATGAAGTTAAATTGTTCATAATCATCCATCATGATGTTAAACTTCTCATTATCGTCCTACATGACTTTAAACTTCTCATGATCATCCTAAATTATATTATATTGTTCATCTTCATCTATCATTATGTTAAATTGTTCATATTCTTCCTTTATGATGTTAAATTGTTCATATTCATCTGTCATGATGTTAAACTGGTCATTATCATCCTGCATGATATTAAACTACATTATCATCCTGCATGACTATAAACTGGTCATCATTTTCCCGGTTGATGTTAAACTTCATTATCGTCTGCCATGATGTTAAACTGCTCATTATCATCCTACATGAATTTAAACTTCTCATCTTCATCCTGTATTATGTTAAACTGCATCATCGTCCCACATGATGTTAAACATCATTATCGTATGTCAGGACATTAAACAGCTCATTATCGTCCTGCATGACATTAAATTGCTCATCTTCATCCTGCATGACGTTAAAATACATTAGCATCCTGCATGATGGTAAATTTTTCATCTTCGTCCATCATGAAATTAATCTATTTATCTTCATCCGTCATGTTGTTAAATTGTTCATCTTCGTCCATGATGACGTAAAACTGCTCATTATCATCCTGCATGACATAAAATTTCCTTATCGTCCTGCATGAATTTTACCATTCCCATCATCATCCTACATAAATTTAAACTGCATTATCATCCTTCATGAT
The DNA here is from genome assembly GCA_963277665.1 of Viscum album. Taxonomy (NCBI): domain Eukaryota; kingdom Viridiplantae; phylum Streptophyta; class Magnoliopsida; order Santalales; family Viscaceae; genus Viscum; species Viscum album. Next base: position 1,925,756,933 of record OY728152.1, on the reverse strand, counting down.
GTTAAACTGCTCATTATCTTCTTTCATGACTTTAAACTACTCATCTTCGTCCTGCATTACATTAAACCGCATCATCATATTGTATGATGTTAAACTGTTCATCTTCATCCTACATGACGTTAAAATGCATTATCATCCTGCATGATGTTAAACTATTCATCATTATCCCTCATGATGTTAAGTTGCATCATAATCCTTCATGATGTTAAACTACTCATTATCGTCCTGCATGACAATAAACTACAAAATGGTGCAGGCTCTATGAACTTAAAATAAGATCGTCACTATCCTCATCACACGACATTAAACGGCATGATCCATCCCAACAGAACAATGTAAAACCAATTAGTACTTGTCCTGCATCACAATAAACTACAAACTGGATGTGACATTCCATCTATGGCCCAGCCTCAGGCCCCTCAGCCTTTTCAGGCCCCTGGCCCAAGTTCTCACTTAGGATTGTACGATGTGGTATGGGCTTATGTCCTCATTCACATCGGGTTACTCATTGTTCCATAAATGTCCCTCGTTGAGATACATTTCCCACATATTATTCCTTACCACATGATGTTAAACTACACTTCACCCCCAGAACTACATATGGATTGAATCCCATCCTCACGGGATACATAGGAACGCCCATACATTTCATCTTCGGGTCCATCCCTGGTTCTTAGAAACCTCATCTCTCTGGACCCTTAGCTTGAGTCCTCCAGGAGGTAGGGCATGTGGTGTGGTATGGGCATATATCCTCATTCATGTCGAGATTGTAACAACCATTCCACATACCTCCCCCTCTTTGTTAGTTCACGAATGTTCCTAGAAGAACTCTGGTTCAGCACCTAGAGTGTTGAATCCTTCATGGACATGTTATCACCCACCCTCAGGCTTCATGCTCCCCTTTATTTGGGTTTCCATCATCTTTCACATCCAAAAGATCCCCTGCATGGTACAAATACTCAGCCTAAAGGCTCTCCTATCATTTCAGGCGAATTTCCTCAAGGATCTCAAACGACAAATTGATACAAGTCCCACATTGAGAATATGGTCAGCAGTCAACACTCATTTATTTCCCATTTAAGGTCACATAATATGGATGGTGTGATTCTAACACGGTCAATATTTATCCTCCATAATCACACCAACCCCATCAAGCCTTTAATATAGGTTACATGATTCACATCATTTTCCACTCCATTATGTCCAAGTGGAATTGTGATACTCTTGGTACTATCCCTCAGTGTGTATTTGCATGTTAGGAGGACAAGCCATGGTGAGTAATTATTTGGGGCCCCACATAAATTTCCCCTCTGCATGTATTCCATGTGTTTCAATGACCTTATCCACCCTTGTTTCGTATACCGAGTGTAGATCACATGGGATTAGGGATTCGGTCAAGGTTTTCACTTATATGGAAGAGTCTTACCACCTATGGTCCGAGCTCTGTGACCATAAACTAAGACCACTCTGTGTCCTTTCTGCAAGATTCTAAATTGCACTATATCTTCCAGAACTATGTATGGATTGATTCCCATCCTCATGGGATACGTAGGAATGCCCATGCATCTTGTCTTCGGGTAACGCCATAGGAATCTAAAATCCTGCCCCCCTATATGATCAATTGGCCCAAACTCTTTTGGGAACATGTGGTATGGAGAGTACCTCTTGGGTTCTCATTTGCGTTAGGATTTTCAATATCCGCACCATGTGCCTCCTTGTCTTTTCCCAATCTGGTCTGAGTTCTATGAACCTAAACTATGATCTCCCTATGGGGACTAAGCGTCGGGTTTGGAATATTCACTATCCTGCACAAAGTCTATTAAATCAAGTACCCCCTTAATGGTCTACCCTTCGATTTTAAGTTGGAAGCATACGACCCCAGGACCCTTGTCCTTGGAAAGGGACTCGAATATCATTATCTGATACCTCTTTTTGTAGTAATCAAATGCATTGTGACAAAGATCCTGAAGTGTGGAATTTTCATAGGGACATTCCCTCATTCCAAATCCAAGTTTTGTGAGCCCGTTATTTGGATCCCCATCCTCTTCCACGTATGAAAGGGACCCCCTTTACGACATTGTCTCATGACACATTGTCTTACCTACCGTCTTGGGCCAACGTCTCTAAAGACCTCAGATGAAATTTGTGATAGGTCCCATGTTTCGAATATGGTCAGCAATCTACCCTCATTTGTTTTTCCCCATTCCAGGCTAACGTGAAATGGATACTATGTTTTGAACATGGTCAGAAGTCATCCTATATCTGTATGCCACTATCATTGTAATCCTGATCTCTGGCATCATGATTCAAATTTTTCCCACTCCCTTATGTTTATGTGGAATTCCAACATACTCGGCTTTAACCCTTCGCACATCTGGGTGTGTTAAGTAGGCATGTCGGTATTATTGGGAGGTTATTCACCTAGTGTCCCATTTTCCCTAATGTGTGCCTCCCAGTACTCGGAAATTCCCATCACTACTCCTTGTTTCCTACATCAACCATGAATCACATGGGATTAATAGTTTTGGTAGGATGTGTACTGGTGCAGCCATGCCACACATTATTTTCATCATCTTGTGTGACGTTAAAATGCTCTCTCATAACTATGTGCGGCTTGATTCCCCTCCTCATGGGATACATTGGAATACCTGACTAATCTGCCTTGGGCCTAGCCTAACTTTCAATTTTGGTCCCTTGACCTAAAGAACTTCCTCTAGGGATACATGGTGTGTTGCAGACTCCTAACATCCTTATTCATGTTGGGTTTATAGCTACCATACCACATACTCCCTGCCTGGGATCTACCCTTTCACTCCCTGTCCTATCGTATGATGTTAAACTGTATAATTCCATATTTTCTTAACCCATGACATTAAACTACAGTTCTACCATGAATAAGTTCAGGATGCCCCATGTTAATCATGGGACGCGTCAGTTTCCTCGCTAGAGGGGATTCTCCTTACTAGTATCGGTCTCTAACCACATTGTTCTTCAAGAACTATGTTTGTATAGATTCTCATATTCATGGGATATGTAGTGACACCCAGGAAATCCACCTCAGGCCCAGCCCCAAGGTCATTAACCCTTGTGGCCCCTCGTCCCCAATATTGGTCTAGGCAATATGACCTTTAAACTATGTACACCATCTTTACCATACGATGTTAAACTATGTGTCTATCATCTTCCTTGGCATGACGTAAAACCACAAGTCACCCTTGGTCCTCACCAGAGAAGTCATGTTCGAATGTATGTTTGGTCCCTGATCATACCGATGCATCCACCTAATGTGTTTCCACCACAGTGGCATATTTTCAAGAGTGTTGGACCTCATTCGGACAACCCATCACTCCACCCTCCACGTTTTTCATTCTCTTTAATCGGACCCTCATCCTCTTTCAAATCTTAAGGAGCCCCCTAATAGTATGGATGCTCGGCCTATGACTCACCAACAGTCTTGGGCTAATGTTCTAGAAGACTAATGGATGACATTTCGAGTCAGGCCCTGTGTTTCAAACATGGTCAGCGGTCAACCCTCATTTTTATCCCCATTTTAGGTTAAAACAATAAGGATACTGTGTTTCAAACACGCTCAATAGTTATCCTTTATTTTTATTCCATCACTAAAGTATTCAGAATTTTGGGTATTGTGATTCATACTTTTCACTCCCATATGTTCAGATTAAATCCAACTCCCCTAGAGTTACCCTACTCGTGCAGTAGAGCACACTGGTAAAACAGTAATTTGACTGTTCTGAGAGCTTCATTCTTCAGTAAGGACAACCTATTTCTTTTTGGAAATCATGATCATTAGTTCAGAGAGGCCAATTATCTGGCTGAAATCCCTCTTTTAGAATGCTCCCGATGGGGATCGATTTTCCATTCTAATCCCCTCACACCTTCCATTGTTTAGTACTCTCGAACAATACCTCCTATTATCTCTTGTTTCCCGCACCAACCATCACTCACACGAGCTTATAGATTTAGTCAGTTATTTCCTCAATGTGATCGAGATACAATGGACCCCAAGGAATCCATTTTTCTTAGTTGATTCCTCAGAACCTGGTCCGCCTCACCCTCATCATCCTCGTTGGACCCCAATCTTAGGGGGGAATTTTTTGGCACTAGAAAACACATCTGTAAAATATTCCAAATGCTTCCATAAATGATCCAAGGTCGTAGCCCATTTCTCAAGATTCTATTTGACAAGTCGTAGGTCATATACAGAGTTACTAATTAGGAGTTTTGTACATTTGAAGTTGGGATGGAAAACAGGTTCGTGGAGCCCATTTGTGAAGCTCCCTCCGTGATCGTAGATCAGAGGAACTTGACCAGAGCCTCTGTGAGCACCATGAAGCTCGGTGAAAGTTGACTCCCCTATTATGACGAAATTGAGGGAAGTTGAGTAGAGCCTCTACGAGTACTGCGAAGCTCGATGACGGTCGGCTCTGCGATTATGATAAACTTGAGGGAATTCCCTCTAGTTGTAGAGCGCAATTTGCTTCATGGAGCGCATTTTTACTTACCGTCACTAACCCTCATAAAAAATGGAGAGTCACACTGCAAACTTTTCAGGCTGGGATTTCGGCATTTTCCATTGCACCCTTATGCACACCCATCGTCCATCTATGGAATACCATGATTCTAGATACTCCTCCGTAGACCGTGAAACACCTTGAGTCAACATACTCCTCTTGGTTTGTTTCCCATGTCATGAGTTGAGAGTCTCATAATCTATTCCCTGAGCACCTTGTGTTGAACCATTCCTCAAGAAACTCCTCAAAACCCTACCACATGGCTCATATTCCAGGTTGAACCAGAAAGTTCTGCTCTTGCGTATGTCCAAAAACCATCCATTTCTAGGCGCCTTATGCCTAATGGTCGTATCTACATGACTATTAACTATAGTACAACCTATATTCCAAACATAGTATTTCTCTTGTTCCATATAAGAGATGTTTTATGCTCCAAACATAAGATGCCAACAGGCATATCTATATGACTATAAATTGTTGAACACACTATGTTCCTAACATAGGATGCCTCTTTCTCTAAACAAGAGATGACTTATGCTCCAAGCAAAAGATTCCAATAGTCCTATCAATATGAATTTAAACTGCAGTACTCCCAATGTTCCATACATAGCAAGCCTCTTGATCTAAATAAGATATGCCTTATGCTCCAAGAATAATATGCCTAATATCCCTCTCTACATGACTATAAATAGTAGTATTCCAAATTATTCAATAATAGGATTCATCTTACTCCAAACAAGAGATTCCTTATGCTCAAATAATAATATGCTAATAGTCCTCTCTACATGACTATAAACTATAGTACTCCTTATGTGAAAAACATAGGATGCCTCTTTCTCCAAACAAGAGAAGAGATTCCTTGTACACCAAGCACAAGATGCCTAATGCCATGATTATTGTGGCGTAAATTCAAGAGTGTTGTAATCCATTCAAACATTCCATCACTCCACCTCATGCATTGCATGTCCTTTATTCAGATCGTCATCCTCTTTCATGTAGGTTCCAGGCACTATGGAAGCACATTCGTTGGTTTTCCCAACTTTAATTTTAGCATTAAACAACATTCAATCCGGGATCCGTCACGATAATAAAATGTCAGATCTTTGGAATAGAACGAAGAACGAATAGAAAGATAAGGGTCTCAAAACCATTGAGAGGGTCATCATATGTTCATTATAATTAATTTAATTAATTTACAAGAATTACCTTGATTGAATTCTTTCTTTATTGATGTTTTTCGGTCACTTTCTGATGTGATTCGTCGTTCCGTCGTAGAATCCATGTGTGGACTTCCTCTAGTGGTGATCCACATGTGCACCACATATCTCTGGACATCGCCAAAGGAATCTCCAGGAGCTAGTGTGGAGAATCCTTTTCTTGCGCTGTCCACCTCAGATCACCTTGTTTCGATGGAGGAGGACCTCTCTCAGTCTTGAGATCATTCTTGGATGAAGGAGTTCTCTCGGCCTTGAGATGATTTTCCAGAATTTTTGTGCACAATTATTCACTCTATAAAAGTGTTTGGTTGTGAGGATATTTATAATTGGTTTTGAGGTTATAGAGTTAGGAAAATAAATAAACATGTTGCGCGTTTTATTTATTTCATTAACTCTTATTGAAAATCCCCATGTTGAATGAATAATTATGTGACATGTGCCAATGTTGATTATAATAAATATCATTTAATAAAATGATATTATTTCCTCAAAATCCTGACTGGAAACACTACACGACATGTAATCATTAATACATGGCGTGTACTCATTTTCCATGAAAACTAAATAGTGTGTACATTCAACGTACACGATGTTTTTTTTCTTGTTTTCATTTTTCTTTATTTCCTCCACCACATTTATTAGACCTTGAGTAATGGCTATTTATTTCTTAATTAAATGTAACTGCATTACGCGCTAATAAATATATATTATTTCACCCACAATATATTCTCTCGAATAACTAGTGTCAAAATAAATGCGATCATGAATCCTTAAATGATTATTAAACCACAGTCAGGAGTAATATTTATTTAACTTGTTAAATAAATATTTAACTGAGATACATGGACACACTTAGTGTGTGACCCTCTAGGCCTCTTTCTCAGTGGCATTAGGAGGAGCCTTCCTAAAGTCCAAGGTTAGAATCTAGAAACATGCCAAGAAACCCATAGAGAAAGAAGTTAATTCCACAATGATGTGTCACCTCATATGAATCCTTACTGTGTAATATAATCCCTTTGTCATGATATCTCAAATCAAGTGGGTTGTATGCTAGTGCCATCAACCCATGTGCTCGATTAATCTTTCTTTGACTTTCTGGAATTGAAATCGCTCATTCCTTACCATGGACATGGATTTATTTAGGCTATATCAATTCCATAAAGGGCCTAAGATATTTACATTCATTATGGAACAGAATAGACAAATCTTTTCTTGCATTATCTATTAATTCAGTATTACTCGTGATGCACCCAACGTATCCTATATGACGATGAATAGTGTGTCATTAGAGTTTTCATCAATAAATCTAAGTGAATGAGTTTTAAAACCCATTAATAATAATCTTAAATTCTACGGACCAATTCACACATCCTCAGACAGGAACATACAATGACACTATGAAATATGGATTTCCTACTGGCGGGTCTTGTTCTCATAATATCCTCCTGGATATTACCAAGGGTGTACACCATGAGAAGGTGCCTCAATGTTTTATGAGCCCTCACCCCTAATGGATTTTATTATTTTTGTCCCTCAAATAACCCCATCCGTCCATAGAACATATATTCAAGAACATTATTATGGCACTTCAGAGTTCTCATCAAAGCAGGGATCCACTATGACCTTTTAATACAACAACTGTCCTTAGGACATTATCATATACATTGTCATGCAGAAGAACAATCAATATGTGATAAGCTATTTATTAATGAATAAAGTACAAATTAGTTGGTTCTAGGCCACCAACTCCAATAGACTCCCACTTTTACTAGAGCCAACAGAAAACAACCTTTAACCCGCTAGCTCTCACATGATATTCATGCTTCTGCTGAGATAGGCCTTTAGTCATGGGTTCCACCACATTCTCTTCTGTGGACTCTCTGGTCATTGTAAATTCACCCCTTTGATATAAATACCTCCATAGGTGCTACTTCCGGAGTATGTTCTTTTCCCATTGATGTGACCTTGGTTTATTTTCAGGAGCCACCGCTGTAGTATTATCACAATACAATGTGATAGGATCTTTACTATTATGCACCACATCAAGATCACGGACAACATTCTGAATCCAGACGGCTTGTTTGGCTGCATCAGAAGCCACAATATATTCAGACTCCACTGTAGAATTGGAGACAACTAGCTACTTTGAACTCTTTCAGCTCACAGCTCCTCCATTGAGATAGAAAACATATCCAGATTGTGACTTTAGATTGTTGTGATATGTCTAAAAACCAGCATCAGCATACCCTCTGATGACAAGTTCTTCATCTCTTCCATACACCAGGAACAAATCCATAGGTCTTCGCAGATACTTAAGGATAATCTTAATATCAGTCCAATGAGGTTATCCTAGATCTTCTTGATATCTTCCTACCATTATCAGTGCATAGGAAACATCATGCCTGGTACATAACATGGAATACATGATAGATCCTATAGCCGAAGCGTTTGGGATCTTACTCATTACATCTTTCTCTTGTTGTGTCTGAGGACACATTTTCTTAGAAAGATATAGGCCATGTGACACTGGAACCAATCCCCTCTTGGGTTGTTCCATACTAAATATCCTTAGTATCTGGTCATTGTATGTACCCTGACTTAGTCTAATCAGCCTCTTGGATCTATCACAAATGATCTTGATCCCTAGAATGTAGGATACTTCACACATGTCCTTCATGGAGAAACACTTGTTCAACCAGTCCTTAACTGACTGTAAGACTGGTACATCATTTCCAATAACCAGTATGTCTTCAACATATACTACTAGGATAACGATTGCATTCCCATTAAACCTCTTATAAATACATGTCTCACATTCATTCTTATTGATACCAAAATCCATTAAGGCTTTATCAAATCGAATGTTCCATTACCTGGATTCATGATTTAATCCATAAATGGATTTCTACAACTTGAAAACCCATTTGGATTCACCTTGTGTCGTAAACCCTTCTACTTGTGTCATATAGACATCTTCCTGAAGGTTCCCATTAAGGAATGTTGTTTTGAAATCCATTTACCAAATCTCATAGTCATGGTAAGCTGATATGGCATGTATGATTATTATGGATTTAAACATCGCAACTGGTGAGAAGGATTCATCATAGTCAATTCCTTGACGATGTTTGAATCCTTTAGCCACTAGCCTAGCTTTATAGGTACTAACTTGTCCTTCCATGTCCAGTTTTCTCTTGAATACCCATTTTCATCCAATAGGATTTACATCAACTGGCTCATCAACCATAACCTAGACTTTGTTCTAATACATGGAATCTATCTCAGAATTCATAGCTTCTAGACATCTTGATTATTCTGAGATTTATATTGCTTCCTTATAGGATATAGATTCATCATTATCCAAAAATAATGATTTACCATCCTCGGTGAATAGGAAATCAAATCTCTCTAGTTCCCTTAGCTCTCTTGAGCTCCTACGTAGTACTTGTGTTTCTGGAACCTCTTCAATGGGGACCTATGGAACTTGTTCTTGTACCAACTCTTGTGTATCTTGAGCATCAAATTCATTGAATTAAATCTTTCTCCCATTATCCCTTTTGAGGATGTGCTTCCTCTCAATAAATATGGATTATCAGGCGACAATCACATTTTTTTCTTGAGGGTTATATAGGTAATATCCTCTTATTTCCTTCGGATATCCTATAAAGATACACCTCCTACCCCAGGGTGCTAGTTTGTTTCCTGAGAAGGCCTTAACAAATGCGTCACATCACCATACATGTGTATTCAACAAAATGGGTTTATTTCCATTCCATAACTCGAAGGGAATTCCATTTTCCACCTTAGTTGGTACTTGGTTTAATGTGTATGTTTCAGTTTGTAATGCATATCCCCAAAAGGATAATGGAAGATCTGCATGACTCATCATCAACCTCACCATGTCCAACAAGGTGCGGTTCCTCATTTCACTAACACCATTTCACTGTGGTGTATAAAGGGTAGTGAGATGCAATTGAATCCCAGAATCCCGTAGATGATCGATGAACTCGTGGTTCAGATATTCTCCACCTCGATCTGATCGAAGTTTCTTTATATTCTTACCAAGCTGATTCTCTACTTCATTATTGAATTCCTTAAATTTCTATAAGTCTTCTGACTTATACCTCATTAAGTATACATACCCATATCTACTCAAATAATTAGTAAAAGTAATTAAGTAAGAATATTCACCTCTATATTCTACTAGAAATGGTCCACACACATCCGTGTACACCAATCCTAGAAGCTCTATGGCCCTCTCACCTTGTCCACCGAAGGGTGGATTGGTCATTTTTCCTTATAAACAAGAAAGACATCTATCAAGTGGTTTTAGCTCAGTAGAGTCTAAATAACCATCTTGGCATAACTTTGTCAAGCACTTCTCGTTTACATAACCGAGACGGTGATGCCACAATTGGGTGATGTAGGAGTCATGTGAGTTTGTTTCATTATCGATTTCTAACACTTGGTTTTCATAATTTTTTACATACAAACCATTATTTAAATGTATCATACCATAACATATATTGTTCTTATAAAAGAGACAACCCTTATTTCCAAAATTGAAAATAAATCCATCCATATCCAAATAAGATACAAAAATTATGTTCTTGGTAACACTAGGCACATAATAACAGTTATGTAAAACCAAAATCATCCCAGTTGGAAATGAGAGGTGGTAATCGCCAATAGCCAATGCAGCCAGCCTTGCGCCATTGGCAGTTCGAAGATCCACCTCTCCTCTAGAAATATTTCTACATCTACTTGGTTCATACATTTCAATATAGATTTGAGCCCCATAAGCTGTATCTAATACCCAATGTGTAGAAATGGAAAGATTACACATGATAATGAATGCACCTTTAGTGTCCCCATGCTTCTGAGTGCAGTTCCTCTTCCAGTGGCCTTGCTTTCCACATGAAAAACATACAGCCTCATGTTCCTTTTCCTACCTCTAGATCTTCCCCCTCTTGGATGGATGACACTCGAGGGCTTTAGCACATTTATAAGTCTTTGACCCCTTTTCCTTGTCCTTCCTTTTCTTATTCACCAAAAGGACTGGGGGTTTGTCTCGCCCCATGTCCTTATCTAACTGGAAAATTGTGTTCAGAAGTTCCAATAGACTCTTCTCATTTTTTATCATGATATAATTGACAATGAACCTTGATAAGGTCTTGGGAAGTGATGATAGGATGAGATCAATACGCAACTCATCCAGGAATTTAATCCCTACGATGTCCAGACATTCAATATAGCCAATAATCTTGAATACATGAGTCCCATCTAGCACAGACTCTCCAGGATTAGTTGTAAATAATGAATTGTAGATCTCATATCTCTATTTTCTCTTCTTCTCTTGGTATAGATCCTTAAGGTGATTCAGCATGCTATACACATCAATGTTTTCATGTTTCTTCAAGAGCTCATTATACATGGCCGATAGCATGAAACACTAGACATCTGTGGAATCATTCATATGTTTCGCATAGAGAGAGATATAGTGACCCGGCCTTTTCTTACATTACTATTACATCATTTCAAAGATAAACAACATAATATTATTACACATAGAGGATCCAAAGTTTTAGTGTCTTGGACAAACTAGGACCACACATAAAATATTCAACATCAACCATAAACATTTAATTAATTTCTTCTTCACTAGCTTATTAGTGGAACTTGTCCTCTCCGTAGAACATGTATCCACCTGAGGATATACATCAAATGGGGTGATCTAGAAGCCCAGTAAGAGGATATATAAGAACAATATAGCATGGGGTGAGCACAATCATAACATAGGCAAAAGATCATGAACATGAGAGGAGCATAAATAAAAGACTTGAAATGTGTCAATGCATAAAAATGAAACATCATGTCCTAGTGGTTAACTACCACAAATACTTGTGAACCAATCTAGAATTTTTTTCACACATCATTTCACAATTACGAATGAGATTGATCACTTTACCCAATGCATTGGAGCGCTATATAATTCTGGGTGCACCCGTCACATCATAAAATTATCATTTATCATGCTTGACATAATGAATATATAACATAAATTAACATTATGAACCCATGAAAAGGAATGGGTTTAATCTCATAATAACATATTCATAATCATTGGGTTCCCAAAATAAATAGGGAATAACATACATGTTACAAGAACCATTCACTTTGAGTGAGAAGTAAAAGGGGTGCTCTTAAAAAAGAGTTCTTTTGGAAAACATTTTGTTGGACATAAAAACAAGTGAAAAACATTTATATCCCATAAAAGTAATGGAAATGATGAATAAATGATCTTTGAGGAGTAATGATATCAAAAATGGAGTGAAAGAGGGAGAACCCAAAGGAAGAAAATTGGGTTCAAGATTTCCCCCTACCTTGTACTCGAATGCTTCCTTATCATTAATGTCATGTATAATGACATTTTATTAATTAATTAGAAATCCAGAACCATGTGTACATTAATAGGGTTAATTATGGTTTCATTAGGTCATATTATGTTCTTTTGGATGACTTATAGAGTTTAAAAACATTGTTCAGGGATGTTCGTTTTTCTGGTTTTTCTTAGGTGGTTCACTTGTATTCTTAAATTGAAGTTTGGGTAGAACATGAGTAAACATCCAGAAATGATATTACATGTTATTAATGATATTACAGAATATTTAATTTTTTTATAATGAATTATATTAGATCCATGTGGATGAATCATTTGATAATAATTAAACGATGATTATTTAGGTTAATTTAAGCGGTTTTTGGATCACAACGAAATTGTTTTAACATTTCACTTAGTAATATGGCCATAGGTTATTTAAAAAACATCAAATATAACAAAATACATATAAAATATTCTGTTTCAAACGTAAAAATGGTTTCATGACCAGATATGAAGGTAGAAATAGAAGAAGAGAGCATGTCATTTTTGAAGGTGATAAATTAACACCTCATGAACAACGTTCTGATTAATAAAATAAAAGGAAGAGGGAAAGGGTGTGGGGTGATATAATATCCAATTAGAATCATAAAATTACATTATATTTATAATACTATAGTTACAAAACAATTTGGATGAATATAGGTGGGGAGAGATCAATAATGGAACTTGAACTTGAAAGGAAATTAAAGGAGAAGACGGAGGGAAATTACCTCTTGAATCCTTCACTTGAGAACCTCCTTAAGGGCCTAAGATTGGTATTTTGATGAGACCATAAGATCTTGGACATGGGTGAGGGGATAGGGGAGAATATTGGGAAGAGATTAGACAATTATTAAAGCTTGAGAGTTCTGGTTTGGCAAGAGGAGGGGGAGGGCTTATTTATACATGAGGAGGGAGGTGTTTTTGGTATAAAATATTAAATAAAATAATATATCAAGAGTTAGACTTTTAATAGTAGTTTTTTGACATCCTAAATTATATATTAATATAATATAATTTTTTTAGGATTTAATTATTCTTTATAATTCGAAATAATTAATTTATTAAAAGGAAAGTGAAAGAAAGAGAAAAAGACACTTTAAGAAATCACCTTTTGACTTTAGGCTTTGGAAAGTTCTTTTTAGGTTTGAGAATTGGATTTATTTAAATTTAAGAAACCATTTATCAAATTTAACATAATATGGACGAAACTAAAGTTCTATAATATTTATGTCATCATTACATCATTAATGATGCAATTTAGTATACACTGATTATGTGAAAAAATGTATTTTTTTAATATTCACCTGAAAATTGAAGTATTTCAGAAAAAACACAAAAATTTACCCCAACCATTTTTTGACGTGTATAATCCAGAAATGAAGTCAATTTTTTAAAAATAATTTTCTAAATATTATCAATTTAATATTTAATTAAAATCATAATTTACTTAATAAACAGATTTTAAGATTAAAACTGATTTTATAGTTCTTCAAAAAATTACGCAGGGTTTTATAAAATTATCTAAAAACTATAAGACATCAATTAAATAACTTATGAATACATTATATGGAAATAAATATTCTTTTAAATTAATTAATTAATTATAATTAATTATTTATGACTTATAAAATACCAAAACGTTTACTAAGGTCAAATTGTCACTTTCTAAGATGTCTAAATTTTATTTCATTATTCATAAGTAATGTTACTCTTATGTTGGATGATTTACTATTCATAAGGGTCATATTACTTTTCATAAAGGTATGTTACTATCCATAAGGTTATGTTACTATTCACTAAAAATTATTTTTGTTTCATTAGACTCCAAAAATCATCTTGAACACAACCGTGTATGTCAAATTTTTAAAATTCCTAACACAAAAGTGACAAAATTATATTTAATTATCACTTATCACTTAGCATTTCATTATGTTGCGATTTCATGTTAATTTATTACATATTTATAAGAAGGTAATTTCCATTTAAAAACTTTGGGTCATTACATTCTTCCCCCCTTAAGAAATTTTGCCCCCGAAATTTCACTTTACACAAACAGGTGAGGGTACTTCTCCTTCATTGCCTCTTCTGGTTCCCTAGTTTCATCCTCAAACTTATGGTTCCTCCACAACACTTTGACAAGATGGGTTGTCTTGTTGCATAGAACCTTATCTCTCCGATCCAGAATCTTTATTGGCTGCTCCTCATAGGAGAGATCATCTTCCAGCTGCACCACTTCTGAGTTTAGTACATGTGAGGGGTCTGGTATGTACTTCCTTAGTAGTGATACATGAAACACATCATGAACATGAGAAGTATTCAGTGGATGTGTAAGACGATAGGCCACGGATCCTATGCGGTCAAGGATCTCAAAGGGGCCAATATACCTAGGGCTTTGCTTCCCTTTCTTCCCGAATCACATGACTCTCTTCCATGGAGATATACAAAGGAAGAATTTATCTCCAACGTTGAACTCCAAGTCCCTTCGATGGTTTTCAGCATAGCTCTTTTGATGACATTGAGCTTCTTTGATGTGTTTTCGGATGACTAGAACCTTCTCTGTCATCTCTTGAACAAGATCAGGCCCAAGTAGCTTTCTTTCTCCAACTTCATCCCAACAGGTTGGAGTTCTACATCGCTTCCCATAAAGAGCTTCAACGGAGACATCTAAATACTCGAGTGGAATCTATTGTTGTATGAGAACTCAACCAATGGGAGATGCTGATCCCATCTAAATTTGAATTCTAGAGATCAGGCTCTTAGTATATCTTCAAGAATCTAAATAGTCCTTTCAGACTAGACATCAGTTTGGGGGTGATAGGCCGTGCTGAAATTTAATTCAGTACTCAAAGCATGTTGAAGGATCCTCCATAACATAGATGTGAACCTTGGATCGCAGTCATAGACAATTTAGAGTGGAACACCGTTCAATCTAACCACTTCCTTTACATATATCTCTTCAAGTTGATCAAGTGAGAGATCTTCCCAAAAAGCGATAAAATGGGCAGTCTTGGTGAGTCGATCAACCACAACCCATATCGTATTCTTTCCTTTTTAGATCTTTGGGAGACCTGTGAAAAAGTCCATAGTAACATTTTCCCATTTCCACATGGGTATAGGCAATGGTTGCATCATACCATTGGATTTTTGTCGCTCAGATTTAACTTGCTGACATACCAAGCACCTTGATATATATTCCGCAATATCCTTCTTCATGTTATCCTGCCAGAAGTGTTCTCAGAGATCACGGTACATCTTGGTACTCCCACGATGAATAGAGAAAGTTGAGCTATGTGCATTATCCAATAGCTCCTTCTTTATCCCGGGTGATGAAGGCACACAAAGCCTCATTCCAAACTGAATCACACCATCATCGTCGATATAGAACTCTAGCAGCTTCTCGTCCTTTACTGCATTCACCCTCTTTTGTATCTCCACATCATCCCTTTGTGCTTCCTTAATCATCTCTTGGATGGATGGTTGCACAATCATTTGGGAAAGGTAGGATGTATCCCCTGCCCTTATGATTTATAAATACATCCTTTGCATTTCCAATAAGATAGGGTCTTTCTCATTCCGCAACATGGATAGAGTATCAGGTTCCTTTCTGCTTAGAGCATCAGCTACTTTGTTTACCTTTCCAGGATGATAGTAAATAGATCAATCGTAATCCTTGATTAGCTCTAACCATATCCTTTGATGCATTTTGATATCATTTTATGTGAATATATACTTTAGGTTCTTGTGGTCAGTGTATATGTCACACTTCTCGCCATAAAGGTAGTGCTGCCCGATTTTCAAGGAAAAAATCACGACTGCCAGCTCTAGATCATGCGTCGAGTAGTTCTGCTCATGGATATTCAACTGTTGTGAGGCGTAGGCTATCACATTATCATTTTGCATGAGTACACAACCCAAGACTTTCTTTTAAGCATGATTGTATATCAAAAAACATTCTCCACTTTTCGATAGTGTGAGTACAGGTGCAGTGATCAGCCTTCTGTTTAGCTCCTTGAAGCTTCCCTCACATTCTTCCATCCAAACATACTTTACCCCTTTCCTTTTTAACTTAATTAGTGGGCTTGAAAATCATGAGATGTTTCTCACAAAACATCGGTAGTACCCAGCTAATCCAAGAAAACTACGAATTTTTATGACACTAGAGGGCCTAGGATATTCCTCAATCGCCTTTGTCATTGAAGGATCCACATATTTTCCCTCACCTGTGATCACATGTCCCAAGAACGTGACTTGATTCATCTAAAAATCACACTTTCTGAACTTGGCATACAACTTCTCCTTTCTCAATGTTACCAACACAAGTCATAGATGCTCTTCATGTTCCTCCTTGCTCTTGGAGTAGATGAGAATATCATCGATAAACACTACCAAAAATTTGTCAAGGTAATGTCTAAAGACTCTATTCATCGAATCCATGAAGATTTCAGTGGCATTAGTAAGTCCAAAGGGCATCACCAAAAACTCATAGTGCACATACCTTGTACGGAAGGCAGTCTTCTAAATATCTTCCTTCTGCACCTTTACCTGATGATATCCAGAACGAAGATACATCTTTGAGAAGTATTGAGCTCCTCTTAATTGGTCGAACTAGTCATCAATCCTTGGGATAGGATACTTGTTCTTTATGGTGATCTTATTGAGTTCTCGTTAATCGATACAAAACCGCATTGTTTCATCCTTCTTCTTCACAAAGAGCACTGGCACACCCCAAGGCGATGCACTAGGGAATATGAACCCTTTGTCCATATGATCTTGCAGCTACTTCTTTAACTCCTCCAATTCGATAGGATCCATCCTATAGGGTCACTTTGATATAGGAGTAGCTCTGGGTATGAATTCAATTGAGAACTCTACCTCACGATCCGAGGGAATTACGGGTAACTCCTCAAGAAATACATCGTCGTATTCCCTTAGGATGGGCATTTCCTCAAGGTTGGAACTTTCCTTCGACTCAACCATTTGGACGAGGTATGCTTCTTCATAGGGAATCAACACCCACACCATTAAAGGATTTTTCAAAGGAGATTCATGATCTTCCTTGCATTTTTATAGGAGCATGGGATGGTTTGGAATATGAAAAGATATTTCCTTTTCTCGATAGTTGATATGTGCTCTATATAACGAGAGCCATTCCATTCCCATTATAGTGTCGAATTACACCAAGGGATGTATTACGATATTTGTCAGAAGAATCTTCCGACATACGTCAGTAGGAGAAGAGTCAAACACTTGGGTTTCAATGATTGCACCACTTGGTGTTTTTATTGATATATCTACTTCAAGGTTTCGGGGCTTTGACTCTATAGTTCTAGTAAACTTGCAAGATATATAGGAATGCGTAGAACCAGAATCAAATAAGACTTTTTCCATTATTGAGTGAATAGGAAGTGTGCCTTGTACGACTTCATTATCATGATCCACCACCACAGTAGTTATGGAATAATCCTTATCTTGTTCCTTTGATTTGGTGGCTTCTTATGCTGATTACCCTCAAGATCTTGAGGTTTAGTGCACAGGTTTGCATAGTGACCTAGCTCCCTACAATTATAGCATTGAACCATGAGTGGTTCTCTCCTTTCATCGGCCACATTCTCCTTATTTTTTGTGTCTTTCTGACACTCTTGAGCATGATTTCTTTCTTTCCCACACTTGAAGCATTCCCCCGTCCCTTTGAGGTAGTTCTCAAGGTGTAACTTCTCACATTTTTGGCATGTGGGTCGTTGATTTTTCTTCCCGCCTTTTTCATTAGATCCACTGGCTTGAAACTCCATATTTCTTTTCTTATCACCATAGCCATGGGACCATTCTCCAAACTCCATATCCACTTTGAGAGCACACTGAACAACTTCATCATAACTCCCAAAGTCTCGAATTGCAAGAGCATTTCGAAGGCTTGGTTTTAATCCACTAAATAATCTATAAATTTTTCTATCATTGCTGATAACAAAACCCGAAGCATACCTTGCGAGCCTTGTGAAATTCGCTTCATAGGTTGTGATAGATTCTCCTTATTTTTTCTTGAGCTCTATGAATTCTCTCTCCATATTCATGCAAATATTTCTTGGGAAATACAAGTAAAGAAATGTTATCTTAAAGTCTTCCCATTCCATATCTTCAATTTCCTCCCTTGGCTTGGTGTTCTTAATTAAATACCACTATTGATCAGCTTCTCCAACTAGATGATAAACGGCTAGAGTCACCTTCTCCGTCTCAGAACAGTGAAGCATAGAAAATATCTTCTCTATGGAGTTTAACCACTGTTCCGCAACTAGTGGATCGAAAGATCCACAAAACGTCGGTGGTCGTTGCTGTATAAAACATTCAATGGCCAGTTTCTCCCTCTTTGGTGAAGGAGGACGTTCCCCATTATTATGGTTATTGTTCATAACCTGAGATAATTGGGTAAGAATCGCCAGGAAGTTTTGAACTCCACCTCCCAAATCATTGGGGATGTTATTCGGGTGATCGTTGCATTGGCCCTCGCATGAGTTGTTGGCCTGATTTCTCCTGGTTCCCAATATTTTCTAAAATAAAAAAAGGTTAGACCAAATAATAAGTAAAAAATTCATGAATAAATTCTTCATATAAAAAATTTATACCAAAAACATAACATATGGGATCCCTAGGTGCATATTTGTACTTAGTCTCATGCTGTAGGTTTCCTCTGGGGTTCTATAATCCTAATTCCCAAATTAACTAAACCTTGCCTCTGATACCAACTATAGTGAACCGGACTTATATTACATTACTATTAAGTAATTTCAAATATAAAAAACATAATATCATTACACATAGAAGATCCAATGGTTTAGTGTCTTGGGAAAACAAGGACCACACATAACAAATTCAACATCAACCATAAACATTTAATTAATTTCTTCTTCATTAACTTCTTAGTGGCACTTGTCCTCTCCTTAGTACATGTAGCCACCTGAGGATATACATCAAAAGGTGTGATCTAGAAGCCCAGTAAGAGGATAGAAAAGAAGAATATAGCATGGGGTGAGCATAATCATAACATAGGCAAAAGATCATGAACATGAGAGGAGCAAAAATAAAAGACTTGAAATGTGGAAATGCATAAATATGAAACATCATGTCTTAGTGGTTAACTACCACACATACTTGTGAACCAAGCTAGAATCTTGTTCACACATCATTTCACATTTACTCATGAGATTAATCACTTTACCCAATGCATTGGAGTGCTGTATAATTCCGGGTGCACTCGTCACATTTGAACATTCATATTGTGCTATATAATTCCGCGCGCACCCGTCACATCATAACATTATCATTTATCATGATTTAAAAAATGAACATATAACATAAATTAACATAATGAACCCATGAAAAGGAATGAGTTTCATCTCATAATAACATATTCATAATCTTTGGGTTCCCAAAATAAAGAGGTAGTAACATACATGTTACAAGAACCGTTCACTTTGAGTGAGAAGTAAAAGTGGTGTTCTTATAAGAATAGTTCTTTTGGTTGTTGGACATAAGAACTAGTGAAAAACATGTATATCCCCCAAAAGTAAAGGAAATGATGAATAAATGATCTTTGAGAAGTAACCATATAAAAAATGGAGTGAAAGGTGGAGAACCCAAAGGAAGAAAATTGGGTTCGAGATTTCCCCTTACCTTGTACTCGAATGCTTCCTTCTCTTTAATGTCCTGTATAATGAAATTATATTCATTATTTAGAAATCCAGAACCATGTGTAAATTAATAGTGTTAATTATGGTTTCATTAGGTCATATTAAGTTCTTTTGGATGACTTATAGAGTTTAAAAACATTGTTTGGGGATGTTTATTTTTATGGTTTTTCTTGGGTGGTTCACTTGTATTCTTAAATTGAAGTTTGGGTAGAACATGAGTAAACATCCAGAAATGATATTACATGTTATTAATGATATTACAAGAGATTGAATTATTTTAAAATGAGTTATATTAGATCCATGTGGATGAATAATTAGATAAGAATTAAATGATGGTTATTTGGGTTAATTTGAGCGGTTTTTGGATCACAACGAACTTGTTTTAACTTTTCACTTAGTAATATTGCCATAGGTTATTTCCAGAACTTAAAATAGAACATAATACATATAAAATATTCTATTTCAACCATAAAAATGGTTTCATGACCAGATATGAGGGTAGAAATAGAAGAAGGGAGCATGTCATTTTGGAAGGTGATAAATTAACACCTCATGAACAACGTTCTCTTTAATAAAATAAAAGGAAGAGGGAAAGGGTGTGGGGTGATATAATATCACATTAGAATAATAAAATTACAGTATTTGTATAATAATAGAGTTACAAAACAATTTGGATGAATATAGGTTGGGAGAGATCAAGAAAGGAACTTGAACGTGAAAGGAAATTAAAGGAGAAGAGGGAGGGAAATTACCTCTTGAATCCTTCACATGAGAACATCTTTAAGGGCCTAAGCTTGGTCTTTTGATGATACCATAAGCTCTTAGACGTGGGGGAGGGTCCAAGGGAGATGATTTTTCAGATCTTATACAATTATTGATGATTGAGAGGTGTGGTTTGGCAAGAGGAGGGGGAGGTCTTATTTTACATGAGGAGGGAGGTGTTTTTGGTATAAAATATTAAATAAAATAATATATCAAGAGATATACTTGTAATAGTAGTTTTTTCACATCCTAAATCATATATTAATATAATATAATTATTTTATGCTTTAATTATTCTTTATAATTCTAATTCATTAATTTATTAAAAGGTAAGTGAAAGAAAGAGAAAAGGACACTTTAAGAAATCACCTTTTGAATTTAGGCTTTGGAAAGTTATTTTTAGGTTTGAGAATTGGATTTATTGTATTTTAAGAAACCTTTTATAAAATTTAATATAATTTGGCCGAAACTAATGTTCTAGAATATTAAATTCATCATTACCTCATTAATGATGAAATTTAGTATACATCGATTATGTGAAAAAACTGTATTTTTTACTATTCACCTGAAAATTGAAGTATTTCAGAAAAAAACCCAAAAATTTACCCCTACCATTTATTGACGTGTAGAATCCAAAAATTAATTCCATTTTAAAAAATAATTTTCTAAATATTATTAATTTAATATTTAATTAAAATCATAATTTACTTAAAAACAGTTTTTAGGATTAAAACTGAATTTATAGTGCTTCCAAAAATTATGTAGGGTCTTATAAAATTATTTAAAAACTATAAGACATTGATTCAATAATTTATAAATACATTATATGGAAATAAATATTCTTTTAAATTAATTAATTAATTGTAATTATTTATTTATGACTTAGAAAATACCCAAACCTTTACTAAGGTCAAATTGTCACTTTCTAAGATGTCTAAATTTTATTTAATTATTCATAGGTAATGTTACTCTTATGTTGGATGATTTACTATTCATAGGGGTCATATTACTATTCATAAAGGTATGTTACTATTCATAAGGGTATGTTACTATTCACCAAAAATTATTTTTGTTTCATTAGACTCCAAAAATCATCTTGAACACAACCGTGTATGTCAAATTTTCAAAATTCCTAACACAGAAGTGACCAACTTATATGTAATGGTCACTTATCACTAAGTAGTTCATTATGTTGTTATTTCATGTTAATTTACGACATATTTATAATAAGGGAATTTCCATTGAAAAACATTGGGTCATTACAAGATATTTTCTCATCACTCGCCTCTTTCCCAGGCGCAACTGTAATAGGCTCTTCCAACACATACAATTTCCTCTCGTGGTGAAGGATGACGTGTAAACTCCTCTACCAATCATGGAAATTGGTGCTGGTGAGAAGGTTTTCCTTCTCAAGTATGGTTTTTAATGATATGTTGGAATTTATTTTTCTTGTCATTTCTACAAATTAAGATGATAAAAGGTTTTAGTACTTTATAAAATTGAGACAAATAAATAAATTAATACATATTAGTATCCCACTATTTTATCGAAATCCAATAGCCCTCACCATTGACTTCGGAATATTCTATTCCCTGAATATTTTAGTGGAAAGGAAACATATTTCCCTTCACATTACCCCTACAATGGTTGGTCAAGCAAATTGAAGGGTTTTAGGTCAGCATTCCAATTTCCAACTACATTAACTTGAAGCTCCTTGATCCGCTGAGTGGACTCCCCAATCCTGCAATCCTTTTATTTTTGGATTTCCTCAACCTTTGCCTTTTGGTCACACCATGTCCTGTTGTGGTAGTCAAACCTTGATGCGAACCAAGTAAAGTAAACCCAAAAAACTGAATTTGCATTCCCCTACAATTGAAAGCACCCCAACTAGGTTTGGTCATGCACTTTGAACTATGTTTTGATTCTAACCAAGATTATAGAAGGCTATACCGACTTAATACTTCTTTGAGGGATTTTATCCTTATATGTAAATTTCAATTTTATTATCTTTGATTACATCCTTGTTAATATTAAGTGGGATATACTTAAGTGATTAACTATGTATAAGATAATATTTATGCATAAGACGGTCTTATTTTAGTTCTATCTTGCATTCTTGTTTAATTCAGTAATTGTGTGATCGTGACAACACACCCCCAATAAAAAAACCATGAAACTGAAAAAAATAAAATAAATGGTATGATGATGAGTTTTTTATATTGGTTATTTTATCTATTGGTTGTTAAACTAACCCAAGATCTAGGGGAGAATCACCTTGAACCTTTCAAGTTCGTGTTTGCAGCTTTCCACCTATCCACCTTTGTATCTCCTTGGATTGGTTTCACCTTGGCTCCTGACATGAGCCACCTCCACTATCTTGGGAGCTCCATTCATTATATATGCATTTATCTCACATGCAGGTGAGGGGTAAAGGGGGTTTTTACATAAAAGAATCCTTGGGTGGGAAATCCCTACATATTAATGAAGATAAGGCTCAGAGGCCAACAAATTTAATTTAAATAAATTAATTAAAAGAAACCATTCACATACAAAGGCCTTGGTCTATCTCATGATCATCCATATGTGCAATGATATTTACGCATGAATAAAACTAGCATTCAATTCATTAATCGTTCTTTCTTAAGATAAATCAATCTTGAATTAATGAATAATCTTTAATTAATCAATCCTTTTATCTTAATCCCTTTTTTGAATTTCCTTTAGATTCTCATCCATCATAATTTTAAACAAATAAATTCATTTTAAATTATCTTTGTACGTAACTTGTACCTTGGAGGCAACCCAGTGAATTCTCGTTCATTACATAGATGTTAAATTAAACACATATATATATAACACTTTTCACGGGTTGTGCCTCAGCTTTACACCTGCACTATGGTACACGTCTCAAGGGTTTGTATAATATAATAATAAATTTTAATAAATTTGTTTAATTTGGATTAGTATATGGAGTGTAGTTATGACTACTCGGTTTTTACTTTTTTTCACTATCCATATGAAGTACACGCCCGAGGACATGGTGTGTAAATGTACTTCAGAAATTTTTGGAGTACATGGCATGTTCAGTGGGACACACCCCGTGTAGTATCCTCTTTGCACGGTTTCCAGCCGAGCAATCTGTGTATGGGGTACACGGTCCAACCCTAACCCAAAGGGACTACACACCATGTTTAGTAGACCACACGGAGTGTAATCCAGAAACTGTGTGCCACCTGTTTGTGGTCAACACACGGTGTCATTGATGACTTAGGTATAATCCAATACATGGCCTGATTTGGAGGACCAGTCTAATGCATTGAACTTAGACTACACGATGTGTACTTTGGAATACACGCCATGTATTCTTGTGTTGTACATCCAGGAAAATTTAGTACCTCCAGATGAGATCCTCTATTTTATTTTAATCAAATTTAAATTAAAATCTGGTTTCTGTAAGGTGAAAGAGAAATGAGAGAGGAGGAACAGATCGTGATATTTAGATTTAAGGAATGATTAACTTTAATTGAAACAACTAAATTTTTAAATGCGTAAATCACTAATGAAAAACTAAATAATTATAATCAACGATATGACCCCTCTGATACCAATTATAGGTTCCGGGCACAGAGGAAGCGTGTTGGTGGGTTCTCCCAACTTTAAATTTAGTGTTAAAAAACATTCAATCCGAGATCCGTCACGATAATAAAACACCGGATCTTCAGAATAGAACTAATAATTAAAAGAAATAGAAGGGTCCCAGAACCATCAAGAGGATCATCATATGTTGGTTATAATTAATTTAATTAATTGACAAGAATTACCATGATGGAATTCTTCCTTTTTTGATGTTTTTCGATCACATTTTGATGTGATTCATCATTATGTCATAGAATCCAAGTGTAGAATACCTATACCAGTGATCCACACATGCACCACGTATCTCTGGACGTCGCCAAAGGAATATTTGAGTGCTAGCGTGGAGAATCCTTTGCTTGCGTTGTCCTCCTTAGATCACCTTGATCCGATGGAGGAGGATCTCTCTCGATCTTGAGAGATTTCTTGGAGGAAGGATTTCTCTCAACATTGAGAGAATTTTCCAGAATTGTTGTGCACAACAATTCTCTCTGGAAAAGTGCTGGGGTTGTGAGGGTATTCAGTATTGGGTTTGAGGTTATAGAGTTATAACAATAAATAAACCAGTTACGCCTTTTATTTATTTCATTAAATCTTATTAAAAACCCCCATGTTGAATGATTAATTCCTTGACATGCACCCGCACTGATTATAATAAATATCATTTAATAAAATGATATTATTTCCTCAAAATCCTGACTGGAAAAACTACATGGAATGTAATCATTAATACATGGCGTGTACTCGTTTTCCAGGAAAACTGCACGGCGTGTACATTCAATGTACACGACGTGTTTATTTTGTTTTAAATTTTCTTTATTTCCTACACCACATTTATTAGTCCTTGAGTAATGGCTATTTAGTTCTTAAATAAATGTAACTGCATTACTCGCTAACAAATATATATTATTTCGCCCAAAATATATTCTCTCAAATCACTAGTGACGAAATAAATGCGATCAGGCATCCTTAAATAATTATTAAACTACATTCAGGAATAATCTTTATTTAACTTGTTAAATTAATATTTAACTGAGATACAAGGACACACTTAGTGTGTGACCCTCTAGGCCTCCTTCTCAGTAGAATTAGGCGGAGCCTGCCTAAAGTCCAAGGTTAGCGTCTAGAAACACGCCAAGGCACCCATAGATAAAGAAGTTAATGTCACAATGATGTGTCACCTCATACAAATGCTTACCATTTAATACAATTCCTTTGTCACGATATATCGAATCAAGCGGGTTGCATGCCAGTGACATCAACCCATGTGCTCCATTATTCTTTCTTTGACTTTCCGGAATTGAACTCACCCATTCCTTACCATGGACAGGGATTTAATTAGGCTATATCAATTACATCAAAGGGATTGTGATATCTACTTCCTTTATGGAACAGAAGATACAAATCCTTTATCGCATTATCTATTAATGCAGTATTACTCATGTTTCACCCAATGTATCCTAACACGCAGCGAACAATGCGTCATTATAGTTTTTGTCAATACATGTAAGTGCGTGAGTTGTAGTACCCATTAATAATAATCTTAAATTCCAAGGATTAATACACACATCTGCAGACAGAATCATCCAATGACACTATAAAATGTGGATTTTCTACTGGCAGGTCTTGTTCTCATAATATCTTCCTAGACATTACCAAGGGCGCACACCATGAGAAGGTGCCTCAAAGTTTTATGAGTCCTCACCCCTAATGGCCTGTATTATTTATGTCTCTCAAATAACATCATCTAGAAATAAAACATATATTCAAGAACAGTGTTATGGAACTTCTAGGTTCTCATCATAGCTGGGATCCGCTATGCCTATTTAATGCCACAGTTATCCTTAGGAAATTATCACAATCATTGTCACGCAGAAGAACAATCAATATGTGATAAGGAATTTATTAATGAATTAATTACAAAGTAGTTGGTTCTAGGCCACCAACTCCAACATTTCATGTCTTAAGGGACCCCCTAATGGCCCGGTCCCATGCCGCATCGGCTCACCTACAGTCCCGGGCCAACGCCCTGGATGACTTTGAAGAACACTTCGAGTCAGGTAATGTGTTTCGAACATGGTCAATAGTTGACCCTCATTTGTTTGTCCCCATTTCAGGCTAACATGATATGGATGTTGTGTTTCAAACATGGTCAATAGTTATCCTCCATCGTCATTCCACCCTCACCATGTTCTGAATGTCAGGCATGTCATTCACACTTTTCATCTCCCTTTGTTCAGACTGATTCCAATGCACCTTGGTCTTATACCACTTGTGAACTAGCACATGAGTTTAGACCTCAATTATATGCCTCAACCCACTAGTTATTTGGGATACCCTCATGGCCAGACATGAGGAAAACATTATAGGAAGCCCCCTTTCTTAAGCCCCCTTCACCATTGCTCCTCCATAGCGGCACACGAGAATCTTCCTTGCGTAAGCCCCATCCACCATTTCCACTCCATAGAAGCACCCAGGAAGCTTCCTTGTGTAAGCCCCATTAACTATTTATTCCCCATAGTGGCACCTGGGAAGCTTTCATGTGTATGTACCATCCATAATTTTCACTCCTTAGTGGCACCCAGACAGCTTCCTTGCATATGACCCATTAATCATTTCCGCTCCTTAGCAGCACCTGGGTAGCTTCCTTGTGCAAGCCCCATTCATCATTGCCACTCAATAGTGTAACCCGGGAAACTTACTTGCATAAGACCCATTCATCATTACTTCTCCTTAGTGGCACCCAGGCAACTTCCTTGTGTAAGCCCCATTCATCATTTCCACTCCATAGTAGCACCTAGGCAGCTTCCTTGCGTAAGCCCCATTCACCATTGTCACTCCATAGCGGCACCCGGGCAGCTTCCATGCGTAAGCCCCATCCACCATTTCCACTCCATAGTGGCACCCGGGAAGCTTCCTTGTGTAAGCCCCATTCACAATTTTTGGTCCATATCGGAACCTGTGCAGCATCCATGCATAAGACCTATTCACCATTAAAGCTACATAGTGGCACCTGGGCAGCTTCCTTGCATAAGCCCCATTCACCATTACCGCTCCATTGCAACACCTAGGAACCATCCTTATGTAATCCCCATTCACCACCCTTCATAGATGCACCTTTGTGATGTGATCGTTAGGCCTTTTCTTCCTCCTGTTTCTCACACCGAGCACGACTCACATGGGCTTAGAGCAAGCATTGAACATTTATTTTCTTTTTCTAGATGTCATTTTATGGAAAAGCGGTAACCACATACAACACACAACAATCCAATGTTACTACAACTTTAAACCAAATTTGAAATTCCAAAACCAGCACCAAACCCAAGGAGGCCTCGATCTAAGAGTCACCATGTCAACTGGAGTCACGTCACTTTTATCCACCATCATCACCAATTTATTCCACCGTTGTCATCAACATCGACACCAGTGGACCGCCGGAGAAGAAGAACGAAGGGAGAACCAACTAAGAATGAACATCACCGCAACCAGAACAAACTAACGCATAGTGTAAGCCCCAAACACAATCCTGAACTACATGGACTTTGATCCTTGTCAAGGTAGGGTACGTAGGAAGCCTCCCTGAGGTTTAATCCCAACAACCATTGGTCCCGACCCCCTTTACATCGGTGCACCATCACCTTTTCCAAACTACGTGGACTTTGATCCTTACCAAGGCAAGGTACGTAGGAATCCTCCCTGAGGTTCAATCCCAACAACTATTGGTCCCGAACCCCATCACGTTGGCTCACTAACAACATATGGAACTACATGGGCTTTGATCCCTGTCTCCTAGATAGGGTAGATAGGAAGCCTCCCTGAGGTTCATCCCCATTCAGTTGTATGTCGTTGTAAACCCCATTCAGCGATAAGCCATTGAATTCCCCAATCAATGGTATGCAATTGGTTTCCCAAACCAATAGTATGCCATTGTGTTCCCCAAATAGTGGTAAGCCATTGGAACCCCAATCAGTGGTAATCCATTGTCAACCCCATTCAGCAGTAAGTCATTGTCAACCCCATTTGGAGGTAATACATTGAAGTCCCCAATCAATGGTAATCCATTGGTTTCCCCAACGGATGGTAGGTTTTTGTGTTCCCAAACTAGCGGTAAGCCGTTGGAACCCCAATAAGTGGTAAGTTGTTGTCAACCCCAACCCACAGTAAGCCGTTGAAACCCCCACTGAACTATGAGGACTTTGATTCCCTATCATAGGGATACATAGGAAGCCTCATTGAGGTTCAATCCCATCACTGATGTCTCATCTGATATATCCCTTGATCCCATGTGTTCCGGGAAGATCATTCCCCAACCTGGAGTTATATTTCCTTTGGGTCCCATCCACATGTCTATTCTCACGAGCTCCCTCCTCAGATGTCTCATCATCCCACTGAACTACGTGGACTTAGATTCCCTACCATGGGGATATGTAGAAAGTCTCTTCGAGGCTCAAGCCCAATATAATATTCGTCCTCATGTCGGTTCAATGGAATTCCCCATCCACTTAATTCAACCCTATATATCCATCATGATTCCTACATGGTACGCCACATTCTGGTGGGATCTTGTCATCCCCCTCCTCGCTTCTCCTAGTAGTACTCGAGCCGAAATCCACGCATAAACCCCAACATGTATCTAGGTTGTTGACCTTTGTGTACACCCCGATTCATCACCCTTTCTAACTACATTGGTTTTGATCCCTCTCGCCTACACAGGGTACATAAGAAACCTCTACAAGGTTCAATCCCAGCGAAAGGTAAACCTTTGTGTTCCCCCATTCTAGGGGCCACACTCCATGATCCATCCTCAGTGGTGTCTAGATCAGCCTTCACAGTGTGACATCTTCCCTTTATGGGACACACCATCCTGGGTCTTCTCTTATTGAGTGTTCTGATCCATCCACCTGGTAAACCCTCATGGCACTCTTTCTTAGGGATGTACCAATCTGATCCATCTCTAGGGGACATTCCGATCACCCTCAATCCATCTCCGAAAGATGTTAAACTCTTGGACTACCTCATGTTAAACATGATATTCCTAAGGAAAACCTCAAAGACACGCCTTTGGCGTAACCATCTCCGCAAGATATTAAACTCACATCTTACCCCATGTCAAACATGGGAAGCTGAGGAAAACCTCATAGATTTTCTCCTGGAATATGATACCCTACGATCGACATGGGATGCCTTGGGTTCTATTCCATTGATATTCCCTTTTATGGGGAAGAATGTAGGATCCCAATGTCCACGCATCTAGAGATGCCCCGATATGCCTGATGTTGTCATCTACTCTGACCAAAGGTTTCTACCATGTCCAGACCCCATGGAATGTCCTGACGGAAGTGGTGTAATTAACCAGCATCCACAAATATATGGCACCAGGAACTAGATTCACAAACCAGCAATCACCTCTATAAGGGTGACCCAGACTAGCCAATGAGTTCATAGTAGGAATCCACGGAAGGAGGAGCCGACATCCGGTCATCCTGTTTTGATCAAGGAGAAAACATCCTTAAGAAAGAAATGGATGCGACCATCCATTGGAAAGTGGGAATGAGGGGAAACAGATGTGCGTCCTCCACAGACGGATGTGTGCACCCTGATGAAAGAATCAGAAATAATGGTGTTGGGCCTCCCTACCCTAGGTGATGGTGGTTCAGCTTCACAATCCTTCGTATGCCTTCCAATTCTGGTTTATGTCATGGTTGTGATGTTGGAGGTGGTATTGTGGATGGTGGTGGATTTCTTCAGCTTTGGTTCCCGCAACCGAGACTTTGAGGGGATGATTTTTCTTCTACTTCAGTTGATTTTGTTTTTGATTTCTGGATAATGATGTCAGATTCTTGTTTGTTGCTGAAGTTTAATGTTGTGTATGAGATGAAAAAGGTGGAGGAGTGGCTATTTTAATTTCTTTCTAGTTATATAAAGGATTTCTGTGTGATGTCAATGAATGTTTTTCTTCTTGGAATGATGTTTGAGTAAGTTTCTACATTATGGCCCTATGGTTTTCGTTTAAGGGAATTTGTAACTAGTTAAACTATAAGGCGGTGCTCCAAAGGAGGTTTTGACTAAGAGATTTTACATGTTCATTTCTATTCATATTTATATGTTTGTGATTGTATGGAATTTCCATTGGTACCAAGCCTGTACATCCATGCACGAGATAGCTTACTGAGTAGCGATGAGAAGATAAAAGCTGGTCTTAATAGTTTTTATGCTTGGTAGGGGCCTTTATTAGTAGTTTGAAGGAGTTATTTTTTTCCTTGAACTTTTTGTGGAGGCTAGGTTGTTTTGTATGTTGTTGATGTTATGTTGGGTTTCCCCTTATCCCTTAAATGGGGGTTTATGATAATATAAAATTAATTTTCAGTCAAAGGTAATGGGAACAAACATAGACCCTTAAATCATTATGTAAATTAAGTTGGTAATGGATGGAATAGTATGAAAACTATGTCATGTATTGTGGTATAGAACCGATGGCCCACTTTTAAATCTTTTATTGGATTCCTTATACTGTTTCCTTTGATCCTTCTTTCTTAGACCACCTTAGACATGCTCATTGGGCTTTAGCCAATTCAATACTGAGTTATTTTGGATAGGCTCTGTGGACTCAGAGAGGATGCCTAAAACCGTGGTCCCTGGTTCCTATCCCATTTAGGTCTATATGACACTAATTTTTCTATGGATGAGCTCTATGGACTCGAAGAGAAAACCTTGTTCAATGACACTTAGTCCTAGCCCTTACAAATATGATACAATATTATTCTACATATGAAGTAGTTTCTTCATACTTAATATATCAATGTAGTCAGTAGCTAATACATGATTATTCAGTGTGTGTTGTAACTAATATTTCACTATTTTATTTTTCTCTCCTCATTCGTAAAGTGTATAATATAACACGTACTTGTGTTATGGTTTATATTAGGTTATCATTTACAACTTTACTCATTTTATACCTAACACAACTTCAGATTATATACATAGACTGGATTTGTAATAGAAATTGTTGGTGGTGGCCTACTGAGTATATCTCACAACTTGTTCGAGCAATTGTTTAGTACCAAAATAGTCATAATGGTTTTAGGTTCGAGACTATATATTATGCTATGTGAATTTATGGTTGTACTTTGGTGCTTAGAAGCATATAACTAAGCTAGTATTCCTTATTTTCATGGGGATGTCCCTTGGGGGTTCTGTTTTCTTTTATTATATCACCTTTTATATTGACTACTTGTATTTAAATCATATAAAGTTCATGCATGTTTATAAATTCATTCATTATTGATATTTACTTGTTTTTATATTCTACTACCTTTATTTATAACTGCTTCTACTTAACTTGTTACTGCTCTAATGGGTATAGTATCCCTGTTGTACCACTATTAGACTCTTTCTTCTAGTTGGTAACCTCAATAATATAGGTATTCATGCTTGAGTCTATTGGAAAACTGGATCGGGGCATTTTTCTAAGTTGTTTCTTGAGAAAGGTGTTAAAATATGTGCATTTGTGTTATTTTTCTTGGATCCCATGGTAAGTGGACCATCGTGACATGTTTATCCCTTGTAGGGGGTGTGAAAAAGACTTGAGATGATGGTAGTGATGGTCCTAAGAATAGGTAAGGGATAGAAATATGCATCAAGAATGTTGTGTGATACACTAAATGCCTAGAGGACGCTAAGGACTTGATTCATAATGAATGTTGAGTAGCTATTTATGCCTAGAGGATGACAAGAATAATACTTTCTTGATTTCTAGTGTATGATGAGTTGGATAATCAAATGATGTTGAGCAGCATGATAATTATCCTCATGGAAAGTCCTTAATTACTTCTGAATCCTTGATTATTGTAACGACCCACTGTTTTTTAATGGAAATTCCCTTATTATATTTATGTAATAAAATAACATGAAATCACAACATAATGAACTACTAAGTGATAAGTGACCTTTAAACATATTTTTGTCACTTCTGTGTTTCAAATTTTGAAAATCCGACATACACGGTTGTGTTCAAGATGATTTTTGGAGTCTAATGAAACAAAAATAATTTTTGGTGAATAGTAACATACCCTTAGGAATAGTAACATATCCTTATGAATAGTAATATGACCCTTATGAAAAGTAAATAATCCAACATAAGATTAACATTACCTATGAATAATAAAATAAAATTTAGACATCTTAGAAAGTGACAATTTGACCTTAGTAAACGTTTTTGGAATTTTATAAGTCATAAATAATTAATTATAATTAATTAATTAATATTAAAGAATATTTATTTTCCTGAAATGTATTAATAAATTATTTAATCAATTTCTAATAGTTTTTAGATAATTTTATAAGACCATACGTAATTTTTGAAAGCACTATAAAATCAGTTTTAATCTTAAAAACTGTTTTTTAAGTAAATTATGATTTTAATTAAATTTTAAATTAATAATATTTAGAAAATTATTTTTGAAAAATGGACTTCATTTTTTTATTCTACACGTTGAAAAATGGTTGGGGTAAATATTTGGGATTTTTCTGAGATACTTGAATTTTTATGAATAGTAGAATCCGATAATTCACAATAAATGCTAAATAATGTATTAATTGAGTCATTGATGATGATTTGATGATGTGAGCCCACATGTTTTGGGATTACATTATAAAATTACTATTATTGGTCGTTCAAGACTCACTATTCCTTATCTTGTGTGGAAATAACAACCTAATTAATTTTATATTAAGGAAACCCCTCTCCCCTCCACTATAAATACCACCCTTCACTCCCTCATTTCCTCACAACTCTCAAGCTCCAAGACTTCTCTAAACTCTGCCCAAAAATTTTCCCTAGAACCTCCCCCACGTCCCAAAGCTTCTGGTATTATCAAAAGACCAAGACTATATTCCTGAAGGAGGATATCGAGAAGAAGATTTAAGAGGTAATTTCTCTCCCTCTTCTCATTTAATTTCCTTTCAAGTTCAAGTTCAAGTTCATTTCTTGATCTATCCCCACCTATCTTCATCTAAATTGTATTGTAACTCCATTATTATACACGTACATTAATTTTATTATTATAATGGTATATTATATCATCCAAACCCCTTTACCTCTTCCTTTTATTTTATTAAAGAGAACGTTGTTCGTGAGGTGTTAATTTATCACCTTCAAGAACGACATACTTTCTTCTTCCATTTATACCTTCAGATCTGGTCATGAAACCATTTTTATGGTGGAACCAGAATATTTTATATGTATTATGTTCTATTTAAATTTATCTAAATAAACTATGGCCATATTACTACGTGATAAGTTAAAAGAAGTTCGTTGTGATACAAAAACCACCCAAATTGACCCAAATAACCATCATTTAATTCTTATCAAATGATTCATCCACATGGGTCTAATTTCATTCAATATAAGATCATAAAAACTCATGAAATATCCTTAATAACATGTAATATTATTTCTGGATGTTTACCCATGTTCTACCCAAACTTCAATTTTAGAATACGAGTGAACCACTCAAGAAAACCATAAAAATGAACATCACCAAACAATGTTTTTAACTCTATAAGTCATCCAAAGGAACATAATATGACATAATGAAACCACAATGAACCCTATTAATTTATAAAAGGTTCTGTAATTTCTAATTTATGAATTTAATGTCATTATACATGACATTAAAGAGAAGGAGGCATTTGAGTACAAGGTAAGGGGAAATCTTGAACCCAATTTTCTTCCTTCGGGTTCTCCCTCTTTCACTCCAATATTGATATGGTTACTCCTCAAAGATCATTT
Source organism: Viscum album (assembly GCA_963277665.1). Taxonomy (NCBI): domain Eukaryota; kingdom Viridiplantae; phylum Streptophyta; class Magnoliopsida; order Santalales; family Viscaceae; genus Viscum; species Viscum album. Next base: position 1,925,722,896 of record OY728152.1, on the reverse strand, counting down.
TTTAATAATTGAATTTAAATTTTTGGGATATACATGTTTGTCACTGGTTTTTATGTCCAACAAAATGTTTTCTAAAATAACTCTTCTTTTAAGAATGCCCCTTTTACTTCTCACTCAAAGTGGACGGTTCTTGTAACATGTATGTTATTCCCTCTTTCATTTGGGAACCCAAAGTTTATGAATGGGTTATTATGAGATGAAACATATTACTTTTAATGGGTTAGTTATGTTAATTTATTTTATATGTTCATTTATTTTATATGTTCATTATTTCATGCATGATAAATGATAATGTTATGATGTGACGGGTGCGCCTGGAATTATATAGCGCAATATGAATGTTTAAATGTGACGGGTGCGCCCGGAATTATATATCACACCAATGAATTGGGTAAAGTGATGAATATCATGAGTAAATGTGAAATTATGTTTTAACAATATTCTAGCTTGTTTGAAAAGTATGTGTGGTATTTAACCACTAAGACATGATGTTTCATTTTTATGCATTGCCACATTTCAAGTCGTTTATTTATGACCCTCTCATGTTCATGATCTTTTTACAATGTTATGATTATGCTCACCTCATGCTATACTATTCTTATCTATCCTCTTAATGGGCTTCTAGCTCACCCCTTTTGATGTTTTTCCTCAGGTGACTACATGTACTAAGGAGAGGAAAAGTGCCACTAAGAAGCTAGTGAAGAAGAAATTAAATAAATGTTTATGGTTGATGTTGTATTTTTTATGTGTGGTCCTAGTTTTCCCAAGACACTAAACCTTTGGATCCTCTATGTGTAATTATATTATGTTGTTTATCTTTAAAATTATGTAATAGTAAAGTAAGAAAAGGCTGGGTCGCTATAGTTGGCATCAGAGGAAAGGTTTAGTTAAATTGGGAATTTGGATTAGTAAACCCTAAAGAAAACCTCTAGTATGAGACTAAGTAAAAATATGCACACAAGAATATTTACCTAGGGATCCCATTTGTAATGTTTTTGGTATAATTGTCTAAATGAATAATTTATTCATGTCTTTTTTACTTATTTTTTGTTCTAACCTTTTCAATTTTAGAAAATGGTCGGAACTAGGAGACATCAAGACAACAACTCATGAAAGGGCCAATGCAACGATTGCCCAAAAGACATCCCCAATGATTTGGGAGGTGGAGTTCAAAACATCATGGCGATGCTTACCCAATTATCTCAGGTTATGAATAATAACCATAATAATGGGGAACTTCCTCCTTCACTAAAGAGGGAGCAACTGGCTATTGAATGTTTTATGCAGCAACTACCACCGACGTTTTGTGGATCTTCCGATCCACTAGTTGCAGAATCATGGGTCAACTAAATGGAGAATATCTTTTCTGTTCTTCACTGTTCTGAGATGGATAAGGTGAATCTAGTCGTTTATCGTCTAGATGGAGAAGCCGATCAATGGTGGGCTTTGATTAATAACACCAAGCCAAGGGAGGAAATTGAAGAGTTGGAATGGGAAGACATTAAGATATTGTTTCTTAATATGTACTTCCCATGAACTCTTCGCACGAAGATGGAGAAAGAATTAATAGAGCTCAAGTAAAAATAAGGAGAATCTGTCAAAACCTATGAAGTGAATTTCACAAGGCTCACAAGGTATGATTCGGGTTTTGTTATCAACAATGATATCAAAATGGATAGATTCATTAGTGGATTAAAACGGCATCTTCGAAAGGCTATTGCAATTCGAGACATTGGGAGTTATGAAGAAGTTGTTCAGTGTGATCTCAATGTGGAGATGGAGTTTGGAGAATGGTCTCATGGCTATGGTGATAAGAAAAGAAATATAGATTTTCAAACTGGTGGATATAATGATAATGGTGGGAAGAAAAATCAACGACCCACATCCCAAAAATGTGGAGAGTTGCACAATGGGAACTGCCTCAAAGGGATGGGAAAATGCTTGATGTGTGGGAAAGAAGGACACCATGCTCAAGAGTGTCGAAAAGACATGAAAAGGAAGGAGAATGTAGCTGATGAATGGAGAGAACACCTCATGGTTCAATGCTACAACTGTAAGGAGATAGGGCACTATTCAAACCAGTGCACTAGACCTCAAGTTCTAGAGGGTAATCAACATTATCAACCACCAAAGCCAAAGGAACAAGGGAAAACTTATGCAATCACTACTACGGAGGTGGAGCATGATAATGAAGTTTTACAAGGTACACTTCCTATTCACTCAAGAATGGAAAAAGTCATATTTGATTCTGGTTCTACACATTCCTTTATATCTTCCAAGTTTTCTAGAACTATAGAATCGAATCCCCGAAACCTTGAAGTATAGATATCTGAAAAACACCAAGTGGTGCAATCATTGCAACCCAAGTGTTTGACTCTTCTCCTGTTGGAGTATGTGGGATGATTCTTCTGGAAAATCTTGTAATACATACCTTGGTGGAAATCGACGCTATAATGGGAATGGATTGGCTCTCGTTATATAGAGAACATATCAACTTTTGGGAAAAGGAAACATCTTTTCATATTCCGAACCATCCCATGCTCCTTTACAAATGCAAGGAAGAACATGAATCTCCTTTGAAAAATCCTTCAATGGTGTGGGTATTGATTCCCAATGAAGAAGCATACCTCACCCAAATGGTTGAGTCGAAGGAAAGTTCCAACCTTGAAGAAATGCCCATCGTGAGGGAATATGGCGATGTATTTCCCGAAGAGTTACCCGAAATTCCCCCAGATCGTGAGGCAGAGTTCTCAATTGAACTCATACCCGGAGCTAATCCTATCTCAAAGTGACCCAATAGGGTGGATCCTATTGACCTGGAGGAGTTAAAGAAGCAGCTGCAAGAGCATCTGGACAAAGGTTTCATACGCCCTAGTGCATCACCTTGGGGTGCGCCAGTGCTCTTGGTGAGGAAGAAGGATGGAACAATGCGGTTGTGTATCGATTTTCAGGAACTCAACAAGATCGCCATAAAGAAAAAGTATCCTCTTCCAAATATTGATGACTTGTTCGATCAGTTAAGAGGATCTCAATATTTCTCAAGGGTGGATCTTCGTTCTGGATATCATCAGGTAATGTTGAAGAAGGAAGATATTCAGATTACTGCCTTTCCTACAAGGTATGGGAACTATGATTTTTTAGTGATGCACTTTGGACTTACTAATACCCCTGGAATCTTCATGGATTTTATGAATATAGTCTTTAGACCTTACCTTGACAAATTTGTGGTAGTGTTTATTAATGATATTCTCATCTACTCTAAGAGAAAGGAGGAACATGAAGAACATATAAGACTTGGGTTTGCGACATTGAGAAAGGAGAATTTGTACGCCAAGTTCAGCAAGTGTGACTTTTGGATGAATCAAGTCACATTTTTGGGACATGTGATCACAAGTGAGGGAATTTTTGTGGATCCTTCAAAGACAAAGGTGATTGAGGAATGTCCTAGGTCCTCTAGTGTCACAGAAATCCGTAGTTTTCTTGGATTAGCTGGGTACTACTGACGTTTTGTGAGAAACTTCTCACGATTGTCAAGCCCACTAACTAAGTTAACAAAGAAATGGGTAAAGTATGTCTGGACAGATGAATGTGAGGGAAGCTTCAAGGAGCTAAAGAAAAAGGTGATCACTACACTTGTACTCACACTACAGAAAAGGAGAGAAAGTTTTGTGATATACAGTGATGCTTCAAAGAAAGGATTGGGTTGTGTACTCATGAAAAATGATAATGTGATAGCCTAAGCCTCATGGCAGTTGAAGATCCATGAGAAGAACTACCCGACGCATGATCTAGAGCTGGCAGCCGTGATTTTTTTCTTGAAAATCTGGCAGCATTACCTTTATGGTGAGAAGTGTGACATATACACCGACCATAAAAGCCTAAAGTATATATTCACAGACAAGGATCTCAACATGCGTCAAACGAGATGGTTAGAGCTAATCATGGATTACGATTACTCTATTCACTATCATCCTGGAAAGGCGAAAAAGGTAGCTGATGCTCTAAGAAGAAAAGAACCTTCTACTCTATCCATGTTGCGGATTGAGAAAGACTATATCTTCATGGATGTTCAAAGGATTGATTTGGGAATCGTAAGCGCAGGGGATACATCCTACCTTGACCAAATGATTGTGCAACTATCCATCCAAGCGAAGATTAAGTATGCACAAAGGGATGATGTGGAGATACAAAAGAGGGTGAATGCAGCAAAGGAAGGGAAGCTGTAAGAGTTCCATATCGGCGATGATGGTTTGATTCGGTTTGAAATGCGGCATTGTGTACCTTCATCACCCGGGATAAAGAAGGAGCTACTTGATAATGAACATAGCTAAACTTTCTCTATCCATCCTGGGAGTACCAAGATGAATCGTGATCTCCGAGAAATCTTCTGGTGGGATAACATGAAGAAGGAGATTGCAGAACATATATCAAGGTGCTTGGTATGTCAGCACGTTAAAGTTGAGCGACAAAAGTCCAAAGGTATGATGCAGCCATTATCTATACCCATGTAGAAATGGGAAAATGTTACTATGGACTTTGTCACAGGACTCTTGAAGACGTCAAAGGGAAATAATGCGATATGGGTTGTGGTTGACCGACACACCAAGACTACCCATTTTATCGCTATTCGGGAAGACCTCTCGCTTGAACAACATGCAAGGATATATGTGAAGGAAGTGGTGATACTACATGGTGTTCCACTCTCAATTGTCTCTGACCATGATCCAAGGTTCACATCTAAATTCTAGAGGATCCTTCAATATTCTTTGAGTAATGAATTATATTTTAGCATGGCCTATCACCCCCAAACCGATGGCTAGTCTGAAAGAACTATTCAGACGCTTGAAGATATTCTAAGATCCTACTCTCTTGAATTCAAAGGTGGTTGGGATCAGTATCTCTCATTGGTTGAGTTCTCATACAACAATAGCTTCCACTCAATTATTCAGATCGCTCCGTATGAATCTCTGTATGGAAAGTGATATAGAACTCCAACCTATTGGGATGAATTTGTAGAAAAAAAGCTACTTGGACCCGATCTTGTTCAAGAGATGACAGAGAAGGTTCAAGTTATCCAAAAACACATCAAAGCTGCTCAAAGTCAGCAAAAGAGATATGAAAACAACCATTGATGGGACTTGGAGTTCGATGTTGGAGATAAAGTCTTCCTTTGTATATCTACATGGAAAAGAGTCATGCAATTTGGGAAGAAAGGGAAGCTAATCCCAAGGTATATTGGCCCCTTTTAGATCCATGACCGCAAAGGAGCCATGGCCTATCATCTAGAACATCCACCAATTATGGCTCAAGTTCATGATGTGTTTCATGTTTCACTACTGAAGAAGTACGTACCAGACCCCTCACATGTACTAAACTCAGAGGTGGTACAGCTGGAAGATGATCTCTCCTATGAGGAGTAGGCAGTAAATATTCTGGACCGAAGTGATAAGGTTCTACGTAACAAGACAACCGATCTTGTCAAAGTGTTGTGGAGGAACCAAAAGTTTGGGGAAGCAACTTGGGATCCAGAAGAGGCAATGAATGAGAAACACCCTCACCTGTTTGTGTAAAGTGAAATTTCGGGGGCGAAATTTCTTAAGGGGGGAAGAATGTAACGACCCAATGTTTTTTATTGGAAATTCTGTTCTAATATTTATGTCATAAAATAACATGAAATAACAACATAATAAAGTACTAAGTGATAAGTGACCTTTAAACATATTTTTTTCACTCTTGGGTTTGGAATTTCAAAAATCCAACATACACAGATGTGTTTAAGATGATTTTTGGAGTCTAATGAAACAAAAATAAATTCTTGGTGAATAGTAATGTACCCTTAGGAATAGTAACATATCCTTATGAATTGTAATATGACCCTTATGAATATTAAATCATCCAACTTAAGAGTAACATTACCTATGAATAATAAAATAAAATATAGACATCTTAGAAAGTGACAATTTGACCTTAGTAAATGTTTTTGGTATTTTATAAGTCATAAATAATTAATTATAAATAATTAATTAATTTAAAAGAATATTTATTTCCCTAAAATTTATTCATAAATTATTGAATCAATGTATAATAGTTTTTAGATAATTTTATAAGACCCTACGTAATTTTTTATTGAACTATAAAATCAGTTTTAATCTTAAAAATTGTTTTTTAAGTAAATTATGATTTTAATTAAATATTAAATAAATAATATTTAGAAAATTATTTTTGAAAAATGGACTTCAGTTTTGGATTATACAAGTTGAAAAATGGTTGGGGAAAATTTTTGGGATTTTTCTGAGATACTTGAATTTTTGATGAATAGTAGAATCCGATAATTCACAATAAATGCTAAATAATGTATTAATTGAGTCATTGATGATTCGCTGCTGATGTAAGAACAATTGGTTCGGAATTACATTATAAAATCACTATTCTTTCTCTTTCGAGACTCACTATTTCTTATCTTTTGGGGAAATAATAAACTAATGAATTTTATATTAAGGAAACCCCTCTCCCCTCCACTATAAACACCACCCTTCACTCCCTCATTTCCTCACACCTCTCAAGCTCCAAGACTTCTCTAAACTCTTCCCAAACATCTTCCCTAGATCCTCCCCCACGTCTAAAAGCTGCTGGTATCATCAAAAGACCAATACTAACTTCCTTAAGGAGGATCTCAAGAGGAAGATTTAAGAGGTAATTTCTCTCCCTCTTCTCCTTTAATTTCCTTTCAAGTTCATTTCTTAATATCTCCCCACCTATCTTCATATAAAATGTATTGTAACCCTAGTATTATAAAAAAAATATTATTATTCTAATGGTATATTATATCATCCAATCCCCTTTCCCTCTTCCTTTTATTTTATTAAATAGAACGTTGTTCGTGAGGTGTTAATTTATCATCTTCAAGAACGACATACTTTCTTCTTCCATTTCTACCTTCCGATCTGGCCATGAAACCATTTTTATAGTGGAACAAGAATCTTTTATATGTATTATGTTCTATTTAAAGTTATGGAAATAACCTATTTCCATATTACTAAGTGATAAGTTAAAAAAAGTTCGTTGTGATCCAAAACCGCCCAAATTGTCCCAAATAACCATCATTTAATTATTATCTAATGATTCATCCACATGGATATAATTGGATTCATTATAAGATCATAAAAAATCATGAAATATAATTAATAACATGTAATAACAGTTCTGGATGTTTACCCATGTTCTACAAAAACTTCAATTTAAGAATACAAGTGAACCACTCAAGAAAACCATAAAAACGAACATCCCCGAACAATGTTTTTAAACTATATAAGTCATTAAAAGGAACATAATATGAAATAATGAAACCAGAATGATCCATATTAATGTATAAAAGGTTCTGTAATTTATAATTAATTAATATAATGTCATTATATAGGACATTAAAGAGAAGGAGGTATTCGAGTACAAGGTAAGGGGAAATCTTGAACCCAATTTTCTTCCTTCAGGTTATCCCTCTTTCACTCCATTTTTGATATGGTTAATCCCCAAAGATCAATTTTTCATCATTGAATTTACTTTTTTGGGATATAAATGTTTTTCACTGGTTTTTATATCCAAAAAAATGTTTTCCAAAAGAACTCTTCTTTTAAGAACGCCCCTTTTACTTCTCACTCAAAGTGGACGGTTCTTGTAACATGGATGTTGTTCCCTCTTTCTTTTGGGAACCCAAAGTTTATGAATGTGTTCTTAAGAGATTAAACCCATTAATTTTCATGGTTTAGTTATGTTCATTTATGTTATATGTTCATTGTGGCATGCGTGATAAATGATGATGTTATGATGTGACAGGTGCGCCCGGAATTATATAGCGTAATATGAATGTTTAAATGTGACAGGTGCGCACGGAATTATATAGTGTTCCAATGCATTGGGTAAAGTGATTAATATCATGAGTAAATGAAAAATGATGTGTGAAAAAGATTCTAGTTTGGTTCACAAGTATTTGTGGTAGTTAACCACTAAGACATGATGTTTCATTTTTATGCAATGCCACATTTCAAGTCTTTTATTTCTGCTCCTCTCATGTTCATGATCTTTTGACTATGTTATTATTATGCTCACCCCATGATATATTGTTCTTATATGTCCTTTTACTAGGCTTCTAGATAACGCCTTTTTATTTTTATCCTCAGGTGGATACATGTACTAAGGAGAGGACAAGTTTTACTAAGAATCCAGTGAAGAAGAAATTAAATAAATGTTTATGGTTGATGTTGTATTTGTTATGTGTGGTCCTATTTTTCCCAAGACACTAAAACATTGGATCCTCTATGTGTAATGATATTTTGTTTTTTATATTTAAAATGATGTAATAGTAAAGTAAGAAAAGGTAGGGTCACTATTATTATCCTTTTATTATAGATTATAAGTATGTATGGTTTGGGGTTTTGGGAGATTGGTTAGTGTGTGACTGCTCAGTTTTATATTTTATGTCATTATGCTTGTTACTCATTTGTTATTGTTATGTAATAAACTTTTATAATTGAGAACACTAGTTTAAGGACACATTGGTAGTGTCCTATTGTGTCCTATACTCACACCCAACATGATCATTTTGGTGTGCTTCTAGATATCATTTCTAAAGATCGAACAAAAGAAAAGGGCCTTATGGTGGATGAGTATATAGAGGAGTATAGAGGTGGTAGAAAACAAATATGTTCTCAAGAGTACCATATTATTTATTTATTTAATTATATATTTCTAACCTTACTTGGTTTGGATTTCTACTTTTAGAGCCCATTTATTTTTCCTTGTATGACATGTACACTGTCTATTATTTCATCATGATTACTATAATTATTTATTATCCTGTCTATTATTTTTATATTCTAAATTGAATGATAATAAGGGAACATCCACCCCAATTATGGTCATATAACCTTAATTATAGTTAGAATCCTCTTACATATAGGTAAGGACACATGTGGTTATGTAACCTTCTAGCTCATACCTAGTGGTTCGGGTCGGGATGTCACAATTTCAAACTAATATAATTTTTTTCAAATTTGATATAATTGGAAAAAAATTACTCATTTAATTTGTATAGGTTTTATATGGCCATTTTCCTATTATTTTATCTTACCTAAATCATATTTGAATTCTAATATATATAAAACCTTCATACTGGTTTGTAAAGATAATTTTATTAACTAAATCATATCTGCTACGAGTATCTCTTCTGGTGTGCAGTCTTAGGACAAATCGTCATAAACAATAGTTATGATTGATTTGATAATCAACAATAATTTTTAGGGTGATTACCCATAATTTCATATAAACCGTAGATGCATTAATTTTTTATTATCCATACATGGACGTAATTTTTAGGAAACCACAAAATCTCTACTTTTCCAGAACTTCATGATGTTATCCTATTGCTAGAATCATCCTTTTACCTTATCCCTAGTTTTTTCAATATATCTCTCTAATAATAGTCCCTTAAAATAACTAAAATAATCCTCAAATATAACTAAACCATGCTATGATTCCATGTATAGCACCACAAACCTACACTCTTGGATGTGGTGCAAAAATCACTTTCATTAAACATTGGATTTTATAAAATGTGAGATGAACCTATCATTATTTTACAAAATTTCTATAGGCTAAACATCATATCTCAAAATAATCACAAAATACCTTGAAATTATGTTTTAGTTTCTTTGAGTTTCATTTATAATGGAAACTTATTTCATAAAATTTGTGAACATTTCCCCATAGTAGAACCACAATAGACTCCCTTATAGACTTCTCATAATTTATACACAACTTCATAACCTAGGAAAGGGAAATAAAAAAATGGGTGATCTCAAACACTTATTTAGTTAAATATTATCAACAATTAATTCAGGTATAGATCGTGATAATGTGATAAAACACATTCAAAAAAATTCATCTTAAAAATAATATGGAACAATAATACTTTTCCATAAATTAGTAAGGAAGTACATGAAAATTCAAAATAACAAACATATACCATGGAAAAAGAGTATGGAATCAAGATATATTAAACATTAGATATTAATAAAAATCATAGTTATGTGGCATGGATATGTAATTCACACTATAAATATAGTATAACATACAATTTTGTAACAAATATAAGTATAACAAATCTTGTGAAAAAAGATTCCCACATAATGTTCACCTAAAAAACATGTGAACAAAGATTATCAAATAACTTTCACAAAAAAACTTGTAAAAAATATTCCCATATCATGTTCACGCAACAAATATGTGATACAAAATTATCACATAAAATTAAAAAAAATAATTGTGAAAAAGCTTCCCATATCCCATTCACACAAAAAACTTATGAATAAATTTGGATGCAACATGTTCATGAAAAATTTTATCATCTCATATATGAAATGAAATCATAAAAAATTTGTTATAGGGTGATATAGGACCCCAACCATCAATCTTCCATACATATTTTTTCCACTTGAAAATAATTATTCATCAAATCATAAAGAAACTATGAAAATAAAAACGGGTTTCATAACATTTCATGATGGTATCACTAAAATTTACCTCAAGAATATAAACTATCAGTTCCCAAAATTCAATCAACCAAAAATAATGTTTCAAATGAAAATGTATATGGTGATTCATGAAAAATAATTCCATGTAAATATATCCTTTAGAGATAAAGATGAAAATGTTATGGAAATAATTAAAGAGATTGAATAAAATGATTTTATATTTGGATTAAAATAAATGTTACAGTTGCTTTTTAAAGCCAATTTAAAAATGGTGAATATAATTCATTTAAAAATAATTAATTTTAGAAGTTAATTTAAATGATGGATCCTTGAGAAAGAAATTAAGGTTTCAAAAAGTTGGTGTGAAAACACATTGTAAGATTTTAATTTTCAAAAGAATCTTTATTAATGGATCCTTAAAAATGACAAAAAGGTTTCAAAAAGGTGAAGTGAGATTTTCTATAAAACATTAAATTTTAAAAAAACTATTCAATAATATATCTTCAAAAAATATTTTCATTATAAAATAGAAAACCATATTGGAAGATAAATTTTTTTAAAAAAAATGATGTAAAAACTTTTGAATATTTTGAAATACCCTAGTTGAAAACCCACTCATTAAAATAAAAAACAGTGTTTTTAATAGATGGTAAGAAAAATATGAAGGAAACATGAAAAAAATATTAATTATATTTAAAAATATAAAGGAAAAATTATTGAGAAAGAAAAATATGGACAAATATGGGAAGTTGATATTAAATAGGATGGGAATTATTCTCAATAATGATAACAATTTTATGTGGAAGAAATTCATTGAGGACTAATATTTTAATCAAAACTATAATTTTGCCTATATATAAAGGGGAAACTCCAAGAAATAAAATATTATCGTGGTAGAAACCAATCTTGGAATAAATAAGTTTAATAAGATGAATTATAACTCTACGATGGGACTTGAGTTGACAAAAACCCTTACAGTAATCGTAACATAAGATTAAAATAAAAGAATATGGATACCATGAAATTAAAAGTAAAATATCATGAAATAAAAAATATTAATTATAATTTATTTTAATGGTGAAGTCAATATTGTATATGAGATAAATTACAGTGTTCAGCATAAAACATTTCTATTGGATTTAAAAATGAGACAAAGAAACCCTTACACCATATTCTCCCTTAGTTGAACACACTCTAAACTCCGATATAAAAAACATAACTATCATAATAAACTATGTTAAAAATATATACATAAATATATCTTTTTATATTATTCAATTATAATAATTTGTTACACATTTACTACTTATTTATGTTTTCTTTTCATCATCTGATGTTAGTAATTCTAATTATTTTGTGTGCTTTATAATGTAAATATTAAAAACAATTATTTCATAATAAGTTCATGATTCCAAGATAATTTAAGGTACGAGACTATATTAATTTTGTTGATTTATACATGTATTATCAAATTCCACAAGTTCCTTGGTTGTGTTTAGTGAATGATGAATCGATGTCGTTTTATTTAGGTAATTTTAGCGATCAAAGAAGATAATCTTTTACTAAGTTAAATACATAACATAACATTTTCCAAAAAAATAAAACAATCATGATTTTAAAATTAAATTATCATAATATTATTATTTTAGTTCCCATAGTCATCTATTAAGTAATTTTACAGCATCGTTTATATTGGTGGTTAAACCAACCCAAACAAGAATACCATATAACGCGATGGGTAAATATGGTTGAGGAATTTTATAATATAATTAAAACAGAAACATAATTATATTATTTGGATGTTTTTAATTCATTTAATCATATTTTAATAGATTCATATAAATAATTAATGATTATGTGAAAAATGAAAAATTTATTTTGTGGAGGTGGTAGTCTGCACAACGCACAGTTAATGTGTTCATTTTCCAATGAATGGGGGGGAATAGATGTGGAATAAAATTTTATTCTACATATTAATAATTTTATTATATATTTAATGATTATTCTTTAATTCAATCATTATAACTTGTGAATAGAGGTAATGGTTAAAAATGGAAGATGCCGCTTCATGGAGGTGTAGTCTACACAAACTCGTGATTGGTGTTCCTTTATTTTTTTTAACTATTTATGAAAGAATAAATTTAACAACCATAAACCCACAATTATTAATATTATACTAAAAACATATATTTTACCTTTTTTTCTTTTATACTGATAAATGTGACCAAATTTTAGGTATCCAAAGAATACACCATCAAAAATAAATAATGGATCACCTAGAATCCCAAGGACCTTTTAGGTTAGTAGATTTATATAATTAGGATAACAAGTTATATAATATTATCCTTGTATTCAAGTGAGAATTCTTTTTAGTATACCGATATTTTTTATTCAAAATTAATTCTTTATTATCTACAAAATGAAACCCTTTTAGAAATATCTTATGTAAGATCTTTCTTTATATGCTAGGTAAAAGTAACATATTAAGGGTGATATTAAATTATTAGTAAGGGTGAATGTAGGAATTCATAATTTAATATCTTCATAATCTACAATATGTGAATAAGGTTATGAGAACATATTTAAAGTACATTAGAATAATATAAAATAATTAATACCTGCCAAAACCTAGAACATAAACAGTGAGTCATGCCATAAATCTTTAACATATTATGAGATACATAAGATTAAAAAATCATGTTTCATGTGAAAATAATCCTTGATCAAAAGAAATTTTATAAATTATTTCAAGCCTAAAGAAACTATGTTGGTAACATGGAACATTAAAAACTCATTATGAAATCACCTCAATAGGATAATTCCAATATTCCTTTGTGATTAAATTACAACAATTAACTCTGAAATCTCTTAAAATCTACTCATATTCTGTAAATATAATCCTCCCTTATGAGTAACATACAATAGTTAATTTCATCATCTCTTAAGATTAACATACAACAGTTAACACTATTTATTTACCCAAAACATTATAAGGCTATAATTTATCCACCGATCATATATTAGAAAAAATAAATATATTAATTGGGATTACACAGAAATATTTATTTCATCAATAATTTCACAATACCATATCATTAAACAAACACATGGATTATTTCACTTCATCAAAATAGTCAAATCTTGATTTCCTTGTGAAAAAACACGCATATTTCTTGAAGATATATTTAAAACATTACCATAAACAATTCAAAGATAGGAATCTAATGGTATCAAAATATAATATCCAAAATTAAGTATAGAAATCATTAAATTATATTTACATTTATAAAAATACCTTTAAAAGATCATTTAAAACGTTTCTAGAAATACCAGGGAAAATACATTTTTTCAGTACCTTTGAAAACTAAAAATTAAAAAAATATTGAACAATGATTTTATTTTAAAATAATAATATAAAATTATAAAGTAATATTTTAAAAAATAATATTTATTATAGTGGGAAAATATTTTCATTTCATAAATTTTAAAAATAAATATTCTTCTCAAAATTTTGTAAAGAGTGTTAAAAGTGTCCCGTGTTGAAAACTTTAATAAATTTTCTTATAAAACCTTTTAAAATGAGATCAAATATCACTAAAAATAACTATAGTAAATCATTTATATATATAATAGAAAATTATTTATATAATATAAATAACAAGAAGGATGAGTTTGGATAAGGATATTTAAAATATTTAAATCAATGTTTTTAAAGAAAACTTGTTTATGGACATTCAAGATGAAAAAACCATTAAAATAAAGAACATAGAAAGGAATGTAAAATACCATGAATATAAAAATATTCATGGAATTATATTTCAAGAGTAATTATATACACCATATAAATTAAAATAGGTTTATCAATCAAAACATGTCTCAATGAATGAAGTTTGAGATAATAAACGCTTTCAAATTGGGAAATGCTTTAGTTAAAAATAAATTGAGTGAAGGAACTTAACAATACTCTATAAAACCCACAATTTTCATGAATTAATATGTGAAAAATTGTCCATGGTGCATTAAATAAACCATATAAAATAAAACATGGTTTATAACATGGATTATGTCTCAAAGAATTGAAATTGAGACAATAAAAACCCTTACAACATTTATAACATTTGAAACAATGTCTCATTAAAGTGATAAACTTAAGGGGAAATTAAATATCATGATCAAGGATTTATTAATAATATATTATTTCAATAGGTAGGATATACACCTTATAAATGGGAGTAATTTTATAATACAAAAACATGTCTCAAAGAAATAATATTGAGATGAATAATTTTTACAATGATCTTATCACTGATGTGAGAATTAATCATTGATGTGATTATGTGTAACAATTATAAAACCACATAAAATGAGTGGAAATAATAAAATAATATAATTATCTTTTATTTTACAAAAAAAACATTTCCTTGAGTAAGCCCCATTCGCCATTGCCACTCCATAGCGGCACCCGGATAGCTTCCATGGGTAAGCTCCATTCACCATTGTCGCTCTATAGCAGCACCCAGGGAGATTCCTTATGTAAGACCCATTCACCATTTTTTCTCCATAACGGCACCATGGAAGCATCCATGTGTAAGACCCATTCACCATTGTTGCTCCATAGCGGCACTCGAGCAACTTCCTTGTGTAAGACCCATTCACCACCCTTCATGGACGCACCTTTGTGACATGATCTCCAGGTCTTTGCTGCCTCTTATTTCTCACACCGAGAACGACTCACATGGGCTTAGAGTAAGCATCTACCGTGGAATCCTCTATGGGCTGCCTAGAGTGTAAGCCCCAAACACCATCCCGAACTACATGGACTTTGATCCTTACCGAGGAAGGGTATGTAGAAGCCTCCATGGGGTTCAACTCCTACAACCGTTGGTCCTGACCCACTTCAGGTCGGTGCACCATTACCTTTCCTAAACTACGTAGACATTGATCCTTGCCAAGGAAAGGCACGTAGGAAACCTCCTTGAGGTTCAAGCCCAACACCTATTGGTCCTGAACCCCTTCACGTCAGCTCACCAACACCATCTGGAACTACGTAGGCCTTGATCCCTCTCTCCTAGATAGGGTACGTAGGAACCCTCCCTGAGGTTCATCCCCATTCAACGGTAACCTTTTGTCAAACCCATTCAGTAGTAAGTTATTGATGTCCCAAATCAATGATAAGCCGTTGGTTTCCCCAACTAATGGTAAGTCATTGTGTTCCCCAACCAGCGGTAAGTCATTGGAACCCCAATCAGCGGTATGTCATTGTCAACCCCATTCAATGGTAAGTCATTGTCAACCCCATTTGGTGGTAAGCCATTGAAGTCCCCAATCAATGGTAATATGTTGGTTTCCCCAACCGAAGGTAATCCATTGTGTTCCCCAACCAGTGGTCAGTTGTTGGATCCCCAATTAGCGGTAAGCTGTTGACAACCTCAACCTGCAATAATCTGTTGAAACCCCCACTAAACTATGCGGACATTGATTCCCTGCCATGGGGATACATAGGAAGCCTCACTGATGTTTTATCCCATAACTCATGTATCGTCTTGATCTATCCCTCGATCCCATGTGTTTCGGGTAGATCATGCCCCAATATGGAGTTTCTATTTCTTCTGGGTCCCATCCACACATCCATTCTCATGGTCTGCCTCCATGGTGTCCCAATGTCCCACCGAACTATGTGGAATTTGATTCCCTACCACATGGATATTAGTAAGTCTCTTTGAGGATCAAGCCCAATATCATCATCTTCCTCACATCGGTTCTATCTCATTCCCCATCTACTTAATTCAACCATCCATATCCATCTTGAATCCTACCCAGTCCACCACATCCTGGTGGGATCATGTCATCCACCTCTTCACTGCTCCTAGTAGTACTCGGGCCGCAATCCACGCATAATCCCCAGTATGTCTCTGGGTCGTTGTCCTTTTTGTACAGCTCGATCCATCACCCCTTTGAAATACATGGGTTTTTATCCCTTTAACCTATACAGGATACATAGAAAACCTCCACAAGGTTCTATCCTATCCAAATGTAAACCTTGGTGTTCCCCCATTATAGGGTGCACACTCCTTGATCTGCCCGCAGTGGTGTCTAGATCAGCCTTCAGGGTGTGACATCATCCCTTTATGGGAAACACCATCCTGGGTCCACTCTTACTGAGTGTTATGATCCATCCACCGGGTAAACACTCATGGCGCTCCCTCCTAAGGATGTACCAATATGATCCGTCTCTATGGGATGTTATGATCACCCTCATTCCATCTCCGTAAGATGTTAAACTCCTAGCCTACCTTTTGTTAAACATGATATTCTTGAGGAAACCCTTGGAATACACACCTTTGGCATAACCGTCTCCACAAGAAGTTAAACTCACAGCATGCCCCATGTTAAACATGGGAAGCTAAGGAAAACCTTAGAGATATGCTCCTGGAATATGATACTCCGCAATCGACATAGGATGCCTCGGGTTCTATGCCCTTGATATTCCCTTTTATGAGGAAGAATACAGGTTCCCCAATGTCCACACATCCAGAGATGCCCAAATATGCCTAATGCTGTCATCTACTCTGACTAAAGTTTTGTACCATGTCAAGACCCCATGGAATTTCCTGACAGAAGTAGTGTAATTATCTGCCATCCACAAAGATATGGCACCAAGAATGAGATTCACGAACCATGACTCAAATCTATAAAGGAGACCGAGACTAGGAAATGATTTCTGAGGAGGAATCCACAGAATGTGGAGCCGACATCCTGTCATCCTGTTTTGATTAAAGAGAAAACTTCCATGAATAGGAAATGAATGTTTTCCGCCTTTGGAAAGAAATAATTCTTGGAAATAGCTGTGCGTCCTCCACAGAAGGATGTACCCACCCCAGCGAAAGTGTTGGAAACAATGGTGTTGGGCCTCCCTACCCTTGGTGATGGTGGCTTGACTTCACGATCCTTGGTATGCCTTCCTCTTCAGGTTTATGCCACGATTGTGATGTTGTAGGAGGTATCATGGATGGTGTTTTTTTTCTTCGGATTTTGTTCTGGTGACTGGTAATTTGAAGGGATAATTTTTCTTCTAATTCAGTTGAATTTTTTTTGATTTATGGATAATGAAGTCAGATTCTTATTTTTTGCTGATGTTTAATGTTGCACATGAGATGAAAAATGTGGAGGAGCATCACTTTTCAGGTCTTTATAGTCCTATGAAGAATTTCTGTGTGATATTGATGAATGTTTTACTTCGTGGAATGATGTTTTTGGAAGTGTCTACATTATGGCCCTATGGTTTGAGTTTAAGGGAATTTGCAACCAGTTCAACAATAAGGCGGTCCTCCAGAGGATGTTTAGAATAGAGTGCTTTTACCTGTTCAATTATAGTCAGATTCAGATGTTTGAGATGGTATGGAATTTCCATTTGTACCAAGCATTTAGATCCATGAACGAGACAACTTACTGAGTAGCAATGACAATATGGAAGATGGTATTAATGGTTTTTATGCTAGGTAGGGGCCTTTCTTTGTAGTTTTTAATGAGTTATGTTTTGCCTTGAACATACTATGGAGGCTTGGTTTTTTTATGTTGTCGATGTTATGTTGGGTTTCCCTTTATCCCTTAAATAGGGGTTTATGATAATAAAAAATTAATTTTCAGTCAAAGGTAATGGGCACTAACATAGGCCCTTAAATCCTTATGTAAATTCCGTTGGTAATAGATGGAATAGTGTATAAATGATGTCAATTATTATAGTATAGAACTGATGACCCACTTATATATCTTTTATTAGATTCCTTATATTATTTCATGGGATCTTGCTTTCTTGGGCTGCCTCAGACATGCTCATTGGTCTCTACCCAATTCAATACTAAGATGTTTTGCATAGGATCTGTGGACTCAGAGAGGATGCCTTCAACCATGGGACCTAATTCCTAGCCCATTTAGGTATATATTACACTAATGTTTCTATGGATGAGCTACATGGACTCGAAGAAAAAACATTGGTCAATGTCACTTAGTCCTAGCCCTTGAAGATATAATACATGATTATTCTAAATATGATATAGTTGCTTTATACCTAATATATTGGTGTAGTCAGTAGTTAATACATGATTATTTAGTGTATTTCATAACTAAAATTTCAATATTTTATATTGTTTTACTCATTTATAAAATGTATAA
The DNA here is from genome assembly GCA_963277665.1 of Viscum album. Lineage (NCBI taxonomy): Eukaryota > Viridiplantae > Streptophyta > Magnoliopsida > Santalales > Viscaceae > Viscum > Viscum album. Next base: position 1,925,704,198 of record OY728152.1, on the reverse strand, counting down.
TATAACATGTAATTGTATTATGGTTCATATTACTTTATCATTTACAACATAACTCATTTTATAACTATGCACAACTTTAGATTATATGCATAGACTGGATTTGTTATAGAAATTGTTGGTGATCGCCTACTGAGTATATCTCACACCTTGTTCGAGCCATCATTCTGTACCTAAATAGACATGATGGTTGTAGGTTCCAGACCATAGATTATGTTATTTGAAGTTATTATTGTACTTAGGAGCTTGGTAGCATATGACTAAGAAAGTATTCCATATTTTTATAGGGATGGAACTTGAGGATTTTTTTCTTTTATTGCTTCACCTTCTAAATTAACTACTTGAATTTAAATCATATCAAGTTCATGAATGTTTATAAATTCATTCATTATTGATATTTAGTTGTTTTTATATTCTTCTACCTTTATTTATGTTTGCTTATACTTTATTTGTAACTACTCCAATGGGTATAGTATCCTTGTTGTACCACTATTAGACTCTTTCTTCTAGTTGGTAGCCTCAAGAATGTGGGGATTCATGATTTAGGCTATTGGAAAACTGACTTGGGGCACCGTTCTAAGTTGCTTCTCGATCAGGTTGTTAAAATATATGCATTTGTTTTATTTTTTTTGGATCCCACAATAGGTGGACCATCATGACATGTTTATCCCTTGGAGGGGGTGTGAACATGACTTTAGATGATGGCAGTGATAGTCCTAAGAATTTGGAAGGGATACAATGATGCATCTTGGATGTCGCGTGATACACTAAATTCCTAGAGGATGATAACGACAAGATTCTTAGTGAATGTTGAGTAGCTCTTTATGCCTAGAGGATGACAAGAACATGACTCTCCTGATTTCTTGTGTATGTTGAGTTGGATAATCAAATGATGTTTAGTATCATGATAATTATCCTCATGCATATTCCTTGATTACTTTTAAATACTTAATTATCCTTTTGTAATAGATTATAAGTACGGTTAGTGGTTTTTGGAAGCTTGGTTTGTGCGTGACTGCTATGTTTTGGATTTTATTTCATTATACTTATTAATCATTTGTTGTTGTTATGTAATGCACTTTTATAATTGATAACACTAGTTTAAGGACACATTGGTAGTGTCATATTGTGTCTTATACTCACACCCAACATGATCATTTCGGTGTGCTTGTAGATTTCATTTCTAAAGATCCAACAAAGGAAAAGGGCCTTATGGTGGATGGCTGAATAGAAGAGTATGGAGATGGTATCAAAAAAATATGTTCTCTAGAGGACCATATTATTTATTTATCTATTTCTAAATTTACTTGGTTTGGATTTCGACTTTTAGAGCCTGTTTATTTTTCCTTGTATGACATGTACGCCATATATTTTTTCATCATGATTACTCTGATTATTTATTATCATTTCTATTATTATTATATGCTCAATTTCATGATACTAAGGGAATAGCCACCCCAACTATGGTCATATACCCTCACTTTTAGTTAGAATCCTCTTACATATAGGTAAGGACACATGTGGTCATGTAACCTTCTAGCTCATACCTAGTGGTTCAGGTCGGGATGTCACAATTTCAACCTTATATAATTTTAGTCATATTTGATATAATTGGAAAAAATCACTCGTTTAATTTGAAATAGGTTTTATATTGTCATTTTCCTATTATTTTCTCTTATCTAACTCATATTTTAATTACAATATATTTAAATCCTTCATATTGCTTTGTAAAGAGAATGTTATTAACTAAATCATATCTGTTATGAGTGTCTCTTTAGGTGTTCAGTCTTAGGACAAATCACCATGAACCATAGTTATGATTTATTTGATAATCAACCATTATTTTTAGGGTGATTAACCATAATTTTATATGAACCATAGAAGCATTAATTTTTTATTATCCATATATGGACTTAATTTCTATGAAACCACACAATCTCTACTTTACCATAAATTCATGTTGTTATTTTTTTGCTAGACTAATCCTTTTACCTTATCCCTAGTTTTCTTAATATATATCTCTAATTATATTCCCTTAAAATAACTAATATACACCTCAAATATAACTAAACCATTATATGATTCCATTTATAACACCACAAACCTACACTCATGGATGTGGTGAAAAAATCACTTTCTTTAAACATTGGATTTTATAAAATTTTAGATGAACCTAACATTATTTTAAAAAACTTCCATTGGCTAAAAATTATATCTCAAAATAATCACAGACAACGTTGAAATGATGTTTTAGTGTATTTCATTTTCATTTATAATGTAAACTTATTTCAAAAAATTTGTGAGCATTTCTCAATAGTAGATCCACTCTAGACATCCTTCTAGACTTCTCATAATTTATACATAACTTCAAAAACTAGGAAAGGAAAATATATTAAATGGGTGATCTCAAACACTTATTAAGGGAAATATTATCAAAAATTCAATATTTTATAGATCATGATAATGTCATAAAACACGTGAAACAATTTATTTTATCTTATAAAGAATATGGAATAATAATAGTTCTCCATAAATCTTGAAGGAAGTAAATGTAAATTCAAAATAATAGATATACACCATGGAAAGAGTGTATGGAATTAAGAGATAATAAACATGATATATTAATCATAATCATAGTAATGTGGCATGGATATGTAACGAAAACTATAAATATAGTATAACATATATTTTTGTAACAAATATATGTATAAAAAATATTATAAAAAAAGATTCTCACCTCATGTTCACCTAAAAAACATGTGAACAAAGATTATCAAATAACTTTTCCAAAAAAATTGTTAAATATATTCCCACGTCATGTTCACACAACAAACATGTGATAAATAATTCTCACATCAAATTCACAAAAATAATTGTGAAAAATCATCCCACATCCCATTGACACAAATGAATTATGAATAAATATGGATCCAACACGTTCACACTAATTTTTATCACCTCATACACTACTCTAATTTCAGCCTTTTGTGACAGGATCCCATCACAAAAACCCTTTTGCGATAGGGGCCCATCGCAAATAGCCCGTTGTAGAAAACCGTGTTGCAACAAGTATTTTTTGCGATGAGCCCGTCGCAAAAAAAGTATTTGTGATGGGAAGTTGTCTCATCGCAAATAGATCTCTAATTAAATAAATTATATATTCAAGAACCTGTTGCAACAGGCCCATCACAGTAATTATTTTCAAAGGGATGTAGCCCCATCCCAAAGAGCTTTATGTTATAAACCTGTTCTGACAGCCCCATCGCAAAAATGTTTTTCTATTTAATACTGGGTCCCGTCGCAAAAGGTCTGATCACAAATACTTAATCAAATAAAAAAATAATATAATTATGATTAATGAAAAAATAATATTAATATTATTACAATAATAATAAAAAATAAAAAATATTAAAATTTTCAATATTTGTAAAAAAAATATAAAAAAATCAAATAATATTATTATTGTTTTTATTATTATTAGTAAAATAAACAAACATTAAAAAATAAATTACTAATAAAAAATAAAAAATATTAAAATATGAAAAAATAATAAAAAATAAATAAATTATTTAATATTCGCACCAATATAAAAGACATAACCTGTAAATAATTTATATTATAACAAATGTTCAATTCAAATGTTTTTAAGAGAAAAAAAATCACTAGGGGAGATAGTCATCATGAGGATTTGGTAGAGTTGAAGGATATGGTGGAGGAAACTCAATCCCTAAACTATGAGTCAGACGACGCATGTACTCCATCTACTCGCGTTGCTGCTGCTGGCATCGACACATGTCCTCCCCGTACTGCTGATATATCTCTTACTACTGCTTCTGTAAACTCTCTATAAGATCTGTTTGAGCTCGAAACTGCTCTCGATACTATGAGCAAGAAGATTACTAATTACTACTAATTATTACTAACTACTACTAATTACTAATAATTACTAGTTATTACAAGTTATTACTACTACTTATTAGTTATTACTACTAATTACTAGTTATTACTAGTTATTACTAGTTATTACTAGTTATTGCTAGTTATTACTAGTTATTACTAGTTATTACTAGTTATTACTAGTTATTACTATTTATTACTACTTATTACTACTTGTTACTATTTATTACTATTTATTACAATTTATTACTATGTATTACTAATTATTACTAATTATTACTAATTATTACTAATAATTACTAATAATTACTAATTATTACGAATTATTCCAAATTATTACTATTTATTACTATTCATTACTAATTATTACTATTTCTTACTATTTCATACTATTTCTTACTATTTCTTACTAATTCTTACTAATTATTACTAATTATTACTAATTATTACTAATTATTACTAATTATTACTAATTATTTCTAATTATTACTAATTATTACTATTTATTACTATTTATTACAATTTATTACTATTTATTACTATTTATTACTATTTATTACTATTTATTACTATGTATTACTATTTATTACTAATTATTACTAATTATTACTATTTTTTACTATTTTTTACTATTTAGTACTAATTATTACTAATTATTAGTATTTATTACTAATTATTACTATTTATTACCATTTATTACTATTTATAACTATTTATTACTATTTATTACTATTTATTACTATTTATTACTATTTATTAGTATTTATTAGTATTTATTACTGTTTATTACTATTTATTACTCTTTATTACTACTTGTTAGTATTTTTTACTAATTATTACTATTTATTACTATTTATTACTAATTATTACTATTTATTAGTATTTTTATTACTAATTATTACTATTTATTAGTATTTATTACTATTTATTAGTATTTATTACTATTTATTACTAATTATTCCTATTTATTAATATTTATTACTAATTATAAATATTTATTAAATTTTTTTTCTAATTATTACAATTTACTTCTAATTATTTCTAATTATTGTTAATTACTATTAATTACTGTAAAATAAAACTACTAATTACTAATTACTGCTAATTATTTATATACATTACTAATTTTCATTAATAATTATTAATTATTACTAATTAATAAGAATTAGTCCTAATAATTTAATTTTATTATTAAAAATAAATATTGATGACATAACAATTTAAATCTAACTTAATTACAACTAATCAACAATAATTAAAATTAATATAATGAAATGAAAAAAATACTAAATTAAATAAAACATTAATACCTTTAAACTTGATATCTTATAATTGTAGATGGATTCACAACTTCTTTATAAAAAAACTAACTCTCAAAAATCTTCACTCTAAAATTACAGTTTAGATAAGTAGAGAAAGAAGGAATTCACGAGGAGAGAAGAAAAAACATATGGGGGTATATATAGGTTAGATTAGTTGTGACTGGACTATTTGCGACGAGAATCTCATCCCAAATAGAACTTTTTTCGACGGGCCCCATCATAAATAACTTCAACCGCATTAATAACAGTCGGTGGTTAAAAGACTATTTGCGACGGACCCCGTCGCAAAAGGTAACCTTCAGACACACTATTTACGACTGGACAACATCAAATCACAAATAGTTTTTTTACTGCCGCTGGTTATTTGCAACGGGACCCGTCGTAAATACCTTTCAGGGGTCAAACTTATTGCGATGGGGGATCCCCCATCGCAACTAGTTCTTACCATCTCCAAATATTTACAATGGGTGGTACCTACCCATCGCTAATACCATTTCGCGTGGATTGGCGTGGTTTGCGTGCCAAACCGCATGAAAGTTTTTTTTATGGGGCGCCTATTCCCATCAGAAATAATTGGTCATTTACGACAGGTTGATTGTCTCGTCGCAAATAACCTCTTAGACGAATTATTTGTGATGGGATATATTCTCGTCGCAAATAACCCGTCGCAAAAAACAGTTTTCCCATATTTATATGATATGAAATCTTAAAAAAATCGTTATAGGGTGATATAGGACCCCAACCATCAATATTCCATACATATTTTTCCACATGAAAATAATTATTCATCAAATCATAAAGAAAATATGAAAAGAAAAATCAGTTTAATAACATTCCATGATTGTATCACTAAAATTTACCTTAAGAATATAAACTATAAGTTCCCAAAATTCAATCACCCAAAAATAATGTTTCAAATGAAAATGTATATGGTGATTCATGAAAAATAATTCCAAGTAAATATATCCTTTTGAGATAAAGATAAAAATGTTAGTGAAATCTTTAAATAGATTTAATAAAATGATTTTATCTTTGGAGTAAAATAAAAGTTACAGTCACCTTTAAAGGAAAATTTAAAAAGGTGACTAGAAGTAATTTAAAAATAATTACTTTTAAAAGTTACTTTAAATGGTGGATCCTTGAGGAATAAATTAAGGTTTCAAAAATTTGGTGTGAAAATACATTGTAAGATTTTACTTTTCAAAAAATCTTTATTAATGGATCCTTAAAAATGACAATAAGGTTTCAAAAAGGTGAAGTGAAAATTTCTTTAACACTTTTAATTTTAACAAGACTCTTCAATAATAGAGCTTCAAAAAACATTTTCATTATCAAAAAGAAAACCATAGTGAAAGATAAAGCTTTTTTTGAAAGGATGTAAAAACGTTTGAATATTTTGAAATACCCTAGTAGAAAACCCCCTCATTTAAATAAAAAAACATAGTTTTTAATAGATGATCAGTAAAATATGAAAGAAACACGAGACAACACGTAATTAGATTTCCAAATATGAAAGATAAATTAGTGAGAAAGGAAAATATGGATAAGGAGTGGAAGTTCATATTAAACAGGACATGAATTATTCACAATAATGATAAACTTTTTATGTGGAAGAAATTCACTGAGGAGTAATATTTGAATCAAAAGTATAATTTTTCCTATATGTAAAGGAAAACTTCCATGAAATAAAATATTATGGTGGTAGAAACCAATCTTGGAATAAATAATTTCAATAAGATGCATTATAACTCTATGATGGGTGTTGAGTTGAAAAAAACCCTTACAGTAATCGTAACATAAGTTTAAAAGAAAAAAATATGGATACCATGAAATTAATAGTAAAATATCATGAAATAAAAGGTATTAATTATAATTTATATCAATGGGGAAGTGAATAAACTATGTAAGATAAATTATAGTGTTCAATATCAAACATCTCTCTTGGATTTGAAAATGATACAAAGAAACCCTTACATCATATTCTCTCTTAGTCAATCACACTCTAAAATCTTATATAACAAACTTAACTATCATAATAACCTATTTTAAAACTATATAAATTTATATAACTTTTTATATTATTCAATTATAATCATTTATTACACATTTACTACTTATTTATGTTTTCTTTTCATCATCTGATGTTAGTAATTCTAATTTTTTTGTGTATGCTTTATAATGACAATATTAAAAACAATTCTTTCATAATAAGTTCATGATTCCAAGATAATTTAATATACTAGACGATATTAATTGTGTTGATTTATATTTGTCTTGTCAAATTCCATAAGTTTCTTGGTTGTGTTTAGTGAAAGGTGAATCGATGTTGGTTTATTTTAGTAATTTTAGCGATCAAAGAAGATAATATTTTAATAAGTTAAATAAATAATATAAAATTTTCTAAAAACATAAATCAATCATGATTTTGAAATTAAATTATCATAATGTTATTATTTTAGTTCCCATAATCATCTATGAAGGAATTTTACAGCTTCATTCATATTGTTGTTTAAACTGACCCAAACAAGAATACCATATAACTCGATGGATATATATAGTTGAGGAATTGAATAATATATTTAAAACAGAAACCTTATTATATTATTTGGATTTTTTTAATTTATTTAATAATATTTTATATGATTTATATAAATAATTAATTTCTATCTGAAAAATGAAAAAATTTATTTTGTAGAGGTGGTAGTTTGCACAATGCATAGTTAATGTTTTCATTTTCCGATGAATGGGAGGGAATAGATGTGGAATAATATTTTCTTATTTATATTAATAATTTTATTATATATTTCATTACTATTCATTAATTCAATCATTATAACTTGTGAAGAGAGGCAATGGTTAAAAATTGAAGAAGTCGCTTTATGGAGGCGTAGTCTACACAAACTCATTATTGGTGTTCCTTTTATTTATTGTTTATGAAGTAATAAATTTAACATCCATAAACCCAAACTCTTGAATATTATACTAAAAACATATTATTTACATTTTTTTATTTTATACTGATAAATGTGACCAAATTTTAGGTATCCAAATAATACACCATCAAAAAGAAATAATGGATCACTTAGAATCCCAGAGACCTTTTAGGTTTATAGATTTATATAATTAGGATAACATCTTACATAATATTATCCTTGTCTTTAAGTCAGCATTTTTTTTAGTATACCAATATTTTTTTATTCAAAATTAATTCGTTATTATCTACCATATGAAACCCTTTTAGAAATATCTTATGTAACATATTTCTTTATAACCTAGGTAAAAGTAACATATTAAGGGTGAGATAAAATTATCAGTAAAGGTGAACATAGACATTCATAATTTAATATCATTATCATCTACAATATGGGAATAAGGTTATGATGACACATTTAAAGTACATGAGACTAATATAAAATAATTGATACCTACCATAACCTAGAACATAAATAGTGAGTCATGGCATAAATCTTTAATAGATTATGAGGGATATAAGATTAAAAAAATCATGCGTCATGTGAAAATAATCCCGGATAAAAATAAATGTTATAAATTATTTCAAGCATAAAGAAACTATGTTGGTAACATGGAATATTAATAACTCATTATGAAATCACCTAAATAGGATAAATTATATATTCCTTTATGATTAAATTACAACAATTAACTCTGAAATCTCTTAAGATCTACTCATATTCTGTATATATAATCATCTCTTATGAGTAACATACAATAGTTAATTTCATCATCTCTTAATAGTAACATACAATAGTTAACACTATCTCTTTACCCAAAACAATATAAGGCTATAATTTATCCACCCATCATATATTAGAAAAAATATGTAAATTATTTGGGTTTACTCACCAATATTTATTTCATCAATAATATCCTAATACCATATCATGAAACAAACACATGGATTATTTCATTTCATCATAGTAGTCAAAGCTTGATTTACTTGTTAAAAAACAAGCTTGTTTCATTACAATATCTTTAAAACATTACCATAAAAAATTCAGAGATAAGAATCTAATGGTATCATAATATCATATCCATAGTGAAGTATAGAAATCATTAAAGTATATTTACATTGATAAAAATATCTTTAAAAGAGCATTTAAAACGTTTATGGGAATACCAAGAAAAATACATTTTTTCCATACGTTTGAAAACTAAAAATTACATAAATATTGAACATGGAATTTATTTGAAAATAATAATATAAAATTATAATGTGATATTTAAACTAAATAATAGTTATGACAGTGGGAAATTATTTTCATTCCATAAATTTTAAAAATAAATACTCTTCTCAAAATTATTTTAAAGAGACTTAAAAGTGTCTTGTGTAGAAAACTTTAAGAAATTTTCTTATAAAACCTTATAAAATGAGGTAAACATTCACTAAAAATTACTATAAGAAATCATTTATGTATATAATAGAAGAATATTTAAATAATATAAATAACAACAAGGATGATTTTGGATAAAGGTATTTAAAATATTTAAAGCAATGTTTTTAAAGAGAAACTATTTATGGGCATTCAAGATGAAAAAAAAATTAAAATAAACAACATATAAAGGAATTTAAAATACCATGAATATAAAAATATTCGTTGTATTATATTTCAATAGTCATTATATACACCATATAAATTAAAATAGGTTTATTAATCAAAACATGTCTCAATAAAGGAAGTTTGAGATAAGAAACCCTTACAAATTGGGCAATGTTTGAGTAAAAAATCAATTGAGTGAAAGAACATAAAAATACTCTCTAAAACCCATAATTTTCATGAATTAATATGTGAAAACTTGTTCATGGTGCATTAAATAAACCATTAAAAATAAAACATGGTGTATATCATGGATTGTGTCTCAATGAATTGAAATTGAGTCAATAAAAACATGTACACCATTTATACCATTTGAATCCACATCTCATTAAAGTGATAACCTCAAGGTGAACTTAAATATCATGATCAAGTATTAATTATAATTTATTACCTCAATAGGTTGGATATAAACCTTATAAATGGGAGTAATTTTATAATACAAAAACATGTCTCAAAGAAATAATATTGAGATGAATAATTCTTACAAAGATATTATCACTGATGCGAGAATTAATCTTTGAAGTGATTATGTGTAACAATTCTAAAACCACATAAAATGAGTGGAAACAAAAAATGTAATATAATTATCATCCATTTTATAAAAAAACATTTCCTAATATATTCAGTTAAGTAAAAGTATAACTCAATGAATGGAAATTAAGTGAAAAAACCTCTTACCTCGATTCTTGAATTTCCATAAATGTCCTTTAAATCCAATATAATAAACATATATGGATTTTTTAATTGTTTAACATCCTCATTAATTTTATTAATTTATCATTAGACCATCTATTTCATTTATTTAAATACCATATTTAATTAATTAAACAGTTAATTCTATGTCGGATGTTTTGAGGACATTCTGTTCATAATTGAAAAATGAAATTGGTGAGTTTATCATGTTTAAAGTGGCCATTTATTAAATAATATGAAGAATAATTATCATTAAATAATTATCATTTTTATACATAAAAAATTATTTTATAACCATTCATGAAAGGTGTACAAGAAAAATGAATCTCATCGCTTCATGGAGGTGGTAATTCACACGTACGCATGAACGATGTTATCATTTTCCAATGAATGGAATAGTAATAAAATAGATGATTTATTATATTTAAAGAATGATAATTATGTCATTAACTTCATATATATATACACTAAATAAATCATTATAAATTTTCATAATATTTGGTTTTGTAAAATGAAACACATCTCTTCATGGAGATGGTAGTCCACACGTAGGCACAAATGATGTTTTTGTTCCCCTTATGATGAAAAAAAGATAAAAAAGGGTTATACAATAGTCATATTAAAATCTAGTCATATTTTATATACCTATATTTTTATATCATCATGGTTAAAGAATATTTGAAAGAGGTAAAATAAGTAAAATGAAAATTCTCAGTCAAGAGTTATACCTATTCTTCATAAAATTACCTCTGGCTTACACCATAAGCCATAAAGGTTTGTATTTTGATAATAACAGATCCTCTAGGTCATGGTTATGATGTTTGGGAATATATTTCAGTAGGTATTTTCTGAGACAGAGTGATCGACATGTTTGAGTAATAGATGAGTGGTACCACAAAATTAATATTAAATTATATTTCATGATTAAGTGGCACAAAATTGATATATTTAGAATATATGATAGATATAAGTCAAAATAATATTATAAACTAAAATTTAAATAAAATAATGTGTTTTTTTAACCATTATATCTTTGTTTTACCCCCTTACTAACACTTTTAGTGATAACCATGATAAAAATGTTTTTTACTCTTTAGGGGAAAAAATGCTGCTATATAAGGAATATTGACACATAAATGGAAAATGGATTATATTATGGACTATATCCCATGAAATTTACCAAATATAATATTTTTATTTATTCAAATCATTTAATAAAATATTATTTAGCAAAAAATACCATTAAAGTCATTTTCAAAACTATTCACATAAATGAAATTAAAAAAACTCAAGATGGTAATGTAGTTTGAATATAAATTTTTAACACATCAATATTACATTATGTTTATGTAAAAAATTAATTTAATACTTTAACTAACCTAAAAAAATTTTCTTTGGTAGTTTTTAAAATCCTTTACTTTATTTTTTCACTACTTGCACAAGCATTATGTCATCATCACATAAGAATTTAATATAATTATATCATCAATAAAAATTAAAAAAATTACCATGGAAATAAAATCATTCATTTTTTAAATAAACATTTATAACTATATGTGACCTCTTTTATCCCTATGAAAAAATAGTACAGGAACTAAAATAAAGAGAGTTACATGTTTTTATTTTTACTTAAAATAATATTAAATCCATTATAAAATAGAAATTTCATGAAGTTTCGATATATTCGAATATTGGATGATGATATTTTAAATAAACTCGTCCAATATAAATAATTGAATTTTTAGATAGATTTATAAAGACTTATCACATTATTTTTAACCTTAATTTTTTATTTACCCTTACCTTGTAATGAACTAAACATTTATAAATAAAATCCTTTTTAATGAATAAATTCTTTATTAAGTAATATAATTATATAAAACAGAAGAACTACTTTGGTTATTTTGGAAAGTTATATTCAATTAGATTTAAAATACTATTAAACATCATAATTTTTGATAATATAGTCATTTTACAGTGACCATTAATATTAGTATATTAAGGGTTGTGATAAAGTCCAATTGACAAATATGGAAGAATCGATGACCTCGGCCAGTACGATCATACCCTATAAAGCCTATTTATTAGAGATTATAAGGAATCTAGAATCATTAGCATTTTCTCTTGACCAATCCCAAAATGAGATTCAAAAACTAAAGAATGATATAAACTGTTTACTGGATATGTTCAAGCTCATCGAGATCATAGACCAAATAATGTTCACCGAACCACCTAAAGAAAGTATCACTATATGACACCTTACGATTAAGGAATTCACTGGAGGAAAAAAATTCTATGTATCTAGACCACAAAAGTGTTATTATTTTTATTTTATTTTTAATAAAACAATTATTATATTTATGCATTTTCAATATGACTTTTTAAAATATTAAGAAATTTTTTTGATAAAAATTATATTTCCATGCGATAAAACACAAATTTTATTTTTTGGAAGATATAGTGTTTGAATAAAGACATTCATTTTAATGAATTAATGAAATTTAAAAATAAATGATGTTTAAATAAAATATTACTATTAAATAATATTTATAACATATAAATGATATTATAAATTTATGAAGAGAAATATAATTTTTATAAGGATATGAAAACTGAGACTGTAAACAAATTAGTATTTTTCAATAAATTACTATTTTTTATTTAAAATAAAAAATTCTCATATTTAAAGAATTATTTTCATAAAATAAATATTATTTTTGAAATAATCACAACAAAATTTTACAAAGGTGATTTTTTAACAATTTTCTATGATAGTAAAATATAATATAATTATACAGTGTGTATTATGACATCATAAAATTCCAAAAGATATATAATAAATACTATAAGGAGTATACATAACTAAAATTATTTTTCCCTATTAAAATAATATTTTTTAAGTTATTTGATTAATTTTATAAACCTTAATGAATACTCCAAAACATGTATTTTATTTTAAGGTTTTAAAATTAGTTCTTTATAAACACGACTCACTTATATATCTCCAAAGGAATTATTCTAATGTATTCAGTTATTATCCTCATAAAAATAATGAAAAACACTCCATTTTATAAGAAACAATGGTAAAAAACTATAGTATGTTTTTTGGTTTTGATTAATTTATCATATAGATTCCAAAACATATGATTAGAAATTAATAAAGAGTTATCCTTTTTTTTCTATATCATTGCCACAAAACTCCCATTAATATTCACTAAAAACATTTTCAATTGGAAATTTATCTATATTTACATATCTAGATCTCTGAAAATGTACACAAAATCTCTTAAGAATATCCTCCCAAGATTTTAGAAGCACCCTCTCAAGGTAAGGGATCCTCTTCTCATCTTTATTCAAGAACATTCTTTATATTATGTCATTTAATATTAAAAAACATCATGTTGTTATATGTTATTACACATCCTTCCTACATTAATTATGATTTAAAAGTGATTAGAAACCCTTTTCTCTCGTATTAATCCATTTAATTAATCTTTATGTACCCCTATTATGATGTCAAAATTATCCGATGTTTTTTCCATGAAAATCATTTCTATAGAGAATACCCATCCCAATTCCACTCAATGGTATTCACCAAGATATACTTATCCTTAATTGATTGGGTACTTACATATATGTTAACCATACTCCTTGATCATGGGATTAAATTTAATGAAATATGATCCTATGTTGAATACTCTATGTGGCACACTTATCAATGTACATAATATGAATGTGACGGGTAGGCCTGGAATTATATAGCCCTCCAATGAATTAGTTGATATTTTTATATCATGAGATTCCATGTATGGTTCAGGATAGGTTACCCTAAGAACACTATGTTATGTTTTCTTGGAATTTATCCTTTACTTAAGTTTATGATGTCATGTTTTATGTTGTTACAACATTACAATGTTTCCTTTAAACTATCATGTAATACCATGCCTCATTATTCAATATTATGATTCTAACCCCTCTTATATTACCCTGATATACCTCTTGGAACACATTTACTAATTTAACTTATGTTGTGTTTTGTTTATTTCTTTATTGGTATTTATATCTCACACTTTTCTTAGGTACATCCCTAGGTTATCCCATGCAGTTTTAGATGATACATAGAAAGTAATTGCATGTTTCAAAGTTTTTAATTAATGATGTTGTATTTATTTTACAATTTTTTATGTCATGTACCTAATTCCCCAAATACACCAGGCCTCATGATGTTGTGGAGTTGTATTAAGTGTGTCTTTATGAAATAAATCATGAGATAAGGTGTAATAAAATATGGGTTGTAATAGTTGGTATCATAGGAAAGTCTAATTATTTTTGAGATTAGGACTATAAAACTATAAAAATAGAATTATGAATAATAATAAATATAGGAAAAAATATATAATTATTTAATGTATATTGTAAGTGGTTTCCGAAAAAATATATATCTATCTGGATACTACATGTGGATTTAGATCTAGTACATAGGTACCTAAGGGTAATAACCTTGAAAAGGGCACATTGAGTTGGACTTGATCATCACTAGGTTCATAAAAATTAGCCTTTCTACAAACCTAGTTTGACACTCCCAAAGGATATGATTTGGAAAATTTATAATAACCTTATGAACCATTATTAAGATAATAAAAATGATCATAATATTTTATGTTAGGAAATATATCATGGATAACATAGATTGAAACCTATAAATTCATAGGTTATAGAATATATGTCAGTTATATATTATCCCATAAATGTTGATAGTTTCTCTTTTAAGTGTTTAATATTTTAAAAATAATCATCCCTAAATTTTTCCTTTATTTTTAGAAAATGTATGTAAATAGGAGAATTCAATCCAATAATCAATGTGAGGGGAAATGTTCTGATTGTCCAAATGAGATTCTCAACCCAATGAGAGTAGGAATAGCAAACTTTGTGGTAATACATTCTCATTTAACTCATGTTTTGAACCGAAACATGAATTAGAATGAACACCCAAATCCCCCTAAGAAATATTATGCTTCAATTGATACCTATATGAGACACAGTCCCCTGAATTCTAGTGTATCTTCTAATCCCTAAATCATAGAGCAGTAGATCAAATCTATTTAAATGATATCATCTATCATTTAATGATCTTAGAAAGATATGTAAATGATGTTTTTTATCATATGGATTGATGAGCTATTGAATGGTGGAATTTGGTCAAAAATATAAGTCTTGATGAGGATATTGAAGTGATGAAGTGGAAGTAATTCTAGAAAAAAATCAACAAATATTTTTCTCATACTCTCTAATTTAAAATAAAGAGATATTTCCAAAGATTCATGAAAAAATGCTGATGAATCCATAATTTTGTAAAAGATAAAAATTAAAATAATTTCACAATACACCTTCATATTTATCATTGCCTCTAAAATTAAAGTTGATCTCTTCTTTAGTAGCCTAAATTCAAGTCTAAAAGGATCCTTAGTCATTCAGTAGTTTCAAATCTATAAGGTAATTGTCTGATGTTTCCTAAAAGTTAAAATGGAGATCATTGAATCGAATGTTTCTCATGAGGATAGGAATTAAGAAACTGAGTTTTATTGTAGTGGTAAAATGGAGAAATATAATGGTGGAAATAAATTACAACATCTTAGTTTTCAAAAATGTGGCAATAAATATAAAAGGAATTTCCTAAGGGGCAAGAAAATGTTTTAGGTGTGGGAAGGAATGGAACCTTGCAAGAGATTTATGATGGGAGAAACCCAAAAATGTGATGAATTAAAGGAATGATCCAGTCAACACTTAGACTATTGTATAATGTTTCAACTATGGGGAATAAGTAAAATATGAAAATAATTTCCGTAAACCAAGGATTTTTAATGAAAACAACCTCCAAAGGATATAGAGCAAGGGTGAACTTATTCCATCGCAACTACTAACGTGGATCCCAACAATAAAGTGGTGATAGGTATTTTATTTATTCATTCAAGGATAGTGAATGTATTTTTTGATTATTGTTCTACGCATTGTTTTATATCAAAAAAAATATAAGAACTATTCAGATACCACTTCAAAACACAAAAGTCGAGTTATCAGTGAAGATTAAAAGTCGGTCAATTATTTCATCCAAAGTATTTAAATCATCCCTTTTCTAACTTTTTGGTATTAATTTCCTCAAAAACCTTGTGATAATCCCCTTAATGTAATTTGATTCTATTTTGGGAATGGATTTGTTTTCCTTATATAAATTCCACATAAATTACCAAGTGAAGAAAATCACCCTCAGTATCGAAAACCACCCTATGGTTCTATATAATTGGAAGGGGGAGGATGAATCTTATTTGGTGCCAAAATCTCTAGAATGGATATTATTTCCTTTCAAGCAAGAATATATAGATCATATTATTGAGGATAAAGAAAAGATCATTCTTGATTACAATCCCATTATTAAGGAATTAAAAAATGAGTTTCCCAAATAATTATTTGGTCTTCCTCATAGAAATGAGGTTGAGATATGAATCAATCTCATAACTAGATCTTTACCGATATCCATGAATCTATATATAATGGTCATTGTTGAACATCAAGAGTTGAAGAAACAATTACTAGGGAATATGGATAAAGGGTTTATACTACCAAGTTCTTCACCATGGGGTGTATCGGTTCTTTTCATTAAGAATACTTATGAGTCAATAAACCTTTGTATTAATTCTTGTGAGATCAACAAGATCATCATAAATAACAAGTATCCTCTTCCATGTATATATGTCTTGTTAGATTAGATATAAAAAATACCAATATTTCCCTGAGGTGGATCTTTAGTTAAGATATTATCAATTAAAGGTGAAAAGGGAGGATATCCCCAAGACTACTTTTAATAAAAGGTACAGACTCTAAGAGTTCATAGTGATTCCATTTTCACTCACTAATGATCCATAAATCTTCATGGATTTAATAAATAGAATTTCTAGGGATTACCTTGAAAAAATTGTTGTGGTATTTATAGATAACATTCTTATCTTCTCCAAAATAAAGGAAGAACCTAAAGAGTATTTAAATAATGTACTAAAGTCCTTTTAGATGGAAAAATTATATGAAATGTACGTTAAATTGGAGTTTCTTTTTAAGCAAGTAAATTTTTTGGGGAATGTTATCACTAAAAAAATGATATCTATGGATCATTAAAAAATAGAAGCAATTTAAGGATGGCCCATACCACCAGATGTGATGGAAATATATAGTTTCCTTGAGTTAGATGGCTACTATCGTTGATTTGTGATAAAATTCTCATGATTTTCAAGCACATTAACCAAGATTTCTCATAAGAGAGTCAAGTTTTTATAAAGTGATGAATACGAGGAATGCTTTAAAGAGTTGAAGTAGAAGAAAATCAGTGCAACTATTATCTCATTTTCCACCAGTGGTGAAGGATTTGTGATCGATAGTGATGCAGTCAAAAAGTACTTGGGTTTTGAAATCATCAAAGATGAAAAATTTATAGCATATTTCTACCACTAATTAAATATTCATGAGAATATCTACCCAACACATGATATATAATTGGAAACAATGATATTATCATTGAAGATTCGGCTACATTATCTTTACAGAGAAAAGGGTGACATAAATATGGAATATAAAATAATTAAGTATATGTTCACACAAATGGAGATTATTATGTTCCAAAAAATATGGTTATAGATGACCAGGGATTATGATTGTTCAATCCACTACCATCATAGGAAAGAAAACAATGGGGTAGATGCTCTGAGTAGAAAGGATCCCACAACACTATCCATGGTGAGAATTTAAATGGATCTAATCTTCTTGCACATAAAAATTATAAAAATGGGACTCATAAAATGATCTTCGTCCTAACTTGCTCAAATAAATAATTAACCATTCATTCGGGATAGGATCAAGGAGGCCCAAAAATATGATGAGTTGGTATTGAACATGGTAATGAATATTAAATATTTTGACTTTATGGAAGATGTAGTTATAAGGTTTAGAACAGAAATATGTGTCCCATAAAAGCCATAAATGAAGGGGAAACTTCTATTTTATTCAAAAATATCATCCTTCTCTATTCATCTAGTAATAACAATGATGTATAGAGATTTAAAGAAAATCTTCTGGTGGGATAACATGAATAAGGACATTTCTAATTTTGTATCTAGATTCTTGGTATTCTAATAATTCATGTTAGAGTCATATAATTCTATGGGAATAATGAAAAGATTTCCCATAACAGTATGTAAATTGTAAAACATAATAATATATTTCTTTATAGTCCTCCCTAGGACACCAAAAGGAAATGACACCATCTGGGTGGTAGTCAATCATCTTACCAAGTCTTCTCATTTCATATCTATCAATGAATATTTCTCTCCTGACCAAGTCACAAATATATATATAAGGGAAGTGGTAATACTATATGGAGTTCCACTCTTTATTATATCTGATCAAGATCAAAGGTTTAACTCATGGTTTTGGAGAATCCTTCAACAAGAATTGGATATAGATTTGATCTTCAGCACTAATTATCACCATCAGATGGATGATTAGTCTGAAAGGACCCTTAAAACACTAGAGGATATACTGAGATCATGTTAAATGGATTTACAAGGATTTTAGGACCAGAACCTTCCCCTACTAGAGTCCTCGTATAACAATTGTTTCCATTATAGCATTCAAATTGAACCTTACACTATAAAAAAATCGATATATGGCGGTAGCTTTTTATTTGGAGGTGGTTTGAACTGCCACCATATGGTTCTGTGACTGTTTCCAAAAACCTCCACTAATTTTTGTTTCGATATCCAACTCACATTTATTTTGACTATTCAGCAGTGGTATCTGGGAATCATCGTAGAATATTTTTTTAGTGGTGGTTTTTTTGGGTTTAGTGGTGGTTTCCCCTCCGAAATAAATCTGAAAGGATAACGACAGTTTGAACTGCCTCTATATCATAGAATTTTTTTGGAGTGGAAACCACTAATAAAAAAATATCAACATGAAATAATGGTTTCAACCACTGATAAACAATAATTTGGTATATATTGTAATAGTTTAAACTATTGCTAGATATCTATTTAAAAAATATAGTTGTAGAATCTGTAGCCCTGTGATAGCCAAGAAAAGACACATATCCAATTATAACACATTTAGATATAAATAATCACTATATATTCTATATAAATCCTCCCCATCTCGAATTTTAATTAAATACACCAACTCAAGTTGTTTCTGATGTACTGAATTTATAACATTAAGTATCTAGATCATTTTAGAAAATTTGGTGCAAAAGGATTTAAGAAATAACTCCCACAAAAGAAAATGTATATGAATTAGTCAAAATTAAAATTTATTAGTGTTACATATTTACTAATCAATGTAATGTACAAATAAACTATGATTGACACCCTCTCCAAATCTGTATACACTTCTTGCTATTGGTACCTTAATGATAATTTTGTTGAAAATTAAACAGTATTATTTATTTAAATTTAAACTTAAACCAATAATTTTTTTTGTACTAAATGATTTTGAAGTTGTGTGATTTACCTTCTCACTACCATCCATTTATGAAATTTCACTAGAGAAAAATCCATTCATCTTCATATATAATTCAATAAACACAATCTATAGAGCGACGAACTTTTCATCTTGCATATTTATAAGAGCCTTATATTCCTGAATTGTGATTTTTATTGCAACAAACTCCCTCTCTACTACAATAAAGTGGAATAACATCCTTAAAAAGTGAATCAATTTTAAAATATTATAATTTAATAAAATAATGACTTTTAATTTCACTATAATGTATTAAAATTACCTTTTTTTATGATTCAATGACTTTATTTTTTCAATATTTAGGTGCATACCTCCAATCAGCATAGGTTATCAGAAAGTTAATTGGCTCTGTTTCTAGCTAGACAAGAATGTAGCCAAATGATCTTACTGCATCATCCATAGGGATCCCATAATATTAAAATGATACACATATCTTTAATCCATTATGATTCCATACATTTGAACTGTTCATATTTCTCTCTGTAGTAACATTGTTTTTAACTGTAATGGAAAAAAATTAATAGTATAAAAAAGAGAAATAACTTTATTCACATTAAAATTTGTACAAATAACTATCACCCTACAATATCCTTGCAAAGAAATGGGAGTGAAAACTCGATCCCTTCCTGCTGAACCTACTAAATGGGTAGGAAATGTCTTAGATGCTAAGAGTCTACTAGAATTAGTCAAATTCTTTCTCCTTCACATTCTTGTCATTTAATCAAATAAAATTAACTTCAAAACATATATTTCAAAAAATAAAAGAATAAAAAAATGATAAATGATAAAATATGCAGAGTACTAACAAACAATATATATATATATACATACGGTAATGAATGACTGTGTATATAACATAAGTGTTTGATAAATTAATTGATGATAACGCATACAATCATTTTGACCATCATAAATGTATTTTTCTTACTCCATCCTTACATTATCTACTTCATCCTCCCTTGAAAGACTAATATTTTCAAAATCATGATGGAAAAATGAGTTTATCTCTTGATGTTTAGTGGATTATTGTCAGAGGTCAAATCATCCACTTCATCACGCATATCATACAAGTCTCTTTATTTTACACGAATAATTGCACTCCACCCTTCATCCACGACATCTTCCACATAATATATCATTTTCACCTAATATTATAAGATATACAGATCATGTAATTCACGATCACTAACATCCATAAAGTAAGAGAAGTTCACATAAGTAAATTGCAAGGAATCTCTTTTAATACCTCTGGTAATATCGACTGACTTGTATTTGAGTAAAATAACTAAAAAATTACCATGGTAGTTTAATTTGATAATATTAGTCAACTTCAAATAGTATCTTCATTCAAAAACCATAAATATATAATTATTCTATTTTTTAAAACCCTCTTCCAAATTTACTATATGATATTTAAAGCCATTCACATTGTAAGCATCGAAGTTTCTAGACTATTTTAGAGGACCCCAACCCATTAAATTAAAATATTCTGACAACTTAGCCTGAGTATCAACATTCATGATCTAAAAAAAGTAATTCACATTATTATATTTACAAAATATGTGTTTCGGCCTAATATCGATATTGATTACAATATTTATGAACATACACAACGTGCAACCATTCTACATGATCTTTATTAATAGTTTTTCTAATATATTTATCATTTTGTGTTCAACCTATCATTAGTCTATTTGTTTTTATCATGGTCTATTCAATGAATGGATCTTCAATTTAACTATCCAATATCAAATATCTATGTTCTTGTAATAATTTCATTTCTATCAGTGTAGCATTTGAGATCCTCCCTACCGATCGGCCAATAGAAGGAATGTTTTTTGATTTCCCATGTAGTTAAGACTGAGTCGATGTGTCTTAAAAATTTCCAAATCAATTGAATCTTGTCTCAATATCATCAAAGTATCTATAGTAGAAGGTAAGACAGTCCTCTACCAAATAGATTTCAGAAATAGATCCTTTAAGTTGAGATTTATTTTTCATTTATGATTTAAAATGACCATGGTATATGTGAAATAAAATAAATAACACATAATTATATATTTAATTAAGTGTCAATAATTTTTTACTTAAAAAGAAAAACATATAAATAAATTACCTCTTAATTGGATACATCCATTAATAATGAATGGGGCCTCCTAATTTAGTTTCTTCAACCAAATTCAAAGTTAAATGTATCATTATAGTTAAAAATTAGGGAGTAAAGATCATCTCAATTGAAAAAAGTATCAATAAAAATCTCTCTAGAAGGTTTTCAAGCCTGGATGGTTGTATATTTTTCTTATATAGTTGTTTGAATAATATTTGAAATTAAATTACAATAGCAGTAACATTTTCAGGTAATAATTTACACAATTCCTATCGTAGTAACTATTGTAACAAAATATGTGAATCATGACTTTTCAATCCATATAACTTATAATTATATAATTCAACACACCTTGATATGTTTCTTGAATACCCATAAAATACCTTCACATGTTTCAATATTATAATGAATTCATCGTTATCCCTATTTTTCATTGAAAAAAATTATGTAGAAAATTTTCCACTAATATTTGGAAAGAAATCACAATTTATGTTCATTATTTGTAAGTCTTTCCAATAATTGAGGTTGTACTTCAATTTTCCATGCTCATTAAGCAATGTGAAGATAAAATTTTAAAAACAAATCTTCTCAATATGCATAACATCAAGATTATGTCACAAAAAATTAAATTCTCAATATGGAATTTTAAAGAATATAATTTTTTCTCCCATTGGTGAGTTCCAATTTCACTTGACAATGCACTTAGAACTCATTTCTCACATTCATTCAAATGATTCTCCTTCCCAAATTATGTTTTAACATTTCCATGTTTTGAAAATATTTTAGAACCTATCAACACCTTTGGAGATGGAGTATGATCAATAGAACCATTGCATTTTGACTTTTTTAACCAAAATATATGAGATGCATTGAGAAATTTTAAATGACACAAGAAGCACCAGTTTTGTTCTATAAGGTAGTCAATTGGGCTCAAAATAAAAGTTACAAATAGGGCAATCCAAACCCTTGTAAGTGTTTCAACCAGATAAGTTCCCAAGTCCAGGATGTCGCTAATGGTACACATACGAGCAACATGCATTTAGAACATTGTTCTAGAAGATGTTTCATATGTCTCAACACTGTTGTTCTATAACTTCTATAATTCTTAAAATAGTGGATGAAAGTATTCATTAATATCATTTCCAAGAATGTTTTTCTAGGAATAATCATTAAAATGATAAAATATGTTTATTACAATCAAAATCCACCGAGGTAGATTGTAAGGGATCAAAACAACCAGCCAAATGTTATAACTAGTGCTCAAAGACCCAAATGGGATAAATCCATTAGCAGAAAATCCCAATCTCATGTTCCTAGGATCAGATGAGAAATCTAGATGTAATGAATCAAATGTCTTCCATTTTGAATATCTTGGATTTCATATTAACCCATCATTGTTATTAGCTATATAATTTCACTTCATGTTCTCATTGGTTTTTGAGGACATAAGTAATCTTTGCAATCAAGGATTTAAAGGGAAGTAATGAAAAACCTTTGCAGTTGTGTTCTTTTTATTCTTCTTCATATTAGTATATTGATTCAGACTTACAAAATCTCCCATTGAATTCTATCTGGAATAAAAAAAATTAATTCCATCTGGTTGAATCCTCTCTCTAATAAAGCATACAATCATTAGGAAAATCAAGTATTTTTGTATAATTTATACTAAGATTATTAATAATTTTTTTCATATCATAAAAAATCAAGGATATTAGCTTTAGAAAATTCATCACGCAACACTTACAATATCATGGAAATCACCCTATTGATAATTCTATATATGCATTTTATGTAATATAACTTTAGTTGAAAAGATGTTTTTAAATATTTCAAATATCCACCATAAAGATCTTGATTTCCATCATCAAATAGATCATGAAATTCATTTTTCTTCTCAATGAAGATTTCTCTAACATTAGTCTCTATAGAATCAGGAGAAGGTTCCAATGATATATTACAAACTTGATATGGTTGTCCTATAGTCCTAAAAGCATCACTTGTCATGTTACTATTTTTTTCACCCTCAAATAGTTTTTTTGATATCTTTCTATGTTGATGTAGTGGTCTTGAAATGTCAAAAACATCGTTTATAAGGTTTTTCATTTCATTTCGAATTTTTGATGAAGTTGGGAGCTCGTTCTTTTGATTGACATCACTGATAAAACTTTTTGTAACGTTTGATTCTCCATTCCAAATCCAAGACAAAAATTGAGAAGGCAATTAATTCAATATCAAGTGTTCATAAACTTCATCTCTCTTCAACCATATTCTAAATTTATTTTTAGAACATGGACATCTTATTGACCCATCAACGAATCGATTGAAAATTGAAAAATCTAATAACTCATCCAAACCCTTAGCATACTGAGGCGTGTTCCCCAGTAATATGATCTAACTTTTATATATATATATATATATCACAATGTGGCTAAACATTACAAGGTGAAACAAATCAATCAAAAAATAAAATAAATCACCATTAAACATTAGTCGATAATATGTATGACCAAATAAATTATAAACGATCAACACTAGATCTATCAAAACCAGTTGATCCACTATACATCAATAAAAAAAATATCACATCACTCACTAATCAGTCCATTAAAAAAATTATTACAAATAATTATATTCACATAATTCATAAATATATTAATCAGCTAAAATCCCATCAATATTATCAATATAAACAATTTAAAAAAATAACAATTCAATAAAAATATGAATACATCATGAAATATTAAATAACATCAAGAAACATCGAGGGGGAAAAATATAACCATTTAACTTACCTATTATCTAATAATATATCCTTTGACTTAGGTAGCTAATCTTAGGAATGAAATACCTAATAACTTGTCCATAGTTAAGATAAATTAATAGAAAAATAAATTAAAATTAAAACAGTAATTGTTGTTAACTACTCGGAAAAATTATTTGATATTAAACGGGAAGAAACATTGATAATTCACCAAAAAGACCATTATCAATTACTAAAAATTATAATTAAACCATCCTCTATTAGAATTAAATGGTCCCATTTTAGAAAACCCGGGAATATTGACTTCCACCTAAAATCCTTCTACATCATCCCATTATCATCATTACATCATTTCTATTATCTTACCATTCATGTCACTCCATTCCTTTCACAACATCATTGTATACTATAACATCCCATAATATTCAAACATTATTCTCATCATTATTATCACATATCATCACAAATAAACCTCATTCATCTTGTATTAATAATCATATAATATATATTATATCTCTTAAAAATAGATGAAAATAATACCTTTTCTAATAGGGAACTGCCCCATATAAAAAACAATAAAGGTGAAGAGAGTTTGAATTTTGGAACATCATCATGTATATTTTTCATGATCCCAAGGTAATTTAGAACTACACTGTGAAGGATCCAACGCAAGTAATTATAATGTTGTAGTAAAATTTTACAGAATCTGGAACATCATTAGTGTTATTTAAGAACATCATTATATTGTTTTAGCACGCCTCAATGAACCCAAGGCAATTTATCTATGTCAAATTATTTTAAAATATTACATATATAAGTAGAAAAAATAAAATGTTTACAACATAACTAATAAATTCAATAATAATATTATTCAACATGAATTTTCTAAGTTTACTTAGAATAATAAACCATGCTATTTATTAAAATTATACTATATTAATTCCAGTCAATACAATATAATCAATCTCAAAAATTAATAATTTATGAAACCATCATATTTTGTTAATAATTGGTTGTCAGTCAAAAACTTATTTTAACTTTTATATCATATAATATTACTTACTTAACACATAATGGAAAAAAACATATAATTAATTAACTCCCTTATATGGAATGATTTAATTAGAGATAGAAATAATTTATATGTTTAATTATATTCAAACCACTATAAAATCAATCACATGCTCATATAAAATTTAGATTCTAATATAATAAAACCAAAACCAAAAAATATCTCGTGTTTTATATATAAACACTTTAAAAAAATTATTAGTTCAATTAAATAACACTATAACCATTTTATAAATAAAATAATTAATTATTTATAAAAATTTATTAAAAAATATTTATTATCCAAATAAACCAAAATTATCATTCTACCCTTAAACTTTTTAACAAAGTATAAAATAAAAATTTCTATTTGTCTATATTACAAACCCATTTAAGTCAATGATTCCTAAAAAATATGAAACCATATCTTAAATTAGATAGAGATCATTGAGGGAAATGATTATTGATGAAGAAGATATAGATTTATAAAACGTTCAATAATTTCCATTCTAGAGAAGTCAACATTGAAATTAAGTAATAACATGATAATGATAATGGAAAAAAATAAGAAAAAAATGCATAGATCACCAAAACCATATGGTATAGAGAAACATAATCCAACCATAACTTCATATTTTATTAATAGTAAAATTGTATAGTGGAAATAATAGAAAAAATTACACTTCACATGAGAAGACCTATAGGTGATGAGGCAAAGCTGAGGGTGTGGGGGCACTGGGGAAATCATATAACCAAGTAAAGGATATGGTCAGAGGGGATTGAGTGATAGATAAGGTTAGGATATTGGGGGATCGAGTGCTAGTGAGGGCACAGAGCTCAAGCGCTGGAAAGTGTGAGGGACAGTGGGGCTCGAGTTCTCAGGGGGCTTGGGAGAAATAGGAGTGCCGACAAGGGGTGAAACCACCAGAGTTCCAGTGAGGGGGGGGGGGGAACCACTGGATCATTGGTGGAGGGGTATATTTTGAAGTGGATAGTGATTAGGGTACGGTTGATCGAGGGGTATGGGGGTGTACTCAGGTGGGAATCATAAGTCTCAAGGGAGAAAGAGTCATTTTTAAAATAAATTCATAATATTTAGCGGTAGTTTTTAAAGAACTGCTTCTAAATTCATGTAATTTTTTTATCAGTGGTTTTATAAACCTCCACTAAAATATTAATTTGGTATGGTTCTATAATGATATTTATGGTAAGAGGTTTTTGAAAATAACATATTTGGATGATGTTAGATAGTGGAAGCTTATGAGACCCGATCTTATCCAAGATATGACAAAGAAGGTTCAAACTATTCTGTAGCAAATGAAATCCTTACAAATTCAAAAAAAATATGAAAACAATAATCAAAGAGAAATATATTTAATGTCAGAGATAAAGTCTTACTTTTTATATCTTCATGGAATATGTTGATGAGTTTTGAGAATATGGGAAATTTTAATCCTAGATACATTATACCCTTTTAGATTCTTGATTTCATTAGAGTGGTGGCCTATCAACTGACAATCCCACCTAAGCTATATCAAGTATATGATGTGTTACATGTATCCATGTTAATGAATTAAATATTATAATCCTTTCATGAACAAAATATATAGATGGTACCATTGATGAGTTTTCATTTCATTCAAGGAGAATCCATTGAAGATCTTAGATCATAGAGACAAAGTTCTATAAAAGAAGACAACTCACCTGGTCAAAGTATTGTGGTAGAAAAACATGTTTGAGGAAGTGAGATGGGAATCAAAATATGTGAAGAAATATAATTACGTGCATATTTTTTAGGGTATGAAATGAAAATCTCAATGGAAAATTTTTGGAAAGGGGGAAGAATGAAATGATTTGAACTTTTATAAATGAAATTCCATTTTTCAATGAAAAAAATTCTTATCATGTAATATAGTTATAGAAAACACAGGAACTAATTTGGTTATGTTGGATAGTTATAGTATATAGGATTTAAAAAAAATTGTGCACCATAACCATTGATAATATAGCCATTGTATGGAAGAATTTATGATTTGTATATTAAAGGTTATGATAAATTCTAATTGACGTGGACAGACAAAGTGATGGCCACATCCAGTCGGATTATACCATATAAATCCCATTTATCATGGAATTTGAGGGAGATAGTATCACTAGGATTTTATCTTGACTAATACCAGTATGAAATTCAAAAATTAAAGCTTTAGAGAAACCATTCATAAGATATGTTCAAGCACATCAAGATCACATCCTTAACCATATTCACCAAACCACCTCAAGAAAATTTCACAATTGCACACCTTACCCTTAGGCAATTTGATAGTATAATAAAGGTTTATATATTGATACCCTGAAATTATGAATTTTTATATTTCATTTTTCATAAAATAATTATTATATTTATCTCTTTTTAATATTACTTTTTAAATGATTAAAAGATTAATTTGATAAAAAATTATATTTCGATACGATGAAACAAAAATTTTATTTTTTTTATAAATATATAGTTTCAATCCATACACTCTTTTTGATGAATAAAATAAATTTTTAAATAAGTTATATTTTATTAAAATATTATTATGAAATAATATTTAGGAAATTTAAATGATAATATAGTTTTATGATGTCAAATATTATTTTATAAGGGTTAGAAAACGGTTATTCTAAAAACCCAGTATTTTCAATAATAGGGATTTTTATTTGAAAGAGTAAGATAAAATATTTAGATACTTATTTTGAAAAAATAAAATTTATTTTTTAAATCAAAACATCTAAATTTTCCAGCGGTGATTTTGTCACAATTTTCTATGACAATCAAATATGGTATAATTATACAGTATGTATTATAACATCATAAAATCCAAAAAGGGATGTAATAAATTCTATAAAGATTATACATGACCGAAATTATGTTTCTTCTTTAAAATAATGTTTTCATAAAATTATTTTATTAATTTTATAAACCCTTAAGATTCCTCCAAAATCTATATAATATTTTAGGGTTTTAAAATGAATTCTTTATAAACATGACTCACTTACACATCACCAAGGAAATTATTATAATATGATCAGTTCTTAGACATAGAAAATAATTAAAACCATCCTATTTATAAAAATCCTTGGTTAAAACCCATAGGAATTTTTTTGGTTTTGATTACTTAATTATATAGAATCCAAAACCTATGTTTGTAAATTAATAATTAAGTATCCTATATTTTTCTATAAAACCCCACCCAAACTCCAATTCCTCTTAAATTAAAACCCTTTTAACAAAAACTTACTCTACCTTTCATTATCTATATCCCTCATAGGGTTTCCCAGAGCTCTTAAGAAGATCCTCACAATATTTTAGAATTTTTTTCTCAAGGTATGGGATCTGCTCCTCTTCTTTATTCAAACACCTTCTTTATATTATAACTTTTAATTTTCAATTATTCATGTAGGTATATGTTCTAACACATCCTTCCTACTGTACTTATTATTTAAAAGTGATGAGATACATATTTCACTCTCATTAATTCCTTCTATGAATTTTTATGTTCCTCGTTATGCTGCCAAAATTATCCTATGATTTTTCTATACTAATGATTTGTGTACTGAATACCCATATCATTTTCACTCAATATTATTCACCTAGAAGAAACTATACATAATTTATTGTTATATTACATGTATATAACCCGCACTTTAGAATTGTGGGATTAAATTTGATGAAATATGATGCTATGTTGAATGATCTATTTGTCACACTTATGCATGTACATATATGAATGTAACGAGTGGGCCTGAAATTATATAGCCCTTAAATTCATTGGGTAAATTTTTTTATCTCATTAAATGAAATTTATGGACCATGAGTGGTTATCCTAAGAAAAATATGTTTTTTTTCTTATATTTTGTTTATGATTTCATGTTTTATATTGTTTAAACATTCTTATGTTTCTATTAAGATATCATGTCATATCATGCCTTATTGTTCAAGAAGATGATTCTCACCTGTATTACGTTACCTTAATATGAATCTTGGATAACATTTTCTAATTTATGTTATGATATGGTTTTTTTATTCCCTTACTGAGATTTATATATCACCCCTTTCTTATTTATGTCCCCAGGTAATCCTGTGCATTTTTAGAAAATCCAAGAACAATAAGGACATGTTTTGGAGATTTTCATGAATGATGTTATATTTATTTTTAAATTTGTTATGCCATGTGACTAATTTAATAAATAATATAGGCCTCATTATCTTATCAACATTTAATAAATGTATATTTATGAAATAATTCATGATATAAGGTATAATAAAATACGGGTTTTCAAATAGCTACGTGAAAAATATTTACCCCGGTTAATATTCATAATGGAAAAAAAATAAAAGGTATAAATTTGTCATATTTAAAACACATGATTACAAATGGGCCATCCAATTCATATAATTCATTTCCTATGCATTTCAAAAATGAAATTTAAAATAAACCTACAAAACAAGGTGAAAAATCGCTTTTCAAGAAAAATACATTTTATGTATAAAAATGTTTGTATACCCAAAATTATGAATAATTTTTATTTAAATAACATTAATTGTATTAGTTTTAATTAAAAAGGTTCTTTTTAAATACATTAAATGAAAATAGAGATTCCTATTAATTTGGTATTTTTTACTATCCACTAAAAACTAAATCTTTTTAGAAAAACCCAAATATTCCATCCTAAGATAATTTTGATATTATAAATTCAAAGATGATATCATTTTATCAAATAAAACTTATAAAATTTTCTGAAATTAATTATAATATTCACTCACAAAAATAAATAAAAATATTTTTATTAAGAAACTGATTTTTTTAAGCATAATACAACTTTACTAAAAATTAAGTGATTAATTCCTATGAATTTGTCAATAAATTTATATTGAGTGGGAATATTATACATATATTATATAATTTGGTTACTCATATTAATATCTCCCAACTCAATGACTAGTTTATAACAGTCATATTTAAAATAATATTATTTCAGGGTTCGTTTAAGTTTAATGTCACGTACCGTATACGCTATCAAACATAGACTTATTTTAAAATATTGGGGTACTAAAATAAATAGTGTTTTTACCATTTATATAATAACACTTAAGTATAGTAATGATATTTATTTCATTAATTATTATCATTTGAATAGGGTTTTAAGTGAAAAAATTAGAAGAAAATGTTAAGGATTAAGTAACACTCATGTTAGGGCACTGATATTTCACTATAATGTATCCTTAGAAATGATGGTATTCAGATAAATAATTGAGACAATAGGATTTTAAAAATGATACAAGTTTCTATTAGGATAAAAATAGAGTTTAAGGGTATAATTATAATGAATAATTGTAACACTTGGACTTTTTTATGAAATATTTCTCATTAAATAATTTTCATTCTTCAATTATTGTGTTGCACGCAACCATGAGTTGAAACGAATCATGAGACACTATAAAATGACCATTATAACCTATACATTAAATTGGTGGGAATATATATGAATAAACAATTTACGAAATAAAAATAAATTTCCAACTCGATATGAATGTTTTTGTGAGTGCTTATAAAATAATCACACAATATTCACTAAAATCACTATTCTTCAAATATATGTTTTCTTTATAAATTCGTTTATTTTAATTTTAGTAGTGAATATTGGTTTTTATAATTTATAGAAAAATTATATTGACAAATTAATTTCATCATTTCAAAATGAACGTAATTTTTTTTCTGGGGATCTTTATTTTTAAAAGAATAGTGAAAATACAAGTTTTTATTGAAAGTTGTATTTTCTTTTAAAGTATTTAAAAGGTAGATTTCTATTTTGGATTAGTTTTCAATTTTAATTTGATAATTTAAATTTATAATAATAAAATTATGTTTTTTTAAATGATTATATACATGAATCTATTATAAAAAATATTTTATGTTTTCAAAGGGAAAATTTTCAAATGAAAATATTCATTGAATTTTACCAGTTTTGTTTTAAATTAAATTATGAAATCTTTTTGTTTTAAATTTTGAAACTTTTATACCAAATTTATATTAATAAGGTCCAAATTTAATGAATATTTCACTTTTATTTTTTGCCAATGTGAATAGTAACCTCCATAAATTTTGTTAACACGGTAGAGTAAATTGGTTAATTTAGGTTAAAAATAAAATGATAAAGACTATAAAATTACCATAACCCATGAAACATATTTATTAGATGAAACTAATTCAACCCTTACACACAAGGATCAAAATTAAGTTGTTTAATGGACACTTTTCCATGAAAATGACCTATATAATATTTAAATCAAATAAAATCACAAAATTACGCTTTCTCTATCATAAATGTGCCTTATGTGTCCACATGTGGAAATAGGTATGTTATGAATGAATATAAATATAAATTTTTAACTTAATAATCATATTTTTGTGAAAAAAAATTTATTTTTGGATTTTTCAACCACTTAGATGAGATTTTGATAATTATAATATATATATAATAAAAATTTAAAGATTTTGCATTAATATTTTAAATACTATATCATTTTTAATATATAATTACCCAAAATATGTATTATATTATAAATTTATTTATGAAATTTAGAATATTTTACTTCATCATGGTAATTTGTTTTTAATTTTTAGTGAACAAATAAGTATATTAAATAATTATACCGCATTGATGTAGTAGTTATTTTATTAATGGAAATATAAAATAAATGTTATGAAAAATATTAAAATAAAAATAATAAATGTTATTAAAAATATCAAAATAAATGTTTTTAAAAATATTAAAATAAATATAATTTCATACAACTACTATGATCAATTAATTTTATATATTACCTTTACCTATTAAGGATATAATAAAAAAAATTAGAATTTCACTTGTCATATTGATATTTTTAAAAATCAAAAAATGAATAGTGTAAAAATTGATGGTAATGATATTTTATAAAAATAATATTTTATTAAATTATTTAAATATAAAAAAAATATTTAAAAATAAAAAATAATAATATTGTATTAACTTTTATAAATTATACATTTATGGTATAATTTATATAACATAAGTAAAGAGTACAACCTTTTAATATTGAAAATTGTGTTACATTGATTAAAATTAAAATAGGTTAACTAAGTGCTGATCAAAATTATAAGGTTTAAAATTATACCCAAACATGTATAAAGTCTATTGTTTTATGATATTACTACCTTATCACATCCTATATTCGAATACATTTCCATTTGGATGTATTTTTATGGGTATTGAATTTATTATAAATTAATATTTTTTGAAATTCCAAAAGTGTCCCTCACCTCAATTATAAATGGGCACCTCCTCCCTCACTTTTTCACATCACATTGAGCCTTAAATATTAACCACACCCTATAAATATCACTTATCAAATTCCTTATATCCATTCGAGAGTTTATAGTCTTCAAAAAAGACCAAACCTAGTGTCTATAAGTAGAGATCTAAAGGAAGTTCTCTAGAGAAGAGGTAATCATCTTTACCGACTCTTTCTAGATTATTTCTTCTTCTACTTCCTCTCTGTGTGTTGTTCCCATTATAAAGTAATAAATACAGTATCACCTTTATTATGAGATGTTATTATTAATAATTAATAATAACATTTCACCTTCTACCCATCCTATGGAAAACAAAAGCATTGTGTGTGCATACATGTGGCTTACCGTCTCCACGTCGTGGTGTAATCTGTTTTCATCACCAATTTATTTGGATGGGTATAATGGTGTAAATACTATAAATATATATAATAATTATAACATGATATTTATTCTGAAAAAATAAATAATATACCACCCACTTCCTTACCATTTAACCATTAAGGGAAAGATACCATCGCTCGTGTGCATGTACGCCCTACCATCTCCACGATGTGATGTGATTCATTTTCCATGGTCACCATTCATGAATGATTATATAAATTTATATAATTATTAAATATTATATATATTAATTTAATATCATTCTATATATTGTGAAATTATTTCCTATAAATAATACTGAAACTTATACAATGAAACGTGCTTAGGAAAATGAAGCAATTAACACCCAAAAAAAGGGTAATAATGAAATATTATTAACAAAACCATTGATAAGATGATATAATAGGATCATATATTATATGATATATATTAATATCACTACTGAAAATATGATCTATAGGAACTGTTTTGGGAAAACCATTGGTATAGTTCACTAATTTGGACCAATATCAACAGTCCGGCCAAAACTATTGGTATAGGTAACATATGGACCTATACCAATGTTGTTCCATAAATCATTGGTATAGGTCAATAATTCGGATATATACCAATATTTTTGGGGAAAATGTTGGTATAGTTCACTAATTTGGATCTATACCAATGGTTTTGGGAAAACCGTTGGTATAGGTCCATTATAGAGACCCTATACTAGTGGTTTGACCTCAAAACGTTGGTATAGGTCCCCCTTATACCAAAATTTTGTCCAAAACTGTTGTTATAGATCCAAAAATCAAAGAATCTATACCAACAGTTCTCAAACCCATTGGTATAGGTACGTGTATTTTTAATAGAATCTTCTTACAGAGGACATTTAATAAATCAAAATTTAAAATACTTATGATAATATATATATATATATATGAAATTATGTTCACAAAAGTAAGTTAGGTTAGTGGTTAGGTCGTTCAATCACAAACCAGAGGTGTTGGGATCAAAACCAACCGAATGATTATTTTTTGAAATACATATACCAATGGTTTTATGGAACTGTTGGTATAGATTTTCATATTAATTATACCAAAGGTTTTCCAAAAACCATTGGTATAGACCTACCCCCATAGCTTACTAGCCAACGGTTCTCCAAACCATTGGTATAGGCTATACCAACGATTTGGAGGCCTATAGCAACGGTTCCAAACTGTTGGTATAGGGTATTTTTCTTGTAGTGTATGGTTCTTTTATAAATTAATAACATTATATAAAAGATTGTATATGAGTTTTAGATACGTACGAAGGAAATTGGGGCTAACGTAAGGTTTAATTTCACAATCCCATTTTTTTAGATTGTTTCTATGTAAGTATTTAATGGGGAATATTTATATTCCATTTCCATGTTCCCTAAAAATATTTTTCCGATATATTTTTAATATTCCAATATAATTAAATTAATTTTTACACATGTGTGAATTTTTACTAAACAGTCAGAAATGAATCTTTTTTTCATTTTCCAAATTATGTTTTTAATACTTTTCTGACAAAAGTATGAAAGGAATATTTTTTAACTTATATAGAATGAATGGATTTATCATATTTCATCCCAGCTTAATTACTTGAAGCTTCCCTTACAATCTTATAATTCAATTTCCTAATAAAATGATTTCTTTTAAAATTTCACAGCATTTTAAGAAAATAAAACATTTTTTAAACATAGAGGATATTTTCCTCAAGAATTATTTTCAAGTGATATCTAAAAAATATTTTTCATGGGTGATATTATGATTGAATTATGTTTATGAAACCCATTTCATTTCATGAGTTCTGATATGATTAATAATTTATGTTCTTCTAACACATATATGTATGGTTTTCATTAGGTGATGGGTGTGACCTATATCTCCCATGAATTCATTGTGTAAATATTTATATCTCATGATATAGTCAGGACTAGAATGGGGAGTGAACCTGATTCAATAATGAAATTTGTCCACTATGATGGTCTTGGAAATAAGCCTTGACTAATATAGTTTGATTTGTTATGCTTATGTGTATGCCATAATAGCATGTCTTATGTTATTCTCTCATGTAATATGTTCTTTTATTCATTATTAACTTCAATGATTTATCCCATAACATTATATCATGATATTTGATATGAAAGATATTGTTTTCAAATGTTTTGTTAAGTTATTATGTCTTATGATTATGATATGATTGATATCTCCCTTGTTTTCCCTTACTGATCATCTAACCTAAACCTTTCTTATGTTTCTTTTCCCTAGTATATAAATAAAGGTATTATGTAATATTATTTAAAAATAGTTACAGTAATGAAGGAATAATCAAGAGATGATGTTGATGTTTTATGAATTAGTTGTTTATGTTTCCATGTTTCTATATAAACTCAACCTATATAGTTCTGGTGTGGTTTAGTAATGTTATGTAGTGAATATTAATCTATTTAGATGTAATATATGTATATAAAAATTATGTGTTGTTATAGTTGGTATTATAGGAAGGTTTAGTTAACGTCTGGAAACTAGGATGAGAAAACCTTAGTAAGAACCCTAAGGATAAGTCTAAGTAATTAATAGAATCCTAGAGTTTTGGTGACGATCACAAATAACCTAGGATAAAACATAAGGTTCCTAAATTGAAATTTTATAATTAATTTACCTTGTTGATGTGGTTTTCCTATAACTATTAGTGTTACTAACACTATATTTTTGGTTTTATTCAATGTGTGGAATGAGAAGGAACCAAATTAATGTTGAATGAAACGGGTAATGAAATAATTGTACTCCTGAGAAACAGAATCTTATGGGAGTTGGAATAAAAAATCATATTTCTATTATCACATAAATTTCCTAATATATGAATCATTCATGACTTTAAAATGAGAAAAGTAGTTACTAAAAATATTTTGAGTCCATCATGAGGCATTTTCCACCTTGTTTTAATGAGTCTTCTGATCCACTAGTGGTTGATCAATGGATCAGTACCACTAAAAATAATTTTTTGGTTTTCCAATGTTCAGAGCATGAGAAATTAATTTTGGTAGTATAACATTTGGAAGGTGAAGCGGATCAATGGTGGAACGTCATCAAGAATATGGGTAAACGACATGAAATTGAATCCATGTAATGGGATGAGTTCAAGAACTATTTTTTTAATAAGTAATTTCCTTTTATTATTCTTAAAAATATGGATAAGGAGTTCCTTGAGTTTAAGAAAAAGTATGATTAATCTGTTAGTACCTGCAATGAAAATTTTAAAAGACTTGTAAGGTATGCTCCTAGAATTTTCATCCAACATAAAAGTAAGGTTGATCATTTCTTAAGTGGATTAAAAATATGTATTTTAAAGGCTTTATCCATAAGGGACTTCAGTGGATATGTGGAAATAATTTTGTGTTCTCTCAATGTTGAGATAGATATTAGAGTCACCCATAAATCTTATGGATTTGATAAGAAGATAAAAATTAAATTCAAGGGAAAATATAAAAACCATAGTAAAAAG
Organism: Viscum album; assembly: GCA_963277665.1. NCBI lineage: Eukaryota > Viridiplantae > Streptophyta > Magnoliopsida > Santalales > Viscaceae > Viscum > Viscum album. The sequence goes on along the minus strand of OY728152.1, from coordinate 1,925,666,924 downwards.
AATACGGTCTTTCCTTTATTCTCAATGTGTGGAAGGAAACATGGAGAAAACTTCCTTAAGGGGACTAGGAAATATTTTAAGTGTTGGAAGAAAGGTCATCAAGAAATTGAATTATGAAGTGATAAGAAAAATATTGCTAATGAGGAGAATATAGAAAAGGATATATAGAATGCACCTCCCATACTTGAATGATTAAAGTGCATGGAAAATGGGAATTATGTTAACCAATTCCCAAACTTGAGGATTATCTATGATGATCGATGTCAACAACCTCTTAAATCCAAAGATAAAGGTTTATCATATTTGATCACTACTGGAGATGTGGAGTACTATAATGAAGTGCTGAAAGGTACACTTACCATCCACTCTAAAATAGATAATGTTTTATTTAATTCAGGATCCACCCAATATTTCATTTCTAAATAATTTTCTAACGGTATATCTATGTTACCTCAACAATTAGATATTGAGTTAGGTATGAAAACTCCTAATGGAACAATAGTCACATCACAAATTTTTAATTCTTTTCTAGTTGATGTTTATGGGAAAGTGATTACAGCAAATCTTGTGATCCATTATTTTATTGAATTCTATATAATTCTTTATATGGAATAGATTTATATATATGAAACTCAAATCAATTACCAAGTAAGGGAAGTCACATTCCATATTTTGAATGAATCCATTATCATATATTGATGAAATGATGAATATGAACTTCTAATGGAAATTAATTCCATATTGTGGGCCTTAATTTCTATAAATGAGGGTTATCTATCTAGGTGGTGGGGGAGAAACTCACATTTAAGGATACGCCTATTGTATGGTAGTTTGGTTATTTCTTTATAGAATAATTATTAGGTATTACAAAAAATCTTGAAGTTGAGTTTTAAATAGAACTTATACAGAGGGTTGTGCCGATTTCAATGACTCCTTATAGAATGGCCCCAATTTAGTTGTATGGATTTAAGAAACAACTCCACGAAAATCCTGACAAGGGATTCATACACCATAGCGTGTTGTCATGGGGTGAAACTATTTTTTTTGTTAAGAATAAATATGGATCAATGATACTATGCATTGATTACTAATAACATAACAAGATCACTATCAACAAAAAATATCTTCTCCCCTGTATTGATGAATTATTTGATCAACTACACAGAGCTAAATACTTTTCTAAGATTGATCTTCAATATGTATATCATCAATTGAGGGTAAATAAAGAGGATATACCCAACATAGAATTCCATACAAGGTATGGACACTATGAATTTATATTTATTCCTTTTGGTATTACAAATTCCCCTGATATACTCATAGATTTAATTAATTACATCTTTAGATACAATCTTGATCAGTTTTTTGTAGTCTTTATATATGATATTCTTGTATATTCTAAGATAAATGAAGAATATGAAGATCAGGTAAGTATTTTACTTAAGACCCATAGAAAGGATAACATTTATGAAAAATTTTCCAAGTGTGAGTTTTAGCTTCAGAATGTTTCATTTTTTGGTCACATAATCTCAAGAAAGGGGATATTTATGGTTCCAAAAAAAGATGTAAGTTATTGAATGTCGTCCTAGACCAACAATGGTAAGTATTTTAACTTCGTGACCTTCTTTTTGACAAAGGAATGGGCCGAAGTGGTCCGGGCCATTACACTTACCATATAGGGATTCATAAGGATCCATATGAATGTTGGAGTGAACGTTACTATTGTATGAAGATCCAAAAATAATATCATCAACATATATTTGTACAACTAAAACATCTTTAGAAATTCTTTTAATGAAAAGAGTTGGATCAGCAATCCCTTTAGTAAAACCATTTGAGATAAGGAAATTGCTAAGTCTATCATACCAAGCTCTTGGAGCTTGTTTTAAACCATACAAAGCTTTAGAAAGTTTAAAAACTTGATTTGGAAAATGGGGGTTAGTAAATCCAGGTGGTTGTTCTACAAAAACATCTTCAATTATAAAACCATTTAGAAATTCACTTTTCACATCCATTTGATATAACATGAAATCCAGATGTGCAGCATATGAAAGTAAGATCCTAATGGCTTCTAGTCTAGCTACAGGTGCAAAGGTTTTCTCATAGTCTATACCTTCTTCTTGACTATATCCTTGTGCAACTAGTCTAGCTTTGTTTCTAACTATATTTCCAGATTCATCTACTTTATTTCTATAAACCCATTTTGTGCCTATTGTCAAAGTGTCCTTAGGTCTGTCAACTAATTCCCAGACTTTGTTTCTTTCAAACTGATTTAATTCTTCCTGCATAGGTATTACCCAGAATTCATCATTGATCGCATCATTGATATTTTTGGGTTCTAGCTGTGAAAGAAAAGCTTGATGTTCAACCTGGTTTCTTAGAGAAGCTCTAGTTTGTGTTCCTCTATCAATATTACCAACAACAGCTTCTAAAGGATGATTCTCCTGAATCCTCGTTGATCTGGTAAAGGTTGGACTAGAAATTTCAGGTTCATCTATAGGTTCGGGTTCAACAGAAGCAGATTCTGGAAAAAGTCCAGAACTGGATGTTTCGATAACAGGTTCTTTAGATTTATCATTAATGTCCAGGATAGATAAGTCTTCTTCAATATTTTCAAGAGAGGTTTTAGACTCATGTGGATCAGTTTCATCAAACTTGATGTGAACAGATTCTTCCACACACTTAGTTTTCCTATTGAATACTCTATAAGATTTACTTGAAATAGAATAACCCAGAAAAATTCCTTCATCACTTTTGGAAGCAAACTTATCCAGATTATCTTTAGTATTCAGAATAAATACATTGCAACCAAAAACTTTAAAGTAATTAACCTTAGGCTTTCTATTGTTCCACAATTCATAAGGGGTTTTCTTAAGAACAGGTCTGATTAAGACTCTATTAATAACATAGCAAGCTGTATTAACCACTTCAGCCCAAAAATAAATAGGCAGGTCATATTCATTGAGCATGGTTCTAGCAATTTCTTGAAGGGTTCGGTTTCTTCTTTCTACTACACCATTCTGTTTGGGTGTTCTAGGGGCAGAAAAGTTATGAGTATAGCCATTGTGTGAGAAATAAGATTCAAAATCTTGATTTTCAAACTCAAGACCATGATCACTTCTCAAAGTTTTAATCTTAAGTCCACTAAGGTTCTCTACAGATTTAGAGTATTTAACAAAATAAGAACAGGCTTCACTTTTGTGAGCTAGAAAATATACCCAAGTATATCTAGAAAAGTCATCTACAAGAACATAAACATAGTGGTTCCCATTTAAACTAGAAACTCTTGATGGTCCAAACAAATCCATGTGAACCAATTCAAGTGGTTGAGAAGTCGAAACTTCTTTCTTTGATTTAAAAGAAACTTTGTGTTGTTTTCCCTTTTGACAGGGGTTACACACTCTATCATTTGGGAATTCTAATTTGGGTAGGTCTCTAACTAGGTTTTTTCTAGAGATTTTTCTAAGTGAGTGAATGTTACAATGTCCCAATCTTATGTGCCATAGCCAAGATTATTTATGAAAAGCATTCAAACAAGTAATATTCTGCTTAGCTAAAAAATTCAGATTAACAGCATAAACATTTTCATTTGTTAAGGAAGAAAATACCAAAATATTATTAGAATTAAAAACTTTGCAATAATCATTTTCAAATTTAACATGAAAACCATCATCACATAACTGAGAAATACTTAATAAATTGTATTTAAGTCCATCAACAAATAAAACATTATAAATCAAAATTGAATCAGTGTTACCAATCTGGCCTAGGCCGATGATTTTTCCTTTAGAGTTATCACCAAAGGTGACAAAGCCTCCATCAACTTTTATTAAACTCTTGAAACAAAAAAATTCTCCTGAAATATGTCTTGAACATCCACTTTCCAAATACCAGGTCTCTTTACAGGATCTCTTTAACCAAGTTCCCTACAAAACAGATTCAGATGGGAGATGAATTTGGTACCCAGATTTTCTTGGGTCCAGACAGGTTAGCCAATAACACTTTAGGTACCCATATTTGGCTAATGGGTCTCATATAATTTGTAGAATTGACATGATTTGTACGATAAACTTTATTAGATCCATAGCTATGTATATAACTGGTTGAAGCATATGAAGTTCCAGAATTACCTTCATTCTGTCCAGATTTAGAAATGAATCTAGTTTTGGCAATTTTCCTTTGTCCAGGTTGGTATCCTATACCAGTAGTATATTTAGGTTCTATTTTCTTTCCTAGCATCTGTGTTAGTGTATTTTTTCCATTGGTGAACTTCTCTATGTCTTTCTTGAGTTGCTCATTAGATAGTTTCAGTTCAGTGTTTTCTTTTAACAGTTGAGCATTCTTTTCCTTTTCTATATCAAGATCAGATTTATGCCTAACACTTAAAGCATGATGTTTCTTTAAACCTTTGTATTTATCCTTAAGTTCATTACATGTCTCTTCCAGCATATCACAGTACTCAAAAAATTCATTTTTAGACATTGTTCCAGGATCAGAATCAGATTCTGCATTATCTCCAGAGTAATAATAATTTAAATCAGGAGTTTCAGCAGTTACCTGAGAAGTGTTTGTCATAAAGCACATGTTTGCCTTATTTTTGTGTTCAGTTTCAGAGCTTTCAGATTCAATAGAGCTATCCTCAGAAGCACTCCAAGTATCATTCATGGCTTTCTTAAACTTATTGTCCTTATATTCATATTTCTTTTTATACTTCAGCTTTGGACAGTCAGCTTTAATGTGTCCTTTTCTCTTGCACTCATAGCAGACAACATCATCTGATTTGTCATTCTTCTTCCAATCCTTTTTCCATTTACCTTGGTGATCATACTTACCCTTATAATTCGTTTTTCTGAAGAAGTTCTTTTTCCTATAAAATTTCATAAATCTTCTAGCAATGTGAGCCATCTCAGCATCACTGTCAGAATCACTTTCACAGTCTTCACAACTTGAACTTTCAACTACAGCTTGAAGCTTTTCTTTGTCCTTATTCTTTGAAGTTGATGATTTTAAAGCGACAGACTTTCTTGGAGGTTCATTTTCTTCCTCTTTATTCACTTTAAGCTCTTCTTCATATATCATCAGCTTGCCAATTAGTTCCTTGACAGGTAGAGCAGCAATGTCACATGATTCTCTAATTGAGACAGATGTGCCTCTCCATCTATCAGGTAGACATCTCAAAATTCTCATAATTTGTTCCTTCGATGAGACATCCTTTCCCAGCGAGATCATTGTATTGACAATTACATTGAACCTGAGATACATGTCAGAAATGGGTTCGTCATGCTTTATTTTAAAATTATCATACTTGATAGTATAAGTGTTCAATCTCATTTATTTCACATTCGTTGTTCCTTCATGAGAAACAGCTAAGGTATCCCAAATTTCATATGCAGTTTTACAAGAGGAAATTCTATTAAACTCTTCATCTCCTAGAGCACAGTACAAGGCATTCATAGCTTTACAGTTGTTATTGTAAGCAGTCTTTATAGGTTCATCCCAAGTAGATCTAGCAGTAGTGGGAATTTTGTATTCTGATTCAATAGCAGTCTAAATATCAAAACCTATGCTTTCTAGATGAATTTTCATTTTCAGTTTCCACTGAGCATAATTATTTCCATTGAAGAATGGTGGCCGGTTAGTAGAAGCACCCTCAAGTCTATTTTCCATGATGAGAAAATTTTAAAGAGATAAAAATTTAGATATAACAGAAATCTTAAGAACTTTAAAATACAACTAAAATCACAGTTCAAAAGTAGAGTACTTTTAGAGAGTATTTTCAATCCTTTGATACCATGTGTTGGTCAGAGTGGTTTACTCAAGAGGGGGGTGAATTGAGTACCAATTAAAATTTCTGTAATTAAAAACACTGTCTTAAAGACCCCCAAATAAAATAATAAATTAAACTGTAGTGAATTTATATTAAAGTAGTGGTTCTGTTAGATTCTCAAGGGATTGATTAATTCCCAGTTAATCAATACAGGAGTGTGTGATTATCTTTTGAAACTAACTTACTAATCTACACTTAACATAAACACTTGCTAATTTAATTATCAAAGTAACTTTAAAAACAGTATTGGTTTTAAAGTGATTAGCAGCGGAATAAAACATTGAAAGAGATGGCACAACAAATGTAACCAAGAGGTTCAGTCTCAAGACGAGACTTAGTCCTCTCAAAATTTTATATAAAAATGATCCACACCCTGGATCGGGGTTCAACAGTTTACAACTTTCCAGGTCCAAGACCTCTACCACTGTTCTTCATGGGAAGCAGTACAACAGCAACCAGCTGTCCAGGTCACACACGAACTCTACCACTATTATTCGTGGGAAAGAAAGAATGAAACAGTTTGGTAAGGATTTACAAATCCTCTAGTTTAAGTACAGGAGACAGTGTATGTGTTAGATACAGCAGATAACACACACTGCTCGAAAAGTATAATAATAAATCACAGAACAAGAGATGTAGAGTTTAGAAGTGGTTCTGGTGATTTCAGTGTAGCTCTGGACTCCTTTGGATTCGATCAGAAGTGAGTCTGAGTCCTCTTCTCGTTTCTGATTGAGAAACAGAGTGTCGTATGCTCCAGGTTCACAGACAGTGAAAATGTAGTGGTTGAAGTTCTTCAGTGTTCTTCTTATATGCACAGAACACTTCTTGAGTATGCTTGATTGTCTATGAGCTTCTCTGTGTTCTTCTCGTTCTTGTGTGTTTTTAGTATATTTCATCCACCACACTCTTCTCTAGTTGGGCAGCATAGTCTTCTCGTATTTATCTCCCAACAGGGGACAGAAAAGATTTCCTTTCTGCAGGTACGAGGTACGGGTTCCTGACCTCCGACAACCTTTATCAGACATTTGACAAATCATTAAAATGTACATGATATGACCGTTGGATAGATTAAATAAAGATAGGAAATAAAGAAATTCAAACAGTGAGTCGAGTGATCGGTATGTAATCAGCATCGGTAGCTTGGAAATCGGTAGCTCAATTTCATTAGTTGATTTGACTCTATCGTTGGCTCTATGCGTCGGTTGGTATATGCTTGTATCGGTGACTTTGTTTATCGGTATCTCCATGCGTCGGTATCTCCATGCGTCGGTAGCTTCATGTGTCGGTAGCTCCATGCGTCGATAGCTTCATGCGTCGGTAGCTTCATGCGTCGGTAGCTCCATGCGTCGGTAGCTCCATGCGTCAGTAGCTCCATGTGTCGGTGACTCTTATTCCATCGGTAGCTATTTATACTTACACCTGTAGCTCTATGTTTGTATCAGTAGCTATCTGTAAGTCAGTAGCTTACATTTATAAGCACATCGGTAGCTCTGTGTTAAGTATATCGGTGACTCTATCTGTCGGTAGACTAAGTCTATCGGTAGACTGGGTACCGGTAGCTCTTTATCAGTAACTATAGGCAGATTACTTATCTGTTTCATACAAAACACATCCGATTGTGTTAGAATCAATTTATAACTTATATGAACATGGATAAATGAGGATTAACATATTCCAAAGACTATTTTAAAGATTATTATTGGTTTGATCACAGATTTGAAAGAATTAAAGTATAGATCAATGATACTTAAAAATATCATAGAGAATGAAAACATAATTGGGATTTTCAACACATATGAATACATGATTGAGATTATCAAAAAAGGTGAGGTCAACAATCTCCCCCTTTTTTATAATCACAATTTATGATATGGGCATTTAACATAGTGAAAATATAATAGTAAAGAGTATAATATTGAAAACAATTTTCTCAGAGAAAACAGCATCATAGATAATAGAAATAGTATGATATAGACATAAGTTATCAGAGGTAACAATCATAAGGTACCGAAGGTAAAAAGAAACACAATAATATCAGAGATAAAATTTAAAAGAAGGTAATTTTTCTCCATTGAAAATATTTCTCATTCTCTCATTTTGTTATCCCCCTCTTATTGTTCTCCCCCTTTGTGATAATCAAAAAGTGGGAAAGCATATATAGGAGACAAATAAAACATGGGAAGTAAAAAGAGTTCTTCTGTATTAGAGCAGTCAGAAAGTACAGAAACGGAAACAGAATACAAATGAATTCCTATCAAAAAAAAATCCTGGCCACTGGATCTAGCCACATCTTCAACGTGAGATTTTCCTTTGGGATCAGAAGAAGGTTCAGGTGGTGAGGATGCAGGTGAGGATTTTGGAATGCCAGAAATGATCAAAGGAGGCTGGGCCACTGACACAGAGTCAGGCCTGTAGGTTGAAGTTCTTTGGGTGATCATTGGTGTGAGGCTTCGAATAGCTTGAGCAGGAGTCAGCTGGACTGTGGATGCAGCTGAGGCAGAAGCAGGAAAAGCAGGAGGTACGATGATTGGTCTGGCATCAACATGCAAGAAGGGTAGAAACAAATTTCTAAAATCCATAATAATTCCTCCTCCTCTTTCCATAGCAGAGATGAAATCATCTTTGTTCTCCATGAATTTCTCCAAGGCATGAGTCAATTGTCTTAGTTGGTTCACTTGTTCTCTAAAAGCTTGAGTTACTGGAGGTAGCTTCATGTGTTCCAACATCAGCTTGAAGTGGTGATCGAGTTGATGCTTGGTGAAAATTTTGGTGAAGTAGTAGTCCACTTTGCACTTTATGGATTCCTGAGAGGCAGAGGCTTCTCTCATATAATCTTGAACAATCTTCATTATTTCTCTAGCAGAATCTCCTGTAGAAAGCACCACTCGGCTCAACTCTGATGAGTCCACAGAGCCACTGGTTGAAATAGAACCAATCTCCTCCTTCAACATTGCTCGAACTTGATTCAGTTCAACTAATAGTTTGTATGTGAGAGGGCCAAGAGAGAAGGAAATAGTTTCTTTGAAACTCTTAGACAAACCACTGATTAGGCTTTGAACTTGAGAGTCCTGTAATTGAACGTGATCCTTCACTGAGGTTTTGAAACATTCAAACACCGAGACAAACTGGCTTACTACACTCTTCACATAAGCTAGGTCCTTGTCATCTTGAGACTTGGAGCTCATATAAGAATCCAAAGCAGCAACTGATGTCTTGAGAGCTTCAAGATCTGCTTCGATTCTAGAAGACTGAGTCTGTAACTCTTTCACTTCTTCCATAAGCTCAGACACAAAAGAAGATAAATTACAAGCCAGAGATAGCTCGAAGGATCTCTCTAACATTTGCATTTCTTCATTAAAGATTTGCTTCATCTCAGCAACTGATACACTGAATGATTCTTTCAGCTCATTCTTCATGGATTCAAGATCAGATTTAGAGACAAAATCATTAGGGACAACTGCAGCAGATCCCCTTGCTGAGGCCAAACTAACTACAGAATCAGTCATTATTGATTGAATTGAGGATGCAAGGGAGGTTTCCATTAACATCACTTCTTCAACAAAACTGGTTTTGAGGTCCTCTTTCAGCTTATTCAGATCATGAAATATGACCACATTATCGGGAAACAACTCAGAAGCAAGATCATAATTGGTCTTCAGTCTATTCACAAACATTTCATTATCAGAATCCGGATAATCCAATCCACAGACTATAAACCCTGGGTCTTCTACCCAGTCTCCAAACTCAACAGCTACTGTAACATTTCCAAGAACAGATTGATGCTCCCCCTCAATGGGTGCATTCTCATGTATCACAACAGCATTCAGTGTTGGATTCTCTTCATCAGAATCTTCTACTACAAGTTCCATCGGTGCAGCATCTAGAAGATCTTCTGATACAGGTACAGCTTCTTCTGTATCTTTTTCTACTTCAGCAGTCGGCATAGCTGAGCTTCCAATCAAAGGACTCATACTTAAACTACAAGAAACAAAAGATTCAGATACATTTTCTTTTTCCTCTTCTTCTTGGTGAGGCACAGACTGGTCTTCCTCATAAGTAGACAAAATTTCCTCTACCTTTCCTTTCCTAGAATAAACCAATTCTGCAACAGGACTTGGGGGCAAGTCTGGATCTCCTCCAACATCCATGGGAGTTTCTTCTTCTTCTTCTGTTTCTTCTTCTGTTTCATTACTATAAACAGGTTCCTCTTCATCAGGTCTCAGACTCGGATCTCTCATATCCTTTGGTCTTGAGGGATGATCCACAGGATTAAACCTATCATATATCTTCTGATCATTACTGACCCATTCTCCCTTCCATGGGTTCCAGTTAATTTTCATGTACTTACAAACAGTCGAGGTGATGTAGAAATTATTCCTGACTACAACTGTCTCATCCTAAGACTCAACTATTCCTTTCACTTTTATCATTACTGAAATCAGCTTGGCAAAGAATAAAACATTAGTCTTTGACTTTGGTCTAATCATGTCTTCCATTTGAAGCATTAACAATCAGCACAGATTGATTTTCACACCATGTATTAGAAGATGAAGAAGATAGATATCTTGATATCTCAGATTTGCAAAATCTCCTCGCCTCGGTATCAACACATGCTGAACAAACTTGAAGAGCAGTTGATTCTCTCCATCCATTTCAGTAGCAACCACTTGCCTTTGATTCCCATTACCGGTCAGCTCTTTTATGGCGGTTTCATAATCAAAGATGTCACTGCTAGGTGGCATTGCTCTTGATACGTACCCAGAGACACCTTCATGTTGTACTTTTAAACACTCAGCCCACTCTACTGAAGAAAAAGACATCTCTTTTCCATTTAAAAACGAGCTTACCCGATTCTCATTTTTAGACTTCTCGATGCTTACAAACTCGTAGAACTGTTTTACCAACTTCGGGTAGTATGGGCCATTGTTATTCGAGAAACAATCCACCCATTTCTGGTCCTCCAGAATCACGAGTACTAACGATTTGCTAGGCAGTAGCCATTCCACGCACAGTTCCTTCTCGATTACTATGTCTCTATTCTCCAAGTGAGGATTCACTGGTCGCATTCCTGATCTAGTTCTGACTTCACTAACACTGGCTTTATGCTGTGTCTTCTGCTTCTTAGCTTTTGGTTCTACACTTTCTTCTCTGACGGTAGGAAGCTTAGTTTTTTCCATCGCGGGTTTAGGGTTCTTGGCCGATTTGGGAGCTAAGGTTTGAAGGTGAGATATTTTGAGCTCGGTGAGGTAAGAAGTGGCTTAGACTTAGTTTTATCATTTAGGAATTCCAAATAAACGACTAAAATAGAGTAAGATAAAATAAAATAAAACGATTCATATTCTTGGCGGCAGACAGAAGTTTTAAAATATAGCATCGGTGAGAATTTCAACATCGTGAGAATTTCACATCGGTGAGAATTTTCAACATCGGTGAGAATTTTCACATCGGTGAGAATTTTCAACATCGGTGAGAATTTTCAACATCGGTGAGAATTTTCACATCGGTGAGAATTTTCACATCGGTGAGAATTTTCAACATCGGTAAGAATTTTCACATCGGTGAGAATTTCACATCGGTGAGGATTTTCACATCGGTGAGAATTTTCAACATCAGTGAGAATTTTCACATCGGTGAGAATTTCAACATCGGTGAGAATTTTCACATCGGTGAGAATTTTCACATCGGTGAGAATTTTCAAAATCGGTGAGAATTTTCAACATCGGTGAGAATTTTCACATCGGTGAGAATTTCATCATCGGTGAGAATTTTCACATCGGTGAGAATTTCACATCGGTGAGGATTTTCAACATCGGTTGTGATTAAACATTCCCAATTCGTGTCTTATGTAACTTAGCCTATCCGAACATAAAGGTTTAGTGAAAATATCAGCCAATTGATGTTCAGTGCCAATAAATTCAAGAGAAATATCACCTTTTTGATAGTGATCTCTTAGGAAATAGTGTCTTACATATATGTGTTTGGTTCTAGAGTGAGATACAGGATTCTTAGAGATGTTTATTGCACTGGTGTTATCACAATTGATTGAAACATGTTTAAAAACATATCCATAGTCCAAAAGAGTGTGTTTCATCCACGGAATTTGTGCACATTAACTACCAGCAGCTATGTATTCTGCTTCGGCAGTAGATAATGAAACTGAGTTCTGTTTCTTACTACACCACGAAACTAAAGATTTTCCAAGAAAATGACATGTTCCTGATGTGCTTTTTCTATCTAAATTACAACCAGCAAAGTCAACATCTGAATAACTCATTAACTCAAAGGATTGTCCTTTTGGGTAAAACAAACCTAAGTTAGTCGTGTGTTTGAGATATTTAAAAATTCTTTTAACAGCAAGAAAATGAGATTCTTTTGGATTAGCTTGAAATCTAGCACACATACACACACTAAACATAATATCAGGTCGACTAGCAGAAAGATAAAGTAAACTACCAATCATACCTCTGTAATTTGTTTGATCAACTGGTTTCCCAGTTTCATCTGCGTCCAATTTACAGGTAGTACTCATAGGAGTTTCACTTTCCTTGATACTATCCAGACCAAAAAGTTTTAAAAGATCCTTTTTATATTTACTTTGATTCAACATAATACCATTTTCATTTTGAAATACTTGAAATCCAAGAAAGTACTTAAGTTCTCCCATTAAGCTCATTTCAAATTCATTTTTCATACTTTTTGAAAAATCAGTACATAAAGAGTGTTTAGAAGATCCAAAAATAATATCATCAACATATATTTGTACAACTAAAACATCTTTAGAAATTCTTTTAATGAAAAGAGTTGGATCATCAATCCCTTTAGTAAAACCATTTGAGATAAGGAAATTGCTAAGTCTATCATACCAAGCTCTTGGAGCTTGTTTTAAACCATACAAAGCTTTAGAAAGTTTAAAAACTTGATTTGGAAAATGGGGGTTAGTAAATCCAGGTGGTTGTTCTACAAAAACATCTTCAATTATAAAACCGTTTAGAAATTCACTTTTCACATCCATTTGATATAACTTGAAATCCAGATGTGCAGCATATGCAAGTAAGATCCTAATGGATTCTAGTCTAGCTACAGGTGCAAAATTTTCCTCATAGTCTATACCTTCTTCTTGACTATATCCTTGTGCAACTAGTCTAGCTTTGTTTCTAACTATATTTCCAGATTCATCTACTTTATTTCTAAAAACCCATTTTGTGCCTATTGTCAAAGTGTCCTTAGGTCTGTCAACTAATTCCCAGACTTTGTTTCTTTCAAACTGATTTAATTCTTCCTGTATAGCTATTACCTAGAATTCATCATTGATATAATCATTGATATTTTTGGGTTCTAGCTGTGAAAGAAAAGCTTTATGTTCAACCTGGTTTCTTAGAGAAGCTCTAGTTTGTGTTCCTCTATCAAGATTACCAACAACAACTTCTAAAGGATGATTCTTCAGAATCCTCGTTGATCTGGTAAAGATTGGACTAGAAAATTCAGGTTCATCTATAGGTTCGGGTTCAACAGAAGCAGATTCTGGAAAAAGTCCAGAACTGGATGTTTTGATAACAGGCTCTTTAGATTTATCATTAATGTCCAGGACAGATAAGTCTTCTTCAATATTTTCAAGAGAAGTTTTAGACTCATGTGGATCAGTTTCATCAAAATTGATGTGAACAGATTCTTCCACACATTTAGTTTTCTTATTGAATACTCTATAAGCTTTACTTGAAATAGAATAACCCAGAAAAATTCCTTCATCACTTTTGGAAGCAAACTTATCCATATTATCTTTAGTATTCAGAATAAATACTTTGCAACCAAAAACTTTAAAGTAATTAACCTTAGGCTTTCTATTGTTCCACAATTCATAAGGGGTTTTCTTAAGAACAGGTCTGATTAAGACTCTATTAATAACATAGCAAGCTGTATTAACCGCTTCAGCCCAAAAATAAATAGGCAGGCCATATTCATTGAGCATGGTTCTAGAAATTTCTTGAAGGGTTCGGTTTCTTCTTTCTACTACACCATTCTTTTGGGGTGTTCTAGGGGCAGAAAAGTTATGAGTATAGCCATTGTGTGAGCAATAAGATTCAAAATCTTTATTTTCAAACTCACGACCATGATCACTTCTCAAAGTTTTAATCTTAAGTCCACTAAGGTTCTCTACAGATTTAGAGTATTTAACAAAAGAAGAACAGGCTTCACTTTTGTGAGCTAGAAAATATACCCAAGTATATCTAGAAAAGTCATCTACAAGAACATAAACATAGTGCTTCCCATTTAAACTACAATCTCTTGATGGTCCAAACAAATCCATGTGAACCAATTCAAGTTGTTGAGAAGTCGAAACTTCTTTCTTTGATTTAAAAGAAACTTTGTGTTGTTTTCCCTTTTGACAGGGGTTATACACTCTATCATTTGGGAATTCTAATTTGGGTAGGTCTCTAACTAGGTTTTTTCTAGAGAGTTTTCTAATTGAGTGAATGTTGCAATGTCCCAATCTTCTGTGCCATAGCCAAGATTCTTTATGAAAATCATTCAAACAAGTAATATTCTGCTTAGCTAAAGAATTCAGATTAACAGCATAAACATTTTCATTTCTTAAGGCAGAAAATACCAAAACATTCTTAGAATTAAAAACTTTGCAAGAATCATTTTCAAATTTAACATGAAAACCATCATCACATAACTGAGAAATACTTAATAAATTGTATTTAAGTCCATCAACAAATAAAACTTTAGAAATCAAAATTGAATCAGTGTTACCAATCTGGCCTAGGCCGATGATTTTTCCTTTAGAGTTATCACCAAAGGTGACAAAGCCTCCATCAACTTTTATTAAACTCTTGAAACAAAAAAAGTCTCCTGGCATATGTCTTGAACATCCACTGTCCAAATACCAGGTCTCTTTACAGGAGCTCTTTAAGCAAGTTCCCTACAAAACAGATTCAGATGGGAGATGATTTTGGTACCCAGATTTTCTTGGGTCCAGACAGGTTATCCAATAACACTTTAGGTAACCATATTTGTCTAATGGGTCTCATATAATTTGTAGAATTGACATGCTTTGTAAGATAAACATTATTAGATCCATAGCTATGTATTTAACTGGTTGAAGCATATGAAGTTCCAGAATTACCTTCATTCTGTCCAGATTTAGAAATGAATCTAGTTTTGGCAATTTTCCTTTGTCCAGGTTGGTATCCTATACCAGTAGTATATTTAGGTGCTATTTTCTTTCCTAGAATATGTGTTAGTGTATTTTTTCCATTGGTTAACTTCTCTATGACTTTCTTGAGGTGCTCATTAGATAGTTTCAGTTCAGTGTTTTCTTTTAACAGTTGAACATTCTTTTCCTTTTCTATATCAAGATCAGATTTATGCTTAACACTTAAAGCATGCTGTTTCTTCAAACCTTTGTATTTATCCTTAAGTTCATTACATGTCTCTTCCAGCATATCACAGTACTCAAACATTTCATTTTTAGACATTGTTCTAGGATCAGAATCAGATTCTGCATTATCTCCAGAGTAATAATAATTTAAAGCAGGATTTTCAGCAGTTACCTGAGAAGTGTTTGTCATAAAGCACATGTTTGCCTTATTTTTGTGTTCAGTTTCAGAGCTTTTAGATTCAGTAGAGCTATCCTCAGAAGAACTCCAAGTAGCCTTTATGGCTTTCTTAAACTTATTGTCCGTATATTCATATTTCTTTTTATACTTCAGCTTTGGACAGTCGGCTTTAATGTGTCCTTTTCTCTTGCACTCATAGCAGACAACATCATCTGATCTGTCATTCTTCTTCCAATCCTTTTTCCATTTACCTTGGTGATCATACTTACCCTTATAATTCTTTTTTCTAAAGAACTTCTTTTTCCTATAAAATTTCTAAAATCTTCTAGCAATGTGAGCCATCTCAGCATCACTGTCAGAATCACTTTCACTGTCTTCACAACTTGAACTTTCAACTACAGCTTGAAGCTTTTCTTTGTCCTTATTCTTTGAAGTTGATGATTTGAAAGCGACAGACTTTCCTGGAGGTTCATTTTCTTCCTCTTTATTCACTTTAAGCTCTTCTTCATACATCATAAGCTTGCCAATTAGTTCCTTGACTGGTAGAGCAGCAATGTCACATGATTCTCTGATTGAGACAGATGTGCCTCTCCATCTATCAGGTAGACATCTCAAAATTCTCATAATTTGTTCCTTCGATGAGACATCCTTTCCCAGCGAGATCATTGTATTGACAATTTCATTGAACCTGAGATACATGTCAGAAATGGGTTCGTCAGGCTTCATTTTAAAATTATCATACATGATAGTATAAGTCTTCAATCTCATTTCTTTCACATTCGTTGTTCCTTCATGAGAAACAGCTAAGGTATCCCAAATTTCATATGCAGTTTTACAGGAGGAAATTCTATTAAACTCTTCATCTCCTAGAGCATAGTACAAGGCATTCATAGCTTTACAATTGTTATTGTAAGCAGTCTTTATAGGTTCATCCCAAGTAGATCTAGCAGTAGTGGAAATTTTGTATTCTGATTCAATAGCAGTCCAAATATCAAAACCTATGCTTTCTAGATGAATTTTCATTTTAAGTTTCCACTGAGCATAATTAGTTCCATTGATGAATGGTGTCCGGTTAGTAGCAGCACCCTCAAGTCTATTGTCCATGATGAGAAAATTTTAAAGAGATAAAAATTTATATATAACATAAATTTTAAGAACTTTAAAATACAACTAAAATCACAGTTCAAAAGCAGAGTACTTTTACAGAGTATTTTTAATCCTTTGATACCAAGTGTTGGTCGGAGTGGTTTACTCAAGAGGGGGGTGAATTGAGTACCAATTAAAATTTCTGTAATTAAAAACACTGTCTTAAAGACCCCCAAATAAAATAATAAATTAAACTGTAGTGAATTTATATTAAAGTAGAGGTTCTGTTAGATTCTCAAGGGATTGATTAATTCCCAGTTAATAAATATAAGAGTGTGTGATTATCTTTTGAAAATAACTTACTAATCTACACTTAACATAAACACTTGCTAATTTAATTATCAAAGTAACTTTAAAAACATTATTGGTTTTAAAGTGATTAGCAGTAGAATAAAACTTTGAAAGAGATGGCACAACAAATGTAACCAAGAGGTTCAGTCTCAAGCCGAGACTTAGTCCTCTAAAACGTTTATATAAAAATGATCCACACCCTGGATCGAGGTTCAACAGATTACAACTGTCCAGGTCTAAGACCTCTACCACTGTTCTTCGTGGGAAACAGTACAACAACAACCAGCTGTCCAGGTCACACACGACCTCTACCACTGTTATTCGTGGGAAAGAAAGAATGAAAGAGTTTGGTAAGGATTTACAAATCCTCCAGTTTAAGTACAGGAGACAGTGTATGTGTTAGATACAGCAGATAACACACACTGCTCTAAAAGTATAATAATAAATCACAGAACAAGAGATGTAGAGTTTAGAAGTGGTTCTGGTGATTTCAGTGTAGCTCTGGACTCCTTTGGATTCGATCAGAAGTGAGTCTGAGTCCTCTCCTCGTTTCTGTTTGAGAAACAGAGTGTCGTATGCTCCAGGTTCACAGACAGTGAAAATGTAGTGGTTGAAGTTCTTCAGTGTTCTTCTTGTATGCACAGAACACTTCTCGAGTATGCTTGATTGTCTATGAGCTTCTCTATGTTCTTCTCGTTCTTGTGTGTTTTTAGTATATTTCATCCACCACACTCTTCTCTAGTTGGGCAGCGTAGTCTTCTCGTATTTATCTCCCAATAGGGGATAGAAAATATTTCCTTTCTGCATGTACGAGGTATGGGTTCCTGACATCAGACAACCTTTATCAGACATTTGACCAATCATTAAAATGTACATGATATGACCGTTGGATAGATTAAATAAAGATAGGAAATAAAGAAATTCAAACAGTGAGTCGAGTGATCGGTAGGTAATCAGCATCGGTAGCTTGGACATCAGTAGCTCAATTTCATTAGTTGCTTTGACTCTATCAGTGGCTCTATGCGTCGGTTGGTATATGCTTGTATCAGTGACTTTGTTTATCGGTAGCTCCATGCGTCGGTAGCTCCATGCGTCGGTAGCTTCATGCGTCGGTATCTCCATGCGTCGGTAGCTTCATGCGTCGGTAGCTTCATGCGTCGGTAGCTCCATGCGTCGGTTGCTCCATGCGTTGGTAGCTCCATGCGTCGGTGACTCTTATACCATCGATAGCTATTTATACTTACACCGATAGCTCTATGTTTGTATCGGTAGCTATTTATACTTACACCGGTAGCTCTATGTTGGTATCGGTAGCTGTCTGTAAGTCAGTAGCTTACATTTATAAGCACATCGGTAGCTCTGTGTTAAGTATATCAGTGACTCTGTCTGTCGGTAGACTAAGTCTATCGGTAGACTGGGTACCAGTAGCTCTTTATCAGTAGATATAGGCAGATTACTTATCTGTTTTATGCAGAACACATCCGATTGTGTTAGAATCAATTTATAACTTGTATGAACATGGATAAATGAGGATTAACATATTCCAAAGACTATTTTAAAGATTATTATTGGTTTGATCATGGAATTGAAAGAATTAAAGTATAGATCAATGATACTTAAATATATCATAGAGAGTAAAAACATAATTGGGATTTTCAACACATATGAATACATGATTGAGATTATCAAAACAGGTGAGGTCAACAGACTTTTACCACACTTTTCAGAATTTTGAAACTACATGCCGTGTAGTGTGAGTACACGTCGTGTACCCCCCCCCCCGCCGGGTATACCCCGTGTTAAAGTTTGTGTCCTTGCCATGTGAAATAAATGGGTACACGCCGTGTACCCAAATACTACACGCCGTGTAGTCCCTCCCCGTGTATATGTTATCCTCAAATCGCGTATTGACCAGTAAATGTTCGTGTGCCGTTTTAAGGTCGTGTCCTTTCCGTGTGAAATAAATGAGTACACTCCAAGAAGCCAATACTACACGATGTGTAGTCCCTCCACTCATATGCGTTACCTTCAAACCGGGTGTTGACCAGTCAATGGTCGCGTGCCGTGTTGAAGGCCGTGTTGGAAGCCGCGTGGTGACCATGTGAAATATCCAAGTACACGTCATGTACCATAAAGTACACGTTGTGTAGTTTTGTTTTTCATGCCTATAAAAGGAGGGGTCCCCTCCTCCTTTTCAACTCAGCCCTCTCCTCCCCTTTCCTCTGAGCAGAGCTCTCCCAAGAGACTCGAAGGCTCTTTTTCTTCCATAACTTCTTCGTCCAAGCTCCGATTTACGATCCGTCAGCGGCCACGAGATCGTATCGATGAGCCGTAAATTCTGAGATTGGATCCGTTTTCTTTCCTTCATCCTTTCCTTCCCAGATTCCACCCGATGAGGTTTTTCTGGGATTTTACAAAAGTGACGGATACCGACGAACGTCTTCTAATGTTGATTCGGGGGGGATTGTTGTTATCAGAACCTGTTGAGGTAGGGATCTTACCTTCGTCTCTCTAATATGTCCATCATGCGGGGTGGGTTTTCTCTTGTTTACGTGAAACACATTTGAACTGGTTTAATGAAGATTATAACTGGCATATATATCGGGGATGGGAAGTTGTGAATGCAGTTACATTATTTTTTATATTATATTTTGAATTGAATAGGCTCATGCCTACTGAAAATCATGGTCGTTGGGGGCCTTTTCTTGCGCAATTAAATTTTTCCCTATCTTTCTAGACAGTTTATGGATGGAAACTTCGTGGAATGTGGAACTTGGATAATCACGTAAATTTGGATGATTTAAAATCTGAAACCCTTGTGTGATAACCTCAGTTGAACAAAATGGAATAATGAACAAGTGGGTGTTGAATTGGATACGTGGCATGTGATGGGGGTGTTTTTGTGGGTTGTTGTGGATCGGGTGAGCAGTGGGGTTGCAGTTGGTTGGTTGTGGGTTGGTGTGAATGCTATGATGGTGACGGGCAGCGGGGCTCCAATAAATGGTATCAAGGGATGATGATGTATAGGTTTCGGTGTGGTTGTGGTTAAGGTAGTTGGAAACGGGGCTGCAGGGATGGGTTTGAATGTGAATGAACTATGGGTTGTATGTAATAAATAAAAATTGGAAGAGTCAATGAATGGTGGGGCATGGAAATGGAACAGAAATAATAATCAATGGGTTTGGTTGGTTAATAAGAAGGGACTTGTTGTGTTTCTTGTGTTTTCCTAACTTGATTTGTGGATGGCAGGGATATGTTTTACAAACGATTGATATGGTTGGTTGCAGTTGATTTCCCAGTAGTTAAGGAACTAATAAACTGGTTCTGTTGAAACATGAAAACCTAAATGTGGTTGGGGTCGTTTGTGGTTTGCATGCTTCGTAGTAGCTGTGCCAAGGCACGTGCTCAGTTCTCTGATTAGAATCCATAGGTTGGGTTGAGTGTTTGGTATATATATATATATATATATATATATATCTGTATCATTGTGGTTTATCACACCCCACCCATGTTGAGCACTTAGTGATGAACACTCCCATTTCATTTGAGAGGGTGTTTTCCCCTTAGTTACTATCTCCTTCATGCTCCTTCTTCCCTAGGCTGTGATGGCTTGAGGAGACCTTACACGCAAGATTCTTCAGGTAGGTTTCTATTGGGGTGGTTTAGCCCAAGAATCTTTAGGCAGGTTTTACTATTTCCCAAGAACCTTCGGGATGATGCCCAGGTGTGTGTGGGCGAGATACGTGGTTGTGAGGCCCAGGTGTGTGCGGGCGGGATACGTGGTTGTGAGGCCCATGTGTGTGTGGGCGGGATATGTGGTTGTGAGGCCCAGGTGTGTGCAGGCGGGATGTGTAATTCTTGAGGCCCAGGTGTGTGCGAGCAGGAAGTGTGTGGTAGTGTCAGGATGTTCTCCATTAGGAAGATCAGCTAACTACTGGGAAATGGTTCATGGTACCCAATACTCTTGATCTTATATACTACTACTACCTGTTGTTTGTGTTTTTGGTGTGTGTGGCTAGTGAGGTTGGGTGGATAGAATTCCTTGTTAGGTTTTGCTTTCTTCTATTGTTCTCATGGGACATTAGGATGTCTCCCCCACTTGTGAACGAGAGCGTTAGGTTTCCCTACTTAGTATACTTGTATGCTCACCCTACGTTTACTTTCATGTTTCTAGGAGGACTACCAGGGCCGTGTAGGGCCCTACTAGTTGGGACAGTTGGAGTTGTTGCAGTTTTTGTACACTTGTTTCTTTTGGTATTGTACTTTTTGAGCTTTTTTGTACTTTTACCTTATTTCAGAACTATTTAAACATGCATGTGGGATTGGTTTGGGTTTATTTCTATACACTTGTTCTTTTTCTTTTTGATGGTTGACTTTTCCTATTTCCTGTTCTTAAATAATAAAAAGGGTAATGCCTCCCATATTTATGAAAACTCATACCCTTGGTGCTAGTCTCCACCCTGGGGCCTACTGGAGGCGGGACTCGGGGGTCATTATCTCCCTTTCACCATTGTCAGCTCAGGAGGGGCATCTTTGGTGGGAGGGGGTCATGACAGAATGGTATCAGAGTTATGGTTGAGAGATAGGATGGAGTGTGGAGTTAGGCACAGTAAGGATTGCATGGTATGGTTGGGAAACAGTGTTGGTTAATCTTGGTGTGTGACATAGGCCAGGGAAGACCATCTAGGACGTAGGATTTTAGGGCCCCTCGTGATCTGATACAAGGACTCTGAGACTACCGAACAACCAAATGAGACTACATTGATTGCAGGGTAGAGACCATAGGGAAGGTACATACATCATCATGATTGTGTTTTACTTGATTTGGGTGTTCTAGGAAGGAAATTGAATAAAATGATAAAATGAAACCTTGAGAAATTCCTTGCTACTTGGTTTTAGGCAATCCTTGTTTACCGTACAGCTATGGCACCTGGATGTCATCCCCAGGTGACTCAGATATCCGAGACCCAGTAGCTTCAGGTGGTCGATCAGTTGTGGATTGACCGAGTGGAGGGAGATAGCCAGTGGCAGAAGACTCTCTGTTCTTTCTAGAGGAAAACCCTCAAGAAGTATGAGGGTAGTACTTCAGATACAGAGATGGAGGGGTGGCTTGATGAGCTAGGGATCTATTTTACTTTAATCTGTTCTCTGAGGGAGTACTGAGTTCCCCTAGCAGTCAGTCAGTTGAGAGGTGCGGCACGATAGTGGTGGTCTCTCTACCTCGGAGAGAGGATAGAGGCACAGGTTTTGTGGGCTGACGTTGGGACCACATCGATCTAGTGGGGACCTTCTTCTGTTATGGATGCAGCCATACAATGTAATCCTTGGAATCAATTGGTTGTTTTTTGTTAGTGTCGTTATCGACTTCTTCTGAAGAAGGTTTGTGTTCTCCAACGTGGACGGGCAGCGTGTATCTTTTGTTGGCGAGAGGAGCTATCAGGTGGGAAGCCAGCGTGTGGAGCCTCTCATTTCATTGTGAGGCAGGTTATCAATGGTTCTAGCTGATACAGAAATGCTAGATGTCCCGGAGGTTTTTGGGGAGTTCCTCGATGTTTTCCTGAGGAGTTTGTGACTCTACCCCCCCCCCCCCCCCGACGTGACGTTGAGTTTGGGATAGACTTACACCTTGGTGCTCGTTCGATTTCGATGGCCCCTTATCGGATGGCACCTTCATAGTTGCAGTAGTTGCTGATTCCGATTGACGATCTAATGGAGTAGGGTTTTGTTCGACCCAGCGTGTCGCCATGGGGTGCTCCAGTTTTTTTCTTGAAGAAGGCGGATGGTGGTCTCATGTTATGCATAGACTGTCGAAGGTTAAATCAGGTAACAGTCAAGAACCGTTACCCCTTTCCAAGGTAAGATGATCTCTTCGACCAACTGATGTGAGTAGGTTGGTTTTCTAGGATTGATCTACGATATGGATATCATCAGCTGAGGGTAAAGGACAGTGACATCTCGAAGACGGATTTCAGATGCAGGTATGGGCACTTCGAGTTTGTAGTGATGTCGTCTGGAGTTACGAATGCACCGGTTGTGTTCATGGGACTTATGAACATTTTCTTCTGAGAGTTTCAGGATCGGTTCGTCGTTGTGTTTACCAATGACATCCTGATCTACTCAAGATCAGAGGAGGAGCACGTTGAGCATCTCAGGGCAGTCTTGGAAGTCCTTCGACACCACCAGCTTTATGGGAATTTGTAGAAGTTCAAGTTCTATACACAAGAAGTACAATTCATTTGGCATGTATTGTCTCAGCATGGAGTTTCAGTGGACCCGTCGAAGGTGGAGGCAATTGTTACTTGGGCGGCACCAAAGAGCGTGGCAGAAGTTCGTAGTTTCTTGGGGTTGATAGATTAATATCGGAGGTTCGTTTCAGACTTTTCTCATGTTTCTGCTCGATTGACAGCCTTGAATAGGAAGAACCAAGTCTTCCTATGGAGCGAGAAGTGCCAGAAAGCTTTTTACTACCTGAAGGAGAAGTTGTTCAGTGATCCCATACTCAGATTTCCAGTGGAAGGATTGTTGTATGACGTGTTTTGTGTTGCTTCTGGCCTTAGTCTGGGGTGCGTGCTGATGCAGAAGAAGGGTGTGATCTGTTATGGGTCTAGGCAGTTGCGCCCTCACGAGCGTAACTATTCCACCCATGACCTGGAACTTGCAGCAGTAGTGTTTGCACTAAAGGTGTGGTGAAATTACCTCTTTGGGGAGTTCTTTGTGGTCTTCTCAGATCACAGGAGCCTGCGTTATATGTTCTCCCAACGTGACATGAACTTACAGCAGCGGATATGGGTCGAGTTCCTCCAAGACAATGACTTCGAGATCTCTTACACTGAAGGTAAGGGCAATGTTGTGGTTGATGCCCTTAGCAGGAAGTCACATAAGGAATTGGTTAGAGAATCCGTTGATTCTTGGAAAGGTATAAGAGAGTTGGCTGCCTTGCACTTGGATGCCAGGGTAAAAGGTGTTAGAGGTTGTTTGTTTCAAATGATGGTGTAGTCCTCCTCATTGTAGCAGGTGGAAGAGCCTCAGTGGGGGGACTCTGAGGCGAAAGTAATGCGGGATCGTGTCGATCAGGGAAATGCTCCAGAAGGATGGTCAGAGGACAGCCGATATCAGATTCTTTTTCATGTAAGGTTGTTTGTTCTAGAAGCTATGCATGAGGGAGTTCTCCATGAGTTCCATAGCTCAGCCATGGAAGTACATCCAGGAGTTTCAAAAATGTACCGAGGCCTAAGAGAACAGTTTTGGTGGCCCGAGGTGAGACGGGCAGTGGCGGAGTTTGTGGCTAAGTGCCTAGTGTGTCAGCAAGTAAAGGATGAACACCGTGTTCCCAGTGGTTTTTTGAATCCTTTAGATGTCCCCGAGTGGAAGTGGGATGACATCTCGATGGACTACGTCATAGGACTACCCAGAGCTCAGGGTGGTTATGATGCTATATGGGTGGTGGTATATAATCTGACGAAATCAGCTCACTTCATAGCAATTAGGGAGTCGGGCCCTGTGAGTACCTTAACACAAAGGTACGTAGATGAGGTGGTACGTTTTCATGGAGTTCTGAAGACTATCGTCTCAGACCAGGATACTTGGTTTACCTCACGAGTCTGGAGGGGGTTAGAGCATGCTTTTGGCACCCAGCTATGCCTTATCACTGCTTTCCACCCCCAGACCAATGGGCAGACAGAGCGGACTATCCAAACGTTGGAGGACATGCTGCGAGCATGCATTCTGGATTTCGGAGAATCATGGGTACGACACTTGCCTTTAGTATAGTTTTCATACAACAACATATTCCACTCTACTATTGGCATGGCACCATTTGAGGGATTTTATATAATACCATGACGTTCACCCATTTGTTGGGCAGAGGTTGGGGAGATAGGTGCTGTTGGGCCAAAGGTAGTGTAGAGCACCACAGAGAAAGTCCATCTTGTACATGAGAGGATAAACACGGCTCAAGAGTGAAAAAAGTCTTATACTGATCGTTGTAGGAGGCCCTTGGAGTTCTAGGTGGGAGATCATGTGTTCTTTATGGTTTCCCCTCGACGGGGGAAGTAGAGGTTCGGGAAGGGGAGTAAGCTCTCCCCTAGGTTCATCGGACCTTTTGAGGTGATGAGGCGAGTCGGCGAGGTGGCAAATCAGCTAGCCCTTCCACCTCAGTTGGAGAAGGTTCATGATGTCTTCCACGTCTCCCAGCTTCGTCGGTACTTACACAACGACTCTCACATTATCGACTGGGGAGAGTTAGATATGGGAGATGTTGGGACCTTTGAGGAACGACCAGTCAGAATCGAGGATCGTAAAGAGAAGGTGCTTCGTGGATGAACCATTCCGTTGGTTCATGTGATGTGGAGGCATGGAGGCCTCGAGGAGAGCACTTGGGAGCGGGAGGCTCAGATACACACTCAGTACACAAAGTTGTTTTGACTTGTGTTCCTTTGTTCTCCTAAGCTTTGTTTTGATGTTATAATTTGTACCTTTGATATATGGAACGCTTGTCTTGTTGGTTATGATACATTTTGTTTACATGTTCTCCAGAAGTGTGTATCATGTCCGGATGTGTGTAAAAAGGGGAAAACCAGATCCTTAATCGAGACGCATAAAGGAGGATGCGATTGAACCAGTGCGGGTGAGTCAGTGCCGCTTAAAGCGGATAATATCTTGAAAAAGGAGAAGGATTTTCCCCAAACCACATGTTCAGGTAGTGTGTTGGTTGTGTGGTGTTGGGGGTAGTTTAAGTTATAAAATCCTAATATATGGAAGTGGGAAGACCCAATACATAATCGAGACACATTAATGCGGATGTGATTAAACCCGTGTAGGTGAGTCAGTTTCGCCTAAAGTGGATAATATCTCGACATAGGAGAGGGAATTCCTAACACCTATGATTAGGGTTGTTGGTTGGGTTCCTGTTATAACGAGAACCCTATGAGGTATCTTGTTGGGTTTCTCTGGGTTGGTTATTGAATTCTCGGGGATGATAATGTTTTAAGAGGTATCTGATGTAATGGCCCGGACCTCTCTGGCCCATTCCTTTGTCAAAATGAAGGCCACGAAGTGTTTTGGAGGGTAAAATGGACTTTTACCGCACTTTTCAGAATTTTGAAACTACACGCTATGTAGTGGTAGTACACGCTGTGTACCCCCTCGCCGGGTATACCAAGTGTAAAAGGTCTAGTCCTTGCCATGTGAAATAAATGGGTACACGCCGTGTACCCCAATACTACACGTCTTGTAGTCCCTCCATGCGTATGCTTTATCCTCAAACCGCATGTTGACCAGTCAACGATCATGTTCCATGTCAATGTTGTGTCCTTGCTCTGTGAAATAAATGATTACATACCGTGTATCCAATATTACACGTCGTGTAGTCCCTCCCCGTGTATGAGTTACCCTCAAACCATGTGTTGACTAGTCAACAGCCGCATGCTACGTTAAGGGCCGTGTTGGAAGCCGCGTGGTGACCGTGTGAAATGGCCGAGTACATGCCGTGTACCATAAAGTATACACCGTGTACTTTTGTTTTTCACGCCTATAAAAGGAGGGGTCCCCTCCTCCATTTCAACTCACCCCTTTCCTCCCCTTTCCTCTGAGCAGAGCTCTCCCAAGAGACTCTAAGGCTGTTTTTCTTCTATAACTTCTTCGTCCGAGCTCCGATTTACGATCCTTCAGTTGCCACAGGATCCTAACGACGAGACGAAACTTCTGTGCTTAGATATGTTTTCTTTCTTTCAGCCTTTCCTTGCCATATTTCACCCGAGGAGGTTTTTCCGGGATTTGACAGAAGTGACGAACAACGACGAAGGTCTTCTAAAGTTGATCCAGGGGGGAGCGTTGTTATCAGAACTTGGTGAGGTAGGGATCTTACCTTCGTCTCTCTAATTTGTGCATCATGCGGGGCGGGTTTCCTCTTGTTTACGTGAAACACATTTGAACTGGTTTAATGAAGATAATAACTACCTTATATATTTGGGATGGGAAGTTGTGAATGTAGTTACTTTATTTTTTATATTATGTTTTGAATTGAATAGGCTCATGCCTACTAAAAATCACAGTCGTTGGGGGCCTTTTCTTGCACAATTAAATTTTTACCTATCCTTATAGACCGTTTATGGATGGAAACTTTGTGGAATGTGGAATTTGGATAATCACATAAAGTTCGATGATTTAAAATTTGAAACCCTTGTGTGATCACCCCGGTTGAACAAAATGGAATAATGAACATGTGGGTGTTCGGTTGGATATGTGGCATGTGATGGGGGTCTTTTTGTGGGTTGTTGTGGATCGGGTGAGCAGCGGGGCTGCGGTTGGCTTGGTTGTGGGTTGGTGTGAATGATATGTTGGTGACGGGCAGCGGGGCTACGATAAATTGTATCAAGGGATGAAGATGTACGGGTTTTGGTGTGGTTGTGGTTACGGTAGTTGGAAGCGGGGCTGTAGGGATGGGTTTGAATGTGAACGAACTATGGGTTGTAAATAATAAATAAAAAGTGGAAGAGTTAATGAATGGTGCGGCTTGGAAATGGAATGAAAATAATAATCAATGGGTTTGGTTGGTCAATAAGAAGGGACTTGTTGTGTTGCTTGTCTTTTCCTATCTTGATTTGTGGATGGAAGGGATATGTTTTATGAACGATTGATATGGTTGGTTGGGGTTGATTTCCTAGTAGTTAAGGTACTAATAAACTGATTCTGTTGAAACATGAAAACCGAAATGGGGTTGGGGTCGTTTGTGGTAAGCATGTTTCGAAGTAGTAGTGCAGAGGCACGTGCTCAGTTCTCTGATTAGAAGCCATTGGTTGGGCTGAGTGTTTGGTATATATATATATATATATATCTGTATCTTTGTGTTTTATCGCACCCCACCCATGTTGAGCACTTAGTGCCAAAGACTCCCATTTCATGGGAGAGTGTGTTTTCCACTTAGTTATAATCTCCTTCCTACTCCTTCTTCCCTAGGATGTGATGGATTGAGGCAACCTTACACCCAAGATTCTTTGGGTAGGTTTCAATTGGGGTGGTTTGGCCCAAGACTCTTCAGGCAGGTTTTACTATTTCCCAAGACCCTTCGGGATGAGGCCCAAGTGTGTGCGGGCGGGATACGTGGTTGTGAGGCCCAGGAGTGTGCGGGTGGGATACGTTGTAGTGAGGCCAAGGTGTGTGTGGGCGAGATGTGTGGTTCTTGAGTCCCAGGTGTGTGCAGGCGGGAAGAGTGTGGCAGCGTCATCACGTTCATCGTTAGGAAGAGAAACTAACTAGTGGGAAATGGTACGGGGTACCCAATACTCTTGATCTTATATACTACTACTACCTATTGCATGTGTTTTTGGTGAGTGTGGCTGGTGAGGTTGGGTTGATAGAATTCCTTGTTAGGTTTTGTTTTCTTCGGTTGTTCTCATGGGACATTAGGATGTCTCCCCCACTTGTGCACGAGAGATTTAGGTTTCCCTACTGAGTATACTTGTATGCTCACCCTACGTTTACTTTTAGGTTTCTAGGAGGACTATCAGGGCCGTGCGGGACCCTATTAGTCAAGACAGTTGGAGTTGTTGTAGTTGTTGTACTCTTGTTTCTTTTGGTATTGTACTTTTTGAGCTTTCTTGTACTTGTACCTTGTTTCCGAACTATTTAAACATGCATGTGGGATTGGTTTGGGTTTATTTATATACACTTGTTCTTTTTCTTTTTGATGGTTGACTTGTCATGTTTCCCGATCATAAATAATAAAAAGGGTAATGTCTCCCATATTTGTGAAAACTCATACCCTTGGTGTTAGTCGCCACCCTAGGGCCTACTGGAGGCGGGACTCGGGGGTCATTATCTCCCTTTCACCATTGCCAGCTCAGGAGGGGCATCTTTGGTGGGAGGGGGTCATGACAGTAAGATGTACATAACTCCAACATGTTGGAAATAATTTGGGGAAATTAAGATATTTGGACCTGATCTAGTTGGATAAATTTCAAATAAGGTCAGTTATATTAAATAACATATAAGAGAATCTCAGAGTCGACAAAAATGTTATGCTGACAATAAATGAAATGACCCAGAGTTTGAAGTGCGTGACAATTTATTTTTATGAATATCTCTTTAAAAGAGAGTGATGCGATTTGGAAATAAGGTAAAGCTAATCCCTAGGAATATCGCTCCTTATTAATTTCATGATCATGTTAGAAAGCTTTCTTATAGATTAAATCTTCCACTGAATCTCTCTCAAGTTCATGATGTGTTTCATATATCTCTACTAAGAAAGTACATACCTGATCCTTGACATGTAATAAACTCCTAAGTTGTACCATTGGGGAAATATATTTATTACAAAGAACAATCGATATAGATTATGGATAATATTGAAAAAGTACTAAGAAAGAGGACCACTATCTTGGTTAAAGTTTTGTGGCAGAACCACCAATTTGAGAAAGCTAGATATGAACATGAGGATATGATGAGGTAGATGTAACCTAATTTATTTTCTTCCAATTAATGAATTTTGTGGGAAAAATTCATTTTTAGGGGGTATAATATAACACAAGAATATTTTTATGAAATATTTATCTCTAAATAATTTTAATTCATCAATATCTTGTGTTGTACACAACCGTGAGTATAAATGAAATGCGATATGATATAAAATGACCATTATAACCTAGTTGTTAAATTGTGGGGAATAAATATTAATAACCAATGTATTAAATAAAATTAAATTTTCAACACAAATAAGAATGTATTGGTCAGTGCTTAGAATATAATCCCACAATTTTTAGTAAAATCACTTTATGATTCAAAATTATGATTTCTTAACAAATGAGTTTATTTTATCATTATGAGCAAATATTATCTTTTAGAAGTTATAAAAATAGATTTTAAAAAATTAATTTAAGAATTTAAAAAATTTATTAAAATTATTTTTTGCCTCAAAAAAATATTTTTTTAAGGAACAGTGAAAATATTGATTTTTATTGAAAATTGTATTTTGTTTTAAAGTCTTTACAAGGTCAGATTATATTTTGGATTAGTTTTAAATTTTAAATAAATAATTCTAATTTAAAATAATAAAATTATTATTTTTAAAAGGATTATATACATCAATTTATTATTAAAAAAATTATGTTTTAAAAGGGCATTTTTCAGGAAAAACTATTTTTCATGGATTTTTCAAGTTTTATTTTAATTAAAATTTTAAAACTTCTATGTTTTGAATTTTTAAAAATTTATACCAAATTTATATTTAAAGTGTCCAATTTTAGTGAGTTTTTCCCATTAATTGTTTTTCAATATGAATAGAAACCTTAGTAAATTTTGTTAACATGGTAAATTGGGTAAATTGGGTAATTTAGGTTAAAAATAAAATGATAAAGTCTATAAAATGACTCGAACACATGTTAAAATTTTATTAGATGAAAATAATTCTTCCATTAATATATAAGGATAAAAATTAAGTTGTTTAATGGAAAATTGTCCATGAAAATGACTTATATAATATTTAAATAAAGGAATGTCACAAAATGTCACTTTCTTTGTCTTAAATATCCTTTAAGTGTCCACATGGAGAAAATGTATTTTATGAATGAATATGAATATAAATTTTTAACTAAATAAACATATTTTTATGTTAAAATTTTATTTTTGGATTTTTTGGCCACATATATGAGATTATGATATTTGTTATATTTTATTTAATAAAAATTTAAAGATATAAAACACATATTTTAATTTCTATATCATTTTTAAGATAGGTTTAACCAAAATATATATTTGACTATAAATATTTTTATAAAATATAAAAGATTTATCTTCATCATGGAATTTTATTTAATTTTTTTTTAACAAATAAATGTATTAACTAATTACACAATGTTGATGTAGTAATTATTTTATTAAGTGAATATAAAATAAATATTATTAAAAATATTAAAATAAATATAATTTTAGATAATTAATGGGATTTATGAAGTTTTTATATTACCTTATCCTCCTAATGATATAATAAATAATATATATTTTTAAGTTAACTTATCATCTTGATATTTTCAAAAGTCTAAAAATCAATAGTGTTAAACATGACACTAAAAATATTGTATCAAAATAATATTTTATTAAATTATTCAAAAATAATAAAACATCTTTAAAAATACAAAATAATTATAAAATTCTATAAAATGTTATATATTATTATGTTTTTTTTCTAATTAACATCACATAATTAAAACTTATAACCTTTTAATATTGAAAATTTGGTTACCTTATTTAAAACTAAAATAAGTTAACTAAGGGTTAATCAAAATGATAAGGTTTAAAATAATATCAAAACATGTATAAAATATATCTTTTGATGATATTAAAACCATATATAACCTTATATTTTAATCAATTCCTTTTTTTAGGTATTTTTATGGAGAATTAATTTATTAAAAATTAATATTTTTAGAAATTCCAAAAGTTCCCCTCACCTCAATTATAAAAGGGCACATCCTCTATGACTTTTAAACATCACATTGAGCATTAAATATTGACAAAATCCTTCCAATTTCACTTCTAAACTTTCATATCCTAATTCTATAGGTTATTTTCGTCTCAAAATACCATCCTTAGTGTCCATAAGAGGAGATATAAAGGAAGTTATCCAAAGAAGAGGTAATCATCTTTACCGACTCATTCAAGATTATATCTTCTTATACTTCCTCTTAATGTGTTATTTCCATTATAAAGTAATAACTCCAGTATAAACTATATTCTGATATTTTATTATGGTTATTAAACAAACTCATTCAAAATTTTATTCATCCTACAAAAAACAAAATCACCGCTCGTGCGTACGTACAATTTATCGTCTCCATGTCGTGGTGTAATCTATTTTTCATCACCACTTTTTTAGATGGGTATTATGAGAGAAATAATATATATATATATATAAACTATAACATGATATTGATTCTATTAAAAAAATAATATAGCATCCACTCATTTATCACTTCACTATTAAGGGAATGATACTATCACTCGTGCGTACATATGGTCTACCGTCTCCCTGACGTGATGTGATTCATTTTCCATGTTCACCATTCCTGAATTATTATAAAAAATATATAATAAATAAATATGATATATATTACCTTAATATAATTTTTAAAATTATGTTACTATATCCAATTCATAAGAACTGATACTTATATGATAAAACATGTATATGAAAATAAAGTAGTTAACACCCAAAAGAAGGGTAATAATGAAATATTTTTAACAAATAGGTGATAATATGATATAATAGGATTATATATGATATAATATATATTAAAATGGTTATTTTTTAAATTAATAACATTATTTAAACCATTGTACAATAGTTTCAAATACGTATGACGAAAATCAGGCCTAAGGTAAGTGTTAATTTCACAATCTCATTATTATTCAGGATTATTTACATGTACGTATCTACTGGGGAATATTTATCTTCCATGTCCATGTTTCCTAAAAATATTTTCCAAAATATTTTAACTATTCTTTAATAACTAAATTCATTTTTAAACATGTGTTAATTTTTAATAATGGTTTGAAATGAATCTTTTCATCATTTTCCAAATGAGGTTCTTTGTGACTTTTCTAACAAAGGTACGAAATGATTTTTTTTAACTTATGTGGAATGAAAGGATTTTTTTTTCTTTTATCATGCCTTAATGCCATTAATATTGACTTTCAATATTATAAGGTAATTTTTAAATAAATTATTTCTTTTAAAATTTTACATCATTTTAAAAAAATAAAATTTTTTAAAAATAAAGAGGATATTTTTCTCTGTAAGCTGATAAAATTTATATCATTAAAAAAAATTAAAGAGGATATTTTCCTCAATAATTATTTTAAAGTGTTCTCAAAAAATTATTTTCCATATATAATAAAATTATATAATGTTACTTATTATTTATTGGGCATATTTTTTGAGGATTATATACCTATTTATCTTATGGTTTATTTAGGGTTATAATGGAATGATATATATGAAACACATTTCTTTTCCCAGGGTAATGTTATGATTGAGTGATGTTTATGAAAAACATTTCATTTAATGGGTTTTGATATGATGTGTTATTTAAGTTCATAAGGAACACATATGTATGGTTTTCATTATATGACAAATGGCTCCTATATCTACCTCAAATCTATTGTGTAATATTTAAATCCCATGAGATAGAGAGTACTGTAATGAGGAGTGAACTTGGTTCTGAAATACAGGGTTGGAATGGGGAGTGAACCCAGTTCAGTAGAGGACTTTATCCACTATTATGATCTTTGAAATGATTCTTTACTAATATGGAAATAATTTTCTATACTTATATGTATGACACAATTCCATGTATTATGTTATACTCTCATGTTATATATTCTTTGATTCTTTATGAACTTCTATGATTTATCCCATAACATGATATCATGATCATCGATATGCAGGATATAATTTTTAAATGTTTCTTTAATGTTATTATGTTTTATGATTATGATATGATTGATATCTCTTTTTTTATCCTTAATGAGCATCTATGATCAACCTTATTTATCTTTATTTTTACCAGGATATAAATAATGTTATTAAGTATAATGTGTCAAAAATATTTATATTAATGAAATAATAAGTGGGAGACAATGTAGATGTTTTATAAATCAGTTTTTTATGTTTCTAAGTTTCCAAAGAAACTAAACCTATATGGTTATAACATGGTTTTTTATGTTATTTAATGAATATTATTATATTTAGATGTAATATCTATTTATGAAAATTATGTTTCCTTATAATAAGTGTGAAATGAATGGATTTAAATCTTCCCCATTTATAAGTGAAGAAAATGTCACTTTTGTGAATACCCATTATTTTTCAATAATGGAATCACACTATTCAAGGGTAAATTGCTCAAAAAGTGGTAAATAATGTATTTTTTTATAAAGTGTTAATAAATCCTCTAAAATTAATTTTAAAACATGTTTTATACATTTTTGTATCCTTTTACCACTTGAATTTTATATTTCACCATTTTTGTTTTTACCTTGGTAACTAGTTTTTATCAATGTAAGTTATAATTCATTAAAAATATAAGTTAACCCCTTTTAAAAAATTTAGTTGTGATGAATCTAAATTTAATTCACATATAATCTAAATAAATTTACAAATAATATAAATTTAACTTTTAAATTAAAACATATAACATATAGAAAAATTACTTTGTAGAAAAACTGTTTTTTTATCATTATGTGTTTTTAATATTATTTTTTATTGATTATCAATTTAAGGAGTGATAATATATTTATATATAGGTTTAAAAATTATATTAAAAACATATTTTATGATATATTTATATATTTTATTGTTTAAGAATACATAATATTAATGAAACAATTCTTTGAAAATAGTAGTTTTACCATTATTGTGGTCATTAACATTAATCTTACAAATCCTAATTTTATGCCAAAAAATGGAATTTAAATTAGTAAATTTTATGATAATTTTTATCTAAAATATGAAATAAATTTTATTAGATATAATTTCTATAGTTCAAGAAAACAAATTTTTAATATAATAAAATAAAAAAATAGTTTTTAGTATAAAATGTTACTTAAGATTCCAAAAGGTTAAGAATTGGTTTATGAATTCAATATAGTAAATTTAAAATATTTATATTACATTATAAATATATATTTTCCTATAAAAAAGTTTTAAAAACATTCAATTTGTTCTTGTAAAATGAAAATTTAATAAAAGTGATGGAATTAATAAAATCTGTGTTTTTTAACTATTCATCTAAAAATCTAGTATTTTAGAAAAAAGTAGAAAATTCATCCTAAGTTAAAATTAACATGAATAATCAAAAATGGAATTAATTATTTTAAATTATAATACTAAAATATATAAATTTTTATTTTAAATGAAAGTATATTATATAATGAAAAACCAGTTTAATTGAAAAATTACCCTTTTAATACATTAAATGTTCTTAACCATATTTTGTATGAATTTATAATATATTGAAGCAATTTTTATTCATTAGAGGATTTATTATTCATAAATTTTGTAAATAATAAATACTTCATGGATCATTTTATTTTGATTTTGTGTGTGTATAATGATATTGAACATATTATTAATTAAAAAAATAGATATATATTATAAAATCTTGGGGTGTTACACTAACCACATGCAGATTTAAAACCATAAAAAATAAAATTTTAAGGTAATTTCTAGAGTAGAAACACCATTCTATGGTCTAGGGTGAGGAATAATAAAAAATAATGAGAATATATCTTATAAAGGAACATGTTGACCTGATTAGATGAATGTAAGTATGTAATACAATAAAGGTTACACCAAGATCCATTAATGGATTATTCATAGTATTGCATAGAGAGAGAATAAAAATAAATATATAGGATGGATAATTATGAATCTACATCCATTAAAATATGAGGATCAATACTTGATTAAATACTCAGAAGGTAAAAATAATTCTAAAGTGAGTGTAATGTCTATTGAATAGGATAAGTATGAATAATTCCTATGTGGTCTCCCACATACCACTATAAGGAAATATGAGAATACCAGTGTAAAATCCCCTATATAGAATAGGAATAATAGGTAAGGATGCAATGATCATCTATCAAGGTAAGAAACATGAAAACTTGTGATTGAAATTGTAAGGAAGATAAAGTCTAAGGCTAATGAGATATATGGTGGTAATAAAATTATTTGATATGAAGTGTGTATAAGTGGTTTCACTCAATGGATAACCACTACAACATAATCAAAAGATGGTAGGATGGAAACTATTTTTTATTCATGAACAACTATATTCATCTACATGATACTGACCAGGAATTACCCCTCTCAAAATATAAATAATTGTTTATGCTATTTATTAGAAGATGTATATGATTAAGGGGGAGATATGACACCTTAGTTTAATACATCATAAGTTGTGAATAGTATCAAGTTTCCATTTGAAATGGCTAATTTTTTCAAAGGAAGCATCATCTATTTTAAATTTCTATCTAACTCAACATGTGGTTCTAAAAACCCACAATGGATGTGAATAAAAAATCTATAATTAGATCAGGATTGAAAATAAATTTAATTAGTTCCAAAGACTAATATTTCCTTTAATTGTATTATGTAAAAAATCATAATAAATAAATTTTAGTGGGTCAAGTCATGTGGTATTCATGTAACACCATGAATTGTATCAAATTACGGTAACTGGACTGGTTCAATACCTATCCTTAGGAACACCACCCCATACAATAGAGGGTTTTTACTAATAATGAGGGCCTAATGTGTTAATGTGAGGATAATATACCCTCTAAATCTAAAATTATAATAAATAAAATACAATGAAAACTATAATTAATAGGTTAAAAAATGTTATAACTACATATGATAAGTAGGGAAAACATCTATAATTCCATGGAAGTCTTGAAAAGTTAGCAGATCTCCATTATATTGATAAAAAATTTATGAGAACAATAGAAACCATAACAACTATCAAAACAACACCAAGGATCCACCCCATCCAGCTCTAAAAAAAGAAAATCTAGACCATGAGCCACCTACACTACCAAGTCCACTAAACTCTTGATTATGATCCAATATCATTACAAGTTCCATGTCCCAAAAAGTCTTCATGTATCATAGAGGTCGAATATAGTGTGTGAGTGTGAACTTAGAAGGCTAGCACCAATGGAGTCCCTAGTGGAAATCCATGTGTATTCAAGTGTATAAAATTTTAAATAAATAGACACCAAAGAACCCAGCATAATAGAATAACCTCATTTTTTAAAAACCATGATAGAGTATTTACCTACCTTGTCCAGTTTTGGAGAAAAAAAAAATATCCATAGTTTATTATATATAATGCTCCCCCAATATTAAAATTAAATATCATGACAAACAACATAACATGCCAACCCAATACTAGAATAACTATTTTTATTTAACCTTAACACCATAAATTCATATCCATAAACCATATCGGAAATCCAATGGTCATTTAATTCCTCTACTAACCATCAAATCAACATGTCAATGAAACAAAATTCATGGTGATATTTTTTTACCATACCCTTATTAATGGTCCACTAAATCCCATGTATACAATGATAATCCCACCCCCACCTAATGATCTCAATCACCTCTATGGTGTAGTGGATACCTATGATGTATCTCTCCACCATAAAAATAAACAACACTATAACCCCAATACCACTCAATCTATAGAGGATAATAATAACAAAAGGTGGTCAAAACCACATAATATTCCATGTTTAATGACTGCATGACCCTAATTTCCCCATCCCCATAATGAGAGAAAATCATCATAAACCTATGTCCACAAATTATAGAACCTCTAAATCCATCTTCTACAATGGTCAACACCATCACCATCACAATATATCACCACATCACCCATTTTTTGGTGATTATCATCACCTATAGTCACATGGGTTACACCCATCAAGTTACCAAAGAACCATATTATCCATCACATCTCATAGAACATCAATAAAAACCTAAAGCATCATGATTATCCTAGAATTAAACCATATAACCAATCAATAAAAACCCTAAAATTATTAATAAACCATTTCTTTTATAATAATACCCCATGGAATATCATACAAGTAATGGGAACTCTAAATGGTTCCATTTAATGGTCATTAATATGACCTTCCCCATACAAGTTGATCACATGACGCATATACACACATCTATCATATGTAGAATATAGATATCGCTGATCTGGATTTAGTAGTAATCCGCTCATATGAAATATTTGGTAGATTCTACTCTCATAAAAAGAAATATGATTACCTAAAAAATCCATTTTTTATTATATAAAAAAATCTAAAATAAGGAAACAGTGAGAGAAACCAAGTATAGAAACCATGGGATATCTAGCCTTACCCATATATACTCCATGTGATGAATAAAAAATATAATTGATAATTATATAACTCGGTAGTGAAAGGAATTCAGTATAGGGTTTGGGGCACCCTTATGGTTGATGAGAATAAATGAGACCAAATGCCTCATTTAATATTTAATTGAACTAATTTATTTATTTATTTTAAAATATTAGACTGAATGTATTTCATGGAATGGACCTCCTTTTCCATGACATGATGCCCCCTTCTGGGCCAACCCACGCAAAGTGACTCCCCTTTATCATGGAGGGGAAATCTTCCCTTGAAAACAAACTAACCTATAACTTTAATGCTAATGGATATTCTATGACTTGACCCATACTTCACAAAATGACAAACCATGTGGGGATAGGTCTTTATAGTGAAACCCTAAGCTACAATAATTAAATCAAAGTGTAACCCACTTTGTTAATGTGTGGCCTATAACTATCCAAATATTTTAATCATACCCACAATGTTTTCATTTTTACATGAAGCCTTCAAGATTAATCCTAAAATCATCTCAATTTGACTCATTATAAGCCTTGTTTTAATGTTTTTCACACCTTATTCAATCAAGCATGATAACATCTTTTCCATGGTGCTCTAGTCCATTATGGGTATAGAGGCTCATACTTTTAATACATAAATATTATATATTATTAAATGGATATTCATTATATAACATTAAATTAAATGATAAAATCATATAGGTTTAGTGTCATTGGAAACATTGATACATAAACAAATTGTTCATATGAAATATATATCATATCCCACTAAGTTCTACATAATGATCATCCTTCTTATAAATATCATACATAAAACCATTATTTATAACATGGGGAAAGGAAACATAATAAAGGTTGAGCTCAGATGCCTAGTAAGGGTAAACAAGGGAGATAACAAGGATACCTTAATAAATGAGTGATAATAAGGGTATGAGAATATGATCCTAACATTTGAAAACCATGCCCATTATATCAGAGATCATAATCTTATGTCATGTCATAAATCATGGAATTTTGTAAAACATGAATCACAAAGGAATCAAATATCACGATCCATGAGAGAATAACATTAGCATAAGACATAAGTTTTTGAAATAAACATAAGTATACAAAGTCATTCCCTAAGTCAAGGATCGTTTCTAATACTATCATAGTGAATTGGGTTCACTTACAACCTAAAAACATGTAATATATATAAATAATCATAATAAAATAAAATTTATGGGGTTATTTATAGATAGGTCATAAAATGTCTTAATTATAAACAATCTTTGTAAAAAATGATATTGTAACATCAATCCCTTTCCAGTTTCATAACTTTTGAATCAAAACCTAATGAATGACATATAATTAGATGAATATTTAAATACCAATACTTTTCATTATAATAGTAATATAATATATTCATGGTCATTATATAAACCACATAAAATA
The DNA here is from genome assembly GCA_963277665.1 of Viscum album. Lineage (NCBI taxonomy): Eukaryota > Viridiplantae > Streptophyta > Magnoliopsida > Santalales > Viscaceae > Viscum > Viscum album. The sequence goes on along the minus strand of OY728152.1, from coordinate 1,925,627,721 downwards.
AACAGGTGGTGAATATAGCATGTGTCTCAAAAAAATAAAAGTAAGAAGAAAATCACTTACCTTATGTTCAAATTACATTGAATGTTATCTAAACTCTTATATAATAAATTTAAAATTATTATAATTATATAATATAATCATTTAATTAATTATAATTTCATATATGATCCACTTATAACATTTCAATTCATATTTATTAATAATTCGTTATTAATATCATCGTTTCTAGGTGTTAACTATTTTTATTTTCATGAGAATTTCATATTGGTAGTTTCATTCCTTGCACTTTGATCATATTTACATCATATCCATAATATTAATAATGACATAACATCTTATATATTCATTTTATATATATAGTTTCATCATTTAATGGTAGAGATAGAAAAATGAATTATGTAATTCATGTAGATTGTAGGTTGTACATACACAAGAATAATATTTTCACTTTTTGACAAATAAAATGAAATGAAAAAATTATTCAACTTTTAAGAATATATAATATATCATATAAATTAATTAAATGTATAATTAATAACATCCTTATAAATTTTAATTTAAAAAAAACCACATCACTTCATGGAGGTGGTAGTATACACATACGCACGAGCAATGTTATCGTTTTCCAACATATTAGAAATATAAGAAGGAAGAAATGAAATTATAATTATGAAAGAAAAATTATATCATAAATATAATATATGGAAATTAAACCCATCATAATTACCATCCATGAAAGAAGGTGATTGAAATTTATTTGTATCGATATGTGGATGTGATAGCACACATGTACGCATGAGCGATACTTTGACTTCCCATTATGGAAAAGAGGTTGAATTATGGTGGTTGCAAAATAATAATAAAATTTTATTAAATTTATGATAATTAATTTATTACTTTATAAATAATACCACATATTTAGAGGAGGTATAGGTTGAAATAATTTAAAAGAGGTTGGTCATAATGATTACCTTTTCTTCAATGGTCCTCCTTTAGATCTCTGCACAATGACCCTTGGAGTGGTCTATTAAGCAGAACATAACCTCTAATTCAGGTATATGAAGTTGATAATATAAATGTTTTGGGTTTTTTTAGATATATTTCTCAAATTACAGTAAATTCTAGGAAGAAAGGGTGTAAGGTCCCATCTTTAAACATTGACTAATCTTGAGTTATTTCAAGAATTCACATTGAGGATCTTTTCAAGTTTATATTTTTAGAGAATTAGGTCATAAATCATGCATTTAATTCCACATTCAAACAGGGTGGTTACATCAAAAATAGTATTTATTTTTTTCCATCAAAGGAAATAGATTTAAAATAAAACATGGTTTCTTTCTTGACACTTCTTCGACACTATCATCACATCATGTACTTTTCCATTGACCTGTGAAAAATATTTCAAAAACATGGGATGAGCATAAAAATCTCAGAAAGGGGTATAAAAATATGGAAAGAAAACATTAGTCCATATATACATAAGAATCAATGAAATCATACTTTACTCATAAAACATAATCACTTTAACATACCTCATGAAATCATAATATTTATGAATAACTCAAAAAAATCATAAGACATAAAGGTAACTTGAGGCATTCATAACATTCTTATGTATGGAGTAACCCTCATGGTTACATTTGGAATACCCATCACAGTATATTCCTTAAATATCTTCGGGTAAACCTTAGTGTTTAACTCCTTCATGTTACCCAATGAATTGGAGTGTTATCTCGGGCTCACCCACCCTTAGTTTATCAAGGAACCACCTGACTTCATAAACAATACCCAAGAACCATAACATAATCGTATCACATAAAACATGCATAATGTAAACATAACATTTCCACATTGTAATAACAATATAACATTTTATGATATTGAAATAATAAATCCACTCTAAAAACCATTTTCAATACCAAAATACATAAAAAGAGTATATGGTATTTATTTTTCTTTTGAAAACATTATGGCTTGTTAAGGAAGCCATAGATCAAATAATACTTTCGGTGGTGGAAAAGGTCGGTGTCACCGCTTACGTTAAAAAAAGAAAAATTCCTTTTTGTTATTTAGTAAAACAAATCATAGAGAAAATATTCCCTTTGAATGTAATGAAAATTCAAAAGGTTTTTATACACCGTATAAAATAAAGTCATTTAGAAAACAAAAGATGCCTCAATGAAACGAGATTTAGAAGAAGTACCATACAAAGACGGAATCCTTAGATTAAGGATAAATCAATTACATAATTATGTGTGACAAATATAAATACACCAAATATAAGTGGATATTAAGTGTAACAAAATGAGAGGTCATCCACAAATATTCATAGCATGACATAATCAATAAGTAGTGGTATAAGGCCCCAGCCTTAAACCTTACTTAATCTTGAGTTATTACAAGATTAAACATTGAGGATCTTTTCGGGATTAGAGTTTTAGAGAATTAGATCATAAAACTTGCATTACATTCCACATATAAACAAAGTGGTTACATAAAAATAGTATTCTTCATTCCCATCAATGGAAACATATTTAAAACAAGCATGGATTCTTTCATGACACTTCCTTGACACTATCATCATATCATGTACCTTTCCCATGACCTCTGAAAAACATTTCAAAAAAAAAACATGGGATGAGCATAAAAAGCTCAGTAAGGGATATAATAATATGGAAGGGAAACATGGGGTACATATATACATAAGGATGAGATCATACTTTACCCATAAAACATAAGCACTTTAACATACCTCATCAAATCATGAATAAATCATAGAAATCATAAGACATAAAGGTAACTTGAGGCATTCATAACATTCTTACGTAGGGAGTAACCCTCTTGGTTATGTTTGGAATACCCATCACAGTATATTCCCTAAATCTCTTCGGAGAAACCTTAACGTTTCACTCCTTCGCGTTACCCAATGCATTGGAGAGCTATATCGGGCTCACCTGCCATTAGTTTATCACGGATCCACCCGTTTTCATAACAATGCCCAAGAACCATAACATAAATGTATCACATAAAAATTGTATAAAGGAAATATAACATTTCCACATTTCAATCACAATATAACATTTTAGGATATTGAAATAATGAATCTATTAAAAAAACCATTTTCAAAACCATTTAAAAAATTTAATAAAGAGATTTTTGAATCAAAGTTTCCCATACCACCATGAAGCTTTTAACATTTTAAAACATTAATATCCATATAAATAAATCCTTAAAACCGTTTTGAAAACATGGATATTAATGAGAACAAATCATTAAAACATTTAATGTGATATTTTGGTTAAAGGGTTGTCACCAAAATTAGAGACACTTGAATACAATAATTGAGGAATAAAATTTAATCAGAACTTTATAATATCATGAGAATCAATGGATTCATGATATAATATTCCAAAGGACAGTATATACACCATATAAGAGTGAATTGGTGCATAACAACAATGAAGTCTCAATAGAGATGTAAAATGTGATGAAATCCCTTATAAAGAAGGTATCCTTAAATTAAGGATAAATCAATCTCAAAATTATGTGTAACAAATATAAATAAACCCAATATAATTTTATATTAAGTGTAAAACAATAAAAGGTCATTCACACATATTCCAAGGATGACATATTCAATAACTATATGTTGAACCCAAAGGAATCGAAATTGGGTTAAAAAGTTCCCTTGGTATAATTTGACAGCCTAACGGCGTCACTTCAGAAATTCAGAAAATGAGTTGATGAGAGATAAAAAGTGTATCTCATCACTTGGAAATAAAATTTACATCAATAAGCATATATAAGAACATATCCCAACATAAAAATATGTAAATTAAAAGACCCAACAAAAGAAGTCTTTTAAAAAAGAGGAGGGTGAAAGGTTCCCTTACCGACTTGGGTATCTTTCAAAACATACACCCCATGAAAGAAGGACAATAGATCATTGATGTAAATACTCATAAACAAAAGTATATTACACAAAGAGTAGAATAATGGGCAGTACATACACCACTCAATGGAATTTGTGGAAAATGTAGCATAAATCTCACGAGAACAAAAGTGAGATGAAAAATCGCTTTCGAAAACTCGGCAGCCTAACAGCGCCACATAAAACTTCCGAATATGGATTGATGAGATCAAATAAGGTATCTCATCACATTAAAATAAAATGTACAGAAATAGTAATATAAAATAACATCCCCCTACATTACAAAGAGGAGCTTAAAAGAAGTGACATAAAGGAGAGCACTTAAAAAGAAAGAGAGAGGTTAGATCTCTTACGAATGTTCGGTAGCCTAATGGCGCCACTAAAAACATCCAAAATGAATTTATGAGAGAGAATAGGGTCTCTCATCACATGAACATAAAAATTAAAGTAAGTGTAATATAAAAGATCATCCCAATAACAAGAAAGATGAGCTTTAAAAGGAATGACATAAAAGTGTGTACTTAAAAAGAAAGAGAGGAGTAAGATCTCTTACCTCAGGTCCGACTTGACTCGATCATTCTTGAATATCATGAATAATAAACATGAGTTAATTTCTACTTCCTTAAGAACATTTTTCAAGTTCATTATTCCTTTTATATCACTTATTACCATGTCATAAACATTATGTAATCATTTAAGTTAATAATATTTGTTTTGCCGATATTTGGTTCTTAAGTCGAAAGTGGACTTCTTACAATTACATGTTGTTCGTGTGGCCAAATGTTTATTAAATCCAGAATTGTATTCATGATGTAGATATCATATATGTCATATATATCCAGTACATGCATGCATTAATAACTTTCCATAATCATTTAGAGGTATGAAATGAAATGCACCGTTCATGGAGACGGTAAGCCGTACGTACGCATGAACGCTACTTTCATTTCTATTTCGTATTTTATAGAATGGAATAATAATGATATAAAGTTATATTATAATTACAGTATAATATCATATATAATATCATAGTTCCATCCTTTATACGTCCCACATATGGTATTTAACGAATCAAATCACTTTGAGGGGCCGGTAGTCCGCACTTCCTTAAATGAAGATATCGCGTTTACCCATAATGGAAACCATAAAAGTAAGCCCAAAATGAAAAACAAGAAGCTTAAGGAAACCATAAACATATTATATATCATATATAAAAATAGTTACATCATAATGGCCACCTTTTAAGGTGTTAAATGAGTATTGAATAATCATCGTTTCGGGAGCCGAAATTTTTCCATCCACGGAAACCGTATGTTCTTTAACCATTTGATGTAGTTGTGTGAGAGTGTAGCTCGAACAAATATTATAACAACATCCTATTATATTGTAGATACTGTTTTTGTTACAAAATAAGTAAATAAAAAGAGTTTATGGGGTTGGAGAAGCAAAATAAAACAAATGAACATGAGAGAATGAATTACCTTTAAAAGTGTATCTCCTTTTGATTTGAGCCTAAAGGCATCCTTTGAAAGGATTATGCCCAAAGGGAATCCTCTAGGATGAGGAGAGGGATGTGGAGAGAGTAAATGGGCAGGGGTTGGTCGAGCCAACGTCTTGAGGAGTGTGTGAAATGAGGTAGAGGTGGGGGCCTTTTATAAGAGGAGTGGAGGGGCACTTTTGGAAAGTAAGAAATATTACTTTAATTGAAAATGTGTTTCGGTTTTAAAAGGTCCCACATTGATATAATTCGTGGATAAGGTGATAAGGGTTAGAAATCCACCCATACAATAAGTTTTGGACATGTGTAGGTCATAGATTTTACATTATCTTCTCATTTTATTTAAATCGTCAGATAATGATGTCATCGTTGCATCATTATGATGTCATAAATAATTTAATTTATTTAATGTCTAAAAATTATAAAAAAATACTATGATGTAGGAAATATTTTTATATTTCCAATGACTATTTATAATAAAAATTCTGACTTGAATAACCCCACTTAAAAATTGTTTTAGTAAAACATATCATGTTTGTGTCATTTTTACTTTTACATTAAATAAAAAATTATTTATGTCATTTCCCAACCAAAGTGGCTCCATGGGGTCCCCAAGTTGACCCATGGCTTGTCGTGGTCGGCCATTACACATCCAATGTGGTTAGGACATGTGTAATGTTCATTTCATATTATTAAAACATTATTTTTACCTTAAACTACACTAATTACCTCTAATCGCGATTAAAAACTTAATAAGTTACTATTCACCAAAAAATTATTTTTATCCCATTGAACCACATTTTACATCTTAATGAAAACCATGTATGTCGGATTTTTGAAATTCCATACACAAAGATGGCAAAATATCATTTAAATGGAAAAATCAATTTTTATAAGTACCACTTAGTGGTGTCACTATTCATCAAAAATTGATGTTTTTCAGAAAAATCCCAAAAATTCACCCTAAGCTATATTTGATATTCCGAATTCAAAAATGAAGTCTATTTTACAAAATTCAAATCATATAAGTCACATTAATTAATTTAATAATTAAACCCGCTGTCATAGCAAATAGCGTGTTTTTATAAAACAATAAGTATCAAAAGATTGGCACCAGTTTAAGTCTAATTTCAAAGTGAAATTGATTCTAATGACCACCATTGGATTAAATGGGAAACATATATTCAGATTACACATTAAGACCAATTAAAAAGATAATCTAATCGTATAAATAAATTAGATTAAAAGGAGGTTTTGAATTTAAAATACAACATTTTACATTATTCATTAAAAAAATGAACTTTATCAGAAAGATACCCAAAATTTACACAAAGTAAATTTTGATGTCCCAATTCTTAAGAAGAGTTTTATTTGGTCTACTAGAATGTATGAGAGTGAACAAAAATATATTTAGTGAAGGTTCGCCATCAAAAGGTGATAAGTGAACCTTTAGTGAGAACTAGGGCATATACGCCTAAAATTGAATTCTTTCTGTATTTTAAGCCTTTATCCTTTATTGGATAAATGTAAAACCATTTAAAAACATATATAATAATATTTTAGTTATTTCTATCCATTCCTGTCAATACAATGGCTACATGTTAACTACCATTTAAAATAATATTATTTTATTATTAGATTGCAACGTAAGATTCCCAAGAAACTCGTTGTTGCGTGTTGGGTACGACATCGAGCATAGCATCCCCTTTAAAGTCATATTAATATTTTATTCACAAATATGGATAAATATGAAAATGTCATATTCTTTATTTACCTGGGGTGTTACATCCTTCCCCCCTTTTGGGAATTGCATCCTCGCAATTTTTAAAATTGAGCTTGGAAACATCCTTGAAAGTCCCACATCGGAACAAGAGTCGGTAAAACAATCACTTTAAAAGAATGGGAGAGAAGTGAAAATGTCACCTGAGTTAACCCATATGTATAAAAACATGGACATTGAAGAAAAAGCAAAGGGTCATGTTCTTGAGGGAGAGTGATAGTAAACATGTCTAGGAGAAAGTTAACCATGAGAAAATCACAAACTTGTGATGGGTTAAACGGTATTCGATTCCCCAGTAGGAAAAGATAATAGAAAAAATTTGTGTTTTAAGTTACTTTTTATTGAGGAATTTATTCATAAGGAAACATAATCACTTATCATGTTGACTTTCAACTTTTACTAGATTCCTTAATCAAACTCATATTTTTTCCAAAAGACGAGTATTTAGGGAGACTTGTTCGCATTAAGAGTACTATAATCAACTTCTAGAGAATCACCTAATCCACAAAAGAGAACTATATACATCCCATGTCTTTAGGATTTAACCAAAACCACAACCAAAAAGGTTAGTATAAGGTCAGATAATCCACAAAAGGATAACCCATTAAAAAGAAAATCCATGCTTAATCTCCAAAATTTGTCCAACAAAACCCAAAGTTCAACGAGGACCATCCGATAAATAATTTGTCCATACAATTCTTCAAAGTAAACCAATATAATATTGAAACCCAAATATTTTGAAGGATTTAGCCACATAGTCTTCCAAGTTAAATCGTAACATTTATCTCCAAACAACATCAGTTGCTCCTAAAGTCTCTTATTGAAAAGTAATTAACCTAATCACATATCCTTGATGATAGGTTAATCATTTTCATAAATAACCCAAAATCAACTTACTCTTAAAAAAAAGAATCAGTCAAACTAACCAGGGACTTCACGTAGTCCAGTGGTAGGCGATAAATACCAGTTGCACTTTGATTGTGGGTTTGATTCCCGCAGCTTTTTCCGACGCGACGGGTAGTCACATGGTCTACGTGTTATCCTTTTTCCAAAACTATATAATTCTCAAATCATTCCCCAAAAAGGGACAAAATCATCAAAAATAACCATAACATAATTTAACCTCAATTTTATCTCATTCCTTTCACTTCAATCATAACATATAGTAACCCATAATTCCCTCAAAAGTAAGGATCATATAAACCCAAATGGTTCTTTATAACTATGTCCACAAAAGAAAAGATAACTATTACTTGAATAAAATTTTCCTATATTAAACATCAGGGTTACACATAATATAAAAAGTCTTCTAATGTAACCCCATCATCAAAAGAGACTTAATACTCTTAAGAATTTCACCATTACTCTTGAAGCCCTTATATGTTGACATCTTACTCATTCAACATTTTTCATGATCTATTAACCATTCCTTTCCAACTTATTCTGAAATACCTCTTTCCTACAAACAAAATCATGAATCATATCCTAATATTCCAAAATAGGAAAACAATATTTATGAAATAGTACATACCTTTGATTGGTCATTGTCAGTTTCTTCATCCTCAATCGGAATGGAATTAGGTATTGGTAAACGAATATTGGTACGCTCTTGGTGACCCCATTCACGAAACTTCTTCATAGGACATGTGTTTTCATAATGACCATGCACACCACATTTAAAACATTCAATTGATCCCTCAGAAAGAACTTCTTTCCCTTTCCTCGAGTTAACTGGATGCTTCCTTTTTCCATTGTAGGTTCTTGCTTTATGACCTTCATTTACATATATGTAGCATATTCTTGTCCATTTGAGACATTTTCCTAGGTGTTTCTTTCCACATCTTTGACACATAAGTTTTTGCACACACTTACCTTTATGATTATTACCTGTACTTCCATAGGGATTTGTTTCTTGCATATATGATGCCTTAGAGAAATTGCCAAGGTTTAGGTGGTCAACCATGAATCCAGATAGTTGGTTGAGGACAATCACAAGAGCTCCCATTGCAGCTCCCATATCATTCAGTTGCTTGCTCAAAAAACTTTCACGGTTTCCTTCACATCCACTGTTACTTTGGTGCCTGCTAGATCCAACAATTTACTAAAACCAAAAAGGTCAGTGTGAGTATATCAACAAAACCATCATGTACTAATGAGTAAGATAAACACTAAGATATACTTCCTCATTTACTTTATCTAAAACTAGTACTCTTTCTAAAATCCTAACCATTATGGTAATGTCACTTATGCTTAAAGAATACACTAACCTCCAAAGTTATCCAAACCGACCTTTGATACCAACTATAAAGCCCTAGACTTAAACCTTACTTAATCTTGAGTTATTACAAGATTACACATTGATGATCTTTTCGGGTTTAGAGTTTTAGAGAATTAGATCATAAAACTTGCATTAAATTCCACATATAAACAATGTGGTTACATAAAAATAGTATTCTTCATTCCCATCAATGGAAACATATTTAAAATAAACATGGATTCTTTCTTGACACTTCCTTGACACTATCATCATATCATGTACCTTTCCCTTGACCTGTGAAAAACATTTCAAAAAAAACTTGGGATGAGCATAAAAATCTCAGTAAGGAATATAAAAATATGGAAAGGAAACATGGGTACATATATACATAAGGATGAGATCACACTTTACCCATAAAACATAAGCACTTTAACATACCTCATCAAATCATGAATAAATCATAGAAATCATAAGACATAAAGGTAACTTGAGGAATTCATAACATTCTTACATAGGGAGTAACCCTCTTGGTTACGTTTGGAATACCCATCAAAGTATATTCCCTAAATCTCTATGTAGAAACCTTAACGTTTCACTCCTTCGCATTACCCAATGCATTGGAGAGCTATATCGGGCTCACCCGCCCTTAGTTTATCAAGTAACCACCCGTTTTCATAATAATGACCAAGAACCATAACATAAATGTATCACAGAAAACATGCATAAAGGAAATATAACATTTCCACATTTCAATCACAATATAACATTTTAGGATATTGAAATAATGAATCTATTAAAAAAACCATTTTCAAAACCATTTAAAACATTTAATAAAGAGATTTTTGAATCAAAGTGTCCCATACCACCATGAAGCTTTTAAAATTTTAAAACATTAATATACATATAAATAAATCCTTAAAACCATTTTGAAAACATGGATATTAATGAGAACAAATCATTAAAACATTTAAAGTGATATTTTGGTTTAAGGGTTTTTACCAAAATTAGAGACACTTGAATACAATAATTGGGGAATAAAATTTAATCAGAACTTTATAATATCATGAGAATAAATGGATTCATGATATAATATTCCAAAGGACAGTATACCATATAATAGTGAATTGGTGCATAACAACAATGAAGTCTCAATAGAGATGTAAAATGTGATGAAATCCCTTATAAAGAAGGTATCCTTAAATTAAGGATAAATCAATCTCAAAGTTATGTGTGACAAATATAAATACACTCAATATAATTGTATACTAAGTGTAAAACAATAAAAGGTCATTCACACATATTCCAAGGATGACATATTCAATAACTATATGTTGAACCCAAAGGAATCGAAATTGGGTTAAAAAGTTCCCTTGGTATAATTTGACAGCCTAACGGCGTCACTTCAAAAATTCAGAAAATGAGTTCATGAGAGATAAAAAGTGTATCTCATCACTTGGAAATAAAATTTACATCAATAAGCATATATGAGAACATATCCCAACATAAAAATAGGTAAATTAAAAGACCCAACAAAAGAAGTCTTTTAAAAAAGAGGAGGGTGAAAGGTTCCCTTACCGACTTGGGTATCTTTCAAAACATACACCCCATGAAAGAAGGACAATAGATCATTGATGTAAATACTCATAAACAAAAGTATATTACCCAAAGATTATAATAATGGGAATTACATACACCACTCAATGGAATTTGTGGCAAATGTATCATAAATCTCACGAGAACAAAAGTGAGATGAAAAATCGCTTTCAAAAACTCGGCAGCCTAACAGCGCCACATAAAACTTCCGAATAAGGATTGATGAGATCAAATAAGGTATCTCATCACATTAAAATAAAATGTACAGAAAGAGGAATATAAAATAACATCCCCCAACATTACAAAGAGGATCTTAAAAGAAGTGACATAAAGGAGAGCACTTAAAAAGAAAGAGAGACGTTAGATCTCTTATGAATGTTCGGTAGCCTAATGGCACCACTAAAAACATCCAAAATGGATTGATGAGAGATAATAGGGTCTCTCATCACATGAACATAAAAATTACAGTAACTGTAATATAAAAGATCATCCCAATAACAAGAAAGATGAGCATTAAAAGGAATGACATAAAAGTGTGTACTTAAAAAGAAAGAGAGGAGTAAGATCCCTTACCTCAGGTCCGACTTGACTCGATCGTTCTTTAATCTCCTGAATAATAAAAATGAGTTAATTTCTACTTCCTTAAGAACATTTTTCAAGTTCATTATTCCATTTATATCACTTATTACCATGTCATAAACATTATGTAATCATTTAAGTTAATAATATTTGTTTTGCCGATATTTGGTTCTTAAGTCGAAAGTGGACTTCTTACAATTACATGTTGTTCGTGTGGCCAAATGTTTATTAAATCCAGAATTGTATTCATGATGTAGATATCATATATGTCATATATATCCAGTACATGCATGCATTAATAACATTCCATAATCATTTAGAGGTAAGAAATGAAATGCACCGTTCATGGAGACGGTAAGCCGTACGTACGCATGAACGCTACTTTCATTTCTATTTCGTATTTTATAGAATTAAATAATAATGATATAAAGTTATATTATAATTACAGTATAATATAATATATAATATCATAGTTCCATCCTTTATACGTCCCACATATGGTATTTAACGAATCAAATCACTTTGAGGGGCCGGTAGTCCGCACTTCCTTAAATGAAGATATCGCGTTTACCCATAATGGAAACCATAAAGTTATGCTCAAAATGAAAAAAAGAAGCTTAAGGAAAACATAAACATATTATATATCATATATAAAAATAGTTACATCATAATGGCCACCTTTGAAGGTGTTAAATGAGTATTGAACAATCATCGTTTCAGGAGGCAGAATTTTTCCATCCACGGAAACCGTATGTTCTTTAACCATTTGATGTAGTTGTGTGAGAGTGTAGCTCGAAAAAATATTATAACAACATCCTAGTATATTGAAGATACTGGTGTTTTTACAAAATAAGTAAATAAAAAGTGTTTAGGGGGTTGGAGAAGCAAAATAAAACAAATGAACATGAGAGAATGAATTACCTTTAAAAGTGTAACTCCTTTTGATTTGAGCCTAAAGGATTCTTTTGAAAGTATTATGCCCAAAGGGAATCCTCTAGGATGAGGAGAGGGATGTGGAGAGAGTAAATGGGCAGGGGTTGGTCGAGCCAACGGCTTGAGGAGTGTGTGAAATGAGGTAGAGGTGGGGGCCTTTTATAAGAGGAGTGGAGGGGCACTTTTGGAAAGTAAGAAATATTACTTTATTTGAAAATGTGTTTCGGTTTTAAAAGGTCCCACATTGATATAATTCGTGGATAAGGTGATAAGGGTTCGAAATCCACCCATACAAAAAGTTTTGGACTTGTGTAGGTCATAGAGTTTACATTATCTTCTCATTTTATTTAAATCGTCAGATAATGATGTCATCGTTGCATCATTATGATGTCATAAATAATTTAATTTATTTAATGTCTAAAAATTATAAAAAAATACTATGATGTAGGAAATATTTTTATATTTCCAATGACTATTTATAATAAAAAATCTGACTTGAATAACCCCACTTAAAAATTGTTTTAGTAAAACATATCATGTTTGTGTCATTTTTACTTTTACATTAAATAAAAAGTTATTTATGTCATTTCCCAACCAAAGTGGCTCCATGGGGTCCCCAAGTTGACCCATGGCTTGTCATGGTCGGCCATTACACATCCAATGTGGTTAGGACATGTGTCAAGTTCATTTCATATTATTAAAACATTATTTTTACCTTAAACTACACTAATTACCTCTAATCGCGATTAAAAACTTAATAGGTTACTATTCACCAAAAAATTATTTTTATCCCATTGAACCACATTTTACATCTTAATGAAAACCATGTATGTCGGATTTTTGAAATTCCATACACAAAGATGGCAAAATATCATCTAAACGGAAAAATCAATTTTTATAAGTACCACTTAGTGGTGTCACTATTCATCAAAAATTGATGTTTTTCAGAAAAATACCAAAAATTCACCCTAAGCTATATTTGATATTCCGAATTCAAAAATGACGTCTATTATAAAAAATTCAAAACATATAAGTCACATCAATTAATTTAATAATTAATTCCCGCTGTCATAGCAAATAGCGTGTTTTTATAAAACAATAAGTATCAAAAGATTGGCACCAGTTTAAGTCTAATTTCAAAGTGAAATTGATTCCAATGACCACCATTGGATTAAATGGTAAAAATATATTCAGATTACACATTAAGACCAATTCAAAAGATAATCTAATCGTATAAATAAATTAGATTAAAAGGAGGTTTTGAATTTAAAATACAACATTTTACATTATTCATTAAAAAAATGAACTTTATCAGAAAGATACCCAAAATTTACACAAAGTAAATTTTGATGTCCCAATTCATAAGAAGAGTTTTATTTGGTCTAGTAGAATGTATGAGAGTGAACAAAAATATATTTATTGAAGGTTCTCCATCAAAAGGCGATAAGTGAACCTTTAGTGAGAACTAGGGCATATACGCCTAAAATTGAATTCTTTCTATATTTTAAGCCTTTATCCTTTATTGGATAAATGTAAAAACATTTAAAAACATATATAATAATATTTTAGTTATTTCTATCCATTCCTGTCAATACAACGGCTACATTTTAACTACCATTTAAAATAATATTATTTTATTATTAGAGTGCAACGTAAGATTCCCAAGAAACTCGTTGTTGCGTGTTGGGTACGGCATCGAGCATAGCATCCACTTTAAAGTCATATTAATATTTTATTCACAAATATGGATAAATATGAAAATGTCATATTATTTATTTACCTAGGGTGTTACATCCTTCCCCCCTTTTGGGAATTGCGTCCTCGCAATTTTTAAAATTGAGCTTGGAAACATCCTTGAAAGTCCCACATCGGAACAAGAGTCGGTAAAACAATCACTTTAAAAGAATGGGAGAGAAGTGCATATGTCACCTGAGTTAACCCATATGTATAAAAACATGGACATTGAAGAAAAAGCAAAGGGTCATGTTCTTGAGGGAGAGTGATAGTAAACATGTCTAAGAGAAAGTTAACCATGAGAAAATCACAAACTTGTGATGGGTTAAACGGTATTCGATTCCCTAGTAGGAAAAGTTAATAGACAAATTTTTTGTTTTAAGTTACTTTTTATTGAGGAATTTATTCATAAGGAAACATAATCACTTATCATGTTTACTTTCAACTTTTACTAGATTCCTTAATCAAACTCATAATTTTTCAAAAGACGAGTATTTAGGGCGACTTGTTCGCATTAAGAGTACTATAATCAACTTCTAGAGAATCACCTAATCCAAAAAAGAGAACTATATACATCCCATGTCTTTAGGCTTTAACCAAAACCACAACCAAAAAGGTTAGTACAAGGTCAGATAATCCAGAAAAGGATAACCCATTAAAAAGAAAATCCATGCTTAATCTCCAAAATTTGTCCAACAAAACCCAAAGTTCAACGAGGACCATCCGATAAATAATTTGTCCATACAATTCTTCAAAGTAAACCAATATAAGATTGAAACCCAAATATTTTAAGGATTTAGTCACATAGTCTTCCAAGTTAAATCGTAACATTTATCTCCAAACAACATCAGTTGCTCCTAAAGTCTCGTATTGAAAAGTAATTAACCTAATCACATATCCTCGATGATAGGTTAATCATTTTCATAAATAACCCAAAATCAACTTACTCATAAAAAAAAAGAATCAGTCAAACTAACCAGGGACTTCACGTAGTCCAGTGGTAGGCGATAAATACCAGTTGCACTTTCATTGTGGGTTCGATTCCCGCAGCTTTGTCCGACGTGACGGGTAGTCACACGGTCTACGTGTTGTCCTTTTTCCAAAACTATATAATTCTCAAATCATTCCCCAAAAAGGGAAAAAATCATCAAAAATAACCATAACATAATTTAACCTCAATTTTATCTCATGCCTTTCACTTCAATCATAACATATAGTAACCCATAATTACCTTAAAAGTAAGGATCATATAAACCCAAATGGTTCTTTATAACTATGTCCACAAAAGAAAAGATAACTATTACTTGAATAAAATTTTCCTATATTAAACATCAGGGTTACACATAATATAAAAAGTCTTCTAATGTAACCCCATCATCAAAAGAGACTTAATACTCTTAAGAATTTCACCATAACTCTTGAAGCCCTTATATGTTGACATCTTACTCATTCAACATTCTTCATGATATATTAACCATTCATTTCCAACTTATTCCGAAATACCTCTTTCCTACAAACAAAATCATGAATCATATCCTAATATTCCAAAATAGGAAAACAATAGTCATGAAATAGTACATACCTTTGATTGGTCATTGTCAGTTTCTTCATCCTCAATCGGAATGGAATTAGGTATTGGTAAACGAATATTGGTACGCTCTTGGTGACCCCATTCACGAAACTACTTCATAGGACATGTGTTTGCATAATGACCATGCACACCACATTTAAAACATTCAATTGATCCCTCAGAAAGAACTTCTTTCCCTTTCCTCGAGTTAACTGGATGCTTCCTTTTTCCATTGCAGGTTCTTGCTTTATGACCTTCATTTCCAAATATATAGCATATTCCTGTCCCTTTGAAACATTTTCCTAGGTGTTTCTTTCCACATCTTTGACACATAAGTTTTTGAACACACTTACCTTTATGATTATTACCTGTACTTCCATAGGGATTTGTTTCTTGCATATATGATGCCTTAGAGAAATCGCCAAGGTTTAGGTGGTCAATCATGAATCCAGATAGTTGGTTGAGGACAATCACAAGAGTTCCCATTGCAGCTCCCATATCATTCAGTTGCTTGCTCAAAAAAATTTCACGGTTTCCTTCACATCCACTGTTACTTTGGTGCCTGCTAGATCCAACAATTTACTAAAACCAAAAAGGTCAGTGTGAGTATATCAACAAAACCATCATGTACTAATGAGTAAGATAAACACTAAGATATACTTACTCATTCACTTTATCTAAAACTAGTACTCTTTCTAAAATCCTATCCATTATGGTAATGTCACTTATGCTTAAAGAATACCCTAACCTCCAAAGTTATCTAAACCGACCTTTGATACCAACTATAAAGCCCCAGCCTTAAACCTTACTTAATCTTGAGTTATTACAAGATTACACATTGATGATCTTTTCGGGTTTAGAGTTTTAGAGAATTAGATCATAAAACTTGCATTACATTCCACATATAAACAAAGTGGTTACATAAAAATAGTATTCTTCATTCCCATCAATGGAAACATATTTAAAATAAACATGGATTCTTTCTTGACACTTCCTTGACACTATCATTATATCATGCACCTTTCCCTTGACCTGTGAAAAACATTTCAAAAAAAACTTGGGATGAGAATAAAAATCTCAGTAAGGGATATAAAAATATGGAAAGGAAACATGGGTACATATATACATAAGGATGAGATCACACTTTACCCATAAAACATAAGCACTTTAACATACCTCATCAAATCATGAATAAATCATAGAAATCATAAGACATAAAGGTAACTTGAGGCATTCATAACATTCTTACGTAGGGATTAACCCTCTTGGTTATGTTTGGAATACCCATCACAGTATATTCCCTAAATCTCTTTGGAGAAACCTTAACGTTTCACTCCTTCGCGTTACCCAATGCATTGGAGAGCTATATCGGTCTCACCCTCCCTTAGTTTATCACGTAACCACCCGTTTTCATAATAATGACCAAGAACCATAACATAAATGTATCACATAAAACATGCATAAAGGAAATATAACATTTCCACATTTCAATCACAATATAATATTTTAGGATGTTGAAATAATGAATCTATTAAAAAACCATTTTCAAAACCATTTAAAACATTTAATAAAGAGATTTTTGAATCAAAGTGTCCCATACCACCATGAAGCTTTTAAAATTTTAAAACATTAATATCCATATAAATAAATCCTTAAAACCATTTTGAAAACATGGATATTAATGAGAACAAATCATTAAAACATTTAAAGTGATATTTTGGTTAAAGGGTTTTTACCAAAATTAGAGACACTTGAATACAATAATTGGGGAATAAAATTTAATCAGAACTTTATAATATCATGAGAATAAATGGATTCATGATATAATATTCCAAAGGACAGTATATACACCATATAAGAGTGAATTGGTGCAGAACAACAATGAAGTCTCAATAGAAATGTAAAATGTGATGAAATCCCTTATAAAGAAGGTATCCTTAAATTAAGGATAAATCAATCTCAAAGTTATGTGTGACAAATATAAATACACCCAATATAATTTTATATTAAGTGTAAAACAATAAAAGGTCATTCACACATATTCAAAGGATGACATATTCAATAACTATATGTTGAACCCAAAGGAATCGAAACTGGGTTAAAAAGTTCCCTTGGTAAAATTTGACAGCCTAACAGCGTCACTTCAAAAATTCCGAAAATGAGTTTATGAGAGATAAAAATTGTATCTAATCACTTGGAAATAAAATTTACATCAATAAGGATATATGAGAACATATCCCAACATAACAATATGTAAATTAAAAGACCCAACAAAAGAAGTCTTTTAAAAAAGAGGAGGGTGAAAGGTTCCCTTACTGACTTGGGTATCTTTCAAAACAGACACCCCATGAAAGAAGGACAATAGATAAATGATGTAAATAATCATAAACGAAATTATATTACACAAATAGTAGAATAATGGGCATTACATACACCACTCAATGGAATTTGTGTCAAATGTAGCATAAATCTCACGGGAATAAAAGTGAGATGAAAAATCCCTTACGAAAACTCAGCAGCCTAACAGCGCCACATAAAACTTCCGAATATGGATTGATGAGATCAAATAGGGTATCTCATCACATTACAATAAAATGTACAGAAAGAGGAATATAAAATAACATCCCCCAACATTACAAAGATGAGTATAAAATAAGTGACATAAAGGAGAGTACTTAAAAAGAAAGAGAGAGGTTAGATCTCTTACGAAAGTTCGGCAGCCTAATGGCGCCACTCAAAACATCCAAAATGGATTGATGAGAGAGAATAGGGTCTCTGATCACATGAACATAAAAATTACATTAAGTTTAATATAAAATATCATCCCAATAACAAGAAAGATGAGCATTAAAAGGAATGACATAAAAGTGTGTACTTAAAAAGAAAGAGGGGAGTAGGATCCCTTACCTCGGGTCCGACATGACTCGATCGTTCTTTAATATCCTGAATAATAAACATGAGTTAATTTCTACTTCCTTAAGAGAATTTTTCAAGTACATTATTCCTTTTATATCACTTATTACCATGTCATAAACATTATGCAATCATTTAAGTTAATAATATTTGTTTTGCCGATATTTGGTTCTTAAGTCGAAAATGGACTTCTTACAATTACATGTTGTTCATCTGGCCAAATGTTTATTAAATACATAATTGTATTCATGATGTAGATATCATATATTTCATATATATCCAGTAAATTCAAGCATTTATAACATTACATAATCATATAGTGGTAAGAAATGAAATGCACTGTTCATGGAGACGGTAAGCTGTTCGTACGCATGAACGCTACTTTCATTTCTATTTCGTATTTTATAGAATGGAATAATAATGATATAAAGTTATATTATAATTACAGTATAATATCATATATAATATCATAGTTCCATCCTTTATACGTCCCACATATTGTATTTAACGAATCAAATCACTTTGAGGGGGCGGTAGTCCGCACTTCCTTAAATGAAGATATCGCGTTTACCCATAATGGAAACCATAAAAGTAAGCCCAAAATGAAAAAAAAGAAGCTTAAGGAAACCATAAACATATTATATATCATATATAAAAATAGTTACATCATAATGGCCACCTTTTAAGGTGTTAAATGAGTATTGAACAATCATCGTTTCGGGAGCCGAATTTTTTCCATCCACGGAAACCGTATGTTCTTTAACCATTTGATGTAGTTGTGTGAGAGTGTAGCTCGAACAAATATTATAACAACATCCTATTATATTGTAGATACTGTTTTTGTTACAAAATAAGTAAATAAAAAGAGTTTATGGGGTTGGAGAAGCAAAATAAAACAAATGAACATGAGAGAATGAATTACCTTTAAAAGTGTATCTCCTTTTGATTTGAGCCTAAAGGCATCCTTTGAAAGGATTCTGCCCAAAGGGAATCCTATAGGATGAGGAGAGGTATGTGGAGAGAGTAAATGGGCAGGGTTTTGCCGAGCCAAAGGCTTGAGGAGTGTGTGAAATGAGGTAGAGGTGGGGGACTTTTATAAGCGGAGAGGAGGGGCACTTTTGGAAAGTAAGAAATATTACTTTATTTGAAAATGTGTTTAGGTTTTAAAAGGTCCCACATTGATATAATTAGTGGATAAGGTGATAAGGGTTAGAAATCCACCCATACAATAAGTTTTGGACATGTGTAGGTCACAGAGTTTACATTATCTTCTCATTTTATTTAAATCGTCAGATAATGATGTCATCACTGCATCATTATGATGTCATAAATAATTTAATTTATTTAATGTCTAAAAATTATAAAACAAATACTATGATGTAGGAAATATTTTTTAAATTTCCAATTACTATTTATAATAAAAAATATGACTTGTATAACCCCACTTAAAAATTGTTTTAGTAAAACATATCATGTTTGTGTCATTTTTACTTTTACATTAAATAAAAAGTTATTTATGTCATTTTCCAACCAAAGTGGCTTCATGGGGTCCCCAAGTTGACCCATGGCTTCTATTGGTCGGCCATTACACATCCAATGAGGTTAGGACATGTTTCAAGTTCATTTCATATTATTAAAATATTATTTTTACCTTAAACTACACTAATTACCTCTAATCGCGATTAAAAACATAATAAGTTACTATTCACCAAAAAATTATTTTTATCCCATTGAACCACATTTTACATCTTAATGAAAACCATGTATGTCTTATTTTTGAAATTCCAAACACAAAGATGGCAAAATTTCATTTAAACGGAAAAATCAATTTTTATAAGTACCACTTAGTGGTGTCACTATTCATGAAAATTGATGTTTTTCAGAAAAATCCCAAAAATTCACCCTAAGCTATATTTGATATTACGAATTCAAAAATGAAGTCTATTTTACAAAATTAAAATCATATAAGTCACATTAATTAATTTAATAATTAATTCCCGCTGTCAGAGCAAATAGCGTGTTTTTATAAAACAATAAGTATCAAAAGATTGGCACCTGTTTAAGTCTAATTTCAAAGTGAAATTGATTCCAATGACCACCATTGGATTAAATGGTAAAAATATATTCAGATTACACATTAAGACAAATTCAAAATATAATCTAATAATATAAATAGATTAGATTAAAAAGAGGTTTTGAATTTAAAATACAACATTTTACACTATTAATTTAACAAATGAACTTTATCAGAAAGATACCAAAATTTTACACAAAGTAAATTTTGATGTCCCAATTCTTCAGAAGAGTTTTATTTGGTCTAATAGAATTTATAAGAGTGAACAAAACTATATTTAATGATGGTTCGCCATCAAAAGGTGATAAGTGAACCTTTAGTGAGAACTAGGGCATATACACCTAAAATTGAATTCTTTCTGTATTTTAAGCCTTTATCCTTTATTGGATAAATGTAAAAACATTTAAAAACATATATAATAATATTTTAGGTATTTCTATCCATTCCTGTCAATAAAACGGCTACATGTTAACTACCATTTAAAATAATATTATTTTATTATTAGAGTGCAACGTAAGATTCCCAAGAAACTCGTTGTTGCGTGTTGGGTACGCCATCGAGCATAGAATCACCTTTAAAGTAATATTAATATTTTATTCACAAATATGGATAAATATGAAAATGTCATATTCTTTATTTACCTGGGGTGTTACAAGTGGTTTGACCCAAAGAATTGAAATTGGGTTAAGAAGTTCCCTTATAGAAATCCGACAGTCTAAAGGCGTCACTTTAAAATTCAGAAAATGAGTTGATGAGAGATTAAACGGTATCTCATCACTTGGACATAAAATTTACATCAATAAGGATATATAATAACATATCCCAGCATAATAAGATGTAAATTAAAAGACATAACAAAAGGAATTCTTTTAAAAAGAGGAGGGTGAAAGGTTCCCTTACCGATTTGGGTAACTTTCAAAACATACACCCCATGAAAGAATGATCATATAATGAAGATGTAAATACCCATAAATTAAATTTTATTACACAAATAATACAATAATGGGAAGTAAACACACCATACAAAGGGAAATACTGGAAAATGTAGCATGAATCTCATGGGAATAAAAGTGAGATGAAAAAATCCCTTACGAAAACTAGAAAGCCTAACGACGCCACTTAAAACTCCCAAAAAATGGATTGATGAGATAAAATATGTTCTCTCATAATATTAACATAAAAAATTATAGTAAGTGGAATATAAAATAACATTCCCCAACAAAATAAAGAGGAGATTAAAATAAATGACATAAAAGAGAGTACTTAAAAAGAAAGAGAGAGGTAGGATCCCTTATCTCGAGTCCGACTTGTTCTCATTCATTCTTTATATTCCTTAATAATAAAATTAGGTAAATTTATAATTTCTTAAGGAATTACTTTAAATTTCATTATTCAATTCATATCACATATTACCATGTTACAATAATTAGTTAATTATGTGAGTTCATGTCATATGTTTTGTCGATGTTTTGTACATGAGTCAAAAATAAACTTGTTTAAAAAGAATTGACCATGTAGTTATAATTACATCATCTCCAGAATAGTATTAATGATTTAAATATCATATATATCCAGTATATATTCATTTTATACTATTACATAACAGTTGGAGATAAAAAAATGAAATGCACGGTTCATGGAGACGGTAGGCCGTATGTACGCATGAACGCTACTTTCATTTCGTTGTCATATTAATGGAATTAAAAATAAATGAGACATATATATATTATAATTATAGTATAATATATATGTTATATAGGTCACATAAGTTCATTAATTTCACACTTTATACATTCCATGTATTGTATGAACGAGTCACATCACTTGAGGGGGCGGTAGTCCACACTTCCCCAGATGAAATTATCACAATTACATGACATGAGAAGAATAATGATATGATTTAAACATAAAATACATAATCCTATAGAAAACATAAATACCATATATATAATATATAAATAGAGTGACATCATAATGGCCACCATGAAAGGTGTTGAGAGATGATTGAACAATCATCGTTTCGTGAGGCAGTAATTCACCACCCACAGAAACAGTATGTTCTTTAACCATTAGAAGAAGGTGTGTGTAAGTGTAAATCAAATAATTATCATAAAAACATCCTAGTATATTTAGGATACTGGTTTTGTTATGTAATAAAATAATAAAAATTCTAGGTGGAGTGAAGAAGGAAAATAAAAGAGTGAAACTTGAGAGAAGACATTACCTCCAAATCGGGTAACTCTTTTTGATTTGTGGCAAAGGCTTCCTTGGAAAGACTTATTCCCAAAGTGAGGCTTCTAGTAGTAATAGTGGGATGTTGAGAGATAACATGAGCATATGTTGGATTATCCAAGGGATTGAGATGTGTGAGTACGTGGTAGAGGTGAAGGGTTTTTATAAGGGGGAGGAGGGGCACTCTTGGAATGTCATGAAATATTAATTTATTATAAAATGTTTTTCAAATTAGAATGGTTACCAAATAATTTATTTAGATAATAAGAGGATAAGGGGTATAAATCCACTCAACCAATAGGATTTAGAAAATTTTATTTCATAGAATTCACCTTATCTTTTCATTTTAACCCCTAGTTAAAACTAATAATTCTTACTACATCTTTTTTTTACTTTCAAACTGTTGGATCATAACAGTTACCTTAAAATGAAAATAGTCCCATAATTGTATCAATAATGATATTAGTAATATATTATATTTCATTGGGTAGAATATTAGAATTTTTTGGACTATTATACCATTTAATAAAATAACATTTATTTTAAAAAATCATTTCTGCCAATTTTGACACTATTTGGTAGTTGACTTTTGATAAAGGCATAAAAGCTTTATTCCTTTGAAATAAGAGTATTAACATAAATTTTACATATCATAAGAATATATAAAAATCGTGTATAGAATCCAATGTTTCAAAACAAAATTATTTTAACACTTATATTATAATTTATTTAAATCTTTCATTAATGATGTAATAACTGCATCATCATTGTGTCAAAAATAAATTTATTTATTTAATGTATAAAAATTATAAATAAATATCATGATGTAGGAAATATTTTTATATTTACAATTACTATTTATATTCAAATATATCATTTATATAAACAAAACTAAAATATTTTTACTTAGGTGTTACATACTTTCGTTATATTTTCCTTTCTTTAATAATAATATGATAAAAAGTCACTATCACACTGAAGTGATTCAATGGGGCCCCAAAGATGGAACAAGGCATCCCATGTTCGGAAATTACTCAAAAAATATAATTAAGACACATGTATGGGTAATTTTATATTATTTAAACATTATTTTTTTTTACCCTTTTTACCCGATTTACTAATTAATCACGATAATTAAAAATAATTTCCGTAATTACTATTCATCAAGTCAAAAACAAAAGAGTCTTAATTAAATAATTTGACCCTCTTGATTCCAAATATGTAATCCATTTTACAGAATTCTAGGCAGATAAATTTCAGTAATTAATTTAAAAATAATTCTCGTTGTCAAAACCAAAGATGAGTTTTTATGAAGTAAAAGTTATAAAAAGATTGACTTGTTTTTACATCCAATTGAAAATTGAAATTACATAAAATGACCAAAATTGTATGAAATTATAAAAACATAATTCAATTACACTTTAAAACCAATTAAAATGAAAATATAACTATAAAAATAAATTGGATCAAAATGCAGTTTTGAATTAAAATGCTGTATTTTTCACTATTCATAAAAAATGAACATTATCAGAAAAATACCAAAAATTCACCCTAAGCTATATTTGATATTCCAAATTCAAAAATTATTTCCATTTTATCAAATTAAAAACATAGAAGTTTCATTAATAAATTATATAGTCAATTCCCACTGTCAAAACAAATACCATGTTTTTAAGAAACAATATCTATCAAAAGATTGACACTTGTTTATGTCTATTTTCAAAGTGAAATTAATTATAATAACCACCATTGGATTAAATGGTAAAAATATATTCTAATTAAACTTTGAAACCAATTAAAAAGATAATCTATCCTTATAAATAAATTATATTAAAATCACTTTTGAAATAAAATACAGTATTCATTAAAAATGAATTTTATCATAAAAATACAAAACATTTACCCAAAGTAAATTTTGATGATAAGAATCTAAAGTAGAATTTTATTTTGTCAAAATGAATATATGAAAGTGAGCAAAACTAGATTAAAATAGGATTATCCATTAAAAGGCGATAAATCAGCATTTTTTTTAGAAGACAGATTCATTAATGACGAAAATCAGCAGACGTACATACTCGAAGCCATACTAGAAAATGGTCGAGCCAGAGATGGTTAACATCAAAGGGGCCAGCTGCCACTAGTTGATGGGCAGCCTTGTTTCCTTCCATTTTGGTAAAAGATAAGGTGTAGAATGAAAAGCAGTGACGGCTGGAGAGGATTTTCCTGATTAGGGACCCAAAGGAATGAAGTCCGCCGTCGTTGAGATTGATGGCATTGATAATGGTGAGGTATTCTAATTCAATGATGATTTTGTCCCATCCACGGTCAATAGAGAGAATCATTCCGTCGAGGATGGCGGCAGCCTCGACAACCACCGGTTCCCAAAAAGTGTGATGTGACTCATGTTTGGTTGTAATGGTTTGACCAAGATGGTTTCAGGCCAGTAACCCAAGGGAAACCGGACCATCATTTGGGGAGAGCTGAATCCACATTAATCTTGAGAATACATTCTAGGGGCAGGCTCCAAAGGTGGGAAAATGAGGGGGTTTCAAAGGAAAAATGCTGTCTATTGTGGTGTTGTCATCCCTCAAAATAGGAAGAGGCCCGTTTAATCCAGAATTCGAGAGGTTTGTGAATATGGTTGCCAACAGCATCATTGTGGCGGACCCAAATGATCCAGGCCATGATGCGAAGAGATCCCACTTCAGTCGATGAGAAGGAGGAACACCATCGCATCAGGAGAGAGGGGGGGGGGGGGGGTCAGATCACATGATTAGTGAGGAGTCTGTAGAATAGTTCCATTTCCTCCAAATCTCCTTTGCCCCCGGACATTGGATGATAGACTGAAAGGGAGATTCTGGGACGTTCGGGCATAGGGGGTAGAACCAGTCACTGGAAATATGTCAGAAGGTGATAAGACTCATGGTAGGGAGGGTTCCCATGCACACTTGCCACCAAAATTGGCATATTTTTTTGGGAACATTGAGTTTACAAAGAGATTTCCATGCCCCCCCTCCCCTTCACTCACTTCATTCTGAGTGCCAATAGAGAGCCAGTAAAAGTAAATATATTTAACAAACATCTATAATCATATTATAGTTAGTTCTATTAATTCCCTTCAATACAACGTCTGGGTATTAACTGGCATTTTAAATAATAATATTATATCCTTAGTGTGCAACGTAAGATTTCAAAGAAATGTGTTGTTGCGTATCAGGTAAGCCATCGAACATAGAAACCCCTTTAAAGTAAAATTAATATTTAATTCTGAAATATTAATATATATTAAAATATCATATTTCTTTATTTACTTGGGATTTTACATCCTTCCCCCCTTTTGGGAATTACGTCCTCGCAATTTTAAAATTGGGCTTGGAAACATCATTTAAAGTCCCACATCGGAAAACTAGCCAATAAAACTACCACTTTAAAATAAAGAAAAAGAAATACAAAGGTCACACGAGACAACAGATACTAAGATTCCATGAAAACATGGATATGTAGGAGAAAAAAACCTTCAAGTTCTGATGGATAGTGATATAAAACATGTCTAGGAGAAAGTTAACCACCAGAAAATCACAAACTTGTAACGGGTTAAACAGTATTTGATTCCCTAGTAGGAAAATTTAACAGACAAATTTTTTGTTTTATGTTTCTTTTAATTGAAGAATTTATTTATGGGCTTAACTAAAACATAAGGAAACATACTTACTTGTCATGTAGACTTCATATTTTACTATATTTCTAACAAAAACTCATATTTTCTCCAAACGACGAGTATTCTGGATGACTTTTTCACAATAAGAGTGTTATAATCAACTTCAAGAGAATCACATAATCCACAAAAGATGAACTATATATTTCCCATATCTTAGAACCTTAACCAAAACCCAAATGGTTAGTAAAAGATCAGATAATCCCCAAAAGGATAATCTTTTACAAAAACAAAAACTACTCTTAATCCCCAAAAGTTATCCAAAAAAACCCAAAGTTCATCAAAGACCATTCAATAAACAGTTATCCATAAAATTCTTCAAAGTAATCAAAACTAATATTGAAAACCAAATCTCCAAAGTATTTGATCACATAGTCTTCCAAGATAAATCTTAACATTTATCTCCAAATAACATCATTTACTCATAAGGTCTTATATTGAAAAGTAATCAACCTAATCACATATTCTCCATGATCGGTTAATAATTTTCATAAATAAACCAAATCATAATATGTCCACAATAAAAACATAGATTCTTACAAACAAAAATTTCAACCATTATTCCACAATTGAAATCCCGTAGTATTCTATCTTCCTTAGGGATATAGTGTTTCCTCAAAAGATAGAACGTCTTTCACAATAACCTTTATCACTTAATCACCAAATCATTTTCCTATACTAAGTATATCCATTTCATAAAACATAAATTCACAAAATCAACATATTCTTGTTCCATAAAATCATTTTACTAAAATAATAAGTCATACCAACCAGGGACTTCAAGTAGGCTAGTGGTAGGCGATGCTCCTTTTTCACCCTTTGGTTGTGCGTTTGATTCTTGCGGCCTTAATAGATGTGACGAATTGTCACCCATCATACAGGTTGTCCTTTTTATAAAAATAAAAAATAACACTAACATGTTTTAACCTCAATGGTTTCCTTATACCTATCATTTTCATCCAAATTCATTATGATCTCAACATCTAAATTCTTGAAGTCTTATTTCACCACCATAAGATAAAATAAAACGACACTTAAAATGAATAACATCATACCTTGATCATGGTGTTCATTTGGTTTCATCGTCATCTTGTTTATGTAGATATAAGGTCCATGCATTGAAAATATGATTTGGAGATCCTTAAAAATCATTTTCTTCCTCCATCCAAATACACCTTGTACAACATGGTTCATATGGGTGTTCACAGAAAAAAAAAGTTTGAAAATTAATCTTGTATGACATATAGTTTCAAAACATCTGATAAAACATGATTTCTATAAAATAGTCGGACCAAATTTGAGTTGAAACTTTCAATTAATGGTCCTTTTAAAATACAATAGGTATGTGCTGAGAGACTATATTGTAAAAGAAAATATAAATAGGTTGTGCAAGGTTCTCCTTCTTCATCACCTTTTTTAAAATCATAATATGCTTCAAAATCTTGTGATAAGGTAAAATATTTGAAAATACATTGATAATATTTACCTTTCTTGAAAATATGAGAATATGGTGCAAATATGATTTTTCTAAATACAACCCATGATCCACGATGATAATGACGTATAGTGGAGGTGTTTTATATCTCATACAATTGCTTCCAAGGGAGATGTATACTAGAAAAAGTTTCATAATCATCCGAACATGACATTGAAATAATTATTGAAAGCATCTCCCCAGGAAGTGATAGGAATTTCATTTGATATCCTCCTCCTACCATTTTTTACTAGCTTTACATGACCTGAAAAAAGTTATAAAACAAGGATTTAACAGAAATAATAGACACTGGGACCAACCATGAGTCTAACGAAAACTCATAATCCCTAAAGTTGTCTAAATAAACCATTGATACCAACTGTAAGGCCTTAGCCTTAAACATTACTTAATATTGAGTTATTTTAAGAATTCACATTGAGGATATTTTCAGGTTTAGAGTTTTAGAGAATTAGGTCATAAATCATGCAATTCATTCCACATTCAAACAAGGTGGTTACATCAAAAACAACATTAATTTTTTTCATCAAAGGAAACATATTTAAAATAAAACATGGGTTCTTTCTTGACACTTCTTCGACACTATCATCACATCATGTACATTTCCCTTGACCTGTGAAAAACATTTCAAAAACGTGGGATGAGCATAAAAATCTCAGTAATGGATATAAAAATACGGAATGAAAACATTAGTCCATGTATACATAAGAATCAATGAAATCATACTTTAATCATAAAACATAAGAACTTTAACATACCTCATGAAATCATAAGATTTATGAATAAATCATAGAAATCATAAGACATAAAGGTAAATTGAGTAATTCATAACATTCTTACATAGGGTGTAACCCTCATGGTTATGTTTGGAATACCCATCATAGTATATTCCCTAAATCTCTCTGGTGAAACCATAGAGTTTAACTCCTTCGTGTTACCCAATGCACTGGAGAGATATCTCGGGCTCACCCACCCTTACTTTATCATGGAACCACCCAACTTCATAAACAATTTCCGAGAACCCTAACATAATTGTATCACATAAAACATGCAAAAAAGAAACATAAAATTTCCACATTGCAATAACAATATAACATTTTATGATATTGAAATAATAAATCCATTATAAAAACCATTTTCAATGCCAAAATACATAAAAAGAGTATATGGTATTTATTTTTCTTCTGAAAACATTAGGTCTTGTTTAGGAATCCATAGATCAAATAATACTCACGGTGGCAGAAAAGGTCGTTGTCACCGCTTATGTTAAAAAAAGAAACATTACTTTTTGTCGTTTAGTAAAATGCTTCATAAAAAATAGATTCCCATTGAATGAAATGAAAATTCAAAAGGGTTTTATACATCTTATAAAATAAAGTCGTGTAGAAAACAAAATATTCCTCAATGAAAGGGGATTGAGATGAAGTCCCGTACAAAGACGATATCTATAGATTAAGGATAAATCAATTACATAATTATGTGTGAAAAATATAAATACACCCAATATATGTAGATATTAAGTGTAAAACAATCAGAGTTCATCCATACATATTCATAGAACGACATAATCAAGAACTAGATGTTTAACCCAATGAATTGAAATTGGGTTAAGAAGTTCCCTTACAGAAATCTGACAGCCTAACGGCGTATCTTTAACATTCAGAAAATGAGTTTATGAGAGAGAAAATGGTATCTCATCAATTGGACTTAAAATTTACATCAAAAAGGATATATTATAACATATCCCAACATAATAATATGTAAATTTAAAGACATAACAAAAATATGTTTTTTAAAAAGAGGAGGGCGAAAGGTTCCCTTACCGATTTGGGTAACATTCAAAACGTACACCCCATGAAAGAAGGATCATACAATTAATATGTAAATACCCATAAATTAAAGTTAATTAAACAAAGAATACAAGCATGGGAAGCACATACACGACACAAAAGGAAATAGTGTCAAATATAGCATGAATCTCATGAGAATAAAAGTGAGATGAAAAATCTCTTACGAAAACTTGACAGCTTAACAGTGCCACTTAAAACTTCCAAAAAATGGATTAATGAGATCAAATAGGGTCTCTCATAATATGAACATAAAAAGTATAGTAATATTAATATAAAATAACATTCCCCAACATAATTAATATGAGCTAAAAAGAAATGACATAAAAGAGAGTACTTAAAAAGAAAGAGAGAGTTAGGATCCCTTACCTCGAGACCGACTTGTTCTCGTTCGTTCTTTATATTAATGAATAATAAACTTAGGTCAATTTATAATTTCTTAAGGACTTCCTTTAAAGTTCATTATTAAATTCATATCACATATTACCATGTTATAATAATTAGTTAATTATGTGAGTTCATATCATACGTTTTGTCGATATTTGGTACATGAGTCAAAAGTAATCTTGTTTAAAAAGAATTGTCCATGTAGTTATAAATAAATAATATCCAGAATATTATTAACGATTTAAATAACATATATATCCAGTATATATTCATTATATACTATTCCATAACATTTGGAGATAAAAAAATGAAATGCACCGTTCATGTAGACGGTAGGTCGTACGTACGCATGAACGCTACTTTAATTTCTTTTTCATATTAAAGTAATTAAAAATAATTGAGAAATATATATATTATAATTACATTATAATATATATGTTATATAGGTCACATACATTCATTAATTTCACTCTTTATACATTCCATGTATTGTATGAACAAGTCACATCACTTGAGGGGGTGGTAGTCCACACTTCCCCAGATGAAATTGTTATAATTAGACGACATGAAAAGCATAATGATATGGTTTAAACATAAAATACAGAATAATATAGAAAACATAAATACCATATATATCATATATAAATACATTTACATCATAATGGCCACCATGAAAGGTGTTAAGAGAAGATTGAACAATCATTGTTTTGTGAGACAGTAATTCACCACCCACAGAAACAGTATATTCTTTAACCATTAGAAAAAGGTGTGTGTAAGTGTAAATAAAATACATATCATAAAGAAATCCTATTATATTTGGGATACTGTTTTTGTTATGGAATAAAATAATAATAATGTTAGGGGGAGTGACGAAGGAAAATAAAAGAAAGAAACTCGAGAGAAGACATTACCTCTAAATCGGGTAACTCTTTTTGATTTGACCCAAAGGATTCCTCCGAAAGACTTCTGCCCAAAGTTATGATTCTATGTGTAAGATAGGGATGTGTAAATATATCATGAGTATAGTTTGGATGAGCCAAGGGCTTGAGACGTGTGAGTAAGGGGTAGAGGTGATGGCATTTTATAAGGGGAGGAGGAGCACACTTGGAATGTCATGAAATATTAATTTATTAAAAAAATGCTTTTCAAAATAGAATAGTTCCAAAATGATATATTTCTAGGATAAGAGGATAATGGGTAGAAATACACTCAACCTATAGGATTTATACAAGTGGAGGTCATATAATTCACCTTATATTTTCATTTTAACCCTTAGTTAAAATTAATAATTATTACTACGTCTTTTTTTTATTTTCAAACTATAAGGTCATAATAGGTACATTAAAATGAAAATAGTCCCATAATTGTATCAATATTGTTATTATTAATATATTATATGTCATTTTTCATAATATTAGATTTTTTGGACTATTATACCATTTAATAAAATGAAATTTGTTTTAGAAACTCATTTCTGCCAATTTTGACACTATTTGGTAGTTGACTTTTGATAAAGGCGTAAAAGCTTTATTCCTTCAAAATAAAAGTATTAAAATAAATTTGAAAAATCATACTCATCTATAAAATTCGTTGATAGCATCCAAATTCTCAAAACAAAATTATTTTAACACTTATGATATCATTTATTTAAATCTTTCATTAATGAGGTAATAACTGCATCATCATTGTGTCAAAAATAAATTTATTTATTTAATGTCTAAAAATTATAAATAAAATATCTTGATGTAGGAAATATTTTTATCTTTAAAATTACTATTTATAGTCAAAGATATCCTTTATATAAACAAAACTAAATTTGGTTTACTTAGGTGTTACATACTTTGGTAATATTTTCCTTTCTTTAAAAATAATACGATAAAAGGTAACTATCACACTAAAGTAATTCCATGGGGTCCCAAAGTTGGAAAAATGAATCCCATGGTCGTCCATGACTCAAAAAATATAATTAATACACATGGATGGGTAATTTAATTTTATTATAACATTATTTTTCTTACCCTTTTTACCCAATTTACTAATTAACCACGGTAATTAAAAATAATTACCGTAATTACTATTCATCATGTAAAAAACAAAAGAGTCTTAATCACATAATTTTAACCTTTTTATTCCAAATATTTAATCCATTTTACCAAATTCCAAATAGAGAAATTGCATTAATTAATTTAAAAATAATTCTCGTTGTTAAAACCAAAGACGGGTTTTTAAGAAGTAAAATTTATCAAAAGATTGACTTGTTTTTACTTTCAATTAAAAAATAAAATTACATCCAATGAAAAAATTGTATTAAATGATAAAAAAATAATTCAATTAAACTTTAAATCCAATTGAAATTACATTATAACTATATAAATAAATTGAATGAAAAGGCAGTTTTGAATTAAAATGTTATATTTTTCGCTATTCATAAAAAAATGAACATTATCAGAAAAATATCAAAAATTCACCCTATGATATATTTTATATTCCAAATAAAAAAATTATTTACAATTTATCAAATTCAAAACATAGAAGTTTCATTAATAAATTATATAGTTAATTCCCTTTGTCAAAACAAATAGTGTGTTTTTAAGAAACAATATCTATTAAAAGATTGACACTTCTTTATGTCCATTTTCAAAGTGAAATTAATTATAATAACCATAATTGGATTAAATGGTAAAAATATATTCTAATTAAACTTTAAAACCAATTAGAAAGATAATCTAGCCTTATAAATAAATTAGATTAAAAATCACTTTTTAAATAAAATACAGTATTCATTAAAAATGAATTTTATCAGAAAAATACCAAAAATTTACCCAAAGTAAATTTTGATGATACGAATCTATAGAAGAATTTGATTTTGTCAAAATTAACATATTAAAGTGACCAAAACTAGATTTAAATTGGGTTCTCCATCAAAAGGTGATAAATCAGCCTTTTAATGTAAATTATGCTTAAAATTAGATTCATTCACATTTTAAGCCTCTAACTTTTATTGGATAAAAGTAAATACATTTGAGAAACATCTATAATCATATTGTATTTAGTTATATTCATTCCCTCCAATACCACGACTAGGTGTTAACTACCATTTAAAATAATAATATTATATTATTAGTGTGCAACATAAGATTTCAAAGAAAACTATTCTTCCGTATCGGGAAATCCATCAAACATAGCAACCCCTTTAAAGTAAAATTAATATTTAAATCACAAATTTTAATAA
Source organism: Viscum album (assembly GCA_963277665.1). NCBI lineage: Eukaryota > Viridiplantae > Streptophyta > Magnoliopsida > Santalales > Viscaceae > Viscum > Viscum album. The sequence goes on along the minus strand of OY728152.1, from coordinate 1,925,593,954 downwards.
ATATGAAAATATCATATTTCTTCATTTACCTGGGATGTTACAAAGGGTGTCCTTTTATAAGTGCGGGAGAGGATACACTTAAAATTTATTAAAAATTTAAAATATAATATTGTCTTACTCAAGACAAATAATTCTAAATAGAAAGAGGTAATATGGTTGGATAGGATGAGGTTTAAATATTACCATAAAATATTATTTATATTGTTTTAATTTTGAAAATTACCCTTATCCCTTGGTTTAACCCCCCCCCCCACGGTAAACCCATTTTAACTTTAATCGTAGTAACAAGTTTTTAATATTTTTAATATTCATGATGTAAAAGAATGAATATGTACTTATTAAAAAAATTAAATTGTGATTAAAAATATAAAATCCATTTTATTAAATTCAATTCATTGAATTGAAGAAATTAAATTTTACATTAAACCCATAAAACACGATGAATATAATTTTCCCAGAAAACAACATTCTTAAGTATAAAAAGATTTTATACCAAAATATAATATAAAATTAATTAAAATGATCAAAATAAGATTATTAATAAAATAAATTAACTAATTTTACTGTTAAAACAATTTAAATACATAATTGAAATTTTTAAATGCATTAAATGAAAATATAGTTTTCAATAAAAATTAATATTTTTTATTATTCATCAAAACATATATAATTTCATAAAATTCTAAGAAATTAAATCTGAGATAATGTTGATATTATGATTTTTAAAATAAATTTAATTTTTTTAAATAATTTTTCAAAATGATATAGAAATTAATTATATTATTTTTTTATAAAAATAAATAAAACCCATTTTGAGGGAAAATTCATTTTTAAAGCAGATTATAACTTTACTAAAAAGTGCGTACTTATTTATCAATATATTTTATTTTTTAAAAACATTTAAACATATTTTTTAAAAATGAATTTATTCATATACACTCTTCCAATATAGCATCTTAGTTATAATGGTATACTGTATTACAGTTCATTTAGACACAAGGTTGTGTATATCATAAACAATCGAGGAAGTTAACTTTATTTGAAGAAAAATATATCATAAAATCTTAGGGTGTTACATTATAACCCCACTAAAATAACTTTTTCCTAAAAATTACATTACTCTAATATAAAAAATGATGATATATCTATTTCATCACATCCTTAAGTTCTCATATATCTTTTTTAAATTTCTGATTCCTCCGAATAACATTAACTAGGTGAGTAATCATGTTCTGTACCACTTTATATTTATGATCTGAGAATTTTAATGGTTTTGATTCATATGAAAGATCATTATTCAGTCCTATAACCTCTGATTTTAGTAAATTTTATCGATATGGTGTGTTATTCCTTAAGAGAGATACATTGAACACATTGTAAGCATGAGAGGGGTTTGGTGGATGCTCCAAGTGATAAGTTATCATCCCTACTAGATCAATAATGTTTAAGGGGAAAATATACCTAGGGATTATGTTTCCCTTATTAAAAAATATCATAACCTTATTCCGTGGAGAAATTCATAGAAATACCTTCTCATCAACTTCAAATTAATGATTTCACTGATGATTCTCAGCATGACTTTTTGATCTACTATGAGCTTCCTTGATGTGCTTCAAAATGGATCTGAATTCCATAGCCATTTACTTTAATAAATTAGGTCTTAATAGATTTATTTCTCTAACTTCATCCTAGAACATTGGATTTATACACTTCTTTCAATATAGTTATTCATAAGGGTCCATACGAATGATGGAGTGAAAGCTATTGTTATAAAAAAACTCAATTAGAGGAAGGTTTTGATCCTAATCACCATTGTAATCCATAGAACAATATATCAGATATCCTCAATGATTTTAATGGTTCTCTTAGACTAACCATCTATCTTAGTATGATACATTATATTGAAACACAACTCTGAATCTAGATCTTATTGAAGTCTTTTCCAGAACATGGAGGTAAACCTCATATCCAGATCAAATACAATATAATGTGATACTCCATGCATCCTTATAACTTTTTAATGTATATTCTGGAAATTTGATCAAGATAGAAATAATCTCTGATAGTTATGAATTTTTATGAATTCATAAGGTGATTGACTATAACCCAAATATCATTATGGCCTTTGAATGTTTTTTTTTCTAATGACACAATCCCTGGTGATGTTTTCCCATTTCCATTATAGTATGGGTAATGGTTGTAACATTCCCTTATACTTCTGTCTCTCAAACATAACTTGGTGAAAAACCAAAAAATGAGATACATAATTTGAAATATCTCTCTTTATGTTTTCCCTCTAGAAAAACTCTTTTAGATCATTATACATCTTCATACTTCAAGGGTGAATAGATAATGATGAATTATGAGCATCATCCAATGGATCCTTCTTCAAATCTGGTATGAATAGAACACATACATGGCTTCTAAACCTTATCATTCCATCACAATCAAGGTTGAACTCAGTAACATATATCACCTTCTTATACGCCTCTACATCATCCTTATGTGCTTCAATAAATGGTTGAACACTCATTTGAGCTAGATAAGACTTATCCCATTTGCTCAGGGTTTCAAGGATCATCCTTTTCAAATCTATAAATATTGTATCTTTTTTATCCCAATCATGGATAAGATAACATTATCCTTTCTACTTAGAGCATCTTCTACATTATTCACTTTCCTAGGATGGTAATGTGTTGACATTTTATTATATTTTATCAATTCCAGCCATTTTCCATGGTGGATATTAAACTCTTTCTGAATGAATATATAATTTAAATTTTTATGATCTTTATATATGTCATGCCTCTCTCAATAAAGGTAATTTATCTATATATTTAATAGAAAAATTACCATAGCTAACTCTAAATAATGATTTGGGTATTTTTTTCTCATGAACCTTCATTTTTTATGAGGCATAAGTTATAACCATATCATTCTTCACGATGAGGAATATCGTTATCTTATTTAATGAATCACTATAGATCAAAACCCTTTCTCCACTGTAGGGTAGTGTAAGCACAGGTGTTTTAACTAACTTTCTCTTTAGTTATTTGAAATTTTCCTCACATTAATTTATCTAAAGGAACTTTTATCTCTTCTAAGTTAACTTAGTGATTATATTAGACATCTATGATAAATGATCCACAAATCATCGATAATATCCAACCAATCCAATAAAACTAGGAATCTCAATCATAGTGGTTAGTCTAATTCCATATTCAATAACTTCCATCTTTTATGGACCCATAGATATACCATCACTATCGATTATGTGAACCAAAAAATGAAACTTTTTCTAGCCAAAATTCACAAATGTTAAAATTTTTATACAAATTATCTTTCCTTAGGGACATTGGAAAAATACTCAAGTGAGTCTCATTATCCTTCTTGATTTTAGAATATACAAGAACAACATCTATAAAGACTACCAAAAATTGATCAAGGTTGTAACAACCCTGATTCTCGGGAGACTTATGAGACATGATGCAACCACATTAAAAAAAATTTATTTCACAATCATTCTATCATGTCTCACATTACAGAAGATCGTGAGGCTCAGGGTTCTGGGAAACCAGCTACTCTGAACATTCTTAAGCACTGACTCACCTGAAAATTTTAAAACGAAACGTAGGGTGAGCGAAAATGCCCAGTAAGGGGTTTTTAAAAACATTTGAAAACAATTTTACTTTCAAGGAAGACATTTTAGAAAATGATAAAACATTATATCAAACAGGGCATTGAATTTTCTTTAGAACCAGCAAATTCTACATTCAAAAAAAAAATTCCACTGCAAAGGAGTAAGTACTTTAGATAAACATTAAGGACAGACATAAATCAATGGCGTAAGCATGTGCATAATTTCACAACCAAAATGCAGCAGTTCTAAAAGACTGTAAGCAGAGAATTCATTCATAACATTAGACAAGGGCACGTAATGTTCTTATGATATTAAACACATGTTTTTCAGTTCTTATCACATGTTTTCGTTCTCATAGTCAAAGAGAATTTACCCACTTAGGGATGTCCTGTTAGTTGAACTATCCCCTGGTTCACCATTTATCTTCACATGTGGAGGGAAAGTATAATGCCAGACTTTGTCAAGACCTTGCATCAAGACCGTAAAAACATAACTTAATACGGGTCAAGGCTAACCGCCAATCCCGTTTCCATAGCAGCACAACCCGAGGCTAACCGCCAAGACTGTAGCACATAACGTCTCATGAGACTCATCCTTTACCCAATTCATTAGAGTGCTGTATAATTCCGGGCGCACCCTTCCATAACATGTAAGTCCAATACTCCCCTCTCATATTTAGACATGTTCATACGTTCATTAGGTTTCATTCATAAATTCATAGTAAAAACCTCTCTAACATACATATTCACCATGTGAAGCAGATCATGTCATGAACATAAATAAAGCATTTGAGGCAGATCATGTCATGAACATAAATAAAGAATTTGAAGCAGATCATGTCATGAACATAAATAAAGAACTAGAACTGGAAACATCAAGCTTATTTCACAAGAAATAATAACTTAAACACTCACTATAATGGTTCGTCAGGTAAAATTACATTATTACTAAGAGACACTTCCAGGCGTAAGGATATCTGTAAAACATCTCCTTTTGGAACCATAATATGATAGAAATTAAAATCATTAAACAAGGCAAGAGTCATTTATTGTAATTATTTGGAGTTCTAGAAATGGATTAAAATAATCACCAAACGATGTTAACTGTCTTTTGCTAAAATACTAACAATCATTCCACAATTATGAACATATGTAATTGCACGCAGCCCTGTATTATGTATATGTGTCTCAATGGTTTAGTTAATTAAATAAAACACAATTAATTCATTACATGATTCACATGTTCTTAAGGACTTAAATGTTCTAGCAAAAGGGTAGTTAGGGTTTTATAAATTCACAAGGGGATCAACATAACACATAAAAAGGGATTCTGCAGTACGCATATTTTGGGCATCCATAAATCCTGTTTTGAATTTGTGTATTCAAAAATATTTTTGATCTGGAAAATGTTTCATAAAAACATGTTTACACATATTTACAACCTAGTTGGCGATAGGTTGGTGACATCGCGGGTTACATAACAATAGACCATTATTAAAAGAGTTTCTTAAGAATCCACACTACGGACTAGAATTGTTTGATTCATTCTTATATTTATATATTTGTGTATGAGGGGTTTAATATGTCTCATGTATATGTATATATAGGTAAAGCATATATTAACCATAAGTTTTATATCACCCAAGAACACAACAAGATCTACACCCTTTGGCTTGGAGGGAAAAAAACGAGGCATGAGGAACCGGGGGTATAAACATTGAAGTTATACACATATGTATATACATAACCCGAATATACATATATCTATATGAAGACCGATGTTTAAAACCAAAACTTTAGAAACTGAGTTTGACCCTTACCATATCTTGGAGAGGAGGAAGGAAATAGGCGACAAGGCCGGGTGACGCCGGGTCGAAGGTCGGCAACCATGAGAGCTCGCTGCAGCGCACTCCTTAACGGTGCAGAGCCACTCATCTCCTTTGGTGAAGTCCGTGACTTAAGAGAAGACGTCAGGGTTTCTTTGCATGAGGGAGACAACAGAAAGTCGAGGCTGAATCACACTTACCGCATGGAAAATAAGGACGCCACCGGGTCCACCCGCTGGACTAAGGGTAAAATAAGGATTGAAGAAAAAACGCAGCAACTTGCTGCTGGTTCGGCGTGAGGAAGAAGGTATGTGCGACGTGGAGGGAGAGGGGAAAAACGATGGTTGAGATTAAGAGTGGACTGATCGACGGCTGAAGTTGATGCGGATAAAAAAAACACCGGACGGCTAAGATTGAAGGAGAAAGAATCGGTGGCTGGGGTGTGATGCGGCGCAAATGAGGGAAGAAAAAAAACAATCGCGGGTCTTCCCCCTACCACCCCCCTAGTCCGCGTTTTTTTTATCATTTGTTTTTTTTTTCTATAAAAACTTTTTAATTTATCATTCTTATCAAAAAAAAATTTATAATTATTTAACATTCAATTATTCAAAACATTAATTATTAATTATACTTCAATTATTTGTAGCTTTTATTATTTTAACAAGGGCCAACATTAGTTTAATATAATTATGCATTAATTCATCTCTACCCATGATATTTTCTTAATTTTAAATACCTTAAACCCACAAAATAAAAGATTTTATTTTACCATTGTTTATAAAAACATTAAATGAACCATACCATTAAATGTTCATATTAAGCAGCAAAAGAAACTAAAATTTTGAAATTATTTCCAAAGTGATAATTACAAACATTATTATTGTTTTAAATATTCAAGATCACCAATTATTGTTGCAAGCAAGAAAAGTTAATTATTCTATTAGATATTAACATTTTAACATTATTATTTATTTCCAAAATTGAAAATTTAATGTGCATTAAAGAAAATTTCAACATTATACCACAAAATTTGTAAAGCATGAAACTGAAACATCGACATAATTTCAAAATATTAATTATAAAAGCAAGTTTCAAACATTTGTATTATTATTACTTATATATAATTTAGAAAATAGGTATAATTCATTTAACATAGAGTTTGTCACAACATAAATATATATATACATGTACATCTACAAACCGAGAGTTTGCACATATATATTTGTAAAAGAAGTAAAACCTCACCAAATTCAGTATAGTCCACCATTTTTATAAAAGAAAATAAATTAAACAAATAATTACTTTCTCAAGTTAAATGTATATATATATAACAAATAGTGGAAAACTTAGTGTCAAATACCATTGTTTTGCAAATTAAAACTTTTAAATATAACAAATTAGGAGAGAGCCAACGACTACATTTTTATCCGTTGGTGTTTAACGGTCATATCGGGATGCTTATAAAAAGGGTCTAGTCTCGTGGTTTCCTTACTCAAAGTGACCGAAGGAGAAGAGGAAAGATGGTTCGAGTGATCCCCTTGCTGTTGAGCACGGTCGCGGTGGATTCATCCATCCTCATGTTTCTTATGATGGATGCTCGAAACCCCTACCGCATTCTCGGGCTTCTAGTAGTTTTAAGTAGTCTTACCATCATTGTAATTGGGTTCTTGGTTGGGATCTTTGGTTAGTGATGTTTTGATCGTGGGAAGTTGTAAACATCAAGGTGTTTTCTTAATAAAGGAGTATTTCATTCATGCTTGTTGCTACGGTTTTTCATTTATTTTCATTTTCTTTTTATAGAAAGATGGTCTAGTTAAAGGGAAACATATCATTACGCGAAACATGAATTCTCGGGTCGTTACAAAGGTAATCTAAAAAGTCCCTATTCATTAAATCCATGAAGATAGTGTGCGGGTTAGTAAGACCAAATGGAATCACTATATATTTATAGTGTACATACCTCATATAGAAGGATTTTATGCATACATATTCACTTTTTACCATCAACTGAGTGTATCCTGGTTTAAATTCAATCATAGAAAAATATTTATGTCCTCATAATTTATTAAAAAATCATCAATATAGGTCATAGAGTACTTATTCTAGATTGTGATCTTGTTAAGTTCTTAATAATCATTGTAGAGTCACGTTGATCCAACTTTCTTCTTAACAAAAAAATAGGTGCCCCTAATGGTGATGCACTGGTCCATATAAATACCTTTTCAAGATTATCTTAGAGTTTCTTTTTCAATTCATATAACTCAATAGAGTTGATTCTATATAGAGTCTCTGAAATTGGTGTAGCACCAAGTATGGGTTCTATTGCAAACTCAACTTCAAGATTTGAAGGAAGATTCGGAATCTCTTCTATAAAGACATCAAAAAACTCCAGTAAACAATATATATTTCAATTCTTAGTTTCTCCCTAACCGTATGAGATAAACACCACTTTTTAATTGGAATCAAGACCCACACAACAGATGTAATTTCTATTGGAAGCTCATATTCATCCATACACTGATTAAAGATCATAGGTTGGTTTGGAATATCAAACATGACTTACCTTCCTCAGAAATCTATATGAAATTTCTATAAATAAATACAATCTTTGCCCAAAATAACATCAAATTCCACTATAGGGGAATATAAATATTTTTTGTAATTACATTACCACAAACTTCAATCGTAGAAGAATCATAGTCTTGAGATACAATCATCATACCATTAGGAGTTTTGCTACTAATTCAATATCTAATTATTGAGGATAGGAATTAATATTACTAGATAATTTTCATGATATAAGGTAATTAATATAATTAATCTCAAATATGATACTTTAATATTTGAGAATACCAGTCACTACCTCAACTTTATCATTCTATCTTCATTCCCTTACTAAAACCAAAATCGTTATGATGACCATCAAGCATCGCTAATAAGAGTGACAAACATTAAAAAATTATTCAATGGATTTATAAATATTGACACCTTATTTTAAATCTATGAAACCATAGTTTTATCCTAGTTCATCCATGATCATAATCTATTTAATTCCTCCATAATGGTTGATAAAGAAAATTTTAACTAACCCAAACATGTCCCCCAAGAGTGTCAAACCAGGTGCACAATAAGGTCACAATCACTATGCACCAGAATGATGGTCTATATATACTAGGCCAACTCTTTTCATGATTATTACCCCTATATTCTTATGTTTCAAAACAACACCCTCATATAATATCTAAATAGGGATGTTTTTATAGGAAGACCACACTCCTTTATTTACAATAACATTATATATTCTTATATATGTAGGATTATCTTAATTGATGTAACTAATTTTTTATCATCCTAGTTTCCAAAGGTAATTAAACCTTTCTTTGATACAAGCTATAGTGAATCATACTTTTCATAAATAAACATTACATTTTCTTATATGAATATTCATTTCATACCATTACGATCCATTCCAAAATCGTATAGTTTTAATGTATTTGGAAACTTAGATACATAAAATAATTATTAATAATAGATATATATTATCTCACAGTAATTTATTCATAACTATAATGCTTAATATAAATATCATACATAAAAAGATTCTTAATAAACAATCGAAAAGAAACATAAGAAAGTGTGAGCTCATATGCTCGATAAGGATAAAATAGGGAGAAATCAATCACCAATCAAGCACTACATAAGAATAATGACATGAGAAAATCATATTAACATTTGAAAACCATACTTATAATATCATGGATCAGAATATTAAGTCATAGGATAAAGCTTGTAGTATCATAAGATATAAATCATATATGTGATCTTTATCTAGAAATATAGAATTCTTGATTGGCTGATGATGAGTAGCTCTTTAACCTGAGAAATAACATCACACCCTTATAAGAATATATTTTAAGAGTGTCATAGAATCCCAATTTCATATTTAATATATTAAAAATAGGATATCATCCAGATATTTTTTATATATATTTTTCTCAAGGTTTATACTATTATCAGGGTTATAATTTAAAAATCTAGCTTATATTAAGGAGGACCATATCATAGTGATGAAATCAAATTGTGATATAGTTGTTTCAAAATATTAATTATGGTTTATTATTAATGTAAAAAATTTAGATATTTGGATATAGATATAGAGAATTAAATCGACATTAATAGGCATGTTTTGAACACTATAAATAAGTGTGACACATAACTTAATATTAATGAGATATAGGTAAAGAATCAATCCCACTCAGTAAAGAAATGATTGGTGGTTTGAATATAATCCTATATTCTTCAATGGGAGGGACTAAAAATGACATATAATGATTGAAATATCTATATCTCTATAGAAAATAATATGTAGATAATCATTTCATATCTATTTTTATTGGAGAAGAAAAAATCCAAGAAGAATAAAGTACTTATATTTTTATTTATGTTTCATTACAAGAAGATTCCTAATGAATATGATATGTTATTGATATATTTGGTGATGAGGAGATATAGTGTAATTAAATTTTTGAAATATAAAATAATCTTCATTAAGGAGATGTAGTTTTTCTAATTTACTCATTTCAAAGAAACATAATTTATCCTCCCAATGATATATCATTATCATCAAGCTTTTAAATACTTGAAGGGTAGAAATGTAAAGTATAATAAAGAATCTATTTTGGAATATTACAAGTAATTTGAATCAATACCTTTGACTGATATGAAAGATACCATCATGTTTATATACTATTGAAGAGACCCCAAATTATATAATTTCCACTAATCTTCTATAAAGTAGTTTAAATAGTTCATAAAGAGGGAGTGACCCTTGGGAGGTATTGTTCCATCCATAAACCTTTGAAAGGGAAGTTTACCTTATAAAAGAGTGACCATGAATGAATCTTGTAACCACTAAAAGTGAGTATAGTGAATTTTACCACATTGACACATCATTATTGTGTTATCCTTACATGTTTCCCACTATACCTAAATAAAGTAAAGTCCTTGTGTGTTTTTCTTTATATTTTCTCATATATGTTGAATTATTTAGCTAAGTTTGATATTTTGTTTGAATTATTATACATGTTCTTTATAATAGGGGAATAATATCTAACAAAGTGGTACAAATAATCATATGAAGATGATTTAATTTTATAAACACCATGATTCACCCCTCTCTTAGAATGTATATATTCATATTTTACCTAAAAATTTCTATTATCACAAACCTTCTTTAGATATATGGACTCAACAACACAAAATGGTCAACAAGAAGAAAAAAATCCAGTAAATAAATTATATAATACTAAATGGATGATAATTAATGAAAAAATATTAATAAATTTTTAATATGTAAAAAATAATGTAATTTTATTTTTTAGGAGTTTATAGAAAAAACCTAAGCATGTCGAAACATGATTTAAATTAACTCTTTCCTTTTATTCTTTTATATGAACCATCTATATGTAATTCATATATATTAATTATTTATATCATATAAAAAATTCCATCACTTATTCTTTTTTATGTATAACTGCTATGGTAATTTTTTTAATTATTTATTTTCATTAATATGTATACATCAAATATTCTAGTTCATCTTTTATTTTAGAGAAACTATATACATTTATTTAATTTAATTGATATTTTAAAACTCTCATAAAACATTAGTCTATGAGTTAATTTCCAAACATATTCATATTTATTTCTTGTGATTTTTCATAAACTTTGATCTCTATACTCACGATTCATGCTAAATTATTCATATATGACCTTCCAATATGACTCAGTCCATTTATTTTTTATGAGTCAAAAAGATGAAAAATTGGTTAACATTTTATGACATTATTATATACTCCATTTATCTTTTATGGTATGTTTCATTTTTAGTCTTAATGTATGATTTAATTTTTATTTTTAAAACATATTAATATCATAAAATATTGATACGGTTAGGCCTAGAATTACAAATATTCCCAAATGATTGGATAATTTTTAAATATCAAGAGATACTATATGTGACACATGTGTATTGATCCAATCACATTATGTTATGCTTATTTTTTATTGATCCATAAGATGTGTATATGATGACATGTATTATTCTTGTTCCACATTCTTGTGATTTTAAAATTAATATACAATTAAAATGATCCAGTGATATAAGTATATTTATTCTATGTTCTATGTGTTGATTTATAGTTCACCCATTTGATGATCACATGCCACGCCTAGAGACTCATATGATATATCACAACAATGTGTTAGTCATAATATCCAATTAAATTTATTTTTTATAATATATTTTATGCATGTCCCCATGTACATAAATTTAGGTATAAAAGAACCATATTGAATATTATTTTATTATAAATATACAAATAAATCATTAGGTGTTTTTTTTAAAAAAAAATATTTATGACATATCCCAAAGTCATTAAATTTTAAATATTTTATGTGTATCATATTAAATTATTTTATGTAGGTGATCTTGTAATGACGTATTTATGAGTTCTTATTCATTATAGTTATCATTGGTGAAAGTTATGGTTATTTTTTCAAATTGGGTTAGTATCAAAAATATGAAATATGAAATAATAATCCTATATTAAAATATTAGAATCCAAATGTTATGGTACATTAAAGATTCATGAATTAATCCTTCTTAGTGAAAAAATTTGTTTTATATGATTTTAAATTATATAATTCTATTTAAAAACATTTCATTACTTTATTAAATTAATGGAAATTGGATGAACCATATTGACTACTAAAGTAGGGGGAATTAAATGGCCAAAAAAATAAGATACATGATAAGATGGGAGTATGATTTTAAAATATTATGGAGGTATTAGATAAATTAATAAAATTTGTAAATATTTACATGAATGGTTTAGAGTATTAAAAATATCCAAAATTGAAAAAATTATGGTTGGGTTTTTATGAAATGTCTTAGTTTAGTGGACCATCCTATCCATTAATAAATGTATAATTTATATATTATGTTTAAATAATATTTTTTATTTTCTAATATTTAAATAAGGATATTTTAATTTTTGTTATTTATCACATTAAAGGAGAAGTCGATGAGTCATAGACACTAGACAAGAATAGAATACCTAAGTATAAAATAAAATAAATGAAATGGGATTAATTCATGAAAAGAAAATTTTACAAATATTATCCACAAAATCTCTATATTAAAATTTTTAGGGAATTTTATAGACATATTATGAACATGGGAAAATAAATTAGGTGTTAAGAATCAACTATAAAATGTATTTCATCATATGTTATGTCATTTTCATCAATAGTGTTTTCATGTTTGACTATTTCCATTTGGATTAAAAAGGAATTACTTGAAAAAAATAGATAATCAAGATAATGATATCTACGAAGAAGTATTTTTATATTTTCGTAATGTGAACACAGAGAATATTGGTTTTAAACGTTCTCATAAGAATTGTCCTGAAATTACCTGGATACCCTGATAACCTAATAATCGAGATGGATATGACATGGATTGAAGTTTGTTTCTTATCCCCATGGGTTGGTAACTAGCACCTATCATCATACATGAAAATATAGGGAATTTTTTCTACAACAAAATATCAGAAGATAAATATACAAGTTGATATTATCAACACTCCATAAAAAGAATGTACCAGAATCAAATAGGTAAAAAACCCAAAACAATACATCATCAAAGAACTAAAAAACATCCAACATGAATCTCAAAAAATACATGAAACAAGTATAAAACATCTCCACTGGTCAATTTTGTGTCTTAAAGCCCCAAAGATCAAGAACAACCACTAGATCTAAGTGGTTCTTTCCCTTTTCTCGTACCTGGAATAAGATAATATAAAAATAAAAAAATTCAAAGGTAGGATGTGAGATAAACATCCTAGTAGTTTCTCACCAAGTGTTCTATAAAAATACCATAAAAATAAACAAATTATTCTATCAATTTAAATAAAATAAGGAATGGGAAATCATTTACATATTTTGAAAAAGAACATGTTTTCAAAAAAATGATATAAGATATCTAAAAATAGGATTCAATTAAAATTTTATATGATTAATTTATATAAATCTAATGACATGAATAAAATGGTTTTATAATCAATGGAATTTATAATCAAATCATGTAAAGAAAGTGCCATAGTGAAACACCCTAGAGTATGTCATTTTTTGGCTTCAATATTCACACACTACTCATAAGTGATCATGGATAAAATTATATGTGTGAACAATAATATCAAAACCCCATTAAGGGATCCCATTATGAGAAATCAATCTATATGAAATTAGGGGATCCAATTGTAGTAAATCATGTTGATCTTGGTGTAGTTAGAATTTTCATCATTAATCCATTACAAGGGGTTCAGATCCTCATATGATTACCCCAAACACCAACTACCAAGGATCACATGTTCTTTAATCAGTTAATAATCCAATATTTAATCATGGGAAAATTATTCATTTCAAATTAGTTAAAAATAAAAATTCCCAATTTTATTTTACAAAATTCATTTTACATTTCAAAACCAAATCATGGTTTTTATCAAATTTATATCCTTTAAATTCATATTGAAATTTAATCCATTTTCTTAAGAATAAACATAAAATAAATTTAATCACATAAATTATCACTGAAATACCTATTGTTTATTAAATCCTCCTAATAATTTTAATTCCATTAAAATTTTAGGTTTTTTATAAATTCTATGCCAATCTGAAAATCAATAATATATCATCTCAAATACTAGTTTCTAAATCAATTTAAAACTCAATTAAATTTAATTAAACATTTAAAAAATATTTCAATTTAATCAATCAATTCATGTTACAATTTAAGGGTAAATGTTTATGAAACCACCTACCTTTAATCACACAATCAAATACAACACCTGCAATGGTAACACCAATGAAGAAAAAAAGTTAAGGATATCAAATAATCATGCATAAAATCATGGTACATAAAAAGAGATATTAGATCTATCAATAAAATGATGATCCATAAATCTATAAGGTGGAGAGAATAGAAGATTAGTAGAAAACACACAAGTAGACATTCACTTATCGGAAAGAGATCCAATAAGATCACTAGAACTTAAATTCACAAGGAAGGGGGTTAGATGAGACAATAAATACTATAGAATCCTAAAAAATCCAAGAAAACTTATTAGGGTCAGATGGGGGTGATTATCATCTTAAAACGAAGACGATGGAGGGCACACATTTAAAGAACATGGTTACTCATAATCATGTGGCCTCTCCTGTAAACCATTGGAAAAATATTCTTAATCTATGTGGCCCAATGTCATTGAGTTGAACTGTTGATATGCTATTTACTTTTTTCATGCGATGTTTTTAGATTTATCTTGTAAATTTTTGAGTTCTTTTATGATATACAATGTTGGGTTTTATTTACCTATATGATTATGGCACTTTCTCTTTCTAGAGTGTTGAGCATATTTTCTTGTATCTTTATCATCCACTATTTTGTGGTAGAAATTTATCCATCCATTTTCCTTTAAGATGCTAGGTTCTAGTCATAAGCCTATGGGGTCCAGGAATGAAATTCGTTCCATGTCAAATCTATCTTAGGTTTTAGGGTACCTATGTATCTGTGATTATTCATAAAAAATAGGTATAAATGGTGTGGGTTTTTGAATATTTCCATGATATCAATACATGGTTTGGGTTGTCCTAGTAGGCAGGAGGTATGATTTATGGGACTTAGGAAGTATTTTTGAGTGATTTTCTAGCCATATCTCATCATATAGAGCCTTAAGTCACCATGGTGGTTTGGGAAAAGTGTCATCAAAGAATTTTATATTTGACTATAGTATTTTATATGATTTTTATATGAGTATCCTGAAAATTACCAATATTTAATTATATTAAAGGAATGGATTTTACTATATCAAATAATTGAGTTTTTATCTAAGTATCCTCGCTGATGTTTTAGTGTTGTCTTTTGATGATTTTTATCATCATGCCACTGAGAAGTCATTTGAATAGGCCCCCAGAGGAAGATGCAGGTGAACCATGAAAATTGAATCCTAAAATGGAAAATAATATTATTGAGATAGTGTTGCATGTTGTCCAAGAACTAGGATAGGTACCTCAACTTGTTTCTATTCATGATCTAGTTATAGAACCTCAAAGGGATGAATATCAAAACTGTTCTCAGGAGTTTCTTTTCCAAAATCTACCATCTTTACAAGGCTCTAATGATCCTCAAAAAGCTGAGGATTTTTTGAAAAATATTCAGTTTCTTTTTGAGTTATTTTAAATGATTGATTCAATTAAGGTATATTGTACTACATTCAATCTATAAGGGACTATCTAGAGATAGTAGGAGTCAATGGTGATGGAAAATAATCTTAAGATCTTGAATTGGAAATAAATTAGAGTTATTTTCATTAATAAATTCTATTCATAGGTGATGGTCTTGGAAAAATAAATAGATTTTATCAATATCTGTTAGGGTGGAAAGATAGTGATATAGTACAGAAGACATTTTTCCAAGCTTATACTATTTTCTATAGAAGTGGTGACAACTAAAAAACTAAAGGCTAGAATATTTTATATGGGTATTTTTTATGACACCAAATCTCAATTATTTATACTAAATCTCACCTCTTATTCTGGAATACTAGATAGATCATTAATAGTATATATAGACTTGGATGGTAAGTTAGGGTTGATGGGAGTGCCCTTTTCTACCAGTAATAGATACGTGAGTTCCCTTAAGGGAAATAGAAATCATGATGTGCCATATGGTGGATCTAGACAGCTTGTGTCTTTTAGACCTCCTATAATTCCTTGAATAATCCCTTTTAATTCCTTTTATTATTAATATTTGGGCATTAAAAATATATTTTCATTGAGGCACTCAATATCTGTAGTTTTTGTAGTTGTTCAGTACACCTACAGAAGTTCTTCCATATCATTTTTACTCCATATAGTGGCATAGCCTCATCAGCACCTAAAATTATTATGGTTCAATCAAAATTTTTAAAATCAAAGGGGTTCCAGCCATAAGCATCCAGAATGAAGATTCTTCACACTGTATAAGAGTCTCTAAAGGAAGACAATGTGGGTCTAGAGACTATGAAAGGTAACATAACTATTGATTTATATATAGTGACTACTTTATTTGATGATGGTGAATCTCAATAATTTATATCAAATCATATTGTGAACTTGATAAGTATTCACATATATATATTTTCTTATGTGATGGATATATTATGCCCCTTAGAACAAAGAGAGAGTAAGTTCTTTGATGTCCTCTTTGTGTTTTCCCTCTATTAGAGATTGATCTTAACTTGTATTTTCTAGTTCTAAACATGAAACATTTTGAATAAATTCTCGAGATGGATTGGAATACTTCTAATAAGTTTTGAATATATAGTTACTTTCATCAAGTCTCTTTTATTGAAATTGATGGGGTGTCGCATATTTCTTAGGGGGAATGAGACCAGAGGTAGAGTAGATTGTGACTACATTTTTTGAAGTTTTTAAGGGTAATATCAATATTCTATTTTTAATTAGAGTGAGAATATTTGGGTAATTATCTTCCTCTAGTCAACATTGAGTTTCTTAATGTTTTCCCTTATAATTTATATAGTTTTTTACCAATAATAAAGGTGTAGTTTTTTATTGTTTTAGTACCTATTACTCATCTAGTATCTATAACTTCTTACCATATGTAACTAGAATAATTGGAAGAGTTAAATTCTCATTTGGATGAATTTATTGAGTAGGTAAGTATATTTATGATTGTTTCACCTTTGGTGGAACTATTTCTCTTTATGAAGTAATTTGATGGAGAAATTTTCCTATGTGTTTATTACCAAAAAATGAACCGATTTACAGTAAGGAAAAAGTATATGTTTACCGAAATCGATGAGTTATTTGACAATTTTAAATAGGGGAAGTGGTTCTCAAATATTGATCTTAAATTTGGTTATCACCGGTTGATAATTAAAGAATATAATATTAAAAATACCTACTTTCAAAGTAGGTATGTTCATTTTTACTATCATTTTATTCCATTTGGTCTAACTAGTGATCCTACAGTATTTTTGGAATTGATGAAGAGAATAATACATGATTACCTGGACTCATTCGTGATTGATTTTGGGAATGATATTTTGGTTTAAACCAAAACTAAGGAAGATCATGTGCATCATTTGAGATTAGTTCTGAGAATCTTGAAGAATCCTATACTTTAAATGAAGCATTCAAAGTATGGTTTCTAGATTCATGAATTGAAGTTCTTGGGACACCTATTCTTGGAACATGGGTATTTTAGTCAAACCTAAGAAGTTGAAGGAAGTTATGACATGGGATTAACCCTGTAATGTTTTCAATATATGAATCTTATTGGGATTGGTATGAACTACCACAGTTTTGTTATTGATTTCATGATGCTTTATTCTCCAATGACTACTCTTACTCAGAAGGGAGTGAAGTTCTTATATAATTAAAAATTTAATTAATATTTTTATAAATTGAGATGAATTTAGAATTATTTTATAGCTTTGATTATTCTAGAGGATGGGAATGTCTATGTGGTCTTTTAGGAGGCATCGAGTTTGGGTTTGGGTTTTTTTCTTATGTGTGGTGATCATGTGGTAGCCTGTTACGATATACATTGTAGGAAAAAAAGAATTATCCAACCCATAATCTCAAACTCTTATCCTTGATTCACGCTCTCAAGAGATTATGGAATTATATTTTTGTAAAAAGGTTTTACATTTATTATAACCAAAAAAATCTTGAGTTATATCTTCTGTCAAGCATATTTGAACCACTGATAGAGGTGTTGGGTGGAGTACCTGTAGACTTTTGATTCTGAAATTGCCTACACATAATGGAAGGATACTGTCATTTCTAACACTTTGAGAAGGAAAATTCCAAACTAATCTATGAAAGAATAATATTAAGAGTGGGACTTGATGGATATTTTTTCTTAATTAAATTTAAGAGTCCATGAGGAAGAGGATTAGGTTGTATTTTCTTATATTAAGTTGAACTCCACTCTTCTCAAGATAATTCTTGATGACTTTATTATGAATTATGTGTCATAAGGGGATCTCTATATTCTGGGAGACCATCGATGAGTGTTTGTTTACTTCAGAGGGCATCATATGATTCTGAAACCATTTTGTTGTACCTTTTCCTATGAGAAATTTTTTAATGTGGGTTTTCCATAACTCCCAGTGGGCAATGCACCTAGGTACAAAAAATATGTTCTATGATATGTGGTGATTATTTTGGTGGCCAGGTATGAGATGAAACATCACTGACTCTGTTTCTCATTGTTATACTTGTCAACAGGTCAAAGTTGAGCATTGGAGACCTTCGGGTTTGCTTTATCCACTTCTATGGATGACTTGAAAGTGGTATTAGATCTCCATATACATTGAGGTTAGGTTTTAATATACCCATTATGGGAATAATTTTATATTTTTTGTGATTGATAGGATAACCAAATCAACTCACTTTTTACACATTTGAGATACAACCAAAATTGAGGGTTTGGTAAATCTATATGTGAAAGATATTGTTCATTTTCATGGATTTCCTTCTATTATAATCTCTGATAGGGATTCCATTTTTACTTATCGCTTTTGGGGATGCCTCCATTAGGCACTATAGTATCTGGTACAGTTCTACATGGAATATCATCTATAGATAAATGACTAAATATAATGATATATACAAATTCTTGAGTACATTATTCATTCATACATTCTTTACTTTGGTGGATATTGGGATATCCACTTGATATTGGATGAGTATACTTAAAATAATAGTTACCAGTCCACAATTTGTATAGATCCTTTTAAGGCCTTGTAGTCTCTCATGTGAACCAATGTTGAGTTGGTCAGAGACTGGTGAAGCTTCCTTGGTTGGATAGAGTTTGGTATAAGAGATGGAGATGAAGATTTTGTATATTAATTAGAGAATTTTAATGGTATATATCTGGTATAAATCTTATTTTTATCATCATTGAATAATGTTAGAATTTTAATTTGGTCACCATGTGTTCTTGAGATTCTCCCCTCGGTTGGGTCACTAGAGACTTGGGAGACAGGGAAAGCATGAATCAAGGTTTGTGGGTCCTTCTGAGATTATTGTGCACGTGGGGAATGTGTCTTACCATTTAGAACTTACACTGTAGTTGAATTTTATTCATAATGTGTTTCATGTATCATATCTCAAGAAGTATCTTTCTAAACCTTCTCATGTCATGATTTGGGAAGTTCTTTATTTTGAGCCTGATTTAACCATGACTGAGTATCGATTTAGGATTTTTTATTTTGAGAAAAATATTCTTTTTTGGAAAAAATTACCTTTAGTCTATGTTTTATGGGATCATGGTTCTAATTCATATGAGATGTGGAATAATGATTCACTAATGATAGAGTAGCAGCCTCATCTCTTTGGTGTGTAATCTTATTTATATGATTTATGGGGATAGAAAGTGTTTATGTTGTCGATGATATAACAAAATGTTACCTTATTTAAAGTACTTATTCACTGTATTTTGATATTTATTTGGTTGTGTGTTACTTTGGGGTTTTTTTGTGAGTTGGTTTTTTTAATTCCATGGGGTTTTACATATTTGGTGCATGGTTAGGGAAAACCGTTTGGATTGGCCTAGAAAACTGTGTATTCATATTGGATCCACTTGAATGGGGTGTGTGGTTTGTATAAAATGTGTGACCTCTCACTAAAAGCATGTGGATTATAATAATTTGTTTTATCATGTTTGGTGTGTATTTGATGTAACTGTGGGTCCAAACCATGCACCCCAAATAGAATCGTAGGGAGTGTGCATGTTTAAGGAACACAGTTATTCCTAACCTTGTAGCCTCTCTAAAAAACCATGTGCATGGTTTTTTATTCCCATGAAAATTAAATTAAAAATAATTAGACCCCCATTTAATATGCTAATAACCCCCGTTAAACCCTAATTATTTTTCTTGTATTTTTTAGGCTTCTTATAGGATTTATTGGCTCCTCTAACCCATTTCCTTATGAATTGAAGTTTTGCTGATCTTGTTGGATATCCTTATGGTAAATAAATCTCCACTCTTGTGATTTATCCCAATATCCTATTATATATTCCTTCGATATTTATATATTATAATTTTATTGATGAATCTATTCTTCATTTTGATGGATCTGGATTATAGGAATGATTATTTAAACTTTTTCACCTTCTTTCTTCATTTGCATTCTAGTTGTGGGTTTTTTATTTGATTGTATGATTGACGGAATGTGGTTCCATAATTATTTTCCCTGAAATTAAATCCTTGAAATTCTTTATTAAATTAAACTATGTTTTGAAATTATTTAAAAATAGGATTTGAGATTATTGATGTTTTATATTTAAACTGGAATAGAGTTTTTTAAAAACCCCTATTTCATTAGAATTGAAATTATTGGGCAGATTTGAGAAAAATGATGTCTTGATTTGAAAATTTACTTGAGGAAATTGACTTGATATTTATCCTTGAGAAAATAAATTAAATTAAAATATGATTTTAATGGATATTAATATTATTAAAACCATGATTTGGTTCTAAAATGGAAAAGGCATGCTGAAAACTAAATTTAAGAAATTGTATTTATAACTGATTTGAGTGAATGAATTTCCAAATATTTAATGAATTAATTATTGATTGATTAAAACATATGTGATCTTAGGAAGTTATTAAGTGGTTTAGATAATCATTCTAGGATTTTACCCCTAGAAATGTATTGATGATTATATCACTAACTAAAGCAAGCTCAGCATGATTAACCACAATGGGATCCCCTATTGATTTCTTATAATGGGATCCCATAATTTTGTATTGATATTAGTGTGTACACATATACTTAGATACATGATTTATGATGAGTAGTGTGAGGATCATGTAGCTAGAAACTAATACACTGTGGGGGTTTTGACTATGGTACTTTCTTTATATGATTTGATTATTAATACCATTGATTATAGAACATGTTTATTCATGTTAGATGATTTATATAAATTCTTTATATAAAATTTGAATTCAATCCTATTTTGAGATATCTTCCATCATTTGTTTTGAAATCATGTTTTGTTTGAAAATATGTAAATGATTTTACATGGCTTTTTTTATTTAAATTGATAGTATAATTGGTTTATTGTTACAGTATTGTTTATGGAACAATTAGTAAGACCATACCAGTCATTTTAGCTCACACCTAACCTTTTCCTTTGGGTGTTTGTAGATTATCTTATTCTAGGTCTAGTTAAATGGAATAAACCACTTCAAGGTGGAATATGTTCTTGATATTTGAGGACTAGAGTCATGGAGGCTACAAGTGGAGGTGTTATCTACTTTTTTCATGGGTTTTTTTTATATTTATCATGGAAGTTGTTGAGTTATTTTATGATTTACTATTTGGGGTTGTTTACCTATTTTATTCCGGTACTTTCTTATTATAGACTATTGATAATATTTAATTGTATCTTTATATTCCACTATTTTGAGGTATAAATCATACCCTCTATTTTCATGTATGATTCCAAGTACTAGATGTCAACCCATGAGAATCAGGAGTGCCCTTTGGTCCATGTCAGATCTCACTCAGGTATAAGGGTATTTGGGATGATTCATGACAATAATGTTGATAATAAGAAAATAATGGTGTATAATTATCAAGGATTAATTTTTAAGGTTTATAGAGGAATGAATTCTTAACTATCCACTTGTCAAAAAATTTGTAAAATCACCATGGAAACTACATCAATGGAAATTTAAAAAAAACATGTTTGGAAAAAATATCTGAATTCTCAAAATTAAATAATGTGCATTCAATTGAAAATTTTAATAATAGAATAAAATATTTTTCCTATTAATATTTCTCCCATGTTCTAGAGTTTCAATAAAAAGTAAGTTTGATATTATGCATGTAAATAGCCCACGACATGATTCATTGCGGATAACCAACCTCAAAAACCTCCAAAGCCAACGAATCAAATATGATTCCTTTCAATCAATACAACCAAGGTGTACTATGTAAATGAAGTGGTGATAGGTGACTTTTTATTAACTAGAGAAATTAAAAATGTTTTTTTATTATGGATATATTAATCCATTCATATCATTAATGTTCATTTGAAATATTCAACCACCACCTTAAGATATAATCATTGAGTTATATATTTAATGACCATGTGATATTACTATTTTATCTCATTTATATAAATCGTCATAAAATATTAATTCTATGATATTTATTCATATAAATAAATATATTTTACATTCCATATAATTTTATAAATTATTAGAAATAGATTTTTTCCTTATATAAAAATATAACCTATTAGGAAAGTAAACTCACACTCTATATCCCAAAACCTCTCTCGATTATATATAACTTCAATGAGAAATATGAATTTACCTTCATAATTATATTTCAATTGTTTTTATAATTTCATTTTACATAATAATATGTATATTAGTTTATTGACACAAAATAAAATGTTATCCTTGATGAAAACAAACTAATGATAGAATATTTTGTTCTTTTTCACAAAGATTTATCTCATATTACACCTTGTAGAGAGTTGGAATTCCCAATTGATCTTATCCAAGGAGATATTACCTTATCAATGATTTCTGAAAGAATTTACACTATTAAGCATAATGGATTAAATAATAAATTATAATATAATTTAAGCAAGGGTTTTATACTCCTTATTGTTTCTCTATTGTAATACCCCATGATTTTAGTATGTATTTCCTTTTAAACAAATATTGTGTTTGATATCTTATGATATAAGAAAAATCAATTAAAATGGATAATTATTTATTTCATTATGGTATAATATTACAATAAAATGGAATACATTATACGAAAACTAAATGAAACACAATTAGTATAATTATATGAAAAAAAGAAACCAAGGGTAAATAAGACTAATTCAAGGTTGAAATTATCATCATCATGATTTATATAAAGATCATACAACCAAATTATTACTATATAAAGAGTAAAATAAATTCTAAGAATGATAAACTTATTGATAAAGATATTAGAGAATGTGATGAATGATATTAGATATGTATGAAAAGCTATATATATGAATGTAATATGACCACTATATATATTTAAATTGCACATATTATCATTGGAAATATGGATATTGGATATATGGTCATTGGATATAGAGTTATAAAATAAACTTTTATCTAATAGATAATATATATTTTTTAATTTTTATTAAAAAAATAGAAAGAGTAATTCACCCACAATAAATAATTTCAGAATGAAATAAAATGAAAATAATTTATTAAAATTATTCACTATAAAAATATGTATGTTTATTAGTTATATATTTTTATATTTTAACAATGATTTTTTGTGTTTTTTAAAATCATTGAATGATTATAGTACCAATAGGTTGACAAAATTTAATGGTTATAAGATATATAATTTGTGGGTTTTGATTAAAATAATTTAATGTTTAAAAGTCTTATTTTTCAATGAATTTATTTTATATAGGTTAGAAATTTCAATTTTAATAAATAAACTCAATCACCTGTAAAGAGTTGTATATATTAAATTAATTTAATATAAATATATATTAAATTAAATTACAACTCATATAGTGATTATTTCCTGGTATATAACAAAAATAAATGCATTTTTTTGAAAATAAATATATTTTTCTAAAAATAATTATGAAATATGTGTTCTTATATTAATATTAATATTTATTTATTTTATTAATTGAATAAAAAATTCATATTTGGGAATATCATGTCTAAATAAAGTAATATATTTAGTTTCATTTCTTGGAATAAAAATAATTTTCCAATATAAAAATGAGTAACTACAGTTAATATTAAATGAGATAAAAGGGTTTAACTAGGGGTAAAGACTTAAAATATGATAAAACATATCTATAAATGAGTGTATGAAGGAATTATGTACCTATCATTATTATTTATTTAATATTTATCCACTATAGATCCACTTTCCATGGAAAAATACATTTCTTACACATTGAGGAATGAGTATTTGTGAAAAGTACACTCATGTTGTCCTATAAAAGGACACCTCCTATACCCACCATAACTAATAACATTCCATAATTTCTTACTTTAATCTCATCCCAATTCCACTCCCTAACAATACTCTCTCATGTTTGGGAATCTTTTTTCTAAAGGATTCACAAATGTATCATTTCTAAGATGACCTCTAAGAGAGGATTCAAGTCTTCAACGTAAGTGTTATATTTTTAATTTCATTATTCTTTATCTTACTCATCTAACCCTTCTTAAATATAATTTTATAGTATAATAATATGTTCATGAAATCATAATGATTATTTAAATGTTATATTATCTGATTATAAGTACATTTCCATGCTCATTTCATCATTATAGTGGGGTTGGTTTTACCAAAAACTTGAATGATGTGTTTTCACAGATATATATGGCATGAAATATAAAATAGTGGGGTATATTTTAGTTAAATAATTCAACTTAAAATTTTAAAATACACTAAAATATTCTATTTACTGGTATTTATAAACATCTGATAAGCTCACATATCATAATTATTAAAATAAATATAAATATAAAATCCAAATATTGATGAAATTAACTACAATAAAATAAAAACACTAATTGAGGATAATAGAAATTAAATTTATCAAAACATCAAAGAAATAAATCAAAGAAAAAAGTAAAAATTATACATAATGTAAAATAAAAAAAATGGTGTATTATATTATAATTAAAATAAACCTTTAAATTATATTATTAAACTACATATTAATCAAAAGTATAAGGAGTATATTTAGACCTGATCCAGTGTACATGTCTTTATATACCTAGTATACCTCAACTTAAACCCATTAGATGGTTGATCTATCTCTAATCCCTAAAATCCCTTGATTAGAATGATGAGAACCAACTTTGCCTTCCTAACCCTAGAATCCATCAATCATGTATGATAAGAAATATAAATTTTTGTCTTTATATAACCAAAATACCTTGATCAGAATGATCAGAAACAAAATTATTACAATAGAAACTGATAATGATATTTTCGAAGGAAAACCTCACATGTTGATAAACCATAGAAAATCTTTAAGGAAGAAAATAATTACATTCTTTTGAACCACTATTAGAAATAAAAATTTGTAAAAAATTTTAAAAAAAGAAATTTTTAGAATTATATTTACGTTATTTTTTATGATCGATAAAGGTGTGGTTCTATTTATAGTTAATGTTATAAAAAAATCCAATATTTTAATTACATTTTTTTCAGGATTAGTTGTAATTGTATCAGAAAAATATTCACGATCATATGATTAACTCAGTGTCTCTTCATATTTTATTATTTAATTTACCCTACACTGATACAATTCTTATACATCTGATGAAATTTATCTACGCATGGGATTCATCTCACTATACTTTTATCTTGTACACCAACAAAAACTAAAAAATATCTTTTTAAGTAAAATATAATTTAATAAGATGTATATTGTAATTTCTAAAAAAAATATGAAAGGATTCAATCTACCTTAAAATATCCACCTTTTTAGAAAGATCAAGATACACAAGGAAAGGTTCATGTTTGACTTAATTATGAAAGAGAATACTTTAGGTTTTAAATCCATCAGAAATTCACTTTCAATATGTAATATTTCTGAAATTTACTTTTATATTCAATGTCTTAGAAATTTACTTTTCATAAAGTAAAAAAATTAATAAAATTCTCCACAATATATTTTAAATTCCATTAAATAAATTTGTTCCTTCCACAAAACATGTCATTGCCAAAAACATACTAAATATTCAAGAAAAAATTATCATTTCCAAAACATCTCCCCCTATAAGATTTAAAAAAAACACTCATAATTATAATTATCTAATCTTTATTTCATCATGATTTTTTTTCAAAATTTCTTCCACTTTAAATAAAATCATAACCCCATAAAAATATATCTCTTCCATTTCAAAAAGGTTTGTACATAATGATAAAGATTAAATATGTCATTTAATTTTTTTTGAATTTATTCCTTTTGAAAATTAAGAATATTTTTCAAATAATAGTTATTTATAATTTTCTCCCCCTTAATAAGATACTAGAAGAATATAATCATGGTATTAAAAGAAAGAACTTCATTGATTTTAAACCTCTAAAAGTAAAAATTATCTTTAAAATCCCAAATTTTCTTTATGATTATTTAAAATAACTCTTCCCCTTAGTCAACGAACTTTTATATTAAAAAATATAAACAATAAAAAAATATATCTAATTTTAAAATACATAATCCTTAAGAAAATTAAATTAATTTAAAGATACGAATGATTAAACCTTAATCGTGAATTTATCTTTCAATACAAACCAAATATCTTCCTCTTTTGAAGATGATTCTTATGAAAATTCAAATGGTAATTTGTTATATTACACTTCATAAAGATCACCTCCACACTTCATAAAACTCATTTATACTTTTTTAAGAGTAATTATAATTTTTTAATGGGCATTCTAACCTTGTGTTAATTTCATTCTACACATGAAAAAAGGACATTCTAAGCATGTGTAAAGGTCATTATCTCCACAATAAATCAATATATACAGAATAAACATACATATAAGTAGACATAGATAAATTTAAAACATTATAATATTATTAATTTTAAATAACTTCAGTTAATAATATTTATAATTAAAGTTTAATTGAAATTATAAAAGTTAAAAAAATATGGAAGTACTAGGTTCAAAAAAAAAGAAATAACTTCTGTTAGATGTATTTTATATGAATGTGAAAAATATTTTTTTATTAAAATTTAGAAAATAAGAATGTTTATATAAGAAATTAAACTATTCTAAAATAAATTTCCTCCCCTATTTTTTAGATGTTTTTCAATTTTAGGAGATAGGTTTGAATAAAAAATGAATTAAAGATCACATAAACTTGATAATTCCAAAATTATATTTAATATATTTGAATTTATTGTAATTTAAATGTTTGGTAAAAATATCATTGAGTGAATTTTCCATTTTTATAATGTAGAAAATTATATCTCTATTTATTGTGTGATCTACAAGGAAATAGTGTCTTACATCTATGTGCAAAGATTGTTAGTGATGTGTTGGGTTTCAAGCAAATGAAATTGAACAAGTATTATCACAAATGATTAGAGTTTGAGTAAATTTTAGACCAAAATCCATAAGTGTGTGTTTCATCCACAACTAATAACCATAATAACTTCCAACTTCCACATATTCAGCTTCTATGGTGGAGAGTGCAACTGAGTGTTTCTTCCTTTTATACCACAACAGTAAAGATTATCCCAGAAAAATAAATGTTTTAATATAACTCTTATTATATAACCTAGAGCCAAAAAAGTCCTAATATGAATAATGTTTTATTATAAAAATGGAATAGAAGAATAAAATAGACTATTTTCTGATAAACTATTCAAGTAATGGAAAATTCATTTTTCCACTTTTAAATGTGATTCCTTTGAATTTTAATGAAATATATCACATATAAATATAGAAAACTTAATATTAGGTTATATATACATTAAAAATTTTATACTTCTGATCATACCTACTTAAATTTTATAATCTATGAAATCCCATATTTATCAACATCGCATTTGATTAAGGTGCCAATAGAATTACTAATAATAAAATTAATTTCAAAAAAAATTATTAAATTAAAAATATATTTATGATAAGTAAAAATGTTACCTTTTAGATTTTTAGAAATTTGAAATCCAAGGAAAATTTTGAGTTTACTCATCATACTCATTTTATACACTCTTTATATGTTCTGAAAAGTCATTAGAAATAGATCTTTGATTGTAGACAAAAAAATTAATATAAATTTAAAAAATGATGGTCTTATTGAAAACATTAATTAGGAAAATAGTTTTATCTATATTTTCCTTAAAAAAATTAAATTGAAAATCCATTAATTATACCACGTTATCCTTTTAGGTATTGTTTAATCCCATTCTAGGATATGTAATTTTTAAACATATGTTTTGGAAATGTATTTCCTTAAAAATAAAGGTATTGTCTGACAAAAAAATCCTATGAAACATGAACATTTTTAAAAGAATATTTTAAACCATTTAATATACACTAAAATTAATATGTGCTATGGCGGTATGAAATATTCTCATAGAATCATTCCAATATACCAGTGCAAAATTATCACCATAATATATTATTTCTTCATGAAAATGACCTTTAAGAAAATTTATTACTTTATTCCTTAAAATTATATCATCTTTATCTCTTTTTTTCTAAAAATCATTTTAATCCAATCACTATATATTATTTAGGTCATTAACCAAAGTCCATGCTAGTTTTAATTCAAATTGATTAATCTCCTCATACATAACCCTTGAATAATTTTCATCACTTAGTGTATTATCAACAATTTTAAGACCATGTTGTGATATTAATGCATGATTATCACCTTCATTTAATTAGTATTTTCAATTCTGGACCGGTTGACACACATCTATAATGATATTTCTTATGTGATGATCTCTTAAGATCAACTTGTTTTTAGGTAAAAGTATAAGTTGTTCTTTAAATATCAATTGTGCAACTTTTATTGCAGTAGAAACTAGGTACTTAAAAATTAATTAACTAAGATTATGGATGATTCACTATTGAGGATTTGGTTCAACTTATGGTGTATTAATAGATTTTTTTTAAAAGATCATCTAGATTATTATCATCTGTGTGTTTTTCAAAATTGTATTGATTGATTTCATCAGATTTTATGTGAACTAGTCTCTAAATAATAATATTTAATTTATTAAAAACTCTATATTCCTTACATGGTAACCAATACAAGTTACTTCATCCTCTTTAGAATCAAATTTATGTAGTTGATCATCAGTATTGGAAATGAATACTTTATGCCAAAAGTATCTCAAGTATAAATTTTTTGGTTTTATTATGGTATAAAATTAGAAAATTGTTCTATTAAGATAATGATTAACTTAAACTCAATTTATATAATAAAATTTAGTACATATTGACTAAACAATAAATAATTAGCAAAAAACTCAGTAAAAAAGGTTCAATTCATTTCCAGAAGAATATTATTTCTTTGTTTGACTACTTTATTTTATTGATGTGTTCTTAGTGATGAAAAAATATGAGTAACTCCTTTATTAAAAGAAAAAAAATCATATTTTATGACTCACCTCCATGATCAGATTGGATAGTAATCAAAAGTTTAATTTCCTTTTTTTAATGGAAGTATGTAAATATTTAAAACTGGATGTTGCATTTTATTTTCGAGTAAGAAAATAAGCCCAGGTAAATATAGTGTAATCGTGAATAAGAAAATATGTATAAATCATTCCCCCAATTATTCCAATTTTTGTAGGACATAATAGACCCATGTTCACTAACTCTAGAGATATTCATGTTAAAATATCACTAATAGGATTAAAACCAGACTTGTGTTTCATATTTAATTAATAACAATCATAGACTCTGATTGAGTTAAACATAAGTTCTGGTATATACCAAAAAATACCATTTATAGAAATTTTATCTAATTTTAAAAAGTTATAGTGACCTAATATTATGTCCCAATTACTAGATAAATCACAACAATTCTTAAACCTGAAAAATCATTATTTATATGGTCATTTATGATAATTTTATAAACATTCTCATGCTTATTGGTTGATAGTACATAAGTACCTTTTTATTATTTATTAGTGCATTTTTAATTCAAAAAGTCTATTAGGTAACCCTCATTACATAGTTTTGTTCTTCTAATGAGGTTGTTCTTAAGTCCTAAAATATATACAATAATAGAAATTGATTATTTTTTAGGAAAATAAACATCACTTATTATGATGATTCCACCATATGTGTTTTCTCCAATTATTACTCATTCGCCATTTAGGTTTTTCATGTTATTGATATTGGACATATCTACTATAATGTTTTGAGGTATCTTCTATCCATATACCACTTATTCTATCTCTCTGTACTCAATCCATTTTCATTAAATCATAATGAATAAGTACTTTATACCCAAACATCCTTGGGTCAAGAAATTTTAACAACAAAATCATAGGAAACCAAATTTTTTCAACTATATTATTTTTAATAGATCCTAGTTCATTAAAAGAAAAAAACTTTATGATATCTAAGGTAATGAACATGATTTAATTAGTAATATTTTCTAAATTGAACTCCACTTTATCATTTTGTACAAAAGGGTATAGTTATAGGTACTATATAATTTGATTGAAAATAATATTTATCATAAGTATAACAAATTCCATCAAAAGTTCCAGATTAACTAGTACAAAATACATTAAAATGATGAATTTTTCACATATGTTATTTATAACTAATTCTATAAATAATTTTCTACGTCGGTTATAAAATAACTGATGTAATAAATTAAAGGTGCATATTTTATTCATTGGATATTTAATAATTGATGTTGAAAACTAATTTTTCAATATTGGTTATTTAATAAACAACAATAAAAATTGGTTTTCAAAATCAGATATTAAATAACTATTGTGAAAAATCATTAAATGTTTTATTAAATGTCTGGAAAAGTCATTTTTTATTCATTCACTCTCATGAAAATAGTCAGGTTTCCCTCTTGCAATGAACCTTTACCATTATTTATTTGATTTGGTGGCCTCAAATTTTTTTCAGTTTGCCTTAACCACCATTCTCCACCCTCATATATCATCATTCATCACTTTCAAACTCTCTTCTCCATCTTTCCATTATCTCCACCTTATCGTTCACTTCACTTATGATATCTATCTATGGTTTCAAATTTTTGTTCTGATTTTCTATACATCCAGGTTATGTTTAAATTGATAAATATTGTTTTGGGATTGGTTTATTGAATGATATTTTCACCACTTCTATTTGAAATCTCTTCAGGATTTTTATTTTCAGTTTCTATTATTTATGAATCTAAAGTATTTTTAAATTATTTCATGAATATTTTGAGATTATGGTTTGATTAAATGATTATCTTATGAATTATTGTTACAAATAAAGATAATTTAAAAATTATTGGGTGTCTAAGGAATTTTTTTCTTCATTTTTAATAGGTGTTTTAAAGGTATAGTGAATTATGGATTTTGAATAAGGATTATTGATAATATATTTTTAAATGATCATATTTATTTAATGGTTATATTGTGATTGTAATGTCATTTAAATTTTATTTGTATAGAATATTTTTTGTTGATCATAATGAGTATGGTGTTATAGTTACCCTTTCTTGTCAATTTTGGTATAAGTGTATTCATGTAATTATATTCTTTCTCAACTTTTTTAATTCATTTATTTTCACTTGTAAATTTTTTCCCATTAATATTATGATATTTATTTATTTACTTTGAAATATATATATATAAATATATATAATTTGTAAATTACATAATAAAAAATAAGTAATAAATGAGGTTTATTTATGGTTAACCTTTTAAAATAAATGTAAATGTTTTTATACCATTATTTTTAAAAAAAATTCTAAAATAATGATATAATTAAATATGTTCAAAGTGATACATTTTTATCAAATATGTTTCCTTTATTTAATTTTTAAAATATTTTATGTTATTTTTTTTTATTTTTTATAAATTTCAATATTAAATTAAATTTCAATATATAATAACTTATTTTCCAATTCATCATATTTTTTATGGTTTTAATGAGTCGAAGATAGATTATTGTACTACTTAAAATTGATAAATATGAGGTAGGTATTGATGCTTTTTTGTAATTTTATAAATTAAATGTTCTAAACAAAGACCATTTTTCTATCCATGCTTAAAATTTTTAAATATAAAAATGTTGAAAAGTAGATAAATCAAGGTTTATTTGATTTTTCAAGGTTTTAATCCAATTTATAGTATTTTTATTTGGTATAGTGAAACTGGGAAGATTTAAATATCTATTGATCATGACGATTTTTAAGATGATATATCTGATCAAATTGATGACATTATTCATTCAATTTAGGTTGAGAAAATTCAAAAAGAACCGATAATTGAGTACCTATATAGTGATTCCACAACACCATTGTATCTATATTTTATGAAATTTATGTTTTAATCAATGGTGTTAAGATTTATTAACTTGAAGGTGAAAATGGAAGTAGTGATAATAGTTATAGAGAGTTGTTATAGCTATTGAAATAAATTCTTTCTAAATGTGTCAATATGAAAGTTATTCCTAATAGATTTAGGTTACAAGATGATACATTCCTACCTGAATGATTGTGTGCTATATAAGAAAAAATATGAAGGTCTATCGAAGTGATAAAAATGTGAGACATCACGTTATAAATTGAAAAAAAAACATAGGTTGATTAAGAAGTTACAAATACTCCCTTTAATAAAATTATTTATCTTCCTATAATTCTTCATTTGAAATGTTTATCTGAAAATTTAAATAATGAAAAAAATTAAGATTATAGGATCCCTGCTTTTCTTATATTAATATTACATATTTTTAAAGATAAAAAACATAAAATAATTACACAATGAGGATCCAAAGGTTTTTTGTATTGGGAAAATTAAGACCATACATAATATTTACAAAATAAAACATTCACATTTATTTAATTCCTCCTTCTCTAGCTTCTGGTTGGCCCTTGATTTCTCCATTATACAAGTAGTCACCTGAGGATATACATCAAAATTAGGTGAGAAAAATCCCAGTAATAGGATAGATAATAACATGAAACAATATAACATGGGGTGAGCATAATACTTATTATCATAACATACTCATAGGATCATAATCATTATAGGAAGCATTAATAAAGGCGTGAAATGTGGAAATGCATAAAAATGAAACATCATGTCTTAGTGGTAAACTATCACACATAGTTGTGAAAACATCTAGAATCATTTTCACAAATATTTCACTTTATCTTATGAGGTTCTTCACATTACTCAATGCATTATAGTGCTATATAATTCTGAGTGCACTCGTCACATCATAACATTTACATTATCATGAAAACCACATAGATCCTATATCAATCTTGAAAATATAATTACCCATGGTAATGAATGGGTTTCATTTCATAATCGTACATTCATAAAATTTGGGTTCTTTAATGAAATATGGAATAACATACTTGATATAAGAATTATCAACCTTGAGTGAAGGAAACAATCATGATAATTAAAAGGTTTGTTTTTTTGGAAACAAGAGTTGTTTTGGGAAACATTGTGTTTGTTGTAAACTAAAGTAGAAAAAATTTATATCCCAAAAAAGTTAATATAATGATGAATAAATTATATTTATGTAATATCCATACAGAAAATGGGGTGAAGGAGGGAAAACATAAATAAAGAGAGTTGGGTTTGAGAATTCCCCTTACCTCCTATAAGAACACTTTCTTCGCTTTAATGTCCTATATAATCAAATTGGATTCATTAATTAACAATTAAAGAACCTTTTATACATGAATACAATTAATTACTATTTTATTAATTTATTTTATAGTCTTTTCAATGAGTTATAGTGTTGAATTTCATTGTTTGGGAGCATTCGTTTTCTTAGTTTTCACGATCAGTTCCCTTGTATTCATGAATGGGAGTTCGTTTAAAATGTGGATAAACATCTAGAATTTTTATTATATTTTATTAATGATATTACAAAAGTTTAAATTATTTTTTATATAATATGGTTATATGGTATGAGGATTAATCATAAGATAAAAGTTAATGATGATCGTTTTAGGTTAATTTTGATAGTTTTTTTATCACAAAGAACTCATTTTTTTGTCATTTATTATTATGTATAAATGTTAGTTCCCGAATATCAAGAGGGTTTTATCATACAAATTAAAAAAATAAACCATTTAATGGCTTTATTAATATCCTTTAAGTCATTTAAATAAAATTAAAGTGCATCTCGCACAATGTCGGTAAATTGACACATTACGCGAGACAATTTCATTTTAATAATACAGGAGTGAGAGGGAGGATAAAATTGATGAATATTCCATAAAAATGATATAATACCATTTTATCAAACATAATTTATTTTTCATTCTATTTGGATAAGACTATGTGAGGATAATATAATAAATTAAATTAAATTCAAAGGAAATTAAAAGAAAAATAGAGAGGATTTACCTCTTGAATTCTTTTCTTGAGATTCTCTTTAAGGCACCTAGGATTGGTATTTTGATGAGAAAAATAAATAATGGATGTGGGGAAGGGTATAGGAAATATTATTCTGTATAATTTAGTCAAGTCACAAATCTTGAGAGGTTTGAGGAGAGGATGGTGTGAGGGGTGGTATTTATAGTGGAGGAGAGGGGTGTTTTCCCATTATTTTAATCATCAGTTTATTATTTTTCTCAAGAAAATTAATATTGAGGATCATTGGGACTAATTACAGTAATTAGTGCATGTTATTTAGAACCAATGGTCACTTACAACATCCATTACTCAAGCATTACTAAAAAATTTAGGTTTTTAGCATTTTTCGAAAATTATTGTATTTTACTATTCATCAAAAATTCATGTATTTCATAAAAATCCAAAAAATTTACCCTAACCATTTTTTAGAATGTAGAATCCAAAAATGAACTCCATTTTATGAAAATAATTTTCTAAATATGATTAGATGAATTTTTAATTTAAATCATCATTTACTTGGAAAATACAGATTTTAAAATTATAACTAACTTTATGACACTTATGAAATTTGCTTAAGGTCTCATAAAAATATATTAAAATAATAATACATGAAAAAATTAATTTATGAATAAATTTTATGAAAATAAATTTTCTTTTAAAATATTAAATTAGTCATAAAATTTTAATTAAATATTTATAACTTATAAAAATACCAACACTTAATTAATAATTATTAAAAAATTTACTTTCTTATACAATGATAGAGTTATATAATATTTTAACTTATAAGATGCCAAAATTTTATTTATAATTTCATGGGTGTGGTTACTATTCATTTGGACATTTTACTATTTATAAGGGTCATATTACCATTCTAAATGTCAAGTAATTATTTCATCAGTATTTGTTCTTTCCTTAACTTATAGAAATTCTTCTTATTTCATTAATTATTCATTTATAATGTTTTTATTATGATATATAACTGATTATATGTGATTTATACTATATGAAATTACTATAATAATGGAGAAATTGCACTAATAAAGGTTTGGGTCATTACATTCTTCCCCCTTTAAAATTTCACACACGAAAATTCATTTTACATAAAAAGGTGATGGTACTTCTCCTTCATCGCCTCCCATAGTTCCCAAGTTGCTTCTTCATACTTATGGTTCCTCCATAACAATTTTACAAATTGGGATGTCTTGTTGCATAGAACCTTGTCTCTCTATTCCATAATCTTTACTGACTCCTACTTATATGAGAGATCATCATCCAGTTGTACCACCTATGAGTTTTGTACTTGTGCGGGATCTGGTATGTACTTCTTCAGGAGTGATACATGGAACACATCATGAAATTAAGCCATATTCTATGGACGTTCAAGGTGATAAAACATATATCCTATGTGAGTATGGATCTCAAAGGGTCCAATGTACCTTGGGATTAGCTTCCCTTTCTTTCCAAACGGAATGAATCGCTTCCATGGTGATATTCAAAGGAACACTTTATCACCAACATCAAACTATAAGTCCCTTCAACAATTGTCAGCATAACTATTTTTCCAAATTTTAGTAATTTTGATATGTTGTTGGATGGATTTAACCTTTTATGTCATCTCTTTCACAAGATCATTTCTAGGTAGCTTTCTTTCACCAACTTTATCCCAACATGTTGGAGTTCTACATCTCTTCCCATATATTGCTTCATATGAAGCCATCTAAATGCTCACGTGGAAGTTATTTTTATATGAGAACTCAACCAATGGTAGATGATGATCCCATCCACCTTTTAATTCTTAAGGTTAGTATCTTATCATATCTTAGAGTGTATAAATATTCCTTTTATATTGGGAATAATTTTCAGGGTGATAGGTCATGCTGAAATTTAATTTTGTACTCAAAGTATTTTAAAGACTCCTCCAAAACATAGATGTGAACCTGGTATCACAATCAGAGACAATCAAGAGTGGAACCCCATATAGTATCTCTACTTCCTTCACATAAATCTTAGCAGGTTTTTCAAGTGAGATATCTTCCCGAATAATGAAAAAGTGGGTAGCCATGGTGAGTCGGTCCACCACAACCCATATTGCATTATTTCCTTTGGTGTATTCAGGAGACTCGTGAAAAAGTCCATAGTGACATTATCCAATTTCAACATGGTTATGGGTTATGGTTTCAGCATCCCTTGAGACTTCTGTTTCTCTTCTTAAAATTTCTAACATATCAAACACTATGATAAATATTCCGAAATATCCTTCTTCGTGTTGTCCCACCAGAAGTGTTCTCAAAGATCACAGTACATCTTGGTGCCACCATGATGGATAGAGAATGTTGATCTATGAGAATTATATAATATCTCCTTTTTTATCCCATGTGATGAAGACACACAAATCCTTATTCCAAATTGAATCCCACTATCATCATTGATATGAAACTCTAGCATCTTCCCTTCCTTTACTATTTTCACCATATTATGAAACTTTGTATCATCCCTTTTTTCCTTTATAATATTCTATTGGATAGATGGTTGGTAAAACATTTGTGAATGGTAAGACGTATTCCCTACTATTATGATTTCAAAATCCATCCTTTATATATATTCATGAAGATATGGTCTTACTCAATCCACAACATGGATAAAGTAGTAGGTTCTTTTATTCTTAGAGAATTAGCTACCTTGTTTGCCTTGGAAGGATGATAGTCAATAGAAAAATCATAATCTTTGATTAGCTATACCCACCTCCTTTGATGAATTTTGATCTCCTTCTGTGTGAATATATACTTTAGGCTCATGTGATTAGTATATATGTCCCACTTTTCACTATAGAGGTAGTACCGTTATATTTTCAAGGAAAAAACCATAGTTGTTAGCTTCAGATCATGCATCGGGTAGTTCTACTGATTGATATTCAACTTTTATGAGGTGTAGGCTATCACATTATTATTTTTCATGAGTTCACAACCCAGGACTTTCTTTGAAGAATCACTGTATATCACAAAACATTCTCCACTCTTTGGTAATGTGAGGATAGGTGTAGTGATCATCCTTCTCTTTAGATCCTTGAATCATCCCATGAATTAT
This sequence comes from Viscum album, assembly GCA_963277665.1. Lineage (NCBI taxonomy): Eukaryota > Viridiplantae > Streptophyta > Magnoliopsida > Santalales > Viscaceae > Viscum > Viscum album. The sequence continues at coordinate 1,925,556,177 of OY728152.1, read as the reverse complement.
TCCATCCAAACATACTTAACCCCTTTCCTTTTTAACTTAGTTAGCAGGATTGAAAATCTTGATAAATTTCCCACAAAAAATTGATAGTAACCTGCTAAGCTAAGAAAACAATGGATTTTTATTACACTAGAGGGTCTGAGACATTCCTCAGTCAGCTTTTTTTAGGGTCTATAGAAATTACCTCACTTGTGATCACATGTCCCAAGAATTTGACTTGCTACATCTAAAATTCACAATTCTTGAACATGGAATACAACTTCTCCTTCCTTAATATCTCCAACACAATCCTTATATATTCTTTATGTTCCTCCTTTCTCTTGGATTAGGTTGGAATATCATTGATAAAAACTACCAAAAAATTTCAAGGTAATGTCTAAAGACTCTATTCATAAAATCCATGAAAATTTCAGGGGTATTAGTAAGTCCAAAGGGAATCCCAAAAAAATTACAGTGCCCATACCTTGTATGGATGGAATTCATATGAATATATTCCTTCTTCACCATTATATGACGATATCCAGAATAGAGATCCACCGTTGAGAATTAATGATCTCCTTGTAACTGATCAAAAAAAACATCAATCCTTGGAAGATGGTACTTGTTTTTTATGGTGATCTTGTTGAGTTCACAATAATTGATACAAATCTGCATTGATCTACCCTTATTAATGATAAAGAGAACTAGAAACCCTCAAGGAGAAGCACTTGGAAATATGAACCCTTTGTCCAAATTCTCTTTCAGCTACTTTTTTAAATCATCTAGCTTGATTGGATTTATCCTATAGGGACACATTGAGATAGGATTAGCTCTAGGTATGAGTTCTATTGAGAACTCAACCTCACAATCTGGAGTAAGTCTGGGTAACTCTTAAGTAAATACATAATTATATTCCCTCATGATGGGAATTTTCACCAAGTTGATAACTTCCTTTGACTCAACCATTTGAGTGAGGTATTCTTATTCACAGGGAATCAACACCCACACTGTTGAAGGATTTTCCAAAGGAGATTCATGATCCTCCTTGAATTTTTATAGGATCATGGGATGATTTGGAATATGAAAAGATATTTTCTTTTCCCAACATTTGATGTGTGTTATATATAAATAGATTCAATGAATCCCCAATATAGCATCAAATTTCACCAAGGGAAGTATTATGAGATTTGATGAATGAATATTCCCACATATGCTAATAGGATAAGAGTCCAACAGTTGAGTTACAATGATTTCACCACTAAGTGTTTTTATGAATATCTCTACTTCAAGGATTCAGGGCTCTGATCTAATACTTCTAAAAAGCATGAAAGATATAAAGGAATGCTTAGAATTGTAATCAAATAAGACTTTTTCCATTATTGATTGAAAAGGAAGTGTACCTTTTATGACTTCATTTTCTATCATCACTTCCATAGTAGTGATGGCATAAGTCTTCACTTTCTCCTTTGGATTTGGTGGATGATGACGATGATTACCCTCAAGAACTTGAGGTTTACTGCACTGGCTTTCATAGTGAGCTTTCTCCCTATAGTTGTATTACTGGACCATGGGTGGTGCTCTCCTTTCCTCCACTACATTATCCTTCTTCCTTGTGTCTTTCAACATTCATGATATTAGTGGCCTTATCTCCCACACTTGAAGCATTTCCTTGTCCCTTCTAGGTAGTTCCTTTGATGATTCTTCCCGCATTTTTAACATGTGGGTGGTTGAGTTTTCCTTCCACCTTTCTCATTATATCCTTTGGATTGAAAATCCATATTTCATTTCATATCACCATATCCATGGGACCATTCTCCAAAATCCATCTCCACTTAGAGAGAACATCATAAAAATTATTCAAAACTCCCAAAGTCTTTAATTTCTAGAGCCCTTCCAAGGTGTGGTTTTAATCTACTAAAGAATCTATCAATTTTGTTATCATTGTTGATAACAAAACCCAAGGCATAAATTGAAAGCCTTGTAAAATTTGCTTCGTCAGTCATGACATATTATCCTTCAATTTTCTTCTGGTCTATGAATTGTGTCTCCATATTTATTTGAATATTTCTAGGGAAATACTTATTAAGAAACATTATCTTAAAGACTTCCCACTCAATCTATTCAATTTCATCCTTCAGTTTGGTGTTCATAATCAAATCCCTCCATTGATAAGCCTCCCTATCTAGACGATAAACAATGAGATTCACCTTCTCCATCTTATAATAGTAAAGAAACAAAAAGATATTCTCAATCGAGTTGGCCCTCTATTATACAACTAGTGGATCTGAAGATCCACTAAACATCAGTGGTTGTTTCTGCATAAAACACTAGATATCCAATTTTTCACTCTTAGGTGAAGGATGAAGTTCCACATTATTCAAGTTATTGTTCATAACCTGAGATAGCTAGGTAAGAATCACCATGAAATTTTTAATCCCACCTCACAAAGTATTGGGGATTCCATTTGGGAAATCACTTCATTTCCCCTCACGTGGGTTGTTGGCCTAGTTTCTTCAGGTTCCCTCCGTTTTCTAAAATAGAAAATGTTATAACAAAATACACGTCAATAATTCATGAATAAATAAAATATGATTTTATAAATTTAATTCTAAAGGAATATCTTGTGTGATCCTTATGTTTATCATTTTATAAAACAAATATTATGGGGTGATCACTTATTCTTAGTTTCATAATAATGGTTTTCACTAAGTTTCTATAATACTAAATCCCAAATTAACTAAACCTTACCTCTGATACCAACTATAGCGACCTTTATGTTATTAAATTACTATCACATAATTTTAAATATAAAAAATAAAAAATCATTACACAATTAGGATCCAAAGGTTTAGTGTTTTGGGAAAATTAGGACCATACATAAAATTTAAAAAATAAAACATAAACATTTATTTAATTCCTTCTTCCCTACATTCTTGTTGACCCTTGAATTCTCCTTATTACAAGTAGTCACCTAAATATATACATAAAAAAGGATGATCTAAAAGCCTTATAATACGATAGATAATAACATGAAACAATACAACATGGAGTGATCATAATAATTATCATCATAAAATAGGCATAGGATCATAATCATGATAGGAATCATTAAGAATGCCTTGAAATTTGGAAATGCATTCAAATAAAACAGCATGCCTTAGTGGTCCACTACCATACATGGTTTTGAATATAAATAGCTTCATTTTCATGCATATTTAAATTTATCTTATGAGGTTATCCACATTACCCAATGCATTGGCGAATTATATAATACTGGGCACACCCGTCACATCATAACATTTATATTATCACGGAATCCATATAGAACATATATAATTATTGAACATATAATAAACCATATAAAGGAGTGGGTTTCATTTCATAATTATACATTCATAAAATTTGGGTTCCCAAATTAAATAGGTAACAACATAAGATCTATTAGACATGGGTAAGGTGATATGAAAGAGTATTGGGCAGAATTTAGGCAAGGATAAAATCTTAATAGGTGAGATGAGAAGAAGATGTGAGGGGTGGTATTTAAAATGGAGGAGAGGGGTATTTTCCTATTATATTAATCATTAGTTTATTATTTTTCTCAAGACAATAAATAGTGAGGATTATTGTGACTAAGTATAGTAATTAGTTCTTTCTAGTTTGAACCAATGGTCACTTACATAATCCATGAATCATGCATGACTTAAAAAATTATGTTTTTACCATTTATCGAAAAATATAGTATTTTACTATTCATCAAAAATTCATGTATTTCTGAAAAATCCCAAAAAGGCACCCTAACCATTTTTTGGCATGTGGAATCCAAAAATGAACTCCATTTTATGAAAATAATTTTCTAAATATTATTAATTTAAATTTTAATTAAAATCATCATTTACTTGGAAAATACAGATTTTAAAATTATTACAGATTTTATGATACTTTGAAAATTTACTTAAGGTCTAATAAAATTATTTTAAAATCATAAGACATAAAAATATTAATTTATAAATACATTTTATGAAAATAAATTTTCTTTTAAATTATTAAATTAACCATAAAATTGTAATTACATATTTATGATTTATAAAAATACAAACACTTAATTAATAATTTTTAAAATATTTACTTTCTTATACTATGATATAGTTATATCATATTTCTACTTATAAGATGCCAAAAAAAATTATATTTTCATGGGTATGGTTACTATTAATTTGGATGGTTTTCTATTCATAAGGTTCATATTACTATTCCTATGGTCAAGTTACTATTTCATCGGTATTGGTTCCTTAACTTCTAGAAATACTTCTTATTTCATTAATTCTTCATTTATAATGTTTTTATTATAGTCCATAAGTGATTATATGTGACTTATAATATATGAAATAGCTAAAATAAGGGATAAATTCCATTGATAAAAGTTTGGGTCATTATAAATATGGCATTTAGATGAGTAGATATCTAATGAAAAGTCGTGTCATCTAGTTGAGTGTCCACAGTGGAGTAAAATTTATCAAAATTTTCCTACATTCATAGATAATGTAATAAATCTTAGAGTTTGAATGTGAATATATGGAATGGATCTATATTAAATCCTTATTATAAAATATATTTTATGTCCTATTTTATTAGTAATTTACAACATATCTTCTAAATTTTTTATGAAGAGGAAATATATCATGTTTATTTTAATGATTTATAGACTAAAATAGATTTAAAATGATGTTTTTTATTGTTTATTATTGATGATTAGAACCTTTTATGGGAGTGAGGTATTATATTGTATGATTCTTATAAAATGAAACATTTTCAACCATACACAATCATTATGTTCACTATTAATGAATTCCAAGCACATGGAAATTTGTCCCGATATAGTGTTAAGGGTCATAAATATCATCAAATTTTTTAATAAAGGACTTCATATTATCAAATAGAACATGGGAGTTAATCAGTATGCATGGTTCATCAGAGGTTTTTTAATATGGATCTCTATTATTGAAGATTAAAAAATGAATTTAAAGGATCATAGGAATTTTATATTTATCTTAAATCCTTTTCCATTGATCATTATATTGATAGGGTGAAAAACATTGATGTCATATTTGGAAATACACAAAAATATGGTAATGATAGACTTTTTTTGAAGAAATGGTCATTTATTTGAGCTTCCATATTAGAGATATCATGAGGTCAAACATAAAATTGATTTCATGCATGTGTGGGAGAATAACATTGATATATTGATTGTAATGTTGTTAGATATTAATAGAATGACTAAATATGGGATGGCTGAAATATTGGACTTACTCTTAATGGGAATATGTTTGGAGTTATATATCAATCTTAATGGAAGATGATCATACCAACCTATGTATTTTCATACATTATTCAAGAGGGAGAAAATTATTTTTTTTCATTGTATTCATGGTATTAATGTTCTTCAAGGTTATTATTCAAATGTAAAAAAAATTGTGTCTGTAAAATATTTATAGTTAATAGGCATGAAATATCATGATTTTCATGTCATGATGTAATAACTATAACTAGTTTAATTATGTGAAATATTACCCATACATGTTAGAATAACTATCATGAAAGTGTTTTATTTTTTCAATTCATTTTGTATCAAATTGATTAATTTTATTTCATTGAACAATTTGGAGAATGATTTAGTGTCTATACTTTTTCAACATGATATATATTTTCCTCTATATATTTTTGATATCATGGTGTATTTAATGTTAATTTTTTATGATAAATAAATCATTGTGGACTTTTATTTATATGTTAGATGTATATTTTTGAAAGGTATATGTTATTAATCCATATCAAACTAAATCCTTTACTATTGAGAAGTATATTTCTGAGGATGTTGCATAATTTTTTACAAACTACTTTTCTATAGTTGGGCACATAATTTTTCTAAAATATCACCATGAATTATTTAGATATAGGGTAAATGGGATCCATGGATTGAATGTAAAATCAATGAAAGGTGAACAAATAAAGAAAGTACATTTATAAATCTTGAATAAAATATATGATACTCATCCATATATAAAATTTCATATTAATATGTTAAAACAATGTTATCCAAAGAAACGATATGTGTATATTGGATGATAATAACAAAAAAATCCATGGATTAAAGAAACTATTCTATGTAGATAATAAGAATTAAAAACATTGAGATGGTTAATGTTTAGACCACAATTAAATTTGATAACATAGTCCGAGTATGATATTAATGGCTATACAGTTCACACCAAATATCAGGGCAATAGAAGTGTAGCTCATAATATTAGTGTATTGGTCTTCATAGAAGAAATCAATTTTTCATGCGTCAAATAGAAAAACCCAATCTCTGTGTCAATTTCACATTACAAAGTCATTGAAAAAATATGGTAGGTTGATTATATTAAATTTTGAGTTCCAATGTTTAACTACAAATGGTTTATTGAAAACAATTCTGTTAGACACGATGAATTTGATATAACACTAGTTAATTTTAATAGATTAGAATATACAATTGATCCTTTTATCATGGAAACACATGTAAAAAAATTATATATTCTTGATCCATTAAATGTGTAGTGGTATATCATTTTATAATAAAAATGGAATTTTTGTGATGAGAAACTTAATGAAAATGATGATATATATGAGATGCCTACTTCTATGTAAATATTATAAAATAATATTGATGACCACATCATAAACATGGTTTTTTCCATCTTGAATGATCATGAGGAAAGAATATAGGAAAATAATCCTTTTTAATTTCTTAATATTATAGTTAATATGTATTTATGTCTTTTTTACCATTTTAAATTTCTTAAATTTTTAGATATATTAGTTGTTTTTTTCATAAAAAAAATATTTTAACAAATATGATAAATAAAATTTATATTAGTTTAGTTTTTTGTTATAATTTTTTAATTATTCAACTTTATATATAATGGTTGGACTTGTATTAATTTTTACATATTACATTTTTTCCTTTTTCTATGTGATTTTATGTTTTATAAAAATTGTCAGTTTTATTTTAACATTGTTAACTACAAACAAATAAGATAAAGAATATTGTCATTATTCTTTTTAAAATTATTTTTATCTACTCTAACTAGTATGATAAAGAGTGATTTTTTATTATTATTTTGTTTTTTAGTATTATTTTAAAACAAATATTAAAATTTTAAATAAAATTTGGATTTGTATAATATTTTACTTAGTTTTATTGTTTGTTTTTATCATTTTTATCTCTAATTTTTGTTGTTATAATGTTAGTTAACTACCTTAAAAAATATGAATAAAAAATTAGTTTAGTTTACTTTTTTTCATAATTTGTTATTTTTTATTTAATGTTATATGTAATAGTTGGATTTATATATTTGTGTACTAATTTTTTGCTAATTTTATATTTAGGATAATAATAAATAAAACATTTGAGCCAACTTGAGCTTCTGGGGAGGACCATACACATAATTACATTGAGGAGGCTCCTCATCCTTCTAAATTGGATCTATTTACTTCCACATTGGAAGATAAGGCTTCCAGTTTTGGTAAACATAGGAACACACATTTATCAAAATTATCAGTTTCTTGTGGTCAGGACCATAAGATAAATGTTGAGTTTAATGATGATGATATTCCAAGGGGTGAAAATTCAAAACCATTTATGACTTTTATTTCAATTCAATCATAGGAAAAAGATGGTATTTTTATTTTTTATTGGAAGAGTATCGAAAATACAATAATATCTCAATTATGGGAGACAATTTTGGTAAGATTATTTGTTATTATTTTACTTATCATGAAAATTTTCAAAAAATATTGGTTTTTTCTCTTATTATAAAATGAAATATGATATACCTGACACTAGAGAAGTCATAAAGAAATTTTTATATTTGGATATTAGGAGATTATGATATTTTATGTCAAACCTCACATCAAATTTCATTTTTGAAGAAAGAAAAGATAAAAACCCATGTGTTATATATCCTTTTCTAGATGAACATTCATGGAAGTGTTTTGTGGAATATATGTGATAAGAATCATTTTTTGTTATTTAAAATGTTAGATTTCAGGGAAAAAATATATTAATGTTCATATTAATTATTTTTTATTCATAATTTATAATTAAAAACGATATCTCATCGGGATATCCTATTGAAAGATTTATACCCTCATACATTATCTCATGGAGGGTATATTGTATTGAAAGATCAAATGATGGAGAAAAATTTCAATAAATGAGAGATAAGTCTTTCAGTTCTGTACCCCCCCAGCTAGACATGAAAAATTGAAGAGGGTCTAAATGATCATTAAGGGACAATGTCTTATAGAAGTATTGAGGGTTTTATCTTAGAGGATTATAAAGATTTATTTTTTTTATTTTTTTTATTTAAGTTAATACAATTATTTATAAATTTTTATTTACTAATGAATTATTCGAATATTCTATATAGGAACCCATTTAGGAGTATAGCACATAGGGTACCTTCATACGTGAGGGTAATAAGGTTATTTTGGTTACTGGATTGGGAATGAAAAAACACTTGTGTCACGTATGAGGATACATGGTAGGTGTATCAGTAAAAAAGTGTTTAGCCATTTTAGATCTTATTTAAATGAGGATTTATATAAAGGAAAAAATAGAATCCTTATAAGCTAAATTTCAGGATATGGGTTAGCTGATAGAGGAAAGGATTAGGGATTTTGTATAGTCAATTTTTACAGACATGAAAATATATTTTAAAGAAATAGATACACTCCTCCACCTCTACCCCTAGATCTCACTCTTCTACCTCTATCTGCTTATCCAAATCTTAAACCTCCTCCCCCATAGATACCCATCTATTTTGAGTTATATGTTCAGGATCCCTAATATCAATTTTTATATGGAATTATATTTTATATTGGGGATACCATTCATATTTAATAAATATAGATGGGTAATATTAGGGTCTCCCTGTAGGATATTATAGATAGATTATTAAGTGTAACATTTCCTATAGATGATGTCACTATAGTTGGAAATGTATTGACCATTTTTTAGTTTATACGTCTATAATTGTCCTAAAATTACCATTTAGGTATCCATATATTATATCATTTATTTTATATTGGTGTTAAATTTGTTTTAAAGTTTTAAAATTTAAACATTTACCTTTTTTATAGGAATACATTAAAGGTAAATACATACAATACAGACAATAACAAGTACTGGCTGTTATGAATTCAAATACTATTTATACTGGACTTGATATATTAACAATATATTTATCTTTGTTGTTATAAGTTTATGAAATTATATTGAATACTAACATTTGGGGGCATAAAATGACTGTGATGATTTTAAAGAGAGATATCATGGATCTTGTAACTAGAGATTTGTTGGGAATAAATGTGATTCAAGTCTTTTCCATGTAAGTTGGTTATCATATTTTTCATTCTTTTTTACTTATTTAAACTTATAACTTATGTTTGTTTTACATTGGGTATCTCTATACACTTTGTATTTAGTATCATATGAAATCATTGTATAGATTTTTAGACCCCCAATTTATTTCACTAATAGTGATTATAATAAAAGATTTAGAAAGAACGGTATAAATTACTAAAATATTTAAAAATACTTCAATTCAATTTTGGATACCTCTTTATCTTGAAGAGTATATAACATTTATTTCATCAAAATTTTTTTTCTTATAAAAATATAACCACTCACATTATATTTTTTTATATTAGTTTCCATTTCATATTGTGTGTTTTTTTCCAAAAGTGAATATAGTTTTTAGGTTATGCTCTAGACATGGTGAAATTCTAGTAAATTGTAGTAATGTATTAGATATGTAAGTTTTATTATTTTAATAATTGTATATTATAATGAATTTTAATTTTATTTTATAAATATCATTTTCAAATAGTTCATGGGATTACTTTAGAGAGACAATTATAAAGAGGGTCACAATGATCAAATATGTATGTGAAAATGTTAATTATTATATATAAATTCCAATTTTTTTCTTCTTGTACTTAAAATGTAGTTTTGAATTGAAAAATTCATTTGAAACATAATTTTCATCTTCGTAGAGGAGTAAATGAATGTGGATTTTATGTTCTAAGATTTATATTCAACATAATTTCAATTGGTATAGTTACAAAATTACATATGGTTAGATTATATTATAACCTTTCCTTTAATTTATATTATAATTATATTAAGAATACATATTAATTCATTATTTTTAATTTATATATTTTTGATAACCCTATCTCTTATAATGAACAAGAGGGTATGGCACCTGCCATCGGGACAAGCCTGTGCATGCATGAGAATGCCTAGCCGAACAGCCATGCGAAGGTGGAGAGCTGATTTCATGATGAAGATGATGGGGAGGAGTAGTTCCAAGTTATTCTGGGTCGTATGTAATGTTTTAACTCTATGGGAAATTAATTCCTCTAACTCCTATGAGCTATGTAAGACTTACTCCTACCGACCTTGTAAGGGTTCCACTTCACCCCTTGAAAGGTGGATTGTCAAAAATCAATAAAAATTGAAGGCATTTGGGCCATTGGAGAAAAAATAGATAAATCACCTAAAAATAGGATTTTTGGATAATTTCATATGTTTAATAAGTTTTTAGTTTATTTTTATTATATATTTTAAAGTTTAAATTTAAAAATTTTAAAGCAAAAATGGCTTAAATTTTTTATTTTTTTTGGTTGTTTGTGCTTCTATTTCATGTTTCTGATTTTTTTTGTTGTAACAATGGGAACTTTTATTTGAATTTAATATATATAAAGATTCATTTTTCATGTCTATTTTTGTAAAAACGATATGAAATTTTTGGGAAAATAAATTTTCACATGGTTTATACAATAAATAATTTGAAAAAGAGTGTATCACGTCGGTTATTTTAAATAACAGATGTGATAAAGGGATTTTCATGTTGGCTATATAATAACCAACATGAAAACCCATTCCCATTCTATATTTTTATACTAATATGTAGAAATATTTTTTAAATAAAAATGTGAAATGTAGTTTTCATATCAGTTAACAATAACATATCTAAAAAAATATTTATAATAACACTTTCAGAAACATCACAAGGTAAGTGATGTTCAAAAAACAAAAAGCCTAATGTGGAAAACCCAATTTTTCACTTATGATGGTTTATTTTATTTATAAAAAATTCCAAAACATTCATTATCAGATGTTATATTACTAAAATGATTCTTCAAACCACTACATTCAGATTTATGCTTAAGAAATTAATTTTAATTATCTAAAGTTAAACATGAATTAGATTTTGATTATAATTCTAATGGATGTTTAGATATTTTATTAGTATGGTTTGAAATTCTATTATCATATTTAGTAGCATTATATTTAACATAGAAATAGTTATTCTTTATCTTCTTATTCAATTTTTCCAATGAGAGTTATTTATCTCACAGTCTATCCATATGTATAAAAGCTTCCTCAATATCCAATTATTTTTCATTATCCAATAACTATATTTCAATGAATTTTTTTCCTCATCATATGATGAAGTTGAATAATCATCTTCAGGATTAAAAGAAATTTTAAATCTAAAGATAACTTTGTAAAAGGTCTATAGATAATTTTTGCATAAGATGTTTTTCATTTTAAGGAATATTTTGATAGAATCTAAAAAAATTGACTATCACTTACACATTCTTCTGATGAAGTATAATATGTTTTTTCACCTTTACTGCAACTCCATGTATTCAGGGCTATCAAACTTTTTATCCACATTCTCTTAGATATCCTTCTTGACATTTTTATTTCCTCTTTAATCTTAGATAATTATGAATTATATGGATATTTTTATTTCATTTATAAAAAATAACATCATAATATTCATTACTCTCATGTTTTTCTCTTCTATAATTCCATTGAGCATAATAGAAGTTCATATTTTCAATAATGTTATTTATTATTCTTGGTAATTGAGAAAATTCACCATTACTAGACTCATAATTTTTAATATCTGATGAGCATATTTATTTATTAATCTTGTTATTTTATCTATGATTTATAACTCATAATGAAACAAATCCATACATAGGAAAAAATTCTACTCAATTTTTATTTTCTCCTTAAAAGTGTCTATTTTTTATATACTCTCATATTTCATGAGAGTTCTTATAAAATAATCCGGACATAGCTTATTCAAGTGATTCATATAATCCATACAAATATAATTACACTACCACTCTTTCAAATGTATATATATCAATATTTCTATTATTTGTTTATCTAACATCTCCTTCTCATGAAGTGATTACAAACTATTCACAATAGTCATTAAGCACTAATGCATCTGAGCAACAGAATCTCCAAGTATACAATAAAAATCTTGATAATCCGCTCATAACATAGCTCTTCTGGTTTCAAGAACATTGGAAGTTATAAAATGAGTAATTTATAGGGTCTTACATAGTCCATTATAATTTTTTAAAAAATATATATTTTATTTTAAGTGTTTCTCATCAATGAGATAACAAAGTGTTCCACACTCTATAGTTGGCTTGAAACTCATGCTTCTCATATATAAAAACCATATAATAATCATTCTCTTAAATTGTAAAATTTTTAGTTACCATTATATTTTTTACTACTCTAGTTTTAATCACAAAAATAATTCATATGATGACTCCAGTACTTATAATCATTCCCATCAAAGATTATAAGACAATAAGGATTCTAGTTTTCTATTGTTAAATCATGCATTCATGCCATCATAAAAAAATATTTATCCACCACACATTTATTATAAAAAAATTTATATATTTGTGATAAAATAATGGAAAATAATGTGAATATAATGCTCAATATCAAATTTATAGATCTATTTTGATGACAAGTTTTATCCTAGATATACATGGATGGAATGATACAAGATGGAGGGGTGAATTATAGTTAAAAAATTTGTCTTAAATTTTTAGCACCCACTCTAGTATTAAGTATATTGGTTGTTATAAACCATTGATAAACTCAAGTATTAGAGTTATTAAAATAATTGGAAATGTAGAAATAGATAAATTTAAGAAAATAACAGTGGAAAATATACATGCTGATTGAGTATAGTGAAAATTCAGTTTGAAATAACATTAAAAAATCAAATAAAATAAAACATACAATGTGTATGTCACAAATCAAACTAGGTCCCCCTAAAACCCATCACCTAAGCCATCTTTTTGAAAGGTCCATAGGATTTTTTCCATTCTATATGTTCAATAAACTAGTTCATGGGCTTCTAGGGACTATATTGGAAATTCTTTTTCTAAATAAATTATCAACATATTATAGGTGACATCATATCAGAAACCCTAATAATCAATAAAAATTTATATAAAAGAGCACTCATATCCATGTGAAAGATAAGTACGATTGGAATCCAAATGGTTTTATAAAAAATAGGGTATGTTTACTACAAAACAGAAATTAAAAAAAATGGATCTACCCATCTCTATGTGACATAGGGATTGGACTCCCACCATATCACCATCATCAAACAACCACATGTCCCCTAGTAGGATTAACCACCATATTCATAGGACACCATGATTTTACTTGAGTCCAACAAAACAAAATCATTATGCACTCATTCGGTGTATGTAAGTTGTGATCAGGAAATACAAATAGGGTCGCAACAAGAATTTTGTGAAAATCCATTGTTAAAAAATTTAAACATGATTGTTTAAAGAACAATTTATATACAAAATGATTTTAAATTTAAAATAAATAGAGAAATATGAAAGTAGGAATAAAATAATAATCAAGAACAATGGGTATCCCTAAGGTAACTATGGTTGGGTTATTCTTAGGATCCTCGTACACTCTGTTATAAAATCATTCACATCACTTCCCCTATATGTGTCACTAGAGAGGAAAAATCAAATGTTCTAGTAGTAACCACATTCATAGCAGGAATTTTTTGTTTAGTGTTGTATCTTAGTCCTAAATCATGGTAAATTTGACCATTTACTAGCATAATTTCCTTATTCAACCCTCTAAGGTACAATGATTCTCAATTTCTATCACCATTTTAAAAAAGTTTATTCCATAAACTAATACACGCCCCTTTCCATCCATTTCAATCCAATTCCAGTGGAAATGGTTTTTCAAATAAACCCAATACACCCACAAGGTTCTCAAAATACCATTCCAAACATCCAATCAATTTAATACATATTTTAAATGTTTAAAAACATATGTTTAGTTCTTCAAAAAATGGAATAACATGAAACTCCATAACTTTAACATGTAGAACCAATTGAAAATCACTTAAAAATGGATAAAATCCACATGAAGTAGTAAAATAGAGCTTATTAAGGTAATAAAAATTCATAAACACCAAGTTATATATCATTACGCTCAGATTAAATAAACCCTAGTTCATCTTGGCTATAGGTAAGGAGAATAATTATGAGAAAAGGAAAGAGAGAGCTTAGTGAAGGAAGATGAGAGACACACTTGAAGAAATCATGAAGAAATTAGAGATAATCCCACTTGAAATCCACCCAATAAGAGGAGTATTAAGTGGATTCCTGTGTTTAGGATAAGAAATTTGAGTGGGAGGGAATAAGGGTGGAAATAGGGTTTAAATCAAGTAAGGGTTGAAGAGTGATTTCATGTTTTATGTTTTCTAGGTAGGACACGTGGTTTTCAAAACCATGTGCCAACTATTTGGGCCACAACACATCACATAGGAACTCATATGGTTGCTCCTCATTGTTTTTTAGAAAGTTTTCCAACCATGTGAAATGGAACTATCATGTTACATACCTGATTTGTATGGTTTCTAAATGGATAACCCTTACCAGGAGCCAAACCATTTGAGACCCATACTTTTTCAAAAACTTCAACATTTAAATGGAAAATACCACAAAATTAAAAATAATAAATAAACAAGAAAATAAATTAAAGACATACTAGAAATTAATATAGTTTTTATGATGGTGTGTATACAGTAAAATAGAAAAATACAAAGTATTGTATTATGATCAAAATAACACATTAAATGATAATATTAAAGAAAATTTTTATCCAATGTTTAAGGAATATATTTAGACTTGGTCTAAGGTACCTATATTTATATCCCTACAAATAATAAATTTAAAATCATTGGAAGGTTTTTGTATCTTACTAAACCCATAATCCCATAATCATATTGATCAGAAACAACTATATCATTCTATCCATGGATTCCCCTAATCACACATGATCAGACAAACCATGCTCAATCTTCCTATCCCAGGAATTCCTTGATCATAAATATCAGAAATATAATATTTTCAACAAAAAATTGTGAATATATTTACAAAATAAAACACCACATAGTGATATCTATCCACAAAAACACTCTGAAAGAAAATAATTACACTGATTAGAAGTGATGTCAACAACAAGTAGGTTCAAAACATAAAAATAAAAATAAGATTTAATAATTATCTTTATAGAAATTTATTTATTTATATGAATTTTTAAATATATATATATATAATGTTTTAAAAAACTACAATGTTAAAATTTTCTTTTTTTTAGGTTCAGTTGTAATTTCATCACAAGAAGCTTCACCATATTCAGAAGAAATCAACATCTCTTCATATCTTCTGATGAATTTAACCATTCAACAACATAATAGTTATAAATCCATTTAAATTAATATAGTGTTGAAATTAAGTTGAGTATATTTTTATCCGTAATTTAAAAAACTACCTTTCTATGTTAAATTAAAATTACCAAGAAGTATATTGTGATTTCTAAATAAATAGATATTAGAAGCCAATCTCACTAAAACGATGTAATAAGTTTTAAATCATGGATAACTATGAAAACATTAATATTGATAATTTAATGTAATAAATATTGATTTTATATGTTTTTATAATTCTATATTAATACTATGAAAAATTATATTCACCAATAAATGTTATTCATTTGTTAATCCAAGAACCATATAAATAATATTTTTAGGCTTTCCATGAAATTCATCACTATATGTTTTATGAAATTACCACTAGAATCCTGAACTATATTACGAAAATAGATTATATCTTCATCAAAATTATAAAGGTGATAAACCCATGATTAAGGAGTATAGACTACAACTGCCATACCGAAGCATGTGTTGTAAAATTGAACGGTTAACACTTGAATATTATTTATATCAATAAACACTTAATATAAGAAAAATATTTAATTATAAATGAATGGTATTATTTAAAATAAATATAAATAAGGTTATTTTACATGTTAATAATAAATCTAAATATATTATAAAATGAGATATAGAACATCTAACAAAGAGGAAGTCTAAGGTAGGGTTTTCTCAACTTAATTTCATTTAATTATTCTATATTACATATTTATCTCCTAATTTCATTGATGTAGTTTATATACTGAACTATGAATGTATTTTATATTAATTGAAATCTATTTTTTGGAGTTTCAAAATCCATATCATGTTGTTTATTTTAATATATTTTGATTAAAATGTTACCAAAGTCATAAGGGGTTCCTTCAAATCTCTCTTTGAAATAGATTTTTTTATGACTAAACTTTTATTGGAGGAAATCGTATATTTTTTCTCTATAAAACCCAAGAAAATTATTTTTAATGTTTATTAATAGTTTTTACTATAATACTTACTAGTTCATCTCTATTTGGTTTACAATTCAACTGAATGGATGTTTTTAAGTGGCGTTGACCACATATCTTCTTTTTGGTTAAAAATATATCTCCTCCATGTATATTATTTTAAAATTTTTTTATGGATGACCTTATATATAATACAATATTTTATTAATTTCATTTTATATTTAATTTAATTTCATTATAAAAGTGTGAAAGGATACCTTTTTGTAATTTTAAATAAGTTTATTTTCCATTAATTTTCTCTGGTTTCCTTTTAGAGGATTACTTTCAATGTTTTAGTGGTTTTCTAAATAAAATGTTTCTTAAATTAACGTTATTTTTCAAAAACTATTTTTTTATAAATTAATTAATATTAAAAATAATAGCTTTAAAAAAATTAATGGACATTTCTTCCTATTTTTTAATGAAATTTTCAAATTCTAATATAAATTGTGATTCATCTATGTTAATATCCTTTAATATTTCTTATATTACATTATTGATATGTTTTAATGGAATAATCCACTTAATTTATTTGGATAATTTAATTTTTATACCTTTGAACAATTCTTATGAAACCCCTTTCATTTTCACATGTAAATTATTTTATGATGGAATTATAAATGTGTTCATTATCTGGAAACACACACACATATATATATATGGGTTTTTACTAGATAATAGGTAAACCTAGAATTATATATCCCTAAAATTAATTGAATTAATTTTATATCTCATGAGATAATAAGGAATTATGTGTAAACTAAATATACTATATGATAGGGGGATGAAATTGATATCCCTCTAATATATTGGATAATTTTTTTATAACTCATGAGATAACAAGGAGTGTAGTGAAAAACAAATCAACTATGAGATGGGTGGGATTATAATTATATATATCTCTAATACATTAGGTAGATCATTATAACTTAGGAGATGATAGGGGGTAAAGAATAAACCCAATCCCTTTGGGACTCTATCCACTATGTATATGAAAAATTGTTATAATAAAAAACCCCTATGGGACTCTATCAACCACGTTTTTGGAATGAAGACTGAACCTAGTACTCTCTAGGACATTGTATGATATTTGATTAAGGTTTATAAACTAAACCATGAAATTAAGAATACTTTGCTATGCTGGCATATATTTCACTTTATTATAGAATAACTCTATGTCATGAAATATCCCTATTTTATGTTTTTAAGGATCGTGATTACTAGATTATGTCTCCACTACCTTATGAATCATGTCTTATATTATGACAAAATACTTATTCTGTAATTGTTTATTTATGATCTATGTGTTATTGGGTATCATTTTCTTATGTAATTTTCTTTCACCATGACTTTGTTCTCATACCAACATGTCTATATTATGATAAGTTATAATCATTGATTGTTACCTATTCTATTTACCCTTGAAAATCATATATGATCACCCATTTCATATATTTTTACTCCCCAGGTAATTATGAAGAGTATTATGTATGGTGTTTCTAGAAGGTTATTATGTGGGAATATTACTTATGGGAGTTTTTGAAGGATGTGTTTAATATATTTTTCTGTTGTATCTAATATCAATATACTCTAAAAATATAGGTTACGGGGACATATTTATTGTGATATGTAATGAATATTCATGTGAAATGATGTAATAATGTAATATATTTTTTATGATAGAAAGGTTGAGGTATTTTTCAGGATTATATTATTATGAACATGATGATAAAATTTAAAACATCCTATTTTTAAACAAAAGTGATATATAATGATCCTAAAATGACATTGGTTGAAATGAAGGAGTCATAATTTAGGATATACATTGATTTATTTCCATTTCTAGTTGAATTATTAATATGGTTATTATTTCATAATACTAATGCTAATTATTTTGATTTTAGTAAAGGATTTAATATAGAATCATTGTATTGGGAATGGATTAGCTATCTTTACATAGATACCATATTACGTTATGTAATAGAGAAGTCACATTTGTTATACCAAATCATCATATGATTATATATCACTAAACATTTAACAATAAACTCCATATATAAGTTACTTCCATTATATTTATCTCAATACCCAATAATATTGGGTACATAGCTCAAATTGATGAGTAGAAACCCAATAGTAAGGATATGTCTATTGTGAATAAATTCATTGATTCATTCCCTGAAGAGTCTCATGGTTTTATCCCTAATAATAAGTCTATGTTTTCTATGAAAATCGTAAGTGGTGTTATGCCTACATCATAGATTCATTATAGATTTGCCTTGATAAAATTAGAGTAGTTAAAAAAACACCAACATAATCTGGATAAGGGTATTATATTTCCATGTGCTTAACCATGGGGTCCATAAATCCTATTTATTGAAAACAAATACATATCAATGCAACTTTGTATTGATTATAATGAACATAATAAATCATGATAAAAAACATGTATCCCCTACCTCATATTAAATAATTGTTCAATCAACTAATAAGAACTCAGTATATCTCATTTATTGAGAAATAATTTTTATTTCTTCAATGAAGAGTGAAAATGGAGGATAAATCATATATAGACTTTCACAATATATAAGGTCACAATGAATTTATAGTGCTTAAATTATGATTTATTAATTTCATTATTATCTTCATGGATCATATGAATATAGTCTTTAGAGTCTAACTCAATCAATTTGTGGTAGTCTGTGTAGATGTAATTATCATATATTCCATGAGTAACTAAAATAACAAAGATCATTTTATAAATTTTCAAAAGAACTTTATAAAATAGAAACTATATGTAAAATTTAGAAATTGTGATATAATTCTTTAGAAATTATCATTCTTGGGTCATGTAATCACAATAGAGTGTGTATCTATGGATCCTTCAATGTTATAGGTGATTGATAGGCTCTACCAATAACTATAGTAGAGATATTTCTTATATTGTCTAGATAATATCAACTCTCTCTGATAAATTTATCATGGTTTTCAAATCCACAAACCATGTTAACTCAAAATAGGATCATGTTCCTCTAGGAAAAGGAATGTGGAGATAATTTCAAGGAGTTTAAGAGAAGGATTTCCACTGCACTTATACTCACACTTCCTTATAGTTATGAAGGGTTTGTGATGTATAGTAATGCATCAAAGAAGGTATTGGGATGTGTCTTTATATAAAATTACATGGTTATAACTTATACCTTGTGTTAATTAATATGAAATGGAAATATTACCACATAGATAATTTGGAGCTAGCAGTAGCAATATTTGAATTAATAATATGGAGGAATTATCTATGTGGACAAAACTATAATGACCCAACCCAACGGGACTTGATCCCAACTACCCCAAGTGCACCTTCATAGGATTGGGGCTACTAAAAATGCTAAAATGCATAACTAATATAGGATTCTTTTACGTAATGTACCTATACGCACACATTCGACCATATCCATGTAGAAGAGAAGAATAATAATTATAAAAGACGCAACATCTAGACAATAAACCATGCATGTAAAATCTTTAGAGAGTACAAAAGTGAGATAATTTAATCTATAAAGTAAAAATGGGAAAAATACATGACCAACTAGAAAGATGTCCCAAAATAAAAAAACTAGAAAAGTAATCTGCTAAGAGAGCCGGATTCTAGATCTCCAAGCCTTGACCACCTTCTGTAGTCTATGAACCATGGTATCCATATGCTTCTCTATAATTTTTAATTACATGTCTGTTTTTTTTATAATACATGACACATATGGGAAAATCCCATGTAGGGGTGACTATATACATACCATGTAGGTCACCCAAAAAGCTGAAGGGGGATAAGTAAGTGACATGATAGGAATATACAAATCAACTCATTGTAATAGAGTAACAAAATACAACAACATGGATACATATATATATATATATATATATATATATTCTCAACAAAAGAATCACTAATAAGAGAGAAAGGGGATCTCTATCTCATAGCCCATCTCAGTAAAAGAGTCTATCATCAATTCAAAAGGTTCATTAATAATGTCCAGTATCATGTGTGTCTTCTTGAAGAAGCATCCATGTCAAGAATGCCTCACCATTGTGCCACATAGATTATGGGACATAATGTCTAAGTAGAGAACCTACTCCTTGGTACAATAGGAGGGTTCTACCTAGTATATAGATAGAGGACCCATGACCTATCCCAACTGGTGGGTTCTTCTTAGTAGTTATATAGAGGACTCATGACCTACCCCAACTAGAGGGTTACACTCTATGGGTAGAGGACACATTCACTGACTTCGTAGGATGGTTCCACTATAGTGGTAGAGGTACCATGCCCTTACTACACATGAGGGTTCCACTATAGTGTTATAGGAACCATTCCTTGGCTCCACAAGAGGGTTCCACTTTATTTATATATGACCCATGCCCTGACACCATTCGAGGGTTCCACTCTAGTGGTAAATGAACGATGCCCCGAATCCATGGGAGGGTTCAGCTCTAATGGTAGAGAACCCATGCCCTGACTCCATAGGAGGGTTCCACTTAAGTAGTAGATTAACCATGCCCTGAAATCATGGGATGGTTTCACTATAAATATGGATAGATAGAGGACTTATTCCTTATCCTAATGGGATGGTTCCACTCTAACCTATCTAATGATCTTTCTCAATCACTGAATTCATCGAGAGTTTCCTAAATATGTTTCATACTTAAAATATCTCAAATCATGTCTAAAAAACCATCACAAAGGGCACCATCATTTTATATGTGGAAAACACTCAGGATAGGATAATTGTAGGCCAAAATCGAATTCCAAATGAAGGAGATATGATATGTATAAGTTCCCTCAAAAAGGAGGTTACATAGTGTGTAAGGGGACCCACATGGTGTGTGGTCATGCTCTGCTATATGGCCATTCCCTATTTCAGTACATGGATTACTGCCAATGTAGCGCTACACGGCTTTTAAGTGGACTACACGGTGTGCCTTAACCACCTAGGGTTCTTCCCATGCTCCAAGACAAGTCTGTGTACCCTATTTGTGTCCATGTATAATGGTCTTGTGCCTGGCCATTCCATTTTCCATGTACTCCTAGAGTATATGCCAAATCTCCAACACTGTGTCACACAACATGTGGTATTTATCTCTCCTAAAATCCTAGTTTCCACATCTAGGGGACTACACATCATGTTTTCTTCATACTACATGTCGTGTGTTCTTCAGACTACATAGTGTGTAGTCATGTTTTTTTCAAAAGCTCATATGTGTTTCATGTGTTCTAGATCTACCTTCACCAACTTTAATCATGCTTATAGGCCACCCGAATCTATTAGTAGTCACCTTATACCATCGTTTTCAGACATCCATTGACTGGAAAATGGAATCTAGCTCATTTATCAATGCCCACATGTACTACCATCAGCTGTGGAACATCTAGTCACCTCAATGGATCTTCAAATCCATGGTAGATTCACCTATATCACTCAATCTACCTGAATAAGACCATGATTCATCAATCCATTCATTGGACATGACTTCACTATAAATTTGGGGGTTCAATCACACTCATTCCCACCCATCAATAGTTGAATCATGACCCAATGGTTGAATGATGAAGAAAATGAAGAACTATAGGGAGAAAATCACAAGAACAAGGGTGAAATAATCATTGCACAAGAATTATTGACCAAATAACTAGATCATAGATATCTTTTTTGAGAAAACATGGCACACCGTGGATTAAAAAAATAATTAATCAATATAATTTGACAAGTTCTCATGAAAATGTTTCAAGAATCTTAGATCAATAAGTAGATTGATAATTCATGCTTAAATATTTTAATCAAGAGGTTGGAAAACACAATTTATGAGTCTTACCTCGATTTAGATTGTTCATTGATGAATAACATGCTCACCAATGAAGGAAATGTTTGTTTCATTCATTGCACCACAATTCTCCTTGATCAAAAGGATTTTATTTGTTTGATCTGGATTCTCCAATAAGGGGTTGTGGAATTATCCTCTCAATGATCCTAGGATTATGTGGCTATCCCCATCCATCCACCATATCACCATGTTTAGAGAGGTTTTATGATTATGTTATTTAAATTAAATAATTAAATTAATCAATTAATTTAATTTAAACTCACCATCCAAAGGATGTTTTATCCAAACATACTACACCGACATGCTTTAGGACACACCTAGGGTAAACCTTAGGTTCCAAATTATATTGTGTCCTAATATTTATGACCTAATACTCCATTTAATATTTATCCCATTTTTCTTGAAGACTTTTCATGTGTGACAAAAAATATTTTTATTATTTTTATTAATTAATTTCGGTCATAAAAGGCCTTGGAATTGCATGTTGTCTCATAGCCTGGCTTTGAGAATATTTCTAGATATATTTCAAAATCTTACAAAGAAAAAACAAGGTTGCTATATTATTTTCATCCTCAAAAAGAAAAACTAAGTAAAAACTTCAGGATACTGAGCTCGTATCTGGCTCCCACTTTCATAGGGTCTCTCCTACATACTATCATGATGACACAACACATGAACCAATGGTATGGTCTATCCATGAAGGTTCATCTCCTACTAATCCCCAATCACTACCAATTGCTCCATGAAATTGGCTTCATCCTTGATGTCTATCTCACTCCAGCCAATAACATGTGCGGGGTCATACACATATCTTCTTAGCTATGACACATGGAAGACTTCATTCACCCGCTATAACTGTGGGGGTAGAGAGAGGTGGTAAGAAAACTCTCCAACCCTCTGCAAGATCTTGAATGGCATAATGAACCTCAAGGGTAGCTTTCCACCCTTGTCAAAACTCAGCAATCCTTTTCATGGGGAGACTCTCAGGACAACATGATCTCCCAGAATGAACTCTAAGGGCCTATGTCATCGACTTGAATAATATTTATGAATAATTTGATTTGTCCCTATCCATTTTCAAATAACCTATATCTTCTCCATCGTCACTTGTACCATCTCTAGCCCAATAAATTATTCATCACTAATCTCAGTACAGCATAAGGGTGACCAATAGGGTCTCTCATACAGGGCCTAAAATGGTGCCATGACATTATTAGAGTGGTAGATATTATTACATGTGAACTATAAAAATGGAATGTAATCCTCTCAGATCTTTCCAAATTCTAATAGGCAAGACCTCAGCATATCCTCTGCACCTAGATAGTGCTCTCAATCTACCAATATTTCTTAGGATGAAAGGTTGTTCTCATCCTAATTTAGGTCCTAAATGCCCCCTATAGGCCTCTCCACAACCATGATATGATCCATGCATCACAGTAGTAGATAATAGTCAAGGGAAACCCATATAAGAGAATGATCTCCCATACGTACACTTTCCCAAAAAAAATTCCATCGAACTCTGCTCCCTGATAGCAAGGAAGTGTACTGACTTCTTAAGTCATTAAACTATCACCAAGATAGTGTCATAGACTCTCTCTCTATCTGTATAAAACCTATAACAAAGTCTATGTATATTCTAAACCATTTACACTATGATGTATCAAGAAATTGTAACAAAACTTCTATAACATTATTCTTGGACTTCACGTGATGATAGATGAGACACTGAGAGATGAACTCATCCACACTCTTTCTCATGTCATCCCACCAAAAATGATACTAAAATTCCCTATACATATTCCCCACTCTAAGATGTACAACCAAAGGAGATATGTGAAAATCCTTCGTCACCTCCTACCACATTATAACGAGGACCACCATCGATACTTGGAAAAGGATTGTGTGATTCCCTCCTTTATGAAATACATCTAGTGAATCACTTGAGGATATCTAGTTAGGTAAGACCTCAAAATCGATGTCTCTCAACTAGTACTCTCTCACATGCTAGAGGAATAAGGAGTAAAACCCATTGACTAAATAAAATTTACACCCTCCTCCTAAAACATGTTCAGCTACATGGAATCCAACTACTCTGACAATAGAGACCCGAAGCTTGACGTACATTGACATTACATTACATTTGCGGAATACTTATTACATTACAAAAACACACACACAAGGACCGTAATAGTTTAGTGTCTTTGGAAACTCGGAATATAATCTTCTAATCATGGTGAAAGATCTTCAACATCTCCCATAAAGATCTTCCTTTTTTTTCTTACCTAAAACCTTTCTTTATATCTTGGGGGAAAGAAAACATAAAAGGGTTAGCTCAAATGCTCAGTAAGGGTTAAAAAAAATAAATATAAATCACATCATATTCATAAGAACATATCTTTTGGAAATCTTAACCTGCAAAAGAGATCATAATTTCATAACATGGGATAAATCATAGTAGTGAAATGTAATCCCAATAATCATAACTTAAAACATGAAACTTTGTGGCATACACACATAATCATAGAGAATCA
The DNA here is from genome assembly GCA_963277665.1 of Viscum album. Classification (NCBI taxonomy): domain Eukaryota; kingdom Viridiplantae; phylum Streptophyta; class Magnoliopsida; order Santalales; family Viscaceae; genus Viscum; species Viscum album. Next base: position 1,925,531,115 of record OY728152.1, on the reverse strand, counting down.
TTTCTTATTAGTGAAGACTCATTGCCAAGACAATCTTAGTGGACAAAGTCCCTTTCTGAACCGATTCACCCTCGTTTATGTCCCGTTTCACTGAACCGGTATAACCTACCATTCCAGCCATGTCTATCTCATGAGATATAAAATCATTACCCAATGCATTGGAGGGATATATAGGTCCCACCCATCTCATAATGAAACCATTCTTATGTGTTCCACAAAATCATAAATCATACATCATTGCATAACCCATATAGTAAAAATGGGAATCTTAAACATTGTGACATCATAAAACAACTCATATAAGATAAAGGAATTTATAAAAATAATTCCATCACAACATAATCAAATCAATGTAATAATAGGGATAGAAACAGAACCCATTATTATCTTAGATGGAAAATAATTTTGATAAAACACTTGAACTCCATTCTTGAGGAAAATTTCCTTTCTTCTTCAAAAACACTTTTCCTTTCATAACATGTCGTACAATTATAAACTAAAAGATGTTGATTAAAAATAAACTTGAAAACTTGTAAAGGAAGATTCTTGGAAATAATGTTTTAAAAATCCATTAATGCCATATAAGTTAAAAAACATTCTTCTCGTACTTTTGTCGGAAAAGTCAAAAAGTACCTCGTATGAAAAACGACAAAATATTCCTTTCATATATTTTACTAAAAACTCACCGAAGGGTAAAATTGGATTTAAACAATTGTAGGTGGATGGAAATTACATATTGAAGAAACATGGATGTGGATGATAAAATACACCCCAGTAAATACTAAAGTATAAACAATCTTGGATAAAAATGAGATTGTGATATTTTCCCTTACCTTAGGTCCGATTTGATTTGTAAGTGTCCGAACCTCCTGTATAATGATTTAAATAATGTCATTGACTTATTACAGAATCATATTCATTGTTATGATATCATATGTGGTTCACTTATGACTTTATATTACCGGTTCTTTTGTAAATTCAATGTTAAAGAGCATTTTGGGTAAAATTGTTTCATTTTTCGTCTGTGTTTTGACTTGTAATTATTCATATGATTACTTAGATCATGATTACTTAATTCCAGAATATAAAACATGATATATATATATATATATATATTCATAATATACATATATATAATAAATCAATAAATGGAAAGAAATACACCGTTCATGGAGATGGTAGGCCGTACGTACGCATGAACCATCTTTTCGTTTCCTTATTGAGTTGAACGGAATTAAGTAGATGACATTAATATATATAAACATAAATCCAGTATCATTATTATGTCATATACTTCATGATTACTTATTATAGATAATTTATAATCATTCATGAATGGTTAAAGTGGAGAATGAATCTCATCACGTCGTGGAGAAGGTAGTCCGTACGTACGCACGAGCGATGATATCGTTCTCATGATCATGGGACTGTATTTGAGTGTATTTATACTATTTCAGTATCAATATCACTTTATAATAATCATATATAGTTACTCATTACACCATTATACCCATCCTTGTAAGGTGTTGGTGGAAAAACAGATTACACCACGACGTGGAGACGGTATTCCGTACGTACGCACGTGCGGTGATTTCATTTTCCGTAGGATGGATAGATGGTGAATTAGGATTGTTTCATACTTATAATAACATATAAGTTTATTAGTGATACTGATGTTATTACTTCATAATGAAACAACCTAAGAAGAAGAAGTGGAAGAAGAAATAAAGGTGAAAGAATTGGTAATGGAAATTACCTCTTCTTTGAAGCGCCTCTTTGAGACCTCCACTTAGGGCACTAAGATTGGTCTTTGAGGAAGACCAGAACCTCTAGGATGTTTCTAGGGAAGTGGAGAAGAGAACTTTGCAGGGGTTGGCCGAGCTTGAAGGCTCAATGTTGTGTGGGGAAGAGAGGGAGGGGTGCCCTTTTATAAGGGAGGAGAGGGGCACCTTTGGAATAACTAAAAATATTATTTGATTATAAAGTCAAGTTCGGTTTTAAATAGCTCCAAATTGATTTATTTCGAGGCTAAGGTAGGGATGGGTCGAAATCCTCTCATCCAATATAATTTAGACAAGTTTAGGTTCCTATTTTAACCTTATCATTTAGATTTAACATTAAGTTAAATAATTTTACTTTTACCGTGTCTTTTTGTATTCTTACACTATATGGTTAATACACTTACTATAACATGCCAAACGAACCCCAAGTTGTTTATTATTAATATATATATCCTTATATAAGTCATTTGGCCGATCCTTAGATTTTTAGGAATAAAATAACAATTAATAATATAATATTTTATTTATAAACTATTTTGTGTCAATTTTGACACTATTTGATATATGATTTTTGTGAAAGTCATAACAGAATTATATGTTCTAACCAAGTTGATTAAATCAACACTAATATATCATAGTAACCTATAAAATTAGTGTAATTCATAAAAAGTCTCAAATTACATTTATTCGGGCATTTATAACATCAATTATGTTAATATTTCCTTAAAAGGGTAATTATTGCATCATCGTTGTGTCATAAATAAATTAATTTATATAAAGTCTAAAAATTATAAATAAAATATAATTATGTAGGAAAGCGTTTTAGCTTTCTAATGAATATTTATAATAGAATTTATCTTATGTATAACCCCATATTAAAAATGTTTTAGTTATTAAACTTTGATTTTAACTATTTTAACTATTCATTAAATAAAATAATATTAAATGTCATAATCTAATCCAAGTGGACCTAAATGGTCATATTATATTCATAAGGTTTTTTGTGGTCGAATAAAACTTATCCAATAGAATTAGAACATGTTTTATGGTAATAGTAATATCATTTTTACCCTTAGTTACCCTATTTACTATTAACCGCGGTAAAAAAAAGTAAAAAGTTACTATTCATCAAAAAATTATTTTTATCTCATTGAACCACATTTTACTTAATGATATCAACCATGTCTGTCGGATTTTTGAAATTACACTCATAGAAGCGGTAAAATTATTTTTTATGAAAAATTCCGTTTTTTAACTACCACTTAGTGGTTTCACTATTCATCAAAAATTGAAAGTTTTTAGAAAAATACCAAAACTTAGGCCTAAGCTATATTTGATATTATGAACTCAAATATTATTTCTATTTTACCAAATTAAAAACATATCAGTTGCATTAATTAATTTAAAATTTAATTCCTGTCGTCAAACCAAATGGCGTGTTTTTAAGAGATAATAACTATCAAAAGATTGACACTTGTTTATAACTGGTTTAAATGTGAAATTACATCCAATGACCAACATTGTATTAAATTGTAAAAATATATTCTAATATAATTTAAAACCACTAAAATTAATAATTTATCACTATTAATTATTTCGATTGAAAGAGTTGTTTTTAATTAAAATTTAGTAGTTATCACTATTCATCAAAATATGAAAGTTATCCGAAAATCACCAAAATTTCACCCTAAGCTATTTTCGATATTCCGAATCCAAAAATGATGTCCATTTTGAAAAATAAATTTTACAAGATTTCAAAAAATTGGTTATTACTATTCATAATGGCTAGTTTTAATATTATTTTAATAGCATATCATTGTTTAGAGAAACTTGGTGTTGCGTACAACACACGCTATCGTGGAAGGTCGCGATTGCGTGTAATTCAATCCAGGTCAGCGATGTGTGTTGTGAAAGCTCCTTTTGGTGTAGCGTATAACACAAGACATTAATGAAATTAAAAAGAATATTTTTCATAAAATCTCGGGTTGTTACACTGACACCTATTATGCCAAATGAGCCTGGGAATTCCTACTAAGGGAATTCACCACCTTGTTTTCCTTCCATAGAGTATATAATAACTTAATTTCATAGTCTTTCAAGAACTCCAACTAGTGAATATATCTCAGGTTTAGGTCTCTATGTGTGAAGACAAACCTAAGACACTGACGGTCTAAGTAATCAAAAAAGTTCTCTCCTAAAAGATATTTCCTACACATCCTCAGTGCGAAGACTACCATTTCTAGTTCTAGGTCATGAGTTTTGTAGTTATTCTCATGGGGTCTCAACTGCCTCAACCCATATGTGATAAATTCTTACCTCTACATCAACACATATTAGATACCAACTCCAGAGGTATCTTAGTATACTACATACTCCATTTCCTCCTATGGAAGTATCAAAATAGTAAGACTCATTATCCTCAGCCTAAACTCCACAAAGGATCTATAGAAATGCTCATTCCAAGTAAATGAATACCCTTTATGCATCATGGGTGTCAAAGGGAATGAAATCCTAGATATTTATACCAAAAAACTTTTGTAGTACTCAAAAAATCGAAGGAATCTTTACACCTCTAACACACTCTTGGGTGGATCTAAAGTAATCACTGCATAGATATTCACTGGGTCCAAATCTAATCCATTATTTGAAATGAAATAGGACAAAAATTAATCATCATGAATCCAAAACTTGAACTTTTATAGCTTACCATAATTCTAGTGGTCCCAAAGAAAATATAGGACCATCCTCAGGTGCTCGGCATGCTCATCCTCTAATATAGAGTATATGAGTATGTATTCAAGGAAGACAAAAATAAATCATTCCATGTATGGCCGAATGATCTAGTTCCTCAAATCCATAAACATGGTGATGGAATTCGTCAAGCCTAAATGCATCATCTGGAATAAATAGTCTCTATAGCAACATCAAAATGCCAGCTTTGGAATATCAGTTTCACGAACACTCAACTGGTTGTAGTCGGACCTGATATCAGTCATCAAAAAACTCATACCACTCAACTGATTAAATAGGTTTTCAATCCTCTACAATGGGTACTTTTTATTTATCATAGAATAGATCAGGTAATGATAATCCATATAAATTTTAAAGATACCATCCACCATTCTCATGAATAATACCTGAGCCACATAGGGGGACACACTAGGCCTAATCAAACCCTTCTCTCAAAGGTCCTAAAACTACAAACATAGCCCTTAAAGCTTGTTAGGGTCCATTTGATATTCCAAATAAGATATCGAAGTGGGCCTATGGTGAAATTCGATGCAAAACTCCATATCCCACCTCGTAGGTAGACCCAAAACATCCTAAGGAAATAGGTCAATAAAATCCACCATGAATGAAGGAATCTAGATTCATAACAATTCTGTTGTGCCAAGGGATACACTTTCCAACTGATGGGTGATGGGATGAAACCTCTTACTCAGAAAACCCACTCATCCTATCATGAGATCTCTCTTACCCACAAAGTAGAATCTTCTCCCATCTTTGTGAAGGCATCTGACTCATCTATGGTGAAATTTAATCTGGGATAAAACCATGAAAAAGCAATCCATACCCAATATTACATCACATTTTTCCATCATTATAACCAAAAGGTCTCAAAAGAACCTATCTCTACAAATAAATAGCTCACACTATTGTCAGATAAAAGATATAGAATAAGTGTTCCACATAGGAACTTCAATACAAAGATGTTGTACTAGAGACACTATTGGGATATCTAGCTCTCACACTAGGAGAGAATATATGAGGGAATGACTCACAACTATGTCTAATAGTATTGAAGAAAGAGTATAATAAACATAGATCATACATCTAATAATCATGTGTTATAAAAACCCATTCTTTACATACATTGATATTACTTAAAAGTTGAAGAATATTCATTAAAATATATAATAAATACATAAAAGAACCATATAGGTATGGTTTCTTTAGAAACTGGGAAACATAAACAACTGGTTCATAAGTCGTCTTTATTGTCTCCCAATTATTTCGTCATAAATAGACCCCTTTTTGATATATCTTATTTAATACCCTTCTTCATGACCTGGGGAAAATAAACATATGAAAGGGTGAGCTCAGATACTCAGTAAGGTTAAACAAGAGAGGTATAAATCATATCATAATCATATAATATAATAACATAACATTTGAAAATCTTTTCCTGCATATGAAAGATTTTGATATCATTCCATTGGATAAATCATGAATGTTCATAAGAATAAATGAATGTAATTCCAAAAGTCATAAAATAATACATGATGTTTTGTGGCATACACATAATCATATAAAATCATTTCATAATAGTCAAGGCTCATTTCCAAGTCCATCATAGTGGACAAAGTCCTTTACTGAACTTAGTTCACTTCTCGTTCCAGCCCTATATTACTAAAAAAAGATCATTTCACATCCCATCCATATCTATCTCATGAGATATAAATATTTACCCAATTAATTTGAGGGATATTTAATTCTCACTCAACATATAATAAAATCATTCTTACATGTTCCACAAAAACAAAAATCATATATCATAGCATAACCTAAGGAATAAAATGGGTTTCTTAAAAATCATTCCATGATAACATAATCTATGAAATAGAAAATGGATTTCATAAATATCATAAAACATAATAAAATAATAGGTATAATATACTTGAACAACATTCTTATTAAAAAATAATTTTGATAAAACACTTGAAATTAATTCTTGAGGAAAACATCCTTTTTTATTCAAAAACATTTTCTTTTCTCAAAATGTCACGAAATTTAAAAAACTATATTTGAAAATAAAATTGAAATATTGTAGATAAAGCTTCATGTAAATAAATTGTTATGAATATGTAAAAATAAATTCATTCCTTATAAGTTAAAAAACATCCTCCTCATACTTTTGCTGGAAAAGTAAAAAATTACGTCATATCGAATAACAACAAAATATTCATTTCAAACATTTTAGTAAAAAGTAACCAATGGGTACAATAGACTTTATAAAATTGTATAAGAATATAAATATTATTAAATATTTATGGAACATGTATGTGGATGATAAATATACCCAGTAAATACTTACGAATAAACAATCTCGGATAATAATGAGATTGAAAAATTATCCCTTACCTTAGGTCTGATATCCTTCGTATGTATACGAACCACCTATATAATAATTTAAATAATTTAATTAACTTATTAAATAATAATAGTCATTTTTATGATATCATATATCATCATATGATCATCTCTTTGTTAATAACATTTCATTGTTACTCGTTATTCGGATATTAACCGCTTTATGTTCTTATGCATGTTTTGTCGAATAAGTTCTGGTTTTCATTCTTAAGTCATAGTTATATCATTAAAAATGATATTAAAATAATATATAACATATTTATTCATTATTTACATTTATATAATCATATCTTAATAAATATCATGTCGAATGAATCACATCACATTGTGGAGACAGTAGGTCGTATGTACGCACGAGCAATGATATCATTACCATATTTGTTGAACAGTAATGAATTGGATGTTTTATAATATTTCAGAATTAATATAATGTTATAATATTCATATATTGTTATTATTTCTATTAGTATACCCATCCAAGTACGGTGGTGCTGAAAAACAGATTACACCACAACATGGAAATGGTAAGTCGTACGTATGCACACGTGGTGATTTCATTTTTATTAGGATGGATAAAAGGTGTAATATGGTTGTTTAATAATTATAATAAAATATTATTATATAATTTATACTGAAGTTTTTACTTTATAATGAAACAAATAATGAAGAGTAAGTAGAAGAAGAAACAAGGTTGAAAGAATCGGTAGAGGTGATTACCTCTTCTTCGGTGTGCTTCCTCTAAATATCCACTAAGATAACTAGATTTGTTCTTTTAAGAATAAAAAACCTCTCTAATGTAACTAGTGAAGTTTATAATGTAAAAGGGTATGGTATATACGATATTGAAGGCTCAAAGTGAAGTTAATAGTTGAAGGAGGAGGTGCCCTTTTATAATTGAGGTGAGGGGCATTTTTGGGATCTCCAAAAATAATAAATTCAAACCCAACCCAAAAACCTCCAAAATGTCACAATTACAAATAATATATGATATAGTATTGTAATATAATCAACCAATAAATTTTAGGAATGTTTTTATGTCAATTTAAACATTATCATTTTAATTAACACTTACTTATTCTATTTAATTTCAATTAAGATAACAAATATTGCAATATTAAAAGGGTAAAATATTTACTTATTTCATGCCAATTAGACCATAAATAAGTACCTTATAACATTTTAAATCATATAATAATTATTATATATCTTTTAAAATGGTTTATTATTTTTAAATAATTTAATAAAACATTATTTTGATAAACAATCAATAGTGTCAATTTTGACACTATTCAATTCATTTATTTTTAAAAATATTATGATAACAAGTTAACTTTGAACCAACTACTTAATTATATTCATAATAGGATAAGGTAATATTTAATATTAATTGGAGATATTAATTAACCCAAATTTTATTTATTTTAATATTTGTAATAACATTTATTTGATATCTCTATTAATAAAATAATTACTACATCACTTTTGTGTAATTATTTAGTATACTTATTTGTTAAATAAAAACTAAAAATAAAATTCTATGATAAATATAATTCTACTTTATATAATGATAATATAATTAGTCAATTTTATCTTTTTTAAAGTCCAACATTTAAAATGTTATACTTATTAAATTATGAATATGACTACTTTAACATAACTTTAAATGAAATAATATAAGGGTCACAATCTCTTCTATAAGACTCCAAATGGTCACTAACTCTACCCTTTGAATGATTATAGTCGATATATACTCGACCAATAATATTTGGGAAGGTGTGTGGGTCCTTTTGTGGTTATTAATATATTAATAAAAAAAATTTTTATTGATTTCTCATGAATTAATTAATTTTTACATCATCAAAGTATAAGTCTTTAAGGTAATTATTTATTTTCTAAAAATTACAAATAAATTACCATGATAAAGAAAAAAAAATATTTTAAATTTATATTTATAATCTTATTTATCTTTTGAATAACATTATATAAAAAATTATTTAGTTATTAAAATTTGAGTGAGACATATTTAACTTTTCTTTAAATAAAATAAATTAAATGTTCTAATCTCATCCAAGTAGCTTCCAAAGGACACCATTTTGACCCAAGTATTATTAATGTCTAAAAATCTCATTCAATTATATTAATACAAGAGTTAGGGTAATTTTATAATAGTATTCTTACCCTTAATTACTCATTTTACCCTTTTATAGTATTAATCAAAATTACCGAAGTTACCATTCATAATGCCCAAAAATTAAAAAAAATTACATAATTTGGACCTACTAATTTCAAATATGGAATCAATTTTTTAAAATTCAAAACACATAAATTTCATTAATTAATTTAAAATTAATCCCATTGTCGAAGAGAGAGAATAGTTTTTTAAATGTTAAAACATTGCAAAAGATTGAAATGTTTTTACATCTGAATTCAATGTAAAATTAATGCTAATGAAATAAATTATATAGAATTATAAAAATATATTATAATTAATTAAATATATTCAATATTATAATTTAAACATATAAATTATTTCAATGAAATAAGTTGTTTTCAATTAAAATATAGTGTATTTTTACTATTCATTGAAATTTCAAAGATATCAGAAAAATATTAAAATTTCATCCAAATTAAAAAAAAATTATCAAACATCAAAAGAAAATGTTTATTTTTTCATATAAAAATTATTAATGTGTCGAAATCTTAATTTAGAAGGGGTTCTCCATTAAAATGTGTAAAATTTACCTTTTGAAAAATATGGGGTTTTATACATAAAATAGGGTTTATTCATACCCTACGACAAAAATATCCATTATATGAATATAAAAAAATAAGTATATAATATATACATTTCATTAATTTCATTTAATAATAGTAATTCACATAACAATTATACAAATATATAATTGATTTATATTATTTATACATTTTTCATAAGTTAGTTATATTTATTCCTCCTAACTTAAAAGCTATGTTATAATATTCATTTTATATTTAGGGTGTCCCATGGTTCGTTTAAAATCATGATTGTGTGCAATGAATGTTATTAAAGAATTAAAATTATTTAGAGAAAATATTTCATAAAAACATCTTTGTGTTACATTCTACCCCCCTTAAATTGAATTTCTCCCTTGAAATTCATCACTTGGTTTTAATAAAACGATGATATCTCTCCCTCATCATATCCTCGAGTTCCCATGTAGCTTCCTCAAATTGGTGGTTCCATCACAAATCTTTAACCAAGTGAGCGATCTTGTTTCACGGAACTTTTTCACTACGATCCAGAATCTCTATCAGTTGTTCTTCATAAGAAATATCATGCTCCAACGATACAACATCTAAGTTTAGTACATGTAAAGGACCAGGTTTTTACATTATAAATATAGATACATGTAACACATCATGAACTTGAGAGAGATTTGTAGGAAGCACCAATCGGTAATCTACCTTCCCAACACGGTCTATAATTTCAAAAGGACCGATATACCTAGTGCTCAAATTTCCCTTCTTCCAAATCTCACTATTCTCTTCTAGGGATATATTCATAGAAATAGCTTATCACTCAGTTCAAACTCTAGGTATTTTCTTCAATTTTCAGAATAACTTTTATGTCGACTCTGATCTTCTCTTATGTGATGTTGAATAGATCTGACCATTTCTTCCATTTCATCAACAAGATCGGGCCTGAATAGATTTCATTCCTCAACTTCATCCTAGCAAGTTGGAGTTATGCACTTATTTTTGTAGAGGGATTTATATGGAGCCATCTAAATACTTGATTGAAATATATTGTTGTAATAAAATTCCACCAAAGGTAGGTGTTGATCCCAACAACCTTTGAAATCCATAGAGCCGCCTCTCAAATGTCTTCTAGAGTATTAATTGTCCTCTATTGTTTGTCTAATGATGATAAGTTGTACTGAAAATTAACTCTATATCCAAATACTTCTAACGACTTTGCTAAAACTTAGAGGTAAACATCAGATCCCGATCAGATATAATGGAAAGTGGTACTCTATACAATCTTACTACATCCATTATATATATCCTAGAAAATTGATCAAGAGATAAATCCTCTATAATAACAATGAATTGTGATGACTTTTTAAGGTGGTCAACTATAACCCATATAGCATTATGGCCTTTAGATGTTTTGGGAAGTCCGAAGACAAAGCCCATAATGATGTTTTATTATTTCCATCCTGGTATGGGTAATGGTTGTAACATCCTCTTAGACTTATGCCTCTTAACCTTAACTTGCTGACAAACCAAGAACCAAGAGACATATTTGGAAACATCTCTTTTCATGTCATCCCATACATAAATACTCTTTAAGTTCCTTGTAAATCTTTGTGCTTCCAAGGTAAATAGATAATGAAGAACTATGAGCCTCATCCAATAGCTCCTTCTTTAATTCTGGTATGGGAGGAATACAGACTTGATTCCTAAACATTATTATTCCATCACAATCAAGGTTGAATTCAGGAAAATTTCTCACCTTATTTTTTACCTCTAAATATTACTTCTACACCTCCTAGATATTCACCTATATAGATGGTTGAACATTCATTTGATAAAGATAAGATTTCTCCTCTTCCTTTAAAATTTCATGATCCATCCATTACAAATCCATAAATATTGGATCTTTTGTGATCCTCATCATATATAGGCTAGCATGGTCCTTTCGACTTGAAGCATCTGCCACCTTGTTCATTTTCCCTGGGTGGTAATGTATTAAGTAGTCGTAATCTTTAATCAACTCCAATCATCTTCTTTGATGCATATTCACCTCATTTTGTGTGAAAATATACTTTAAACTTTTATGATCAAAATAAATATCACACCTTTCACCATAAAGATAATGCCTCTATATATTTAGTGAAAATAATAGCATAGCTAACTCCAAATCATGATTTGGGTAATTTTTCTCGTGGATTTTCAATTTTGATGAGGCATAATCTATCACTATATCATTTTTCATGAGGACACAACCAATCACCTTTTTGGATGCATTACTGTAGATCACAATCCTTTCTCCACTACAAGGTTGTGTGAGCAATGGTGCACTAGATAACCTTATTTTGAGCTCTTTGAAATTCTTTTGGCATTCCTCCATCCACACAAACTTACTCCTTTAGGAGTCAACTTGGTGAGTGGATTAGATAATCAGGAAAAATCATTCACAAAACATTGATAATATATAGCCAAACAAATAATACTTGGCATCTTAGTTACCATTTTTGGTCTCATCCAACTATCAATAACTTCTATTTTTGTTGGATCCATATATATCCCCTCTTTTGAGATTATGAGACCCAAAAATGAAACTTTCTGAATCCAAAATTCACACTTGGTAAATTTTTCATAAAGCTTCTCCTTTATTAGGTTCTTTAGTACAATTCTCAAGTGATCCTCATGTTATTCATTTCTATTCAAATATACAATAATATAATCTATAAATACTACAAAAAAATGATCAAGATAGTCTCTAAAGACTATATTTAGTAGATCCATTAAAATAGAGGGGAATTAGTAAGACCAAAAGGCATCACTATAAATTCATAGTGTCTATACCTTGTAAAGAATGTTGTCTTTAGTATATCCTACTTCTTGAACCTTAATTTATGATACCCTGAACAAAGATCAATCTTGGAAAACTATTTATCTATGTGTAATTGGTCGAATAATTCATCAATGTGGGGAAGAGGATATTTTTTCTTGATAGTTATCATATTAAGTTCTCAATAATAAATGAAGAGTATCATTAATCCATGTTTCTTCTTAACAAACAAAAAAGGTGCTCCCCAAGGTGACACACTAGGTTGTAGGAATAATTTTTCAATATTCTCTTGGATTTGATTCTTCAATTATAAAAACTCAATTGGATCCATTCTATAAGGTTCCATTGAAATAGGCATAGCACCCAGTATGATTTATATTGAAAACTCAACTTCACAATTTGGTGGAAGACCTGGTAATTATTCCATAAAGACATCGAGAAACTCCCATAAAATGTGTGCATTCTTAATTGTGAGTTTCTCCTCAACCATTTGAGATAAAAAAACTCTATTTATAGGAATCAAGACCCATAAGATGGAAGATATTTCTACTGGATGGTTATATTCATCCTTGCACTGAGAGATGATCATAGATTGATCTGGAATATGAAATGTGACTTACCTTCCTTGGAAATTGATATAAGATACATATAAAAAAATCCAATACATTCCAAGAATCACATAAAATTCCACTATATGAAGGATCATAATATTTACAGGAATCACTTTCTCATAAACTTTAACCAGAAAAGAATTATAAACTTTTGATGTGATTGTTGTGTCATTAGGAGTAGTCATAGTTAACTCAACATCTAATTATTGAGGTAATATGTAGATACCCTTATAAAATTGTTCATAAATACAATATTGGGTGGATCCAGAATCAAATAAAACATTTTCTACTTTAGAGTGGATGGTAATTTTACCTTTCAGTACTTCATTATCGTACGCCACATCTCTAATAGTGATCGCATGTGACTTTCCTTTTTCTTTGGCCTTAAGAGTTTGCTAAGGTTTATCATCATCAATAACACTTGGATTATGGAATTGATTGGAATAATGCCTTATTTCCTTTTGCTTGTAACATTGAATTGTATGAGGTTCATTCTATGTAGCCTTTTCTCTATTTTCATCATTCGACATCTTTTTCCCATCAATTTGGTATTCAATTATCCAATAACCTTCTTTTCCACATTTAAAACATTTTATAGTACCTTTAAGAAAATTCCCTCCATGTTTCTTTCCACACTTTGATCATAAGGGAAAAATCATCTTATTTTCAGTGTGGTCTTTAAATTTCCCTTGAATTTCATTTTTCCATTCTTATGAAACCCATAAGACTGATGGGTTACTCCAATCTCTATCTAAACCATGAGAGCACATCAAACGGTTTCTTCAAATCCATTGAAGTCCCTTATGGATAATTCCCTTTATAGACTTGGTTTTAAGACACTAAATAAGTGATATATTTTACTCTTAGGTTGGATAATAATTCCAGAAGAGTACCTTGAAAGTCTTGTAAAATTATTTTCATAAGTACCAACAGATTTATCTTCCTTTTTCTTAATTTCAAGGAACTCCTCCATCTTTGTTCGACGAATATGAGAAAAGTACTTATTAAAAAATAAGTTCCTAAACTCATCCCATTCCATGGACTCAATTTAATCTCTTTACCTCATATTCTTGATAATGTTCCACCATTGATTAGCTTCACCTTCCAAATAATATAATTCTAAGATGACTTTATCATATTCTGAACATTGGAGAACTAAAAATATCTTTTCAGTGGTGTTGATCCATTTTTAATCCACTGATGGATCAGAAGACCTGCTAAAAGAAGGTGGATGCTGCCTCACGAAAGACTCAATAGAATGTTTTTCCCTCCTTTTCTTGTTTGGAATCCTTACATGATTCATAGATTTAGAAATTTGTGTGAGTATAGCTACAATATTTTTCATTCTAACTCCCAAAAAATTTGGTTTCTCAGAAGGAAAATCATTTCATTTCTAATCGCATTCATCATTAATAGAGTTCCTTTAGGTTCCAACCATTGACTAAAACTAATAAGCATAGTGTGAGAAGTAATCATCATAAAGTGAAAACAACATAATCAAGAATAATAGTTCAATTTCAGACACTTCAATTTTTATCCTAGGTTATTCGTGATCATTTCTAAAACACTAAAATAGTAACCAATAGTTCAACATATTCTTAGGGTTCTTAATAAGGTTTTCTCGTCCTATTTTATAAAGGATAACTATACATTTCCTCTAATACCAACTATAAATACCCATACTTTACATACATTAATATTAATTCAAAGTTTAATAATATTCATTAAAATATATAAAAAATCCAAAAAATGACTGTATATGTATAGTGTCTTTAGAAACTGGGAAACAAAAACAACTGGTACATAAGTCATATTTATTTTCTCCCACTTATTTCATCATAACTAGACACATTTTGGAAATATCTTACTTAATACCCTTATTTATTGTAACGTTCTGACCCAGCTCACCTCTAAGACGGTGGCCAGACCAGTGGGTCACATGACCTCAAGCGCCTCTCCATGAACACTAGAGGCCACTAACTAGCAGCGAGGGCCTATTTGTGTCTGAGGGGGAGATTATGCCCTCATAGGTAAAAGGTATTATCACGGGGAAAGTAGAGAACAACTAATAATAAATAGTAGAATCATATAAATGAATAAACTACAATAAAAGAAATATAAATAATCCAACGAAATAATAATAATAATGTACGGAAGCTCACACACTACTACAATACTGGTCTTTCAAGCCCCCTGAAATGGGCAACCGCCTCTAGCGGTCGCTGAGCTTTGCCAAAAAAACGGGGGGCATCGGCACCCCCCCACCTCCTCCCTCACCCTCGACCTAGCCACACCATCCTCCGCCCTCCCCACGCACCCTCCCACATCATCATGTGCCCTATCCTCCCTCAACCGCTCGCCACCCTATGCCCTCTACCCTCGTCGGCCTCCACCCTCCGGGCACCCTCCACCCTCTGCCCTCCGGCTCTGGCTGCCCTCTGGCCACCCTCCACCCTTCGTCCATCCTCCGCCCTGCCCTCTGTCCCCTCTAGTGTCCCTCTACCCTCTGCCCTCCTCCCTCCGGCCTCCACCCCCTCTAGTCTTAGACCCCTCTTTCCTTCAGCCTCCACCCTTGTCACCCCTTCCCCTCGGCCCTCCCCCCCGGACGCCCCCCCCCCCCCACACCCGTACACCCCCCCTACACCCTGTACAGACCCCCCCCCCCACACACCCCAGATAGCCCCCCCTGCACACCGAACACCCCTTACACCCCAAACAGCCCCCCACACCCTAGACATCCCCCCCCCTCGCACCCCGTACAACCCCCCCCCCCCCCCCCCCGCACCCCAGACAGCCCTCCCCAGACCCCAGACAACCCCCACCCCGAACATCCCCCCCCCCTCGCTGCACATACCTCGTCCCCTCAATGTCTCCTCTCCTCCGGCTCCACGCCGCCGCACGTCCCCTCCCTCGCTGCACCGCCTCTGGTTCCTGCTCCCCTTCACTACCTCTCCTCTCCCTCGCAGCACTGCCTTCGGCTCCCCTCCCTTCCAGGTTTGTAGCACAATTAGGTATGACATGGGCTTTCACTTACATTATTATTTTATCAATGGTTCACAAACAATTGATTAGTATTTATTTTAAATATAGTTGATTTGAAAAATTCTAATGTAATAAGTATTCTGTAAATTTTTATTATACAGATTTTATTATGGATAAGAGTTGTATTGATCTTCCAAATCAAACGTCTAAAGAATATTTCAATGGAATTATGCACTTTATTGACTCCACCAGAGGATTTGAAAGTGACTATATTATTTTTTAATGTTGAAAACGTGCTAACAGATATAAATTCACATGAGATATTGTCAGGGAGCACCTATTCATTAATTTATTTCTAAAAAATTATAATATTTGGACTCATCATGGAGAATAATATGTTCATTGTCAAAATACGGATGCAGTTCATATGGATGTTGATTCAAGGATGAATGATCCAATGCATGAAATGCTTACTGAAATGGTACATGGGTTGGATCCTGAATGCATTGACATCCAAAATCTTGAGACCAGTGAGATAAATCTTCACTCTGGTGTATATCGTGATTCGAGGAGGTTTTATGAAGTAATTGATGATGCAAAAAACTGAATTATATCCTGGATGTACTTCTTATAATAAACTGTCATTTATCATGGAGTTTTTTCATTTGAATACTTTGAATAATTGTTCAGAAACATCATTCGACATGCTTTTGGTGTTATTGAAAAAGGTTCTTCCTCTCCTTGCTATGATTTCTGAGAAGTATTGCCATGCTCGTAAGTTGATAGAGAACTTAGGTTTTACATATCTGACCATAGATGCATGTGAAAACAACTATATGTTGTTTATAAAGGAAACTACCCATATGGATATTTGTACGGTTTGTGGTGCTTCTAGGAGGAAATAGAACAGGGGAAATCAGACTCATCAAAGTAAGATTGTGATACAGGGGAAACCGACTGTCG
This sequence comes from Viscum album, assembly GCA_963277665.1. NCBI lineage: Eukaryota > Viridiplantae > Streptophyta > Magnoliopsida > Santalales > Viscaceae > Viscum > Viscum album. The sequence continues at coordinate 1,925,514,070 of OY728152.1, read as the reverse complement.
TAAAGAAAATGCGTTACTTTCCCCTTAAACCGGGGTTGAAAATATTTTTTATGTCATCTAAAGTTTCTAATTTAATGAGACGGCATGCAGAAAGAGTTCATGAAAGTGATATGTTAACCCACCCAGCATACTCTCATGCATGGAAGGATTTTGATAAGAGACATCCTGATTTTGATAAAAGATGTTCGTAATGTCCGATTGGGATTGGTAGCAGATGGTTTCAATCCATTCAAGTATATGGTTGGTGAAAATCATAGCACAAAGCCTATGGTGTTTGTTCCATATAATCTTCCTCCATGGATTTGTATGAAACAACAATTTATATTACTTTCCACTCTTATTGATGGACCTAAAAGTCCAGGGGATAAGATTGATGTTTACCTTAATCCATTGATTGATGAGTTGAATGAATTTTGGGGAGATGGTGTGATGACGTATGACTGTGAAACTAATGAAATGTTCAAAATACAGGCTGCTTTATTGTGGACAATCAATGACTTCCCAGCTTATGCAAATTTATCAGGCTGGAGTACGAAAGGGGAATTTTATTTCCCTTGTTGCAATAAAAGTAAAAAATCTATATGGATTAAACATTCCAAAAAATGGGAATACATGGGTTACAGACGTCTTCTCCCCCCTCAGCACAGGTTCATAAAGGAAAGAGTGGAATTTGATGGTTCTAGATAGTTCATCCCAGCACGAAAGATCATGAAAGGAGTCGAAATGTTATCGTATATTAAGGAAGGAAACATTCGCATGGTATATGAAATTCAGAATTTGGTGGCTCCTCCAGTATGTAATATTTGTGCTACAGGTAGGCAACAAAGTGACAATTGGAAAAAGAAAATATTTTTTATAATCTTCTGTATTGGAAAACTAACATGTTGAGGAATAATTTGGATGTCATGCACATTGAAAAAAAAATTATGATAACATATTGTGGACCATTTTAGGTTTTAGTGGAAAATCAAAGGACCATGTTAATGCACATCGTGATTTGGAAGAAATGGGTTTAAGGAAATAGTTGCATTTACAGTTAGCTGATGGAAAAAGGCATATATGCCTGCTGCACAGTATACGATGACTACAAAGGAGAAAGAGACATTTCTTTCCATTTTGAAGATTCTCAATGTTCCTTATGGTTACTCTTATAATATTTCAAAGTGTGTGAATCTGACAAGAAAGACATTGCTAGGGTTGAAAAGTCATGACAATCACATACTACTTTAGCAGTTGATTCCAATCGCAATTTGTGATTATTTATCCCCCGATGTTGTTTAGCTGTTGATTGAGATGTGTAATCTTTGTAGACATCTTTGTTTAAGAAATCAACAAATGAGTGATTTAAAAAGTTTGTAGGACCAAATTTTACTTATGCTTTGTCACTTTGAGAAACTCCCCCCCCCCTCATTTTTTGATGTTATGGTCCACTTGACAATGCACCTAACTGTTGAAGTAATGGCTGCTGGTCCAGTGCAATTTAGATGGATGTATCCTATTGAGTGGTATTTGAGTGCAATGAAACGATTTTTACGCAATAGAGATCGTCCGGAGGCATCAATAGCCAATGGTTATTTGATGGATGAGTGTAATACTTTTTGTGCAGAATATCTTATGGATGTTGAAACAAAATTGGATAAGCCCTCTCAGATTCATGATGGTCTAGTTGGAGAAGGAACCACCTTTGATATAGACAACATCGAGTGGATACAAGCACATCGATATATCTTGTTCAATACTCCATCATTTTCACCATTAATGCAGTAAGTATCTTATCACTTTTATTGTTTATCTTTTTCATGTTTTGATTTCATAAGTTGATCATTTAAACATCGTGTTATCATTTGCAGGAAACACATTAATGAGATAAAATAATGGATGTATCATGTGACTGAGTTTCAAATTCAACAATCTTATTATGCGTCATTTCATGATTGGTTAAAAGATTATGTATGTATAAATTGATTTTCATTATGAGTGAAGTATTATACTAATTTCTTTCTTCATATATCAGTATTGAATTTTATAAATTATTTATGTTCATAAGATGAGGGAGTTAGGGGACCCCACGCTAACTGAAGAATTTATCCAACTGGCTTAGGGTCCACCTATAACGGCTCGTTGTTATAATGTTATTGATGATAATGGTTTTTGATTTCGTATTAAAGATGTTAATGACAAACAAGAAACACAAAACAGTGTCATCGTTTGTCCATTTGTCGATTCTGGTTATTACTATGGTCAATTGATAGACATCATTGAATTTGTATACACACACGGGTTGAAGTACATATTGTTAAAGTGTAATTTGGTTGATCCAGTGCGTGGATGTAAATTCAATCAATATCAGTTTTCATTGGTGAATTTTAACTATATGTTATACAGAAATTAATGAGTTGAGAATGAACCTTTCATTTTGACATCACATGTACAACAAGTATTCTTCGTTAATTTTCCTTTGAATCCATGTTGGCAAGTTGTCAAAATTTCTCGGTGAGGAGTGGTTTTATTTTAAGAATATGAACCCGAGACTGTTCCATTTGTTTCCCAAAATCTTGATCAACATACCATAGTTCAACATGAATAAGATATTTATTGGGTTAGAGCGGTTGTTGAAGGAGAAACGATCGATTTTCATGCTTAACGAAAGGTATAATTGTTTTCCCCCAATTCAGTATTGAATGTCCTATGATATCAAAAATTATCTAACCATTTTATAAATCCTTGTATGTTTTTATCCTCACTTTTGGTAGTTTATTCAGTTATAATTATTTATGGTGATTTAACTCTTGGTATATTGATGTTATTGTCGGGGTATCTTCCCTTTGAGGTATTCTTCATCTTGTTCATGTGCTTCTTGAAATTTTATTAATTCAATCTGAAATTTGGCTATGAATTGATTGGTTTTGTAAATAATTTGAATATCTGTTTTGTTAAATTTCTGATTTTTTAAAATTCATTCACAACTAATTATTTAATGCCTCTTTGTTTGATTAACAATTGTACATGTTTTATTTTTTTAAGAATAATCCAATTTATATTTTGGACACTTTGGATAGTCCCCTTACTAATGTTTTCTATGATTGCAGGCATGTCAGGGGAAGAGGCAGCAGATGCACATCATCCATTTGAGGCATCTATGTCTCAGGGTCAAGGTATGTTTGAAGGTCATTGTATATAGTTTTTATGTAATTGATAAACATATATATATATATTTATAACATATGTCAAATTATATGTAAAATTTCAACAGGATCAGACTCGATTGCTTTTTTCCACTTGCAAGAGAGGCCCCAGTTGTGGAAGTTTTTCATGGAATTCCAACACGACGATTGATGTTTCCTTTGATGAGGTATTTCATCCTGTGGGACTGAATGCCCCTACATTTATTTGTCCTCTGTTTCATATCATACGTGAAACACATCGATTTCCATTGACCACGCATGATTGGGTTTCTATCCCTTAGGACCCATTAGATCGTATTTAGAGGGAGGTTCAAGTAAAAAGACTATTTTACATTATTCTCTATATATAAACAATACTAATATGTGTGATCTTTTTCTTTAATATAAAAATTTTAAAGTGTTCCCTGATGAGTTTTGGCCCGTGTGTATGAGAAAATTATGTAAGATGTGGAAAGACTATAAAGGAAAAGTGAAGAGGGACCATTGGGTAACAAATGTGGGTGCCCCAGACATTCTGGAAAACGTCCCGAGAGGTGTCCTCCCAGCTCAGTGGCATGACTTAGTTGCATATTAGTCTACTGAGTTTGTTTCGGTTTGTATATTTATTTTGGTATATATATATTCAAATATGAGTGATTTGTTTGAAATTTGATTGAATTGAATGTAGGAGGTGTCAGCACGCCATTCTAAGAATCGAGCATTGCAGGGACCACCTCATAGGATCAGGACTCATCACGTGTCTCAGATCCGACATGAGGTATTTATTATTCATTTTTTAATTTATTAATTAATATGGTTTTCTGTTTATATTCTATTCATATACAATTATGGTAGAAGGGTGCACCGACTGATAAAATGTCGGTGTGGATGAGGACTCGTGATCGCAATGATCCAGAGGCAGCAACATTGATAGTAAGTGCTTGTAATTACTAACACTTACATAATATGTATATTAACATATATATGTATATATATTTAAATATTTCACAGGCTCATTTTGAAGCTGAGTTAGAACTTCTACCAGAGGACCAGCGACAACTTCCAATGCGAAGGGATGAGATATTTCATCGCATTATTGGTTGGGATGGGCATGGATATAGTTTGACCTATGGAACAAGGATTCCTCATTTTGTAGTGTCACGCGCTGCAGTTGTCAGTCCTGTTGTTGCTCAGATGACACAACAATTGGCAGATTTCGAGGCACGGTTGTGCGCTTCTGAGGAGGTAAATGTGCAATTTATCGCTGAGGTTAGAGCACTATTGGAATATGTGCGTCCAGGTGATGGTGCATGGGATCATACGAAGCAATTTTATACTGTATTTATTTATTTAATTTATATTGTTTTTGTTATGAAAATATTCATAATGTTTATTTGTTCTAGGCCCCTGGCCCACCTGATGGAGGTAGCAGTCATGACCACGTATGATGCATCAAATTTCTGAGGTGTGTTTCTGTTTTTACAGGTCGGGTTGTTATTGATGTTTACATTGGGTTTCTAGTGATATTTTTCTCTGAATTGGGGGTATCATGTGTGTTTTGGCCTGATGCAATGTTTGTGTGCACGAATTGAGAAGTAACCATGAAAATGATTAATGATTTTGATATTTTTTGTTCATTTAATTCTTTAATGGTTTAAATTGCATGTTTTGTAATAGTTTAAAAAAAAACAAGTGATTCTTAATATAAACCATGAAACTTGTTTTTGATGACTGAGTTGAGGTTCCCTATTTGTAGTCCCCGGACAGCCCCCCCTCGCACCCCTGGACAGCCACCCCCCCCCCCCCCCCCGCACCCCAAACAGCCCGCCCCACCCCTCAGACAGACCACCCCCAGATAGCACCCCGCACACCGGACAACCCCCCCGGACAACACCCCCCACCCCAGATAGCCCCCCTGCACCCCCAGACAGCCCCCCACCCCCGGCCAGCACCCCCAATCCTAGACAACCCCCCCCCCCCCCCCCCCGACAGCCCCCCCCCCCCCCCCCCCGACAGCCCTCCCCCCCCCCCCCCCCCCGCACCCCCGGACAGCCCCCCCGTACCCCCCGGACAGCCCGCCCCACCCCCAGAATCATGGTGAATCTCAAGCATCATGCATAAACAGAAATAAAAAACAGTGGTTGTAGAATCATCCACAACTGACCTCAACATCTTATCCCAACTAGGATTCCACATCGATTCAGATTATAATGTAACACTCGCAAGCATCACTACCCAAACACACACACCCACTCTGGTTTATTCTATCAATAGGTCACCCACTTGAGTCATTAGTTTCTATATATATGAAGAATCATTCCTCTTGGATACTCAGAAATAGTATTCTAGTTGAGAAATCCCTCATGGAATCCATTTGTTTAGAACATTAGAGTAGGTATTCCTCTTGGGATCCTCAATCATAATTAGTCACTCAAGCCCATGCCCACCCCTAAACAGCACCCCCACCCTAGACAGCCCCCCCCGGACAACCCCCCTTAACCCCCAGACGATAGGAATATTATTCTTCACATGTAGGAGGAGACGGAACATCCATCGAACGTGCGGTGCACGTGGTACGGCTGCATGTGTCGTTTTCAGTAGTTCGACGTGCTCTAAAAGGGCGTGTTGGGTGGTCAAAACCACCCGAATGACCACAGAATTTTATGAAATCATATGACAACAACTGCGGTGTGAATTGTGAAATGGTCGGGCAGACGGCACATCAATTGGAGGTGTCGTTTGACCGTGGTGACCGGAAACACATTTCTGGAGTCATAAAAGACCAAAATGGAATGTAACGGTTGAATTCAGAGGAAAAATGCTCTGAATGACCTGAAACCACATGAAAATGATATAAATATTATTTTTCACATTTAGAAGGAGACGGGATGTCCATCGGACGTGCGGTACGACTGAAGGTATCGTTTTCAGCAGTTCGGTGCGCCCTAAAAGGGCGCATTGGGTGGTCAAAACCACCCGAATGACCTCGTAATGCCATGAAATCATACGAAAATTACTGTAGTGTCAATTTTGAAATTCATAGGCAGACATCCCATCAATCAGAGGTGTCATTTGACCGCGGTGATCGGAAATGCATTTCCAGAGTCATAAAAGACTAAAATGGCGTGTCACAGTCGAATTCAGAGAAAACATGCTCCAAATGACTTGAAACCACACGAAAATGATAGGAATAATATTCGTGACATGAAGGAGGAGACAGAACGTCCATCAGACATGCAGTGCACATGGTACAACCGAATATGTCATTTTCAGCAGTTCGGCGCGCTCTAAAAGGGCGCGTTGGGTGGTCAAAACCACCAGAACAACCTCATAATTCCATGAAATCATACTACAATAACCGAAGTGTAAATTAAGAAATGGTTGGGTAGACAACACATCAATCAAAGGTTCCGTTTGACCGCGGTGACCGGAAACACAATTCCGGAGTCATAAAAGACCAAAACGGCGTGTCATGGTCGAATTCAGAGCAAACATGCTCTGAATGACCTGAAACCACATGAAACCGATAGGAATATTATTCATGACATTCAGGAGGAGATGGAATGTCCATCAGGTGTGCAGTGCGCGTGGTATGACTAAATGTGTCATTTTCAGCAGTTCGGCGTGCTCTAAAAGGGAGTGTTGGGTGGTCAAAACCAACCGAACGACCTTGTAATTCCATTAAATCATACTACAACAACCGCGGTGTAAATTTTAAAATTTCGTATAGACATCACATCAATCGGAGGTGTCTTTTGACCGCGGTGTCCTGAAACGCATTTCCAGAGTCATAAAAGACCAAAACGGCGTGTCATAGTCGAATTCTGAGCAGACATACTCCGAATGACCTGAAACAACATGAAAACGATAGGAATATTATTCGTGACATTTTGGAGGAGACGGCACATCCATCGGACGTGCGGTGCGCGTGGTACGACCGAATGTGTCGTTTTCAGCAGTTCAGCGCACTCTAAAAGGGTGCATTGGGTGGTCAAAACCACCCGAACGACCTCAGAATTCCATGAAATTATACGACAATAAAGGCGGTGTGAATTTTGAAATTTTTTGGCAGACATCACATCAATAGGAGGTTTCGTTTGACCACGGTGACCGGAAATGCATTTCCGAAGTCATAAAAGACGAAAACGGCGTGTCACACTCGAATTTAGAGCTAAAATGCTTCGAATGACCTGAAACCAAACAAAAACAATAATAATATTATTCTTGACAAGTAGGAGGAGATGGAACATCCATCCGACGTGCAGTGCGTGCGGTACGACCGAATATGTCGTTTTCAGCAGTTTGATGCGCTCTAAAAGGGCGCATTGGGTGGTCAAAACCACCCGAACGACCTTATAATGCCATAAAATCATACAACAACAACCGAGGTGTGAATTGTGAAATGGTCGGGTAGAAGGCATGTCGGTCGGAGGTACCTTTTGACCGCGGTGACCAGAAACGTGTTTCCGGAGTCATAAAAGACCAAAACGGCGTGTCACGGTCGAATTCAGAGAAAACGTGCTCCGAATGACCTGAAACCCCATGGAAACGATAGGAATATTATTCATGACATGAAGGAGGAGACATCACATCCATCAAACATGTGGTATGCGCGGTACGACTGAATGTGTTTTTTTTTTCAAAAGTTCGGCGCGCTCTAAAATAGCGCATTGGGTGGTCAAAACTACCCTAATGACCATGGAATGACATGAAATCATACGAAAACAACCTTGGTGTGAATTGTAAAATGATCGAATAGACGACACATCAATCAGAGGTACCGTTTGACCACGGTGACCGAAAACGTGTTTCCAGAGTCACAAAAGGCCAAAACGGTGTGTCACAGTCGAATTCAGAGAAAACGTACTCTGAATGACCTGAAACCACACGAAAATGATAGGAATATTATTTTTGACATGCAGGAGGAGACGGCACGTCCATCATACGTGCGGTGCACATGGTACGACCGAATGTGTCATTTTTAGCAGTTCGGCGCACTCTAAGAGGACCTGTTGGGTGGTCAAAACCATCCGAACGACCTCAGAATTTCATTAAATCATACGAAAAAAAAACGCGGTGGGAATTGTGAAATTTTTGGGTAGACGACATGTCAGTCAAAGGTGTCGTTTGACCACGGTGACCGGAAATGTGTTTTCGGAGTCATAAAAGACCAAAACACCGTGTCACGGTTGAATTCCAAGAAAACATGCTCCAAATGACCTGAAACCACATGAAAATGATAGGAATATTATTCGGAACATGAAGGAGAATATGAAACATCCTTCGGATGTGCGGTGTGCATGGTACGACCGGATGTGTCGTTTCCAGCAGTTTGGCGCGCTCTAAAAGGGCGCGTTGGGTGGTCAAAACCACCCGAATGACTTTGGAATTCCATGAAATCATACAACAATAACCGCGGTGTGAATTGTGAAATAGTTGGATAGACAACATGTCAATCATGGGTGTCCTTTGACCGCGGTGACCGGAAACGCATTTCCGGAGTCAAAAAAGACCAAAACAGCGTGTCACGGTCGAATTCAGAGAAAACATGCTCTAAATGACCTAAAACCACACAATAACAATTTCAATATTATTCATGACATGTAGGAGGAGACATCACATCCATCGGATTTACGGTGCGCACGAAAAACATTCTTTTTTAGACAACAAAACACTTTCAAAAACTAAAGCAAAGACTTTAAGATAAGAAAAAAATAAAAAATGATAGCATTTCTTAAATTGGGGGTTTAAAATTAATATAGCACCCATGAGATGTCAGATTTCATTTTATTATATGTATATAATAACTGAATAAATATGTCAAATTTATGTTTGTTTTTTTATTTGTTTTATTTCTATCTTATTATAGGTTTCTAAAGCAGATGGTTGTGGATCGTTAAAGCACGTCTATAATTTATTGTTTATGATGATCTTGATGTTTATTGTGTTTGGATTTGTTTTCCATTTTTTATGATTTTTATGCTGTTTTTTTTTATTTTGTACAATAAAATTTTTTTTAAAAAAATTTCCAGTTTAGCGACCGCCATTGGCGATCGTTGTAGGCCGGCATTTCAGCAAGCTTTAGAGACCGCCAATGGCTGTCGTTGTAGGCCGACATTTCGGTCGGCTTCAACGGCAGCCTGGCGGTCACTATAGGCCAGCTTCAGGGACCGCCATTGGCGGTCGTCGTGTGGTCTCTATAGGCCTAGATCGACTGCTAATGGCGGTCTCTATTGGCCAAATTTTTAGTAGTGACAAAATGATTTCATTCCATGATGTCTGTCTATACTAGAAGTACAAAAAACAGAAACTCAAGCACACAGTAAACTAAAAGAAAATACAAAAATTAGCATCTGCATCATGAGAAAGGCTCGGTCCTATACCCCAGTATCCATCCTAAATAGTAAAGAAAAATCAAGCATCGTACGCATCACACTTCCCCTTGTCAATACCTGTGAGCATATAATCTACATGAGTGTCAACGACGCTTGATCAGGGTGTGAGATAAAATCCCAGTAGTCTGGCACCCATAGCGTGTAAACCATTAAATTTTGTGCAATAATAAAATGAATTGTTCCTTTATATAATAATTTCAAATAATTAATTAAGTACATTGTAATAAATAACATGGCCCGGGTTCCCAATGACACCCGTCCCTAATCACCTGCTTCAGCCTAAGAAGGAAATTTGAAAGGAATACCTATACGTAGAATACACAAATTCATATATATAAGGCCTGAAAGAGTAAATTAAGACAAGGAAGGTCATACCCCCAAGTTTGTGCTTTGACTTGGGTCTAAGTCATGTGTCAACCAGGTGTGCTGCAACCTACCAAAAAATAACACAATCTCAAGAACTAACAGCGGCATTAAATATAAACCCTCGGTGCATCATTATTAAGGTTCAAGTTGAGAGTTGGATTCTGAGCCCATCCCAAAGGTATCACTATGGAACATCTTTCAATTTATCCAATACCACTGAGTCCGTCTAAGACAATCTTTCGAAAGACCAAGTATCGCTCGAGGCATGGATTTACCATGAGTCCGTTCTGATCTCACAAAAAGGGGTTGAGTGTCATCTAACACTGGATTGTCCACATTTCCAACAGATCCATCTCAATGGGCCCATTTGGAACCAGTGTCACTCTTAAGTATTAGAAAGCCCGTGGAAGTCTTGGTCCTACAAATCCAAAGACACTTCCCCCTGATGCGTAGTGGTAACATTCAAAAACAGAGGGTATAAGTGTGTCCCTTAATACGGGACCCACCTATTTTCCCCACCCTGAATTTAATTAAAGTTTTCACAACAGTAGATATGACATAATCAACATATAAAATCACAGCTTGAAAACTAACCAGATACACCTGTGAATCACAAGGTATGAATTAAACATTACAGCATAAAAACTTAACAAGAAATATATTGTATCAACATAAATAGATAATGCACTTTTTAAATAAATAAACATTTCATAAAAACAATTACCAATGATCCAACAATTCAATTTTTTTTCAATGCAGACTATTTATTTAATTTAATTAAAATAAAAATTGGTTGCACAACACCTGTTGTTAAATAAATTATAAACCCGGCTAACGGAAAAATATACCAACCATGTCGGCACACCCAAAAAGGTGTCTGAAATTTTTGAAACAATTCAAACAAATTAATTTAAGATAATTAAGGCTGAAAAAATTATGTGAATCAATTAAATTAATTAAATTGGGTAAAAATTGCACAAAGCCGGTAGGCACCGACTAACAACACAACAATGCATTTTAATAAACCACATCGAAAGGGACGTAAAGTGAGTAGGAACCCAAACTTGTAGTCTTAGATGACTCTAAGTTCTGTGGTAGGATTTTATTTGACCTAAAATGGACGAAAATGGAGGATTTTAGATAAAACCCCAAAATAGGGTAAAATTATTCCTCGACGAACTGCGTGTAGGATACTCAATGAAAATGTACAATTCCAATTGTTCAAGGTTATCCTTTCCCTAAGGATTACTGAGCACCTAACAGAGAATAAATCGGATGACGGATGGAGGAGATGCGGTCTTTTAAAGGAGGAGGAGGGGGTGCGCCACCTAGGGGGAGAGGGAGATGCGACATGAAAAAGAATTGAGGAAGAGAGGAGAGGGAAAAAAAAGAAAGAAAAATAAAAGAAAAGAAAAATAAGAGAAAATAAAAGTAAAGGAAAAAGGGAAAATAAAATAAAAATAAAATAGAATACAAATATGGAAAGGAAAAGTGATAAAAATAAATAAATATGGAAATCTCCCATTTTAATTATTTTTATTTTTCCCGTAACTCCCTTTCTATTTTATTTCGAAATTTATTTTTATCGTTTCTTTATTTCTTTTAAATATTATTTAAATATATTATTATTCATTTTCAATCCTTAATTAATTATTTTAATTCCAAACACCATGATAAAGCACAATGTGACATTTTTCATAAAAAGTTTGCAGTTATTTAAATTAGTTTAAAAGCTGCCTGGGACCCGACGTAATGTGTGAGGATGCAGGCCTTGGGTCACTTAAATAATTAGAAAGAAATTAATTAAAAATGTTTCGTACCTGATTAAGGTCGGGACGTTACAACCTCCCCTCCTTAAGACAACTCATCCCCGAGTTTCCCTTCCGAGGGTAGTGGAATGTCACTAGAGAAAGTTCCAATCACTACGCACGTACATCTATCTCTCGATCCCAGGTCTCATCCTAAACACGTTCTTGTTTCCATAACACCCAGACTAGAGGGAATGACTTGCCTCAGATAACTTTCTTGCTATAGTAAATAATACGGATCGGATGCTTCGCAAAGGGTGAATCAGCATCAAGCTCGATGTCATCTGGGTGAAAAGAATGATACGGGTCTGGATGATATTTTTGGAGCTTACATACATGGAAAACAGCATGCATGGAATGGTACCTATGAGTTAGTAGTAAACGATAGGCTACCGGACCAACTCTCTCCACTATCTCGAATGTCCTAACGTATCTTGATGATAACTTCCCCTATCTCCTAATATGTTTATGACCCAGCCTCAGAGAAACATGCAGAAAAACTCGATGTACCACCTTGAACTACAGAGGTATGTGGTAATGATTGGTATAAAATTTATGTCTAGACTGAGATGTATTCATATGCTTCTGAATCAGCTGAACTTTCTCAAAAGTCTCTTAAATGAGATGAGGACCCAACATAGCTTCCTTACCCACTTCGAGCCAGCATAAAGACGAACGACACGGTCTACCATAGAGAGCCTCATACGGAGCCATTTGAATTGTCTTTTGGAAGCTATTATTATAGGTAAACTCAACAATAGGTATATGATTCTCTCAAGAACCACCAAAATCAAGGATATAGGCCCACAACATATCCTATAACACTTGTATAGTTCTCTCAGATTTCCCATCAGTCTGAGGGTGATATGTAGTACTCAGAATTACCTGTGAACCCAGTTCCATTTTCAACCCTTAATAGGACTGTGAAGTAAAATGTGCATCCCTGTTTGAGATAATAGAATGAGGTACCCCATGAAGTTGCACAATCTCCCAGATATATAGCCTTCCCAAATCATTAATCATAAAGGTCTCTCAGATAGGCAATAAGTTTGTGACCTTGGTCAACCTATCAACAACCACACATACTTCATCGCTGCCTCGAGGATATCTTCGAAATACTATAAAGAAATCCAGGGTGATTTCATTCTATTTCCATTCAGGAATAGATAGAGGATGTAGGAGTCCAACATGTCGTTGGTGCTCTGCCTTCACCTGTTGGCAGGTGGAGCACCAAGTGATGAAACCTGCTATCTGTTTTTTCATACTAGGCCACCAATACTATCAACACATGTCTCTGTACATCTTGGTCAGTACAGGATGGACTTCCCAAATGGAGGTGTGAGATTCCTTCATCATCACTTCCCATATACCTAAAGGTACCCATACAAGGACATGGTAAAAGAGATTTTCAATGCCATCAACAACCCAACCAGGATGTGGGTCCTCTCTTGTAACGCTTTCCCTAAAAATGATCCCCTTAGTATCATTCATCTATTTACTGCAAACATTCTCTAGAAGAGAGGACGTCACTTTAAGAGTTGCTAGAACTGTTTTCCTGCTCTGCTCTTAAACATCTAGATGCATCTCTAAAAACAAGGTCATCATCTGTCACTCACTATTGGCTACATGCACGGGTTGTGTCTGTGTCTTGCAGATTAAAGCATCTGCCACAACATTACCCTTACTAGGGGTATAATTATGCTCAAAATCGAATGACTCCAAGTATTTGACCCACCTGTTTTTCCTTAAGTTCAAGCCTCATTGAGTGGAGATATATTTAAAGATTTTATGATCCGTGTAAAAAATGAATCTCTCACCCAACAAATAGTGTCTCCAACAGCGTAGAGAATGAATCACCACTGCCAACTCCAGTTCATGGGTAGGATAATTCTGCTCGTGAGGTCTTAGCTGGAGAGATCCATAAGCCCTGACCCAATCACCCTGCATCAAAATTGGACCTAGTATGATTCTTGAAGCATCACAATAAACTATATAGCTCTTACTAGGTTCAGGCAGAATCAGAATCGGGGCTTAGTTTAGTATTTTTTTAACTCCTAAAACAACTTTTCACAAGATTCTGTCTAGATGAACTATAAACCATTCTTATTCATGGCCGTAAGAGGTTCTACTAAGAGGGAGAAATCCTGGATGAAGTGACATTAATAGCCAGTAAGCCCCAAGAAACTACGTATATCAAAGACACTCTTAGGATGCTCCCATGATACCAAAAATCTCACCTTTTCTGGGTCAACTGATACCCTTGCTTCAGATATAATATGACCCAAGAAGTTTACCTTATGAATCCAAAAGTGGCATTTACTGAGCTTAGAATATAGGTGGTTATCTCTCAGTGTACTAAGCACGATGTCAAGATGGGTTACATGGTTGTGTCTAGAATGTGAATACACTAAGATGTCATCCACGATGTCTAACACAAAGGAATCAAGATATGGATGAAAAACCTGGTTCATCAGAGCCATGAAGATTATTGGAGCATTCGTGAGACCGAATGGCATAACCAAATACTCGTACATGTTATACCTACATTGGAATGTCATACATGGTACGTCATATTGTCTCACACGCACTTGGTGGTATCCCGACCTCAGATCAATCTTGGAGAAAATGGTTTCTCCCCAGACATGGTTGAAGATATCATCTATATGATGAAATGGGTATCAATTCTTTACCATGAGCTGGTTGAGTCGACAATAATCCATGCATAACCTGAGGGCGTCATCTTCCTTTTTGGAGAAAATAATATGTGAACCCCATGGAAATGTGCTAGGTCTGATGAAACCCTTAGCCTTGAGGTCTTCAAGATTCTTTATGAGTTTCTATAGATCTGTTGGTGCCATCCTTTAAGGATGAATAGACACTAGTTCCACACCTGGAATGATCTCGATAGTGAACTCTACGTCTCTCATAGGAGGTAATCTAGAGAAATTGTTAGGGAAAACATCCCTGAAAAGATCCACCACTAGAGGGAATTCAACTAGCTTAATTCCTTGATTGATCGTGAAGAGACATGCCAACTGAGCTATCACTCTTCCCAACCCTGCATATTTAGGCTTAGCTTGGTCTTCCTACATATCCCATTCTCCTTTGTGAAGATATGTATCACCCTCGGGTGATGTAAAGGACACCCGACGGCGATAGAAATCCATCCAAATCCATTTTTTTATTTTCTAAAAATCCGGTTTAAGGGTTACCGGTAACCGTACAGACAAACGCAGTACCCAATATTCCACACATTTCAAATATCAAATTTCAAAATTCAAAATTTTCCATAATTCAATTTTTGAGGGCAAACCTAACCAAACCCATGCCACGTGTCCACCTCGTGTCGCAAAACCGCATCGAGCCATGAACCCTCACGTCTCCAATCAGAGCAGGTCACTAGCAAGAACAGAATTTACATCATCGTCGGCCCGTCCTCATCACGTCGACACTCACCTTGATCATCATCTTCAGCGCTGGAAACTAGAAACCACCATCTTCATTGAAGAAGCATCACCCCGAACCAAGGAAGAAAGAACCAACACCGCTAGAGCTCCTCTGAAATGGTATCGGCCGCACGAACAACACCTCCCAAAGCCTCATTCTAAACCATCGCACCAGACTGACTCGGACGGTAGCATAGAACATTGAATCCAGATCAGAGTTGAGCGGACCTCACAACAGAAACTCCAGAACATCATCGAAGAACCTCATTGTGTTACTACAGATTTAATCAACAAAGAAAAACCAAAAACACCGTGACATATAAATCAGTGTCGGAAGAAGAACCACCCCAACGAACACCTCCCAAAGCCTCCTCAGATCCATCTCACCCTACCGACCTGGGAAGGATCAATGGATCTGGTGGCCAGAGCAAAGTAGGAGCAGTCAGACCTCCACAGATAGCCACGGGATGACCAGCACCAGCAACCCCCCAAAATGGTACCCACCTATCTCGAGGGGCACTATTGGCACTGGCATATGCCCTCTGTCCTGACCCCAAGTGGAGTGTCAAGATACATGATGCCACAATGGTACTTAATTGGAGAACCAAGACTTTCAACAATAGCAGTAGATATAAAGGAGTGTGATGCACCAGTATCAAAAAGGGAAGAAACTAATGTAGAGGCTACTAGAATAGTACCTCTCACTGTAGATGTTTTTTCACTCTACTCCTCTGGTACTAATTGCACTGCATACATGAGACCTGAGCCACAACCCGGATACACTGCCTGGTTGGCCTGAGCAGGTCCACTCTGTTGATGCTGATAATCTGGAACTTCATTTTCTCAACCACGACCTCCACCATTACCTCATCTTGATCAGCCTGTGGAAAAATAACTTCCATCCTATTGTGGAGTCATAGATCCCATACCTAACAGAGGTGCATGTGGGGATCCTCTACTACTGGATGCTGAATAGAAGAAACAGCAAAAATGTTGAAGGTGACCCATCCTGTGGGAAGCTCGGCACTCCTTCAGGTCTCTTGTACACAATAGATTCTTGTGACCATCTCTACCACATTGATAACATGTGGTAGATCTCTCTACATGTGCTGTTTGTATAGGATTTCCCCCATGCGCACCTTCAAAATGGTGTTTCCTGCTGCCAGAAGAGTCGTCACCCAGTCTCGGAACTGAACTTCCCTAGCTCACTAGTTTATCTTCCCTGACATTTCCCTCTAAGATTAGAGCCTAATTTAAGATCTCTATAATACTGTTCAAATAGAATACGTTCACCTATGACCAGATAGTATACTCATGTCCATCCACAAAATGCCTCATAGTAGTCTGTGCATCGCCAGTCAGAGATGCTAAAAAATGTTGAAGTTTTTGTGAAACGAGTAGAATACACTAACACAGTCATAGAGCCCTGCTAAATTTGTAGAAACTCCCATACACGATCATCTCTCAGAGTCTATGGGAAAAAGTGATCATATAAGGCTACTTGGAAGTTGGCCCAAACCATATCACTAGTCTTCTCAGCCTGAGAAAAAACATCCCACTAGCGCTTGGTAGAGTCGCAAATCATGTAGACTGCCAATTTGACCCTTTGTTCTAGAGGCATCTTGAGGTGGTCTAATATAGACCATATATCTTTTATCCATGACTATGTGGCATGAGTTTCTCCACTCCCAAAGAAGGTGGGAGGGTGTTGCTGGAAAAATTCCCCCGTGAGGTCTTCCATAGATGGGGAAGGTCTGGGGATATTTTGAACTGACTGCATAAAACTGAGGATATTATCCCTGAACTAAGCTTCAGGGTCCCTCAGAAGATCAATATGAGGTAGTGCCACAAGATTCTCTACAAGAGGTACCACTGGTGGTTTAGGACCCACCATCTTTGGAATGTGCTCATTGCCACTCTCCTGAGGCAGGGCACGAAGACGTCACGATGACATTTGTCTACAACTCCAAACACACACCTTTACACAAGGAGTAAATAAGGTGAAAAAACATGTAAGGTGAAAAAAGAGGTTAGGTACATATCCTTCCTCTTAGAATTAAAAAATAGACAACCCACTTCAAGATTTGGGTTTCTATATGGAATAGACAACCAAAAAGGATTACTAAACAAGTTCTACAGTCCATTCCCAGGTTATGTCAGACTATAATCTAACAGACTATAAAATCTTTATCTTTAAAAATCATCATTTCCAAATTTTAACACTAGGTATAATAACACTCACTTGAAAACAAGAAAAATCATGCTAAAGGTTGACATGGCATGGAAATATGCATGTGATTTTAAATCCTGTAGTGCATATTCTGATGCTTGGAATGTATTGCCCTCGTATCATTAGGCTACAATGGTAAACCCGTTATTTCAATAATACCAACATAATAACAATGCAATACAAGTGAGCCACCCAATGGTGAAATCATATCAATGGTAACTGGCATAATCAATAACTGCAATCCCAACCCCGAAATTTGGGTTATCCACTATACATGGCTTAGCTACGTCCAAGCACATTGTACATTCCAAATTTCTATATCCTAGTCTCTCGTTTAATCGAAATAGTAATACAAAAGGAAAAACCTCCTTTGATACCACATTGTAACGTCCCAACCTAGCTCACCTCTAAGACGATAGCCGGACCGGTGGGTCACATGACCTCAAGCACATCTCCCCAAATTCCAGAGGCTGCCGACTAGTAGTGAGGGCCTTTTTGTGTCTGAGGGGGAGACTATTCTATCATAGGTAATAAGTATTATCACGGAGTAGATAATAACTAATAATAAGTAGAAGAAGTATATAAATGAATAAACTGTAGCATAATCAATATAAATAATCCAACTGAATAATAATAATCAAGTGCGGAAACTCACAAAACGATGTCATGTCATGATGTCTGTCTAAACTGGAAGTACAAAAAACAAAAACTCAAGCACATAGTCAACTAAAAGAAAAGACAAAAATTAGAAGCTGCATCACAAGAAAGGCTCGGTCCTATACCCTAGTCTCCACCCTAAGCAGTAAATAACAATCAAGCATCGGAAGTAGCATGCTTCCCCTTGTCAATACCTGCGAGCATATAATCTACTCAGGTGTCAACGATGCATGAGCGGGGTGTGAGATAAAATCCTAGTAGGCTGGCACCCACAGTGTCTAAACCTATCCATTTTGTGCAATAATAAAATATAGTGTGCCTTTATATAATAATTGCAAATAATTAATTAAGTACAATGAAATAAATAACACGACCTGGGTTCCCAACAGCACCCGTCCCTAATCACCTGCTTCGGCCTAAGCTGAAAGTCTAAAACGAATACATGTAAGCAGAATACACAAATGCATATATATAAGCCCTAAAAGTGTAATGTAATACAAGGAATGTAATACCCCCAAGCTTGGGATTTGACTTGGGGTTTAAGTCATGTGTCAAATAGGTGTGCTCCAACATACCATAAAATAACACAATCTCAAGAACTAACAGCAGCATTAAATATAAACCCTTGGTGCATCATTATTAAGGTTCAAGTTGAGAGTTGGAGTCTGAGCCAATACTGAAGGTATTGTTATTGAACATCATTTAATTTATCCAATACCACCAAGCCTTTCCAAGTAAATCTTTCTAAAGACCAAGTATCGCTTGAGGCATGGATTTTCCATGAGTCTTTTCGGATCTCGCGAAAAGGGGTCGAGTGTCATCCAAGGCTGGCTTATCTACATTGCCAACGGATCCATCTCGATGGGACCTTTTGGAACTGGTGTCACTCATAAGTATTATAAATCCCAGGGAAGTCTCAGTCTGGGAAAGCCAAAGACACCGCCCCCCGACACGTAGTGGTAACAGTCAGGAACCGAAGGTCTAAGTGTGGCCCTTAATACGGGACCCACATCTTTTCATCACCTATAATTTAATTAAAGTTTTCACATAATCAGATATGACATAATCATCATATAAAATTGTATCTTCAAAACTATCTAGATACACCTGTGCATCACAAGGTATGAATTAAACATTACAACATAACAACTGAATAAGGCAATATACTGTATCAACATAATCAGATAATGCACTTATTAAATAAATAAACAATTCATCAAAACAATTACCAATTATCCATCAATTTAAATTTTGTGTTCAATGAAAACTATTTATTTAATGAAATTACTATAAAAATGGGTTTCACAACACTTGTAGTTAAATAAATTATAAACCCGACTAACGAAAAAATATAATGACCATGTCGGCACACCCAAAGGGGTGTTCGACCTTGTTTAAACAATTCAAACAAATTAATTTAATGCAATTAAGTCTGAAACAAGTATTCGAAGCAATTAAATTAATTAAATTGGGTAAAAATTGCACAAAGTAGGTAGGCACTGACTAACAGAACAACGGTACATTTTTATAAACTACAACGAAACAGAGAGAAAGTGAGTATCCACCCGACCTTATAGTCATAGATGACTCTAAGATCTGTGGTAGGATTGAATTTGACCTAAAACGGAAGAAAACAGTGGATTTTAGAAAAACCCAAAAATAGGGTAAAATCCATCCGCAACGAACTACACCTAGGATACTCAACAAAAACGTACGATTCCAATTGCGCCAGATTATACCAGCCCTATGGTTTACTTTGCACCTGACAGCAAATAAATCGGATGACAGGCAGAGGAGCTATGGTCTTACGAAGGAGGAGGGGGGTGTGCCACCTAGGGGGAGGGGGAGGTGCGACGTGAAGAAGAGGAGAGGAAGAGTGGAGAGGGAAAAAGGAAAGAAAGAAAAGAAATAAAAATAAAAGAAAAGAAAAATAAGATAAAAATAGAAGAAAAGGGAAAATAGAAAATAAATTTAAATAAAATAGAATAAAAGGATGGAAAGGAAAAGTGATAAAAATAAATAAAAATGAAAATCTACCATTTTAATTATTTTTATTTTTCCCATAACCCCCTTTCTATTTTATTTAAAAATTTATATTTATCCTTTCTTTGTTTATTTTAAATCTTATTTAAATCTCTTATTAGTCTTTTTCAATCCGTAATTAATTATTTTAATTCTGAACATTGTGATAAAGCACGACATGACATTTTTTATTAAAAGGTCTTCATTTATTTAAATTAATTAAAAAGATATCAGGGACCCACAATGAGGTACACATACATGCGCCATGGGTTGATTACAGAATTAGACAGTAATTAATTAAAAATGGTCAGTACCTGATTAAGGCTGGCACATTTCATTCAGGATTTGGGGAAAAGAAAAACATGAAAGGGTGAGCTTAGATTCTAAATATGGGTAAATAAGGGAGATATCAATTGTATCATAATCCTAATATATAATAACATAACAATTAAAAATATTTTCCTATATATGACATGTCATGATATCATGCCATTGGATAAATCATGAAAGTTCATAAGAATCAATAAACATAATCCCAAAAGCCATAACATAAGACCATAAGTTTTTTGGCATACAGATAATCATATAAAATCATTTCATATTAGTCTAGGCTCATTTACAAGGCCATCATAGTGGACCAAGTCCATTATTGAATTGAGTTCACTCCTTATTCCAGCCCTGTATTACTGAACCAAGATCATTTCTCATTCCGTCGATGTATATATCATGATATATACATATTTACCCAATAAATTTGAGGGAGATATAGGTCCCACCCATATCATAATGAAATCATTCTTACATGTTCCACAAAAACATAAATAATTTATCATTGCATAACCCAATGAATAAAATGGGTTTCATAAAAATCATTCCATCATAACATAGTCTATTAAAAACAAATGGATTTCATAAATAAAATGAACATACTCAAATAACAGGGATAGTATAATTGAAACATATTCTTATTAAAAATATAATTTTTATAAAACACTTGAAATTAATTCTTGAGGAAAACATCCTTTCTTCTTCAAAAATGTTTTCTTTTCTCAAAATGTCACGCAATTTAAAAAAAAATTATTTAAAAATAAACTTGAAATATTGTAGAGAAAGATTCATGGAAATAAGTTTTTATGAAGACATAAAAATATGTTCATGCTGTATGAGTTAAAAAACATTATCCTCATACTTTTGCCGAAAAAGTCAAAAAATACCTTGTATCGAATAACGGCAAAAGATTCATTTCATACCGTTTAGTAAAAAAATAACCAATGGGTAAAATTTATTTTAAAATTTTTTATAAGAATAGAAATATTATTAAATATTTATGGAACATTGGTGGGGATGATAAATATACCCTAGTAAATACTTATGAATAAATAATCTCAGATAATAATGATATTGAAAAATTACCCCTTACCATAAGTCTGTTATCCTTCATATATATCTGAAATTACTGTATAATGATTTAAATAATGTCATTTAATTATTAAAGAATCATACTAATTTTTATTATATCATATATGATTATATGATCATCCGTTTGTTAATAACATTTCATTGTTAATTGTTTTTTCAGATATTAACTGCTTTATGTTCTTATGCATGTTTTGTCGAATAAGTTCTCGTTCTCCTTATTAGGTCATATTTATATCATTAAAAAATTATATTAACATAATATATACTATATTTATTCATTATTTACATTTATATAATCATGCTTCAATGATGATCACATAGAATGAATCGCATTGCATCATAGAGACGGTAGGTCGTACGTACGCACGAGCGACGATATCATTCCAATATTTGTTGAATGGTATTGAATTGGATGATGTATAATATTTAATAATTATTATCATGTTATAATAATCATATATAGTTATTATTTCCATCATTATACCCATTCAATTAAGGTGGTGGTGAAAAATAGATTACACCATGGTGTGGAGACGGTAAGTCGTACGTACACATGTGTGGTGATTTCATTTTTCATAGGATGGATAGAAGATGTAATATGGTTGTTTCATAATTATAATAAATATCAGTATATAAGTGATACTAGAGTTAGTAATTTATAACGTAACAACTCATGAATATGAAGTATAGGAAGAAACAAGTTTGAAATAATCGGTAGAGGAGATTACCTCTTCCTTGGCGTGCTTTCTCTAAATATCCTCTTAAAGAACTAGAGTAGGTCTTTTAAGAAAAAACTAACCACTATCATTTAACTAGGAAAGTTTATAAGGGAAAATTTCAGGTTATGGAAGATATTTAAGGCTCAATGTGAAATTAATAGGAGAGGGAGGATGTGCTCTATTATAATTGAGGTGAGGGGCACTTTTGGGATCTCCAAAAATAATAAAATAAAACCCTACCCAAAAACCTCAAAAATGTACCAATTTATAATATTATAGGATATATGATTGTAATATCATCAACCAATAAATTTTATACAAGTTTTTATGTCAATTTAAAAATTATCATTTTAATTAACACTTGGTTATTCTATTTAATTTCAATTAAGATAAAAAAATATTTCAATATTAAAAGGGTAAAATATTTACTTATTTGTTGTCAATTAAACCATAAATAAGTAAATAAGAAAATTTATATCATATAGTAATTATTATATATTTTTTAAAATGTTTTATTATTTTAAAATTATTTAATAAAACTTTATTTTGATAAACAATCAATAGTGTCAATTTTGACACTATTTAGTTCATTGATTTTTAAAAATATTAGGATAACAAGTTAACTTAGAAAATTTTATTTTATTATATTTATAAGATTTCAAGGTATTATATAAAATTAATTATACATATTAATTAACCCAAATTATATTTATTTTAATATTTTTAATAACATTTATTTGATATCTCCATTAATAAAATAATTACTACATCACTGTTGTGTAATTACTTTGTATACTTATTTATTGAATACAAATTAAAACTAAAATACTATGATGAATATAAATATACTATATTTAATAATAATATAATTATTAATATTTATCTTTTGTAAAATCCAACATTTAAAATGTTATACTTATTAAATTATAAATATGAAAACATTAACATCACTTTAAATAAAATAATATAAGGGTCACAATATCTTCTATAAGGCTCCAAATAGTCACAAAAGCATCCCTTGGATGTTTATAATCGATATATACTTGACCAATAATATTTTTTCATGTTTCAGGGTCCTTTTATGGTTAATAATATTTTAATAAAAAATATTTTATTGAGTTCTCGTCAATTATTTAATTTTTACATCATCAAAGTATAAGTCTTTAATGTAATTATTTTTTTTATAAAAATTACAAATAAATTATCATGATAAATAAAAAAAATTATATTTAAAATTAGTATTTATAATTTAATTTATCTTTTGTATAAACTTATATAAAAAATTATTTACTTATTAAAATTTGAGTGATACATATTTAACTTTTCTTTAACTAAAATAAATTAAATGTCTGAATCTCATCCAAGTGGATTACAAAGGACACCATTTTGTCCCAAGGATTATTTATGAAGAAAAAAACTCATCCAATGATATTAAGATAAGTTTTAGGGTAATTTTATAACAGTATTCTTACCCTTAATTACTAATTTTACCCTTTTATCATATTAATAAAAATTACCAAAGTTACTATTCATAATGACCAAAAAAATTGCACATTTTCGACCTACTGATTTCAAATATTGAATCCATTTTTACAAATTGAAAACACATAAATTGTAGTAATTAATTTAAAATTAATCTTGTTGTTAGAAAGAGAATGAGTTTTTAAAATTTAAAATATTGTAAAAGATTGAAATGTTTTTCATCTGAATTCAATGTAAAATTATTGCTAATTAAATAGATTATATTGAATGATAAAAATATATTATCTTTATACTTTAAAAGCATTCAATATTATAATTTAACCATATAAATTGTATTGATGAAAAATGTTGTTTTCAATTAAAATTTAGTGTATTTTTACTATTCATCACACCATCGAACGACCTTAAGGCCTTTAAATTTTTTATTACGATAAAACCCCCTTTTAAGAGAATAAGGGGTGGAAACCGACACATACTTCATGGAAAAAAGACAAATCACACCCGAAGGACAAGAAAGTAAAACCAGACTGAAGACATGGACCTGCCCCTCCCTGGCATAAAAGCATGATAAAGCTCTCCACCATTGCAAGGAAAATCGGCAAGCAAGTGTCCTGTGTCAAAGCACATGATCAATCTGATGGAAAATTCCATACCCTCTCAAACAACCAAAGTTGAAAAGATCTGAAAATATGAAATGCCAGCTCTTAATCCTCCTCTTGGATATGTTCCATGTGGTCGAATCGGGATGCACTATCTTCCCACCATTGGGATCATTGGAAAAATCACAAAACAAAACTTTGAAAACCCATTCACAATTCCTGAGAAATCCTTCAACAGGAAACGATGAACCCCACCGCACTCCACAAGACTTCTACCAACACTACAGTCACTGGACTTGTCGAAAGATGGTCCAAGGAAGGCGAAGCCAAGCCATCATTGACTGGGACTGGATTGTAACACCCGAGACTTTTATGTTATATAAATCATCAAAGGAATCTTTTTCTATACAACACTTGCTTGGCTTGCTTTACACGCAATCACGACCTTCCTCGATAGCTTGCGTCGTACGCAATACCGAGTTTCACTAAACAACATTATGCTATTAAAACTAGCCGTTATGAATAGTAATAACCACTTTTTGGAATTTTATAAATTTTATTTTTCAAAATGGACTTCATTTTTGGACTTAGAATATCGAAATTAGCCTAGGGTGAAATTTTGGTATTTTTCTGAAAACTTTCAATTTTTGATGAATAGTGAAACCACTAAGTGGTAGGTTAAAAACTGAATTTTGAATAAAACTTAATTTTACCGCTTCTGTGATTGGAATTTCGAAAATCCGAGAGACACGGTTAATATCAAGGACTAAAATGTGGTTCAATGAGATGAAAATAATTTTTTGGTGAATAGTAACTTTTTACTTTTTTTACCGCGGTTAATAGTAAATAGGGTAAATAAGGGTAAAAATGATATTAATATTACCCTAACACATGTCCTAATTCTATTGGACAAGTGTAATTCAACCAAAAACAAACTTAGGAATAAAATATGACCATTTAGGCCCACTAGGATTAGATTAGGACATTTATTATTAATTTATTTAAAGAAGGGTTAAAATAGTTAAAATCAAAGTTTAATAAGTAAATAATTTTTAATATGAGGATATACATAAGATAAATTCGATTGTAAATATTCATTATAAAGCTACAAAGATTTCCTACATGATGGTATTTTATTTTTAATTTTTAGACATCAAATAAGTTAATTTATTTATGACACAAAGATGATGCAGTAATTATCTTATTAATGAAATATTGACATAATTGATGTTATAAACACCAAAATAAATGTAATTTGAGACTTTTTATGAATTCCACTAATTTTCTAGGTTACTATGATATATTAGTGTTGATTTAATCAACTTTGTTCGAACATATAATTCTGTTATGACTTTCACAAAAATCATATATCAAATAGTGTCAAAATTGACACAAAATAGTTTTTAAATCAAATATTATATTATTAATTGTTATGTTATTCCTAAAAATCTAAGTTTCGGCCAAATGACTTAGATAAGGATATATATATTAATAATAAACAATTTGGGGTTCGTTTGGCATGTTATAGTAAGTTTATTAACCATATAGTGAAAGAAAACAAAAAGACACGGTAAACGTTAAATTAATTAACTTAGAGTTAAATCTAATTGATAAGGTTAAAATAATACCCTAAACTTGTCTAAATCTTATTGGTTGATAGAATTTCGACCCTTCCCCACTTTATCTTCGAAATAAGACCCTTTGGAACCATTATAAACTGATTTTGACTTTAATATAAAATAATATTTTGAGATATTCCTAAGGTGCCCCTCTCCTCCCTTATAAAAGGGCACCTCCTCCCCCTCCTCCTCACACCAAATTGAGCACTCAAGCTCGGCCAACCCCTGCCATTTTCTCCTCTCCACTTCCCTAGAATAATCCTAGAGGTCCTGGTCTTCTCCAAAGACCAATCTTAGTTCCTTAAGTGGAGGATTCAAAGAGGCGTTCCAAAGAAAAGGTAATATCCATTACCGATCTTTTCAATTTCTTTCTTCTTCAACTTCTTCTTCTTTAGTTGTTTCATGATAAAGTAATAACATCAGTATTACTTACATACTGATATGTTATTATAAATATGAAAAAACCCTAATTCACCTTCTATCCATCCTACGGAAAAATGAAATCACCGCGCGTGCGTACGTACGGAATACCGTCTCCACGCCGTGGTGTAATCTATTTTCCACCATCACCTTACAAGGATGGGTATAATGGTGTAATGAGTAACTACATATGATTATTATGAAGTAATATTGATACTGAAATAATATATATATACTCCAATACAATTCCACGATCATAGGAATGATATCATCACTCGTGCGTACGTACGGAATACCGTCTCCACGATGTGATGCGACTCGTTCTACATGATCTTCATTTCATAATGATTATATAAATGAATTGAATAAATGAATATGGTATATACTACACTAATACCATTCTGGAAATGAATTATCTATAACCTAAAGATAAGAATAAGAATTTATTCGACAAAACACGCATAAGAACAAAAAGTTATAAAGACCCGAGTAACAAGTAACAATGAAATATTACTAACAAGAAGCTAATAATATGACCATATATGATATCATATAAATATGTATGATTATGGAATAAGTCAATAACATTATTTAAACCATTATACAGGAGCTTCGGACACGTACAAAGCTAATCGGACCTAAGGTAAGGGAAAATACCACAATCTCATTTTTATCCGAGATTGTTTATTCGTAAGTATTTACTGGGGTGTATTTTATCATCCACATCCATGTTCCCTCAATATTTAATATTGTTTCCATCCACTTACAATAGTTTAAATCCAATTTTACCCTTCGGTGAGTTTTTAGTAAAGAATATGAACGTAATCTTTTGTCGTTTTTTTTGTACGAGGTACTTTTTGACTTTTCCGACAAAAGTACGAAGAATGTTTTTTTTTAACTTATACGGCACGAACGGATTTCTACTGTTTTATAAAGCCTTATTTTCATGAAGCTTCCTCTAAAATATTTCATGACTATTTTCAATAAAATCTCTTTCTTTTAAAATTGCATGATGTTTTGTGAAAAAAATTGATTTTGAAGAAGAAAGGATATTTTCCTCAAGAATTCAATTCAAGTGTTTTATCAAAATTATTTTCCATCTATGATAATAAAGGGTTATGTTTTTATCCCTATTATTACATTGATTTGATCATGTTGTGACAGAATTATTTTTATGAATTCCTTTATCTTATATGAATTGTTTTATGATGTCATGATGTTTTAAGAATCCCATTTTTGTTACATGTGTTATGCGATGATGTATGTTTTATGATTATGTGGAACACATAAGAAAGGATTCATTATAAGATGGGTGGGACCTATATCTCCCTCCAATGCATTGGGTAAAGATTTTATATCTCATGAGATAGACATGGCTGGAACGGAAGGTTATTTCGGTTCAGTGATACAGGACTGAAACGAGGAGTGAACTCGGTTCAGAAAGGGACTTTGTCCACTAAGATAGTCTTGGAAATAAGTCATGACTAACAAGAAATGATTTTCCATGATTATGTGTGCATGCCACAAAGTTTCAAGTTTTATGTTATGATTTTGGGGATCTCATTTTCACTTCTATGATTTATTCCATGTTAAGATATTATGATCTCTTTTGCA
This sequence comes from Viscum album, assembly GCA_963277665.1. Classification (NCBI taxonomy): domain Eukaryota; kingdom Viridiplantae; phylum Streptophyta; class Magnoliopsida; order Santalales; family Viscaceae; genus Viscum; species Viscum album. Next base: position 1,925,486,110 of record OY728152.1, on the reverse strand, counting down.
GGTTTTGATTTTCAAAAAGATATGATATGATTTTTATTTCCTTTATTTTCCCTTGCTGAGCATTTGAGCTCACCCTTTTATGTTTTCTTTTCCCCAGGTCAGGAAGATGGATATTAAGTAGAATATGCTAAAAGGGACCATAGATATGATGAAATAAATGGGAGACACTGTAGAAGATTTATGAACCAGTTGTTTATGTTTACCAGTTTCTAAAGACACTATACCTATACGGTCCTTTGTGGTTTTGTCATATGTTGTAATAAGTGTGCTTCAATTTTGAAGTATTAACAATGTATGTAAAGTATGGGTCGTTATAGTTGGTATCAGAGGAAAGGTATAGTCAACCTTTGGAAACTAGGATGTGAAAGCCTTAGTAAGAACCCTAAGGATAAGTCTAAGCATAGAACACAATCTTAGTGTTTTAGAAATGTCCTTGAATAACCTAGGATAAGACCATAAGCATGAAAATTTTTTTCTTGAATTATGTGGTTTCCTATTATAATTAGTGTTGCTCACACTATTCTTCTTGGTTTTAGTCAATGGCTGGAACCCGAAGGAACCGTGTTAATGCGGAATGCGATGGGCAATGCTATGATTGTCCCCCTGAGGAACCAAACGATATGGGAGCTGGAATGCAAAATCTTGTAGCCATGATCACACAACTTTCTCAAGCTATGAATCATGCAGGATTTCCAAACGAGCAAAGGAGGGAGCAACATTCTGTTGAATCCTTCATGAGGCAGCGTCCACCTTCTTTCAGTGGGTCTACTGATCCATTAGTTGCTGAACAATGGATTAGTACTGCTGAAAAGATATTTTCAGTTCTTCAATGTTCTGAACATGATAAAGTCATCCTAGCAGTGTATCGTTTGGAAGGAGATGCTGATCAATGGTGGAATCTTGTTAAGAATACGAGGCAAAGGGATGAAATTGAGTCTATGGAATGGGACGAGTTCAAGAACTTATTTTTCAATAAGTACTTCCCTCGTATTCTCCGAACAAAGATGGAGAAAGAGTTTCTTGAACTGAAGCAAAGGGATGATGAATCTGTTGGTACCTATGAAGCAAATTTTACAAGACTGGCAAGGTACGCTTCTGGTATTATTATCCAACCTGAGAGTAAGATCAATCAATTCTTTAGTGGCTTAAAACCAAGTCTTCGAAGGGCGTTATCCATAAGAGACTTCAATAGCTACGAGGAAATCGTTCGATGTGCTCTCAAAGTCGAGATGGAGATTGGAGTAACCCATCAGTCACATGGGTTTGATAAGAAGAGGAAGATGGAATTCAAAGAAAAATCTAAAGAGCACACGGAAAAGAAGATGAGCTTTTCCTTATGCTCAAAGTGTGGAAAGAAACATGGAGGGAGTTGTCTTAAAGGGACAAGTAAATGTTTTAAATGTGGAAAGGAAGGTCATCGGGCATTTGAATGCCGTGATAATGGGAAGAAGATGTCTAATGATGCAAACAAAGGAAGGGATACACAGAATGAACCTACTACACTTCAATGTTTCAAGTGCAAGGAGATGGGGCATTATGCCAATCAATGCCCAAATCCAAGGGTTGATGATGATGGTCGACGTCAACAAACTCTTAAAGCTAAAGACAAAGGAAAGTCACATGCAATTTCTATCAGCGATGTGGAGTACGATAACGATGTGGTGAAAGGTACACTTACCATCCACTCTAAAGTAGCAAATGTTTTATTTGATTCTGGATCCACCCACTCTTTTATTTCTGAAGACTTTTCTAAGGGTATCACCGTATTACCTCAACAATTAGATGTTGAGTTAGCCGTGACAACACCTAATGGCACATCAATCGCATCAAAAGTTTATAATTCTTCTCCGATCGAAGTTTGTGGGAAAGTGCTTCCTGCAAATCTTGTGATCCTTCCTTTAGTGGAATTTGATGTGATTCTTGGCATGGATTGGATTTCTCTACATGGAGCTCATATCAATTGCCAAAGAAGGGAAGTCACATTTCATATTCCAGATCAATCTACGATCGTCTATCAATGCAAGGATGAACATAACCTTCCAGTGGAAATTTCTTCTATCTTATGGGTATTGATTCCACTAAATGAAGGTTATTTATCTCAAATGGTTGGTGAAAAACTCACGATTAAGAATATGCCCATTGTACGGGAGTTTGATGATGTCTTTCCGGAGGAATTGCCGGGTCTTCCACCAAATCATGAAGTTGAGTTTTCAATAGAACTCGTACCGGGTGCTTTGCCAATTTCAAAGACACCTTATAGAATGGCCCCAATTGAGTTGTAGGAATTGAAGAAGCAACTCCAAGAGAATCTTGATAAGAGATTCATACGCCCTAGTGCATCACCTTGGGGAGCACCTGTTCTATTTGTTAAGAAGAAAGATGGATCAATGAGACTCTGCATTGATTATCGAGAACTTAACAAGATCACTATCAAGAACAAATATCCTCTCCCACGCATAGATGACTTATTTGACCAACTACGCGGAACTCAATACTTTTCCAAGATTGATCTTCGTTCAGGGTATCATCAATTAAGGGTCAAAAGGGAGGATATACCAAAGACGGCTTTCCGTACAAGGTATGGACACTATGAATTTATAGTGATGCCATTTGGTCTTACTAATGCCCCTGCTATCTTCATGGATCTAATGAATAGAGTCTTTAGAGACTATCTTGATCAATTTGTGGTAGTCTTTATAGACGATATTCTTGTCTATTCAAAGAGAAAGGAAGAGCATGAAGATCACTTGAGAATTATATTGAAGACCCTGAGAAAGGAGAAGCTTTATGCCAAATTTACCAAGTGTGAATTTTGGCTTCAAAAAGTTGCATTTTTGGGTCATATAATCTCAAAAGAGGGGATATCTGTGGATCCAGCAAAAACAGAGGTTATCGAAAGATGGTCGAGACCAACCACAGTAACTGAGATCCGAAGTTTTCTTGGTTTGGCTGGATATTATCGACGTTTTGTAAAAGATTTTTCACGATTATCTAATCCAATCACCAAGTTGACTCGGAAAGGAGTTAAGTTTGTCTGGACAGAGGAATGTGAAGAGAATTTCAAGGAGTTGAAAAGAAGGTTATCCAGTGCACCTCTGCTCACACTGCCTTGTAGTGGAGAAAGGTTTGTGATCTATAGTGATGCATCCAAGAAGGGATTGGGGTGTGTTCTTATGCAAAATGATATGGTGATAGCTTATGCCTCACGACAGTTGAAAATCCATGAGCAAAATTACCCAACACATGATTTGGAGTTGGCTGTGGTAATCTTTGCATTAAAGATTTGGAGGCATTACCTTTATGGTGAAAGGTGTGATATTTATACTGATCATAAAAGTTTAAAGTATATTTTCACACAAAAGGAGTTGAATATGCGTCAAAGAAGATGGTTGGAGCTGATTAAGGATTATGACTGCTCAATCCATTACCACCCTGGGAAAGCAAACAAGGTGGCAGATGCATTAAGTCGACAAGACCATGCTAGTTTATCCATGATGAGGATCACAAAAGATCCAATATTTATGGATTTACAAAGGATGGATCTTGGAATTATAATGGAAGGGGAAAAATCTTATCTTTCTCAAATGAATGTTCAACCATCTATACATGTGAAGATTAAAGAGGCATAGAAAGAAGATGTCGAGTTACAAAAGAAGGTGAGAAATGTTCCTGAATTCAACCTTGATTGTGATGGGATAAAAAAGTTCAGGAATCGGGTTTGTGTTCCTCCCATCCCCGAATTAAAGAAGGAGCTGCTGGATGAGGCTCATAGTTCTTCATTCTCTATTCATCCTGGAAGCACGAAGATGTATAGGGACCTGAAAGAGTACTTCTGGTGGGATGGCATGAAAAGAGATGTTGCTGAATTTGTCTCTCGATGCTTGGTTTGTCAACAAGTTAAAGCTGAGAGACAGAAGTCTAAGGGGATGTTACAACCATTACCCATACCCGAATGGAAATGGGAAAACATCACTATGGACTTTGTCACAGGAATTCCTAAAACATCCAAAGGCAATAATGCTATTTGGGTCATAGTTGATCGTCTTACAAAGTCTGCACACTTCATTCCTATTAGAGAGGATTTCTCTCTAGATCAACTTGTCAGGATATATGTAAAGGAAATGGTAAGATTACATGGAGTACCACTTTCTATTATATCTGATCGGGATCCGAGATTTACCTCGAAGTTATGGCGAAGTCTTTAGCATACTCTGGATACAGAGTTGAGTTTCAGCACTGCTTATCATCCCCAGACAGACGGTCAATCTGAGAGAACAATTCAAACCCTAGAAGATATGTTGAGAGCATGCTCTATGGATTTCAAAGGAGGTTGGGATCAACACCTACATTTGGTAGAATTTTCTTATAATAATAGCTTTCACTCCAGTATTCAGATGGCTCCTTATGAAGCTCTCTATGGAAAGAAATGCAGGACTCCAACTTGCTGGGATGAAGTTGGGGAAAGAAAGCTATTAGGACCTGATCTCGTTGATGAAATGGCAGAAACGGTCAGATCTATTCAACAACACATAAGAGCAGCTCAGAGTCGACAGAAAAGCTATGCCGACAACCGAAGAAAAGACCTAGAGTTTGAAGTGGGTGATAAAGTGTTCTTACGAATATCTCCCTGGAAGAGGGTTATGAGATTTGGAAAGAAGGGGAAGTTGAGCCCTAGATATATCGGTCCTTTCGAAATATTGGATCGTGTTGGGAAGGTAGCTTACCGATTGGCGCTTCCACCGAATCTCTCTCAAGTTCACGATGTGTTCCATGTATCTCTCCTAAGAAAGTACATACCAGATCTTTCACATGTACTCAGCTCAGAAGTTGTACCACTGGAGCAAGATCTTTCTTATGAAGAACAGTCGATAGAGATTCTAGATCGTAGCGAAAAAGTCCTACGAAACAAGACCACTCGCTTGGTGAAAGTTTTATGGAGGAACCACCAACTTGAAGAAGCTACATGGGAGCTTGAGGATATGATGAGGGAGAAGTATCCTCATCTGTTTGTTACAAAGTGAAGAATTTCGAGGGAGAAATTCTTTTTAAGGGGGGTAGAATGTAACACCCGAGACTTTTATGTTATATAAATCATCAAAGGAATCTTTTTCTATACAACACTTGCTTGGCTTGCTTTACACGCAATCACGACCTTCCTCGATAGCTTGCGTCGTACGCAATACCGAGTTTCACTAAACAACATTATGCTATTAAAAGTAGCCGTTATGAATAGTAATAACCACTTTTTGGAATTTTATAAATTTTATTTTTCAAAATGGACTTCATTTTTGGACTCAGAATATCGAAATTAGCCTAGGGTGAAATTTTGTTATTTTTCTGAAAACTTTCAATTTTTGATGAATAGTGAAACCACTAAGTGGTAGGTTAAAAACTGAATTTTGCATAAAACTTAATTTTACCGCTTCTGTGATTGGAATTTCGAAAATCCGAGAGACACGGTTAATATCAAGGACTAAAATGTGGTTCAATGAGATGAAAATAATTTTTTGGTAATAGTAACTTTTTACTTTTTTTACCGCGGTTAATAGTAAATAGGGTAACTAAGGGTAAAAATGATATTAATATTACCCTAACACATGTCCTAATTCTATTGGACAAGTGTAATTCGACCAAAAACAAACTTAGGAATAAAATATGACCATTTAGGCCCACTTGGATTAGATTAGGACATTTATTATTAATTTATTTAAAGAAGGGTTAAAATAGTTAAAATCAATGTTTAATAAGTAAATCATTTTTAATATGAGGTTATACATAAGATAAATTCGATTGTAAATATTCATTAGAAAGCTACAAAGATTTCCTACATGAGGGTATTTTATTTGTAATTTTTAGACATCAAATAATTTAATTTATTTATGACACAAAGATGATGTAGTAATTATCTTATTAATGAAATATTGACATAATTGATGTTATAAACACCAAAATAAATGTAATTTGAGACTTTTTATGAATTCCACTAATTTTCTAGGTTACTATGATATATTTGTGTTGATTTAATCAACTTGGTTCGAACATATAATTCTGTTATGACTTTCACAAAAATCATATATCAAATAGTGTCAAAATTGACACAAAATAGTTTTTAAATCAAATATTATATTATTAATTGTTATTTTATTCCTAAAAATCTAAGGTTCGGCCAAATGACTTAGATAAGGATATATATATTAATAATAAACAATTTGGGGTTCGTTTGGCATGTTATAGTATGTGTATTAACCATATAGTGAAAGAAAACAAAAAGACACGGTAAACGTTAAATTAATTAACTTAGAGTTAAATCTAATTGATAAGGTTAAAATAATACCCTAAACTTGTCTAAATCTTATTGGTTGATAGGGTTTCGACCCTTCCCCACTTTATCTTCGAAATAAGACCCTTTGGAACCATTATAAACTGATTTTGACTTTAATATAAAATAATATTTTGAGATATTCCTAAGGTGCCCCTCTCCTCCCTTATAAAAGGGCACCTCCTCCCCCTCCTCCTCACACCAAATTGAGCACTCAAGCTCATCCAACCCCTGCCATTTTCTCCTCTCCACTTCCCTAGAATAATCCTAGAGGTCCTGGTCTTCTCCAAAGTCCAATCTTAGTTCCTTAAGTGGAGGATTCAAAGAGGCGTTCAAAAGAAAAGGTAATATCCATTACCGATCTTTTCAATTTCTTTCTTCTTCAACTTCTTCTTCTTTAGTTGTTTCATGATAAAGTAATAACATCAGTATTACTTACATACTGATATGTTATTATAAATATTAAACAACCCTAATTCACCTTCTATCCATCCTACGGAAAAATGAAATCACCGCGCGTGCGTACGTACGGAATACCGTCTCCACGCCGTGGTGTAATCTATTTTCCACCATCACCTTACAAGGATGGGTATAATGGTGTAATGAGTAACTACATATGATTATTATGAAGTAATATTGATACTGAAATAATATATATATACTCCAATACAATTCCACGATCATAGGAACGATATCATCACTCGTGCGTACGTACGGAATACCGTCTCCACGATGTGATGCGACTCGTTCTACATGATCTTCATTTCATAATGATTATATAAATGAATTGAATAAATGAATATGGTATATACTACACTAATACCATTCTGGAAATGAATTATCTATAACCTAAAGATAAGAATAAGAATTTATTCGACAAAACACGCATAAGAACAAAAAGTTATAAAGACCCGAGTAACAAGTAACAATGAAATATTACTAACAAGAAGCTAATAATATGACCATATATGATATCATATAAATATGTATGATTCTGTAATAAGTCAATAACATTATTTAAACCATTATACAGGAGCTTCGGACACGTACAAAGCTAATCGGACCTAAGGTAAGGGAAAATACCACAATCTCATTTTTATCCGAGATTGTTTATTCGTAAGTATTTACTGGGGTGTATTTTATCATCCACATCCATGTTCCCTCAATATGTAATATTGTTTCCATCCACTTACAATAGTTTAAATCCAATTTTACCCTTCGGTGAGTTTTTAGTAAAGAATATGAACGGAATCTTTTGTCGTTTTTTTTCGTACGAGGTACTTTTTGACTTTTCCGACAAAAGTACGAAGAATGTTTTTTTTAACTTATACGGCACAAACGGATTTCTACTGTTTTATAAAGCCTTATTTTCATGAAGCTTCCTCTAAAAGATTTCATGACTATTTTCAATAAAATCTCTTTCTTTTAAAATTGCATGATGTTTTGTGAAAAGAAATTGATTTTGAAGAAGAAAGGATATTTTCCTCAAGAATTCAATTCAAGTGTTTTATCAAAATTATTTTCCATCTATGATAATAAAGGGTTCTGTTTTTATCCCTATTATTACATTGATTTGATCATGTCGTGACAGAATTATTTTTATGAATTCCTTTATCTTATATGAATTGATTTATGATGTCATGATGTTTCAAGAATCCCATTTTTGTTACATTTGTTATGCGATGATGTATGTTTTATGATTATGTGGCACACATAAGAAAGGATTCATTATAAGATGGGTGGGACCTATATCTCCCTCCAATGCATTGGGTAAAGATTTTATATCTCATGAGATAGACATGGCTGGAACGGAAGGTTATTTCGGTTCAGTGATACAGGACTGAAACGAGGAGTGAACTCGGTTCAGAAAGGGACTTCGTCCACTAAGATAGTCTTGGCAATAATTCATGACTAACAAGAAATGATTTTCCATGATTATGTGTGCATGCCACAAAGTTTCAAGTTTTATGTTATGATTTTGGGGATCTCATTTTCACTTCTATGATTTATTCCATGTTAAGATATTATGATCTCTTTTGCAGGTTTTGATTTTCAAAAAGATATGATATGATTTTTATTTCCTTTATTTGCCCTTGCTGAGCATTTGAGATCACCCTTTTATGTTTTCTTTTCCCCAGGTCAGGAAGATGGATATTAAGTAGAATATGCTAAAAGGGACCCTAGATATGATGAAATAAATGGGAGACACTATAGAAGATTTATGAACCAGTTGTTTGTGTTTCCCAGTTTCTAAAGACACTATACCTATACGGTCCTTTGTGGTTTTGTCATATGTTGTAATAAGTGTGCTTAAATTTTGAAGTATTAACAATGTATGTAAAGTATGGGTCGTTATATGGATGATCCGACACCGCACCAAAGAAACATCACCAATAAGGGGTTATGAGCTGTTCTGAACCAAAAACATCACTCGGGGCATGGATCCATTCAGATTGGAAAATTACCCTTTTAAAAAATATAGGTTTTTATACATCAAATAGGGTTTATTCATAGCCTATGGAAAGAATATCTATTGGATGAATATCAAAAAATAAGTATATAATATATAAATTTTATTAATTTCATTTACTAATAGTAATTATATAACAAACATACAAATATATAATTGATTTATATTTTTTATACATTTTCATAAGTTCGTTATATTTATTCTCTCTAACCTAATGGCTGGTTTATAATGGTCATTTTATATTAAGGGCATATCACGGTTCGTTTAAACTAATGATTGCGTGCAATGAAAGCTATTGAAGAATTAAAATTATTTAGAGAAAATATTTCCTAAAAACATTCAGGTGTTATATGTATGTTTCTAGGTCATTCACATACATATCATGTAACAATTTGCAACCCTGAACAACAACTCCCTGAGCATGATGTGGGTTGTATGGTGGTGGTGGTGGAAGGATCTCAAAACTTCATCCACCACCCAATGCTCCTCCTTTTGGAACCCCACCTTCTACTCTACCTGCTTCGCCTCCTTAGGAGCTACCCTATCCTCACTTACGAGATCCATGATCATTGAGCTGCCTCTGATGTGGTGGTCCATCTACGATTAGCCTTCCCTCCTCATCATGTTAGGTCAAACAATCATGCACCATGTGATCTCACCCATCACATGAATAGAACCTCCCCTCTCTAAGCTACCCTAGTCCTCTATGTGGTCCTTGTTCCACATGACCACATCTCTGAGTATGATCATGAATAGATCTTATACATCTATATCCTTTCGGTTGGTGCCTGCTAGCTGTTGCAGATGGCTTATCCCCACAACACCCACTATTAGCTCTAGCTACATGGAATCACTATGATATTAATATCTCCATCGCTAGTTCTTTCACAAACACTCTAGAATAAGTGGGAATTCACAGGGGTAACACAATGGCATGGATGTCCTTGTGGAGACCCTGAAAAAACATTGACACTCGGAAGTAGCCATATCGAATATTGTCAAGGGAGTATCATGTGAGGTCAATAAACATCACAGTATACTCATAAATTGTCATCCCTCCCTATTGCATCTCCATATCTCCTAAATCTGAACTGAGCGTAATCATGAGGGGTAGTACTTCTCATGAAATAGTTGCTATAATTCATTCCATGTGAGTGTTGACTCATCATGCATCTCCATGACTAGACTACACCAGTTCCCAGGTACTCCATGGAAAAAACTATCTTCCAATGAAACCACCTGACAAATCAGGTTCTAGATAATCTTGAAAACCCAAATCACCAACTCTATCTAGTCCTCCACCACTTGGTGATTTGGATCACTACAAAACCCTATCAGACTCTAGTGTTGGAACTCATAGAGTGCACTAAAAAAGTGTGCATCCTCAGCCTACTCTACTGGTATGATCTACTTCTCGAAAAGTGGGGGTGCTATAACCTATCCACCTAGAGGAAGGATCTCATGGGATTTCCCTTGAACTAAGGCATCATCGCTCATCATATTGTTATCATGATCCAAAATCATTAACCTAGGTGACTATCTTTGCAGAAGCATCCTAAAAATTTAATAAAAATATACCATAGTCATATGAGCATATATATATACGGGGATCTGACTCAAGAAGGACTATAAAAATACTCAGTCTCATATGATGTAGGCACCAAAGTTTTCTATAAATAATGTCTCTATATACCAAGTTGATAAGTTGGTAATCAGGGCCCTGATGTATAGATACATCGATTGTCTCACTAACACTAGGTTCTATGGACTAAGATCCACACTTGAGACACTTTGAAATAGTTTCCATAAATCTAAACCAAATCCTTATAAGTAGGAAAGTCTAAACACCATCCCAAGGAATGAATTTATCTATTACTAATCTGTCATAACCTGACCTAATGGGGATCGATCCATAACCACGCCAAGCTACCCTCCATAGGGCAGGGGAAAGAGACATGCATTAAAAGTCATAACTAATATAGGAGGTTTTTGTCTAATGTACCTATACACACACACCAAACCATCTCCATGTACAATTAAAGAGGAATAATAATAAAAGATGAAACATCTAGAGAAAAAACCATGCATGTAAAACCTCTAGGGAGTACAATATTTTGAAAGTGTAATCTAAAAATTAAAAAGGGTAAAAATACACACCCGACCAGAAATATTTCCCAACTTAAAGAAACTAGAAAAGTAATGTGATGAGTGGTCATGGCTCTATATATCCAATCCCCGACCACCGTATGCAGTCTATAAACCAGGGTACCCCTATGCTCCTCTGTAATCACTGATGACATTTAAATCTTTTGTATAATACATGACACAAGTTGGAAAATCTCATACAGGGGTGAGTATATACATATCTAGTAGGATACTCAGAAAGCTAAAGGGGGGGGGGGTAGTGAGAGACACGATAGGAATAGACATCTCAACCCATTGTAAGAGAGTAGTAAAATCCAACAACATGGATATATGTGTGTGTGTGTCTGTGTGCTCAAAAAAATAATCCCAAATGAGATAGAAATGGGATCTCCATATCACAGATCAGCCCAAGAAATGAGTCTATCATCATTTAAAAAGGTCCATCAACAATGTCCAACATCATTTGCATCTGTCAGAAGAAGAATCCATGAAAATACACACCTCACCACTATGTGGTATAGTCGAGGGGCCACAATCTCTAGGTAGATGACCCTTTCATGGGTACAATGGGAGGGTTCCTCTCATTAGATAGATAGGGGACCCATTCCCTATCCTAAATCGGAGGGTTAAACCCAGTAAATAGATAGATGACTTATGAACTATCCCAATAATAGGGTTCCACTCTATGGGTAAAGGACTCATTTCCTGACTTTGTAGGAGGGTTCCACTCTAGTGGTAGAGAACCCATGCCCTAAATTCATAGGAGGGTTCCACTCTAGTGGAAGAGGACCAATGGAATGATTCTATGTTAGAGTTCCACTATGTGGATAAATTGCCCATGAATTGACACCATTAGAGGGTTACACTCTAGTGGTAGAGGATCCATGCCATGACTCCATATGAGGGTTCCACTCTAGTGGTAGAGGATTCATGCCCTTACTCTATAGGAGGGTTCCACTATAGAGGTAGAGGACCCATTATCTGACACCATAGAAGGTTTATACTCTAATCATGGATATATAGAGGACCCATTCCCTATCTCAATAGGAGGATTCCACTCTAATCTCTCAGATTATCATGTCTTTTCACTATCGTCATCGAGTGTAGCCTAAAGAATCATCACACTTGAAACATCTCACTTCATATCTCAGAAATCATCATGAAGGGAACCATCACATTATAAATGTAAATAAACTCATGATAGGATACTTGTAGGACAAAATATGATTCTAAACGAAGGATATATTAGAGGTATAAGTTTCCTAAAAAGGGAGAGCACATGGAATATAAGGGGACCCACATAGTGCATGGTCCTGCTCCAATGTCTAGTTGGGTCCTTCTTCAGTACAAAGATTACATCCCATGAATCCCTACATGGTTTGTAAGGGTAATACATGGTGTGCCTCAGCCACCCAGGGTCCTTCTTGTGGTCTTGGTCATGTCTGTGTACCGTGGTTGTGTCTATGTACATTGGTCATGTGCTTGGTCATACCTGTGTTCGTGTACTCCCAAAGTACACATCGGGTCTCCAGCACCAATTCACATAGTGTGTGGGTCTCCCACATGGCATGTGATATTTATATTTTCTAAAACCCTAGCAACTGCACTCAGGGGGCTACATACCTTGTGTTATTTAGACTATACAGCATGTAGTCAGGTTTTTCCTAGAATCTCAGATCCTCTCCACCCATTATATATCTTCCTTTTACTCCATTAATAATGCCTTTAGGCTACCCAAATCTAGTATTAATCACCTCTAACCATAATTTTCAACCATCCATTGATAGGAAAGAATAATTTTACTCTTCACTTAATGTTTGTGCATACTACCGTCATCTGTGGCGCCTCCCATCGCCTCATTGAATCTCCAAATCCATGATGGATTCACCCATATACTATAATATACAAAACTATATCCCTAATTCATCAATATTTTCATTGAATTTGATTCTACCATGAATCCAAGGGTCTGATCACACTTGGTCCCACTCAATAATAGTCAAATCGTGACCTCATGGTCCAACGATGAAGAACGTGAAGAACGATTGAGAGAAATGAACATGAATAAGAGTGAAACAATTATTAGACAAGCTTTCATGGACAAAAAACCAGATTATGGATATTCAGGGGAGGAAACATGGCATAATGGGGATTCAATAAAATAATCCATTAATTTAATTTTACAAGGGATCATGTAAAAGTTTCAAAAAATCATAGATCAATAAGAAGATTGATAATCCATGCTTAGACAATTTAATCAAGAGGAAGACAAGCACAATTTATGATTCGTTCCTTGATTTGAAATTATTATTGATTAAGACGTGATTTCCAACAAAGAAAATGTATGTTGTGTTCAATGCGCCTAAATTCATCTTGATTTGGAGGATCACTGTTTTCTAAACTCGATTCACAAATGATACGGTGTGGAATTATCCTCTCAATGATCCCAAGGTTATATAGATAACCCTGGTGATCTTCCACTATCGCAAATTTCTTCTTCGTTTTTCTTTTTTCTCCTGGCGATCTTCCATAGCATCATATTTATATAGGTTTTAGGATTATGACATTTAAATTAAATAATTAAATTAATCAATTAATTTAATTTAGATGCAACCGCCAATGAATGATTTATTTAAACATCCCATGCTGACCCACTTTAGGCCACACCTATTGTAAGACTCGCATTCTTGATTCAACTATGGCCTCATATTTCTGATCTAATACTCCATTTAAGAGTAATTCCATTTTTCTTGAAAATGTGTGTATGTAATATAAAACATATTTAAAGAGACCCAACACTAACGAATTTTCAAAGGATAGAACCAAGAATCATAATAGAATGGGAGAAATCCTATCATTCCCAAATAAAATTTAAACCACCAGAACATGTGATGATCAAGGAGTCACAAAAGATAGATATAAAGATATATATAAAAGAATGGTATATTCTAAATTTCATCCTTATTATTTATGGAATTGAAAGATTTAGTAAATGAATGTGTGTCCCTTTAATACCATATTTTATGGATTTTTAGGATTATTCACATTGATCATCATTCTCTATTTATCATGGAAACAAAAAAATGTTTAGAAGTTTCAAGGAGTGTTTATAGTGGGATAAAATTAAGAGGGATATTACAAAGTATGTATCTTGATGATTATTTTTTCAGAGAGATAATATAGAATGTTATATATCGTAGGGAATGATTAAACATTTAACCATACTTATATGGAAATGGAAAAACATCAAAAAGAATTTCGTTTTACGACTTCCTATGAATTGTAAAGTCTATAAATCCATTTGGATTATAATATATCATATTATAGAGTAAACACATTTCATTACTATTTGAGAATATTTATCACTCATTCATTACTCCATGACATACACAATGGATGTTGTAGGGATACATATAGTAAAACTTCCCATTATATCATATCCAAATCATATTTTTACCTCATTGTTCTTGAGAATTATTCAACAAGCACCAAATACTGAGTTGAGATTTAGTATTAATTATCATACTTGGACTGATGGTCAATTAGAAAAAAAATTAAAACCCTATGATATTTGTTGAGATCCAGATAAATGAATTTCATAAGAGGTTGGGTTCAAACCCTTCCTCAGTTAGAGTTCACATATACCAATATTTTTCAATTCTTGAAGTCATTTGTCACTATAGGATTCTTTGTTTTTGAAGTAGTGTGGAATTCATTTATGTTGGGATGAAGTATGATATTTTAAGATTCAGAGACCATATTTTTCTTAAGGAATGTTATATAAGATTAAAATAATTCAACAACACATAAAAACATTCAAATTAGATAGATGACCTATATTGATAATCATTAGCGTGATTTGGAGTTTTAATTTAGAGAAAAGGTATTCCACTAGATATCACCATGAAATATGATTATAAGATTCAGGACGAAGGGAAAGATGATCCCTAAATACATTGAACTCTTCTATATACTTGATTTTGTGGGGACGGAATATTTTTTCTTTGCACAACCATAAAACCTCTCCCAAGTTCATGATGTGTTCCACCTATCAATTTTCAATAATTACATACTTGACCCTTCATGTGTATTAAAATTTGATGTAATACAACTTGAACATGATCTATCATACAAAGAATAGTTGGTAGAATTTTTATCTCAATGAGTTAATGTAGTATAGAATATGATCATTCATCTAGTTAAAGTTATTTATAGGAATCATAAGTTTGAGGAAGATACTTGGTAACCTAAATATGTAATGATGAATATGTAGCCTCAATTTATTAATCAGAGTATTGAAATAACTAGAGTGAAATTCCTTTACAGGGGTAAAATTTATCACTGTATGATTTTAGAATTTATTTCCATTTAAATAAATATAGTGTTCGATGGATTCTGATAAACACAACATCAAACAAAATGGAAAATGATATATTTCATTATAGTACTATATTATAATATAAAATGGAATATATTACAATAAAAAACGAATCATAATTAGAAAAATTGTGAATGGGATGAAACCGTGAGTAAGTAAGACTACTCGAAGGTTTAAATTCACATCATCATGATATTATATGAATATTGTACCACATATGATTACTATAGAAAGAATAAAACCCATTATAAATTTGATAAGAATCTTGGAAAAAATTATAGAAGAGGAAGAATGATTTTAGAAATTTATCTAATGATATGTGTGTGTGTGTGTGATATGATAGTTACACATAATTTTTTTGGACATATGGTGGTTGGAAATATAGTCATTAGATATATATCCATTGGATATATGGTCTTTGAATACAATTTTGTCAAATAGGTAAGTTTTTGTTGTGTAATTTCTATTAACAAATAAAAAATATTGTAATTTTATAGTATTATCATTATAATTATCAAGATACATTTATATACTCTAAAAAATAGAACAATGGGTAACCTCAAGGGCGGTCTCAAAGAGTCAATGTGTATCCCCTAGTTATTCTTTTAAAATATTTTTATATTTTATTATTTATTTTAAAAATCATATATGAAAGCATGAGGGAACAATAAAAATCAATGCCACTATCTAAAATTAAAATGAAAATATTGAAAATAATCGAGAAAATATAAATAGAAATGAAAATAAAGTTAGAGATAACTAGGAAATTTCTGGATTGATTCACTCTTTAACTAACTATAATTTATAAAATGAAGTAATTTATGCATCAACACTCAACCTAAGTCAATTCATGGTTGATATCCTAGATCACACATCTCCCTCCCCCAAAGAAATAGTCACTTGTGCATGGAATGACTTCTAGTACATGAAGATATCTTTGTATAGTGAAAAGAAACACTCAATTAAACCACCATAGTCAATAATATCTTCTAAGATGAAGTGATCTTCATGAGATCATCAATCAATCAACCACTCTTAGAAACATAGTTGAGTAAACTAAAAGAATGGTGAAAATAGTCATGGAAAAACAGAAAAGAACTTTATTTGAGTGGTCATATAGTCTCTTCTCTACATCCTCATCACTATTAGCTAAAATTGAAGAAGTAGGTGA
Organism: Viscum album; assembly: GCA_963277665.1. Taxonomy (NCBI): domain Eukaryota; kingdom Viridiplantae; phylum Streptophyta; class Magnoliopsida; order Santalales; family Viscaceae; genus Viscum; species Viscum album. The sequence continues at coordinate 1,925,469,627 of OY728152.1, read as the reverse complement.
TGATAAATATGTTATTTGAATATCTATGAATCTTAGACCTTCACTTCATAGTACTAGACTTATTGGTTTTCTCTACATTACGGAAGGTTGAAGAACACAACACATGGAAATAATAAAAATTGATAACTTATGTTTACAAAAAAAATTACAAAGATCAAATTATAGGGGAAGAATAAATAAAATGAGTTCCCACAAATTGGTTATATGAGAAGTAGAAATGACCCCCCCTATTATTAAAAAATGAAATATAACATAGTGACAAGATAATATAATTGGTAGTGATATCCATGCGACATGATTTTAGGTGGTCTTCATCAACTTTTGTGAAATCCCGAGTGATTGAAGTTAAGCACCTAAAACCAAATGTTAACAGCCCCACATTGTTCAATCTCGTGCAGGAAGTGATATAAACATAGAGGGATTCTCAAGATATATTTATTCTTAATCGGTTTTACATGAATTATCCATAATTTTCCCCAAGATTCTACTTGATATTCTCATGCCTCCCTTGCTTCTGATATTGATTTGTAAATTTAGTACTTCAGGATCCTGCATGATAAGTTAATCCCCTATAATACCTTTATGTATATTTTTCCCCACGGTTTCCTTGATATAGCTTCTGAAGTACCGTAACATAGAATAGACCATGGGATATCACATTTAAGTTATTTTTGCAGAATAGTACCCTTATATAACTTTTCATATGCCCTTTACATGGATCGAGGTTGAGAAGTCAGGGTGATCCACTACTTCATAAGATTACCCATATATGAGAACTTTTTTGCCTTGACGTGAGATACACAAATATTTACATAGCCTGTGAGTTTCATGTTTCCTTGATGCATCTCAAGGAATTCACCCTTCTCATTGAGCTCTATTTAAGAATTTCCAATAATGAATCTTAAACTAGCATTTAATGATCCCAAAAACTCTGGATAGATATTACTTAGAACATCAGTTCCACACATGCATTATAACAAGCACCTGGAGTATATAAAACCACCATGGTGTATCTATAGATTTTTGGGATATCAAGTCCACCTTTTTTCTCTTCTTCAACATCATACTATATAGGGAATACACATTATTGGACAAAATATTATTTTAGACTGAAAATAATATGAGTCATCATCATTAACCGATCAAACTTGAGTTGGCAATCAAGCATGGGGTGATTTCATTTGTTTTTCGATAGTTCTAAGCACCGAGCTTCATCCCAATTCAACTATTTGGAAAACTCAGTATCCCTATTTGAGTTCCTTAAAATTTATTGGCATGAAAATTCAAATCTCATACCTCACTAAATGCTCTTCACTAGTTGATATTATCCTTCTACATTATGATCTCTATTATTATCTACACCAAGCTTGGAACTAGTTGTAACCATCAGATTCATTTGAACCAATTACTCAATTCGATGAGGGATTGAGTTACTTAGTCTTGAAGATTTACCTTCAATCGGTTCTTCAATAATTTTTAGAATAATGTTTTCTCTAGTATAGTTTGATTAGTTTTCATTTATACGCACATATAGTAAATACACAACCCACTTCAGTTGAGCATGGATTATACATCTTCTTTAGTAAAAAAAACATTTTTGGTTATCAATCAAAAGTGATTTTAACCTTACATGGGTTCAACAGAGCAACATGAACATTGTTGATTGGTTAATTGTTTATGGTTGGTTGATGATTTTCCTTATGGTAGGTGACTCTTCTTATGATGAATCAATAGTAGTTGTTATCGGTTGGCCCTTTCTTCTCATGGTTATTAGACACGGTAGGTTGAAATCTCAGGTATGCCCACTTGGCTTGTAATATTATCGTAGATGGATGCTTTTTATCTCTTAGTTACATGTGGTAGCTTAAAGGTGACAAGGTCGGTTATTGTGGTCGTGTCGACAATCAAGTAGAAGTGTAGTAGAACGCATGGCATGTGATTGGTCTATAATCTTGCAGAATCATAATGGTTGAAGGCCTTTACACAAGCTTCCAAGATACAAAAAATTCAAAATTTAGTGATAAATTATCTCAAAATTGGAAATTACATTCTCTAAGATAGAATTAAATTATGGTATTCAAGAATTAAAGATTAAATTAAAAATGAATATTCCAACAATTTTTAAAAACATTGATATTGAAAGAATTAAATTCCAAGACCCAAAATCCAAAAACCAATTTAAAAAATATTTCAATAAAAATTCACACCAACATCAATTAAAATATTTATCCTATAAGAATATGAAAATTTTCAAAATAAATTGTGTATCAATTTATCTCAAAAAAATTTCAATGTTAAACAATATATTCAAAGTTTGATGATATCAACACACAATGAAACACAATTCATTAATTCGATAATTAAAACACATTTTAATACCAAATCATTTTTATTTTCATAGATATGGGGTGGAAAAATTTATCCATAAAAGGGCACAACAAATTTCTCAACACATAGAATTGTGTTTATCCTCATTCAACCAATTCTACAAACTCAATAGAAGAAAATAAATCTCAAGAGTGAAAAGGTGAAGTTCCATATAGAATAAATTTTCAAAAGGATTTTCCACCATGGATTCTCTCAAGTAGAAAAAGTGATTACTCTTCTCAAAAAAGTGGTTTGGAAAAAAAATTATTTCGGTTTTATAAAAAAAATTTAGAATGAAAGTTTTGAAAAGGATTAGAAAAGCATCAGTTTTCATTTAATTGAATCGTCCAAACTTCTTTTTACCTCTAGGTGAAAACGCACATAAATTAAGAGCTTATAATAACAAGACACACTATTGGATGGGGATGATAGATTAATTAATGGAATAAAGTAACTCATCTGATGATAAAATAATAAATAATGAATAGATTTCACCTTGGATTATGATTTTCATTTAATAACTCATTTAAATTAAAAACATAAAATTTTAAAAACTAGTTAAAATGATCAAAACCAATGATAATTGTAAATCCTATTCCCAAATTCTGGACAAAAAAAATCAATAGTGGAAATAAATTGATGAAAGTAATTAAGTTCATGCGGAAGCATAATCGCTTACCTCCTAAAAGTGACAAAACAATTATTATACTTTGGAAAAAATTTAAACCATAAAGTGAGCAAGTTGAAGCTCAAGAACAGTCAATTTTTTAATATTTCATGGTTTTTTATGTGAACAAGAGTGAAATATAGTTAAGAACATTTAAAAATCCCTTCCCCACACAATAAAAAGAATAATTATCCCCAATATTGAATCCTATAGTGGGAGAAATAGTTTAATTCAATTTGAGGTTCAAAACTAATTTTTAATTTCTATAATCCAAAATAATATTTAAAAGGGGATAAATTTAATCTCAAAAATCATGTTTTCCGCTTCACAAAGTATCTATAAAATTCTAAATCATTCACAGTGATTTTAACTTCTTACTGTGTCACCTTTTTTGTGCAGTAGAAGAAATTTCAGAGGAGTACATGAACATATAGATTTAGTCTAAATGGTAGTAGTGAGAAACAAACATTAGAAAATGATGTCATCATGCATTTTATCGGTATTCAACATAAAACATAACTACATAAATTCCAAGAAGTAAGAGAATTTAAGAAGAGAAGAATTTTAAAATAGAGAATCATAAAATACAAAATTTGAAGTAATTTATACCATGATAGTAGAAGCATTATTCATTAAATTCATTGATTGATATTCCCCCTTAATTATTTAAAAAGGTTCTTCTGGTTTCCCATTTTCATATCCGACTAGATGAACAGGTAGAAATAGTATTCAAATATATAATGTTCAAGAGAGAATGATATAAGACTAAAAATAAATTGAATATTGATTTAAATATTCTTGATCTTGTAGCTCCTCTTGGTCCTTGGAAATATACTAAAAATTAACTCCAATATGTTGTAATTATACTTTTCAACACTTCAATGGTGGAAATAATAATGTATATGCTTTTTCTTTTTGGACAGCACAAAATAATTTTCAATGAAGCACAATAAAATTAAATTCTTGAATAATAATTAAAGAAAAGATATTCACATTAAATATAAAGAATTTACAGGGTTCTAGGTCATGGTTTCAATTTTGTTTCGAAAATGATTTTCAATACAAACAATTTGAGAAAGCACTAACACCTAATAGTTTAAGAACAAATATACAAACTATACATACAATTCTGTAACTACCAGAGTGAACACAGGTGATTTGAGTTGAAAATACCTTTAATTATAACTAAAAATAGAATAAGAATATATGTCACTAATTTTTAACATGCAACCAATTCTATCAAAACCTAAAATATGAGTAGAAAAAATATTCAAATGTACCCATCCACCACACTTCTTGTCACGACCTGTTCCCCGGGGCCCATGCTGTGACTACCCCAAACCCGCCTTCCATAGGTCAGGGGTTCGCGACTAGCACCGGAAAGGCATATCCCTAAAACAGGAAGGTGTTTCCTTTAAACCTGTACAAACCCATAGAATAGTTACACAACAAACGTAAACCATGAAGTAAAATAGCAGAAGTAAAAGTGTATACTGAAACTAAAGGGGCTGAAATACAAGCTCAACTAAAAGATAGAATACAACAGAAAAATAAAAAACAGCTCCTGAGATTGTCCGCCAAGCATCCTACCTTAAGGGTAGGTATAGATTGTCTCTACAGCTCCCCATACCAACGGTCACCGCCATCCACTGTTAGGTCCTAGATCCCCGAGTCTTAGTCAAGGTTGTTCATCGTCTTCACAAGACACAACAAGGTGCAGGTGAAGCCCATGCAGGGGTGAGTATAACAATACCCAGTAGGGACCCCGAGTCCCCAAAGGTCTCTCATAATTCCAAAAAGGAAAACCACAAGAATGGTCTCAATCAAAAAGCCCAAATCAAAGAAACAACTCAAACCAGGTATAAATTAAGTACATAAGTACAGATGATTAGTCGTAAGGCTAGATCATCTTATTCTGTTAAGAGGCACTGTTGCTGACCCACACAGAATTGATAGGTACTAACCCCCACTAACCCAAACAGGATCCGACCCACCCTGGATCGATAGTTACTAACCCTGATGATGCACACAAGATCTGACCCACACAGGATTGGTATGCGCTGACCCACACAAGATCTCTTAGCGCTGACCCACATAGGATCTGACCCACACAGTATCGGTATGCGCTAACCCACATAGGATCGTTGAGTGCTGACCCACACAGGATCTAACCCACACAAGATCAGTGCTAACCCAAGCATGATCGCTATGTTCTAACCCACATAGGATCGCTCAGTGCTGACCCACACAGGATCTCTAGGTACAAACCTCTACAAGATCTGCCTCCAATCTCCACCTCACAGCCAGCCACTGGATTCCCGTACATAGTACGCTTGATTCTGGGAGGATCTGGTCCTCAATCCATCAGTCGTATTTCAACCGGCATGAAGTCCCATGAAGAATTAACCCAGTGATCTATCATGTCATAAGGGTTCTAATGCAGCATAAGGTGCATTAATCAGATGCCCGGTCTGAGAGTTATAGGAATTTTAGTGTCGAGGGCCTGATTGGATTCAGGTACGATCCAACCCGGTCATACTCCAACGTTCTCAAAAATTTGGGTGGAGTATATCAAAAGGATCATCTCATTCCAAGGATTCCAGCACCGTAGATGGTTTGTCCAAAATACATCTTGTTTGCAAGATACGACCTTTTAAGCGTCTCTGGGCCGAAATGGGTCTAGGTTCGGTCCAACCCGGTTGAACTGACCTAGCCTAGGCCGACCCGGCCTGGCTCTGATTCAGCCCAGCACGAACAGGCCTAGGATGGCCTAAGGGGGCATGTCTGTGGTGGGCTCGGCCCACTAGGCCGCAGAAAGGCCTGACCAACCTTGGTTGGGGTGGGCCATCGACCGTCCTGACCCACCTTGGCTGGGTTGGGTCGTGGCGGCTCAGACCGTAGGGTAGCGGACCGGTCTAGCCCACCGGCTGGCGCGACCCATGTGAGGGATCATGCGGTTCTCCTCCCAAATGGACCAAAGTTCCATTCAGTTTCTTTTAAATGGCAGCACCGCGTGGCTCTGTCTCCTTGTCATCGGGACCCATGTGGTGCAGGTTTCCTTCATTGAGGTTTCGAAGTCGCGGCTCCCTTCTCCACGGCACGCAACGGCGCACCACCTTTGCCAATGTGTCTGAATGGGAGTCGGCCTCCCCGGTTAGTCCGTCATTCTGCCAACCGGTGTCGGCCGCCGCCTTCGTCGCCAACGTTGGTGCTACACCGATGGGACTTCTGCGGGCCACCGGGTGAGCACTAGTGGTTCATATTCCCTTCCGAAAGTCCCTATGGTCCTCCTAGGATACCACCGTCACTTCGTGGCTCCCGGTTTCAAGGTTCTGTCAAGTTAAAGAATCTTCCCCTAAAGAACGCAACAAAAAACAAGTGGCAGAGGGTTCGGTCCTTGTTTGTTTAGACCACGCCCTCCGCGTTAGCATTATATCAAACAGGGTAATTAATTTAACATTGATAACTATATTACTTCCAAAATTCATCATTCTTTTCAAGAACAAGGGAAAACACATAGCACAAGAATTTAATAACAAAACCCCTACCTCGTAAATGGAGGTGACGTCGCAGTCATGGAGGGAGAAGAGTCCTCACTTGATGAAGTTGTTGGCGTTTGTTGATCACAGATCATTGCCATCCAAGCTTTCATCCTCCATCGGTAGAAGTTTTCGCAATACTTCACTAGAGGTTCCTTGCTTGGTGAAGCCATGTCAAAAACCCCAACCCAAGCTCCATTTAAATAGAGGGGGAGGGTGAGTAACATATTGATAGAATTAATGAGGTTCATTAATGAATGAACCTCTTAATTACTAATGGTGCAATTACAAAACAAGAGAGTCATGCCATTAAATGTATTGACAAACCATCAGTCTCACCACCGCCTCTCAACAGGTGGTAGGAAGAAAATAAAATAACAACTCTATTATTCTATTATTTCATTAAAAGTTGAAAAAAAACTTTTTCACCTGACCTACTACGGTCGAAGTTAAGCTTCCCTTAAGAGAATCTCAGTGCTGCATATTCAACTGCTCCGTCATATTTTTAATCTGAGAACTAGTTCAAAAGATAGAAAATGCTGCCCACGCGTTTACTGAACGTACCTTTAAAAAAAATTCAAAAATCCATTCCAGGAACACCGAGCCTCGAAATCAAGCGCCGTCAATTTTTGTAGACTCGTAATAATCCTAAATAATTTAAAAATTTATATATGGAATTTCTAGGTCTTTACATTCTCTACACCTTAGGTATTTTCATCCCTAAAAGCTACAACAAAACTAAGGGAACAAATGGGGGTACTGAGCACGTATCTGAGCCTCCTACTTCCATGTGCTCTCTTGGAGGTTCTCATGCTGGCAATGAACTCACAATAGAGGAATCGACCACCCATGAAAGACCTGCTCCTGTCGATCCTCTATCTCAACCGGTAACTCCACAAATGTCACCCCATAATCTATGTCCATCTCTCCCCAGTCAATAACATGTGATTGGTCATGCACATACTTCCTCAGTAGAAACACATGGAAAATATTATGCACCTGGTGCATCTGTGGTGGAAGAGATAGATGGTACGCCACCTCTCCTACTCTGCCGAGGATCTAGAAAGGTATGATAGACCTCAGAGATAGCTTGTAGCCTGGCCAAACCTTCGTAAACCTCATTGGGATGAGACCTGTAGGAAGACATGGTCTCTTTCCTCGAACACCAAGGGTCTTCATCTCCTTTCAGTATATGACTTCTGCCTACTATGTGCAGTCTTCATCTGCTCTTGGATGATCTGTACCTTCTCCATGGTAGCTTATACCAACTCTGGACTCATAAGTGCTGACTCCCCTAGGTATTTCCATCATAGAGGCGATCTGTAGGGTCACCCGTATAGGGCCTCAAACGGAGCCATGCATATGGTGGAGTGATAACTGTTATTGTATGCGAACTCCACTAGTGGTATGTGGTCCTCCCAACTGCAGCCAAAATCGAGGACACAAGTACGAAGCTTGTCCTTGAATGTTTATATGGTCCACTCCATTTAACTATCTGTCTAAAGGGTGAAAGGCAGTGCCCAAGCATAGTTGAGTCCCGAACACCTCCCACAATCCCTTCCACAAGCGGGATATAAAACAAGCATCGCGATCTAAGACGATCGTCAATGTAACCCTATGAAGTCGTACAATGTATTGTACGTGGAGATGTTCCAAGCTCTCTATTGATCTCTGCTCTTGGATGGGTAGGAAGTGGGCTGACTTGGTGAGTCGGTCAATGATCACCTAGATGGAATCGTGGCCTCTAGACGTACATGGTTTCCCTGCCATGAAGTCCATAGAGATGTCATCCCACTTCCACTCTGGTACCTTAAGTGGTTGAGCTAAGACTGTTGGTACCTAATCCTCAACCTTCACTTTCTGACAAGTGAGGTATCGAGAAATGAACTATGCCACTGCTTTCTTTATCCCTAATGACCAATATTAACATCGGAGGTCCTGGTATGTCTTTTTAACTCTAGGATGTACTGCCAAAGGGTATGTGTGGAACTCCCTCAACACCTCCTCTCGTAGCGTCACTGGTACCATGGTGCATCCACTGAAGAGAACGATATGCTCCCCACTTTCAGAAAATACATCAAGAGAATGTCCTGTGGATATTTGAGCATGTCGAGTCTTGTAGTCTACATCCCCAAGATGTACCTCCCTAACTCATTGAAGGAGTGGGAGAGTAACTGTCATAGACTGGAGGTATGTTTCTCCATCACTATCCATGAAGGATATGTGAAACGTGGCTAGATGCCCTGTCGCCTCACTCAACAAATGTAGACCATACCTCCTGTTGAGTGCATCTGCTACTATGTTCCCCTTCCTAGGAGTGTAGACTATCTCAAAGTCGTAGTTCTAAAAGAACTCTAGTCATTTTCATTGTATGAGGTACTGGTCCTTCTGTGAGAAGATATACCTGAGACTCTTGTTATCAAAGTAGACTGTAAAATGTTCACCCATCAAGTAGTGATGCCACATCATCAGCGCAAAGACCACAGCTGCTAACTCTAGGTCATGGGTAGCATAGTTCTTCTCATGTTGTCTCAACTATCGTGAGTCATAGGCGATCACTGCTCACTCCTGTATCAGGACACAACCTAGTCTGGTCCCTAATGCATCATTGTATATTGCATACCCAGTTCCCACTTCTGGTAGCCTCAAGATGGGGGCACTTGTCAGTCTCTGCCTTAGCTCTTGAAAACTCTATTGGATTCTCTCCATCCACACGAAGGGTTTTCCCTTATTTTTCAAAGATAACAATAGTTTTTCAACTCTGTAAAAGTCAGGTACGAATCTCCAGTAGTACCCAGCCAATCCCAGGAAACTTCACACCTCGGTCACACTCCTGGGTGGCTCCCAAGCAAGCATTGCCTCTATCTTCTCCGAATCCACTGCAACTTTAGCCTCTGAGATAACATGCCCCAGGAAATGGACTTCCCATATCCATAATTGGTACTTCAAGAACATTCCATAAAGTCGGTGCCCTCGGAGTGTATCCAGAACTATCTGTAGGTGCATGGAATGCTCCTCCTCCGATGCTGAGTACACCAAGATGTCATCCATGAAGACTACTATGAAGTGATCAAGGTAAGGCAGGAAGATCCTATTCATGAGCCCCATAAATTCTTCCATATCATTGGTCACACCGAAGGGCATCACCAAGAACTCATAATGGCCATATTGACATCTGATGGTTGTCTTCGGTATGTCCTCATCTCATACCCTAAGCTGGTAATAGCCTGATCTGTGGTCTATCTTCGAAAACCATCGAGCTCCCTTCAGCTGGTTAAAGAGATCATCAATCCTAGGGAGTGGATAATTTTTCTTCACAGCCACTTGGTTTAGGCTCCAATAGTCCACACAAAGCCTTAGAATCTCATCTGCCTTCTTGGAGAACAAAATCAGGGATGCCCATGGAAAAAAAATGGGCCTTATGAACCCCTTCCCCTACAAGTCCTCCAATTGTACCACCAACTCACGAAGCTCCGTGGGAGCAATCTGATATGTTGGTGCAGATATTGGTGTCATCCCTAGGTATAGGTCGATGTAGAAGTCTGCCTCCCTATGAGGAGGTAGTCCCAGTACATCATCAGGAAAGACATTAGCATACAGGTCCAACACTATATGATAACTCAAACTCTTCATGTCAAATGCTCTGAGGGTAAGGCTAGCCAACTTATGAGTGATAGGTTGCACCCTCCTCCGAGTAACTTCATCATATGTTGCAAAGGTTCCCTTCTCGCTAGTAAAGGAAAACCTAGTCTCATCCTCATGGGCACACCAAACTTTGGACCTAAAACAGTCGATCTAAGCATAGACTGTGGATAGAAAATCCATACCCAAGATGACATTGTAAGGCCTCGACGCTGCTACTAAGAGATCCCAGCCGAAGATCTATCCTTCTAGAGTGAGCTCACACTGTCTGCACCAGTATGTAATCGTCGGATCTTCTCTTGTATGAGTCTCTAATTGTAAGTTTCGATCCAATGACTCCATTGGAATCTTCGAGCTTCGAACGAGTGTCATGGCAATAAAAGAGTGATAGGAACCTATGTCTATAAGAACTGCAGCTAGGGTGGAATAGACATAGATCATACCTCTAATCATCTCTAGAGCATTGTGATCATAGGCCTCTTCCACCTGAAGATAGGCTTGCCTCTGTCCATCTGTTCCTTGTGGTCGGGGTGTACCACCTTGGGGTGGTGGTGGTAGAACCTCAAACCATCATCCACCACCTTCTGCACGACCTGCTCCTCTTCCACATCTTCCACCCTATGGACCTCCTCGCTCGAACCTCATCTGCTACCTTGGCAGTCCCTCGACAGTCTGCTGATCATTGGTATGATGGGTTGGGTAGTCATGAGCCATATGGCTCTACCCGCCACACGTGAAGCACAGTCCGCTCCCCTACTAGCATGCTCTACCTCGTGAGCTCCGCACCTCCGACCCTATGTCCTGGGGTCATCCTCTAGTAGGTCTGGCCTTCTTGGACCTCTGTGTTATCTACCTACTGCCTGCTGAAGATGGATCAGCTACCTGTCGTCTGGTGGTGGCTCTCACCATCGGTGCCTGCTCAACTAGGAATCTCTCTACCAATAATGATCGCTCGAGCACTCCGGCCTATGTCGGGATATGGAGTGATATCATCGACGCTCTGATCTCCCACCAGAGACCCTGCTCAATGGTCTGGGCCCTGAAGAAGGGGTCATGTACCATGTCGGTGGAGTAGCGTGAGAGGTCAGTGAATCTTGCCGAGTACTTGGCCACTAATCGGATGCCCTTCTATAAGTGTAGTAGCTCCTGGATATGCACTGAGCGTAAAGTAGCAGGTATGAACTCTTCCCTAAATAGGGTCCCAAAATACAACTAGGCGGGTGTCACCTCCTCATGCATCTAGAGCATTAGTATCCACCATTTCTTGTTGTTCCATGGAATAGACTAGCTGCTAGGATCACCATTTTCTCTACTGGTGTCTCGACTAAGTAGAAAACACATTTCATAGTCTCCAGACAGTCCTCAGCTTCCTGGGGATATGTCTCACCTCGAAAACTCGGAGGCCTCTGTCTCTAGAACTTGTACAACTTGCTCAGTCGGTGTGCACAGTCTGCCAGTGGGGATAGTGTCAACTGCTTCCCTCTTAGTGGTGGTGTTGCTGATATACCAGCCGAAGGTTCCAACATAGTAAGAGGGCCCTACATTGAAACCTCATCGCTTGGTGGACCATCATCTTGTACTCTCTCCGTAATCCTGGTTGGCTATCTACAAGGCAGCATCCAGAAAAGGAATAGGTGCACCACAGTCAAGAAGTTATACTCGGTAAGCTGACTCTAATAAAATTAAAATTAAAACACTTCCAAAACACACGCAATCAGTGTTTTTGTGCACCAAGTCAGAAATTAGAATTCAGGGTCATGGTGTATGGATACCTTAGTCGTCGCACCAACACTGGACTCCCCAAACTGAAAACCACCCTCAAAACACTTAACACTATTTATCTATTGGAATGATCAAGGCCCTAGTTCTTTAGTAGAACTGACTCCTCTAATACCACTTTGTCATGACCCATCCCCCGGGGCCTGTGTCGTGACTACCCCAAGCCCGCCTTCCATTGGCCAGGGGTTGGCGACTGGCACTGGAAAGTCGTATCCCTAAAACGAGAAGACGTTGACTTTAAACATGTACCAACAGACATACTAGGTACACAACAAAATTAAACCATGCAATAAAATAGCTGAAGTAAAAGTGTGTACTGAATGTAAAGGGATCGGAATACAAGCCCAACTCAAAGATACAATACAATAGAAAAATTGAAAACAACTCCTAAAATCATCTTCCAAGGATCCTACCTGAAGAGTAGGTACATATCGCCTCCACAGCTCTCCACGTCAACCATCGTCATCGTCCACCATCAGGTCCTAGCTCCCCGAGTCTCAGTCAAGGATGTATGTGGTCTGCACAAGACTCAACAAGGTTCAGGTGAATCCTATGCAGGGGTGAGTATAACAATACCCAATAAAGACTCTAAGACCCCTGAAGGTATGACAGAATTCTAAAAAGGAAAACCACAAGCATGATCTCAATCATAAAGCACAAAGAAAAGACTCAGCTCAAACCAGGTGTAACATAAGTACAGAAGTACAAATTATTAGTCATAAGTCTAGATCATCTTATTCTGTTAAGAGGCACTGCTACTGACCCACACAAGATAGATAGGTACTAACCCCCACTGACCCACATAGGATCGATTGTTACTAACCCATGCTGCCCACATAGGATCCGACCCTCCCAGGATCAATAGGTACTAACCCATGCTAACCCACATAGGATCTGACCCACATAGGATCAATATGTGTTGAACCACACAGGATCGCTAAGCGCTAACCCACACAAGATCTGACCCACACAAGATCTGACCAACACAGGATGGGTATGTGCTGACCCACACAGGATCACTGAGCACTGACCCACACAGGATTTGACCCACACATGATCGGTGCTGACCCATATAGGATTGCTAGGTATTTACCTACATAGGATCGCTCAATACTGACCCACACAGGATTGCTAGGTACTATCCTCTGTAAGATCTACCTCTAATCTCCACCTCACAGCCAGCCATTGGATTCTCGTACATAGTACGCTTGATTCTGGGAGATTCTGATCCCCAACCCATCGGTCGTATTTCAACTGGAACAATGTCCCATGAAAAATTAACCCAATAATCTATCATGTCATAAGGGTTCCAACTCAATAGGCGACATGTCAATCAGACACCCGGTCTGAGAGTTATATGCATTTTAGTGCTAAGGGCCCGGTTGGATTTGGGTATGATCCAACCCAGTCGTACTCCAAAATTCTCCAAAACTCAGGTGGAGTATCTCAAAAGGACCATCTTGTTCCAAGGATTCCATCGTTGTAGACAGTTCGTCAAACGTACATCTGGTTTATGAGATACGACATTTTAAGTGTATCTGGGACGAAATGGGTCCGGGTCCGGTTTGACCCGGTCGGACCGACCCGGCCCGACCCAGACTGGGTTGAACCAACTGGGATCTGACCCGGCCCAGCCCTCCTAGGCTGGGTGGGGTCATGGAAACTCAGCCCACTGGGTAGCAGACTGGTCTGGGCTGCCGGCTGGCGCGACCCGCGTGAGGGGTCGCGCGGTTCCCCTCCTGAACAGACCAAAGATCCATTCAGTTTCTTTGAAATGAAGGTTCCATGTGGTGCTGCCTCCTTGTCATCGGGACCCGTGGGACACGGGTCCCCTTTTTCGCAGCTTTGAAGCTGCAGATCCCTTCTCAGTAGCGCGCGATGGCACCTTGCCTTTGCCAATGCGGTCGGGCAGGAGTCGGTCACCCCTGCTGGCCCGTCGCGGCGCCAAGCGGCGCCAGTCGACAGTGCCACAACGACGGGACTTCTGCGGGCCACCGGGTGAGCTCTGGTAGTCTTTTTTCCCTTTCGAAAGTGCCTACGGGCCTCCTGGGATACTTTTTTCAATACATGCCTCTTCGTTTCAAGGTTCTTTTGAGTTGAAGAATCCACCCCCGAAGAACACAACAAAAAACAAGTAGCTGAGGGTTTGGCCTTGTTCATTTGGCCCGGACCCTCCACATTAGCATTATATCAAACTAGGTAATTAATTTAACGTTGATAACTATATTACTTCCACTGTTCATAATTCTTTTCAAGAACAAGGGAAAGAAACACTGCACAAAAATTTAATAACAGAACCCCTACCTCATAAATGGAGGTGATGTCGTGGTCGTGGAGGGAAAAGATTCCTCTCTTTATGAAGCCATCGGCGTTCATCAATCTTGGATCGTTGGCGCCAAAGCATCCATCCTCCTTCGGTGGAAGTTGTTGCAGTACTTTGCTAGAGGTTCCTCGTTGGTGAAGCCGTGTCAAAAACCCCAACCCGGGCTCTATTTAAATAGAGGGGGTGAGTAACGCATCAATAGAATTAATGAGGTTCATTAATGAATGAAGCTCTTAATTCCCAACAATGTGGTTACAAAATAGGAGAGTCAAGACATTAAATGGATTGACAACCCATCGATCCCACCACCATCTCTCAACAGGTGGTAGGAAAAAAAATAAAATAACAATTCTATTATTTTATTATTTCTATAAAAGTTGCAAAAACTATCTTTGACACTCAACCTACTACAGTCGACGTTAAGCCTCCCTTAATCGAATCTCAGTGCTGCAGATTCAACAGTGCCCTCAAAATTTTAATCCGATCACCGGTTCAAAAGATAAAAAATGTCAGTTGCGTGTTTACTGAATGTACCTTTAAAAAAAATCCAAAATCTATTCTGGGCACACCGGGCCTCAGAATCAAGTGTCTTCAATTTTTGCAGACTCGTAATAATCCCAAATAATTTAAATTATATATATGAAAATTCCGGGTCTTTACACTTGTTCTTTCATCATATAGTAAGAATTTATACATCTAAAGAGGGTGAGATAAAAAAACCATGTATTCCCTAGTTGAGTATCAGTCAATGATAGTCATTAATGAATTGGATGCACTACCTCTTTATTTTTTCCGAAGAATGAAAAAATCCATTAATTAAAACAAAACTAGTAAAAGAAAGAAGAAAAGATGGGATAACCCTTCTTGGGGGTTCTATGTTTTAACTGTCTATAGTTGGACAGTCTTTTGTTCATCCCCAATCTGATGGGGTTGTTTATTTTTTCTCTAGAACCAAAACATTTTCATCATTATAGTGTTCTATTACTCATACAACTTGTGGAATTCCCCATGACCAGCTTCATTCATGTCACGCTACTTGGCATTATAACACTTGTGGAGTAGAAGAGAGGGGAACAATATGTAGGGTTAATTCCCCTCTTCTTCATCATGCGGATTGCTGTGTACGGGTTGTGGAAGTTGAACTCTGGAATGATACTTTTCTTCTGATTCTATCTAAAAAATAGCCCTTTATTGAATACAAAATTTTTATCAGCAACCTATTTTTTCCTAGTGCGCAATTGGAAATCCTCATCATGCTCTACAACTGCTCCAAAACATAAATTTTCAATCAAAATTGGGAGAACCAATGGTGTCTCAATTGGTGCATAAATAACCTTCTCTAGACTCTCTAGGAAATCATATAGTTTGATTGACTAATCAGAACTTGCATTAGGAGAAGCAACATAAAAATAAGCATTATCATTGTTAGAATCAAATAAGAGAAAACATTCTTCCATAACTAGAATAACTCCTTGAATTTGGCTATATTTCTCTTCATCAGTAATAGAAAGGGCTTATGGGAGTATTCCTCAATCAGATGTGAGGTAATCAGCCTCTTCTAGCCTCTCTTCTAAATGAACAACTTTTGCTGAGGTGTATTACCTAGATAAAAGTGGAAGTCTCTTCAACTAGTTCAGCCTATTTGATCATGGAAAAATAATTAGAAATGTTAATGAAATTTAAATCATCATAATGAAAGGTGACTTTAAACTTACGTGGGTTCAACAGAACCATGGTAACACTATTGATTGGTTGATTGGCCATGGTGGTAGGTTGAGGATTTCCCTTGTGGTAGGTGACTCCTTTTAGAGTGACTCGTCAACAGGTGAAATCGCTTGGCTCTTTATTCTCATAGGCACAGGGCATGGTAGGTTAAAATCACAAGCACAACCACTTGGCTTGTAATCTTGTTCTATATGGATACTGGTGATCCCTTGGTTACATGTGGTAGCTTAAAGGTTACATGGTCGATTATTGTGGTCGTGTAACCACTTGAGTGGACACATGGTCGAGGTTGATGGATAGCACGACACATTGAATAGTCCACTTAGTAGTCATTCAAGTACCGAACAGATAGATCAACACAGATAGGCAAGCATAGTTTACCTATCTGTGTTAACCTATCTATTTTGATTTTCCCAACCGTTTTTCAATTCTCAAGCATAGTGATATTGTCATTGAAATGGTTATAGGTGATTAGATTTTCCAGTTCAAAAAGTCTGAGTTCCTCTGGCTGCATGGCATGTGGTGGGTCTAGAATATTGAAGAAGCTTGATGGTTGAAGTCCTTTACACAAGCTTCCAGAATATGTAAAATTAAAAAATTAATGATAAATCATCTCAAAATTGGAAATTACATTCTACAAGATAGAACTAAATTTTGTTATTCCATAATTCAAGATTAAATTAACAATTAACATTCTAACAATTGATAAAAACATGGATATTTAAAGAATTAAATTCCAAGAACCAAAATCCACAAACTCAATTGAAAAATATTTTAATGAAAATTTACACCAACATAAATTAAAATATTTATTCTATAAGAATATGAAAATTAAAAAAAAATAAACCATGTATCGATTTAGCTTCTGAAATCCTTAATTTTAAATAATTTATTAAAATTTTTATAATATTAACACACAATGAAACACAATTCATTAATTCGCCAATTAAAACAAATTTTAATACCAAAAAAATTACATTTTCATAGAGATAATGTAGAAAAAATTTATCCATAAAAGACCACATCAAATTCTCTCATTCTTATAATTTTGTTTATCCTCATGCAACCAATTCTACAAACTAAGTAGAAGAAGATAAATATCAACATTGAAAAGGTGAATTGCCACAAAGAATCAGTTTTCAAATGGATCTTCCACCATGGACTCTCTCAAGTAGAAAAAGTGATTAATCTTCTAAAAAAAGAGGACAGGAAAAAAATTTATTTTGGTTTTACAAAAATGTTTGAGATTGGAAATTTTGAAAATGATTAAAAAAGCATCACTTTTTATTTAATTGAATATTTTAAAATTCTCTTTACCTATAGGTGAAAAGATACATAGATTAGGAACTCATAATAATTAGACACGTTATTGGATGGAAAATATATATTAATTAATGGAATATATTAACTCACCCAATAATAAAAGAATAATGAATGAAGATATTTCTACCTGGATTATGATTTTCATTTCATAGCTCATTTAAATGAAAAACATAAATGTTTAAAACTGAGTTAAAATGTCCAAAACCAATGATGATTGTAAATCCTATCACCAAATTTTGGCCAAAAAAATTCAAGAAACGAAAGAAATTGATGAACCCAATTAAATATATGGGGAATCATAAATGGTTAACCTCCTCAAAGTGACAAAACAAATATCTTACTTTAGAAGAAAAAAATTAAACCACGTAGTGTGATATTTGAAGCTCAAGAACAATCAATTTTGGAATATTTCATGGTTTATTGATGTGTACAACAGTAAAATACAGTTAAGCACATTTATTACCCCATCTCCCACACATAAAACCCGACATTGTCCCCAATATTGAATCCTATGGTGGGAGAAATAGTTTAAATCAATTTGAGGTTCAATACTGATTTGTAATTTTAGTAGACCAAAAGAAAGTTTAAAAGGGCTTAAATTTAATCTCAAAAATCATGTTTTTCACTTCACAAAGTAACTAGAAAATTCTAAATCTTGTACAATGATTTGAAATTCTTACTACATCACTTTTTTGGTGTAGTAGTAGAGATTTTCGAAGAGTGCATGAACATATAAATTTTGCCTAAATGATAGTAATGAGTAACAAAAATTAAAAAAGGATGTCATCATTCATTTTATCAATATTCAACACAAAGCAGAACTACATAAATTTCAAAATAGAAGAAAGATAATTTAAGCAAATGAGTAGAATTTTAAAGTAGATAATTTTAAAATACAGAATTTTAAAGTAATTACTACCATGACAGAAGAAGCTCAATTGATTAAATTCATTAATTAGTAATCCCCCGTAATGATTGAGAAATTTTCCTCTAGATTCCCATTTTCATCTCCTACTAGTAGAATAGGTGAAAATAAGATTCCAATATTTAAAGATCAAGAAATAATGTAACCAATGTAAAAAATAAATGGAAGGTTGATTCAAAGATTCTTCAGCTTGTATCTCCTCTTGGTCCTTGAAAATTTCCAAAATTTATGCTCCAATATGTTGTAATTCATATTTTCAACACTTCAATGATAGAAATAATAATGTACATGATTTTTCTTTTAGGACAACACAAAATAATTTTCAACGAAGCTCAATAAAATAAAATTCTTGAACAATAATTAAAGTAAGGAGAATCACTTCCAATATAAATAATTTACAGGGTTCTATGACATGTTTTTAATTATGTTTCAAAAATTATTTTCAATAACACCATTTGAGAAAGCACTGACACCCAATATTTTTAGCCCAAATTTACAAATTCTGCATGAGATTCATTAACTACCAAAGTGAACACAAGTGATTTGAGTTGAAAACCCCTTCAATTATAAATAAAAATGGAATACGCATGCATGTCACTAATTTTCAACATGCAACCAATTCGATCAAAGCATGAAATAAGTGTATAAAAAAGATTGAAATGTACCATCCACCACACTTGTTTTTTTCACCATGTAGAAATAATTTATACATCTAAAAAAGGGTGAGATAATAAAACCATTATTCCCTGGTTGAGCAAGAATCAACCAATGAGAATCATTAAGTAAGTGGAAGCACTGCCTCTTTATTTTTTGCAAAGAATGAAACAAACCATTAATTAAAAGAAAAATAATGAAAAACATAAAAAATAAAAAGAAATAAAATTTTGGGATAACCCTCTCAAGGGGTGCCTTATTTCAACTGTTCACAGCTAGACAGTCCTTGGTTCATCCCAAATATGATGGGGGTGTGGCTTTTTTATCTAGAACCAAGATATTTTCATCATTATAGTGTTTTGTTACTTATACAACTTGTCACAACCCGTCCTAGATGGGTATGTGTCGTGACTGCCCAAGTCCATCTCCAATAAGCAAGGGGCTGATGACTAGCACCGAGTAGGCATATCACTAACATTGGAGGCATTTCCCATGTACCTAAACGCATGCACATAAAGATGAAAGGTAAAACACCTAGTAAACCATGCATGCAAACCACTAACACAACCATTGAGAGTAACAGTACTAAACTGAAAGTAAAGGGGCTAGTATACAAGTCCAACAAAAGGAAATCTGCAAACAAGCGAGTACACAATCACTGGAAACCCGTCAGCAGAAAACCCTACATGAAGGGTAGGTGAAGGGTAGCTACCTGAAGCTGTAGGAGTACGCCTCGTATGTCTAATCTCATTGGGCATCACCTGGTCCTGGACCACCTAGGTCTCTTTCAAATCATTGGTAGTCCTCACAAGACACGACACATGCATGCAGAGCCCATATAGGGGTGAGTAACACAATACTCAGTAAGGACCCCAAACTACAAAGTTAAGTCCACAAAGAAAAGACCACTAAGGAAAGTATGCACAATGTATTGTCAGCTCACCCAGGTATAAATCTAAAGCATGTAAAGAAAGACTATCAGAATTAGTTATAGAACATCCAGAACCGCTGAGTCACTTAGACCCGTTGAATCGTCTAGACCCACTAAGTCATCTAGACCTACTAAGTCACCTAGACCCGTTGAGTCACCTAGACTCATTGAGTCACTTAGACCCACTAAGTCACCTAGACCTGCTAAGTCACCTAGACCCGCTGAGTCGCCTAGACCCGCTGAGTCACCAAGACCCACTGAGTCACTTAGTCCCATAGCCATAGTCTTCTCGTCACAATGAGCCACAATATTCTCGTTCGTAGCATGTTTTGTACGAGAGATCCAACTCCTCAAGCCAAATGTTGCATGTCGAACTCTATGAAAACCCACTTAGAGTATCTCAAAAAGACCGCCTCTTCGCGAGGGTCCCAACACCGCAAATGGCTATTCAACCAAATGTATGATTTAGAAGATATGAGCATTTTAGTAAAAAGGGGGATGGTTGGGTCCAGGCCCAGTCAGACTGACCCGACCTGACCCAACCGCTAGGCCCGGCCAGCTGCATCGGGCCACCGGCCAAGCCCGGCCCGCTAGAGCGGGCCGATGTGGTCCACCTGGGACGTGGTGGGCATTGTATCCCACCCGCGACTGTTGTCAAAGGTCACCTCTATGGTCTAGCTGGACTGCGGCCTCCAGTCGGGTGACGTGGCCCGCTTGTCGCATCCACCACGACTCTCCTCCATCCGCCTATCGACGACCCCTGCTCGTCGCCCGCAGTAGATATAACAGGTTCTTTTGTGGGCCACCATACTCGCTCTGATGGTCTGTTTTTTTATCCTAGAGTACCGTTGTAATTATGAGGTTGTCGCCTCCATTGTCTTGTTCTCCAATCCGGTTCGCCATCGATTCGGGGGTCCGATCATGTTCGGAACCTCCAAGTAAGAGTTCGACGCAACCATGATGGTCAGTTGGTGAACAATGCAAGGAGAGAGAGGGATCACAAAGAACATCCAAATAAACGAACGCGGGCCTTGCTCGTTTGGTCATTGTTCATTGAGTTAAAAAAAGGGAAGACATTTGAACAATCACTATGATATAATCCCCTTTCTTTAATCCCCACATGGAAATTCTCATCCCGCATGAACGACCAATCAGATGGTCAACTAGTTAGTGATTGATCCCTGTTCGTCGTTTATAAAATAAGAACGGGGGATTAAGGCAATCACACAGAAAGAATGAAACCTCTACCTGGGATTGGATCTTTCGTCGATGAAGAACGGAGTCGCACACCGTCGTTCGTCGATCCTTGATTCACAATCCATTGTCGATGGTGAGATCCTCCGATGCGAAAGGTGTAAAAGAAGATGTTTGTTGTTGTGGAAGATTAGTCGTTTTCCCACGTGAAACCTCCAAATCCTCAGAGCCAAAAACTAGGATCATGCCAACAATCCCGCATCCCATGTGAGACTATTAATTGATGAAATGTGTTTTAGTGTTTCTGTTACGCTGATTCATCGCGTCGTTACGCTGTTTCATTTGTGAAATGAAACAGTGTTTCTGTTACACTTGAGTTTCAGTGTCGTTACGCTATTTCATTTATGAAATGAAACAATCATGTCGACGTTGTGTTGTAGTGAAACAATTTTAAAAAAATAAAATTTCTTAAGTTTATTTTATTTTTCATTAAAACGCACAAAAAAAATTTTACCCTCAACCCGCACCAATCGAGGTTAGGTCCTTAGGTAAATTCATCGTTCCGGACGTAACGGTGCCCTTGGATTTTTAATCCGGGCACCAGTTTGAGAGTTTCCAAAACCGCACACGGGTGTTATTTTAAATAACTAAAAAAATTCAAACATTTATTATGGGCTCACCGAGCCACAAAATCATGGGTCTTCTGACCGTCTAGTCTCAAAATAATCCCATATAATTTTAAAAAAATTACATGAAAATTTCGGGACATTACATTCTCTCCACATTAGGGTTTTACTTGCTCAAAAGCCAAAACAATGGCTAAATAAACAAATGGGGTTACTGAGAAAAAATATGAGCATCCCGCTCCTAAGTGCTCTCCTGAATATTTTCATGTTGTCACTGAACACACACCAGAGGAATCGACCACCCATGAAGGACCCACTCCTGTCGATCCTCAATCTCCACCGGGAACATTGCAAACGTTGCCACATCATCAATGTCCAACTCACAACAATCAATGGCGTGCGATAGATCATGCACACACCTCCTCAACTGTGACACGTGAAAGACATTGTGCACCTGATGCATATGTGGGGAAGAGCTAGGAAGTACGCCACCTTGCCAACTCTGCCCAAAATTTGCAAATAGTCGATGAACCTCGAAGACAATTTGTCGCCCCAACAACAGTTTGAGAGTTTCCAAAACCGCGCATGCGTGCTATTTTAAATAACTAAAAAAATTCAAACATTTATTCTGGGCTCACCGGGCCTCAAAATCATGTGTCTTCTGAGCGTCTAGTCTCGAAATAATCCCATATAATTTTAAAAATAATTACATGAAATTTTCGGGACATTACATTCTACCCACATTAGGGTTTTACGTGCTCAAAATCCAAAACAATGGCTAAATAAACAAATGGGGGTACTGAGCACAAATCTGAGCCTCTTACTCCTAAGTGATCTCCTGGAGATTCTCATGTTGTCACCGAATGCACACCAGAGGAATTGACCACCCATGAAGGACACTCTCCTGTCGATCCTTAATCTCCAACGAGAACTCTGCAAACGTCGCCACATCGTCAATGTCCAACTCGCAACAATCAATAGTGTGCGATGAATCATGCACATACCTCCTCAACTGTGACACATGAAAGAAATCGTGCACTTGATGCATCTGTGAGGAAGATCTAGGCAGTACGCCACCTCGCCAACTCTGCTCAGAATTTGGAAATGGTCGATGATCCTCGAAGATAATTTGTTGCCCCAGCCAAATCTCTACAATCCTCGTCGATGTGAGACTCGAAGGAACACGTGGTCTCACTTCTCGAACTCCAAGGGACTTCGTCTCCTGACAGCATAAGATTTCTACATGTTCTGTGTAGTCCTCATCCGATCTGGGATGATATGCACCTTCTCGATGGTCGTCCATACCAACTCTGGACTCCTGAGTGCTGACTCTTCCTCGGTCTATACTGCATAACGGTGATCTGCATGGTCGCTCATACAGTGCCTCGAATGGTGTCATACCAATGGTGGAGTGGTAGCTGTTGTTTTACGTGAACTCCATCAGAGGTAAGTGATTCTCCCAACTACGACCAAAGTCCAAGATACAAGCATGAAGCATGTCCTCTAAAACTTGGATAGTCCTCTCTGTTTGACCATCCATCTGGGGATGAAATGTCATGCTCAAGCATAGCTGACTCCCGAACTCCTCCTGTAATCCCTTCCACATCTAGGATGTGAAGTGAGCATCATATTCTGAAATGATCGTTGAAGGCACCCCATGAAGTCATACTATCTTCTGAATGGAGAGGCGCCTCAAGCTCTCTACCAAACTCTGCTCCTGGATGGGTAGGATGTGGTATGACTTGATGAGTCAGTCTATAATCACCAAGATGGTATCGTGCCATTTGGATGTGTGTGGTAAACTCGTCACGAAGTCCATCGATATACAACCCCACTTCCACTCTGGCACCTCAAGTGGCTGAGCCAAGCCTACTGGAACCTGATGCTCTTCCTTCAATTGCTGACAAGTGAGACACTGAGAGATGAAATCTGCCACTGCCATTTCCATTCCCAGCCACTAGTACTAATGTCGGAGATCCCAATACATCTTTGTCAATCATGGATGTACCACCAAAGGGGAGGTATGGAACTCCCTCAGTACCGCCTCTCGCAATGCCACTGGTACAATGGTACGCCCTCTAAAAATGATGGATTTCTCCTCACGTATCGAATATCCTTCAGAGGCTTGCCCTATGGATAACTAAGAACATCAGGTCTCACAGTCGACATCCCATAGTTGTGCCTCCCTCACTTTCTTCAAGAGTGGAGTGACAATCATCGACTGAAGATAGGGTGTTCCATCACCATCCACAAAGGATATCTACATTGTGACTAATTGTGTCAATGCCTCACTCAGCAACTGCAACCCGGATCTCCTGCTGAGCGTGTCTGCCACCACGTTCCCCTTCCCAGGAGTATAGACAATTTCGAAGTCATAATCAAGGAGGAACTCTAGCCACCGCCTCTGTCTCATGTTCAAGTACTTATGGGAGATGATATACCTAAGACTCATGTGGTCGGAGTAGATGGTAAACCACTCACCCATCAAGTAGTATCTCCACATCTCCAAAGTAAAGACCAATGCTGCTAACTCAAGGTCATGGGTCGCGTAGTTCTACTCATGTTGCCTCAACTGTCACGAACCGTAGGCAATCACTTCTTGCCCCTACATCAGGATACAACCCAGTATGGTCCCTACTACATAGCAGGACACTACATACCCAACACCGTTCTCTGGAAGTCTCGAGATGGGAGCACTCGTTAGTCTCTGCCTCAACTCCTAAAAACTCTATTGGTACTTCTCTTTCCACACAAAGGGTTGTCTCTTCCATGTCAAAGCTAATAATGGTGTTGCTACCCTATAAAACTCAGGCACTAACCTCCGGTAGTATCCATCCAACCCCAAGAAAAACTACACCTTAGTCATGCTCTTGGGTGGATCCCAAGCAAGCATCATATCTATCTTCGTCGAATCCACTGCAACTCCAGCCTCTGAAATGACGTGTCCTAGAAAGTGGACCTCCCGAATTCAGAACTGACACTTCGAGAGATTCCCATAAATTTGGTGCTCTCTGAGTGTATCCAGGACCATCCTCAGGTGTGTCTCATGCTCCTCCTCATACGCCAAGTACACTAGGATTTCATCAATGAAGACTGCGATGAACTGGTCAAGGTAAGGCTAGAAGATCCTGTTCATGATTCCCATGAACACTTTTGGGGCATTGGTCATGCCGAATGACATCACCATGAACTCATAGTTGTTATATCGACATCTAAAGGTTGTCTTCGGTACATCCTCACCCTGTACATGAAGATGGTGATAATTAGACCTGAGGTCTATCTTCGAGAACCATATCGCTCCCATCAACTAGTTGAAGAGGTCATCGATTCTCAGTAGTGGATATTTGTTCTTCACGATCACCTGATTCAGGTAGCGGTAGTCCACACACAGTCTCAAGCTCCCATATGCCTATGTGGCAAACAGAATTGGGGCCGCCCAAGGTAAAACACTGGGCCTCACGAAGCCCTTCCTTGGAAGGTCCTCTAGTTGTACCCTCAACTCATGAAGCTCCACGGGAACCATCTGATATGCTGTTGTGGATATCGGTGTCTTCCTAGGGTACAAGTCAATGTAGAAGTCAACCCCCCTACAAGGAGGTAATCTCAGAACATCCTCAAGGAAGATGTCCTCGTATTTGTCCACCACTATAGAAAATTGAGGCCTTCTATCTTCCACCACACCGAGGGTAAGGCTAGCCAACAGGTGAGTGATTGGATGAACCATCCTCTGAGAAAGTTTTTCATGCACTTCAAGCATTCCCTTTTCACCGGTGAAGGATAACTTGGTACCATCTCCACGGACAAACCGCACTCTGCACCTAAAACAGTCAATCAGAGCATGCACTTTGGATCACTAGTCCATACCCAGGATGACGTTGTAAGGACTTGACGCTACTACTAGGAGATCCCAATTGAAGATCTCACCTCCAAGAGTAAGCTCACACTATAGGCACCAGTGTGTGATCATTGAATCTCCTCCTGTATGAGTCTCTAAACGTAAGGATCGAGCCAACAACTCCACCAAAATCTCCGAGCTTTGGAGAAGGTCTATGGAAAGGAAAGAGTGACTGACACTTGTGTCTATAAGAACTATAGTTAGGGTGGATAAGACACATATTGCACATCTAATCATCACCGAAGCGTCGTGATCGTAGGCCTCTATCGCCTGAAGCTGGGCCCGCCCCTATCCACCGGCTCCTGAAGCCCGTGGCGGACCACCTGGGGGGTGGTGGTAGTACCTCCAACCTCCGCCCACTGCCTTCTGCTCTTCCTACTCCTATTCCACATCCGCCACCCCATGGACCACCCTGCTCGAACCTATGCCTTTACCTTTGGCAATCCCTCAATCGTTTGTTGATCGTCTGTGTGGTGAGTCGGGCAATCACGAGTCATGTGACCCTAACCTCCGCATGAGTAGCACACCCTTCTTTTCTGATGACTCCCTCTGCCCTGGGAGTTTCGTACCACCAACCTTGTGTCCTTGGGTCATCCCCTGAAATGCCTAACCCACTTGGGTCAATGTGTTTGCTGCTTGCTACCCACTATTGAAGGCTCCTCCACATGGAGTCTACTGGTCGCACCAACTGGTGGCGTCTACTCTGTCACAAAGCTCTCCATAAGTAGAGCTTGCTCTAGTACCCCAGTCTTAGTAGGGATGATAAAAGATATCATGGATGCCCTGATCTCCCGGCGTAGTCCCTACTCAAAATCCTGAGCCTGGAAGAACGGGTCTCGCACCATGTTTGTGGAGTAACGAGAAAGATCGATGAATCTCATTGAGTAGTATTCTACTATTATTCTACCCTGTTGTAGGTGCAGTAGCTCCTATATACGCATAGAGCGTAACATCGCTAGAATGAACTCCTCCCTGAAGAGATGCTCAAAGTCTGTCCAAGTTAGGGTTGCATCGTCATGCGTCTGGATCGTCAAGCTCCATTATCTCCCTACCGAGCCCTGAGGAATGCTCATGTCTAATACTGCCATCAAGTCTAGAGGCGTCCTCACTAGACGAAAGACTCACGTAACCGCCTCAAGCCAATCCTTAACCACATGGGGGTCAGCCTCACCCCTGAACCGGGGAGGTCTCTACCTCTAGAACTTGTGTAATGAACTGAGCTTCTGTGCATCCTCTATCGGTAGTGCTAACAGCAAATGTTGATTGATGGGTGGTTGTAACATGGTACACCACCTTGTCGGCCTATCTCTAGTACTGGTCCCTATACCGACGCTTCATCGCTAGGCATACTGTCCTCGCAGTCGCGCAATGGAATCCTGACTGGCTGTCTGTGTAGAGACATCCTGAAACAGATCAAGATAAACCACGGTCAATAGAATATACCTGGTGAGATGACTCAAGAAGGACAAGAAGACACACTCAAAATCCTATATGATGCATGTACCATTTATTTCCCTGCAACCGGTGTTTCCATGTACCGAGTCGGAAAGCAGGTGCCCAGAGTCTGGGTGTATGGATACGCCGGCCACCACACTAACACTGGAGTCCCTGACCTGAAAACCGAACATGAAACACTTAACACAGTTGTCCCACACCAATCTCACAGACTTCTGATCCCACTATGGAATCAAACATCCTTTGATACCACTCTATCACGACCTGTCCCAGATGGGTCTATGTCGTGACTCCCCAATCCCATATTCAATAGGCCAGAGGCTGGAGACTAGCACCGAGTAGGCATATCACTAATATGGGAGGCATTACTTATGTACGTGTATGCACACACACAATGATTAAAGGTAAAACACTAAGTAAACCATGCATGAAAACCACTAGGACAACCACTGAGAGTAACAGTACAAAACTGAAAGTAAAGGGACCAGTATACAAGCCCAACAAAAAGAAAGTGGTAAACAAGAGAGTACACAAGTCACTGGAAACCCGTCTGCAGAAATCCCTACCTGAAGGGTGGGTGAAGGGTAGCTACCTAAAGCCGTAGGAGTACGCCTCACCTGTCTGATCTCACTGGGCACCACCTGGTCCTAGACCAATTAGGTCTCTGTCAAAGCATCGGTCGTCCGCACAAGACACGACTCGTGTAGGCGGAGCCCGTACAATGGTGAGTAACACAATACGTAGAAAGGACCCCAAACCACAAAGGTAAAACCACAAAAAAAAGACCACCAAAGAAAGTATGCACGAGGTACTATCAGCTCACTCAGGAATAAATCTAAATCATGTAAAGCAAGACTATCAGATTTAGTCATAGAACATCAAGTACAATCGAGTCACTTAGACCCACTGAATCATGTAGACCCGTTGAGTCACCTAGACCCACTGAGTGAGCTAGACCCGCTGAGTCACCTAGACCCGCTGAGTCACCTAGACCCGCCGAGTCACCTAGATTCACTAAATCACTTAGTCTCATTGTCATAGTCTTCTCGTCACAAATAGCCACAGGATTCCCGCTCTTAGTGTGCTTGTTCCGGGAGATCCTACTCCTCAAGCCAAAGGTCATATGTTGACCTTCATGAAAACACACTTAGAGTATCGCAAAAGGACCGTCTCATCGTGAGGGTCCCAACGCCACAAATGGCTTGTCAATCGGACGTATGATTTAGAAGATATGAGTCCTAGTAAAAAGGGACCGGTTCGGTATGGGCATGGTCCGACCCAACTCCACCCGAGGTTGGCCCGCCTACCAAGCCCGGCCAGCTGAAGCGGGCCGGTATGGTCCACCTAAGACACAGCAGGAGCCGCAGGTTGCCTCCGCGGTCTAGCTGGACTGCAGCCTCCAGTCACGTCATGCGACCTGCCTGCCACGTCCGACGCGGCTCACTGGCGGCCCCTGCTCGCCACCCACGGCAGATGTCGCGGGTTTCATCCGTCCTCATCGACACCATCGGAAACGGTATATCGGCTGGTTCTTCTGTGGGATACTGGACTCGCTTCGGTGGTCCGTTTTCTGATCTGGGAGTACCACTGCGATCCCTGGGACGCCGCCTCCACTTTCGTGTGCTCCAAGCCGTTTTGCCGTCGATCTGAGGATCTGACCACATTCGGAACCTCCCAGCAAGAGTTCTACGTAACCATGGGAGTCTGTCGGTGAAGAACGCAATGAGAGAGAGACGAATCACAATGAAAACCCAAAGAAACGAACATCGGCCTTGTTCATTTGGCCTTCGTTTGTCATGTTAGAAAAAAAGGGAAGACATTCAAACAATCACTAAGATATAATCCCCTTTCTTTAATCCCTGCATGAACGACCAATCTGCGGGTCAACTTGTTAGTGAGTTGATCCACATTCAACGTTTAGAAAAGAGTAATGAGAGATTAAGGTTATCACACAGAAAGAATAAAACCCCTACCTAGGATTGGATTGTTCGTCATTGAAGAACGGAGTCGCACGCCGTCGTTTATCAATCATTAATTCACAATCCATTATCGATGACGAGGTCCTCTAATGAGAAAGGTAGAAAGGAAGATGTTTGTTGTTGTGGGTGATTCGTCGTTCGTCGTCGTTCACCAACGCAAAACCTTCAAATCCTCAGAGCCAAAAACCAAGACCGTGTCAACAATCCCGCATCTCATATCAGGTTATTAATTGACGAAACATGTTTCAGCATTTCTATTATGTTGAGTCATCGCATCATTACGCTATGTCATTTATGAAATGAAATAGCATTTCCTCTACGCTGGAGTTGCAGTGTCGTTATACTATTTCATTTATGAAATTAAAGAATCAACTCGACGTTTCATTGTAGCGAAACAATTTTGAATAAAATAAACTTTCTTAAGTTTTATTTTATTTTTCTTTAAAACGCTAAAAAAACATCTACTCTCGACCCGCGCTGGTCAAGATTAGGTCCTTCCTTAGGTAATGTTGTTGTTCCTAATGCAACGGTGCCCTCATATTTTTAATACAGACACCTGTTTGGGAGTTTCCAAAACCGCACACGTGAGCTATTTTAAATAACTAAAAAAAAGTTCAAACATTTATTCCGAGCTTATCAGGCCTTGGAATCATGTGTCGTCTGAGCATCTGATCTCAAAATAATCTCATATAATTTAAAAAAATACATGAAATTTTTGGGACATTACACAACATGTGGAGTGATCCATGATCAGCTTCATTCAAGTCGCACTCCTTAGCATTATAGCACTTGTGGAGTATCATAGAAGGGAACAATATGTATGGTTAATTACCCTCTTCTTTGTCACGAGGATTGATGTGCACAAGTTATGGAAGCTGAACATAAGGATCAGACTTTTCTTATGATTCAGTTTGAAAAAATAATCCTTCATTGATTAAAAAATTTGTATTTGCGTCATATATTTCACTAGTTCCCTACTGAAAAACCACATCGTGCTCTATAACTAATCCAAAACATGAATTTTCAATCAAAACTGAGGGAACCAATAGTGTCTCAACTGATGCATAAACATCCTTCTCTAGAATCTCCAAGAAATCATGTAGTTCAACTAACTCATTAGAACTTGCATCAGGAGAAGCAACATCAACATATGATTTATCATTGTCAGAATCAAATAAGAGAAAAGATTCTTCCATAACTAAAATAACTCCCTAAATTTGGGTATCTTTCTCTTCATCAGGAATATAAAGTGCTTATGGGAGTATTTCACGGTCATAAGTGAGGTAGTCACCCTCCTCTAACATCTCTTTTAAACAAACAACATCAAGTGTGGTATCCTCCCTAGAAAAAAATGAGAGAGTTTCTTTCACTAGTTCAGCCTGTTTGATCATGGAAAAATCATTAGACAAGTTAATGGAGTTTAAATCATAAAAACTAATATATAAAAAATTGATCTTCCAAAATTTTTTGAGCATC
This sequence comes from Viscum album, assembly GCA_963277665.1. Lineage (NCBI taxonomy): Eukaryota > Viridiplantae > Streptophyta > Magnoliopsida > Santalales > Viscaceae > Viscum > Viscum album. Next base: position 1,925,439,127 of record OY728152.1, on the reverse strand, counting down.
TTCCAATTCTGCTTGACTCATCTCCTTCCAGAAATTAAAACAATTCATAGAATGGTAATCTTGCAATTCCATCTCTTTATCCAAGGGCATATCATGAAGAAATGTGGGCGGCACCAACCCTTCATCAATTTCATTTCTATATTCCTCTCCCAAAACTTACTGAGAATATTCCCTTCTCCACTCATCATTATGAATTGAATTGGATGCTTGTTCCAGGAGGTGCAATATTCTCTTGGATGCAACTAGTTCTTCTTTAGTGGGAACTTTACCATGTTTCCCTCACAACCAATCTTGAAATTCTTCCATGATATCACTAATCACTTGCACCAGTGAGTAATCTAACAATGACATTGAATCAGAATTAGTTTTTTTCAACACTGTTGGCAAAATAATTAAAATAAAAAACAAAGTGTGTCTATCCTGGTGATTTTTCAAAAATCATTTTGGATTTATTTTTTTTATTTTGAAATAAATAGAAGAAAAAATGTGGGGACACCTATGAAAAACAATGATGACAAAAATTGAAATGAAACAGAGAAAATAAAGGAGACATTAAGAAGAGACAGGAAAAATAATGTTAGAAAGAACAAGGTTTTTGCTAGGTTGATTCACTCTTCAACCACCTATCATTGACCCACTGAAGGAATTTCACCAACAAAACTCAACTTCACTCAATGCATGATCGATATCCCGGCTCACACACCTCCCTCCCCCAAAGTAACCAACAACCATTCATGGAATGACATCCAGTACTTGTGGAGCTCTCCCATGATTGAAAATAAACACTCAATCGAACGACCTCAGTCAAGAATATCTCCCCGTAGGAAATGATCATCATGAGATCATCAATCACTCAACCACTCATAGACACTCAATTGAGTAAACTAAAAGAAGGGGGAAACGAATCAAGTGGAAAAGAGTAGCAAACACTTACTGTGAGTGGTCGAGCAGTTGCATCTCCACTTCACCATAACTGCCGGTCAAAAGCGAAGAAGAAGCACTTTTTGTGGGTAAAACCCCATGTCGCAGCCCCAGCTTTTTGGGATATTGTGGCCCCCTCCGTTCTCTTCTTCAACATCAGCCTGCACATGGAACACACTCTAGCTATAAGGCCCAGCCTTAAACCTTACTTAATCTTGTGTTATTACAAGATTACACATTGAGGATCTTTTCAGTTTTAGTGTTTTAGAGAATTAGATCCTAAAACTTGCATTACATTCCACATTTAAACAAAGTGGTTACTTAAAAGATAGTATTCATTATTTTCTATCAACAGAAACATATTTAAAATTAAAGCATGGATTCTTTCTTGACACTTCCTTGACAGTATCATCATATCATGTACCTTTCCCTTGACCTGTGAAAAACATTTCAAAATAATGTGGGATGAGCATAAAAATCTCAGTAAGGGTTATAAAAATATGGAAAGGAAACATGAGTTCATATATACATAAGAATGAAATAATACTTTACCCATAAAAGATAGGCACTTTAACATACCTCATCAAATCATGAATAAATCATATAAATCATAAGACATAAATGGTAACTTGAGGCATTCATAACATTCTTACGTAGGGAGTAACCCTCTTGGTTACGTTTGGAATACCCACCACAGTATATTCCCTAAATCTCTTCGGAGAAACCTTAACGTTTCACTCCTTCGCATTAACCAATGCATTGGAGAGCTATATCGGGCTCACCCGCCCTTAGTTTATCATGGAACCACCTGTCTTCATCACAATTCCCAATAACCATAATGTAATCTTATCACATAAAACATGCATAAATGGGAAACATAACATTTCCAACTTTCAATAACAAGATATCAATACAATACATTGATATAAAAACATTAAAAAAACCATTTTCAATACCAAAATAAAAGAAATGTCAAACATGGTATTTATTTTTCTTTTAAAAAGAAGGTATGGCTTGTAGAGGAAGCCGAAACTCAAATAATGGTCACGGCGGCGGAGAAGTAGTCGTCGCCGCATACGTATGAAAAAAACATTCCCTTTTGTCATTTAGTAAATGCATCGTATAAAAATATTCCTTTTGAATAAACATAAAAGTAAAAGGGGTTTATACACCCTATAAAATAATGTTGTGTATAAAAAAATATGCCTCAATGAAAGGAGATTGAGACGAAGTCCCATTCAAAGACAGTATCCTTGGATTAAGGATAAATCAATTACATAATTATGTGTGACAAAAGAATACACGAAATATAAGTGGGTATTAAGTGTAATACAATCAGATGACATTCACACATAATCATATAATGACATATTCAAGGAGTACAAGTTTATCCCAAAGAATCAAAATTGTGTTAAGAAGTTCCCTTGCAAAAATTCGACAGCCTAACGACGTCACTTCAAAATTCAGAAAAAGAGTTGATGAGAGATAAAAAGGGTATCTCATCACTTGGTCATAAAATTTACATCAATAATGATATATAAGAACATATCCCCATATAATATTATTTGAATTAAAAGACATAACAAAATAAATCTTTTAAAAAGAGGAGGGTGAAAGGTTCCCTTACCGACTTGGGTAACTTCCGAAATGTACACCCCATTGAAGAAGGGTCATACAATGAATTTGTAAGTACCCATTAATGAAATTATATTACATAAAGAGTATAATAATGGGAAGTACATACACCACTCAAAGGAAATTTTGGAAAATATAGCATAAATCTCACGGGAATAAAAGTGAGATGAAAAAATCTCTTACGAAAACACGACAGCCTAACAGTGCCACTTAAAACTTCCAAAATGGATTGATGAGAGGAAATAGGGTCTCTCATCATATCAACATAAAGATTACAGAAAGCGGAATACAAATGAACATCCCCCAACATAACAAAGAGGAGCTTAAAATAAGTGACATAAAGGAGAGTACTTAAAAAGAAAGAGAGAGGTTGGATCTCTTACGAAAATTCGGCAGCTTAACGGCACCACTAAAAACTTCTAAAATGGATTGATGAGAGAGAATAGGGTCTCTCATCATATAAACATAAAAATTATAGTAAGAGTAATATAAAAGAATATCCCAATAACAAGAAATATGAGCTTTAAAAGGAATGACATAAAAGAGTGTACTTTAAAGGAAAGAGAGGAGTCATATCCCTTACCTCAAGTCCAACTTGTCTTGTTCGTTTCTTTATATTCCTGAATAATAAACTTTGGTCAATATATAATTTCCTAAGGAGCTCCTTTAAAGATTATTATTCAGTTCATATCACATATTATAATGTTAGTTCATATCAGACGTTTTTGCCGATGTCTGGTACAAGTGTCAAAAATGAACTTGTTTGAAAAATGATTGTCCATGTTTATAAGTAAATAATTTCCAGAATATTATTAATGATTAAAATAACATATATATCCAGTACATATTCATTTTATACTATTCCATATCATTTGGAGATAAAAAAAGAAAAGTACCGTTCATGGAGACGGTAGGCCGTACGTACTGATGAACGCTACTTTCATTTTTTCTTTTTCATATTAATGGAATTAAAAATAAATGATATATATATATATATTATAATTCCAGTATAATATATATGTTATATAGGTCAAATATGTTCATTAATTTCATTCTTTATACGTTCCATGTATTGCATGTACGAGTCACATCACTTGAGGGGGTGGTACTCCGCACTTCCTCATATGAAATTATCGCATTTACACAACATGAAAAGAATAAAGGTATGGTTTAAATATAAAATACAGAAGAATATAGTGAACATAAATACCATATATATCATATATAAAATACAGTGTCATCATAATGGCCACCTTTAAAGGTGTTAAAAGAATATTGAACAATCATCGTTTCGTGAGGTAGAAAATCGCCAACCACAGAAACAATATGTTGTTTAACCATTAGACAAAGGTGTGTGTAAGTGTAGCTCTAATCCTTCATATAACAATATCCTAGTATATTTAATATACTGGAGTTGTTACAAAAGAAATGAATAAAAATAGTTTAGGGGGTTGGAGAAGAAAAATAATACAAAAGGACACAAATGAAGACATTACCTTAAAATCAGGTAACTCCCTTTGGTTTGAGCTCAAAGGATTCCTTGGGAAACCTTCTGCCCAATGTGAGGCTTCAAGGAGTTAGAGAAGGATGTGGAGAGACAAAATGGGCAGGTTTTGGCCGAGCCAAAGGCTTTGGAAGTGTGGGTAAGGAGGTAGAGGTGGGGGCCTTTTATAAGAGGAGAGGAGGGGCACTCTTGGAAAGTAAAGAAATGTTACTTTATTTTAGAATGAGTTTCTGATTTTAATGGTCCCACAATGATGTTTTTCGAGTATAAGGTGATAAGGGTTCGAAATCCACCCATCCAATAGGTTTTGGACATGTTTAATTCTTAGATTTTACATTATCTTTCCATTTTATTTAAATCGTTAAATAATAAGGTCATCGCTGCATCATCATGATGTCAAAAATAATTTAATTTATTTAATGTCTAAAAATTATAAAAAAACTACTAAGACGTATGAAATTTTGTGAGCTTTCAATTTATTATTTACATTCAAAAATCTAACTTGCATAACCACATGTAAAAATTGATTTAGTAAAACATCTCATGTTTGTGTCATTTTTACTTTAACATTAAATAAAAAGGTATTTATGTCATTTCCCAACCAAAGTGGCTCCATGGGGTCCCCAAGTTGACCCATGGATTGTATCGGTCGGCCATGACACATCCAATGAGGGTAGGACATGTTTCTAGGTCATTTCATTTTATTAAAATATTATTCTAACCTTAAACTACACTAATTACCTCTAATCACGATTAAAAACTTAATAAGTTACTATTCACCAAAAAAATATTTTAATCCCATTGAACCACATTTTACTTCTTAATGAAAACCATGTCTGTCGGATTTTTGAAATTCCAAACGCAAAGACGGAAATATTTCATTTAAATGGAAAAATCAGTTTTTATAAGTACCACTTAGTGGTTTCACTATTCATCAAAAATTTAAGATTTTCAGAAAATTACCAAAAGTTCAAACTAAGCTATATTTGATTTTCCGAATTAAAAACATGATGTATATTTTACAAAATTAAAAACATATAAGTTGAAAAAATTAATTTAATAATTAATTCCCGCTATCAAAACAAATAGCGTGTTTTTATGAAACAAAATGTATCAAAATATTTACACTAGTTTAAGCCTGATTTCAAAGTGAAATTAATTCCAACGACCACTATTGGATTAAATGGTAAAAATATATTCTAATTTAACTTTAAAACCAATTCAAAAGATAATATAATCATATAAATAGATTAGATTAAATGAGGTTTTTAATTAAAATAGAACATTTTTCACTATTCATTAAAAATTTAACTTTTTCAGAATAATAACTAAAATTTACAAAAAGTAAATTTTGATGTCCCAATTATAAAGAAGAATTTTATTTTGTCAAATATAACACATAAAATTGTCAAAAAGTGGATTTAAAAGAGGTTCCCCATCAAAAGGCGGTTAATCGACCTTTTAAATAATATTAGAATGTTTACGATTAAAATTGGATTCATTTGCATTTTTAATCCTCTAACATTTATTATAAAAAGTAAAAATATTTGAAAAACATATATAATCATTTTGTAGTTAGTTCTGTTCATTCCCGCCATTACAATGGCTAGGCTTTAACTACTATTTAAAATAATATTATTTTATTATTAGAGTGCAACTTAAGATTCCCAAAAACTCGTTGTTGCATGTTGGGTACGCCATCATGCATAGCATCCCCTTTAAAGTAATATTAATATTTTATTCACAAATATGGATAAATATAAAAATGTCATATTCTTTATTTACCTAGGGTGTTACATCTATCCCCCCTTTTGGGAATTGCATCCTCGCAATTTAAAAATTGAGCTTGGAAACATCCTTGAAAGTCCCACATCGGAACAAGAGTCGGTAAAACAATCACTTTAAAATAAAGATAAGTACAGAGGTCACCCGAGTTAACACATAATAGGATTCCATGTAGGAAAACATGGACATGGAGGAGAAAACATAGGGTCATGTTCTGATGGAGAGTGATAGAAAACATGATTAGGAGAATGTTAACCACAAGAAAACCACAAACTTGTGATGGGTTAAACGGTATTCGATTCCCCAGTAGGAAAACTTAATAGAAAACATTTTTGTTTGAAGTTACATTTTATTGAGAAATTTATTCATAAGGAAACATAATCACTTATCATATTTACTTTAAACTTTTATTATATTCCTTAGACAATCTGATATTTTCTCTAAAAGACGAGTATTTAGGAAGACATGTTCACATTAAGAGTACTATAATAAACTTCTAGAGAATCACCTAATCCACAAAAGAGAACTATATACTTCCCATGTCTTTAGACTTTAACCAAAATCGAAACCAAAATGTTTAGTACAAGATCAGATAATCCAGAATAGGATAACCCTTTATAAAAAGAGAATATATTCTTAATCTCCAAAATTTGTCCTACAAAACCCAAAGTTCAACGAGGACCATTCGACAAGCAATTTGTCCATAAAATTCTTCAAAGTAAACCAAAATAATATTGAAACCCAAATATTTGAAGAATTTAATCACATAGTCTTCCAAGGTACAAATTAACATTTATCTCCAAATAACATCAGATGCTCTTAAATTCTCACATTGAAAAGTAATTAACCTACTCACATATCCTCAATGATAGGTTAATCATTTCCATAGATAACCCAAAATAAACTTAATCTTGATTCCAAAAATCATCTAACTAAAAAGAATTAGTCAAACTAACTAGGTACTTCACGTAGTCCAGTGGTAGGCGTTAAATATCAGTCGCACTTTGGTTGTGGGTTCGATTCCCGCAGCTTTGTCCGACATGACGGGTTGTCACACTGTCTGCGTGTTGTCCTTTTTCCAAAACTATGTAATTATTAAAACATTCCCCAAAACGAGATAAAATCTTAAAAAATGATCATAACAAATTTTAACCTCAAGTTTATCTAATTCCTTTCATTTTCCATCATAACATATAATAACCCATAATTACCTCAAAAGTGAGGATCATATAAACCCGAATGGTTCTTTATAACTATGTCCACAGAAGAACAGATAACTATTCCTTGAATAACATTTTCATATATTAAACATCAGGGTTCCACATACTATAAAAAGTCTTCTAATGTAACCCCATCATCAAAAGAGACTTAATACTCTTAAGAATTTCACCATAACTCTTGAAGCCCTTATATGTTGACTTCTTACTCACTCAACATTCTTCATGATCCATTAACCCTTCCTTTCCATCTTATTCTTAAATACTTCTTTCCTACAAACAAAATCATGAATCATAACCTAAGATTCCAAAATAGGAAAACAAAAGTTATGAAATAATCCATACCTTTGTTTGGTCATTATCAGTTTCTTCATCCTCAATAGGAATGGAATTAGGTATTGGTAAACGAATATTTGTATGATCTTGGTGATCCCATTCACGAAACTTCTTCATAGGACATGTGTTTTCATAATGACCATGCACACCACATTTAAAACATTCAATTGATCCCTCAGAAAGAACTTAATTCCCTTTCCTCGAGTCAACTGGATGCTTCCTTTTTCCATGGTAGGTTCTTGCTTTATGACCTTCATTTCAACATATATAGCATATTTCTGTCCCTTTGAAACATTTTCCTAGGTGTTTCTTTCCACATCATTGACACATAGGTTTTTGAACACACTTACCTTTATGATTATTACTTGTAGTTCCATAGGGAATTGTTTCACGGATATATGAAGCCTTGGAGAAATCACCAAGGTTTTGGTGGTCAATCATGACTCCAGACAGTTGGTTGAGGATAAACACAACAATTCTCATTGCAGCTCCCATATCATTCAGTTGCTTTCTCAAAAAACAGTCAAAGTTTCCTTCAAATCCACTATTACTTTGGTTCCTTCTAGATCCAGCCATTTACTAAAACCAAAAAAGTCAGTGTGAGTATATCAACAAAACCATCATGTACTAATGAGGAAGATAAACACTAAGATATACTTACTCATTCACTTTATCTAAATCTAGGACTCTTTCTGAAATCCTAACCATTATGGTATTGTCACTTGTGCTTAGAGAATGCCCTAACCTCTAAAGTTATCTAAACCAACCCTTGATACCAACTATAAGGACCCAGCCTTAAACCTACTTAATCTTGAGTTATTAGAAGATTACACATTGAGGATATTTTCAGGTTTAGAGTTTTAGAGAATTAGATCATAAAACATTCATTACATTCCACATTTAAACAAAGTGGTTACATTAAAGATAGTATTCATTTTTTTTCTATCAACAGAAACATATTTAAAAATAAAGCATGGATTCTTTCTTGAAACTTCCTTGACACTATCATCAAATCATGTACCTTTCCCTTGACCTGTGAAAAACATTTCAAAAAAACCTGGGATGAGCATAAAAAGCTCAGTAAGGGTTATAAAAATATTCAAAGGAAACATGAGTTCATATATACATAAGAATGAAATCATACTTTACCCATAAAACATAGGCACTTTAACATACCTCATCAAATCATGAATAAATCATAGAAATCATAAGTCATAAAAGGTAACTTGAGGCATTCATAACATTCTTATGTAGGGATTAACCCTATTGGTTACGTTTGGAATACCCACCACAGTATATTCCCTAAATCTCTTCGGAGAAACCTTAATGTTTCAATCCTTCGCGTTACCCAATGCATTGTAGAGCTATATCGGGCTCACCCACCCTTATTTTATCATGGAACCACCCGCCTTCATAACAATTCCCAAGAACCATAACATAATCTTATCACATAAAACATGCATAAAGGAAACATAACATTTCCACCTTTCAATAACAAGATATCAATACAATACCTTGATATAAAAACAGTATGAAAACCATTTTCAATAACAAAATAAAACAAATGTAAAACATGGTATTTATTTGTCTTTTAAAAAGAAGGTATGGCTTGTAGAGGAAGCCGAAACTCAAATAATGGTCACGGTGGTGGAGAAGTCGTTGTCGCCGCATACGTATGACAAAAACATTCCCTTTTGTCGTTTAGTAAATGCTTCATATAAAAAATATTCCTTTTTAATAAACATAAAAGTCACAGGGGTTTATGCAGCGTATAAAATAAAGTTGTGTATAAAACAAAATATGCCTCAATGAAAGGAGATTGAGACGAAGTCCCATACAAAGACGATATCCTTGGATTAAGGATAAATCAATTACATAATTATGTGTGACAAACAAATACAAGAAATATAAGTGGGTATTAAGTGTAATACAATCAGAGGACATTCAAACATAGTCATAGAACGACATATTCAACAAGTACAAGTTTATGCCAACGAATCAAAATTGGGTTAAGAAGTTCCCTAGCAAAAATTGCACAGCCTAACGGCGTCACTTAAAAATTCAGAAAAAGATTTGATGAGAGATAAAAAGGGTATCTCATCACTTGGACATAAAATTTACATCAATAAGGATATGTAATAACATATCCCAACCGAATATTATGTGTATAAAAAGACATAACAAAATAAGTCTTTTAAAAAGAAGAGGGTGAAAGGTTTCCTTACCGACTTGGGAAACTTTCGAAACGTACACCCCATTGAAGAAGGGTCCTAAAATGAATATGTAAGTACCCATAAATGAAATTATATAACACAAAGAGTATAATAATGTGAAGTACATAAACCACTCAAAGGAAATTGTGGCAAATGTAGCATAAATCTCATGGGAATAAAAGTGAGTTGAAAAAATATCTTACGAAAACTCGGCAGCTTAACAGCGCCACTTAAAACTTTGAAAATGGATTAATGAGAGGAAATGGGGTCTCTCATCATATCAACATAAAGTTTTCAGAAAGTGGAATATAAAAGAACATCCCCCAACATAACAAATAGGAGCTTAAAAGAAGTGACATAAAGGAGAGTACTTAAAAAGAGAGAGAGAGAGGTTGGATCTCTTACGAAAATTCGGCAGCCTAACGGCGCCACTCAAAACTTCCAAAATGGATTGATGAGAGAGAATAGGGTATCTCATCATATGAACATAAAAATTACAGTAAGTGTAATATAAAAGAATATCCCAATAACAAGAAATATGTGCTTTAAAAGGAATGAAATAAAAGAGTGTACTTTAAAAGAAAGAGAGGAGTCAGATCCCTTACCTCAAGTCCAACTTGTCTTGTTCGTTTATTTATATTCCTGAATAATAAACTTTGGTCAATTTATAATTTCCTAAGGACCTCCTTTATATATTATTATTCTGTTCATATCACATATTATAATGTTATAATAATTGTTTAATAATGTTAGTTCATATCAGACGTTTTTGTTGATGTTTGGTACATGAGTAAAAAATGAACTTGTTTGAAAAATGATTGTCCATGTAGTTATAAGTAAATAATTTCCAGAATAGTATTAATGATTAAAATATCATATATATCCAGTACATATTCATTTTATACTATTCCATATCATTTGGAGATAAAAAACGAAAAGTACCGTTCATGGAGATGGTGGGCTATACGTACGCATGAAAGCTACTTTCATTTTTTCTTTGTCATATTAACGGAATTAAAAATAAATGATATATATATATATATATATTATAATTCCAGTATAATATATATGTTATATAGGTCACATATGTTCATTAATTTTATTCTTTATACGTTCCACGTATTGCATGTACGAGTCACATCACTTGAGGGGGCGGTAGTCCACACATCCTCATATGAAATTATCGCATTTACACAACATGAAAAGAATAAAGGTATGATTTAAATATAAAATACATAAGAATATAGTGAACATAAATACCATATATATCATATATAAAATACATTTACATCATAATGGCCACCTTTAAAGGCGTTAAAAGAATATTAAACAATCATCGTTTCGTGAGGCAGAAAATCGCCAACCACAGAAACAGTATGTTCTTTAACTATTAGACGAAGGTGTGTGTAAGTGTAGCTCGAATAATTCCTATAAAAACATCCTAGTATATTCAATATACTGTAGTTGTTACAAAAGAACTGAATAAAAAGAGTTTAGGGGGTTGGAGAAGAAAAATAAATCAAAATGACACAAGTGAAGACATTACCTTAAAATCGGGTAACTCCCTTTGGTTTGAGCTCAAAGGCTTCCTTGGGAAGACTTCTGCCCAAATTGAGGCTTCAAGGAGTTAGAGAGGGATGTGTAGAGACAAAATGGGCAGGGTTTGGCCGAGCCAAAGGCTTTGAAAGTGTGGGTATGGAGTTGGAGGTGGGGGCCTTTTATAAGAGGAGAGGAGGGGCACTATTGGAAAGTAAAGAAATGTTACATTATTTTAGAATTCGTTTCTGATTTTAATGGTCCCAAATTGATTTGTTTCGAGGATAAGGTGATAAGGTTTCTAAATTCACTCATCCAATAGGTTTTGGACATGTGTAGGTCTTAGATTTTACATTATCATTCCATTTTATTTAAATCGTTAAATAATGAGGTCATCGCTGCATCATCATGATGTCATAAATAATTTAATTTATTTAATGTCTAAAAATTATAAAACAAATACTATGATGTAGGAAATCGTTTTATCTTTCCATTTATTATTTATAGTCAAAAATATGACTTGTATAACCCCATGTAAAAATTTTTTTAGTAAAACATCTCATGTTTGTGTCATTTTTACTTTGACATTAAATAAAAACGTATGTATGTCATCTTCCAACCAAAGTGGATCCATGGGGTCCCCAAGTTGACCCATGGATTTTCTAGGTCGGCCATGACAAATCCAATGAGGGTAGGACATGTGTCTAGGTCATTTAAATTTATTAAAACATTATTCTTACCTTAAACTACACTAATTACCTCTAATCGCGATTAAAAACTTAATAAGTTACTATTCACCAAAAAATTATTTTAATCCCATTGAACCACATTTTATATCTTAATGACAACCATGTATGTCGTATTTTTGAAATTCAAAACACAACGATGACAAAATTTCATTTAAACGGAAAAATCAGTTTTTATAAGTACCACTTAGTGGTTTCACTATTCATCAAAATTGAAGTTTTTCAGAAAATTACCAAAAGTTCACCCTAAGCTATATTTGATATTCCGAATTAAAAAAATGATGTCTATTTTAAAAAATTCAAAACATATAAGTTGCATTAATTAATTTAATAATTAGCTCCCTCTGTCAAAACAAATAGCGTTTTTTTATGAAACAAAATGGATCAAAAGATTGACACTTGTTTAAGTCCGATTTCAAAGTGAAATTAATTCCAAAGACCACTATTGGATTAAATGGTAAAAATATATTCTAATTTCACTTTCAAAAAAATTCAAAAAGATAATCTAATCATATAAATAAATTAGATTAAAAGAGGTTTTAAATTAAAATACAACATTTTTCACTATTCATTAAAAATTGAACTTTTTCGGAAAAATACCAAATATTTACACAAAGTAAATTTTAATGTCCCGATTATAAAGAATAATTTTATTTTGTCACATAAAATTGTCAAAAAGTGGATTTAAAAGTGGTTCTCCATCAAAAGGTGGTTAATCGTCCTTTTAAAGAACATTAGAATGTTTACGCTTAAAATTGGATTCATTTTCATTTTTAATCCTCTAACATTTATTATAAAAAGTAAAAAATATTTGACAAACATATATAATCATTTTGTAGTTAGTTCTGTTCATTCCCTCCATTACAACGGCTAGGCGTTAACAACTATTTAAAATAATTTTATTTTATTATTATAGTGCAACGTAAGATTCCCAAGAAACTCGTTGTTGCTTGTTGGGTACGCCATCGAGCATAGCATCCCCTTTAAATTAATATTAATATTTTATTCAAAAATATGGATAAATATAAAAATTTCATATTCTTTATTTACATGGGGTGTTACATCCTTCCCCCCTTTTGGGAATTACATCCTCGCAATTTTAAAATTGAGCTTGGAAACGTCCTTGAATGTCCCACATCGGAACAAGAGTCGGTAAAACAATAACTTTAAAATAAAGAAAGATAAGTACAGAGGTCACCCGAGTTAACCCATACTAGGAGTACATGTAGGAAAACATGGACATGGAGGAGAAAACATAGGGTCATGTTCTGATAGAGAGTGATAGAAAACATGTTTAGGAGAAAGTTAACCACAAGAAAATCACAAACTTGTGATGGGTTAAACGGTATTCGATTCCCCAGTAGGAAAAGTTAATAGACAACATTTTTGTTTTAAGTTACTTTTTATTGAGGAATTTATTCCTAAGGAAACATAATCACATATCATGTTGACTTTCAACTTTTATTAGATTCCTTACACAAACTCATATTTTCACCAAAAGGTGAGTATTTAGGAAGACTTGTTCACATTAAGAGTACTATAATAAACTTCTAGAGAATCACCTAATCCACAAAAGAGAACTATATACTTCCCATGTCTTTAGACTTTAACCAAAACCGAAACCAAAAAGGTTAGTACAAGATCAGATAATCCAGAAAAAGATAACCCTTTATAAAAAGAAAATCAATTCTTAATCACCAAAATTTGTCCAACAAAACCCAAAGTTCAATGAGGACCATTCGATAAAAAGTTTGTCCATAAAATTATTCAATGTAAACCAAACTGAGATTGAAACCCAAATATTTGAAGGATTTAATCACATAGTCTTCCCAGGTACGAATTAACTTTTATCTCCAAATAACATCAGATGCTCTTAAATTCTCACATTGAAAAGTAATTAACCTACTCACATATCCTCAGTGATAGGTTAATCATTTCCATAGATAACCCAAAATAAACATACTCTTGATTCCTAAAATAATTAAACTAAAAATAATTCGTCAAACTAACCAGGGACTTCACGTAGTCCAGTGGTAGGTGATAAATACCAGTCACACTTTGGTTGTGGGTTCGATTCCCACTACTTTCTCCGACGCGACGGGTTGTCACACGGTCTACGTGTTGTACTTTTTCCAAAAATATATAATTCTTAAAACATTCTCTAAAAAGAGATAAATCTTCAAAAATGATCATAACATATTTTAACCTCAATTTTATCTCATGCTTTTCATTTTCCATCATAACATATAATAACCCATAATTACCTCAAAAGTAAGGATCATATAAAACAAAATGGTTCTTTATAACTATGACCACAAAAGAACAGATAACTATTCCTTGAATAAAATTTTCATATATTAAACATCAGGGTTACACATACTATAAAAAGTCTTCTAATGTAACCCCATCATCAAAAGAGACTTAATACTCTTAATAATTTCACCATAACTCTTGAAGCCCTTATATATTGACTTCTTACTCACTCAACATTCTTCATGATCCATTAATTATTCCTTTCTAACTTATTCTGAAATACTTCTTTCCTACAAACAAAATCATGAATCATATCCTAAGATTCCAAAATAGGAAAACAAAAGTTATGAAATAATCCATACCTTTGATTGGTCATTGTCAGTTTCTTTATCCTCAATCGGAATGGCATTAGGTATTGGTAAACATATATTTGTATGATCTTGGTGATCCCATTCATGAAACATCTTCATAGGACATGTGTTTTCATAATGACCATGCACACCACATTTAAAACATTAAATTGATCCCTCAGAAAGAACTTCTTTCCCTTTCCTCGAGTCAACTGGATGCTTCCTTTTTCCATGGTGGTTCTTGCTTTAGGACCTTCATTTCCACATATATAGCATATTTTTGTCCATTTGAATCATTTTCCTAGGTGTTTCTTTCCACATTTTTGACACATAGGTTTTTGAACACACTTACCTTTATGATTATTACTTTAGTTCCATAGGGATTTGTTTCACGCATATATGATTCCTTAGAGAAATCACCAAGGTTTAGGTGGTAAATCATGACTTCAGATAGTTTCTTGAGGATAAACACAAGAGTTCTCATTGCAGCTCCCATATCATTCAGTTGCTTTCTCAAAAAACTATCAATGTTTCCTTCACATACACTGTTACTTTGGTGCCTGATAGATCCATCCATTTACTAAAACAAAAAAGGTCAGTGTGAGTATATCAACAAAACCATCATGTACTAATGAGGAAGATAAAAACTAAGATATACTTACTCATTCACTTTATCTAAAACTAGGTCTCTTTATGAAATCCTAACCATTATGGTAATGTCACTTGTGCTTAGAGAATACCCTGACCTCTAAAGTTATCTAAACCAAAATTTGATACCAACTATAAGGCCCCAGCCATAAACCTTACTTAATCATGAGTTATTACATGATTACACATTGAGGATCTTTTCAGGTTTAGAGTTTTAGAGAATTAGATCATAAAACTTGCATTACATTCCACATTTAAACAAAGTGGTTACATAAAAGATAGTAATCATTTTTTTCCATCAACGGAAACATATTTAAAAATAAATCATGGATTCTTTCTTTACACTTCCTTGACACTATCATTATATCATGTACCTTTCCCTTGACCTATGAAAAACATTTCAAAAAAATTTGGAATGAGCATAAAAAGCTCAGTAAGGGTTATAAAAATATGGAAAAGAAACATGAGTTCATATATTCATAAGAATGAAATCATTCTTTACCCATAAAACATAGGTACTTTAACATACCTCATCAAATCATGAATAAATCATAGAAATCATAAGACATAAAAGGTAACTTGAGGCATTCATAACATTCTTACATAGGGTGTAACCCTCTTGGTTACGTTTTGAATACCCACAATAGTATATTCCCTAAATCGTTTCGGAGAAACCTTAACGTTTCACTCCTTCGCGTTACCCAATGCATTAGAGAGCTATATCGGGCTCACCCTCCCTTAGTTTTTCACGGAACCACCCGTCTTCTTAATAATGCCCAAGTACCATAACATAATCTTATCACATAAAACATGCATAAAGGAAACATAACATTTCTACCTTTCAATAACAAGATATCGATACAATACATTGATATAAAAACATTATGAAATCCATTTTCAATACCAAAATAAAAGAAATGTCAAACATGGTATTTATTTTTCTTTTAAAAAGAAGGTATGGCTTGTAGAGGAAGCCGAAACTCAAATAATGGTCACGGCGGCGGAGAAGTCGTTGTTACGGCATATGTATGACAAAAACATTCCCTTTTGTCGTTTGTTAAATGCTTCATATAAAAAAGATTCCTTTTGAATAAACGTAAAAGTCATAGGGGTTTATACACCATATAAAATAAAGTTTTTTATAAAACAAAATATGCCTCAATGAAAGGAGATTGAGACGAAGTCCCATACAAAGACGGTATCCTTGGATTAAGGATAAATCAATTACATAATTATGTGTGACAAACGAATACACGAAATATAAGTGGGTATTAAGTGTAATAAAATCAGATGAAATTCAAACATAATCATAGAACGACATATTCAAGGAGTACAAGTTTATCCCAAAGAATCAAAATTTGGTTAAGAAGTTCCCTTGCAAAAATTCGACAGCCTAACGACATCACTTCAAAATTCAGAAAAAGAGTTGATGAGAGATAAAAATGGTATCTCATCACTTGGTCATAAAATTTACATCAATAGGTATATATAAGAACATATCCCAATTTAATATTATGTGAATTAAAAGACATAACAAAATAAGTATTTTAAAAAGAGGAGGGTGAAAGGTTCCTTTACCGACTTGGGTAACTTTCGAAACGTACAACCCATTGAAGAAGGGTCATAAAATGAATATGTAATTACCCATAAATGAAATTATATTACACAAAGAGTATAATAATGTGAAGTAAATACACCAATCAATGGAAATTGTGGAAAATGTGGCATAAATCTCACGGGAATAAAAGTGAGATGAAAATTCTCTTACGAAAACTCGGCAGCCTAACGGGGCCACTTAAAACTTCCAAAATGGATTCATGAGAGGAAATAGGGTCTCTCATCGTATCAACATAAAGTTTACATAAATAGGAATATAAAAGAAAATCCCCCAACATAACAAATAGGAGCTTAAAATAAGTGACATAAAGGATAGTACTTAAAAAGAATGAGAGAGGTTGGATCTCTTACGAAAATTCGGCAGCCTAACGGTGCCACTCAAAACATCCAAAATGGATTGATGAGAGAGAATAGGGTCTATCATCATATGAAAATAAAAATTACAGTAAGAGTAATATAAAATAATATCCCAATAACAAGATATATGATCTTTAAAATGATTGACATAAAAGAGTGTACTTTAAAAGAAAGAGAGGAGTCGGATACCTTACCTCAAGTTCAACTTGTCTTGTTCGTTTCTTTATATTCCTGAATAATAAACTTTGATCAATTTATAATTTCCTAAGGACCTCATTTAAATATTATTATTCAGTTCATATCACATATTATAATGTTATAATAATTGTTTAATAATGATAGTTCATATTAGACGTTTTTGCTGATGTTTGGTACATGAGTTAAAAATGAACTTGTTTGAAAAATGATTGTCCATGTAGTTATAAGTAAATAATTTACAGAATAGTATTAATTATTAAAATATCATATATATCCATTACATATTAATTTTATACTATTCCACATCATTTGGAGATAAAAAACGAAAATTACCGTTCATGGAGACGGTAGGCCGTACGTACGCATGAACGCTACTTTCATTTTTTCTTTGTCATATTAACGGAATTAAAAATAAATGATATATATATATTATAATTAAATTATAATATATATGTTATATAGGTCACATATTTTCATTAATTTCATTCTTTATATGTTCCATGTATTGCATGTACGAGTCACATCACTTGAGGGGGCGGTAGTCCACACTTCCTCATATGAAATTATCGCATTTACACAACATGAAAAGAATAAAGGTATGGTTTAAATATAAAATAAAGAAGCATATAGTGAACATAAATACCATATATATCATATATAAAATACATTGACATCATAATGGACACCTTTAAAGGAGTTAAACGAATATTGAACAATCATCATTTCGTGAGGCAGAAAATCGCCAACCACAGAAACAGTATGTTACTTAACCATTAGATGAAGGTCTGTGTAAGTGAAGATAGAATACTTCCTATAACAACATCCTAGTATATTGAGGAAACTGGAGTTGTTACAAAAGAAATGAATAAAAAGAGTATAGGGGGTTGGAGAAGCAAAATAAAACAAAAGGACACAAGTGAATACATTACCTTAAAATCGGGTAACTCCCTTTGGTTTGAGCTCAAAGGCTTCCTTTGGAAGACTTTTGCCCAAAGTGAGGTTTCAAGGAGTTATATAGGGATGTTTATAGAGAAAATGAGCAGGGTTTGGCCGAGCCAAAGGCTTTGGAAGTGTCGGTAAGGAGGTAGAGGTTGGGGCCTTTTATAAGAGGAGAGGATGGGCACTCTTGGAAAGTAAAGAATTGTTACATTATTTTATAATTATTTTAGGATTTTAATGGTCCCAAATTGATGTGTTTCTAGTATAGGGTGATAAGGGTTCTAAATACACCCATCCAATAGGTTTTGGACATGGTTAGGTCTTATATTTTACATTATCATTCCATTTTATTTAAATCATTAGATAATGCGGTCATCGCTGCATCATCATGATGTCATAAATAATTTAATTTATTTAAAGTCTAAAAATTATAAAAAAAATAATATGATGTAGGAAATATTTTTAAATTTACATTTATTATTTATAGTAAAAAAGCTTACTTGTATAACCCCATGTAAAAATTATTTTAGTAAAACATGTCATGTTTGTGTCATTTTTACATTAACATTAAATAAAAAGGTATTTATGTCATTTCCCAACCAAAGTGGCTCCATGGGGTCCCCAAGTTGACCCATTGATTTTCTTGGTCGGCCATGACACATACAATGAGGGTAGGATAGCTGTCTAGGTCATTTCATTTTATTAAAACATTATTCTTACCTTAAACTGCACTAATTACCTCTAATCGCGATTAAAAACTTAATAAGTCACTATTCACCAAAAAATTATTTTAATCCCATTGAACCAAATTTTACTTCTTAATTACAACCATGTATGTCAGATTTTTAAAATTTAAAACACAAAGATGGAAAAATTTAATTTAAACGGAAAAATCAGTTTTTATAAGTACCACTTAGTGGTTTCACAATTCACCAAAAATTGAAGTTTTTCTGAAAATTACCAAAAGTTCACCCTAAGCTATATTTGATATTCTGAATTCAAAAATGATGTATATTTTACAGAATTCAAAATATATAAGTTGCATTAATTAATTTAATAATTAATTCCCACAGTGAAAACAAATAGCGTGTTTTTATGAAACAAAATGTATCAAAATATTGGCACTAGTTTAAGTCCGATTTCAAAGTGAAATTAATTCCAATGACCACTATTGGATTAAATGGTAAAAATATATTCTAATTTAACTTTAAAACCAATTAAAAAGATAATATACTCATATAAATAAATTATATTAAAAGAGGTTTTGAATTAAAATACAACATTTTAACTATTCATTAAAAATTGAACTTTTTCGGAAAAATACCAAAAATTTACACAAAGTAAATTTTGATGTCCCGATTATAAAGAAGAATTTTATTCTTTCAAATATAACACATAAAATTGTCAAAAAGTGGATTTAAAAGAGGTTCTCCATCAAAAGGCGGTTAATCGACCTCTTAAAGAATATTACAATGTTTACGCTTAAAATTGGATTCATTTGCATTTTTAATCCTATAACATTTATTATATAAAGTAAAAATATTTGACAAACATATATAATCATTTTATAGTTAGTTCTGTTCATTCCCGCCATTACAACGGCTAGGCGTTAACTACTATTTAAAATAATATTATTTTATTATTATAGTGCAACGTAAGATTTCCAAGAAACTCATTGTTGCATGTTTGGTAAGCCATTGAGCATAGAATCCCCTTTAAAGTAATATTAATATTTTATTCACAAATTTGGATAAATATAAAAATGTCATATTCTTTATTTACCTGGGGTGTTACACCAGCAGAGGACATATCGTTTTTTCAGTTCGTCGATAGTTCCGGCCTCCGGGCTTCATCCCAATCCAAATCGTTGGCAAAATTGGGTTCCCTGTTTGAGCTCAAGCAAATGACTTGGCATTAAAATTTGAATCTCCATCCTCACTCAAGGCTCCTCATCAGTCAATATCGTCGGTCTCTATTCTGATCCCTAATATCGTCTTCTCCAAACTCGGCACCAGGCGCAACCATCAATCTCATTCGAACCATTAGCTCAGCTCGGTTAGGGCTCGGCTTACGTAGTGTCGAAGCTCGAACTATAACCAGTTTTTCTTCAAGCAATTTCAGAATCGGTTCTTCCCCTGTATAGCTCAATCGGTTCTTCTTCATGCAATTCGATCTCCAATTTTGAATGGATACGCAGTCGAGCGCATGGGTTGCAGTTGGTCTGGAGGCTACGCAGGATACCAGAATACACAGAATTAAACATTTAGTGATAAAGCAAATCAAAATTGGAAATTACAATCTCCAAGATAGAATTAAACCATGGTATTTCAAAATTGATGAATAAATTAAAAATGAATGTTCCAGCAAGTTATAAAAACATGGAATTTGATCGAATTAAATTCAAAAACGAAAATCCAAAAAAAAATATAAAAAAATTACTTCAATGGAAACCGGCAGTAACATCAATTAAATATTTGTTGTTTATGAATATGAAAATTAAACAAAAGTACATTTTATGAATTTACCACCATAAAATCCTAAATCTTAAACATGGTATTCAAAGTTCACTAGTGCAAATAATGGTTTGCAGCATCAGTTTTTTTTACATCGATAAAATAGCAATGTCGTTATCTCTAAAAACCCTAAGGTTTTAGAATATTTATTGATTTTTGAATAATCCTTCTTTTAAGGGTTGAGAGAGAACCCTTACATGACCTGAAAGACCAAGGCTCATACATGATACGATGTCCCAGAGGCATAAGACCCAATACATGACCTTGAATGCTCAAAACCTGACACGCTTGAAACAACCCCTCCCCAGCAACTGCATCTTGAAAGCGCATAGCTCCCCACCTCGAATGACTGACCAGCTAACATTACCTCTTGCAGAGTTGCACGGTGCATGGTATCGATGATAGTTTTCATACCCTCTCATTCTTACAATGATCAGACATACTCGAAAAGGAACATATTCCAGATGGGGATTCAGAGTAGCCGCGTTCACCAGAGAAAAAGCTAAGAGGATTTGTCAGAAATATAGAGCATGACATTGCCATCGGGACTAGCTTGTGCTTGCACGAGAATTCTAGTCGAATAACCATGTGAAGGTGGAGAGCTGATATCACGATGAAGATGCTGTGAGGAGGAATGCCAAGTATAGTCTGTATATTTCCTAAGACCTACAGGTCATGTATTCTCTAAGCCTATGGGGCATGTAAGGGTTCCCTCTTATCCCTTGAAAGTGATTTATCAAAAATCAAATAAAAAAGAATACCTTCAGACCATTCGGGAAAGGGTGTTTCATGTTGATTATTGTATAATCAGTATGAATGTCACTTTTTTGAAATTTTCACATAGTTTATAAAATAACCAATGGGAATATATATATAAATATATATATATTTTTTATTAATTTCAAATATATTAACCTAGAAATACATTAGCAGTAGCAAAAACATAACCAGAAAACATCAGCATAAAGTGTAACATAACAAAAACTAACATCACGCCTTTGTTCATTTCAACATTATAATTTTAAATTTAAACATAAAAATATATATTAAAAATAATCTAAAATTCAATAAAACTTATGAACTAATTGTCCATGCTCCTTGTAAGTGATTTAACTATTTTTAGAGTAAGTGTGCAGGTCATCAAAAAACTATCAATTAAAAAAGAAAACATTTAACATGTATTCTCATTATAATTATAATATAAATTAATGGAAATGTTATAATAAAATCTAACCTTGTGGAATTTTATAACTACCTTAGTTGAAATGACCTCAATCATAAATCTTAGAACATGATATCAACATTCCATTATTCCTTGATGAAGATGACAATTCTGTTTCAAAAGGATTATTTAATTCAAAATAAAATTTGATGTAGTTGTAATCAAAAAATAGTAATTATAAATGAGAAGTCACCTTTTGCACACACATATTTTATATTTACATTCCTCTTTCATGTTTTCAATCTAAAACAATTCCAAGCCCTATTTAAAAATGATGATTATAAAATAAAATTAAGAGTCATTATAATATACAGGTATTCAAATAATCAAACCTACGTGTCTAATACTTTGCTAAAATTTGCTCTTAAGTCACCATGTATAAAGCATAACTAGTAAGTTGTTTTATCTTTTGAAGAAAAAAACACAACATTCAATTGCCACTAATATATAAAAAATAAAATGTGATTGACTATTCAGCTAAGAGAAATAACACTTTAAGAAATATATGTTCCATATTCTTTAAAATAAATAAGTTGCAATATTTTGAAGTTTTTCAGAAATATATAATTTTTATCATGTATCATTTATTGCCTTCATTATTGGTGAGATAAGGTGGGGGTCGAAAAACCCATATACCGTTGTCCTAACATACTAAATACGAAGTGTATAATGATAACTAATACAAAACAAACATAAGTATTATGTTTCATAAAATTAAAATAATTTAATGAAATATGATAAAGGGATTACCTAGAAAATATTTTCATCACATTAATACCCAACAAATCTCTAGTTAGAAGCTCCATGATATCTCTCTTTAAAATAATCACAATCATATCATGCCCACAAACGTTAGAGTACATTTGAAGCTCATAAACATCCAACACAAAGATGAATGTGTTGATAATCTATAATGTTCAAAAGAAGTAGTATCTGAAGTCATAACAATATCTACATGTTTCGGTTTATACAACATGTTTTTACCTTTAAAGTATTTCTTTAATATATATATATATAAGTGTATATAAATTAAAATGTTAAATCAAATTTAACACTAATATTAAATAAATGATATAATCTATACATACCTCGGTTGTAATTTTTCGAACAAGTATAGATGGATGAAGTGAAAAATATCTGATACTTTGTCTAATTATAGTGTCCTCATATGTAAGTAATGGTACTCTATCTATTCTGTCAATAATATCATGTATTATTACAATAAGCTAATCCATCTCCACTTCTTGATGATGTACGGTGTCCCAAATATAATATATAATCTCATATGCAATAATATGATATTGGGGGATCCTCAACTATAATGCCCTGGACCCAATTCACTAATATATAGCTGAACCCGGTTGGTCATGTGGCCTCAAGCGCACCTCCCCATATGCCAGAGGCTACTGACTAGTAGTGAGGGTCTGTAAAGGTACAATGGGGAGACTTTACTCCCTTTATCAGAGTGGATCACAATGGTGAATAATAACAATAAGTAGCATAAGTAAATAATCCAGATAAATATAACTGACAAAACACTCTCCAGTATCATATATAGATTATGTCCATGATGCTATACAGAAAAGGAAATCAAGGGATACATGGCAGCGTGCATATAAGAGTACATGGGATACAAATAAACAAAAAGGCCAAAGGATATCCCCGATAGTATAGTGAGATCAAGCTAAATCCTCTGCTCCCATACTCCATCCAAGTACCGAAAGTCAAGCATCTAAAACTAGGCTCTTCTCCTTGTCCCTACCTTCATCTATGAAGTTTTTCCGGGTACTAATCAACGGCCTGAATAGTGTGTGAGATAAACATAGTAGGCCCCAGCCAATGTTTTCTAATGCATAATCTAGTCCATGAACATAAAATGATACCACTTGCATGTATAATAAACACAGTAGTGGAATAAATGGAAAACCTGTCAACTCGGGTTCGTCGTGTGACACCTATTCGACTCTACCTTCTTCGGCCTAAGCAGGAATGTCTTTAAGCATTTACATTTTTTTATAAATTGACCTAAAACCCATGGTATATAACCAAGGTGTCCATGTACAATTTTAATCATACAGGGCATCATATTTTATATAAGGGCATCAACCCAAGAATCTAATCAAGGGGTTGTGGAGCGTGAGGTCCAACTCTATCCAAAAAGCGATGTGAAAAATCATGTCCAATCACTAGAAGTAAATAATAATGACATGGAACATCATGTATGACTATTTAAATGAAGGATGATAAAAATGGAACGTCATGTCCAACAATATGAATAATGGTAGGGAACGTAATGTCCAACAATTCAAATTATGATAAGGAATTTCATGTCCAACAATTATTATAATGATAAGGAACATCATGTCCAACAATTCAAATTATGACAAGGAACGTCATGTCCAACAATTATAATAATGATAGGGAACTTCATGTCCAATAATTCGAATGGTGATAGAAAACATCATGTCCAACAATTATAATAATGATAAGGAATGTCATGTACAAAACATCAAATGATGACAAAGAACGTCATGTCCAACAATTATAATTAAATGATGAGGAATGTCATGTCCATAATCTACAATTAAAGAATACCTTTAATAATTTTCTTATAAGTTCCCAAGGAACAAATTAATTCATTTAAAATCACCTTACTATCAAATATATAAGGTAAAAGTCCCAAGCCTAAGGTTAGAATAATCAAAGGGGAACATAATCCAACCATTCCCTTTTCACCAATCAGTCAACTCTATTTCATCATTGAATCGTTTGTGATAAGCCAACACACCTTATAAGGGTGTTTGGTTACTTAGGAAAATCATGACCATATACAACATTTAAAACCACACACCCTAATGGGTAGTTCCAACTGTGGTCAACAACCTTTGCTGATGTCAAGGGGATCATAGTCATGGTTTAAGAATTTTAATCATTTGAGACTCACATTTAATTCATTTCCCTATTTATCCAAGGGGATAATTCATAATTAAACTTTTTCCAAGTTAGTAGAAATTCCCTATTTCAATTTATACATTTTATTCATTGCTATTTAACCAAATCATTTTAAAGGTATGAGCCTCACACACCATATAAGGTGGTTCAATTATATAGTCAATCATATGGTCCAATCATGGTGTCACATGATTTCATCTAATTCGATTTTGATGTCTACTTTATGATGGAAAATACAACATGCCTCAAAAGGTGGTTTAAATCCATATCAAGGAATAACATTTATAGACATTTTAAACACCACACCCTAAAGGGCAGTTCATGCCAAGGTAGAAAACCTCCAACGATGGGGTTAGGTCTCAAGGACTTACTAACATAGGGAATTAGAAATTTAGTTAATTAATTCCACATTTAAGGGGAGACACATAGAAAGCCCAGAACACAACATGACTTCACATTTATAAACAATGCACCTTAAAGGTAAAGTAATATAGACTACTAATGTCTTCTTTAGTCGAAAGACATATAGACCACACACATCAGAAAAGCATGGATTATACATATTATTTGGTTGAAAAAACTCTTGTGGCCATCAATCAAAAAAGATTTTAACCTTATGTGGGTTCAACAGAACCACATGCGCCCTGTTGATTGGTTGATTAGCCATGCTAGGTTGAGTATTTTCCTTATGGTAGGTGACTCTTCTTACACAGTCTCGAAAATAGGTTTTGTTGCTTAGATCATTATTCTCATGGTCACTAGGAACGATAGGTTTAAATCTCGAGCATGACCACTTATGTTGTAATCTTATGGTAGATGGATACTCACAATATCTTGGTTTCCTGTGGTAGCTTGAAGGTGACAAGATTGGTTATTGTCTGCATGTCACCACTCATTTGGACGTGTGGTCGACTGAATGACATGTGATTGGGATGGAATCTTGCAGAATCTTGATGGTTGATGGCCTTTATACAAGCTTCAAGAATCCAAAAAATTAATAATTTTGTGATAAATTAACTCAAAATTAGAAATTACATTCTCCAAGATAGAATTATACCATGGTATTCCAGAATTCAATATTAAATTAAAAATGAATATTCCAATAATTGATAAAAACATGGATAGTAAAAGAGCTAAATTCTAAGACCCAAAATCCACAAAATCACTTAAAAAATATTTCTATTAAAATTCACATCAACATCAATTAAAATATTTATTCTATAAGAATATGAAAATTTAAAAAATAATCCATGTATCAATTTAGCTTCAGAAATCCTTAATTTTAAACAAGATATTTAATGTTTGATAATATCAACACATAATGAAACACAATTCATTAATTAACCTGTTAAAACACATTTTAATACCAAAACATTGATATTTTCATTGAGATGGGGTGGAAAAATTATCCATAAAAGTCCACATCAAATTATCCCACAGCTATTTTTTTATCCTTATGAAACTAATTCTACAAACTCAATGGAAGAAAATAAATATCAATATTGAAAAAGTGAAGTTCCATAAAGAATCGATTTTCACAGGTATTTTCCATCATGGATTCTATCAAGTAAAAGAAGTGATTACTCTTCTCAACAAAAAAGGTTTGGATAAAAAATTATTTTGGTTTTACAAAAATGCTTCAGATTGAAATTTTTGAAATGGCTTAAACAAGAATCACTTTGAATTTAATTGAATCTTCCAAAACTATCTTTACCTTTAGGTGAAAATACACACATAAATTAGGATATCATAATAATTAGACACACTATTGGATGAGAAATATAAAATAATTATTGGAATAAATTAACTCATCCAATAATAAAAGAATAAAGAATGAATAGATTTTAACCTAGATTGTGATTTTCATTTCATATCTTATTTAAATACCAAAATTAATAGTTTAAAACCCATTTAAAATGTTCAAAACCAATTATGGTTGTAAATCATATTCCGAAATATTGGCCAAAAAATTCAAGAGAGGATAGCAATTGAGGAACCCAATTAAATCCATGAGGAAATATAAATGGTCAACCTCCTCAAACAGAAAAAAATATTATTCATTAGAATAAATTTAAACCATAGAGTGAGATAATTGAAACTCAAGAACAATCAATTTTGGAATATTTCGTTGTATTTTGATGTGCACAACAATTAAATATAGCTAAGCATAATTAAGTACCTCTCCCTTACACATAAAACCTAGAACATCCTCCAATATTGAATCCTATTCTGGGAGAAACAGTTTAAATCAATTTGAGGTTCAAAAATGATTTTTAGTTTTAGTAGTCCAAAAGAATGTTTAAAATGGGTTACATTTAATCTCAAAAATCATGTTTTCTACTTCACAAAGTAACTAGAAAATTCCAAATCTTACATAATGATTTCCACTTCTTACTACATCACATTTTTGGTGTAGTAGTAGAAATTTAAAAAGAGTTCATGAGCATATAAATTTAGTCTAAATGGTAGTGGTGAGAAAAAACATTAAAAAAGGATGCCATTATGCATTTTATCACTATTAAAAACAAAATATAACTACATAAATTCCAAAATAGAAGAAAGAAAATTTTATAAGATTAGTGGAATTTTAAAATATATAATTTTTAGTAATTACTACAATGATAATAGAATATCTATTAATTAAATTCATTGATTAATATTCCCCCTTAATGCTTGAGAAATTTCCCTCTAGTTTCCAATTTTCATCTTCTACTAGATGAACATGTGAAGATAAGATTCCAATATTTAAAGTTCAAGAAAGAATGAAACCAGAATAAAAAATCAATGGATGATTGATTCAAATATTCTTTAACTTATAACTCCTATTGGTTCCATAGAAAGAGGCAGAGAAGGAGGATGTGAGGCAGGTTTAGGAGATTTTGAGGTGATGATGGAAAGCCCGAGGTTTCCTTTTTGATAATGGAATTTACCCATGATTTGGAGCTTGATCTATTGTTTGTAGGAGCTTTTACCACTCCAGTTCATGCCATGGAATCCTCATCTGTACACGATGGATGAGGGAGGTTTGTGAAAGATGAAGGACCAAAGTAAACATGTTGATTCTCTGAAGGATTTCATACCTAAATGAATAATTTTAAAAGCTACAGTTTCACATGTTAAGGATAATGAGCATGTTATTGCTGATGGGTTTAAGATGTGTTGGTTCTCAATTCATTCTCAATTGATTTTTCCAGTAGGGATAAATCCTTTGATGATTTATGACCATAAGAAAAGGTTAAATGTAATATGTGGTATCTCATAATATTGATGTATTCCAATTTGAAAAGTCTTCTTCTATATTATTTTTCTGTCTAAGAAGATGAAACATTGGGCATGGGGACATGGTTCCATCTCGTTGAAGCTGAGTGTCATTATCATTCAAGAGTGGGACTTCCTTTTTAATCCTTAATCTCTAAAGAACTCTAGAGTCCAAATCTGGATCAGAATCATTGGTCTCAACTAGATATTATAAAATCCCAACATTCTATTTGATATTTCATCAGGCATTGGTATTCCCATGAATATAGACAGAACCACTGAGTTGGATAGATTTAGCTGTTATGCTAGGATCTTAGTTGAAGTTGATCTCAGTTCTACATTAGTTGAAAAAATTTTGATTTCTACATTGAAAGATTATATAAATTTATAGATATGATATTATAAGTTTCCTCTATTCTATTTAAATTTTTATCCTATTGGTAATCTTAAGGAATATTGTTTTAGGGATGACGTTTGTTCATTTTGTTCTTTGAAGGGACATAATCAAAAATACTGTAGAAAATTTGTGAAAAATAAATACAGGGATGGTTCACCCACTGCTTATCTGGGAGGTATATTTTAAGGAAATCAAATTTCTAGACATTTGAATGATTCTAAAGGGATTAAGATAGATAATTTCGAGATTCATGTGCAGGAATTGGGGTATTAGAGTGCTACTCAAAAACAACAGCTAAATGCTTATTAAGATGGGGTACTACCTAAAGGTAGTGAAGAGGTTGATAAAAAGGTTATTATTGGGGTTGTTCCTCTTCAAAAGAATCTAGATATAAATTAGTATCTTCATGAGGGAGAGAAGGATGTCTCCCAAGCTCTGTCTATAGGGAAATCTCAGGGTGCTCTTGAAGAGGGATATTTTTTAATACAATCTGCCGATATGGATGCTAGTTATTTTTATATTAAAGGTACCTAGATCCTAGAGGAAATAAATAAAACATGGAGTTAAAATATCATTGGGGTTAATTGGTCAGACATGGATGATGATGAGTCTCCAGAGAAAATATCTTATTGGGATTCTACTGTAAAAGTTAAGGCAGTGGAGAATGAAGGGTTTTCTTTGGTTTTAAAGAAGAAGACAATTCCAAGAAAGGATTACTCACATTTAAATCCCACCATAAAAATAAGATCTATTTCAAAACGGATAAAATCTCAGTTAACTATTTCATTCCTTTGGTTGAGGAATCTGACTAGGATTTTGATAATTATAATAGTTTGGATTTTGATCTTTGAAACTCCTTTTGACCTTTTTGGTTTTTGAATGAGGGAAGGCGTTCTTGTTTGACCCCATTATCATCCTCTTGTATATTATTTGTGATTTATATTTCATTAATAAAATGTCTTGGACCCACCTTTTCTAAGTAATCTCCTCTTAGTCCTTGAAAATCTCCAAAATTTCTTCTCTAATCAATTGTAATTCGGATTTTCAACACTTCAATGATGGAGATAATAATATACATGATTTGTATTTTTGGATAGATAAAATTAATTTTCAATGAAGCTCAGTAAATTATAATTATTTAATAATAATTAAATAAAGTAGAATCACTTACAATATAAATAATTAAAGGGTGCTAGAAAATTGTTTCAATTATATTTCAAAAATGATTTTCAAAATGATTAGACAAATCACAACAACCAATAGTTTAAGCCCAATTTTACAATTTCTGCATGAAATTCAGAAACTACCAGAGTAAACACTAGAGATTTGAGCTAAATATCCCTTTAATTCTAAATAAAAACATAATAATAATTCATGTCACTAATTTTTCACATGAAACCAATTCCATGAAAGCCTAAAATAGGAGTAACAGAAAATTTAAATATACCCATAAATTTTTTTTTCACAATGTGGAAAGAATTTACACAACTAAAAAAGGGTGAGATAATAAAACCATTTATTCTCTAGTTGAGTAATAATCATCCAAAGATAGACATTAAGTAAGTGGATCCACTAACTATTTATTTTATACGAATAAACAATGAAACCATTAATTAAAACAAATCTAATGAAATATATAAAAAATAAAAAGAAATAATTTTGTTTGGATAACCCTCCCAAGGGGTGTTGTATTTTAACTATCCACGGCTAGAAAATCATTAATTAATCCCCAATATGATGGGGGTGTGGCTTTTTTCTCTAGAAACAATATATTTTCATCATTATAGTGTTGTGTTACTCATACAACTTTTAGAGTTCCCCATGATCATCTTCATTCATGTTCTACTCCTTGGAATTATAACACTTGTGGAGGAGAATATAGGGGAATAATATGTAGGGTTAATTCCCCTATTATTCTCCATGAGTATTGGTGTGCATAGGTTATGGAATTTGAAATCTAGGATGAGACTTTTCTTTTGATTCAATCTGAAAAAATATCCCTTTATTGATTACAGAATTTCTATCATCATCTTGTTTTTCACTAATACGGAACTAAAAAACCTCCTCGTTCTCTAAAACTTCTTGAAAAAATAATTTTCAATCAAAACTATGAGAACCAATTGTGTCTCAACTGATGAATAAATATCCTTCTCTAGACTCTCTAGGATGTCATGTAGTTTAGCTGACTCATTAGCACGTGAATGAGGAGAAGAAACATAAAAATAATCTTGATTATTATCAGGATAAAATAAGAGAAACTATTTTTACATAACAATAATAACTCCCTAAATTTGGTTATCTTTCTCTTAATTGGTAATAGAAAGTGTTTATGGGAGTATTTATCAGTCAGAAGTGATGTATTTAGCCTCCTCTAGCCTCTCTTTTAAACAAACAACTTTTAGTGTGGTATCTTCCCTGGAAAAAAGAGAGATATTCTTTCACTAGTTCATTCTGTTTGATCATGGAAAAATAATCAGATAAGTTAATGAAATTTAAATCATCAAAATAAATATAAAAAATAAATTGGTCTTCCAAACATTTTCCAGCTTCTTCCAATTTTGTATGACTCATCTCCTTCCAGAAATTAAAACAATTCATTGAATGATAATCATGCAATTCCAGATCTTTATCCAAGGGAATGTTGTGAATAAATGTGTGAAGCACCAACCCTTCTTCAGTTTCATTTTCAGATTCCTCTCCCAAAACAGAATGATAATCTTCCCTTCTCCACTCACCATCGAGAATTGAATTGGATGCTTGTATCATGTGGTGAAACATTCTCTTAGATTCAAATAGTTTTTCTTTAGTGGGAACATTACCTTACTTCCCTCCCAACCAATCATGAAATTATTCCATGATATCACCAAGAACATTCACCAGTGAGTAATCTAATAGTGACATTGAATCAGAATTAGTAGAGTTCATCACTATTGATAGAATAATTAAAATAAAAAGTGAATAATTACTAAAAAAATTGCCTCCCGGGGAATAATGCTATTTTTTATAGTCCTTTCATTTGATCTATAAAATATACAATTATATTATCTCTAGATATAACACATTATATAACCACATGTTTGGTCTCAAGGAGGCAATGTATCTATCCTGGTTACTTTCTAAAATTATTTGGGATTTATTTGTTTATTTTGAGAGTAACAGAAGAAATAATGTGGGAACAATGATGAAAAAGAAAGATGATGGAAATTAAAATGAAAATAGGGAAAATAAAGGAGACAACAACAGGAGAAAAAAATAATGTTATAAATAATAATTTTTTTCTAGCTTTATTCACTCTTCAACCACCTATCATTGAACTACTAAAAGAATTTAATGAACAAAACTAAACTTCACTCAATGCATGATCGATATCACTTCTCACACACCTCCCTCCCCTAATGTAATGAACACTCAGTCATATAATGACATCCATTACTTATAGAGATCTCCTAATATTAAAAATAACCACTCAATTGAACAACCTCAGTCAAGAATATCTCCCTAGAAGAAATTATTATCATGAAATAATCAATCAATCAACCTCTCATAGACACTCAATTGAGTAAACTAAAAGAAGGAGAAAAATAATCAAGGGTGAAATAGTATCAATGACTTCCTGTGAGGGGTCATGCAGTTGCATATCCACTTCACTATCACTACTGATCAAAAGCGAAGAATACGGTAATGATAAACATGATTTTTGAATCATCAGGATGTTTTGAGTTTCACTTTGTAGTACTGGAATCATGGGGTATCCCTTTATTATTGATGGTTGAATTACATGACACAAAATAAGTAGAATGAACGAAACCATGTATTTACAAAAATATTTAGAACCACACAAATTGAATTGAAGAAACCAAGTGAGTTCCCACAAATCAGGAATGGGACAAGTAGAGTTGACACCCTCCTCCCCCCTCTTTTTTGAGAGTGAAACAAAAAATAGTAACAAGTTAATCTAATAGGTATCAATCCATGTGGCTTAATTTTATGTTCTCTTTATTAGCGTCGGGTGAAATCCCAAGTGACAACAGCTAAGCTCCTCAAACTAAAAACTGACAACACTATATAGTATAACCTTAGACATCAAGTGATAAAATCTTGTACAGGTTCCCAAATAGATTCGTTCTTAACTGGCTTCACTCTAATTCTCTAGAATCTTCTCTGAAATTATTCTTCATAAGCTCATTCCCCCCATTCTTCTGGTTTAAATTTGAAAATTTATGAATTAGGGCTCCCAAAAAGTTAGTTAATCCCTTGAAATACCTTTCAGTAGATTTTTTATACATGTAGTCATTGAAGTAACTTGACATAGCCTTGGCCCCGAGACATTAACTTTATGTGAGTACGGTGACACAGTACCCTTACACGAGTTTCCATATGAACTTTACCTTGAGTCAACCCATATATGAGTGCACTCTTACCTTGATGTGAGAGGCACAATTTATTACATAGAATATGATATATGTGTGTTTCCTTGAAATAGATCTCAATATCCCCCCTTCTGATTGAGCATAGTTTCAACATTTCCAATTGCGAAACCTGAACAAGAACATAATGATCCCACAGACTCTAATTAGACAACACTCTAACATTTGGTTACACAGAGGACTTTGAACAAGAACATGGTGTGTGTAAAACCCCCCATGTCGCAACCACATTTTTAGGGATTAGGTCATTTAATTTAAATAATCAAATTAATCAATTAATTTAATTTATATTCACCACCATTGATTGTTTTATCCGAATGTCTTGTTCCAATCCACTATAGGTCGCACCTAGAGTAAACCTCTCATTCTTGATTCAACCATGGACTCATATTTCTGATCTGAGACTCCATTTAATAGTTATGAAATTTTTCCTAAAAAATGTGTGCATGTAATATAAAATATATTTAAATAGACCCAACACTAATGAATTTTCAATGGATAGAACCAGGACTCATAATAGAATTGGAGAAATCCAATCATTCCCAAATGACATCTAAACCATCAAAACATGTGATGATCAAGGAGTCACAAAACAAGGATACATAGATACAAAAAAGGAATATTATATTACAAAGTTAAACCTTATTATTAATGGAATTATAAGATTTAGGAAATGAATATGTGTACCTTTAATACCATAATTGATGAAGTTATTGGATGATTCACATTTATCATCATTATCTATTTATCGTGGAAATAAAACAATGTTTAGATATTTCAAAGAGTATTTCTGGTGGGATAAAATTAAGAGGGAGATTAAAAGGAATAGATGTCATGATCCCTCTTCCCCAATGATACCCCTCCTAGGCTGGAAAAGGAGAAAAGGAGATAATGACCCCTCGAGTCCTGCATCAACTAGGCCATGAGTTGTCAACTAACACCAAGGGTGTAAAAATATCACAATATAGGAGACATTACCCTTTTTAAGAAAATAAGATCAGGAGATATGATGGATCATCCAAAAAGAAACTCCAAGACCAAATATAAATGTAATCCAAAAACCACCCCACATGAATGTGAAAAAAATGAAACTGATACTAATATAAAAGTATTCAAAGTTAAATACCAAATTAAAGTTAGGAAGTGACACAAAAACTATCAAGATATGAGATAGTAAGGTCTATAAGGGTTTGTTAAATCCTCTCGAAAACCTGAAAGTAGTTTATATATGTAGGGTGAGCATAAAATTATACTCGTTAGAAAAGCCAAGGTCTCTCGTGCACATGTGAAAAAGTATACTAATTCTCCTATGAGAAAAATGGTAGAACCAAAAAACACCTAAGCTGGTATACTAACCATCCCTACCTCACCAAGGCATGCTCACGAAATAACACAAGTCAAGTAATAAAATACAAATCACATCGATGATAGGGTATCCTGTACCACTTTCCCACTAATTATCTGCTCTCATGCCCTAATGGAAAAGGTCATGGAACTCCCACCTCTTCTGAACATACCACGTCACATCCCACCCGCACACACCTAGGCCTCACAACACATCCCACCCACAGACACCTAGGCCAAAACCACATCACATCACATCCCACCCCAAGACCCTTGTTCCACAAACTACACCTCATTCCAAAGACACCCAGGAAAGAAAAACACATCTCATCCCAAAGAAACCTTGGAAATCAAAACACATCTCATCCTGAAGAAACCTGGGAAAAGACAAATTGTCTACACACACCTAGGCCTCGCAAACCACAACTTTCCCGAATAATCTCAGGGATCACCACTTGGAAGAAGATTAAAGGAAGAGTAGGTGTCCAACCATCCATCCTTGCATCATGATATTTGGGAAAGACCCCTTCCCCTGTGATGATGGGGGTGTTCGACACATAGTACTCAACTAGGGTGTGGTGCATATAGAAATCACAAGGAAAATACAAGTGGATATATATATATATATGATACCAAGAACTCAATACCAACCTATGGGTCCCCAAACAAGAAACCAACTAACAAAACTGTCACATTTACTACCACTTCTAAATGCACAACACCACACAATTCGCCCCAAAACCCATTTCACATTCCCAACCAATTTAATTAAAATTTTAAATTATTTATTATACAATTCATTTATTCATTATGTTAAACAAACCAACCTAATCCATTCCAAACTTCAACTACAATTATTTAATCATTCCATCACTATCTAGGAAACTACTAAACACAACACACAACAAGTAACACAACAAAATCCATTCATGGAGAAACTCCAAGAGAATTAACCAGACCAACCACCACCATCCTTATTCAAAGTTATCCCTTACAATCCATCCACGCACAACCACATTCAGAAATATATCAACCCACAACCAATTCACAGCCCTACTACTCAACACTTCTCATCCACCCAACAATGAATCAATATCTAAACCTAAAATTCCATTACACCACCCAAGAAATCCCACAACACAGAACTACGCACAAAACCACACCACAACATGAGCTCGAATAATCCTGCACACACATCACAACACCACAAGTTCCAAGGAAAAAAATCCATATTTAATAAGACATCCCTTATTTAATTACACTTGTAAATTCAGGGGTTATCACAAAAACTGTATAATCCTGTGGGATCCATTCATTAGCCAATTTTATGTAATTATCCAATTTCCATATATAAGTGTCCAACCAAATAGGAACACATGTATTCTATAATTTATTAGTGAGAAAAAAATTCCAACAATGACCACAATTTTCAGTAGGGTATTAAGCCCGTACAATCAAAAGACCACAACAATATCAAATCTATAAAAAGAATGTGAACAAACCCCATTACCCCTCAATTTAAATTAACTAATTCCTTGTCTTCAATTATATTGTTATAACCTTGATCCATAGGTAACCAAAAGTAAATTCCACTCATGCATGAATCAAAATAAAGAGAAATGAAGGAAATCCTACCTCAGAGGGGTTTCAACATTCTTTACATGGGAACAGATCATGTAATAGACCTCTGATCACTTATCCTGCAAGATCTTCATCCATCTGAGGATGTTGAGGCACCATCACACCAACAACAAATGAAGATAAACCCAATAGAAACATGGATAAGCAAACGCCATAGCATGGTGAGATTATTTGGAAGGAAATGAGATCAAACCGATAGAAATTACTAGAAAAATAAGGGAGAAATCACCTTGGATCACCACAGATCGCCAATGCGAAATCACTAAGATCAATATATCAAGGAGGGAGGAAGATGGATTAAAGAACTCCTTAGGGTGGCTAGGGTTCTACTAGAACGAGAGTAAGGAGAGGGCATGACTGAATGAATGAATGTTTGGCCGAAAATAATTTAAAAAAAAACTGGATCAGGGTATTACACAACTTATAATACCCTTTCACATTGTATAGTACACGAGGTTCAGTTTTGGCAAAAAAACGTGTCGCCTCTCAATTTATTTTATTTTTTAAACCTCATTATATTACACATTGGGAAAATCCCACATCAAGTTGTAAAATAGAGGTTCACATCATGTATTGCAGTTACACGATGTGTAATCCCCATTCTTCTAGACTTTAACAATCGAACCTCTCTAAACTCCTTCTTAACCTCCCTCAAACATTTCCAACAACCACATGTTGTCAAAGTAATGGACCATGAGTACACAAACCATTATATCAGATACCTCTCAAATGATTCTCTACCTCAAGAATCCAAAACCAAACCTAGAAGGAAAATGGGTATGAACAACCGCCTCTTTAGATAACTCTCAGGGATATTTTTATACTTTAAACATTACTAACAACAAGGCACCTTAAGGTTCAATGATAAACCACCCCGTGTTGTTCAAAGGCTGGAGCAGAAAACTGTACATCCAAGAACACCTCCTCTGATATCTGCAACCAGGCCTTATCATGTCAACCCAATGATCACAAAACACACCACATGTGCCTAACAACCATGAAACCTCAAACACACACATTAGGGAATCCCATCCTCCACATCATGATACTATCTTCTCTGGGAGGCACTGACTCAATAGTATGAGTTTAATCACATCACATTTAATGCGTATCAATTAGGAATCAGATCCTTTTTTTTCATATGTCAAGAATTTATCATAAATCACAATACACACATCATAACCCAAGTGCAAAAGCTCATCTAATAAAAAAACAAGGTTAAAAAATCTCACTACAAAGCAAAATAGAGAAAAACAAAACTCAAAATAACTCTGGGTACTAGGCACACATCTACATCTCTCGCTTCCAAGTACTCATTTCTTGGACAACATGCCTACACAACACATGAACCAAAGGAATGGTCTATCCACACAACACCTTCTCCCATCAGTCTTGGATCTCCATCAGTCACTACAAAAACATTGCGCTATCCTCAATATCCAACCCTACTTGTTCAATGAAATGAAAGTCATCGTAAATATACTAATGAAGCTATAATATGTGGAAGAATTTATGGATCCTTTCCAACTATAGCGGAAAATCCAACCGATATTCCACCTCGCCAACTTTCCCCAACACCTCTAAGGGTCCAATGAACCTAGGAGAAAGCTTACTCTCTCTATCAAATCTTTGCATCCCATATAGAGGGGAGACCTTTAAGAACACGTGGTCCCTAACCTTGAACTCCTAGGGCAACCTTATATGATCGGAATAAGACTTATTCCGATCTTGTGCTGCCCTCATCCTCTCACGAACAAGCTGAACTTTCTCTTTCGTGCTCCACACCACATACAGAATAAGAACAGTTGACTCCCCAACCTCTATCCATCACAACAGACAATGACACAACCTCTCGTACAATGCCTCAAATGGATTTATTCTAATAGAAGAGTGGTAACAATTATCATAAGTGAACTCCACCAAGGGTAGGTGTTCCCAAGATCCACCAAAATATAAGATGAAT
The DNA here is from genome assembly GCA_963277665.1 of Viscum album. Lineage (NCBI taxonomy): Eukaryota > Viridiplantae > Streptophyta > Magnoliopsida > Santalales > Viscaceae > Viscum > Viscum album. Next base: position 1,925,401,155 of record OY728152.1, on the reverse strand, counting down.
GCCCAAAACATATCCTCTAATGGCTGGATAGTTATATTTGTCTACCCATCTGTCTAAGGGTGGAAAGAAGTGCTGAGGAGTAACTGGGTGCCAAAATCATGTTGAATCCCCTCCAGACTCATAAGGTAAATTTAGCATCCCGATATGAGACAATGGACCTCAGAACCCCATGCAACTACACCCACTCATCCACGTACCTCCTAGCCAAGGTATCCACTACGCCCAACTCTTTGATCGTTAAGAAGTAGACTGATTTCATCAAATGATCCACTATCACCCAGATAACATCATAACCTCATTGATCTCTGGGTAACCCTATGAAAAAATCCATCGAGATTTCATCCCACTTCTACTCGGGGATATCTGAAGGCTGTAAAAAAACCACTAGGGAAATGATGCTCAGCTATTACCTATTAGAAAATAATGCACTTCACCATAAACTCCGAAACTACCTATTTTATCTAGAGCCACTAAATGGGAATCTTTAAGCCACAGTGTGTCTTGGAAACTCCTGGCTGCACTAGTAAGGGTGAGCTATGAAACTCCTGAAGGAATATACTGAACATCGCCACCAGGAAAAATAACTTCCCATAGAACAACATCTAGTTCCGACCATCCTACGACCATCCTTCTGGAGCATCACCATGGCCAGTACGATCACACATCACTTCTACCTCTGATTCCCCCCACTAAGACTCCTCCACCTGCTGAATTAGAGAGGACTACACCGTCATCTAAAACAAACATCATTTACCACTTTCCACCCTTGTATCTATGTGCAAGGCTGTCAACTCCTCCATCAATATTTAAGAATCCATAGATTCCCAAACAGCCTACTTCTATGACTTCCCACTCAAAGCATCATCCACAAAATTCCCCCTTCCTGAGGTATATGAGATCTCAAAATCATAGTCCTGAAGAAAATCTATCCACATCCACTGTCATAGATTCAGATCACATTAGGATAATATATACCTCAATCTTTTGTGATATGTGATGACCAAAAAGCACTCACCAATGAGGTAATGTTGCCACAACTTCATCACAAATAAAAATAATGCTAAATCCAGATTGTGTGTGGCATAGTTACATTCATGGGGATGTAACTTACTAGACACATAAGATATCACTTCTCACTACTTCATTAGCACGCATGCCAATCCTAGATGGGTAGCATCACAAAAAACCTCAAAAATCACCCCTTCCTTTGGAAACTAGAGCATTGGAGCACTAACTAGCTTCCCCTTCAGGCAACCGAACATTTCCTAACACTGCTCACTTCAAATAAAATATTGGTCCTTTCTATTCAGAGCTGTCAATGGATCCGCAAATCAAGATAAATTTGGAACAAACCTCCGATAATATACTACAAGAACAACAAAGTTGTGAACCTATGCCACATTATTAGGTTCCACCAAAGAAATAACTACTTCAACCTTAGACAGATCTATTTCCACACACTTTTATGACACCACATTACTGAGGAAATTTACCTATATTTTTCATAACTTTCCCTTGGACAACATTCCATAGAGCTGGTGGCATCAAAGAACCTACAAGACAGTTCTGAGGTTCTCAACATGTTCCTCCTCTGACCTTGAGTATATCAAGATGTCATCGATGAATATCATGATGAGGTGGTCTAGGAATTCATGAAAAATAGAATTCATAAGTCCCATGAACACGGATGGTGCGTTTGTAACACCGAATGGCATGAAAACAAACTTGAAGTGTCCATACCTATATTTGAAGGAAGTATTCAAGATATCACCCTCCTTCACCCTCAACTGGTGATATCCAGACCGTAGATCAATCTTAGAAAACCAAATCACCCCTCTTAACTATTTGGAAAGATCTTTTATTCTTAGAAAATGGTAATAGTTCTTGACCGTCACATGATTCAACCTTCGGTATTCTATGCACAACCCTAAACCACCATTCAACTTCTTTGTGAACAACATTATAGCACCACACAATGATAAACTAGTCTAGACAAATCCCTTCTTCATCAGATCATCAATCTAAATCCTCAACTCGTGCAACTCAAAAGGTGTCATTCGATAAGGATCCATCAAAATCAGAGAAGCATTGGGTTGTAAGTATATCCCGAACTCAACATCTTGTTGAGGGGGTAACATCACAACCTCCTCAGTGAAAACATCCAGGAACTACCCGAAGACTATGGGAACCTCCATCACCTTAGCACCCACTAATTCTACTATAAACTTAGCCATCAATAAAGAAGAGGCTCTACACACTGAATACCCACCTCAAAACCCCACTCACCAATGAAATCCCCACATTGGCCATCCATATCTAAAAACAAGACTCTCATATAGAAGAAGTTGATAATAGTACACACAGAATACAACCAGTAGATTCCAAGGATGACATCGTATGAATGCATCTGTAGTAAGGAAGGATCCCCATGTGACTGATGCAGTCCCATCATCAATCTATACCCCCAACGTACATCAAAGAAGATAGTTTGGCCTCCAACTGGAGTACTCAACACCGGGGGAATGAGAAGCTACTCTATATCTAGTCCCAAATAATGGTCTAGGGATGGTACAAAAAAATCATGCAAATCTATCAAATAAAACCAAGCACAAGTAAGGGTACTAAACAAACTCATCGCACCACTAATGATCTCTGGCCCTATGATGATTACTACCTATACTATATGAAACTAACCATTCCAAAATCATCTACCTATATACTGATGACCACCTCCATGGCCACACTCAGGTCATGGTTCCTGAACACGAGGAGCATCTTGAGGTCAACCTCTACCTACTTCATATCCCCTCAATGGAGGAAAAGCCTACAATCATTGATGATGAAACTGTCTCACTGGAAACTAATACTAAGTTTGATGTTGAGCCTATCCACCTCCACTAAACTAAGCTCAAGAAGCCACTGGATACTGGTTCTAAATATGTTCATGAACCCCACAAAAGAAACACATCATCCCCAAGCCCATGGGAAAAGCACAAAAGATGCTGGCACCAGAAGGCTGAAAGTTAAGCTGCTAAGATCGTCTCCCCACTGGTCTAAAACTTGAAGGTCCTTTTCCTGAGACCTACCACTGACAACACTGGCTCTCAAATTATTCTAATAGATCCCCTCTCACGATAGACCACCTCACGAGTTCATTCGCTCGACCACCTCTGTCTTATTCTAGACTTACAAGTATGTTTTCAATGTAAAAGGAGTAACATAATACTGTGCAGAAGGGTGAAGTGCCTTATTGAGATTCCTCACATGAGACTCCTCATCTAAAAAAAGGTCGGGTAAAATCAAAGAAGATCCTTCAACATGATCCCATGTTCCTGCACTAACATACTCCCCTACAGTAGGGATAGTAACTCATTCCTCTTCTCAACCTTCATAGTCGATGAAAGGAACTATGCTAGAAACTCCTTCTATAAGATCCTCTATCCAACATTTGGTCTCTACTTAAAAAACACTTCCCTCATACTTTCCCAAATACTACCATTGCAAAGAACACAATTCCCTCTTCCACTGACCATACTCCTTTGCTGGATCAACCTTGAGGCAATCAACCAGATCATCCTACTGAATGTCCACTTCTTAAGCCATACATGGATAACTTCTAGAAGCCAGAGTAGAAAGGTGAACGAAAATTTCCTAAGCCCAAATAGTATGTAATTTTACCAAAATTTACTTTAATTCATTTTATTTATTTTATCCTTCCCAAAACATACCAATTAAAATAAGAACACAAGTCATTATGAAGCATGTACCTTTCCTAGGTATCTACCTTACAAGTAGGTCTATATCGCTTGGAAATTTGATAAGATCAGAGTCCATGCACTGGATCACAAGGGGGGATAAAATCCCATGTACCATCCAATCTCCTTAGCCTATGTCATGCACCAATGTCAATTAGTACTATTTATACACTATCCCATGCAATTCTCACCATTCCTATCTCCAAAAACCATCTTATCTCTCAACCATAAACTATAATACCACTATATCACAACCTATATTCCCCAAAGATACCCCTCCTGGGCTAGAAAAGGAGAAAGTGAGATAATGACCCATGAGTCCTGCCTCCTGTAGGCCTCGAGTCGGTGACTAGCACCAAAGGTGTATAGATCTCACAATATGGGAGATATTAACCTTTTTAAGAAAACAAGATTAGGAGATATGATGGATTATCCAAAAAGAAACTCGAAGACCAACTATAACAGAAATCCAAAAACCACCCCACATCCATGTGAAAAAAATGAAACTGATATAGATACAAAAGTCTCTAATGTAAAATACCAAAGTAAATCTAGGTAGCAACACAAAAACTGTCAAGATATGAGGTAAAAAGGTCCATTGTGGTCCATGAAATTCTCCTAGAAACCTGGAAGTAGTTTATATATGTAGGGTGAGGATATAAGTATACTCAGTAGGAAAACCGAGGTCTTTTGTGAACATGTGAAAGAAGCATACTAATGCTCCCATGAGAAAAATAGCAGAACCAAACAACACCTAAGGAGGTATACTAACCAACCTCACCAAGGAACACTCACAAAATAACAAAAGTTAACTAATATAATATAAAAAATATCGATGATATGGTACCTCACACCACTTTTCCACTAATTAGCTGCTCTCACGCCCTATCAGAAAATATCTTGGTGCTCCCACCACTTCCAAACATACCTTGTCACATCTCACCCACACACACCTGGGCCTCACAACACATACTATGTGTAGAAACCTGGTCCACAACCATATCAAATCCCACCCACAGATACCTGGGCCACAAACCACACATCAACCTGAAGAATCTTGGTAAAGAAAAACAAGTCTCAACCCGAAGACACATGGAAAATAAAAACACATATCATCCTGAAGACACATGGGAAAGCGCCACTCTCCCGCACACACCTAGGCCTCCCAAACCATAACTTGCCTAAAGAATCCTGGGCTATCACTGCCTGGAAGGAGAAGGGTAGAGCAGGTGGCTATCCATCCATCCTCTCACTCGGATGTTTGGAAAATACACTCTCCTCCGTGATGATGGGGGTGTTCGACACATAGTGCTCAACTAGGGTGGGGTGCCGATAGAAATTACAAGGAAAATACAAGTAGATATATATATTATAACAATCACTCAATCCCAACCTATGGGTTCTCAAAAAAGAAGCCAACTCAAAAAACATTTTCCTTTGCTGTGACCACTAAATGCACAACACCAAACAATTTCCCCCAAAACCACTTCACATTCCCAACCAATTTAATTAACCATTTCCACTCTTTATTAAACAATTCATTTATTCATTCTATTAACTAGACCAACCTAATACATTCCAAACTTCATTTACAATTTTTTAATCATTCCATCACTGTATGAGAAACTTCCAAACACAACACACAACAAGCAACACACCAAAAGTCATTCATGGAGAAACTCCAGGATAATTACCCATACCAACCATCACCATCCTTCTTTAAAGTCATCCCTTACAATCCATCCATACACAACCACAGCCATCAACATATAAACCCACAAATAGTTCACAACTTGGTTATTCAACACTTTTCATACACCCCACAATCTATGAATCTCTCAACCTAAGATTCCATTACACCACCCAAGCCATCCCACAACACACAACCGTGCACACAACCACACCACATCACAATCTATAATAATCCCTCACACACATCTCATCACCACACATACAAAGAAAAAATAAAAATCTAGATTTAATAGTACATACCTTATTTAATTCCACCTGTTAATTCAAGGGTTATCACATAACCTATATAATCATAGGGCATCTATTCTTTAGCCGAGTGTACATAATTAACCAATTTCCATATGTAAGTGGCCAAAAAAAGATGAACACATGCATTCCATAATTTATTAGTGTGAAAACAAAGCCACCAATAGCCACAATTTTCAGCAGGACATTAGGCCCATACAATCACAAGATCACAACAATATCAAAGATGTAAAAATCATGCAAACAGACACTATTACCCCTGAATTTCAATTAACTGATTCCTTATCTTCAATTTGGTTAGAAAACCCATGATCCACAAGTAAACATAAGTATATACCCCTCTCGCATGATTCACTACAAGGAGAAACAATGGAAATCCTACCTCAAAGGGGTGTCAATGTTCTTCCCATGAGAACAGATCATGTTGCAGACCTCTGATCACTTCTCCCACAAGATCTACATACATTTGAGGATGAGAAAACACCACCACACCAAAAACAACCTAAGTGATCCCCATTAGAATCACGGGTAAGAAAACGCTATAGCACGATAATAATATTTGGAATAAAACGAGATCAAAATGAGAGAAATTACTAGAAAACGAAGGGAGTACACACCTTAGATCACCATAGATGACCAACAAGCAATCACCAAGATCAATAGATTGAAGAGGGGGGAATAGGGATTTAAGAACTCCTCAAGGAGCCTAGGGTTATTCTAGATTGAGAGGAGGGATAGAGAATAACTAAATTCATGAAATTTTGGCCAAAATGAATTTTTAAAACAAAAATGCATCGGGGTATCACATAACATGTAATACCCTTTCATGTCATGTAGTACTCGGGATTCGGTTTCCACCAAAAAACACATCTCCTCTCAATTTATTTTATTTTTTTAACCCCTAAATATTACACATTGTGAAACTCCCAAGACAAGTTATGAAAGAGAGGTTCATGTCATGTATTAAAATTACATGATGTGCAGTCTCTCTTATTCTAGCCTTTAGAAACCAAACCTCTCCAAAATCCCTCTGAACCTCCCCCAAACATCTCCAATAACCAAAAATTTGCAAAGTAATAGACCAAGAGGACACAAACCATTACAATATATCTTAATGATTTATATGTCATAGATCTAATACAGAAGGGAATATATATTAGGGAATGATGAAACCATTACCCATACTTATATGAAAATGGCAGAACATCGACAAGAATTTCCTTTTAGGTCTTCCTATGAATTATAAAGGCCATAAATCCATTTGGGTTATAATTGATCACCTTATAGAGTCAACGCATTTCATTAATATTAGATAATATTTATTAATAAAATAATTATTCCATGACATACACAATGGATGTTGTAGGGATACATAGAGTAAAAATTCCCATTATATCGGATCCAAATCAGATGCTTACCTCATTCTTCTAGATAATTCTTCAACAACCGCCAAATAATAAGTTGATATTTAACACTACTTATCATAATTGGACTGATGGTCAATTAGAAAGGAAAATTAAAACCCTATAATATATTTTGACATACAGATAAATGAATTTTAGAAGAGTTTGGGTTTAACCCCTTCCCTGGGTAGTGTTCACATATAACAATATTTTCAATTATTGAATCCATGTTTCACTATAGGAGGCTTTTTTTTGGAAGTAGTGTAGAACTCATTTATTTTGGGATGAAGTATGAGAGTTTAATATTTGGGGCCCATATCCTTCTTATTTTTTTATAAGATTCAAATTATTCAACAGAACATAAAAACTGCAAAAATAAAATAGATGATCTATGTTGATAATCATTAGTGGGATTTGGAGTTTTAATTTAGAGAAAAGGTATTCCACTGGATATTACCATGAAAGTGGATTATGAGATTCAAGAAGAAATGAAAGTTGATCCCTAGATACATTGAACTTTTTAATATCCTCGATCATGTGGGGAAGGTATATTTTTTCTTTGCACTACCATGAAGCCTATCCCAAGTTCATGATGTGTTCCACATGTGAATTTTTAGGAAGTACACACTTGAACCTTCACATGTAATAAACATAGAAGAAATATAATTGGAACATGATCTATCATACAAGGAAAAACATGTAGAAATTTCATCTCATAGAGTTAATGTAGTATAAAACAGGACCAATCATCTAGTTAAAGTTATCTATATAAATCATAAGTTTGAGGAAGAGTCCAGGTAACCTGAAGATGTAATGATGAAAAAGTAGCTGTGATTTATTAATTAGAGTATTGAAATAACTACAGTAAAATTCATTTATGGGGGTAGAATTTATCACTATATGATTTTGAAATTTATTTCCATTTAAATAAATATAGTGTTTGATATCTTGTAATACACACAACATCGAATAAATGGACAATGATTTATTTCATTACAGTACTTTATAACAATATAAAATGGAATATATTACAAGAAAAAAAAGGAAGCATAATTAGAAAAATTATGAATGGAATGAAACCATAAGTAAGACTGCTAGATGGTTGAAACTCTCATCATAATGATCTTCTATGAAGAGTATACCACTTATAATAACTATAGAAAGAATACAACACATTTGAAATTTGATAATAATCTTGGAAAAAATTATATAAAAGGATGAATGTTTTTAGAAATGTATTTAATGATATATATATATATTTAGATGTGATATGATAGTTATATATAATTCAGTTGGACATATAGTGGTTGGACATATAATCATTGGATATATATCCATTGGACATATGTTCATCGAATAAAATTTTGTCAAATATGTAAGTTAATGTTGTATAATTGTTAATAACAAATAAAAAATATCATAATTTTATAGTCCTGTCATTTTAATTATCACGATTAAATTATATAATCCAAAGATATGGCACAATGGGTAACCTTGAGGTCGGTCTCAAAGAGTCAGTGTGTATCCCCAAGTGATTCTTTTATTTTTTTTTGAATTGTTTTATTTATTTTAAAAATCATAGATGAAAGCATGAGGGAACATCAGCAACAAATGCCATTGTCAGAAATTTAAATGAAAATATTGAAAATAAAGGAGAAAATATAAAGAGAAAGGAAAATAAAGTTAGAAATAATAAGGTCATTTATGGATTGATTCACTCTTTTACTACTTATCATTGACTTGTAAAAGAAATCTATGCATTAACGCTCAACCTAACTCAATGAATGATTGATATCCTAGATCACACATCTACCTCCCCCAAAGAAACAGTCACTCATGTATGGAATGACTTCTAGTACATAAATATCACTTTCTAAAGTAAAAATAAACACTCAATTGAATCACTTTAGTTAATAATATCTTCTGGGATGAAGTGATCTTTATATGATCATCAATAACTAATTCACCCCTAGACACTCAATCATGTAAAATAAAAGAATAAGGGTGAAAAGAATCATGGGGAAAGAGTAAAAAAACGTTATTTTAGTGGTCATATAGTTTCTTCTCTACTTCCCCATCATTGTTTGTAAAAATTGAAGAAGAATGTGATGATCAATATGTTATTTGATTATCCAAGAATCTTATAGCATCAAATCCTAGTACTGGAATTATATATTTTCTCTACATTGCTAAAGGTTGAACAACACAACACATGATAAGAATAAAAATTGATATCTTGTATTTACAAATAGAATCAAAATTACAAATATCAAATTATAGGGGAAGAATAAACAAAATGAGTTCCAAAAAATTGAGAATATGACAAGTAGAACTGATCCCCCATATTAATTAAAAAATCATAACATAGTGACCAACTAATATAATTTTTTGTGATATCCACATGACATGATTTTAGGTGGACTTCATCATCTTTTGAGAAATTCCCAGTGATTGAAGTTAAGATCCTCAAACTAAATGTTGATAACCCCATATGGTTCAATATCAGGTAGTAAGTGACAAAAACATAGATAGATTCTTATGCTATATTCATTATTAATCAGCTTCATATGAATTATCCATAAGTTTTCCTAAGATAATATTTCATATGCTCATGCCTCCCTTGCTTTTGATTTTCATTTGTGAATTTATAATTTCAGGCTCCGACATACTTAATTAATCCCCTAAAATAACTTTTTGTATATTTTTTTCACACGGTTACCTTGATGTAGCCTATGAAGTACCTTAAATTTAACCAAAACATATGATATTACCTTTATGTGATTGTTTCAGAATGGTACCCTTATGTGAGTCACCGTATGACCTTTACATGGATCACGGTTTATAAGTTCTGTTGATCCATTACATAATGAGATTACCCATATGTGAGAACATTTATACCTTGATGTTATATGAAAAAATCTTTACGTAGCTTGTGAGATGAATTTTTCCATGATACATCTCAAGGAATTCACCCTTATGATCGAGCTATATTTCCGAATTTCAAATTGTGAATCTTGAACTAGCACATAATGATCCCACAAACTCCAGACAGAGAGTACTCAGAGAATTAGTTCCAAAAATGTATTTGAACAAGAACCTAGTTTGTGTAAACCCCCATGTCATATCTATAGGTTTTTGGGATATCGAGGCCCCCTATGTTCTCTTCTTCGACATCAACCAATATAGGGAATACACTCTAGTGAATGAAATATTGTTCCAGACTGAACAAAGATGAGTCTTCATCAGTAACCGATCAAAATCAAGTTGGTTCATCAAGAATGGGGTGAGTTCTTCGGTTTGTTGATAGTTCAAATATCCTAGATTCATCCTAATTCAACTCTTTGAAAAACTCAGAATTGCTATTTGAGCTTTTGAAAATTTATTAACATGATAATTTAAACCACAGACCACACTTTAGGAACTTCATCAGTTGATATCATCATTTTAGGTTCTAATCCTTATTATCATCTTCATTATGCTAAGAACTATGTTTAACCATCATCTTTGTTTGAAACAATTTATCAATTTGGTGAGGTATTGACTTCCTCAATGTTGAATTTTGACATTTAATCAGTTCTTCTTCAATATATTTTAGAAGAAATTTTTCTCTAGTATTGATCATGTTATTTTCACTCATACCCAAATATATTGAATACAACCCCACTTTGGTTGAGCATGGATTCTACATCTTCATTAATAAAAAACTCTTGTGGTCATCAATCAAAGGCGATTTTAACCTTACATGGGTTCAACAGAACAACATGAACACAATTGATTAGTTGATTGGTCATGGTTAGTTGAGAATTTTTCTTATGGTAGGGGAATGATCCTACGGTGACTCAATAATATGTGTTATTTCATGACCCTCTCCTCTAATGGTAATTATGAATGATAGGTTGAAATCTCAATCATGGCCACTTGGATTTTAATCTTGTGGTTGATGGATACTCGCAATCTCTTGGTTAACCGTGGTAGCTTAAAGGTGGCAAGGTCAGTTATTGTGGTCGTGTAAACACTCGAGTGGATGTGTGGTAGACCGTATGGCATGTGGATAGTCTATAATATTTCAAAATATTGATGTTTTAAAGCCTTTATGCAAGTTTTTAGAATACACAAAATTAAAAATTTAGTGATAAATCACCTCAAAATTGGAAATTAAATTCTCCAAGATAGAATTAAACTGTGGTATTCTATAATTTAAGATTGAATTAAAAATGAATATTCCAGTAATTTATAAAAACATGGATATTGAAATAATTAAATTAAAAGACCCAAAATCCAAAAAAATAAATAAAAAAAAATATTTCAAAAAAAATTCACACCAACATAAATTAAAATATTTGTTCTATAAGAATATGAAAATTAAATAAATAAACTTTGTATAAATTTAACTCTAAAAAAACTCAATGTTAAAAAATATGTTCGAAGTTTGATAATATAAACACATAATGAAACACAATTCATTAATTATCCAATTAAAACACATTTTAATACCAAGACATTGATTTTTTTCATAGAGCTGATGTAGAAAAAATTATCCATGAAAAGACACATAAACCCCCCCCCCACACTTATAATTTTTTTATCCTCATGCAACCAATTATAAAAAATTAATGGAAGAAAATAAATATCAAGATTGAAAAAGTGAAGTGAAACAAAGAATCAGTTTTCAAAAGGATTTTCCCCCATGGATTATCTCAAGAAAAAAAATTTATTACTCTTATAAAAAAAGTGGTTTGGCTAAAAAATTATTTTGGTTTTACAAAAAAAAATTATATTGCAAATTTTGAAAAGTCTTAAACAAGAATCCTTTATATTTAATTGAATATTCTTGAATTATTTCTACCTATAGGAGAAAAGAAACACATAAATTGGGAGCTTATAATAATTAGACACACTATTGGATGGGAGTGATAGATTAATTAATGGAATAAATTAACTCATCTGATAATAAAATAATAAAGAAAAAAATGTAGGTTTCAGGCGCAACGGAAGCGCATTGGTGGGTGTACCCAACATTAATTTTAGTATTAACAACGATTAATCCTAGATACACCACGATAATAAAATTCCGAATCTTTGGAATTGAATGAAGAATGAAAAGGAAATAGGGGAGTCCCAAAGCCAGAAATAAGATCATCATATGTTTGTTATAATTAATTTAATTAATTGACAAGAATTAACGTGATGGAATTTTTTCTTCGTTGATGTTTCTAGTCATGATCCGATGTGATCCATTGTTGCATTGTAGAATCCAAGTCCAGGATTCCTCTAGCGGTGATCCACACATGCTCCATGTATCTCTGGACGTCGCTAAAGGGATCTCTGGGTGCTAGCGCAAAAGATCATTTTCTTGCGATGTCCGCCTTCGATTGCCTTGATCTGATGGAGGTAGATCTCTCTCTCGTAGCTTGAGAGAGTTCTTAGTGGAAAAAGAATTCTCTCTTGGATTGAGATATTTTTCAAATATATTGTACACCACCAAATAAATGGATTAGCTAATGAGAATTATATAATTGGGATTTTAATTACATAGAATAATAAAATTAATTAATTACCTGAAAGCATTTATTTGTTTTATTTAATTCTTAGTAATACCCCATGTCTAATAATAATAGTTGACTATTATTATTACTTGACATGCGCCCAGTGAATTATACCTAATATTATTTAATTAAATAAATAAAATTATTTTTCATAAATTCCCAGAAAAAAATACACGACGTGTATATTTAATATACATGGAGTGTACTTTTTATTTTTCCATTTTTCTTTATTTCCTCCACCACATTTATTAGACTTTTAATAATGGAATTTTATTTCTAAAATAATTATCACTGTATTTGTCACTAATAAATATATTATTTCACCCACAATATATTCTCTTGAATAACTAGTGTCAAAATAAATGTGACCATGAATCCTTAAATAATTATTAAACTACAATTAGGAATAATATTTATTTAACTTGTTAAATTAATATTTAACTAAGATACTTGGACACAGTTAGTGTGTGACCCTCTAGGCCTCTTTCTTAGTGGCATTAGGCGGAGCCTACCTAATGTCCAAGGTCAACGTCTAGCAACAGACCAAGGCACCCATAGAGATAGAAGTAAATGCCACAATGACATGTTGCCTCCTATGAACACTTACGGTGTAATATAATTCTTTTTTCTCAATATCATGAATCAAGTGGGTTGCATGCTGGTGCCTTCAACCCATATGCTCAATTAATCTTTCTTTGACTTCCCAGAATTAAACTTTACCATTCCTTACCATGTCCATGGATTTATTTAGGCTATATCAATTCTATCAAAGGGACTAAGATATATAATTCTTTTATGGAACAGAAGGGAAAATCCTTTCTCACATTATCTATTAATGTAGTATCACTCGTGACGCACCCAACGTATCCTACCTCACTGTGAATAGTGTGTCATCATAGTTTTCAATAATGCATCTAATTGATCGAGTTGTAATACCCATTAATAATAATCTTAAAGTCTAAGGAACAATACACACGTCCAAAAATAGGAACATCCAATGACACTATGAAATGTGGACTTCCTACTGGTGGGTCTCATTCTCATAATATCGTCCTGGATATTACCAAGGGAGCCCAACATGAGAAGGTGCCTCAAAGATTTATTAGTCCTCACCCCTAATGTCCTATATTATTTGTGTCCCTCAAATAACATCATCCAGACATAGAACGCATATATTCAAGAATATTGTTATGGCACTTCCAGGTTCTCATCATAGAATGGATCCGCTATGACCCTTTAATGCAAAAACTATCCTTAGTAAATTATCACATGCACTGTCACATAAAAGAACAATAAAGATGTGATAAGGTATTTATTTAATGAATAAAGTACAGAGTAGATGGTTCTAGGCCACAAACTCCAACTGAATCCCACTTGGACTAGAGAAAACTTCTAAAAACCTTTAACCTACTAGCTCTCACCTGATATTCATGCTTCTGCTGAGATAGGATTTTAGTCATGGGGTCCACCACGTTCTCATTCGTAGACACTCTGCTCACAGCAACTTCACCACTTTGATATAAATCCCTCAAGAGGTGATACTTCTAGAGTATGTGCTTTGTCTGTTGATGTGACCTTGGTTCTTTTGCAAGAGACACCACTGTAAAATTATCACAATACAACGTGATAGGATCTTTACTACTAGGCATGACATCAAGCTCATAGACAAAGTTCTGAATCCAGACGGCTTCCTTGGCTGCATCAGAATCCTCTATATATTCAAACTCTGTTGTAGAATCAGCGATAAATTTTTTCTTTGAACTCTTCCAGCTCACAAATCCTCCATTGATATAGAAAACATATCCATATTGTGATTTCTAATTGTTCTGATATGTCTGAAAACCAGAATTAGCATACCCTCTGATGACAAGTTCCCCGTCTCCACCATACATCAGGAACATATCCATAGTTCTTCTCAGATACTTAAGGATATTCTTAATAGTAGTCCAATGTTGTTCTCCTGGATCTACTTGATATGTTCCTACCATGCTCAGTGCATAGGAAACATCAAGTCTGGTACATAACATATCATACATGATGGATCCTATAGCTGAAGCGTATGAGATTTTACTCATTATATCTTTCTCTTGTTGTGTCTGAGGACACATATTAGTAGAAAGATTTAGGCCATGTGACATTGTAAATAATCCTCTCTTGGATTGTTCCATACTAAATCTCTTTAGTATCTCGTCAAGGTAGATACCCTGACTTAGTCCAAGCTGACTCTTGGATCTATCATGAATGATCTTGATCCCTAGAATGTAGGTTGCCTCACCCAAGTCCTTCATGGAGAAACACTTGTTTAACCAGTCCTTAACTGACTGTAATATTGGTACATCATTTCCAATGAACAATATGTCATCAACATATACTACTAGGATAACGACCACATTCTCATTAAACTTCTTATAAACACATGTCTTGCATTCGTTCTTAATGAAACAAAATTCCTTTATGGATTCATAAAATCGAATGTTCCATGACCTGGATGCTTATCTTAATCCATAAATGGATTTTTGCAACTTGAAAACCCGTTTGGCTTCACCTGGTGTCACAAACCCTTCTGGTTGTGTTATATAGACATCTTCATGATGGTTCCCATTAAGGAATGTTGTTTTGACATCCATTTTTCAAATCTCGTAGTCCTGGTAAGTTTCTATGACAAGTATGATACTTATAGATTTGAACATGGAATCTGGTGAGAAGGTTTCATCATAGTCAATTCCTTGATGATTTCGGGATCCCTTGGCCTCTATCCTTGCTTTATAGGTGCTAACTTGACCTTTTATGTCTAGTTTTCCCTTGAATACCCATTTGTATCCAACAGGATTTACATCAACTGGATCATTGACCAGAACCGAGAATTGGTTCTGATACATGGAATCCTTCTCAGAATTCATATATTCTAGCCATCTTGTAGCTTTTGAGATTTCTACTGCTTCCTTGTAGGATAGAGGTTCATTATTGTACAAAACTAATGATTCACCATCCTCGGTGACTAGGAAACCAAATCTCTATGGTTCCCTTACCTCTCTTGAGCTCCTACGCAGTACATGTGTTTTTGGAACCTCTTCCACATGGAATTATGGAACTTGTTACTATAACAATTCATATGTATATTGATTATCAACTTCATCGAAGTCAATCTTTATCCCACAATCCTTTTGAGGATGTTCTCCCTCTCATGAAAGATGACTTGTCTAGCGATAGTCACATTCTTTTCTGAAGGGTTATATAGGTAATATCCTTTCATTTCCTTGGGATATCCTATAAAGATACACTTCGTGCCCCAGGGTGCTAGTTTGTTGCCTAAGAAGGAAATAACAAATTCCTCATATCCATATACACGTGTATGCGCAAAAATTAGTTTCCTTCCATTCCATAGCTCAAAGGGAATTCCATTTTCCTCCTTAGTTGGTACTCAGTTTAATGTGTATGCTACAGTCTATAATGCCTATCCCCAAAAGGATAATGGAACATCTGCATGAATCATCATCAACCTCACCATGTCCAACAAGGTGTAGTTCCTCCTTTCACTAACACCATTCCACTATGGTGTATAAGTAGGAGTGAGCTGAGATAGAATCCTAGACTCCCCTAGAAGATTGATGAACACTTGGTTCAAATATTCTCCATCTCGATTGGTTTGAACATTCTTTATTTTCTTACTAAGATTATTCTCTACTTCATTCTTGAATTCATTAAATTTCTCTAAGGATTCGTACTTATACCTCATTAAGTAGACATATCCATATCTACTCAAATCATCAGTAAAAGTAATGATGTAAAAATATCCACCTCTATCTTATACTAGAAATGGTCCACAAACATCCATGTGCACCAATCCTAGAAGCTCTATAGCCCTTTCACCCTGTCCAGCAAAAGGAAACTTGGTAATTTTACCTTGTAAACAATCATGACATTTATCAAGTGGTTTTACCTCAGTAGAGTCCAAATAGCCATCTTTATAGAGCTTTATCAAGCGCTTCTCATTTACATGAACGAGACGGAAATGCCACAACTGGGTGATGTATAAGTCAAGTGAGTTTGTTTTGTTATCGATTGAAAACACTTGGTTTTCATAATTTAATGCATACAAACCATTATTTAAATGTGCCATACCATAACATACATTGTTCTTATAAAAGAAGCAAACCTTATTTCCAAACCTGAAAATGAATCCATCGATATCCAAACATGATACCAAAATTATGTTTTTGAAAACACTAGGCACATAATAACAGTTATGTAAAACCAAAATCATCCCATTTTTCAATGAAAGGTGGTAATCGCCAATGGATAACGAAGACAGCCTCACGCCATTAGTAGCTCGATGATCCACCTCTCCTCTAGAAATATTTCTAAATCTACTTGGTTCCTAAATTTGAATACATATTTCAGCCCCACAAGTTGTATCTAATACCCAATGTGTAGAAATGGAAATATTACCCTCAATAATGAATGCACATTTAGCATCCCCATGCTTCTGGGTGTAGTTCCTCTTCCAGTGACCTTGCTTGCCACATGAAAAAAATACTGCCTCTCATTCCTTACCCTACCTCCGGATCTTCCCCTTCTTGGAGGGATGACGCTTGGGGGCTTCAGATAGTTTATAAGTCTTTATCACTTTTTCCTTGTCCTTACTTTTCTTATTTACCATAAAGACTACAGGCTTGTCGTTCCCCATGTCCTTATCTTTCTAGAGAATTAATGTTAAAATTTCTGATAGACTCTTCTCATTTTTTCTCATGTTATAGTTGACAATAAAGCTAGAGAATGTCTTGGGAAGTGATGATAGGATGAGGCATGTACGCAACTCATATGGGAACTTAATCCCTAAGATGTCCAGGCGTTCAATGTAGCCAATAATATTGACTACATGAGGCCCACCTGGCATAGACTCTCCAAGCATAGTTTTAAAAAAAGCATTGGAGATCTCATATCTCTCTTGTCTCGCCTTCTCTTGGTAGAGATCCTTAAGGTGAGACATCATGCTATATGCGTCCATGTTTTTATGTTTCTTCAAGAGCTCATTAGACATGGATGATAGAATGAAACATTTGGCATCTATGGAATCATCCATATGTTTCATATAGCGAGGCAGTTCCTCATCACTGACCTCTTTCCCAGGCGCAATTGGAACATGCTCTTCCAAAACATACAATTTCCTCTCATGGAGAAGGATGACACGTAAATGCCTCTACAACTCTTGGAAATTGGTGCTGGTGATAAGTTTTTCCTTCTTGATTTTGGTTCATAATGATATGTTTGAAGTAATTTTTCTTTCCATTTTTAAAAATTAAGATGATAAAAGTTTTAGTACTTTATTATGATAAAACTGAGACAAATAAATAAATTAATACTTATTAGTCTCCCACTATTTTATCAAAATCCAATGACCCACACCATTGACATAATAATATTTTGTTGCCTGAATATTCTTGTGGAAAAGATCTATATTGCCCTTCGCATTACCGCAAATAGGGTTGGTCAAGAAACTTGAAGGGTTTTAGGTAGGCATTCTAAATTCAAACATCATTAACACATAGCTCCTTGATCCGCAGAGTGGACTCTCCAATCCTAAAATCCTTTTATTTTGGATTTCCTCAACCTTTTCCTCTTGGTCACACCAAGTCCTACTATGGCAGTGAAACCTTGAGGCAGACCAAGTCAATTCAACCCAAAACCTTGAATTAGAATTCCTAGATAATTGAAAGCACCCCAACTAGGGTTAGTCAAGAACTTTGAACTATGGTTCGATTCTAACCAAGATTATGGAAGGCTATACTGACTAAATATTTATTTGAGGGATTTTATCCTTATATGTAAATTTCCATTTTATTATATTTGATTACATGCTTGTTAATATTAAGTGGGGTATACTTAAGTGATTAACCATGTCTAATATAATATTATACACATAAGATGGTCTTATATTAGTTCCATCTTACATTCTTGTTTAATTCATTAATTGTGTGATCGTGACAACACACCCAAAATAAATAAAACATGCAACTGACAGAAATAAAATAAATGGTATGATCATAAGCTTGTTCTATTTTTTATTTTATCTAGTGGTTGATAAAATAACCCAAGACCTAGGGGAGAAACACCTTGAACCTTTTGGGTTCATGTTTATAGCTTTCCACATGTCCACCTTTGTATCTCCTTGGATTTGTTTCACCTTGGCTCATATCTTGAGCCGCCTATACTGTCTTGGGACCTCCATCCATTACATATACTTTTATCTCACACAAAGGTGAGGGGTAAAATGGGGTTTTACATAAAAGAAACCTTGGGCATGCAGGCCCTACATATTAATCAGAAGAAGGCTCGCATGCCCACAAATTTAATTTAAATAAATTATTTAAAATATACCATTCCCATAAAATAGTCTTGGTCTATCTCATGATCATCCATGCATACAATGATATTTACAGATAAGTAAAACTAGTATTTTATTCTTTAATCATTCTTATTTAAGATAAATCACGCTCAAATCATTTAGTTATCTTTAATTAATCAATACTTTTATCTTAAACCCTTTTCTGAATTTCCTTGAGATTCTCATCCATTATAATTTTAATCAAATAAATTAATTTAAAATTATCTTTGTATGTAACTTGTACCTTGGAGGAAACCTGGTGAATTCCTATTCATAACTACCCAATGAGTAGAAATGAACATTACAAAGATGTTAGATTAAACATATATATATATATATATAACACCTATCACGTGTTGTGCCTTAGCTTTACGCCTGCACTATGGTACACGTCTCAAGGGTTTGTATAATATAATAATAAATTTTAATAAATCTGCGTAATTTCGATGAGTACATAGTGTGTAGTTCCGGTTACACGGCATGCAATTTTGTTCACCACCCATCCGAAGTACATGCCCGGGGACATGGCATGTAGATGTACTTCTGAAATTTTTCAGAGTACACGGCGTGTTCAATGGGACACACACAGTGTAGTATATGAGTTACATGGTTTTCATCCGGGAAAGCTGTGTATAGGGTACACAGTACAACCCTAACTCGAAGGGACTACACATTGTGTTCCATGGGCCACATAGCGTGTAATCCGGAAATTGTGTCCCACCTATTCCAGGTCAACACACAAGTCTTAAAGACTTAGATAGGAACCGTTTACATGACCTGATTTGGCGAACCAGTCCAATGCATTAAACCTAGACTACATGACCTGTACTGTCGAATACATGCCATGTATTCTATTTTTGTATGGCCAGGAACGTTTGGCACCTCCGAATGAGATCCTCTATTTTATTTTAATCCAAATTAAAACAAAAAATCATTTCTGTAAGGTGAACAAGAAACGAGAGTGGAGGAATAGATCTCAAGATTCGGATTTAAAGAATGATTAAATTGAATTGAAACCACTAAAATATTAAATGTGTAGATGACCAAGGAAAAACTAAATAATTATAATCAGTGATATGACCCCTCTGATACCACTTGTAGGTTTCGGGCACAGTAGAAGCGCGTTGGTGGGTGTACCCAACTTTAATTTTAGCGTTAAAAACGATCAATCCAAGATCTGTCATGACAATAAAATGTCCGATCTTCGGAATAGAATGAAGAATGAAAAAGAAAGAGGGGAGTCCTGAAACCATAAATAGGATCATCATATGTTGGTTATAATTAATTTAATTAATTGACAATAATTACCTTGATGTAATTCTTTCTTCGTTGATGTTTCCAGTCACGATCTGATGTGATCTATCGTTGCATCATAGAATCCAAGTGTAGGAATCCTATAGCGGTGATCCACATGTGCTCCACATATATCTGGACATCGCTGAAGGGATCTCCTAGTGCTAGTGCGGAAGAGAATTCTCTTGTGATGTCCGCCTTCAATCGCCTTGATCCAGTGGAGGTGGATCTCTCTCTCCTAGATTGAGAGTGTTCTTGGTAGAAAAAAATTATCTCTTTTCTTGAGAGATTTTTCAAATCCATTGTGCACCACCAAAAAAATGACTAGGCTAATGAGAATTATATAATTGGGATTCTAATTACACAGAATAATAAAATTAATTAATTACCTGAAAGAATTTATTCATTTCATTTAATTCTTAGTAATATCCTATGTCTAATAATAACAATTGACTATTATTATTACTTGACATGTGCCCAATGAATTATACCTAATATTATTTAATTAAATAAATAATATTATTTGTCATAAATTACCATAAAAAATACAAGATGTGTAAATGTAATATACATGGTGTGTACTTTTTATTTTTTTATTTTTATTTATTTATTCCACCGCATTTATTAGACCCTGAATAATGGATATTTATTTCTAAAATAAATATTGTTGCATTAATCGCTAATAAATATATTATTTCTCCCACAATATATTCTCTCAAATAAATAGTGTTGAAATAAATGCGATCATGCATCCCTAAATAATTATTAAACCACAATTAGGAGTAATCTTTTTTTAACATGTTAAATTAATATTTAACTGAGATACTTGGACACACTTTGTGTGTAACCCTCTAGGCCTCTTTCTCAGTGGCGTTAGGCAGAGCCTGCCTAAAGTCCAAGGTTAGCATCTAGAAACATGCCAAGGCACCCATAGAGAAAGAATTTAAAGCCTTAATGATGTTTCACCTCCTAAGAATGCATACCGTGTAATATAATCCCTTTGTCTTGATATCTCGAATTAAGTGGGTTGCATGCTGGTGTCATCAACCCATGTGCTCGATTATTCTTTCTTTGACTTCCCATAATTGAACTTGATCATTCCTTACCATGGACATGGATTTATTTATGCTATATCCATTCTATCAAAGGGAATAAGATATTTTCTTTCGTTATGGAACAGGAGGGACAAATCTTTTCTCGCATTATCCATTAATGAAGTATCACTCGTGACACACCCAACGTATCCTACCTCACTGAGAACAGTGCGTCATTATAGTTTTCGTCAAAACATCTAAGTGTGCAAGTTGTAATACCCATTAATAATAATCTTAAAGTCTAAGGACCAATACACACATCTGCACATAGGAACGTTCAATGACACTATAAAATGAAGACTTTCTACTGGCTGGTCTCATTCTCATTATATCCTCTTAGATATTACCAAGGGCGCACACAATGAGAAGGTGCCTCAATGTTTTATGAGTCCTCACCCCTAATGGCCTGTATTATTTTTGTCCCTAAAATAACATTATCTGGCCATAGAACATATATATTCAAGAACAATGTTATTGAACTTTTGGGTTCTCATCATAGCAGGGATCCACTATGACCCATTAAGGAAATATCTATACTTAAGACATTATCACATGAATTTTCACACAGCAGAACAATAAAATTGTGATAACTTATTTATTTAATGAATAAAGTACAAATTAGTTGGTTCTAGGCCACCAAATCCAATATAAAAATATTTCAACCTAGATTCTGATTTTCATTTCATATCTCATTTAAAAGAAAAACATAAAATTTTAAAACCCAATTAAAATTTTTAAAACCAATGATGATTGTAAATCATATTCCGAAATTTTAGCCAAAAAAATCAAGAGAGTAAAGAAATTGAAGAAAGAAATTAAATCCATGGGGAAACATAAATGGTTAACCTCCTCAAAGTAAAAAAATTGATATTATACTTTTGAAAAAATTTAAACCATAGAGAGATATAATTGAAGCTCAAGATAGTAAATTTAGAAATATTTCATGGTTTTTTTTGTTCATGTAAATAAAATATATTTAATGACATTTAAAACCCCTACCTACACAAAAAATAGCATTGTCCCCAATATTGAATCCTATGGTGGGAGAAACAGTTTAAATCAATTTGAGGTTCAAAACTAATTTGTAATTTCTATAGTCTAAAATAATGTTTAAAAGGGGTTATATTTAATCTCAAAAATCATTTTCTACACTTCAAAAAGTAACTAGAAAATTTCAAAATCATTCACAATGATTTCAACTTCTTACTATATCACTTTTTTGGCGTAATAGTGTACATTTTAGAGGAATAAATGAGCATGTAAATTTAGTATAAATTATAGTAGTGCGAAACAAACATTATAAAAGGATTTAGTCATTCATTTTATCCCTATTAAACACAAAACATGACTACATAAATTCCAAAACAAAAGTAAGCTAATTTAAGAAGATGCACAGAATTTTAAAATGGAGAATTTTAAATTACAAAATTTGAAGTAATTACTACCATGATAGAAGAATATCTATTCATTAAGTTCATTGGCTCATATTACCACTCAAGGCTTGATAAAGGTTCCTTTAGTTTTCCATTTTCATCTCTTACTAGATGAATGAGTGAAAATAAGATTTCAATATTTAAAGTTCAAGAAATAATCTAACCAAAGTAAAAATAAATAGAAGACTAATTTAAATATTATTCAGCTTGTAGCTCCTCTTGGTCCTTAAAAACATAATTTTTTTCTCTAATATATTTTAATTAGGATTTTCAACACTTAAATTATGGAAATAATAATGTACTTACTTTTTATTTTTGGAAAACATAAATTAATTTTCAACAAATCTCAAAAAAATTAAATTCTTGAACGATAATTGAAGTAAAGATAATCACATATAATATAAATAATTTATAGGGTGATAGGACATGGGTTTAATTCTATTTTAAAAATTATCTTCAATAAAACAATTTAAGAAAGAACTAACACAGAATAGTTTAAGACCAAATTTAAAAATTATATATGCAATTCAGTAACTACCAGATTAAAAAAACATGATTTGAGTCAGAAATCCATTTAATTATAAATAATAATAGAATAATAATGAATTTAACTAATTTTGAACATGAAAACAATTCCATCAAATCATGAAATAGGAGTAGAAAATATATTTAAATGTACGCATCCCCCACACTTGTTTTTTACTAGGTAGCAAGAATTTATACATTAAAAAGGGCGAGGCATTAAAACCATGTATTCCCCAATTGAGTACGAATCAACCAATGATAGTCAATAAAAAAGTGGATTCCCTTCCTTTTTATTTTCTATGAATAAATAATAAACCCATTAATTAAAACAATACTAATTAATGAAATAAAAAAATAAAAATAAAAATAATTCTTTTGGATGACCCTCTCAAGGGGTACTGTATTTTAACTGTATATATTTGGATAGTCCTTGGTTCATCCATAATCTAATAGAGGTTTGGATTTTTCTCAAGAACCAATATATTTTTAACATTATAGTATTCTATTACTCATACAAATTTTGGATTGCCCCATGATCAGCTTAATTAATGCCACACTCCTTAGAGTTATAACAGTTGTGAAGTAGAAGTGAGGTGAAAAATATGTAAGGTTAATTACCATTTTCTTCCTTAAGAGGATTGGTGTGCAAAGGTTGTGGAAGTTTAACTCTAGGATGAGACTTATCTTTAGATTCTTTCTAATAAAATATTCCTTTATTGGTTATGAAATCTGTATCAATAACCTATTTTTCACTAGTTCACAACTGGAAAACATCCTCATGATCTAAAAATGATCCAAAACATAAATTTTCAATTAAAATTGGGAGAACCAATGGTTCCCTAACTGGTGCATAAAAATCATTATCTAGACACTCTAGGAAATCATGTAGTTCAATTGACTCTTTGAAACTTTCTTCAGGAGAAGAAACATCAAAATAAACTTTATCATTGTCAGAATAAAATGAGTGAAATATTCTTTCATAACTAGAATAACATCCTGGGTTTGTTTATATTTCTCTTCATCAAGAATATAAAGTGCTTATGGGAGTATTTCTTGGTTAGAAGTGTGTTAGTCAGTCTCCTCTAGCCTCTCTTCTAAAAGAAAAGATTCTGGTGTACTATCTTCCCTATAAAAAAGAGATAGTTTCTTCCACTAGTTCATCATATTCGATCATTGAAAAATTATTATACAAGTTAATGAAATTTAAATCATCACAATGAATGGTTATTTTAACCTTAAGTGGGTTTAACAAAACCACAAGCACACTTTTGATTGGTTGATTTCCCATGGTAGGTTGATGATTTTCCTTGTAGTAGGTAACTCTTTTTACGGCGACTTAGAAACATGTTCTATTTCTTGTCCCTTTATTATCATGTTCATAAGGTATGGTAGGTTGAAATATAATTCACAAACACTTGGCTTGTAATCTTTTGGTAGATGGATACTCGTGATATCTTGGTTTCCTACAATATCTTTATGGTTTGATGGTCAGTTATTTTGGTTGTGTAACCACTCAAGTGGATTCATGGTCAAACTCATGGAATGTGGTTAGTCTAGAAGCTTGCCGAATCTTGATGGTTTAATTCCTCTACCTAAAGTTTTAGAATATAGAAAACTAAAAAATTATTGATAAATCATCTCAAAATTGGAAATTACATTCTCCAAGATAGAACTAAACTATGGTATTAAAGAATTCAAGAATAAATTAAAATTTAATATTCTAAAAATTGATTAAAAAATGGATATTGAATGAATTGAATTACAACACCTAAAATCCAAAATATCAATTAAACAGATATTTCAAGGAAAATTTACACCAACATCAATTAAAATATTTATTCTATATGAATATGAAAATTAAATATATAAACCATGTATTAATTTAGCTCCAGAAATCCTCAATTTTAAATAAGATATTCAAGTTTGATAATATCGATACACAATTAAACACAATTCATTAATTCACCAAATAAAACAAATTTTAGCATAAAAAAATTTATATTTTCATAGAGATGATGTAGAAAAATCTATCCATAAAAGGCCATATCAAATTCCCCCACAATTATCATTTTTTATATCCTCATACAACAGATTCTAAAAAATTAGTGGAAGAAGATAAATCTCAACATTAAAAAAGTGAAGTACGACAAAGAATCCGTTTTCAAATGGATTTTTCCACCATGGAATCTATCAATTAAAAAAAGTGATTACTCTTAAAAAAAGGTTTGGTTAAAACTGTATTTTGGTTTTACAAAAATGATTAAGATTGGAAATTTTGAAAAGGATTAAACAAGAATCACATTTCATTTAATTGAATATTCCAAACCTCTCTTTACCTCTAGGTGAAAAGAAAAGAATAGATTAGAAACTCATAATAATTAGACTCATTATTGTATGAGAAATATAGAATAATTAATTAAATATATTAACTAATACAATAATAAAATAATAAATAATGATGATATCTCTACCAGGATTATGATTTTCATTTCATAGATCATTTAAATGAAATAATTAAAATTTTAAAACCTAGTAAAAATGTTCCAAACCAATGATGATTTTAAATCCTGTTACAAACTTTTTTCCAAAAACAATTCAACTGAGGAATGAAATTAATGATTCTAATTAAATCCATGGGGAATCATAAATGGTTAACCTCCTTAAAGTGAAAAAACAAGTATTATAATTTATAAAAAATTTTAACTACGTAGTGAGATAATTGAAGCTTAAGAACAATCAATTTAGGAATATTTCATGGTTTATTGATGTGTACAAAAATGAAATACAGTTAAGAACATTTAATACCCCATCTTCCACAGATAAACCCCAAAATTGCCCCCAATATTGAATTCTATGGTGGGAGAAACAGTTTAAATCAATTTAAGGATTAAAGATGATTTGTAATTTTAGTAGACCAAAAGAAATATTAAAATGGTTTAAATTTAATCTAAAAACCCATATTTTACACTTCACAAGTAACTAGAGAATTCCAAATCTTGTACAATGATTTCCACTTCTTACTACATCACTTTTTTGGTGCAGTAACATAAATTTCAAAAGAGTGAATGAGCATACAATTTTTTTCATCTAAATGGTAGTAGTGAGTAAAAAACATTAACAAAGGATTTCATCATGCATTTTGTCACTATTAACCACAAAATATAACTACATAAATATCAAAATATAAGAAATCCAATTTATGTAGATGAGAATAATTCCAAGATAGATAATTTTTAAATATAGAATTTGAAGTAGCTACTACCATGATAACATAATCTCTATTCATTAAATTCATTAATTAGTACCCCCTAAATGCTTGAGAATTTTTCCTCTACTTTCCTATTTTCAGCTCCTACTAGATGAATAGGTGAAAATAAGATTCCAATATTTAAAGTTCAATAAATAATGAAACCAACATAAAAATAAATGAAATATTGATTCAAATATTCTTCAGATTGTAACTCCTCTTGGTCCTTGAAAATTTCCAAAATTTATTCTGTGATATGTTGTAATTATTATTTTCAACACTATAATGATTAAAATAATAACATACATGCTTTGTCTTTTTGAAAAAAAAACAAAATAATTTTAAATGAACCTCAATAAAATATTTTTTTGAACAATAATTAAATAAAGTAGAATCAATTCTAATATAAATAATTTATACAGTGCTAGGACTTGGTTTTAATTATGTTTCAAAAATGATTTTCAATAAGATAATTTGATGTAGCACTAAAACCCAATAGTTTAAGCCCAAATTTAGAAATTTTGCATGAAATTAAATAACTACCAAATTGAACACACATTATTTGAGATGAAAAACTATTTAATTTTAAATAAAAATAGAATAAGCATGCTTGTCACTAATTTTCAACATGAAACCAATTCCATCAAAGACTAAAATAAGAGTAGAAAAAATATTTAAATGTACCATCCATCATATATGTTTTTTACCATGTAATAACAATTTATAAATATAAAAATGGGAGAGATAATAAAACTATTTTTACCTGGTTGAGTAAGAATCATCCAAAGACAATCATTATGTAAGTGGAAGCACTACATATTTATTTTCTTCAAAGAAAGAAACAAACCAAAAAATAAATCAAAACTAATGAAAGATTGAAGAAAATAAAAATAGAAAAATTGGGATAACCCTCCCAAGGGGTTTCATATTTTAACAGTCTATAGCTATATAGTAATTGGTTCATTCCCAATCTAATGTAGGTGTGTATTTTTTTTCCAAAACCAAAATATTTTCACCATTATAGTGTTGTGTTACCCAAACAACTTATGGAGTGATCCATGATCTGCTTCATTTAAGTTTCACCCCTTATCATTATAGATCTTGTGGAGTAGCAGAGAGGGGAAAATATGTTGGGTTAATTCCCCTCTTCTTTTTCATGAGTATTGGTGTGCACAAGTTATGGATGTTGAAATTTGGTATGTGACTTTTCTTTGGATTCATTTTGAACAAATAATCCTTCATTGATTATAAAATTTGTATCAGTGTCCTATTTTTCACTAGTATGCAACTGAAAAATCTCTTCGTGTTCTACAACTACTTCAAAACATTAATTTTCAATCAAAATTGGGAGAACCATTGGTGTATCAATAGGTGCCTAAAAATACTTCTCTATAATCTCCAGGAAATCATGTAGTTCAACTGAATCATCATAACTTGCAACAAGATAAGAAAAATAAAAATAATCTATAACATTATCAGAATAAAATAAGACCAAATATTCTTCCATAAATAGAATAACTCCATGAATTTGGGTATATTTATCTTCATCCAAAATATAAAGTACATATGGTGGTATTTATCAATCATTAGTGATGTAGTCAGCCTCTTATAACCTCTCTTTTAAACAAGAAAATTTTGGTGTGGTATCTTCCCTAGAAAAAAGAGAGAGTTTATTTATCTAGTTTATCCTATTTGATCATGTAAAAATAATTAGACAATTTAATGAAATTTAAATCATCATAATTAATATTAAAAATAAATTGATCTTCCAAAAGTTTTCTAGCTTCTTCCAATTATTTTTGACTCACCTCCTATCAGAAATTAAAACAATTCATAGAATGATAATCTGGAAATTCCATCTCTTAGTCCAAGGTCATGTCATAACGAAATATTGGTAGCACTAACATTAGTTTCATTTCCAGATTCATCTTCTAAAACTTATTAAGAGAATTCCCTTCTCCACTCATCCTAAATAATTGAATTAGATTCTTTTACAAGAGGCACATCATTCAATTAGGTGAAACTAGTTATTTAGTGGGAACATTGCCATATTTCACTCATAACCAATCATGAAATTCTTCCATGATATCACTAATCACTTGAACCAATGATTAATCTAAAGGTGACTTTGAATCAGAATTATCAGAGTTCAACAATGTTGAAATAATAATTAAAAGAAAAAGTAAAGAATTACTAAAAAATGTTTCCTCATAGGAAATAATTCTAATTTTATATATTCCTTTCATTTGAATTATCAATGATACAGTTATGTTCTCCTTAGATATTACACATTGGATAACCATAGAGTCGGTCTCAAAAAGTAAATGTGTCTATCATGGTGATTATTCTAAAATCATTTCTGATTTATTTTTTTATTTTGAAATCGACAGAAGAAAGAATGTGGGAACAGTGGTGAAAAACAAAGATGACAGAAATTAAAACAAAAAAAGGAAAATAATAGAGAGAACAACAAGAGAAAGGAAAAATAATGTTAGAAAGAACTAGGTTTTTTCTAGGTTTATTTACTCTTCAACCACATATCATTGACTTACTAAATTAATTTAACCAACAAAACTCAACTTCTCTCAATAAACTAAACATCTCTCAATGCATGATCGATGTCCCTATTGACAAACCTCCCTCTACAAAAGTAACAAACACTAAAACATGGAATGAAATCCATTACATAAATATCTCTCCCATCATTCTAAATAAATACTCAATCAAATTACCATAATCAATAATATCTCCCTGATAGAAGCGATCATCATGTGATCGTCAATCACTCAATATCTCATAGACACATAGTTGAGTAAACTAAAATAAGGGGGAAAATAATAAAGGGAAAAAGAGTATAAAACACTCCATGTAAGTAGTAATGCAGTTGCACCTCCATTACCTCTTCTTCAATAACACTACCAGTAAAAAGTGAAGAAGAATATAGTGATAACAATTATTTGTGAATCACTAAGATGCATTGAGTTTCACTTCCAAGTATTGGACTCTTGGGGAATCCCTTCATTGATGATGGTGGAGGTACATGACACATAAGAAGTAGAAAGAACGACATCATTTATTTAAAAATAGAATCATAATTACATATAGAATTGAAGAAATAAAAGGAGTTCCCAAAAATTAGGAATGGAACAAGCATACTCGACCCCCCTTATTTTTTAGAATGAAATAGAAAATAGTAACAAGCTAATATAATTGGTAGTGAAATCCACATAGCATGATTTTAGGTTTTAGGTTATCTTCATTAGATTCATATAAAATCCCAAGTGACTACAACTAAGCTCCTCAAACTAAATTCTCACAACACTATGTAGTCTAAGATTAAACATCAAGTGATAAGATCCAAGATAGGTTCTTAGACAGATTAATTTTTAATTGGAATCACTTGAATTATCTAGAATCTTCCTTATAATTATTATTCATAATCTCAATCCCTACATTCATCCTATTTCAATTTTAAAATTTATGAATTAGGGCTCCCACAAAGTTAGTTAATC
This sequence comes from Viscum album, assembly GCA_963277665.1. Taxonomy (NCBI): domain Eukaryota; kingdom Viridiplantae; phylum Streptophyta; class Magnoliopsida; order Santalales; family Viscaceae; genus Viscum; species Viscum album. The sequence goes on along the minus strand of OY728152.1, from coordinate 1,925,370,964 downwards.
CATTTAAATGAATTTTAGTATCTTTTTATGGATGTATCCTCTAAAATAACTTTACACAGCCTAGGCCATGGGATATTAAAATAATGTGAGGGCAGTGGAATAGTCCCCTTACGTGAGTTTCCATATGAACATTACCTTGAGACAACACTTATGTGAGTAAGCATCTATCTTGATGTGAGAGGAAAAAATGATTATGTAGCCTATGAGACATATGTGTTTTCTTGACACAACTCCAAACATTACCCCTTATGATTGATCATGGTTTAACCATTTCTAATTTTGAAACCTGAAACAACACATGATGATCCCACAAACTCCAAGAACACAACACTCAGAGATTTGGTTCTACATAGGCATTTGAATAACCACTTTGTGTGCATAAAACCCCCATGTCACAGCCACATATTTTTGGTATATAATAGACCCCTATATTCTTTTATTTAACATCATAATGAACATGGAACATGCCCTAGTAAACAAAAAATCATTTTTTGTGGTCTAAGGGTAGTTCAAATGAAACCAAACAACGACATAGAATGAGAACCAAAACTGGAACTATGAAATTCAACAATGCTAAAACTAGAACTGAAAATAAATTGAAAGAAAAGTAAATAAACACAACGATTTAAAGTTATTCATACCATTAGGGGTCATACTGCATAGTAAGAACACCACACACACACACTGGTATTATTATTCTCAAAAGAAACATAAATGATACAATAAAACTAGACCAGTGAGAAGTAGTAGAATAAGAAATACCAAACAAGATTTATAAGTTGTAAAAAAAGTTGCAAACTGTACTCACAATGCCAGACAACAAGGTGTCTGGTGGTCCCTATCTCTTCAAGCCAAGACGAATTGGGTCGCCTCTTGGATTACATGAAACATCCTCATTTTTCTCCTTTCAAGGTTCTTCAAATCATTAATGATAACAGAAACTTCTTTCATCATGGAAGGATGTCGTCTCCACCACTCAAGGTCCAATAGTTGTGGACAAGGGAGAGAAACATACCTAGATGATGATTTGAGGAGGCTGAACTAGAGAACTAGGGAACCAAGGTGCTAGGGTCTTGTAGAATATGACTAAAAGAACCATGCTAAAGGAGAGCTCAGAAGCTAGATGATTATTCCTCGAGAAGCAATAGACATGGGTGATGAAACCCCATGCCGAAGATCACTTCCCCAAAATCGCATGACCAATACACGGGTTCCATGAATAAAGGGAAAAACAGATCATTCAAACAAATTACAGTGGCTAAAACATCCAGGGAACCACATGGACGACCGAATGTAGAGGGGCAACCAAGATGATCAATGATAGAGAATAAACATCCAATACAAACCCGATTTCCAACATGTCACATGAGATAGAGATCAAGGCCACAATAAAGAGTCAGTCTAATTGAAAATCCCAACCGAACAAAATAGGCCCAAGAAAAATATCAAGTGTGTATAAAAAATGGAATCAAAATAGATTAAACACATTTAATATAAAAACCAAATTAAGAAACCTTAATTAAAAAATCTCCACCATTTTAAACTAAATTTGGTGATGTTATTGCACATAGGGTCATAGAATTGGAACCAAGTTTATCCTTTCTATATAAAATTTAAACTTATAGAAAACCATATATTTAGACAGGCTATCATCTAGGCTTATGTAAATGTTTATATTATTGATATGCATGGTTCCTGATTCTATAACATCTCTAATAAAATGTAATTTAATATCTACGTTCTTATACTTATCATGGAAAACTATGTTTTTAGATAAATGGATTGCTGTATGGATATCAGAATAAACCTTGATAAAAGAACTGTAAATGCTAAGTTTAGAAGACATACATTTGATCCAAAAGTCTTATTTAATTACCTTAGTTAAAGCCATGTATTCAGATTCTATAGTTGAAAGTGAAACAACAGATTTCATATTGCACTTCTAGGAAATGGAACATCCAAAAGTAGTAAACACATAGTAGGTTAAAGATTTATGAGTGTCTACATTTCCAACATAGTCATTATCATCCAACCCATATATAAGTTTAGTAGAATCTAAATTTATACCATAGTAAAAAGAAATACTATAAGTTCAAGAAATATATATAAGGATCCACTTAAGGGCATACCAGTGTGGATTCGTTGGAGTGGTCGTGGACCTACTAAGATTGTAGATAGAAAAATAAATATCAGGGAGAGTGCAAATAATATAATACATTATGCTACCTACTATGGTAGTATAAGTAATTTTAGAGATAAATTCAATATCATCTTCAGTGGTGGGGTTTGGAGTCAAAGACAGTTTAAACTTTTGTGCAAGAGGGACATTAATAGGCTTTAGGGTTTCAAACATATACATCTTTAAAACTTTTAAAATATAAGCATGGTGATTTAGATAAAGAAATTTGTTTGGTTTGACACTTATGATTTCAACACCTAGGATTTTTTTGGATGTACCTAAGTCCTTAGTTTCAAAAGTGTTTTTCAGTTGGAATTTGAATGAAGATTTCAGATTTATATCCTTACATATGGTGATAATATCATCAACATACAACAAAAAATAAATGATGTAGTTTTTAGATGATTTGAAATAAATGAAAGCATCATACCGACTCCTAATTAATTTGTTACCTAGAATGAAATAATCAAACTTCAAGTTCAACTTCCTTGAGGCTTGTTTCAATTCATATAGAGATTTATTCAGAAGACATACTTGATTTGGGTTGAATTCAATAGGATAACCACTAGGAGGTTTCATATAAATATTTTCATTCAAATAACCATGTAGAAAAAGAGTTTTCACATCTAATTGATCTATATGTAGGTCATTATAAGTAGTAAAGGAAAAAAAAATATGTATGGAAGAATTCTTAACAATTAGGGAAAATATTTCAGAGTAATCAATTCCCTAACTCTGGAAGAAGCCCTTCAAAACTATCCTAGCTTTGAATTTGATTTCACTTCCCTCAGTGTTGTCTTAATTTATTTTAAAGATCCATTTGTAACCAATTACTTTATAAATAATTTGTTTGTTTACAACATCCCAAGTGTGGTTCTTCCTTAAGGATTCCATTTATTCATTCATAACAAAGACCCACTGCCTTTAGTCTTTGTCAATCCTACCTATAAGACGGAGGATCATCATAAATAAGATCTTGTGACACATGAAAGGAATACAAATCCATATCGCACGAGATGAAGTGGGAAAGATGTATAGGGACTCTCCTTTACCTATCATGGGTTAGCATATAATCTTGATGAGTTGCATGAGGTTCATAATCCGAATCTAAATTGGAACTATTCTCAGAATCATCCACATTAGTGGGATGAGGAGGAGGTGGAGTAGGCTGAACATTAGTCTCAAAATGAGATGGTGGAACATCCCTACTAATAATGAACATTTGGTATCCCAGTTTATCTACCCATATCTTGTACCCATTAACTCCCTCAAGTTGACTAATGAATATGAATTTGAGGTCTCTTGGTTATAATTTATTAGTCTTGACATGATCATAGGCTGTAGAACCAAATAACCTTAAGTAGGAATAAGAAGGGGGGGTTTTGTTCTAGAGTTCTTTAGGAGTTTTGAACTAATTCATAGATGAGGTACACCTATTGATAAGGTAGACAATAGTGCAGTTGTCCTTGAACCAAAAGAATTTGTGGAGGCCGGATCATGAAATAATGTTGCAGAATAGTTCAAGGATAATAATATTCATCTGCTCTGCTAGTTCATTATGTTGGTGGGTTTCCTTAATAGTCATATGCCTCTTAATTCCTTCAGGATCACAATATTGAATGAGCTCTGTAGATAGGTATTTAAGCCCATTGTCTATTCCCATGTTCTTAATTTTCTTTCTAATTTGATTTTCAACTGAATCGTTCTAAGTCTTAAAGGTTTGGAAAACATCATATTTATTCTTTTAGATGTAAATCTATACTTTTCTGGAGAAATCATCAATAAAGGTGATGAAATAGGATCCTCCACCATGAGAGGTGGTCCTTGAGATCCCCCACAAGTCTGAATGGTTTTATTCAAGTGGGTGGAATCTTTGAGGGAGGTCCTATTGAAACTAAACCATTTGAATTTTCTCATTACACAATCTTCCCAGAATGGAATATTAGTAGGTGTAATGTCACTCAATATCCCCTTATTGTTGAGTTCCTCTAATCCTTTGTAGCTTACATGTCCAAATATCCTATTCCATAGCATTGTATTATCAGTGTTTGTATTGTCAAAATTTCCCAATTGTCATAAATGGGTCTTCCTATTCAAGACATACAACCCATTAGAAAGACATCCTTATATGATTGTTCTTGATCCTTTAGAGATCTTGAGACAACCTGATTATGATATAAAGGTATAACCTTTTTGATCAAGGACCCCCAAGGATATTATGTTTCTTTGAAGGTTGGGGACCCACATTAAATCAATTAAGGTGATGATGGATTTATCATCTAACTCTATTAGAACAGAGTATCTTCCATCAATCTTTCACCTCTTATTGTTCCATAAGAGGGAATACCCCTCTACCTTTTCAACCAACTCTGAAAAAAATCTATATATGGACACATGTGAAAAGAACAGCAAGAGTCAATGACCCACTCTTGATTGAGTGTGTGGCTATAGATATTTAGAACTTCAGTGGTATCATAGCCTAATAAAACAAAAATAGACTGATCAGTGGGTTGTTTTTGTTCAAACTCGTGTTTGAGTTTCCTATACTCAGGCTTAATGTGCCTGGGTTTACTATAATGAAAACATGTGACTTTTCTATCCTTGGAATTAGTCTTTAGTTTGGGTTCTTTACTACTATTACTTTTGTCTGTATTGAAATGTTTTTTAACTTTAAATTGAGGTCTTCCCCTAGTAAAAAAACTATCAGACTCACCTTTTATCTTAGGTTTGGAATGAGGTTTCTTAGACAGAAGGGTAGATTTAACTTCTTCTAATGCTAGAGAGTCTCGACCAAACATCATGGTCTCGACTAGTGTGTTGTAACTATGGTCAAGGAAAATTAAGAGTATCATCTCCCAATCCTCATCATCTATAGAAACATTTATGTTGGATAATTCTAACATGAATTTATTAAACTCATCTAAATGGGGTTTTTATATAAGTACCTAAATTCATTTTAAATGTGAACATACGATGCTTCTTATAATGTATTCCCACTAGGGATAAAATCATGTATAATTTTTAATGTTTAAGTCATATTCCTGTAGTGTAAACTCATAAGCCACTTCTCTAAAAACCATATAACCTAAGGAAAGTAAAAAAAGGGAACTATTGGACTTAACAAGTATGTTAGGGGGAAATTATTGGTATTTTATAATGGTTTTTCCAATTTCATTAAGAGTTTAATGGGTTTTGTTGGCTTAGAATGGGCATAAATTAAACATTGTTGAATAAGAAATTCCATCATTTTAATTCTCCATAAATTAAAATCCTTGTCTCCATTGAATTTAACAATTTTATATTGCATTGTAGACATTTTATCCAGATAAGTGGATATTGAGTGGTTGGGGACAACATTAGGCGTATTCCCCCAAGAACCGACCAATCACACTAGGTAAACGTGTACCGTGAGATATGAAATGCGAAGAATTTCAATGAATAAAATGGTTTCAATTAAAAAAAATAAAAATAAATAAAAATTCAAAATTAAATATAGAAATAAATATGGGAAATAAAGGAAAGACAACCTAAATTAATGAAATTGTAAGCAGTATGAAATAAACTGTAAACAAAATATAGTGAACCAGTTTTATCAAAGTTGTAAGAAGAATTAAGAAAAACTTGAAACAATAGTTGCAAGAAACCAGATTTATAGAAACTGTAAAATAGTGATCAAATTAATATATACAAATTTAAATAATGAAAAATATGTTATGTATAATAAAAAACAGATCAAACAACTCTACAATCAGAACACAGGTAAACAGATATAAATAAACTGCCAACAGAAGGAAAGTAAGCTGATTTAAGGAACCTATAAATAGAACCTTGGTAAGAAGATTATCAATATAAAAAACACAGTAATCCAGAGAGGCTCTAATACCAATTTTCATGGTTTAAGGGTAGTAAAAATGAAACCAAACAACCACATAGAACAAGGACCAAAACTAGAACTATGAAATTCAACAATGCTAAAACCAGAACCAAAAATAAATTGAAAGAAAAGTAAAAAACATGAAGATTTAATTTGATAAAGACTCTTAGGGTCCTACTTTATGGAAAGAACACCACACACATAAATATATGTTATTAATCTCAAAAGAAACAGAAATGATACCATGAAACCAGACTAGTGAGAAGTAGTAGAACAACAAATACAGAATAAGATTTACAAGTTAGAAGAAACTGTAAACTATACTCACAGTGCCAAACAACAAGGTGTCTGGTGGTCTTGATATCTTCAATCCAAGATGAATTGGGTAGCCTCCTTGATCTAATGAAACATTTGTGCTTAAATCCTTATGAGGTTATTTAAATCATCAATGAGAAGATACACTTCTTTTGTCAAGGAAGGATGTAGTCTCCACCACTCTAGAGCCACAAGTTCTGGATAAGGGATAACAACATGCATTGATGATTATTCAAGGAGGAGGCTAAACCCTAGAACCATGGAACTGAGGTGCCATAATTTCACTAAAGAAGACCAAAATAACTATCCTGAAGGAGAACCAAGAATTCAAATGATTATGCCTCAGGAAGCAACACATAGTAGTGATGAAACCCCCTAATGATAATCGCTTCCCTGAAACCGCATGCCCAATACATGATCTCCACGAATCAAGGGTGAAATGGATCAGCTAAACAAATTATTGTGGCTGAAATTGCTATGGAACACTATGGATGATCGAATGTAGTGGGGAGACCAAGATAATCAATGGTGGAGAATAAATATCCTATACAAAATAGATTTCAAACAGACAACATGAGATAGAGATCAAGGACACAACAAAGAGCCAATCCAATAGACAATCCCAACAGAAAAAAATAGTCTCAAGAAGAAGATCTAGTATAAAAAATGGTAGCAAAAAATATTAAACAAATTTAATATGAAAAATAAATTAAGAAACCTTAAATCACAGTTTAATTTAGTTCATCGATAGTTCTGACCTCCCGACCTCATCCCAATCCAACTCATTGGAAAAATTGGGTTCCCTATTTGATCTCTTCGAAATGAATTAGCATGAAAATTCTAATCTCTATCATCACTCAAGGATCTTTATCAATCAATATTATCGGTCTCTATTTCGATCCCTACTATTGTCTTCTACAAACTCGGTACTAGGCAAAACCATCAATTTCATTCTAACAATTAGCTCAACTCGACGAGGGCTCAACTTCTATAGTTTTGAAGCTCAACCATTAAACAGTTTTACTTCAAGTAATTTCAGAATCAGTTATTCCCCTATATACCTCAATTGGTTCTTCTTTAGGAAATTTGATCTCTAATTTTGAAGGAATACACAGTCAACTGCATGGTTTGTAGTTGGTCTGGAAGCCACACAGGCTACCAGAATACCAAGGATTAAAAATTTAGTGATAAATAAACTCAAAATTGGAAATTACAATCTCCATGATATAATTAAACAATGGTATTTAAAAATTTATGAGTAAAATAATATTAATTTTTCAACAAATTATAAAAACATGGAAATTGATTGAATTAAATTCCAAACTTAAAATCCACAAAATAAATTCTAAAAATATTACTTCAATGGAAACCGACACCAGAATCATTTAAAATATTCGTTTTTTAAGAATATAAAAATTTAAAAAGTACCTTTTATGAATTTACCACCATAAATCCTCAATCATAAACAAGATATTCAAAGTTCACTAGTGAAAATATTGGTTTTCATTATCAGTTTTTTATCATCGGTAAAATTGCAACATCATTATCTCCGAAATCCCAAAGGCCTTATATATTTTTTATTGATTTTTGGATAATTTCCATTTTAAGGGTTGAGGGGAACCCTTACACGACCTGTAGGCCCAAGGCATAAGGCTCATACATGACCCAAAAATCCAGAGTCACAAGACCCAATACATGACCTTAAATACACAAGACCTCGCACATTTGAAACATCCCCTCCCCAACATTTGCATCTCTAAGGCACATAGCTCCCCACCTTGCATGAATAATCAGCCAACATTTCCCTGTGAAAAGCTGCATGGTGCTCGATACCATTGATAATTTTCGTACCCTCTCATTTTTTCAATCCAGTTGTCACATAAATTGTTGTAGAAAATAGACAAAAAGTGATAAATCAGAAGGGTATTTCATGTCAGTTATTTTATAACCGGTATGAAAGTCACTTTTTTTTTAAAAAAAAATCACATAGTTTATAAAATAACCAATGAGAATATATATATATATGTATATATAATTTTCAAATATATTACCCTAATAATACAATATTAGCAGTACAAACAGAACTCGAAAACAGTAGCATAAATAAAGTGACATAACAAAAATTTTCATCACACCATTGGTCATTTAAATATTATAATTTGAAATCTAAACTTCATAACATATATTAAAAATAAACTAAAATTCAATAAAACATGTGAAATAATTTTCCATGCTCCTTATAAGTGATTTAGCTATTTTTAGAATAGGTATGAGGGTCATAAAAAATCTATAAATTAAAAATAAAACATTTATCTTGTATTCTCAATTTAATTATAATAAAAATTAATGGAAACATTATAATAAAATCTAACCTTGAGGAATTTTGTAACCATAATAGTTGAAATGATCTCAATCTTAAATCTCAAAACATAATACCCAAATTCCTTTATTCCTTGACGATAATGATTTTTTTTCAAAAGAATTTTTTAATTCAAAATAACATTTGATGTACTTGTAAAAGAAATGTAGTAATTATAAATGAGATGTCTTATTTTATGCACACATACTTTATATTTACATTCCGCATTCCTGTTGTCTCCCTAAAAAAATTCCAAGACCTATTTAAAAAATGATATGTGTGAAATAAAATTAAAATTAATTATAATATATAAGTATTCAAATAATCAAACTTAAGTGTCCAATACTTCTCTAAAATTTTCTATCGCATCACTATGTGAAAAACGTAATTAGTATGTTATATTAGATTTTTGACAAAAAAACACATAATCCAATTTCCACTAATATATAAAAAAACCCGATTGACAATTCATATAAGATAAATAACACCTTAAGAAATATATGTTTCATATCTTTTAAAATAAGGAATCATCCAACACTGAATTACAATATTTTAACGTATTTTAGAAATATATACTTTTCATTCCATATCATTCATTGCCTTCAATATTGATGAAATAAAGTGCGGGTCAAAAAACACATATACCGAAGTCCTATCATATTGAATACAAAGTGTATAATTGCAAATAACCAGAATTTGGTAGCTCAGAGCAGGTGTCTTACTTTAATATATTAACATAGATATAATGAATCACCTTAAAAAGGACTAAATAGTTTAATATTATTGTTAAACTAGATACATATTTGAAATTAAAATTAGAATTTAAACATAAAATAAAAAAATTATTTTCTTTGAAAACACTATTATTCCCCTTAATGTAACCCTTAATATCTATTATAATAAAATTCTTAGAAACCAGGGAAAAATAAAACATAAGGAAGGGGTGAGCTCAAATACTTAGTAAGAGTTGTGTACAATGAAAAAAAAATAATGAATCAATTATCACAATTAATTAATCGAGCACACATGCCATTTAAATAACAGGACATGATAAAGTAAATAATAGAAAAACACATTCTAATTAATAAAATGAGAATGAAAATGACTCCATAAATGTTTTCATAGTAAAAATAATCTAGAAAATAATAACTAAATCTGAATGAAGATAATGCTTATTTATTGGACATCATGTATCTGGCACATGATAAAACTCGTGTTAAGACCTTTCACAAGATGGTTTAAAACTACAAGGTCAAACCTATTTAATTTGGCCAAATTTTTTTGTCTCATGAGACTTGTTGATGCATCAAGGGGTTATATAATGTTGAGACCAACCCATTATTGAAATTCCAAAACATTCATCACACATAGATTTTACTCATGAAAACATGCCTTATCAAAATATCCATATCGAGTAGAGGATACAGATTTATCAATATTTCCCCATTTGATCAAATAACATTCAAAGTAAACATTGTATGTAAAAATGGTATATAGTTTAGGAAATACTAATATCCATGATATAAGTAACATGGGTATTTAATAAAAATATAATTCCAAATGAAAATTATCTCAAAGGGGTTGTATATACACAACATGAAAATGAATAGGTGCATAATACAAAGTAAGTCTCAATAAAGTGAAAATTGAGACGAAGTTCGTTACCTCACACACCCCTTTAGTTGAACATGCTTTAAACTCATGTATTATTTTTTAATGCATGTTATTAATTTATAAATGAACCATATTATTATTTATTATATCATTTATTATTTCTTATATCATCTTATCACCCTTTTGTTCATAATATTTCATCACTACCATTGTTTTAGGTGTTAACTACTTAATTTTTCTATGTTTGTTTTTCTATGTAAGTCCCAATTCACTTTCATAGGAAATAGTTCCGTAATATATAGAATGATATTGAGGTCATAGATATCTTATTTATTAATTATATATATTTTTATAATCATTCTTTAATGGTGAATATGGAAAATGAATCTCATCACGTTTTGGAGACAGTAGTCGTACGTACGCATGAGTCACGATATCATTCCCTTAATGGTGAAAGGGTAAGGAAGTGGATAGTATATTATTTTTTTTAGAATAAATAAATTTTTATAATTATCATATATATCAATTATTTCCATCATGATAAACATCCTTGTGAATTGGTGATGAAAAACAAATTACAACACGACATGGAGACGATAAGTCATACGTATGCACGTGTTACCCTTTCATTTTTTGTAGGATGAATAAAAGGTGGAATATGGTTATGCCACAATTATAATAATATCTCAGTATATATATGATAATATATTTATTAATTTATCCTTGAAATAATACATGAAGATTAAGTATAAGAATAAATAAACATGAATGAGTCAGTAAAGACAATTACCTCTTCTTCAGCAGACATCCTTTAGATCTCTTCTTAAGGACACTAGGGTTGGTCATTTTGGATGAAAATAACCACTATAATTTGGATAAGGGATTGGATAAGATAATTTTTAATAAGATTATTGATCTATAAGGTACAGGGTGGTGAAATTTAGTAAAGGAACGAGTTTACTTTTATAATCGAGGTGAGGGGAACCATTGGAAATACTCAAAATATAAAATTATAATAAAATCATTTTCTATCAAAATACCACCAAATAGCCATGGATTAAAATATGATATGAGATAATGTTTTAATCTCATCATTCAATAAAATTTATACATGTTTTAGTTTTATTTTGAACCATATCATTTTGACTAACCTTAGTTAACTTATTCTAATTTTACATATGGTAACAATTTATTTAATATTAAAAGGTGGTAATTTTTGTTATAAAATATCAATTGGAACATCAGTGAAAAATTTATGAAATTTTAGAAAAAAATCATAATCACATTTTATTTTTAATGATTTTTTATTATTTTTAAATAATTTAATAAAATATTATTTTGATAAAATATCATTATTGTCAATTTTGACATTATTCATTACTTTGACCTTAAGAAAATAAAGAAAATAAGACAATTTAGAACAAAAAAAATTTATTACACCTATAATATGTCATAATAATCCATAAAATTTGTGTATCACATTAGTTAATTCAAATTATATTTATTTTAATATTTTCTAATATCATTTATTTTATTTTTTCATTAATAAAATTATTACTGCATCATCATCATATAATTATTTAAGGTAATTATTTTATTTAGTAAAAATAAAAAAATACAATGATGTAGATGAATATTTTATATTTCAAAATAATATTTATAGTCTAAGATATCATCTAAATAACACCATATTAAAAATAACGTAGTTAATAAAGTATGAATGTGACATCTTTTTCTTTTATTTAAATAAAGTATTATAAACATCATAACCTCATCCAAATGGTTACAAATGTCATAAATAAATTTATATCATAAAAATAAGTTTATTAATTTAAAAATGGATACTTATATTCATTCACAATCTACCTTTTTCCTCATTTTGACACAATAGCGATGTTTAAGACAAATAAAGTGACATTCTATGATTTTCTTTAATTTAAATAATATCAATGTCATTTTCAAGAAAAATTTCTATTAAATAACTAAAATTAGAACATTAGGTGTTAAGGGTTGAATATAAATCATCCAATAAATTTATTTAAATGTTTTACGGAAATTTTCCAATCCTTTTCATATTATTTTTTCCCTAAATTACCCCATTTACCCTCAATCACGATAAAAAATTACTAATGTTACTATTTATATTGACAAAAAAAACAGAACCTAGTTAATAAATTTTTAAATTATAATTAAAATATATAATTCATTTTTCAAAATTCAAAACACATAATTTTCTTAATCTAATTTTAAATTAAACCTATAAAATGCAACTAAAAACAATTTTCTTGAAAAAGAATTTTTAAGCCCAAAAAAATACTTATACCAAAAAAGGTAAAAATATAATTGAAATAAATTAGATTCAATTAAATAAATTATATTATTTATAATTAATTATTTTTTATGTCACATTTATATCAAATTAAAATCATAAATATAATTTTACTATAAATAAAATGATAGTTTTATAAAAATTAGATTTTTTCACTATTCACTAGAAAATAAATATTTTCAAAAAAAATATAAAAAATTCACCCTAATATAATTTTGAAAATATTTTTTTAAAAATGATGTTTATTTTTTTTAACAAAATTTATAGAAGTTTCAAAATTTAGTTTTAAAACAAGTGTACCATTAGAAGGTGATAAAATTGCCTTTTAGAGAAAATATAGTTTTTATGCTTAAAATTAGATTTATTCTTACCTATATAATATATAAATTTCATTAATATATTTAAATAATAGTGATTAATTTAATTTATTAAGATAAAATGCCTTTTAGGCATAAAAATAGTTTTTTATAAAAACACATCCTTTATATCCAATTGGTTTTTATTTTCATTTCTATTTATTCGGTAACCAAGGAATTCATTTTATAAACACGTGTAAAATATATTTTCATAATTTATTTAATCTCATTCAATCCAGTCATTTAAATGGATATGTGATAACTATCATAATTAAATAATAATATTTAATCATTTTTTAAGCTCATTATTTCGTGCGACGTAAGCTACCAAAGAAAATGAATTTATTTAAGAAGAGACATACCTTGAAATATTAGGATTTTACATTATCCCATCCTTAAATATATTTAATACTCTAAATTTTAAATTGATATTCTAAAATAAAATGTTGATACTTGAAAGTTATTTTATGGAAAATCAACATCGTAAATAGGGTTAATAAAACATTCTTTTAAAAAGAAGGAAATGGAAATGTAAAGATCACCACAAAACTAGGATTTCTAAATAGGATAAAATTAGTGGGAAGTGAAAACATGGACATGGAATATATATATATATATATATATAATTATGAAGTTATGATTGAGAGTGATATAGAACATGGTCATTAGAAAATCTACCAGCACAAAACAATAAATCTATGGTGGGTTACAAAACCAATGATTTCTGTAAAAAATGTAAATAGATAACATTTTTTTTCCAAACTAATTTTCCTTGGGTTGATGGATTATTTTAATACCCAGATAATCACTTAATAAAATAAACTTACTTTATTTATTTCCTTATTATAAGCATAATCTCATCCTTTAGTTGTGTTTTGATCTATTTTCACTTCTTCTCTTATGCTAGGAAATAAATATTCTAGTTGAAGTTTTCATGACTGAATCACTTTAATAAATCATAAGATCCACAAGACATTCCTTCTTCTTTTAAATTTTTACTAAAACCAAAATGGTTAGTACTTGTTATCAACAAACAATAATATCCAAATTTCAACTTAATAGATTCCATAAGTAGTTAATCTTAAGACTCATCCAAAATATGTCTGTCCAAATTACAAGACCCAAAATTTAGAAGGAAGGTCACTACATTTACAAAATCAACTTAAAATTAGATTCTCTAAACAAAATAATGAATCTCTTATTGTCACATACTGAATATATGAATACCTTGATCACCTTTAAAACTTAATAAAAAAACCATGCTTCAAAAAATAAGATATCAAGTTGTCAATATATTCTTTAAATCCAATCGTGTAGAAAAACTAATGCAGCACCCCTGGTTTGAGGTATGTATCCTTTTTTCATTCCTTTTTATGTGTTTAATGTTCTTGGGATGAGTTGGGAAGAGTTTGGGATATTTTGGAATGGTTTTGAATAAGTTTGGAGGCTTCTCTAAGGGCGTACAGTTTGAGCACGGTTAGGGGAAACCGTGCGGGTTTTCCAAGAAACTGTGTAGGGGGAGATAGTAGTCTTCACATGGCCTACAAACAGTTTTTCAAACCGTGCGAGGCAACTGTGCAGACCACTTATCTCAAGGCAGTGCCATGCGCATGGTTAGCACACGGTTTTCCAAACCGTGCGACTAACCGTGTGGCCACTTAAAATTGGGGTTTTAAAATCCGGGCTCCCTTGGGGTTGCATCATTTCACTCCAAACATTCTCCCACTCGATCCCCACTTATCATTTTTGTTTCTCAAGGGTTGGAGGGGCTCTCCCACACATTTTGGAAGCAAATCGAAGGGTTTTCAAGGTGGTTTGAAGGTGGTTTCTCCCAGGTAAGTCTCTCCTCTTACTTTCTTTGTGGTTTACTCTAGATCAATATCTCCCTCTCTCTCAGTTTTCTAGATCTACACCTATTTTTTGTAGATATAGGGTTTTGGTTGCCCTGGGTGTTGATTTTAAGGCTTGTGGATGTTATAAAAGGGGATATAGATTAGTTTCGGTGGTGTGTTCGCCGGATTTGGGGTGCAGTTGCTTGTGTTTCGAATTCACCAGAACCCTAATGGTAGGTGGATTCTCTCTTGAATCCACCTGGTTAAGAACTATTGGTTTTGGTTACAATAAATTTGTTTGGAATAAAATTAGTTGTGATTTTGATGTGCGAGATTGGTTATAAATACCTTTGGTCATGTTTTGTGTATTTTTGGGTAAAAAGGGGTTTTACGGTAGAATGTTCTTGTTGTTAAATTTAAAAATGTTGATTTTTAATTTTTTCGGATGGATTTTTGGGTCAAGGAAATGTTTTATGAAAATGGTTTCAATAAATATGTTGTTTTATTGAAGTGCTTTGTCATGTTATGAAAATGGTTATTTTCATGTTGTTGTGACCATGGTGGGTTATATGATTGGTTGTTGATTGTTGGAATGGGATGTGAATGTGGGTGTGGATTGTCACTATAAATGATTATGGATAGTAGTCAGAAGAACCACCATATTGGATAGTGGTCGGGAAGAACTGCTAATTGTGAATGGGGTGAACGGGATGGGCAGAAGTCCTACTGTAATGGTTTCTTTGTTGTGTGTGGATTTGCAAAGATGGTATTTGTTGTGTTAACATGTGATGGGGATGTGGATTATGGCATGTTTTTGGATTTCCCTTATGTGACATGGCCAGATAAGGGTATGTTTGTCTTGTGGTAATGGTTTCACTATTTATTGTTTTGTATAAACTATTTTATATAATGTGCTAACAGTTTTATCCTAGTGGCATGTGTAGGGAAGTCATTTAGAAAAATCCTACTGAGTATTAGTACTCACCCCCTACTTTGGAAATTTTTTTCTTTTGTAGATGTCGTATTCCAGGACATAGGTAAAGGTAAAACATATCAATGCTAATGGATTGTGGTGATGCATGGGAGATGTGTTGGTGCTTGGAGCATGGAGCATGGTGTGGAGTTGTGGATTGTGTCTTGGTTTATTTTGGGGTCTCTTGTTTAGTCTTCCTCATAGCACTTAGATATTATTCTAGGTTTTATTATGGATTAGTTGGTTATCCTTTGGTATTGTATGATCTTGGTTGGTTCGTTGACATGTATCATATAGTTTTAGATTGTTTGGTTGGTTAGCTTTGTCTCAAGGGAAAATAATTCCCAAATTTATTCTTGAAGCCCTTGGCATTTATTTCCAGCCTTTGACACCTTGGGAACATCGCTTAAGGAAAAGTAACATTCCTACACCCTCTCAAGCCAATGATATGGGTCGGGATGTTACAGGTGGTATCAGTTTTTTTGGTCGTTGGCTTTCAAGGGGTATCGATTATTTGATCTGTGGTGTTGATCGTTGGTCTTGGTGTTGACATTCGTTCTTGGACTATTCCTTGAGTTAGTATGGTATCAAGGCATAGGATTTTCAGAACTTTGAATGTATAAAATAAAAGTACATAGCTAACCCCTTTATGATGAACATCAAGTTACCAAGGAGTTGGGTACATATGTTTTTGGAGACACTTATAGGCATTGGATATCTCATTTTCGTGGGTGTAGCTAATGAGATGAACATTGAATGAATGGTAGAAATGACTTCCCACTAGTATTCATATTTCATTGGGGTATAATGATCTATGGTGTGATATGAATGTGTGGATTTTTAAAATCTGTATTGGGTTTCAAAGTAGAAGGGTTTGAAACATGGAAACTTGTGGTATTTTGAAAATGGGTTGATTTTCAAAACATGGTGGATTTTTCAAAATAGTAAAATATGGGAAATGTGAACTCGTGGAAGCTTGGTTGTGATAATTGTTATGTAGTTGAACATGAAAATTGTATCCCCTTTCTTGTTAAGGGAGTGAGAATTATGGTTGTTTTTGTGTTGATAGAAATGGAACCAGGTAGGCATCGTATAAACTAACTAGAGGAAGCTACTGAAAATGTGGTTGCACCAGAGTCTCAAGTGAACCAGTAGCTAGTGTAGAGTATAGTGAATGATTTCCAAGCTATGTAAAGTGGGAATAATGTGGATTAACCAAGGTATATAGATCATGCAATTCAGTTTCAAAGGCATAATCCACCCATGTTTAGGGGTGATTCGGAGCTGGAAAAGGATGAGGCATTGATAAACACAATGAATATGATATTTGAATTCTTGGGAACACCAACAGAGATGAAAGTGATGTTATTCACCTATATGTTGGAAGATCTTTCCCTTTAGTGGTGGGAGCTGGCGGTCAAAGCTGGGACAGAACAAAGTGTGACATGGGAGGGGTTTGAGGAATTGTTTAATAAACAATTCTAACCTCATACGTTCAGAATTCAGTGTACAATGGATTTCATCAGTTTTAAGAAAGGGAACATGACAGTAATGAATTATGCAGCTATGTTTATGAACTTAGTGCGGCTTGCACCCAAGGTGGAAGGTGTTACATCATTGAAGGCACAAAATTTTGAAGCGGGGTTGAACCAAGAAATTCATTCCAAGATAGAGGTGCTGTGTATAGATGATTACATAGAAATAGTGAATCAAGCTATGGTGGATGATCACAATCTTGTTAAGGCTACAGGTGGGGGAAGTATGTTGGTACCCATGGGAAATAGTGGTAACTCGAACACTTGGTTCAAGTAGAATAGGTACACTTATTTCTATGGTGGGAGTACGGCTCAGAATCCAACGACATGATTGGTGAATCTCCCTCCAATGCCTCAGAGAAAGATATGGTATTTTCAATGTGGTTCTACAAGCCACATCAATCAAGATTTTATAGAACAACCGCGAGAATATCATAATTGTAAGAAGATGGGGCATCTATAGCATTATTGTCGGAATGCTCAAAGGTTAGGTGTTCGTGACACTCCTCAGGGGTTGTAGTGGTCTTATGCCTCGACAGGATGAGGGCAGCAACATACCCCTTGGAAGGAGTGTAAATTTGGTCATGATGATTCTAGGAATACCACGACGCCTCATCAGGGTAATAAGGAGCAGAGTGTGGTAAGTAAGAAGTTGTTTGGAGCTAATAAAGAGGAGATGGATGATCATTTGGGACCATCCATGGTGTGATGTATGGTTCTTTCAAATTCAATGTTGATGAAATATTTATTTGATATGGGTGCTTCAGATTCATTTATTTCTTCTTGCATCATTTATTTGTTGGGATTAATGGTTTAAATGATGCCTTCTATTTTGAAACGACAAACTCCTCTGGGTCAAAGAGACTGTCGAGCCTTCCTATGTAGAGAGTGTTGCTTATTTATAGATGACATTGAATTGATGTGTGATTTCTTAGTGCTTGAGATGGATGCTTATGATATAATCCTAGTAATGGACTGGTTGACATGTTTCAGGACCACATCAATTGCTATGCACGAATGGTTAGTTTTGCGACAGAGGATGGCGTTAGACATCTATTTAGAGGAGATAAGAGTATAGAGTTGGTTGAAATAGATTTTTTGGCACCAAACATTGGCACAATCTCATATCTGTTAGAGGCCTTGGCATTGGCATCAGTGGAAGGTGTTCAGAAGAGTCTTCTTCCAACAGTTGTGGATTAGTTTATGGATGTCTTTCCCAAATAATTCCTAGGGTTTCCACCCATGAGAGAAGTTGAGTTTATGATTGATCTCCTTTTGGGGACCATTCCTATCTCACTTCCATCTTATCGAATGAAACTGATATAATTTCGTGAAATAAAGGTGTAGTTGGAAGAGTTAGAAAACAAGGGCTTTATCCGGCCTAGCTTGTCTCCATGGGCGATGCCGGTTTTGTATGTTAAAAAAGAGGATGGAACCTTGCATCTCTGTGTTAATAATCATAGACTTAATAAAGTTATGAAAAAGAAATGATATCCACTTCCACACATTGATGATTTGTTTGACCACTTGAAGGGAGCTCAGTGGTTCTCCAAGATTGACTTGATGTTAGGGTATCACCAATTACGGGTGAGGAAGGAGGATATTCTAAAAACAGCTTTCAGAAGTAGATATTTCCATTATTAGTATGTGGTTATGACCTTTGGTCTAATGAATGCACCGGAAATGTTTATTTCTTTGATGAATCAGATATTTCAGAGATATCTGGATTCTTTTGTGGTGTTATTTTCTGATGATATACTCGTGTATTCGAGGACAAGGGTAGAACATGAGTATCACTTGGTGATCATGTTGGGGATCTTAAGGGATCATATATTGTATGCCAAATTGTCAAAGTGAGACTTTTGGATATAGGAGGTTCATTTCCTTAGCCATGTTATTTCTGAGAGTGGAGTTTAAGTTTATCCAGAAAAGATAGAGGCTATTATCTTATAGTGACCACAAAATAATGATATTGAGATACATAGATTCTTTGTTCAAGCTGGGTATTATCGACATTTTTTTCATGATTTTTCAAGATTGGTGTTGCTAATGAAATCTTAGACAAGGAAGAATATCCCATTTCAATGGGATGAGAAGTGCCAAAAATACTTTGAAGAGTTAAAGGGTCTCCTTACATCAGCACCAATCTTGGTTTTTCCAAAACTAGGGAAAGGGTACGTGGTGTATTGTGACGCATCAGGATTAGGGTTGAGGTGTGTTCTCATGCAGGGGGATCATGTGGTTGCGTATGACTCACGACAGTTGAGGTTTCATGAGAAGAACTACCCAACACAGGATTTGGAGTTGGCAGAAGTGGCTCATGCTTTAAAGATGTGGCGTCATTATCTATTTGGTGAGAAATTTACAATGTTTACCAATCAAAAGAGCTTAAAGTATATCTTTTTACAAAGAGATTTGAACATGAGGCAATGTATTGGATGGAATATCTCTAGATGTGTGATATCGACTTAATTTACACACTGGGTAAGGGAAATTCGGTGGAGGATACATTAAGTAGGAAATCATATGCTGAAGTGGTGAAAAAGGCATTAGATCAGTGGTAGTTGATTTCGGTCATAGCCGAAATGTGGTTGGAATGTGAGGATCGAGGTGGCGGAGTAGTATTTTTTTTCTAGTTTAATTGGTTCTTGACTTGGTTGGTTTGGTTAGAGAGGCACAAGAATCTGATTCTGAATGTATGGTGATGAGGTCGAAACATAATGGTGGGGAGACCATTGATAACTGGGAACTGAATGAGAATTCAGTCTTGTGTTTTTTGGAATCGGATGGTGGTACCAGTGGATTTTCGGGAGGAACTTATTAGGGCTTATCATCATTCCGGGTGGGCTATCCATCCTGGAATTCAGAAAATGTATACGGTGTTGAAGGCTCAATTTTGGTGGTCTGGTATGAAAAGGGATGTGGTCGAGTTTGTTTTCAGATGCTTGACTTTTCAAAAAGTCAAGGAAGATCATCAACGACTAGCAGACATGTTTTAGTCTTTACCTATAATAGTGTGTAAATAGGAGCATATAACAATGAATTTTGTGACAGGTCTTCCAAGAATGGTCTGAAAGAACAATTCCATATGGGTGATTGTGGATCGACTCACAATGTCGGCCCATTTCATCCTGATTCGTGAATCTCAAATGGTGGAGGATCTGTCCAAAATCTATATCTGAGAGGTTGTAAAGAGGCATGGTGTTCTAGTTTTGATCATATCAAATTGAGATCCTAGGTTCACATATCATTTTTGGAAACCCTTGCTGCAAGCCCTTGGGACACAATTGATGATGATCAAGATGTATTATCCTCAGAAGGATGACCAATCTGAGAGGACGATACAAACCTTAGAGGATATGTTAAGGGCTTGTGCGATGTATTTTGGTGGTTCATGGGAGGTACACTTAATATTGGTGGAGTTATATTACAATAATAGTTATCAAGATTTGATTCATATGGCTCTGTTTGAGAAATTATATGGCTGTCTATATTGTTATCCACTATTTTGGGTGGAAACAAGAGAGACTTAGATGATCGGACCGAGCCTTGTCCACAAGACTACAAAAAAGATCAAGTTGATTAGGAAGTGGACGGAGATATCTCAAAGTCATCAGAAATTATATGCAGACCATCGTCGATGACCGTTTTCATTCGACTCTACTACAAAAACAGGAAAGGGAAGTTCCACCTTATATCAACACTAAGCAAAAACCGTTGATAAAGATACCCTGTATCAGTACTAAAATTTTAGCACTGATTCAAGGTAACCTTTATCAATGCTAAAAAAGCGCTGATAAAGAGACCCTTAATCAGCGCTAAAATGTTAGCACTGATACATGAAGTATTTATGAGCACTTTTTTAGCACTAATAAAGGGTCTCTTTATTAGAGCTAAAATTTTAGCACTGATAAAGGTAGACTTTATTAGTTCTTTTTTAGCGCTGATAAAATCATAGTCCCATATTTTATAAAATCAGTCGCACAGTGTCCTCGGTTTATCATGCACTAAAGATCTCATGGTACTTTAACCCTATGAATCCCCTCCATCGCCACCCAATCTTCACATTACCAGACCTCCACTTCCCCCGATCATCGTGTTGTCAGACCTCCACTGCTAGAAATTCTCCTAATCCTCTCCCTCGAACCCGTTCGGCGGATCCTCCTCCCTGAAAACCCTACTTCTCCTCCTCTCCGCTCAACCCTACTCCCCGTGAACCCTACACCTCCATTTATCAACGGTTGGAGGCTCCTCTCGTGCACCTCCACCTCTGCCTATCATGCCTTCCCCTCCCAACATAGTGCAGAAGCTTCCCTACTTCTCCTCCTCTAAGGTGAATTTCTTTTCTCTTGTTCTTGATTCTCTTATTGAAATTTCTTCTTAGGAAGGATGTGACAACAATGCTGATTCAGTTTTTGTGTTTTTTGGTTATGGTTTTAAGGAATTTTAGTTTGAATTTCTTATATGTTTTCCTTTTCATGCTACTATGTATGGGGTATTTATCACTATGTTTATAAGGGTGATGGCTGATTGATGTGGTTGGGATCATGTGGTGTGGTATTTAATACAGTAGTGATGGATGGATTATTGTGTGGTTAGGATACAAATTATATGGCTATTTAGGTAGAAAATAAGTGGATTTATGGATTTATGAATGTGTTTAGTTGTATATTATGTCATGAAAATTTAGTTGTTATTGGGTGGTGTTATAGTTTTCTTTTGGCATGGAATATGGTTGGAATAAATGAAAATAGTAATGGGTGATGGGTTGGAAATGATAAATGATGGCTTCTTAAATAATAAATGATAATAATTGGAATAATTATGTTTAATAAATGGTTAAAGATAGAATAAATGTTATTAATGATTAATGAATGGGTTATAGTGGGTAGTAATTTAATGATTGGTTTTACATTAAAATGGTTAACAATTTAAATGCATATGGTAATAAAAATTCAAGAAATTATAACGTTAAATAAAATGAGAAGTTGGTAATGTTGATATCGATTCTTATGTGATTTGTTGAGGATTATTTGATGAATTATAATGGTAGTGGTTATAATAGGGTGTTAGTAACAAGGCAATGGTTGATGAGGGTGTTTGCAGTTTTAGTATGGTGTAAACCCTTAGGAAATATTTATGCGTGACTATATACTTATTATATTTTCTTATTATTTCTTACACACCACCACTTGAGTCAAGTAACCTGATTGAAATCCATATGGGTACTTTCGATATGAGTATTTTTCTCAATATCTATGTTATAGAGGGAACACATATAGAACCACTCCCTCTTCCCTTCTCCCCCTTCACACTTAGTATGAGTTGTAATGGATCACAATGGGTGTATATATATGACCTATAACGATTTTAGGTTTTGGGGTATATATATATTTTTTTGACATGATTATGTGTATTTGGTGTGGATACATAGTGGGGGTTGTGCATTGTAGGAGGAGAGTATGATGTTTATGTTCTCTATGTTCACGATATCATACTATGATGAGGATGTGATGTGGATATGATTTTTTATGTGTTTGTGACGTGTGTATGTTTGTATATATGGTTATGAGATTATATAGAAGGGGTTGAAGCAAAAGAAATATTCCATTAGAGTGTGAGAATGACCAGATTAGTGGGGAAGTGGATATGAGGTAATTTATTAATATACATTCTTTTGATATTACACTTAATATGGAGTTTGTAATTAGACACTCATGAGGATTTAATGGGATGATAGGTCAATAATATTTTTTAAAATTTTCATATGGAATAACATGGGAGACCACCTATAACACAAGTGATTATCCCCCCTGTGATTTAATGTAAGTAACTTGAGCTTACCAAAAATATTAGACATGATGATATTGAATGTAGGGAAGACACCTAGGAGTGGTAGATGTAACATTCTTGATTATTCTTCTGTTTGGACTAGGGTTATTTGAATAAACTATAATGAATCTAAAGTAATTATATTTAATGAATTCCATATTGTAAAGATTATGAGAATCCTTTCTTTACTTATATAGCTGGCTACTTGTAACAACCCAAGATTTTATAAGATACATTATTTTTAATTTCATTCATATCTTCTACAGTACGACACACCAATATTATCTTGCACTATACGCAACACTGTATTAGGTTGCAGTATACGCAACTCTTTTCTTGGCTCTTATTACAAACAATTTCAAGTTCGTTTGATAGAAGTTATTCTACGCAACATTGAGTGTATATATATATATATATATTCAATGTATAAATAAAATATGGTGGGATTCTATTATACGCAACAACAAAAGTGTTCTACACTACACGCAACCCTGACTTGGCTTGCATTACACGCAATCACGACCTTCCTCGATAGCGTGTGGTGTACGCAATACCGGGTTTTACTAAACAACAATATATTATTATAATATTGTTATGAACTAGCCATTATGAATAGTGTTAACTAAATTTTAAATTTTATAACATTATTATTCATCTTACACATTTCTAGAACATGGTATAAGAACAAAATAAATTTTTCGGGTAAAATAAGTATTTTTCAAAAAATGCAGTTTTGCCGCCTTTTGATGGCGCACCCACTTTAAATCTAGTTTTTGACATTTTTATAAGTTCAGTTTAACAAAATAAAATTCTTCTTTTGAATCAGGATATAAAAATTTACATTAGATAAGGTTTTGATATTTTTCCGATAACTTTCATATTTTAATGAATAGTAAAAACACGCTATATTTTAATTAAAAACAACTTTTTTCATCATAATATCTTATGTGGTTAAATTATAATATTGAATGGTTTTAAAATATAAATAGAATATTTTTTTACCATTTAATATAGTGTATGTCATTAGCATTGATTTTACCTTGAATTCGTAGGTTAAATCAATTCAATCATTTGCAATGTTTTAAAGAAAAACCCATTTTCTTTCGACAACGAGATTAATTTTTATTTAATTTCTGCATCTTTTGTGTATTGAATTTGGAAAAATGGATTCCATATTTGGAGTCAGTGGGTCCAAATTATGTTAATAAGCTACTTTTTATTTTTGGGCATTGTGAATAGTAACTACGGTAAATTTTATTTACTATAGTTAAAGGTAAATCGGGTAATTAAGGGTAAATATAAGATTATAAAATTACCGTAACACTTGGAAAGATCCTATTGGATGGCTAAAAGTAGACCCATATAACCTAAGGATCGGATTAGATTCATTTAATAGACTTTTGTCCATGAAAATAATTTAATTATTATTAAAACCAAAGAATGTGACAACATGTCAATTTCTTAAATATTATAAGTATAATAATTTTAATTTAGTGATAAAATTCATGAAACTTCGAACATGAATAGTCTCCAAAAATATACTACAATTATATACATCATAGTAATTTATTTAGAATTTTTAGGGATTAAATAATTATCATTTATTATGACACAAAGATGATGCAGTAATTGTCTTATTAATGAATTATTGACATAATTGATGCCCAAATAAATGTAATTTGAGACTTTTTATGACTTAAATTAATTTTATAGGTTAATATGACATGTTATTGTTGATATAAGTAACTTTTTTAGAACTTATCATTCTGTTATGAATTTCATAAAAATCATGTACCAAATAGTGTCAAAATTGACATAAATTAGTTTTTAAAACAAATATTATATTATTAATTGTTATTTAATTCTTAAGAATCTAAGGATCAGCCAAATTTCTTATATAAGGATAGATATATTAATAATAAACATCTTGGGGTTCTTTTGGCTTGTTTTGGTAAGTTTATTAACCATATAGTGTAAAAAAACAAAAAAACACGGTAAAAGTTAAATTACTTAACTTAGTGTTAAATCTAATTGATATGGTTAAAATAATACCCTAAACTTGTCTAAATCCTATTGAATGAGATTATTGCGACCCATCCCCACTTTAGATTCGAAATAAGACCCTTTGGAACCATTATAAACCGAATTTGACCTTAATATAAAATAATATTTTGAGATTTTCCTAAGGTACCTCTCTCCTCCCTTATAAAAGGGCACCTCCTCCCTCTCCTCCTCACACCAATTTGAGCATTCAAGCTCTGAAAACCCCTGCCCAAATCTCTTCTCAACTTCCCTAGTATCATCCTAGAGGTCCTGGTCTTCTTCAAATACCATCCATAGTTCTTTAAGTGGAGGTTAAGTGAAGGCGCGTCAAAAAGAGGTAATATCCATTACCGATCTTTTTCAATTTCTTTGTTCTTCATATTCTTCTTATTTAGTTGTTTCATGATAAAGTAATAACATAAGTATTTCTTGTATACTGATATGTTATTATAAATATGAAACAACTCTAATTAACCTTCTATCCATCCTACGGAAAAAGGAAATCACCGCGCGTGCGTACGTACGGAATACCGTCTCCACGCCGTGGTGTAATCTATTTTCCACCACCACCTTACATGGATGGGTATAATGGTGTACATAATGACTATATATGGCTATTATAAAGTGATACGGATTCTGAAATAGTATACATACACTAAAATACAATTCCACGATCATAGGAACGATATCATCACTCGTGCGTACGTACGGAATACCGTCTCGACGATGTGATGCGACTCGTTCTACATGATATTAATTTCATAATAATTATATAAATGAATTGAATGAATGAATATGATATATATTACACTAATAAAATTCTGGAAATGAGGTATCTATAACCTAAATATAAGAATAAGAATTTATTCGACAAAACACGCATAAGAAAAAAAAGTTATAAACACCCGAATAACAAGTAGCAATGAAATATTACTACTAAGAAGCTAAGAAAATGACCATATATGATATCATAAAAATAATTATGATTTTGGAATAAGTCAATGACATTATTTAAATCATTATATAGGAGGTTCGGGCACTTACGAAGCAAAACGGACCTAAGGTAAGTGAAATATCACAATCTCATTTTTATCCGAGATTGTTTATACTTTGGAATTTACCGGGGTGTATTTAATCATCCACATCCATGTTTCCTCAATATGTAATATTTATATCCTTATACAATAGTTTAAATCCTATTTTACCCTTCGGTGAGTTTTTAGTAAAAGATATGAAAGGAATCTTTTGTCGTTTTTCGTACGAGGTACTTTTTTGACTTTTCCGACAAAAGTACGAGAAGAATGTTTTTCTAACTTATACAGCATGAATGGATTTTTAAAACATTATTTCCAAGAAGCTTCCTTTAAAAGTTTTCAAGTTTATTTTTAATCAACTTCTTTTAGTTTAAAGTTGTATGACATGTTAAGAAAGGAAAAATGTTTTTGAAGAAGAAAGGATATTTTCCTCAAGAATGGAGTTCAAGTGTTTTATCAAAATTATTTTCCATCTAAGATAATAAAGGGTTCTGTTTTTATCTCTATTATTTAATTGATTTGATTATGTTGTGATGGAATTATTTTTATGAATTCCTTTATCTTATATAAATTGTTTTATGATGTCATGATATTTAAGATTCCCATTTATATTACATGGGTTATGCAATGATGTATGATTTATGATTTTGTGGCACACATAACAATGGTATCATTATGATATGGGTGGGACCTATATCTCCCTCCAATGCATTGGGTAAAGATTTTATATCTCATGAGATAGACATGGCTGGAACGGTAGGTTATACCGGTTCAGTGAAACAGGACTGAAACGAGGGTGACTCGGTTCAGAAATGGACTTTGTCCACTAATATAGTCTTGGAAATGAGTCTTGACTAATAAGATATGATTATATATGATTATGTGTGTATGCCAAAAAGTTTCATGTTTTAAGTTATGATTATTGGGATTTCATTTCACTACTATGATTTATCCCATGTTATGAAATTATGATCTCTTTTGCAGGTTAAGATTTCCAAAAGATATGTTCTTATGAATATGATGTGATTGATATTGATTTTGTTTACCCTTACTGAGAATTTGAGCTCACCCATTTATGTTTTCTTTTCCCCAGGATATAAAGAAGGATTTAGGTTTTTTTTTTAAAAGATCTATATGGGAGATGTTGAAGATCTTTCACCACGATTAGAAGATTATATTCCGAGTTTTTAAAGACACTAAACTATTACGGTCCTTGTGTGTGTCTTTTTGTTATGTACTAAGTATTCCGCAAAAGTAATGTAATGTCTACATAGGTCAAGCTTCGGGTCTCTACAGTTGGTATCAGAGGAAAGGTTTAGTCAACCTTTGGAAACTAGGATGTGAGAACGTTAGTGAGATCCCTAAAGATATTTCTAAGGTATGTCTAGGGATGTCCCTAAGGATAAGTATACGTATAGGATATAGTCCTAGAACTATGGTAACGATATTAGATTAAACCAAAGATGTTAGATATTGAAGTTACTCCACCATTATTATGATTTTTTCCTCTCACACTATTCTTTTTGGGTTTTAGAAAATGGCTGGAAACAAGATGATTCACGATAATGGAGGATATGATGGACAATGGAATGATATTCTTCATGAGAAACCAAATGAAATGGGATTTGGAATTCCAAACATCATTATTATGCTGAATCAGAAATCACATAATATGATCAATAAAGTAAAATTTGGTAAGTTTCCTAACTCCGGTAATAAGAGAAAGATGGAGTTTCATGATGATCATAGAGGAAAGAAAGTTCAATTTCCCCTATGTAAATCATGTCTGAAGAGGCATCAAGGATAATTTTTCAAAGGAACTGGAAGATGCTTTGGGTGTGGAAAAGAAGGACATAAAGCCAGTAAGTGCAAAGGAAAAGGATCAGTTAACACCATGGATGAGGATAATGGTATTGCTACGACATCAACAATGGTTAAATGTTTTAAATGTGGAATGTACGGGCATTATGCAAATCAATGCCCTAAAGGAAAGTCTCATGAAGAGAATCAGTATGGTCGTATGGGTAATATTTATGTTGATGATGATGTAGAGACTACAAATGATATGTGAGATGAAAGAATTGTTGAAGCTCGGTCAATGGTTTAAGAAGGTAGTGGAATGATTACATGATTATCAAGTATAATGTTGTATAAGTAATCTCATGGTACTATGGAATAAAGTGACATCTAAGGATTGTTACACTATTGTCCTTCCTAAGTTTTGAAATTGTATGATTAATGGTACTAGTAACCACGAAAGGTTATTCATATATTTTTGGAAAGTAGATGATATGCGCATAATGAAGGGATAAGGATAAAATTAAATGTTTGATAGTATTCATGAGCTCATGACTGATATATGGAGAAGGTTATATCATGGTTTGAGTATATAGAATTTGTGGATTTTGGTATGTGGAAAGAGTTAACTTTTGACATCATTCATGTTTTCACTAAGGTTCAATGGGTATTCATTCTTCCAGAGAATACATGATTAAGGTATTCACATGTTTTTAATTTGACCAACAAGATATATCTTATGATATATGGGGGATAAATGATGGTATTCACGTTCTTGTTATATGACCTTTTTAGTAATCGTTCTCTTTATACAATGAGTTTGGAAAGATGTATTTTAGATAATCCTAAAGATTGGAATGAATTATGTTGGACATAAGTTAGTATTGTTTAAGGATAGAACTTTTTTCAATATTGTTGATGGGATGTTATAGTAATGTAGTTTTAGAAAAAGGACAACCTGCAGGACGGGTGACAACCCATCGCGTCGGACAAGGTTGTGGGATTCAAACCCACAACTGAAGTGCGACTGGCCTTTATCACCTACCACTGGCCTACAGGAAGTCCATGTTTAGTAGAAACTAGTTTTATTATATTAAGCAGTATGATATATGAAGTATAAGTCCATTTTAGGAACCATATATGATTAATATCACTATAGATGGACTGATGTATTTTTTGATAACTTTTCTAACCTTTTATTTGGGACAGATGAAATGACCCATCATTCTATCACATGATCTGCTAACACATCAAAAATGACAAATTCAACTTCGTTTCTTTAAGAGATGAAGTTCAAATTGTCCAAAGAACGACCAACGGTGAGACTATACTGAAATCACGAAAGTATTTCTTCTAATTCCAATTTCATCAACTTTAGGGAAATGATCTTGAAAACCAAAAATGTAGTCCTAGTGATCTTATATCTGATGAATCAGATGGTACCTTATATCGTCACAAATTTATGGCTTTGTGATTGCTGGCTTTTCCATAGCCATGTTCTCTACCACTCTCCATGAGAACATGATGATTAGATTTCTCTTCCATATCCATATTTTCAACTATGTGGAAACCCAGTGATTAGTTTGTTTGGATAACAGTTACGTTTCGTACTTTTGCTTTTAAAGATTGGTTTTGGTATTCCTTTTTACGATGTGGGTTTCTATTAAAGAAACTTTTTAATAGTAAACCATTTATAACCCCGACGAATTTCAGGGGCGAAATTCATTTTAAGGGGGGTAGAATGTAACAACTCGAGATTTTATAAGATACATTCATTTTAAATTCATTCATATCTTCTATTATATGACACAACACGATTATCTTGCGCTATACGCAACACTGTATTAGGTTGCATTATACGCGACACTTTTCTTGGCTCTTGTTACACACAATTTCAAGTTCGTTTGATAGAAGTTATTCTACGCAACATTGAGTGTATATATATATATATATATTCAATTTATAAATAAAATATGGTTGGATTCTATTAGACGAAACAACAAAGGAGTTATGCACTACATGCAACCTTGACTTGGCTTGCATTACACGCAATCGCGACCTTCCCCGATAGCGTGTGTTGTACGCAATATCGGGTTTTACTAAACGACGATATATTATTATAATATTGTTATGAACTAGCCGTTATGAATAGTGTTAACTAAATTTTGAATTTTATAACATTATTATTCATCTTACACATTTCTATATCATGGTATAAGAAAAAAATAAATTTGTCGGGTAAAATAAGTATTTTCTCAAAAAATGCAGATTTGCCGCCTTTTGATGGCGCACCCACTTTAAATATAGTTTTTGACATGTTTATAAGTTCAATTTTACAAAATAAAATTCTTCTTTTGAATCAAGATATAAAAATTTACATTATATAAAGTTTTGATATTTTTCCGATAACTTTCAAATTTTAATGAATAGTAAAAACACGCTATATTTTAATTAAAAACAACTTTTTTCATTGTAATATCTTATGTGGTTAAATTATTATATTTAATGGTTTTAAAGTATAAATAGAATATATTTTTACCATTTCATAAAATGTATGTCATTAGCATTGATTTTACCTTGAATTCGTAGGTTAAATCAATTCAATCTTTTGCAATGTTTTAAAAAAACCCGTTTTCTTTCGACAATGGGATTGATTTTTATTTAATTTATGCATCTTTTGTGTATTGAATTTGGAAAAATGGATTCCATATTTGGAATTAGTGGGTCCAAATTATGTTAATAAGCTACTTTTTATTTTTGGGCATTGTGAATAGTAACTACGGTAAATTTTATTTACTATAGTTAAATTAAAATTGAGTAATTAAGGGTAAATATAAGATTATAAAATTACCCTAACACATAGAAAAATCCTATTGGATGGCTAAAAGTAGACCCATATAACCTAAGGGTCGGATTAGATTCATTTTATGGACTTTTGTCCATGAATATAATTTTATTATTATTAAAACCAATGAATGTGACAACATGTCACTTTCTTAAATATTATAAGTATAATAATTTTAATTTAGTGATAAACTTAATGAAACTTAGAACATGAATAGTCTCCAGAAATCTAATACAATTATTTACACCATAGGAATTTAGTTAGAATATTTAGGGATTAAATAATTATCATTTATTATGACACAAAGATGATGCAGTAATTGTCTTATTAATGAAATATTGACATAATTGATGCCCAAATAAATGTAATTTGAGACTTTTTATGACTTAAATTAATTTTATAGGTTAATATGACATGTTATTGTTGATATAAGTAACTTGTTTCAAACTTATCATTCTGTTATAAATTTCATAAAAATCATGTACCAAATAGTGTCAAAATTGACTTAAATTAGTTTTTAAAACAAAATTATATTATTAATTGTTATTTAATTCATAAAAATCTAAGATTCAGCCAAATGTCTTAGATAAGGATATATATATTAATAATAAACATCTTGGGGTTCGTTTGGCTTGTTATGGTATGTTTATTAACCATATAGTGTAAGAAAATAAAAAGACACGGTAAAAGTTAAATTATTTAACTTAGAGTTAAATCTAATTGATAAGGTTAAAATAAAAACCTAAACTTGTCTAAATCCTATTGGATGAGAGGATTTCGACCCATCCCCACTTTATCTTCTAAATAAGACCCTTTGGAACCATTATAAACCGAATTTGACCTTAATATAAAATAATATTTTGAGATTTTCCTAAGGTGCCCCTCTCCTCCCTTATAAAAGGGCACCTCCTCCCTCTCCTCCTCACACCAATTTGAGCATTCAAGCTCGGCCAAAACCTGACCAAATCTCTTCCCAACTTCCCTAGTATCATCCTAGAGGTCCTGGTCTTTTTCAAGGACTATCCATAGTTCTTTAAGTGGAGGTTAAGTGAAGGCGCGTCAAAAAGAGGTAATATCCATTACTGATCTTTTTCAATTTCTTTCTTCTTCAAATTCTTCTTATTTAGTTGTTTCATGATAAAGTAATAACATAAATATTTCTTATATACTGATATGTTATTATAAATATCAAACAACTCTAATTAACCTTCTATCCATCCTACGGAAAAAGGAAATCACCGCGCGTGCGTACGTACGAAATACCGTCTCCACGCTGTGGTGTAATCTATTTTCCACCACCACCTTACTTGGATGGGTATAATGGTGTACATAATGACTGTATATGACTATTATAAATTGATAATGATTCTTAAATAGTATACATACACTCCAATACAATTCCACGATCATAGGAATGATATCATCACTCTTTCGTACGTACGGAATACCGTCTCCACGATGTGATGCGACTCGTTCTACATGATCTTCATTTCATAATGATTATATAAATGAATTGAATGAATGAATATGATATATATTACACTACCATTATTTAATGAGGTATCTATAAACTAAATATAAGAATAATAATTTATTCGACAAAACACGCATAAGAACAAAAATTTATAAACACCCGAATAACAAGTAGCAATGAAATATTACTACTAAGAAGCTATGAAAATGACCATATATGATATAATAAAAATAAGTATGATTCTAGAATAAGTCAATAACATTATTTAAATCATTATACAGCAGGTTCGGACACTTACGAAGAAAAACAGACCTAAGGTAAGGGAAATATCACAATCTCATTTTTATCCGTGATTGTTTATACTTTGGAATTTACTGGGGTGTATTTTATCATCCACATCCATGTTTCCTCAATATGTAATATTTATATCCTTATAAAATAGTTTAAATCCTATTTTACCCTTCAGTGAGTGTTTAGTAAAAGATATGAAAGGAATCTTTTGTCGTTTTTCGTACGAGGTACTTTTTTGAATTTTCCGACAAAAGTACGAGAAGAATGTTTTTTTAACTTATACGGCATGAATGGATTTTTAAAACATTATTTCCAAGAACCTTCCTTTACACGTTTTCAAGTATACTTTTAATCAACTTCTTTTAGTTTAAAGTTATATGACATGTTATGAAAGGAAAAATGTTTTTGAAAAAGGAAGGATATTTTCCTCAAGAATGGAGTTCATGTGTTTTATCAAAATTATTTTCCATCTGAGATAATAAAGGGTTCTGTTTTTATCCCTACTATTTCATTGATTTGATTATGTTGTGATGGAATTATTTTTATGAATTCCTTTATCTTATATGAATTGTTTTATGATATCATGATGTTTAAGATTCCCATTTATATTACATGGGTTATGGAATGATGTATGATTTATGATTTTGTGTCACACATAAGAATGGTATCATTATGAGATGGTTGGGACCCATATCTCCCTCCAATGCATTGGGTAAAGATTTTATATCTAATGAGATGGACATGGCTGGAACGGTAGTTTATACCGGTTCAGTGAAACAGGACTGAAACGAGGGTGACTCGGTTCAGAAATGGACTTTGTCCACTAAGATAGTCTTGGAAATGAGTCTTGACTAATAAGTTATGATTCTCTATGATTATGTGTGTATTCCACAAAGTTTCATGTTTTAAGTTATGATTATTGGGATTTCATTTCACTACTATGATTTATCCCATGTTATGAAATTATGATCTCTTTTGCAGGTTAAGATTTCCAAAAGATATGTTCTTATGAATATGATGTGATTGATAATTCTTTTGTTTACCCTTAATGAGAATTTGAGCTCACCCTTTTATGTTTTCTTTTCCCCAGGATATAAAGAAGGATTTAGGTTTTAAAAAAAAGAATATCTTTATGTGAGATGTTGAAGATCTTTCACCATGATTAGAAGATTATATTCCGAGTTTCCAAAGACACTAAACTATTACGGTCCTTGTGTGTGTGTTTTTGTTATGTACTAAGTATTCTGCCAAAGTAATGTAATGTCTACGTACGTCATGCTTCGGGTCTCTACACTACTGGTTTTCATCCATATGTATTTTAGGTTGGTGAGGTATAAAAGGATGGACTAGTTGACCATAGAAGGGTTGACCTGATAGAGGAGGATGATCCATAGAGGATGATGCTGTGTGAGTTTTACCGTCTATGACATAGGTGATTATCCCTGCGAACCCCATTGTGCATGGAAACTGTGTTGAATTTGATGGGGGGTCTATCCTGGTTCTGTTGATTTAAAAATCTTTATTAGAAATGGTTAGGCTCTGTTAATCTATGTTTTTATAAGTGGTTCTATTTTACTGTATTTGGATGTATTGTTTTGTGTACTTGAACCATAAATACTAATATTTGAGATTCATACAGTATGGAGATGAATAAAGATTGGACAGATGCTAATCGTTTGATAATAGAGTAAGAGAACGGAGTGAAAGACTTCATCAAGTTTTCAAAGGATCACACAAAGTATCCTTCTCAAATCCTTTGTCCATGTTTACGTTGTTTTTATTCTAGACTACTTACTCCAGAGGAGTTGGAAGAACATTTGATATGTCACGGAATAGATTAGAGTTATGAATGTTGGAATAAACATGTAGAAAAAGTGAATGTAGCTACTGGCTGGGATAAAACTGCATTTTATAGATCATCATATATGAATAAAAATATGGATAATGAAGAAGACCATATGAAGGACGTGACTACAGATGTTAATGATGATGAAGATTGTATTGAGGAAATGACAAAGACAATTGAAGATGAACTCCGTGATTGCCCAAAATTGTTTGAGAAGTTAAAGAGTTGTGAAAAGATGCCATTGTATGTTAATTGTACTAAATATACAGTATTGTCAACTGTACTGAAGTTGTATAAATTGAAAGTAGGCAATGGATGGAGTGATGTCAGTTTTACGGAACTACTTGCTCTCTTGAATGACATGATCCCGGAAGATAATGAGCTCCCAAGCCAGATATATGAAGCTAAACGAATGCTACGCTCGATGGGGATGATTTATAAAAGAATACATGCCTGACCGAAAGACTGTATATTGTTTCACAAGGAGAAAAAATCACTTACAGAATTTCCAAAGTGTGTTTCTTCTTGATACAAGAAAGATTAATCCAATACTATGAAAGTTGTATGGTACTTTCTAATCATTCAAAGGTTAAGGCGTCTATATGGAAGTGAAGAAACGACAAGACAATTGTCGTGGCATGCATATAAAAGAAATAAAGATGGGAAATTACATCATCTAGACAACTCTCCTCAATAGAAGAAAATTGATCAGGAGTATCCTAAATTTGTAAAATATATGAGAAATCTTCATCTTACGTTATCTACAGATAGAGTGAATCCTTTTGGTTTTCAAACCTGCACTCATAGTACCTGACCTGTTATGTTGGTAAATTATAACTTTCCACCCTGATTATGCATGAAGCGGAAAATAATCATGTTATCTATGCTTATATCAGGACCAAAAAAACTAGGTAACGATATTGATGTTTATCTAGCTCCTTTGATTGAGGATTTGAAGTTATTGTGGGATTCATGTGTTATGTTTTATGATGCTTATAAAAGTGAATACTTCACATTGAGAGTAATGTTGTATGGGAAAATAAATGATTTCCCTGCTTATGGAAATTTGTTAGGCTATAGCATTAAAGGAACTCAAGGGTGTCCCATGTGTGAAGAAGATATAGAATCAATTAGGTTGAAACATTCATCAAAATCTATGTTTCTAGGACATTGTAGATTTCTACCTTGTCGGCAGAAGTACCAATCCTGGATGACATCATTCAATGGAAGTTTAGAAAAATGCGAAGCACCGTCTCCAATAATAGGTGATAAACTATTTGAGAAAGTAAAAGATGTGAACACTGTTTTTGGTAAACCATTTTCGAAAAACATTACGAAAATAAGTTGGAAAAAGAGTTTAGTTTTTTTGAATTACCATACTAGAATTGTTTTTACGTCAGACATTTTCTTGATGTGATGCATGTGGAGAAAAATGTATGTGATATTATTATCAGAATGTTTCTAAATGCCCCTGGAAAAACAAAGGATGGAATTAAGGTAATGTTGGACATGGATGACATAGGAATATGAGAAGTGTTTGCTCTCTTGAAGGGTGAAAATCAAATGTTTCTTCCTCCAACTTCTTATACTCTTCCTAGGGAGGAGAGATATTAGTTTTTCAACATCTTCAATGATGTAAAGGTTACATAGGGGTAT
Source organism: Viscum album (assembly GCA_963277665.1). Taxonomy (NCBI): domain Eukaryota; kingdom Viridiplantae; phylum Streptophyta; class Magnoliopsida; order Santalales; family Viscaceae; genus Viscum; species Viscum album. The sequence goes on along the minus strand of OY728152.1, from coordinate 1,925,334,780 downwards.
TCATCAAATATCAAGAACATCGTGTCAATGAATGATTTGAAGTTTAAAGGTTTGAAATCACATGACTGCCATGTTTTGATGCAAGATCTAATTCCTATAGATTTATGTTGCATTTTTTCCAAGAATGTTCGTCATACGTTAACCAAACTTTGTTTCTGTTTCAATGATATATGTAGCAAATTTTTAGACCTGGTGAAATTTCTAGCTCTGGAAAAATAAATTTTCATCATATTATGTGAATTAGAAATGTTCTTGTCACCAACATTCGTTGATATGATGGTTCATTTGATGATTCACTTGGTGAGAGAGATTTGAATTTGTGGTCCTATTCACTATAGATGGATGTACCCCATTGAATGGTATATGAAGATTTTGAAACGGTATTTCAAAAATTGAATTCAGCCAGAGGGTTGTATAGTGGAGAAATATATTTTTGAGGAAGCAATTGAATTTTGTACCGAATACCTATCTGATGTGGAAAGCATTGCTCTCCCGAAATCTCATCACACTGGACGCATTGAGGGTGAGGGAATTTCTGGAAGAGATGTTGTGACAATCAGTTTTATAGACCAGGATCAGGCCCACCTTTATGCTTTTTAGAATAGTTGGGAGGTTTCTCCATATATTGAAACTCACAAATAAATTCTTAGGCAGTTGAATCCATTTAGGGATGAAAAATGGTTATCAAATACACATAATCACCAGTTTATAGTATGGTTTCAGGACCATATTTTTAAGGAGTTGGATGAAAATCTGAAATCAATTTCAGAACAACTTCAATGGCTAGCTGTCAGACCAAGTGTGTATGTATTATCTTACAATGGTTATGTAATTAATGGTTATACATTCTATACAGATGAACATGATGAAGATAATACCATGAAAAATAGTGGAGTTACACTAGTGGCTGAAGCAATACATGTTTCTGGTAGTAAGGACATAAATCCAATCTATGCAAATATGTCATTCATTGGCATTATCAAACAAATATGGGAGTTGGATTATAAGGCAATACATTTTCTGATTTTTCAATGCAAATGGGTTAATAACAACAGTGGTGTTAAAATAGACGAATGGAGATTTGTGAAAGTTGATTTTAGTAAAGAAGGGTACAATGACGAATATTTTATATTGGAATCACAAGTGGTACGATTTTTTTATGTTCTAGATCCTACAAACTGAAAGTGGTCGATTGTTCTGTTATCATCCAAAACAACTAAAGGGTCCTATGAAAATTATGTTGAGGATGATCCTTTCAGTGGTATGTCACAATCATTTCTCAAAGGCCCAAATGTAGATGATGTTTTTTATGTTATATGTGACCACAATGAAGGGATTTAGATAATTGATAGAGGTGTCAAACCCCTTCAGCCTTTGAAAAAAATAAAGAGATTTCAATAAATAGGTTATATTTTGTTTGTAATATAGATCTTGTTATCTCATGTTATTATCTTATCATTAGTGAATTTATGTAATCTAAATTAAATGTTCAACCACTTTTGTAGATAATGAATTCTGCACATTCTGGTTCTTCTAACCTTGATGCTGAACAAGTCTCTCAAGCTGCTACTTCTTCTCATAGTGCAGAGAAACAACAAGTTTCTGAACCTGTTGTTGCTCCTAGTGTTGAGGTCCAACAACCATCAACACATACCGTTGATACAATTTCAGATGAACATATAGATGTTGTTGATATCGATGAAATGGTCAGGAATGAAGGACCGACATCGCAAAAAACATAGGTGCGTCGTAGTTTGACAATGTTAGCCAAAGTTCTTAAGGAGAAAAGAAAAGACAACAAATTTGATGTCATATGGAATGCATGAGTCCAACATGTGAATCCCAAAAAGGCTATGTTTAGTAGTTACATTGGATTTGTCACTTGGAAATGCATGACGATTGTCATAGATTCATGGCACCATGTTGTGTCTGGGATGAAGGCTGTGATCTGGGAAGAAATTACTGTAACATTATGATATTATTTATTTAATTTAATAGAAAATAAAATAATTAAACAATGTATTACTCTTCTCAATCTCTTACAGAGTACATTTATAGTAGATGATTCACACAAGGATTATGTACTAAGGATTTCAGGAAGGATTCATTGAGGTTTTCACACTATTTTAACAAGATGTCACCTGAAAGATTCCAAAGGTAAAATAAACCCACACCCACCCATTGTCTATGCTCACTTGATATCCCAAGAAGCATGGGATGCATTTATTGGCCGCTGTGGGGATGAGAAGTTTCAGGTACATTATGGGTGATAATACATTGTTTGAGGATACATGTATTTGTCACTTTGATTGTCAATATTTTATTTATGAAACAACAACTCTGTACTGAAAATAAGGAACGTGCATCAAAACCAACATACCCTATCGTAAAGCAAGGATGGGGTACGCTTCACTAGAAAAGAAAATGGTACGTATTTTAAATTTACAATAATATTTTTAGGTACCAATAAACAACATCATAATTATATTTCTATATTTATATGTAGATTATGAGTCTAAAACCAAAGAAACTTCCATCCCATGTCATGTGCTATGGAAGGTGGAATGTGTGAATAAGGAAGGGAAGCTAGTAGATGAGAACACACAAAAAGTGTAGGAAATATGTGTACGTATGAAACGATGATAAAAATATTGGTTTTCAATTGCTATTACATAAAAATAATTAGTTATTTTCCTATATCCAATAGTCACAGGAATAAAATACTCCTGTAGCGGATGCAAACCTATTATCAACGTCTTTGATGCAGCCAGAACAATACGGTCGTGTCAGAGGTGCGGGGTTTGGGGTGAAACCCCGGGTATATTTTGAGAAAAAAAATGGTTGATAGAAATGAAAAATTGAAACAAATGAGAGAAAGACTAGAAACTCTTGATGAAAGATTGCAATGGTAGGGAGAGTTGCTAGAAGATTTTATGGGTGTGAAGCAAGGAGAAGACACAAATCAGGAACAACCAGCTCGTGAAGATCCTGCCCCACCCCCACAAGCTTTGCGGCAAGCCATTCCCCTCAAAGAGCTGTCTTAGCCGTGGTAATCAATATTCTAGTAATTGTTCCCATGAAATGTCAATCAGAAAAGCACTGATACTTTTCTTGTACTGATCTTCTATAGGGTTATAATGATTGTGATTTATATCCGTCAACACCCACACATCACTTTGTAGCGATGGCTATAGTGTTCAACATCACAGATGAAAAACTGCATAATAGACCACTTCCGAAAGATCATCTGAAAGTGACGATTACTATAGCTCACGAGCCAAATGCAGAGCTACCGACTCCACTTGATTATGATGATATTTATATGGTCGAAAAGGCTATTGGGACATTCATTGCATGGACGTTACAACTTGTAAGAGTACATGCGGATAAAGAGGTATTTATTTCCTTTTTTTCAAGCTAAAACTTTAACAATTAATGAAAAAAGGGTCTGAACCAATTAATGTTATTATAGATGGAGAAAGGGAAGGGGGTGACAAACGTCGGCTCAAAACCATCTAAAGGATCGAAAACCGATTCCAAGGAGCTACTGAAAGTACAATAACACCACCAGTTCTCTATCCATATTTACTAGCATTGGAGACTCATGTGGATACAAAGCTAAGAGGTGGTAGTAGTCATATAATGGTTTTTGAAAAGAATATATATGGATAGGATATTCAAGATTTCATTGCTTCTAAAAATGTAAATGAGATCCCTGAAAATGTTTGGCTAGGAATCAAAGTTGTAAATATATATATGAGGTATGTTTTCATGAATTGATATTCTAAAAGTAGATCTAATGTGAAAATTATTACTAAATTAATTTTATATTGTTGAAATATGTTTATATGAAAAACAGTTGAAGGAATTTTCCCATGAGCCAAAAATTGGACTCGTTACTCCTTATACCACATCAACACATCTAATAAAATTAGATCCATCCAAAAAGAATTAAATAGTGAATGAATTGCTGAAAACATTTGAAAGCAAGATTATAGATGACATACTCTTCCTAATACCAACCTTGCAGGGGTAAAACTCTACGATTAAAGCATATCAATTATATTTTCACTTCTTTTATTACTTATTACTTTATGTGTTTTTAGGAAATATAGGATGCTAATTGCGGTGAACATGGATACTCCAAATATTTATTTTCTGGATTCAAAGCAAGTATATCCATCAAACTGACCACACATGATGGAGTTTGTAAATTTGTAAGACACTAGATCCTACATTTTAGGTCTAAACATCAAGTAATATAATTTATATTATCTTTTACTGAGGATTCTATTATGATAGGGAAGTGTATCATTATCATCTAAAAAAAGGAATGAGGATAGGGGCTAAGTATAAGGAGGTGAGAAAGTACTATGTCTGGACAAATATTAGGGTATATATAATACAATTTCACCATCCAAACACATCTCAACACAAGTTACCTATTATCCTAATGATGAATTTTTTTCCTGTGTCCAAAACAGACAAACGATAATGATTGTGGTCATTATGTTTGTAAATTTATGAAAGAGATCGTTTTTTATCAACAAACTAGCATCCCTAAAGAGGGATTTTCAAAAAAACTACTATTTCATTTAATTAATTAATTTATTATTTATTTTTATATTTTACAGTACTACTCGGACTGCCGAAAAGAATCATACTCACAAGATGATATATATTTGTTCATAATCGAGTGGGCCGCATACCTAATGGCAGATTGTATACAAATAGAATGAAGATCTGACTTGGGGTCGTGTATAATTGGCGATCATTTTAGAGAGGGGTTAAGGGGATCAAAAGATGAAAAATTGTTGTATGTAAATGTTCGTAGGAAAATTTTAATTGTTATTAAATAAAACATCCTTTCTCCAATGAGTCATTTTCCCATTTTAATAGATGATATGCCCCAACAACATGAAAGAATGATGAACCACTCAAAGTGTTTCTCTTTTGTTAAAAATGGGAAAATATTTAAGTGAAAACAAAACCTGACGTATGGAAATCTGACCAAACGCATTAGGATTGTGTTTATCCTTTAGGAGAACAATCCATGGGTGCATTGGTGACATGTATGAGTCAACCCTGCCTCAATCCAAGGCATGGTTAGGCCGGTATCACTCGAAGTGTCTGTCTTTTGTTTAAAATCAACAAAATTTTAAGTGAAAACAACAACTAACCTACGGAAATCTGACCAAATACTTTCAGATTGTGTTTATACTTTAGGAGAATGATACATGGGTCTTTTGTGACATGTAAGAGTCAAACCTACCTCAATATGAGACACGGTGTGGCCGATATCACTCAAAGTGTCTGTCTTTTGTTTAAAATGGACAGAATTTTAAGTGAAAACAACAACTGACATACGGAAATCTGACCAAATGCATTCATATTGTGTTGATACTTTAGTAGAATGATACATGGGTCTTTTGTGATGTGTAACAGTCAACCCTGCCTCAATCCAAGGCACGGTGTGGCCAGAATCACTCAAAGTGTCTATCTTTTGTTTAAAATGGACACAATTTTAAGTGAAAACAACAAATTCCATACATAAATCCAACCAAAAGCATTTGGATTGTGTTGATACTTCAGTATAAAGATCCATGGGTTCATTTATGACGTGTATGAGTCACCCCCGTCTCAATCTGAGGCACGGTGTGGCCGGTATCACTCAAAGTGTCTGTCTTTTCTTTAAAATGGACACATTTTTAAGTGAAAACAACAACTGACGTAAATAAATCATACCAAACACATTCATATTGTGTTTATTATTTAGGATAACAATTCATGGGTCTTTTGAGATGTTTAAGAGTCAACCTTGCCTCAATATGAGGCATGGTGTGTCCGGTATCACTCAATGTGTCTCTCTTTTGTTTAAAATAGACACAATTTTAAGTGAAAACAACAACTGACATAGGAAAATTCAACCAAACACATTATTATTGTGTTTATACTTTAGGAGAACGATACATGGGTCTTTTGTGATATGTAAGAGTCAACCTTGCCTTAATACGAGGCATGGTGTGGTCGGTATCACACGAAGTGTCTGTCTTTTGTTTAAAATGAACACAATTTTAAGTGAAAACAAACCTGACATACAAAAATCTGACCAAATGCATTCGTATTGTGTTGATCGTTTAGGATAATGATTCATGGGTGCGTTGTTGACATGTATGAGTCAACCCCTCCTCAATCTAAGGAATGGTGTGGCCGGTATCACTCAAAGTGTCTCTCTTTTGTTTAAAGTGGACACAATTTTAAGTGAAAAAACAACTAACATAAGGAAATACAACCAAACAAATTAGGATTGTGTTGATACTTTAGGAGAACAATAAATGTGTCCTTTGTGATGTGTAAGAGTCAACCATGCCTCAATCCGAGGCACAGTGTGGCCGGTATCACTCAAAGGGTTTCTCTTTTGTTTAAAATGGAAAAAATTTTAAGCAAAAACAACAAATGATGTACATAAATCCAAACAAACGCATTCAGGATATGTTGATCCTTTAGTATAATGATACATGGGACATTTTTGACATGTACGAGTCAACCCCACCTCATTCTGAGGCACAGTGTGGTCGGTATCACTCAATGTTTAAATCCTTTGTTTAAAATGGACATAATTTTAAGTGAAAACAACAACTGACCTACGAAAATCCGACCAAACGCATTCTAATTGTGTTGATCCATTAGGAGAAAGATACATGGGTATTTTTTGAAGTGTAGGAGTCAACTTCGCCTCAATCTGAGGCATGGTGTGGCCGGTATCACTCAAAGTGTCTGTCTTTTGTTTAAAATGGACATAATTTTAAGTGGAAACAATAATTGACCTATGGAAATCTAACAAAACGCATTCGTATTGTATTTATCCTATAAGATAATGATCCATGGGTATTTTGTGACATGTAAGAGTCAACCCTGCCTCAATCCGAGGCACGGTGTGGCTGGTATCACTCAAAGTGTCTCTCTTTTGTTTAAAATGGACACAATTTTAAGTGAAAACAACAACTGACCTACGGAAATCCAACCAGACGCATTCGGATTGTGTTGATCCTTTAATAGAATGATAAATGGGTCCTTTTTTATGTGTATGATTCAACCCTGTTTCAATCCAAGGCATGGTGTGGCTGGTATCACTCAAAGGGTCTCTCTTTTATTTAAATTGGACATAAATTTAAGTGAAAACAACAACTGACGTACAGAATTCTAACCAAACGCATTCAAATTGTATTTATCCTTTTGGAGAAATATCCATGGGTCTTTTTTGATGTGTAAGAGTCAACCCCGTATCAATACGAGGCACAGTGTGGCCGATATCACTCAAAGATTCTGTCTTTTGTTTAAAATGGACACAATTTTAGGTGAAAACAACAACTAAACTACAGAAATTTGACCAAACGCATTCTTATTGTGTTTATCCTTTAGGATAATGATCCATGTGTGCACTGGTGATGTGTACGAGTCAACCACGACTCAATCCAAGGCACGGTGTGGCCGATATCACTCAAAGTGTCTGTCTTTTGTTTAAAATGGACACAATTTTAAGTGAAAACAACAACTGACCGACAGAAATCTGACCAAACACATTTGGACTGTGTTGATACTTTGTAAGAATGATAAATGGGTCTTTTTTGACGTGTATGAGTCAACCCCGCCTCAATCCAAGGAATGGTGTGGTCGGTATCACTCAAAGTGTCTGTCTTTTGTTTAAAATGGACATAATTTTAAGTGAAAACAACAACTGACCTACGAAAATCTTACCAAATGAATTCGTATTATGTTGATCTTTTAGGAGAAATATCCATATGTCTTTTTTGATGTTTACGATTCAACCCCACCTCAATCCAAGGCATAGTGTGGCCCCCCAACCCCTAGATGCCCCCACCCTCTAGACACCACCCCACCACCTGGACACCTACCCCACCCCCTGGACACCCCCACCCCCATGGACAACCACCCCCACCCCCTTGGATACCACCCCACCCCCCTTGGACATCCTCATCAACCCCCTGGACCGCCCTACCCCCCTGGACACCGCCCCACCCCTGGACACCACCCACCCCCTGGACACCCCCACCCCTGGAAAGCCCCCCCAACCCCCTGGACACCCCCACCCCCTGGAAAGCCCCCCCCAACCCCCTGGACACCCCCACCCCTGGACATTCCCATAGACATCCCCCCTACATCGGAAAGCCCCCCAGAAACCCCCACCCCCTAGACTACCACCAACACCCTGGACAGCACCCCCACCCCTCCTAGACACCACCCCACCACCTGGACACCCCCAGCCCCTGGACACCCCCCACCCATGGACGACCACCCCCACCCTCCTGGACACCACCCCACCCCCTTGGACTGCCCCACCCATCGGACACCCCCCCCTTGTAAATCCCCCAGACACCCTGGACACCATCCCACCCCCTGGACACCCCATAGACAGCCCCCACCTGGACACCCCCCTCCATGGACACCACCCCACCCCCCATGGACACCCCTATCCCCTCAGACACCCCCATCTCACCCTCCTGGACACCACCCCACCCCCCTTGGCAACCCCACCAATCCCCTGGACCGCCCCCAACCCCCGAACACCCCACCCCCTAGAAATACCCCTGACACCGTGAACACCAGACCCCACCTCCCTGATCGACACCCCATAGACACCCCCCCCCCACCTGGACACCCCCTCCTTTGACACCACCCCACTCCCCTTGGACAGCCCCCCAACCTCCTAGACCGTCCCCAGCCCCTTGGACACCCCCACCCCCTGGACACCCCAATCCCCCTGGACACCCCCATCCCACCCTCCTGGACACCACCCCACCCCCTTGGATAGCCCCACCAACCCCCTGGACCTCCCCCACCCCCCGGACACCCCCACCCCCTGGAAAACCTCCCAACACCCTGGACACCAACCCACCCCTTGGACACCCCATGGATATCCCCCCTCACATGGACACCCCCCTCAAAGACACCACCCCACCACCTAGACACCCCCACTCCCCTGGACACCCCTATCTCCCCGGACACCCCCATCTCCCCAGACACCCCCTACCCCCCTTGGACAACCACCCCAAACCCCTGAACAGCCCCCCAACCGCCTGAATTCTAAATTGAATTATTTATGTATTTAATTAACTTATGAATTATGTGTTAATGGTGTATGGGTATACTTGTTGTATGGGTATACTAGGTGTAATTACCTTATGATTTATGTGTTAATTTTGTATGGGTATACTTACTTGTTGAGATGCTGAATTTTTTTCAGGAGTTGTTTGGGTGTGCTGTTGTAGAATTTTTTTTTTGCAGTTGACATGGAATTTATCAGTGCATTTTTAGTACTGATAAAGGAAGCCTTTATCAGTGCTCAAAAATCACTGATAAAATCCTCCTTTATCATCACTAAAATAGTGCTGATAAAAACACATTTATCAGCACTTTATCAGCGCTGATAAAGGGGTCCTTTACAGCACCTTTTTAGCGCTGATAAAGTGTCCCTTTATCAGCGCGTTGTTAGGGATGATAAATTATTCAATTTTCAGTGCTCTTTGAGCACTGATAATGTAGCCCTTTATCAGTGCTGATCTTTACAGTGCTAATAAAGCACGTTTTGAGCATCGATAAAGCCTGTTTTTGTACTATTGTGAGGTGGGTGATCATGTGTTTTTTAGAATCTATTAAAGGTTGGGACATCATTAGTTTGGGAAGAAGGGTAAGTTATATCTGAGGTATATTAAGCCTTTTGAGATAGTTGAGCATCTTGGAGAGGTGGCTTATCATTTGGATTTTCCACCATGGTTCAGTGTGGTGCACAATGTGTTTCATGTGTCCCAGTTGAAAAATTATTAGCCGGATCATGACCATGTGATTCATTGGTATCATGTTGAGGTAGAACCAGATGCTTCTTTGGTGCATGTTCCAGTGTGGATTATGGATAGGAAATAAAAAGTCTTATGTTGTAAAATCATCGGTTTGGTACAAGTTTTGTGGTAGCATGGTAAGATTCCGTAGGAGACTTGGGAGTGGGAGAATTAGATAACCAAGCAATGGCCCAAGCTCTTTAGGCAAAGTAATGGTTCTCTAATTTCTGAGTATGGAAATTTCAATGGTGGGGAGAATTTATCACCCCTAGTTTGAGTTATGTATCCTTTTTTTATGACTTTTTATGTGTTTAAAGTGTTTGGTATGAGTTGGGAAGAGGGTTGGAGAGTTTGGAATGATTTTGAATAAGTTTGGAGGCTTTTATAAGGGTGCACAGTTTTGGCACGGTTAGGGGAAGCCATGCAGGTTCTCTAGGAAATTGTACAGGGGGAGACAATAGGCTTTACACGGCCTGCGCATGGTTATCCAAACCGTGTGAGGCAACTGTGTGGACCCTTTATCTCAAGGCAGTAGTGCGTGCACAGTTATCTCATGGTTTTCCAAACTGTGCAGGCTAACTGTGTGGCCACTTAAAATTGGGGTTTTAAAATCCGGGCTCCCTCAGGGTTGCCTCATTTCACTCCAAACATTCTCCCACTCGAGCCTCACTTGGTATTTTCAGTTCTCAAGGGTTGTAGGGGATCTCCCACACTTTTTGGAAGCAAATTAAAGGGGTTACAAGGTGGTTTCTCCCAGTTAAGTCTCTCCCCTTGGTTTTTTTATGGGTCCCTCTAGATCTATATCTATCTCTCTCTCAGTTTTATAGATCAACACCCATTGTGTATATATCTAGGGTTCTGGTTTCCTTTGGTGCTGATTTAAAGGCTTCTGGATGTTAGGGAAGGGGATCTAAAGTGGTTTTTGTGGTACTTTCGCCGGATTTGTGGCGTGGTTGCTTGTGGGTCAAATTAATTGGAACCCTAAAGGTAGGTGAATTCTATATCCACTCTACTTGTTTAGAACTAGTGGTTTTGGTTACAATTAATTTTTTTATCTTGAAATTAATTGTAATTTTGATGTGCGATATTGGTTAGAAATCCCTTTGGTCATGTTTTCTGGATTTTTGGGGAAAGTGGGTTTTATGGTTGAATGTTCTTGTTGTTAAATTTTAAAATGTAGATTTTAAAATTTGTTTCTTGGCTGGGTCAAGGAAATGGTTTCAATAAAGATGTTTCTTTATTGAAGTGGTTTGGGATGTTAAAGAAATGATTATTTTCATGTTGTTGTTTCTTTTGTGGGTTATATTTTTGGTTGTGGCTTATTGGAATAGGATGTGAAAGTGGGTGGGGAGTCACACTATAAATTATTATGGATAGTGGTCAGAAGAACCACCATATTGGATAATGGTTGGGAAGAACTGCTAGTTGTGAATGGGTTGAACGGGATGGGCGGAAGTCCCATTGTAATGGTTTATTTTTTGTGCGTGGCTTTGCAAATATGGAATTTGTTATGCTAACATGTGAGGGGGATATGTCTTATGGCATGGTTGTGTATTTCCCTTACGTGACATGGCATGATAAGTGTATGTTGGTCTTTTGGTAATGGTTTCACTATTTAATGTTTTGTATAAACTATTTTATATAATTTGATAACAGTTTCATCATAGTGGTGTGTGTAGGGAATCCATTTAAGGAAATCCTACTGAGTATTAGTACTCACCCCCCACTATTGCACTTTGGTGATTTTTCAGATGTCGTATTCCGGTACATAGGTAATGGTAAAGCATCTCATTGCTAATGGATTGTGGTGATACTTGAGAGATGTGTTGGTGCTTGGACCATGGAGCTTGGTGTGGAGCTTTGGAGTGTGTCTTGGTTTATTTTGGGGTCCCTTGTTTAGTCTTCCTCATAGCACTCAGATATTTTTCTGGGTTGTATTATGGATTAGTTGGTTATCCTTTGGTATTGTATGATCTTGGTTGGTTTGTTGACATGCATCATATAGTTTTGGATTGTTTGGTTGGTTATCTTTTTGTCTTAATGGGAAATTCATTCCCAAATTTATTCTTGAAGTCATTGGAATTTATTTCCAGTCTTTGACACATTGGGAATGTCTATTACGGACAAGTAACATTCCTCCACCCTCTCAATCCAATGATATGGGGAGGGATGTTACATGTGGTATCAATTTGTTTGGTCGTTGGATTTCAAGGGGCAGCAGTTTGATCCATGTTGTTGATCGTTGGTCTTGGTGTTGACATTCGTTCTTGGCCTATTCCTTGAGTTAGTATGGTAGTAAGGCATAGGATTGTCATAACTTGGAATTTATAGCATAAAAGGACATAACTAACCCTTTTATGGTGAACTTCAAGTCACCAGGGAGTTGGGTACATAAGTTTTTGGAGAGCCTTATAGGCATTGGATATCTCATTGTTGTGGGTGTAGCTAATGAGATGAACATGGAATGCATGGTAGAAATGACTTCCCACCATGATTAATATTTCATTGGCGGTATAATAATCTATGGTGTGATATGAATGTGTGGATTTTGAAAATATGTATTGGGTTTCAAAGCAGAAGGGTTTGAAACATGGAAACTTATGGTATTTTGAAAATTGGTTGATTTTCAAAACATGGTGGATTTTTCAAAATAGTAAAATATGATAAATTTGAAATTGTGGAAGCTTGGTTCTGATAGTTATAATGTAGTTGAACATGAAAATTGTATCCCCATTCTTGTTATGGGAGTGAGACTTATGGTTGTTTTTGTGTTGATAAAAATGGCACCGGGTAGGCGTCGTACAGACCAACCATAGGAAGCTGCTAAAAATGTTGTTTCACCTGAGTCTCAGGTGAACCAACAACTAGTGTAGAGTATAGTTCAAGATTTACAAGCTATAATGAGGGATATGGCTTATGATATGGTTATGGATTTCCCTTATGTGACATGGATTGATAAGGGTATGTTTTTCTTGTGGTAATGGTTGCACTATTTAATGTTTTGTATAAACTGTTTTATATAATGTACTAATGGTTTCATCCTAGTATCATGTATAGGGATGTCATTTGGGGAAATCCTTTTAAGTATTAGTACTCACCCCCTTATTTGTCACTTTGTTTCTTTTGCAGATATTGTATTATGGGACATAGGTAAAGGTAATGCATCTCGTTTTTAAAGGCTTGTGGTGATGCTTGGGAGATGTGTTGGTGCTTGGAGCATGGAGATTGGTGTAGAGTTGTGAAGTGTGTCTTGGTTTATTTTGGGGTCTCTTGTTTAGTCTTCCATATAGTACTCTGAAATTGTTTTGGGTTGTATTTTGGATTAGTTGGTTTTCCTTTGGTAATATATGATCTTGGTTGGTTTATTAACATACATCATATAGTTATGGATTGTTTGGTTGGTTAGCTTAATATTATTCTCAAATCCCTTGGTATTTATTTCCAACCTTTAGGGCCTTGGGAACGTCACTTAAGGCCAAGTAACATTCCTCCTCCCTCTCAAGCCAATGAAATGGGGCGGGATGTTACGCCCAACATAAACCATCAAATCACCGACCAATAATATCCTATGATTATCTTTTTATCATCAAGAATATATTAGGGGTTATCTTCCCTCAATCACGTGTTTTTAAAAATATTAACCTACAACAGAATCACTTCTCTTGGTTACTGGTATTATTCATCACATACTTCCAAATCCTTGAAGAAGAAGTACTATAGTAGAATCCGTATATATCTCATGATTCTTCTAACCAAAGCACAATTGATGTAATTATTATTGAATCCAAATCCACAAGAACTTTAATCATTCTAATTCATTCTTAAACCATCAAATATGCTTCATCATCTTATTCCATAATACCTCCTTCCTTTCATTTATCATTTGCAGTATCTTCATCATCAGTAGTATAACGATCACTTGTATAACCTTGAGGATTCTATTCATGTGTTTCCCCCTAGGACATAGGTTTTCATAATTCCCATATTTTCTATATCTAATACATTCAACAATCGATAATTCCCCAGGGAGACCATTATTCAAAAATTTTCATTTTTCCTTGAAATTAATTTCTTTATTTCCTTCTTTTCTACATTAAAACATCTTCCCATTCTTATAAGACAATCACTTGGGTGTTTCTCTTCATATTTTAAATATATATATAACTGAATTTTCTTTCCTTCACGGTCTTTACCACCCAAGTTCTTAACAATCTCTATCCTTATCTTATTTGGTGAGTCTGATAGTTGGTTAAGGTTCTTATTGTTAATCATATATCATGATAATTGATTAGGAATAATAAAAATATCTTTTACTCTAGTCATAATTCCATTTGGTTTCTCATAAACACATTTTCTATCACATTTAATGTTATCTTAGTACCATATGATTCTCACCATTTAATAAAACTGAAAGAACAGTGTGAGAAACATTAAGCATTGTGATATAGTCACAAAGAATCATTTATAGGATGTATAAATGACGACATCTTCTTTTAAATCTACGAGTCTATTAGTTTAACCTAGGTTATCCATGGTCATTAATAAATCTATATGATGTTATAATATTCTTAGAATTATACTCAATGTCTGTCACATGGTTATGATTTATAATCCATAATTTACTAAATCTAGTTCCCAAGGTTTCTAGTAAACTTTCTATGATACCAACTATAAATAATGAGACTCTAGTAGCATGGAACTGGTGCCTTACTTTATTAAATTGGAATAGATATAAGGAATCACCTCTAAAAGGACCAAATAGTTTAGTAATCTTGGTAAACTAGATATATATTTGAAATTCATATTATAATTTAAAAATAAAATAAAAAACTATTTTCTTTCAGAACACTATTATCCCCCTTAGCATAACCCTATATATCCATCATAATAAATTACTTGCAAACCTGGGGAAAATAAAACATAAATAAGGGGTGATATAAAATTCCTAGTATCGATTATGTAAATCAAAATAAATAATGAACCAATGATCATAAATAACATGAAAATTTAATTAAATGATAACAATTCCATTTAAATAACTTGATAAGACAAAATCAATATGGCAAGGTAAATAACAAAAAAAAACACATGCCAATAAATAAACATAAAATGAAAATGTATCAATATATTTTCTATAGTGAAAATTATTTGTATAATAATAAATTAATATGAATGAATTAAATGATTATTTATTGGAAGTAATTTATCTGGAACGTGATACAACTACCATAATGCAGTTTCACAAGACAATTTAAAAGTATAGGTAGAAACCCATTTAATTTAGCCACCTGTTTTGTCTCATGAGACCTATCAATGCATTAAGGGGATATATAATGTTAGGTCCCACACACCACTACAAGTCCAAATCAATCTTCATATGTAGATTTAATTCATGAATAATATTCCTTATCAAAATATCTATATTGATTATAGGATATAGATTTATCAATATTTCCCCAGTTAATCAAATAACATTCAAAGTAAACACCATATGTAAAAATGGTATATGGTTTAAGAAAGAATCATATCCATGATATAAAAAATATGGTTATTTATGAGAAATATAACTTAATATGAAAATTAAATCAATGTTTTAGTATACACACCACATAAAAATGATTCAGTTCTTAATTCCAAGTAAGTCTCAATGAAGTGAAAATTGAGACGAAGTCCCTAACCATACACTTCCCTTCAGTTGAATATGCTTTAAAATCCTATATAAAAATTTAAATCAAGATTTTAATTTATAAATAAACCATATTAATATTTATGATATCATTTATGATTCTATTATATCATTTTATCACCCATTTGTTAATAATATTTCATCGTTACCCTTGTTTCTAGTGTTAACTCCTTCATTTTTATACATGTTTTGTCATGTAAGTTCCGATTAATTTGCATAGAACATAGTTATTCCATATCAAGAATGATATTAAGGTCATATATGTCATATTTATTAATTAAATATTTTGTTATAATCATTATTTTATGGTGAATATGGAAAATGAATCGCATCACGTCATGGATATGGTAGACCGTACGTACAAGCGAGCGATAATATTATTCACTTAATGGTGAAAGGGTGATGAAGGGGATAATATATTAATTTTTATAGAATACAAATAATTTTACAATTATCATATAT
Organism: Viscum album; assembly: GCA_963277665.1. Taxonomy (NCBI): domain Eukaryota; kingdom Viridiplantae; phylum Streptophyta; class Magnoliopsida; order Santalales; family Viscaceae; genus Viscum; species Viscum album. Next base: position 1,925,318,775 of record OY728152.1, on the reverse strand, counting down.
ATATATATATTATTTCTATCAGGATAACCATCCTTCTAAATTTGTGATGAAAAAAAATTACACCACAGCGTGGAGACGGTAAGTTATACGTACGTACATGCAGTGCTTTTGTTTTTTGTAGGATGGATAAAAGGTAGAATAAGGTTTTAACATTATTATAATAACATATAAGTATATATATGATACTGTATTTGTTACTTTATTATGGAAACAACACATGAAGAGTGAGCAGAAGAATAAATAAACATGAAAGAGTCGGTAAAGATGATTACCTCTTCTTCGACGAACACCCTTTAGATCTCTTCTTAAGGATACTAGGGTTGGATTTTTATAGAATACCAGGTCCTATATAATTTGGAAAAGGAATTATAGAATATAATTTGGTAGATTATTATTTATCTTTAAGGGTCAAGGTAGTGAAACGAAGTGATGGTAGGAGTTACATTTTATAATTGAGGTGAGGGGCACCTGTGGAAATCCTCCAAATATTAAATTATAATAAATTAATTTTCTATAAAAATACCACCATATGGACATATATTATGATATTATATTATCTAAGGTTGTAATATAAAAATATAATAAAATTGAGACATTTTTTTATTTTATTTTGAACCTTATCATTTTGATTGACCTTAATTAACTAATTCTAATTTAAATTATGTTAATAAATTATTTAATATTAAAAAGTGGTAATTTTTTTACTTATAAAATGTCAATTGGACCATAAATTAATAATTAATTAAAATTTAGAACAAATAATAACGAACTTTTATTTTTAGTTATTTTATTTCTGATTTTTAAATAATTTAATAATATATTATTTTGATAAAATATGATTAGTATGAATTTTGACACTATTCATTACTTTGGCCTTAAGAAAAATAAAGACAACAAGATTATTTCGAACTAAAACATTTAATACACCTCTAATAGGTCATAATAGTACATAAAAGTTTTGGAGAACCTTAATTAATTAAAATCTTATTTATTTTAATATTTTTAATATCATTTATTTGATTGTTTAATTAATAAAATAAATACTGCATCATAATTGTATAATTATGTAAGGTAATTATTTCTTCTATAAAAATTAAAAATAAAATACCATGATGTAGATGAATCTTTTACCTTTGAAAAAATGTATATAGTCAAAAATATCTTCTGAATAACACCATATTAAAAAAATATAGTTATTAAAATATAAATGTGACTTCTTTGTCTTTTCTCTAAATAAAATATTATAAATATCAGAACCTCCTCCAAATGGTTCCAAAATAAATAAATAAATTTATATCATGAAAATAAGTTTATTAAGTTCAAAATTTAATGATATATTCATTAATAATATACCATTTTTCTCATGTGGACACATAAGATATGTTTAAGATAATGAAAGTGACGTTTTTTTATTTTCTTTAATTTAAATAATATCAAAGTAATTTACATGGTAAAGTGTATATTAAATAACTAAAATTATAACCATATGTTTTAAGGGTATAATATAAATCCAAAAATAAAATTTTGGAATGTTTTAGTGTAATTTTATAATTCTTATCATATTATTTTTACCCTACATTTTTCTATTTTCCCTCCACTGTGGTAAAAACATTACTAATGTTACTATTCATATTAACAAAAAATAAAAGGAAACTGTTTAATAAATTTAGAAATTATTATTTAAAATATGGAATAAATTTTAAAAAATTAAAAATACAAAAGTGTTAGAATTTAATTTAAAATTAAACCGGTAAAACACAACTAAAAACAATTTTCTTGAAAATGCAATTTTAAGCCCAAAATTGTACTTATACAAAACAATAAGGTATAATAATGATTGAAATAAATTATAATTTTATAACTAAATATTTTTTAAGTTACATTGATATAAAATTAAAATAATAAATATACTTTTAATATAAATAAATTGGCAGTTTTATAAAATTGGTATTTTCACTATTCACTGGAAAATAAATATTTTCAGAAAAAATACCAAAAATTCACCATATTCTATTTTTAAAATTATGATTTTAAAAATAAATTTTCTTTTTTTCAATAGAATTTATGAATGTGTCACATGTTTTTTTAAAGTAATGCGCCATTAAAAGGAATTAAAATTGCCTTTTAGTGAAAATATAGCTTTTTTTCTTAAAATTGGATTTAGTATTATCTTAAGCTTATCAAACATATTGTATGAATTTAATTTTTTATTAAATATATAACATATAAATTTCATTATGATCTTTCACTAATATTGATTAATTTAATTTTGTAAGATAAAATGCCTTTGTGGGCATAAAAGTAGTTTTTTATAAAAAACATATCCTTTATGTCTAATTGGTTTTTATTTTCATTTATAATTAATTGGAAACCATTTAATTTACTTTATAAACATGTGTAGACTATATTTTCATAATTTACATAATCTCATTCATTCCCACCATTTCAATGGCTTCATGATAACAATCATAAATAAATAATAATATTTTATCATTTGTTTAAGGTTAGTGTTTTGTGTAGTGTAAACTTTCAAAGAAATTAAATTTATTTTATAATAGATAAACCATAAAATATTGTTGGAGTTATATTCTCTCCTACTTCAATAAATTGTGTCATATCAATATGGAATTGCACTATAAAAATCAAAGGTTGATACTTGAAAGTTTCTTTCTGGGAAACCAACATCATAAATAGGGTTAATAAAAGATTCTCTTAATAAGAGGGAAAGGGAAATGAAAGGATCACCCCAAGACTAGGCTTTATAAATATTAGAGTATTAGTGGGAAGTGAAAAAATTGACATGGAATAGAAATATAATTATAATGTTTTTATGTAGAGTGATATAGAACATGGTCATTATAAAACCTACCATCATAAAACTGTAAATCCGTGATGGGTTAAAAGACCATTGATTTCTCAGAAACAAAAGTAAAAGGATAAAGTTTTTGTTCCAAAATACTTTTCCTTGAGTTTAGGTGTTATTTTACTATATAGATAATCACTTGAGAAAATAAACATACTCTATTTATTTCCTTTTCATAAGCATAATCTCATCATTTGGTTGTGCTTCGATCTATTTTCACTTCATCTCTTATGCCAAGAAATGGATATTCAATATGAATTTTTCATGTCTAAAGCACTTTAATGAATTATATGATCCCCTAGTCGTTCTTTCAGCCTTTAAATATTTACTTAAACCAAAATTGTTAGCACATGTTATCAACAAATAATAATATCCAAATTTTAACTCAACTGATTCCATTAGTAATTAATCTTAAGACTCATCCAAAATATGTCTGTCCAAATTCAAAGACCCAAAATTTAGAATGAAGGTCGCTAATTTTCTAAAATAAACTTAACATTAGATTCTCTAACAAAAATTATGTATCTATTAGTTTCAAATACAAAATATATGAATACCCAGATCAACTTTAAACCTTAATAGAGAAAGAATTCTTCTAAAAATAAGATCTCAGGTTGTTTAATATTTTCTTTAAATAAAAAAAAGTAAAACAAATATAATACATCAAATAAATAAACAATACTATCCCATAAATATCTTTTTATCATCAATAATATATTAAGGGTTATCTTCCCTAATTCATGTGGTTTTAAAAAGATCGACCTATAACACAATCACTTCTCTTGGTTATTGCTATTTTTCATCACATGCTTCCAAATCCTTAATGAAGAAGTATTGATATACAATCCTTATATATCTCATGATTCTTATAACTAAATCTCCATTCATGAAATAATTATTTAATACAAATACACATTAACTTTAATCATTATACTTAAATCTTAAACCATTAACTACACTTCATTATCATATTCTTTAATACATCTCTACTTTCATTTTTCATTTGCAGTCTCTTCATCATCAATAATATAAACAATAATTATATAACCTTTCTGATTCACATCATGAGTTCCCACACTATGAAATATGTTTTCATAATTACCATATTCTCTATATTTAATATATTTAACCACTGATAATTCCTTAGGCATACCATCATTCCAATGTTTTTATTTTTACTCAAAATCACCTGATTTGCTTCCTTCTTTTCAACACCCAAAACATCTTCCCATTTCTCTAAGACATTAACTTGGGTGTTTCTCCTTATATTATGAATATGTATGAAACTTAATCTTCTTTCCTTCATGTTCATTACCACCTAATCTCTCAGAAAACTCTATCCGTTTCTTATTTTGTGAGTCAGAGGGTTGGTTAAGGTTCATGTTATTAATCATATATCGTGATAACTAATTAAGAATAATCACAATATCATTTACTCTAGTCATCATTCCATTTTTTTCTCATCAACACATTTTATATCACATTAAATGTTAACTCAGTATCATATAATTCTCACCATTGACTAAATCTCAAAGCATAATGTGAGAAACACTAATCATAGTGATATAGTCATGAAGAATCATTTATAAGATGTCTAAATCATGACATCTTCTTATCAATCTATGTGTCCATAGTTTTAACATAGGTTATGCATGATCATTACCAAATATACATGATGATATCTTATACTTAGACTTATCCTCAATTTCAGTTATTGGGTTATGTTTTATAATACATGATTTCTTAAATCCAATCCCTAAGGATTCTACTAAACTTGCTCTGATAGTAACTCTAAAGACCCAAACTCTAGTAGCCGAATCGAATCCCAAAGGAACAAATATTTTAGTAGTATTGGTTAACTAGATACATGTTTTAAATTCCAATTATAATTGAAATATAATAAAAAGTATTTTCTTTGAGAAAACCCTTATTCCCCTTAGTGTAACCTTGCATGTCCATCATAATAAACTTCTTTGAAACCGGAGGAAAATAAAACATAAGGAAGGGGTGAGATCAAATACCCAGAAAGGGTTATGTATAATAAATGAAATAATGAATCAACGATCATAATTAACCTGAAATGGTAATTAATTGAGCACACATGCCATTTAAATAACTGGATAAGATAAAATCAATATGGTGAGGTAAATAACTGAAAAAGACATGCCAATAAATAAACTGAGAATGAAAAGGCATCCATATATTTTATCATAGTGAAAATCTTATAAATAATAATAATGGATTATAAATTAAGGAAATTATTATTTATTGGAAATCATGTATATAGCACCTGATACCACTACCATCAATACCTTTTACAAGTTGGTTTAAAACAATAGGTTGAAACCTATCTAATTTGGAAAATTGTTTTGTTTAATGACACATGTCAATGCATTAAAGGATTATATAATGTCATTCCCCACCCATAACTAAACTTTAAAAGAATTATTCATAAATATATTTAAATCATGAACAATATTACTTATCAAAATATCTATATTTAGTAGAGGATGCAAATTTATTAATATTTCCCCAGTTAATCAAATAACATTCAAAGTAAACAACATTTGTAAAAATGGTATATAGTTTTCGAAATAATCATATCCATGATATAAATAATATAGATATTTAATATAAATATAATTTCAAATGAAAAATGATCTAAAATGGGTAGTAGATACACAACATAAAAATGATTAGGTGCATAATGCCATGCAAGTCTCAATGAAGTGAAAATCGAGACCAAGTACCTTACCTTACATTTCCCTTTAGTTGAACGTACTTTAAAATACTAAATAATAATTTAAATATTGATATTAATTAATAAAAGAACTATATTATTATTTATTATGTCATTTATTATTCTATTATATCATCTTATCACCTATTTGTTAATAATATTTCGCCATTACCCTTATTCTGTGTGTGAATTACTTCACTTTCCTATGCATGTTTTGTCAAGTAAGTCCCGATTCATTGGAATTGGACATAGTTTTGTCATATATAGATTAATATTAAGGTCATAGATACCATATTTATTAATTATATATATTTTTATAATCATTATTGAATGGTGAATATGGAAAATGAATCGCATCACGTCGTGGCTACGGTAGATCGTACATATGCACGAGTGATGGTATCATTCCCTTAATGGTGAAAGGGTAAGAAAGTGGATACTATATTATTTTTTAAATATAAATATAATATAATATTTATCATATATATATATTATTTCCACCATTACAACCATCCTTTTAAATTTGTGATTAAAAAAAATTACATTACGACGTGGAGACGTTAAACCATGAGTATGCATGCGCGGTGCTTTCATTTTTCATAGGATGGATAAAATGTGGAATATGGTTTTCAAATAATTATAATAACATATTAGTATATATATGGTACTGTATTTATTACTTTATCATGAAAAAAACAAATGAATAGGAAGTAAAAAAAGAAATAAACATGAAAGAGTCGGTAAAGATGATTACCTCTTCTTTGACAAACGTCCTTTAGATCTCTTCTTAAGGAAACCAGGGATAGTATTTTTGGAATACTATGACTTATGGAATTTGGATAATTAATTTTATATGATAATTTGGAAGAGTATGGACTATATAGAGGCTCAAGGTGGTGAAATGTAGTGAAGGAAGGAGTGACCTTTTAAAATTGAGGTGAGGGGCACCCTTAGAAATCCTAAAAATATTAAATTATAATAATTTAGTTTTCTATCAAAATACCACAAAATGGACAAGGATTTGAATATGATATGATATGAGGTTTTAATATAATCATAAAATAAAATTTAGAGATGTTTTGGTTTTATTTTTAATCTTATCATTTTGATTGACCTTAGTTAACTTTTTCTAATTTTAATTATGGTGAAAATTTATTTAATATTAAAAGATGGTAATTTTTACTTATGAAATGTAAATTGGAACCTAAAATAATAGTTGATGAAAATTTAGGCCAAATAATAATCAAATTTGATTTTTAAATATATTTTGATGATTTTAAAATAATTTAGTAAAATATTATTTTTCTAAAATATCATTAGTGGCGATTTTGAGACTATTCATTAATTTGGCCTTAAGAAAGTCAATATAACAAGATAAATTCGAACAAAAATATTTAATACACCCCAAATATATCATAATAACCCATAAAATTCGTATGGAACCTAAATTAATTCAAATTATATTTATTTTAATATATTTAATATCTTTTATTTGATTGTTTCATTAATAAAATAATTACTATATCATAATTGTATAATTACTAAATGTAATTATTTATTCAATAAAATTTAAAAATAAAATACCATTATGTATATAAATATTTTATATTTAAAAATAATATCTATATAAAATATATCTTATAAATAACACCATATTAAAAATAATATAGTTATTAAAATATGGATGTGGAATCATTGTCTTTTCTTTAAATAAAATATTATAAATATCATAACCTCATCCAAATGATTCCAAAATTAATAAATAAATTTATATAATAAAAATAGGTTTATTAATTTCAAAATGTATTCTTATATTCATTCATAACCTACATTTTTTCCCATGTGTAAATATAAGAGATGTTTAAGACAAAGAATGTGACATTTTGTGATTTTCTTTAATTTAAATAATATCAAAGTGATTTTCATGAAAAAATATCCATTAAATAACTAAAATAAAAATATGAGTTGTTAAATGTATATTATATAATCCAATAAAATTTGGTAAAGTTTTAGGGTAATTTTTTTAAATCCTTATCATATTATTTTTACCCAAAATGGCCCTATTTACTTTTAATTGTGGTAAAAAGAGTTCCAAAGTTACTATTCATATTGAAAAAAATAAAAGGAACCTTTTTACTAAATTTATACCTTTTAATTCAAAATATGGAATTATTTTTTCAAAATTTAAAACCTAGAAGGGTCATAAATTAATTTAAAATTAAACTGATAAAATGGAACTAAAAACAATTTTCTTGAAAATGAATTTTTAAGCGAAAAAATGTACTTAATAAAAATAAAATATAATGATGATTCAAATAAATTAAATTATTTATAACTAAAGAGTTTTTAAATTATATTGAGATTAAATTAAAAACATAGGTATAATTTTAATATAAATAAATCGTCAGTTTTATAAAAATCATTATTTTTCACTATTCCCTGGAAAGTAAATATTTTCATAAAAAATAAAAACAAAATTACACTAAGATAATTTTTACATTTTACTTGTAAAATAAAGTTTATTTTTTTCAATAGAATTTATAAAAAGTGTCAAAATTTAGTTTTAAAACAACTGTTCCATTAAAAGGAAGTAAAATTTCTTTTTATAGAAAATATAGATTTTTATGCTCAAAATTGGATTTATTCTTATATTAAACCTATAAAACATATTGGTTTAATTTAAAATTATTTATTGAATATATAACATATAAATTTAATTAATAACTTTCAATATTTTTGATTAATTTGATTTATTATGATAAAATTCCTTTGTGGGCATAAAAATAGAGTTTTTATAAAAACTCATCCTTTATTTCCAATTGATTTTTATTTTAATTTTGAATTAACTATTAATCAATGAATTAATTTTATAAACACATGTAAACTTTATTTTCCTAATTTAATTAATCCAATTCTTTCCCGTCATTCCAATATCTAGGTGATAACTATCACAATTAAATAATAATATTTAATCATTTTTTTAAGATCGGTGTTGAATGCAACGTAAGTTATTGAAGAAATTAAATTTATTTAAGAAGGGACATACTATAAAATATTGGGGTGTTACAATAATTTCACCTAATACAAAACAAACATAAATATTATGTTTTATTATTTTAAAATAATTTAATGAAATATGATAATTGACTTACATAAAAAATATTTATGTTATGTTGATGCCCAAAAAATCTCTAGTTACAAGATCCATGATATATCTCTATAAAATAATCATAGTCATATCATTCCCAAAAACGTTATAATCCACTAGAATCTCATAAATTTATAATAATAAATATAAATTCAATGACAATCTATAATGTCCAGAAGAAGTAGTACCTGAAGTTATAATAGGCTGTACATGTTGTTGTTTATACAGTATATTTTTACCTTTAAAGTATTCCTATAAAAAATATAAAAAATGTATATATATTAAAATGTTAAAAAAATTTACAATAATATGTAATAAAGGATACAATATATACATACCTCGGTTGTAATTTTTTGGAAAATCATATATGGATAAAGTAAAATATGTATGATATTTTATCCAACTGTAGTGTCCCCATCTTTTAGGAAATAGTACTCTTTCTGATCTATCTATAATATCTTGTACTATTAAAATAATCTAATCCATCTCATTTTTTTGATGATGTATGTTTCCCCTAATATAACATATAACCCCATATTTTACAATATGATATTGGGGATCCTCAAATATAACATCCCAGACTTGGTTCACTCATATATAACTGAACCTGGTTCGTCACATGGCCTCAAGTGTGCCTTCCCATATGCTAGAGGCTGCTGAATAATAAAGAGGGATTATAATGGTATGATAAAGAGATTATAAACTTTATCATAGTGAAATATAGTGGTTGAAAAAATAACAATAAGTAGTAAAAGTAATTTATCTAGATAAATATAACATAAAATACACTCTTTAGTATCATATACTAAATGATGATGTCCATAATACTATACAGAAATAGAAATCAAGGGATACATAGCATCAAACATATAAGGTACATGTGATACAAATAACCAAAAAGGAAAAAGGCTATCCTCAATATCTTTATGAGATCAAAATAGATCCTTTACTCTTGTACTCCATCCTAGTATAGAAATTCAAGCATTTAAAATTGGGTTCTTCTCCCTGTCCGTACTTGAATCCATGAAGTCTACCTGGGTACCAATCGGCGACCTAGATAGGGTCTGAGATAACATCAATAGACCCCCACCAATGGTTTCTAATTAATAATCCATTCTGTGAACATAAAATGATACTGTGTGTAGGTATAATAAACAAGTCTATGGAATAAATGGAAAAACTTTCAACTCAGGTTCCTTGTGGGACACCTGTTCGACTCTACATGCTTTTATCACAGCTATAACACACACTTCTAGATTCGAGACTAAAAACATGCTATTCATTTTTGTTGTTTTAAAAGATAAATTCAAAATACAGAAATGGTTTCACATTCGAGGATCATTTTTGATCTAGGTTTTTTAGGATTAGGAAAATACCTTACATAATATCCATGTTTAAAAAAATAATGATAAAATAAATAATTGGCTTATCTTGTACTAACTCTTTAAGAAAATTCATCCATCTTATAACTTTTAAAATACATATGATTTTTTTTAAACATTGGGTGAGCATAAAATTGTTCAATAAGATATATTAAAACCAGTAAAAAATAATATTATAAATACTTATTTAAAAACACTTTTAAAACATTTTATATCAATTAAATAATATTTGATATATGAAATACTTTTAATTTTTTTTCAAAATTACTTTTCATTTTGAAAATCCATTCCAAAAATACATCTTGAAAAATAATCTGATCTCTCCTTGATGATATTTTGAAAATAATATTTTTTATGGATTAAAATGATTATTAGTAGAACATACAAAATCCTTGAACCACAAACAGTATCTCTTTTAGGATAATGTCCCGTTGAGGCTATGTTTTCACTCCCCATTCCTTATCATCTCATTTTATACTCAAGTATTGAGTTCTGTTTGGTAAAAAAAAATTTATCAGACCTACATTTATCATTTACAATCCATTAAATACCATTAAATACAATTTCAAAAACTACATGAATTATTTTCAAGAGGAAAATAATATTATTTCCCATATACTTTGAGAAAAAACAATTTTTCATAAAAAAAGTAGATTTTGGAGAGATCCAATATTTTATAAATCTATATCATAATTTGAAGACACCTTATAGTAAAATTAAAAACAAATATTTTATATAAATTCATGGAATGTTAATGATATACATAATTCATGACCATCTCTATAAGAATATGTAACATACATAATTTCAAATGACAATTTTTCACATTAAATGATAATTTTAATAATTCAAAGAACCCATTAAAATTCTAATAAAATATAAAATAAGACTCGTAAAATGTTATTTAATTTTCTCTACTATCACAAAATTTAGAAATGTAAAATTATCTTTAAAAATAATAATTTTATAAAAAATTATAGTTAGAAAATAATAAAATTACATTATAAAAATTTAAAAATAATTTGTCCCTTACATAAATATACATTTTGAAAAAAATCCCTCTACATATTATTCATTAATTCTATAAAAAAATATGTTTAAAAAATAATAAAAATATTAATAATTTTTTTCCTCATGTATATAATTTTTATAAAATAATATATAAAATAATAACTTTACATTATAAATATAAAACAGAATACATTTTCGTCATATATTCTTTTGTAAAATACAAAATCTAAAACATATTTTTTTTAATATAACTGTTTAATAGAAAAATAAATACTTATTTTATAGAATTAGAACCATATTCTAAAAATAGAGGTATATATACCCAAATGGGCCGAAGGCCTTCATTTTTATTGACATTTGATAACCCCTCTTTCAAGGGATGAGGGGGAACCCTTACAAGGCTCGTAGGCTCACAGATTACATGGCATATAGGCTTTAGGAGATTAAATGACCTGAAGGTCTTAGGGAATTCAACCAGACTATCTACAAGGAACTACCCCTCCCCAGCATATACGTCATGATAATAGCTCTCCACTATTGCATGACCGTATAACTAGGATTCCCATGTAAGAACAGGCTGGTTCTGATGTCATAGCCATACCCATTGATTATGACAAATCCATTTGGCTTTACTCTGGTGAGTGCACCTACTCTGAATCATCTTTTGGGGCTGCTCTTTTTTTTGTAGAGTCTTTCTGAGTCAACTGCATGTGGCCCGAAGGCCTTGAGGTGGCCCAATGGCCTTAAAGGTGTCCCGTAAGCCCTACTGACCCGAAGGCCTGGGTGACCCGAAAGCCTTAAGGACTCCAAGCCCAAACCAATGGCCCAAGGTGAATAGTTCCAACTGCTACAGTACTGAATAATACCTGTTACAATACTGCTACAATACCTTCTATAGTCCTCATAGTGTACAGTCTACTACAGTACCGCACAATTTACAGTCTGCTACAGAACCTGCACAATGTACAGTTCTACTATAGTGCCTACAACAGCACTACTACATCCCCCCAGAAAATATGCCTCTACCTGGTTTTAAACCTGGGTCTCATGGATGCACTTAAGGATACCTCACCAACTGGGCTGAGGCTCATGTGCTATATATATATATATAACTAGCTGAATTCTTTGACAATTTGAGATTTGAATAAATATACATTCATCGACAAGTTAGGTAAGGTTCCCCAAATTGTGAAACACACATAAATTTATATTTAGAATATTATATATATATATATATATATATATATTGTATCAACTACCCTATCCAAGAAAAGAAATGATGAAAATTAACCCGATTTAATTTGGTTTGATTGAGATTCTTTATAAAGGTTCGTTGAAACGAGTTAAATCCAACCAAAATCATTGAAAAAAGGAATTAAATTTAGTACAAGAATTATAAATTGCAATTGTATCAAATATGGACATTAGGAGGAAGAAAAATCCAGAATGATGATGAATATGGACTGCTGAAATCGAATGAGGGATAAAAAATTAAATAAAAACAATGAACAGGTAATTGATAAAAAATTAATCCTTAAAATAGGATATTCATGAATAATAAACACCTAAAAACCCACATACATTTGAATATCTGAAAAGATGTGATTTATAGTTAGAGGAAGATGATGCAGTCTCTTCCTTGAAGAGCACTAAATCGATTCAATTTATCTTATCTATGTTCAAAACCCTCGATATGTTCAAAATCATTTTGATCTGCATTCGAATCACTTTGGTTTTCGATCTCACGTTGATTCAATTAAACTGATCTTCTTTGGTGTTCCATCTCACACTCAAGCAATCATCCTCATTCGGATCTCCTACAACAAATTGATCCACCTTTGGCAGTCGATTTCTCTCCGATAGTTGATCCCATCTTTGATTGAAAACCCCCATTCACTTCTATTTTGACTCAACTACGCTCGACCTCCCCTTGCGAAATCTAAATGATTTTTTCAATTTCCCCCTTTTTTTGGTTGACCTCCATTTCCAATCCCCTTTTTTTCTTTTGAAATTAAATTTTATTAGTATTCATATTTTAAATTATTCTTAATTTCAGAATATCATAATTTCACATATATATATATATTAATAATACTCATTATTCACAATTATCGTAATTTTATATTTCTATATATTCATAATTAAATATATTATAAATTTAAAATAGTTTTAAAATATATTGCCTTTAATGTTTATGAACATTGAAATTTTATTTATTTCTAATATTTAATAATGTTTATGATTAATTTTTTTACAAGGAATAATTATACCTTTCCCTAAATTTAAAATCAAATACTTAATATACATTTCATTACATATATATATATATATTCAATTTTAAAATATATTTTATTATTTTTTTAAGGTCATATCATTATTAGTTTACTTTTTAAATACCTTTTGATATAAATTACCATAAATTTTGTTATTCAAATCTATATTTTTCAAAAATAATCATTTAATTATATAATTATATATATATATATATTAATGGTAATAAATAGAAATATGCTTAAAATAGTAGTTTTGAAATTCAAACTATTAAAACACATATTTTTGTACATTAATAATATTTTAATACCATATTTATCTAAGAAAATAATATTTCAAAGGTTTTGATTAAGATTATAAAATATCAAAAAGGTTACATCAGTCCCCCATGTTTTTTGAATTATAGAACTTGAAGATCAAATTTTCAATATGGATGATGAAATCTTCAATTCAAGGGCAAAAGGTGGGTTAGAGATGCAACATCCACATTATGAACCGATAAAGAGCTTCTTGGTATAGAGGGTTTGACCCCACCAACCACTTGATCTGGGCATTCACAATGGCCCATTGAAGGCTCCTCCTTACTCCCCAACTGCATATTTATATCACGATACCCCATTTAGTATTTCATAAAATGTTTACCCTAATGACCAAAAAACTAGTTCTCTCTTCCATATCAATGTGACTTGGTAAATCCCACAATTTTGGTGATAAAAAAGGTGTTGAACAATGCTCAATATACAATTCCTTCAACTGTAGAGCTTCTGCATAATAGTGGATTTGCCTAATTGTTAAACAAGCACTTCTAAAATCCAGTAATATGGAAGTTTGTGGTTGTCCATTTTAATGTTTTAAAAGGATATTACCAGGCTTGACATCATTATGAGCACAGGCAGGCTCAAAGTGGTTCATATGTATGACTCATGCACATATATAAAATGATCATATGAAAGATGATGTCTGGAATGGTGGTCTGAAATATAATGCTTTAAAAAGGCCATCTAGAGCACAACATAACATCTTAAAAAATGTTTCAAAGAGACCACAACATCAATTATGGAAAGCACAGAGAAGCCTAATACAGTGTGAGAAGTGATGACAATAAATGACATGTGGCACATAAGCCCAACAAATAGCATCTAGAAAGTGACATAGAGGCCTCGTAGAGACTCTATAAGAAATGGAGAGTCCTAGTAGAGGCTTTCACGATTATATCTACTGAAATATGTGAAAAACATATACAGTAGAAAAGAAATCCTTTTTTCTATCAAAGTTTTTTCATTTTCATTTAAAGTTACATCTAGATGAACCAGAAATAATAGGAATGCTTCAATATTCCAAGATCCTTCTTGTTTAACATTGAATTCAATAATAGAATCTCTAAAAGAGGGACCATGTTTGGATGACTGAATAAATATAAAACAAGAATTTTCTCCCTCACAACTCCAACTGATCATTATTTTGGACAGTAATATTTTTACAACATATGTGCCATCTCAATAAATCTGAGAGGGGTATTTCACTTTCTCAGATAGTCTAGTAGAGGGGGGAGAACTAGTGAAGAACTCATTAACCAAGTAACAATAGAAGAATCCCCCATCACCAATCCGGCTCAATATCCTGAACCGATTCTCATTTATCCATAGGTTACCTCCCCCGTTGATGACGTCATAGAGAGCATTCAACCCATAAAACGAACACCCCATATTCCTCCAATCTATTCCCTCTTATGCTCTCCCTTTGTCCCCCCTCGAACGAAATCGATAGCAGATACCACCAATATATTCTTCTCAATTTTTAGGAGCTAGGTAGAGAGAGGGGTGCCGATGTGATTGGTTTGTGCCATCGACGATTCCCCTTAATAACACATTTATAAAAACAATATATGTTTATAATTTGTCATATTAATTTATACTCAAATAAATTTTTTAAATAATAATTTTTTGGAATATATTATAACATAAGATTTAAAAATAATAAAATTTTCAAATTAATATAAAAGCATAATATGTTCATACCTTCTTTAATATATATCATAATTTATATTATTCAGTTTAATGTATTATTTTCAAAAAAATAACATAAAATAGTCTCATTTCTATGTATTGTTATATAATTTTAAATATTTAACATAACTTATAATTAAATTTTATTTTTATTAAATAAAATAAATTAGTTTCATAAAATATTTTCATAACTTAGTTTATTTAAATTATAAAAACCCATTTAATGAGCATTGTTTAATATCCTAAAATTTAGTGGATGTTATAGTTCCCCCTTAAATGAATTATTCCCTTGTAATTCATTTATTTTATATAATAAAACTATAAATTTACATCTTTAAAATTAAAAAAAACTAGTATGATTGAACTTCAATATTCTTAAGGGTAATTAATTACCTATAAGTTCAAAATAAAATTATATCACTTATATTTTTCCTTAAACAAAAATGTCTAATATCTATGTTTTCTAGACTGTTCCTAGGATACCATTATCACAGCTCGGACCCGCACTTTCGGATTCGGTACTAAAAACACGCCGTGTGTTTTTTTATAAAAGATAACTACAAAATGCATAAATTTTTTAAAAAATGAGGATATTTTTTATTCTAGATTTTAGAGGATTAGGAAAATACCTTACATAATATCGGAGTTTTATAAAATAAGTAATTTTATTCTCTTGTGCTATCTCTTTAAATGAACTCATCCATCTTAGAACATCTAAAATACATGTGAAAAATATTTCAAAACATGGGTGGACAATAAAATGTCTCAGTAAGGGGGTTTAAAACCACTAAAAAGAATAAATTTATAAATAATTTTTAAAAAACTATATTGAAACATTTTATATCAAATAAATAATATTAGATATATAAAATAATTTTAAATTTTTTTCAAAAATACTAATCATTTTGAAGAATACTCACTTCACTTCTTGACAATATTTTCAAAATAATTATTATTTTATGGATTAAAATGATAATTAATAAACTATAATAAATCTTTGAGGCTACTAGTAGTATCTCTTTTAGGACGAAGTCTGATTGAGGCTATGGGTTCAATCCTCATTCCATATCATCTCTTTTAATACTCTAGTGCAGAGTTTTATTTGAGATTATTTTATCATATCTTCCTTTATCATTTAAAATCAATTAAAAACTATTAAAAAACATTTCAAAAAACACTAGAATTATTTTCAAGAATAAAATAATTTTATTTCCCATATACTTTGAGAAAAAATATTTTTTAATAAGATACTATAGATTTTGGAGAAATCCATGATTTTATAAATTTAAGGTAGAATATGAAAAAACATTATAATTAAATTAATTTTTTTATATAAATGCACATAATGTTAATGATATGCATAACAAATGATAACATATATATGCATATGAACATCCATAATTTCAAATGACAATTCTTCACATAAAATGATAAATTTAATAATTCAAAGACACTTTTAAAATCCTTATTAAATTTAAAATATGATTCATAAATATATTTTAATTTTTTCTACTATCATAATATTTTGAAATATAAAATCCCTTTTAAAAATAGTACTTATACATAGAATCATAGTTAGAGGATAATAAAACCCCCTTATAAAAATTTGAAATTATTTTTATCCTTACATAAATATACATTTTGAATAAAATTCCTTTATATATTATTCTTTGATTCTATAAATTAGAAGGTTTAAAAGATAATACAAATAATAATACAATTTTTCCTCTTGCATATAATTTTTCAAAATTATACATAAAATAATAATTTCAAATTATAAATTTCAAAACATAATACCTTTTCATCATATGTGATTTAGTAAAATAATTAATTTAAAAACATAAAATTTTGTAAATAAAAAATTTTAAGAGAAAATTAATTATTTATTTTACAGAATCATAATTATATATGAAATATAGAGGTCTTTAATTAATTTTTTTTTAAAAAAATATACAAACCTGTTACCTTGATTTGTAGAAACTTTAAAGGGAAAGTAGTTTTATTCTTCCAACATTCAGACTCTCCCTCTCTCTCTATCTTGCTTACTTGAAACTCGCAACATATATTTTTTGTAATCCATTTGAATAGAAATATTTTATAGGAATATTAGTAATATTTGGATATATATAAATAAAAAAGAAAGATTCCAGTATATATATACATAACTAATGGAATTCCATGAAAATTTTAGATTTGAATAAATATCCTTTCAGTGATAGGTTAGGTAAGGTTCCCTATATTTTAGAGTAATCATAAGCATATATTGAGAATATATATATATTGTAGGAACTAGCCCATTTGAGAAAAGAAAATGACAAACATGAACCCGATTTAATTCGGTTGGATGAAGTTTCTTCATGAAGCTTAATTGAAAAAAGATAAATCTGATAGAAATAATTAAAAAAAATATTTTTATTTAATACAATCATTAAAAATAACAACTATGTCAAATATGTACATAAAGAGGAAGAAAAATATTGAACGACTATGAATATGGACTTCCAACATCGACCAAGGGATAAAAAAATAAAGAAAATGATGAAAAGTTAATAAATAAATAAAAAATGATAATTGAAATAGGATATTCATAAAAATTATACACCTAAAAAAAATACCCACATACCATCAAAGATATGAAAAAACATGATTTTTAGTTAGAGGAATATGATGCAGTCTTATCCTTGAAGAGTTTGAAATCGATTTGATTTCTATTATTCAATTTTGAAACCCTCTCCATGTTTGAAAATATTTCGATCCACATTCAAATATATTCGGTTTTCAACCTCATGTCGATTCGTTTCGCCCAATATCCATTGGTGTTCCATCTCATTCTCAAACCCTAATCCGCATTTGGGTCTCCTACAATAAATCGATCCGCCTTCAGCAGTCGATTTATCCCTAGAAGTTGATCCCATCTTCAATCAAAAACTCCCATATGATTCAGTTTTGACTCATCTCCACTCGGCTTCCCCTTACAAAATCGAAAGGTTTCATTCAATTTTCCCCTTTTTTGTGGTCTATCCCCATTTTCAATTCCCGTCTATTTTTTTATTTTAAAAATAATTTTTATTAATATTCATATATTAAATTATTCATAATTTTATAATATCATAATTTCATACACACACACATATATATTAATATTACTCATAATTTACGATTATCATAATTTTATATTTTAATATATTCAAAAATTAAAATTTTATAAATTCTTAACAATTATAAAATATATTTTCCTCAATTTTTATGAACATTGAAAATTTAGTTTTTATAAATATTTTATAATGGTAAAATTTTAATTATAGTATTCTTTACATTTATTTTTTTACAAGGTATATTTACAAATCACCCTAAATTTTAAATTAGATATTTTATATAAATTTTATTACATATACATGTATATTCTAATTTAAAATATGATTTATCATTTTTTTAATTTTATATCATAATTATTTTACTTTTGAAACAACCTTTTGTAATAAATTACCATAATTGTTTTCTTCAAATCTTTATTAAAAAAATAATCATTTTGTCATATATATATATTAAGGGAAATAAATAGAAATATTGTCAAAATAGTACTTTTATACCTTCAACTATTAAAACATATGATTTTTTACATTAATAATATTTTTATAAAACATTTATAAAAAGCAGTATCTATTTATAATTTTGTATATTAATTTATAGTCAAATCTTATTTCATAAAAATAATAATTTATTTAAAAATATTATAACATAATATTGGAAAATAAGAAGTTTTTTATATTAACATAAAAGTATAATAAGTTCACATCCTTTTTAAAATATATCATCATTTATATTCTTCAGTTAAAGGTGTTATTATTTGAAAAATAAAATCAAGTAATATTATTTCTAAGAATTATAATATAAATTTATATATTTCACTAACTTAAATTCAAATTTTATTTTGATTAAAAAAATCAATTAGTTTCAGAAATTTTTTTCAGAAGTTATTTTATTTAAATTATAACAAGACATTTAATAAACACTTATTAATATCCTTAAATTCCTGTGGTGTTACAGATTCATCCTAATGAGGAATGTCTGAAAATTTAAATTTATTATATATATACATGGGACCTATGGTATATAACCAAGGAATCTATGTACAATGAAAATAACATGGGAAATCATATTTAACATAATGAAATCAACCCAAACATCTAACCAATGGGACTTGGAGTGTCAGGTCCAACCCTATCCAATAAGCAATGTGGATTTTTATGTCCAATTTTTTCAAGTAAATAACAATGATGCAGAAAATAATGTCTTAATATTTAAATGAAGGGTGTTGAAAATGAAATTTCGGGTCCACCGATATGAATAATGGCAGGGAATGTAATTTCTAACAATTCAAATGATGATAAGGAACATCCTGTCCAAAAATTATTATAATGATAAAGAACATCATGTCCAAAAATTCCAATGGTGATAAGGAATGTCATGTCAAACAATTATAATAATGATAAGGAAAATCATGTACAATAATTCAAATTATGATAATGAAAAGTATGTCTAACAATTATAATAATTATAAGGAGTGTTATATCCAACACTTCAAATGATGACAAGGAACATCATGTTCAATAATTATAATTAAATGATGAATAATGTCATGTCTATAATCTAAAACTCAAGAATAGTTTATTCATTTATTTATAAGTTCTCAAGTCACACATTTATTCATTTAACATTACCTTTCCATCACATATATCTAATGTAAAAGGCCCAAATTTATGTTGAGAATAATCAAAGGGGTACATAAGCCACCCATTCCCTTATCACCAATAAATCAACTCTATTTCGTCATTCAATCATTAGTGATAATCCGACTCACATTAGAAGGGTGTTTGGTTACTTAGGAAAAGTGTGACCATATAAAACATTTAATACCACAAACCCTAAGGGGTAATTTAAACTAAGGTTATCAACCTCTGTTGATGTGAAAGGGTTCATAGCCATGGTCTGAGAAATTTAATAAGTTTAGTCTCACAATTAATTCAATTCCCATTTTATCCAGGGGATACTTTATAATTAAACTTGGGAAAAGTAATTCTACATTCCCTAATGTAATTTAGACATTTTATTCATTATCATTTAAAAAACACTTTTAAATGGTATGAGCCTCACACAACATATAAGGCGGTTAAATTATATAGTAAATCTTATGGGAAAAGCATGGTGTCACACTATTTATTCCGCATTTATTTTCCAGTGAATAGTGAAAAATACTGATGCACATAGCCATGAGACCTCCCTTTCATGGTTTTTCAAATTTTGAACCTCCTCTTTGGGGCCACATGCTTGAGTCAAACAGTTACTAATGATCATGTGCTAACCATGAACCTCATCCTATTTCTTTAAAAACCATAGCTCCTGGCTCTGAACAAGCCTTAGATGCTCCCATACCCTTCCTTGGCCATTTATGTGATTTTAAAAGAATAAAATAAGAGGTTTAAACTAATTTGTAAAGGATCCATACCTCTCTAAAAATTCAGTATGTTATATAAATATATAACTAATAGTAGATGGGAATCTTTGGAGGAGGAGGCATGGAGTAGGATATACAGGTGGAGGTGGTAGAGTGGGATTTTTATATGATGTTTGAGTGTGATATTTTGGCTAAAACTATCTTTTAATGTTTTAAAAAATCAACTATAATGAATTTCCTATCCTATCCTCCATAATCTCAACCATATCCTAAAAATTAGTTTATAAAGTATCTATTATTCCTTTATATTCTTCCTCTATTGAGATTTTTTTTAGAACAACAATTCATTTTTAACTGATTCACCTCTCTCGTATCCTTGTACATGACATATGTGTTTAATATTTATCAATGATGTAGCTAAAATATCTTTCCAACTCGCAACTATGAAGGTGTGATGTGTTTTATGCTCCTCAAGGGATTCTTTTATAGTATATATGAATGTTTTAATATTGAATCATAGTATATAAATATTTTAAATAACATAAATAACATAAATTTTGACTTATAATCTTATCAGTCACAGTCTTAGAGTCTTCTATAATATACATTCCCTTTTTGGTCATTTTGGATCTCTTCCTTTTTTTTGTCTTGTTGTTGGTGGTGGTGGGGGGGGGGGGATGAGGGCTGCCTCTTTGGATCTTGAAGACTTGAAACTTATTTTTTTGAAAATTTTCAGCCATCATTTTTTATTCCAATAATATATACCCTCCATGAGATAAATATTTAGGGTATACATTTTTGGATTGGATCTCCTAATGAGATCGCTTAAGTTAATTGGAAATTAATGGGAAAAAATAATTATTATGATCATTATAATACAACAACACATCTAAATAATGAAATTACACTAACAATTTTTTTTTCTTGTCATCTACATTAAATAAATCACTTCCATGTATCTTCATCTATAAAAGGATGTATATCGCATGGATTTTTATTCTATCCTATAAAAATAATTAAATCTGATGTATGGGTTGATTTAAAGGGTTTTTTATAGTCTATTAACATTTATTATATCAATAGTTAGTGATTAAAAACCATTTTTTGAGGATCTCCATGCAAGATAATATGAAACAACATAAAATAATGAAATTAAGAAATACTCTACGTATGTACCTTACATTGAAGTGAAAGAAAATCAATCTTGATCTCCTTCAGATGAGTTTTAGAGAGATAAAAATGTTAAAAACAAAATAATCCCACCTCTATAGGTATCATTGGGATGAATGAATCACATTTTGTACATGATGGATTGTCCTTTCTCCCATGATGTGCTAGCATCTCGAATTAAAAGGGAGAAAAAGAAAGAGAGATTTTGGTTTCCAAGAGGCTTATCTAAGGATAATCATCAACACCTACTACCATTTCATGATATTCAATTATATAGTCAATCATGGATGGTGCTTAATTTTAGCTTCATTTATTAATGCATTAAAATATATGAATAAATGTTTTGAATGATATACATTCATTATATGATTAATTCGCCTCCCATACGTTTCATCTCATGAAATGGTATAATAAATGATAGATAATATGGGAGAATAATAAATGATAATATTTTATCATTTTATTTTTATGGAACAATATACCATGCATGAAAATTAAAATTTTCCTCTAATATATATATATATATATATATCATATACATAGAAGGCTTTGGGGAAAATCTCTTTCAATCACCCATTGTACTAAAGTATAATAGACCTTGTGTCATTCCACCTTATATTGTATCATATAGAATAACTTGTGAAACCATATCCAAAACTCTTTTTTATATCTTCTATTTTTTTGGAAATCTATCATTAACATCACCTTGTACCAAATCATTCGCAACACCTTGTGAACACTCATCCAAAACACTTTTGGACCAACTCTAAAACACTTTTAGATTAGATATCTAAGTCAAGCTTAATAAAAATTTAGTTAACCACAAAGTGTTACCCCATAGACCTTTATAACATTGCCAATAAATAATAATCTCCTGATCCATATATGTAAGCAAAGAGCAGCCCCTAAAAAAAGTGTTAATGCTACATATGTTATAAATGAATCTATCATGACCTCAATCAAACACACATATCTCTATACCTATTCCCAATGGTATGCATCATATAAAAATTTTCATTATCATATTTTCCCTTTGTACAAGACATAGAGTGAAAATGGGACACATGGCATGTCAATCCCATATAGTCAACTCATCTATTCTCGACTCTTAGAGTGTATACTAAACTAATCGATAAATACATCACATGTCATTCATCCTTCTGTATAAGAACATCACATGTCCCTTATCCATATAGATATATAATATTTATGTGTGGATACACACTCCCATGGTCTATCTTAATCGAGGGCCCATATGGCATACTGATCATATGAGAGGAAAAATCCCATCTTAGTTAAGCTCCAACCAACAACACGATCATCAAAATACCCTACCACCACCATATTAGGTAAGTCAATATATAGAACTGTGTAGGTAGTAATATATGAAGGTTATCATTCTAGGTATCACATAATAATCAGGTAACATGGACTCAAATAAGATCCATGCACCCCTATTACACCAAATAAATCTGTATGTTAATCCATGCGGTATACTTAGTGGGTTATCCAACGAACAGAAAGAATAATATTCTTTTTCTTCTTCCTCATGAGATATTTTTGTGTCTCTATACAAGAATCCTACACATGATAACCTTAAAATTTCATCACAACTTATAATACTCCATAAAGAACATTAGATAAGTATATCTAAAAGTCATACTTTGAGAGTTCAATTAACATTTCAATTCTTGACATGTATATCGATATATACATTTATGTATCCAATGTGAAATAATGATAAAATAGAGGTTATATTTTAATATTATACATTTTAGTATTCATAAAATCATTATGAATATTTAGTAAAACCAATATAATCACCAATTTATCATATCATATATGATAAAATACCATATTATCCTTATATTTTCTATACTTTCTATGTTTTGTTAACACATTACACCGTATTTAAGTCATTTCACATCTCTATGTATCCATATTTTAAAACTATCCCACTAAATATTTTAGTGAGAAACATCTATGAAGTAATATAATTTTAATAATATTGAGAATTAAGAATCAAATTCTAAACTACATGAATTATTGTTTACTAATATATCCTAACTCTCTTTGGATATTAAGTAAAATTCATTTTAAACATAGATTGGTGTAATTCTTTATTGTTTAACTTTGAACTTCTTGAACTCCAAACATACTCCCACTAGCCTCTTAGAATTTATATTCGCTTATGAACATCTTTCTAAGACACAGAAACCCTTTTGTGTTAAGAAATAACATTTATTTTTTTTCATTAGGAATATTAAACAAATAAATTATATCATATATGTTATTCTATGTGTTTGGAAAATTTTTTATTTTAAATTAATACTTTACTAAAATATACCATTGATGGGTGGTATGAAAACATTCCCATATATTTTAATAGAGATATGGATAAACATTTTATCCTGGATAAAATAATTTCACAAATATCTTCTTCTCAAAACATGTTATAGAAATTTATGACTCATAAACCATGTGTATACAACTAATCATGTCATAATTGTTCACAAAAAATTATTTATCATAAAACATATTCTATTATCACATAATATAAATGAGATGAAGGTACACATATTCTACTTAGATTCATTTGATCTTTATAAAATCATTTACATTAAAATCATTGATATAGTAACTACTTACTACGCCTCATGAATATAAAGTAAGAAATTGATGAATTATGCCTTTTATTTTTAACTACTGTATATTTACAACACTTTTTAAAATATAAATTCTCTACCATATACACTTAAAAATAAAATATTTAATATATACTATATTAAAACCTGACCTAGAAATTCTATGGAGTTTCATAAACTCCTTTAGGTATATATCTTGTATAATACAATTATATTTAATTATTACTATTAATTCATAATAACTCTCAGTTTCAATGACATTGATTGTCTTCCTGAAGAAACATTGTTGAACTTTTCAACCATACTTTCTTCTTAAGGTTTGGAATTGTTCGTACTTGTACTATCTAAATAGTACTTTAGGACCTAAAAATCATATGCCTAGATTATATATATTCCCCAACACTTTGAAAATATTAGGTTTTTTTTAATTCAATAATTTTTTATGCCCTCCAGATGAGAATTGAGAATATAAGAGTTAGGAAAAACACCCAATACACAATTATCATTTTGGAACAAAGAGAAAGAAGAAAGCATGACCACTTTGGGATCAAGTTGTCAGGTTACATGATCACGAAACCTTTAATGGAATATGTGATCACATGACCCTTCCACATTAACCATGTGATGCTCCAAGGACAGGAAGAGTGGATTTCTATGATGATGTTTTCACTCTATCACATGATCTAAGACTGATCACGTGACATCATGGAGATACATGGTGTCCAAATGAAAAATTCCCATGATGTTCAAGGATATACATGATGGGGCCTTCATGAATTTGTATCCACATAAGGGTGGATAACCCGCTATGTAAGAGTAGGCCACCCACTACATAACGTTCAACACTCACTATGTAAAGGTATATATCTTGAGCCCCCCTCATGTAAATACAGACTTCCCTCACATAAAGGTAAACTAGACCTTCTATAAATGTATGCCTCCAACAATCTTCTTGTATAAGGGTAAACCCTGAACATCATGAAGTAGATATTTTTCATGTGATTCCCCCTTAGAGTCATGTGACAACCCCAGGAAAATAAGTTCACGCGACTCAACTAAGCACATTTTCCCATGATAGAGACTTCATGTGATCACTGTTCTTTACATGATTCCCATTGAATCATACAATTGATTCCATGATAATCAAGCCACAATAATTGAATAACCATGATGGAGCCTTCATATGATTATTGTTATTCACATGATTCCCATGGAGTCATGCAATCCACACCATAGTAATTAGGTCAAAAGACTCAGTTGGGAAAGGCTATCGAATATAGAACCTTATCATTATTTCTTTTTATCATGTGATGAATGGGAAGATATCACTGATGAATTATAACTCTTCCAAGCAAAGAAAATGGTACATCATTGTCTTATGTGGATGGACCTTCCACAAAACTGATTTACATGGATTTCTCCCCATACAAAGTGGCATAGATACAAAGAGTGTGATGCCTATAACCCCCCTTGATAGAAGAACACACAAGAGAAGGAACGTAAGAAGTAAGATGATTGGAATAGAAAATTATATATTAGAGGGATCATGTGATGTTAGTAATTTTCTACTTAACAAAACATTATGAGTAACTTAAGAGAAATTGAATAAGAATGAGTTGTATAAGTGATAGTTTCATGATAAACCCTGACTATGAAAACGAATGAAAGCTTCTTGGTCACGAAATAGGCATTAAATTGTGATATGACCTATTGGTCATGTGAACCGACTATGTAATCACCTAACCTCATATAAGTTACACAATTTCATGTCTTTCACATCCTTAAACGCTTGTGTAACTCTAATGGCATCATGCGATCCACATGACCACCCCATCTTCACTCAATTTTCATGACCCCATGACAACTATATGACCCCATGACTCCCATGGGTGTTAATCATACTCTACCATTTCCTTATCATCATATAAGAGGACATACTCCATTAATATCCTCCAAAAATTCCTAAATTATAGGCTTATGATCCTTGTAATATCAACCATGACTTGTTACTCATTAGAAGGAAAGGAATATGTGAACTATGAAGACTTTGATTCTTGTTACTAATATGATACGTTGGATGCCTTATTAAAGATTGATCTCCATATCAAATATATTTTAATTGTTTATTTAAAAATAAAAATATCCCCAGTAAAAAAAATTAATACCCCCATAAGGGATTCACATTATAATTATAGTACACAAGTCCCACACCTATATACAATGTATATAATTTCTCGCCATCACTTATTTCTCACATTGAGCATAACTAAAATGGGTTTAGATACTTTCAATGATCATTCCATTAACATAATAAAATATTCTAATATGAGAATCCTCCCTAGGTGTAATCCTTGACTATATCTTCCTTTCCTTTAAAGGTTCATAACCCCGATGAAGCAGTTCAGGGTGACTTCAGTGCATAATCCCTGCTCAAATATTTGGGTGTCCTCAGTGTATAAGACCCACTCAAATATAAGGGAAACCTAAATGTGTAATCCCCTATCAAATATTAGGGTCATCTCAGTGTGTAATACCCATATAAAAATTAGGGAGAGAAAAATGTGCAATTCTTTCTTGAATATCAAGGAAACCTTAGTATATACGCCCCACTCAAACATAAGGACAACTTTTATGTATAATCCCCATATCAAAATATCTCCAAAATGGGAATCCTCCTTTGGTGTAAGCTCTGGCCATATCTCCATATTCTTCAAAGGTATGTATTACCAATAAATCATCTCGATGAATCCTCAATATATAATCCATGGATAATTAAATCTTACGCTCTCATGCAATGGATATAATCTCTTACTTTCTCTTGTTTCTCACATTGAGTATAAATCACATGGGATTAAATAACAGTGATGATTGCACCATACACACGATGAAAATTCCCCCCAATATAGACCTCCTTTCAGATTTATGATTGATTACATTTTATCTTCCTTAAGAGGGTTATATTATCAAATAAATATATCAGGGTAGCCTTTTTTCATAATCCCCACTCAAAATATCTATTGACACAACTATTATAATACAAAGACTGCATCAGAACTATGTGGACTCTGATTCCTATATCTAATGGATATGTAGGAAACATATATAAGGATCTATCCCATATCTAATGTTCAAATTACCTCATATATACCCTTTCCGATTGATGATAAAATAAACGGTAGAGTAAGATAATAAATATGTGGGGTTTTATTTATATTTTCATAGGATATGTAAGATGTATCCTATAAGTTCAATACTGATTTAAAACAATAATTACCTCTATGAATGGAAATAAACTCTAGAGTGACCATTCATAGAACATTAAAAACATAATTCATCTCTCAACCAAGATCATTAAGTATTAATGGGATGCAAGATTTAGAACCTCTAAAACATACAGATGGTGCCATTGATTTGATTCCCCTGATATGTACCTAGATTCATGTCATTGAAAGTCATAAAATGATCATTAATGTTAAGGTAACTAATAAAACATTATGATATGGTAAAAATTCATGAATATATCTTAAATCTTTAAGAGAGTCTTGAAGTAAGAAATAATACACCTCAAAACGGTGTGGAGAACCCAACCTCCCATCCTCTCATTTAAATTCATATTTAAGGTGTCACTAGCATATCTTGGTGACTTCACTCCTTTAAAAAGTATGACTATCCACTGATAATAAAAATCATGGGATAGAATGTGGTCAAAATAATAAATGGAGAACCTGAGATAAATATTGGAATAATAAAAAAATAGGTTTCCCCACATTAGTCTATTTTGTTTTGTATCTCCCGTGAAAAAAATAGAAAACTCAATATGAATCTTTCAATACATAAATTTGAATGGGTTTCCCATGATATGGAAAATTTCTTTATGCACATTCCATTCAAATAAAATAGCCAAACTGAAAATAAAATAAATAATGTTGTTACAAGTGCATAGATGATTGAGCATGTTTTTTTAATTGCAATGATACACTAATCTATAACATTGTTTATTATTGTCCTTATGACTATAGATACGGTTCTCACAAACATTCACCTTGACCCAAGGAAACAACATCATTAAGAAAATATTTTGGAAGCTTAGATATATCAAATACCTCTGAGGATCGTGAAACAATGTCACCTACTTGATGCATTCATCATTAGGTGGTAAACACAATGGTCAGGGAGTACCTCTGACACAATATGATCCTGATCCTTGAGGATGCACCGAAGGTTCTTCAGGTATTGAATCTCATAATCCCAACTTATTTAAGGAAGTCTATAATGAAATTAGAAACACTCATCTCCACTGACAATGACTTTGGGAGCCTATTCTTAGAGCATGATAATAAATAGCTTCATTAACTTTGGAAGGTGGATAAAGGAGTTGACCATGAATCAATCTTAGCATAGGAGACACACAAAAGGGCTGTTATTAACCATTTTTTACACCACTATCCCACTAATTCCCCTCTGTCACCTGATGGGGGCACAACCTGGTAGGTCGCCTCCTTGGAAGCTCAGATCTGGGAACCAATGAGATCTTGTTGGGCCTAGAAAGTTTTATATCATAGGGATTGGGCCTATATATTTATTCCATTGATGATGTTAGATGGTATATTTTAGTGTAGTTAGTGAGTAGTGTCATATCATTACTCTCCAAAACCAAGTCTTCCAGTATATCTCGACAACAAGTATGAGGAAGGAACATATCCCCACCCCCACGCATGAATCCGATCAACATATTCCAATGGAAGAAGGACATAAGGAGTGGGGTTATATCCCAAATCCAATAAAATATGTTTTCCATCATGTCGTGGTGATCAAGAATGTGTAGGTCTATCTTCCTACACATACCCTTCTGAAGAGACAACACATTCTTACAATGATTGAGGAGATTTGCTGACATATTCCAGTGATGAAACATGGAAATGTGTATATTCCAATCCCAATAGTCAGAGAAACATATCAACATATAAAACATGAGCATATGGATACTTCAAATAAAGTACATATTATTTATACCACCCAGAAGGATCATTATTAGATTATGATAAATGAAGAGACACAAGACTAGAATTAGATTCTTATTCCAAAAGGGGGTTTTCAAGCATGTTTTGTAGTCACCATAGGAAAGGTGTAAAATTATGTCTAAGAAACCCATTGACACACTCCAAATGTCAAATAAGAATGGTCTCATATTCTTGTTATGACTCGGGTTCATCAGTTTTGAAATCACTCAATGGTAGGCCCATATTCCCAACCAAAATGAAAAATCTACTCGATATATTCTTGCAGCTTATAGGAGATAGACGAATATTCATGATCCAATTGATAAAATACCACACCAACATTAATTAGAGTATATAAAATAGGAGGTACAAATTCCTTCCCCCATTTTATAGGTTTGTTGTATTATTTAGGTGGGGAATAAAAATTCGAACCAGGATCATACCCTCTCTTCAACTAGGGTTGATTTTTATATCTGGATACTACCTAAAGGAAGGATCTAATTGCCAATTAAAATACAAAATATTATTAGCATACTCTTATAGATTATTTATAGTGGGATCATATTCCCACAGAAACAGAAGGTCATCAACATACTATAGTGACTACCATGTAATGAACCCACATTCCTACTCAACCCAAAAAGGTAGGTCGAAATATTCCATCCATGATTCGAGATGAGGATCATAACCCTATACTTATTGATTCAAATATCTGTATGGATATAAAAATCATAAATGTTGAACCTAAAGGGTTCTACAAGTCTTAATTTGAAACAAAAGGAAATAACTATCGTGATAGTTTTCATTACAGTAGTATAAAGATAAATTATGATGATATTTCATGTGACATCCACTATAGATAACCTCCATACAGTGATATATTTCCTAGAAAATGAAATAATGCCATTTTCAAGACACATTCATATATAGAGGTACTCAAAACACTGGGAATAACTGTATATAGTGCCCTATTAACCACCGAAAACACATCAACTTGGGATGCATGTGACCTAGAGAAGTGACCTCTATGGTCTGAATAGGTGGAGGAATATTCATTAGATGATGAAGAAGATTCTGTGGATATATAAAAAGATCTAAAAAAACCACTCAATTATTTTTTTTCCCATCATCACCTACAATTATAAAGTTTTAGATGAGTTAAAGGAGGATTTAATGCCTTACTAATTCCAAAACATGTGGGTGAAATATCAATGGAAAAAGGATAAGAACCTCCCTTATCAGGGGTATGAGGATCATCTTCAGAACATAAACAAATTCTACTATAAGATAGACCTGACCACTTTCTCTATAACCTAAGAGTTGAGATCTAAAAGGCACAATAAAAGCCAAAAAAATGCCTACCTTCATATCCTAATGACTCTCCAAAAAATAATCACTAAATCCCCCTCAAATATATATATCCAAGGATGGAGAAAGTATGGTTCATTACACTTAAACCCATCCCCAAGATAGAATAACCTCCTAGATAGGGCATATTTTAATGTCATAGCCACATGAGAAATCATGGGATTGAATAAAATATGATCCAATTGGTTAATCCAATGAAGCTCCCTCATTCAAAACACACAAAATCATTATGAGAAGAGGGATATATCCAAAAAATTCTTCTAAGCTAGCCGTCTTTAAATAATGGTAACACATCTCATGTAAGGAATTTGAAGTCTCAAACTACTCAATAGATCCTCATAGTAGGTGAATTACATTACGAGCATGCACTGTACCTGAACCGAGCACAAGTGAAACTATACAAAATAAGGAAAAACATGATGGAGTTTCCAAGATATCTGTCCATTAGAAAACCCAACCTATAGGGATGGGTTATTTTTACCACCACATCCACACCCAGGGTAATCAAATCCCATGGGGGTCACTAAGAAATCAGTAATGACTCCAAATCAACCCTAGTCCATAGGGATGAGGGGATTTTTATCATGACCACCATCCCAAGAGTCATTGAATCATCTATAATAGGATCAGAAAGTACCAATGACTACCTTATGTCAACCCCAATCCTCAGGTTTTTCAGCATTATTATCATCAACCATAAGGATATTAGTCTTCTACAAGCTGGGTAGTGGATACCAATGACCATAACCACGACCATTCCTCTATCCACATAGCATACCCCTAACATTTGGGTCTCACTCGGAAATCATAGTTGAAGTCTCCATCAAGGTTACTATTCATAGACCAAAACTAGGGGAGTTTTTGAAAAATCAAATCAAATCCTCTAAGTGTCGTAAGCCAAGACAGACCAATAAAACCATGGATCAAAGGGAAAACAACAATGAAACACTCAAAGGGGAATCCATCAGTATAGAATTGTACTATTACCAAGATAATTATGGGATTATTACTTCCAATCAGTATACCTTAATGAACATCATCAACGTAAATCTGGAAGATGATACAGGCTGTGACGCAAACTCTAAGGGGCACAATATTGAAATAGTACCTTGATAGGTAGGTGATGTTTATGCACAAACCAAGGATGCACATATGTGTAATTATAGTAACTAGAACTTATCATCTCTAAGTGATAAGTTTCCACCTCCTTGATGACATTCCACCAAGAACAAAGGGAAAGATGTTGCTACATCCCACTCACAACCTATAAAGTCTAAAATACCTTCCATGGAAGAAATATAGAGACTTATAATTTCCATACATAGATATCACATCTTACTAGATGAATATTAATTTCATAATATAATTATCCACATAAAAATCATATAGGTCTAGTATTATTGCAAACTTGGATACAAAAACAACTGGTTTATGAGAGAACTACATCATCTCCCACTAATTTATTTATAACTAGAACCCTTCTTAAACATATAATACATAATAACTTCCTTTATAACCTAGGGAAATAAAACATTATAAGGGGTGAGATTATAATCTTAGTAAAGATAAATAAGGGAGATATCAATATAACATGATAATAGGGGCATTGTAACATGATAATAAAATTTGAATGGCATACCATACATATCATAGATCATAAACATGAGTCATGGAATAAATATGTATAGTATATAAGAAATTAATAATAAAGGAATAAAAGAAAATAATCCATGAGAAAATAAATCTAGAAAAGTATATAGATTTGTGGCTTACACATAAGCATATAAAATCTTAGGTCAAGGCTACTCACCAAGACATTAATAACATGTTAAGCTTGATCCAACCACCTGTGTGCCTACTCCATGATTGGGATAACCTCCCTTGTACCCTCTTTTGGTCCCGGTATAACATATTATGTAACCTATTTTTTATTCTTGGGATAACCGCCTATGTACCCACTTTTTTCAGGCATGGGATAAAGTCTAGTTTATCCTCTTTTATCCTTAATTGTGGTAATGATTTTTTATAGTTTTTACAATTAATTATTACCAAAAAATAAGTCATCCTTATTAAATAATATTAATTATGTTGATTAGAAATATTGAATCCATTTTAACAAAATCAATTCATAGAAGTGGTAGAATTTAATTTAAAATTAAACCCACATACGCAATTAAAATGTGGTCTTCCAAAGAAAATGTATTCATAAGTATAAAAAGTTTGTATATAAAAATTAAAAAATAAATTGATTCCAATAAACTAAATTGGATTAATCATAATATAATTGAACTAATGTTTTTTAAAACATTTTTAGACAATATAAAACTTTGTAAACACTTAAAATGAAAATTAAGTTTTCAATTAAAATCAATATTTTTTTACTATTCATCAAAAAATTAATCTTTTCAGAAAATTATCAACAATTAACTCAAATATTATATTGAGATATTGTTTTAAAAAAATGAATTTTTATTTTTATATTTTTTCTAAAAGTGATATTTTTTTAATTTTAAAATAATTGTGAAAAATATGATGAAACCGCTTTTAGAAAAATACAATTTTAAGTATGAAACTGCATTTATTCTTATCCCATGGCTAGAAAAAATATTAAATGAATGATAAATTTTTTATTGAATAGATAATATATAAATTTATTTAAAATATTTCAGAAATAGTTATTATATAATTTTATTTGGATAAAATTAGAATGCACGTATAAAAACAGTTTTTAGAAAAACATTTCTTTTACTTTTAAATGATTTTTATTTTAATTTATATTCAATTTGAAAAGAATTAATTTATTTCATAAATGTGTAAAATATATAATTTTCATAATGTATTTAGTCATATTAAGACCTTACAACATAATGGTTAGTTTATAACTTTCACCTTAAATAATAATTTTTTAATAGTATATCGTGGTTCGTTTAAACTCAATGTTGTGTGTAATGCAATATATCAAAGAAATTAAATTTGTTTGAAAAACTATATTTCAAAAAATATCAGGGAATTATATTATACCACTTTAAAATGAATTTATCCCTTGAAATTCCATTACACTGATACAAGAAACCGAGGATACTTTTGCCTCACCATTTCTTCAAGTTCCCATGTACCTTCATCAAAGTGGTGGTATTTCCATAAAACTTTAAGCAAGTGAGTGGTATTTTTTCATAGAACATTTTCTCTATGATCCAAAATCTCCATCAATTATTCCTAATATGAAGGATATTTCTCCATTGGTAAGGCCTATGAGTTTAGTATATGTGAAAGGTCAGGTATATACTTCTTCTAAAGAGATAAATGGAACACAACATGGATTTGAGAGAGGTTCAGTGGAAGTTCCAACAAATAAGGTACCATCCCTACTCAATAAAGAATATCAAAAGGTATAATAATCCTAGGGATCAACTTTCCATTATTCCTAAATATCATAACATTATTTTATAGATAAATTCACATAAGCACCTTATCACCAACTTCAAATTCCAGATCTCACAAACAGTTGTCAACAAAACTTTTATATCGAATTTATGATACTCTTATGTGTTATTGAATGGATCAAAAATTCTAT
Source organism: Viscum album (assembly GCA_963277665.1). Taxonomy (NCBI): domain Eukaryota; kingdom Viridiplantae; phylum Streptophyta; class Magnoliopsida; order Santalales; family Viscaceae; genus Viscum; species Viscum album. Next base: position 1,925,284,142 of record OY728152.1, on the reverse strand, counting down.
AGAATTTATTCATCTATCTTAGATCCCAATAGATTTATTTCTCCAACATCATCACAATACATTGTAGTTCTACACTTATTTCCATAGAGGGCTTCATAAGAATCCATCTGAATTCTTGAGTGAAATCTATTTTTATTGTAAAACTCAACTAGTTTAAGGTGTTGATCCCAACCACCTTGATATACATAGAATAAGATATCAAGAAATAATCAAGTGTTTTAATGATTATCCTAAATTTACCATCTGTATGAGGATGATAAGTTGTATTGAAAATAAACTCTATATCAAGAGATTGATGAAGATTCACCAAAACTTCCAAGTAAACCTTGGATCCTAATCATACACAATATAATGCGGTGATCCATGTAACCTTACCATTTTTAATGCATATACTAGAAACATAATCTAGAGATAAGTATTCTTTGATGACTATGAAGTGTGATTATTTCTTAAGGTGATCAACTATAAATCAAATAACGTTATGGCCCCAGATATTTTGGCAAGTATGAAAAAAAATTCATGGTGTTGTTTTCCTATTTAATTTGTATATGGGTAATCGTCGTAATATCCCCTTATAATTTTTTTGTTATCCTTAACTTTCTAACATTGCAAGTAGTGAGATACATACTTACAGATATCTCTCTTCATGTTTTCCCATAGTAAATACTCTTTCAAATTTCTATACATCTTCATATTTAAAGAATAAATAGAGAATGAATAACTATGAGACTCATAAAATATATCCTTATTTAAATATAGTATGGATAAAACACATATATAGTTTCTAAACTATATCATTATATCATAATCAAGGTTAAACCCAATAATATTTCTTATCTTCTTCTATAGCTCAAAATATTCCTTTTGGGCCTCTTTAATATTAAATCGGATAGATTATTGAAAACACTTTTGATAAATATAATATTTTACCCCTTCCTTTATGATTTCGAGATCCATATTTTTTAAATTCATAAATATTAGATCTTTTCTAATCCTCATCTTTGATAAGCTAGCATGATCCTTTTGACTTAAAGAATCAACCACCTTGTTCGCCTTCCTAGGGTTGTAATATACTAAGAAATCATAATATTTAATCATATCCAACCATATTCTATAGAATATATTCAACTATTTATATATGAATATATACTTTAAACATTTATGATCAATATATATATATCAAAAATTTATACATAAAGATAACTACTCTATATATTTAATGAAAAAGTTACCAAAACTAACACCAAATCATGAGTTGGGTAATTTTTATGATGAAACATTAATTTTCTTGAGGCATAAGCTATATCCATATCATTTTACATAATAACTCATCTCATTAACTTCATAGATGAATCACTATAGATTATAAACCCTTATCTACTTCAAGGTAATGTAAGCATAGGTGCGATGACTAACCTTCCCTTTATTTCCTTGAATTTTTCTTCACATTAATTTGTCTAAATAAAATTGGATCCATTTTCAGTTAACTTGGTGATTGGATCATACATATGTGCGAAAATTTCCTTGATCTGTTAATAATATCTGTCTAAACTAAGAAAACTATGGATGGTATGGGCCAATGTTTAATGGCCTCTGTCTTTGATGGATCCGCAAATATACCTTCTCGAATGACCCAAAAATGGAACTATTTATTTCCAAAGTTCAAACTTTTTAAATTTCTCATAAAACATATCTTTATTTAGGTACTTTAGTATAATTATTAAGTGATACTCATGCTCTTAATTGATATTTGAATATATAATAATAACATCTGTAAATACAACCAAAAAATGATCAAGGTAATCTCTAAAGACTCTATTCATTAAATCCTCAAAGATAACAAGGTAATTAGAAAGAAAAAATGGCATTACTATATATTCATAGAGTTTATATGTTGTATAGAATTCTCTCTTATAAATATCCTCCTTTTTCAACCTCAATTGATGATATACAAAATGAAGATCAATCTTGAAAAATTATTGATCTCCACATAATTGATCAAACAATTCTTCAATTTGGGCCAGAGGATACATGTTATTAATTATGAACTTATTCATTTCCTAATAATCAATACAGAGTCACATAGATCCATATTTCTTCTTAAAAAAGGAACAGGTGCACCCTAAGGTGGAACACTTAGTAGAATGAATCCCTTGTAAAGTTTATCTCAAATTTGCTTCTTTAAATCTTGAAACTCAATCAGGTCCATTTTATAGAGAGTCTTTGAAATATTCATAGAACTAGGTAGTATTTTGATTGAAAAATCAACATCACAATTCATTGGAAGACTAGGAAAATCTTCTAGAAATATATATAAAAAAATCTCAGAAAATAGATATAACATTGTTGTTGAATTTCTCCCCATCCATCTAAGATAAACACAACTTTTGAATAGGAATCATGAAGCATACAATGAATGTTATTTCCATTAAAAGTTCACATTTATCATCACACTAATATATGATCATAGGTTAGTTTAAAATAATAAATGTGTCCTTCATTCATCATAAATCGATGTCAGATTTATACAGATAAATCTAATCCATGCCTAAGATAACATCAAATTCAACTAGATAGAGGATAACAAGATTTATAAGAAGCACATTACCAAAAACATTGACCTAATGATAATCATAGAATTAGGAAATTATTATTATTACATTAGGTGTTTTCACAACTAATTTAACATTTAATCATTAGGTGTAGGAATTGACATTCCTAGATACTTTTCATTGTATAACTGAATTTATATAACTAAGATCAGTTAGACAGTTAAATATTTGTGCATACCTTTCACCACCCCAAATTCATTGTTCTATCTTTAGTCTCTTAATAAAACCAAAATTGATAGTATAACCTTAAAGAATTTTTAACCAGAGTGATTAATCATAAAAAACCTTCATAGGATATCAAAATCATGACACTTTAATTTAAATCTATGACACATTAGTTTTAACCTAGGTCATTCATGGTCATTATCTATTCAAATACTTTATGGTGGTTAATAAAGATCTTTTTAATTTCTAGGAAATATCCCTAGGGAGTGTCAATCCTGGTGTTTAGTAAGGCCCATTATCATGAATCAGGTGACGATTGAGTCAAATCCCAATGTTCCCTTTTCGAAGATATTACCACTAGGTACAAATTTTCAAGATTCAGATCCAATGATAGCATCTAGATATGGATGTAATTTATTAAAAACCAATCACTCTAACCTTTATCAAAATTCTAGTATATTTTCCTATACCTTGACTTATCCTTATGACTCTCACTAAATTTTTCTCATCCTAGTTTCCAAAGGTTAACTAAACCCTACTCTAATACCAAATATAACAACCCATAATTTCCATATATAGATATAACATCTTAACAGATGAATATTCAATAAATAACATAATGATACATGTTATAATCATATAGGTTTAGTATCATTGGAAACATGGATACATAAACAACTGGTTCATATGTTAACCACATCATCTCCCACTATGTTCTTCAAAACCTGCACCCTTCTTAGAATTATCATACACAATATCTTTATTCATAACCTGGGTAAGAAAACATATGAATGGGTGAGATTACATTCTCAGTAAGGATAAACAAGGGGGATATCAATATAACATGATAATAAGGTTATGATAATATGAGAATAAGATTTTAAAACCATACCATATATATCATAGATTATAAACATGTGTCATGGAATAAATATTGGATGTTCATAAGACATGAATCATAATGGAATCAAAGAAAATAAGCCATGATAGCATAATATTAGTATAATAATAGATTATGTCATACACATAAGTATAGAAAATCTTATTTCAAGGCTACCCACCAATACATTCATAACATGATATGCTTAGGCTTACCACCCATGACCTACTTCAAGCTTGGGATAACCTCTCGTGTACCCTCTTTTGGGCTTGGGATAACCTCTCATGCACAATATTTTTTGGGCATGGCATAACCACCCATGTAACCTCTTCATTCGGCTTGGGATAACCACCCATGTACCCCCTTTCAGCCTTAACTGATGTAATAAATTTTATGGTTTCCACTATTCATTATGATAAAAAAAAGTTTGAATTATTAACTAATATTATTTTTAATAATTATAAATATAGAATCCATTTTACTAAATTCAATTCACCTAAGTGGTATAATTTAATTTAAAATTAAACCAGTAGATGTGATGAAAAATAAGTTTTCCAAAGAATTTTTTTCCAGAAGTATTAGAAGTTTTTATTTCAAAATTCAACATTAAATTGATTTCAATGACCAAAATTGTTTTAATAATAATATAATTGAGCTATTTTTTTTAATTATTTTAAAATAAGGTAGTGCTATATAAAATCTTTAAACGAAAATCTAGTTTTTAATAAAAATTAGTATTTTGTTCACTATTCATCAAAAAATTAAACTTTTTATAAAATTCTCAAAAATTCACTCAAATATAATTTTGGAATTTTAATTTCAAAAATTCATTTCATTTTTACAAAAAAAATTTAAAAATTGGAAAAATGTATTTTTAATATAACTAAATGTGATGAAACTACTTTTTGAATAATAAAATTTTTAAGCATAAAAATGGATTTATTCTTATCCAATGACAAAAAAATATTAGATTAATGATAAAACATTTTATTTAAAATATAATATATAAATTTCTTTAAAATAATTCAACATAAGTGATTAACTTAATTTATTAATATAAAAACACACTATGCGCAAAAATGTTTTTTTAAGAAAACATTTATTCTTATTTAAATTGTTTTTTCCTTTTAATTTATAATAAATTGATATATAATTAATTTATTTTATACATGTGTATACCATATAATATTTATAATTTAGTAATTTCTATTTATACCTTCCAATTTGATTTCTAGGTTATAACTGTTACATTAAATAATAACATTTTAATAGTATATCGTGGTTCGTTTAAACTTAGTGTTGCATGTAATGAAAGATATAAAATAAAATAATCTTATTTCAAAGAAAAATATTTCATAAAATATAGGGGTGTTTCAAGAATTACTAGAATAGTATAACAGTAGAAAATAAAACCTCATATGGATCAATGGGGAATTACTCATGTGAAACTTCCCATTGGGTACCGCCTCTAAGTGGAAGAAAATATTTATCCTCACTCCCATCATACGGGAGATAATATACCTTAAAGGAAGGAATATAACCATCAGGATAGCTCTATATCCAAACAAATGACTTACATAAACATGATAATTGAGAAATACTATGATTTCACTCCTTTATGGCGATAACCCACCCATATAGAAATGATATTCTAGTATTAGTATGAACTAGAAATTATCATGAGATAAATTTAGGGAAACAATATCAAGACTTGACCACTAAACATGCCCAAGGAGTAGACCAGATTCTAGTACACTCATACTTCTCAACACCATCATGTCTTTATCTTCTCATATGGAAGCTATAAAGGGGAGATACACCCCTGTATAGTCTGAGAGGAATTTGAAACCTGAATTGGTGAATGAAACTTTGCCTTCACCCAAAACATTCAACCACATTGAGGTTTCATAACATCATCTCATACAATTAGTGTCTCAATGTGTCCCTAAGATGGGCCCTTAAGACATGAAAAATGTAGTGAAACTTAGATACTTTGTAAAGAGTCTAGTGGGTCTAGATTTTATTTGTTATAACAACCTCTGAATAGGGTCCATCATAGTCTAGGAAGACCTCCTTCATCAATTAATGTATCAATTTAGCTCCACAAAAAGGAAAAGGAATATAACTATCCTCCAAAATTGAAAAAAGTGTTAAAATGATAGATTCTCCAACTTTATCTCTAGATATAAAGGTCTAACATATTCATTCATCGTTATTATCTTATTGGACCACTTGTTGGAAATCTATATTATGAACCTCCATAACGAGCTATAGATACTTCTGATACCAATGAAATACCTAGGTGGATTTGAGATTTCATGAAAATAGAATAATATCTATAAGATTCTATTTATAAGACTTGGTCGAAATCACTATCCATTCCCATTGAATAATGGAAAATTTTTGGAAAAGAATAAACTACCGATGTCATGCTCAAGTAAGTAACAGTACCCACCGAATCACCCAGAAAGGCCCTATATTGTTCAACACCTTCAACTGAGTGACACTAGTAGAAAAACCACCCTTGACTAGAGGTAAATAAAGATAAGGTTAACTCATGATTTTTGTAATAGAATAAGAAATTATATTCCTTTAGAAATGATTAAATCCATATTATTTCCTTACAGCAATGGGAACCAATCTCTTTAAGATTCCTGAGCCTAAGAAACCTAATTAGGCCAGCCTTAGTGGTCTTCTTCACTATTTACATTTTCATAGAAGACTAAGTCACACAATCCATAGCTACTTTGTCTTAAAATTAATCCACTAGGGTATCATTGATTCTAGATAGGTGATACTGGGAAAACCCATGATGCAAGTGGCCTATGTGATTACCATCCAACAAGTAGAAGAACGTGAATATAAAGAAGTTAAAACTACGAATGAAGATAATATCAATAATTGGATGACCCAAACAATAGTTTAACAAGATCAAACCACCCTCATAGCATAACTTCATAGATTGATCATGATTTTATCACCTAATAGGACACTATTAAACCTTTCTCTTGAAGGAACATTTAATCATTAGATGTAGGAAAGGGTGAAAGAGAAAGTGTCTTATCCAACCCCCACACTAGATTTGACTCTCACATATTTATTTACCTCATTATCTGTAGTATAGAAACTATTCAACCAAATAGAAACTTCATATATGAAGAGAATATTATTGGATCTATTAACATTATTCACTTAATAGGCCCTTTCTATGATGATGAATATACCAATGAACATGAGATACCTATACCTGATCGGGAAGCTGGAGGAAAAGGATGCAGAAGCTGAGGGAATATGGGATGATAGAGTTGTGTCCAAACCCAATATCCATACCGCATCCCTACTAAGTCCATATATGCTATTGGGACCTATGAGAAATTACTTCAGTGAGACCAGCAAGAGCATAGAGATGCCTCATAGTCTTTTAGAGGTTTTCTAAAAAAACATTAGGACAACAGACCAGTGGATGTAAAACTGTTTGATCGTCACAAACAAAGGGGTAGACTAGTATGACCTATAAATTTTTTAATAGAGGTTCCCACAAACTATGCACAAGTTCTATGACCATATAATCTGATCACTTTATCCCTTAATATATATATATATATATATACTAAATATTTACCCCATACTATGATGTTCCTGCCTCTGGTATATAAGTATGAAATTTTTAAGTAGTTGGTGAAATTATCAACTCATATCTAAATATTTAATGATCTCTATATTTCAAAATAGCTTATGGAGGCATTTATTGAGGCCCTATAGAGTCCTCAAGACTTTAATATAGAAGTGAACGTAGCCATGGTTTATCATGTGAAAACTACTCCATAAGAATGTCATTCCAACATCTCATTCAAATAGAAAAATTGGGTAGAATTTTTTCAAGGAATTATCATACCCCTGTATGCTATAGGAAATCATAACACTATTAAAATTCAAGTGGAATTGGTTGAAAATGGCTTTGGGATCAATATAATACTAGTTTTGAACCTCTAACATTTAAGATATAGTGAGGATGGTTTGTCTCCAATAAAGCTAACCATTCAATGGTATGATAAGGGTGAGAAAAAGACCATATAAAAGATCAATATTAAGGCCCACTTTAGGTACCTAAAATCTAATATCGAGTTCATGGTTATCCATAAATGTACGACATATAGATTCCTATATGGGAGAACATTGATTCATAGCCCCATAGTGGTGCCATCGACATTTAATCAAAGCATGAAATACCCAATCAATGAAAATTTTGGAATACTATGCATCGATAATACCCCATTTTAATCTTGTAAATCTTGATATACAGAAGTGGGTTTCTATAAGAGGTATTGAAAGTAGTCAATGACATAGGGAAACATGTTTATTGACACTTACAATAGCTTGGGAACTACCCTTGAAAATCCATGGAGCATGCTCACTAGTTACTATGTACTAAATATAAACCTGGCCATGGAGGTAGATCTAGTTTTAATATTCTATTATAAAAAACAAAATTTGTTGGATCATTTCAATGTAATAATGGTAAAACTATATGACATGGTCCATCAAAAGAAATCTGAACGAATACTTCATCTGAGTCAGGAAATTTCCCTGCTCTATCAATGGAGATTAAGAATTCTCTATGAAATTCTCAATAACATGGTATTTTCAAACCTCACTTTCCCTAGGTGGTAGTATAAAGGAGGTAAATAATTTAGGAAATACCCCCATGAAGTCCTTGGTAGTTCAGGATTTTAGTTCTTCTTCTCACAGACTCTTATCCCTCATCAAGGATAGGGATACCGCTGTGTTATCCACCAATCTTGAATATGATCCCATTGACACGAAGATGAATGAGGAATAATATGAAATTAAAGATACCCATCTAATATTTGAGGAAGTAGTATATACTACCATTAATGAGATTAGGGAGGTAAATTTGGGAATGGAAGAGTACTCACAACCCATATTGATCAGTGTCTCCATGCCTTTGATGAAGCAGGAGATTTATATTTTTTTTTGAAGAAGCATCAATATGTGTTCATTTGGAATTATATATATATTCTTGCGATGGGCCCTAATATATCCACCCATCACATGGGCCTACTAGATGACCATCAATATTTCAATTAGGTAGCCATGATAATTTATTTCTATCACTTTACCAGGGTAGAAGATGAAGTTGAAAAATTGAACTAATCTAGATTTAACTAAGAGGTGATTTACCCAAAATAAATTTCTAACATCATTCCCATTATGAAAAAGAATAATAAGATCATATTTTTTTTAACAATTTGAGAGATCTTAATCAATACTTCTTGAAGTATTATTTCCTAGTACTAATCATGGTACTCTAATTGATTCAAATATAAATTCTAATCCCATTACATTATGGATGGTTATTCAGGGTATAATAATATCAAGGTGGACCTTGAAGATGAGTAAGCTTACTAACTTCAGACCACCTCAAGGAATATTCTATTACAAAGTCATGCTATTTATATTAAATAATTTTGGAACCACATATTATTGTCACAATAATTATATATTTAAAACTTTATTGGGGTGAATCACAAAGAGACACATCTATGACCTGATGGTTAAATCCTGAAACACTATAACCAACTCATAGATATTCAAATGATCTTCAAAAAACATGCAGTTGTATAGTTTGAAGATGAATCGTTAAAGTTTTCTTTTGGGGTAACATTAGGGGAATTCCTCATATTTGTGGAATACCACCATGGTATTGAGTTTGATCTATAAAATACTAGTGAAATTATAGAAAACCTACCTCCTTGTAATATTAAATAATTGAGAGGTATTTAAGGTAGCCTCTATTATATCAGGAGTTTTATTTCCAACCTAGTTGGTATATTTCACCCCTTTACTAAGATAATAAATAATGGAGTTTTCCACCATTGGTACAAGGATTTACAGAAATATTTTGAGAACCTTAAGTACTAGTATTAATGATTCCGGTATAAGGGAATACACTCATCCAATATGTGGCCATCATGAAGAAATCACTTAGTGCCCTCCTCATGAAGAAAAATGACATAGGAAAACAAATCTCTACTGTCCCAGCCAAACTATGGTATATACTGAGACAAAGTATTCTAATATTTGGAAGAACTCTCTCGCACTCATCTTCAGGTTAAATAATATGACGTATTGCTTACAAAATCATGAAGTAGACTTGGTCTCTCATATTGACCTAATCAAGTATATTCATTGCTTCCCTATACTAACGGGGCATTTGACCTGATGAATAGTTATATTTCAATAACATGACATCCAATTCATGTCACAAAATGTAATAAAAGTATAAGAACTAGTTGTTTTCTTCATGGTACACCCTACCCTGGAAATCATATCAGTGAGCACTAAACTCCCAGTTGAATAAATTTTATATGCCCATGATACCCCCCAAATGTGGGAGATATATTATGACAGGGCCTCCTACTTTCTGGATGATAAGAGAAGATAAAACCTAAAGCTCACCCCGATTGGTGTAGGTATTATTTTTGTTTCTTCAAAAAAGGAAATTTTTCTATACTCTTCATGGTCTGAAGACCGCACTAATAACGATTCATAATACCAATCCCTTATTATATACCTATAGCTAGCCTTTCAGCTATAAATAGCATATCTTAATGTCAAAGGTGACTCGGATCTAGTGATCAAACAAATCAACAGTTAATGTTCCATACAAAATGAAGAATTGACCACTATCATTAGTTATGTGAGGGGATTGATGGTTGAGTTATCTTTTGAACCAATGTTGCATCATGCTTCTTCATCACATAATTATCATGCTAATGCACTAGCCAATTTATTCATAGTCCTAGCCAATCCCTATTAGGATGATGAAGTCTTCCAAATCACACACTAAAGGGTAGTCTCACAAGTAATCATCTATTTCATAAAGGTAATTAATCAGATCAACACAGACTTAGAGAATGATGAGCCAAAATCTATTCCTGGATGGATGAAACTGATAAAAGATTACCACTAAGATGTGACTCTCCAATCAAATTGAGCAAAAAAAGAAAAATTCTGATGTTGGGTAGAGAACTTCACCCTTTAGGATAGGAAAATTTAATAGAAATCCATCTATAAATAACGCATCTATGGAGTCCTCCTTAGGTGAATTACAGAAGGAGAGACCCCCTCTGTCATGATGGATGTCCACACAGTCTCTTTCTATGCCCACCAATCTAGAACCAAGCTCTACCACCAAATTTAGAGGCTTGGTTACTTCTAACCGATGATGGTACAAGACTATGTAGATTTCACCAAGAAATTATACACATGTTATACAACTAAAAAATTCATCTATCTTCCCCTGAAGTTACTTCATACTTGTAAATATTCCTGGTTGTTTTTTGTATGAGGAATAGATATTATGGGCCCATATCACTCAGCTACAACTAAGTAATTTAAGTAAATCCTTATTCCTACTGATTTATTTTCCAAATGGGATGAGGAAATACCCCTAAAGTAATTCATGAAAAATAGTATCATCAACTTTGTGAAATATAATATCATCACTAGATTTAGTGCCCCTCAAACAATACTGCCAAAAAATGACACAAAATTCTATTCATCCAACTTGAAGAGGCTGTATTAGGAGAATAAAATCAAGTCCAATCATTTATATAACTATCATTCAGTGGTAATTGAAAATATAGAGTCCTTTAGTAAGATTTTATCAAATATACTCTATAAAATGGTGTAATCAAACTATACGTATTATTCCGACAAGCTCCTGAACACTTTATGGTCTTACCTTTCCATAATATAAACTGACATATAAGTGAAACCATACTCACCATTCTATGGAATAGAGGTAGTATTAACCATTTATTTCTAGTTTCCCTCACTCCAAATTTGTATTTTTAGAAAAATATAAAATATGAACAATCACATAAGAGAATTGATGAGTTTGAATGACTTGATGGGAAATGTTTCTATAAAATACACAACCATGAAGTCCATTACAATTTAATTTCCTAATCCTTCAACAAAAAGAAACAAAATAATTCGTTCTTATAAGAAAAATTAGCACTAGTTTTTAAAACCATGATAATACTAGGGAAGAAACCCCCAAATATGAAACCTAAGTGGGAAGGGCCTTACATCATACATAAGGTCTATTCCAATAGAGAGTAAAAATTTTACATGATGGACGGGGAACACATTACATCACCCTTAACATAAGGTTTCTTAAGAAATAATTTTCATAATTTCTTTTATAAAATAATTTATTGTGGAAAGACATTAAATTTCATAACATTTACATATCCATAATACATGATGTTAAACTATACAGAATACATAATTACCACATGATGTTAAACTGCATGTAATACACACTTATCTCATAAAATTAAACTGTATAGAATATGTACTTACCACATAACACTAAACTAAATGGAATTCATCCTTACTGAATAGAATTAAACAACATGGAAGAAGTCTTTACTACATGAAATTAAACTACACAGAACACATGCTGGTCACATGATATTAAACTATGATACATCTTATGTTCTTATTTCACAACTTTAAATTACACAGTGTTCCTTATCAAAATACCTTAAACTACACATCAAGTCCTTACCTTGTGGGACCAACCTTTCTTTTTATGTATGATCCAGATCTGTGTGAGATGTTTCTAGTGTATGTTTTTAATAAACCATGATGGGTTTACTCTAACAACCCTACATGATAAAAAATAGTATTATCTTCATACCAACCTAAAATCCTCATTCAAATATGACTTCATTATTTATCAATCCATGATACTACTTTATCAAAAACTCACTATGCATGATCTAGATCTGTTCAGAAAATAAATGGATCCCACCCCGATGTGAGAGTCATATCCATATAAGGGAAAATATATAATAAATATGTATGGTTTGATTCCCACATAATGGGATATGTAGTGATTTATAGATCTTTAATTTATGGCCCAATTTGGAATTATCATCACTCCCAACCATATCCCAACACAAGATCCAGAACCATGTAGTATACTTTGCTGTATGGTCGGCCCATGACTGAAAGCATCAATTCCCCCTATTCCTAGAATATGAGCCTGATATGTGTAGGTAATTTTCCTTCAATAAATATATGTGGTTTTATTCCTATCAATAAGGGATACATAGTGATTCCAAGATCCCATATCATGGTCCCAACCTCAATGTTTGAAAAATGACCTATCCCAATGTATTGGACAGAACTGTTCAAAGAGTTTTCTTAACATGAACTAAGTGTGGATTGATTCCTGTTATCATAGGATATGTAGTGATTCTTGGATTGACTAATTATTAACCCAACCTCAATTTCATGATAAAATAAAATGCCTCCTCCCCCGAATATGATTCAAATTTGTGTGGGGGATCATTTATTTAAGAACTACATGTGGAATTATTCTCGACTTGTTAAGATAATTAGTGATGCTTGGGTATATTATCTTGGGCCAAACCACAAGTTTTACACTATCAAAACCTTCCTTAGTGCATCTTCCATATCAAAGGCATAAAAACTTAGTTGGCTATAGGACTATGAAGATTTCCCCAATAGTGAAAGCTTTTCCCAATATGAGATCCATTCACCTTCACAATATACTCAATGGTTATATATCATGTACTTTGATCATAGTGGGTAATTTCTGTTTTTTTTGGGGGGGCATGTCCCCTATACATGATATAGATCAATGTTGGGGAAACTATCTTAAATAACTACATTAAGTTTTGATTCCCACCACTATGGGATACATAGTGATATTCAGGTAGTCATCCATGGATCCAGGTACCATTCTAATAATAAAAATGAGAAAATTACCCCCATCACAAATATGATTCAGATTTGAGTGAGATATTTGGACATGGGTTATCTTGTTTAGGAACACATAATTGAAATAAAAAAACCCCTTCCCCTACACATGAGTTAGAACCCTTTAGGGGCCCCTTAAATTTTCCAAAACTATGTACAACTTGATTCCTATCAGTACATGATACATATTGATGCCCCAAAACCACATTATGATCCCATACATTATTAATAAGAATGATATATCCCCCTTCTATTCCCTTTTATATAGTTCAATGAAGTGTGGATTGTGGTTGCACATTCCATTATTAGATTAATAAAAGCATTATTATTCCTATTTTACCTTGACGTATTAACCCCCATCACCTTATTGAATGGCCATGTCTAAGGGTAAAACCCATTATAATATCCTCTTCCCATGAGACATATCTATGTATGGGATATTTCCCTTTAATAACTATTTATAACTTGATTCTTATCCATATAGGATACATGGTGATTCTTAGATTACTCATCATTGGTCCCAACCAAAAATTTCAAAAAACCCCCTCATACCAAAAAGTTTTATCATTTTCAGTGAAACTTCACTTCCCCAATGGATCAATACTAAGTTAGAACATAATTCTCTTTTCCTATATGTAAGATATTTTATATAGTATAGGACCCACACATATTGTGCATGGCTTGATAAAAATTCCCTTATTCTTATGCATGAGTTAAATCTATGTAAGAATTCATAAAGAACTAAACATGGCTTAATTACTATCCCTATAGGATATGAAATGATTCCATGATTATCCACCCCAGTCCTAGACATAATTTCTAAAATTTCCTCCTCCTTTTTCTTATTAGATAGATATATATAAAGGTATTTCTTTGGAAGAGATAACTATGGCATAATTCTTACTCTCATGATATGCATTTGAAAACTCTATGGAATCCCATCCATATAAATTTCATTTGAACCTAGATCACCTTAGTGAGTGGTCTATTCACCATCCATTCATAATGGGCCTTGTAAATTCTCAGCACCAAGACCAAATCCTTTCTTAGTTGTGCACCCCTAGCCAACACAGTATGGGTTATTCCCCATTCACCTCTTGTTTTTCACATTGAGCATGATTCACATGAGCTTAGATAATTGGACTAACCCATTTTACAAGATTGGTAGTATCATGACCAAGGGTTGGTGTCATCTATGGTCCACCTTGAAAGACCTTAAACTTCCTAACAATGACCGAGTTATAGAGACTAATTTTTCATATTCATGAGTCATATCTAAAAATTTATTACTTGAATATGGTTTAGATCTTCACAAAAGGGATCCCAACATATGAAAACCGATATGTAAACATAAACAAGAACAAAAATTCCTCCAATGTCTGAATGACCCTGACCAGTTAGAGGATTCTTTAAAGACACAATTCATAATTCTCACATCAGTACTTAATATCCTGGTCACATGATGTTAAACTATGAAAATATCATCCCATATATAAAATATTAAACCATATAGAATTACTTTTTTATCTCATGAAGATAAATATCACAAAAATCATGTCCTTGTTTCATGACACAAAACTGCACAGAATATCATCCATTATCACCCCTTATCAAATGACCACTAGAGTCTGACCATGATCAACTAAGGTTTGAGGTGATTCTATTATATTTTTGAGAACCTCAATCAATAAATAACTCTTTATGTCTTGATTGACTCAGATTACTAAAAATACTCCACAACCCTTATAATATAACACCCGACTTCCAGAGACTCTTTGCTTGAATATGAAAGTTTCCCCTAGATCTTATATATAATCCTTTGAACTATCAACCAGATGTGTATTTTCATTTCAAAAAGGATACTATAATACTCTTGATCCCTAAAAACAATACAGTGTAACTTTTAATCTCAATGTAATTCATGATCATCCTCAACATATTTATCCCATACCATTACTCATGATCTAGGAGCCTTGATCCATGATTCCAATCACCTTATTCCTCCATTCCAAAGGGTTTTGGAATAATATTAACCATGGAAATCCTAACTAGGATATTATATCACAAATATCTCGGATACCTTGCCCATAAATCATGAATTTAAACTTCTTTTACTTTGGTCAAAGTTGTACGACCTTAAAATCTAGGCTATGAGGGTCTAAATCGCAAAACTATATAAAAATCTAGTGAAAGAGACAACAATATTGTTAGGTTGAAAACCCATAAAGAGTGAATTAAGAAAAATTCAAGTCTTTACTCATTAAAAACATCCTATCTAGAGTTTATAAAATATTTATAGTGTAAGAAAGGCACAAATCTTTTCAGTCCCATCTTACGACCCTATTAAAAGTCAATCCATGCTCACTGGACCCCTCTGGTCTAATTTTTTTTAGAGAAATGATTTATCACATCCCCCCACCAGGGTAACATGTTTAATCACAAAAATAAAAATTTTAGGGTGACTATAACCTTATTGAATATGACATCATCCAAAAAAAACAACATGACATTGCAGTTTGAGTTGATACCCAGAAATTCCTTGAGTTGACATACTTGTCTTGGAATATCATATCCCTGAGTCAATTTCTCTTGGTTCTCCCCTATAGGATATTAGAAACTTGGATTGACTAATTTTAAGGAACCCTTCTAGGATTATTTGGTTACTAACATAGTTCATTTGAGACTTTTTATAGGGGATGTCTTGATCCTAGAAGAGAGGGTCCCCCTTAAACCCATGATCTATTTCCATGACTACAGGTGATACTGGTTTTTTCCATTACTAATGGTCAACAAGTAACCACCAATATACACTCTTTATTGAATTATATATTACCATATCATTATTTAAATGTCCCATAGCCAAAATATTCATTTGGATTTAATATCCTTGATATTACATCACCATTTATTATACCCATTATCGAAGGATGAGTGAGATACCTCATTCATGAATGTCTTGGGTGCCCTCATAACATGAACCTAAAGCACATGATATATGGACCCAATATTCATGAACATAAACCAAACACCTTATTTTTAAGGTAGTCCATGAACTACCCCTAGGCTGAAAGAACCCTCCTTGGATAAAATTTTCCCTTTACCCTAATTTACTATCCAAGTGTTTAAATATTTAAAAAGTCTCTACATCCTTGGAAAGTAGTTGGGATCCCTTTTCTTTACCTTGAATATAAGTACATATTGGCTCAGGCATAAGGTCCGTCGACCCATCAACCAGAGTTGTCTATAACTTTAAAGAAAGTCCTCTGATCCATATAATCCTTAACAACATCATAATGAAACTAGGAACCTTATTGTGTTTTTAGATCATCCCCAACATGTTTTACCTATCTCATAACCCTCAATTCAAAGTCCTTGAGATGTGATGTATACACTCCATATTCCAAGTGTCCAGGTTGACTTGACATCCTAGACATCATTTCACTATTTTCTAAGGGCCTTTGAATCATAGATACAGGGTTCCATAAGATTTCATTAATACCCATATATCATAACTTAAACAGGGATTTAGGGTGTGAGAACATTTTATGAGTATCCATCCTTCACAACCCAAGATAGGATATAGGGTTCCAAAACCCTTCAGGAATATCCATCCTTTATAATCTAAGCATGGATGCTGGGTTACAAAACCCTTCATAAATACCCAAACTTTATAACACACTACAGGTATTAATAATATAAATCCATATGAGGAATATGATATTTGACCTTAAACTATAGAAACATAGGGTACAAGATATTTCACCTAAAATAATATCACCTCATTTGTAAAACATTCAAGAACTTAAATTTCTAAATTAAAGAGATAGAGTACTAGTTAGGATGAAAACTCTTAATGGGTGGTCTGGAAAAAATTTAGATCTCTGCTTTCTAGACATAAGGAAGAATAACACTTATTAGGATGAAAACACGTAAATGGAGTCCTAAGAATAATTCAAGTCCCTTCCCATTAATCTTTCCTCATATGAAACATAATAAAAAGTAAGGGAAATAAAATAAAGATACATAAAAAGATTTTGGGGCACATCATATGACCATAGAAGTAGTCAATATATACTTTCTGGTCCCTTTGAATATGAAAAAGGTAGATAACCTTCTCTTTATGACACATCCAACCGGGTCATTCCTTTGAAACAAATGATTTTGAAAGGAAAGGTGCCGATACATTAAAGATGGTGTTTATACTGGTGATTTATATGATCCATTCTTAGGAGAAATATTTTATGACATGTGATTTTCAGTTTGAATTTGGGTTTACTTAGTATTATGAAATAATTAAATGTGATAAAAAATCTATGTTTTACTGATTCATCAAGATATAAAAAAACTAAAAAACATGAGAAAAGTACACGAAGCTTAGAAAATTACATTCATTGATAAAGTACAAAGGGAGGGAGGAATATCCACATCATGGACTCTCTCCCATAAACCCCCAAATAAAATTATTCACATAAAAGTAGGGCCTACTACAACATCTATTCAAAAAAATCCTTAAGATCCACAAACTTCACCTCTAGGGAAGGTATGGATTGCTGTAATTGATTTAATGACTCTGCCTCTATATCTAAAGATAGTTGTATTGCCTTCCCCTAGAAATAGCATGAAATCTAGACATCTACACCACATCAATGATTCTGCATTTCTCTACAACCATTTTCTTCAGGGATTTTAGAATTTATTATAGATGGGACAACTCCTTTAGAATCCTATAAATCTAATCCTTGCTATTATTGACCATTTTTTGGACATAAATTATTTATGTTTCATGATATAAAGTCTCTACCAAAGCCTCATTTTGTTTTATTTTTGAAAATATGAATCCTTCACTACTGATACCCTTAGATCAAGAGTCCTCTCCTAATCCCTCATGGTAACCATCTCCTTTATTCTTTAATAAAGTGATCGATAATTAAACCCCCATAGGGAAGGGTAGTGAAAAAATATTTGAGGCGACTTAATTGTTCCTCATCTCTTCTAAGGGACCCTCTATGATTATATTCTAGATATCCCCCAAACATGTCACTAATGTTTCTGATGAAATGTTTCATGTTTCAAGCATCAACCCAAGCTTAGTCTAGAAATAAATATATATTCTAGGACCAATTCTCTATGAAAAGATTTCATACTTTTATTTCTTGGCAGGCATGGTGTAGAGTCAGATTCTATTCCAGTCATCCCAGTTGGGAGGGATCCTAGTGTAAAAGGTTTCAAGGCCTTTGAGTTCTAAGGTGAGGATACTATGATGAACCGTATAAAAGATTAATAATCAGCAGATAAATTATGAAATATCTCGGGATAATAAAAAATCATAATAGGTGCTAAAAACATACATTTATCATATATGTAACTATATAACTCTTCCATCTCATCAACACCTTAAGGTGTGATGGAAATACCTTTATGTGGTGGATGACCTCGAGGGACCATCAAAATTTATTCAATTGAAGCAGTGTTCTTTCATCTTGAATTGATATAAGCACAATGAAATGTTAAATGATATGATATAGATTTAATGACGAATTCTATTTACAAATAATTTTATACCATCACCTAGTGATTCCTCCATCAAATCTAATTTAGTGGAAGAATAGTTGATAATGTTAGCATCATCCAATAGTGCGCTCTCCCATGCTAGGTCAAATGGATTGAGCACTAATTCATCGGTAGTGGACACTAAGTCCGATATTTATTGGACCCCAACCACATAAACCTCTCCATGAACCATTTACAATGTCAAAGGTTCTTCTAGAGGAAAAATGGTGCATATTTATCTTTGGATACAGATTCTAATACTTTTAAGTGGACTTAGCAAGGGACTGTACAAACATGAAGATCAAGATAATCTACTAGATTTTCTTAGAAATAAAATGAAAAGGGTCCACAAAAGTGACACACTTACTTGTTGATTCATGTTTATAATTCTTCGGTGGATTGGGTTGCTTCGCATTCCTTTTGTTCTCTAAGGAAGGATATTTATAAGGGGTGAAATTAACTTTTTTGGGATCCCTCAAATGACATGCAATTTTTACTTCTTAGGTGCATTAGAGTGGATGAAAAAGGTCGTCTCACAAAAAAAGAAGTAAGTAAAACAACTTGTTAAAGATATTTTCGAAAGAAAATAAACACACTACTAGATAGGATGGGGGTGTTGTTTATCATTTATAAAAAAAGATAAATTATGATGTAAGAAGATTGTATTTTCTCTATTTTTTTGGAATGAGACTAAGAAAAAGAAACAAAATGATGTTTTTAGAGAAAATATTTTAGAAGGAGTAATCAATTTACCTATTATTCTTCACTTAATTATTAATCATTATAATTAAAATTAAAATATACTCAATTTTGATCCATTAATTTGTTAACCCCATAACAATATGAGAATTATCTTAACCACAAATATGAAATTAGTTAAACCCTAGCCTATCTTCCAAACATGAAATCGTAGCACCTAGATTTGATTTTTTGTTCTAAGGACAGCTTATGGTTAGTGGTAAATTAGGGAATATATCCATTATGGAAATGAGGATGGATTGAGTTTTGGGATTGTTTTTGTAATCTAAAAATTGATCATGTGTTATTTGTTTTACTAATTAAGATTGCACTCCCACAATTAACACATTACTCAACCTCTTGTGTTTTTTATTTTAATTGTTCAATTGATTTCTTATTTTATTTTAAATTAAAAAACATATTCATAGATCATGATAAGTGAATTAAAATATCTCATTGATTCAAAATAAATAAATGAATAAGGTATGATATAGATCAATTACTGAGAAAAATATAGTTCCATGGGAGGTGTAGTCACCATTGAAACAAATTTCATTAGTGAAGGTTTAGAAAGGGTATAACCCAATAAAATTTCAAAACCTGAGTTACATACAAAAGAAGTAAAATAAGGAAGAATAAAAATGAAAATAACATAAGAAATGGGAGATAAATAGATATTTTATTGTAAGAACAACAACATTACAACAAAAAAGAGGCAAAGAAGAGCATTTTGGAGGAGATCTTAGCTTGAGAGCTTCCCTCCTACAATGTTTAATTGAAATGGAAAATCACCACTTATCCTATGCTCCAAATTCTATTAGGCACATAAAAAATGTGTGAACCATATGTCCTTATAGAAGGATTGTTTTTTTGAAATAGGTTCCTATATCTTATTTCCAATTTTTTCCCAATAAAATCACATATGTAGAAGTTAAGGACTAATTACTTAAGTGGTGTTCAATATGGAGAGTCTGGTATAGATTTAACTTCATGGACCATTTACTCTAACCAAATTCACAACCCATATTGTATGTACTAAATGAAATTTGTATCCCATTGAGAGTGAAACACTTTTAAAAAAATTTAATTTGAAATAAGTCAAAAAAAACATTTTTGGCTAAAAAACTACAATTCACTTTAAAGGGAAAAAACTAGAATTTTCATCAAATTTTCAAATGATTGATCTAATTTCAAATATTCCATAAATAATCATATTTAACACAATGTGAGGAAATTATTTCATTTATTATAAATAAAATATTTAATAAAAATGTATTTTATCAACTCTCCCACACTTACCATTTAAAACTCTTAAGAAAACCCTCATATCATATAATCTAGAAAAGTGTGAAAAGTTATGCATATTCGTATTTACCAATCCATTGTGGAAATATAGGAAAAGTAATAATCTCTTAAATAAGTCAATATAAATAAATTTTCAATTTATTATCTTATAAATTTTATCAAAAAAATCTAGTGAGATTAAAGACACTAATCAATACAAAACAAGTTATGGGTCTACCATGCCATTAACTATCCACGTGTGTGTGAAAACCATTTCAAGATCATATCTCTACCCTTTATTCTATATATTTAGGTCAAGTAAAATAATTATTCTTACCTGGTTTAATTCCACCTAACTTGATCTATATTCCCTTGTAATCAAATTTGAAGACCCACTCACATAAGCATTACCAAAAGTCAAACCTTAAGATACCAAACTGGATATCCCCACATTCTATACATATATTCACTCCCAATTTATTAAGATAATATATATATATATATATATATATATATATTATTTTTTAGGGATTAAAACTTTCAGATATCAGGTACACATGCATAGGTGAATTCATTATAGTAATGAACCCATCCGAAAGAGGAACGAACATTTAGATCAACCATTAATATAAGATGAATTATTTTTACCTAACCTGGATATACCTTCAATTTAAGAGGAAAAACCCCACAAGTCATTGTTTCATGAAAAAGTTTTGTGGATAAATCAATGAAACACTCTTCCATGAACAAATATCATAATGAATGGTGTCAAAATATAAAAGGTTTTATAATTACACAACCAATCATATCATTGATGACCTCCATTTTTATAAAAATAAACCATTGATGATAAAATATTCTTATTCTTATCAGGATACCAATTAATTTTGAAAAAAAATGAATTTTCAATATGCTCCACATGTAAATGACCATGTTACATGATATTTTTTTTATTGTTTTTTGTGTTTTTTGGAAAATTTAATAGAAAACCAAATAGAAATACACACAAAACACACAAATAAAAATCCTAAATAGCTAACCAAAAATGTTTTCCCCTCTCCCACACTTAAAAAATGTCATTGTTCCCAATGTGAACCTATGAGATGATATGTGAACATTAAATTTATAATTTTACATAGGAAAAATAATATAAAAGTGAAAGGGTTGGAAATAGCCTGATATTATCAAGTGATAATGGGGTCATAAAGTGTGATAGAATCAACTACATCAATAGGAAGTCCCTCAATGTATTATTTCAAACATTTTCTATTGACTATGATGATTCTTCCTATTTCCTCTTATATGATCTCTATTATACCATAAGGAAATCATTAGATACAACCTAAGGACCTAACCATATAGAACACAACTTACCAGAAATCACTTCCTGTTGTGAACTGTAGAGTAGGGCTTTTCCCCCTATATGAAACCCCATTTTTAGATCATTATATCATGAGACGCTTTTTATATTTCCTTATAAAGCCTTCAGTTCTCATACGATGATAATAATATATCCTCAAGATCTTGAATTTGAAGCTTCCGTTGAATTTCTGATTAGGACTAATCCATGTTTCATTTCTTTATAGCCCAATATTCCTAATGCTCGACCTCTATGGGGAGATGAAAGGATTTCCCAAAAATGATCTAGAATGGGGACATACCTATGGGGGTTTTGAATTCTATCCTACAATCCCACAACACACCATCCAAGTGCTTTCTCCAATCCTTTCAATTCCCCTACATAATTTTCTCCAAAATTTGTTTCAACTCTTGATTTGAAACCTTATCCTGTCTATTTTTTTGGGGGTGCATTAGGGTTGAAGTTTTATATTTCGCCCTATAATTATGAAGGATGTAATACAAATTACAATTGAAAAAGTGTGTCCCTTGGTCACTGATGACGACCTTTAGTACGACAATCCTATAGAGAATTTGAGCTTTGAAAAAACAAACTGCAACATGAGAATCACCAGTCCTGGTGTCCTTGGCCTCCATGAATTTTATAACATAATCAACAGTGACCAAAATGTGTAAGAAAAAAATGAACTTGTAAAGGGACCCATAAAATCAGTTCTCTTAACATAAAAAATATCAAAAAATAATATGGGTTGTTGGGGAATCTTGCGTCTCCTTGAAATTTTTCCTGTGTTTTGGAAATGTGAGCACGACTTACAAAATACATGAGAATCAGGGAATAAGATAGGATAATATAATTCCAAGTCTAATACTTTCCTAGATATTAGTTGAGGTCCAAAGTTTCCACCAAAAGAAAGTGTATGAAAAAAAATTTAAAATATACTCAAACTCATGATTAGGCACACAAATCCCAATGACATGGTCACTAGATATGCCCTATAGG
Source organism: Viscum album (assembly GCA_963277665.1). Classification (NCBI taxonomy): domain Eukaryota; kingdom Viridiplantae; phylum Streptophyta; class Magnoliopsida; order Santalales; family Viscaceae; genus Viscum; species Viscum album. The sequence continues at coordinate 1,925,260,732 of OY728152.1, read as the reverse complement.
TAGGGATCATCCCTCACATAAAACCTAGAATCAATTTTTAATTTTTGGACATTATATTTCTTTAAATTTGTAGGAATTTTGGAGGTAATAAGGTAGTTCACTAAATTTTAATACCAAGGATGCATACCTGAGATGACAAATATATGCTCATTAGGGAAAGTGTCCTGAAGTGGTACCTAGACCAAGGTGTCATCCTATAGTGTGTAAGGAATCCTACTGATGTGGTCCCCCACCATGTTATCTGACCCCTTATTATCCTTTATCTCAATATCAAATTATTGAAGAAGGTGAATCCATTGGATAAGTATGGAAATTGCATATGAATTCTTTAAGAGGTACCTTAGAGATGCATGGTTAGAAAAAACAACAAATTTAGAGACTAATAAATATGAATGAAATTTATCTAAAGAAAATATACCCGATAGGAAATCCTTTTACATTGTGGTGTAATTTTATTGGACCAAATACAAATTCATTGATGCATAAAAAATTATATAGAACCACCCTTCAACTCTCTGAGATAAGATAGCCCCAACCTTAAAGTTGGACACGTCACACATAATCTAAAAATAGAGCTACCGCAATGGGGGATGTGTGATTAGTAGAGTAGTCATAATCTTATTTATCTCATCAAATGATATCCTGTATGAATCAACAAAAAAGAATAATTCAATATCTCTTTGAAGCAATCGAGATAAGGGTAGAGAGATCTTACATAAATCTAGGATGAAGCATCGATAAAATCATTTATGCCCTAGGAATGATCTAACATGACGTGCACATGAAGGATATGGAATGAATAATATAATACCTACCTTAGATCTATCAACCTCTATTCCATTTTTTGACATTACTTTCCCTAACACACTACCATTATCTACCATGAAATGATAATTTTCCAAGATAAAAAATAGATTCATCTCAATATAGTGATTAAAAATATTTCCCAAACTAAAGATACATTCATAAAATGAAGAACCATATACTGTAAAATCATTCATAAATACCTCCATGAAGGACTCAATGAAATATGAAAAAAATACTCACTTTGCATCTCTAAAAGGTACCTGTGAAATTGAAACATCTAAATGGAATCCTTTGGTAGGAAAATTTACTAAAAAACATTTGAATATTGTCTTATATTTATCCTTTGGAGCTATAGGAACCTAAAAAAATCTAAAAAATTCATCCAAGAAACAATATAGTGTCTTCCCAATGAGTCTCTCAAGCATTTGATCAAAAAATGGGAGGAGGAAATGGTATGTATGAGTGTATTGATTTCGTTTCTTATAATCTATACTCACACACCAACTATTTTGAACCCTCATTGGAACTAACTTCTCTGTCTCATTTTTGACAATAATAACAACAATTTTCTTTGGTACAACCTGAATTGGATTCAGCCAATGGGAATCTAAAATGATATAAATGATACCTTCCTTGAGAAAATTTTCAACTTCTTTTTGTAACAACTTCAAGAAGATTTGGATTAAGTCTCCTTTGTGGCTACCTAACCATTTTAGTACCATCCTCCAAAAGAATAATATGCATGAAAATGGAGGTTATAATACTAGATATGTTAGCCAAGGTCCACCCGATTTCCCTATTGTTCTCCCACAAAAGTTTTATAAGTATTTATTCATGTTCAAAAGGGATATTGTTAAAAATTATAACAGGTAATCTCTCACCACCCAAAAATTATGAGTATTTGAGATTTGAGGGAAAAGGTTTGAGTTCCAATATTGGGGGGAGATGTACGGATGGATACATTGAAGGAACTAAAATATGTTTGCAATGAACATCAATATCATAATATAAATAATAAAAATTATAGATTAATGCACCAAATACATCCTAATACTCAACACCATGTCAAAATCAGAATGAACATGTTCAAAATAATAATATTAATCCACATAAAAATAAAATAAAAAGAAGTTTGTGCATTAGAAATAAGTGTGAATGTGATATTATAAATCAAAATATAACCAGTTCTCATAATCTATCTGAGAATAGGACAATCAAAATACATGGGGGTTTTATTTGGTGGTTCAAAATGGGAGATAAAAAAGTAGAATTATTTTCTAAGGGTTAATTCATGGATTCCATAACATTAAATATGACAACGTTATAATCAAAATCCATGGAAAGTTTACCATCAAGTAAATTTATGATATTTTTGTAGTTTCGAGTAAGGAACTATCTAAGATAATTGGATATTAATAATTTACCTAATATTACTTCATGTTAATCATGTAGAAATCTACTACAAATATCATGTATCTTACCTAAACAAGTACATACTCAAGGACTCCTTCTAGATTGTTGTAGATCTATTTTCAAAATACACCACTACTCTCATCAGCTTTAACTCACCAACCTATAAAGAAAATAAAATAGAGTGAGCCATCACATTTATAGAAGATCCCAAATCTCAAAAATCATAATAAATTGAAACTTGTTTATGGTGCATGGGATGGTGAATGTCCCCAAATCCTTTCACTTTGTTGGAATTTCTTGATTTAGTGTTACGAGTGCTAACACATTCCTTACAATATTGATCCACTCATTTTTTTTAAGTTTTAATTGATTGCTATAATGTTATTTTAATAATTTTCCATACCTTGGTATTTTATTAATGGCCTCAATAAGGGGGATGTTTATTTGAACATGCTTGAATGTGTCCAAAAACCTCTTTTTTCATCACCTCTTCAGTCATATTCTTGGTTTGTACAAATATATTTGGAAATGGGAGTGGTTTAAGGGGAAAATCATCAATATTTTTCTTACATTTTTCTTCCTCCTTGGGTTTCTCATCAGTTGGTCTGGAATGGGGATTTTCCAGGGTTAAGGTGAATCCCAGTGGAATGGTAAGTTAAAATTTATTAGTCGTTTACTTCCCACTTCCTAATGTGGTGGTACTGGTTTTCCCCTTGGTATTTAGAGTATATTATGAAGGAATATTCCTTAAATTCTTACTTTCCAGTTCATGTAGGGTGTTGGAAATATGGATCATTTTAGTCTTCAACTCCCACAACTTTGAAACTTGAAGTTTTAGCTCATTCTATTGATTAAGAAATTTTTTTTTCAAAAGGTCATCATAATTAAAACTACCTTTGGTCAAGAATTCTGTTTTTGATGAATTCTCTATTATTGGTACTCAAATATCCATTGGGGTTGTAGAAAATACAATTGGTAAGGAATAGGTTACTGAAATTTTTGTTGAAAAGGGCAATATTGTTGTTGTCTAGGGACATACCTCCAGTATAATTGATCCTTCCACCCTTAGCTATATATTGTTGAAAAAGAATAATAATTTTTCTGGGGATGTGGTTTCTATTGTTGCTGATATGGTACCCTAGGAAATACAGATGCATAATCCTTTATCTCTTGTAATTGAGGTAAAACTTTAGGTTGGTGGTCTGTTTCAGTTAAAATTTTATAAGGCCTCACATGAGTGGGTTGGAATGTATTTTGAGAAAATGAAATATATCTCACCATAGTGGTTAATTCTTATAACATAGTATCTATTATATTATTTTAAGGAGAATAAGGACCTAATTTATGTACCCCTATAACATGTGGGTATCTCAATCACCAAATTATTGGAAGATTTGTGCCATCTTTCGACCAACACACAAGAAACCAGTAGTGTTTTTTGACCAATTCCCCTCTAGCTATAGCATGCACCACACTCTAGTCTATAGGAATATTGACTTAATATAAGTATTATATGATGATTTTATCACTGATTTGGTGATGTGGGAATATTTCACACAAACAATTAAATCACTCCCATTACTCATATATTGACCCCCTTGGGATTGATTTATTTCGGAGATCTCATTACAAATGCTAGTGGCCCTTGATGCTGGAAAAAATCTCAGTAATAAAAGGCATTTAGAATCATTACAACATGTTATGTCTTCAGGTTATAAGTAATAAATATAATATTTTATAGTTATATAAAGTGAGAATTTGAATTACCTTAGTTTTATTTGATATTAAGATACATTTCTTGGTTTTAGGGTTGAGAAAAACACATTAAATTCTTTAAAATGTTTTTTCGGATCCTTGTTAGAGGGGCCATGAAATTTTTGAAGAAGATGTATCAATCAAGACTTTAGTTTGAATTCCAATTCGTGATTTGAATATGAAATATATTTTCGTTTATAGCTAATATCTAGTGTAACCAATTCTTGAATGGTTCTATTGAGTTCGTTATTATTATATTTAGCCATTGGTTCTGATTTTAGGTTTGAATTAGAAGTGGTTCCAATTTCAATGGTCCCATAATGGAGGAATTTCTAAATTGGGGGAATGTTGAAACGTCTCATAGACTAAGACTGTATGATTTGATCCATAAGGATATGTTCAATATTATGGTCAAGATCTAAGAGATTATCAGGACCAATTCATGTCATAAATCAAATAAAAATGAAATGAAGAAAAGTGGACCATAATAAAAAAGAGAAGAAGTTTGAATTGATGGTCCAAAAAAACGAAAAATTGTGAAAGGGGAAAGAAGAAATAAAAAGAGAATGAGAGAGTGGAATGAAAATAAAAAAAATACCTCTAAATGGTCAAATAGATTTCTTTCCTCCTTGGAAAATACTCCAATTTTAAAGGTACTATCATGGGTTCTCTCAAATGATGTTTATTTTTTACCAAAAATTTGGGTGGTTCACTTAAAAAACGAAAAGAAAAGACAAAAGGAGGATGGATGAGGTTATACAAATGATGTGTAATTTTTACTTCATAGGTGTAACAGAGTGGATAACCAAGGTTGTATCTCAAAGGAGGAAGTAATTAAAACAATACATTAAAGGTATTTCTGAAATGAAATATAATAAAATAAACAAACTACTTGAAAGGATGGTGTGTGTGTGTGTGGGTTATCATTTATAAAATAAGATGAAGTATGATGGAATAAGATTGTATTTTTTTTTAATTTTTTGAAATGTGACTGAGAAAATGAAATAAAAAGATGTATTTTTTTTGAAAATATTTTAGAAGGAGTATTAAATATAACTATTTATCTTCACTTAATTATTAATCATTATCATTAAAATTATAATTGACTTAATTATGATCCTATAATATTTTAACCCTTGAACCCTATGATAATTAACTTAACCACCAAGATGAAATTAATTATACCCTATGCTATCTTTAGAACATGAAATCATAGCACCATGATTTAAATTTTTATAAGGCTAACTTATGGTCAGTGATAAATTTAGGCACATATCTATTTTTTAAATGAGTATGAATTGAGTTTTTTGATTGTTTTTCAACTCTACATATTGATCTCATGCCATTTTTTTACTAATTGAGATTGCGCTCCCACAATTCACACATTACTCGACCTCATGTGTTTTGGTGTTAATTGTTAAATTGATTGATTAGTCTATTGTAAATTAAAAAATAAATTCCTAATAATATTAAATTAATTAATGTATCTCATTGATTCAATATAAATAAATTAATTAGGTAAGAGATAGATTGATTACAAAGTAAACTAATCTTCCATGGGCGATGTAGTCATTATAGAAATGAATTGAATTCCCAAAGGCTTAGAAAGATTATAACCAAATCATGTTTCTACTCTTGAGTTATAGACCAAATAAGTAAAATAAGGAAGAATAAAAATGATAATAATAGAATAAATCTGAGAGAAATAGAGATGACATTATAATAACAACAACATTACAACAAAGAAGATAAAAAGAAGATCCTTTGGAGGAGATCCTATCTTGAGAGCTTACCTCCTCCAACAATGTATTGAAATGAAAAGTCACCACTTATAATATTATCCAAATCCTATAAGGCATATCCAACATCATCAAAATTTATAAAAACATGCATTTATAGACTGGAGGGGAGTGTAAGTTTTCAAGACTTTTCAAGTGTGAATGAGAAATTTGGCTAAATATTTTAATCAAAATTGAACTGACTATTTGACATCCAAAATTTGTGAACTAGATATCCTTACAGAATGATTATTTTTTTCAGATTGGGTTATATATTATATGTAAAAATTTGGGCCCAATACAAGAAAGGACAAATTTTTTATGGCCTAAATACTAAAGTTATGTCCAATATGGTGAGTCTAGTCCATCTTCGAATTCATGGACCATTTAATCTAATCAAATGAATGATCCAAATCAAATATCATAAATAAAAATTTTATCCCATTGATTGAAAAAACACAGTTATATAATTATATGGTAAAATAAGTCACAAAACATATTTATGTTAAAAAAATAGAGTGCACTTTAAAGTGGAAAAAATTTGAATTTTCATCATATCTGTAAATTAAAAATCAAATCCCAAATATTCCATAAATAAAAAATTTGAAAAACTTTTGAGGAAATTATTTAATTTATTGTCAATAAAATATTTTATATTTTTTTATCATGGGATGATACTGAAGTTCCCATAGATGGAACCAACAGTGGTGTGTATAGTGTTTTTCTAGGATTAGCAACCACATCCTTTATCAGCTCCATTTGGTCAGGGGAGACCTAGTCCTTGGCCTCCCTGTCATCATCTGAGTCTGCCTCAACCCCTATACCTTAGGATAATATAAAAAGGATATTAGGAGCGACCAAGTCTCTTAAGATTACTACAATATATAATTTAATAAAGAAATATAATCATAATCTTAATATTAATTCAAACATATGAGGATGATAATAAATTTAGTTTTATATCATCACCAAAATCATGTTGGTCTCCTCTATACTCAGAAACCACCATATTACTAGGAATAATCATTTTCTATGCCCAAAATGAGTAATATATTTGACCATTTTCAATGTGAATGAATTCTTTCAGGTAATGGAGGAATGCCTTAACCTCAAGAGATGGTTGTTTGAAAGAAATACCCCAAGTAGTGGTGGAATTTTCAAAGACCTAAACTATAACTCCTCCCAACACATAACCTTTAGGCCTTAGTGAATGAATTATATTTTCTCCAATTGTCTCATTACTAACAAACAATAGGTAATTCCAGTATGGTTAGGGATTTACCCATAGGTTCTTTTCTCAATGTTTCTACATTGGTTGGTGTCTTTCCCGATGATGAATCAAACTCCAAATGTCTCACATGCTTGTAGGTATCTCTAGAGACATTTGTATATTGGACAAAGGCTACTTAACAGGCCTTATATTTTCTTATCCCTCAACTATTGGGGGTAAAATTACATCCTTCATCACTAATATAACTAGTTTCTCATTTTGGAAGGAATGAATGAAAATGCCAACTTAGGATTTAGAGAGACTAACATCCATGACAATAACAAAAAAGGTCACTTGGGTATGAGTGTACTCCCAGGAAAAAATCAACAAGAACTGGTAGGTCACCATTGGACGCATTTTTTGAAAAATGTGGGGAGGGTTAGGGAATCTTATTTAAACACACCAAAACTACCTCCGGAATCAACATGGTGCATCTCACTCATAAAAGATCTTTCCATTGATTCATGTGGATAGATTTTAATATCCCAACCCTCGAGGACTAGATTCAGTGGTTAAATTATTACATTGGTACTAGATATAAGAGATTACATCAAAAAGTACCTAATAGTTTAGTTGTATTGAAAAACTAGATACATACTTAAATTTCACATCACATTTTAAAACATAAAATACATACTAATATTTTCCCCAAAAACACCACTATTACCTTAAGTATATCCCTATATATCAATCATAAAAAAATCCATAGAATCATGGGTAAATGAAATATAAGAAAGGTGTGACCGTAGATACTCAATAAGGTTATGCATATAGTGGAATCTATCATCAATAAATAAGTTATAATCAATATAGAAAGGTAAATATCTTAAAATACCTGACATTTAAATCCTAAACTATACATGAAGACTAATATGGTAGGAATAAATAATGATCAAATAAATCCATATAGATAATAACATGATATTGAAACATATCCTTGGATATCATAACTAATATAATAATCACACAAACATTAATAACTAATCTCATAATGGGGGAATTTGTAATTCCATACATCATAAACATACATTCAAGGCCTCATTCTAATACATCTTACATAAATGGGTAAGGACATAGACAAATAATAAAACTAATTGGTCTCATGAGAACTCCTGAGGAATTTAAGGGATATAGTGGACCCCTCCCATCACTTATGAAGTCCAATGCATTCCTCATACAAAAGGGGTGAAACATAGTGAAAGTAAACATTCATTTTAAAAAACTAACATAAGAAATGTTAATAACCTTCCCAATAAATAATCATAATAAAAAATTATCTAGAGTAATATGGATAATGTTATCATAATATTACATCCCCATTAAATAATAGTATCCACCAAAGAATATTGAAATAAATGAATATACCTTAAAAATATCACTGAAAGATTTCTTGATAAAAATACCCTTTTCATTTTGAGATAACGTATTCAAAATCCAAAAATTTCAAAAATATTACAGAATATATTTACTTTTTAAGGATACTTGTAAAAATTTAAAATAACCTTTAAAGAAATTATTGGTCATGATAGTGAAAAATTCTGTTCATGCTGTATAAGTTAAAAAACATGCATTTCACACTTACGTAAAAAGTAAAGATGTACCTAATTTAGAAAATGATTGGAAGATTCTTTTTAAACTATTTTTTAAAAAGAAAGGTTTAAATGTATTTATCAAATCATTGGATAATTATAATGACCCTAGCTTAACATAAATGGATATTACATCATTTTAGATTAATATTTAGTACATTACGAAAATACATGTCAGATGAATGTATTATTTTTGTGTCTTTGGAAAAATAGAAAAAAAATATTATATCCGTGTGAATGAACTTCAACATCTCACATAAAAATCTCCACCATAGTACTTCTACATAAAACCATTATTTAGAACCTGGAGAAAGGAAACATAAAATGGGGAAATCTCAAATGCTCAGTAAGGGTAAAAAAGGAAGACATGTAAGCATAAAAATGGCTATAATGGTATGAGAATGTGATCCTATAAATATAATATCATAACCTTCATATACAATATCATAACATAGATCACGGTATAAATATTTTTAGTTTATAAGACATGAATCATATGAAATAAAGTTAATAATCTATGAAATCATAATATTGGTATAAGACATAGAATTTTGGAAAACACATAAGCATATAATGATTTCTATAGTAGTTAATGCATCACTACCAGGACCATATTATTGGACAAAGTCATTTACTGAACTAGGTTACCCTCATTCCAACCCCGTGTTACTGAATCGAGTAACCCTCATTCCAGCCCTATATTACTGAACTGAGTAACCCTCATTCCATCTATGTATTACTGAACCATGTCACACTCGTTCCAGCCCTATATTATTGAACTAAATAACCCTCATTATAGCCCTGTATTACTGAACTAAGTAACCCTTGTTCCAGACATGTATTACTGAACCAAGTAACCCTTGTTTCATCCCTATTTAATCTCATGAGATATAAATCTTTACCCAATAAATTAGAAGAAGATATAGGTCCCACCCATTATATAATGAAAACATACATACATGTGCCACAAGATCAAAAATGAACATATCATAATCCATGAAATGAAATGGGTATCATAAACATATAAACATATCATAACCTATGGAAAGAGATAGGATTCAAAAGTATTTCATTATAAACATAACCCGTGAAAATAAGAAGGTTTTCAAAATCATATAACCCGGAAAGAGAAGTGGGTTTTATAGACATATTAAATATGAATATGAAATGGGTTTCACAAATACCATGACATTAAGCATAATTCATTCATATAAATAATATGAATGGAACATTTAGATAATTTCCTATATAAGGTTTTAGTAACATCAATAGATGTCATCTTAGATGGAAAACTGTTTTTAAATATTCTCTAAAAACATTTATTTAGGAAAACATCCTTTATTATTTGAAAATGTTTTTTAATACATAAAAACATTTGAAAATCATTTTCTTATAAAATAATTTGAAAACTTATAAAAAGATATTAAGAAAATTTGGAAAAAAATTGTACTTTAAAACTTATAAAAGAAGCTTTAAAACATTTTGAAAACCATTTTTATTGAAAAATTATAAAAATATATTGAAAACTTTTTCAAAATCATTTCTTTGAAAGAACTTTGATAAATTGTAAATACGACTTGAAAAAATTTTGAAAAAATATTTCCATAAAAAATATAAGAGAAGTTTGAAACCATTTTGAAAACAGTTTTCCTTGAAAATTAATTTTAAAAAAATATTCTTAAAGATTAAACTTTTTAATAATAAAAAAATGGATCTTTGAAGAAATGACAGTGGGTACATACGTACTTATCGTACGAGGTCAAAAGAACATTCCTTTTGTACAGTAAAAGGATAGAAAAGTTACCTTTTCAGAAAGTGATAAGAAGGTTCCCTTGAATAGATTGGTAAAATACCAAAAAGGAAAAAATTTCTTTTAAATCTTATAGGATAATGGTATAATATTCTTGGAAACACTTTTTAGAAAACATATATTTCTAATCGAAGAAAGGGTAAAATCAGGATTTCCTTGAAACACGTTCTTAACTATATTTTGAACCAAAGAGTATAAAATGGTATTAATACATGATTATATCATGAAATAACAAAGGATAAGGAAACTCATGAATATTATAGAGATATGTATCATAATATTTCATCCATGGAGGCATAAACATAAACAATCTCGAAAAGCAATGAGATTATCTCAATAAACTCTTATAACTTGGTATTTTGGGATCATGATCTCCATGTAAAGGAATGAAATTACATGAAGCATATAATATCATGAAAATATTTAGATTCATGATATTTCATGTAAAATTGAAGTATATACTCCTAAAAAATGAGTTTAGGTGCATAACAAATCATGAGTCTCAAAGAAGGAAAATTGAGACTAAACATTTTTTCCGATTTGGTATAAAATGGGATTATTAATACCCATAAATTTAATATATATATATATATAATAAAATAATGGTCAGAACATACACCACACAAAAGGAAAGAGTGGTGAACATAGCTTGTATCTCACAAAAATTGAAAGTGAGATGAAATCCCCTTACCTTGTGACTTGATTCTATCCGTACTCGTACAATCTTCTTGTATAATAAATATACGTTTTTTATACATATTTTACAGAATAATATTCTTATATATATTACTATATATGGTTTTATTAAAACTTTATATTACCCACTTGTTCATGATCCTTCATTAAGGTTTCACTTCATGTAATATTCTCTTTGTTCTTCACATGTGACTTAATTTGTTATATCGTAGATTCTTATATATATATATATTGATTCAAGAATGTATAACATGATATAAATATCAGATATATCATGTATAAGTATATTATATTAATTTATATCATAATGAATTATTTAATGGAATACACCGTTCCTGGAGATGGAAAGCTATACGTAATCATAAACATTGTTTTATGTTTTTATTGTCCTATTTAAAGAAATTATGTAAATGAAATATATATATATATAATTATTAAATTAGCATTAATATATCATATATATCATATAAGTTCATTAAACGCATACTTAATACATTCTATGTGGTGTATGAACGAATCACATCGCTTTGAGGGGGCGGTACTCCACCCTTCCTCAAACGAGATTATCGTATTAACACCAAATAGAGGGTAAAAAGACTTGTTTTTTAAAGGTAATAAAGAATATTAAATACATAATAAATAAAAAATATTACATATTTAAATATATTGTTCATCAAAATGGCCACCATGATAGGTGGTAAAGGAGAAATGAACAATCATTGTTTCGCGAGGCAGTTGTTCACCGTACACAGACACAATATGTTCAACATCCATTAGATGGAAGTAAGTTTAAGTGTAGGTCATAAAATTTTAATAAAACCATCCTATTATATTGAAGATACTGGTATTTTTCACACAATAATTGAATAAAGAGATTGGAGGGGTGAATAATGGAAATAAAGGAAATGAGCATGAAAGAAGACGTTACCTCTAAATCGGGTAACACCTTATGGTTTGTGCCAAAAAGGTTTCCTTGAGAGGGTTCATTCTCAAATATAGGCTTCAATATCTAATGGAGTTTTTTCTTGGAGGCTAATTAGGTATATCATGGGAGAACATGAAAGGTTTTAGAGGTGTGAGGAATGAGTAGAGTGCTTACCTTTTTATAGTGGAGGTGGAGTGGCACTTTTGTAAAAAGAAAAAGGTATTCAATAATGGGTGGTCTATCATACCTAATGTTCCTCAAAATTGAAAAAATAATGTATTAAAGGAGAATCATGGTTGACAAAAACCACATAAACATAAAAATATGTTCATTTTAATTTTTTGGTTCCTTAAATTCTATGATTCCCCAATTTTATCATTTTTTATTTTTTTATTAAAGCATCTAGTTTTCGAATCTATTTAATTTAACCAATAAGAATAAATTAAAGTGATATTTATTATAAAATATAGATCCCATGAATTATTATCATTATATAAAATTTATAAAATTAAAATACCATTTTTTTTAAATCAATTTTAAAACAATTGCATGTGACGCGATAAGACACTACTTGAACCAGGACCGTCTTAACAACATATTTACATAATATGGCTCAATATTTTAATTATAAAAGTTTAATTATTCCATTAATATAAAATATTTAATATATATTAACACTTAAAAGTAACTTGATAGAATATTTTATTTTTTTCAATTTTTGAATCATTTTGAAAGATTTATTTATATTAAAATGACAACAATGTCAATATTAAAATTATTTATTTAATGTTAGTTTTAAAATATAAATATTAAATTATAATTAAAATAAATTATTTTTAAATGTGTGAAAAATGATATATTAAACTAAATAAATAAATAAATAAATACAATAATGTTTCATTCATAGAAACCCACATCATAAAAATGGATACTAAAACATCCCTTAAAAAGAGAAATTTGGAACCATAACAGTTACCCAAAGTAACATATAAATATGTTTCCACATGGGAGAACATAGGTGGAAAGTGAAAACATGGATATGGAATAAAAACCTTACGATCAAGTTTTTATGGAGAGTGATTGAGAACAATGTTAGGATAAAGTTAACAACCGGAAAGCCATAAATTTTTAATGACCTAAGGGACCTTCTGATACATTGAAAATGTAGTTATAGGACAACATTTATAGTTTCAAGATCCGTTTTTATTATAGTTAAAGAATTTTCATTAAAATATATACTTGATTGATTTGTAGACAACATCACCATTTGTTTTTTGTTGATCTACTTCACCTATTTCAATAAAAAGGTTACTTTTTCATTTCTGAAGTACTGAGAGATCACAAGTTCCAAGATATGCCATCCCATATGTCATTAATTATCATCATCACCACATCTTTATAACAGGATATAGAATATGAATAATTACTCATGTGGTAATATTATACATAATCTTTCAATAAATGGTTCACCATATAAACCTAATGAAGGATGAAAACCAAATCATTAGAAAGTAGTCACAAAATCAGCTTAACATTGAATCCCCTATATAACACAAAGTAGCTATTGGTTATAACATTAAAAACATGTTAATAACCCCATCATATATTCTCTTGAGACATTGTGACAACCTTAATTTCCATAAATTATTTTGGAAAACATGCATGCTTCCTTATTCCTAAGTATATTTTATTTACTCCATAAATCCAAAAATAATGTAAGCTTCATCAATGATAGCATAAAACACCCTTCAACAAGTCCTTACTCAGTTCCAAGGTTATAAATACTATCCAATTTACATATTCATATCCCACGTATATTTATCCATACAAAATTATCTTATCATAAATATCATATTAAGGGTTACCTTTCCTTATAAAAAAATATAACCTTGTCATTAAATCACTTCACCAGACCATAGGAAACTGTGGACATAAACATGTAAATACTGAGTGAAAACATTAGTAAAACAATACTTGTATATTTCATCATTCATAACTTTTGAATGTGAAGACATAAATACATAGATCACTCCATCCTTAATCTGTTAAGAATAATACCTCTCTACTTTCACATTTCATCCATTATTTTATCATCATCTACAATATAACCATTACTCACACCACCTTGCTGATTCTCTTCAGGAACATTACTCTTAAAAAATTGGATTACATAATGACCGTTCAATGATGAATTATATAGGTGAAAACTCCCATCCATTTTGTTAACCTAACCACTCATTTTTCCCATACAGTCACTTTCTTTGTGTCATTATTTTCTATAGTTAGAACACATTTTTATTCCTCTAATAAATTCACATAGGTGATTTTTTCTATATTCTTGACACAAAGGAAACTAAATATTCTTTCCTACATGATTTCAATTACCCAAACTCCCAGTAAACGCTTTCTTTCTCTTCCTTGGTGAGTCCAATTGTTGGTTAAGGTAAACATTGTTAATCATGATCCATGAAAACTGATTAGGCATGATCATGAAATATTTTACTCCACTGATCATCCTTCTTGACTTCTCATCAAAAAATATTCCATCACATTAAACATTAATCCAGTTCCTTTCAGTTCCTGACATTGACTAAAACAAGAAGCATAGTTTTAGAATTACTTATCATAGTAGAAAGCCACATAGTCCTGAAAATAATTACTTAAAAGATGTCTAAATCACGAAAACTTCCTTAATCTATGACACCATGGGTTTATCCATGGTTATTCACATTTAATTATATCTAAATCTTTTGTGATGGTTCATGAAGAGTTTCTAAATTTCAAAAGCATATCTCCTGAGAATGTCAAACTAGGTGTGCAGCAAGGCCTGTTTTTGTGTACCAGATTACCCCGAGTCAAGCTCGGAACATCTTGTCAGAGTTGTCATCCCTAGGTACATATGTGCGAGATCCACATCCACTTGTAGTATCTAGACATGGATTTATTTCTTGGAAATCAACCACTCTATCCCTAACCAAATTTCCCGGACATTTTCCAATACATTAACTCATCCTTATATTTATCCTTAGAGACACCACTAGACATATCCTTAGAAATAAAACTAGGAATATTAGAAAGGTTTTCTAATCCTAGTTTCCAAAGGTTGAATAAAACATTCCATTGATACCAAATATAATGAACTAGGCTTAACATACATGGATATTACATCATTTTAGATGAATATTCAGTATGATACAAAAATACATACAAGAGGACCATAATAGTTTACTGTTTTTGGAAATATTAAAAAAAATTCTATCCTCGTGAAAGATCTTCTACATATCCCATAAAGATATCCACCTTTAGTACTTCTACCTAAAGACTTTCTTCTTAACTTGGTGAAAGGAAAAATAAAAAGGGGTGAGCTCAAATGATCAGTAAGGGCAAACAAGGGATACATGTAATCATAAACATGATTATAAGTGTATGAGAATGTGATCATACAAATATATGATCACACACAACATATCAAAGATCATAACATAGATCATTGAATAAATACTGTAAGTTCATAATACATGAATCATACGAAATAAGTATTATAATCCATGAAATCATAAGATAGGAATAATATATGGAATTGTGGTAATCACGTAATTATATAATGATTTCCATAGTAGTCAACGCATCTCTGCCAAGACCATCTTAGTGGAAAATGTCCTTTAATGAACTGGGTAACCCCATTCCACCCATATGTTACTAGACCGAGTAACCCTCATTCAAACAATGTATTACTGAACTGAGTAACCCTCATTCCAACCCTGTATTACTGAACCGGGTAACCATCGTTCTATCCATATATTACTTAACTAATTAAACCTCATTTTATCCCTATATTACTGAACCGAGTAACCCATATTCTGACCCTATATTACTAAACTGGGTAACCCCAGTTCCATCCCTATTTAATCTCATGAGATATGAATCTTTACCCAATGTATTTGAGGGAGATATAGGTCCCACCCGTCAAATAATGAAATCATACAAACATTTTCCACAAGATCATAAATGAACATATCATAACCCATTAAATGAAATGGGTATCATAAACATGTAAACATATCATAACCTATGGAAAGAGACATGTTTTATAATCATTTCATCATAAAAATAAACCATGAAAGGAAGTGGGTTTCAAAATTATATAACCCATGAAAGAGAAACATGTTTCGTAGACATATTACAAATGAAGATGAAATGGGTATCATAATGACCATAGCATTAAGAATAACTCATTCATTAATAGGATATGAATGTAACCTTTAGATCATTTTTTGGAAGGTATTAGTGAAATAAAGAGATGTCATTTTAGATGGAAAATAATTTTGAAATATCCTCTAAAAACTTTTCTTAAGGAAAATATCCTTTTTTATTTGAAAAAGTTTTTAATGCATAAAACTAGTTGAAAATCATTTAATTAGAAAATACTTTGAAAACTGATAAAAATAGCTTGAAAATATTTTGAAAACCATTATACTTGAAAACTAATAAAAGAAGTTTGAAAACATTTTGAAAACCATTTTTCTAGAAAACTTATAAAATAATCATTAAATCATTTTGAAAATCATTTCTTTTAATGCACTTTGAAAACTTGTAAATAAGAATTGAAAAGATTTTGAAAACAGTTTTCCATTAAAACATATAAGAGAAGTATGAAACCATTTTAAAAACAATTTTCATTGAAAATTACTTTTAAAAACATTTTCTTAAATATGAACCTTTTTTAATAATGAAAAAATTGAGCTTCAAATAAATGATGGCAGATAAATTGGTACATGTCGTATGATGTCAAAAGAACATTCCCTTTTCATGGTAAAAAGGATAGAAAAGTGCCTTGTTTAAAAAGAGATAAGAAGAAAACCATGAATATATTGGTAAATTAAAAAACATGTAAAAATATCTTTTAAATATTATACGATAATGGTATAATATTTGTGGAAAACCTTTTAAGAAAATATATATTTCAGACCAACGAATTGGTAAAGTTGATCTTTCTTAAAAACACATTCTTAACTATATTATGTATCAAAGAATTTAAAATTGTACCAATACATGAGTGTATCATGAAATAATAGATAATAAGGATACTAATGAATATTATTAAGATATGGATCATAATATTTAATCAAAGGAGGCATAAACATAAATAATCTCAAAAGGCAATGAGATTGTCTCAATAAACACTTATAACTTGGTATTTTTGAATCATGCTCTCCACATAAAGGAAGGAAAATACATGAATCAAATAATATAATACAAATATTGATATTTTTGATATTAAATGTAAAATGGAAGTATATTAACCTTAAAAATGAGTTTAGGTGCATAACAAAACATGAGTTTCAAAGAAGGAAAATTAAGACAAAACATTTTTACTGATTTGGTAAAATTTGAAAAATAAAATCCATGAAAGAAGGATCATAAAATGGGAATGTGAATACCCTTATATTTAATTTAAATATAAATATAATACAATCATAGTCAGTACATACACCTCAAAAAAGTAAATAGTGGAAAACATAGCTCGTATCTCAATGAAATTAAAAGTCAGATGAACTCCCATTACCTTGTGTCTTCATTCTCTCCGCACTCATAAAAGATTCCTATATAATAAATATAAGTTTCTTATATATATTTTAAATAATAATATTATTATATCTATTACCATATATGGTTTTATTATAACATTATATTACCCACTTTTTAATGATCCTACGTAAAGGTTTCACTTTGTGAAATATTCTCTTTGTTCTTCAAAAGTGTCTTAATTTGTTATAACGTTGATCCTTATACATATATATTGATTTCTGAATGTATAAATGATATAAATATCATGTGTATAAATTATAAATATATTATATTAATTAATAAAATAATGAATTATGTAATGGAATACACCGTTCATGGAGACGGTAAGCCGTACTTACACTTGAACGTTGTTTTCTATTTTTATTGTTGTATTGAAAAAGAGTATGTAAATGAAATATGTGTGTATATATATATCATAATTAGAGTATGATTAATATATCATATATATCATATATTTTCATTAAACACATCCTTAATACATTCTATGTGGTGTGTCAATGAATAATATCTCTTTGAGGGAGCAGTAGTCTACACTTCCCCAAACGAGATTATCATATTAACACCAAATTGAAGGTATTTTTTTGTTTTAAAATGATTAAATAAGATTAAATAAATAATAAATATAATATATTACATATATAAATAATGTTTCCATCATAATGGCCATCGATATTGGTGGTAAAGGAAAAATTAACAATCATCGTTTCGTGAGGAAGTAGTCCTCCGTACACAGAAACTGTACGTTCAACATCCATTATATGGAGGTGTGTGTAAGTCTAGGTTAGAACCTTTGCATAAAAAAATCCTTGTATATTGAATATATTGTATTCTTTACACAATAAGGAAATCAAGAGAGTGGAGGGGTGAATAAGGGAAATAAAGGAAAGGAGTGTAAAAGAATATGCTACCTCTAAATCATGTAACTTCTTTTAGTTTTTTCCCAAAAGGTTTACTTGAGAGGGTTTATTCCAAACTTTAGGCTTCAAGTTATAATGGAGGGTTTTTGGGAGGATACTTGGGTAGATATTTGTGGAACTGAATTGGTTTTATAGGTGTGAGGAATGGGTATAGTGCATGTCTTTTTATTGTGGAGGGGGAGTGGCACTTTTGTAAATACCAAAAGATATTCAATAATGAGTGGTATATCTTACCTAAAGTTCCTCAAAAATGGAAAAATAATGAACTAAAGGAGATAAATGGTCTATAAAAACCACACCCACACAAAAATATGTCCATTTTAATAATTTGGTCCTTAACTTCTAGGATTCTCCGTTATTATCACTTTGGTTTTTTATTAAAGCATCTAGTTTTATAATCTAATTAATTTAACCATTGAGAATAAATTAAAGTGATATTTAACAGAAAATATATATAAAATAAAATATTATTATTATATCTAATTTAAAAAATTATAATCCCATTGTTTTTGTAAAATAATTTTAAAACAATCGCATGTGACGCGCTAAAACATTTTCTGAACCTGAACCGTCTTAACAACGTATTTACATAATATGGGTCAATATGTTAATTATAATAGTTTAGTTATTAAATTAATAAAACAATATTTAATATATACTAACCCTTATAAGTCACTTGGAAGAATATAGGATATTTATCAATTTTAAATCATTTTAAAATATTCATTTATATAAAATAACAATAATGTCAATTATGACATTATTTATTTAATGTTAATTATAAAATATAATATTATATTAGAATTATAATATATTATGTTTAAAAGTGTTTAACATGATATTTTAATCTAAAAAAATAAATAAAGACAATAACTCAGTCAATTAACTTCACTTTTAATATTTATAGTATCATTTAATTTTTTTAATTATTAAATAAATAATCATTATATTGATGTTTATTAAGTATTTCAAGTACTTAAACCATATCTAATAATTATTTATAATTTATTATGATAAAAATAACCAATATATCATTCAAAATGATATATATATCTGAAAATATAATGTATTTACATATCTCAATGTTTTATAAATGTTAAAGATAAGGAAAGTTCCATTTTTGTCTTTTTCCTTACTTACCTTTGTTTATAAGGAACTTCCATTTAATAGTATCCCAAAACAGATATATTTATAAAAAATTGGGGAAAGCGTAAAATTTTGGAAACCAATGGATTTTGGAAAAATGTAGAAGTCATTTTGGTCTTTAATATTAAGGTTCAGTTTCTTATTAAGCTTAATTGTACCTTAATCACTGTAATTAATTTTAATCACAATCACTAATAATTTTGGTCAAAAACATAAGTTGATCTTATTAGATAAGAAATATAAAACTAATTACATTATTTTATATTATATTTTAAAAATTCTATTCACATAAGTGAGAAAATTAAGATTAACACTAATCCTATAGACGGGGTGAAATAACGGGTTTTTATTGAACAAAAACATTAAAAAGTTTGTTATGTTTTTATATTCAATTTAAAAGTGTAATCAATTGTAATGAATTAAATTTTTTTAGTAGATTTAATATTTATCTAATTTGACCTTAAAACATATTTATAATATCATTTTTAATTAATAAATAATCAGAAAAAAAGAAAGTTTTTAACTAAAAATCAGTACTTTTCACTATTCATCAAAAAATAAAGTTTCTTAGAAAAAATCCCTAACATTCACACTAGGATAATTTTTGAGATTTTGAATTCAAAAATCATTTTTATTTTATCAAATAAAATTTCTAAATTTTTCTAAAATTAATTTTATTTATTAAAGGTAGTTCATTTAAAAAATAGTATTTTTAACATAAAAAGACTTTACCAAAAATATTATCCTTCATTATCAATATGATTTATTTATATAAAAAATATAATTGAAAATTAGTTATACAATATTCTAAAAGATTGTTTATAATTTTCTTATTTGAATAATTAAAATAGTAAAAATAGATGTTTCATAGAAACTCAGTGTTGTGTGCATCATATGCCAAGTCGGTGTAACTTGTAGCGCAAGACAAGTTGGTACTGCATGTAGTGCAATCCATGTCGGTATTTCATGTGAATGGAATGTTTGACATAGTGTTTTAATATATATATATATAAAGAACTATTTCCAGTGTCGTGTGAAATAAAAAATATTTAAAAGATAAATTAATTCGAAAAAAATAATTCTCAAAATATCGAGGTGTTACGTTCTACCCCCCTTAAAATGAATTTAACCCCCAAAATATGTATGGGTTTTCAAAGGTTTAATACTTGAATGTTTCATTCATAGAAAACCACATCGTAAAAATGGATACTAAAACTTCCCTTAGAAAGGGAAACATGGAACTATAACAGTCACCCAAAGTAACGTATAAATATATTTCCACATGATAGAATATATGTGGAATGTGAAAACATGGATAAAGAAGGAAACATTACAATCAAATTATGGTGTATAGTGATGGAGAAAAAGTTTAGGATAAAGATAGTAACAGGAAATTAATAAATCTGTAATGACCTAAGGGACCATCAGATTCATTGAAAACATAGGTATATGATAACATTTTTGGTTTCAAGATCCTTTTCCCTAAAGTTAAAGAATTTATATTAAAATATATAATTTCATGATTTCTTGACAATGTAACCATTTTTTTTTATATACTTAACCTCTTCTAATAAAAAAGGTTACTTTTTCATTTCTGAAGTACTAATAGATCAAAAGTTACCTAATATTCCATCCCATCTGACATCTGTTATCATCATCACCATATTTTTAATACAGGATATCCAATATGCATAAATCCACATGTGGTAAGATAATACATAATCTTTCCATTAATGGTCAACCATATAACCCTTCTGAAGGATGAAAATCCAAAACATTAGAATGAATTCACAAAATAATCTTAACATTGATTCCCCTATATAACACCAAGTACCTCTCAATTGTCACATTCCAAACATGTGAATACCCTCATCATATATTCTCTTGAAAAGTTGAAAAAACCTAAATTACCAAGAATCCTTTTGAAAAACATGCATGATTCCCCATTTCAATGTATATTGGATTTACTCCTTAAATATAAAAATACTATAAGCATCATCAACGATAGCATAAAACACCCTTCAAAAAGTCCTTACTTAGTTCCAAGGTAATCGATACTGTCCAATTTACTTATTCATATCCCATTTATCTTTACCCATATAAAATTATCTTATCATAAAGGAAATATTAATGGTTACCTTCCCTTGAAAAAAATTGTCACCATGTCATTAAATCAATTCACCATCCTATAGGGAACATTCAATATAAACTTGTAAATACTGAGTGAAAAAATAAGTAGAACAATCATTGTATATTTCATCATTCATAACTTTAGAATCTGAATACATAAATACTTATATTACTTCATCCTTAATCTATTAACAATAATACCTCTTTCCTTACTCATTTCATCTATAGTATCATCATCATCTATAATGTAACCATTACTCACACCACCTTGCTGATTCTCTTCATTAAAATTCCTCTTGGGACATTGGGTTACATAATGAAAATTTTCTCCACATGTAAACCACTTAACCTTAAATGAAGAATTAGGGAGGAAAAAATTACCATCTATTTCATTAACCAAACTCTTCATTTTTTCCTTATAGTCACTTGATTTGTGCCCTTATTTTCCATAGTCAAAACACCTTTTTGTTCTTCAAAGACACTAACTTAGGTGATTATTTCCACATTCTTGACACAAAGGAAACCGAATATTCTTTCCTCTATGGTTTAGATTACCCAACATCTTAGCGAACTCCTTCTTTATCTTCCATGGTGATTCTGAGTGTCGGTTAAGGTAAACATTGTTAATCATGTTTTGTGAAAATTGATTAGGCATGATCACGAAATCTTTCAGTCCAGTTATCATCCCACTCGACTTATCATTATAAAATCTTCCATCACATTCAACATTAATCCCATTCCTTCCATTTCCCTCCATTTACTAAAACCATAAGCATAGTGGGAGCATTACTTATCTTAGTATAAAGGCACACAGTCATGAAAATAATTACTTATAGGATATCTAAATAATGAAAACTTCTCTAATCTATGACACCTTGGGTTTATCCTAGGTTATTAATTGATAAATTATATCAAAATACTTCATGAGGGTTCATTAAGTGTTTGTGAATTTCAAAAGCATATCCCCCAGGAGTGTCAAACCAGGTGTGGAGCAAGTCCCATTATTGTGTACCATATTACCCTAAATCAAGACCAAAACATATTGTCAGTGTTGTTACACCTAGGTACATCTATTCTAGAGCCACATCCACTTGTAGTATCCAGAGAGGGTTGTATTTCTTTAAAAACATTCACTCTATCCTTTACCAAAATTCTAGGACATTTTCCAAAATTTTAATTCATCCTTATACTTATCCATAGATACATCCCTAGACCTATCCTTAGAAATAAACCTAGGGATCTCACTAAGGATTTATAATCCTAGTTTCCAAATATTGACTTAAAACATTCCTTTTATACCGAATATAAATTTCCTCACTTAACATACATTGATATTATAACATTTTAGATGAATATTTAGTACATTACAAAAATGCATTCCAGAGGGAAGTAATTGTTTAGTCTATTTTGAATCTTGAAAAAAACATTCTATCCTGGTGAATGATCTTAAACATATCCCAAAAATATCTCCACATTTAGTATTTATACATAATAAATTTCTTCATAACCTGGAGAAAGGAAACATAAAAAGGGTTGAGCTTAAATGATTAGTAATGGTAAACAAGGGATAAATATATGCATAAACATGAGTATAAGGGTATGAGAACATGATCCTATAAATATAAGATCATACCCTCTATATCAAAGATCATAACATAGATCATGGCATAAATATTGGTAGTTTATAAGACATGAATCATATGAAATATATAACATAATAAATGAAATTATAAGATGTGAATAAGATATGGAATTATGGAAAAAACATAAGCATATACTGATTTCCATAGTAGTCAAGGCATCACTTCCAAGACCATATTATTGGAAAAA
The DNA here is from genome assembly GCA_963277665.1 of Viscum album. Lineage (NCBI taxonomy): Eukaryota > Viridiplantae > Streptophyta > Magnoliopsida > Santalales > Viscaceae > Viscum > Viscum album. Next base: position 1,925,237,077 of record OY728152.1, on the reverse strand, counting down.
GTCCTTTACTGAACTGGGTAACCCCCACTCCGGCCCTGTGTTACTGAACTGAGTTACCCTCTTTCTAGCCCGGTATTACTAAACCGAGTAAACCTTATTCCAACCCAAAATTACTGAACTAAGTAACCCTCATTCCATACCTATATTAGTAAACTGAGTAACCCTAATTCTAACCCTATATTACTGAACTGATTAACCCTCATTCCATCCCTATATCATTGAACCAAATAAACTTTATTCAAGCACTGTTTAATCCCATGAGATATTAATCATTACCTAATGAATCGGAAGGAGATATAGGTTGCACTCAGCACATAATTAAATCATACATACATGTTCCACAAGATCATAAATGAAAATATCATAACCTATAAAAGGAAACCGGTATCTTAAACATGTAAACATATCATAACCTATGAAAAGAGACATGTTTCATAATTATTTCAACATAAAAATTACCTGTGAAAAGAAGTGGGTTTCAAAAGCATATAATGTGTGAAAGAGAAATGGGTTTTATAGACATATTACCTGTGAAGAAGAAATGGGTTTCATAAAAACCATGACATTAAGAATAAACCATTCATTAAAATGATATGAATAGAACCTTTAGATCATTTCCTATAAGTTATGAGTAACATCAATAGATTTTATATTATATTGAAAATAATTTTGAAATATCCTCTAAAAATATTTCTTGATGAAAATACCCTTTCTTATATGAAAAATGTTTTTTAATATATAAAACCAGTTAATAATCTTTTCTTTAGAAAATACATTGAAAAATAATAAAAATATCTTGAAATTTTTTTGAAAACCATTGTACTTGAAAACTTATAAAAGAAGATTTAAAAAAAAATTAATACTATTTTTCTTGAAAACATATAAAAGAATCTTAAAAACATTTTGAAAATCATTTCTTTTAAAGAACCTTAAAAACATGTAAATAAGACTTGAAAATATTTTGAAAATATTTTTCCATTTAAAAATATTAGAGAATTTTGAAACCATTTTGAAAAAAAATTCCCTAGGAAATTTCTTTTAAATTTTTTTCTTAAATATTACCCTTTTTAATAATTCAAAAAGGGAGATTAGAAGAAATGATGGCGGGTAAATCTGTACACATCGTACGAGGTCAAAGAAACATTCATTAAAAAGGATAGAAAAGTGAATTCTTCGGAAATATATAAGAATATTTCCTTGAATATATTTGTAAAATGAAAAATGGTAAAAATTTCTTCTACATCTTATAGGATAATGGTATAATATTCTTGGAAAACCTTTTTAGAAAACATAGATTTCTGATCGAGGAAAGGGTAAAGTCGAGCTTTCCTAACAACAGTTTCTTAACTATATTATGTAATAAAGCATAGAAAATGGCACCGATACATGAGTATATCATGAAATAGTAGAGGATAAGGAAATCATGAATAATATTGAGATATTTATCAAAATATTTCATCAAATGAGGCATAAACAATAATAACCTCCAAAATCAATGAGATTGTCTCAATAAACTCTTATAACTTGGTATTTTGGGATCATTCTCTCCATGAAAAGGATGGAAATTACATGAAGAATATAATATAATGAAAATATTAAGATTCATGATGTTTCGTGTAAAATGGAAGTATATATACCTCAAAAAATATTTTATGTGCATAACAAAATATGAGTCTCAAAGAAGGAAAATTGAGATAAAACATTTTTACCGATTAGTTAACTTCTGAAACATAAACCCTATGAAAGAAGGATCATAAAATGCTCATGTTAATAAACCTAAATTTAATTAAACGATACATAAAATAATGTCACAAGTAGTATATACACCACAAAAAATTAAATATTTGTGAACATAGTTTGTATCCTATAGAAATTAAAAGTTAGATGAAATCCCCTTACCTTGTGTCTTGATTATATTATTACTCATACAATATTTTTATATAATAAATATTAGTTTTTATAAATATTTTAAATAAAATAAATTCGTGTATCTATTATCATGTATTTTTTTATTATTACCTCATTTTACCCACTTTTTTAATGATCTTACGTTAAGGTTTCACTTCGTGTAATATTCTCTTTGTTCTACGCATGTGTATTAATTTGTTATATCGTTGATCCTAAAACATATATCATGATTAAAAAAATGTATAAAATGATAAAACTATCGGGTATATATAGTATAATTATATTATAATAATCTATATCATAAAGAAGTAGGTAATGGAATACACCATTCATGGAGACGGTAAGTTGAACGATGTTTTCTGTTTTTATTATCATATTAAAAGAAAGTATGTAAATGAAATATGTATATATATATATGTATATATACCATTATTACAGTATCATTAATATATCATATATATCATATAATTTCATTAAAACTCATCCTTAATAAAATATATTCGGTGTGTGAACGAATGACATCGCTTGGAGGGGGCGGTAGTCCACACTTCCTCAAACGAGATTATTATATTAACACCAAATGGAAGGTAAAAAGATGTGTATTTTAAAATGAATGCATAATCTTAATAAAATAATAAATATAATATATTACATATATAAATAAATTTACCATCATAACTACCACCATGATTAGTTGTAACGGAGAAATGAACAATCATTGTTTCGTGAGGCAGTAGTTCACCGTACAGAGAAACAGTGCGTTCAAAATCCATTAGATGGAGGTGTGTTTAAGTGTAGTTAATAAAATTTTCATAAAAAAATCCTAGTATATGTAATATACTATATTTTTCACACAATAATGGAATAAAGAGAGTGGAGCGGTGAAGAAGGTAAATAAAGGAAAGGAGCTTTAAAGAAGATGTTACCTCTAAATCAGGTAACTCCTTTTGGTTTTTGACCAAAATGTTTCCATGAGAGGTTTTTTACCAAAGTGAGGCATAAAGGTATAAGGGATGGTTTTTTGAAGGATACTTGGGTAGATCTTGGATGAACTTAAAAGGTTTTGGAGGTGTGAGGAATGGGTAGAGTGCTTGCCTTTTTATAGTGGAGGGGGAGTGACACTTTTGAAAATACTAAAATGGAATTCAATAATGGGTGGTCTATCATTACTAAAGTTCCTAAAAAAGGTAAAAATAATTGATTAAAGGAGAATAATTGTCTATAGAAACCACATCCACACAAAAATATGTTCATTTTAATTTTTTGGTTCCTTAACTTATAAGATTCCCCAATTTTATCATTTTTGTAATTTTATTGAAGCATCTTGTTTTCTAATCTAATTAGTTTAACCATTAGGACTAAATTAAAGTGAGATTTATTATAAAATATAGATCCAATTAATTATTAACATTATTTAAATTTTATAAAATTAAAATCCCCTTTGTTTTGAAAATAAATTTTAAAACAATCACATGTGACGCGCTAAATTGATGCATGAACCCGGACCATCTTAGCCAATGTAGTTACATAATATGGGTCAATATATTAATTATAAAAGTTTAATAATTACATTAATATAACATATTTAATATATATTATCACTTACAAGTAATTTGGTATAATATATAATTTTTATCAATTTAGATCATTTTATAATTTTCATTTATATTAAAATAACAATAATGTCACTTTTGACATTATTTACTTAATGTTAATTTTAAAATATGAATATTATGTTAGAATTTAATATAATATTTTAAAGGTGTGTAACATGATATATTAATATAAAAAAATAAATAAATATATTAATTAAATTAAATAACTTCAATTTTAATATTTATAGTATAATTTATTTTAGTTAATTATTAACTAAATATTCATTATATTGATGTTCTTTAAGCATTTTAAGTACCTAAAACACATATTAAAATTATTGATCATTTATTATGATACCAATAACACATATATCTTTAAAAATGACATATATAACCAAAAATATGATGTTTTTTTCTAAATATCTCGATGTTTTATAAATGTTAAAGGTAAAGAAAGTCTCGTTTTTTCTTTTTCCTTACAAACCCTTTTTTATAGGGAACATCCATTCAATAATTTCCCAAAACACATATATTTCAAACCAATTGGGTAAATGGACAAATTTTGGCAACTAATGGATTTTGGACAACTGTCCAAGTCATTTTGGTCTTTAATATTAAGGTATAGTCCCTTATTAAGCTTAATCGTACCTTAATCACTGTAATTAATTTTCATCACATTCACTAATAATTTTGGTGAAAAAATTAAGTAGATATTATTAGACCAAAAATATCATACTAACTACATTCAAGTATGTCTGATTTTCTTAATTCTAATTACAGAAATGATAAAATTAAGATTAACTCTAATCTCATAGACGCGGCGAAATAATGGGTTTTTATAGTAGAAAAACGTTCAAAAGTTTTTTATGTTTTTATATTCAATTTCAAAATGGAATTGAATATAAAGAATTAAATTGTTTTAATAGATTCACTATTTATCTAGTGTGACTTTAAAACATATTTATAATATCATTTAGCATTAATAAACAATTAGACAAAAAGGAATTTTTGAATTAAAAAGCAGTATTTCCCACTATTCATCAAGAAATAAAGTTTCTCCAAAAAAATCCCAAAAGTTGACCGTAGTCTAATTTCAATGTTATGAATTAAAAAAATATGTTTCTTTTATCACATTAAATTTCTAAATTTTTCTAAAATTAATTTTATTATTAAAGTAAGTTCATTCAAGAAAATAGTATTTTTAACATAAAAGGACTTTACCAAAAATATTATCTTTCTTCATCAATATGTTTTATTTATATAAAACAAAAAACATATTGTAAATTATTTATTACTAAGATTTAAATCTAGGTTATAATTATCTTATTTAAATAATTAAAACAATAAAAATAGATGGTTCATAAAAACTCAATGTTGTGTGCGTCGTATGCCAAGTCGGTGTTGCTTATAGCGCAAGACAAGTTGGTATTGCTTATAGCGCAAGCCAAGTTGGTATTTCATGTAAAAGGAATGTTTGAATTATTGTTTTAATATATATATATATATATAACTATTTCTAGTGTGATGTGAAATGAAAAATATAGAAAAGATAGATTAATTTGAAAAAAATAATTCTCAAAATCTCAGGGTGTTACATTCTACCCCCTTTAAATGAATTTCACCCCCAAAATTCATATTTGTTATCAAAATTTTAATACATTAATGTTTAATTCATAGAAACCCACATCGTAAAAATGGATACTAAAACTTTCCATAATGAGATATATTTAGAACCAAAATGGTTACCCAAATTAACATATAAATATGTTTCCACATGGGAGAAAATATGTGGGAAGTGAGAACATGAGTATGGAATAAAAACCTAACCATCAAGTTTTTATGGAGAGTGATATAGAACAAGGTTAGGAGAAAGTTAACAACTTGAAAGCAATAATTATTTAATGACCTAAGGGACCTTTTGATTCATTGAAAACATAGGTATAGGACAAAATTTTTGGTTTCAAGATCCTTTTTATTAAAGTTAAAGAATTTTTATTAAAATATATACTTTCATTATTTCTAGACAACGTAACCATTTGTTGTTTGTTGATATAATTCACCTATTTGAATAAAAAAGGTTACTTTTTCATTTTTGAAGTACTAAAAGATCACAAGTTCCAAGATATGCCATCCCATCTGTCATCAGTTATAAACATCACCAATTTTTTTAACAGGATATTGAATATATATAATTCATAATTTGGTATGATAAAAAATAATCTCTATATAAATGGTTAACCATATAAACCTTTTGAAGTATGAAAATCCAAGACATAAGAAGGAAGTCGCAAAATCAGCTTAACACTGACTCCCCTATATAACCTAAAGTATCGCTTGGTTTTCACATTCCAAACATGTGAATACCCTAATCATATATTCTCTTGAAACATTGTGAAAACCTGAATAACCATAAGTTATTTTAGATAACATTCATTATTCCTTATTCATAAGTATATTTTATTTACTTCATAAATCAAAAAATACTGTATGCTTCATCAATGATAGCATAAAACACCCTTCAACAAGTCCTTACTTTTTTTCGAGGTAATAAATACTATCCAATTTTCTTATTCATATCCCACATATCTTTATCTATACATAATTATATTATCATAAAGAACATATTAAGGGTTACCTTACCTTATAAAAAAATATCACATTGTCATTAAATCACTTCACCAGTCCATAGGGAACTTTCAACATAAACTTAAATACTGACTGAAAACATATGTAGAAAAATAATTGAATACTTCATCATTCATAGAATTTGAATATGAATAAATAAATAATTTGATTACTCTAACCTTAATATATTAACAATGACACCTATTTACTTTCACATTTCATCCATAATCTTATCATTATCTACAATGTAACCATTACTCACACAACCTTGCTGATTCTCTTCAGGAACATTTCTCTTGGGACATTAGTTTGCATAATGACCATTTTCTCCACACATAAAACACTTAACCTTCGATGACGAATTAGGGAGGTGAAAATTACCATCCATTTTGTCAACCAAACTCTTCATTTTTCCCTTGTAGTCACTTTCTTTGTGTCCTTATTTTTCACAGACTGAATACGTTCTTATTCCTATAAGAAATTCATATAGGTGATTCTTTACTCATTCTTGACACAAATGAAACTGAATCTATTTTCCTCCATGGTTTCTATTACCCTAACTCACAGTGAACTCTTTCTTTCTCTTCATTTGTTAGTCCGAGAATTGGTTAAGGTAAAAATTGTAAATAATGTTCTGTGAAAACTGATTAGGCATGATCATGACACCTTTATCTCTAGTGATCATCCCACTTGACTACTCATCAGAAAATCTCTCATCACAATTAACATTAATCCAGTTCCTTCCAGTTCCTACCATTGACTAAAACTAGATGCATAGTGTGAGAATTACTTTTCATAAAATAAAACCACATAGTCATGAAAAGAATCACTTATATGATTTCTAAATCATGACACATTTCCCAAATTTATGAAACATTAGGTTTATCCTTGGTTATTTATATCTAAATTATATATAAATCCTTCATGATGGTTCATGAATAGTTTTTGAATTCCTAAAGCATATCCCCAGGGAGTTTCAAACTAAGTGTGCAGCAAGACCCATTATCGTGTACTAGATTACCCTGAGTCAAGATCAAAACATCATTTCGGAGTTGTTATCCCTATGTACATATGTGTAAGAGACACACCCACTTGTAGTGTCCAGGAAGGGGTGTATTTCTTAGAAACCACTCACTCTATCCTTTCCCAAAATTCTTGGAAATTTTCCAAAATGTTAAATCATCTTTATACTTATCCTTAGAGACATCAATAGACATATCCTTATAAATAAGCCTAGTGATCTGAAAATATTTTTCTCATCCTAGTTTCCAAAGGTTGACTAAACCTTTCCTTTGATACAAACTATAATTACTTAGGCTTAATATACATGGATATTACATCATTTTATATAAATATTAAGTACATTACAAAATTACATACCATATGACCTTAATAGTTTAGTGTCTTTGGAAACTTGAAAAAAAAATGTATTCTATCCTAGTGAAAGATCTTAAACATCTCCCATAAAGATCGTCATCTTTATTACATCTACCTAAAGACATTCTTTATAACCTAGAGAAAGGAAACATAAAAAGGGGTGAAATTAAATTCCCAAAAAGGGTAAACAAGGGAGACATGTAATTATAAACATGATTATAAGTATTTGAGAATTTTATTCTATAAATGAAAGATCATACCATACATATCAAGGATCATAACATAAATCATGGAATAAATATTGTATGTTCATAATACATGAATCATATAAAATAAATATCATAAGACATAAAATAATAAAATTTGAATAAGACATGGAATTGTGACAAACACATTAGTATATAATGATTTCTGTAGTAGTCAATGCATCACTGCCAAGACCATCTAAGTGGAAAAAGTCATTATTAAACTAGGAAACCCCCATTCCACCCCTATGTTACTGAACTGAGTAACCCTCATTCCAACCTTGTATTAATAAACTGATTAACCCTCATTCCATCCCTATATAACTGAATGGAGTAACCATCGTTCCGGCCCTATATTACTGAAGTAAGTAACCCTCATTCTAGCCCTTTATTTCTGAATTGAGTAACCCTTGTTCCGGCCCTGTATTACTAAATCGAGTAACCCAAATTCAAGAACTGTTTAATTTCATGAGATATGAATATTTACCCAATTAATTGTAGGGATATATAGGTCCCAACTGTCACATAATGAAATCATACATACATGTTCCACAAGATCATAAATTAACATATCATAACCCATGAAATGAAATAGGTATCATAAACATTTAAACATATCATAACATATAGAAAGAGACAGGTTTTATAACCATTTAATCATAAACATAAACCTTGAAAAGAATTGGGTTTCAAAAGTTTATAACCTAGGAAAGAGAAACATGTTTCATAAACATATTACAAAGGAAGAATAAATGGAGTTCATAATGACCATGGCATTAAAAATAACTCATTCATAGAAAGTATACGAATGTAGCATTTAAAACATTTCCTAGAAGGTATAAGTGAAATTAATAGATATCATCTTAGATAGAAAATAATTTTGAAATATCCTCTAAAAACGTTTCTTAAGGAAAATATCGTTTCTTCTTTGAAAAAGGTTTTTCAATACATACAACTAGTTGAAAATCATTTTCATAGAAAATACTTTTAAAACATAGAAAAAGATATTGGAAACATTTTTAAAACAATTGTACTTTAAAACATATAAAAGAAGCTTGAAAATATTTTTAAAACCAATTTTCTATAAAAATTATAAAATAATATTGTAAACATTTTGAAAATCATTTCTTTTATAACACTTTGAAAACTTGTAAATAAGACTTGAAATTTTTTTGAAATTAGTTTCCCATGAAAATTGTTAAAAGAAGTTTGAAACCATTTTGAATAAATTTTCTTTGAAAATTACTTTTAAATTTTTTTATTAAATATAAACCTTTTTTAATACTGAAAAAAGGGAGCTTCGAAGAAATAAAGGCAGATAAATCCATACATGTCGTATGATGTCAAAAGAACATTCGTTTTTCATGGTAAAAAAGATAGAAAATTTCCTTGTTCAGAAAGAAATAATAATATTACCATGAATATGTTGGTAAAATACAAAATGGGGAAAAATTTATTTTAAATATTATATGGTAATGGTATAATATTCTTAGAAACCCTTTTTAGAAAATATAGATTTCCAATGAAGAAAGGGTAAAGTTTGGCTTTCCTAAAAACACTTTCTTAACTATATTATGTACCAAAGAGTTGAAAATGGTACCAATACATGATTATATCATGAAATAATATAGGATAATAAAGCTCATTAATATTCTTGAGATATGTATCATAATATTTCATCAAAGGAGGCATAAATATAAACAATATCAAAAAGAAATGAGACTGTACCAATAAACTCTTATAACTTGGTATTTTGGGAACATGCTATTCACCTAATAGAATTAAATTACCTGAATCATATAATATAATTAAAATATTTATATTTGTGACATGACATGTAAAATGGAAGTATATTCACCTCAAAAATGAGTTTATGTGCATAACAAAACATGAGTCTCAAAGAAGGCAAATTGAGAAAAACTTTTTTTACTGATTTGGTAACTTTTGAAACTTAAAACCCATGAAAGAAGGATCATAAAATGGTCATGTGAATAACCATAAATTTAATTATAAAATAAATATAATACAATCACATGCAGTACATATACCACAAAAAATGAAGGAGTGGCGAACATAGCTTGTATCTCAAGGAAGTTAAGAATGAGATGAAATTCCATTACCTTGTGTCTTGATTCTCTCCGTACTCATACAATATTCCTGTATAATAAATATATATTTATTATAAATATTTTAAATAATAATATTATTATATTTATTACCATATATTATTTTATTCTATCCTTATATTACCAAATTTTTAATGATTTTACGTCAAGGTTTCACTTCGTGTAATATTCTCTTTGTTCTTCACATGTGTCCTAATTTATTATAAAGTTGATACTTATACTTTTATATTGATTAAAGAATGTATAAAACAATATAAATATCTGGTATATCCATTATAATTATATTATATTAATCAATATCATAATGAAGTACCTAATGGAATACACCATTCATGGAGACAGTAAGTCGAATGTACGCATGAACGTTGTTTTATATTTTTATTATTGTATTGAAAGAAAGTATGTAAATGACATATGTGTGTGTATATATATATCACTATTAAATTATAATTAATATATCATATTTATCATATATTTTCATTAAACCCATCCTTGATACATTCTTTGTGGTGTGTTAATGAATCACATCGCTTTGATGGGGCGGTAGTCCACAATTCCCCAAAACGAGATTATTGTATTAACACCAAATAGAATATAAAAATATGTGTGTTTTAAAAGAAATACATAATATTAAAGAAATAATAAATATAATATATTAAATATATAAATAAATTTTCCATCATAATGGACACCATGATTGGTGGTAAATGAGAAATGAACAATCATCATTTTGTGAGGCAGTAGTTTTCCGTATGCAGGAACATTACATTCAACATCTATTATATGGAGGTGTGTGTAATTTTAGGTTAGAAAATTTTCATAACAATATGATAGTATTTTTAAGATACTATTTTATTCACACAATTAGGGAATAAAGATATTGGAGGGGTGAAGAAGGGAAATAAAGGAAAGGAGCTTAAAAGAAGACATTACCTCTAAATCGGGTAACTCCTTCTGGTTTATGCCCCAAAGGATTACTTGAGAGATTTTATGAATAAAGTGAGAATTCAAGGTAAAAGGGAAGGTTTTTGGGAGGCTACCTGGGAATATATTGGATGAACTGAAAAGTTTTGAGAGGTGTGAAGAATGGGTAGATTGTTTTTCTTTTTATAATAGAGGTGGAGTGTCACCTTTGTAAATACAAAACGGTATTCAATAATGGTTGGTCTATCTTACCTAAACTATCTAAAAAAATAGAAAAATAATGGATTAAAGGAGATACATGGTCTATATAAACCACATAAATAGAAAAATATGTCCATTTTAATTATTTGGTTCCTTAACATCTAAGATTACCCAATTTTATCACATTGGTTTTTTATTAAAGCGTCTAGTTTTCTAATCTAATTAATTTAGCCATTAAGACTAAAATAATGTTTGATTTATTAGAAAATATATATCCACTGAATTATTAACATTATATATAATTTATAATATTAAAATTCAATTTTTTTTAAAATTAATTTTAAAATAAGCGCATTTGACGTGCTTAAACTTTATTTGAATTCAAACTGTCTTTACAACATATTTACATAAAAGGGGTCAACATCTAAATTATAAAAGTTTAATTATTACATTAATATAAAAGATTTAATATATATTAATGCTTATAATTCAATTGGAATAATATAGTATATTTATCAATTTTAAATCATTTTATAAGATTCATTTATATTAAAATAACAATAATATCAATTTTGACATTTTTTATTTAATGTTAATTTTAAAATATAAATATTATATTGGAATTAAAATATATTATGTTTTTATGTGTGTAAAATGATATATTAATATAAAATAACAAATAAAGATAATAATTTAGTCAATTAACTTAACTTTTAATATTTATAGCATCATTTATTTTAGTTAATTATTAACTAAATAATCATTATATTGATGTTTCTTAAGCATTTTAAGTACCTAAACCATATCTAAAAATTATTTATAATTTATTATGTAAACATTAACCTATTTATATTTAAAAAGTATACATATAAACGAAAATATGATGTCTTTACATATCTCAATGTTTTATAAATGTTAAAGATAAGGAAAGTTCCCATTTTGTCTTTTTTCTTACTTACCCATTTTATAGGGAAATTCCATTTATAGTATCCTAAGACACATATATTTCTAACCAAGGGGAGAAATGGTCAATGTTTGGAATCCAATGGCTTCTGGACAAATGTACAAGTTATTTTGGTCCTTAATATTAAGGTTTAGTCCCTTATTAGCCTTAATCATACCTTAATCACCACAATTAATTTTAATCACATTAACTAATCATTTTCGTCAAAAAATTATGTTGATATTATTAGAAAAAAATATCATACTAATTATATTATTTTATATCAGATTTAAAAAATTCTAATCATAAAAGTGAGAAAATTAAGATTAACACTAATCCCGCAAACAAGGCGAAATGACATGGTTTTATAGTAAGAAAATGTTCAAAAGTTTGTTATGTTTTTATATTAACATTAAAAGTGGAATTGATTATAATAAATTATATTATTTTAATAGATGTAATATTTATCTAATGAGACATTAAAAAAATTATAATATCATTTTTCATTAATAAATAATCAGAAAAAAATAATGTTTTTAACTAAAGCAGAATTTTTCACTATTCGTCAAAAAATAATGTTTCTTTGAAAAAATCCCTAAAATTAAATCTAGAATAATTTAGAGATTCTAAATTGAAAAATGATTCTTATTTTATAAAATAAAATTTCTAAATTTGGCTAAAATTAATTTTATTTATTAAAGTTATTTCATTCAATAAAATAGTATTTTTAACATAAAAAGACTTACCAAAAATATTATCTTTAATTATTAATATGGTTTATTTATATAAAAAATATATTTAAAAATTAGTTATTACTATGTTTAACAGATATTTTATAATTATCTAATTTTAATAATTAAAATAATAATAAAAAAAGATGTTTGGTAGAAGCTTAGTGTTGTGTGTATCATATGTCAAGAAAATGTTGCTTTTAGCGCAAGATAAGTTGGTATTGCGTGTAGGGAAAGACAAGTTGGTGTTGCATGTGAAATTAATGTTTGAATTACTATTTTAATATATATATATATATATATATAACTATTTCCAGTTTTTTGTGAAATAAAAAATATTGAAAATTTAAATTAATTTGAAAAAATAATTCTCAAAATCTTGTGGTGTTACATTTTAACCCCCTTAAAATGAATTTCACACTACAAATTCATCTGGGTTATCAAAAGTTTAATACTTGAATGTTTCATTCATAGAAAATCACATCGTAAAAATGGATACTAAAACTTCTATTAAAAAGGGAAATTTGGAGCTATAACGGTTACCAAAAGTAACATATAAACATGTTTCTACAAGAGATAACATAGGTGGAAAGTGAAAACATGGATATGGAAGAAAAACCGTACCATAAAGTTATGATGCATAGTGACAGAGAGAAAGTTTAAGAGAAATTTATCAACCATAAATCCATAAATCTATAATGACCTAAGGGACCTTCAGATTCATTGAAAATGTAGGTATATGGTAACATTTATGGTTTCAATATCCTTTTCCCTAAATTTAAATAATTTTCATCAAAAGATATACTTTCATGATTTCTAGATAATTTCAATATTTATTGTTTTTTATATACATAACCTATTTCCATAAAAAATTTACTTTTTCATTTCTAAAGTACTAACAGATCACAAGTTCCATGATATGCCATCCCATCTCTCATCAGTTATCATCATCTCCGTATTTTTTATAACATTATATCCAATAGGAATAAATCCTTATGTTGTATGATAATACATAATATTTCCATTAATGGTTAACCATATAACCCTTTTGAAGGATGAACATCCATAACATTAGAAAGAAGTCACAAAATCAGTTTAACATTGATTCCCCTAGATAACACAAAGTAGCTATCAGTTGTCATATTCCAAAAATGTAAATACCCTTATCATATATTCTATTAAAACATTATAACAACCTAAATTACCATAAATAAATTTGAAAAACATTCATGCTTCCTTATTCAAAATTATATTGGATATAATCCTTAAATCTAGAAATATTATAAGATTCATCATTGATAACATAAAACACCCTTCAACAAGTCCTTACTTAGTTCCAATGTAATCGATACTATCCAATTTATTTATTCATATCCCATATATATTTATCCACATAAAATTATCTTATCATAAAGAAAACATTAAGGTTTACCATCCATTAAAAAATATTATCACAATGTCATTAAATAACTTCACCATCCCATAGGGAACGTTCGACATAAACTTCTAAATACTGAACAAAAAAATAAGTAGAAAAATACTTATATATTTCATCATTCACAACTTTTGAATTTTAATACATAAATACTTTAATTACTCCATCCTTAATATATTAAGAATAATACCTCTTTCATCTCTCATTTCATCTGTAGTCTAATCATCATCTACAATGTAACCATTAATCACACCACCTTGCTTATTCTCTTCAGAAAAATTCCCCTTGGGACATTGGGTTACATAATGACCATTTTATTGACATGTAAACCACTTAACCTTAGATGAAGAATTAGGGAGGCCAAAATTTCAATCCATTTAATTGACCAAAATCTTCATTTTTTCCTTGCAATCACTTGATTTGTTCCCTTATTTTCCACTACCTAAACACCTTCTTATTCCACAACGATATTCACATAGCTGATTATTTCCACATTCCTGACACAAAGAAAACTGAATCTTCATTCCTCCTTGGTTTCCTTTACATGAACCCTCATCTAACTCCATATTTATCTTCCTTGGTGAGTCCGACTGTTGGTTAAGCTAAACATTGTTAATCATGTTCCGTAAAAACTGATTAGGCATGATCACGGCATGTTCCACTCTAGTAATCATCACACTTGAATTCTCATTATAAAATCTTCCATAACATTCAACATTAATATAGTTTCTTTCTTTTCCCTCCATTGACTAAAACCAAAAGCATAGTGTGAGCTTTACTTATTGTAGGAGAAATCCACATAGTCATGAAAACAATTACTTATATGATTTATAAATCATGACACCTTCCATAATCTAAGGCACCTTGGCTTTATCCTAGGTTATTCATAGATAAATTATATCTAAATCCTTCATGATGGTTCATGAAGAGTTTGTGAATTCCAAAAGCGTATCCCCTAGGAGTGTCAAAGTAGGTGTGTAGTGAGGCCCATTGTTGTGTACCAGATTACCTCAAGTCAAGACCAAAACATCTTTTCAGAGTTGTTACCCCTAGTTATATATTTTCTAGATCCACGTCCACTTGTAGTGTCAAGAGAGGGATGCATTTCTTATAATCCACTCACTCAATAAATTACCAAAATTCCAGGGCATTTTCCAAAACGTTAACTCATCCTTATACTTATCCATAGTAACATCGCTAGACATAACCTTATAAATAAACATGGGGATCACACTAAGGTTTTCTAATCGTAGTTTCCAAATGTTGACTAAACATTTCCATTGATACCAACTATAATGACCCAGGCTTAACATACATTGATATTACATCATTTTAGATGAATATTCAGTACATTAAAAAAATACATGCTAGAGGACCGTAATAGTTTAGTGTATTTGGAAACTTGAAAAAATATATTCTATCCTCATGAACGATCTTCAAAATCTCCCATAGTTATCTCTACATTTTTCATTTATACCTAAAACCTTTCTTCATAACCTGGAGAAAGGAAACATAAAAAGGGATGAGCTCAAATTACCAGTAAGGGTAAAAAATGGATACATGTAAGCATAAACATGATTATATGTGTACAAGAACATGATCTTGTAAATATAAGATCATACCCTACATATCAATGATCATAACATAGATCATGGCATAAAGATTAGAAGTTCATAATATATGAATCATATGAAATAAAGAGATTAATCTGGGAAAGGATAATATGGGAATAAGAGATGGAATTGTGGAGAACACATAAGCATATAATGATTTCCCTAGTAGTCAAGACATTAATTCCATGACAATATTAGTAGAAAAAGTCCTTTACTGAACCACTTAACCCCCATTCCAGCCTTGTGTTACTGAATCGGGTGACCCTTGTTCTAGCCCTATATTACTGAACTGAGTAACTCTCATTCCATCAATGTATTACTAATCCGAGTAACCCTCATTCAAGCCTTGTATTACTAAACTGAGTAACCCTCATTCTAACCCTATATTATTGAATTGGTTAACCCCCATTACGGCCCTATATTACTAAACCGAGTAACCCTTGTTCCATCCCTATTTAATCTCATGAGAAATAAATCATTACCGAATGAATTTTAAGGAGATATAGGTCCCACCTGTCACATAATGAAATCATACATACATGTTCCACAAGATCATAAATGAACATATCATAACCCATCAAATGAAACTGGTATTATAAACAAGTAAAAATATCTTAACTTGTGGAAATAGATAGGTTTCATAACAATTTCATCATAAACATAACCCACGAAAAGAATCGGGGTTCAAAATCATATAACTCTTGAAATAGAAACAAGTTTCATAGACATATTACCCATGAGGAAGAAATAGGTTTCATAAAGACCGACACATTAAGAATAAATCATTCATATAAAAGATATATATGGAACCTTTATATCATTTTCTAGAAGGTATGAGTATCATCAATAGATGTCATCTTATATGGAAAATAATTTTTAAATATCCTTTAAAAATGTTTCTTGAGGAAAAAATCCTTTCTTATTTGATAAAAGTTTTTAATATATAAAACCAGTTGAAATTAATTTTCTTATAAAATACAATGAACAATTATTAAAAGAGTTTTAATTTTTTTTAAAACCATTGTTCTTGAAAACTTATAAAATAAGCTTGAAAACATTTTGAAAACCATTTTTCCTGAAAAATTATAAAAAAAGAATGAAAACGTTTTTAAAATCAGCTCTTTTAAATATATTTTAAAACTTGTAAATAAGACATAAAAACATTTTGAAAGCATTTTTCCATGAAAACATATAAGAGAATTTTGAAACCATTTTGAAAAAAAAATCATTTAAAATTACTTTTAAAATTATTTTCTTAAAGATTACCCTTTTTAGTAATGAAAAAAATGGAGCTTCAAAGAAATGATGGCAGGTAAATCTGTACATGTCGTATGAGGTCAAAAGAACATTCATTAAAAAGGATAGAAAAGTGCCTTGCTCAGAAATAGATAAGAATATTCCCTTGAATATATTGGTGAAATTAAAAAATGGTAAAAATTTCTTCTAAACCTTATAGTATAATGGTATAATATTCTTGGAAACCTTTTTTAGAAAACATATACTTTCAACTGAAGAAAGGGTAAAGTGGGGATTTCCGAAAAACACTTTCTTAACTATAATATGTGCTAAAGAGTAGAAAATGGTACCGATACATGAGTATATCATGAAGTAATAGAGGAAAAGGAAACTCATGAATATTCTTGAGAGATTGATCATTATATTTCATCAAAGGAGGCATAAATAATAACAATCTCAAAAAGCAATGAGACTATCTCAATAAACTCTTATAACATGGTATTTTGGGATCATGTTGTCCATGAAAAGGATTGAAATTACATAAATCATATAATATCATTAAAATATTGAGATTAATGACAAGTAATGTAAAATAGAAGTATATATACCTCAAATAAGAGTTTATATGCATAGCAAAACATGGGTCTCAAAGAAGGAAAATCGAGACAAAACACATTTACCGATTTGGTAACTTCTGAAACATAATCCCCATGATAGAAAGATCGTAAAATGGGCATGTTAATACCGATAAATTATGTAAAATATATATAGAATACAATCATAGTTATTATATACACCATGCAAAAGGAAATAGTGGCGAACATAATTTGTATCTCACAGAAATTAAAAGTGAGATGAAATCCCCTAACCTTGTGTCTTGATTCTCTCCGTACACATACAATATTCCTATATTATAAATATAAGTTTGTTATAAATATTTTAAATAAAAATATTCTTATATATATTACCATATATGGTTTTATTATAACCTTATTTAACCCACTTTTAATTATCCTACGTTAATGTTTCACTTCGTGTAATAATCACTTTATTCATTGCATGTGTCTTAATTTGTTATATCTTTGATCCTAAAACTTATATATTGATTAAATAATATAAAAATTGATAAAAATATCAGTTATATCTAGTATAATTATATTATAATAATCTATATTATAATGAATTATGTAATAGAATACAACGTTCATAGAGACGGTAAGCCGTACGTACACATGAATGATGTTTTCTATTTTTATTGTCATATTGAAAGAAAGTATGTAAATTAAATATATATTTATATATATATATGTATATCATTGTTTGAGTATCATGAATATATCATATAATTTCATTATACTCATCCTTAATATAATCTATGTGGTGTGTGAATGAATGAAATCTCTTTGAGGGGGCGGTAGTCCACACTTTCGCAAACGAGATTATCATATTAACACCAAATGGAAGGTAAAAAGAGGTGTGTATTAAAATAAAAAAAATAATATTAAATAAATAATAAATATAATATATTACATATATAAATAAATTGTCCAACATAATGACCACCATGATTAGTGGTAAAGGAGAAATGAACAATCATTATTTCGTGAGGCGGTTGTTCGTCGTACACAGAAACAATATGTTCAACATCAATTATATAGAGTTGTGTGTAATTTTAGGTCATAAAATTTATATAAAAACATTCTAGTATATGTAATATACTAGTGTTGTCACAAAATAGGTGAATTAATAGAGTGGAGTGGTGAATAAGGTAAATAAAGGAAATGATCTTGAAAGAAGATGTTACCTCTAAATGGGGTAACTTCTTTTGGTTTGTGAACAAAAGGTATCCTTGAGAGGGTTTAAGCCGGAATGTAGGATTAAATGTAGAATTTAGGGTTTTTTGGAGGATACTTGGCAATATCTTGGATGAAATTAAAAGGTTTGAGATGTGTGGGGAATGGGTAGAGTGCATGCCTTTTTAAAGTGGAGGGGGAGTGACACTTTCGAAAATACCAAAAAGGTATTTAATAGTGGGTGGCCCATCTTACCTAAAGTTACTCCAAAATGAAAAAATAATGGATAAAGGATAATAATATTCTCTAAAAACCACATAAACATAAAAATATGTGAATTTTAATTATTTGGTTCTTTAACTTCTAAGATTCCCAAATTTTATCATTTCGGTTTTTTATTAAAGCGTCTAGATTTCTAATCTAATTAATTTATCCATTATGAATAAATTAAAGTTAGATTTATTAGAAAATATAGATACACTGAATTATTAAAATTTTATATAATTTATAAAATTAAAATTCCATTTTATTTGATAATTAATTTTAAAACAATTGCATGTGGTGCGCTAAAACACTGCTTGAACCTGGACCATCTTAACAATATATTTACAGTATATGGGTCAATATGTTAGTTATAAAAGTTTAATTATTCCATTAATATAACATATTTAATATATATTAACAATTAAATTTCATTTGTTAGAATATTTAATTTTTATCAATTTTAAATAATTTTATAAGATTCATTTACATTAAAATAACAATAATGTCAATTTTGACAATATTTATTTAATGTTAATTTTAAAATATCAATATTATATTGGAGTTAAAATATAGTATGTTTAAAGGTGAGTAACATGATATATTGATCTAATAAAATAAAAATAAATATAGAAATTCAGTAAATTAACTTAACTTTTAATATTTATAGTATCATTTATTTTAGTTAATTATTAACTAAAAAATCATTATGTTGATGTTTCTTAAGAATTTTAAGTACCTAAACCATATCTAAAAATTATGGATAATTTATTATGATAAAAATAACCTGAATATATTTAGAAAGGATATATATAACTTAAAATATTATGTTTTTTACATCTCTCAAAGTTTTATAAATGTTAAAGGTAAAGAAAGTTCCCTTTTTTTATTTTTCCTTACTTACCCTTTTAATAGGGAAATTCCATTTAATAATATCCCCAAACACATATATTTCTAAAAAATTGGGTAAATGGTAAAAGTTTGGCTACCAATGGTTTTTTTAAAATTTTCCATGTCATTTTGGTCTTTAATATTAAGGTATAGTCCCTTATTAAGCTTAATCATAGTTAATCACCGTAATTAATTTTAATCACATTCACTAATCATTTTAGCCAAAAATATTAAGTAGATATTATTAGAAAAAAAATATCATACTAATTAAATTATTTTATATAGAATTTTCAAAATTCTAATAATAGAAGTGGGAAAATTAATATTAACGCTAATTTCACAGACGAGGTGAAATAACGAGTTTTTATAGTAGAAAAATGTTCGAAAGTTTGTTTCGTTTTTATATTCAATTTCAATGTGGAATTGAATATAATGAATTAAATTGTTTTAATAGATTTAATATTTATCTAATTTGAAATTAAAAATATTTATAATATTATTTATCATTAATATATGATTAGAAAAGAATCAGTTTTGAACTAAAAAGTAGTATTTTCCACTATTCACGAAGAAATAAAGTTTCTTAGAAAAAATCCCAAAAATTCACCCTAGGATAATTTCAATGTTCTGAATTTAAAAATGATTCGTATTTTATCAAATTAAATTTCTAAATTTGTCTAAAGTTAATTTTATTATTAAAGGAGGTTCGTTTAAAAAAAATAATATTTTTAACATAAAAGGACTTTACCAAAAATATTATCTTTCATTATCAATATATTTTCTTTATATAAAACAAAAATATTTGAAAAGTATTTATTACTATGTTTAATGACTAGATTATAATAATATTATTTAAATAATTAAAACAATAAAAAGAGATGGTCTGTAGAAACTCAGTGTAGCATGCATCATATGCCAAGTTAGTGTTTCTTGTAGCGCAAGCGAGGTTGGTATTTCATGTAGTGCAAGCCAAGCTAGTATTGTGTGTGAATGGAATTTTTGAATTATTGTTTTAATATATATATATATATATATATAATGAACTATTTACAGTTTCTTATGAAATGAAAAATATAGAAAAAAATAATTTAATACGAAAAAAAAGTTACCAAAATCTTAGGGTGTTACAATAATAATAATAATATTCTTTAAAAAAATTAAGGAAAATATGGATATGAATGAAAAATATTCCTGACCGAATAGAAAACCAAAGTCCATTTTCCTTACAAACACGGATTTAATATCTTAAGTACTTAAAGAGTAGAAAATGAAGGAAAACATGTAATTAAAATACATTAATAGAGGAAAAGAAAATATATTGGTTTTAAGATATAAATATCAAATAATTTCCCTAATGGATACTTCAACATAGAAAATCCTGAATAATGATGATATTGTGAAATAAACTGTTACCTCAGGCTTGAATTATTTCATATGTTTCTAAAAATATAATATAAGAAATATAGATTTATTATACCTATATTATATAAAAATAATAATATATAAAATACATTATATGATATACTTATAATATTTTACCACTAATTTATCATCAATTATTTGATTAAATCACTATTTCAATTAATAACTGCTTTATTTTTCATGTATGTTTAGGATCAGTAGATTCAATCCTTTTACTTTGATCATAGTTCCATAATATCCCTAATTTTAATCATTATTTAATTATTATATATATATATATATTTATATTTATACATAAAATTTATATTTAGAAAATAAATTATATTATTCAGGGAGATGGTAGGTCATATGTACGCTTGAACATTATTTTCATTTTTCAACAAAATGAATGAAAGAAAGGTAAATAATAATATGCATTTAAAAAAATATTATATAATAAATATCATAAATATTCATTAAATATATATTTATCTCCATATATGAAAAAATAAAATGAAAAACATATCACATCACTTCGTGGAGGTGGTATTCCATACATACACATGATTGATGTTATCATTTTCCAACAGATTGTAATGTAAGAATTTATATGTGATATTATTATTATAGAAGTATAATTATGTCATAAATATAATATATATATATTAAATATATCATTATATCTAAATTTGAGAGGAAATATTTGAAAATGAATTAAATTGGATCATGAAGTGAGAGTCTACTATATAGACGATGAATAGTTTTGTTTCCCATTTGATAGAAGAGGGGTTGGATATAGGTTATTAAATTAAAATATAAAAAATACAATTAAATTTAATATACTTATTTTAATATTTTATCATAGTTGGAGAATATTTTATATAGTTATAAGAAAAAATAAAATTAAAACACATGGTCAATAAATATACGTCTTCTTTGGAGAACCTATTTAGGTTTATACCAAAAGCATTCCTTGAATGGTATTATGATCCAAAAATGACTACAGGTAATGGGGAGGAATGTTTTTATTTTTATTTGTGATTTTTTTTCAAACCAAAAGCCTCATGAAGTATGGATAGGAGACATGAGGAGAGTGAGTTTCCTTTTATAAGTAGAGGAGGTGACCCCCTAGGGAATTTCGTAAAAGAATACAAAATGATAATGTAATTACCTAGAAAAATTCCTCCAAATAGGCATAGATTCTAAGTTGGGGTAATATAAGGTCTAAATATGGTCATAAAATAAGTTTTTTAATGTTTAATTAAAAAAATTACCCTTATATTTTTGTTTAACCCCTGGTAAACCTTTTTTTACAATAATTGGGGTAATTAAATTGTATTATTTTTACTATTCATTATGAAAAAAATTAGGTTAAACTTATTAACTAATATAAATTATTATGATTAAAAATAGGGAATAAATTTTACCAAATACAATTAATATAGGTGGCATAATTTAATTTTAAATTAAACCCACAAGCGCGACAAAAAGCGGTTTCCAAATAAAACTTTTCCTTAAATATACGATTGTTTTATATAAAATTTTAACATAAAATTATTCCAAATGATCTAAATTATATTAATAAAATTATAATTTAACTAATACTAATTTTAAAACAATTTTAAAACAATATTTAATTTTGTAAATTCTTTAAATGAATATACATTGTTTTATTAAAAATCGGTAGTTTTCACTATTCAGCGAAAAATTAATCTTTACAAAAAAGTATAAAAAATTCCATCTATGATAATTTTGACATTTTGATTTAGAAAATGAACTTAATCTTTAAAATAAAATTTATAAAATCAATAAAAATTTAATTTTAAAATAATTGCTTAAAACATTATGAAAGCAATTATTTAAAAAATTATTTTTAAATCAAAATGTTGGATTTATTATTATCCCATGCCTAGAGAGAATATTATATGAATTGTAAAAAAAATTATTGAATATATAATATATAATATATAAATTCATTAAATTCATTTACCAATAGTGATTAATTTAATTTATTAATATAAATACAAATTTCACGTATAAAAACAATTTTTGAGTAAAAAATTTCTTTTACTTTCAAATGACATTTATTTTCATTACTACTCAATTGATAACTAATGATTTTATTTTTTAAAGGTGTAAACCATATAATTTTCATAATTTAGATATTACTATTCATATCCACCAATTTAATATCTAGGTTATAATGATGCACTATACTATGGTTCATTTAGAATCAGTGTTGCGTGTATTTCAAGTTATTGAATAGATTAAATTTATTGGAATATAAATATACTATAAAATATCATGGGGTTACATTATTCCCTCTAAAAAAATTCAACCTCTAATTTTATAAAATTCCAGCTTTTGAAGAGATTTGGGCATTCCTTTATCATAAAATATTTATGTTCCCACATCACCTCTTTTATATTGTAATTTCTATAAAGTACCTTTACCATCCAAGTATTCTAATACCGAAAATATTATTTTATAGTGTCCAAAATTTGGATAGGCTCTTCATAGTGAGATATATTAGGTAAAATATTTATTTCTTCAAAGTCTTTCAAATTCATTGGGTCTTACATGTACTTTCATAATAATAATATATGGAACACATCATGTACTTTAGAAAGACTAGGTAAAATTTCCAAACAATAAGGAAAAAATTAAATTATTTCTAGGATTAAAAAGGTTCAATATACCTAGGGATAAATTTACATTTATTACTAAACCATATAACACCCTTTCTTGAATATAATTTCAAGAAAACATGGTCTCCCACTTAAAATTACAAATATTTCTTTTGATTATCGGCATAGCGTTTTTTCCTACATTGAGATGATTTCGATACGAGTTTGAATAGTATTTAATTTTCCATTGTATCCTCCACATGTTCTAGGCTAGAAATATTCCTTTCACCAACTACATCCCTACATATTGGAGTATGTCATATCCTTCCATATAATGTTTCATACTATGCTATTTGAATACTTGAATGGAAGCTATTATTATAGGTGAACTCTACAAAAGGTAAATACAAATACAAAAATTCTTGAAACATAATAGAGAAAAAACAAAACATGTCTTCTAATGTTTTAATAGTTGATTCATACTATACATCATTTTGAGGGTGATAAGAAATACTAAAATAAAGCTTGGCATCAAGATAAATCTGAAAAAATTTCTATAATATTCAAGTAAATGATGGATCATGGTCATACATAATTGAAATAGGTTCACCATAAAGTCTTATAAATTTATTAATATTAATCCATGAAAATATATCATGTTGTAAATCTTCTATTATAGTTAATAAATGTTCTGATTTTGTGAGGCTATCAATAATAACCCATTTTTCATTATTCTTTCTTGGATTCCTTGTTAATCATGTAACAAAGTCCATAGAAATTTCATCCCATTTCCATGTTGGAATATGAAGAGGTTGCATGAATACTATGGGATGTTGTCTCTCTACCTTCACCTATTAACAATCCAAACATAATGACACATAATATCTATTTTCCCACATCATATTATCCAACAAAAAAATACTCCATAAAAACTCTATACGTCTTGGTGATACCATGGGGTATAGATAAGTTTGATCTATGAGTAATATCCAATAATTAACTCTTCAAATCTGGTATAGATGAAACACATATTATCTTTCTAAATTTTATAATTCCATCTACACAAATGAAGTCTTCCAATTTTCCATATTTCATAGCTTTAATTTTATTTTGAAATATATCATCATCAATTTGAGAAACTTTTATCATTTAAAATAAATATGGTTTCGAAATCATTTAAAAATGAGAGATGTACCCCCTCCTTAATAATTCAAATATATTTACTAGATATATGAACATAGTAACCCCATCAGTCCTCATTTTTGTCAGAACTCCATGATCTTTCTTGATCAATGCATCCACAACCTTATTTTCCTTCCTTGGGTAGTCGTGTATTTAGAAATCATAATCCTTGAGTATCTCAGGCCATTTACTTTACCCCATATTGATCTCTTTATGTGAAATGATGTATTTTAGACTCTTATGATTCTTGTATATCCCACATCTTTGACCATATAGATAATTTATCAATATATTCAAAAATAGATTATAGATTCCAACTCGATATCATGGGTTCAATAGTTTTATTCATGAGTCTTTAGCTACTGTGATTTATAGGTCATAAATTTATTATTATATATAAATAAAGAAACAAATACCTTCATCAATGCATCAATATATATCAACAATACACCATTTTTTAATGGAGTAGTCAAAATATGAGAATTTACCAATATATTCTTCAATTGTATAAAAAATTATTCACATTACTTTTTTGCATATGAACTTAAACCCTTTAAGATTATGCTTGGTTAACAGGTTATCCAATTAATATTTTTTTTGAAAAAATCACCAATAGTACCATACCAAAACAATGAAACTACATACCTCAGTTATGATCATTGGGGTCTGACATTTATGTAATGCCTTTTTCTTCACTTGATTAATTGTGATTCCATCCTTGGAAACAATATATCCCAGAATAGAAACTTTATAAAGACTAAATTCTCACTTTATAAATTATCCATATAACTATTTTCTTCTAATAGTATCAAGAATAAACCACAAGTGATTACTATGGACCTCTTAGATCTTAAAATAAACTAAGATATCATCAATAAATACCATAAAAAATCATCAAGATATTCATCGAATACTCTATTCATTAGATCTATAAAAATCGAGGGTGCATTATTCAATAGAAAAGGCATTACTGTAAACTCATAATGTCCATAACTCATTCAAATTACTATATTTATAATATCTTCATTCTTTAATTTCAATTACTGATACCTATAATGAACTTAAATATTTAAAAAATATTGAACTTCATGTATTTAATCGAATAAGTCATTAATGTTTGGTAGATGATACTTTTTATTTATCATAATATCATTTATTTCCCTATAATCAATGAACAACCTCATAGATCAAACTTTATTCTAAATGAAAAGAACATGGCCACCCAATTTGAATCACTAGGGCATATAAATCCCTTATTACAAAAATAATCTAAATGTTTCTTTAATTACACTAATTTCATAGTGGCCATTCTATATTGATTATTTTATATTGGTTTTGTATCAATGATTAAATGAATGGAATACTCAAATTCACGCTTTGGTGGATGTACAAGTAATTCCTTATGAAATATGTTAATCTATTTTTTTATAATAGGTACATCTTGAATTTTAATATTATATTTTCTATTTTCATATTGTGTCTAATATTCTTCCCTAATTATCCCATTTAGATGATATATCGGGGTGGATCTGGACATGACTTAGATGATGATGTCTCCCCTATAAAGATAAATAATTCCAAATCTTAATCACAAATCATAATTTTCTTTTATTTGAAATAAATTTTTGAAACATATTTTGAAATCTATTCTATATAAAGGATTATATCAAAATCAACCGTAGATATAATAATGAAGTCAACAAATAAGAAACATTTATTTTTCATAATGGGAACTGATTGATACATACTTTTTGTGATGCGACTTCCACTAAGAATCTTGAATGATATCTCCCTTCTTAATGTTATAGGGAAATATCTAATTTTCTTATAAGATATGGATGATATAAAAGAGTGAGAAGATACAAAATCAAATAAAACATTAGATAAATTTGAGGATATGATTATATTACCTTCCACCACATCTTTAGGAATTTTTAAATCATCTATTATGATCACATAGGCTTGGCCTTTATCATAAGACCTTTTCTAGGGATAATTCCATTGACGCATGAGTCCTTACATTTGAAGCATTGAACATTAGAATCTTATTTCTTACTCTTAAATTCATAATCCCGGTTTCTATTATCTCCATGCTTATAGTAAAAACCCATTTCTATAAATCTAGTTCCAAGATGTTTCTTCGAAAATTATTACAATCTAGAAATTATACCCTTCCTTTCTTCACTTTTATTGTATTTCCTTTTCCAAAGTTCTCATACACCCTATTGTTATCTTTATTTCCTTCATGGTCATAGGACATAGAAAATATTTTCTCTATATATGATGAGAATATTTGGGAGATTAATTACCTTAAAAGAATTAGATTAAGATCATAAAATAGATGATCAATCTTAATCTTTGTAATATGTACATAGTTCGCAACATGAATTTAAAACCTTGTATAGTTGGATTTATACTTAGACACATTTTCCTCTTCCTTTAGTCTCAAACTTAGGTATCATCTCTCCATATCCATTCGTTGTTCATAAAGAAAATATTTTTTCAAGAAAAGTTCCGTAAAGTCCTTTCATTACATGCTTTATATTTTATCCTCAACTTTAGTGTTTTGAATCAATGACCACCATTGATTCCTATATATTGAGAGATGAAAAATTTCCATGGAAACCTTATCCCTTTTATCACTTCCAAAATCAATAAATATATTCTCTACGGAACTTATCTATTGCTCAGATATAATTGTATTTTTTGTACCATTAAATGATCAAGGTTGCTAATGCATGGAGCATTCTGACATTATTACACCGCACTGTGGATAAGTAGGTTTCTATATAAAATAAAGGTTATTGGTCATAATGTGATTTAGATCCCCCAATATAGTTATAATTTTTTCATCTCCAGATTTGGATTTGTTATCTTACCCAGGAGGTTAATTATAACATGGATTATGCACATTGGTTTGGTTTCCATTACTTCCACTAGGCACAAATTCTAAAAAAATTAATACACTATTTTAGATCATAAAATTGTGAATAAAAATGTATATTTCAAAACTAGTGAAACACTTAACATAAATTGAAACATTTATGTATATATAATCTCCAAATCACAAACTGGATTTCTTTAGGGTGGTTTTAAAATCATAAAAATATTTTCAAATAATTCATAATGATATGTAAATAAATTGTGAATTAACTCAATCATAACCCCTAGGAGTTTTACAACTAGTGCGCAGTAGTGTAACACTCACTGTGCATCCTGATGATGGATGAGATATAATCAAAACAACTCTTTTTGATGTTATTACCCCTATATTCATCTATTTAAAAACCATTTCCAATTTTAATATCAATACATATACATATTTCTAGGAGAGACAAATAATATCTATGTTAATAAAGATTTAGTATGTTATCATATTCATGAAATTATCCTCAAATTCAATCATAGGGTTATATTAACTAATCTATGTTTTCATAAAACTTGTACCCATCTTTTCTACTAAACCCACTCTAATATTTAATATAAATATCCTGAACCTAGTAGCCTAGAGTCCATAATGATTTTATTACATTGGTACTATAAATAAGTGATTTCATCCAAAAGGACTAAATAGTTTAGTATTATTGAAAAACTAGATACATACTTGTATTTAATATTACTTTTGAAAACATAAAATACATCATATTATTTTCTTCAAGAACACCACTATTCCTTTTAGAATATCTCTATATATAAATAATAATACACTTCTTAGAATCCTAAGGAAAGTAAACACAAGAAATTGGTGAGATTATATGCCTAATAAGGGTATTTATTTAGCATAAGATACCATGAATAAATAAGGAATAGTTAATAAGGCAAGGTAAATATCTAAAAAAAATCCATTTAATCCATAACATGAGCATTATGTATAACATGGTAGTAATAAAGTATGATAAAATAATCTATATAAATAATCACATAATCTTGAAACTTATCCATGGATATAATAAAAAATAAAATAATCACATGGAAATCAATGACTAATCTCATAATGAGGGAATGAATAATGTTAAACATCATAATCATTATGTCAAGGCCTCATTGAAAGAAATATTATATAAATGGGTACGGTCTCATCCAAATACTCAAACTATTTTTTCTCATGATACCTACTGATTCATCTAGGGGATATAACAGGCCCCTCCCATAACTTACTAAGTCTAATGCATTCATCATATGAAAGGAGTGAAACATAATCAATGTAAACATTCATATTGAAAAAATAGTATATAAAATGTAAATAATTTTTCCAATTAATAATGAAATCATAAACCAAAAAGATAAAAATGAAAAATTGCATCAAAATAGTATATCCCTAGTAAATCATAATATCCACTAAATAATTTTGACATAGATGAATATAATTTAAAACTACCACTGGTATATTTCTTGAGGATAATACACTTTTCGTTTTGAAATAAATTATTCAAAATATAAATATTTCCAAAATATTCAGGATTATTTTTTTGGAAGGAATATTTAAATTAACAAGTGGTAATGATGGTGTAAAATTCTATTCATGCTATATAATTTAAAAAACATTCCTTTCACACTTTTGTAAATAGTTAAAAAGTACGTCATTTAGAAAATGAGATTAAGATTACTTTTAAGCTATTTTATAAAATAATGGGTATAAATTTATTAAATAAATCATTTTAGAAAATTAATATTGTTCTTTAATTTTTTTAATGAAAATATGGATACTAAAGAAAAATATCCCCGGTAGAGTAGAAAAACAAAGTCATATTTCCTTTAAAACTTGGTTTCAATATCTTGAGTACTTAAAGAGTGTAAAATAAAGGAAAATTTTAATTTAAATAAATTATCATAGGAGGATAAAATATATTGGGTTTAAGATATAAATATCAAATAATTACCCCAATTGATACTTAAACATAAAAAAACTCGAATAATGATGAGATTGTAAAATACACCCTTACCTTCGGTATAACATTATTAATATGTTCCAGATAATCCAATAGAATAAATATAGATTTATTATACATATATTATAGAACCATAATAATATATATTATACCTTATTTGGTTTACTTATAATCTTTTATCACTATTTTATAAACAAATTCATTGAAAAAATATCTGTTTCAGGTAATAACATCACCGTTTTTATGAATGTTTTTGTTGAGTTGTTTCATTACTTATAATTTGATTATGGATCCATAATATCTAGATTTTTAGTCATGATTTTAATATCATATATTTTCATATATATTAATTATGTACATATTTAGAGTCATGCATAAAATCTAGATATAGAAAAATTAATTACACCATTCATGGAGACAATAGTCCGTACGTACACATGAACACTATTTCCATTTTCTTGATGGTTGGAATACAAAAATATAAATAATAATTCAACATTATAAAATAATTATTATATCATATATATCATATATATTCATTAAATATATTATTATCACCATTATTTTAAAAATAAAATTAAAAACATATCACATCACTTTGTGGAGGCGGTAGTCCACACTTATGCACGAGCGATGTTATTGTTTTCCCATGGATCAGATGGTAAGATGGAATATGTGATATTATAATAAAAAAGGTATAATTATTTTATAAATATATTATAAATACATTAAATCTATAATTACATCTATTCATGAGTGACGATGATGGAAAAACATTACATAGGTTCACGAGGCTGTAGTCCACCATACACATGATCGACCATTTTTTCCCATTTGATAAAAGATGAGATAAATATTTGTTATTACATTAACATAATAAAATATCAGTATATTAAATATATTTTTGTTTTTATTTTATTATAGTTGGATAATATTTGAAGTATGTATAAGAATAAATAAAATAAAAACGCATGGCTAATAATTATACCTCTTATTTAGAGAACCTCTATATGTTTATACCTAAAGACTTCCTAGGATTGTATTATGATAAAACTAG
The DNA here is from genome assembly GCA_963277665.1 of Viscum album. Taxonomy (NCBI): domain Eukaryota; kingdom Viridiplantae; phylum Streptophyta; class Magnoliopsida; order Santalales; family Viscaceae; genus Viscum; species Viscum album. The sequence continues at coordinate 1,925,206,017 of OY728152.1, read as the reverse complement.
AGACTCTAGGTAATTAGGTTATATTTAATTAAGGTATTTGGGTAAGTATTTACCAAACTAAAATGCTCTTTAAGTGTGAATGGGATAGGAGAGGGGGTGTCCTTTTATAAGCGGGGTAGGAGACCCCCTTAGAAATTTCGTAAAAGAATAAAATATGATAAAGTAATTCCTAATAAAAATGCTTCAAAATGGTCATATATTCAAATATAGTATATTATAAGGGATAAATATGTCTATAAAATAGGTTTTTAACAATTTTAATTGAAAATATTACCCTTATATTTTTTTTAACCCCCAATAAACCCATTTTAACCATAATTGGGGAAAATAAATTTTTACTATTTTTACTATTCATTATGACCCAAAATTAATTTGAAAATTTTAAATAATATTAATTATTATAATTAAAAATATGGAATCAATTTTACCAAATTAAATTCATATAATTGGTATAATTTAATTTAAAACTAAACCTGCAAGCGCAATGAACTTTAGTTTTTCAAAGATAGTTTTTCCTTAACTATAAAAAGTTTTGATATAAAATTTTAATATAAAATTAATTCCAATAAAATTAAATGGATTAATAATAATATAAATGAACGATATTTTATTTAATATAAATTTTAAAACAAAACTAGACTTTGTAAATTCTTTAAAATAAAACACAATTTTTAATAAAAATCATCATTTTTCACTATTTATCGAAAAATTAATCTTTTCATAAAATTCTAAAAAATTCACTACAAAATAATTTTAACATAATTATTTAAAAAAACTAACTTTTTCAAAATAATCTTTTTAAATCTGGTAAACATTAATTATAAAATAAGTGTGCAAAACGCGACAAAATCATTTGTTTGAAATAATATTGTTTCTAAGCATGAAACTTGATTAATTATTATCACATGCCTAGAAAAGTATTTGATGAATGGTAATAAATTTGATATTATATATAATATATTAATTTTATTAAATTAATATACGAATAGGGATTAATTTAATTTATTAAAATAAAAACGCATTATGTGCATAGGAATAGTTTTTTCAGAAAAAAATGTATTTTACTTTAAAATTATTATTATTTTCATTTATAATACATTTATAACTAATGAATATATTTTATACATGTGTAAATAATATAATTTTCATAATTTTGGTACTATGATTCATACCCACCAATTTCACAACTAGGGTATAACAATATACTATATTATAGTTCATTTAGACTTGGAGCTGCATGTTTCGCAAGATATGAAAGAGATTAAATTTATCTAAAAATAAATATAACATAAAATATCATGATGTTACAAGATAAACCCATTAAAAATGGATATCAGATAGGATAGAGCCTTAAATAATAACTTACCATTGTTAGTGATGGTACTAGTGGGTGCCCCATATGGCATGAAGAGGAAATGATCATGATAGTTCAAGATGTCCCTTACTTCCTAGTTCTTCAGTGCAATGTTATTGAAAAAAATAATACATTGTAAAAATGATTTGAACAAGTTAAATTAATTTTTTTGGGTGATAAAATTATCATACCCACCTAGGTGGGCCTCCATACAACCCCATAACACTTGGAAGGGGTAGAGAATCCTATATGGGGTTTCCCCTATAGATATGCTGCAACTAGAGATATAGTTTGGCTATTATAGGAATTTACATACCACTATTACTTCCCCCTACCATGTCTAATTCCTTTTCAAAGGTGGAGACGTTGAATCCACCCTTCTACCATATCAAGATAAAGTAATCGCTCTCATACATCACTAAAAATATAACCAGATGAACATGTTAGTCGACTCAAAAAGTGACCTTCCACCCCCCAGTTGTTGAATAATCATTCTTCAACCATTGACTATTAGGAACTATCTAACCTGTGATATTATGATGATTATAAGGCTTTAGGATTCTTAATAATAGTTTTTTGATGAGTCTTCTTGATAAAAACTCATCCCATTTCTTGAATTGGATGTCTACTCCCAGATACGAGTTATCCATGAGGGTCTATTTGGCCAATTTGATGAACACCCTATCAATATACATGGGTATATTTTGTATTATACAAAGTATATTGTGGGGGTAGAAATTCATCATACATGTCTCCCCATAATGTTGCGCCATAGATTTTATCGAAATCTCAGAGACTGATGCCGACCTCACCATGCATCAGATGGAATATGATCTTGTATAGAATCCATCAGCTCGTTAAGTCTATCATCAGACCCTTGTGATAGTAGGTGAGGGTTTGATAAACCTAGATATCTTAATACACGATGATCCATTTCATTTTAGTGGAACATTATATGGCAGTATGCTACACCAAGAAAAGAAAACCCCATTCCATCTTAAAGATTCCCCCTGATCGGATATCCTATCCAAAAAACCATCCATTATTCTATCTAGTAATATGATTTCACATTATTGAATGTTAAATATGGATACCCGGATCAATCTCAGAGAAAAAAATTAAACATACATTTCTATAGGATTTAACATATACCCATCAGAGCATTTATCCACAAAAATGAAAGGACTTATGTGAGAAATATTTACACTGAATGTATTATGAGTGGTTAGAATCTTATAGGGGGGTATGATCCCTGACTACAGTTTAGAATTAGGGAATTATTTTGGAGGAAAATCCCATACAAGGGAAAATAGATTGAAAATGGATAATCTAACGAATTATTTTTATCAAGCTCATTGCCTACTTCTAAAATTATTTAACAGTGATGTGATGGTTGACATGTACACTAGTAATCGTGAAATTCATATGATCCACCAGTATCGTAAGACCCTTTATTCAATACATAAGAGTTAAGAGGAAAGATAAATTTAGTTTTAGTATGAAAGGTATAATATTTATGAATTTGAAAAGATTATGTTCAAAATAAAAAGAATTTCATGAAATGGGAGACATCACATGGAGCACATGGCCTATTCTGAGTCACGTGATTGCCTGAAAATAGAAAGGCCACATGGATCACCTAACATCAAAATAATTATAAGATCTTATGACACCCAAATGAATCTAAAAAATAATATAATCGATCAAATATGTGAAATACATGGTCAAAGTGGGTTATCATTGACAAGGTTATGGTTCATTTATATGGAAAAATTATGCGTTTTGATCACATGAAGCAGTAATGTGATATGGTCTTATGAAGTGAACATGTGAGATATTTTTTATCACTCTTGAATCATGAATAAAAGGTGAAAAGGATATCAAATTAACCTCTTATTTATATGGAATCTCATAGAATACCAAAGTTCTCTTGAAAGACCAAAAGTCTCCCAAAAGATCCATGGGTTGAAGTCCTTGGGACTGAGGTGGGTATTTACTTCCCTAGAACCATGTAATTTATCTTTATTATAGCCTTTGATTTTGAGGGGGTATTTTATGATATCAGGGAGATGAAAATTGTAAATATTAGAGTTAGAAAAAATACCCAAAGCATAAATATCATTTTAAAACAAAGATAAAGAATAAATAATGGACACTTGGTGATCAAGTGGTCTGGTAACTTGATCGCCCAATCCTTAATAAGACAAAAAATCACATGAATATTCCACATTGAACACATGAAACACCAATGATATGTGGATTTGATATAAATTATGTTTCTTGAATACCTCCCCTTGATCATGGTTGATCATGAGATGTCCCAGAGACATGAGTTGGCCGGACACAAATGGCCTATGATAGGAGATGTTGTCCATGATGGGGACTTCATGTGGCCATGTCCACATAATAGTGAATATACTACTATATAATGATAGGTCACTTGTTTCATAAGGTTCATCACCCAATACATAAAGGTAAAAAACCAAAACCCCCACATATAAAGGTAGAATGACCCTCACATAAAGGTAAACTAGTCCTCACATAAAGGTAAGAAACTAATACTCTTCTTGGGTATGGGTAAATACTGGTCTTCATGGTGTATGTATTATTCACATGATGCCCCCTTGGTTTCATGAGATATCCCCATGAAAATTAGTTCAACTGACTTTGTTAAGAGAGGTTGTCCACAATGAACCTTTCATGTAATCACTGTTCTTCATGTGATTCCAATTTAGTCATAGGATTGATGCCAGGAAATCATGTCACATGACTCGGTTGATAAATTTTGTCTGTGACGGTGCATTCATGATATAATTATTATTCTCATGATGCTCAGGGAGTGATGTGATCAATTCAATGATAATTAGGTCACATGACTTGGTTGGGAGGGGCTGTCCATAACAGACCCTTCTCATGATCATTGTTTATCACATAATGAATTGGAATACATAACTTAGGACATGAAAATTGATCACGAAAAGAACATGATAAATTTTTGACTTAGGTGGATAGTACCATCACTAACTTAATCTATGTTATATTTCCTTTTCACCATAAAAATTGGTATAGATATAGGTGGTGTGATGCCTATAATCCCCATGAAAGAATGGAACATAGAATAAGGAATGCAATAATAAAGATAATATGAAGATAAATTTATGGATCATAATAATTATGAGATCACGTGAATCTTCCACTTAATAAATCTTGGTGAGTAACTATGACATAACACTTTTTTAATACATTAACTTTTCATTACATTATACAAAACAGAATATCCTTTAAAGTTTATTTTCCTGAAAACAAGGTACATAATACATGAAAACCTAAATCATTCTTCTAAAAAATATGATAGGATTATTCATTGGTTCATCATAAGTACTTTTATTGATTCTAATATCATGGGGATGTACATAAAAGGAAAGGGTGAGTAGAAGTCCCAATAAGGGAAAGTAATATAAACAATTTACCTATGATCTTGAGAAATATCAATAAGAACTTGAGGAATATAATAAAGGCATAATCAAAGAAAAAATGGGCATATAATAATAAAAAGATATTTAATAATAACATAGAAATTTGGATATAACATTTAAATGATACACTCTTAAACATATCACCATGGTTTTCCCCGTGGATTCATAAAAATTTACTAAGGTTAATCACAAAGGTATCGTAAAACATGTCATCTATAAAGATTAAATTATTTACCCAATATATTTGAGCACTATCCGAGCATGACATTAATATGTATTAATGAATTTTATCCACATATAACATAATAAAACATTGGATAAATAACCCATGGAGAATAGAAGAAATGAGTTTCATATAAAAATCATGGCGTTTTAAAAAGAACATAATGACATGATCTTTATGTCATTTATAAACCATGGAAAGAGAATGAGGTTTTTATGTATATAAATTATAGAATAATATAGATATTTTTTACATATTTTTTAATAAACCTAGAAAAAAGGAGAGTTTTGGGTATTCACATAAAGAAAATAAATGTTAATTTCTTGAGGAGAAGGGAGAAATTTTGAGAAGTAAAATCAACAGCATAACGGGTGTGAAATGTGGTTTTAGAAAAGTGTAAAAAGAGAGGTGATAAGGGTACCCCATTCATAAAAATATTACTAATATATTAAAGGGATTAAATAAGGGGGATATACAAACATTATTTGTAAATTTTAAAGACATACCACATAAAGAGTGAACTTAAATGGAAAAGAGAAGTGGAGATTTCCCTTACCTTGAAGAGTAGTTCCTAAAACAAGCAAATCGGGACCTTGGGGGCTCGAGGAAACCTTTGGAGGACTCCTTAAGAGGTAAATATATAAAAATTTACATGATCATGAAATATGAGTGAATTTAAATTGATAAAATGGTGGGTATTTATAGAAAAAGTGGTGAATTTTCTTATTATTTTATAAATTTAGGCCTTGGACAACTAGGTAGTGGTAAATGAAAATCTATGGGCCTACCCATGGTATTTTACCATGGTATTGGAAACTTGGGACATATTTTAGGTTATTTTAATCCAAAAGATTCAACCATAATTTTATATTAATTATTTATTCATGAAAAATTTAATATTTCTTAAAATAATATTTTTTTATTAAAGTTTCAATTTTAGAATTTGGAATGTATATTATATATTTGGAAAAATAATAAAATATATTAAAATATATTAAAATAATTGATACTAATAAAATAAAATATTTTATGTCTTGGATTTTGGTTAATTATTTATTATATAATTAAGACATAATTATGATGTCATTAGCATACCGAATAACTGAAATTGTATCTTTACTATTCACAAAAAAAAGTATTTTAAGAAATTATCATAAATTTACCCTAACATAATTTTGATGTTATGATTTCACAAATAATATTTATTTTATCATAATAATTCTATAAATATGAGAATTATGACTTTAAAATATAAAAATCATTATTAAAAATAATAGCGGATTGAAAATTCATAGTAAAATTTCTCACACATGAAAAAATAAAATAAAATAATTTTGTCACTTATATTAAAATAAGAGTTTTTTATCAAAATATTTTATTAAAAAAAAATATTATTTATAATATCTTGGTTTATTACAATTATTTATATCTTTTTTGAAATGTACGATTTCTGTCTAAAAAATCAATTTATCAAATTCTATCTCAATTTTATTAAGAAAAACTATTATTAAAACAAAAATGATGGAATAGAAACTTTATTTTAAAAAAGGAGTTACAAATTAAGGTCGGGACACGTAACCCCATATTACACCCACATATTCCTTAGGATTGAGGTGTGTGGTGGTGGTAGTTTTATAGGGTGCCTCAACAAACATCGACCGAGTGGTAATATATACTAACTTGAACTTCTTTCGTAGGAAATTTCATTCAAGACTCAATTATTAAAGCTCAAATTAGGTTTGGTTAAGGGGGAACCCCAGAAATGAAACCACCCTCCAAATCTATAACAAATGATAATCAAATAGAACGACTCTACTGGTTGAAGCCATCAACTCTTTTTTTGTATCAATTCTTCATTGTCAAAATTTTACTTATAAAATCTAATGTTGGCGTTAAAATTATTATCAAGAGTATAGTCACTAACAATCTTATTTTACAATGATAATAATTCACCATCAATCATAATTGAACAACATTCATATAATAGTTTAATCTAGATGGTTACATTTCCATTTATATTCACTTCATTAAAAAATAAATGGTATTGTTGTGAATAATATAACACACATTTTTAAGAAACAATTATCATTCAAAAAGTTCAGTTCGTTATATTATTCCTTGCTTAAGAATTTTCATCCCTGAAATTTCAACTTGTTCCCTCATTTGAGAGATGGTTTGGGTACTTCTGCCTCATTTTCCCCTCTATTTCCCACATCACTTCTTCATATACATGGTTCATCCATGACACTTTGATGAGGCGGGTAGTCTTGTTGTGAAGAACCTTGTCTATATGGTCCAAGATATCCACTAGATGCTCCTTATAATAGATTTCATGTTCTAGTTGTACCATATCAGGATTCAGTACATGTGAAGGTTTAGGTATATACTTCCTCAAGAGAGATATGTGGAATACATCCTAAACATCAGCTATATTTTAATGAAGTTCAAGCTGATAGACCACTTCTCCCATGTGATCAAGGATTTCATATGGGCCAATGTAACTAGGGATAAACTTCACTTTCTTCCCAAACTACCCAACTCTCTTCCATGGTGATATCCGAAAGAAAAATTTGTGACCAACACCAAACTCTATGTACCTTCTATGGTTTTCAACATATCTCTTCTACTGACACTGAGTAGCCTTAATGTGTTGTTGGATGACATGATCCTTTTCTATCAACTCTTGCAAAAGATTTTTCCCAACCAAATTTCTCTTACCAAGTTCATCACAAAAATTAGAATTTCTATATAGATTCCTATATAGATATTCATAGAGTTCCATTTGAATACTTTAATGGAAGCTATTGTTGTATGAGAACACAACTAATGGTACACGTTGATCCCATACACTTTTAAATTCCATTGAGAATGATCTCAGTATATCAGCAAGTGTTTGATTATACCTTTTAGATTGGGAATCAGTTTGGCGATGATAGTCTATACTAAAATTCAATTTGGTACATAGATATTGTTGAATAATTCTACATAATTTTGATTTGAACCTTGGATCATGATCAGAATTGATAGAAAGTGTCACTTCATGCAACCTTGCCACTTTCTTTACGTAAATCTTGGCACATTGATAAAGATATATGTCTTCATGGATAGATGTAAAATGGGAAGTCTTGGTGAGATGATCCAATATAACCCATATCATATTTTTTCCTTTGTATGTTCTCAGAAGACTAGTGACAAAGTACATAGTGATATTTCCCCACTTCCATGTTAGTATGGGTCATATTTGTAATACCCCTTCAGGAAGTTTATTCCATGCCATCAATTTTTGACAGACTAGTCACGTTTTAGTGAAGTCGAAAATCTCCCTTTTCATGTTATCCCACCAATAATGATCATAAATGTCCCTATACATTTTAGTTATTCTATAACGTATATAGAATGTAGAGATATGGTATTTATCCACAAAATCATTTATTTATAGAATATATGTAAGACATATCCTTGTAAAAAAATTTAGTACACCTTTTTGATCATTAGTGAAATTAGGAAACATCCCATTCTTCATATACTATATATTCTTCTGTAACAAAGGTTCTTCTCTTTGAAATTTCTCAATATTTTCTAATAATTATGGTTGATAGATAATTTGGGATAGGGTTAATGATGTCCCTTTTCTCATGATTCACATGTCCAACCTTACTAGTTCTTTGATCAATTTATCTCCATGAATCCTCATCATTTCCATCACAATAGGGTCTTTCCTACTTAATGCATCAATGAATTTTTTCTCTTCCAGGGTGATAATGAATTTGTTGGTCAGAGTAGATTACTCAAGTGGGGGGGGGGTGTTAATTGAGTAACTATAAAAATTTCCAATTAAAAAGTATTTATAAAAGGTTTCCTCAAAAGGTTAAATACATCCTAGTTAATCAATGTTATACTGTTATAAAGGTTTGACTATTTAAATAACTTAGAAGATTGATTAGTTCTCAGTAATCTTAATGTCAGTTATTAAGATTTATTTTGAAGATATTCTATTAAGATAAGACAATTACAACTTCTTTCCAAGATTAACTATCAAATTGAATTTAGTGATACTTGAATTATATAATAAAGCAGTAAAACAGAGAAGCCTAAATTAATCAGCACAATTGATATGAAACAAGTGGTTCAGTCTCAAGCCGAGACCTAATCCACTCCACTTGGTGATCACCTACCACCAAGAAGTTTATATAAATAAACATGATCCACACCCTGGATCAGGGTTAAAAATAGTATACAAGACTGTCCAAGCCATACAGGGACCTATTCCATAGTTCTTCATGGTTACAAACAACCAGGCTACACAGGGTCTTCTTTAAAACTTATTAGGGGTATACACAAGAGTAAATGAATGTTTGAGTAAGGATATCTTGTATCCTTTAGTTTAATGTAGGAGATAGACTATATTGTAATACAGATACACACTCTTCTTGAAAATTAATAACATGATACACAATAGAGTAGAAGTATTGAGATAGGTTTAGAAGTGCTCTGAGTGTTAGTATTTGTAGCTTTAGACTTCTGGGATGAGGAAGATGCCAAACTCAAGTCCTCATATGGAAAACAGAGTGTCACAAGTTAGACAGATCCATCTTGTGTTCTTCGTGGTGTTATATAGTTCGAATATGTTTTTGAGATTCTAGGATTCCAGTATGCTTCGTGTGTTCTTCAGCAGAGTCGAGTTGCATGAGAAAATTCTCTATGTTTATTTGGTTATCGCGCTCACACCCACTAGCTTGTTTTCTTTTTCAGTATCATGCAACTACTCTCACGTATATCCTCCTTTTTTTTGGGTCGCATTACTCTTTTATCTTGTAGTGCATATGTTTGAGCTGACAGGTTGCTTATATTCTTCACCTCGTACCTTGTACTGTCAAGGACATGTCTACAATGGAATCTTTAATTATTTTAGTTCATTAAAATATTCAAATATGACCATTAGATATCAAATCAAAAGACGAAAAAAATATTAGGAAATAGTGTCATATTATTTCATGGAAATAGTGCCTCCTTCACACAGTGTCTGGATTGGTCATGGTGTCTTGTGGTCACGATGTCTGGATGTCACAGTGCCTGGATGTCACGATGTCTGGAGGTCACGGTTTCCTATTCACGGTGACTGCTTCATGGTGTTTTCTTTAGAGTGTCTGCTTCACGGTGTCTTGTTAATGGTGTCTTCGTCACGGTGTCTTGTTCATGGAATCTACTTCATGGTGTCTGCTTCGTGGTGCCTTGTTCACGATGTCTGATTCATGGTGTCTCATGGCCACGATGTCTTGTTCACGGTGTCTTCTTCGCAGTGTCTCAGACTTAAGAAAATATCTGTATTCAAACATAAGCAGTGATATTCATGAAATGAATTAAACTTAATAACTTTTCAGAGAAATTATTATCAAGTGAATCAAAAGATAATATACAGTATCCAAACTGAGTTTATAACACTTAAGATCTTTGGATGTCTTTTACTAAGATACTGTACATTTGATGTGAGATAGATTACATAGTGTTAACATGGTTTAGAGACTAAATATAATATGTGATCATTAAAACATGATTAATACATGAGGAGTCTAACAATATCACCCTTTTTGATGATCACAAACCACGTATATTTAGATTGTATATTTGTCCAAAAAACATAGATCGAATGCATATAACATATATAGAGTGAGTGTTCTCTTCTATATTTTCCCTTATATTTCTCCCATATTTTTTCATATAATTCTCCCACATTTTTTCATATATTTCTCATATATATATTTCACATATATTTCTCCCCCTTTTGAGATTATCAAAAAGTAGGAGGGAAAAGAAAGACAAAAGAGACAAGAAAAGTGCATAATGTATCAGATAAAAAGAGCGGCATTACAAAAAGTAAAACAAATGAAACAAGATTCCCATCAAAATAGAGTAAACATTGTACTTATTCATTGACTGGTCTTGTATTTTCCTTTAGCAACAACAACAGAAGAGGAATCCATAAAAATAGAAGTTGAGGTAGAAGAAGGGATTGAGTTGGTTGATAGAGAAGGTAAAGGTAGGCCTTCAAAGGTAGAGGATGTCAAAGTAGGTGTAGTAGAAGACCGAGGCAGTTGTTGATCAAGGATCACAGGCCTAATCAGACTCAGTACCTAACTGAAAAACATTTAAGTGGAGGCTAGGGAAGAGGTGAACGTAGGTAGACTATGTCTTAGAGGTGTATCTGTAGGAGCAAAAATGGTTGTACTATGGACATGAAGATAGGGCCTCAAAAGTATGATAAAATCCGCAATGATCTCTCTACCATACTGCATAGCCTTCTCAAAGTCATCCTTGTTTTCCATAAACATATCCAACAGATGAGTGAACTTTGTGAGATTTTGAACTTGGGTCTTGAAAGCTTGATTAACAGGAGGAATACTCAGATTTTCTACAAGATATTTCAAGTGATTGGTCATGTCAGTCTCTGAGAAGATTCGGTTGAAGTAGAAATCCACTTTCTTGGCAATCATTTCTGATCATCATTAGCAATTTTTGAATGGATTTTGACCATATCAAGAACTCTGTCACTGTTCATGATGACTTCATATAGAAAACCTTTATTGAAACCACTAAGCATAGTATGAAGTTCTTCTTTGACCACTGTTTTGAGCAAGTCATTGTCTAGGGAAGGTTGAGATGATTGCCCAAATGCCTTAGAAGCATTGACAATTGACTTCAGATATTTTAGTTGGTTTAGAACTTTTTGAAGACACCCTGTATATTTATTAGTGAGATTTTTAATATTAACAACATGCTCTCTCATCTCTTTGATAATATGTTTGTTCCTTTCAGTGTCATTTTCAGCAAAAGAAGCTAAATGAAGTTGAATCTGGGACACAACATTCTGTGTGGTTTGAGGAACAACAGGTTCTACAGGATGAGAAGCATGCTCTGATCTCTAATGCATCTCTTTCTACATTTCTTCAATCTTACCTCTTAGAGTATTCACTTCATCACTAATTAGTCTGTTTTAAACTCTAACATCCCGAATCTAATGAAGAATTTTTGGTTGAATCTACTAAATAATTTGGTTTGCAACAACAATGAAGCATCTTTCTCACATAGATGAGTTACAATAGCAGGTTGGGAATTCCGGACTTTTTCAACACCAAACAAAAGGGTAGATCCAAATTCTTTTAGATCATCTTTACTCACTAAGGATGGTTGTTTTGATGAAGGTTCAGAAATAGGTACTGATATAGGCTCAGGTTCCTTCTCAAGGGAAAGATTAGAGAAAGATTTTAGTTGGAACATAGTAAAAATGTCAAGGAATTTTACTGAAACTTACTGAGATTCATCCACATCATACAAATTGGGGAATCTATACCGAGTGTCTACAGGGCTTGAAATTATCAGGTTTTGTACTTCAGTAGATTCCAGATTTGGGGGTTTCTCCCCCTCAACAGTTTCATCTTTCTCAGGACTGAGAAGCTTAGGGTCTTGATCTAATTCCAAAAATTCATCTCTTAGTTCCTCACCCATTTCTTGCCTAGCCAACTAAAAAGCCATCTCTAGCCTTTTCTCAGCCAAAGGAATGACTATAAGAACATATTGTTCCACTGGGAGTTCTTCAAGGTCAGATTTTTGCATAATAGGTAATTCTTCTTCTATAGGTTCTTACACAACATTCATTTCAGTTTCATTGACAATGTATTCTATTCCAACCTCAAGTTAATCTTCTAGATTAACAACATCTTTATAAGAAAGGACTTCTTCTTCACTTACTTCATGAGGGACAAAAGTAATGTCTTTTTTATCAGAAATAGTTTCCCTGGGAGGCACAACAACCTCTTCTTCTTATTATTCTTCAAAATACTCCACAACCTCATCAGGTTCCAAAATAGGATCAAAAATATCTCGTGGTCTTGAGGCATGTTCTAATTGATTAAATTTTTCATCAATTCTGTCATTGTCTTCCACCCATGCCTTTTTCCAAGGATTCTAATTGATTTTCATCCTCTTGATAGTGACTTTCGAAAGGAAGAACTCGCAATCCTTGATAAATTTCTCATTAGGTCCAACTATTCCTTTTACATGAAGCCTGACTGAGATAAGCCAAGAGTAAAACATGGAGGTTAACTTGGATGTGGCTTTGATTAGTTCACACATATGGTATATGATATACTTACAAAGGTTGGTCATATACCCATTTTTTATAAGATGAATCATAAACACATCCTGATATTTTAGAACATAAGAATCACCTATTCTAGGGCTAATTAGGTTCTGTATAAACTTAAACAACAGTCTTGATTCTCCATCTTGTTCGACAGTAATGGCTCTTCTCTTGGTTCCATTTCTGGTTAAGCTTTTCAAAGCATCTTCCAATACAAAGAACTAACTAGAAGGTGGAGGTCCTCTCTAATAGTCCTCACAGATGGCTTTTTGAGGTATCCTATGGCATGCATCCCATAGCCTTGAAAAAAATTAGCATTTTTGTCCATTTATATAGCTTTCCACAACATACCCATCTTCAGAATCAAAGGAGAACTGAACATATTGATAAAATTGATCCACTAAATTAGGATAGATAATCCTATATTCCTTCGAAAACCACTCTAACCAGCATTGATCTTTTAAAACTTTAATAACCATAGACTTACTATACATAATCTAGTTGGGGTAAACCTCTTTCTCAGTTACTACAACTCAATTTACCAGATTTGGGTTTGGAGGACCTTCGGGTGCTAGCTTTGGTGCGATTTTCTTCTTCTTTGAGCTACGTTTCTCAGGAGTTGATGATGAAGGGTGTTTCATCCGGGGAATTCATTGAAGGATTGAGAGAGAAGGTTTAAATGGTTAAATAAGGGTTACAAATTGAGTGATTAGAAGAGATATCGAGTGAAGGACAAGTGATACTTCGATTATTTTATCATTTAGAAATACCAAACCTCAGAAAAGTAAAAACACGGAAAAATAAAGAGGTGGAATGAATAATTACCATGATACACTTTTCAATTCGTAAATAAATATCATAAAGAATATGTAAGATGAGACTATATCATGTTTTTATGGTGAGATAGTGAACGAATGTTATAGTGAGATAGTGAATGAACTTCATGGTGAGACAATAAACAAACTTCACAGTGAGATAGTAAACATGAACTTTACGGTGAGACAGCAATTGTCAGACAGTAGTCATGAAACACTAACTATGAGATTGTAATCATGAAATAGCAAGAGATAACAGAAAGACATAAAACAATAAAATATAAAACAGTATGATATAAACCAGTAAGACATTTACATAAGATTTATCATTCCGAATTCATGTATGATGTAGTTTATTCTTTCAGAATTTAATGGTTTGGTGAATTTATCAGCAAGATGATACTCGGTACCAATGAATGCGAAAGTGATATCACCCTTTTCATAATTATCTCTCAAAAAGTGATGTCTTACATCAATATGATTTTTCCTAGAATGTTAAACAATATTTTTTGAAATGTTAATAGCACTTGTGTTGTCACAATTTTTAGGTGCATGATTGAATTGACATCCATAATCTAGTAATGTGTGTTTCATCCACATGATTTGTGCACAACAGCTGCCAGTAGTTATGTATTTAGCTTCTGAAGTAGATAATACAATAGAATTTTGTTTCTTACTACACTATGATACTAGTGACTTGCCTAAAAAGTGACATGTTCTAGAGGTGATTTTTCTATCTAACTTACGGCAACCGAAGTCAGCATCAGAATAACTAACTAATTCAAATGATTTTCCTCTAGGATAGAATAGTCCTAGATTGGGTGTATGCTTGAGGTATTTGAAAATTATATTTACAACATTTAAATGAGGTCCCTTAGGATTTTCTTAAAAATGAGAACACATACACAGGTCGACTAGCAGTTAAGTAGAGTAAACTTCCAATCATTCATCTATAAGTGGTTTGATCAACAGATTTTATATCTTCATCAAGATCCAACTTACATGTGGTACTCATGGGTGTGTCACTACTTTTAGTGCTATCAAATCCAAAAAGTTTTATAAGATCTCTAGTATATTTACTTAGAGTTAAAATAATACCATCATTATTTTGAAAGATTTGAAATCCAAGAAAGAATTTTAGTTCACCAATTAAACTCATTTCAAATTCATTTTGCATCATTTTAGAAAAATGAACACACAAATAATTTCATGAATATCCAAAGATAATGTCATATACGTAGATTTGAACATCTAAAAAATCATTTTAAATTTTTTTTATAAAAATAGTAGGATCAACTATTTCTTTTGTAAAACCTTTGGAAATAAGAAAAGTACTCAACCGATCATACCAAGCTCTTGGAGATTGTTTCAAACCATATAAAGATTTTTATAATTTAAAAATATGATTTGAAAAATGGGGGTTTGTAAAACAAAGGGTTGTTCAACAAAGGAATCCTAAACTATATACCCTTTTAAGAATGCACTCTTAACATCCATTTGATATAGTTTGAAATTCAGATGTGCAACATAAGAAAGTAGGATTCTTATGGCTTCATGTCTAGCTACTGGTGAAACGTTCTCCCCAAAATCAATTACTTATTCTTGACTATAGCCTTGTTCCACTAATCTAGCCTTGTTTCTAACTATGTTACCAACCTCATCTACCTTGTTTCTAAACACTCATTTAGTGCCTATGGTGAATGTATTCTTATGTCTTTCAACAAGTTTCCAAACATTGTTCCTTTCAAACTGATTAAGTTATTATTGCATAGCCATCACCCAAAATTCATCATTTATATTATCAATAACGTTTTTGGGTTCATGTTGTGACAAGAAGATTTGATGTTCAACCTGATTTTTAAGAGAAGCTCTAGTTTGAGTTTATTTGCCTAGGTCTCCTACAACAACATCTAAAGGACGGTTCTTAAGAGTTCTAACACCTCTAGAAAAGGAAGGACTAGTGATTTTAGGTTCATCAACAGGTTCAGGTTCAGTATGGCTTGAGTCTAAGGAATTTCCAAACTGGAAGTTTTCACAGATTCTTTCAGAGAATGGTTTGAGGATTTTGGATTAATGTTTAGATTTGATACATCATCTTTTAAGTTCTCTAGAATGGTTTTAGGCTCATGTGGATCAATTTCATAAAATTTGACATGGGAATATTCTTCCACAGATTTAGTTCTTTTATTGAACACTCTATAGGCTTTACAGGATATGGAATATCCTAAAAAGATACCTTCATCACTCTTAGATTCAAATTTGTCAAGATTTTCCTTATTATTAAGAATATATACTTTTCTGCCCGAAACATTAAGTAGTTAAACTTGGGTTTTATATTGTTCCATAACTCATAAGGAGTCCACTTAAGAATAGGTTTTATTAACACTCTATTGATTATATAGCATTTTGTATTGATATATTTAGCCAAAAAATAAATAGGTAGGTCATATTCACTAAGAATTTTTCTAGCAATATCTTGTAGGGTTATATTTCTTCTTTATACAACTCCATTTTGTTGATGTGTTCTAGGGGTAGAGAAATTGTGACTATAACCATTTTGTGAGAAAAAGGATTTAAACTCTTTATTTTTAAACTCACTGTCATGATCACTTCTTAACAATTTAATTCTAAGTCCACTATGATTTTCCATAGACTTGGCATATTTAGAAAAATATGATCATTCTTCACTTTTGTGAGGGAAAAAGAAGGTCCAAGTATATCTAGAAAAGTCATCTATAAGAATATAAACATAGTGCTTCCCATTTAAACTAGAAACTCTAGATGGTCCAAATAAATCCATGTGAACTAGTTCGAGAGGTTGAGAAGTTGATACTTCTTTCTTTGGTTTGAAGGAAATTTTGTGTTGTTTTCCCTTTTGACAGGGATTTTACACTTTGTCATTTAGAAACTCAAGATTGGGTAAGTCTTTAACTAAGATTTTTCTAGTTAACTTTCTAAGGGAGTGAATATTAGTGTGTCCTAGTCTCCTATGCCAGAGCCAAGACTCTTTATGAAATACACTTAAACATGAAGCATTTTGAGAATCTAAAGAATCTAAGATAACAGAGTAAACATTTTTTTTCTTAACAAAGAAAACACTAATTCATATTTAGAATTAAAGACATTGGAGGCAGCAT
Source organism: Viscum album (assembly GCA_963277665.1). NCBI lineage: Eukaryota > Viridiplantae > Streptophyta > Magnoliopsida > Santalales > Viscaceae > Viscum > Viscum album. The sequence goes on along the minus strand of OY728152.1, from coordinate 1,925,188,875 downwards.
GTTCAAATCTAACATGAAATCTATCATGACATAATCGTGATATACCAAGAATATTATATTTTAATCCATCAAAAAACAATACTTTAGAAATTAAAACCGAGTTAGAGTTACCGATTTGGCCGAGCCCAATGATCTTTCCTTTGGAATTGTCACCAAATGTGACATGTCCTCCATCTATTTTTATTAGATTCTTGAAGCATGTGTATTCCCCTATCATGTGTCTTGAACATCCACTATCCAAGTACCATACACTTTTACAAGAACTCTTTGAGAAACATTCCAACAAAATCATTAAGAAAATACAGATTTTGGTACCCATACTTGTTTGGGTCTAGTAATATTAGTAATAAGTGATTTAGGAATCCATATCCACCTCATAGGTTTTCTATAATCATTAAGTAAAGTATTTAAAAAATAAACTCTATTGGGTCCATAAAAACTTGAAATAGTAGAAGATGTATCATAAATAGAATTAGTTGATTTGTGTCCAAAAATGGGAGTAAAACTATATGTCCTAGATTTTGAAACAAAATATGTTCTACCAAGATTTCTTTTTCCAGGTTGATAACCAATGCTACTGTTGTATTTAGGGGAACTTTGTTTTCCTAGAATTTGAGTAAGTGTATTCTTCCTATTGGAAAAATTTTATAGGCCATTCTTCAATTGCTCATTAGACATTTTTAATTCATTGTTCTCTTTGAGCAGTTGAGCATTTTTCTCTTTTTTAGTTGTGAGTTTAGATTTAACAGTCATAGTAAGAGAATAATATTTCTTCAGTGATTTATATTTGTCTTTTAGTTCATTTCATGTTTCTTCAATCATGTTACAATATTCAAACATTTCTTCATTAGTCATATTTCCAAAGTCAATCTCATTTTCAGAATAGTATGAATTATGTACAGTAGATTCCAGTGTTACCTTAGATGTTTTTGTCATAAAACACATATTGGATTTGTTTCCTTGTTCATCATGTGATGTTTCTGAGTCACTTGAATTTTCCTCAAAAGCAGTCCAGGTTGCTTTCATGGCCTTCTTGTGCTTCCTGTCCTTGTCCTCATATCTCTTTTTGTACTTGATCTTTGGACATTCTGCCTTGATATGTCCTTTTCTTTTACATTCATTGTAGACAGTCTCATCAGTCTTGTCAATTCTTTTGCAGTCTTTCCTCCAATTTCCTTTTTGGTCATAATTTCCCTTGAAGTTAGGCTTTCGAAAAAAGTTCTTCTTCTAAAATTTCATGAATCTTCTGGCAAATTGATCTATTTCCTCATCACTATCAGTTGATGATTGTTAACTAATAGAACTTTCTACAGAAGATTTAAATTTCCCTTTTTCTTTGTGTTTAGATGTGGTGGTCTTGAATGAAACATATTTTCTCTTTTGTTCATCCTCCTCTTCATTGTTGAATTTTAGTTCCTCTTTATACATCATCAGTTTCCCAATGAGTTCTTTTACAGGTATCATGCAGATGTCACATGATTCTCTAATCAAGATAGAGGTTCCCCTCCATCTGTCATGCAGAAATCTGAGAATTCTCATGATTTGTTCCTTAGTAGTGACTTCTCTTCAAAGAGAAATCATTGTGTTGACAATCTCATTTATCCTAAGGTACATGTCACAGTTAGGCTCATCATGTTTCATTTTAATGTTATCATATTTAATAGTATAAGTATTAGGTATAATTTATTTTAAACTAGATGTTCCTTCATGTGAGACAAACAGAGTATCCCAAATTTCATGGGTAGCTTTACAAGCAGAAATTTTATTGAATTATTCATCTCCTAAGGAGAAGTATAAAGCATTCATAGCTGCGAAATTGTTATTGTTGGAAGTTTTGATAGGTTCATCCCATGTGATTCTATTAGTATTAGTAATCACATATTCATCTGTAATGGAAGACCAAATTTCGAAAACCATACTCTCTAAGTGCATTTTCATTTTAATTTTCCATTGAGCATAGTTGGTTCCAATAAAGAATGGTGATCTGTTGGTTGAAACACCTTCCAATCTATTATCCATAATACAAAAAGACTTTTAAAGAGATATAAATTTATAATTAACAGAAATTTACGGATCTTCAAAGTACAACTACAATCACAGTTGAATAAGTTTAAACAAAGTCTTAATAAATATCCTATGATATGAAATATTGGTTGAAGTAGATTAATCAAGAGGGGGGGGTTGAATTGAGTAACTATAAAATTTTCTGATTAAAAAGTATTTCTAAAAGGTTTCCCCAAAAGGTTAAATAAAACCCAATTAATCAAGGTTATACTGTTATAAATGTTTGACTATTTAAATAACTTCTTATAATATTGATTAGTTCTCTGTAATCTTAATATTAATTATTAAGATTTCTTTTGAAGCTATCACTAGTGCAGAAATCGTTTTTTACGTCACCATTTTTAACGTCGGTTATATATAACCGACGTAAAAATGCGGCGAGTAGATTTTTAACGTCGGTTATTTTAATAACCGATGTTACAAATAACGCCTGTTGGGTTTTTATGTCGGTTATCTTATAACCGACGTAAAAAACCAATGCGTGGGGGGTTTTTTACGTCGGTTATTTGGAAAGGGACGTAAAAAACACGATATCGACGTGTTTTTAACGTCGGTTATCAAATAACCGACGTAAAAAATTAAAGCGCGGGGTTTTTTACGTCAGTTATTTTATAACCGACGTAAAAAACACATCGATATCGGGTTTTTTATGTCAGTTTCCAAATAACCGACGTGAAAAACCCCCCATTCTTTGGTTCTTTACGTCAGTTATAAAATAACCGACGTAAAAAACGCGTAGATATCGGGTTTTTACGTCAGTTTCCAAATAACCGACGTAAAAAACCCCCCACGCATTGGTATTTTACGTCGGTTATCTTATAACCGACGTAAAAAACAAGATATCTACACGTTTTTTACGTCGGTTATTTTATAACCGACGTAAAAAACCAAAGCACGGGGGGGGGGGGGGGGGGTTACGTCGTTTATAAAATAACCGACTTAAAAAACCCGTAGATATCTCATTTTTTATGTCGGTTATAAAATAACCGACGTAAAAAAACCAAAGCGCGGGAGATTTTTTACGTAGGTTTTAAAATAACTGACGTTATAAATTTAAAAAATAGTTTATAACGTCGGATATTATATAACCGACATTATAAAACTTTTAAAGAAATTAAAGCATGTGGACTGTCATTTACGATTTTTCGATTGACAGTCCGCCGGCTCGTCTCTCTCGCGTGGTAAACCCTAATCGGCTCATCGATCGACCTGCGTTAAACTCATTTTGGCTTCACTGTTTATCTTCTTCACTCCTCTTGGATCTATCATCTCAACTCGCAACATTCAAGTAAGCCTTCCACGAATTTATTTCGTTCGTTTTTGTTTCGATTCTTGATGTAATGTTTTGCATCAGATATGCTTTTCTATTTAATCATGTTGAGAATCTCGTGGAATTTTTTTATTGCAAATGGTTAATTGTATTTTGTTGATATAATAGACTATGTTGCATTTATGTAACTCGATGCTGATTGTTGGTGACATTATTTAATATTGCTCACTTTTATGGTTACTTTATATTCTAGAACATGCTTATGGTTCTGGATATAAATGTTGCTTAATCTGGAAATTATTTCTTATGTTTTTTGGTTCTCTTTTGGTTGAATTAGTTTTTTTTACAGATTTTTGTTTTCTGTTTTTATGAGAATTAATATAAGCAGTTTGCGTTTGAATAACTGTTTAGTCTTGTAATTTTCAGGCTTTTCACTATTGTTGTTGATATTTGTTAATTCTTGGTGTTTAGAATTTCTGAACATGTTTCCTGTAATTGGAATTGAGTTTTTGTCCATGGTTGTTTTGTTTTCATTTTTGGACTTTGAAAACTTAAAATAAACAGAGTTTTTAGTCGAGTATTATTTTGATTGATAACTGTTAAAGCTGAAGGCCAAGTACAAGATAAAATCCCCACAAGATATGTTACATGGGATTAAAAGGCAGAAATAAAGGATTAAACCGAATCAGTGGGACTATTGTTATTCTGAGCAGACCAGTGTTGGATGCACTGGGCGGCCCTCTCAGCCTGCCAATGCAATTAACGATCATCAGAAACAAGAATGAGTGAATTGCTGATAAAATAACAACATACTGGTAGACCTCTTTTTGCCAGTGACACCAAAGGGTGATGAAGACCAATATCAAGGTCTGTACGCCATTTAAAATAGGTTTTTTATCTAATATATTAAAACATCAAAACCACAATCAATATTAAACTATGTAGGAATCATGGTTTTCTTTGATTCAATGAAATTTAAAACTGTTATATCTAACTATATTTTGTTTTAAAAATAATATTCAAGCATATTTTTTTAAATACCTATAGATTTTTTTTATATTTTAAATTGGTTTACATTAAAATTAAGATTTTTTTCATATAAACATGTAGTTGTCTTATCTTAAATATATATATTTTTTGTTGATATTTGTTATAGGTAATAATGAGTTGAAGTTGGATTACGTCACATCGAATGAGCAATGAATTTGAGGAAGGTGTTGATGCCTTTTTGGAATTTGCAAAACGAAATGTTCCAAGTAGTGACATTTTTTTCTGTCCATGCCTGAAATGTTTGAATATGAAGAAGTTGAAAATTAAAGAGATAAAAGATCATCTGATTTGACATGGTTTTAATCCGAGTTACAGCCCTTGGATTTGGCATGGTGAAACTGGACGGAATGTCACTGATGATGATGATTCTCAAGATGGTAACTCCGATGGAATTGAAGAAATGATTCGCGATATTGTAGTAGAGCAAATTGAGATAGAACCGACAGTTGCGTGTCTATATGGTGATGATGAAAACCCATTATATCCCGGTTGTACAGATTTTACGGTTTTTTCGGTGGTGTTAAGATTGATTAACCTAAAGGCGAAGCATGGATGGTGTGAAAGAAGTTTTACAGAGCTGCTACAATTGATGAAAGGCATTCTTCCAAAAGATAATGATCTTCCAGATTCACATTACGAAGCCAAGAAAATATTATGCCTGATGGGATTGTGATACAAGAAAATACATGCATGTCTGAATGACTGCATTATATATAGGAAGGAATATGAATTTCTGTCAGAGTGTCCAAAATGTGGGACATCATAGTATAAGGTGAAAGAAAAATCACAAGGTGATGTAGAGATTACAAAGCTCCCTTCAAAGGTATTTTGGTATCTTTCTATAATTAATCGTTTCAAACGTTTATTTGCTAATTCACATGATGCAAAAAGGTTAAGATGTCATGCTGAAGAGCGGGTATGTGATGGAAAAATACGACATCCAGCTGATTGTCCACAATGGAAGAAAATTGATGCGCAGTATTCTACATTTGGAAATGAAATTAGAAATCTCAGACTAGGGTTGTGCACAGATGGAATGAATCCATACCGAACACTCAGTAGCACACATAGTTCATGGCCTGTTTTATTGGTAATTTACAACCTCTCTCCTGAAGTTTGTATGAAGCGAAAATATGTCATGTTGAGTACAATGATCTCTGGTCCAAAGAAACCCGGTAATGATATTGATGTTTACTTGTCACCGTTGATTGATGATTTGAAACTGTTATGGGCTGATGGTATTAGGGTGTATGATTCTTATAAAATGGAATATTTTCAACTCCATGCAGTGCTTCTGTTCACTATAAATGACTTCCCAGCCTATGGAAATTTTTCTGGATACATTGTTAAAGGGCATAAAGCATCTACAATTTGCGAACAATAGACGTCCTATTGTCAATTGCATCATGGGAGTAAAATAGTGTACATGGGTCATCAAAGGTTTCTGCCTATGGAACACCCTTATAGAAGACTAAAAAAGGCATTCAATGGATCACAAGAATTTGATACTGCTCCAAAACCTTTATCCCCTGATCTGTATTTTGAGAGGGTGAAAAACCTTGACATGACATTGGGAAAGACACAGAAATCTGGTAATGATAGACATATTTGGAAGAAAAGGTCAATTTTTTTTTAGCTACCATATTAGAGGTATCATGAAGTTAAACATAATATTTATGTCATGCACGTGGAGAAGAATATCTATGAATATTTGATTGAAACATTGTTAGATATTAAAGGAAATACTAAAGATGGGTTGAATGCAAGATTATACTTACTATCAATGGGAATACGTTTGGAGTTAGCTCCCACTACTAAAGGAAGACGAACATTTCTTCCCCCGGCTTGTCACACATTATCGAAGAGGGAGAAAATTAGCTTCTGTCAGTGTCTTCATGATACCAAAGTGCCTCAAGGTTATTCATCTAATGTAAAAAAATTTGACTCAATGAAGGACTTGAAGTTGATAGGTATGAAATCACATGATTGTCACGTCATGATGCAACAAATTATACCAGTTGCATTGTGTGGAATATTGCCCATTCGTGTCAGAAAGACTATAATGAAGTTGTGTTATTTTTTCAATTCAATTTGTAACAAGGTGATTGATGTGAATGCTTTTAACATTTTGGAAAAGGTTGTAATTTTTATACTTTGTCAATTGGAAATGTATTTTTCTCCCACTTTTTTGATATATTGGTGCATTTAATGATTCATCTGGTTCGAGAAATAAAGCTTTGTGGATCTGTATATCTTCGTTGGATGTATCCTTTTGAAAGGTATATGAAAATATTAAAGGGGTATGTTAAAAATATATATCAACCTGAAGCCTCCATTATTTAAAATTATATTTCTGAGGAGGTAGCAGAGTTTTGAACGAGCTACTTGGCTGCGGCGCAACACATAGGTTTGCCTCCATCTCGCCATGAACGAGTTAATAATGAGGGAAACGGGATTCGCGGCTTGAAAGTCAAATCATTGTCAGCTGAATAGATGAAGAAGTTAGAATCATACATCTTGAATAACATAGCTGATGCTCAACCGTATATCACATTTCATATTAATGATTTGAAACAATGTCCTCCAAAGAAGAAAGAAATGTGGATTTTGAATGAGCACAAAAAAACTTTTTTGTCATGGATTAAAAAGACTTTGCTTGGTAGATTAGATGTATCAGAGACATTAAAATGGATAGTGGGTGGTCCATGTTTAAATGTGATAACATGGTCTGGTTATGAAATTAATGGTTATACATTTCATATAAAAGCTCAAGACAACAGAAGTGTAGTTCAGAATAGTGGTGTATTGGTGTTTGCAGAAGCAATGCATTTTTCGAGTGCTAAGGACAAAAACCCAATTTCTGCATAAAATGCATATTATGGAGTGATTGAAGACATATGGGAGGTTGATTAATTTAAAATTAAAGTTCCTATTTTTAATTGTAAATGGTTTAACGGTAACAACAGTGTCAGACACGATGAATTTGGAATGACACTTGTTAATCTGAATAGATTGGAAGACACAGCTGATTCTTTTATAATGGCAACACATGAAAAACAACATTTTTATGTAGTATATCAATCAGATATGCAGTGGGATATTGTTTTACAAGGGAAAAAACAATATGTTGGTGAGGATGAACTTGATGAATATGCTGATTTATGTGAGATCCCTACTTCCATGGAAATATTAACAGAACATAATGATGATCATGTTGAAGACATAGTTTGTGCCATAAGGAACGATCACGACGAAGGAATTTGGGAAAACAATCCATCTGTACATTCCTAAAATTACAGGTAACATATGTTTATTTCTTGTTTACATTTATTTTTTCCATAAATGTTAGATATTGTAAGTTTTTTATTTATTAAAACATGTTTTAAAATAAAATAAGTATATGTTTTTGTTTGTTTTAAGTTTTTTTAGTTTACTTTATCATGTTTATAACCATTACATGAATTTTAAAATGCTTATTTTTGCTCACTGACAATTACTTTACCATGTTTACAATGTTTACCAGGTTTACCATTTTTACCATTTTTACCATCTTGACTATCTTGACCATCTTTTCCATCTTTACCATTGTTTAACATGCTTACCATATTACCAATTTTTACTATTATGTAACTTAGTACACTTTTCTATTTTCTGATTACAGTAGTATTAAAATATTTGAATTTGTATATTTGTTCACTGACAATTACTTTACCATGTTTACAATGTTTACCAGGTTTACCATTTTTTCCATTTTTACCATCTTGGCCATCTTGACCATCTTAGCCATCTTTACCATTGTTTAACATGCTTACCATATTACCAATGTTTATTATTATGTAACTTAGTACACTTTTCTATTTTCTGATTACAGTAGTATTAAAATATTTGAATTTGTATATTTGTGAACTAACATTTGTTTTTTTGATTTGAAGGATAATGGCAGATCATTCAGATGATCAACCACATGATTCTGGAGAGGAGCATATTGCTGGTCATACCTCTAGGGATGAACATTCATATTCTCTTATTATGACAAAGAGTTCAACAGTTGGTAAACGTGGGTGCACACGTTTACCAAAATTATCACTTGCCCGTACACAGGATCAGAGGATAGTAGTTGAGTTTGATGATGATGGTATTCCTAGAGGTCTGAATGCCAAAGATTTTAAGATTTTTGTTGCAACTCAGGCTAAGACCAAAGTAATCATTCTGTATGATGATTGGAGAGGTGTGGATAAAGGGATTATCTCTTAGTTGTGGGAGACGATTTTGGTAAGATATTTTGTCATTGTTTGACCATTATTTTAATGTTTCTAGTATATATAATATGTTTAACATCTTCTTTGTCAGATGACATTTGATATTCCTGACACTAGAGGAGTCAGGAAGAAATGTTTATCGTTGGCTTCCAGGATATGGAGGGATTTCAAATCAACCCTCTCATCTGATTTCATTTATGGTCATACGAGTCATGACAATCCATGTCGTATATATCCTTTTATAGATGAAGACACATGGAGACAGTTTTTTTAAAGTAGAAAAAAAAAGAGTCATTTCTGTTAAGGGAAATGTAAAATTTTATAAAATTTCTTATATAAATGATTTTATTAATGTTTTGTTAATGATTTCTTATTCTTAAATTACAGCAAACAAGAAAATCTCATCAAGAGATCCAATCTAAAAATTTATACCCTCATAGTTTATCTTGGGGAGGGTATACATTATTGGAAGAAAAAATGATGGCGGAAAAATTTCAACAACTAAGAGCTGAGTCTTCATGCTCTGGAGAGGTGGCCCCTCCATCCCCTCCATCTAGACATGAAAAATGGAAGAGTGCTCGAAAGGGAAAAAAAGGGAAATATCTTTCAAAAGAATCGAGAATCGTAGCTGAGAGGATTGTAAGATATCTATTTAATTTATTTAAGTTAACTTTTTTCTTCATATAAGTTTCAATAATTACAGAAATGTTCAATTAATTAATACAGGACTCTCTTGAGGAGCAGAGTTCAGAGGGGACATTTACAGCTACTGGGAGGGAAGATATTTTATTTGCAGCATTGGGAAGGCCCGAACATCCTAGTCGTGTAAGAGGATATCTGGCAGGTGTATCGGTAAGAAAAGTGTTTCCACGTTCTTCAACCACTAACATTGAGGGGGTTTATAAAAAAATTGAATCCTTGGAGGCTGAAGATCAAAATATTAATGCGACGATGGAAGACAAGATTAGAGAGTCAGTGCAGTCTATGTTTGCAGAAATGCAAAGACAATTTCAGACTGCAGCTCCCACTCCTCCACCTCCCCCTGCAGACCCCATTATTTATCCTCCACCTCCGCCAGTAGCTCCCACTCCCCCACCTCAGCCTGCGGACCCCATTTTTTATCCTACGCCTCCGCCGCAGCTTCCTACATATTTCGACTTGTATGTTAAAGATTCTCAACATCATATAGTAGCATACGGGTTGGTATATTGTATAGGAGATATAGTTCATCATCAACAATTAGAGGTAGAGAATCAGAGGGTCACTATACAGGATATTATAGATAGATCATCTAGGGTAACAATACCTACAGATGAGGTGGCGACAGTTGGACAGAGTATCGGTCATTTTTTAGTTTGGCCATCCAGACTTCTTCGACTCATTACCATAGAGGTATGAATGTTATATCTTTTATTTTCTTTTTTTATTAAAGTTGTTTTATCATTTGAAAACTACTATATTTCTCGATTTTTTTTCACAGGAATACTTAAAAGGTAAATAAATATTGTATAGACAACAACAAAGACAACAAGCTATGACATCAGATACAGATTCCAGTGGTCTTGACAGATTGTCAAGATATTCACATTTGTTGTTGGGTTTTTATGAGTTTCCAATGGAATCTCATGTTTGTGGACGTGAAATAAGTGTGGGGGTTACAAAATCTGATATCATGGAGCTTGTTACTGGAGTTAAGTTGGGCATCAACGTGGTGCAAATTTTTTCCATGTAAGTCTTAACACCTTTTCCCTGCGTTATATTTATTAAAAATGTATACTTATGTATGTTTTGTATAAGGTATCTTTATAAAATTTGTGAGAGGAATGAACTGACAGAAGTATATGGATTCATGGACCCGCAATTGATTTCCCCTGAAGCATGTGCATTGACTGAGGAACAAAGAATGGTTTATATTGCTGAAAGATTTGAAAAGAATATAATCAGACAATGTTGGATGATGCCTTTTTGTGAGAGGTATGAAACACATTTCTCTCAAAGAGTTAATTATCTTTTAACATAAAAACCACTAACATTAAATTTCCTTTTATCAGTGATCATTGGATGTTAGGGATTTTTTCCCCAAGGGAGAAAGCTCTTTATTGGATATGGTCTGTTCATGGTGATGTGCGGGAAAGTTTTAAGAATATATTGGAAAAGTAAGTTTCAATTTCTCAATAGTTTTATATATTATAATGAATTTTAAATTTACCCCATTCGTATTATTTTCTAACAGTGCATGGGTCTACTTTCGAAAAAATACAAATAAAAGAAATGAAAAGATCAAATATGTAAATGAGAAGGTAAATTCCCATTTATAATTTGTACTTTTTGATTTATTACATAAAAATAATATATTGAATTTACACTCATTCAAAATAGAATTTTCATGAACAATAAGGCCTCATCGAATGCGGATATTATATGTTAAGATTTATGTATGAAATAATAACAACTGGGACAGTTGTGAATTTTGACCTGGTACGATTTCCTCTTAAACATTGCCATAATATTTCAATTTGATTTATTCATTATACACGTTAACTATCTTCTTTTTCATTTGTAGCTTTTTGATGACCCTCAACCCTATACTGCTGAAGACATCAAACACGTACAAGTGGAGTGGTCAAATTATTTTACAGGTTTGATTAAATTTTAGTTTATTGTAATGTAAAATGTAATTTTGAATATTGTCATTTTAATTGTGTATTTGGTAGTTGTTTAGGTTTGATTTAGTTTTTTTTAAGTTGACAGTGAATGTTATGAATGTTATATAAGTGAATGTTTAATTTTTCTCTACTTCTTGTTTTGGTCTACTTTTGATGGTTTTTCTGGTATGGATTTGGGTCTGTGGGGGAGGGGTTCCAAGGGTGTGGGGGTGTGTTCAGTGGGGTTGGGGGGTGTCCAGCGGTCTGGGAGGGCTGTCCGGTGGGGTGGGGGACAGTCTTGGGGGGTGGCAGTGATGTCCAGGGGTGTGGGAAGCTGGTCCACGGGTGTGGGAGTGCTGTCCAGGGGTGGGGGGGTTGTCCAGGGGTGTTTGGGGCTGTCCAGGGGTGTGGTGGGGGCTTTCAAGTGGGGTGAGGGGGTGAGGAGGTGCTGTTCAGGTGGGTGGGGGGTTGTCGAGGGGTGTTTGGGGGTGTCCGGGGGTCGGGGGGCAGTCCAGGAGTGTGGTGGGGGCTCCAATGGGATGGGGGAGGGTTGTCCAAGGGGTATACATGAGGGTGGGAGATCCAATGGGGTGGGGGAGGGCTGTCCAGGGGGTATACATGAGGGTGAGGGCTCCAATGGGGTGGGGGAGGGCTGTCCATGCGGTATAAATGAGGGTGGATGCTGTCTAGGGGGTTAGTGTTATATGTTATATATGTACATGCTTAATTTTGATGTACTTTTGTTTTTGTGTTACGATTTCTTGATTTGTTTTCTGGTTGATTCTGGTGGAGAGAAGATCACTGCATTCTGTTTAAAAAAAATTGGGTTTATCACGTCGGTTATTTAATAACCGACGTGATAAAATGCTTGGAAAATAGTTTATCACGTCGGTTATTTAATAACCGACGTGATAAAAGGACTGCAGAATGGTTTATCACGTCGGTTATTTAATAACCGATGTGATAAAAGGCCTGGAGAATGTTTTATCAAGTTAGTTATTTAATAACCGACGTGATAAAGGTCCTGGAGAATGGTTTATCACGTCGGTTATTGAATAATCGATGTTCTTAACGGCCTGGACAATGGTTTATCACGTCGGTTATTCAATAACCGATGTGATAAACCGCCTACCTCCGGTTTATCACGGCGGTTATATAATAACCGACGTGATAAACCCCCTCCCCCGGTTTTTCACATCGGTTTTATATGAACCGATGTGATAAACCACACTCTGCATGGTTTATCAGGTCGGTTCTTATAGAACCGACGTGATAAACCGCCCTCACCCCTGTTTATCACATCAGTTTTATATGAACCGACGTGATAAACCCCCTCGCCCCTGTTTATCATGTCGGTTGTTTAAGAACTGACGTGATAAACCATTGTCCAGGCCGTTTATCACATCAGTTATTCAATAACCGATTTGATAAACCATTCTCCAGGCCCTTTATCACATCGGTTCTAAAATAACCAACGTGACAAACATCGCGATTTTATGTTTTTGACATCGGTTTTTAAATAAACGACGTCAAAAAACTTATTTATAAAGTCGCACATATTAACGTCAGCTAGAAACCGACGTAAAATTTTTTGTTATATCTGGAATATATAGTAAAGTAGTAAAATAGAGAACAATAAATTAATCAGCACAACAGATATGAAACAAATAGTTCATTCCCAAGCCAAAACCTAATCCACTCCACTTACTGATCACCTACCACCAAGTAGTATATGTAAATAAACTTTTTCCACACCCTAGATCGGGGTTAACAACAGTACATAGGACTATCCAGGACACATAGGGACTTCTTCCACAGTTCTTTGTGGGTACAAACAACCAGGCCACACATAGACCACTACTACACTTATCGTGGGTATACACAAGAGTAAAATAATGTTGTCATACAGATACACAATCTTCTTGAAAGTTAATAAAATGATACACAATAGAGAAGAAGTATTAAGATAGGTTTAGAAGTGCTCTGATTGTTAGTCTTTGCAGCTCTGGACTTCTAAGATGAGGTAGATGTAGAACTCAAGTCCTCGTATGGAAAACAGAGTGTCGCAAGCCAGAAAGATCCATCTTGTGTTCTTTATGGTTTTTTACTGTGCGAAGATGTTTTCAGGATTCTAGGATTCTAGTATGCTTCATGTTTTATTTAGTAGATTCAAGTTGCATGAGACAATTATCTAAGTGTATTCTATTGTCGTGTTCACACCCAGCAGCTTGTTTTTTTTCAATATCGTGCAACTACTCTTGTGTATATCCTCCTTTTTTTCCTGGGCCATATTACTCTTTTATCTTGGAGTGCATGTGTTTGAGCTGACAGGTTGCATGTATTCTGCACCTCCTACCTCATACTGTCAAGGAAAAGGTAATAGAAACAAAATTATGATATTAGTTATTATGGTTAGGAAAAGGTGTCAAATATGGAATATATCATGCATGGAATAGTACCTCTGAGGTAATAGAAACTGATAGGACAACAGAACGACTTTATCCAGGATCCCAAAACTCCCAAAAAACATGGTGATATATTCCCTTGCCTTGGTACCACCTATTACCAATTTAATGTGATACCCATAAGAAAACACGGTCCCCGAACATAAGATATATATGTCATCGATGGTTATTGGCACATGATTTATTCCTACAATGAGCAGTATACATGTGTTTTTTAATCAAATGCACATGATCCAAAGTATGTTACATGATACGAGGACCTATTAGCATCACCTCTCCTATCTCTTACCAACATAAGGGTCAACGGCCCGATCTTCCATATAAATCCTCAAATAGAGCTATCTGAATTTTTCTTGAAATATATTATTATAGACAAACTAAAAGAGAGGGATATTATTATATGAAAGACCTATGAAATCAAATAATCATGCTCAGAACATGTCCTCCAACACCCTTAATGTTTTTTTGACAGATCATTGATTTGGGGGTGAAATTTTATGCTCCAAAGTACCTATATACCCAAAGATGTATGTAACCCCTACCAAAACATTGATATGAAACAAGAATCCCTATCTGAAACGATGGTATGAGGGACCACATGTAAGAATATAATCCCAATAACAAATAATATTTTAGATATTCAACTAAAAATGTCTCCCATATAAGAATTACATTTGATACCTTCATCACTCAATCCATGATTACATAAACTGTATCTCTACCTCAAGGTGAAATCGGTAAACCAACCTCAAAATCCATTGTGACATATTCCCATTTTTATTATAGGATAAGAAATGGCGACAAAAAGTTAGTGGTGTTTTGGTTCTCCACCTTCACCTACTAACAGGTGGAACACTGAGTGATAAAAACTTCTATCTATTACTTCATCCTAGACCATCGATACTGACAGTACATATCCCGATACATCTTAGAGAATATTACGTTCACTACACATTGATAAGCATGGGAATCTAAAATTAATTCCAATATGATGTTTTTATAAACTCGAATACTCCTATGTATATCTAGGATATCATCTCCATCAATAGAACAATCTAAAGGTAGGTCTTTACTAGAAATACCTTCCCATAGGACCAAGCCATTATGGTTTGAAAACTACCTCATCTTCACTATCTCTAAAAGTGAATAGGTCACTAATATAGATGAAACTAATGACCTTCCATGATGACCCTGGAACTCTATACACATCTTAGAAAATAGGACCACATGTTTCCACTCACTACTAGCTTCATATACCATCTGTGTTTGATTCCTCCTTCTCAGAGAATTAGTGACATCATTTCCCTTATCGAGTGTATATGCTAGCTCTATGTTAAAGGAATTTAGGTATTAAACCAAATTTCTCTTCCTAAGGTTCATGTAAAACTATATGAAAATATAAAATAGTATTTTATGGTCCACCAACATCATGAAATGCTATCTAAGTAGGCAATTACTCCAACATTGCAAGGTGTGAACAACTTCAACAAACATGAGATCATGTTTTGGGTAATTTCAATCATGGGAACTCAACTATCACTACCTGTATGCAATAAATCGATCATCCTACATTAGAACAGATCCAAGACTGATACCTGATAAATCACAATAGATTGTTTAGCTTCTTCCTATAACTAGAATAATCGGGATTGATGTTCAATTCACTCTTATTTTTAGCTCTGGAAAGGTTGTCTCGTAGGATTTTGATCGTACAAACATCTGGCCATTATTATTCAGGCACTTAAGTGGTGCCTTTAAGAGTAAAAATTACATTATTAAGACCCAATAATAACCATATATCCCAAATAAAATCTGTATATCAAAGATATTCTTAGGATATTCTCAGGGAACTATAGCTCTCATCTTCTCTAGGTCAACTGACTCTACTTCCTCTGGGATAATATGACCAAGGAAGTAAACCTAATTAATCCACAAGTGGATCTTTGTGAGATTAGCATATAATTGATTCTATCTTATTTTATTAAATATGATCTCAATATATTTTTCATGGTCTCTCCAATTATGACAATACACTATGATATTGTCCCCAAAAACCATGATAAAATAATCAAGTAGGTATATAAACCATATTCACTATGCACATGAAAATAGTAGGTGAGTTCGTTAGACCAGATGACATAACCAGATACTCATACAAACTGTATCAAATTTATAAACTTTTACGAGGTATGTTTGATTTACTGACTCACTCTTGATGATAACCTGATATTAGGTTGATCTTTGACAACACTCTATCTCAATAGAGTTGGTCAAAGAGTTCATCTATATTAGTTAAGGGATACTGGTTCTTCATAGTAAGATGATTCAGCTTCTGGTAATCTACACATAGTCATAGGGTTTCATCTTTCTTTTTTACAAAAAAAAATCGATTAAACCTATAGAGAAGTATTGGTTCTTATAAAACACATATATTCCAGATCCTCTAGCTCCCTCTTGAGATCCTTAAACTCTCTATCTTGTAAGGAGTAATGGATACTAGGGAAACCCTTGGAACTAGCTCAATAATAAATTCTACCACTCTCTCAAGAGGTAGTCCGAAGAAGTTTTCAAGGAATAAATCCTTGAAATGGTATACTATAAGAGGTAAAAATCATGATGTAACCCTTGACCATCCATATAAATTCTACCAATCTAGGTGGTCACTCTAGCTAGACCAAGATTATTTGGTCCATCTCTATATTTTTTGACACCCCATTCACCCTTGTGAAAGTAGCTATCACTCTCTAGTGATGTTAACGATACCTTTTGGTTATATCTATCCACATAGGCATGATATGGAACCGACCAGTCCATCCTGAGAATGAAATAAAATCCCATCATATCATGGACAAATAGGTCCCATAGGAAGTGATGGATTCCTACATGTAGGGTGTATTCCTTGAATTTGTGTACACTCTCTGAACATATACCCAAATGGGTGTTAATCATCATCACGCCACAGAAATACTCAAAATCAAGACAAATGATTTAAAATATAGCCACAAAGATGAAGGAATGTGAACCACACATATCAAATAAGTTAGATATAATAATAGAGCATACTATAATAGCAACTCTAACATTATATGGTGCATCACCCTGCTCCTCTGGTATAAGATGCACTAAATAAATCTAGCATGATCTGCAGCCCTATCCTCTAACCAATATATAATTAGTAGGTTTTCTCTACTATTGATGTGTATTTGAATCCTTGATACCTCATTCATGGCTTCCTTTTCATCCTGTATAACTAGTATTACTCTAGCTAACTTTCTAGTGGGGTGCTCCAAATCATGAACCAGAAGGTGAAGGTGATAATGGTCTTATCAAAATAGGAACAAATGGGTAGGTCCTGCAGAAACACTAAAGATTCCCTAACCTATCATATCCTAGAACCTCAATACGATATCTATGAAACTAGACCTTTTTATTCCCGGACATCCCCCAATGGTGAAAAAATTTGTAACTATCAGTGGGTGTCACCTAGTTTGCACTACTCATGCAGTCAGTTTTAAAGCATCGTTTCTGGTCATTAGTTGAACCACTACCCTATCTTAGTTCTGAACTTCCCTAGACTACACCATCATATTCTATAAGGTATCTATAAATGACAAGAGTCTTCTTTACTATATAAAATTTTGTTTTCAACTGTAAATAATTCAATTAAAATTGACTAGGATGCCTAAGCCCATCCTCAAATCATTTCTCTAATATTCAATCACCTGCAGAATAGTTAGGAAAAAAGAACTGAAGCTATGTATAATGAGATGAGTAATACATAACATATATTTAAACCCCCAACATATTAATGAACTCCCTAGAACTATAATCCGTCATGGTCTCAGAGAAGAAATTTTCAATGAAGATAGATTGGAAATCCCTTCAAATAACTTCCAGATACTGAACTTCCTGGTTCAGAATATCCCACAAACTTTTGGCAGATCCTCAAACAACATATGTATAGAGCTTCAAACTCTTCTCACAAGGTGTCTCAAGATTATCAAATATATATATGAGACCATATCAATCAATAAATCAATATCCTAGGGGCCACTATCCTATGAAAAAATTGGTGGATGTTGTTGTTGAAACTCCCACGCCAACTCTTCTATAGATGTGGTAGGTCATGGAGCTCCCTATATAGTACGCATAAGCCACATAATCTCCCCTCAAAATAAGAAATAATATCCCATATAAGGTGTAATAAGATGTTCCATAGGTGGAAATTCTTGAGGCATCAATGCTTCCTCAGGGCCCACCACCTCTGGAGAATTGTCATCACCACCCCCTTGGCACACAACTAGATGACATTGTGGTGGCATGGATCTTAAATACCAATCACAAACCTCATATACAATATATACCCATAAATATCATAGATACATGAATAGTATAAGTACAAGCCTTCCTATATAAAATTAACACCCCTCTGCCTACTTCTAAAGTCATGTCTGGGTGATAGGATCGATCAAGAAGAACACGAGAGACATTACCTACTTCCCGCTATTAAGGGTGGGTCTCGGTCAATCTCTAAGCATCTTTCATATAAATTTTCACAATATAAAGACTATAAATTTAAAATTATAGAGGAAACACTGCTTTAATTTTCAATTGGAATCCCCATTTAATAGTGACTATATTTAAATTAAATATTTATCAATTCATTGATTTAAATAATAGAACATTTATTCGAGGTACCACTACCAATGTATACATGTACATGATTTATAAATTTCAATTGGTAGTTCATTTAATAGATTCCATACCTTTACATTTGATAGAATAATGTAATAGGTAATATGAGATGATTTGACCATATGAATCCTTATTACCAATATATAAAGGAAAATGCACTCTTTAGATTACAAATTGAATTCATGTATTTCAAATCAAATAACATTTTGGTATGTGTAACCTTAGTTACATAACTCAATTATGTGATAATTGGTTATTAAAGGATACATAATAAAAATATATAGTAAAATAGTTTAGGTTGATGAAGAAACTTTAATAACCCATTACTTGTTCTACTTTTTCCTATAGAAATTTTGGTTGTGTAATAGATATATCATTCAAGGTGCATATAACAGGTATCATGATGTCAGGATATAAAACCAATATAGCAAGTCATAATGCTTGACTTATTATTCATATAAGGTGCCTAAAATAATGTATGAACAATGATTCCTTTCCATACCGGTCCAAGGATAGGTTATAATCCAATATCATAATAATAATTATGGCACATATCATGCCCATCACCCAATGGTGGGAAAAATTCAATTGTAATAGGAATAATACAAAACATATTGTCATGTTCCCATATAATTTGGTTTTTCACTATACGTGGTTTAGCTGCTCCTAGGAACAATTCATTACTAAATCCAACACATTCCTAATATACTCTATAATTTTAAAAAATGATAATACAAAATAAAATAAAATGGTATGATACCACTTTTTGAAGTTCTAGATCGAGAGATACTAAAAAGTGACCCATGTCGGTGGGTAAAATGTCCTCAGACGTGCCTCCCTATATACTAGAGGCAGTCAACTAGTAGTGTGGGTCTAATATGGTGTAATGGGGAGACTATACCTCGTGGTTAGAGTAGAAAATCTTTGAAATAAATAGTTAAATACTGAAATCATAATATGTGAAAACTAAACAGTGAAAGGTAAAGCATTGAGATTTAATAAATAATCATCCATTAAATATAACATTCAATATCATATTCAATATGATGTAATATCATGTATCTATCAAAAGAAAACAATTAGTCATGGAAATGGACATGAAATATAGTACATTGATCAGAAGAAAAAAGAGGCCAAAAATTATTTCACCAATAGCATGATGAGCAATTACTTGGTCCTATGTTTCCCCACCCCCATGTGATAATCAATTAAGTATCAAAAACTACATGCTTACCCCAATACCTACCTGGATCCACATAATCTTCCCAGTTTCCTTCAGCGGCCCGAACATGGTGTGAGATAATCTCCTTAGGCCACCACCAACGATGTCTATAAATATTCAGTTAGTGTATATAATATAATCATTGTCCATATATAATGGTAAGGAGTAATAAAAATAGTAAAGGGTCAGCTCTAGTTTCTGAAAGACACCAGGCTGACACTACCTACATCAGCCATTATCAGGAAACCACTAAATAAATAACCATATGTAAATATATATATGGTTTGTATATGTAGTCATGTTTATAGATATATATAAATAGATACTACTAGTATTATAGACCTGATTCATAACCATAGTGTCCACGATTAGTAGCATTAGTCTCATAATTATCAATGGACTCCAAGATTGATATCATAAGAATAAGGGATTTCATGCCTGGTATCACAAGTATAAGGGACTCCATGCCCAATATAATAAGTGTAAGGGACTCCATGCTCGATATGATAACTATAAGGGACATTATTCCTGGTATCACAATAGTAAGGTCACTATTCCAAAATCATAACTGTAGGGCCCACATTCCCAAATCATCACTTTAGTATCACCATTCCCTAAGCATAATAGAAGGGTCATTGGGCCTAAATCATAAAATTAGGGTTTCCATTCCCAAATAATAATAGTTTGGTCTCCATGCCTGAATCATAATATAGGGTAACCAGATAATATTTCATATGAGATAAGGGTCTCCAAGACTATTTATCACATTACATAAGTTTTATATTGATATAGGAAGATCTAATAGATAATTATTAGATCATTAGTATTCATCTTTAATGAAGGTATAACAATTTTTCTATTAAAACGTGTGACATGGTAAGACCACTCATGTTCTATTTAGTTCCGTGTAGTCTGATAATTTTGTTATCCATGCTACACCACTATGATTATCCATTATCATTTATGATATATCCATTTAAAATTCAAAATTTACACACTAATGGGTTTCCTAGTAAAATAATATTTAATATCTAATATGCATTTAAAGGCCACACCCAAATGGGTAGCTTACATTGAGTATAATGACCTCCAATGTCTTTTGGGATCTAATGGGGTAATTAGGTTCCATAATAGAAAAAAAATTAAGGAATATTCATCTTTTAAGGGAAACACATGGTAAAACTAGTATGTAGCACAGTGGAAATAATTATAAACCTTACGAATTTTAGGTATAATCACTAGACCACCTACCTTATCCCTTTATAGGAACACTCATCCAGTATCGGCCTCCAGTTTGGTCTATATCAAATGAAATTCGGAAAAAAATGAATTACTTGAAAATATGGTATAAAATATCATAAAAAATAGCCCCATTTATGGAAATAAGAATGATGAAATTAGTTTAATGATTAGATCACTTACTTAGAGATATTCGATGAGATGAATGAAAATCAAATATTAGGTTTTATAATGAAATATCACCAAAGCCAAGTAGAATTACATGGGTGATCTCCAATGTGAGAATAAAGGGGGATTTATGTAGGAAAGAGAAAAATGAGGATGTGGTTTAAGGTTATAATGAAGTCAGGGAAAATGGTAAAATCACCCAAAAATAATGTGTCACATAGTTTGGCCACATGTTTGTCAAAATTGTGGGCCAACGATGCATATCCTACTATAAAAAGAGGGGAAATTCATGTTTCAAACACTTGGTTTTGGAAAATATGTGAAAACCATTATATTTTACTCTATTTAAAACTACATCATTTTTTAACCATCGTACAGACTAGGTCACTTGGTTAGGGAAAACCAGACAGACCTCTTATGTGCATTGAACACCCCAAACAGTTATTAGAATCTATGCAGACTTGGAGGCATGGATTTTAATCACCATGAAACCTAGTTGTTTATTATAATTAATAGGGTTTCAGGATCCAAAAAATAATTGAACACCCAAGTTTCCTCTATATCCTCACTCGGAATTCATATTATGTCGACACTAAGGAGTTAAACTGAAATTTAAAATTTTCAGTACCTCGTAGAAATTTCTAGTTCTTACATGAATTTACCCCATGGATTTAGTATTTAAATATTTTTTGAGGGGTAATGATTTTAAATTTAGTGGAAATAAGTTGAAAGATATTGAAGAACATTAGGTTTAATATGATCACTGATTTTGAGGAAAATATAGTTAATTTGGATAAGGGTCTATTACATTTTGGGAATATATGTTTTATTGTATAGACTACCATGGTATTGACAAGTGATTTGGTGAATATGTGATTAATGATAATTTGGAATAAGTTCACTAATTTGAGAAAATTTAATGAATAAGTTAAAAAATGTGAAATAAATATTGGGTTAATTTATGGTAGAATATATGATTTTATTATGGAAAAAATTAACATATGTTGTAGATTATATGATTTGATAGTATAAATTTTTGGTATGTGACATTATGAGTGATTGATGTTCTTTGGATATAAATTTTATCTTGATCTCGGATGAATATGTGAAAAAATATTTTTATATTTGGGTTTTAAATTTGGACAGAAATATTTTGAATATTCTTATGGTTTGATATTTATGGAATGATTTGAGTTTAATTTTGGTTGTTATTATTGAGGATTTATATATTAATTTATTATTTATTCATAAGAAGGTTTATTCACTTTAGATATTCTCTTATCTTGTGATAACATTTTAAAATTTTTATTAATAGATAAAAAATTATTAAATAAATTTTCATCCTTTTTAGATCTTTTGATCTATTGAAAATAATTTTAGTGAATCCAGAATGAAAATTTTATCATTTATTGTTTAGAAGAATTAAATAAACACATGTGCAGAATAAAGTCGATTAAGTATATTTTATACTATTCTATATCTTGATGGTAAAATAATTCTTCAACCCAATAAATATGATGATAATTCTATCACATCATATATGTGAAATATCACCCTGCTATGAATGTAACACCCAAGATTCAATTATAGTATGTAATATGTTCTTCCTAAAGAAACTATAACATAAGGCAGATAAATTTATTCAAGAATTTGGTTAGGACAAAAATTATCAAATTTTATAAATTTAATTTAATGAAATTAATTCCATTTTTTATTTAATCATTTAAAAATTACCATATAACAAGTTTTGGATATTTTTTAGAAATTTTTGATTTTAAGGTGAAAAGTGAAAATAATGATTTTAAAAGTGTCATTTTATGGAATTATACAGACATATGAATAACAATATGGTTTATGAAAACATTGTAAAAAAATTATATTTAAAAAATAATTAAATTCATATAAAAATATAATACTGAACTCAGAAATATATGCATAAAAGTTTGGAAAACTTGGTATTGTTTTTATTCAAATAAAAAATAGTTCTTATCTTTTAATCATGTATTTATAAGTTTAATTTCAATTTTAGTTTGGTTTTTAAAAAACAAGTATCATTTTATTTAACATAATATAATTAATTTGATTATATTCAATATTATACATTATTTTGGTATAAAATAATTTTTATATTTAAAAAGTCATTTTATGGAAAAGGATTTTCATCACTTTTTTGAGGTTTTTTTAAATTAATTTCATCAAAATATAGAAATTAAATTTAATAAAATTTAATCAATATTTGGAATCATAATCTATAAATTTTATAATTATTCCACTTTCATTTTTAGTCATTATGAATAGAAAATATAATAAAAAGTTAGTCACCACTAATTGATTTAAAACAGGTTAAAGGGGTTAAAACTAAAATGGTAAGGGTTAAAATGATATAAATGATTTTCTAAATTTTTTTTGTGTTCAAATTTAAACCATATATCATCTATAACTATAATATCAATCATTTTTTAGCTATGGTTTTTTGAGTGAGACAATAATATATTTTATAATTTTGAAAAATTCCAAGTGTGCCCTCTCCCACACTTACAGAATGAAAACACCTCAAATCTATTCTCAAATCTTCATCTACCTATTATATTGGAAAATATCAACAAAAATACTTCCTAACATTCTTAACCATTAACTTTAGGTTCTTTTTTCAATGAAATACCTACTTTATAAGGCTTAAGGTGTAAGTTAAAGGGGTTTTTACAAAGAAGATGTATAGCTCATAACCATGTGTTTTAATTTTATTTGTTTTTATAATTATATCAATTATTTGATAAACATGATGATATAATAACATAATTATATACCATATACTAATATTTTATTATTTATATTTCAAAACCTTTATTCACATCCTTCTTAGTAAACTAGGAAACGAAAGCATCGTTCATTCGTATGTGCAGACTATCACCTCATGAAGCAATGTATTTCTCTTTTCATCACCATAATTCATGGATTGTTATTATGATGCAGATAAAGTATATATATTATATTTGTAACAATATTGTTATCCTATTAATATTATATAACATTTACCTGCATACCCTTTCACCCGTTAAAAAATGATAACGACGCTTCTGTGTACATGTGGGCTACCACCTCCACGAATTGATGTGATTCATTTTTCATGTTTAAATTTCAAGAATGGCCCTAAATACGTTTCTAGTTAATGTATATGATATTTATATCAATATTAAAATTCTGTAGATGATGGTTCCATGATCATGATATAAGGAATAAAATTGCCATACTAAAACTAACATGAAAAACTAAAAAGTTAAAACTTAGAAATAATAATTTCAATAATGAATTATTAATATAATAATCATTAAATATTATAAATTGAAAATATATGATATTATAATTATAAATTTTATTTTTTTATATAATAATAAAAAATTTAAATTTATTATACAGGTGGTTAAAATCACTTACAAAGCAAGACAAACCACGGGTAAATGATTATTTCACAATATCTTCCTTATTCATTATTGTTTATGTTTATGTTTCTATTGGAAAAATTATATGATAATTATATATTATATCTAATATAGTTTATTCTCAATTGTAAATTTATGGGATTTTTAAGTATTAGTTCAATTTTTACCATCCTTTTCACTTAAAATACCAAAATATTTTTTAATAGAAAACTGACTATGTTCTTCAATTCAGTTGTGAGTATTTTTCATCCATTAGAATATTTTTTGAAATGCCTTCCATAATTTTTTTTGTTATTCTATAATTATTTATTAAATTAATTTTTAGCCTTGATTAAATTTCTATAAAAAGGTTAAAAATGAAATTTTATTCATTTTCCAAACAAAACACTTTTCTTTGAAATTGTTAACAAAAATTTTTTTTTAACAATTATCATGAATATTATTTTCATTAAAGATTAATTTAAAATATTTAATGGTTCTATTAGAGGAAAAATGTTTCCTAATATTTAAAAAAAGTTTTTTATATAATTGATTAAAAAATAAAGGGGTTTTTTAGGAAATATTCTAGTGATCATTTTAATGTATTCAAATCTATATAAAAAACCTTTTATAGATATTATACTTTACAATAGACATAATCATTTTATGTCATTCCCTATATTACTATGAACTTATTATGATCGTTTTTTTTCTATTTATTGATTTGGGAAAATATTGAAATGTTATTTTCTAGTTTTTCAATAATAATGCTTATAATTATTACATATTTAATTTTAATTCATTTCTCTCATAAGATGAAATTATTTGACTTAGTAAGTTATGGGAGGGACCGATATATCCCTTTAATGAATTTGTAGGTTTTATGATATATAGAATTTTGGGTATTTTCCATATTCCTTACCTACTTTTTTATTATGTATTTGTACAAGGCCTTAAAAATAAGATTATGATGCCCAACATTATACATTCTATCATTATGAAACTGGTTATTATTATCCATGTTATTATTTATGTTTTTATTTTATCCAAGGATATATTATTCTTTTATGGTATTAGTTATATTCCATATTTTATTATTTTTCATCTCTTCTATATTATTCATGGTGTATTTATTATTTGATACCTTCTATTTTATAGTTTTCCTTAATGAGAATTTGAGATTACCCTTTATTATGTTTTCCTTTCCCTAGGATACCAATTATTTATATATTAATGAATTAAAGGGTTTAACAGAATAAATAATAAAGTCATCACTGGATTTTTAAAGCTATAATTCTTATTTTCATGTGTAGTGTGGGAATCAAGTATGTATCTAGTCTCCCATGACTACTAAACAATTGAATCCATCATTTTTCAATCCCATTACTTTTGTTCCAATGTAGTAAAATAAACACTGGCGCCAGGTAACTAGAGACAGGTAATTATAATAAAGGTATGTTTTATGAATCTCTTTCACAAAAATGAGCCATGTTATGATAAATACATGGTTTAAGAAATACATTACAAATGATAAGAATCCTAGTCTAAAAATTCACATTAAAGTCCTTTTAAAATTAAAATATTGTCAATGTGGATTAAAAGTTATTTATTTTAAATTATATATATATATATATTTCCCCACTCCATATGTCATTTATTTTCCTCTATATTAAGGTTAATCTATTAGAAATCCTTTTAAATTAATGGTTTTCAAATTCCCATTACACTTCATGTAGTTGATTCTCAAAATTTTTTAAACATGAGATAAAATTGATAGGACAAAGTTATATTAAGGTATTATAATGTAACACCCTAATATTTTAGAATTCATTTGATGATATGTTCCATATGCTGCCACGATTTTAGATGAATAGTGATATACAGTAGAAATATTATTATTTAACTATAGACATTATTACCAAGTTGTTGGATTAGCTGTTATTAAAAGGAGTAAAAAAATTATTAAATATATTTAATAAAATTTTAATAAATTAAAATTTATTGATGAGTTAATATGAAATAAGGAGTCAATTTTGAATAAAATAATATAAGATTAAATTATATATTTTTTCAAAATCTAATTTATGAATGAATTCTATTTTTATCAAAATAAATTGTGTTTAAAACTATATATGGATTATTTCATTGAAATTTATATTAAATTTATTTAAAAAATAAATTTCTATTCATTTAATGGTGGAAACATGATAAATAATTAGTATAAATTCATTTTATACATCAAAAATGGAATTTATTTCATTTTTTGTGGATATTATGATTAATTTATATAAATTTTAAAACATTACTCCATAAAATATGAATCATTTTATAAATCAAAATTTCAAAAAAAATATTAATATATTTTTTCGGTTTCTTCTAAAAAGGTTTTTTTTCATGAATGATGAAAAATATCGATTTCTCTAAAATTGTCATTTCTTTACTTATAATAAACATCATTTAAATATTGTATTTTGTTTTGTATTTTTTGAAAGTCACGTAAGTTTATTTTATAAATAAATATTCCAATTAATTCCATATAAAACAAAAATATAACTAATATTTTATAATATCATTTTTATGATTAAAACTTTAATTTTTCCAAAAAACAGTTTTATGTTGCACTTCTCAAACTTACATTAAAATTTATTTTTACCAATTATAGAAATATAATATTAAAAAATTGATACCATATTTGTAAATATAAAATTCATATTATTTAATAAGTTCATTTTCATTTTTAATCATAACAGATAGTAACATTGATAAAACTTTATTAACCTGGTAAAGGGTAAAATAGGTTAAACAATTCTTAAACTATGGGATAAGGTATAAGAATAAATAAAAAACTTTACATTGTTCCACTAGATGAGTTTATTTCTACCTAAGTAATCGTTGATTTAAAAATATGGTATTTTAGTGCCACTTTCCTTTTATTGTAACCTTTATATTATTTTAAGTAAAGGATAATTGTAAAATGTCACTCTCTTTGTTTAAATATCTATATATGTTTTTAGAGAGATAAAAATATGTTTTCAATGGATATTTTTTTTAATAATAATAATTTTTTATGATGGTAATTTATATTTAATTTTTAATGAAGGTATAATTTCCCTGAACACTTACACAATATTGATAAATTATTTATAAAAATAGTATCAAGATCAAGTAAATTATTTTCAAACAAATTAAATTTAATAAATTTTGGATTAATTATGATTTTAAATGAATATATTGGATACTTATAATTTATAATTAATTTTTAGAGGATTTATATTCTAATTCTATTTTTTCTTGACATGTTAAAAGTTAGATTTGTTTAACAGGCCTGAAAACTACCTTGAATATTATTTATTATTTAAACATTATTTTTAAATCATTAGAAAATAATATATAAACCAAAATATATGTGAAATTGTGGATAATATTACTAATGGTTCATTTATATCCCACTTTTAAGTTTCAAGATTATTTTTATGACCTAGACAGATTAAAAACATTATTTCCAAGGTTATGGTTAAAATGGTAAATGTGGCAGTCAAACTAATAAATAAGGTTCAAAATTCAATATAAACATTCCTAAATTTTATTTTTTTGAACTTATTTCTGTAAATATCTTCCTAATATTTAAATACATGGAACTTTGTTTCCATTTTACATGTTTTATAAACATATTATATATATATATATATTAATATTTCTCATATTTACAATATTTCTACCAACCTCAAGTATAAAAGGGAATCACACGTCCTCTCTTATGAACACTTATTAAGCTATTTATCTCAAAACATCCATAAAAAATACCATAACTATCTTAACAGCCCTTTCCTATAGGATATGGTATCACAATAATACCATCCTAGAAGGCTTAAGGTGTTAGTAAAAGGTGGTTTCAAAAATAAAGGTATAACTCTTAACTGAGTGTTTTCGTGTTTATTTCTTCTTACTCATCCTTTAAAACTTATATAACCACGATCATATGATAACATCAGTATCTTAAATATAATTTAATGTTATTATATTTATTAAATAACTCTTTTTCATCTAGTGGGAGAGGAAAACATTATTGATGCAAATATGCGGACAACTACCTCGTAGATACGATGTGTTTCCTTTTTCATCACCACCTCACAATTTTTATTATTATGATGTATCTGATTAATATATAATATATTAGTTATATAATTATGAATACGTAAATATAATATATTACTTATGTTCTTTCCCTTCCATCATTTGGAAAATGATAGCATCGTTTGTGTGAACATGTGGACTACTACCTCCATGAAACGATGTGAATCGATTTTGATGACCACATTTCATAGATGACTCAAAAATTATGTTTAAATTATAATTATTATAATTATTTCAGCATTACTATTCTACATATAGTGAAATAATGATCCATTTTTCTATGATCTACCTTCTGAAGATGTTTTGGTAATATGAATCGAATGTCCTCAAAAAAATATAATGTAAAATTAACTAAGTTAGTAATTAAATAAGTTAAAGTAATAAATTAAATAAAATGAAAAATGATAAGCAAGTCAATATTAAAATTTAATTAAAAAATTGAAACACTAATACAATTTTATAATTCATGTTTTATATAACATATGGAATGAGTGGGGACTTTAGGTAAAGAGGTTTCTCATATCAATTTTCTTTCACTGAGACTTATTCAATATTCACCACATGTTTTACATTGTGTGGTTTATAAAATTCCATAAAAATGTTCATTATCATTAATTTATTTATATTAAAGTTATTTAAAAATCCTTTTCATGTTCTCTCTTTCAATGATCTTTTGTTTCAAAAGTCACTAATGTTTTTAGGGATTTATCATTAAAATGTTTTTTTTAAATGTTTAGAACTCTTTTTCCTTCATTTTAATATTATTTTAAATATTCCCAGAATTTTCTCATTTTGGATTAAAATATTTTTAAATGTAATTTTCAGATAAAATTTACTTCCTTTAAAAAAATTTGAAATGTGTTTATTTAATATATAGTATACATGATATTTTTCCTTTTTTAAAAATGGTGAGAAAAGATTGTTTTTAATGTTTATTAGATGGATATTATTTAACACCATTATAGTTTTAATTTTTTATCAATATTACTCTAAAATATTTCATAGATTTTTTAAAATTTATCCCATTCCATTTTTCTTGTAGGGTTTTTTGAAAAAAATCAGGATAAAAGGGTTTTTCTTCTTATTTTTATGAGATAAATAAAAGTGATTTTCTAATGGGTTATGATGATATTTTCACTGATTTTAGGATTAAAAATTAAAATATTAAATCAATTTGACACATGATACATCAATTGAGTATTATTTATGATGATGATGGGTGAGACAGCCTTGCAAAAAAAATTATGGGTGAGACCAATATAAATCGTGACGATCGGTGAGCCTAATATAGCTCCCTAATGTAATGGGTAATGACTAGTCATCAAAGGAAACAAACAAAGGACATAATTAGGTAGGATAATCCTTTTTAATTAACTTAGACTTATTTATTTATGACAAGGATTAAAAAACTGTGAATATAGGTTACGAATATGATTCTCTATGATTCGTATTTTATGCTTTAAAATTTTTTTGTATAAATCATTTGTTTTCATGAGGCAATGAAAATTTTTAAATGTTTAAAGTTTAAAGATTTGTTTTTCAAAGTAATTTTTTCATGAGCTTTTATATTATACATAAGGAATTCATGGTTTTATTATGCATAATACATTTGTTTTAAAGGTTTTATTTGTGGAAATGTTGATTTTGTAATGTGAAAATTTTTAAGTTATGTGTTCAAAATCTTATTATGAAAAATAGAAAAACAAATATTTGTTTTCATGTTTTTACTTGATTAATGAGTTTCTATTCTCTCCCATACATATCATTTTTTTATCAGACCACATTTTTAAAAAATCGTAGGACCTAAGTATAAGTATAAACTATACACATGTCTGTCTTTTTACTATGTGAATTTTTATAAGAATATTTGGATGTGTTTTAAATTAAAAAAGTGTTTAAATCTAAGAATCCTATTTTTGTGGAATAAATTTAATATTTACTTAAACTATCCAAATATTTTAACGGTTTTATTTGTAATAGTTTTAAAAAATTATCTAAAACATTAAACCTAAAATATCATGGGAATATAGGAAAATTGAACCATTTATACTAAACACATAATTTTGGGATGTTAAAGGTATGGTTTATTATATTAGGACTAGTTATTCATTGTACATTGTGTATAATAGAGACAAGGACCTTCAATGAGGAAGAAGATTCTATATAACATGATGTGTGAAAATATTAACATGTGGAAAACATAAGAAATAAAATCATATTGAAATAATAAAAAAATTAAATAATATTAAAATAATATCAGTAATAATAAAAATATAAATAATAAAAAATAATTGTAAACATTACCGAAAATTTATACTAAAAATAATATATATTTAGAAATTAAACATTATTAATTAAAATAAAATTTCATTGATATTAAATCATAGAAAAAATATGGAGGATTTGGAAGGGTTTCTGGTTGTTCTTGATCGTTGAATCTAATTGATGTGTCAGACAAAGTCAGTTGAGGAAGGAGGGGCATCAGTTGAGAGGAAATTAGGTGTTTTAAAAAATTATTTCAATATTGTTGTGTTAAATGTTTAAAAAATTTCATAAAATTATAAAAAGACACGATAAAATGTTTCACACAATGAAAAATTCTTCCATGACACAACATAGAACATGCTTTGACACACCATCCCAACTAAACAATTTCACAAGTGTTGTGTGGTGCAATGATACCAAGCACTAGCCCTGGAATAAAGGTTCATCATAGCATTAATCATTAATTATGATGCACTAGGTTGTGTATAAAATATCACATGAACAAATAATTGGAATTACCTACATACTGTGTGGGCTAAGTTACACCCAACAAATAATGGATACATGACACAAGTAGTTCTATAAGTACATACTTAAGTGGTCTACAGGTCCCATGGGTCATGTACCCTACTATACATGTTGTGTAGATTAACCCCACATGATCTTATTAATGATAGTACAAACATTGTGTATATATGATTTCTTGTTATTTATTCATAAGAATGAATGTCATGTACTCATAAGAATATATGTCATTCTAATATGAAGGTGGAACTGGGTTGTATAAGAAGGAACTAGGGGTATGGGATAACTATAGTGTAGGGAGTTCTTAGGGGTTGGTTAAGAGTATTAATAGCGATAAAGGTCTAGTTTGTAGTATTTGTTTCTTAGAAATATTAGTTAGAATATGGGTATTTTATAATAAATAGGTACTATTTTGTTATATGGGTAAATTATAGATGTATTTTGGTGAAGGATGGTTGGAAGTTCAGAGGGTTATGCCTCAGCTTTGGGAGAGATTCTTGTAGGGATCTCATTTTATTTCTCTTCTCCATTAATTTTTCTCATTCCTTCTCCTTCTTCTTATTACTATTATATTTATATTATATATGGTAATTGAAATTAATATTTTATCCTATATTTCCCAAACTCATAACCCTATAATTTAGTTCTTTTATTGAGATTGATTCTATGAAGAGAGAGATTCTTGCTACTGGAACTCCTGATGGCACATAGCCGTGGATACTAATTCACAGTGGAAATAGGATGCATAATTGTTTTTCAAGGTGTAAAATTACTAAAATGATGATTAAAAAATATATCATTGAAGAATATTAGTAGGCACATTAATATTTGTATACAATACTTTTTAGCATAACTAGACAATGATAGTTGAGCAGTTTCACCATATTTAACTTCGAAAATCCTCTAAGATTCTTATATCAATCGATAGTAGAAAAAATATCACATAAAATTTTACTCATTGAGTATTAATATATTTAAAATAGTGGTAAAAATGAAAGAAAATAAAATAATAAAAATGAGTCATAGTGGTTATTGTTTAGTGTATTATGGTATGTCTAATGATATAGATGTGGAGAATACAACAGATGCAGATGATTAATAGTAGTCTTCATGGAAGATCCTCTTGTAAGTGGTGAATAAAAAAGCGTGAATCATTTCTAGGATCAATCATATCATTAATAATCATTATTATTAGAATTTATCTCTATGGACACACAAGACATATATGGTTCTTATTTCTTCAATATAAATTAGGTAGACATGAAATTTGAAAGAGGAAACCTACAATCCACACACATAGAGGAACAAATGTGGGAATTCTAGATGAATCTCACCAGTATATAAAGTATTTTGGAGGATAAATTATGGAATGTAAATATTTCATAATTTTCTAGATATTTTCCAAAGCTTAGGATCATAAATAATGAGGCATATTTCCCAAACTAAAAAATATTGGAAAATATTATATTACCAATACTGTAAATTTGTATACAAGGTACAAATTGGGATTTGATTTTATTTTTAAAACTCAATAAAAATTTTATAACATTGATGTAGTTAAAAAATTGTTATTTGGGAGATTTGGAAGCATGAATATGGAACCTATTAGAGATTTAAAATATATATATATGCAATGAAAAGTTTTTTAATTACTATTAGAGCTAGAGAAAGATTATATTTAACTAACTGAATAACCACATCTATTCAATTTAATGACACTACATCTCAAGGAATAAAAATCATAGTTAAAAAATTGAAATTAAGACAACTACTATAAAATTCCAAGATTTCTTTGGGCTAAAGTGGATATCCTTACATGTGGAATCAATTAAAATTCAAAGTAGTGAAAGTAAAATCTAATGATGAATTTTCCATTTGCTGTGAATTCTTGAAAAATGTATAGGAATATCATGAATCTATTTGTATTAAATAGTATCAATTCAAATAGGTTTAATTAGTGACAATGTACTTATGATATCTTGTTGAGTTTCTTGATCAGATGCAATGTGGGAAGCTATAGAATAGTTCTTTCTCAGATAGTCATATTTTTTAGAGATAATTATAGAAAATTGAATCTGAACCTTGAGAACTTTTTTATAGTTATTGTGAAACATCAAAGAGAAAAGCTATTTTAAAAATTTACATCATCGATAATGATATTATAATAGTTCACATATTAATATAGAGTTTCTATATTATTTTCCATGATATAAGGATAAAAAAGGGAGTGTTGAGTACCCAACTAAATATAAAATAGAACCTGATGTAGGGGTATCAGTTTGGACTTATATTAGTCTATTAGGTTTCGGGAAAAGACATTGGGTGACAAATATAGATACTAATTTGTGTAGGGGATGTTTGCATACAGTTTTTAGATGTTTGAAGTAAGAATCTTCAATTTTGAGTTTATAAAATATGCTAGAGGAAGCTACCAATGTTGAGAATCAAGAATATTCACATCATGTAGAGATTGAATGAGGGAGTACTATCGGTAAATGTGTAACACCACTAAATACACTACCATGGATAGCTATATAGATAGTCACCTTGAGGAACATGTGGTTTTTATGGGAATGGAAATTATAGGATGATGGGATTGGGTTGTGTGATAGCGAACCCGGGTGATGAGGCAGCTATTGTTTACTGTGTTTTTATGGGGGTTTTAGGAGTATTAATAAAGGAAGTGTGAAGTTTTATAGTAAGAGCTGTTATTTTAATTAGTTAGAAAAAATGTAGCATATAAAAAATAGGTATTGTTGTGTTAGCTGCGAGAATCAAGAATGTATTTTTTTGATGGCTATTTTGTAGTTTGGAGGGTTAGGACTTCGCTTTGGGGGGAATTTATTCTATAGATCTCATCTTCTTTCTCTTACCCATTCCTTATTCTTCTTATTTCTTATTATACTACTTCCTATTGTACTGAGTTTCTAGATTATATTATAAATATGTTTTTCTATTTTCCCTCACATGGAACCCACTCACTTGAATTCTGGTGATACAGCTCAGTTTGTACTAGTATTAAATATTTTGGACATATCGAAATTGTTGGTAGTAGTACGACTAACTCATATTTTATTCATAATAAATAAAAAATCTAGAAATTATATGATGAATAATTTCATCACCAATGAAATTTAATTGATGATTAATTAAATTATTAACACAGAAACCAATAAGGAAAGATCATTACATATAATTTATATTTAATTTATAGAAAATTTTAGAACCACCTTGATCTCATAATTGTTTCTTCATTGATGAATCAGTAGGACAATCTAGTCAGACTATCATTACATCAGAGTAACCAGGGGTAGATTATATCTTTTTGTGATCCACATATACTTTGAGAACCTATTATCTTTATATAATTCTCTTAGTGATAACACTAATTCTTGTGATAATTGTAATTTATCATAACTAAATCATTCAAGGGAATAAAAATTCATTTTTGTGGAGGAGGAAATTTTATCTTTTTTCTAGAGAGTGAAATCTTTATGTATTAATAAAATAATCTCTAAATTTCATTTTAAATAATGACTAAATAAAGATCTCACTCGTCAGAAAATGTCTAAATCGAGTTTAAATTGTAATATGGTTATAAAATAATAGTTTCACAAGGGCCTTTAATATTTTCTTTGAATTTGGAGAACCTAGAGTTTATATAATTTTATTATATTATTATTATTTACCTATCATTTTTTAAACTCAAAGATAAAATACAAATTATTTTTCATGAATAAAAAAATTGATATTTAATCATATAATATTAAATATCAAATTCTTTATCAGATCATTAACTTGGTCTAAAAATACTATTCAATATATATTAGGCCTTGAATAATGACAAATTATTTAATTAAATAAATATCACTTCATTATTTTCCAATAAATATATCAATATTATAATCACCAAATTAGTGAATAAATATTCTACATATACACATAAATAAATAAATAATTACATAATGAATAAAAATTTATTAAATATTGAACTGAAATATATATTCTCTCAAATAACTAGTGATAGAATATTTGTGATAAAAAAACAAGAATAATTATTATACCAAGAATAAGAATAATAATTATCTAACATGTTAAATTAATATAAAATTTAGTCGCGGTTTCGAAGACACTTAGTGTGTTACACCCTTGGCCCCTTTTAGTGGAATTAGGATACACTATCTAAATTCCAAGGTTAGAGTCTAGCAACACACCAAGGCTCCTATAATTTTTTTTAATGGTTTAATGACATGTAACCTCTTATGAACATACACCATGTAATATAATCCCTATATAAATATATCTAGTTAAAAGGGTTTCATGCTAGTGTCATCAACCTATTTGGTCGATTTATCTTTATTTTTCTTTATAAAATAAACTTATAGACAATAATACCATATAAGTGGACTTAATCAAATAGTTTAGTTCCCAATAAAGGGTTGAATATATCGAGATACAATAAACAACTTAATTTATAAATCATTTCCTGTATTATTCATTATTATAACATCACTTGTGATGCATCTAATGTATCCTACATCATTACGAGAATATGTTGTCATTGTTTTTATAAATACATCAAAATACCTGAATTATGACACGAATTAATCATAAAATTGAAGTATAAGGGCCAATAAACATGTTTGTAGATAGTAATATTCAATGACATATGTAAATGTGGATTTCCTATTGGTGGGCCATGCTCTCATAATCTTGTACACTAAAGATTACCAAGTACGTACACTATGAAAAAGCATCTCAAAGTTAGAGTAGTCTCTACCCCATAATGGCCTATATATTTTTTTCTCATCAAATCATATATACCATATGTAGAACTTATATTTAATAGTATATAGTGATAGTTAAAGGTTCTCATCATAGGAGAATAGTTATGACTATTTGGTGTTTATATATACTTTGGACATTTTTACATTCTATGTCACGTGGAATAACAATCATGATGTTATATAACATTATATTGATATTGAAAATAATGAATATAAGTAATAATATGGTAATTAGAGGATGGTTCTAAGGAACCAACTCCAACGGACTCCCACTTAAACTAGAGATAACTACTAAAAACCATATTTCTTTTTACTTTTCATAATATTCATGCTTCTAAAAAGATAAGTCTTTTGAAAAGGGTTCCACTAATTGTTCATCCATCAAAACTATACTCACAGTGACATCAGCCCTTTGAGAAAAATAATTCAAAAGGTAATATTTATGGTTTATGTACTTCATCTATTAATATGAACTTGTATCCTTTACAAGATCCACCACTATATTATTATCATAATACAATGTTATTTTAACTCTACTATTATGCACCACATAAAGCTATTGAATTAATTTTTGAATTCTTACTACTTATTTGGATGCAAAAAAGTCATTACAAACTTGAAATTCAATATATAATTGATGATAAATGGAAACTTTGAAATATACCATATCATTACTCCTCTATTGCGACTTAAGACACATCTTTACTATTAATTAAGATCATTTTTATGTGTTTGGAAACTAGTATCAGTATATCCTATGATAATAAGTTCCTCTTCTCCTCTATATAACATGAACACATCCATTATACACCAAGGATAATTAAGGACATCCTTAATAATAGACCAATTTATTTTCCCTGGATTAGCTTGATATCTACTTACCATGCTTCAAGAATAGACAACATCAATCTTAGTTCACAACATAGAATACATGATTGATCCAATCACATATGTTTATGGGATCCTTCTCATTCTATCTATCAATATTTGTGTTTGAGGACACATTTTCTTGGATAGATGTATACCATGTGACATTGGATCTAATCCACTATTTAATTGTTCCATAATAAATATATTTAGTATCTTGTCAAGGTATATACAATTACTTATTCAAATAATACTTTTTGTTCTATCATGAATAATATTGATTCAAAAGATATATGTTGTTTCACTTAAGTCCTTCATTGAGAAATACTTTTTTGACTAGTACTTAATGGATTATAAGATTGGTATGTCATTTAAAATAAGTAATATTTCATCAAAACATGCTACTATAAGTACGTCCACACTCCCACTAAACCATTTTTAAACACATTGACCTCATTTGTTTTTTATGAAATTGAAATATCTTATGGATTCATCGAACTAAATGTTCCATGAAATAGATGATTTATTCAACTCGTAACCAGATCTCTACAACTTTTGTATCTTATTAACATTTACATAAGTCACAAACCATTCAGAATTTGTAATATAGACATCATCCTGAGGGTTTATATTATGGAAGGATATTTTTACATCCATCTTCCAAATCTCATAGTCTTGGAATGATATTAGGGATAAAGAAATTGTAATGGATTTAAAGATGAAAAAAAGAGAAATATATTGGTCATTATAAATTCCTTAACACACTATATTTATAATATAGGCTCTTGTTTTACCTTACACATCCAGTTTTATGTTGAATACCAAATTCCATCCAATAGGATTTACATCAACAGGAAGATTAACCATAACTAAAACGTGGTTCTGATACATGGAATCAATCTTATAATTCATATATTTATTCTACCTTGTAGCTTTTGATCTCTCAACAACATCCTTATAAGAAAGAGGGTAATTATTTTCAACCAATAATGATTCACTTTGGTTGATAACAATAAAACCATATCATTTTTGTTATATAACCTCCCTTATGATCCTATGAAGTACTAATTTTTTGGGAACATCTTCCAAGGGGGCCAATTGAATCTTTTCCTACACAAACTATTATGTATCTTGACCATCACCTTTATTTAAGTCAATATTACTCTCAATATCCTTATTAAATATGTTCTTACTTTCAATAAATATGGAATGTATTGTTATAGTTACCTTAATGTATGGGGGGTCGTATAGATAATATCATCTTGTTTCCTTATGATAACCTATAAAGATAAACTTTGTGCCTCAGGGTTCTATTTTTTCAGACATGGAATTAACAAATTCATTACAACCCCATACATGTATGTTTGAAAATTCATATTTCGTTTCACAAATTAACTCATATGGTATTTTATTTTAATCTTTTTTTGGTAATTGATTTAGTGTATATGAATATGTGTGTAATTAATATCCCCAAAAGTATAATGGAAGACTTAAATGATTCATATTTGACTTAGTATTTCATGTAATTTATATTTACTCCTATAACTTACACCATTCCAATGTGTTGTATTAGGAGGTTTGAGTTGGTGTAGAATCTCACACTCCCATATAAATTTGATGATTTATTGGTTAAGATACTAATTATATCAGTTTAATAAAAGCTTATTTATCTCCTCAATTAGTTTATTCTATACATTAATCCAAAACTCTTTGAATTTATCAAAGGATTTATACTTATACCTCATCAAGTATACATATCCATATCTACTCAGGTCATTCATAAAAATAATGAAGTATGAATATCCACCTTTAGCCCCTATAAGAAAATGTCTACACACATTAGTATTTACCAATTATTGAATCTCTATTGTCATTTTACTTTTTCCACCAAATGGTGTCTTGGTAATTTTTCCTTATAAACAAGCATGAAATATTTTTACTAATTTTAGTTTAAAAGATCTTAGGTAACCATATTGACAAACATATTTCAAACTCTTCTTTTTTACATGACCAAGATGGTGATTCCGTAGCTAGGTATGAAATGAGTCAAGTGACCTTAATTCATTATCAATTTTCATTACTCATTTTTTCATAATTTAATACATAAAAAACTATATTTATTTGTGTCATAACATAACATATACTATCCTTATAAAATAAACACGTTTTATATTCAAACATAAAAATAAAACCATATGTATCTAGGTAGGATACATAAATTGTGTTCTTGGTAATAATCAGGACATAATAACAATCACTTAAAAACAAGACTATCATAGTTGGGAATAGAAGGTGTTAGTCTCCAATGGAAAGTGTAAAAAGATTCACAGTATTTTTATCTAAAAAATACACCTCTCCTATTTCAATATATTAAAGTATACTTGGTTCCAACATTTGAAAACAAATGTGAGAACCACAGGGTATATGTAGTACCCAATGTTTATATATAAGGATATTTCACTTTATAATGAACACACTTGAAAATTTCTCTTAGTTTTTTAACTAGGTGTAATTATTCTTCAAGTGGCTCAACATGCCACATGCAAAACAAATTGCATCATTTTCATTTACAAATATTTGGATATACCTTTTATTGGAAGGACTATGCTCATGATCCTTAAACATGGAATGTTTCTTAGACCCCATTTCCTTTCTCTTCCTTTACTTATTCTCTATAGGTACCACATTCTTTTCGCACCAAATGTACTTATCAACTTGGTGAATAAGATTGAAGAGTTTAAAAAGAGTTATATCACTATTTCTCATATTATAATTTACAATTAAACTAGATAAACTCGTATCAAGTGCAGATAAAATGAGATCTATGTTTATGTCATAATTGATCTTAAATACCAAGACATCTACGTTTCCAATGTAGCCAATCATCTTTATTTTATAAGGCCTTGTTTGTACCAGATCACCAAGATTTCTTATAAATAGTACATTAAAGATCACATATATATCTTGTCTAACCTTATCATAATAAATATCATATTGTTGGGACATAATGCTATACTTTTCCATCTCTTTTTATTCCTTTTAAATATCACTAGACATAGATGACAACATGAAAAATTATAAATTTGTGGCATCATCTAAATATTTTATATAGGGAGAAAATTATTACCCAATGGAATATTTTATAAATATTTTGGATTATGGTTTTACCATAAATATAATTTCCATTCATGGCATCATATAACCTAAAGATCCCAATTAAATTCTTGGAAACTCAATCTGGTGGGAAGGTTTCCCTTCTCTACAATGGATCATAGTGATACAGTCAACGTATTTTGGGATACAATTTCTATAATAAATTTGATTATAAATTTATTAATATATTTGGGTTACAATATTAGATAATAAATTTAATTTAATTTAATAATCTCCCACAATTTTACCAAAACACAATAGTCATCACCATTAGTTTTTGAATATCCAGTCACCTGGATATTATATTGAAAAGGATCCTTAAAACCATTCTCATAATCCTAAAGAGAAATTTTTTAGTTAGTTGAAGGTATTTAGGTATATGTAACTTATTAATTTATTTAACTCACATGCCCTTTATCTATTGAGTGGACTCTCCAATCATAAAATCCTGTGTTTTTATTTCTTCGACACTTTACCTCCAAATTTACACCAAGTATAGTAAAGGAAAATCTACTTGATGTAAAATTATTTATTTCAATCCATAGCCTCATTTAAGACTCACCAATAAATACTAGAGTCCCAATGAGGGTTTGATGAAACAGTATGATATATTGGTTTATTCTAAATTAGGTAATGGAAGACTATACTGACGTAATATATTATTTGTGGTATTTTTATCATTATGTTTAAACTACCAATTTTATCATATTATATTCTTATTAATATTAAGTAGAATTTAATTAAGTGATTAACCATGTATAGATAAACTACACACATATTATAATATTTGTTTTAATTTGATATTGTATTCTTTTAAATTAATTAATTTAATGCATTAAATATCAATCAATAATTAAAGATGAAACTGATAAAAATAAAATAAATAAATATGAATGGACATGTGTTTCATAAATGGTTGGTTTATCTAGAATATGATAAACCATCCATTGGCCCGTTAAAATTTACATTTTTAACTAATAATGGTTTGAGTTTTTATATTTCACATATGCTCTAGTGTACCTCCTATATTGGATTTTCCCAAACTCAGAACCTGAAATACCTCCACTCACTTGAGAGCTACATCCATTACAAAATTTTACTCACACATAGGTGAGGGGAACTAAATTATTGGTTAATAGGGGTTACATAAAAAAAATGTGGACATATAGACCCAGAAATAATAATAGGAGAGGAATGAATCATAATCCATTATTTAATTTAATAAATTATTAAAACCCATGCATCCATAAATTAAATAAACTAATCACACATATAGGTCGATCTAAATCATTATCATCTATATACATGAAATGAATATGAAAAATTATACTAGATATAATTCACTGCAATTAATTCTTTATTATTAACATAATTTCACTTGAATTAATTCAATTAATTAATTAATTAATTACAATTATCTTAATGACCATATATGGTCTCTTAGAGATACCCATCATAAATATGACATAGAAAATAAACTTCTTGAAAAATATTTTCAGATAGTTACAATAAATTAATTGGAAATTTTTTAATTTTAAAACCCAATTACATAGTCATCATTCAGATGTCAACAATGTAATTAGGTTTTTTATTATCAAATTATTTAATCATTAGGTAATTTTACTAGGAGATTAAACAATGAGTATTAATGTTCTACATACCAGGTTTTTTAACTTTTCATGTATCCATGACAGAAGTCTAGGGGCTTATCTTATATCTCAACCTGGTTATAAGGCGTGTAATAACGAGCTACACACCATGTATTTCCCTTGTCATGTGTCTTCATAACCTACCAATGGACTCAGTGTGTTCTTAGGATAATATAATTACTCAGTCTCATGGTGTGTATACTATCTACATTTCATGTGTCTAATTAATGATATAGAATATCAGTCTCATGTAATGTATATTGTGTATTTGAACACATAGTTAATGTGAATTTCACCATTAAACCATGTAAACTACATGTAATGTACTCTAGTTACATGTCATATAGACTTCCAGACCATCTGTCTCGTAGGCCCACTCAACATGCATTGTGTATTAAATGAAATTCATTTTATTAATTTTTAGTGTGAAATGTATCTCTTGGCACATCCATGTGTAGTGAACATGGGTACATGACATGTATTATTGGTCTGATTCCATGTATTCATGTCTACCAACAAAATCCTCAAAAACTTTTGATGGAATCTCCAATCATTATTTTTTTGTTCATAATCTATTTAAGATTATATAAAACATTAATAAATGGAATTAACATATTTAAAAACGGTTAATTAAACATATGAATTGAAATAATGAATAATCTAAAAGATTAAAGTAACAACTATTGA
Organism: Viscum album; assembly: GCA_963277665.1. NCBI lineage: Eukaryota > Viridiplantae > Streptophyta > Magnoliopsida > Santalales > Viscaceae > Viscum > Viscum album. Next base: position 1,925,146,312 of record OY728152.1, on the reverse strand, counting down.
GCATAATCAATCAATAAATAATAAATACTTATAAATTATAATATATCCTCCCTCTAAACTTGGACCATTAATCCTTCTAAATATTTATCTACCCTTGAATAATGAATATTTATTTAATTAGAAAATATATCACTGTAATATTTTCTAAGAAATATATAAATATTATATTCACCAAATTAGTTAATAAATATTTATTAAATATTCATATAACTTAATAAATAAATATTTTTTATCTTTTGAATAAATGAAAATAACTAAATAGTTTATGTTCACATAAAAAAATAAATAATTACCTAGTGAATAAATAATTATTAACTATTGAACTCATGTATACATTCCCTCGAATAACTGGTTATTGAATATTTGAGATCAGAACATATTTGGTTAATTATTAAACCATGTACATGAATAAAATTTATCCAACTTATTAAATTCCCTTGTAATTTAACTGAGGATCTGAATACACTTAGTTTGTAACCTTCAAGGCCCCTTTATTAGTGGAATTGGGATATACAACCTAAAATTCAAGGTTAACATCTATAAGGACACAAATACTCCCATAGAGAAAAAAAAATTAATGCCACATCAACATGTATCATCCAATGAACATGCACTATATAATATAATACATTTATCTCGATATCTCTAACTAAGAAGGTTTAATTCTAGTGTCATCAACCCATATTCTTGATATATCTTTCTTTTTGTTTTTGGAAATGAACTTCATGACAAAAACTCATTGTACAAGGAATTGATGAGCAGGTTCAATTCCCATCAAAGGGACTGGGAAATCAACTTTTGTTAATGAATAGAATAGATAAATCCATTATTTCATTATTAATTAACATAATATCACCTGGGATGCACCAAACGTAGCCAAACTTCTCATGGGATATGGTGTCATGATTTTCATCATTATATAAAAGTGCATGGAATATGAAATGGATTAATAATAATCTTAAAATATTAGTATCATTACACATATCCACATATTTGAATATCCAATGACATATATAAATGTAGATTTCTTATTGGTGTGCCATGTTCTTATATTCTTTTACACTGAAGATCACTAAGGGCGTACCCATGAGAAAGTATCTCAAAGTCTTATGAGTCTCTACCCATGATATCCTATACCTTTTTTGATTCATTCAATAAAATAATTTTACTATAGAACACATATTTAATAATACTGTTGTGGCACTTATAGGATCTCATTATAGCAAGGTATTGTTATGAACTTTTAGTGTGACATATATGCTTACTATATCATCACATACTATGTTACACAGAAAAGAAATCATGATGTGCTAAAAGATTTTATTTATATTATAAATAATTAATACATGTAATCTTAAAGTACATATAAGTTGGTTCTAGGGTACCAACTGTAATAGATAGTACAAGCCTGAATGGATAAAAAATTCCTAGATTATATATACCATAGTGGACATGTAATGAAGATTTCATCCATATGTACTATATGCCATAAAAACATGCATATTCTACTTTTGAGGGTCACACATTGTGCCTTGGGAGGTACATGTCATGTTTTATACCTTCATGAATGAATTCATGTATTCTAACTTGAGTATTATAATAAAACACATGTGTTTTCTATTCTGATAATCCTTTTATATAAATACATATATGGTATCACATCATCATAAATGGATTGTAATTAACAAATTTTTTTGAAAATGAGCTTCCTTATATCATAGAGATGATGCTGGGGAGAGTGGGTGAGATAGTTGGAGTAGACATAGGGTTTTTAACCCCCCAATCAGCATACCAATTTAAAAGAATGGGTCCTATGTACACTTAGTTGAGTAGTAAATCCCATTCTTGATAGAGTGTGGTTCCACCATACATGGATTTGATATGATGACAAATATGTTTAATATACGTTAAGAAGTCTAGGTGTTTAAAAAAAATTATGATTCATATGTTCTGTATATTGTGACATGATTGACATTTATGGATACCTATGAGACGAAAGATATAGTTGAGTTGTATATATTATCTTTATAGGCTTTTTGATATAAAAATTATATCTAGATTCTAGGGAGATTTGATCCATTGAGTATTTGAGTAGGGAATAATTAGATTATCTATAACTGATAGTTATCTTTAACTTAGAGAATATCTAAATACTTTTGGTTTATTTGTTTTCCATAAACCATGGGTTTAATCAAACATATTATTTCCTCTTATTTTGTGTCTTCTAGGTGTCATACATGGTATGTTTATACTCACCCTTACACGTTAATTTCACCCACATTTGGTGTTTCCGTGAAAACAATGCATGTTTTTAAGGTATATTGATAGTTATATTGTTAACGGAGAGGGTAAAGTTGATGTTAGGTGGAATATAATGGTACTTGGAGATTAATTTGAATTTATAAATTCTTTCAAGGAGTCCATATAGTAATGTTATCTCTTCCATTTGCTGGTTTCAGTTTCACCTGGTGGTATAGTTTTTGTATATTTTTATCTCTATGGTGGTTTCCCATGTGGCATTATTTTAGATAGTTGTTATCTCATGTACTCATCTATTATATAGTTGGTTGTATATATATATTATGGTTATTGATTATATCCTATGTATTTGACTTGAATATCTATTTTAGGTTAATATACGTTAACCCCTCTCATGTATGTGTATGCATTCTTGATGTTGGTTGATAGTGCTTTGCCTATTAGAGGTAGACATGGGGTGGAACAATCGGTTTATAGCCAGCCTAGGTGGGACCCTGGTGGGTTGGTTTATGTCATTATCACCCAAGATGTTTGGGAGTTTCTTATCCTCCCAGGGAAACAAAATTTAAGGTTGTGATATTCTCAATACTCTTCCCCATATCAATTGTGATCTAAACAACAATTGATCATTGTGAGGGAGATACAAACTTTAAAAGGGTGTTTTAGAACATTATATACAACTAGTTTTCTGTAAATCGATATTAGAAATATTACATGGATTTTTAACGAAGTAGTTTTTAAATGAAATTTTATTTAGTGATACCGTGAATGAAATTCACTCATCCATATCAACCAATTAGTTTTGTTTTTTGAGTGGGGAAAATTTTATTATGTCAATTGAAAAACATAATTGAAACTTTATGTTCTCGTGAATATAATATATTAATGAACTTTTGTGTCCCCTATAACTTTCTTAAGTTGTGGATCATATATATAATATTCTTATTCTACGACTTGAATTTTTGTGTTTCTATTTAATGAGGATAATGTGGAATTGGGATACTAATTATATATTAACCATAGAAATATAAAATCCCAATTAACAATTAAAAAACTAAATAGCTGTGTTTTTTATTGAAAAAACTTTTATAACTACTTCATGTCATTATAAACCCCATTCCATTTTACATAGATCACATTATAATCTATAAATAAGTCATTTCTTTTTAATTTATAATTTTTTACAAAAACTCTTCTCTTTATATTTTCTTTACAACTTGTCTTATGTTCACACAATATTCCTATAAAAATATTTAAGATATGAAGAAATCTTTTTCATATGTTATAACTTGGTTAAGAAACTAAATAATTTAACACTTCCAAACAACCTGATCAATATAGCCTGGGTTAATATTTTATTTCCTAGTGATATTTTTTTAAGGTTGGATTTATCCTATGGTTTTATATTACACTAATATGTTAATAATTTATGGTCTTTTATTTATTTTCATTGATTATTATGTTATATATAATGTATATTATTCCTATTTTATAGATTAGGCCATCACTACAAGTTAAAATTTTCTGACATATAATGTGGTAGACTTGTGGTCAGGAATCATTTCTTAGATTGGGCCACACTAATGAGTTCCCACCTAAGGGATATTTTATAAGTGAGTATTTATTATAATTTATAAATTAAGAAACATAAAAATTTGAGTGGTTCTTGAATAATAAAAAATATAAAAAATTTAGTCTTATCAATGACATAATTCAAACCGTGAATGAAATGATAATATATTATATTATTGTATAAAATAAATTTATCACTATAATATTTGATAGATTTGTATAGTAAATTTTATAATTTGGTCGATTTTATAGTTTATTGGATATAGAAAACATTCTTGTGGTGTAGTGAGTAGTGTTGGTCTATCATTATATATGTAATGAATGGAAATATATTATATTACATAATTTAAATATATTTATTCTACTTTGATACTTCATACATCTAGAAAACATCATTTGACGATGCTTTAAATCATATTTTAATGATTTTTTAATTTTTAAATGTTGGATATTTTATTATTTGGTAAAATGAAACATTATACAGTATTATTAATATAATTTATAAGTTAATTTTTTTTTGATTTTTTATTATGATGGAGCCTTATATGAGAGTCCTTAAATCCTATAAATAATGGATTTGTTTAGAAAATATGGTGCATAATATTAATAAATCCAACCAAAGGCTATTTGATGCTTCTTTATCCTTTTATAAGGGCATTAGTGGCCCATAGATATTGTGTGAAATCATTATTTACCACTATATGAATACCTCTGGAGATTGGAGTTCATTATCTACCACTTTGGGATTTATCTTAACCACATAATAAGACAATGGTTAAACATCATCAAATTAAAATTTATATTCTTTGTTTATTTCATGTAATTATTCCAAACCTAATATCCTCCGTGTTCCATTTGATGATGTATTCCCTATTTTAACAAATTATTTACACCACTTAAAACATAAAAAAATCACTTCGCATATTTTTTGAATGAATAATACATTTAAAGACACCCTAAGTTCATTTTCCACCACTATCTCCAAGAAAAATGAGAGTGAAACTGCTTGACTAAGAGTGCCCCATCTCTGCCAAAATGGACCACAACCATGTATCCACATAACACCCAAGATATTGATTTCACCTTATACATGTAACTCAAGTATAGAGATAAAAATGGGTGTAAAAATGTTAAGGATGTGAGAAAATTAAAAAACTATAAGTCATATCACCACCTAAGCACCCAGAACCCCTCCGATCCTTATAGTTTAAAACTAGTAAATGAAAATGGTGGTGCGCGACTATGGAATCATTCAACTTAAAACTAAACATATCCCTCAAGCTATCTATCCCTTATAAAGTAGATACCAGTTTGTGGTGGTGAGATAGATGGAGATGAACATGATATGTATATTAATAGAATAAAATGTAAAAAAATAGTAAATATAAATCTATGCTAATCTTGAGTGAAACATGAATCCCTTTACAATACACTTCATCATTTATTTAGAGGCACAATGGAATTATATGGAACCCCTTAATTGTTATTCAAATTACTTGTATGTATTCTAGCAAACAAATGTTTTAAAATTTGAATTAATGATTATAAATAATTTAATAAGGATCCAAATAGAGGATTATGATTCGTTAGATAATACAAAAGTAAACAATAATAAAAGTTTTTTCATGTCATTTTTGTGTTGGATCCATATATTTAATACTTCAACAGTTTTTTGAATACTATTTATGATGGTATCCTCTAACAAATACATGGTGATTATTTATTTAAAACCAATCAAGACTTTAATAAAAGAAATATAAATGAAGGAATACAAATCTATTTCCAATATTCCTTCCTGAATGTTTCACACACACACCACCCAACATGAACCATTAGATGGAGAAATAATTTAAATAGGAAATAATATATGAAAATTGTTACCTTTAATTTATTATAATAAATGATCCAATCCATAATGAAACTCTTAATTCAAAAAACAATATTTAATATCCATAAATGTGCTGAATAAAATGAATCAATAAGTTAATTCTTGGATATATGGAATCCGAAGCATGAATTCATGTGTGTATTTAATTGATACATTAAATTGATACATTAAATTAATTTTATCAAATTAATTAATTCAATCCAAAATTTATTTATAATAGAAAATATTTTTGTTAACTATTACACATGGGTATTTACTTAATATTCAATGAGTATCCAGGGTGTTCAATATTTTACTCATAGCTTTGGTGAAGAAAGCTGATGGCCTTGGGTTGCAGTCAAATTCAATCCCATGGCGTAAAATATTCCTTTAGATTAGATGATAACCATATTTACTTCACAATATGCTCCATCAATGAACTGAATATGTACGGATTATAGTGGATCAAATGGAATATGTGTGTATTGTAAAAAATCCATGACTTTGGTCTGATCTTCTAGATGATTAGGGATCATGCATGAAAGCTCTAGAATTTCTTGAGTGATTTTCAAGTGATTAGACTCGTGTTTTATTATGTAATAGAGATGTTTCACTAGTTTGACATGTAAAAAAATAAAATGACTCATGCATGTATTAAAAATTCCATAATAAAATTATTCTTCGTCCCATTCCAGAGTTGTAGTTAGGTGGAAAATTACTTGATAAATAAAGATAGATTATCACATTAACCAATGTCTTATTGATCTAGACAATTCTAATTATGGGATGTGTTTTTACATTTACATGATGTCCTATGTGTGTTACCTCGATCCTTCTCCTTTTCTGATTGGATTTTAAGCCCTGGTAACACCATCTTTACCTCAAGTAAACTATATAGATTTTTATTCTTATGTGGCCTTGTAACCATGTAATTAAAAATTTTATAGGCATATTTCTTCCACCTATATATCAAATAACATAGATCTAAAATATTATAATCTCTTATAACAACATGAATTTCAACATTATATATATATTAATTCCCATTTTTTGACCCACCTCACATGAAACACAGTGTCAATTTTCACACAAGAGAATAGATAAAAATTATGGAGTTACATTCATACTTAAAAATTTAATGTTTATCATTGGATTAAAAAATTACAATATATTTACATTTTGGTACAATGAAGTTGAAATCAATCATGAGGTATTAGAAGGGTAAAATATATAGTTAGGGTTGGTGGGATTATTGTGAAAAACATATCATTTTAAAGAGAAGAGTTTAATATTAAATAAAATGCATGAAAATTATAGTAAAACAACAAAATGTATATAACTAAACTCCCATAAAAATATATTTTATTTTGATTTGGGACACATGTCACACAAATGAAAAATGGTGGAAGATTCAATCGTCATTTTCTATTTTCTATTTTCATACTTGTTTCCCATATGAATATATTTTCCTATTTATTATTTTATATAATTTTGTTATATTCTTTTTTAAAGGGTACTGGTACGATAAATGAATTTAATTAACGTGGTTCATGCTCATTTATTTTCCAAGTTCCTAAGATGAATATACCACCATAACATTCACCCATAAAAAATGAAATTCCTCTTAATGATACACATGATAGCCCCCACCCCCACGCTCAAACTTGATATAATCAGGAAATATATTTACAGTTAGGGTAGGTAACATATAATTAGATTAAAATATAACTTAAACATAATTGTACATTCATGGTATAGTATTTCATTAACATGGACTGATGTAAATTTATGTATTAAGGATATTGTGATCTAGAAGAAAAATGTGTGAATATTTGTAAAAACATTACTTGAACTCAAATAATTTAAAAAATAATTAATACATGTTATTATCCACATAAAGATATCAATCCTCTCCCAAGAATGAAAAGGTATCAGAAAATAACATATCAAAATAAATGTAAAAATATCATTGAAAGGGGAATAAAATTTGGTTTATTCACTCATGTATTTGGATTCAATTTTAAATTAAAAATCCCGAAAATCATTAAATATTTAAATCAATGAAAACAACGAAATATCAATAATAATTTCTAATATTTAAACTCAAAATGATGAAATAATAGCACACATGACATCAAAAGTTAAAAGGAATTAAAATATTTATTTTTGATCAATGTGATTAATAAATATAAAAATGAAAATAAAATATAAAAATAATAATAATACATTAATTTAATAAAACCACCTAAAATAAGGTTGACTCCTACAACCACACTTATTATTTATACATTCCCCAATATAACTCATAAGTGTATATATACATGAAATGTAATAGATAATATTGATAATTTAAAAAATTTGTCTATAAAAATACATATAACCTAGATTATAATAAAGAGGTGGAGAAAAATTATCAATGGTCTTAAATAAACCTCCAACCATTTATTTTATTTAAACATTTAAAAGAAAACAACTCATATAAGGGGATAAAAAGGAAAGGGTAAATTAGTGAAACTAAATAAATGAAGTTACTCTGGGTTTAAACCCATATAAGTTTGTTATTATTTTTATTTTATATAACTCTAGAGTCATAGTTAATATCCCCAGTCTAAAGGTGGGTGGGGTTTTCTTAGTTGGAACCACCATAATGACATCGTTTAAATGCCTTATAGATTAAGGTTATGTAGGGACACAAATGAAAACATCTTCACCACAACCTCGGGGCCATCCTTCAAAGTGAAATAATCACCATTTACCTCATATTTTGATTAATCCATGATAAGTTAGTTCATGAATGAAAGGTTTATAATTTGAGGAACCTCAAATACATGTTTTTCTATACTGACTGGAGGATATTCAACCAATATTTTAAGCATTATATGTTCCTCAACATGTGTCTCCTCATATAATTTATAATCCACAAAGGGAATGTAATTATTAGTATGATCTGAAATATAATTAATGTAGAAGTGATTTATTACTTCATTATCAAAAATATTAGAATAAGATAAATTTAAAATATAATTAACTCCTTATTTTGGATTGAATTTCTATTTATCTTACATATGTAATGCTTCTAGAAGTGGATTTAGTTATAATAGTAAATTAGAAGAAATTATAATCTTTTACTCCTTTGGTTATAACACATAAAATATATGTAACATATTGACTCTCACTTTTTGGTATGATCATTGGTTTTCTTTTGACTTCCTTTGATCCTTGAGTTTGTTATTTTTTGTTTTAGAAATTATGGGTGTGTTTGGTGGCATAAAATGGGTTTTCTCTTTATAGTGAAAAATAGGTAGCACCAAAGTCATCATGGAGGTCATGGTGTCCATTGGAGAAATATTTTAAAATTTTCATGAGATACCACGACCACTGTTGGGTGTGGTCTTCATCATGGAGCACCGGGAATCCCTCTGTGAATTATGACCAGTATGGAAACCATCATGAAGTGGTGGATGGAATAGTGTGATATGATAGTATAGATCTCTACACCAGGTCATGTTTGGTCACCAAGGATGGTATCCTAGGATAATCCACCACGATGTTGTGTTTAACTCCATGGTTTTGTGATTTTATTTTTAGAAATTTAAATTCTTAAACAATGCCTTTTTTCTAGGGTGGTTAATATAGCCAGATGCATCCTGAATGAGAGGTTTTGATGCATCTTTTAACACATTTTCCCTCAATTAAACTAATTTATCTCATCTATTTGGATCAAATTTTATATTTTGGATGTTCCAATAAGGGGTGTGGGCATTTATATTTCACCAAACTATGTATTAGTGTGAACCCATTCTTCTTGTCATTAATATTTATAGATCTATGTTGGTGAGGAAACGATATCTTCCCCACCCATCACCATCTGTGAATGAAATGAAGTGTTATTTGTTCTAGAGGTAATTTCTTTCTTAATATAGACATTTTCAATTGAAATTGCTATTTTTTATTTTATAGGAAATATATTTCTAATTTATTGATGAAGCACTACTTGAGATTCTTGATAAATTGTTTCAAATTTGTAGGTGTGTGTTGTGATAATGGATTTAGAAATAATGTAATGAATTCAAGAAAGTAATTTTTAATTGAAATATTTGATTTTAAGATTTAATTTGGATGGTGATTCTTGAGAAATGAATGCATGAAATGATTTATAAATTTCTAATAAAATGAATTATTTTGAAATACATGTTTTTTTATGAAACTTTTGATGTTGTTTCTGAAATTAAATGGAATGAATGGTGATTACAGTAACTAATTTTAGATGAATTATTTTCCCCTTAATTTATTTATTTAAATCATATGAGATCTTGGGTAGTTAAGTGTATAGTTCAAAACAAGCACTAGTCATGAATTATCTTCACCTATCAATATATTGATTATTATGATTATATTAAACGTTGATGATGATAGGGAGTTAATTCATTAGGGATGAAATCCTTTTACCCCTATCTTAAGATCTATGGAAGTATTCCCATATAGATTAGTATTTCAGAAATATGTGTGCAGATCCATAAGATGTAAAATTACTAACCCCATGGTTTATAACCCTGAGGATATGATTGAGAATGATTTGTTGATTCCAATTTTTATAAAATAATTAATTCATGCATGATTATTATAGATTATTATTCATGCATTTTTATGAAAATAATTATTCATCACTGCTTTATTATTGACATTTAATTATTTTAAAATCATAATATATGATGAATTGTGAAAATAATATCATGTCATGTTTAATTTAAAATTAAACATATTCAGTTTCTTCAATGTGGAATGATTTTAAAATGTATTGGTGGGATCCTATTAGGATAGTTTTTATCACAACCTATATATTCCTTTGGTTAGATGAATACTTTCTCTTACTTTGACTAGGAAAATATAAATCATTTCTTGTAAGTAGTGGTTGTTCTTGATAGCAGAACATTGGGACTAAGTGGTGAAAATTGGGGATTTTATCATTGGTTTATGTGATGTTTTGGTATTTTTGTTCCATTTTGGATTATGTACCCTTATTTTATGAACTAATTTTATATTTTTAACTCTAATGGAATATTGACTATATATGTATTATTATATATTACCTTTTCTTAGCTTATTGAGAAATCATTCCCCCTTGATCGTGTTTGATGCCCAGGTGATAGTAGCTAACCCATGGGGATTGGGAACGCCATTCAGGATGTGTCATGGAAAATTTGAGTTCTAGATTAGTGGGTTATATGGGTATATTATTTATAAATTGGTATCAAAGAAGTTTTTTTATATTATTTTATATTTTTTATATAGTTTGGGTTGGATTTGTAGACATGAGAAAGATGTTTTAGGACATAAGTGGTAGGTCACGATAAAGTGTCTAAAAATATCCCATTGTAATGATCCTTAAATTACCATGGTTGGATAGTAAAAGGTTCGTAGAGGAGATGTTTTATCTGATTCTATAAATTTTCAAAGTCTTGATGTATGATTAGTATTTCTGAGTTGATTTCTAATTAACATATTTTATGTTCTTCTTTCTCTTAACAGATTTTTCCTTGTTTTTTGTTGATGTTGTGTAGTACCATGCACCCAAGAAGACATCCTATCATGCTTTAGAAGGAAGATACTGAAGAACCACATCAAGAAAACCATCTAGTTTACTATAACATCATAGATTTATTATGGTTCATGGTCTATGCTCTGGGTTTGAGTTCCACACCTTTCCTTATTTATGATAAATAGGTGGTACCTAAAAGGGACAATGGTAGAGATTGATCCAAGAAATTTCTTTATAAAAAACCACCATATTTATATGAAAAGAACAATTATCAGGATATGGGGGATTATTTTTGGGAATATTGAATAACTCTTAGTGTTGTTAGAAAATTTATATTCCATTAATCTGAAGTGTTCCATATTTAATCTTTAGGATCCTAGTAGGATATGGTGTGATACTATAGTTCTGATGAAGTGGAATGAAGGCTTGAAGTGGAAAGACTTAAAGAACCTTTTCATGGTGCATTTCTATCTAGATTTGATGGTATTTTCTAAATTCTATATAATTTATTGATCTTTATTAATGTGGTTGAACAATAACTCAATACACCAATTTTTTACTAAACTTTTTCAGTTTTCACATTAGTGTTGATGAATAAAAAACTAATGTCCCTGAGGTTTGTGATTTTTCTTTGATCGGATATCAGATCACACGACTTTATGATGAATCTTACCTCTCATGATGATGTTCTAAATATGGTTATGATGGTGTAAATTGACATTGATGGTAATTCAGGGTTTAATGGACTTTCTTTAACTCAATGTGGCTACTTTAGAACATCCTTTAAGGGGAAGTGAAATAAAAATGAGACTCTTAGTGTTAATAGTGGTGGTGTTCCATGAAATAAAATTTATCAAGACCAAATTTAGTGTATAGTAATGACTCATTAACATTTTACTAATATATTAAGATTTTTTAATCGAATCGTGCTTGCATGGGGGCATATAAGATTTCCAAATCATTTGGACATTCATCCCACTTGCTGGGTTTTTTTTTTGAAATTTTATTACCTCACATAGTGGTATGGTCTCATTAGTAGTAAGAGGAAATATAATTCAGTCATATTCCTCAAGATAAATGTGGTTCTCGACATTGGCATTAAAAATTAAGAAACTTTTCATAGTGGATGAGACTCCAGTGACAACTGATTTATGCCATGCGATAGTGAGAGGTACAATTTTTGTTGCCTCATAATTAGTGAATATTTTACTTGATATTGGTGCCTCTCATTATTTAATGTTAATATGAACTATTGATATGTTGGATATTCTAACAGAGCTAATGCATTTCCTGGCTGATATTTCAATGCCTCTTGGGACAAAAATAGAGAAGGGTCTCCAAATTCCATATTTTGTTTTCCCTTTATTGTTTATCAATATCATCAGAATTTTTTTTGATCTTGTAGTTAATTCTCAAGACATCAATCTATAAATGGACTATTTGGTTTCTCACAAGGATTGGATTGACTATTATCATTTATAGGCATCCTTTATTGCCCACGATGGAGAGTTTCTTGTTTTCCAGATTGGATGGGGCCTGAGGACTAGCGGAGAAAGATATATTCTTTTAGAGATGGGTTGGTTTATATCCATTTATAATATTGAACTAGAGAATGGATCCTCTTATGGTGATCTTCCTCCAGTTTCTATTGAGTTTCTCAATGTGTTTCCATTAGAATTTTTTATTACCGCCAACTTGGGATCAAGGAATCTAATACTCCAAACACCACATTTAGAAGAAATTATGGCCAATCTGAGAATCTTGTTATTCCATTCAAATTGAAAAATTTTCATTTTTTCTTTATAGATATATTAAATGTTATTTTACACCTGTACCTCATCTTTTTTTTATAGTATTAATTGTTGAAATCATGGTTTATTTAAAAACAGAGGAGGGTTATGTACTTCATTTAATAGAATTATTGGATATATTTATGAATCACTAACCTTATACCAAGTTATTAAAGTGAAAATTTTTGATTCAAGAGAATAAATTATTAGGGAATGTGGTATCAAAACATGGTATCTCAGTTGATACTGATATGGTGAAATTTTTTCTATCATGGGAGGAACCACATTATTTATTTGAGATTCTATGCTTCCTAGGTTTGGTAGGGTTTTATTGTTTGATCATAATGAATTTATCAATGTTACTTTATCGGTTAACTACAATAACTTTTAAGGGAGAGATGTTGATTTGGGATTCAAGGTTTTGAAATTCCATAGATTATTTTAGGCACTATTGATCATATATTTAGTGTTTACTATTACAGAGGCTAGGTAGTGCTACATGATCTTTTTTATGATTCATGGTCAGGTTTCGGTTTATTTATCAGGTAGTGTGATCATGTGGTAACTTATAGTTCTCTTTATCTTAAACCATATTAGATGAAATATACCACATATTATCTAAAACTCACAGATATGATTCATGATATTTATACATGGAGGGGATATATTTTTTGGGAAACTTATAATATTCAATCACATCATAAGATACATAGTTATATATTTTCACCAATTGATTTGAATATCCATTAGAAAAAATGGGTGGAGTAACTAGAATCATTTAACTATAAAATTACCTATACAAATGGTATAGTGAATGTTATTATTGAAAATATATGAAATAAGTTCACACCATGGGATTTAAAGGTGTCTTCATAGGAGTGGAAGCTCAAGAATTTTATTATTCCCATGCAATTGGGAATATGAGGAAATGAGACTGGAATTTTTATAGAAAGTGTTCTATTAGCATCCTCCCTTATTGAGATGATCCCTTAGAAGTAGAAACTTGGTGCTGAGTTATGAGTTATCTGAAATCCATTATATGGTGGTGAGATCATCAGTGAATGTTCTCTAAATATACAAGGAATTGTTTTCTTAATGAACTATTATATCATTTCATTACCTTAAGAAAAGGTTTTAATAGAGTATTTTCATGAATATCAGTGGGTGGTTCACCCAGGGATGAATAAGATGTTTTAGGATATTAGGTGTCGATTCTGGTGGTAGGGTATAAAATAGGACATCACTAACTTTGTCTTATATTGTTATATCTATCAATAGATTATGGTTGAGCATCATAAGCCTTTGGGTTTACTTCAAACCCTCTCTATTCCAATGAGGAAGTGTGATGAGTTATCAATGGATTTTATTGTTGGGTAGTTGTGTACTCCTCTATAAAATAATGTGATTTGTGTAGTTGGTTAACCAAATACTATCATTGTATTCTGATTCATAATACCACCAAAGTTGAGGATTCGGGTAATTTGTATGTGTAGAAGGTGGTCAAGTTACATTAAATTCATTATATGATTATGTTTTATAATAATCTAAAGTCATGTTGATTATAGTGTACCATCCTCAGATGCGGAGTTAGATATAATGGGATATACATATTCATAAAGAGATGCTTTGTTCTTACATTGTTAACATTGAAGAAGCATAGGATTTCTATTTGGGACTGGTTGAGTTTTCCTATAATAATAGCTACAATTCATACATAAAAATATAATTCCTTGAGGGATTTTATATTAATCCTTTTATATCTCTACATTATTGGTTGGATATTGTTGAAGATTCCCTAGTGGGACCTATTTTGGTCCATGAGACAAAAACAAAGATCCAAATGATTCTTCAAAGGATGGTAATGGATTAGATATGGTATAAGAAATATATGGATTATTATTTATTTCATTTTAAGTTCCTATATGGTGATAAGGTTTTTTTAGAGTCTCATATTGGCTGGGTCACTAAAGACTGGGAAAATTATATATATTGACACCATGGTATGTGGGACCTTTGGTGGTCGTGAGTGGATTGGGAAGGTGCAATACATTTTGAAATTTCCATCACAAATAAATTAAACCCATAAATTGTTTCATGTATCACATATCAATAAATATATTTCAGACCCATATAATGTTTCAAATTAGAATAACCTTGATGTGGAATCAGATATGACTGTGACTGAGCAACCAATTCAGATTATGGATTCTGAAAAGAAGGTTCTCTATGGGAAGTAAATAGATTTGTTCTTTATTATATGGCAACATGTTTTGTATGATAATTATACATGGGATCATGATATAATGACGAGATAGTTATGTCCATATCTCTTTATGCACCAGTCTTCTTGATGAGGATTTCTAGGGACAGAAAGAATTCTTGTGGGGGAAATCATAACACATAGACTCTTGATTTCATGTATTATTGTTTTCTTTGATTTTATTTGATCCTTAAGTTGGGTATTTTATATTTCTAAAGTTTTTGATGTGTTTGGCGGATTAAAAACTTGTTTTTATATATTTATTGAAAATGGGTAGCACCACAACCATGGAGGAGGTCACGGTGTCCCTTATAGCCTCTTGTAAAAAACATCCAATGCTACCATTACCAATTCTTATCATAGTCTTCCATATGAATCATGGGGAGTCCCCCTATTTACCATGGCCAATATGGCCACTACCACACCATTTTGAAGGCTGTGGTGGGATAAAATAGTCGATATCAATGAAACATGTCATAGCTAGTCCCCATGGTTGGTATTTTGGGATAAGATACCATGTAATGGTGGGTAACCCCAGGGAATGGTGATGGTGGTTTCATAATTTCAAATTCCCAAACTATGTCTAATTTTTCTAGGGTTGTTTCTATATCCATGTTCAACCTAAATGATAGGTTTCAATGCATATATTAAATTCTTTTCCCTCTATTAAACTAATTTCTCTCCTCCCTTTGTCTTAGATTTCTAATTTAGGGTGTTCTAGGAAGGGGTTTTTGAATTCAACATTCAACAAGAACAAAATTTGAGTGATCCATTTATTATTGGGAATGAAATTTATATATCTATATTTTAAAGACAAGATATCTTCCTCTTCCATCCATGGTATTGAATTAATTAAGGATTTATTTTTTTTCTTTATGTTGGATTCTTCATGATATAGTCCTTGTCAATTGAAACCGTTATTTTTATTATTGTAAATAGATATATAATTGACTTCCAATGTTTAATTTGATATTATTTATAAAAATTTTCAAATGGAATGGTATGTGTTTAAAACTCTATAACAATGGATTTTGAAATAATGTTTTGAATTTTAGAAAATGATTTTTAACTGAATTGAATTATTTGAACAATGAATTTTAAGGGTGATTCTTGAGAAATAAAGGCATGAAATGAAATACGAATTTTTAATTATATTAATTGTTTTTAAATGAATAAGATTCAATGAAATCGTTAATATTGGTTTTGAAAACAAATTACACATTTTAAAACATTATTTGGGAATGCTAGAATGATGATTGGTTTGACTAATTTGAGATAAATTATTTTACCTTCAATTGATTTTTTTGAAGCACATGGGTTCTTGGGTAGTAAGGTGGGTTGTCCAAGAGAATAATTATCGAAATTTATTATCTCTACCTTGAAATGGATTTGGGATGAAAACACTTATAAACATTGATTAGGGTATGGAGTTAATTTGTGGGGGTATACACTTTTTTCTCCTAGGACAGATATCTAGGGAAGTGGGCATACCCAGAGATATATTGCATTATGTTCTGTCAGGATCCTTGATCCTTAAAATAAATAACCCTAGGGATTATAATAATGTTTCTATTATAAAAAATTTGTGTACATGTTTTTTTAAATGATATATTCATAACAGTTTATTCTGGATGCTTGTTCAAGCTAGATTTTGTGGAAAAACACATTCATGTATTCTTTATTTTTGGAAACAAACTTTTTTATAAAAAATGTTTTTTAATGAAATTTGAATATCATTTACATACCATTTTTTATTTAAAGTGATCATATTTGGTTTATTTATATTTAATGCTTCTAAAGTGTTTTAATGGGATGTTCATGGTCTAGCTTTTCTCAAACCCAACAAATGTATTTTTTTAATATATATAATTTATAATTCCAAGTTCAAGAAAAGAGAAAGCACCACTTGGAGGGGGTGGGTGTTCATGATAGTGCGACCATGGGAATTACTAGTGGAAGGTGGTGATTTTTTCTTTTGTTTATGTGATTTTTTAGTATTTTTTGTTATATTTTGGATCATATATCTATCTATTTTGTGGTAATTATATCATGTTTACTCTTTTTTGATACCTACTATGTACGGTTTATTAGCTTTTGGCATGTTTTTTTTGGATACATTGTGGTTAAATCATTCCACCTTTATTTTTGGATGCTCTGAAACTAGTCTCTATCCATTAGGGATCAATAATGCACTACAGGTTGTGAGAGAGCTGATTTGGGTTCCAATTTGGTGAGTTATTCGTGTCAATTCTTGATAATATAGGTGGAAAATATTGTTATATTCATTCCTATGTTAGTTTTTTTGTTTCTATAATGCCTAATATTTTAAAAAACCTATAATTACTTGACTTATAGCAATGGTTTCACTTTCATACATATATAGGATCTTTACAATTTATAATTTTATAGATTTATGAAAAACTCTTATATATCAAACCCTTACAATACAAAGTGTACACTTCCAATCAATGTCTATTTTTTCCTATAAAAAAATTTTCTTATGTATACACTCTTTTTAATTCATTAAAATTTTTCTTCACTCAAGATGTATCACCGTTGACCTTACTATTATCCCTCTGCATCATCAAGCCTTGTGAAAAAAATTTAAGAACATGGGATGAGAAAAAAGCTCATTAAGGGATATAAAAAGAAAGTAAAATCATTAATGCATTTTAAATTCCTAAAAACACATAAATATGTTTCCCAATTTACGTACTAACATTTTTATCCTAAATAATCATTTACTTACTCATGAAATAAAACTAAAAACCAATAGTTTTTTTGAAACTTTTTGTAACAAATCATAAATAAAAAATCATAATTCATGAATGTTTTACCATGAAAATAAATCATTAACCTTTATAATATCATTAACCTTAATTTAAATCATAAAATTATTGTTTAAATATTAAAATCAAAATATTTCCATGAGAACCCATTTTTAAGAAAATAGAAAACATGTAGAAAACTTGGGGCATCATACTTTCATCAAAGAAACACCTAACATGACAATTAAAATATCATATTAGGCAAATCTATTATCAATTAACTCTCTCACTTAATAGGATTAATAAAACTCATTGAAATTCTCTAAATAGTAACACCGAATAGTTAACTCAGTCACATCATAGGTATAATTAACTATGTCTATATTCTATTAAGAGTACACTACATAAGTTAACTTCATCACTTTACCTAATTTATTAGAGGTGTTCAATAGACTCAACCATCATATAATTTACATATTCCCATAATATTTTGGTTTTACTCTTTATTCCCACATTCATAAATAATTTCCATGTTTTATGTTATGAATTCATAAAAATTAATAACATTCAATTTTCATTAAAAAACCTAAAATTGGCATTTTATCCCATAAAAAACCACATTCAGTTTTCTCATAAAAATGAGAAGAAATATAATTTTATTTTTAAAACAATTAGAAACTAAATATACACTAAATAATTGGAAAAATAACTTCTTTGATGTTTTTTGAAACCAGTATAGAAGTATTGATAATGAAGAAACTACATAACGATGGGAAAATACGTTTATGTCATATATGTTAAAAAAATCGTTTTCAATTTAGAAAAAACCTTTATATAAATTAAAGGATATTTAAATATGTCCTTTATAAATATTTTAATAACCTTAATGAATAATTTTAAAGAACATGAACACGTAATAGAATTATTTTTATAAGATAATTTTAAAACTCGGTTTTAAAGAAGATACCTTACCAATTTGATGACTTTTAAATCAAAATTATATTGAATAAAAAGACATTAAAATAAATTTTAAACAAATTTATTATTATTAAATGAATAATAAAACACATCCATACAAAAATATATAGACCAGGAAAAATAAAACATGTGGTGAAAATGGCATATGTCTCAAATAAAGGAAATTGTGATGATAAATCTATTACTTATTTTTCCAAATCATTTTATATGTTCTCTAAATCCAAAATATTACAATTATATTATTTTTATACTTATTAATAAAATTTTAAATTTTCATTTCATTATCATTATTCCTTTTATTTCATTAACTATAACTACTTATTTATTTACCAAATATTTTATGTTTATGTCAGACATTTAGAGATTTTTTCATTCATAACCTCGAAAATAACTTTGGTGTGTAGAGTGTGGTAAAAGAGGTCATTATTACATCATATAAATAATATTAAAAAATTTATAGTTATCATTTGTATACAAAAAATATAATTTTATAACTATCCATTT
Organism: Viscum album; assembly: GCA_963277665.1. Classification (NCBI taxonomy): domain Eukaryota; kingdom Viridiplantae; phylum Streptophyta; class Magnoliopsida; order Santalales; family Viscaceae; genus Viscum; species Viscum album. The sequence goes on along the minus strand of OY728152.1, from coordinate 1,925,126,775 downwards.
AATATAGTTATGAAAAATAAATCACATCATTTTCCTAAGACTGTAGTCTGTTTGTACGCATGAATGAAGTTTTCATTTCTCTATTGGGTGGAAAAGAAATTAATTTGATAATATTTTAAAATTAAAAAATAAAAAATATTTTACAAATTTCATATTTACTCAAATTTTCCATCCTTATAACCATCCATGTTGGGAAATAATTGAAAATGAATAACATCACTTCTTTGATGTGGTAGTCCACACACACACTCGAGCGACATTATGAATTTCCAATAGATATAAGGGTAAGAAGTTAAGTAACATCATATATTTATATAATCATAAATTTTTCATAAACATCATATATTTTTACTAATTTCATATTTTTAAACCATTGTTTTATATGGTAATGAAATAAATCAGACCACTTTATAGAGGTTCCCTTTTAAACGTCAAAGTCAATGGTATTCTCATAAATTCTCAATAGTTAAAATTCATTAATTAAATTTTATAAATTACAAGTTGAATATAGGTGGTAATTTTATTATAATATTAAAAATATAACACCCCCTTTATTAATGATATGATTTTTATGATTGTCTAATTATTAAAAAATCAAATATTAAATATCATTCATTTTCATGATTATTCACATATTTTGTATTTAAATACATCAAGGTAAAAATGAAATTTAAATATTAACACTTTAAAAATAACTAATAATTTTTTTGTTTTAATTAAATTTATGTAACACCCTAATTCATCCAAAACATATTACTTTTAACATTTTCAAAATAATTTACCTGATTTTTCTACTCCTTGCACAAGCATTGTGTCGGTGTTGTGTAAGTGTTCAAGGTAATTATATCATCACTGAATTTTAAAAAAAAATTATCATAAAACTAATATATTCATATTTAAACTAAAATTTTATATCCATTCATAACATATTTTTATACCTTTGAATATATATTAGATATATTAAAATAAAGATAGTGGTATTTTGTACTTATTCATTACTTGAAATAATATGAAGGTCCTTATCAAAGGAAAATGGAACCAAATTTCCATATTTTCGAAGATAATATGTTAAAGGTATATATTAAATAAACCAAAAAAATTATACTAGTTTAAAAGAAAATAAAAACCTTATCTCTTAGCATAACCCCCTTATTAATTCTTTTTAACCCTTGCCATAGTGATAATTTTTTTATCATGGTTAATATTCATCATAAATAAAAATTAAGATGAAATTATCAGATAATATTAATTTTTATAATTCTAAATATGGAAAGAATTTTTAAAAATTAATTCCAATATGTTTTGGAAATTATTTCTAATATCCATGCACAAAAAAACCTTTTATAGAAAAAAATATATCTTGAAGCATGAAAATGATTTTATTCTCATTCCTTTTCTCTTAAAAACCATTAGATGCATGTTAATTTACTTATTGAATATATTATCAACAAATTTCATTAAAAACAATCAGAAATAATGATTAATTTAATTTATTAAGATAAAAATACATTTTACACATAAAAACAGTTTTTTGAAAAATATCTCGTTTTACCTTCAAATGATTTAATAGTTTTTTGATAAAAAAATGTAAATAATATAATAAATTTATTTAATTCAAAATAATTTTTCAATGGTAATCAATTTATTTAGCATAAAAAGTCAATTCTTTTAAAAAATAATTTTTTAACATTAATTGATTTTATTATTGGCATTTAAAGTTATGTATTAATTTCATAAGTACATAATCAATAAATTGGTATTAAAAACCCATTTACACATATATTTTCTAATGAAAGTCTTATTTTTCATACCATTAAATCCAATATTTAGGTTAAAATGGTCATATTTAAATAAAAATATTTATATAGTATATCATAGTTTGTTTGTGCATGGTGTTGTATGTAAAGAAATCCATCAAACACTTTAAATTTATTTAAAGAGAAATATATTATATAATATTAGGGTATTATAGTTTTCCATCCAATTGTTCATATATAATTTATAGTATATTTGAATCTTTTGAAATTTATTCTTTGACCGCATTAATGGTAGTCTGTTAATATTCAATTTCCTCCTTGGATTTTTAAAATTACTACCATAGTATTTTTCGTATACACTCTTAAATATTCTCAAACACTTATGAGTAAGTTAGTACATAAATATTTCCGTCATTAAAACTCAACAATGAACAATTTTTTTTATTTTTTTTATTTATTTATTTTTTTATATTTTAACAACATGAAAAAAAGTAATATGAAAGTATTTTTACCCCCAAATGGTTCCAGGTTTGATGAGAAAAATTTTGTCACGAACCTTATAAATATAATTTAATTTCATATTACCTAAAATATAAAATATAATCCACACCCTAAGGTAGATCTCAAGTAGTTTCCAGATCACACAGTAATATCCATTTCTCTAATTTAATTATCCATAAAAAATGTGAAAATATGAATCAAAAGAATATAATTTTGTTTTATTTTATTATATTAACATAAAATAAATTAAAATTAAAAGAGAATTTTTTTTTAAAGGAATTAATCTTGAATTCATCCTAAGCATTCCTTTAGTGTATCATTGAAATGTCTTACCTGTTCTAACTCGATGTATACAGCCCATAAAATTTAGACAACCTCACCATATTGGGAGTCAAAATAAAAAAAAGATCTTTGGATCCCTAAGTTCACTACCCACCACTATCTTCTACAAAAATGAGATGAAAACACATTGATTAAAAGTTCTCCATCACTCTGTAAATGAACTGTAACTGTGTATCCAAATAATAATGATGGGGAAATACATTGATTAAGAGTGCTCCATCATTGGGCATTGAATTCCACTTCTAAGAGATTACAAATAGTTAAAACATTCTATCACAGATTTGGTATATAAATCTCATGTACTTGAGTATCATTCCCTTTCAATACCATGATTTATAATATTTATTTTTATTTGATGATAACCATCTCACTTCATACCATTCTCATTCAATAATTTATCATAGAAAAGAAATTTATACTTTGGATGGTATCCACCACTTTGGCTTGATCTTATAGATGATTTATGCATTATGTTTGAGTTATATAGAAATGATTTGATTGAGTTATAGGTGGGAAACCACACGTTGTTATTTGTGGAATAAAAGAGGTTGTGAAAACTGGATCCCGGTGACAGCAAAAACACCCCGCCTTGACATGGCTGTCAGGTCCTGGCCCACCAGGTACCACCAGTTGCCCCACCGACACATGGTCCCCACCCAAGGTTCCACCCACATGATTTGCCAGTGTATGCAGCCCATAAAATTTAGACATCCTCACCATATAGGGCATCAAAATAAAAAGTAGATCTTTGGATCCCTAAGTTCACTACCCACCACTATCTACGACAAAAATGAGAGGGAAACACATTGACTAAAATTTATCCATCACTGTGTAAATGAACTATAATTGTGTATCCAAACAATAATGAGAGGGAAATACATTGACTAAGATTGCTCCATCATTGGGCATTGAAATCATCTTCTAAGAGATTCCAAATAGTTAAAACATTCTATCATAGATTTTGGTTTAGTTAAAATGGTTTGATTGAGTTATAGGAGGGAAACCTCACATTGTTGTGTGTGGAATAGAAGAGGTTGTGACAACTCGGCCTCGGTGACAGCATATACACCCCTCCTTAACGTGGCCTTTAGGTCCTGGCCCACCAGGTACCACCAGTTTCCCCACAGACACATGGTACCCACCCAAGGATCCACCCACGTGACAACTCGATGTATGCAGCCCATAAAATTTAGACAACCTCGCCATATTGGGTGTTAAAATAAAAAATATATCTTTGTATCCCTATGTTCATTACCCACCACTATCTACGGAAAAAATGAGAGGGAAACACATTGACTAAAAGGTCTCCATCACTGTGTAAATGAACTGTAACTGTGTATCCAAACAATAATGAGAGGGAAATACATTGAATAAGAGTGCTCCATTATTGGGCATTGAATTCATCTTCTAAGAGATTTCAAATAGTTAAAACATTCTATCGTAGATTTGGTATATCAATCTCATTGACTCGAGTAGCATTCACTTTAAATACCATGATTTATAATATTTTTTTTATGATAACCATCTCAATTCATAACATTCTCCTTCAATTATTTATCATATAAAAGAAATGTATACTTTCTATGGTATCCACCACTTTGGTTTGATCTTATAGATGATTTATGTATTAGGTTTGAGTTAAGTAGAAATTGTTTTATTGAGTTATAGGTGGGAAATACCATGTTTTTGTGTGTGGAATAGAAGAGGTTGTGACAACTGGGTCCCGGTGACAGCACAAATACCCTGCCTTAACATAGTCGTCATGTCCTGGCCTGCCAGGTACCACTAGTTGCCCCGCAGACATGTTGTCCACACCCAAGGTTCCACCCACGTTCTTGAATGGGTCATCTGAATAATTATTTTCCCTATAGTCCTATACATGTTTTTCCAATGTGCTTTGTCCTCACTCATACACACACTGAGAAACTTACCAAGGGTGCTCCATCATTGGGAATTGAATTCATCTTCCAAGAGAATCCAAATAGTTAAAACATTCTATCATAGACTTGGTATATCAATCTCATGGACTCAAGTAGCATTCACTTTCAATACCATGATTTATAATATTTTTTTTTTATGATAACCATCTCACTTCATAACATTCTCCTTCCCTAATTTATCACATAAAAGAAATATATACTTTGGATGGTATCCACTGCTTTGGTTTGATCATATAGACAATTTATGTATTATGCATGAGTTATGTAGAAATGGTTTGATTGAGTTATAGGTGGGAAACCTCACATTGTTCTGTGTAGAATAGAAGAGGTTGTGACAACATGGTCTAGATTACAGCAGAGACACCCCGCCTTAACTAGGCCGTCAGGTCTTGGCCCGCTAGGTACCACCAGTTTCCTTATAGGCACGTGGTCCACACCCAAGGTTCCACCCACGTGCCCAAATGGGTCATTTGAATAATTATTTTCCCCACATTCCAACACATGTTCTTTCTAGTGTGCTTTGTCCTCACTCACACACACCCTGAGAAACTTCCTAGAAGGTCACCCATCCTGATCACTACTCAAGGCTAAACACATTTAACTGTGGAGTTCTAATCAGACAAGCTCCCAAAAAAAGGATCACCTTGTGGACATGAGCAATTTCATTTAGTCATTTAACTCATTATCATTTGGGGGATGTTACAATCACTCTGTTAGAGCACAACATCCTCATTGTGGGCCCTACATCTCAACCTAGGCAGTGCACTGCACTTAAAGCTGGGTGCCACCTCTGATACCAAATGTGACAACAGGGTCCCAGTGACAGCACAGACACCCCGCCTTAATATGGTCGTCAGGTCCTGGACCACCAGGTACCACCAGTTTCCCCGCATACACGTGGTCCCCACCCAAGGATCCACCCATGTGCCCGAACGGGTCATCGGACTAATTATATTCCCCACTGGCCAACACATGTCATTTCCAGTGTGATTTGTCCTCACTCACACACACAGAGAGAAACTTCCCAGAAGGTCACTCATCCTGATCACTACTCCAGGCCAAGCATGCTTAACTGTGGAGTTCTAACCAGACAGGCTCCCAAAAAGAAAGTTTCACCTTGTTAACATGAGCCATATCATTTAGTCATTTAACTCATTATCATTTGGGGGTGATACATAAGTGGCACTAGTTCGAACCTCATCAGGATAATATGACCTCTTTCATTTATTTTCAATTCCACGATAAATTTAAGAATTATCCCACATTAGAATTAGTTGGGAGGACTACTTATGGATATGATAGGAGAGGTGATTTCACATGTTGTTCAATATAGGCCTATATGTGGGCATGTTCCTAGTTGTGTTTCTTATTTATTGCTCAAGACTGTGAATTTTTTTCATTCATAGCCTCGGAAACATGCATTTAGATATCATGTAAATTATAAATGTTGGATCCTATCTAACCAAATTCAAAATTAAATAAATAATTGAAACTCAAATATTAAGCCGTTTAAATTTAATTCCAATTAAAAATTTGATTACCGGTATAATAATTGTAATGAATATGGGTTTTTTTATTTTCCTTTGAATACTTTTATATATATATATATCTATATTTATCCTTTATGTCGGTATTGTGCTTGGATTTATCTAGAAAACATATTAGTATAATAAAAATATTAATATATTTTACTGCATGTTCAAAGAAAATTTTTATGTTTTTTGGATTTACAATTTTTTTGGACCTCTGTTGGTAAATATCATACCATCATTGACTCCAAAACATAGGGTTTACCTTAGGTGAGACTTATGGTTGGTAGGTATTTGGAATTTCATGAAGTAAATCTTTGGTACTGCATTAAGTAAAATAAATAATTAAATCTATTTATTTATTTTATTAAATTATCATGACAGAAATTCCATTATTTATACCACACTATAACAAATCACCAGGGTTAACCACATAACCTTGGGAGGATTTTAGAGGATAGATTGAATATTCTTCATTGGTGGATCAACATCCGAGGATAATGGGTGATTAGATCAAAGTATATTGAGAGGAAGCAAATCAAATAGGTTTTCTATATCACTGGAGAACATGTTCTTCAATAATGATCAATCCAAATTGAGTTTAGGCTCATAAATTGTTGTTTAATCCATTTTTATTACAATATTGAGCATGGATATAAATATCTTAATTTTGGTATGTAATTATTTGGTCCTATACATTATCCCTATTATCTTTCTTTTAGTTGATCTGATGAAACATCTTATTGCACATTATTTTACCCTGTATATCCAATTTATATGGTCTTTGGCCAAGAAACCTTGTCTGATGATGGTTTCATCTTATTCTTGTGATTTTATCCTACCCATTAATTGTTTTGTTGATCATTGGACTATGGGGTCATGATTCAATTTTGGGAAGTTGGGTTCAAGCCTGATCGAACCCTCGATTTTAGGGTGGTTGTGTGAAAAAAACACAAGGATTGGTTATTTAAGGATTGAGTGGGTTATATCATGGGATGTGGGCAACAACTCCATTGATCTGGAATCTGAATTAGCAATGGTATGTTCCACAAGCTTCCAGAGGCATGAGGTACTTTAAGTGGATGATTAGAATCTGATTTTCTGGCCATCGGTGGCCGAAAATCAATGGCTAGAGGTGAATCCCTATGGTTTTGGGAGGTTAAATAGAGATATTATTGGAAGAATATATGGATTGGGAAACCATATGAAGAATCTATAATTTTTTTGAAAACATGACTACATGTTGTGTAGTGTGGAAGAATACAGAGGGTATTCTTTAAATTTTACAAAAACTAGGGTTTCCAACCAAGTTAAGGATCACAAGCCATGTGTCTACGACCACACACCATGTGACCCTACCTTGGTATCCATGATATGTTCTATTTTTACACCTCCTGATACCCTAGATGTTCATACATATTGTGTACCTACTATACCTACTAGGTGTTTTTACTTAGCTGGCCACACCGTGTTCTAGGTGTACACTCTTAGGACCCCGAATAGACATAAATTTTATATACCTCTTGTACACACCACATGGTATGACATGTATTTCCATGTAATGTCCACGAAAGTACATGACCAAATAGAAAGGGTGTCACACACTTTTTGGACCTCCATACATACCATGTATTAACTAATAACTTCTTCCTCTTATATCTCCTTCTTCAAAAAAATAGATTTTAGCATATTAGTATCATATCCTGTGTTTTTTCCCATATATCTTGAAAGTAGTCATTATTGTGTCATAAATGATACTATGCTTGATTTTCCAACTATGACCCTTATTTAGGATATTATTGATTGTAGTGGTGATTGGGAATGATTATATAAGAGATGTTAAGGTTGGAAACCCCCTATCATACCAGGGTGTAGGTTCCCCTTATTCTTTACCCAGTTTGAGTGGCACCCCCACACCGTTATGGACTATAGTGTCGGTCCTATGACTACTATGTGTTACCATCCTAATTCAATAGGGTTTGGTTCCATTGACTACTAAGTCAAACCCCCTGATGAACTACGACACATGTCCTCTCACCACTGAGTAGTAGCCCCCTGATACACTAAGTCATGGATCCTATGAAAATTGAGTGGTACCCCATGATACACTAGGGTACATGTCCATTATCTTCTGAGTGGTACCCTCTAACTCACTAGGGTGAAGGAAATCTACCTTTTGAGTGGTACATTGTATCATTCTATGGCACATTTTCTCTATCGACAGAGTGGATTTCCACTATAGTAATAAGGAGTAGGTATTTTATTCGATATTTAAACCCTCTTTCTATGGAGTAGTGGATAGGTTCATGTCCTCCACATTTCTTTCTCATATAGACATGTGAGATGTTGGACATCGATGGTAATTCTTTAGAGTTGTAGGCAGACTCATCGTCCCTAACTAGGATATAGTGATGAAGATCTATTTATCTCTTATCTAGGTTACATTTATAGTGTGTTTCTGTGTTTTTATATATATATATATATATTGGTTTTTGGTTCACTCTTTGTTTAGGTTGAGATAACCCTTTCTATATCATTATATTTCTATATTTTAGGAATTCGAGTCATCTTATTTGGTATGTAAATACTCAACCTTGCATTGGATTTGAAACCACATGTTACATTATATGAAGATGAAAGATAGATTGGTGGTGAAGTGATATATAGGTGCATTGACCACGTACGATGGTAATACTTTGATTTTGGGTGTCAGGATCTCTCAGTATTCCTTTATTCCAGTTTTTGTCTATTTGGGACATTATTTCTAGTTGGTCATGTATTTTCCCCTTTTATGCATTATTTTATACTTTTGTGATCTAATGTATTCACTTAAGGTTATATCATGAATAGTTTACCCAAGATGTTAGATTCTTTATATTATTCCCCTCTAATATTTCATGGATATGGTTGTGTATGTGTTCCTATATATAGGTACATAGGATAAGTCTCCAATTTATATTATTCTCTCTCAGTGGTTATTTATACTGTTGGAGGTATGATTGGGGTTGTGGTGGCTCATCTTGTCTCTAATTAGGTGATCCCCAGTTCATCATGTAATTACAATTTGATATCAATGGTGGCTCATCCTCAATCTATAGGTTGGAGTTGGACCCTTGGGGAGGATTGGTTGGAATCTTACAGAGATAGTGTCATAGTATCTTGAGTGAAAATTTCATGCCAGGAACCCGTTGATGGTGTGGAAGCTGATGTATCCAGACAACAAGACATTGATTACCAGTTTGAAATGTATACATTACGAGACATTGATTTTAGGGAATTTTGGTACATATATCATATAGGATTGGGTCATTTGACTATTCTTCTTGATTCAATTATTCGTATATATTCTCATCTGACCTGGTATGTATTGATCACTTTCAGGATGCTTCTATAAAGTCAAATATCCTGGTTACAAATACAGGATCATGGTGATGATCCTTTGAGTGATGAGGCCCTTATTCAAGGCCATATCATGAGGTGTTCTGTCCTTATTGGTCGGGAGAAGAAAAATGACCTATTGGGTATAATATATTACTAAAAGGGAAATATGATGATATATATGCGATTAGGGAACTCTACAAGTTTGGTATCTGATTTATTTGAGGGGTTGTTGAAATATAGACCCTAGGAAGTTGAAGATTGGGTTAAGTCAGTGATCTGAGTCTTCTGGGTCATGTGAACCCTGACTAATCCCATGGCTAAACTAGAATCCTATCTTTTTCTATAGAGAAACAGAGAACTAGTGAAGTCTTTTCACACAACTTCATGTTGATAAATTTATCTCATGGTATGATTTTAATTATCTATTTCATGAGAAGTATTACCAATCGTAATTGTGCTCAATTTAGATCTAAGAGTTTATGGATTTGTAGCATGGTAGTTTGTATATTTATGAGTATTCTGTGAGTTTCACCAAAAATAATCTATACTCTATCAACATGGTGTGGGGTGGTCACTTCTTAGCATGGATGTTTGTGTAGGGCCTCCGTAGAGACGTATGTTCTAGTGTATTCATCTTTGGAATTACCACCCATGCTGGAGTGCTTGTAATGCCAAGATGTTTTTATGAAATATTTAAATAACTTTAATTTTTTAGTACCTTTATTTGCATGAAATCATGAGTTTAAATGAACTATGTGATTCCCTTATTATAAAATTACCATTATTGCCAAGCCATTAGGTTAGCGGTAATAATTATAACTAACTTATGAAAATGCATTATGAATTCATTGGCTATCAATTACTTATGAAAAATATAAATCAATTAGATATTTGTATTTTAGGGTTAATTAATTTTGATAATGAAATTAATGAGATATATATATATATATATATGTTATATACTAAATAAAATATTTCGGATATTCATCCAATGGAAATTTTAGTTATAGGGTATGAATAAAATCCTATTTTATGTATAAGAACCTATTTTTTTTAAAAGGTTTATTTTACACCTTTAAATGGAAACCCCATTTTAAATTAATATTTTTACATGTTAATAATTTATAATTGACAACATAAACATTTTATTGTTATGCGGGATATACAAATTTACATTGGACAAATTTCATATATTTTCCTGATAACTTTAATGTTTTGATGAATAGTAATAATACACTAAATTTTAATTAAAAAAAATTTCATAAAGACAATTTATATGGTTAAATTATGAAATTGAATGGTTTTAGAGTATATATAGATTATATTTTTACCATTTAATATAATTTATGTCATTATTATTAATTTTACATTGAATTTATTGGTAAAAACATTTCAATCTTTTTCCATGTTTTAACTTTTAAAACCCATTTTCTCAACAGTTGGATTAATTTTGAATTAATTAATTAATATTATGTGTTTTTAATTTTGAAAAATGGATTCCACATTTTGAATCAGTATTTCCAAATTATTTTAATAGTGTAATTTTATTTTTGGGCATTATGAATAGTAACTTTGGTAATTATTTCTATTACCATGGTTAAAGGAAAATCTGGTAATTATGGGAAAACATAATATTATAAAATTACCTTAACATCTAAAAAAATATTATTGTATGAATAAATTCGACCCTTATAATCTATTATTTGTAATGGAATCACTTTATCGCCACTTCCCTATGAAAATGACATGAATGTAATAAAAACTAACAATATGGACAAAATGTGACAATCCCATTTTTATAAGTATATTAATTTTAATATATGGATAACTAGGAGATAAAATATTCTATAGATATTATCTAGAATTATAAAATAATTACTTACATCATATGAATTTATTTATAATTTTTAGACATTTAATAATTACCATTAATGATGACACAATAGTGATGTAGAACTTATTTTATTAATAGAAATATAAAAAAATGGTTTTAAAAATATTAAAACAAATATCATATTAACTAATTAATGTTATCCACGAATTTTATAGTTGAATATGACATCTTAGGAGTGTATTTAATATTTTATTAGAATTTATATTATGTGTGAATTTTATTTAATCTCTAATAAATGAATAATGTCAAAATTGAAACTATTTACATTTTACAAACATAACAATTTATTAAATTATTTAAAAATCATATAAATATTTAAAAATTAAAAAGTGATAATTATAAGGTATAAAATTTCCTAAATTATCCATTTATTTTCAATTAACACCACCTAAGTAAATATTAATTACCATTAAATACTTAAAATGTTATTACAAAAAGTAAAAATTAATAGAATAACTATGTGTCAATGAAATAGATAAGGTTTAAATTGAGAAAATAAATTGTCCAAAATTTATTTTTTGATGTGATTACAACCTTATATTAACTCTTCTTTGAATTTGGGACACTTTGGGGTTTTTTTGTAGGGTTTTATTTTATTATAAATTAATATTTTTGAGAGTTTCCTAAAGTTCCCCTCTCCTCTCTTCTAAAAGGCAACCTCCTCCCTCTTCTATTAACTCCATTTTAAGCCTTAATTATCGTCCAAACCCTACCCATTTCTCTTCTCAAATTATTTATTTACATTCTAGAAGTTCTGTTCTTCTCAAAAGACAAAATCTAGTGCCCTAAGAAGAAATTTAAAGGTGACACATCGAGGATGAGGTAATCTCTTCTACCGATTCTTTCAAATTTCTTTCTTCTTCTACTTTAGCTTCTTTAGTTGTTTAACTATAAACATATAACATTAGTATCAATAATATACCTATATGTTATTATAAATATGAAACAAACCTATTTCACATTCTATCCATCCTACAAAAAATTAAATCATCGCCCATGCGTACGTACAACTTACCGTCTCCACGCCGTGGTGTAATCTATTTTTCCTAACCACCTTAATTGGATGGTTATAATGGTTGAAATAATAAATATATATTATTATTATATTATGATACTAATTATGAGATGATATAAACCATACACTTCAATACCATTCAATAATTATGGGAACGATATCGTCGTTCGTGCGTACGTATGACTTGCCATCTCCACGATGTGATGTGATTCATTCTACATAATATTAATTAAACCATGATTATATAAATTAATTGAATGAATAAATATAATATATATTATAAAAATAAAATTCTTTAAAGGATATAAATATAAACTAAAAAAAGGAATAATAACTGATTCGATAAAACATACATTTGGACATAAAGCAGTTAATACCTGAATAACGAATAAAAATGAAATGTTACTAAAAATAGATGAAAATATGATAATACATGTTATAATAAATGATTATGATTTTGGAATAAATCAGTAACATTATTTAAATCATCATACATGAGGTTTAGTAACATACAAATCATATCATACCTAAGGTAAGGGATAACTCTACAAAGCTTTTTTTATCCGAGATTGGTTATTACTAAGTATTCACTAGGGTATAATTATCATTCACATCCATGTTTCCCATATATCTATTTCCAAATATTATTTATATCCTTGTATAATTTTTAAAATTCAATTGTACCCATCGTTAAATTTATAAATGGTATTAATAGACTCTTTTATCATTTTCAGTATGAGGTACTTTTTGAATTTTGATGAAAAGTACGAGATGAATGTTTTTTATGAGAACGATGTGAATGAATTATTATGATTTTGTAATGACTTATTTACTTGTATCTTCCCCTAAAATCTTATAAGTTTATTTTCACATAAAATGATTTCTTCTAAAATTGTGTGGCATTTTTTGGAAGGAAATGTTTTTGAAGAAGAAAAGATATTTTCCTCAGTAATTAATTTCAAGTGTTTTCCAAAAATTATTTTCCATATAAGATGACTCTATTTAAATAGGGTTATATTTATAACCCTATTATTACTATGATTTTATTATGATGGAATGTTATTTAGGAAATCTGTTTGTTTAATATCAATTATGATTGAATGATGTTTAAGAAACCCATTTTATTTCATGGGTCATGTATGGTAAATGTTTTAATGTTTTTGTGGCACACATAATAATGGTTTCATTATGATATTGGTAGAACCTATATCTCCCTCCAATTCATTGGGTAATGATTTATATCTCATCAAATAGACATGACTGGAACAACATGTAAATCTTGTATAGTAATACAAGGCTGGAATGAGGAGTGAACTCTGTTGAGTAACGAAAATTATCTACTATGATGGTCTTGGAAATTATCCTTAACTAATGTGAAATGATTTTAAATTCTTATATGTGTATTCCAAAAAAAATCATGTCTTATGTTATGACTATTTGGATTACATTTCTATTCTATGATTTATCCCCTAACATGATATTATGATCTTTTATGTACAGGATAAGATATTCAAATGTCATGTTATTATGAAGATGGTATTATTGATATTTTCTTTGTTTACCCTTACTGAGCATTTGAGATCACCCTTTATATGTTTATTTTCCCCAGGTCATGAAGGAGGGTATTACGTATAATATTCCAAAAAGGTGTATAGTTATGATTAAATAAATAAAAGACAATGTTGATGTTTTCTGAACTAGTTTTTTATGTTTCCTAGTTTCTAAAGACTCTATCCTTATATTGTCCTGTCATGTTATTGTTATATATTGTAAAAAATATACTTCAATTCTGAAGCAATATCAATGTATGTAATCAATGGTTTGTTATAGTTGTTATTAGAGGAAAGGTATATTTAACCTTTGGAAACTAGGATGTTAAAGCCTTAGTAAGAACCCTTGGGATATGTCTAAGTATAGGATACAATCCCAATGTTTTATAAATGACCATGAATAACCTAGGATAAAACCTATAGTGTCTTAAAATTAAATTTCATTCTTTATTATGTGGTTTTCCTATTATGATTATTGTTTCTCACACTATGATTCTTGGTTTTAGTCAATGGAAGGAACCAAAAGGAACCACATTAATACTGAATGCAATAGGAAATGCAATGATTTACCCCCTGAAAAACCAAATGTTATTGGATCTAGAATGAAAGATATTGTAGCCATGCTCACACAACTTTCTCAAGATATAAATCATGCTGGACTTCCAAATGAGCAAATAAGGGAGAAAAATTCTATTGAATCCTTCATGAGATAGTTCCCACCTTTATTCAGTGGGTCTTCTGATCCATTAGTGGCTGAAAAATGGATCTGTACCGTTGAAAAGATATTTTCAGTTATACAATGTCATACACATGATAAAGTCATCTTAGTAGTATATCATTTGGAAGGTTAAGCTGATCAATGGTGGAACCTTAACAAGAATACAAGGGAAAGAGATGGAATTGATTCTATGGAATGGGATGTGTTCAATAACTTAATTTTCAATAAGTACTTTCCTCAAATTCATCGAACAAATATTGGGAAGGAGTTCCTCGAACATAAGAAAAACGATGATGAATCCATTGGTACCTATGAAGAAAATTTTACAAGACTTGCAAGAAACTCTTCAGGAATTATGATCCAACCTGAGACTAAAATTGATCAATTATTTATTGGATTAAAACCAAATCTCCATAGGGAATTATCCATAAGGGACATCAATATCTATGAGGAAATTTTTCAGTGTTATCTCAAGGTTGAGATAGATATTAGAGAAACCCATCAGTCACATGGGTTTGATAATAAGAGAAAAATCGAATTCAAAGGAAAATCGAAAGACCACACTGAAAAAAATATGAGTTTTCCCTTATGATCAAAATGTGGAAAGAAACATGGAGGTAATTGTCTTAAAGTGACTATTAAATGTTTTAAGTGTGGAAAATAAGGTCATTGGTAAATTTAATGTTGAAGTGATGGGAAACAGATGTCTAATGATAAAAACAAAGAATATGATACATAGAATGAACCTCCTACACCTCAATGTTACAAGTGAAAGGAAATGGGGAATTATTCCAATAAATTCCCTAATCCAAGGGTGATTGATTATGATTGATTTCCAAAAACTCTTATGACCAAAGACAAAGAAAGTCACATGTAATCACTATCGACGATGTGGAGTATGAAAATTAGGTTTTGAAAGGTACACTTACCATCCAATCTAAAATATCAAATGTTTTATTTCATTCTGGGTCCACGGACTCATTTATTTTTGTATAAATTTCTAAGGGTATCATCTTATTACCACAAAAATTAGATGTTGAGTTAGCTATGATAACTCCTAATGGAAAAATAGATGAATCAAAAGTTTACAATTCTTCCCAGATGGAAGTTTGTGGGAAAGTGCTTCCTTCAAATCTCGTGATCCTCCCTATAGTGGAATTTGATGTGATTATTGGCATGGATAATCTTTCTTTATATGTATATAATATCAATTTCCAAGGAAGGGAACTCATATTTCATATTCCAGATCAATCTATTATCATATATCATATATGGGAAATGATTCCAATAAATAAAGGTTCTTTATCTCAAATGGTTCGGGGAAACTCATGATTAAGAATTAACCCATTTTATGGGTTTTTGATGATGTATTTCTAGAGTAATTTTCAAGTCTTCCACCAAATCGTGAAGTTGAGTTTTAAGTATAAATCATACTAGTTTCTATGCCTATTTCAAATACACCTTATAGAATGGCCCCAATTGGGTTGCAGTAATTGAAGAAGCAACTCCAAGAGAATATTGATAAGGGATTCATATGCCCAAGTGCATCACCTTGGGGATCACTTATTCTATTTCTTAAGAAGAAATATGGATCAATGAGACTCTAAATTGATTATCAATAACTTAACCATATCACTATCAATAAAACGTATCCTCTCCTATGCATTGATGACTTATTTGACCAACTATGTGGAGCTCAATATTTTCCAATATTGATCTTCATTCAGGATATCATCAATTAAGGGTCAAAAAGGAGGATATACCAAAGACGAAATTTTGTACAAGGTATGTACACTATGAATTTATAATTATTCCTTTTGGTCTTACTAATTCCCCTGTTATCTTCATGGATATAATGAAGAGAGTCTTTATAAACTATCTTGATCAGTTTGTGGTAGTCTTTATAGATGATATTCTTGTCTATTCAAAGAGTAAGGAAGAACATGAAGATCAATTGATAATTGTACTGAGGACCCTAAGAAAGCAGAATCTTTATTCCAAATTTACCAACTATGAATTTTGTCTTAAGAAAGATTCATTTTTGGGTCACATAATATCCAGAGATAGGATATCTATGGATCCAACAAAAACAGAGGTTATTAAGTGATGGTCAAGACCAACAATAGTAACTGAGATATGAAGTTTTCATGTTTTTTCTAGATATTACTAACATTTTGTAAAATATTTTTCATGATTATCTAATCCACTCACCATGTTGACTCATAATGGAGTTATGGTCATTTAGACAGAGGAATGTGAAGATAATTTCAAATAGATAAAAATAAGTTTAGCTGGTGCACCTATGCTCACACGACCTTGTAGTGGAGAATGGTTTGTGATCTATAGTGATGTATCCAAGAAGGGGATGGGTTGTGTTCTCATGAGAAATGATATATTCATAGCTTATGCCTCATGACAGTTGAAAATTAATGAGAAAAATTACCCAACTCATGATTTAGAGTTAGCTGCTGTAATCATTGGATTAGAAATATGGAGGCATTATATTTATGGTGAAAGGTGTGATATTTATATTGATCATAAAAATTTAAAGTATATTTTCACAAAAAAGGAGCTGAATATGTGCCAAAGAAGATGGATAAAGATGATTAAGGATTTCGACTACTCAATACATTATCACCCTGGGAAAGTGAACAAGGTGGAAGATTCTTTTAGTAGAAAAGACCATACTAGCTTATCCATGACGAGGATCATGAAAGATACAATATTTATGGATTTTCAATGAATGGATCTTGAAATTTTAATACAAGGGGAGAAATCAGATCTTTATCAAATGAATGTTCAACCATCTATACAAGTAAAGATTAAAGAGGCCCAGTAGGAAGATGTAGAGTTACAAAAGAATGTAAGAGATGATCTTGAATTCAAACTCAATTGTGATGATATAATATGGTTTAGGAACCGAATTTTTATTCCTCCTATAACATAATTTAAAAATTAATTAAAGGATGAGGATCATCATTCCTCATTCTCTATTCACCCTAGAAGCACAAAGATATACAGGGACCTAAAATATTACTTCTATTGGGATGGCATGAAAAGAAATTCCTCTGAATATATCTCTTGATGCTTGGTTTTTCAAAAATTTAAGGATAAAAGACAGATGTTTAAGGGGATGTTACGACCATTAACCATATCAGAATGGAAATTGGAAAACATCACTATGGAATTTTTCATTGGACATCCCAAAACATCTAAAGGCAATAATTCTATCAGGGTTATAGTTGTTCATCTTACGAAGTCAGCACACTTCATTTCTATTAGAGACGATTTATCTCTTGATCATCTTTCCAGGATATATGTAAAGGAAGTGGTAAGATTACATAGAGTACCACCTTCCATTATATCTGATTGGTATATGAGGTTTACCTCAGCGTTCTAGATAAGTATTTAGTATTCTCTAGATTCAGAGTTAAGTGTCAGCACTACTGATCATCCTCAGACAAACATTCAGTCTGAGAGGACAATTCAAACTCTAGAAGAAATGTTGAGAGCTTAATCTATGGATATTAAATGTGGTTGGGATCAACACCTAAAATTGGTGTAATTATATTACAATAATAGCTTTCACTCCAGTATTTAGATGGCTCCTTATGAAGCCCTCTACGGAATGAAACGTATAACTACAACTTTTTGGGATGAAGTTGGGGAAAGAACGAAATTAGGACCTAAAATTGTTTATGAAATGACAGAAAATGTCATATCTATTCAACAACACATAAGATCAGCTCAGAGTCGACAAAAAATTTATGTTGACTACTAGAGAAAAGATCTATAGTATGAATTTGGCAACAAGGTGTTCTTACAAATAACACCTTGGAAGAGAGTAATGATATTTGGAAAGAAGGTAATGTTGAGCCCTAGGTATATCGGTCCTTTTAAAATACTAGATTGTGTTGGGAAGGTAATTTACCGATTGAAGATTCCATTGAATTTCTCTCAAATTCATGATGTGTTCTATGTATCTCTCCTGAGAAAGTACATACTTGATCCTTCACATGTACTAAGCTCAGAAGTCATACCATTGTAGCATGTTCTTTCTTAGGAAGAGAAAATGATAGAGATTCTTGATCGTAGAAAAAAGTTCTAAGAAACAAGACCACTCGCTTGGTTAATGTTTTATGGAAGAACCACCAATTTTTAGAAGCTACATGGGAACTTGAGTAAATGATGAGGGAGAGGTATCCTCATCTGTTTGTTACCATGTGACAAATTTTGAGGGTAAAATTCAGTTTAAGGGGGGTATAATGTAACGCCAGAATGTTTTTATGAAATATTTAAATAATTTTTATTTTTCAGTAGCCTTCTTTACATGAAATCATGAGTTTAAACGAACCGCAAGATTCCCTTATTATAAAATTACAATTATATCCTAGTCGTTAGGTTAGCGGTAATAATTACAACTAACTTATGAAAATTCATTATGAATTCATTGGCTATCAATTAAATATTAAAAAATTAAATCATTTAGATATTTTTATTTTAGAGTGAATTATTTTGGGTAATATAATTAAAGATATATATATATATAAATTTTATATACTCAATATTATATTTTTTATATTCATACAATGGATATTTTAGTCAAGGGTATGAATAAAACCCTATTTTATATATCAGAACCTGTTTTTTAAGGTTAATTTTAAACCATTAACTGGAGAACCCATTTTAAATTAATATTTTGACACATTAATAATTTATTTATGAAAAAATAAACCTTTTATTTTGAATTATTATATAAAAATTTAATTTGGATATATTTCTAATACTTTTCTGATAACTTTCATGTTTTGATGAATAGTAAAAATACACTAAATTTTAATTAAAAACAGATTTTTTCATTGAGATAATTTATAAGGTTAAATTATGATATTGAATGGTTTTAAAGTATAAATAGAATATACTTTTACCATTTAATATAATTTATGTTATTAGAATTAATTTTACATTGAATTCATAGGTAAAAACATTTCAATCTTTTGTAATGTTTTAACTTTTAAAACTCATTTTCTCAACAACGAGATTAATTTTAAATAAATTACTGCAACTTCTGTGCTTAGAATTTTTAAAGATGGATTCCATATTGGGATTTATTAGTTCCAAATTAAGTTAATAGGATACTTATATTTTTGGGAATTATGAATAGTAACTTTGGTAATTAATTTTTTTACCATGGTTAAAGGTAAATCGGGTAATTATTTGTAAAACTATTATTATAAAATTACCTTAACAGCAGTAAATATTCTATTGGATGACTAAATTATACCCTTATCATCTATTTTGCGAAATTGAATCACTTTATGGGCACTTTCCTTGGCCAATGACATGAATGTAATAAAAACTATTGAAATGTTCAAAATGTCACAATCTCGTTTTATATAAGTATATTAATTTTAATATATAGATAACTTTGACATATAATGGACTATAGATAGTATATGTAAACATAAAATAATTAAATACATCATAGAAAACTATTTTTAATTTTTAGATATTATATAATTACCATTAATGATGAGGCAATAGTGATGTAGAAATTATTTTATTAATAGAAATATCTAATAAATGGTTTTAAAAATATTAAAAGAATTATCATATGAATTAACTAATGTTATGTAAGAATTTTCTGGTTGGATGTGACTTGTTATAAGTGTATTTAATTTTATTATCGAATTTATAATCCGTTTGAATTTTAATTATCTCTCATAATTGAATAGTGTCAAAATTGACACTATTCACATTTTATAAACATAGCATTTTATTAAATTATTTAAAAATCATAAAAATATTTAAAAAATTCAAAGTGATAATTATAAGGTCTAAAATTTAATAATGTATCCATTTATGGTCAATTAACACAACATAAGTAAATATTCATTACCATTAAATATTTAGAATATTATTACGAAAATTAAAAATTAATAGAATAACTAAGTGTCAAATAAAACGATATGGTTTAAATTGACAAACTATGTTATCCAAAAATTATTTTTTGATTATAATAAAACCCTATATCATCTCATTTTAAAATTTTGGAAACTTTGGTGGTTTTTTGGTAGGGTTTTATTTTATTATAAATTAATATTTTTTTGGAGTTTCCAAAAGTGCCCCTCTTCTCTCTTATAAAAAGGCACCTCCTCCCTCTAATCATCACTCAATTTTAAGCCTTAATAATCATCCAAAACCTAACCATTTCTCTTCTCAACATTCATAGTTACATTTTAGACATTATGGTATTCTCAAAAGACCAACTCTAGTTCATTAAGAAAAAATTTAAAGGAGGCACGTCGAGGAAGATCTAATCTCTCCTATCGATTCATTCAAATTTATTTCTTATTCTACTTACACTTCATTAGTTTTTTCATAATAAAGTAATAACATCAGTATCACAAATGTACAGATATTTTATTACAAATATGAAACAACCATATTTCACCATTTATCCATTCTACGAAAAATGAAATCACCGCACGTGCGTACATACGTCTTATCGTCTCCTTGCTATGGTGTAATTTTTTTCCCACCACCTTACCTGGATTGGAATAACGGTATAAATAATAACTATATATGATTATTATAAAATGATACAAATTTTGAGATACTATACACCATCCAATTCTGTACCATTCAATAATTATGGGAACCATATCGTCGCTCGTGCGTACGTACAGCTTGTCGTCTCCACGATGCGATGTGATTCGTTCTAAAAAATATTCACTAAAATAGTATTATATAAATTAATTTAATGAATAAATATTATATATATTATACTAATAAGATTATTTAAATTATATAACTATAACCTAAAAATAGTAATAATAACTTATTCCACAAAACATACATAAGAACACGATCCAGTTAATACCTGAATAATAAATAACAATGAAATGTTACTAAAAAAAGGATGAAAATATGATCATACATGTTACAATAAATTATTATGAATATGAAATAAATCAGTAACATTATTTAAATCATCATACTGGAGGTTCATATACATACGAAGCATATCGGACCTAAGGAAAGGGATAACTTTTCAAATATCATTTTATTTGATATTGGTTATTAATAAGTATTCACTAGTGTATAATTTTCATCCATATCCATGTTTCCTATATATGTATTTAAAAATATTATTTATATCCTTCTATAATTGTTAAAATTCAATTTTACCAATTGGTAAATTTCTAAATGGTATGAAGGGAATCTTTTGTCCTTTTTGGTACGGGGGACATTTTGACTTTTTTTCAGAAAATGTAACAGAAGAATGTTTTTTACATGTATGAAATGAATGAATTTTTACGCTTTCCAAATTCCTTATTTCCTTTAATATTCCCCTACAAGATTATAATTTTATTTTCACATAAAATTATTTCTTCTAAAATTGTGTCGCATTTTGAGGAAGGTAATAGTTTTTGAAGAAGAAAGTATATTTTCCTCGGGAATTAATTTCAAGGGTTTTATCAAAATTATTTTTCATCTAAGATGACACTATTTAAAGAGGGTTATATTTATAAACATATTATTACTATGATTTTATTATGATGGATTTTAGTTTATGAAATCTATTTGTTTAATATCAAATATGATTGAATGATGTTTAAGAAACCCATTTGATTTCATGGGTCATGCTATGGTAAATGTTTCTATATTTTGGTTGCACACATAATAATAGTTTCATTATGACATGGGTGGGACCAATATCTCCCTCAAATTAATTGGGTAAATATTTATATCTCATGATATTGACATGACTGGAATGGAAAGTAAAATTGGTTCAGCAATACAAGGCTAGAACGAGGAGTAAACTCGGTTCATTAATGTAAATTTTCTACTATGATGGTCTTTGAAATGAGCCTTGAATAATAAGAAATGATTTTATATATTTTTTAAAGGTAAAGTGGGAAAGAACCTGTTTATTGAAAGAAAGAAAGAAACTCCTTTTGAAGGGAAGAAGGAGGAACCCATTACAGAGACAGATGTATAACATCTAACAAAACAGGGCACACAGCCATACAAAGATCCAAATGTCAAAAGGAATCAAAAATCATAGCAGGATCAAGACAGAACATCTTATTTTATGACTATTGGGATTACATTTCACCTCTATGATTTATCCCATGACATGATATTATGATCTTTTTTATGCAGGATAAGATTTTCAAATGTTATGTTCTAATGAATATGATATGATTGATATTTCCTATGTTTACCCTTATGAAGCATTTGAACTCACCCATTATATGTTTCTATTCCCTAGGTCGTGAAAGAGGGTATTATGTATGATATTCCAAAAAGGATTCTAGTTGTGATGAAATAAATAGGACACATTGTATATGTTTTATGAACCAGTTGTTTATGTTTCCCAGTTTCTAAAGCCATTATACCTATATCTTCCTATCATGGTTTTGTTATATGTTTTAATAAATATAATTCAATTATGAATTAATATCAATGTACATAAATAATGGGTTATTATAGTGTTAAAGTGGGCTCTGGTGACACAGAGATACTGATCAACAGGATGTCAGGTAGTTGGAGCTTGGAGAAGGGTTCCATGGGGATGACTCATTTAAAATAGCTATCATATTCCAGTCACAAGGGTATCAACATTTTATACCTTCTCATTGATGGACCTTTTCTCATGTACATGTGGGACAAGGTTCATAAAGATGTTTCGGTCATTCTAGAGAGGTGTGGTAAAATACATTTGATTGGAATGGTCACATGGCATGTGATTTACCAGCCTAATGTCCTGAAGAGGGTAGGAAGGAAGTGGATGGACCACCATGATAGAGGAAACTTCATGATCAGGGATCTCCCAGGCATGTCCAGGGTGGCCCCAGGGAGGCGGTGATAGTAGAGGATCTGGTGATTCACAATAGGGAGGATTTTTTAGTGGGGGATGAAACTATAAGATACTACCATCACCTCCACAAAGAGGCCAATACAAGGCTCTTGGAGCTGGAAGTCATGGTCGTAGATGGTTTCAAGCTTTGTAGGGCTACGAACAAGCTATAAAGGAGAAGATATCAGGTATTATTTATGTTTATTCTACTATTGGTCAAGTTTTTATAAACACATGAGTGATTCATTACTTTATCTCCTTATATATAGTGTGATAGCTGGTGCTTCCAATTGAGTTTTTTTCTAGTATCTTTTTCTATAGGGTCTTATATAGAAGACTTCTTCGATATCATACATCTTATTGTAGTGCAATCTGATTATTTGTGTAGAGAGTTTCTTATAGGACTTACTGGTCATCTTGATGAATCCTTATGGAATCATCTTAGGTATCGACTATTTTCCCATGGTTCAAGATCAGATTGACTATTATCACATATGAGTTAGATGACTTTGAGAATATGGGATGATGTTTTCTTTTGCAGGTGAGTGGTATCTCATTGCTATGATAGTGGATCTTGTGAGTGGGAAGCCACAACCCATTAGCCATTAGTTGGTGAGATTATATCTTGGTGCATAAGGATATTCTGGAATCTGGATTTCATCAGTATCATGTGACATTATAGATGTATTTATTGATGAAATTCCATGAATACCTCTATGGTGTTATATGGACTTCATCATTGGAGTATACCCTAGGGAAACACTCATATCTTCTATGGAATATTGGATGTCCCCTGCGATGCTCTAGGAGTTGAGGGTGCAATTGGAGGACCTTTGAGAGAAGGATTTTATTAGACCAAGGGCCTCCCCTAGTAAATCTCTAGTTTTTTTTGTGAAAAATGAATATGGGAGCTTGAGTATTATCATGTATTATTATTGCATGAATCGGGTAATGATAAAGGACACATACCCTTTTTTAAGGATTGATGAAATGTTCAATCAATTTACTTGTGAATGTAGGTTCTCAAAGATTAATCTCAAGTCTATCGACCATTGGTGGATATTTTTTTAGGGTGGTAATAGAAATATGGTATTATGATATAATTATGAACACTATTTGTTCCTTCTGTTTCCTTTTGGTGTTAAAATTTCCTCCACTGTATTTATTGATCTAATAAACCTGGAATTTTATCCTTACTTGGAATAATTTGTTTTATCATTATTGATGACCCTCATTTACTCAATGTTAGAGTAGAAGCATACATATCAATTGCGATTAGGCCTAGTATTATTCTAGGAGAAAAAAATTTATAGTAAAATCTTGAAATTTTAGTTTTGGACCTCTGAGGTTCACTTTCTAGGGAATTCCATATTAGATAATAGATTTTTTTGTGGACCCAGGAAAGATTGATTTAGTGTTTGATTTGGATCCACCCAAGAGAATATCAGAGGTGCAGTGTTTCCTTGGTTTTTGGTGTACTACAGGAGGATCATGGAAGACATATCCAAGATTATATACCCTTTTAACACCCTGGAGTGGAAGGGGTTATCATTTACCTAGAATAAGAAGTGTCAGAGAGCTTTCAAGGAGTTGAGGTTGAGGCTGACATGTGCTGCTATATTAAGACTACTAGAGGAGGTTATGAAGTATGTAGTGTTTTGTGATTCTTATAGAGTTGGGATCCGTTTTGTGTTAATGTATAGGTAGTTAGTGATCAAATATGGATAGAGGTAGTTGATACTCCATGATAATAACTATTCTTCTCCTGACCTAGATTTGTAAGCGATAAGATTTTTATTAAATACAAGGATGCTCTATCTTATGGATGAGTGATTTTTCATTTACTCAAACCACAAGAGTCTAAAGCACATATTCACTTGGATAGATCTTATCCTAATAAAAAACTATTTTTGGGATTCAGGTCGTAAAATAACTTCTAAATAGTGTAAACTCCTAGGAAGGTCAACATGGTTGATGATTCCCTTAGTAAGAAGTCTTGTTCTTTATTGGTGGAGGATGAGTCTAAATAGTTGGATTCGTTGCAGTTGACCCTGGTGAAGGAGAGGGGTGAAACATTTCTTTAGTTACTAGTGGAGTCTCCTCTACTAATGTAGTGAGTGAGGGAGTCTCAGTTTGGAGACATCAATAGTGATATTATATGTGACAACATATCCTCGGGAGGCGCATGAGGTAGGTTTTTTGAAGGAGGGGACTACATCATCCATTTTTTGGGGATGTGTGGAGGTTCAAATAATTATGGAAGAGGAGGTGGTGAGGTTGGCTCACACTTCCCATTTTTATATACATCCCAACATAGAAACATTGTATAGGGACCTTCAATGGTTGTTTTAGTGGGATGGAATGAGGAGGAGGATTTTCTTTTTGGTCATTCAGATTCTCACATATTAGTTGGTGAAAGCTGGGCATTAGGTTTCTGTAGGTTTTGAAATGTCCTCTTCAAATTTTGGAGTGAAAATAGGATGGAATATCCATGGAATTTTTTATGGGGATTTCTCATACAATGAGGGTCCATGATACTATCTAGGTTATTGTTAACAAACTCATGAAGTCAGAACAATTCATCACCATTAGGGAGCATATTTCTGTATAGATTCTGGGTCAGTATTAACTGGATGAGATCAATTGATTTCTTGGGGTACCCTTTGTGATTGTATCTAACCATGATTATTAGTTCTCATTATGTATGTTGAAAAGGTTTCAAGAGGCCTTGTAGACCTAACATAGGATGATTAGTATGTTCCACCCCAAATATATGGGTAGACAAAGTCGGTAATCCATGTGTTGGAGGATATTTTGTGTCATGAACCATGTCAGTGTACCATCAAAGCTAACACCTTACCAAGACCATGGAATGTTCTAAAGGGTGTTCCTAATCCCCACAGGTTGGAAACTAATGCCCAGGTATCAACAATACACATTGAGACTGATTTAAACCATGAATATAAAAAATAAACAACCCTTGAGAAAAAGGCATCACATAACTGATAATCTTAACAAAAAGGGAAACAAAAATTTTCAGATTCATAATTTTACAACTTTAACCAATAAAAAAAATATAAAAAATGAAAGGTAACAACAAAACAATCCCAAAAACCACTATGTAACAAGTGGTCCATAACCCTTAATCCACCACCACCAACACCTTCAAGATGTGTAACACTAGAAACTAGATCCAACATCACCATCATGGAATATCTTGTCTTTATCTTGGTTATACATAATAAAGTTTACATACACCAAAATACTTATGTAGGTTGTCATCCAAATATCAATAGGATTCCACCCAAAAGAAATACTTCATACTATAACATTAAAAGTTAAATCAACATGCAAATTTTAATGAGAACATTAAAAACTTTTTTGATGAACATTTCATGGAAAATTTTTTAGGAAAACATTATTAAATGATACCATTCACTCAAAAGAAACATTATTTAGTACAACTATATAAAAATGATCCAATGTATACTGAAGGTTAACAAAACATCTCAAAATAATCATGTCAGAAGAGATCACCATGGGAAATATCTATAGGTAACTAGCACAAGTGCGACCCTATGAACCTCGTACCTAGGTGATCAAAATCCTCCAACCAAAACCAATAATGTCATCATTCATGATCCACTAGAGGAGAACAGATCCTAAAATCTAGTGGTATTCATATCATAAGTCAAAACTAATATATATCCTTCGCATGAGCCACTAGTGGGAATCCCATCCCAAGGTCTAGTGGTCTCTGATCATATCACATGTTTAGTTTGTGCCGTAGCATCAATCCTTATAGAAGAATCTAGGCCATGGCCCTTCCAAATATACTAGAATAATAGTTCTAGTTCTCCCACCAAGATAACCTTTATTCCATTTTTTTTTCTCAAATCCCATTTCATATATAACCTAAATCATCAAATTCACGTACACAAGCCAAGAATCGTGAAAACATAAGGAAAAAACCACTTTCATAGTACACATTGACCCAATGATTAAGGATCACATGGAAACAAATATTTTCATTACAAAAAACCACTTTAATATTTAAATTCACATTTAAACCATTTAAAATACATTTCCCTAAACTTTAAAAATTCATAAAATCGATTTAAAAACACAAAAAGAAAAGAACCTTGGAAATAAAACCTTTTCCATGGTATAATCCCTTTTCAAATCCACAAATAAAACCAATTCATTTTAAAACGTGCTTCACATCACTTATTCCATTCACAAACCACATTTAAGGTTCACAATAGTGAACCTCACGTGACATAAAACCCATTTCCTTTATTAAAACCAACATTCAACACATTCTAACCATCAAATCCATTTGAAAACACATTTCTCACCTTTCACACATATCATGAAATAGATGTTAGGATCTCAAAAACATTTTAAAAAAGTTTCTACAACCGATGATTTTTTAAAACATATTTTACAATCCATATTTATCTCAAAAACATTTTAAAACATATTTTTCACCACATAAAAAAATCCATAAAACGTATTTATACAACCGATAAGGAAATAATACATCATTTTTTAATGTAAAATCATCGAACCACCTACCTATAGCTCCAAAACATCCAAAATCCAGCGGAAACCCACAAATTCACATAAAAAATACCCTATAAAGGAAATGTCTGACAACAACCATCATGATTTTACCCAAAAACACAAGATCGACCCCTCATTTGGTCAAAAATCCCACTGGATATGAAAAATACAAGAAAGAGAGAATAGAAACCCAATATCAATGGAGAAATCGAAGGAAAATGACTTACTTGACAATTTCTTGATAAATCAGGGCCAAAACCACCAAAATATTGATGCTCAAAGGCTCCATTCACTACTAGAAATAGGATCTATACAAATATACCTATACTAAGGATTTGGAAAAAACTGCTTCCATGGGTACCTTAGAGGGACCATATACCAATATTTTAGAGAAAATATTGGTATAAGACTTTCGTAGATACCATAAACCAATAGTTTCTCAAAAATAGTTTTTATATGTCACTAATTATGACCAATACCAACATTTTTGGAGAAAACATTTGGTATAGGTCCATAATAGAGAACCTATACCAATGTTTCTCAGAACTCTTTGAATATAAACCTAGATTTTTTAGGCCTTATTTTCTCAAATAACACTAAATAAATCATAAGTTAAAATACTTATGAATATAAATTTATATATTTATGAAATTATATTTAAAAAGGATATCTTATGTTAGTGGTTAGGTTATTTGATATAAAGGGGAAGTGTTGGGATCCAAACAAACATGGTTTTTATTTTTTACATTACCTATACCAATGGTTTTATGAAACCATTGGTATAGGTTTACATCGATGCTATAACAACCAATGGCCATCCAAACCATTGGTATAAGGTTTTTTCTATTAGAGATGAAGGTTTATATAAGGCTACCAAGGCTGAAAATTACATTGGGTTCATATTTAAGAAGATTTAGGGTTAAATTGAAGGATGTAAGAAGAGTAATTTTCAAATTTTTAAGGACCTAAATAGGTCGCACAGTTAGAACAAATGGATTTACAAACTATGTAGAAACCGTGTGTCTCTCACTATCCAAGAGGAACATACCACACGATTATCCTACAGAGTTTTCCAAGTCATGTGGCAACTGTGCATCCCACACTGTCTAAGAGGAATGAGGCCACACCATTTCCTAGAGAATGAAACGCAATTTCCCCCAAACCTTCACCAACTATAGGCCACTTAATATAAATCTAAAAAACTCAATTTTTCTCCAAAAAAATATAGGAAACTCAAAGTTTAAATACCAGAACAAAAATAAAAAATTAGATACCTAAAAAAAATAACATAAGTTTAAATTCTTCCCACCATGAAAACCTTATTCCATAAGAAAGTCATTACAAAGTCTGGTTAGAGAAAAAATGGATACTAATATTCAACATAAAACTTATACTCTCATGCCCCATACTCATTACTACCATTATTCCAAAAAACTGGGACCAATGGTATGAACTTTATAGGAATCACTTTCTTCTAAGAATCTAAAAATTTTACTACCTACTCAGACACCAACAGATCAGGCTCTAATTCCAAATCATCCCAATTATTTACATGAAATAGAACCAGAGTATACATTTTCAACTATGAATCATGGAACATGTAACAACCCAAAATTTTACTAATGAAAATTCCCCTTGATATTATTAAATGTAATTTTATGTAAAATGGTTATATAAAACATAGGCAGTACATTTGTATTATTTTTTTGGATTTTAAAATACCATTAATAATTTTTACCATTTCTAATATAGTTGTTGAATAGTGAACAATTGATTTTTATAAATAAAGGGCATCAAAAAATCCAATTTACTCATAAAAAGGAAGCGATGGCCTCATCCAGTAGAATTGCTCCGTACGAAGCCCATTTGTCGGATCTCAAAAAGGAGGTGGTTTCACTAGGAATTTGTCTTGACCAATCCCAAGCTGATCTTTAACGTGATAAGCTCAAATGGAACCTCTTACGGGAGAAGTGGAAGTTGATAGAGATTACCACCCGAGAAATTTTATCTGAGTTACCACAATAGACTTTCACCATCGCACACCTTACCATTAGGTCATATGTGTTTTTTATAAGGAGTTATGTAACAGGACCCTATCACTATGATTATGTGCATTTTTTTTGTATACAATAAAAAATATACATTCATTTTATTATTGTTACTTTGTAAATTGTTTTTAAAACAGAAATAATATTTTTAGTAAATATTTAACTAAGAAATCTATTTTGATGAATTAATGGATTTTTGAATTTAATTAATATTTTAATAAAATATTATTACTAAATTACTTTTTAAATATAAATTATAGTATAAATTTTATGAATACAATGGTAATTTTTATAAATATCTAAAATCTTTTTTTGTTAAAACCCATAAATTTTTGATAAATGTTAGTCTTTATTTTAAAAGTTAAATTCACATATTTATAAAATTATTTCGATAAAATTAATATTATTTTTGGAAACAGTATCTCGAAATTTTCCAACGGTGAATTTTTCCTAATTTTTTTGAGACAGTTGATTTTTTGGGTAAAAATTAAATATTTTTTAAAAATATAATGTGTTTTATGACATCATAATGACCCAATAGTTATGTAATAAAATAATATGAAATATATTTTCGGTTAATATATGTTTTAACTTTAAAATAATGTGATTTTAGATTTTTTTGATTAATTTTGTGGTGCCTTAGTGGACCCTCTAAGACTTATAAAACATTTTAACTTTTAAAATGATTTCTTTGAGAGTGTGACTCACCTCCACCTAAATCAGCCTGGTATTTTAAGGATTTCGGCCATTGGCCTTACAAAATAATTTTTTACACTCCCCTTTGGCAAAAACCATGGGTTGGTTTTTGTTTTGGATTTGTTTAATGTGCAGTGGCCAAAACCTAAATAATAAATAATTCCCTCTACTTTAATATATAAACCCACTCAATATCACATTACTATTCACTCAAAACCTTTGGATCATGACCAAAACCTTCCCTCCTCTCTCTAGAATCCTATCTCAAGCCCCTCCCAAGCCTTTGGGATCACACTTCTAAGTAAGGGATTTGTTCTTATTTCATTTTTGTCCAAGTTTCTTTATTTTTCTATACCATTGTCTTATCGATTACAAATGTTTGGGTATGATTTAGCACCTCTACCATACTTACCTCCTTATGTTTGAATGATGATAGAACCATTTCTCTCTCATTAATTCTTCCCATGTAGACATGTAACCATGATGAAATTCTATAAGGAATTTATCTTTTCTCATTTACATTCAAGCAATTATTTTATATTATGATTATAAAATCAATTACATATATTGGGACATGTATCTATATGACCCCCCTTACTTCCCATTTCATTTACATATTGTGATATACCCCTTTCTCTCTCATTAACCATTTTTATGAATTCTTTTTTCAGGTCATTATGCTGTAGAAATTACACCGCGATTTTCCAATCCAAAGTCATTGTGTAGTGAATACCATGCCCATTTCACTATCAAGGATATTCCCCTTTATAAACATTTTCTTATTTATTATGGAGTTTCATGTATGAATTCCACATTCCATTATGTGGAATAAATGATGATATTTAATGAATGCATGTTGTGCGATCTATGTGGCACACTTATGCATGAAATGAAACGATTACAAAGGGTGTGACCTAATAGGGCTCCAATGCATTGGATAAATATTAGTTTCATGCTAAGTAAAGTTAAATGATGTTTTAATCATGATAATTCATGTGCAATGAGATTTTAATCCTGATCCATGTGCAATGAGCCTTGGATCATGAAAATATCTTGTTAAATATTTATGCCACATTTCCATGTTATGATAATCATTCTATATCATGCATTTATGTTCATGTTTCTCTTATTCCCCATTGATATTTCTATTTCTAAATATTTATTTTATTTTTCATGTTATGACTTTTTTACTCTCTTACTGGGCTTTATAACTCACCCTTTTCTTATGCATGTCCTCAGGTTATCCCATGCAATGATAAGTACGAAAGAATGTGTCTGTTTATGTAAAATAAGTTTTCAATAAAGATGTGTATTTCATGTTTTAAGTTGTTATGTAATGTTCCTAATTCCTAAATACACTAGACCTCTCAATATTCTATGTTGTATGGAGTGAATATTTTATGTAACAAAGTTTGTTTAAGTGTGTAATGAAGAGTAGGGTTGTTATAGTTTGTATCAAATTATAGGTTTAGTTATTTTATATATTTGGATTAGAAAACCCAAGTGAGAGCCTTAGGGATAAGACTAAGTATAATAAAAAATCAATAAATTTTGGGGAGTATTATGTAAGTGTATTATCAAGAAAATACATCCCTATCTAGATATGAGAAGGTAGAGGCAGCTCTGGCACATATGTATCTAGGGGTAAAACCCGAAAACACCTCTTTGATCTAGACTCGAACTGAACTGGTGCATGGTAATGGGCCTTGATGTACTCTTGGTTTCAACACTCCTTGGGGATATGCTTTGGTAAATTCATAAGCATAGTACGAACCATTATTAAGGGAATAAAAAAATGTCCCTACGAATATATGATGGGAAGTAGATCATGGATAACATAGATTGAAGCCCATAAATTATCATGTTAAGGAAATAAAATTAATTTTATAAGTCATCTTTTTTTTATTTCTATTACCCTTTATGTTTTACCCCTAACTTTCCTTTTATTACATCCAATGGCCAGTAATATAAGGACTCGGGCTAACTACCGATGTGAAGATCAATGTGACGACTGTTCAAATGAGATGTCGAATCCTATGGGAGAGGGAATCACAATCTTTGTCACAATAATCTCTAAGTTAACTCATGTTTTGAATATAAACATGGTTCAAGAGGAATGTTCACCCCCCCCCCAAGAAAGAACAAGTCATAATCGAGAGCTTCATGAGACAAAGGCCTCTTACTTTTAATGGATCATCAGATCCACCAATCACTGAACAATGGATCAAATCCATTGAAAAGATATTTTCCATCCTTTAATGTTCCAAACTAGAAAATGTTCTTCTAGGTGCTTATCATATGGATGGTGAAGCTGATCAACTGTGGACATTGATAAAAAAAAATATGAATCTGGAGGGAGAGATCGAGGCGTTAAAATGGATGGATGCCCAAAAAATGTTTTTTGATAAATATTTTTCATGCACCCTCCGACATAAGATGAAAAGTGACTTTCTTAACCTAAAGAAAAAATTTGAAGAATCCATTGGATTGTACGAAGAAAATTTTACAAGGCATGCATGATACACCTCTAGCTTTGTCGTTATCCCTAAATGCAAGTTTGACCTCTTATTTGGTAGGCTAAAACCTATCCTAAGGAAAGCCCTGACGATCTGTGACATTGATAGATATGAGGAAATAGTCCGATGTTACCTCAAAGATAAAATGAATATCGAAGAATATCATGGGTATCATGGGGATAATAAGTGTAAGGTGAACTTTAATTTTGGCAGTATGATGGATAAATCCAATGGTGCTAAGAAAATCCAGCACCCCACTTGCTAAAGGTGTGTAAATAATCACCCTAAAAGTTTCCTAAAGGGGGTGAAGAAATTATTTTGTTGTGGAAGTGAAGGGAATGTGGCTATTAACTTCTGACAAGAAAAATACACACCATCGATAGAGAAGAGGAATGATTTTTTCAACCCTCATCGCATTGTTCATTGCTTCAAATTCAAAGAACCATGGAAATTTTCAAACCAGTGCCCTAAGCCAAGAGTTTTCGGAGACAACCAACAACCTCCAAGGAAGAAAGGGTGAACTTTTTCCATCACTACCACTAAATTGAACCCCTAAAATGAAGTGCTGAAAAGTAATCTTGTTATTCATTCAAGAATAGCGAACTCACTTTTTGATTCTGGTTCTATGCATTATTTTATATCCCGAATGTTTAATAGATAAATCCCAACACCACCAAAAATCATGGAAGTAATGATGTAGGTGAGAAAGGAAAATGGGTAAATCATTGCAACCCATGAATATAACTACCCCCTATCACAATTTGTGGTTTGAACTTCACAGTGAACCTCGTCAAGCTCCCTTTTGTGGAATTTAATGAAATTATTAGTATGTATTGGATTTCCTTATATATACCCAACATAAATTGTCGTGAGATGAAAATCACTCTCCATATGGAGAATCGACCCCGAAATCTGTACAAGTGCAAGGAGGAGGATGAATATTCCTTAGCACCATCATCTCAAGCATGGATATTACTACCCTATAAGCACTCGTATCTTGATTAGATTATTGACTCCAAGGTTGAAACCATCATTGTATACATTCCTATTGTAAGGAATTAATTAAAGTGTTTTCTGAGGAATTGTATAATCTTCATCCTATAAGAGATGTTGAATTCTCAATTGATATTAAACCTGAGGTGTTTCCAATATCCAAGAATCTATATAGAATGACTGTTGTGGAGATTGAGGAGATGAAGAAACGCCTATAAGAGAATCTGGATAAAGGGTTTATATGCCCAAGGGCTTTACCATGGGGTGAACCAGTCCTCTTCGTCAGGAAGGAGGATGGGTCAATGAGACTTTTCATGGATTATTGTGATCTCCACAAAATCACAATAAAGAACAAGTATCGTCTTCCATGAATTCATGACTTGTTCGATCATCTATATGGAGCATAATAGTCCTCCAAGGTGGATTTCCGGCTGGGATATTACCAAGTAAGGGTGAAGAATGAGGATATCCCCAAGACTTATGTTTTTTCAATGTACAGGCAATATGAATTTATAGTAATGCCTTTCAAACTCACTAATTCTCTAGAAATATTCATCGAATTGATTAATAGAGTCTTTAAATATTACCTTGACAAATTTTTGGTAGTCATTATAGATGATATTTTAATATACTCCAAAACCATGGAGGAGCATCTAAAAACTGTTCTTGATACCTTGTGAAAAGATAATATCAATGAAAACTACAAAAAGTGTGAGTTATAGATGAAGGAAGTCTCATTCATGGGGTATATCAGCAAAATAAATGGGATATCTATGGATCCCTCCAAGGTAGCTGAAATTGAGGGATGGACAAGGCCAAACTTTGTAACAGATATCCCTAGGTTTTTGGGGTTAGATAGATATGATCAATGATTTTTGATAAAATTATCATTATTCTCCAACCCTCTTAACAAGATAACATAGAAGGGAGTAATGTTTTCTTGGAGTGATGAATGCGAAGATAGATTCAATGAGTTTAAAAAGGGTCTTATCATTTCACATGTGGTCACACTACCCACAAGTGGAGATCGTTTTGTGGTATTAAGTGATGCTTTGAATTAGGGAAAGGGCTATGTGTTGATGAAAACTGAAAAAGTAATTACTTATACTTCAAGGAAATTAAAATTTCATGAGAAAAACTATGAAAATCATGATCTGGTGTTGTCTTTTGTAATCTTCGCTTTAAAAATTGGTGACACTACCTCTTTGGGGTGAAGTGTGAAATATATATATGGACCACAAAATCCTCAAGTATATATTCACAGAGAAAGAGATGAACATGTGCCAATGAAGATGGATAGAGCTAACCAAAGACTATGACTTCTCAATCCATTACCACTCTAGGAAAGAGAATAAGGTGGTGAATGCTCTAATTATAAAGGAATCAACAATTATATCATTGATGATAATTGAAAAGGATCAAATCTTCTTATATTTAATGAATATAGACATGGGAATCATAAAAAAGGGAACATCATAAATCATTTCACAAATTATTGATCAACCGTCACTTTTGGAAAGTTTAAAGGATGCTCAAAAGGATGATGTGAGAATTCAGAAGAATGTTGAAACTATTATAAAATGGAAATCCTCACAGTTTAATGTTAATAAAGAAGGAATTGTGAGATTTGAGTTAAGACTATGTGTTCCATCAAATCCAGAGTTAAAGAATGAACTTTTGGATGATGCACATAGTTAAAATTTCTCCATTCACCTAGGAAACACAAAGATATATTGATATCTCTAAGAGAATTATTGGGGGGATAACATGAATAAGGATATCACTGTGTATACATCAATGTTCCTGGTATGTATGCAAGTGAAGGCTGAGCAGCACATGTCTAAGGGGGTGAGGAAACCATTACCCACACCAGTATGAAAATGGGATAACATCACTATAGACTTCGTCCCTAGACTTCCAAAGATATCTAAAGGAAAAAATAATATCCGGGTTGTTTTGAATCATCCTACAAAGACTGAACATATCATTTCAATTCAAGAGGATTTCTCATTGGATCAACTATAATTGATATAAATAAATAAGTGGTAAGGCTGCATGGAGTACCATTATATGCTATATACGATCCAGATCCAAGATTCACCTCTAAGTTATGGAAGAGTCTCCAACACGCTCTAGATACTAAGCTGAACTTCAGTACGGCTTATCATCCTCAAAATGATGGCCAATATGATTGGACTATCAAAACACCTAAGGACATGTTTAGATCATGCTCAGTTGACTTCAAAGGAGGATGGGATTAACATCTTCCTCTGGTTGATTTCTCTTACAAAAATAGTTTCCACTCGAGCATCCAAATGACTCTTTATGAAGCCCTTTATGGGAAGAGGTGTAGAAAACCGACATGTTGGGAAGAATTTGGGGAGAAAAACTCCTAGTTCCATAATTGGACAAAGAAATTGTGGAGACGGTTAATACCATCCAACAACATATTAAAGATGCTCAAATTCGACAAAAGATCTATGATTATAATCATCGATGAGACCTATAGTTTGATGTCGGAGAAATGGTATTCCTTTGGCTATCACTATGGAAGAGATTTATGAGATTTGGAAAGAAGGGACAGCATAGTAAAAGGTACATCAGCTATTTTGACATTCTTGATCGCATTGGAGTAGTGGCCAATCGACTAACACTCCAATCAAACCTATCTCAAGTACATGATATATTCCATGTATCAATCTTAATGAAGTACATACCTGACCCATCACATGTACTCAATCAGAGGTGGTATCATTGGAGAATGACCTATCCTGTGAAGAGAATTCGGTGAAGATATTAGATTGTAGATAAAAATTTCTACGAAATAAGACAATGCCTGTCATCAAGGTGTTGTGGTTGAACCCCATGTTTTAAAAAGCAACATGGTAATCAGAGGAAGTGATTAAGCTGAGTTACCCTCTTCTATTTTAGTGTGCTAAAGTAAATTTTGAGGGAGAAATTGATTAAGGTGAGAAGATTGTAACGACCCAAACTTTTACTAATGAAAGTTTTTCTTGATCTGATTAAATGTATTATAATGTAAAATTTTTATATAAAACAGATTAACTTATTTGATATTATGTTTTTGGATTTTAAAATAACATTAATAATTGTTAACGTTCCTAATATAGTTGTTGAACAGTGACCAATTCATTAGTAAAATATAATGCTATAAAAAATCCAATTTACTCAGAAAAAGGAAGCGATGGCCTCATATAGTAGAATTACTTTGTACAAATCCCATTTGTTAGAGCTCAGAAAGGAGGTGGCATCACTAGGCTTCGATCCTAACCATTCCCAAGCCGAGGTTCAACACGTTAAACTCTAACGAAACCTCCTACGAGAGAAGTGGAAGTTGATAGAGATTACCACCTGATTAATGTTATCCGAGACACCCCAAGAGTCTATCACCATCCCATAGCTTACCCTTAGGTCATATGAGGGTTTTATAATGGGTTATGTAACCAGACCCTAGCACTATTATTATGTGCACTATTTTTGTATAGAATAAATAATATGCATTTATTTTATTTTTTTTACTTTGCTAATAGTTTTTAAAGCACAAATAGTTTTTTTAGTAAATATTAAATTAAGAAATATATTTTGATGAATTAGTGTATTTTTTAATTACATAATATTTTAGTAAAATATCATAAGTAAATTAATTTTTAAATATAAATTATAGTACAAATTTTATGATTAAAATTTTAATTTTTATTAAG
Organism: Viscum album; assembly: GCA_963277665.1. Lineage (NCBI taxonomy): Eukaryota > Viridiplantae > Streptophyta > Magnoliopsida > Santalales > Viscaceae > Viscum > Viscum album. The sequence continues at coordinate 1,925,088,741 of OY728152.1, read as the reverse complement.
GATTGAAAGCTGTTTTTGTTAAAACCCATAAATTTTCAATAAATGTCAGTTTTTATTTTAAATGTAAAAATTCACATATTTAGAAAATTATTTAGATAAAATGAATATTATTTTTGGAATCATGATGTCAAAATTTTCCAATGGTGAATTTTTCAAAATTTTCTGAGACAATCAAATTGTTTTTTAAAAATTTAATACCGTTTAAATATATAATGTTTTTTATGGCATAATAATGAACTAATAGTGATATATTAAGATACTATAAAATATATTTTCGTCCAATATATTTTTTAACATTAAAATAATGTGATTTTAGATTTTTCTTGATTAATTTTATGGTGCCTTAGTGGACCCTCCAAGACTTATAAAACATTTTATCTTTTATAATGATTTCTTTGAGAGTGTGACTCACCTCCACATAATAAAGCCTAACATTTTAAGTAGTTAAGGAATTGTTCTTATAGAATAATTTTTTCCACTCCCCTTTGGAAAAAACCCTGGGCAAAACCATGGGTTGGTTTGTGGTTTTGATTAGTTTAATGTGTGGCGGAAAAAACCTAAATAATAAATAATTCCCTCTCCTTTCCAATACAAACCCACTCAATATACCAATCATATTCACTCAAAACCTTTGAAACGTGACCAACCACCACCGTACTCTCTATAGAATCCTCCTAAGGTGCCCCAATCTCCCAAGAACCCTCTCTCAATCCCCTCCCAATCCTTTTGGATCAAGCATCCAAGTAAGGTATTTCTTACTCTTTCATTTTTTTGCTCAAGTTTCATTATATTGCTATACCCTTGTATATTCCATTACAAATGTTGGGGTATTATTTCTAACTCACCGGTAATTCGGTACTCATATTTTAATTATGTGATATCCCTTTCTCTCTCATTAATTCCTCCCATGTACACCCATTACCATGTAGAAATTCCGTAAGGAATTTCTCTCTTCTCATTTACAATCAAGAAACTATTTTATAGTATGCTTATAAATTCCCTTACATATGGTGGTACATGTATATATATGACCCCCTTAATATCCATTTAATGTACATATAATTAAATACTAATTTCTCTCTCATCAACCATTGTTATGAATTCTTATGTCATGTCGTTATGCTGCCGAAATGGCACCGTGATTTTCCCAACCAAAGTCATTGTGTAGTGAATACCATGTCAATTTCTCTAGCAAGGGTATTCACCTTTATGCACATTTAATTATTTATTATTGATTTTCATTATGAATTACACATTCCATTATCATGGAATAAATGATGATTTTTAATGAATGCATGTTGTATGATCTATGTGGCACACTTATGCATGAAATAAAATGATTAAGAAGGTTGTGCCCAGATATCACTCCAATGCATTGGGTAAAGATTAGTGTCATGATATGTCAAGTGCATTGAGGGTTTACTCATTCTAGTTCAAGTGAAATGAGGGTTTACTCATGCTCCATGTGCAATAACCCTTGGATAATTCTAATATCATGATAAATGTTGATTCCACATTCCCTTGTTATGATAATCATGATATATTAGGCCTTTATGTTCATGTTTCTATTATGATCAATTGATATGCCTATTTCCTAACATGTACTGTATTCTTCATGTTATTCCTTATTTACTCACTTACTAGGCTTTATAGATCACTCTTTTCTTATAAATGTCATCAGGTTATCCCATGCAATTCTAAGTGCCAAGGAATGTGTGTGGTCATGTAAAAGAAGTTTTCAATAAAGATGTGTATTTCATGTTTTAAGTTGTTATGTAATGTTCCTAATCCCCAAAGACACTAGGACTATCAATCTTCTATATTTTATCAAGTGAATATTTTATGTAATAAATTATTTTTAAGTGTGTAATAAATAGTAGGGTTGTTAATGAATGTGTCATGAATTAACATCAATAGGGAGGGAAAATCCAACTGGTATTCCACCTTACCAAATTCCTCGGTGATCTAAAAACGTCCTAAATACCTTGGTTTTAGCTTAACTTTCATACCAAGTTGAAAGTAACCTAAGTGGCGTGCCACCTTTAGGAAAACCTAGTTACCCATAGAAAACTCTAAATCTTGGTGGCCCTGATCAGCATAAAACATATATAAACTCTATGATTTTAAAAAATTATACCTCGTCAACTTGAATTTATCATACTTTTTCAACATGAGTCTTAGAAAAAACAAAGAGGTCTTACCAACCTTATCCTAATACAAAGGGAACCGACATGGCCAACCATAAAGCACCTCAAAGGTATCCATTCAAATTGATGATTGGTAACTGTTATTATATGAAAACTAAACCAATCCCAAATGGATATACCATGAGCCTATAAAATAAAAAACACATGCTTGGAACATGTATTCCAAAATATAATTTCCCCACTTAGTCTGACCATCCGTTTAAGGGTGGTATATCAAACTCAACTTGACCAAAGACCCCACCACCTTATAAAAACCTTCCCAAAACCACAAGTTAGAGCGATTTTCCTTGTATAAAACAATAGATAATGTAACACCATGAATCCTCGATATTTCTTGAACATACAAATGACCCATATCATCTACCTTGGATGAATCCTTAATTTGAATAAAGTGGACTAATGTTTTCGAACACTAAATCCCTACCCAAATTGAATTCCTTCCCCTAGGATTATGAGGTAAGACAACAATAAAATCCATGGTAATATAATCCCACTTCCAGGTAGGAATTGGTAGGGATTGAAGAAAATCAGAGGGCCTTTGGGGCTCTTCTTTTACCTACAAGAATTTATTACACAATTATATAAATTAAGATATGTATCACCTTATACATGTCCACCAAATTTCCAACACACATCATAAAACATCTTCGTGGTTTTTAGATAAAAAAACACTAAGATTGTTCACTTTCCTAAATCACAACTTTCAATAAAGATAAAGGAACCATAAAGAAACCTTTGTAGAAAAAAACTCCCTTAGGAGATAATGACCACTCACAAGGAACCTCCCCCCCCCCCATTTAGAAACTGCAAATAATGATGGCGCTACTCATCACTCATCTTCTATTACCGAATCAACTTCATAGGGGAAGGTGTCTACTAAACACTAGCCAATAACGCATCTATAATATACTCATTGGTCCCTAGATGCATCTAGGAAAAAAGACCAATTAAATTCCCCTCATCACTGGACACCTTTAATGATTTCACCAGTACTTTCCTACTTGAGTCATCTAAAACCACATTTCTTTTTCCTAGGGTATAAATGGTATCCAAATCAAACCCCAAAAGGTATGCAACCCAATGATGTTACCTTTGATTAAGTCCTTCTAGGAGAAAATGTTCTCAAATATCTTATAATCATAATAAATAATAAAAATCTCTCCAAGAATAGAATTACTTCATAACTTCAAGGAATTCATTACTACCACTAATTCCATGTCACGAGTTAGGTAATTATTTTCATGTGGTTGGAGTTAGTGAAACCTACACACCACCACACGGTCATCTTGCATCATCACACACCAAAGACCCATACCTGAAGAATTACAGTAGACCACATATCCCTTTTTAGACTCCTAAAATATCAAAACAAGGGTTATGGTCAACCATTTCTTAACATACTAAAAGGATTCTTGACATTCTAGGATGAATTCAAACTATACCCCATTTTGGGTGAGTTTTATTAGTGGTGATTCCAGATGGAAGAAATCCCAAAAAAATGCCTCTAATACCCAGCCAACTTCAAAATCCTCTTGATCTTGAAAATATTTTGCAGGCACTCCCATGGAATTACTGCACTGATCTTCTCATGGTCCACTAAACCCCCACGTTCTGACACAACATACCCTAGAAACATCACCTCCTTGATCCAGAAGGTGCACTTGGAAAGTTCACATAGAAGAAATGATCAAAAAGGGTCCCTAACACAATCCTCAAATTCCAATCATGCTCACATTCAGTCCATAAATTTACTAGGATTTCATCAATGAATACGGAAAAAATCGATTCAAGATATTGGTGTAACACCTTATTCATAAGCACTATATAGACCACTAGAGAATTAGACTGTCCAAAAGGAATGACCAAATACTCAGAATGGTTATTCCTACTTCAAAATCTATTTTCAGAACATCTCCCTCTATAATAGTTACTTTGTAATACCCGGAATGCAGATTGATCTCATAAAACCACCTCCTCCCTTAAACTAATAAAATAAGTCCTCAATATGGGTAAATGGATACTTATTCTTGATCATTAAATTATTCAGCTTTGAGTAAAAAATACACAACCTGAGATATATTCTATCTTTTTTACATGCAGCAATAAGGTATCCCATGGTGATATTCTCAAAAAAATGAATCCTTTATATTCCATATCATTCAGTTTTACCATAAATTACCTCAACTAAGTGGGGTCTATATGGTATGAGAGAAGAGATATAGGATGTGCTCCCATCACCAAATCTACGGTGAACTCCACATCCCGCACTAGGGGAAAACCTGAAAAGTCATCCCGAAATAACTTGGTAAATTCATTCACCATAGAAGGTAATCCTCCCACATAAGCACCATCATCTTTCTCCAACATGAGTGATGATATATAAAAATTGAGTTTTCCTAACTCTGGAAATGGAGGCCCAACATGTCCCGACTACGGATCACATTCTCCCTAAAAACACAGGGCACTTCCATTAGGTTCCACAAAAAATACTCACCAATGATAACAATAGACTTGTTCCTATAAGTGAAACATACAATCCACACCATGAATCATGCCAAAGTGGTCCATTTCTAAAACCAGAAAATGTCATTCCAGTTCAACTTTGACATGGTGAGTGTGCAAGATAGACAACTAAAACCCTACTCTCACTTCTTACCATGTGTCTTCACTAACTCTATTTAATAATACATAACATTGGTAGAAAACTTTAACACATCCATAATATGGGAATAAATGAAAGAAACAGAGGCACCAATATCAAACAGAACAATAGCTAATGATTATGAAATAAGAACAGTACCTAAAACTATCTCAGACACTACATACAATTCTGCTGGTGCTCATTCCATGGCATGCAACTACCTCATCTCCTCCTGAGCCTGAGGAATACCACTAACCTATACCTCTACCCTGAACTAACTCTTCCCTGCAGAAGATCCAACCCTTCTGCCACAACCTATTAATTTAGAGCGCCCTTTCTAGAAAGGTTCTAACTAAGATGAAATCACTTTGAAGGCTATAGATCTTGCACTAACCTGATATGGGAAAACCACCTTGAAAGACATTTCATGTTCCCAATATATTCACACTGATGGAAATTTATTGGTGGGGATGAGCATGAAGATCACACGTGAACTTCCTTCCCAAAAAAACATCACACAACTGGTCCAACACCTAAATCCACATATGAAGACTATCAGGGAGAATGGCTGAAACTACCACCACCACTCTTCTCATATTCACCCACTTCCTCTTCTTCTTATATGAACTATTATTCCCCACTACTGACACTAATCTAGAGAAACCATAATTGACTCTATGATCGATCTATATCATTATATCATGAAAAAACACATCAACATAAGTCTTTAACATGAATAAGAAGACTTGAGATGTGATATCTAGTCACAGCCAGATCATAAACTTTTGAGCCTTTATCTGCTCATTGGAAACCACTTCGGGTGAAAACTAAACCAATTCTAACAAGTGGATAGCATAATACATTATAGTTTGGTCTCCCTGGAGAAGATAAAAAATAGTAAGGAATTGATGAAGGCCAATATCTTCAGACAATACTGCTCATTGAAGTTGACTTTGAAATCCATCCATCCTATATACACATGTTTCCCAGTTTACACCACCAAGTCCTATGACCTCAAATTGTGACCTTACAACATGAATGAAGAACATATCACCCTAAAATCCTCTAGAGTATCAAGATACTAAAATATACTATCTATATTCTCAAGCCACTCATTTGTTTATTAAGGTTCTATTCTACCTCAGTAAGGAGTCTTGTTCTTTAAGAAATTTTGATATTTTTCCTTTCAAGGACTCAGTTCTGGTTCTCTAATATGAGGACCATAACCCTCTCTCTAGCCCAATGTACAGACATCCCAAAACATGGATTTCACTAGTCTCAGATAAATTGGTGAGGGATTACTCCCTTTAAACTCTTCTTGTGGCTACACAGGAGGTCTCTAGGGGGTAATATTTCTATAATAATAAATAACCACAAAGAAGAAACCATCAATACAAGTACCAACAATGAATTTTGAAAATTATCAGTAAGAACAAAAATTCCAAAACACTTCTATAAAACAAAACCAAAAACACATGCAACTCAATAAGAAAACCTTGTAAACCACTCCATCTCTGCTCAATTTCCATATATAGTCTGCAGCCTGTATGTCTCACCTGGGAGAGAAGTCAAACCAGATTTTCCCAAAAAACCATATAGAATCAAGATCTATCACAAGTTTTTTTGAAAAAACCACCCACTCTCAAACAAAACCTCAATACACAACAATATTATCACTGGTCTATCCATACTCTCCCAAATATCATAACCTAAAGAAAAAAACACCTCCTCTGATACCATTTTGTCATGAACCAAGTTGGGGTTCCATCAAAGCCGAAACCCAACCCATCCCATGGCATGGCCCAAAGGGTGTTCGTGATCCCCATGGGCTGGAAACTACTGTGTGGGTATCAATAACACACTTTTAAAATTATTTCACACATGAATATAATAATAAAAACCCCATGAGAAAAATACATCACATAACTAAAAACTATAAGCATTAGGGATACCAAACTTTTCAGATTCAAATTTTGACAACTTTAACTAATACCAAAACTACCACAAAAGAAAGTGAACAACAAAACAATACTAAAAACCTCCATGTAAGAAGAGGTCAACCACCCCAATCCACCACCAAAAACACCGATAAGAAGTGGAGCACTTGAAACTGGATCTACTATCACCACCATGGATCATCTTGCCTTTACCAGGGTCATACATAATAGTGTCTACATACTTCTAAAGGTGTACGTAGAGATTTAGATAAATATCAATATGATGCCACCCAGAAGAAAGATTCCATGCAATAAAAATAGAGAATAAATCAACATGCACATTTTCAGAAGAACTCTAAAATCATTTTTAAGAAACATTTCATTGAAAACATTTTAAGGAAAAAACTTTTAAACAAATCATTTTTCTCAAAAGAAACTATCTTTGGAACCACAATTTACACATGTTCCACTATATACAAATGGTTATCACTGTATTAAAGAATAATTAGTAAATAAATCACCATGGGCAATCCATATAGGCAATAAGAACAAGTGGTACCCTATTAACCTAGTACCTTGATGATCAAAATCTTCTAACCAAAACAACCAATGTACTCATGCACAATCCACTGGAGGGGAACACATCCCAAGTTATAGTTTTCTACATATCATAAGAAAAAACCAACAGTGTTCCTATTCATGATCCATTAGATTGAATCACATCCCAAGGTCTAGTGGTCTTTGAACATATCACATGTTTAGTTAGTATTATAGAGTCAATCCATCTAGAAGAATCTGAGTTGTATCCCTTCTAAATTAACTAGCTTACTTGTTATAGTTCACGTACTTATATAACCAGGATTTCCATTGTGATCAAATCTCCTTTCACATATCAAAAAAATCATCACTTTCAACTACACATGCCAAGAATCAAAAACACTTAAGTAAAATACAACGTTCGTAATTAAAATTGATCTAATGATCAAGGATCATGCGGAAACCACTATTTTTCTATAAACAAAACCACTTTCATATTCACACACACAATGAAACCATTTAAAATACATTTCACACCACTTTCACAATTCATGAAATCTATTTGGAAACATAAAAATAAGTGCACATGTGAAATCCATCCATTTCCATGGGAAAATCACCTTTCAAATCCACACCCAAACCAAGTTCATTTTAAAACGTGCTTCACATCACTTACATAATTAAAAAACCACATTTAAGTTGAAAAAAGAAAATACTCCATGGAATATGTAACCCCACAAGCTTCCACGGTATGTTCCCTATAAATAATCCAATAGCTTGTGTTGTACGCAACTTTGAGTCCCAGCACATCACGGCCAATCAAAATAGCCATTAGGAATAGTAATACTCACTTTTTAAAATTTCATAATGTTTATTTTGAAAAATGGACTTCATTTTTTTTGGAATATCAAATTTATCTTAGGGTGATTTTTTGGTATTTTTTTGAAAACATTCAATTTTTGATGAATAGTGAAAAACATTACATTATTGTTTAAAACCTACTTTTTATTTAAATAATTATTTATTTTATTTAAATTTATTTTATGTCAAAATAGATACATAATACCTATATAAGTTCACTGTAATTCATTGGAGTCATTTTATAATAAAATAAGATGTATAAAATTTTATTGATCTTTTTAACGTCTTTTACCGACCTTCTAGGCACATTAGCAAATTTTCATAAAACATAATTTTTACACATCCTTGAATTGAATTTAAAAAATCAGAGATACATGGTTAATATCAATAAGTAAAATTTGGTTCAATAGGATGAAAATAATTTTTGGTGTATAGTAACTTTTGAATTTTATTTACCACATTTAAAAGTAAATAGGGTAATTAAAGGTAAAAATGATATTATAATTATCCTAACACATGTCCTAATTCTATTAGATATGTTTATTTCGACCAAAATAACCTTTTGAATAAAATATGATCCTTTTGGTCCACTTGGATTAGATTAGGACATTTATTATTATTTTATTTAAAGAAGAGTTAAAAGTGTTAAATTCAAAGTTTAATAACTAAACAATTTTTAATATAGGTTTACACATAAGATAAATTCAACTATAAATATTAATTAAAAGTATAAAAATATTTCCTAAATAATTGTATTTTATTTATAATTTTAAGACATTAAATAATTAAATTTATTTATGGCACAATGATGATGCAGTAATTACCTTATTATTGAAGGATTGAAATAATTGATATTATAAATATTAATATAGTTCTAAATTGAAACTTTTTATGTATTCCACGAATTTTATAGGTTAATATGAAATTTTAAGGTTGATTAAATAATTTTTTTTCGAAGTGATAAAGTAGTTATGACTTTTACAAAAACTAAATACTAAATAGTGTCAAAATTGACATAAATGAGTTTTTAAAACAAATACTATATTATTAATTGATATAATATTCCTAGAAATCTAATGTTCAGAAAAATCACTTATATATGGTTATATATATCAATAATTAACCACTTTTGGTTCTCTTGTCTTTTTATAGTGTGTTTATTAACCATTTATTATAATAATAAAAGAATACATTGTAAAAGTTAAACTATTTAGCTAAGAGATAAATCTAAAAGATAAGGTTAATATGGTGACCTAAACTATCTAAAACCTATTGGTTGAGAGTTTTGAGACAAAAACCCACCTTATACTGGAAATAAATCCTTTTGGAGCCATTATAAGCATAATATGATTGTATAATAAAATAATATTTCAAACCTTTCCTAAAGTGACCCTCACCTCTCTTATAAAAGGGTACTTCCCCTTCTCTCAAAATCACAACTCCAATGCCATTTGTCTCAGCCAACCCCTGATAAAATATTCTTCCAACTACCATAAATTCAACCTAGAGGCCTTAATTTTATCATAATCCCACCTAAGGATCCCTTTTTATCAAATCAATAGGATGCACCTGAAGAAGAGATAATAAATTCATCACCTCTTTCAAAGTTATTTTCTTCTTCCACTTCCTATTTATTTTTTGCTTCCATAAAAAAAATAATAACTCTAGTAACTTATAATTAATATGATTTTATTTTAAATATAGTACAACTATATTCATTATTCCATCCATCCAATGAATAACAAAGTCACCATATGTGTGTACGTACGACTTACCATCTCCACGTCGTGGTGTAGTTTGTTATTCAACACTTCATTATTTGGATAGGTATAATAATGAGTATAATTAATGTAAATAATAAATATAACATGTTACTGATTCTATATATATATCATATTCCATCCAATTACATATGATTTCACCATCAATAGAGTGATATTGTCGCTCGTGCATACGTACGGATTATCGTCTCCACGAACGTGTTGAGATTCATTCCCCATCCTAATCATTCAAGAATAATTTCCATTTTATGATTAAAAATAATGTTTACGAAATTAATATCATTCGGGATATGGATTAAATACATCTTATCCATAACAAACATGACTTACATAACAAAACATATAAAGGAAAATGAATCATTTAACACATGAAACAATGATACTATTGACATATTATTAATAAAGAAATATTATAAGATCATATATGATATCATATTTATGTATTTGATTATTTTATAATTTAATAACAATTATTTAACTATTATACATGATATTAGAATACCCTTGATCAAGAAAAAGTATAAGTTAAGGATTAATTCTACAATCACTTCATTATCTGAGGTTGTTTATATGTGAGTATTTACTCGGGCCTCTTTATCATCCACATCTGTGTTTCTTAAAAATGTATTTCAAAACATTTTTATATTTCCTAGACTATAGATTAATTTCATTTATACCCTTGTTTGAATTTTTTAATTTTTAAATAAAGGAATCTCTCTTTCATTTTCCAAACATGTTTTTTATGACCGTTTTGAAAAAATTATGGAAAGAATGATTTTTTAACTTATATGGTGAATGCATATTTTTTACGCCATTGTAACACCTTCAAAGATTCCCTTAAAAGCTTATAATAATATTTTCAAAATAAATTTTTTCTTTTATATTTATGCGACATTTATATGATTTCAAAAGAGAAATAGATATTTATCTCAAATAGTTTTGATTTCATATATGTCAACATCCTTTGATGGATTTTTCACTTGTTTGAAGTTGATTTATTATGATATACTCTTCCATATTTTATTTAAGGTTTTTTGATATGTTTGAATTTGGATGTGTTATTTTTATACCATTCATGGTTTATGGTTAAAGTATTAACATTTCGTATTCTCTTTTAAATATGAATATTTATGTTATGTTTCCACCTTTTCATATGAGGAATGAATTGGACTTAGTAAGTGACGGGTGGAGCCCAATATAGCTCCTCGATGCATCGGTAGGTCTCATTAGACAAAATAATGTTTTGGCATAAGGCCTTGACAAAATATTATTTGTAGTCTTGGAACGAAGCCTTGACTATATGGTTATGATGTCCGACATTTTGTATTCCGTCATCATGAAATTAGCTATTGATATTACATGTGATTATATGACTAGTAGAATATCCATGAGAATAATTAAAGGAAATTATTTGATTTATCATTGCCGTATTATGCTAATTATTAATTTTAAAAGGCATGTGTTTTAGTCTTATACATTGCCTTCAATGTTTATGCTTATTTATGGAAGTTTCTGCTGTATTGTTATCCTTTTTGAGAATCATAGATCACCCCTTTCATATGTTTTATTTTCCCTAGGATATGAAAAAGTATATTATGATTGACCTGTAGGGATAGGCTATGGGATATGAGTATGTTCGAAGGGGACACAGTGTTGTTGTTTTTTCATTTCATAATGTAATGTAAAACTTATTTATGTATATAGTAATTCCAAGGCTACTAAACTAATTGGTCTTTTGGGACATGATTCCTTGTATCATGCCAATGTTATGCAATAATTCACTGAATCTGGGTAACTGGGGTTGGGGTGTTATAGTTGATATCAGAGAAATACAAACCTTGGAAGCTAGATTTAGAAAAAACTCTTATTTGATAACATTACCCCAAGATAGACTTTGAAGATTATTATAGAAGAACATTATAGAATTTTGGTAATGTAGAGATTTTGTGTATTTTCGAAGAAATATATCCCTATCTAGATACGAGCAGGTAGAGTTTGATCTGGTACAAATGTACCAAGGTGAGAAAACACTAAGAAGGATCTTTGAGCTTGACCCGGGGTATCCTAGTAAATGACAATGGGCCTTGAAATACTCTTAGTTATGACACTCCTGGGCGATATGTTTAGGATAATTCACATTTTTTTTACAAATGATTATGAAGGATTTATGAGTAAATACTTCCTCAAAGAAAACATTTTTTATGATTATGGATTATATGCATAAGATATTCAATTTATGTTAGGTATTTTACTAGTTTGGAATTATGTATTGTGATTCATAAACTAATCTAGTGTATTCCATTGTTTAGAAATATAGCCTAGTAGAAGGAATGGAAACAGTATCAACGCACGTAATCCATGTTGGGATATCCCTTCAACTCAAGATAATTATAGTGTATCTGGTGATGCAACCGGTAAAAAACAACATATTACTATACTGGGACAACTCACTCAGGTTATGAATAATAACCTTACCTGTATGGAAAACCCTGATCAACAATGCGGAGGATAAAAGTTAGATCGATTCATGAGGCAAAAATAACCAAAATTCAATGGGAATACAAATAAATTTTTAGATGAGCAATGGATAAGTTCCTAAGATAAAATATTTCATGCTTTGGGGAGTGGTGAAAGGGAAAAATATTTCATGGCAGTTTATTTCCTCACAGGAGATGAAAATCAATAGTGGTCATTAATTCAAAACCCAAAGGAGGATGAATAAGTATAAAATTTGGAATAGTGGGAGTTTAAAGAGATTTTATTAGAAAAATAATTTCCTCATGACCATCAAGAAGATATGGAAAGATAGTTTCTGAGTCTGGGGAAAAAGGAGGATGATAATGTCACAAATTATGAGGCTAACTTTACAAGGTTAGCAAGGCATGCTGCAAATTATATTTGTAACCAAAGGAGTAAGATTGATCGATAATTTGATGGGTTAAAACCCTTTCCCTATTTATAATTAGTCTCACAATCCTTATCATCATACAAAGATATTTTCTCATGTGCTATCAAGAAAGAAAAGGAATTCTATAAGTCTGGAAACTTTAAAGCAAAGCAAGAGAAGAATAGATCTTCTAAACACTCTGGAAAAGGAAATAAGGGGAAGAAGGGAAAAGTTGAATTTCTATCCTATAGTAAATGTGGGAAGAAACACCGAGTACTTTCATAAAGGGAATGAGAGTCTGTTACAAGTGTGGTGAAAAACACCACCAAGCTCATGATTGTAGGGGAATGAAAGAGGCCGTCAATTATGAATGCTACAATTTTAAAGAAATGGGGAATTATGGAAATCAATATCCTAAGCTCAAATAAACATACCTCAGAAAAGGCCAAGGGAGAAATGCCAAGATTATTTGATAACTACTTCTGAGGTTGAAGCTCCGATTGATGTGGTGACAGGTAATTTAATGGTTTCCTAAATTTTAGCCAATACTTTATTTGATTAAGTATCATCGCATTGTTTCAAATATTCCTTGTTTTCTAAGAAAATTAGATATTTCCAATTTGATTTAACTAGGGAGTTTTCAGTGAAAACTTCTAATGGAAGTATTATTGCAACATTTTTTTGTGAATCAGTTTCTATTAGGGCTTATAAACATACTTTATCTGATGATCTCGTCATCATACCCATAATTGAATTTGATATAATCCTCAGTATGGATTGGCTTTCAGACCATGATGCGAAAATTTATTTTATGAAGGAGGTAAAAATTTCGATGATGATAAGGAGTACCTTATATTTAAAGAAGAAATATCACCATCTGATTCTCATCTAGATCCACCCCCAATAGCTCTACTAAATTAAATTATTGGGGAGGAAGATAGTGAAATAACTATGGGTGAAGAAAGGAATGTTCAAATAGAGGATTTACCTACTGTGCAATAATATTTTGATTTGTTTATAGAGGATTTATTTAAAAATACTCAAGAATGAGAAATTAAGTTTTCCATTGATTTAATTTCTTGTTCAAGGCCTATATCAAAGACCCGTTAAAGAATGGACACTATGGAATTAGTGGAACTAAATAAACAACTAGAGGAATTTAGTAATAAAGGATTCATTCACCCTAGTGTTTCTCCCTAGGGAGCCCCTATTATTTTTATTAAGAATAAAGATGGATATGTGAGGTTGTGCATTGACTACATAGAGATCAATTCTATAACAATAAAGAAAATGTATCCCCTACCTCAAATTGATTATTTATTCAATCAACATCATGGAGCTCAATATTTTTCAAATATTGAACTTCGATATGGATATCATCAGTTGTTTGTGATGAAGGAAGACATTTTGAAGACAACATTTCGTACTAGGTATGGGAATTACGAGTTTATAGTAATGCCTTTTTACTAACTAATGCACCCTCTATCCTCATGGATCTAATGTATAGAGTTTTCAAGGAATATCTTGGTGACGTTTTAGTGTTATTTATTGATGATATCTTGGTATACTCAAAAAGGTATGAAGATCATGAAAATCACTTGCACACTATTCTGAAAACCCTTAGAAGAAATGAATTATATGGGATGTTTAGCCAGTGTGAATTCTAGATTTAGGAAATTTATTTTCTAGGAAATATTTTCTCTAAGGATGGAATATTTATCGATCCTTCAAAGACCAAGTCAATCCTAGAATGGTTAACACTGACAAGTATAAATGAGGTGAATAGTTTTATTGGTTTAGTAGGTTATTATCAGCGTTTCGTCCAGAATTTATCCCAATTGGATAACCAATTAACCAAGCTCACACATAAAGGGGTTAATGTTTTTGGAAAAAAGAGTGCGAAGAATGTTTTGAAGAACTGAAGAGAATATTATTCAATGCTCCTATCTTGAATCTACCATCGGGGAATGATGTTTTTGTTATTTAAATTGATGCTTCAAAGAAAGTACTTGGTTGTATCCTTATACAGAATGACAGAGTTATTGCCTATGCATCCCGAAAGCTAAAAATTCACGACCAAAACTATCCCACTCATGATCTTGAGTTAGCATCTATAATCTTTTATTTAAAGATTTGGAGACACTATCTATATGGTGAAAAATGTGAGATATATACCGATCACAAGAGTTTGAAATATATTTTCTCATACAAAGAACTAAACATGAGGCAAAGACGATGGCTTGAACTAATCAAGGATTATTATTTCACTATACACTACCACCCAGGGAAGGAAAATAAGGTGGCAGATGCTTTGAGCATAAACGATCATGAAGTTTTGAACAAGATGAGAGTTGAAATGGATCCTATGTTCATAGATCTATTAAAGATGGATATTGGAATAATCATGGAAGATGAAACATCAATAATTTTTCAAATGGTCACCCAACCATCTTTACTAGAAA
This sequence comes from Viscum album, assembly GCA_963277665.1. Classification (NCBI taxonomy): domain Eukaryota; kingdom Viridiplantae; phylum Streptophyta; class Magnoliopsida; order Santalales; family Viscaceae; genus Viscum; species Viscum album. Next base: position 1,925,073,428 of record OY728152.1, on the reverse strand, counting down.
GTATAAAATATTCTCATAATAATGATGAGGAGTTTCAAATGAAAATTAAAGCTGTGAAAAATGGGATATTGATTGACTTCGTATATGAAGATGGTATTTTGAAATTTGGGAAGAGAATTTGTATTTCTCACATAACTGATCTAAAAAGGGAGTTGTTGGATTATTCTCATAGCTCCAATATCTCTATACACCCTAGTAGCACTAATATGTAAAGAGATTTGAAGGAACATTTTTGGTGGGAAAACATGAAGAGGGATATTGCTGATTATGTGTCAAGATGTATGGTTTTTCAACAGGTGAAGGCTGGAAGACAACATCCTAGAGGATTCATGAAACCTCTTCCCATACATTAGAGGAAATGGGATGATATTATAATGGAATTTTTCAGGGGTCTAACAAAGACTCCTAGAAGAAATAATGAAATATGGGTCATTGTTGATCATCTTACAAAGTTAGCACATTTTATTGCTATAAGATAAGATTTAACACTTGAACATCTAGCAAGAATATATATTAATGATGTTTTAAGACTTAATGGAGTACCCCTATTGATTTTTTTCTGATCATGATCTCCATTTTACATGAATATTCAGGAAAAGTCTTCAGAAGGCCTTGGATACTAAGCAACATTTGAGCACTGCATACCACCCACAAACTGATGGAAAATCACAACGAACTGTTAAAACCCTAGAAGACATGTTGATATCTTCCTCAATTTACATTCAAGGTATGTGGGATCAATATTTACCTATGATAGAATTTTTCCTATAATGATAGCTTCAATTCAAGTATTCAGATAGCACCATATGAAGCTTTTTATGGTAAGAGATGTCACAGACCAACTTTTTGGGATGACGTTGGTGAATGAAAACTTTTAGTCCTAGAAATTATTGAGGAAAAAATGGAAATGGTGAATATTATTCAAAACCACATCAAAGAATCTCAAAGTAGGAAAAAGAGCAATGTCAATAACCGAAGGAAGGATTTCAAATTTCAAGTATGAGATCATGCTTTCATGAAGGTATCTCCATTGAAGGGTGTTTTACGATTCTATAAGAAGGGTAAATTAAGTCTCAGGTACATCAAACCTTTCAGAATTTTAGAAGGAATTGGAGTTTTAGCTTATTGTTTGGCAATGCCTCCTAGTCTCTCCCAAGTTCATGATGTGTTTCACATGTCACTGTTGAGAAAATATATTCCTGACCCAACACATATACTCACCTATAAATAACTAGAATTGGAACCTGATCTATCTTATTGTGAATAGCTTGTAAAGATTCTTGATACCAGAGAATAAGTGCTGAGAAACCAAACGAATCATCTAGTAAAAGTTCTATGGAGAAATCATAAGATATAAGAGGCAACGTGGGAACCTGATGAACTTATGATGAATAACCACTCAAATCTTTTTATGTAGTAGTATTTAAGAAAATTTGAGGATGAAATTATTTGAAGGAGGGAAGAATGGAACACCCCAAGATTCCATGGTACATTTCTCTTTGAATAAGGCAATAGGTTGCATTGTACACAACATCGAGTCCCAGCACACCACGACCAATCAAACTAGCTATTATGAATAGTAATACCCACTTTTTGAAATTTTATAAATTTTATTTTTTAAAATGGTCTTAATTTTTTGATTGGGAATATCAAATCTATCTTAAGGTTATTTTTTGGTATTTTTTTGAAAGCATTCATTTTTTGATTAATAGTGAACAACACTATTTTATTGTTTAAAACCTAATTTTTATTTAAATAATTATTTATTTTATTTAAATTTATTTTAGGTCAAAATAGATACATAATACCTATATAAGTTCAATGAAATTCATTGGAGCCATTTTATAATGAAATTAGATGTATAAAATTTTATTGAACTTTTTAACATCTTTTACCCACCTTCTAGGCATGTTAGCAAATTTGCATAAAAAGTAATTTTACCGCATATGTGAATTGAATTTAAAAAATCTGAGAGACATGGTTGAAATAAGAAAGAAAAATTTAGTTCAATAGGATGAAAATAATTTTTGGTTGATAGTAACTTTTGGATTTTATTTACCACAGTTAAAATTAAATAGGGTAATTAAAAGTAAAAATGATATTATAATTACTCTAACATATGTAATAATTCTATTGGATAAGTGTATTTTGGATAAAATCAACCTTAGGAATAAAATATGATCCTTTTGGTCCACTTGTATTAGATTAGGACAATTATTGTTATTTTATTTAAGGAGGAGTTAAAAGTGTTAAATTTAATTTTTAATAACTAAACCATTTTTTAATATAGGGTTATACATAAGATAAATTCAACTATAAATATTAATTTAAAAGCTAGAAGTATTTAAAACATAATTTTATTTTATTTATAAATTTTAGACATTAAATAATTAAATTTATTAATGTCACAATGATGATATAGTAAATACCTTATTATTTAAATATTAAAATAATTGATATTATAAATATTAATATAATTGTAAATTGAGGCTTTTGATGTATTCCACGAATTTTATAGGTTAATATAAAATGTTATGGTTGATTAAATAAATTTATTTCTAAGTGATTAAGTTTTTATGACTTTCACAAAAACCAAATTCTAAAAAGTGTCAAAATTGACATAAATGAGTTTTTAAAACAAATACTATATTATTAATTTATATAATATTCATAAAAATATAATTTTCATAAAAAATAATTATATATGTGTATATATATAAATAATCTACTACTTGGTATTCTCTTGTACTTTTATAGTAAGTTTATTAACCATTTATTATAATAATACAAAAATACATGGTAAATGTTAAACTATTTAACTAAGAGTTATATCTAAAATATAATGTTAATATGGTGACATAAACCTGTCTAAAACCTATTGGATGAGAGGTTTTAGACTCATAACCACCTTAACCTCGAAATAAATCCTTTTGGAGCCATTATAAACCGAATATGACTGTGTAATAAAATAATATTTCAAGCTTTTCCTAAAATGACCGTCACCCCTCTTATAAAAGGGTACTTCACCTTCTCTCAAAATGACACCCCCAAATCCATTTGTCTCATCCAAAACCTGATCAAATATCCTACAAACTACCCTCACTTAAACCTATAGGAAGTACTTTGATTGTAAACCCACTCAAGGATCCCTTTTGATCAAATCAAAAGAAAGCACTCGAAGAAGAGGTAATTAATTCATCATCTCTTTCAGTGTTCTTTTCTTCTTCCACTTCCTCTTTATTTTTTGTTTCCATACCAAAATAATATATCTATTTCCTTATAAATAATTTTATTTAATGATAAATATTTTAAAACCATATTCATTATTCCATTCATCCTATGAATGACAAAGTCCCCATACGTGCGTACGTACAACTTACCATATCCACGTCGTGGTGTAGATTGTTATTCAACACTTCATTATTTTGATGGGTATAATAATCAGTATAATTTTTGTAAATAATAAATATAACATGTTAATGATTATGTATATATGATATAATATCCAATTACATATTATTTCTTCAACAATAGAATTATATTTTTGCTCGTGCGTACGTACGGATTATCGTCTCCACAAACGCAATGAGATTCACTATCCATCGTAATAATTCAAGAATAATTTTCATTTTATGATTAAAAATAATTTTTAAAAAATTAATATCATTATGTATATGAATAAAATACATACTATCCATAACAAAGATGGCTTACTTAACAAAACATATAAAGTATAATGAATCAGTTAAAACCTGAAACAATTATACTACTGAAATATTATTAACAAATCAATATTAGAAGATAATATATGATATCATCTTCATCTATGTGGTTCTTGTATAATTTAATAAAAATTATTTAACTATTATAAACGAGGTTAACGTACCCTCGATGAAGAAAATGTACAAGTTAAGGGATAATTCTACAGTCTCTTCATTATTTGAGGTTGTTTATACGTGAGTATCTACTAGGACATCTTTATCATCCACATCTGTGTTTCTTAAAATTGTATATCAAAACATTTTTAATATTTCCTAGAATATGGGTTAAATTCATTTATACCCTTGTTTGACTTTTTATAAATGTTTATAAAGGAATCTTACCATCATTTTCCAAACAAGGTCTTTTACGACCTTTTTGACAAAATTAAGGAAAGAATGCTTTTTTAACTTATACGGCGAGTGAGAATGTTTTCTACCATTATAACACCTTTTAATATTACCTTAAAATATTACAAGATTATTTTAAAAATAATTTTGTATTTTATAATTATGTGACCTTTGAATTATTTCAAAATAGAAATATATATTTATCTCAAATTGTTTTTATTTTGTCTATGTCCACATCCTTTGATGGATTTTGCACTTGTTTGAAATTGATTTATTATGATACAATCTTCCATATTGTATTGAAGGTTTTTTGATATGTTTGACTTTTAATGTGTCATTTTTATACCATTCATGGTTTATGGTTAAATTGTTAACATTTAATATTCTATTTTTAATACAAATGTTTATGTTATGTTTCCACCTTTTCATATGAGGAATGCATTAGACATAGTAAGTTATGGGTGGAGCCCGCTATAGCTCCTCAATGCATCGGTAGGTCTCATGAGACAAACTAGTGTGTTGGCACAAGGCCTTGAAAAAATATTATTTGTAGTCTTGGCATGAGGCCTTGACTATGGGTTTATGATCTCCGGAATTTTGCATTCCATCATTATGAAATTAGCTATTGATATTACATGTGATTATTAGACTAGTATAATGTCGATATGAATAAGTAAATGGAATTATTTGATTTTTATTTTCTATATTATGATAAATTTTAATTTTAAAAGGCATGTGTTTAAGTCTTATACCATTACCTCAATGTTTATGCATATTTATTAAAATTTCCACTATATTGTTATACTTACAGAGCATCTCAGCTCCCCCCTTTCGTATGTTTTATTTTTTCCCAGATGTGAAGAAGTGTATTATGATTGACCTACAGGGATAGGCTATGGGATATGAGTGTGTTCAAAGGGGACATAATTTTTTTGTTTTTTCATTTTATAATTTAATGTAAAACAAATGTATGTATCTAGTACATCAAATGATACTAAATTTAAAGGTCTTTCGGGGCATGATTCCTTGCATTATTCCAATGTTATGTAATAATGAACTGACTGTGGGTAACTAGGGTCGGGGTATTACAGAATAAAACCCATTTACTTTTGAAAACCCATATTTCAACACATTATCATCTTCAAATACCTTTGAAAATTTATTTTTCACATTTTACACAAATCATAAAACACTTTCAAGAAACAAAACAACGAATCTCCAATGAAACACAACCATCTTCTTTTAAAAAGGAAACTTCAATCCCATATGAATATTAAAACATTTTTAAAACATATTTTTCACCGAAAAAAATAAACCATAGAACACATTTAAACAACCAAGAAGGCAATCCAAAATCATCTAATAATGTAAAATCAAGAAACCACCTACCTCAAGCTTGGAAACATCCAAAATCTGGTGGAAAACAAGAACCACACTTCAACAAGACACTATAAAGGCGTGATAAAACAATTATAATCATTATTTCACCCAAAAACACATTAGGAAAACCTTATTAGGTTAAACAGACCACTAGAAAAGGATAATCCAATAAATATAGAAGAGAAACCCTAGAAGAAGTGAGAAACCAAAGAAAAAATGACTTACTTGATGATTTCTTAAAGAACAGGGGCCAAAACCACCCAAAGGTTGATACACAATTACTCCATGAAGATTTTTAGGAGGATCTCATGGCTGAAAATCCTGTTGGGTTCATATTAGAGGTGATTTAGGGTTAAATTTTAGGAGGGAAGAGATACATTTTCCAATTTTAAAGATCTAGATAGGTAGCACGGTTAGCCTAAACGGTTTTCCAAACCATTGGAAAATCATCCATCTCTCACTATCCAATAGGAACATGTTGCATGATTATCCAACATGGAATTCTAATCCATGTGGCAACTATTCATTCGTCACTATCCAAGAAGAATGAGGTTGCACGATTTCTAGGATAATGACACACGGTTTCCCCAAGCAGTGAACCAACCATGTTCCACCTAATGTCAAGCCCAAAAACACAATTATCTCTAAAAACACATGGTAAACCCATTGTTTATATACTAGAAAAAAAATAAAAAAAAGGGATACCTCAAAAAAATCACATATGTGACATGCTGAGAGTATGTGTGTTAGACTTCATCTAATATTGTGGGAATCACTGGTCATTAATAGAGTTATCTTATAATAAAATATATCTTTCTTCTGTCTTCATGGTACCTTTTTAGGCCCTATATAGGAGGCCTTGTAGGTTACCATTATGTTAGACTAAAACTGGATTGATATATCTAGTTGGGATATAGATGGTGTAGGTTACAAATGTTATGTTTCAAGTCATCCATGAGTGTATGAGGATAACCTAGAGTTGAAAGAAATATTGTGAAGATCAATGTCATAATCCCATGGAGTTTGAGTAGGGATAACATGTTTTCCTAACTATCTTCCCATGATAATGATTGTATATATTTGGTCAGGTAGGAAAGCTATCCTTGAAGTTTATCAGTTTTTTTGAGATCCTTTATATGGTTGTCTTGGTTTCTTACCACTTAGCCCTACCACGGTAAATGGAGTAGGCGCATGACATCTTCCATGTATCACATCTATAAAGATACATGCATGATCTGACACACATTATTGATTTGGGTGCAATGGACATTGAATATGGAGTCACCTTCACATAGTACCTAGTGGTGATCAAGGATTTGCCGAAAAGGATCATGTGTGGACAACCATCATTATTTTTTTTGTGCTTTTCCAACACCAGATCATATAGAAGAGCTCACGAGAGCAAGATATTCAGATGAAAACTCAATATCCCCATCTTTTTTAGTTATCTTATGATTTTTGGGAAAAATCCTTGAATTATTGGAGAATGTAATGGATTTGGCTTTAGTGGATTTGTCCTTTGAATATTTCTATGTATGTATATTTATCATTAGAGTGGGCGTTGTGTTTCGGTATCTCAGGACACCAAAATTAAAATATCAAAAATATTAATATATTTTAATTCACATGACTGAACCATTTTAGTGTTTATTGTTTTCCCATTATTAGGGACATTAAATGGAAAATTTGAGACCATTTTTGATTCTATAATACTGGGTTTACCATATAAATGACCTAAGTTTGGTCAACATTGGGTGTTTTGTGAAGTTGGCTGCTGACAATGCATTTAGTAAAATAATTAATTAAATATATTTTCTTATTCTTAAATTACTAGGATCAAAATTTTACTATTTATACCTAATTATAAAAAATTGATAGTGTTAACTGCATAAAACTTGATGGATTTTAGAGGATGCCTTGAGTATTCTTCATTGGTGGATTAAGATCATAGGATGATGGGATATCAAATCAAGGTGGATCAAGATCTATAGAATTTAGTGGGTCTTCTATATAACTATAGAATACGTTATTCTACAATGATCACTACAATTTTAGTTAGGCCTTTTTAATTGTAGTTTCCTCCCATTTTATTAAAAGATTGAGCATGGATTTAATTATCTGCTTCTTGATCTACAATTATTTAGTCACTCTCCTGATCCCTATAATCTTTCTTTTATTTAATCCAATTAAACTAACTTTTCACCTAATTTTTCCTTACATATCCCATTTAAATGTTCATTTTTCAATAATTCTTGGCCAATGATGGTTTTACCTTTTTTCTTGAGTTTTTCTACCACATATTCCTTAACTTTGGACCATGGGGTCGTCATTAGACATTGTCAAGGGAGTTTAGATCCTGATCGAACCACAAAATTTGTAGTGGTTCGATGAATGAAAAATGGATAGGTGATTTTCATGTGGATTGGGATGGTTCATGCGATGTTGGTAATATCTTTATGTATATAGAATCTATATTGCCAATGGGAGGTGCCATGATCATTTGGAGGCGTTTTGGGTTTCAAGTAGATGATCGTAATCAATTTTATGACCACTAGATGTTGGTAATCGATGGAAGGAGGAAAACACCTTCAATTTTTTGTGATAAAAGTGTGGTATTTTTACATTAATTAATGGATTGAGAAACCACATGATGAATCTAGACTCTCAACGAAAATCTCAACTAAACGTTGTGTAGTATAGAGGAACACATAACATGTTATTCAGATTTCACAATGTCTAGGGATTCCAAATGATTTAAGGATCACAAATCATGTGTTTATCCCCAAACACAATGTGACCAATCATAGGTATCCGAGTTATGTTCAATCTCTACACACTATGGGACCTTGGGAGGTTATACACATCTTGTACCACTTGTATGCATTGTTTGGTTATACTTGGTCAGTCGAGTCGTGTGACAAGTGTACTCACCCAGGACCCAAGGTGGAAAACTTTTTTGTGTACCTGTTGTAAATTTCATTTCTAATGAAATTTATTTCCACATATTGTACATGGAATAACATGACTAGGCTACGAGTTCAGTTTACATGTCATGTGGACCCCCATACACACCATGCATTCCAATGGAACTTCTTCCTCTCATATATACTTCTTTATAACTCATGTTTTTTCCCATGAGTATCCCATCCTATTTTTTATGAATATAATGTGATTGTGGAATTAATTATGGAATAATAGATATGATTCCAGTTTCTATGAGAATGATGCTTTTTTAGGAGACACTTGATGGGTAGTTGTGATCAGGAAGGATCATCATAGAGATGTCAGCATTGGAAACCCCTATTGTATCAAGGATTGGGTCCCCCATATTATTTACCCATGCTTATTGGAACCCCTTGATCCACTAGTTCATAGGTAATATGACTACTGAGTGGTACCCCCTAATGCACTACGGTGTGTTTCCTATGAGTACTGATTGGTACCTCACTGATGCACTAGGTTGCAGTTCCTCAAACTACTAAGTTATTCCGACATGACGCATTGGGGATCCTTTCCTCTAACCACTAAGTGGTACCCTATTGATGCACTAGGATGAAATTAATCTGACTACTGATTGGTACCACCCTGCACATTAGGCTATAGGCCCTCTACTATTTGAGTATTACCCCTACCATTCTAGGGCATGGGACATCTATCTACTGAGTGGAATCCCTATATCATACAAGTTATTGGGTACTCTATTGATGATTTGTTTCTCTATATATTTTACATTTGTGGTGAGGTTTGATTCTTCCACATGTAATTATTAGATAATAATGCGAGATTATGGGAATCAATAATGGGCCTTTAGAGCTATAGGTAGACTCATCATCATGGTTTGGGTTGTTGAGATGAAGATCCCCTTCCCTATCTTTCAGGTTTCTTTTTGAGAATATATATATATATTGGGTTTTTTCCTCCTTATTTGGGTTGTGTTGACCATTGTTATATCATAATATTTCCCAAATTTTAGATTTTACGGCATCCTACTCAGTATGTATGTACTCACCCTTGAATGGGATTTTCTAAAATGTGTATTTTATTATACTGATGATGAATAGTTTAATGATGACCTGAGGGGATTTTAGTGATAAATGGGTTGATTTAATGTATAGGGTGATTGAATATGAAGATTAGAGGTCAGGCTCTAAAAGTTTTTCTTTATTATATTTGTTTTTAGGTTAGAACATTATTTCTTTTTGGGCATGTATTTTCCCCTTTTTACAGTTTTTTATAGTTTTTTAGTCAAATTTATTCCCTATCGGTTGTTGCAAGACTAGTTTTACTTTAGATATTAAAGTCTTTATGTTATTCTTATGCATTATAGCATGAAGATGGTTGTGTGTGTGTGTGTGTATATAGGTTCTTAGGATTAGGCCCTCATTTATATTATTCCTTGTAGGCATTTTTCACCATCCCCAAGACTATTAGAGGCGGGCTTGGGGTTGTCGTGGTTTGACCTACTGCTGGCCTAACAATCCCTGTTAGGTCAGGTCGTTATATAACTTTTCTCTATATTTTTTAAAAAACCAATTTCTAAAAACTAGTCTTAACATAAACAATGAGATAGAGATATCACTGAACATGTTAATAAAGTGGTTCATAAGAAAAAAAATTATCCTCGCATAATGCATTCATGGATTTTATTATGAGATAAAATTAAATATGATACATCTCATTTTCATTTTTTTAAATGGTTCATCTTGAGTCTTTAATATTATAAAAATAGTTTTTCTCATATCATAGTGAAAATACCATGTTTTTTAAATACGATGGGTGTCATTAGGGAGATAACATTGTATGTGATCGTAATAGAGACACCAGTATAGAATAAAATTTTACATGTACCATAGGAAAATGTAATGGGATAACATTGTCCCAATGGGGTTTCCTTAAAGAGTAATTTCATATTGTAGGTTTTTTTATATAGATAATTATATTCATGGAATTGAATTTTTCATATTTTAAATAAATTAAAAAATTTAATATAAGGTGTTGATTTAAAATATATAAAAAATCTAAAATAGAACCTTAGGGACCACATCAAATTTGAATGAGAAATTCTACATCAAAAAAATTGTTTTGAGTAGATAAGATATATTTTTAAAATGTTTTTTACATAGTATTAAATTATATAATTATGTAATGTTTTTGTGTTCTTAATATTAAATTTTCATTTATTATTAATGAATAAAATTTAATTGTTCTTAAATAATTATTTATTTTAATAATTACAATGGATATTACAAAATTACATGTAATATTTAATATAAATATTTTATATAGAAATATGAATGTGAAGTGTTCATATTTATATGTTATGGAATGAATATTAAAACATGTTCAATTTATACTTTTTTATAGTACCTTAATTTATTAAATGTTATTAAAAGTTTATATCATGTTTAAATATATAAAATGCACACACATTAATTCATTACCTATTGATTTAATATTCATGAATATAATGTGTTTATAGAATTAATTATTCTATGATATAGATTAAAGTTAATAAAATGGTTCTTATAAATTTCAAAACATGTATATAAGAGTTATATGAATGATATGGCATAATATTTAGTTTCATTCAATCAAGACTTTGATTATTCGAGTTATAATTTCAGTTTTAAAGGTTAATTATTATTTATACATATTATGTGTTATTATTGTATTAAAATTGAGATACTTTTTTATTATTAATCCATCAATATTGGGACTTTAGGATAGGATACACCGTCTTAGGTACTTTGGTTCTATATAAAAGGTGATTAGTTTTCTACCTTTAATCTCATACACTCTATTGATAAATATTTTAGTTTCATATGATTATAAACCTTTACATGGAAGGGTTTAATGTTATATATTCTTGAGATGGATTTTGATATATATGAATATGATAAAATTTAAGTTTGGGTGAGTTAAATTATTCATTATTTAAATAGTGGTGTTCTTTTATAGTAAGATCATTATTATAAAGACAATACCTGATAATAGTACATGGGTTCATGGTAACCATCATTTACATATGAGGATAAAATATCATGGATGTATGTGAGCAAAATTAAATGGGAAAGTATTAAATATGTTTAAGTTTCCACTAAAAAAGATAACAATGATGAGAAAAATCTGATTCATAAGAAAAAAACATATACAAAACCAAGAGAGTTGAAGCCAAAATATAAGATACAACTTTTGGAAATGAAAACTATTGAAGACAACAATTCATCACTATGTGTAGCTAAAAATAAATTGACAAAAATAAATCGAAACTACCCTTCAAACACATAGATGAAGGCATCCCTTTTATAACTATAGTATCATCCATATAACTTAGTCTAAAAATAAATCATAACTCCCCTAATAAAATAGCTACATAAAATAAACCAAATTCACTTTATAATAATAAAAATCCAAAACATAGCAGTAAAAACTACAAATCATAAGGAAATGATGGAAATGATAAAAAAGGAAAATAATTCTTGAAGGACCATGAAAAAAATTTCCAATATAAAGTTAAGATCATTATGATATGGAATATTTTTAAATTATCATCAAAAAATAGAATCAATTTTCATAAAATAGTAATATATAAAACATAATTAAAATTTATGTATTTAAAAACTTTGACCAGAGTACGATATTGAGGATTAATCCAAGAGATATGAACATCAGTAAACTTTAGACAGGTATTTTTTTTAAAGTTTTCCTTTTAAAATTTAGTAAAATAAAAAACTAATGTCATCAACGGACTCATTTTTACACCAAACAAGAGGTATAAGGTTTTTATTATCATCTAAATCACAAGCATTTGAAGATTCCTTATCTATAATTCATGTTAGAAAAAAACCTATTTTCTGGCATAATATTATTATTTTTTTTATTTTTTTTATTCAAATTGTATTAAACCATATTCATTTACATTACTATAATTATTATGAATTAGAGTATATTCCCCTATAAATTACCCCTTTCCTTTTTTAGTAATGGTATGAGAACATTTAAAAGAATCTTCGAGAATCATAGTTTCAAAACTTCCATATTTAACTTGATCACAATTTTGAACCTTCAATTGAATAACCTTATTTAAAGAGGAATAATTAATAAATGGAATAGAATAATACTCATCAATACATAAATTATGTAGTAATTAATCCTAGAATCAACATATTTAGGATTCTCACAAGCCCAATCCCCAATGTGAATAGGGTAATCCTACACATAATTTGTAAAATTATCATAGGAAAGGGGAGGATAAACATTTATCCTCATAATGGGTTTCAAAAAAATTACAATTTAAGACATTGATTCATCATTGGTAGCCATGTTAATGTCAGTAACATCTCTTAAAATTAATAGGACTAATTGTTCCCAGTCTTAAAACTGTAAATGCAATATTAGGGGAGATTTTTATACTTAACCAATTAAGTAAAATCCATAGAGCCACATTGAGCCCAAATCATAGAGGGGATATATTTGAAAAATCAAAATCAAAGAAAATTCTAGTAATCAATGGTAGGAAAACAATCAATATCACAACATCAAATTGGATTTCTTTATAATAATATGACTTATAACCATGAATGCACAATCATTAAACCAAAGGATAGGAATGAGGTTGAATGAAACCTGGAAAAAGATTATTAGAGGGTAAAAATATGGATGAAGCTCTAGATTATATTTTATGTCCATCATCTCAATGCCCATAAAATATCAAGTGGATCAAAACCAACATGAATTTAAATATAAAGAAGAATTGAAATTCTAAATAACGTGAACGTCATCAATTAGTACAACCAATAAATCCACCAAACTAATTATTTCTAGAGTTTTCTAAATCATTGTGACATTTGGAAGGACAACATAATTTTTTTTGACTAAACTGAATTAAATATATTATGAAAGGGTGAAAACCATATATTTATAGAAGTGAATTATTTATAATCCTTTCAACCTGTAGGTGTTTTTAAACTGATGTGTACCCAAAGTAAATAGTTTTAACTGAAGTGATATTAAATTTATGAATGTGTCTAAAATGAAACCACTATTATATTCCTTGATTGGAGGTATATATACTTAGACGTGAGGAGATGAAGGGGGAATAACTAGGTTAAGGTTTTCATCTTCATCATCAACATATCCATCCTAAAGATGGAAATGTATAAAAGAAGTGTACTTTTGACTTATAAACATAATTATATTAGCTACTACACATTAATATGTTTATAATTCTTTAATTTGGTTGTAATTTATAATATATAAAATTAAATCTTCATAAACATGCATATATATATATATATGTGATACATGTGATAAGATTGTGAGATAAAACTAAGTCCCCTTAAGAAACTATGTGTGATACTCATTCTAAATTAATTAATTTTCAATAAATTGATTATCCAAAAGGGTATGTCATTGAAAGTTTGTGTTCCCATAGTAACATAAGGTTTCCATTTTATGAAGTACTCTCATAACCTAATTTTGGTTTTCACCTCTGAGATTGGAGGGATACCTATAAGGGTAAAGTCTGAGATTTTTTGTAATTTCACTTAGAATTGGTCATTTTTTATGGTTGTAGAATGATTTCATGACATGAAATCAGGTTACACACTGTGTAATTATTGATGGTACACAAGTCATGAAATGGATCACACCATGAATGATTACAGTTCTTGAATGATTGTTTCACATCATGAATTTTTTAAATGATGAATTTGTAATCATAGGTGACAAATTTTTGGGCGTGCTTATCTAGCGTGGAATTCATGACATCAATAAAGGTTTCACGCCATATGAAGAACTAAATAAAGCTTTTAAAGGCAGTTTTGACTATTTTTTTCAATTCCTTCCCTAGTTCTTTGTGTCTCTCTACCTAAGGTAGTTCCAGGTCATTTTTGAGAGACTCAACCCTTTCTTGATTGATCTATTCTAAACTCGATATCAGTTGTGGTTGTGGTGTGTCTCTATGAGAGAGTGAACTTCCAATTCCTTTGTTACCTTTGATCATGATATCACTATTGGATGAAGTCTTTGGATCTGTTGGTCTGTGATTAGGGAATCTCATTGGTTTCTTTCTAGATCTGTTGTGTGATCTCATTCTAGAGGCCTTTTCTTATATTTTTCATGGTGCGGTGGGAATTTTTTCTTTGAGGTATGTGAGTTTACTCTCTCCCACCAAACCTGTGTCTTCTAAATTGAATCAATTTTTATTTAGATTTCATTCTTAGGGCCTTATATGAGTATTTTGGGTTTTTTTGACTTTAGATTCTGTTCCGGGCGTGTGTGACCCGAGTTTTGTGGTAGGGGGTTCCTTCTCTAGCCAACATCAATGAACCTGATTATTTTTATTTTTTAAATATTTTTTATTTTGAAATTGACATGATTTTTTTGTATGTTGAAAATAGTGTTCAATGAAAAATGGGTTTCTCCTAGTTATTGATAAATGGAGAGAAAAAGGGTGTTTTCAAACCATTGAGATGAATTGTGAAAAAAAAGAACATGGGTTACCTTGGGTATTTAGGTGGAAGGTTTAGGTTGGGGCTATCAAGCATTTTTTTTTTGTGATTATCAAGGAGGTCTATCATGAGGATTTACTCTGTTTCCTAGGCCCATTTTTCTAGGATACTGATATTTAATTTTTTAGAGTTTTACTCATGGGGTATTCCTCATCTTCCTAGGACTATTATTCTAAGACTAAAATGTGTGCGCTTGATTGATTATGGTATGAGAAGTCTTTGACCTAGACATGTAGTATTATTTGGTGTTGTGATACCTATGATTCTATTTTGTATTGTTGGGAATTCTTAGTTAGACTTGACATTCTTGTTTATGTTTGTGAAAAATGATATGAAAAATGTGATATGAAATTAATATACTTGATTTGGTTTAGAAGTGAGGAAAAAAGGAAATGTTTACCATGTGTTCTATAAAACTAATTTACTGCTTATCAGTCCATGTTTTATTTAAAATGAACATGCAAGGATTTTTATACAGATACTATGTATGGAACACTTGGGAGGGATCATACTGAGCATGTTAGCTCACACCCTACACACCTATTTGGTGGTACGTAGAACTTTGTTTTTCTTCCAGTGGAGGGAAAGGAAGGGCATCGTAGTGAGGAAAATAGGATAATGTCAGCTAGTGGAGGTATGGTGTGATTTCATCCTTATAATTGTTCGAGGTAGTTGTTTTGTTTTTAGTTCTTTGGATTTGGACTTGTCTTGGAGTTTTTAGTTACTTTGAAGTTGTATGTTTTCACTGTTTTGTTATAGTTATGGCATATATGTCTTCTTCTTCTTCTTCTATTGTCACTTCTTATTATATATATATGTATATATACCATGTGGTTGTTCAGGTTGGGATAAATTTTTCCATTAGTGTTGTTGTTTTATGTTCAGGTTCTTGTCTCTAGCCTATGGTGATAGGGAACACCCTTCATGTATATAACAGAACGGGTCAAGTTTCGAGTTCAAGGGAAACCCAGGATGGTTTGATAAACCAATGTATTATCTTATTTTAGTTAATAACATCATTATGGGATTATATTTGATTTAAATTATAGTCTATGATTAACCATGTAACCCTAATAGGAATAGGTTCCTATATGAATGGAGTTGGTATAATTCATGGGATAGAAAAGGATAAGGATTTTTTAATGAACTATACACAAATGATATATGATATGATTGAAAATATTGTCTAATTATGTAGTTAACCTACAATTGAGGATCTAAAGTGACTTATAGTTTAGTGATACATACATCTTGTCCCACTAAAAGATGTTAATAAAATATGAGGTTAAATTTTTGGTGAGACCATATTTAATAAAATTACTTATTAAATATATATAAAACATGATACTCATCTAATAAAATATATTTTTTGGGATAAACATAATCATCACTAAACTTTTCTTTCAGATTACTGTTAGAAAAGTATAGTCCTTATGAAAGAAAATTTTTGGAGTAGTATAGAAATACAATAATTATTATCATCTAATTATAAATTTTTATTTGTTATTAAAACCCATTATTGAGCAACTAATTAGTGAAGTTATTAAATTATCATATTTATATGCTTATTAGAATCATCAGAAAAATGTATTGTATATTTCTACTCTCATATTGGATTTTATGGAGCCAAATTTATTAAAAATCATGAGACTATTTACACATATAAAATTATAGATAACCGTAATATGGACTATTAGGATAGAGAAAGGAATAATATATATGAGGTTTCAAGGGAATTTTTTAGATGTAATGTGATAAAAAAATTCAATCACTACATATGTGCTCAATATAATTGGGTAGCTGAATGATTTTTAGCACCAAAGGTCTCTTCTTTGGACAGAATTAGATATGGGTTTCATTTTACAATCATTTCTGGAAAGGTTTCAACAATTTATTATGAGCTATAATATGAATGAGTTTAAAAAATACTTACATTTCCACATAAATATATAGATGGTAGCTAAATAGGACATGATTTGTCTGATATCAACTATCATGATGATAGTACAAATGGTTAAGCATAAAATCCAAAGGAATAGTAAATCTATAAAAACGTTAAACAGTAATACTGGATTATTAAAACATATGGAAGGAATTAACAAGTAAGGACAATGTTTTCATTGTGAAAGGGTTGTACCTTGGATATAAAACATTCCTATATATATAAAAGGGTGAAACAAACACCATAGAGATTCCATGTCAAGTATTAATTTATTAAAAACAATTATTATAGTTTAGATCATACTTGATAAAATTATGCATTATATAAATGTTTTGAATTTTTACATGACTTAAAAATTAATGGATATTCGATGAAGAAAACATGGAGTTGATATCTTAGGAGAGAACAAGGGTTATTTCTCCAATTGAAAATTAATTTATTTATATTTTTTGGATTAAGTTTATGGTGTTGTGTTATTTTTATTTCATTATCTTCAATGTAAAAAGACTAGTAAATTTGATATAACAACAAATATTTTTATAATGAAATATTGTTTGAACGGAAATACATGGTTCATTTTCTTATCCAAAATATAAGATATTATAATAGAAAATATGTATATTCTGAGATTGAAATAAAATACATTATCCAAGTTATAAAATGAAAAAATATTTCAAAATTTAATCACCTTTTATAATTTTTTTCTAAGCAAAAAATTATTTATGATTAAATCATATATGATATGATTTCAATTTTTTTAATAACATAAATAAAAACTACGATATATGATTATTATACATAAAGTATATTTTCGTTCTATAAATAACCTATATGGAGATATAATTTTTTTGATAGATGAGTGGTAATTAATATTGAGTTAAAGAGGATAAATATTTAAACAAAAAAATGAACTAATATAGAAATAGAGACTTTTGAAATATATGTCTAACCAAAATTGGAAGCCGCTGAAATATTCTATATACTTAAAGAGGTGTTTGGAATATTATTGGTAAAATAAATACTTTAATATAAAGAGTTATATAGTTAATTATTACTAATGAACTCACAAAAAATTATATTCTTAAAAGAAGTTCTACATGTTAACTATTTTCATAAAAAAAGTTTTATACATCATAATATTGAATATTGTGATGTAAAATTATGTATATAGAAATTTAAATTGTTGAAAATAAGTACTAATAATCATAATCTCACCATTATCAAAATATTTTTTCTTCAACTCTTAAAGTATTTTAAGATTATAAAAAAGTATTAGGTTACAGAAATTCATTTTCATTTTATGATTCATTCACATAAAATGAATTTATAATAAATAGTGTAATGATATTTAAACCCCTAGAGTTGAAACACTTAGTTATCCTAATTTAACTAAGGACATGGAAATGAATGTTTGAGGGGAAATGTTAAGATTGATATGAGTAGGATATCATATTAAGATATGTGGTTTACTCATGAGACACAAAATGTGTTTTGAGACTCGACTGAGACACAAATTATTAAACATGTATCTTCTTACATTATTTCATTAATAAATGCTAAACTAAACAATTTGACAATTTTTTATCAAATTATTCATGAATATATACCCTCAACCCACTCTTAAATCTAGGAATTGGTCATGTTTTCACATTCAGTAATATTTTATATGATTAAAATAAAGATAGTGTAATTTATTAATTTAGTGATAAATATTTATTTGGAATTTAATATATAATTTAATGTGTTTTATTAAAGGTATTTTTTTAAAATTTAATTCATGTTTGAATCCTCTAATCTACCGCATAAAGTAGGAATAGTCACTCGACCAACATTGGTCGATTGATTACAAGACCCCACATCAAGGTCACTTCTCTGAACATAAGAAGACCATGTATGGATCATGACTACTATAGATCCCACATTATATAATCTTAAGCTACCATGATGAAATGTTCATGAGAACACCCATTCTAATGAATGTTATTGTGACCTCTTTCATAAGTTGTCATAAATGAAACCCCAAGCTATCATAGCACCTCCCTGTACAACTTGCCCACCCAAGGACAATGCTATAATAATCCATATCAACTTCAAGATACCATGAACATCCTATTATTTTCAACCAAGAGACATCCCTTAAAGCTACTACACAATACTATTCATCAACCACATGAAGGCCCTCGAGGAATCACATCGAGCTACAACATCTTGTTATCCCAAAGGCAACACTCAATCAACAGTATGAACTTCACAAGATTGATCATAGAAATTATTTGAATCTACTAAATTAAGAATCCCTCATGGAGAAATTTGTGTTCCCCCATCAAAATTTCACAACCCTTATAGATTTTGATCCCCTGTATATTTGATACACCCAAAAAATTCAAGCCAAGAACCAACTAAAGAACCATGAAAACTCCCACCTTTAATCTCAAATCATTCCATAATGCTCTGATTTTATTCACTGTAAGATCACCATTCAATATTGGTGATAACCTAAAATAATTAAAGGATAAATTCAAATATTGACTAAAAGAAGAAACATTGAATTCAATCATAGGAAGATCTAAATATTTAGAGACAGAACGGTATAAGACATTTCATATGAATTAAAGCAAGGAAGAGTGTTCCTAAGTTCATTCTATGTGCAGGTCCAATAATAGTGGGGTTCTCATACACTCATAACACACTATCCACAATATAGAATGCTAATTTATAAAACCTGCTTGAATAATTTCCTAAATGAAAAAGATCTATTAATAACATGACTACCACTTCTATCCTTCCAATAGGATTATCCAATAATATTATAGTCCTCATCCAGAACAAACAACCAATTGTATGTTAGGGAATATTCATTCACACCTATTTGGAACAAATGAATAATTTCACCTACATTCTCCAGTATTCGTTTGTGAGAAGGCCAAAAATTAGATATACTCCCTTCTGACCAACAATTTTTTGGTGTCATTAGTAGAGACCAGTCACTTTCACAAGTCCACACCTAGGACTCCTAACTCGAGGGACATGTTTTCTTTAATATCACCCTAGATAAAGCCTCTTGAGTTGATTAATGAGGTCGCACACCACATCTCCACCTGATTCTAGGATTAAGATCATCATCTAAAAACCCAATTATAGACCTGGGCCACTGATTTGGAATATCATTCAAAGGCCCAATTTTGAATACCCTAAGAAAACCATGCTTGGAGATGAGTAGTTTACGCCCATCACTCCATCCCATCAACTCTGGTGTGAATTATAAATAACACATACACCTCCAAATATACTCATAATAAGAAATCTGTAACATTTTTATTGAAATTTCTCCTATAAAACTCAACTTCCACTATCGTCATAAAGCAATAAAACATATCTAATATAATTATTCTCAAAACATGTATAGATTCAAATCATAGGATGAGTCTCCCAACTATGTGAAATTATTTTTTGAATTATATTTGAGATATAGGGGTGGGAATGATATATAAAAACAGGATGGGGTGAATGAAAAAATAATATCCCCTTCAAAGGAAAGCATCCTGAAAATTTTATTATTTATCCCCTAATTAGAAATTAAATTTTTATGTTATGTTTTTTGAAATTCTCTTTAATATCTATTATTTTTTTTCTTTTCATTTATTGAAAATTTTTATTGTGTCTTTGATATCTAAAAAATTTGTGATCATGGGGTATTAACCTAAGGTATGTTAATGGGTGAGGTTTCCCAGTGTTACAAATTTCATCAAATTGTATTTATTTCAATTTTGATTCTATTGTAATGGCGCAATGGAATTTTCTAGGAATTGTGATATGATTTCGCACTTTCTCTTAGTGATTCCCACCACTCTATTCTACAATCAGCCAAATTATTTACCCTCTCCCCTCTCAGTCTATAATTTATACAATTGGGGATATTTGGACTAATGGATGAAAATTATATGATGGTAACGAGTGAAGGGTCATAGATTTTATCTGATTATAGAACTTCCATCACTTCACATTATACAGGAGGTAAGACATGGAATTACTAGGATAATTAGGAAAGTACACTATAAATCACAAATTATGTTGAGTTTGGTGATCCATAAATGATATTGAGTATATTTTAAATAGGTAATAATTCATAAAATTGGATAATGAAGGACCTACAAGTGCCTAACCTCGAACTAAGCCCTTTTCCTTCTAGAACTTTTGTAAGGGTTTCTACTATTTTCTTTTATTCTATATTCACACATAATAGAGACCAAAAAAATAAACTCCAATTTCTATCAGCCTTCAAAATTAATAAAACAAAAAAAATATCAATAAATTATTGAGAATAGTAAAGAACCAACCCTTAAAACCATGAGAAAGAACCTAGGTTAGTTCCATTAGACTGAACACTATGTTAATAATTTTTTATGCAAGGCCTGCAATCGCCTTCCACATCATTAAACCCATTATCATGGAGTTAAGTTGAAAAATCATGTTTCTCTTTCACATAGTAAATAATTTAATATTTTCAATTTAAAATATAAAATCTAAAAATAAAATATTATTCTTTTTACTCAATTTCATCCATTGAAAAACTTGATGCTAAATTTGTTAGATAGATATGGGTTTCCATAAATAAAATAGATAGAAGAGAATTTTGGGAAATTTTTAAGGACCTTAAATAGGACATAAAAAAATTAATAATAAAATTCTTATCCAATGAGATTAATGAGGTCCTAAAATACTTCTTGGAGTTCTTTAAATATTTGGGAGAAGAACAAAAAAACCCATCCCTCCAATATTTGATGAATATTTCTTGGATATTAAAAGAAAAATGGGATGCCCACAACTACTACCGTCCATACTAGAAGACTTCAAAGAGACATTTCACATAGATAATAAAATAAATAATAAAAAATGAGATATAGGATCATATCTTGAGTTTATTTTTTTATTTTGCACAATCTTAATCGTGAACTAATTTTGTAATGTCCCAACCCACTAAGTCATGTTTGGATGGTGGAAGGATGATCCACCACTACCCCAATCCCAGCACCAATAGGTGAGGGGAAAGAGGAAAGTTCCAAGTAAGCATATCCCACAGTTGGTCGACCATATCATATTGTAACTACATGCATGTACACACATCCATCTCCCTGCACTAGTGTAATGATGCAATGACTTGACCCACAAGGGCCTTCCTCACCAGTGGAAGGTTGAGCCGCCACTACCCCAAGCTTTTGTTAAATAGGCTAGGGGTTGGAAACCAATGATGATTTGGAATATCAAACACATTGGATGCCTTATCCTATGGTGCCTTAACACATTCACACACATCCATCTCTAATAAAATTTCTAGAGATAATAAACCTAATAATACAAAAAATAAGCCATACATCTATATCACACATATAGATTATGATAGAGATAAAATTAATTGAAAGGAAAATACAAAATCCCCAAAAAATAAATATTTCTAATATGATAAAAAGGAGGGGACTACTATCAAATACATGGTCAATACATTCCTTGGTCAAACTAACCCATAACTATGCTTCACCCGCTCTCGGTACTCTAAGGACACTGCTAAGATACCTTCCATATTCAAAAGACAGGACATTTATGTGTAGAGACCATACATGGGTGAGTATAAAAATACCCATTAAGTTCCCCAAAACCCAAAATAAAAGGTAGAATATAATGGGAAACTACCCTCCCAATCCGAATTCATAGGAGAAAACCCAAGTGATAGAGAATAGGAAACTCCATATTGACCACTCCATGTCTATGTATGACTAGTTAGCTTAATTTAAATTGTATGATGATCTAGATATGTGACATCCCCAAAATAACTTATTTAATAACCCAGATATACATGTATCAGACTCCAAGTCTCACGATGTCCTAACCTCACTGTCATATAAATGATTCTACTCGATCCTCAATGGTATTTCTAGTTTGAGATATTCCACTCGGCATACCCTTACAACCCTAATGGTACAAATCTATGATATAACCCTCATTGGGAATATCATTCTAGGCCCAACTCCAATAGAAGAATTATAGTTCATTTATCTACTATATTGTGCCTCGCAATTGATCATAGAAACTCAAGTGAAGAGGCCCACCCCTCTCCACGTAACTCTTAGTTGAGGGAGATACAGCTCCAAAACAAGCATCGGGTGAAACCATAGGATAAGAAAGTGATGGACCCACACATCAATGATACCCCATAGAGAAGGGAGTAAAAACTCCAAACCATCTCGTGAAACCTCTGGGGAACCTGTTTGGAGAGGCCCACACATCACCAGGTTGAGGCACCACTAATCATAAATTGGTATTGTTAATATCAAGTGGATGTTCCCACTCCTCAGAACTAAAATCTATTACATAGGGAGAACCAACTCCCATGGAGGAACCACACCTTTTTTAGAGCTAAAATATAATAGAGTACTACTCAACTGATAGAGGACCTGCACTTGAGTATAGATGAGTTCCATGTCTACCTGTATGAATGATATGGGGTACCAACACCCTAACATGATAAGGGAGTATCAAACCCAAGGATTGGGGACTCACGACCTGTATAATAGGGGAGTTCCATCTCTATCTTCACAAAAAGTATGTAAGCCCCATTCCCTACTGCAGCATAGTAGTATCGTCTCTATGGATAGAGGACACACACTATAGTGTGGTAGGGGAGTATTGTCTAAATATGCACCATGAGTATGGAAGACATTCACCCTCATACAACAAGGGAGTACTGTCTCTATCTATACAATGATTATGGTGGATTTCCAACCTAATGAAATAGGGGAGTACCATATCCATGGATAGGGGACCTATTCCTTGGTATGGAAGGGCAGTTCCATCTCATTCTGAACTCTTGTATGATCATACTCAATCACATCCATCATCAAGCATCACCTAAAAATCATCACACTAGGAACATCTTACATCATTTCTCCAATGCCAAAACCTTGTCCACCATCATGTATAACATGGAAAAATACATAATATAGGATACTTATGGGACACCATCTGATACTTTAACAAGGATATGTGCAAGGAAGAAGTCTCTAAGGGAGATTACATGGTGTGTACCCACAATACATGGTGTGTATCTAGTCTCTTGACCCTATCCATGTCCCCTATTGATACTCGATATGTATTTGGGATTATATATATGGTGTACCTCATTTCACAAGAAATGGGACCTTGTTCAGTATCATGGGCATGTTCTTTCCCATAAACAGTTGGTTGGACAAGTTTCTCTACATGGTGTTTACCCTTAGTAAATAACATTTCTTAGCTACCCAACTACTTGGTCATGTCCTCCACTCATTCTTGTGTTTGTAACCCCATGTCTAAGTACCTATTTCTGTACTTATGCATGGTCATGTTCCTAAACAAAAAAAACATTGTCCATGTCTTTAGCCACATGATCTAGGCTCACTACACGGTGTGTAACCCCAGTACACAGCATGTTGTCCCCATATTTAGAATTCCACTAATAGGAAATACATACTACATGTGCTCCTTTTCACTACATATTGTGCGATCAAATGTTCTAAATTGGAATCCCCTATGAGCCACCCAAAATACCAATCCACCATAGATTGAATCTCATGGGTTCTTAAGAAATCATCTAAACGATCTAAAATCATAAAATAATGCATAAATGGGAATTGGGATATAAAAATCATAAATATTCCTACCTCATGGGGAACCCTTAATATTTTGGTCCTATTAGATGTTAAGGACCTATTGTACCTTGATTCGGTGATGATTGACATCAAAAATGGTGTTCAGTAGCACATCCTTGACTTGTTTTAGCCTAAGGTCATCCATCTTGAAATGGAGTAAAACTTCTTCTACCTTATGTCATGTGTGAGAAAAAAAGGGGGTGTTGGTTTATTAATTTAAAAAAAATAAATTAATAAACCACCATTTGACACGCAACCTATAGACACCTCCAACTGGGTGTCGGACACTGACAAAATTTATGTTTCACCTTAGGTAAAACTTTTTTTCTGAACTCAACTGTAGACTCAAAATTTCTGATATGAAACTCCAATTATGAGTTATTCCGCATTTACCAAAAACAATACATGAACAAGATAATATATATTTAATATTTTTAATATCATTACAGGGAGGCTCCCCATGCCCTGGAATCCCATACCGACTCAGCACTTGACTTTTGAAATTTTCCTAGAAATTTTCCAAATATTTACCCAGAAAACCCAAAGTTGCTACAATATCCCCAACTTCAAGGATTTTAGTCCCAAAAATAAAAATCCTATGAAAAAGGGAGAATACTAAGATCTCAATTAGATCTCCCTCACTAGTGATATCACTAGAGGGTTCTTGTTGTATCAACAAACACATATTCAGGGGATCCACAAAAGACAAACCATTCACAAAGTCTAGCTTAAACTAGGTAGACATCATGACATAAATCCTAAATCTGTACTCTATACAGTGATAAGTGAAAAATGCCAAGAACCCAGTCCAACTACATCACAGATTCTAGTGTAAAACTAGATCACTAACCCGATTTAGATTCTTGTGTAACCTAACACCCCTCATCCACCCTTGGATGAATAGAATACTCAACATACATCACTACAACAAATTTTAGGCCCAAAGTGTTGTCTCCTGCTAACTCTGACCAATATATTTATGACCTATAGGGCTTCCCAAAAATGGACTCAAAGGGTGTTACATTGATGGTGGAGTGAAAACTGCACCACACCAAGATAAAAATGAAAATCATGTTTTCTATAACCTGAATGGTTTTCTTTACTAATTACAACCACCCTTGTTCAATGTCTACTAATGAGGGAAAGAAACCACCTAATAACCTTGTCTCATAGCATGAATGGTGTCACTATCAATCCTTGTATGTTCAACGTAATCCCCACCTTTAGAAAGCCCACAAATAACATGTATAATAGATATCCAATGATGTGATACCTCAGTAATAGAATCTATTAGTTGTGTCTCCCTACTTTACTGAAAAATAAATGTTTTAATAACAATGAACTGTGGAAAAGTCACATCATCCTAAAGTATCCTACATGAATCTATAATTCTGAACACATGAGGGTACCAATGAACAACACATTGCTACCCATGAGACACACATGGTCTTATCGGTGCTTCCTTCCACAACCCTCCAACCACAAAACATCTCACAAATCTAAAAGAGATCAATTGATATGCTAACAAAAATATTATGGAAGTACCTTTATGGCATTCTATAAAAAATAATACTATTAGTGACATAGTAAACCTAGAATATCCTCAAGTAAATTTCCTCACTATCACCACTACACCAGTAAACTGAAAGATCATAGCACTACTAGTCCATGAGTCATACTATCCATCGGGTAAAAGTTAAGTTGTATCATTCCACACATGAGCTCATCCTGCATTTCCTAGGATCACTCCAAAAAAAGGAACTCCATACCAAAATTTTGAAACACTACCACACCCTCTAGCAGAAACCATTAGAGCATCGATAATAAGAAACCAATCCACACTAAGGAAACATCATAGGGTCTCTCTATGACACTATAAGAAGGTTTTATTTAAGGAAATCCTTCCACTAGATTTTGATCTCATGATAGATAATAGTTAATGAAGTATAATCTTATCTTACATTTCCACCAAGCATACGGGTTGAGAAAAAATGTTCCACTAGTATTGATAGGCCTCGAATAGGGGATACACATTGCAGAAACGTGGCTCACGACTGCATGCTAACTGCTATTGAAGAAACACAACCACATTTCATCCCTAAAACCACACTCAAGCCTCTAGTATATATTTACATACTTCCAAAATATCATCATTTTCCTTTCCCACCATTGTTTCACAACCATGTCCTTCTCTGACACCTACACACCAACACACCCAAAATACACAAGTAAAAGGAACTCTTTTTCCACACCTTGATACAATCCTCTTTGGACAACATTGAATCAACCACATGGTTTTGTATCTCATTACAAGAACATGTATTGGCGGGGGAAGCATCCATCTTCCTCGTGAGTCCAAGTCTATCTCCAAATTCATTATTACAGGGTTCTACCAATACCTTGCATCACCCTATATAAACCTCGAACAATATCCCAAGGAGTATTTTGAAAGTACTGGGAACCTCATAAAATAATCTTCAATGGTTATTCTACCCTTAAAAAGACGAAGAAGCTCTTGGATACGCACTAATATCAACATGGAAGGATAAAAATCTTCCATAAAGTGACACTCAAACTCTATCCAAGTTAGCATTGTCTCTTTATGTGTCTAAATCACCAGACTCCACCAGCACTTGGTGGAGATCTGAATAAGACTCATAACTAGGACCAACATCTGATCGGGAGGTTTCGTAGAAAGGCCATAAACATATGTGAATGCCTCAAACCAGTAATTATCAAACTATAGTTCTTTCTCATCATGATAAATAGGAGTTATCTTAATCTAAAACTCATGAAGTTCGCTCATCCAAAACATATCCTCATCTTCAACTATCTACATAACTTTTTAGTCCATGGGCGCGGATTGACTAGAAAACCACTTAGAGAGATTTCCTCCTCTATAGTCCCATGTACCAAATCCTCTTCACTATATGGATAGTAACCATCAACCTATCATGGAACCATATCAAGCTGTCATCGTGGTGGAATCCTAATATAAAATCAAGATTCCCCACTGTCAATGACTTTATCTTGGGAGATGACTCGGGTACATAGAACCCACAATCCAGTCATATATGATTCATGTACCAATGTTTCCCTAAAACTAGTGCCTAAATATATCGAGTCAACAAGAAAATTATAAAAGTCATGGTGAATGGATACATTGGTCACCACAATGACACTAGAGTCCCTATCATGAAGGCCAAACTTCAAACACTTCATCGATGTCACCATAAATTACCAAACCAATCTCAAATCTCGAAATCTACTTCGGTCTTAAGGAAGAAAATGCTATAATACAACTCTATAATGACCTAATCCATGAGGGTGCACCTGGATAGTGGAATGTTGTGCCTCTAATACTACCACAATCCCACCTCTAATAGGCAATGGGCTAGCAACTAGCATCGAGTAGGCATATCAAACCCATGGGACACCGTAGCCTATGGTACCTACATGCATTCACACATGTCCATATTTATGAAAAAGTGCATAAATGACAAACCTATTGATAAAAAATCATTCATACATCTATATACCACAAAACTAGTATGATAGGTTTGGAAATCATGAAAATGAAAAAATAAAATCCCAACAAAAACAATAAAATAATCCAAAAAACTCAGAAGGAGGGGACTCATATCAAATTCACGATTATTATACACCCTAATATATCTAGCCCAACACAATATTCCACACACTCCCAATACTCCATGTATTCCACTATGATTCATGTATCTATAAAAGACATTAAATGTGTGGGAAGATATTGAGTATGGGTTAGAATAACAATACCCAATTGGTTCCCCAAAAAACCCAAAATAAGAGGGAGTAACTAAGATCCAATAGTCCTCTCAATCCAAATCAAGAAGAGGAAACTTAATAGAGATAGAATAAAAACATTATATCAACCAATCCTTAGATATACATGAATAGTCATCTCAACCAACATGGTATGTTGATCAATATGTGTGACGTCACCACAAGGACTCTTAGAATAACTTTGATATACTGATCTTAGATTCCATGTCTCATGAGGGCCTGGCCTCACTTCCGGGTATAGGATTCTACTCAATGCTTAATGGAATCGCTCTTCTAGGAGATCAAACTCCATGAACCCTTCCATCCCTGATGGTAATCATCTGATATATATCACTAATAAAGAATAGATCTTTAGGTCTAACTCTGCTGCCTAACATAATATGTTTTGTCTCTATTGTCTTGTGTTCTTTGAAAGCTCATAAGAACTCAAGTGGACATGTCCACCCCGCTTCACTACACTCCACATCCAAGACAGATCCAATTTCCTTATAGGACCCAGTACTCATCGGATCTAAAATATGGTGTAGTACCACTTCTTATATTGAGAAATCACATCCAATTATATGGTAGTTTTTCTCTAACTGTATGAACACTATGGGGGTCATTCACCCTATACTACCGGGGTACGAGTCTTTCATACTCATTTTTATTGACCATATCACATCTAAAAAACTTTAATTATTAATTTCAGATCCAATATTGGTAATATTTACCTCCCAATACTGAATAATTGTGAGTATTTAAAAGGACACTTCTCAACTATAAAAGGGAACTCAACCCCCTCACTTATTCACACCAGTCAAGCCATTGTTATCATCCAAGCACTACCCAAATCAATTAAATACTTTAATCCTATAATAATAGAATTATTATATTAGTAATAAATCTAAAAGTTTATGGTTTTAGTGAAAAACTATGTAAGATATCCAAATAAGAGTTAATGTTCTTTAATGAGCATTTTATTTTACTTATTTCTCCACATCCATCAATTATTATTTTACAATGTTGATAAAATAACCTCATTATATCCCATATAATTATAATTTTTCTATTATGGTTCTAATATACAACCATAAACAATTCCATAAAATGGGTTATTAAATCATCATTCAGGTGTATGGTGGACTACTGCCTCGTGAAACGTTGTCATTCATTTTTCCATTAACACCTCTCATGGTTGGGTATGTTGGTAGATCTAAAGTTTATATATCATATTTATAACATAATTTTATTACTTGATACATTATATCATATATAAAATTCTTATATTCTATTTATTAAGGTCTATGATAACACCACTCCTGTGTACGGAGGACTACCACCTCGTGAAGCAATGTGATTCATTTTTCACTAATTTGTTACATTGAAGATAATAAGCATAAATAAAATAAATAAATATTATATAAATGAAATATTTATGATATTAATGACATTTTTATAATTCTATAAAAAATAATATTTCATTCACTTGTTACCCTTTCACTCACTGAAAAAATGATAACGTCGTTCGTGGGTGTTTGGACTACCACCTCCTCTAAGTGATGTGATTCATTTTTTCTATCACCACATCAAAATAATGATAAATATAAGTATATATAATTAAATAATATGGTATTTATAATATTATTATCATTTTTGAAAGATAAATTTTACATTCCTTCTTTCCATAATGGT
Organism: Viscum album; assembly: GCA_963277665.1. Classification (NCBI taxonomy): domain Eukaryota; kingdom Viridiplantae; phylum Streptophyta; class Magnoliopsida; order Santalales; family Viscaceae; genus Viscum; species Viscum album. The sequence continues at coordinate 1,925,043,307 of OY728152.1, read as the reverse complement.
CATTGAAAAATGGAAATCGTATTTATGTGTACGTACGACATAGCGTCTCTATGAACGTAACGTTTGTTCATTTATCATAACCTTATTTCATTATTGGTTTCATAAGAATAATTTATTTATAAATATTATAATTGTTTCATGATTATTATTCTGTAGATGTTTAAATAATGGCCTTTTTTACCATAGTCAACCTACTAAATTCATTTTTGACAGAGAAGCCTAATATGGTCAAAATATCCTTCATAAACGTAATTTATTAAGTAATTATATATAAATTATATATAGGTGAAGTATGTGTAATAATAAAAATGAAAATAGTTATAAATAAAGTAAATACTTAACATAAGTTTATTATTTAGAAATTTAATTAAAATCATGACGAACCAAACTCGACGAAAGCATTTTTCTCATATAGATTTTATTTTTGTGTGATATATGGCATATTACCCACTTATTTTAATTGTTTTTTGTATTAAATACACATGAATGTATTATATGGGTATTATAATTAAATTATATTTTATTTAAATATCCATTTTATTATCCCTATTTCTGGGGGTTTTGGTTTCAATGTTATCAATTCAATAATGGATTTTTGTCACATTTTTCCTTCATTGTGACCTATATCGTGTAATGATCCTATATTACTTTATGAGGTGTATATACATCTTTTTTGGCATGTAATATCATGAATTTTTATATTAACATGGTATTTTATGTAATTTTTCATGGGTCTTACGCTTAAAAGATAACAAAGTGGTCAGAGTTTTATGTTATAATCGCATCTTTTATCAGTATTTTTTGTGATTTTTCTTCCAATGTTGAGATATAATGATACATATCTCACGAAAACCATGATTATTATTTTACCCTCATTATTAATCACATTTTCAAGTAATTTTTCCATTTTCTCACCCATTAATACTTAAAATGTTTGAGAATATTTTTTAAGGAAATTTAATTTAATTTATCGCTTTGGTCGGAAATCTGTATTCATAAAAAAATAAGTTTTATAAATAAAATGTTTTTACCATTTTCAAAATGATTTATTAAAGAAATTTTTACCTGTATTTTTTTAAAAAAAAATTCCCAAATGAATATTATTGTCTTTTTTCTAACAAGTAACCTTTCTAAACTTTTTACCATGTAAAAGGGATGTTCTTTATGACATGTACATAATTACCCACTAACATGACCATAATTACTTTTAAGCTACCTTATAATATTTTCATGATTATTTTTAAATAATTTTTTTTCTTAATATTATGGAAATTCATGGTTTTTAAAAATTGTTTTCAATGAAAATGATTTTCAAATTGTTTTCTATTTAAAAAAATAATTTTAAAAATTAAAATGATATTTTCCTTATGAATGTGTTTAATGATATTTTAATGGTATTTCAATTAATAAACATCAAAAACACTTATTGTTACTTATCTTCCATTGGGGCTATATGGTATTGATACCATCATCATTATTTTTCTGGATGAAATAAGATTATTTCAAATAGATTGTTATGAAACTTGTTTGTTTTTTATGAGATAATCATGTTTCAAATATATTTTTATGAAACTCATTTATATTCCTTATGATAATCATGTTTCAAATATATTTTTATTGAACCTATTTCTTTTCCACAGTTAATCCATGTTTAAAAGAGATTGACATAAAACCCATTTATTTTATATGGTTTAATCATTTGATAGAAGAATAATGATTTTTTATAAGAGTTTTATGATGAAAACTCTATATACAATATTCATATTATGGTTCTTGAAAATTATATACAATGGGTATAAACATATAGTGTCATCTGATCCAATTATATCATATGTTATTGGTGAACCTATATAGTGCTCCATTGAATTAGGTAATGATTGTTTTATTTTAATAATTATATTGGAACTTGCCCATATGATTATTAAAATTTATAAGTATGTTGTAAGGGTTTTTAAGGGTTTTATAAAATGATCTTCCAAGATAACAATATGTTTTATCTATGATTTCTATGGGTTCATGATTTTCCATCTGATCGAGATTGATATCACGTGGCTCATGATTATTGACTCTTATGAATATTTCTTTTATTAAAACAATATTATTGTTCATATAATTAATGATAAAGGTAGTTATGGGTATGAATATTCTTATGTTATACTCACGCACTTTGATTATGTCATTATACCCGTATTCTATTCTAATGCTCATTGAAGACATGCATTAGTTAATTCTTACATTTTACATTAAAAAGAATTTATGCTAACCCTTCTTATGTTTACTTTTCCATAGGTTATAAATAATGAGGTTAAATTTGTTTTGTCTATAAGGGATTTCATATAGATTATTATAATGTCATAATTAAAAAATAAAAGTTCTATTAAGTGGGAGAAATGTTCATTTAAATTTACGTGTATGGTTTATGTAGTATTTTTCCAAATTCTATAAACCTATAAACATAAATGGTCCTAGAGGATATAATTGATAAAATATTTCTCTTAATTTTGTATGTTTGTTGTGGAAAAAATTACTTCATAATTATTACCATCGAATTCACAAATGTAAATTAATGATTTTTGCACTGAATCCAAGAGTGCGGGTTTTGGGATGTTATAGTTGGTATTAAAGTAAAGGTGTAGATGACTTTATATATTAGGATATTCTTATGTGAAGTTATCTTAAGAGTTATGGATACTATAATAGGTCTATAATATTATTTTCATTCATAAGTTCAATATATTAGACACCTTATTTGAGGTTTTTATGTTGTAAAAATATTAAGGTTATTATTAAAAAAATTGATGCATTTTTTTGAGGTATTTGTAACCCCTAGGATCAATATAAAGTGTTATTTAGGGAGGAATTACTTTCTTTTCTTATTTAAATAAATAAACGTACAGCCCAAATGCTTTGTGACAACTCGTCGTATCTAGAAAGACCACAAGAATTTAACCCACAACTGATGGGAAACAAGGGTGTAGTGTCTACCAATGGACTATGTGATTCCCAAGTTAATATAAAATATTTAGAGGTAAATATTGAGTTTTTTTTAAATCATGATAGATTTTATTTGAGGAATAACATTTTATTTATCTTGGAAGAATATATGATCAAATACTTCTAATAATTGTGTTTCAAACTTAATTAAGAAATGTTTGAATAATTTGTAGTATAGTTATTTATGAAATAATTTGGAATGAACTTTTTGTATTACTATTTAATTTTTATGATTAATGCATCATATAATGTTTTATTCATTTTTTGAACTAACTAACCATCTACTAACTATTTCTGTTTTGGTTAATGTCTATGGATAGGAGGAATATATTGTTATCCCTTTTATGGTTATGTGGACTTTTAAATTTTGATTTAGTGATTCTGGTATTAAATATCCATTTTGAATACTCATCATTTAGAGAAAATTTGATATTATTATAGAAATTTTCTAAATGATGTAATTATACATTAGAAGTAAGTATATTTCAATATGTTTCCAGTCTATATGGTGAAATAATTACTCAACTCTTAGAAAAAGATATTAAAAGAAAATTATTATCATAGTACCTTCAATTTTTATTAACCAATGGACTTTTCAATCATCACATATTTATTTTTTTGGGGCCCTTAACTTTCTATTGATCATTATATTTCTTGTGATCAATGAACTCAATCACTCTCTATAATTATTTATGCTTTTTATTCATTCCCTCCCGTGTTTTCTTATTTTGAAACCATGTGATGTGTTATTAAAAACGACCTATATAATTTCTTTTCTATCTTATTAATAATATGTTTTTTAAACCTTTTTATGCTGTGTTTTTATAAAAAAAATTATTTTCAAATGTCTATCCTTTTATTACTGAGAAAATTTTCAAATTGCAAGTATGCAAATTATTAAAGGGGGGAGGATGTAACACCATAAAATTTTAAAAGAATAAAACTATATTTGATATTTTAAAAGAAATTAAAAACTTATTTTATATTGTGTAATGTGCAACACTCAGTTTATCTTTACCTGAATTTAAACCAGAGATTTTTATGTTTGATAGTGTATTCAACACGTAACAACGAACATAAACGAACCATGATATATATTTTAATTATAAACAAATACATAAATTAGTGTACATGAATAATATTATCTAAATTATGATATATATATATATATATATTACTAAATATAAATTATTAATAAAGGTTTATTAAACAATAAATCAATTTTTTATAATATGATTTTATTCATTAAAATTCATTTTTTCAGAAATGTTTTTTATTTATTTTCATTAAAATAATATTATAATCATATTTTGAACTCTTACAAAAATTATTTTGATAAAAATAAATTCATTTTTAATTGGAATATCAAAATTTACAATGTATTAAATTTTGGTACTTTTCGGAAAATATTGATTTTTAGTGAATAGTGAAAAATATATTTTTTTGAAAAAAGTATTTTTTTTAGAAAATTAAGTGATTTAAAATTAAAAATATTTTTTAAATTCTTTTTAAATTAAATAATGAATTATTTACTTATATATAATCCAAATAATTAAATTTATTCAAATTTTTATTTGTTTTTTGTATAAGTTTGTTTATTGTTAAAAAATGGGTTTTTTCTAAAAACGATTTTAAAATATTTAATGTTTCTCCATTTTAATTAATTAAAATATTCTATATTGGAGAATGATTTAAATAAAACATATATATTATATATCAATAAATATTAATTTAATTTCATACAATAATTATTATTAATTAAATATTTAATATAGAATCCCCCTTTTTCTAAAAAAATACTCTTCTTAAAAACCCTATATATCTCCTCATTTTTTTATTAATGTTAAATTATATTTTCTCACTTATATTAATTTAATTTAGAAAAATGGATTCCATATTTGTAATCATCATAATTTATAATTTATAATAAATTCATATTAATGTTTTACCAAAATTAATAGTGAATGTTGTAAAAATTAATTATTATGGTTAATGTAAAAATAAATTTATTATGGGGATAAGGTAGAATGATAAGAGTGAAAATGACCTAAAATATTATATTAATTTTTTTTAATGAGTTTATTTCGACATTTTCAATCAATTTATATCAAATATGGAATTTCATTTCCACTTTCCTTTGAATATGACCTATATAATAAGTTAATTAATGAAAATATAAAAAAATGATTTGTTTCATACGTTGAATTTCTATACAGCTTTGGAGTAGGGAAAAAACTACATAGGTTTTGTTAAAGATGTTATTTTGAAATATAAATTATTTTTTTATCATCCAAATTTATCTTTAATTTTTATAGATAAAATTATTATGTAGAATGCTTAATAAATCCCAACATAGTAATTATTGAATTAGAAATTAAGTGAAATAAATCATACTAAAAATATTAAAAGTGATGTAAATTTAATTGATTATTGAATTAAATAAATTTTTTAGATAAATATATAATTTTAAATAAGTATGAACATTATATATTTTCATTAAATCAATGTATTTTATATTAAAATTGAAATTAAATGAATAATGTAAAATTTAACATTATTGTTATTTTATAATAAATTATATTTTAGTCAACGATTTAAAATTTCTAAAAATTGTATAGTCTTCCAAGTGATTTTTAAATGTTAATAATTATCAACTATTTCCCTTATATATACCAATTGATCTTTTATAATGAATATATTCACCCCTAATTGGTAAAATAACTCTATTAGTATGGTTAAGGTTAAAGTGGTGTTTTTGCACGTTACATACGCTTGTGTTAAAGCTAATTTTCAAAATATATTATTTTTATTAGATAATTTTTATTTCATATTTATAATCAGTGGGATGAAATTTTCTAATAATTCTTAATTTAATTTATTTTTAAAGTATAAATCACCTTAGTTAGAAATCTTTTCAGTATAATGAAAAACCAAAATGAAACAAATAAAGAAACATATAAGCTATAAAAAAATGTTTAAATCATATATTTCATTGTGTTGTGGGGTTTTTTATTAACTATATAATCACTACACACCTTTAATTATAAAATATTACCTCTTTAGTTAATATTTACTACCTAGAAGTGAATACTTTTGATTGTTTATAAGAATGTTACTCCTCCTGAAACATAAAAGGGAACTGAGTCCCCTCACTTATTCACACATATCAAGCCATTTTTATCATCTAAAATCAACCCAAGTCACTTCCCTAATACTGTAACATCTTTATAGGAGCCTTATTTTGGGAATAAATCCAAATTCTCAAGTATTTATTTTAAACCTAAGGAAGATAATTGGAGAAGTGGTAATGTTCTTCAATGGGCGTCTTTATTTTACTTATTTCTCCACCTCTTTAAAGTATTAGTATAACATCATTATTAAATAAAAAAATTATATTAAATATAATGATATGTATTTATGGTAAGGTTACTACATAAAACCACATATCCTTCCATCAAATGGGTTATGAAATCATCATTTTTGTGTACAGTTGACTTCCGCCTTGCAAAACAATGTCATTCATTTTTTCATTACCACCTCTCACATCTAGCTGTGATAATGGATATAAGTTTTTTATAGGATATTTATAACATAATTATAACTAAATTGTCATTATAATATATATAACATTTTTATATTCCATTCCTTAATGGATACGATAATTTTTCTTGTGTGTATGATAGAATACAATTTCATGAAGCGATGTGATTCATTTTTCACTAATACGTTACGTGGAAGGTAATAATGGTTAATATAATAAATATATGTGATATAAATGAAAAATTTATAATATTAATAACATATTTATCATTATTTAAATAAAATATATCATTTTACTTTTACCCTTTCAATCATTAAAAAAATGAAAATGTCATTCCTGGACGTGTGGACTACCGCCTCCTTGAAGTGATATGATTCCATTTGTCATCAGCACATTACAAGACTGATAAATATAAGTATATATAATTAAATAATAAGGTTTATATTATATTATTTTATTTATGGAAAGATAAATGTTACTTACCTTCTTTGCATAATTATCATTGAAAAATCAAAACATTGTGCATACATACGTGCGGCCTACCATCTCCATGATCATAACATTAATTCAATTTTCATAACCATATTTCATGATTGGTTTTAAAAGTATAATTTATGTATAAATATTATAATTATTTCATTATAATTATTCTTTATATGTTTAAATAATGACCTCATTGACCATAATTAGTCAACCAAAGTCATTTTTGACACATAAGTTGAATACAGTCAAAACATCCAACTTAAAATTAATTGATTATGTAAATATATATAACTTATTAATAATTTAAATAAAATTAATTATAAACTAAAAAAAAATTATAAATAAATTATATAATTAACATAATTTTATTATTCAGAATGAAAAAGAGAAATCATGATGAATCAAACTCGGGGAAATGGGTTTTCTTATCTCATTTTAATTTTTTTGAAATATATGCCTAATTAACCTCTTATTTATGTTTTTTGGTGTATATAAATTCCATGAAATTATTTTATTATTATAGTATTTAAATTTATGGATATTCAAATATCCATTATATGATCTCTATTTCATGGGGTTTACAGTTTCAAATTTATCAAAGCCGTAATGGATTTTTTTCATAATTTTCTTTCTTTGAGAATTATGTCATGTTATGCACATATATATTTTATGTGGTGTATACACATCCCATTTTATACATAATATCATGAATGTATTTATTCTCCTTGTATTTTAAGATTAATTTAATATAACCCTTTCATGGGTATTACGATTCAGTGATACCAAAGTGGTAGGAGTTTTAGGTTTTTAATCTCATCGCTTTTCAAGATTGTTTGTGATTATACTTCCAATAATGAGATATTTTCATCCATATCTGCAAAAAATCATGGATATTCATATAATATGGTTATTTATGAAATTTTAATTTAATTTTACCATTTTACTACTTTATTTTCCTTAACATTTTTTATAAAGCTATTTTATGAAAATTCGATTTGATTTCTCTCTTAGGTCAGAAATCTTTTTTCTTCAAAAAAAATTTTTTCTAAAAATGTTTTTAGAAATGTTTTTAAAAATTTCAAAATGATTTATTAAATATGTTTTCATTAATTTTTTTACAAAATTTTATTAAAGGAATCTTCTTGTCTCGTTCCAAACAAGACACCTTTATAACCTTTTTACCATGAAAATGGAATGGTCTATATGTAATGTATGGAATTACCTGCCTACAGGACCATAATTCCTTTGAAGATTACTTTGAACGTTTAAAATTATTTTATAAAATAAAATCTTCTATTTATATTTTGGAAATTATTTATTTTTAAAAATAATTTTCAAAAACATGTATTTCAAAAAAAAATTGAAAAATGATTTTAAAAATTTAAAGGATATTTTCCTCAAGAAATTTTTAAATAAAATTTTAATGGTATTTCCATTTATCAATGTCGAAAACTATTTTTTTCTACTTGTCCTCCATTGGGGTTATTTTTTATTGATACCAACCTCATTCTTTATTTGTATGGAATACGATTATTTCAAATAGATTGTTATGAAACTAATTTCATTTCCACAGGATAATCATGTTTCAAAGATATTTTTAAGAAACTCATTTCTCTTCTACAGGAAAATCATATTTCAAAGTGATTATTTTAGAACCTGTTTATTTTTCATGGTTCAGTCAGGTTTAAATGAAAGTGACATGAAACCCATTTATTTTTTATTAGTTAATCAAATTATAGAAGAGTGGTGATTGTTTCTAAGGGTTTAACAATGAAATATATAAGTAATTTATTCATGTTGTTGTTATTGCATGTTATATATGATGGATGTTCTGAGATAGTTCCAGGTGATCCCTTTATAGATTATTTGATGGGTATAACCAGATAGTGATGTAATGTGTTGGGTAATGATTATGTTCTCTGAATAATTATATTAGAATATGGTCATATGGTTATTCTAATTTTTAAGGTTTATTTAAGGGGTGTTTAACGGTTTTATGAGATTCTGTTCCAAGATACCAATATGTTTTATCGATGATCTATATGGTTTTATAATGTTTCATTTGATATTGATTGATATCACATGGCTCATGATTGTTGACTCTTATGACTATTTCCTTTGTTAAATCATTATTCAAAATTTTAATATTGGATGATACAGGTATTGATGGGTATGAATATTCTTATATTATAATCATTCACTTTGATTATTCCATCATACCATTATGCTCTTCTTATTCTCACTGATGAAATTCATTTTTTGATTCTTATGTATTCCCTTATTGGGAATTTGAGATCACCCTTCTTCTGTTTATTTTTCCCAAGTTTATAAAGTATAAGGTTGAAAAAAATATATCTAGAAGGTATTTTATATTAATGATGATGGTTTAAAAACATGAAAAAGAGAGGCGGGGCTAAATGGGGAAAATGTTCATTTTAATTCATGAGAATTGTTTTTATAGACATTTTTCCACATTATGTAAAAATATAAATCTAATAGGTCATCTTGGATGTAACTGACCCAAAATTTCCTTTTTATATTCAAAATTTTGGGTGGAAAAAAATGGGTTACAATTATTGGCATCAAATTTAGAAATGTAAAGTTTATAGTTTCAGCACTAAATCAGGGAGTACTGTTTCTGGTCTGTTATAGTTAGTAACAATTGAATGGTTTAGATAACTTTGTAAATTATGATTTTCTAATGTGAGGTTATATTAAGAGTTATTTATAACATCATAAGTCTATAATATTATGCTTAATCGTAAGTTCAAATTCGAAGAAACCTCATTGGAGGGTTTTATGTAGTCCAAATTTTGAAGTTATTAATGATATTTTTATATATTTTTTTCTTTTGGGTTGATTTATGTTTAACCCATAGGATTAACATAATGTTTTATTCATAGATTTATTATTTTTTTATATTTAGAGAAAAAAAGTACAACCTGAAGGATGAGCAATAACTTTTTGCATCTGATAGACACAGGGCTTAAACCCCTAACCGAAGTGTGACATAGGTGTAGTTTATACCATTGTCCTAGGTGATTTCCTAGTTAGTATGAAATTTTTACAAGTAAAGATTGATTTTATTTCAAAAAAATTTGGTATTTTATTTGAGTAATAATAGTTGATTTATCTTGGAATAATATATTATCAAACCCTTCTAATAATCAGGTTTAAAAATTATATATAAATTTTTTTGAAGAAGTAGTTAGATAGTTATTTATGGAATAATTTTTTTTTGATCTTTTGGTATTACTATTGAAATTTTCATATTAATGTATCATATTAAGGTTTATTCGTTTTCACTATGTTTTTAGTAAAGATTGTGAAATAATTCCTCAACTCTAAAAGAGGATATGGAAAAAAATATTATACTAGTACCATTAATTGTGATTAACTGAAGTTCTTTTTGATCGTCATAGATTTTTGGTATTGAGGCCCTTAACATTCCATTGATCATTAACTTGTTTGTGATCAATGACCTCAATCAATCTTTATAATTATTTATTTTTTCATCTATTCCCATTTATGTTCTTCTATTTAGAAACCCTGTGATGAATTACTTCATATGATCTTTTTATTTACCACTATCCATTATTAAGAGTATTTTTTAATAAACCTCTTTACAATGTGGGTATATAAAAAATTATTTTCAAATTTTCATCCTTTAATTGTCGAGATAAAGTGCAAATTGATAGGATTCAATTAATCAAGTGGGGGATTTAACAAACATATATTTTAAAAGAATAAAATTATGTTAAATAATGTAAAGTACATGAATCACTTATTTTATCTTTTGTTACATGAAACTCTAAATTTATCTTTCATTACATGAAACCCTGATATTTTTATGTTCAATAGTGTATTCACCCTTCAACACCAAACATAAATTAACTATGATATGTATTACCATTATAACCTAGACATTAACTTGGTAGGTATAAATAATATCAACCAATTTATGATATATATATATATATATATGTGTGTGTGTGTATATTTATATATATGTGTGTGTATATATATATTTCCAAATCAATTTAAATTATTGGAATTTTTTAGTAAATAGTCATTCAGTTTTTAATAAAGTCATTTTATTCTTAAAAACTATTTCGTCAAGATTATGTTTTCATCAAAAATTAATTTTATTGATTTCATGAAAAAAATATTATAATAAATTTTTGTAACTTTTATAAAATTTAATTGATAAAATTAATGTAATTTTTGGAATCATAATTTCAAAATTTACTTCAGTTTAAATTTTGATACTCCTCAAATAATATTGATGTTTCATTGAATAATTAAATATTAGGACTATTGTAAAATGACTTTTCTTTTCAATAAATTATGTTTTTTAAATGTACCAATATGTTTTGAATATTTTTTCAAATAATATAAGTATTATTTATTTAAATTTAATCAACTAAACTACTATTATTTAACATTATATTTATTTTTAGTAAAAGTTTGTTTTTTGGTTTAAAAAGTGGTTTTTCAAAAAAACTATTATAAAATGCATAATGTTTCTCCATTTTTATTAATTAAAATAATCCCAAAAGGTGAATTTTTTAAATGAAATTTATGAACTATATATCATTAAATATCAATTGAGTTTCATATGATTTTTTTTATTAGTCATAAAGTTAACATAGAATCATTTTTTCTAAAACTATACTCTCCTTAAAAGCCCGCCATGTCGTTGTGTCTGGGAAATAATGTTAAATTAAATTTTTTTAATTTTATGAATTTAATTTTCAAAAATAGAATAAATATTTTTAATAAGAATAATTTCTAATTTCTAATAAGTTTAACATTTTTTTACCAAAATGAAAAGTGAATGTAGTTAAAATTAATTATTGTGTTTAAGGTAAAAATTGATTTACCAGGGTTTAAGCTAAAATGATAATAGTGAAAATGACATAAAATATTATATTCATTTTATTGAATGATTTTATTTATAATTTTTTCATAATTTTGTCTAAAATATGGGAATTAATTTCCACTTTCATTTGAATATGACCCATATAATATGTAATAAAAAGGACAAAAAAGATAATTTTATTGCTTTTAATTTCTATAAAGATTTAGGATAGGGAAAAAAGAAAAACATAGGTTCAATTATAAATGTTATTTTGAAAAATAAATTATTTTTCATTATCATAATAAATTACTTTTAATATTTATAGATTAAATAATAACTTGTTATTCTTAAGAAATTCAAACTCTGTAACTATTTAGTTGGAAGTTAAATGAAATAATTGTCACTGATTTTTTGATGAAAAAATGCTAAAAAGGTTTTAGAATAATATATTCCAATTCCATTCGTGTCTTGATATTTAATAATTCAAATAAAATGAATAATGACAAAATTTACATTTATTTTATTTTATAAAAAACTATTTTTTAAAATGATTAAAATTTACTAAAATTCCAATATTATGCCAATTTATTTTTCAAATTTAATAATTAAAAAAATTTAACTTTAGCGAACCAATTTTTCTTGTATAATGAATATATTGACCCCTAACTAGTAAATACACTTTTTTAGTGTGGTTAAGGTTAAAGTGGTGTTTGTGGATGTTACTTACGCATGTATTAAAAATAATTTTCAATAAACATAAGATTAAAAATTAATAATTTTGATTTGATATTTAAAATTCGTGTGTCTAAATTTTCTAATAATTCAACTTTAATTTATTCTTCAAGTCTGAATTATCTAATATAGAAAACCAGTTACTATATTGAAAACCCAAAATAGAAAAAATAAACCAACATATAAGTTAAGGAAAAACACTTAAAGAATGTGATTAATAGTTTTTGGTGATTTTTATGGAACATATATTCCCTAAAATCTTTAATTATCAATTTCTGAGACACTTTATCTAATATTGACCTCCCAATAGTGTTGGAACCACTTTGTGTATAAGTTTGTATTTTTTGTCAATTGTTGTCAATGAAGATAAAAATGAATGAGATCAAGAAGTACTCCGATGAAGTAGAGGAATGGTGATTCAGACGATTGTTGTACTAATCGTAAATTCAAAGAACATGTGTCAAAGGTGATACATTGTTTACAACAATGAAGAATATGAGGTGAAATCCATTTGAGGATGATTAAAGAAGAATGGGGTTTTTGGATGAAGACTATGCAATTCCTCTTAATTGCATGAGAACCATGGGCCTTGATGAAGACCATGCAATTCCTCATTACTACATGAGAACCATGGGTTTTGATGAAGACCATTCAATTACTCATGATTTCATGAGAACCATAAAAGAGACTTCTTGAAGAATAAAATCACATGGTTTGCATGAAGTTGGTCATGACAGTTGATAAAGAAGACAATGTGCCAATGATGGGAATTTTAAGAAGGTCGTGCAATGATTGGAATTCTGCGAAAGCCATGAACATCATATTGTCATAGAAGATGATAATGCTGAAGCTATGCCTTCAAACAATACATATCACAATAGTGGAGTTTGTGATAAAAGCAGAAGAGTTGTTGAAGGATACATATCACTAAGAAGAAGTGTTGTTGAGGTAATCGTGCTTGTTGACAAAGAAAACAGAAGACATACAAATTTGTTGACATAGGATATTCTGTGGTGGCATGTCGAGTTCGAGGACAGTGGATAATGATCCATGTTTTATTCAAGGAACATCGACAAAGGAATTTTCAAAGGAATGGATGATCTCGAGGCCGAAAAGTATAGCAGATACAAGGTGGCACCGCTTTCCAGTGTTTGCCAAATTTTTGGGGTCCAAAATTTTGAAGTTTCTAAGCATCGCGAAAAGTGGATTTCCATGAAGATAATAATTAAATATGGAAAAGAAATGAATTTTGTGAAGAGAGGATGCATGGTTTGGAAATCACGAAGACCCGAAGAATGGAGGCAGTGAGTCTTCGCGATTATGTCAAGGCTTCACGAATGGCAGAGGATGAAGAGCTTCGCGGCGATGAAGGGATTTTCAAGGGAGCTTCGCTGCAATGGCTCGAAGGAAATGACGGAACGCTCCGTGATTACGATGAGCTCCGCGAACGGAAAATTTCCGTAGTGCTTCGTGATTTTGAGAGAATGTCGACGGGAACGTCGAAGCTTCGCGATTTGAGCTGACGTGGTGCTGACTTCGCGTGGAAGGGTTGAGGGGCGGTGGAATCGCCTAAAAATAGAGGTCGCCCCCCTCAAGAGAAGTAGAGAGAGCTCTGAATGAAAATCATTTGCTCTCGGTTTGCAATGGTCACTCGCGAAGGCAGTGTGCTTTGTGAAAGAGGAACTTCGCGGCGGCTATTCTTGCTCCTCAAAAGTCATGCGCCCCGCGTTGGCTCAGTGAGATTCACGAAGAGGAAGGAGCTCCGTGATATCCAAGCATTGCGAAGGCTGGAGCATCGCGAGAGTGCTTCACTATTGAGCTTCGCGAAAAGGCAGGGACTCCGCGAAGCCTTGTTTGAGCTTTGCAAAATTGGGAGCCTTGCGTAGTAGGGTACTTTGTGAAGGCCCTTTCCAAAGGTTGTTTGCCCAGTGGACAGGGGAAAAAGGGGTATTCATCAGTGGATAAAATTTGGACTTCAACAGAGCATCATTTATTGAGAAATCACACAAGTGATTGTCATTCAGGAAAACGAAGACAAGGGGATCTAGTGCATTCAGTCATTGCACTAAAGAAGAAGGATTGAACTAAAAAGACCATCAACTCTGATCCCTGATGCAAGAAAATTCTCATACTAAATAGGGGACAAAGAACTTCATGTCTATCTATTGAAGATACCTTCACATCTATAAACTGAGTGTGACTTCACCAACGGCAGTGAGCCAGGGGGAGTCAACGGGAGTGACCTGAGGGAAGCAGTGAGCTATCCCTGAACCTTTGTAAAGGTAGTGAGCCTGGGATAGAGTGACTGTGCCCGAACCTCTATAATCCACAGCTAGTGAAGATTAGTGGAATTTGGTATGAACAGCAACTTGTCGGCGTATGCTCCTTAGACGTAGCCCTTTGTGGTGAACCAAGTAAAATTTCTGTGTTATCTCTGTGCATGTGAATGTTTCATTGCTGATCATGTCCATCATACAGGTTTAAGTAGTTCCTACCAACGTGGGAACAAGATTGACAACTTTAAGAAGAAAAATTTGACACCCTAATTCACCCCTCCCCTCTCAGGGTGTCCCGGGGTCCTACAAATAGTGAATACTTTTGTGTATTTACAATAATTCCAATCCTCCTCAGATATAAAATAGAACTCACTCCCCTAACTTAATCACACATATAAATCCATATTTTTCATCCCAAATATACCCAAATAACATCCCAAATTCTGAAAAATAATACTATAATAATTATTTTGTGCATAATTTAAACCACTCAATGATTTATTAAAAACCTAAAAAAGATACCTGAAGAAGAGGTAATGTTCTTCAACGAGCATCTTTATTTTACTTCTTTCTCAACCCCATTCAATTATTCTTTTACAATTATGATATAATAACCTAATTATATTACATATAATGAAATGTTTTTATGTTAATTCTTTGACTTATAACTACACACACTTCTGTCAAATGGGTTATGAAATCACCATCTATGTGTTTGGTAGACTGTGGCCTTGCAAAATCATGTCATTCATTTTTCCATTACCACCTCTCACAGTTGGGTATGATGATGGATTTAAAGTTTATATGTTATATTTATGAAATAATTATAAATATTTATTCTTTATATAATATGTAAACTTTTTATATTCCATTCCATAAGGGATACAATATTTTGGCTTGTGTGTACGGTGGACTACCACCTCACAAAACAATGTAATTCTTCTTTCACAAATGTGTTACATGGTATGTAATAAGGGAAAATATAATAAAAAAAATTGATATAAATGAAATGTATGATATTAATGAACTAATTATATTTCTGAAAATATAATATATCATTTTATTTTTACCCTTTCACTTGCTAAAAAAATGATAATGTCATTCATGGACGTGTGGACTATCGCCTCCTCGAATCGATGTGATTCCCGTTTTCCTCACCACATGAAAATAATGATACATATAAGTATAAACAATTAAATAATATTGTATATATTATATTGTTATAATTATTTAATGATAAATTTTACTTACCTTATTTCTATAATGATCATTGAAAAATAGAAACGTTACTCATGCGTACGTATGACCTACCGTCTCCATGATCACAACATTAGTTAATTTTTCATTACCATATTTCACTATTATATTTAAAAGTATAATTTATATATAAATATTATAATCATGTCATTTTTATTATTCAATATATGTTTAAATAATGACCTCTTTGACCATATTCTACCTACCAATGTCATTTTTGACAAAAAAGATGAATATATTCAAAACATCCGACTTAAACATAATTGAGTACGTAATTATATATAAAATGTTTATAATGGAAAAAAAATTAATAATAAAAATGATATTTTTTGTAAATAAAGTAATTAATTAACTTATGTTTATTATTTTTGATGATAAATAAAAATTGTGACAAATCGAACTCGAGGTAATGGTTTTTCTCAACTGATTTTTATTTATGTGAGATGTTTTATATTCACAACTTATTTTTATTTTGTTTTTTATATATTTCAAATTAATTTATTGTATGAGTATTATAATTTATTTATTTTGGATGAAAAAATAAATTTTACAGCCTCCGTTTCATGGGTTTTATGGTTTCAATATTATCAAAGCAGTAATATATTTTTGTCACAATTTTCCTTCTTTGAGACTTATGTCATGCTATCCACCTATCATATTTTATGAGGTGTAAATACACACATTTTTACATTTAATATCATGAAATTATTTATTACTATGGTATTTTAACTTCCATTTTGTGTAATACTTTCATGGGTCTTATGATTGAAAGATACTGAAGTGGTATGGGTTTTATGTGAAAATCTCATAGTTTATCGAGATTGTTTGTGGTTATGATTATAATGCTGAGATATTATAATCCATATCAAAATAAACTCATTAATATTCTTATAATATGTTTATTATGTCATTTTTGTGTAATTTTAATATTTTTTTATTCTTTGGTATTTAAAATTTTTGAGGAAATGTTTTTTAAAAAATCTAATTTCATTTGTCTCTTTGGTCGGAAATTTATTTTCTTACAAAAACATGTTTTCTAAAAAAATTAATTTTTTTTATCATTTTAAAAATAAATACTTAAATACATTTTTTCCAATTTTATATTTTTTTCCAATTTTTTCTATGTATTCTTATTTTCCTTTCTGAACAACCTAATTTTCTAACTATTTTACCATGTTAAAGAAATGTTCTTTATGACATGTATAGAATTAACCAATGATATGATAATAATTTCTTTAAATATTCCTTTTCATGTTTATAAGTTTTTTTTAATGAAATTGTTTTCTTAATATTATTGAAATTATTATTATTTTAAATAATTTTCAATGAAATGGATTTCAAAAAGGTTTATGTATTAAAAAACTATTTTCAAAGTGAAAAGAATATTTTATTCAATAATGATTTTAATGATATTTTAATGGTATTTAAATTAATCAACTTCAGAAACCCTTATTTTCACTTATCCTCAACTGGGAATATTCAGCATTGATACTACCATCATTCTTTCTCTGGATGGAATATTATAATTTCAAATAGATTTTTACGAAACTCATTTCTCTTCAAGGTGATAATCATATTTCAAAGATATTGTTATAAAACCCATTTATCTTCCTTGGGATTGTAATGCTTCAACTATATTATTATAGAATCCATTTCGTTTCTACAATTAAATCATATTTAACAGATATTTATGTCAAATCTATTTATTTTCTATGGTTTAATCACTATATAAAAGAATAATGATAATTTCAAAGCGTTTTTTTTATGAAATCTTTATGTATATTATTCATGTTGTTGTTCTTGGACAATATGTACTATGGGTGCTCCCAGATATCATTGGGTGATCCCGTTATAGCTTATACGATGGGTACACCTAGATAGTGCTCTAATATATTGGGTAATGATTATGTTTTCTAGATAATTATATTATAAGTTGTTCGTATAGTTATTCAAATTTATAAGGGTTTGGTAACAGTTATATGAGATTATGTTCAAAGATACCAATATGTTTCATCTATACTTTCTATCGGTTTATGTTGTTTTATTTGATCAATATTGATATCTCATTGATCATGATCATTGACCCTTATGATGGTTTCCTTTGTTTAATATTTATTCTTTATTTTCAGTTTTGATGATCCATGTATTGATGTGTATGAATATTATTTTTTTATTCTCATGCTATTTGATTATTTCATCATACCATTATACTCTTCTTATGATCATTAATGAGATTTATTTGGTAATTCTTTAGTTTTACCTTTCTGAGAATTTGATATCACTCTTCTTATGTTTCCTTTTCCCTATGTTTTAAATAATGAGGTTGAACGAGTTATTTATAAATGTTATTTCATATTGATGATGATGATGTATTAATATGAAACCAAAAATATATATTAAGTGGTAGAAATGTTCATTTAAAGTCATGTGAATTTTTTATGTAGTATTTTTCATAATTATCTAAAACTAAAACCCCAAAAGGTTCTAGAGGATATAAGGGATCCAATTTTCCTTTTTTATTGTTAGGTTTGGATGCAATGAATTGGGTCATAATTATCATCATCAAATCCATAAATGTAAAGTTTAAAATTTCATAACTGAATCTAGGAGTGTGGGTTCTTGGATGTTATATTCATATATTCTTTATGGGATATAGATTTATGAATGCATTATTGTTTATGTAGGTTTATTATCTTTTCATTTTTTTAGGGATATATATGTATGTGCATGTGTGAAGGTACCATAGGATAAGGCCTCACATGTGTTTGATATACCTATTCGGTCTCAATCTCCTTTTCATGTCATATTGGATGATAGCCTGGGGTAGTGGCGGTTCATCCTACCAACAACCAAGTGACCCCCGTTAGGTTGGGTTGTTAAAAATATCCACTATTTTCACTATATAGAATCTATACCTTTTCACATTCCTTGTAGGATTTGGATGAAGCTACCCTATAAGACGAGTAATCCACCATAAAATAGAAATCAGATATAGAATTTCAAGAAGTGGCTAAAATGTTATAAGTTATAAAGGAATACCCCTATCAAGACATTCAAGAGGCCTGATATTTTATCCTTTGAGTCTCTTCTTTGAATATTTTTTACACTACTAAGGGGTTAGACACACAACGCTTTACTAAAATTGGTAACCTCTTAAATAATAATAAATATGGGAATAACTACAAAAAAATAATAATGGGTGGTTCTTAGAAAAAAAAATTATCCACCAAATGAATCGGGATAATTCCAAAGCTATCATTCTGTAGAAAGATTAAATTATATCACCTCTCAGTGAACTTTTACCCAAGATCTTAGTAAAATTTTCTTTAATTTTATTTTACTTTAAATTATTGGTTTTATATTTAAATATAGAATCAAATTTTCTTGTTTTCTTATATAAGTTATAGTTATATAGCAGCTCAAGCACTTACATAAAGACCACTAAAATAAAATAAAAGTGTGTATTTCTCCTTATCAAGTTTTTCCAGTGTCAGGGAACAATTTCATACTAGTTTTATCATTCTATACTATCTTTTAATGCTTCTTATTTAAAATCCACTCGAAATATGCATATTACAGTTGAATTTATTTTTCGATGTATCTGAAATTATGTGTGGGGGATGGGTTAATTTGAATTTGTTTTGTTTTATTTTTTATATTAGAGACTATATTTATGAATTGATTTATAAAAAATCTTATCTATATTAAAAATGATCAATGATATTTTTGTTTATTTTTTGAGTTTTCAAACTTTCTTTGAGATCAATTGAAAAATCTAATTGTTTTCAAAATCTGGGTTTATTGTGAGGGACTTGATATTATTATTAAAACATTAAATATAAAATGATTCCTGATGTTAATTTTTTTCATGGGTAGTGATTCTCAATCATTTTCAGGATTGTTAACTAGAAATTAAAATCCATTAACCATGGGTGATTGATTGGTTTTAAATTCCCTTCCTAATAGGTTTCTAAAACACTTTAACATCATCTTTCTAATAGCCTAACATATTAAAAGGATCTTGGAATTTTTTTGAATTAGAACTTGTAACTATTATATTTCAAAACATTGTAATTATTGATAAATTTTCAATATAATTGAGTTGTTCGATATTCTATCCACTCATATTTCATTAAGACCTACCTTGAACATTAACCATAGTTAATCCCTTAGATAAAAATTAATGAGATTATAGATTTATGCCACATTTCTTGAATAATTATCCCTTACCTACCCTCACTCTAAAATGTTATCTCATGATTAATTTGAGTTTATGCTTGTGAGAGAAAGAGGATTCCATGTGTTTTTTATGGAATAATTATATGTAGATTGGACAACAAGAGGAGTGTGTCATCATTTTGGGAAATTTAAAAGAGTTAAATGGGATTGATTCACTATTATTACATTCTATTTTTATCATCCTATTCTTAAAATAAATGTATTTAAAAAATATAAAAATGGGAGAAAAGAATGTATCCATCATTATCCTTATTTTTGTGATTCATAACCCAAATCAAGAAAAATATCATGATATTAAATCATTATGCACAATTAAAACCCATCCTCACAAAAAAATATGTACATTAAAAAAATGAAAGGAAAAAAGAGAATAAGTATCATACATTCATTGGAATCATTTTCATGACCCATGACTTGATGAATAGAAATGAAAATGGGGTAGTGTCAGAGTCACATATTATAAAAGGTAATTGAGTGAGGGTTCTTCATCACTTAACATTATAAATAATGTATTGTTTTTAAAAGTGTAAAAACTTTATCATTATGGATGATGGAAATTTTTAAAACATTCCCACTAACCATGATCCATGGAAAAACTTTCTCAATCCCTCAGGACTGATTATATTTTAATGTTTCACATATAAAATAGATAAGTATTTCTATAAGCCTATAGTAAATAAGTACTATTATAACTCCACATAAATATATTCTTTCATGTGAATATAAGAATTTAAATTTCTATGAGGTATGTCACAAAATATAGTGGATGGATATTAGAGGTTGAATTTAATGAAAATAGGAGAATTTAATTCATTTTCAATAAAATACATATAGAAATAATTCTAAAGTTTTCAATGTAAAGAACATAAAATATTCCCTCACTCTTAATTTGGCTATTAGAAATTTACATGAGTACTGATTTGTAATGTCTCAGACCTCCATCTTAGATTACTTTGTGAAAATATAGTGTTGAGGTGTTATTGGAGGCAATGGTGACTAATTTAAAGAGTTTTCCAAAAATAAAATCTTCCAACAGTAGGTGGCTTCGATTGATGGTGTTGTTAGGTGGAGTCTACAGGAGGCTTCGGTAGGTGTCGTAGGTAGGTGGCATCAGTGAGTCGCAACAGTGACTCACATCGATGACTTACAGATTGTAGGTCATGACGGTGACTCGTTGATGGTAGCTCGTATCGGTGACTCATTCAATAGTGAGCCACCCAATAGTGACTCATCCATGGGTGACTCTCCATCGGTTACTAGTGTCAATGACTCATCCAATGGTGGGTCACATCCAATGGTTTGTCAAAATTATAGTTTTCCCAGGTTTTCATGTTCCTCACATTTAATGTTTTAATTGACATAAATTGGGTTTAATATCATATTCATGCTATTTTGAATCCATTTAAAAGGATATAAAATTAATATTTAATTTTTTCTTAATTCCCTTGAGACTTTTAACAGCCAAACTATATGGTCTTGATGAAGATCTAGCTTTAATGGTCTTTGAAAGAGTTTTCCCTATAGATTTAGGATCTGGCCTTTCTAATGTCAATACCCTTTCCATCTTGTGAGCTTACTTTTATCTTGATACCAAGGTTCCTAGAAACATTCCTCCCTAAGGATCCATGATTCTATGTGTAACCCCTAGATCAATTTTCCCTAGAGCCTTGCATACCCCTTATTTTGGTGGTATGAAGAGTTTTCTATCATCTGTTCTTCCATGTAGGATCCCTTCGTCTCTTTTAAATTGTTTATCATGTGGGATGTGTGTATGAATTTTCTCTGGAAAATATAGAATAGTTACCAATAAATAAATATAATCAAATCTATTTAATATCAATATACATGGGCTGGGGAAAAGTGATGCATGCTTCTATTTTGTTGTTTATTGATATTGTGATCTATATGGGTCATATGCCTTCTAAAAATCAGGGCCATTGGTGGTCTTTATTTGTGCACTTGGAATGAATTGTGATTTCCGGTTATTGATATTTCGTTGAACCACTATAAATTATGAAATTTATTATCCACTTATAGTCGGTTAAATAAACAGATTCCTCTAGATAGAACATTCTCTATGATAACCCAAGATTTGTCAAAGTGGAATAAAAAATGAGTGTTTGCTAAATCTGAGTACACCCTGGTTGTTTCGAGTGGTTTTTTTTTTGTAGTTCATTCTGTTTTGTGCTATGTTTGGTTTCATAGTGCTGGGGTTGAGAGTATGGATGTTGCTGGGGTGATACGGGGGTGTATGGGTATCTCAGGTTGAGAGGTTGTTTAATTTTGGAATGCATGGGTAGCATTTGAGAAGTAGGGATGCAGGTTCGTGTTGTGGTATGTTTGTGTTATTGGGTTTGATGGGTGTGGTGTTGTTATACAATGGAGCTATTAGGTTTGGTAGTGATGATGTGTGTGGTGGTATTTTGATGTATTTTGGTGGTTTTCTTGTTGAGAGGAAGGATAGGGTATAATGAATTTGAATAATGATAATGATAGTGGTCGGTATGGGCTTTAAACAGAGTGGAAATATGAAGTAAGTTGCTTTGTTGTGTGGCTCGTTGCATATTGTGTCTGATAGTTTCTAGAGTAGGGATAGAATGAATAAATGGTCTTTATAATAAAGAATGATAATTTGTTAAATTATATGGTTGGAGGTGTGTTTGAGTTGTGGGTTATTGTGAATATATTTCATTTATCAACATCTAAAGAGACTATTTCTAGTGTTTATAAATCCATTTAGAGGTAGCATATGAGTTGGTTGTATCATAGGATGGTTGATTATTGATTGAGAAACCCTAGGTTGGGATGATTTTTCAATTCATTTATATATACTTTTACTTCCTTGTGATTTCTATATGCACCCCACACTAGTTGAGCACCATGTGCCGAAACCCCCCATTATTATGGGAGAGGGTGTCTTTCCCAAACATCCTAGTGGGAGGATGAATGGTTCTCCACCGGATCATCCCTTATCCCTCTTCCAAGAAGTGTTATCTGAAGATCCATTAGGTAGGTTGTGGTTTGTGGGGCCCAGGTGTGTGCATGTGAGTTGTGGTTTCCCAGGTGTCTTCAGGATGAGATGTGGTGTGGTATGTAGCCCAAGTGTCTGCGGGGAGGATGTGGTGTGGTATGTGGCCTAGGTGTCTATGGGTATGATGTGTTGTGGTATGTGGCCTAGGTGTATGTGGGTTGGTTGTGACATGGTACTTTCGAAAGATATGGGAGCTATAGGATGTTTTCCAATAGGTTATGTGATCGACTAATTAGTGGGAATGTGGTGTTGGGTACCCTATCATCGATGTTTTATATATTACTTTACTTGACTTTCTTTATTTGGTGGGAATGCCTTCGGTGTGGTTTTGGTGGCCAGTATACCATGTTAGGCACTTTTTGTTTCTTCTATTTCTCTAGGGGTAATTAGTATGCTTCTCCACTTGTGCATGAGAGACTTTGTTTTTTCCCTAATGAGTATACTTTATGCTCACCCTACATATATAAAACTATTTTTTGGTTTCTAGGAGGACTACATGGACTATACTAGGAATTACTAGATCAGATGTTAGGACAGTTGTCATTTCGCTACTTATCTTTGTTCTTTTGGTATTTACTTAGTATCTTTTCATTGTATTTGTAGAAATTTTACTTTAAAACAATCATGTGGTATGGATGTTGGTTTTTATATTATATAGTTCCTGGAGTTGTTTAGAGATGGTCCATCGAATCTCTCAATATCATTTTCTTATAAAAAAAGGGTAATGCATCCCATTTCATGAGATTCTATAACATTGGTGTTGGTCACCACTTTAAGGCCTACTAGAGGTGGGACTCATGGGTCATTATCTCTCTTCCTTCATTGCCATCACAGGAGAGGAATCTTTGGAGGTAGGGGGTCAGGTCATGATTGTTTTGTTCACTGATTGATTTTTTCTAAATAAATAAATTTGGTCTAGAATTTCATAATCTATTTTTGGAATCTGTTTTCACTAATAATATATTTTTTGGAATTATAATGGATAAATAATTTCTTATGAGTTAAATAATAAAATTTTAGAGGAGTGATAAAATGTGAAATTTCACTATTTTTTCAAATTATTCATTGAAAATATACTCTCAAACCATTCTAAAATATGATAATTAATTTAATTTTCTCATTTGGTAAAATTTTCTATGAATAAAATAAATTTAATTCTATTTTTTATTTTTTTGATAAAAAATTTATTTGTAATTTAATTTAGAATTACATGTGATTCATTTTATATAGTTTTTTTATGAATTTTATTCATTTTTAAATCCCTAACCTATCATATGAGGGAGTAATGGTCACTCGGTCGATCATGGCTGATCAAATGAAATAACCCACTCAACGGTCACTTGGTCAACCATAAGAAGACCCTACAAGCCTCATAGTGTCTTAAGATATCACATGATGTAATCTCAAGTTTTTTTGAGGAGGTTACTGTAAGAACACTCATTCCCAAGCAATTTATTATTCCCTCTTCCGTGGGCTACTACAAATGATACCCTAAGATATTTTATCACCTCCTTGTATAAATAACTGCAACTAAGGCCGGATATTTCCAAATACAAATTACATTCAAGCTTCAACATGCATCCTCTCACAATCAATCAAGAAACCACCCAACAATCTTCCACACCATATATAATATGGACCACATTAGGGTCCTTGAGTGACGGATACCACCTTTCATAGCTCTTTATCTCAACCACAAAACACAATTAACCACATGAATTTCCCATGTTAAACTATGGAAAATATTCCTCACTATTACATCGATCCACCATCAAGAAAATTTTTGAGTTCCCCCAACACCACTACACAACCCAAACTAATTTTGATATCTTGTAAAGTTGATCCACATGAAAACTTCTGGACCGACACCAACTGAAGAACCATGGAAATGCACACCTTCGATATCATATCTTCCCAACATGCTATGATTATCTTTAGTTTAACATATCCATTTGAAATATGAAATCACCAATGAATATTATGAACTCTAATATATAACCTCAAAAAATAAATATACACTTGGTTCAATCAAAGGAAGATCAAAATATTTAGAGCCATGACAATCAAGGTATTTTTACCCAAATTGAACCAAGGGAGACTATACCTGAGTTCATTCCCTGTGCAGGTTCAACAATAGTAATGTCCTTGTAAACTCCAAATGCACCAAGAATGAGATAAAATGATAATTAATATAATACTCTTTATGAAATTTCTGAATGAATCATCTCCATCCACATGAAAAACAGTTTTATCCTTGCCCAAGGGTAATCCAAGCACACTGTGACCCTCATCTGGACTGAACACCCAGTAGTATTCTATGACCAGTTATTTCAAACCTATTTCAAACTAGTATAGAAAGTTTCAAATACTAAATCTTATTCAGGTATGTAAAGTCCATAACTCATATTTCAACTCTTATGATGATCTATTTTTTCGTGGTAGTGGTTGAGACAAGTCGCTTTCATGAGTCCACACCAGACACTTCCATACCTAATAATCCCAACTCGAGTGAGATTTTTTCTTCCATATCACCCTAGAAAATGCTTCTTGAGTTAATACATGAGGCTTAACAATAACTCTCCATCCAATTATAGTCTCAAGATCATAATCTCAAAACACATGTATGGAATTCAGTCACTAATATCAAAAACCATTTTAAGGCCCAGTTTTGAATGCCCCCAATAACACTAGGATTGGTGATGAGTAGTTTACACCAATCAATTGATTCATATAACTCTAGTATAAATTATTAATAGCATGTACAACACCTCATATTCTCACAGGAGGCTTATAGTAGTATTTTGTATAGAAATTCCACCAAGAGAACTTCACTTCCACTGTAGTCATGAAGCACCAAAACACCTATTATTCTATTCTTCTGAAACATATATGGATTTAGATCGTGGAATGTGTCTCCAAAATAAGAGATGTTCTTTTTTTTAATGTTTCGGAATTTCTATATAAAAATTGGATATGGTGAGAGAGAAAATAATTTCCCATTTACAGGAAAATTTATCTTACATTTTCTTCTACTGTCTATAATTAAAAATATAATTTTCTCATGTTATGTTTTGTTAAATTATATTCTCTGTATCATCTTTTTTTATTTTTTATTCTTCAACCTTATCATTGTACCTATAATTTATTCAATCTCCATGATCATGTGTTATTAACCCATGTCATGGTCTTTGGGGAGGTTTCACGGTGTTCCCAAGTTCTTAAAATTTTATTTCTTTCAATATTGATTATGTTTTCATGGAGCTGTAGAATTTCATAGGAGTTATGATGTGATTTATCACTTTTTCCTGGTTATTTCCATCACCCAATTCCAAAATTAACCCATTAATTTCCTTCTCTGCTTTTTTTAAACACTTCATACAAGTGGGGTCATGTTGATTTATGGATGGACATTATCAATAGAAATAAGTGAATGGTGATGGATTTTCATCGATTTTTGCAATTATATCACTTAAAACTATATAGAAGGTGAGACTTGGTGTGCCTTGGATATTTATGAAAGTAAAACAAGCCTCAAAAATTATATTGAGTCAGATGATATATAAATTATATTGAGTATAATGTCCATAGTTCATAATTAATCAAAATAGATAGTGAATGGCCTAAAAGTGTCGAACCTTGGACAAAATCCTTTCCCAGGTGACACTTATGTAGGATTTTATATTGGTTAGTTTTATTCTTAATTCACACAGAGTAAAAACCAAATAAATCAAATCTCAATTCTATAATCTTTTTAAATTAATAGAAATAAATAAATATCAATAAGTGATTAAGAATAGTGATGAACCAAATGATGAATCCTTAATAACTACCCTTGTTAGTTCCACAAAAATTCACCCCAAGTTAATATATTTTGTATAAAATTACAATAAAATAATTATTCTTCAATATTCTAGGGGTTTTTATTTCATACCAAAACCCATTTCATTATTTTATCAAGTTATCTCACATGAAAAGCATCATAATTTTATAGAATTCTAATCCCAGTATTGAGGGTGAGATAACTGGGGTGGTTGTATATATTTAAAATCATCTGATAGGTGTTTATTAACCATGTCGGGGTTTTCTCACCTGTATGAATGGTACACCATCAGGGTCCATGGTTTGATAAAACCAAAACAAATATGTCTATACCTAGATAAGTTATATAATAGTTTATTGTTTACTTAAGTGAGTAAGATTTTATGTACTCATTTGTATGGTTGAAGGAAATATGATATATTCACCCATATTATTTATTATTTAATTGAATAATTGAGAATATATGATTTTATATATATGATATTGAATTTTTCAATTTCTCATGATTAAACAATATATCTTTAATAAAGATATTATATGATTATTCATGATGTATGAGAAATAATTGGTAAACATTAGTATAGAGATTAATGTGTTTGATGGAGATCAAATCAGATCCCATTTTCTTTTAAGTAATAATTTTGATTTTCTAGAGTTTGTTCTTGTATTAAAACTATGGATCATGAATTCAAAAAAATGCTTTAAAGGCCCCAAAGGTAAAACATAAAGATTTTATATTTGGGGATATGTTTTATTATAATTTTTTTATACAAAAACAATATAGATTAATGAAATAGTATCCAATATTTTGGTTGATATCCAAAATAGTTTTGTATATAGTTTCACATGGTGTTACATATGGTGTGAAATATGATGAAATTTGTATAAGGTTTGGGGGTCTTAGTATATATGGGATATTAGTAAATTTATTCATTAAATCCCGTAACATGACAAGTGTTATGGGTTAATCATTGGTCATATAATTCTAATAATGAAAACAATTATGTGGGTTTATCTTTTTCAATAAAATAACTTGAAATATATGATATTACATGCCACTGTTCTTATTTTTTACTTTAATTTGTCATGCATCTATAATAAATCATTTTATATTTCTTTAAATGAGTTTCTAATGATTATGTGAATCCTTTATATTTAAAATGAAAAATTCATGTGTAATACAAATCATTATGAGACATTTTTAATGAAAATAAAAATATAATTTTTTATAAAATGTTTTTTATCCTGATAGATCCTTCAAGTAGTTTCTATAAATATTATAAATAGGGGATTATTCCATGAAATAAGGACCTCAATAGTGATAACTCCAATGTGAAGCTCTCTGTTTCTTCTTTATCCGTTCAATGGGTTTTAATAGGACTTGGATAAGATGGAGAATAATACCTATATGTGTTGTTAGTGATTTAACTTCCTATGGATACCTTTTTAGGTTTGAGTGTGTTAACTAACACTAAGAGATCTCCCTCATCTATATAATAAGATAAAGGTCCAACTTCATTATAAAATTGAATGTTATTAATTTATGTTATGTAATCATTTTAAAACTATCATGCTAAACTTTTTTGGAATGGTTTTTCTTATTATTTCTACTTCCAAAGGACAACAATTTTCACCTCTAAAACATGAAAAAAAATTAGTCTAAAAAATTTGAATCAATCTCATATCTTTGAGGGTAACAATTATTATAAGATACTTAGCTCTTAATTACTTAAAAAATAAAAAAATTATATAAATTATAGTCTTATATGAAGATTCATATTACTTATTAATTCTTTATTTATGATTAATGAAAATAAAATAAGTTATAATACCATTGTTTATCAAATATCTCATATTGAATTCTTTTGTCTTTAAGTGAAGAAGATTAAAAAAATTAGAGATAAAGTTTCTAAAAAAAATTATTTAGGTTTCATGATCATGTTATATATTTATTATATAATATTAAAATTTACCATATCATATAGAGAAAAAATGTCTATTTAACATATATTGAACGGAAAAGGTTTTTTAGAGCAAAAGACCAATTATTGGAATGAATTGTTTTTATTTTAAAATTATAAATATAGTGTGATTCAACTCAATGTTTTTGAGAATGAGGTATGACTCATGTAATAATAATATTACACTTCAATTAGAGGTGTCTAACATTTCCTACAAATCTTAATCTCTCAAATATTAAAAATTAAAATGTATTATCTTGTGATTTAAAATATGAAAAAAAAAATTCTGATCAATGGAGATGAATTGGAAACATTTTTTGAAGATTGGAAACTCTAAAATAGTAACACCCCACATATTTCTAGGTGTGAATTAGATTTAATTTTGGTCAAAAAATATGAATTTGGGCATATTTTTGTTTTTTAAGGGGATTGAAGAGGGTAATCAATTATTTTTTAGAAAATAATCCATCTGTTGGAAATTTTTCTAGACGATATCTTCCATTGGAATCCTAGTGAGAGGCCAATAGACCTATGGTGACCAAGGAAGAGGCTAATACCTATATAATTGGGGTTCCAGTGAAGGGGGAACTAGAACCCTGGTGGCCCAACATAGTTCAAATGTGGCCTATTAGAGTTCTGGTGTGGTCTACCAGAATTTTAGTGGGGTATGTGTAGTGTCACTTTATTATTTTAATTACTTTTATTTAAATTATATTCTTTAACATGCGGAGTCTGTATACCTATTTTTATCTCATGATGTTTTAAGATAAAAACAGTCATATTATATAAAATGGTTTCATTTAATTTTTTCTTTGAAATTTTAATTGAATACCATGTCATGTTTTTAATTTACCAAGTGATGGAAATAAAAATATATTAAGGATCCTTATTTAGAAAAATTAAGAGAAATTATAAATCTTAATAATCTATTGATGGATGTGTTGAAATCGTTCAAGGAAATTCTTGATCCAATTGAATATGTTGAAGGAATATTGAAAACAAATTGTGGATTTATCATCGCTATAAGAAGTATCGGCTAGTTGGTGTACAGTCATCGCCCTGCTGGTGGTGATGGATAAATGTCTATTGTGTAATAGAATAATATCGACCAACTAGTGGAAGTAGTTAGTGAAAAACATCTAACATGTGTCTCACCATATTTTTAGTAGATCTGATCCAACATGTCAAGTCTATTCATTTCATTGGGTCTCATATCTCTTTATTACTTATTAATAATGATTAATGATCCCAAAAAATTAAAGAATATCTCTAGATCTATTGAAGCCAATAAATAATGGATAATGGAGGCTTAGATTTCATATAACATGTATAGTGTATTGAATAATCAAATCAAGTGATCTTTCAATGATAGATCCCTATTAAATTCTCTATAATCTCAACACCCTCTCTATAGTCGGTTTCAATTATCATTCTCTTGGGATCTCACCATCTACCTTTTTCTCTATGTTCCTATCTAATATTATTTTATCTTTTCAGAGATAAGATACTTTCATTATAATGAATTCATGAAAAGAATATATTTCATTCATTATCACCTACCTTATTCCATGAGTTTCTTACTATAGCTGGTGAAAATCAAGAGAGATGGGTGTTTACTACAATTGAATTAAGGTAGGCAAGTTTCTTTCTACAACTATGTAAAATAAAGAGAGGATGGTTTTCTTGGTCATCATTAAAATCAATGGAGAAATATGAAAACCTCTAACCCAAAGAGAGAATACATAGTGGGTCACACTTGTATATTATCAAAATCTTTTATCAAACAATTTTTTCACAATATTTTTTTTTTCATTGCATCATTCAAGTCATATCGATTCACATAATTTCGATATTCTTCAAATCCACTATACTTACATACTTATTTATATTTGGAATTATCTTTTATAAAAAACATGAAAATTATTGTGATATTATATATTATTTTACTAATAATATTTCCCTCATGTTCTTTATATTCTGAAATTTATTTGTTAATTTCAATCATTAATTAAAAACCATCACTGATTTATTTTTCCTTGTTTTCTTTTTCATTTAATGGGGTTAATTTTTTTCAATTTTTTTTTTAAATCTTTTGATTTTTTTATATTTCTTTCTTTTGATTTAAGATTATTCTAAATTTAATCTTGTTTTAATTTTTTTATGTTTCTATTAAATCTTTTATTTCAATCTTATCTTTTACTTTTAAATTTTGAAATTATTTTTTAAATATACTAGTCTTCTACTATTTTTTATTTTTGATAACACAAAGGAAGAGATTTTGTGTGGTTGAATTTATGAAAAATATTTCTATGTATAAAGGGTGTAAAATGTTTGGATATGAGGTAGAGGCA
Organism: Viscum album; assembly: GCA_963277665.1. Lineage (NCBI taxonomy): Eukaryota > Viridiplantae > Streptophyta > Magnoliopsida > Santalales > Viscaceae > Viscum > Viscum album. The sequence goes on along the minus strand of OY728152.1, from coordinate 1,925,011,762 downwards.
TATGTTTTGGTAGAAAAATTTTTCATTGTTTCACATAGGTGGTTTTATTTATAATTTGTTTGTGTTATGTGTGTATATTAAGCATATTGAATATATTTATCTTCAATATCATAAATTTCATTGAATAATTAATTAAATATTGATTTAATATAGATATATATTTCTATATTAAGTGTTTATGATCATCAAAAAGGGGATATTATTTTACCTCTCTCTCTCTCATGTAGTTTCCATGATCACCACACTCATCTTTGTATATAATATTTTTATTTTAGTTTTTCTTAGTTATTTCAATTAAATACCATGCCATATTTTTAATGGAACAAGTGATGTAATTAAAATTACTTTAAGGGTCCTTCTTTATGTCAATAAAGAGGTATTAAATATCTTAATGATGACATGATGGTTGTGTTGAAGTCATGGAAGAATGTTCTTGATCCAATAAAATATGTTGAAAGAAGATTAAAGGACCATGGTGAAGGTATCATCTTTGTAGGTAGCACCATCAAGATGGTGTAAAACCATCATCCAACTAATGGTGATGGATAGAATTACCATGTGTATTATAAGACCAATTTTCATCTTCTTGAGGAGAACCAAATAGTAAATGGAAGTATACAATGCTAGGAGGCCTATAGGTGTCTCATCGAGTAGTCAGTGGGATTATATAGCTAGTTGTTAGAGTCCATCTGGAAAGTCAAGTCTCTTTAATTTAGTGGAACACATGAATCTTAATTGGTTTTTAAAGATTCTAAATGATCCTAATGAATTCGAAAATAATCTTAGCCCCGTTGAGGCTTATAAATAGAGGGATTTTGAGGCTTTGATTTTATCTAAAAATGGTAGTGGATAAAATGATCAAATCAAGTGATATATTAATGATTGACCACTAAAAAATTCTCTCTAATATTAATATCCTCTATAGTGCCAATTTCATTTCTCATTCTCTTGGAATCTCACTATCTACCATTTCTCTACATCTCTCTCTCATCTTGTTCAATATTTTGAAATATACCAGATCCAAATTGTAACATATTTTTTATAAGAAAATATATCTTTTCTTCTCACTTATAATTTATAATATTACTCTTACAATAACTATATAAAAAACAAAGTTGGGTTCTTTCAACTATTAAAAATATAGGTTATATGGATTTCTTGATTATCATTAAAATCATGGAAGATATATACAAACCATTTTCTCTTTGGGAGGAGATATAGAGGTTTACATTGAGCTATTATCGAACTTCTTTATCTAACCATGTTTTCTCTCCATTTTTATTTATTTATTTCATCATTAATTTAATATCGCTTCACATAATTCTGAAACATCTTAAATGCTATATTATTATATTCTTAATCACATTTTCTAAATATATTTTCTAAATCTTATAGGAATTATCGTGATTTAATATTCACATTACTTGATAAACATGCACTTACATTATTCATAATCTTAAATTTATTTATTGAGAAACTTAATAAATTAAATAACGTCATCACTTTATCTTTTTATTTAATATTAATATTTCACATATACTCTTCTTTTACAATGATTTACATTAATCTTAATTTACTTTAAATTTTAAAAGCAATTCACCTCCACCCTTCATTTGTACTCTTTTTCCAAAAAAAATATTTCCATTTTCTCCACCCATTAGTCTTGTACAACTCCCCTCCTTATACTCATTATTTTTGTTCCACCAATGTTTGATATCACTAATTTTTTGTATTGATAAATGTGACATCAATAATAGGGTATCATCATATGAAAGTATTACGAAACTAATATTTTAATACACCTTATTTCATGATTTATTATACAAGGATCCACTTAATAAAACCCCATAAGATCATGATTCTATGTTTATTTAGGTAATTATGAACATATCCTAATAACTTGAAACAAAAATATAAATAAATAGACTAAAACTCTATAATATTCCCATAAAATCCATTGATCTTCTAATACTTCATGGGATAACCTTGGTATTTTCAAAAGAATAAGGTGAGATAAAATCCTAGAAAGTTTTGTTTACAAGGGAAGATCCTCCCTTTTTATTATTATCCCATAAAACACCAATTTTTGCTGGGTAGATGGAACCATTACATTGTCGGTAGGTCTAGTAGGGAATTAAATCCCATTACAACATGGAATGTACCCTTGTCAAACTAACCCCAGACCCATGACCAAAATTCTATCACTAATCTATGTTTAATTTTCCTTCTCCTTCTAGCTTTTTATGTATATTGGGTCCTACCATCGCTAATCTCCATGTTTTCCCCCACTCTTGCTTCCCGTCTCTGCAAATCTGGTCCTTCCATCTCTATGACCTTCGTCATATGATAGTGATATCCACCACTTTACCTTGACATCATTGTAGTCATATGATTCACAACATTAAGGATTGATTCCCCACCTTGAACTTTTCATACCCTTCACTCACTAACGCCTTTAGATATTCACAATGTCAGTAATCGATTCCATTGTGCCACCTTCCCTTCATTAATATAGACTCAGAGCAACCCTTCTCACCCAAAATAACAACATTCACCCTCCTCCATTCCTCCACAATTTTGTTTTTGAGAAAAATTCACGCAGTAATTTTTGGTGAAAATGTGTTGCAGGTTAGGGTTTAACACAACCCCTTTTCCTCTAAAGATGTCGCAGTTGGGTGTAGGTACCAACTGAACTACACCATGTTGGAAATAAAATCCCATTAAGTGAATAATCAAATAATAACATTATGGAAGTAATATGTGATAGTAAATACATATATATAAAGGTAATATAAGAGGATTTAGAATCATTAAGTTGAACAACAAAGCATGATAAAATATTATATCATAAAGGCAATATGGGAATGTGGAAATAACATAAGACATGACATCATAAGCATAATTCAAGGATAACTAGAAATACATCATTAAATAGTGTTTATAGGATAACCTCCAATTCAAAATAATTGTAATCCCATGAGAATAAAAAATTACACAATGAATTGGAGAGCTATATATTTTTGATCCCACCCGTCACATTTATATCATGTACGTGCATAAGTGTGATACAAAATCATTCAACAGAGGATCATATTTGATCACATTTAATAAAATATTTAAGGGGTTTGGGTGATATAAATGTAATTAGACAATTAATTATGGTTATTTACATATATTTGAATACCAATTAGTGAAAAGTTATATGGGTATTCATATAATGTTTTTTGAAATGAAAAAATCACCAGAAATTTTTTTGAAACATAATGTGGGTACATAACAATTCATAAAAGGGTTTAATTAGAGTGAAATGGGTGTATAATTTCTTTGAAATCATAAGGAAATTAATTGGGTTACATAAAAACATATCCCAACATGAAAAATTGGGAATCAAAATTCTTAATTTAAATAAGGTTCTTAAATAAATAGAGGAAGGAGAGGATCCCTTACCATGAGAGGGTTCTTTTTAAAGCATGGTAGGATCTTCTTATGAGATTGGGGGAACCTTGAAATGGATATATAAATAAAATGGTAGAGTAAATTCGTACTCCAAGTGTTTTAAGTTAATATTAATGGAAGGTTGGGTGGTCTTTTTTTCAAAAGAGAGGAGAATTCTTTATTAATTTTAAAAATTAGATTTTGGACTCAATATGATAAATTAATCCAGACCATGAACAATCCCATGGTTTTTCCCATAGTTTTTACCAAATTGGATTGGATTTTATTATTTTATAATTTTAACAACTAAACTCATTAAAATAATATCCTAGTTGATGTGGAAGTAATCCATGTTTATAATAATTTATTTATAAACCAAAAATATATTAAATAGGTTTTGTAGGATTCATCAAAGATTTGTAAAATTAATCAAATAATTTCAAAAAAAAAACATTATTTTAAACATTAAATATATATTTTTTCATGTATACCTTTTATGGAATATATTACACCACTATTTGATCAATATGATGTGGTAATACATATATTATATTTATACCATATTTAATTTTGACCCAAAAATTTGAATGTCACAGAAAATTACAAATAAATAAATAAATTTGAATAATTTCGATGTGTTGATTTAAAAATAATATTTATTTTGTAAAAATAATTAATGAAATATTATTATTTAATATTTTAAATAAAAAATACCCATTTATTATAAAAATATAGGTTTTTTTACAATAATATTTTTCTGATCCTTATAAAAAATACATTGGAATTCATAAAATTATATTATCATTAATATTAAATAAAATATTATTTATTAATAATATTTTATGAAAACATCATTTACTTCAAAAAAATATTGAATTCCACAAAAATATCATCTATATTGAAACTGTATATTTCAAAAAATACAATTTCTGTTTCATCGTATCAAAATATAAATTTTATCAAAATTATTATTTAATCCTTATAAAGTAGTAAAAGATAAATTTCATCATCATGTTATTAAAAATAAAAAAATAAAAATTCATACTATTAGGTTCTAGATACTTTTCCATTTATTATAGTAGTGAATTACTTAAGAGTGAGGTGTATGATGGTGATATTTTTTTATGGTTGTTTGGTAAACATTGTTTGGGTCATGATCTTAATGAGCTTGAACATATCTCATAAATGATTTATCTCATGATTTATTTTTTTAATCTAAACTTATTCTTAGTCAAGGTAAAATTATAGTGATTCTATCTCCATTATTATCTATGATAAATGGGCTTTATATGGTAATATCCTACTGGTCAAGGTAATCACTTCCTTTGTCTGTTTAATTTGGACTTTATCAAAACCCTTAATGTGATAATTTTAAGGGCCACTATAAATTGAATATATTTTTCAATGGTTTTGATGATTAATGGTCTTCTAAATCTAAAAACCATATAACTATCCAAAATAACCAATATACTACATGTGTTTTATATAACATCATTTCTTATTAAGGAATTTACTCATTTAAAAATGAAATTTCATTTAAAAATGTTTTGGTAATTACATTATTACCCCCCCCCCCCCTTTCAATTTTTTTTTCTTCAAATCTCATTTAAAAATATAGATGAGGGTACTTATGTTTCATCACCACTTTGATTTCCCAATTCTCTTCCTCAAACATGTTGTTACACTACATCACATTAACCCGATGAGTTTTCTTATTTTGGGTAACTTTTTCTGAATGATATAATATCTTTACCTAATACACGTCATACAAAATACCATTATCCAATTCTACCATGTATATATTAAGTATATGTGATGGTATTGAAATATACTTGTATAGGAGGGATACATGTAACACATTGTGTAGTTGATATAGGTTAGGTGGGTGTGTTAGTTGATAGGTCACTACTCAGATGTCACCAAGGATCTCAATGGTGCTGATGTATCTAGGACTAAGATTTTTCTTATTCCCAAACCTCATGAATCTATTCCACAAAAATATATAAAGGAAAACTTTATCTCTAACCTCAATCTCTTGGTCTCTTCGATGTTTTTTTATATATTTTCTAATGAAATTATGAATATTTCATATGGTGTTGAATGGGTTGAACCTTCTCTTTAATATCTTAGATAAGATCATATACGATTAACTAATTATCTCTAAATTCATTCTAATAATTTGGAATTTGACACTTATTACCATATTGAGCCTCTTAATTTTCCATTTTAAAGCTATAATGGGCACTATAATTATATGAGAACTCCACTACGATATGGTTTTTATCCCAACATCCTTGAAAATCCATTGACCATGATCTAAGAATATCCTACATAGTTTGAATGTTCTTTAAGAATGACCATCCGTCTGAGGCCAATTAGTAGTGTTGAATCTCAGCCCCATATCCAATGCATGTTAGAGGCTTATCTAGAACCTCATGGTAAACCTAAAATCTCAATCAGATACAATAGATATTGGAACATCATGTAGTCTTACCACATCCCTTAATTATATATTGTAAATTTGTTTCAGATACAAGTCTTTCTTGATAGAAATGAAAATAATTGAATTGGTAAGGTGTTCAACTTCTGCCTAAATGGCCTTATTTTTTTAAGGGTCCTATGGAGTCATATTAAAAAAATCCATGGATATGTTTTCACATTTACATACTGGAATGTGAAATGGATGCATCATACCCTTAGACATATGTCACGACCCGTCCCAGTGGGGCCCGCACTGTGACTCCCCAAGCCCGCCTCCAATAGGCCAGGGGTTGGTGACTAGCACCTAGTAGGCATATTACTAACATAGGATGCATTGCCTAAGTACCTATACTCACGCACACATCTCCAAACCCACAAATGATGAAATGTAAAACACTAAGGAACAAAATTCATGCATACAACTAAACCCCAACCAAGAGAGTATGATGAAAGGAAAAGTACTGTAAAATTAAACTGTCAAGAATACAAGCCCACCAAAAACAAACAAAAAAGAGTATGAAAACTACAAAGTCCAACCTGTAAGCACAAAAGGTACTGGGAATGATGTTTGTAGCAGTAGGAACACCTCGGCCTGTAGGGAACTCAAAAATCTCGGTCCTATCCTGGTCCGCCCTGGACTCTGTCGAAAGGCTTCTCATCTTCAAAAGACACCAAACGTGTGGGAAAAGCTCTTGTAGGGGTGAGTATAACAATACTCAATAGAGGACCCCAAAAACTACAAAGCAGAACAAAAAGTTAAGGTACAGTCAGCTATGCGCAGTATATGTCTACATAACATATAGAAAAAACCAGATATACTCAAAACCTAGACTGTAGTCTAGAGAAAATTCACATGACCGCATACCCCCGTTAGGGATTCTATTCTAAGATTCCGTGATGCACTCATTCTAGGAGAACACACTCCACGAGTCCCATAGTTCTGATGACGTCCGTCTGAGAAGTGTTGTTTGTCGGGAACTGTAACGAGAGGTATTTGCACTCATTACAGGAGAAACACTCCTGAGTGGGAAGGTTATGGTAGATAGAAAGCACTCATTATGGGAGACCACTCCTGAGTGGGAAATATCTTTAAACACATATAAAGATCACTGTCAGGGCCATGGAAGATACCGCGACTCATCTGGATTCACCAGTTAGGTGATACACCAGCTAGGTAGAGGATCAACGCCCGGTTGAGTTGGTCACGTCGATGCCTGACTCTACCTAGGGTCAGGAATGGATAGAGGATCTCAGTCCGAGCCTCTCAGAGGGATGCTGACTCTATCATAGAATGTCCGGCTGAAGGGATCATACTCCTGTAGAAGGAAACGATGCCTGGCCTTGAGGGAAATGAGAAGAAGGGGAACTAACCCAAATGAAACATGTCCAGGATACGGTGAACAAGAGGACCATTCTTTTTTCCAAAAGTACACGGCATTTAGAAAAGATACACGCCGTCTTTTCTGACCCCGGGTACTGCCTGTGTGTAACGGCTCGTGTCGTAGAACCGGTCGTGTAGAAAAATGTAGTACACGGTGTGTAGTACGATGTACACGCCGTGTCTGAGTGACAGGGTTGGCCCCATGTCACTGGCCGTGTGGCCGTAGATGGATATCAACCCATGTACTTTAACCCATGTCTGTGTATCCCCTGGATACACGCCGAGCATCACAATGCCGCCTCTGCCATGTTGTACACGCCGTGTCACCTGAAGCCGTGTAGATCATCCCATGTCCGTGTATTTCCCAAACACACACCAAGATTCAAGGAAAGTTCAACACGCTGTGTGAACAAGGTCACACGTCGTGTGACACCTCTCTGACCCCTGAAACCCTACCCGCCACCAGTACTAAATGACATGTTCTTTGGAAGTACACGCCGTGTGCTCTGGAAATTTCCAGAAACGAATCTCTTCGCCGGCATGCCTCCCGTGCTGCTCTGATCGTTGTTCCGGCCATCTTATCACCACGAAACCTTCAGGTTTTGGTTGTCCCAACACCATGAAGCCTCTTTTGGTGTTTTTGGGCCTTTGATCGGATCCAAAAACGTGTTTTGATCTTCCCGCATGAAGAACGCCCTTTACAGATCCAGTCTGATTCGTCGTCTGACATCGTCGTCGCACCTCTACAAGGTTGTTGCGGTGTCAAACCTTCAATTTGGTATCGTTGCGTCATGGAATGGATACACAATGATCCATTTTTCATTGCCCCATGAAGAACGTGATTAAAAGAAAGGGGGAGGAAATCCAATAAACAAAAATTGAGGAAAGAACCTCCACCGTCGTTCTTCACGGCATTGATCCGCTCCCATTAATTGGTTTAAACGGAGCAGAGATCAACATAAATAAAATCATGGATTATTTCCACAAAATCATCCCAAATAAACCCCTCCTAAAAGAACGTACGAATCTGTGGATCAACTTTTTCATGGTTGATCTGAATTAGTTGTTTAAACTTGAGAACGGGGAAAAGAAAAAAATTGAAATAACAAACCCCTTACTTTTGAAAGGATCGATCATTGGCGAAGGCGCCACACTGCCGTTGTCATCGAGATCCTTCAACTTTGGCACATCAATTCTCGATTTCGATTCATCGTCGTTCATCAATGAGAAATTTCTCCAACGCCCCACGGATTCTGCAGAGGTTCCTCTCAAATGTCGCTAACGATCCACAATTGCTTAACCCATTAAAAAGGGAAACATGTTGGCATTTAATTACATGGCAGTATTAATGACGCCAACTTTCCATTTTTTGAGTCATTATGGAATGTCATTAATTTAGGAAACAGACGCCTCGTCGCTGTGCTGCAGCAGATGTTTCCATAAAAATAAAAAAAAACATTTAGCAATTTATTTTATTTTTATTTTACTAAAAACGTCCGAAAATTAACTTTTTGCCTCGAACCTCACTGGTCGGAGTTAGGATCATTCTTAGGTAAAATCGATATCCCGGACGCAACGGTGCCCTCAGATTTTTAATCCTGGAATCCGTTTGGAAACTGCCACAACCGTGCACAAGTGCCGACTCACTTAACTTAAAAAAAGTTCAAACCACCTTTCCGGGCTCACTGGACCTCGGAATTATGTGACGTCTTCGTGACTGGTCTCGAAATAACTCAATATAATATTTAAAATAATAAACAGAAAATCTGAGACCTTATAATCTCCCCACCATAGGGCTTTATGTCCCTGAAAAGCCAAAACAACGGCTATACAAATAGATGAGGGTACTAGGCATGGATCTAATCCTCCTGTTCCCACGTGCTCTCCTGAAGATTCTCGTGCTACCATCAGACGCGCACCAAGGGAATCGATCACCCCGAAGGATCCTCTCCTGCCGATCCTTGATCTCCACCGGGTACTCAGTGAAGGTCACTCTATCCTCAATGTCCAGCTCGCCCTAGTCGATGACATGCGACGGATTGTGCATGTACCTCCTCAGTTGTGACACATGGAAGACATCATGTACCCGATGCAACTAGGTGGTAGAGCTAGGTGGTACGCCACCTCGCCAACTCTGCACAGTATTTGGAAGGGTCTGATGAACCTCTGAGATAGCTTGCAGCCTCGGCCAAATCTTTGTAACTGTCGTTGAGGTGAGACCCAAAGAAAGACGTGGTCTCCCTCTTCTAAATCCAGAGGCCTCCTTCGTTGGTCAGCATAGGACTTCTGCCAGCTCTGTATAGTCTTCATCCACTCTCAGATGATCTGCACCTTCTCTGTCGTAGCTCTCACTAACTCTAGACCCATGAGTGCTAACTCTTCAATGTTGGACCTACAAAGTGGTGACCGGTAGGGTCTCCCGTACAAGGCCTCGAACGGTGCCATACCAATGGTGGAGTGGTAGCTGTTGTTGTACACAAACTCCACCAGTGGTAGGTGGTTCTCCCAACTGTGAACAAAGTCCAGTATATAAGCTCAAAACATATCCTCCAGAACCTAAATGGTCCTCTCCATCTGACCATCAGTCTGGGGATGAAACCTTGTGCTCAAGCATAACTGAGTCCCAAAATCCTCCTGCAATCCCTTCCACAACCGGGATGTGAAGTAGGCATCTCGATCCGAGACTATAGTCGAGGGGACGCCATGAATCCAAACTATCTCTTGCACATAGAGGCATCACAAGCTTTCTACGAAACTCTGCTCCCTGATAGACAAGAAGTGGTTCGACTTGGTGAGTTGGTCAATGATCACCCAGATGGAATCATGCCCCATTAACGTCTTTGGTAATCCTATCATGAATTCCATCGATATTCCATCCCACTTCCACTATGGAACTTCCAGGGGGTGAGCTAACCATGCTAGAACCTGGTGCTCAGCCTTCACCTGATGGCATGTGAGGCATTGAGAAACGAACTCTGCTACTGCCTTCTTCATGCCTGACCACCAGAACTGTCATCAGAGATCCTGGTACATATTTACCACTCCGGGATGTACCACCAAAGGGGATGTATGAAACTCCCATAGGACCTCCTCCAAGAATGCCACTGGTACAACAGTCCATCCTCTGAAAAGAAGTATATGCTCCCCACCTTGTGAATATCCATTAGGATCATGTCCTATGGATAACTGAGCACGTAAAGCCACATAGTAGACATCCCCAAGATGTGCCTCCCTAACTCAATGTAAGAGTGGAGGGGTGAAAACCATCAAATATAGGTAATTTGTATCCTCTCCATCCATGAAGGATAACTGTAACGCGGCTAACTGATGTGTCACCTCACTCAACAGCTGTGAGCTCAACTTTCTGCTAAGGGCATCTGTTACCTTGTTCCCCTTTCCTGGAGTATATATGATCTCGAAATCATAGTCCTGGAGGAACTCTATCCAATGCATCTGCCTCAGATTCAGATCCTTCTATGAGAAGATGTAGTTGAGGCTCTTGTCGTCAGAGTAGACAATAAATTGATCGCCGATAAGGTAGTGTCGCCACATCTTCAATGCGAATAATACTACTGCCAACTTGTGATCAAGGGTTGCATAGTTTTGCTCATGTGGCCTAAGATAGCGTGAACCATAACCAATCACTGCATGCCACTGCATCAAGAAACAGCCAAGCCCGGTCCCTGATGCGTCATAGAAAACTACATACTTGACACCCTCCTCCGGCAATCTCAAGACTGGGGCGCTCGTCAAACTCTACCTAAACTGCTCAAAATCTTGCTGGCACTTCTCTATCTACATGAAGGGTTTCTCCTTCTTGGTCAAGGCTATCATTGATGCTGATATTCAGGAGAAGTCATGAATGAATCTCTGGTAATATCCTACCAACCCAAGGAAGCTCTGCACCTCCATCACGCTCCGAGGTGGATCCCATGCTAACACATCCTCCACCTTGGCTGGGTCCACAGATACTCCATCTGTTGAGATGACATGTCCCAGAAAGTGGACCTCCTGAATCTAGAACTAGCACTTTGAGATCTTCCCATAAAGCTGGTTCTCTCGATGTACGTCGAGAACCATCCGTAGGTGTCTCGCATGATTCTCTTCTAATGCCCAGTACCCGAGGATGTCTTCGATGGAGACCACTACGAACCGGTCCAAGTACGGCTGGAAGATCTGATTCATCAGTCCCATGAACACTGTGGGGGTGTTCGTACTACCAAAAGGCATCACTAGGTACTCATAGTGATTGTAACGGCATCTGAAATCCATCTTTGGTATATCCTCATCCCGCACTCGTAGCTGGTGATAGCCTGATCGAAGGTCAACCATCGAGGAACATTGTTCCACTCTTAGCTGATCAAAGAGGTCATCAATTATCGGTAGTGGATACTTGTTCTTCACCATCACCTGGTTCAGGCACTGGTAATCCATGCACAACCTCAAACTCCTATCTGCCTTCTTGGCAAACAAGACTGGGGCCGCCTAGGGTGAGACGCTGGGTCTTATGAAACCCTTGCTCTGCAAATCCTCCAACTTCACCCTTAGCTCGCAAAGCACTGCGGGATCCATCCAATAAGACGATGAGGAAATCAGTGTCTTCATGGGGTGTAAGTTGATGCAAAAGTCAATTTCCCAGTAGGGAGGTAATCTGGGAACATCTTTGGGAAAGACGTCCTCATACTCTGCCACCACCACTGGGAACTGAGTGCTCACAACATCTACTGCTCGGAGGGTAAGGATAGCTAACTCATGAGTGATCGGCTACACCCTCCTATGCATGAGCCCATTTTGTGCTGCCTGGGTTTTCTTTTCTCCGACAAAGGAAAACCTCATTTCATCATGGCGGACAGACTGTACTCTTTGCCTAAAACAGTCAATCTGGGCATGGAACGAAGATAACCAATCCATACCAAGAATGACGTCCTAAGTCCTCAACGCTACCACCAAGAGGTTCCAACTGAAACTCTCATCTCCAAGGGTAAGATCACACTGTCTGCAAATTTGTGTGATCGTTGATTCTCCTCCCATAGGTGTCTCCAATCGTAAGGATCAATTCAACGGTTCTACCGAAATCTCGAGGTTTTGTACAAGACATGTGGCTATATGGGAATGACTGGCACCTATGTCTGTGAGTACGACATCTAAGTTATAAAAGACACAGATAATACCTCGAATCATCCCTGGAGCCCCTAGGTCGTATTCCTCAACCGCATGCAGCTGTCCTCGTCCCTGTCCCCCAGCTCCCGGAGCCTAGTGTGGACCTCCTAGGGGTGGTGGTGGAAGTAATTCGAAGTGTCTTCCACCACCCGTAGCTCTCCCTGCTCCTCTTCCACATCTGTTGCCTGGCGGGTCTGCCTGGTTTGTTCTCTTCCTATGCCTTGGTGGTCCATCCACCGCTTCCCTATTAGCAGTTCGATGGGTCAGGTAATCCATAGAGAGATGTCCCCTACCGTCGCATGTGTAGCATTGATTCTCCCTAGGATTACTGGAACTAGCCTGAGACCCCTGGAGTTTCGATCCCATGTCCTGGGTCCTCTTATGACGTTTCCCATGTCCAAGTCCATGTCCCTGACATCGGCTCCCTACTGCTGGGGTCTCTACACCGGTCTGCCTGCTGCTAACTTCTGGCAGCTGTCTCTACTCTACCAAGAATCTCTCGGTCACCAAGGCCCGCTCGAGCACTCCAACATAATTCGATATGCATAGAGGCACGACACTAGCTTGGATGTCTCATATTAGACCTCGTTCGAAGTTCCGAGCTCTAAAGTACTGATCCCTGACCATATCCATCGAGTACCTGGCGAGGTTGGTGAACCTAGATGAATAGTAATCCACTGTCACACTGCCCTGCTGGAGCTAGAGTAGCTCCTGGATGTGTACAACTCTCAGCAAAACTGGAGAGAAATCCTCCCGGAAGAGTAGATCGAACTCTGTCCACGAAAGAGTCTCCTTGTCATGAGTCTGTGTGGTCAGACTCCACCATCGTCCGACCGAACCCTGAAGAATGCTCTCTCCTAGGATCACCATCTGGTCTGCTGGTGTTCTCACTAGACGGAAAACATTGGTCACTACCTCAAGACAGTCCTCAACCGCCTGAGGGTCGGGCTCTCCTCAGAACCTGAGGGTTCTCTGTATCTAGAACTCACGGAGCGCGGTAAGCCTGCGCTCCTCATCGGTCAGTACTGCAGGTACCACTAGCTTCTCTACTGGTGGTGGCATAATAGGTACACCACCCGGTGGAAACTCATGGGCAACTGGTCCCTGTATCGAAGCCTCATCACTGAAGGGGTCATCCTCGTGATTGTGCTGCGGAATCCTAGCGGGTATGCATCGCGATGGCATCCTGTAAGGAAACAATATGTACCATGGTCAAAGAGTATATATGGATAGCTGACACAAAGGACATGGAAACAAGAAACCATTCCTATATGATACATGTACCTTTTTATTTCCCTGCAACTAGTGTTTTCGTGTACCGAGTTGGAAAGTAGGTTATCAGATCCCTGGTGTATGGATACGTCGGCCTCCGCACCAACCCTGGAGTCTCTAGCCTGAAATCCAAACATGAAACACTTAACACTGTTTCCCCAAACCAAACTCACAGACTCTTGGTCCTAAGGTAGAACTAACCACCTCTGATACCACTCTATCACGAACCGTCCAAGTGGGGCCTGCGTCGTGACTCCCCAAGTCCGCCTCCAATAGGCTAGGGGATGGTAAATAGCACCGAGTAGGCATATTACTAACATGAGAGGCATTTCCTAAGTACCTGTACACACACACACATCTCCAAGCCCACAAATGCTAAAATGTAAAACACTAAGGAACAAAATTCATGCATACCACTAAACCCCAACCAACAAAGTATGAAAAAAGGTAGAGTACTGTAAAAGTAAACTAGCCAGACTACAAGCCCACCAAAAACAAACAAACAAGAGTTTGAAAACTAAAAAGTCCAAACTATAAGCACAAAAGGTACTGGGATTGCTGCTCATAGCCGTAGGAACACCTCGGCCTCTAGGGAACTCATAAAGCTCGGTCCTGTCCTGGTCTGCCCTGGAATCTGTAGAAAGGATGATCATCTGCACAGGACACCAGACGTGTGGGCAAAGCCCGTGCATGGGTGAGTATAAAAATACTCAGTAGAGGACCCCGAAAACCACAAAGCAGTACACAAAGTAAAGGTACAGTCAGCTATGAGTAGTATATGTCTACATAACATATAGAAGAAACCAGATATACTCAAAACCCAGAACGTAGTCTAGAGACAAGTCACACGACCACATACCCCTGTTAGGGATTCTGTTCGAAGATTCTGTGATGCACTCGTTCTGGGAGAACATACTCCATGAATTTTATAGCTCTGATGACATCTGTTCGAGAAGTGGTATTCATCGGGAACCATCACGAGAGGTAGCTGCACTCATTACCGGAGACTCACTCTTGAGTGGGGAGGTTATGGTAGATAGAAAGAACTCATTACGGGAGACACACTCTTGAGTGGGAAAGATCACGATACACAGATGAGGATCACTACCAGGTCCATGGCGGATACCGCAACTCATTCGGATTCACCAGTTAGTTGATACACTAGTTAGGTATAGGATCAATGCCCGGAAGAGTTGGAAATGTCAATGAATGACTCTACCTAGGGTCATGAATGGATAGAGGATCTCACTCCGGGCCTCTCGGAGGGATGCCAACTCTATCACAGAAAGTCTGGTTGAAGGTATCATACTCCTGTTGAAGGATATGATGTATGACATTTAGGGAAACGAGAAGAAGGGGAACTAACCCAAAGGAAAGATGCCCAGGATATGGTGGACAAGAGGACCATGCTATTTTCCAAAAGTACACGACATGTATAAAAGATACATGTCGTGTTGTCTGACCCCGAGTATTGTCCGTGTGCAATGGATAGTGTCATAGAACTGGTCATGTAGAAAAACTTAGTACATGGCGTGTAGTACGATGTACACGCCATGCTCCGAGTGACGGGGTTGGCCCCATGTCACTGGCTATGTGGTCGTACACGACTATCAACCCATGTACTTTAACCCATGTCCGTGTATCCCCTGGATACAGGCCGAGCTTCATGTTGCCGCCTCTGCCATGTTGTACACGCCCTGTCACCTAAAGCCAGGCAGATCATCCCGTGTCCGTGTATTTCCCAAACACACGCCGAGCTTCAGGGAAAGTTCAACACGCTGTGTGACCAAGTTCACCTGCCGTGTGACACCTCTCTGACCCTCGAAACTCTAGCATCCCCCAGTACTACACGACCTATTCTTCTGAATTACAGGTCGTATGTTCTGGAAATTTCCCGAAATGAAGCTCTTCACCGGCATGCCTCCCGTACTGCTCGGATTGTCATTCCGGCCATCTTATTACCACGAAACCTTCTGGTTTTGGTCTCCCTGACACCAAGAAGCCACTTCCGGTGTTTTCGAGCCTTCGATCAGCTCCAAAAACATGTTTTTATCTTCCCGCGCGAACAATTCTCGAAGAACGCCCTTTACCGATCCGGTCAGATTCGTCATCCGCCATCGTCGTCGCACCTCTACAAGGTCGTTTCAGTGTCGAAACATCGATTTGGGATCTTTGAATCACAGAACGGATGTGCAATTATACGTTGTTCATCGCCCCTGAAGAATGCGAAGAAAAGGAACAGGAGGAAATCCAATAAACAAAAATTGATGAACGAACCTCCTTCATCCTTCATCACGGCGTTGATCCGCTCCCGTTAATAGGTTTAAACAGAGTAGAGATCAAAATAAATAAGAGCATGGATTATTTCCCCAAAATCATCCCAAAGAAAACCCTCTTACAAGAATGTACGAATCCACGGATCATCTTTTTCGTGGATAATCCACGTTCGTCGTTTAAACTCAAGAATGGGGAAAATAAAAAAAATTAAATAACAAACCCCTATCTTTTGAAAGGATTGATTTTTGAAGAAGGCTCTGTGCTGCCATTGTTTTCGAGATCCTTCAACATTGGCACAATGATTCTCGATTTCGATTTTTCATCGGTCATCGCCGAGAAATTTCTATAACGCCCCGCGGATTTTACAGAGGTTCCTCTCAAACGTCGCCAATGATCCCCAATTGCTTAACCCATTAAAAAGGGAAACATGTTGGAATTTAATTATGCGGCATTATTAATGATGCCAACTTGGAATTTTTTGAGTCATTATGACATGTCATTAATTTAGGAAACAGACGTCTCGTCGCTGTGCTGGAGCGGACGTTTCCATAAAAATAAAATAAACATTTAGAAATTTATTTTATTTTTATTTTACTAAAAACTTCCGAAAAATTAACCTTTTCCCTCAACCCGTGCCGGTCAAGGTTAGGCTCATTCTTAGGTTAAGTCTTTGTCCCGGACACAACGGTGCCCTCATATTTTTAATTCAGGAATCCATTTGGAAACCGCCACAACCGCGCATAAGTGCCGACTCACTTAACTCAAAAAAAGTTCAAACTGCCATTATGGGCTCACTGGACCTCGGAATGATGTGACGTCTTTACACTCGATCGTGAAATAATTCCATATAATATTTAAAATAATAAACTTAAAATCTAAGACTTTACAACATATATCATTTATTCTTGTCTTGTTTTCGTACAAAGCGTTGTGATATAAATTCTACAATCTCCCTCTTCTTGTTATCCTACCAAGATTTTTGCATAAAATATATATATAACTTTTCGCATCTGGGATGAATAGAGAAGTATGAGTTATGTGCATCATCTATAAGTTCCCTCTTATGTTTTGGTTTTTATGGGACACATATCTTGGTCACCAACCTATTAATTCCATATTTATAAAATTTGAAATACATAATATTCACTACCTTTTTATGTAGCACCTCGTCATCATTTTAAGACACCTTAATCCACTTAATAATAGATAGTAAGATAGTCACTTGAGTAAGTTAGGATGATGATCATTTATTATTATCTTTTCCATCCTTTGTATGCCTAGTAAGATTATATCCCTTTTAATTTTCATCATGGTTAGGTTTCTAGGATCCTTTCTACTCAGGGCATCTTCCACTATGTACTTCTTCCTAGGATGATAAGAAATTGAATAATCACAATATTTGATCATCTCTAACCAGCTTCATTGGTTCATATTTAACTTCTTTTATGTGAATGTATACATGGGTATTTTATGATCTATATAAACGTTATACTTATCCCCAGAGAGATAATGCATCAAAATATTCAATGAAAATATCATTACATCCAATTATAGATAATGTGTTGTTTAGTTTTTATCATGAATATTTAATTAGTGGGAGCCATAGGCTATCACCTTTTCAAATTTCATGTGTACATAACCTAAAACCTCTTTGTACGCATCACTGTAGAACACAAATCATTCCCCATTGGTGCGTAATGTGAGATTAGATGCAGTGATTATCCATTTCATTAACTTTTTAAATATTTATTCATATTCTTTATTCCATACAAACATCACCTCATTATAAGTTATCTTTGTTAGTGGTATTGATAATAATGAAAAGTATCTCACAAATTTATGAGAGTACCTAGATAATTCAAGGAAAATATAAATTTTAATCACATAGGTTATTCTGGGAAATCCATTATTTTCCTTTAGTTTTTAAGGATCCATAGGTATCCCATTAGTGGTTATAAAATTCCATAGAAATGTTACTTTATCCATTGAAAAATCACATTTACTACACTTTTCATATATATTGTATTCCCAAAAGGCCTTCAGAACAACATTAAAATACTCTTCATGTTTCTTCATGATTTTGAAGTAGATAAGAATATCATCTATAAAAAATATAAGAAAATTGTTGAGGTAATACCTATTGTCTGTATTCATTAAGAACATAAATATTACTAGACCATGAGAGATTCCAAATGGTATAAATATGAACTAATAGTGCCCATACCTTATAAAACAAAAAACCTTTGGGATATCTTCCTTATTCACCTTTACTTGATAATATCCAGAACAAAGATACACCTTAAAGAAGTAATAGTATCCATATAGTTGATCAAAAACTTCATCAATCCATGGAAGATGATACTTGTTCTTTATCATGATTTTTTTGAGTTCACAGTAATAAATACATAGGCACATTGACCAATCCTTCTTCGTGAAAAAGATGACTCATTAACTCAGTAATAAATAACTTGGGAATGTGGTCCATTTATCCAGATTCATCTATAGTTACTTCTTTAAATACTCAAGTTCGATAGTTTCCATTATGTATGGATTCATGGATATTATCAAAGTTCTTTGTCTAAGGTAAATTTTGAACTCAACCACTTGGATAAAATGAAGATAAATAAATTCTTCAGGAAACACCTTGGTGTATTCCATCACAATGGTAATGTCTTTAAGGATGATATTTTTCATAGACTCGATAAATTTATCAAGATACAATTGATCATAGTTTAATAATAAACGTGCTTGAGATTATGAGACCAATGTAGATCCATCCTCCTCCTTACAGTTGTATAGAATCTAAGGACGATTCACGACATGGAGGGTGTTTTCCATCTCTCATTATTTTATGTTGGATCTATATAAGTAAATCCAATCCATAACCAGAATAGTATAAAATTACACTAAAGGTAGTATCACAAGGTTTTATAGGAAATTAATCTTGCAAATTTGGATAGGGGATGACTTATATTATTGGTATACAAAAATTGACCTATTTTTCATCTTCACCAGTAACTCAGCTTCTTTGTTTTTATATTGTGTTTGAATAATTCTACTAAACATGCATGATATTAAAGAACTAATATAATTATAATAAAATTGGATATACTCTATCATATAATGAATAACTAGAATACATGCCACTACTTCATTTTTTAGATCCACCTCAGCAATTATGATGTAATAAGCTCACCCTTTATCTCTATATCTTGGTTGTTTTTTTCGTAGGTTACCATTGAGAACCCTTGGCTTAGTGAATTGATTCACATAGTGTCCTTGTTCCTCATAGATGAAAGATTTGAAAATAGTATGAGGTTTTACTGGATCATTCCTTTCTTTAATCAAATTGGTGGGTTGCTCTCTTCAGAAATTTCAAGCTAGGAACCCTTATTTCCCTCACCTAAGGAATTTTCTTATCCCCTTCAGGAAGTTTTTGGGATGATTCTTCCCACAATTTTGACAATTGGGAGGTTGGACATTATATCCCCCAAGAAAATTTTACATCACATCACCAGAATTAAAATCTATTATCCTCTTCTTTTTACTAGACCTATGAGACCATTGATATTTTCAAATATTTGTTTTGACTCTGAGGGAACATTATAAAATTTCCTCAGATCCTTCAAACCATCGAATTTTTTAATATTTTTATATACTTGGTTTTATCCCACAAAATAAGTGGTAATCATTTCTTTTGGGGGATATAAAAAAGGTGGAGGTGTATCATACATGTCTTTTGAATTTCACTCCATACACCTCGATGGATTCAAAATCCTTTTTCTTAAGTCTATGAAAATCCATCTATGTTTTATGTTGAATAGTTTGAGGAAAATATTTTTCAAAAAAAAATTCAATAATTTCTTCCAATCCATCACTTCAATATCCTCCACGTGCTTCATATTTTTTTTACCAATGTCCACCATTCATCAACTTCTCCTTCTATATGACCTTCTATTTCATAGATAATTAAAGGATATATAAGTTATTTTCAATATAATTTATATCTCTGTTCATTATTAAATAATTAGAATATCCACTAAAAGTATGAGGAATTTATCACAAAAAGGTCTTAATTGAAAATTTCTCTTTCTTGGGGATATTTGAGCATTCCTCATTATTCATGTTTCAGTTCAAAACTTGAGTTAATTTATAATGCATTTTCATAAATTTACCAACTCCTTCTCCCATAATGTTAGGAACCTCATTTTGGAAGTCATCCCAATTCCCCTCATATTGGTTGTTAACTCGGTTTCTACTATATTAATCCATTGATTAAAACATAAATGGAAATTAGCAATAAATATTTTTAAACTATTAAAAAAATAAATTGGAAACCATGAATATTAAAGTGATAAATCATAAATGAAATATATTATTTAACCTATTAATTTGTAGGTTTCAATATAATTTATAGAAAATGTATTTATTAATATATAATCTTATGGTCATTTTTCCCTTTCTAATGGTTCATCATGGGAATGTGAATTTACCAAATAATATCCCCTAGGACTATCAAACACGGTGTATAGAAATGTCATGAATCACCACTAGTTTCAAATAAGTAACCCTTTATTTATGTATATTAATAATGTAATTTTTTTGGGTGAGTTTAGGT
Source organism: Viscum album (assembly GCA_963277665.1). Classification (NCBI taxonomy): domain Eukaryota; kingdom Viridiplantae; phylum Streptophyta; class Magnoliopsida; order Santalales; family Viscaceae; genus Viscum; species Viscum album. The sequence continues at coordinate 1,924,991,138 of OY728152.1, read as the reverse complement.
ATGGTTTGGTGGAAATTATGAATTTTTTTGGGCTTTTATGGAGTTTTATGGTTTTATCATGGATAGTACAAATTTTAAAAATCCTATTGGAAACTTTGAAATGTGAGGCAGTGGGAACTTGGTATGATCATGGTTAGGCACAAGATTTTCCTAAACCATTTAGTCACCTAGTAAAAATCATAATTTTAGAGATAGAGGCATTTTCATGGTTAGCACACAGTTTTCCTAACTGTGCGACTACATAGTTAAAAGTTAGATCCTAAAAAAGTGGGTCTAACTCGGTTCTACCCCAAATCCACTCATTTTTTATTCCTCCTAAAGGATTTTCATACTTTCCCCTTCTACACAGCAGTGATCCGTTGGAAAATATTGGTGCATTGAAGGCCACATTCCCTAGAAAGACCTTGTTCTTGGTTGTTTTCCTTAGATCTACTTCTCCCCCCTCAATTGGATTCATAGATATGATCTATTAGGGATATATATAATATTAGATGCCAATAATTAAGATATATGGATACATTTATGTTAGTTGATGATATATAAGGTAGATTTTTGGGGATTCAATCTAGTTTTTTTCATAATAAGTGTCATTATTCCTTTTTTCCATAACATCTTAGGTAGGTGGCTTCACTCTTGACCCGTATTATTATAACATAAACTCTTAGTTACAAATTTATTGAATTGCATGAATTTTTTTGGGATGTTAATGGGTAAATAATGGTAGAAAACCTCTTTAGCGATTTTTTTTTGGTTTTGTGGAAATTGGTTACTGTGTAATGTACATTTTTTAATTATTTTAAAATGATGTTTTAGAATACAGATTTGTTTTGATTTAGGGAAAATGGTTTTTTGAAAGGTTTTCAATAAAAAAGTTTTTCATTGAAATGGATTGAGAAGGTTGGATTGACATGGTTTTTGCATACATGGGTTCTTGTGAATTCATGATTTTGATGAAACCCAAAATATGTGGTGTTTTCCATTAGAGTTTGAGGAAAGTGACCTTGGATAAGGGGTGTGTTCCATTAGGGAACAAGGAACTTGGAAACATCGTGAAAAATTAGTGGATGGATGTGAAACTACTCATGAGTATGGAAACTTCATTAAATCATCAATGTATAGGTGTGTGGGTGTGTGTGTGAATCAAAAATGGGTATACCAAATTGGAATGTGGAATTGTTTAATGTATTTTTTAGTTGTTTACTTGGAAACTAGTTTGGTGTGGAAGTTTATTTATATTATTATATAAACAATTAAAATGATTTAAAGTGTTTTATATAAATTGTTTTATATAATTATGATAATGTATTCTAACCTAGTGGCATGAGTAGGGATGTAATTTGGGGAAAACCTACTGAGTTTCGTTACTCACCCCCTTCTTTGGCACATTGGTGAATTTTTAAATATCTTATATTTTGACATAGGTAAAGTAAAATTATCTAATTTACTTATTGGTGGGTTTTTTTAAAAGTTAGAGAATGGGTAATTTTTAGAGCAATGTAGTTGTTGTCTTTAGAGTATTTTGAGTTTTTTAATCTTGTCTTATACTTTGTAGTTGATGTTGTTCTTGGTTTCCATTTGGTATTATGATGTTGGATATGGTGTAGATTGGTTTTGTGGTATTTTGGAATTAACTTGAGTTAGATTACTTTATTATCATGCATAATTTAGTGTTTTGGGTTATGTTATGCTTGGTTGTGGTTGTTTTTAGTTCTCAAAGGGAAAATCATTCCCCAATTGTATTGAGCCCTTGGAATTTATTTCCATTATTTCATATCTTGGGGATGCATCCTAAGGACAAGTATAAATTCTACCTTGACTCAAGACAATGAGGTGGGTGGGATGTTAGAAGTGGTATCATATTTTTTAGTTCTTGACTTACAAATGGTATCATTTTGTTCGATTTGTGATCATTAGTTATTTCAGTCTTAGAGTTGAAAATGATTCATGTGTAGTCATTTTGTTGGAATGGTAGAAATGAGTAGGATTGTTGAAACATAAAATGTAGGGCATAAAAATAAATAACTAACTTATTTATGTTAAACTTCATGTTGCTAGGGATTTGGGTACAAAAGTGTTTTAGAGACAATTATTGGACCAATATTCTCATTTTCATGGGTTAACCAATGAGGAAATCATGAAATGAATTATAGAAATGACTTCCCACTAGGGGATCATATTTCATTTTGAGTAATGATTTATGATGTTGTTCAAAACTATTATTTTTTAAAAATATTGATTTTTTTCAAATGTGAGATTTTGATAACAATATGATAGTGGTATTTGGAAAATGGGTTGACTTACAAAATCATGTTAACTTTTCAAGATTGGGTTGAAAAAGAAATGTGTAGAATTTTGGTAAAAAATGGTGTGATATATGATGTTGTATAATTTGAAATTGTTAAGACTTCATTTTCTATAGAGTGATACATATGGTGTATGTTGTGTTTATATAAAATGTCACACGGTGGTCGCCGTAGAAGCTAACCAAAAGAGCCTGCTGATAATGTGATTGTACCTGAGCCATTGGTGAACCAATAGGTGGTTCAAAATATAGTCCAAGATTTTATAGCTATAGATAGTGGTAGCAGAAGAGATTAATTGAGGCAAGTGAATCACTCCATCCAGTTCCAAAAGCAGAATCATCACATTTTAAGGGTGATTTAGAACCAGAAAAGATAGAGGTGTGGCTGAATAGGATTAATCGAATCTTCAATTTCCTTGGCACACCAGAAGAGTAAAAATTCAAGGTGTCCATGTATATGTTAGAGTATCATTCACGCCAATGGTGGGATTTAGTATTTCATGCTAAATTGGACTAATGAATTACATTGGAGGATATGAAGAAATTTTTAACGAGAAATGATATCCTCGTAAGTTCAGGATTTGAGGAATGATAGAAATTTCATCTTAAAGTAGGAGAGCCTCTTAGTGGTAGAGTATATGGATTATTTTATGAATTTAGTATAAATTTCACCTAAAGTAGCTAAAAGTACATCCTTGCAGGAAATCATTTTTGAATTGTGGATAATGTAGGATATTCATTCAAATGTTTCTTGCTTTGTATAACAGAGTATATAGAGATGGTCAATAGAATGATGGTGGAAGAACAAGAAATACAAGGAACTATGGGTGGAGTAATAATGTTGATACCTATGTGAAATTATGGGAACTCTAATGCAACTAGGAAGAGGTAGAAAGAAACTTATTTACAAGGTAGTGTGATGAATTAGAGTCAAATGAATGGATTGGTGAATCTTCATCCAAGGACCAAGAGTAAAGATGGATGTTTTTAGTGTGGATCTTTTGATCACATGATGTGATAATGTACGACACAACCTAGAGAACTCCACAATTCCAATCATATGGGGAATCTTTAGTGCTATTTTCACAGTTCTCTAAGGTCGGGTGTTTGGTACACTTCTCACATCTCAAAAAAAATATTATTCTTAAATGGGAATAGTGAAGAGAAATACATCTTCTCAAGAGAACCAAGCTAGACTTAGTGATTCTAGGATTACCAGGACTCCTCAGGCGGTTCATCATATGCTCTGGACATCAATCGTGAGAGGTATAATCCTTTTTAATTATACCCTTATAAAAGAATTATTTGATATAGTTTAATACAATTAATTTATTACTTCTCATTCTATTTATACATTGGGTTTTCATGTTAAGATGATTCAAACTATTTTGAAACTTCTAAATCCTCTTTGTCGAAGTGAATATCAAGCCTTTATGTGTATATCATGTTCTATAATAATTGATGGGGTTGAGTTGATATTGTATTTCTATATTATTTATATGGATTTATATGATATAATAATGGGTATGGATTGGTAGACAATGTTCAAGGCTCACATCAACTATTGTTCATGAATGTTTACTTTTATGATTGATGGTGGGGGAGAGTAACTCATTCAAGGGGAAAAATGTTAAGGAAGGTGCAAAAGCCTTTTTGGAACCCTAAATTGGAATGATCTCATATCAGTTAGAAATTATCTTTGGAATCACTAGAACAAATTGATATGAGTAGTTTTGCAGTAGTTTTAGATTAGTTTCCAAATACTTTTCCCAAATATTTATCAGGGTTTCAACCCACAAGATAAGTGGAGTTTATAATTGATCTCCTTATGTAGAGATACTCTATTTATATTCCATACTTTAGGAAGAAATAAATAAAATTTATGGAATTCATTGTTTTGTTGGAATATCTATAAAGAAAATGGTTCATTTGGCCTAACATGTTTTAATGGGAAACATTGGTCTTGTTTGTTAAAAAGGCAGGGGTAACTCTTCAGTTGTGTATGTATTTTCATAAACATAACCAAGTTATAATAGAGTATCAATATCCACTTCCATTCATTTATGATTTATTAGATAAATTGAGTTGATCCCAGTGGTTCTCTAAAATTGAACTACATTTAAGATATCCCCAGTTGTGGGTTTAGAAATTTGATATTCCAAAGACAGATTTTCGGAGCAGATATAACCATGATGGGTATGTGGTAATGCCTCTTGGTATTATGAATGCACCAAATATATTTATGTAATTTATTAATTGTATGTTTTATAAATATATATATTATTTTGTGATGGTGTTTTGGGATGACATGTTGGTGTTTTCAAGGACAAGGGATGATCATGAGAAACACTTAGTGAAATTTTTGTGATTCTATGGGGTCATCGTCTTTATTAAAAATTATCAATACATGATTTTTTGATACAAGAGGCACATTTAAATAGCCATTTCATCTTTTAAAGTGATTTTTTTGTGGATCAAAAAATGATAGAGGTTGTTATCTTTCGTAAACTGCCAAAGAAAGTCTTGGGTATACGCAATTTCCTTGGTTTATCTAGTTATAACCAATGTTTTGTTCCTGATTTTTCATTACTAGATTCACAAATGATTGCTTCAAAAAGGAAAAATATTCCATTATAATGTAATAAGAAATTTGAGAAGTCTTTTCAAGAGATTAAAATTTTCCTTCCATTGGCACCAATCTTGATTTTTGCAGAATTAGGAAAAGGGTACATGGTGTATTTTGATGCTTCAGGATCTAGGTTGGGATGTATTCTCATTCAAGAAGATCATGTTGTTTCTTATGGATCATGACATTATTGTTTCATGGTAATAATTACCTGATATACTATTTAGAGTTAGAATCCATATTCCATGCTCTAAAAAATTGCATTATTACCTCTTTGGTAAGAAATTCAGGGTGTTTACAGATCGTAAGAGCTTGAAACACATTTTATCATAGAGATATTTGAACCTAAGAAAAAGAAGATGGATATATTATCTCAAAATTATTGACTTTTATTTGATTTATACAATGGAAAAATGAAATTCGGTGGTAGATTCATTAAGTTGAATGTCATATTCTCAGTTGAAAAAATAAGCATTAGAGTTGTGACTATTGATGTTAGTTACAACTAATATGCACTTGGAATGTGAAGATCGATGTGATATTATGATTTTATTTCTAGTTTATTTGCTTTTTGATCTTGTGGAGGTGGTTATATAAAAACAAACATCTGATTCAAAATGTGTTTCAATGAGGTAAAACTCAATGATGGGGGGACCATTGATGGATATAATCTTGATGGGAGTTTAGTTCTGTGGTTTTGAGGTTAGATTTTCATAAATATAGATTTTCATGAACAACTTCTTCAGGAATACCACCACTTGAAAGGTTTTTTCATACCAGAATATAGATGATGTATAAGTAATTGAAATCAAAGTTTTGGTGGTAATTCAGGAAAAGGATGGTGGTTGTGTTTTTTTATATTCTTAACTTCTCAGCATGTTATGGAAGAACATTAGGGACCGGTAAGTATGTTGTTATATTTACCTATTACTATTTGGAAATGGGAGCATATAGCCATGTATATTGGGACCGATCTCCCAAGAATGGTTTGGAAACATGATTCCATATGGGTGAAAGTGGACCAACTCACAAAGTCATCTCATTTCATCCCAATTTTTTAATCTCATATAGTAGGGGGATTTTCAAAAAATCTATATTAAATAAGTGAAAAAGAGACATGGAATATGTTTTTTGATACTTTCAGACTAATTTATCAGGTTTACATATCATTTGTAGAAATCCTTAGAGGAATACCTTGGGACTCTGTTGATCATGAGTATGGTGTATCATCCTCAGATAGATGGAAAATCTGAACAGAAGAAGAAAACATTGGTAGACATGCTTCAGGATTGTGTAATGGATTTTTTGGCTCATGGGATGAGAATGTACCATTAATAGAGTTCTAATATAAAATTAGTTACAATTCTTCCATACATATGGCGTCTTTTGAATAATTTTATTTGTGTCATTGTCGTTCGCAACTTTATTGGGTGGAAACTAGTGAGACTTCACTAGTTGGTTTGGGCCTTTTTTAGGAGACAATAAAGAAGATTCCATTGATTAGGAAATTAATGTATATGGCTCATAGTTGACATAAATTATATTTGGGTCATTGGAAATGATCATTATCATTTGAGGTGAGTGATCTTGTGTTCTTGAGAATCTCTCCAATCCTTGGACATCATCCATTTCAGATGTTGAGAAATTTATCTCATCGATACGTAATCCCTTTTGAGTTACTTTAATGGGTTGCTGTGATAGAATATCAGTTGAATTTTCCACCACAGTTCAGTGTGGTACACAATGTGTTTCACTTATCCCAATTGAAAAAGTATCAGCGTGATCTTAACCATGTGATTCATAGGGATCGCATTAACCTAGATTTTTATGATTTTTTCGTACATGTTCCGGTATGTATTTTGGATAGGAAAGAAAAATTATTACATGTGGAAATCATTGGTCTATTATCATTTTTGGGGAAACATGGTCAGATTCAAGAAGAACATTGTGATGTGGATAAATAAATAATCAACCAGTAGCCCAAACTCTTTCATGGTAGAGGTTGTTTTCTACTTTTCAGGGATGTAAAGTCCAATGGTGGAGAGAATATATCAACCCCATTTTCATGTAAGTAACTATTTATTTATTTATATAAAGAATATAGAGCTCTTTTTTTAAAATTTAATGTTTTTGGAGGAATTTTGGAATGTTTTAGGGACTTTCCTGGAGGTTCACATTTTGGGCATGTTTAGTGAAAACCATGGAAATCCAATAGGAAATTAGGAAAAGTGAGGTAGTGGGATCTTGGTAAGTGTATGGCTAGGCACATAGTTTGGAAAAACAATGTTGTCACCTAATAGAACAATGCTTTTGGTGATAAATTCATTTTCATGGTTAGAACATCGTTTTCCTAATCGTGTGACTAACCACGAACGGAAAAAATTTAGATCCCAAAATAGTTGATCTAACATATTTTAGCCACAAATCCACTCATTTTTTCTCCATTTCAACTCTAACTAGGTTTTTATGACTTTCCCCTTCAATCTGAGAGTGATCTGTTCGAAAATCATGGTGCATTGAAGGACGAATTCCTTGGTAAGTCACCACTCATGATCATTTTCCAAATATTTACATCTATTCCCTCTCCTAGATTCATAGATCTAATCTTTCGGGGGATATATCAATGAAAGTGGATTCCAAGCATGATTATATATGGTTTTTTTGATGATAGGGAATGATATCTATGGTAAAATGTTTGAGATTCAACCAAATTATGTTGAAGAATTAGTTTCATTCATCGTTTTCACCATAACATCCAAGGTAGGTGGCTTCACTCTCGAGTCCTATTATTATAATTTGAAGGATTAGTTTTAAATTCATTTAATTTCTTGAAATTGGTTGTGAAATTAATGGGTAAATTATGGTAGGAACCCCCTTTAGTGATGGATTATGGTTTTGTATAAATCATTTGTTGTGTAAAGGGATTATTTTAATAATTTTAAAATTATGATTTAAAATATGGTTTTTTTTTATTTATAGAAAATGGTTTTGTGGATAATTTTTCAATAAAAAGTTTGTTTTATTGAAATGGATAGATATGGTTGGCTTGACATGTTTTTGGAATACATTGGTTTGTTTGAGTTCATGCTTTCTACATGACATCAAATAAGGGGAGTGTACCATTGGGGTATAAAGGATGTGAACCTGGAAAAGGGTTGTGTTCCATTAGTGCACATGGATATTGGGAACATAGTGGTGACTTATTGGATTGATTAGAAACCAATCATTCATTTGGAAATTTCACTGAAGCATTCGTGTGTGGGTTTGTGTGTGAATTACATATGGGTATGCCAAAAAGGAATTTAGAATGGTTTAAAGGCTTGTTTGGTTGTTTTTCTTGGAAACTGGATTGGAATGGTCGTTGATTTATATTTTATATAAATTTTTAAAATTACTTTAAGTGTTTTAGATAATTTTTTTATATAATTATGATAAATGTTTCTATTATAGTGGTGTGATTAGGGAAGTCATTTGGGAAAAACCTACTTGAGTGTCATTACTAACCCAATTCTTGGGCACATTGGTGATTTTGAAGTTATTTTTTATCAAGACAGAAGTAAAGGCAAAGTATCTAATTTCATTATTGGTGCATCGTGGAACTTTGGTCTGTATTTTGGAGTTGGAGCTTGAAACATGTTTGGAGCTTTGGAGTTGGTGTATTTGGAGTCTTCTATGTTTTTTGGTTCTGTATTCTATTTTGTAGTTTATGTTGATCTTGGTTTTCATTTGGTACTCTGATATTGGATATGTTGTAGATTTTTTTGTTGTATTTTGGTATTACATTGTGTTATCTTACTTTTTAATCAAGAATCATTTAGTGGTTTTTCTTATTGTATGATTTTTTGTGGTAGTTTTTAGTTATAAAAAGGAAAACCATACCCCAATTGTATTGAATCCCTTTGAATTTATTGCTAGTTTTTGGTGTCTTGGGATGTCTCCTAAGGCTAAGTAATAGTACCTCCTTTACTCAAGACAATGAGGAGGGTCAGGACGTTACATGTCTTTTTTGTGCATTAGGTGACGATCGAGCCCAGTTCAATGCACCCTTTTCAAGGTTATTAACCTTAGTTACATCTTTTTTAGATCCACATCCACTTATAGTGTCCAAACAGGGATTTATTTTCTAGGAAACAACATACTCTATACTTTTCCAAAATTTTGGAAAATTTCCCTATGTTTAGTTTTATCCATACGTCTTTTACTAGTTTTTTCTAATCCGAGTCCCCTAAAATAACTAGATGTTTCTTTGAAACCAACTATGAAAATAAATATTTTAATATATTTTATTTCATGATTTATTACAGAAAAATAATCTTAATACAACCCCAAAAGGTCATGAGGCCTTGTGTCTATGGTAAATTAGGTACATATCATAACAACGTGAAACATATATACAAAAACATAGACTAAAACTCCATAACATTCCCTTAAAATGAATTGATCTTCTAATACTATATGGGATAACCTAGGGATGTGCATGAGAAAGGGGAGAGTTATAAAGACCTGTAATAATCAAACAATAACATAATGAAATTTAAACATGTTAGTAAATTGGAATATCAAGGTAACAAAAGAGGATTTACAATCATAAACTTGAACATCTAATCATGATAAAATAGTATATCTTAAATTCAATATTGGAATGTGTAAACAATATAAAACATGACATCATAAGTATAATTCAAGGAAAACCATGAATAAATCATTACATAGTATTATTAGAATAACCTATCATGTACCATATATGGAATCTCATGAGATAAATCAATTTATCAATTCATTAGAGGGAAATATAATTCCAGGCCCACCAGTCACTTTAATATAATGTGCATTCATAAGTGTGCCACATGGATCACTCAATAAAGGATCATATTTCACAACATTTAATCCCATTATTATGGTTTTTGGGTTATATACATGGAAATCCATAATAAATTAATGATATGTACATATATTTGAATACCATTAAGTGGAAATGAGGATGGGTATTCACTACACAAATGTTTTCCATGGAAAAATCATTGGATAATTTAAGTAGAATAACAGGGGTACGTAACTATTCATAGAAGGGTTTAATGAAAGTGAAATGGTTATATCATAAATTTTAAATCATATGTAAATAAATAGGTATGTGTAAAAACATATCCCAACTTATACAATTTGGATTCAAATGGCATAACATAAATAAGTACCTAAAAAATATTAGAAGGAGATGATCCCTTACCTTGAAATGGTTCTTATTAAATATTGAGAGGTAATTATTAAGATCTTAGGTGAACCATTAAAGGGATATAGAGATTTAAGGTTAGATTAAATTCATACTTTATGTATTTTGAGTGAATTGGAATGATAGGTTGTGCGGGTTTGTATAGAAAAATACATGAGAATTATTTACTAATTTCGAAACTAAGGTTTTGGACTCTATGTGATATATTAATCCCAAAAACAAACCATGCCATGGTTTTTGTCATGGTTTCCACTAAATAAGACTTTATTTCATTATTTTTTAAATAAAATAACTGAAATATTTAAAATAATTCCCTTGGTGATGTGGAAGCCACTCATGTTTATAAATAATTTATATTAAAATAGTAAAATATAATATCGGTTTTAGGGGATTTATTTAGTTTATATGAAACTAAAATAACATTTAAAATTAATTATTTTAAAGGTGAATATACATATATCTAGTCATGGATACCTCTATGGAATATATCACATCACTTTTAGGTCATTATGATGCCATGATATATAAAGTATATTTATATCCTATTTAATTTTCACCCAAATGCTCAACTATCTCAGAAAGTTATAAAAAATTCATCATTGAATAATTTCATTGTGAATATTTTAAAGATAATATCTATTTTATCAAAATGATTATACAAATATGAGTATTTACACTTTTAAATAAAAATCTTCTATTTTTTGAAAAATACTAGTTAATTTACAATAACTATTTTCTGATCCTTATAAAAATTTCATTTCACCTCATAAAATTATATTATCATTTTTAATTAATAAAATATTTTTAAATAATAATATTTTATTAAAATAAAATTTATTTTCAAAAAAAATGAATTCATAAAAAAGTGTGTCTTGATTAAAACTATATATTTCTAAAAATAAAGTTTTTGTTTCATGGTATCAAAATCTAATTTTTATAAAACTTGTGATTTACTCATTATAAAGTAATAAAAGATAAATATAATAATTATTTTATTGTAAATAAAAATTTAAAAATACATATTGTTAGGGCCTATATGCATAGATCTATATTTCACCAATTAATTCCTTAAGAGTAATGTGTATGATGGGGATATATTATTGTGGCGGTTTGTTGGACATGGTGTGAATCATGATCTCAATGAGATTGAACTTCTCTCGTAAAGGTTTTTTCTCGGGATTTAGTTATTGAATATCATCTTGGTCTTGGTCAAGGGAAAATCCCAGTGATGCAATCTCCCTTGGAAGTTCCAATAAATGGGATTTGTAGGGTATGATCCTACTAGTCGAGGTCATTTCTTCTTTTGTTTGTGTCAATTAGACTTTATCATAACCCATAATATAGGAATCTTAATGTCACTATAAAATTTATATATTATCAATGTTTATGATTCTTAGTTGTATTTTACATCTGATAGACTATAATGATAAAAAATAAACAAATTAATTCATGTGTTTTATATAACTGCATTTCTTAATAAGGAATTACTCATTTAAAATGGAATTTCAATTAAAAATGTTTGGGTCATCACATGGCTAAGAATGCTCTTATGTCTAACCTCTCATTATTTAATTATTTCATCTTTCTTCAATAAATATTCCTAATTTAAGATTTTATGCTAGGTTTTGTGTTTTTTTATTAAAGTAGAATATGTGAGTAGTCTTTATTAAGTGGGGTCCTGTTAAGATAATTTCGGTTATTCCTATACTTTTCTACTATTATATATGAGTCACATGATTTGGGTGATATTCAGGTAGTCTAAAATGTGTGATAATAACCTAAAATAGTTTTAAAATTATTTCGCATGTTATCTATAGAGTGAGTGAGGTCATTTAAGGCTATCAGTAGTCCTTTATAGATTTCTCCTTAACACCATTGTCACCTGTCACCATGTTCCCTACTCAATGAATTAAGTAAACATGTATTGGAACCCATGAAGTGTTCCTAGGTTTAATATGTGACCTTGGGAACATTATATTGTTTCCTAGGCCAATCTGTGTGGAAATAAATATTTGGAGAGAGTTAGGCAGGGTATAAATTAGCCTTATTATGAATATTGGTTGGAAGAGTTGTCTTTTGAGCCTAAACATTAAAGAAATGTGATATATCATTCACTCAAATTTTTAATTGAGTATGTGACACTATTTTTACCCTATTAAATATCGGTGAAAGGTCATTCACCATGATTTTAATTTTGGTGGTATGTCATCAACCATTCAGAGGTGTTATGTAATGACTCATTAACAAGGGGATGTTTCCTCAGTGGTATATCATCCACTATTTGGGGTTAAAAGATAATGATTTATCATTTTCTTGTTGTTATGAGATAATGATGTATCTTTCACCTAGGGCTGTTTTATGGTGATGTATCATTCACTGGGGGATATTTAATGATGATATAATATTAATTAGGTGATATTTAATGTTGATGTTTCATTCACTATGGGGTTATAATATGGTGATACATCATTCACCACAGAGCTACATGGTGGTGATACATTGTTCACCTAGGGATATGTGATGGTGATCCATCATTCACCTAAGGGGTATTGTGTAAGTGATGTGTCGTTTATCTAGGCGATATAAGGAAAATGATAACTCGGTCACCTTAATTATGGTATAAGGGGTAATAGATCATTATACCTCATGTTTTGTTCAGACAATGGGTGCATCATACCATATCAATGCTAGACAATGTAGTTATTATAATTAATAGGCATGGATGCTAAGAAACCCATGATATGATATGTATATTTTTATATTTAATTTATTATCAATATAGAGTTAATATATACTTATATATTCTATATATTTTTAGAGAAAATGTTAGTTTTTTCATACAACATTGGATGCACTATCCCTAAGAATCATGGATCATGTGAAGACATCCTAATTTGGAATAAGGTTAAGGGTATGATATATATGATTTATGGATGAGTTGGGGTTTTATTTTAAAAACTGTGAGGCTGAATTATGTAGGGTCTCAATTCTAGTTTTGTTGTCTCCTCAACTATATTGTCTATTTTGGATCATGTTGTGTATTATTGGCCCATTGGTGATGTTTTTTACTTTTATATGTACCATGCTTAATTACAGTTGTTCATTATTATAATAATATTGTATATTATTTCTTAATATTAAATTCATAATTGTAATGTCAGTTTAAATCTTTTATTATGATTATTTTTATTATTATTACTTCCATTTTTATTGATTGTTATCCTCACCAATGAGTATAGTCTCTCAGTAATCACCTATATACCCTCACCATTATCTGATAGCCTCTAGAATATAGAGAGGTTTTCTCATGGCTATCTGGCTCCCTTAAGCTCAAATATATTTAGGCCAACGAGGCTAGGGATTTTATATAGTGGTATCTAAGTTTTGCCTTGATTTGTTTATTATTTAGACTTTTTATATGGAGTTAAGATGTTTTAAAAACATTATATAAACCTTATTCCAGATAGTATCTAACTCATATATAGGTAAATTTCATGTTTTGAGGGGTTCGATTGTTTTTCATGGTTTTAGAGTGTTATTAGTTTGATTGCCATGTTTTTCTATTTGCAGTTAAGGGTTTATTCTTCTACTCTTATCTTGAGGGGGAAAGAGTGCTGTTTTCATGTAACATTCTTAATATGAAGGATTCACATTTAATTTTAATTTTTTATGTTATTTATTACATGGTTACATAGTGGGGTTTGGTTATTTGATGTTTCAATAATAACATATATCGTGTTTTCCTATTTAACATTTTATTGGAAGTATACTACACTAAACCACGATTACCAATTGTTTATTATAAAATTTGATGATTGGATATATTAACCCCATGTGTATTTACAAATGTTATATGAATGGGTAGGTTTGGATAGTATTAATCTATAATATATGGAACCCTTGTATCACAGGGTTTGTACAGACAGTAGAAAATCATGTTTCCTATTACTACCTTTCCTAAACCAAGGTATAAAGAACTATGACAGAAAAGTTTCATGAGTTGTGATTTTATCATTGTAGTAATACACCACATCAATGGACTCCAATGGAGTTATAGGAGTGTGGGGATAAGCATTATCCACCAGTAGTTGAGACAAAGCCTCCTATTATGCCTATACCCCCAATTTTCTATAACTCTAAGAGATGATACATCATGATTTATAGTTGATGAGACATGGACACTGAGTGATAAGTCATCCATGTTATACATGACCATAGATTTCTAGATACAACAACTACCCCTCTCCATAGGTGAGGGTAGACCACAAGATTTAGAGTATTGGGTTGAGCCTATATAGACTTTCATTGAACTGAAAGAGACACCCCCTAAGAGGAGGGTAAAGCTAGATACTTACAGGATTCATAGACTAGTGAAGCACTAGTGGGATTTATTGGAAGTGGAATATCAGTATTTTAGGATGGCCATAAAGAATTTTTCAAATTTTTTCCTTGATTAATACCACCCTAAGACACTGATGGAAAAATGGTCCTAGGATTTCATACATATAATTCAATTAGGCATATCAATTATTTACTATTACACTAATTTTACTAATTTTCTATGATTATTTCCAATGTTTATAAGAAATTAAATTTCCTAGGTTTGGAATTTTGATATTTTCCTTAAGAATTCTATAGAATCTTGAGTGAATATTTTTCATTTGGAATCAATTTTCAATGTTATAAATTGGGCCCTCATTTCAAAGATAAGATCAATTAAGGGTAGATCATTTAGACATAATATTTTTTGGTGGGATAGGAGTGGGTTGTTGGTTAGTAAGAATCTAAGGTTTAATTATTCACATTGAGGGCATGATAGATAGGTTATTCAGGGAATGGGTTAGTCTCTTTCTCTAAGAGGGTAGGTTTTTATTGCGACTCATCATTGTAGTAATCCAGGAAATATTCATCCTGATTATTAAAAAATAAAAAAATGATTACTATTTTTATGGACCTATATAGAATCTATGGAGGTTATGTGGGATCGTGACATAGATAGCTGGTGGGTTTAGTTTAGGATGGACTTAGGGTTATGTAGTAGGTATAGGAGCATTGAAACCGTCTAGTACATAATGTTACTCTAGTGTTTTTAGCATAGATGTGATCATGATGCTCAGGGGTGAGGGTAGCCATACTAGTAAGGTGATATAATTCTAGGGATTCATCTAACAAGATATTGGGGTCAGGGTTTAGGTCAATTTCATGTTATAGAGAGGACTTTTTCTAATCATAGTGAGGGGTTATCAACTATTTGATACATGATGATTGTGGATTAAACTATATCATGTGTTTTATTTTATATGGTTACACCACACTCATTTATAACAATTTAGTTTTTTGGTGATCAGGTGTTGGTGATAGAGTATCTATAATGGTTGATTTCTATCGATGTTCCCTAAAGGGTATGATCTGATAGAATCCAATAGTGATGGTTTTGTACTATCATGATTAGTGGGTATATGATTATTATGGATATTAATATACTAGAGATTTATAACATTAATTTGATCCTCATAATGGATTAGTTAATTTAATATCAAGAACACATCTACTATTATTTAAAAATACATTTCCCTTCGAATGAGGGCGAGTATTATACCTCCACCAAGTGGGAATTAGGATCTTAAAATATATACTTTAGGACATGACCTTAAAATTATATGGGATATTATGAAAGAGTTTTCTAGCTCCATTTTTAGAGATAATTATATGATCTAATTGGACTTTCCTATTGTTTTTGACAATATTAATAATATTTTTTCCAAGGACATCCCAAGGTTTCTACCCAAGAGATATGTAAATTTTAGGACTAACTTGATATCAAATATGAAGTGTATGTCCATTATGTAATACTGTATGGGCCCTATAGAACTAAGATATATTAAGGTTCAATTTTAGGAACATAATGTGAATTTATTCATTCACTCAAGATTGTTGGTGATGAATTAGTATTATATTCCTTGTATAGATGAACAATTAAATCAACTAAGGGGATCCAAGTGATTCTCCATGATCTATTTAAGATTTTGATTCTATCATTTATGGGAGAGGGATTGAGATATTCCATGTACTTGCTTCAAAAGAATGTATGGCATGTATTATTTTCTTGTGATGTTATTATGGTTGAAGAATATTCCAGTGTTTTTTATGAACATAATGAATACGGTATTTTATCCAATTTTGGATTCCATCATGTTCATGTTTTTCAATGATATTTTGGGGAGATCTTAGTCATAAGAGGTCTATTCTTGAAATATAAATATTATTATATATACACTGATGGAAAACCGACTTTATACCATTCTCTAAAATTATTAGTTCTGTCAGAGGTATTCTTCTTAGGGCTTGTGATAATTGAGGTGGGTATATTAGTATACCCTAAGAAGGATATGGACATAGTTTCTTGGGAGTGTCCTAAGAGTGTTTTTATAATTTCTAGTTACCTAGGATTTTTATTCTACTAAAGTATATTCATTATGTACTTCTCCCAATTGGAATATCTTATGATGAATCTTACAAGGGGGTGAAGTCTGATTAGTCTGACTATTATATGAGAGATTTTTAGGAGGATACATGGAGGTTAATTACTATGATACTCTTGAACTTACCTGAGTTGGGTATAGAGTTTAAATTATATTATTTTTTATATTTAATTTGGATTGGGGAAGTTCTAATTCAAGATAGATGATTAGTCACTTATGGGTCCAGGTTGCTAAGACTGCATGAGAATAACTACTTGATGCATATTATAGAGGAGGAAGTGGTGGTGTACACATGGAGATATTGGAATCACTATTTTTGGGTGAGAGGTTCATGTTATGTATTGACTATATGATAATAAATTATATATTCACATTACATGATATATATATTTAATACAAGATGTGGGTTTAGTATCTTTCGTATTATGAATTTGAAATGGAATATACCAATTATATGGGGAAAATCATGGTCAATGTGATGGGTAGTAAGACTACTCTATATTTTTTATGAGGGAATTAGTGGATCATAACTTATAATCTTCTTTAGTGAGATGCCTATTAATATCCATAAGTATCAAGACATAGATACTCTTATAACCTTAAGAATTACCTCTTAAAACCATGATAGAGTGAAGGACAGATAATTTCTTCACTCAAACTATATGGTGGTGAGGGAAAATATATATGATAGGGATAATAAACTATACTAAATATTAGATGTTGATGAGATCCTTTATGTCTGAGGCTAATTTTTTGTCCATGTGAGAAATTTCATTGAACTTATTTGGGACTCACATGCCTCCATATCAGATATTCACATAGGGTTGACCATTAAGTATCATAACATCCACATGAAGTATTGGTGTCCTCATGTGAAAATGGTTATTGTGGGGTTTCTCTCACAATTCCTCACCAATTAGGAGGTGAAGGCTAATAATTATTAACCTTTTAGTCATATTCAGTCACCACCCACTCCTAAATAGAAGTGGCATTATATGATTATATATTTTATAATGGGGTTTTTGTGGTCACCTTAAGGAAATGAAATAGTGTAGGTTATAGTCAATTGATTTTCCAAAGTATCTTATTTCCTACTAATAAAATAGACTTAGTTTGTTGATGAACTAAGTTGGATTTATATTTTGAAGATATTACAACTAAATTTTCGGTTGAGGAGTATCATATCAGACTAGGATATGGGGTTTATAAGTTACTTTTATAAGTTATTACAGAATTATTTGGATATAAAGGTCCATTTAAGCATAGTATGTTGTCCTCAAACTAATATACAATAAAATTATACTATCTAACTATTAGAGGAAATGGCTCGAGAATGTGACATTTTTGGTTCATGGAACAATCATATTATGTTTATATGGTTTTCATATAACAATAGTTTTTCGGCATCGATTCCGATGGAATCTATTGAGGCCTTTTATGGTAGGTTGTGTTTATCACATCTATGTTGGATATAGAAATGGGAGTCTTATATTATCAAGATGAGTCTTGTATAGGTTAAATTGAAGATGATTCAATTGATTTGGAAGATGATGGTGATCACATAGTATGGGATAAAATTATACAAAAACTGCTGGTGATGTATTCTATATTTTGAGGTGGGTGATTGGGATTTCATGATAGCTTCACCTGAATTTAACATTGGATGATTTAGACACATGGGAAGATGGCACCCAAATTCATGGAGTTGTTTAGGACTGTTGAGATTATTGGTAACATGGAATACTAACTCAAATTTCATCAAAGATACATGGTTATACATAATGTATTCCATGTATCTCAGCTTCAGAGAAACCACTTAGATCATTATCACATGATAAGAATCAACATTGTTGAGATAAAGGTTGATTATTTGTTTTAGGAATGACCAGTTTGTATATTAAATCAAACTAAGAATATCAAGTGTAGTAATATTCCTCCTAAATTACACATTAATTTTAAGAATACACATATCTAATTGGATACATGAGAGTTTGCGGAAAATTTGAAAGCTTAGTTATTGGATATTTTCACTAGTAAGCCTAGTGGATGAGGTTATTTAGTGGGGAATTTGTAATACACCACATATTCTGAGTTCATAATTTGATATAATTTTTTTCAAACAACTGGTATGTTGACCTATTTTTTCTATGGAAGGTGTTATAGTAGGCTCAGGATTGAAATTCAAAATAATGGGTTGAGTAGTGGAAATTATCCTAAGACCAAATTTCACAATGGAAGCCTAGTAAGAGGGCACTTGATTTCTGGTTGGGACTATATAATATTTTTTATAAATTTAATTAATTTTATTTAAATAATAAACATTTTTTATAAACTTAGAGTATTCTCATTTTCTCCCCCTAGTGGTGTTGCATGAATCCCCATTCCTTCCTCTCATTATTTTTCTTCCTCTAACATTAGATCTCCCCTGTTATTATTTGGATCAATTTTTCAATAGTCGTAGGGTCTCATCAATAGCAAAGCTATGAATCCTTTTATGAATCTCCATTTCTTTTACTATTCTAGTTCTATTTTCTAAATCTCACTAATTTAAAGGTTTTTTCTTTATATTTAACTAGATTATTTTTGAAATGTTAGACAAGAATGGTCCCACTAAGTTAAAATAGGTTTTACCTATACTTTCCTATAATTTTATAATAGTCTCATGTTTTTTGCAATATTTTAGTGGAATTGATTGCGTCTACATTCCATAATACTATTTTTACATTGTTTAATTTTATTAATAAAGATTGGTTATGGTAATTTATGTACACGAGTGATAATTTATAGATTCTACCATGATAACATGGTCATAAATGACTGTAAGACCTATTCATAGAATTGTAGAAATGTGACTTGGAACCCATAAAGGGTGTTTCTTCATAAGATATGTCCTTAAGAATATTATTGATCATTCTAGACCATTACTTGGTGAAATATAGATAAATTTCAATTTATTATAGAGATTAATTATCCTTTTTACAAAACCTTGGTTGGGTTAGTGATCTTGTGAGACTAATACTTGAATAAAGGTGAAATCTCATTCACTTAAATTATTAATTAAGGTTGTATTAATATTTTTACCAAATTAAATATTGATGAAAGATCATTCACATTGAAATTAAGTATGTTGGAATTTCATCCACCATTATTGAGGGTTAGGTGATTACTCATTCACTTTGTGATGTGTTTTTGGTTATATATCATCATCCCTTGGATGCTCTGAGATAGTGATGTGATATTCACTCATGTATATGTGATGGTAAATTATCATTCACCTCAGATCATGTGATAGTGATTTATTATTCACCCATGTCCATGTCATGATGATTTATCATTCACTAGGGGATATGGTATGGTTATATATCATTCATCACGGGTTATATAATGGTGACGTATCATTCACTTGGGGCTATGTGATAGCATTGCATCATTCACTAGGGGATATATGATGGTGATTAATCATTCACTTGGGGATAGATTATAGTGAAAAATCATTCACTAGGGGAAATTGGCTTCATAATGTGTCATTCACCGAGGGGATATGGGAATGGGGATAACTACTTCATCTTTATTATGAGATTAAGGTTGATAATCATTCTCCCTCGATTTTTTTCTCAAACTAAGGGTGAATCATCCCATTATTGCATTAATCGATGTAGATATGGTCAGTCATGGGCTTGTATACTTACTAGGTCATGATATAATAGGTATATTTTTTTTATTTTTTTTATTATAATTCCATATTGACCATGTACTAATATATAAGGGATTTTTTACAGACACCATTAGTGGTTCCCTACTAAGTAGTACACACGAACTATATGGTAATCTTAGTGCATGTAGAGATCTCACGATTCAGAATACAAGGAAAAGGGACCTATGATCAATGTATGATCAAGGGTTTCATGGTTAGAGAAATAAGGAGGAACTGGGTGATGTATATCTTCTGATTTTACAATCACCTCTACTATTTTGTTTATTTTAGACTATATTTATAGAAACACATACTTTCGAGAGACAGATATAATATCTGAATATATTAATATTCATTACATAACATAATGATCCATGCTATAATTGTATAGGTTTAATATTTTTGGAAACATGGACACATAATGACCCAGACATTTATCTTCCACTATGTGCTTCATAACTATCACTATAATGACCTAGGTATTTATAGAATAAGACTTTTTCATTTATATTAATATTTATGAATGAGATATTAATTTTAAAATAAAGGGGTCTCTTTTACTGATGTCTCCCTTAACATGAAAAAATGAGTTCCTCCAAAACCTTACATTGCACAAAACATTGAGTTATATCGAAAAATAAAACAGTAATAATATTATTATTTTAAATAGTAGTTAATGCCTAGCCATTGGGATGGCGGGAATGAATAATATCAATAAAAATTTTAAATATGGTTTAAACATGTTTAAATAATGATTCATTGGTTACCAAATTTATTAGAAATGGAAATAAAACCCAATTGAATATAAAGGATGACTTTTTATGAAAACCTAATTAAAAGAGAATAACTGTGTTTATAAAATCATATAACTCTTTAGGAATTTTTATTTAATGAAAAATATTTGTTATATATTCAATTTAATGTTTTAAATTTATCTTATATGTTTTCTAGATATTATATAAGAACAAATTCAATTTTTCAGATTAAAGAAACATTTTTCTAAAAATGCATTTTTACCGCCTTATGATGGAAAACCATTATTAAATTTATTTTTTGACACCTTTATATGTTATATTATACATTATAAACAAAATATTTATAATAGGGACATAAAAATTTACTTTGGATGAATTTTTTATATTTTTCTGATAACTATCATTTTTGGATGAATAGTAAATATACCGTAAATTTTAATTGAAAACAACTTTTTCCATCGAGATACATTATATGGTTAAATAAAACTATTTAATGGTTTTAAAGTATAAATACAATATATAATTATTAGTTAATCTAATTTTGGTCATTGTATGTAATTTCCCATTGAAATTGTATATAAACACATGTCAATCTTTTGATAGTTATTACTTCTTAAAAAACTAATTTTTTGTTTTGACAACAGAAATTAATTATAAATTAAAATCTGAAACTTATGTGTTTTGAATTTGGAAAAATGGATTTAATATTTTAAATAATAAGTTCCAAATTTTTAAAATAGTATCTTTTTAGTTTTTGACATTATGAATAGTAACTTTAGTGATTATTTTATTTACCATGGTTAAAGGGTAAATCTAGTAAATAAGGGTAAAAAATAATATTATAATAATATTAAACTACCCTAACACATGTCTTAATCCTATTTTATGAGATATTTCCAACCATTGGAATTATTGGGTCAATTTTGGGACCCCATAGGGCAACTTGGATGTGAAAATAAATTTTTATAAGAATTAATTTAATGTAAAGAGAAATTTGACATAAACTTCTATCTTTTAATAAAACAATTTTAATATGGGGTTATATAAATGATCTATTTGAATATAAATATTAGTTATAAATCTAAAAATATTTAATTTAACATGGTATTTTATTTATTATTTTTAGACTTAAAATAAATAAATTTAATTATGATACAATGATGATGGAGTGATTGATTCATTAATAAAGGATTCAAATAAATGATATTATAAATATTAAAATAAATGAAATTTGATTATTTTTATGACATACACGATTTTTCTAGATGATATTTACATATTATATTTGATTTAATTCCTTCAGTTTGAAGGAATCATGTTGTTATGAATTTTCAAAAAAAATCAATTATGAATAGTGTCCAAAATTGACATAATTCATAACTTAAAACATAAAATTATTTATTAAATGATATTAAATCCCAAAAAATATAAGATTCGGAAAAATGGTTACAAAAATAAAAAATATGGCATATATGCCTTTTTTGGGTCGTTTCCTATGATATGGTAATTACATTAACCCATAATGTGTAAATAACAATTTCCCTAGTAAGATTAAAACGGGTAAAATAAGGGTTAAAAAAATAGATAAGGTTAAAAAAATATTCAAAAATTATCTAAAAATTATTAAATTAGGGGTATTCAAACCAAAATCATCTTATCTTTGAAATAAAATATTTTTGGACTATTTTTAATCGAAATTAAATTTATAATAAATTAATATTTATAGTCTTTCCTAAAGTGCCCCTCCTCCCTCTCCCCACATAACTCACACCTCTCATTCCCCTTGGCTCACCCAAATTATGCCCAAATAAGCTCCCAAAATCCCTCCCTTCCCCCTAGAATCATTACCTTGGGAAAAAGGTAATTCAAGAAAGCCTTTTGGTTGAAATCAAAATAAATTACCCGATTTAGAGGTAACATCTTCTCTCAAGTTCTTTTCTATTATTTTCCTTATACAATCCCAATTATCTTCTTATTCAATGATTACATAACAACCCCAGTATATTCAAAATACTAAGACGTTTTTATGGGTATTATTTGAACTACACATACACACACATCAATCTAATGGATACAGACATATTGTTTCTGTGTACGGAGAACTACTGACACACGAAACGATGATTGTTTCATTTTCCCCTACCACCTATCATAGTGGACATTATGATGACACTGTATTAATATATGAAATATATTATATTTATATTTAATCTATGACTCTGTAATTTTTATTTACAACATACCTTTTTGCTTTCAATAATTTGTAAATACGATAATTTCATTTGAGGAAGTGAAAACTACCGCCCACTCTAAGTGATATGACCCATTCATGCCATACATGGAACGTATAAAGGTTGGTTTCATTAAACCTATGAGACATTAATGGAATAAATACAATACTAGTATTATTATATACATTTATATCATTTAGTTTTTATTCCATTAATAATACAGTGAAATGAAAGTAGCGTTCATGTATACGTACGGCCTACCATCTCCATGAACGGTGCATTTAATTTCTTATCTCCATATATTATGGACTATTATAAATACATATATCCTAGAAATATATGATATTTAAATGATTAATATCATTTTTTAGATGATGTACTTATGACCACATTGACAATTTACATCAAAACAAGATCATTTTTTACTCGAGTATCGAATATCGACAAAACGACCGATATGAACTTAAATAATTATGTAATTTTTATATAATGATAATAAGAAATATAAAACGAATAATAAACTTGAAAAAATTTCAGAATTAATTAGAAACTATACTAATTTTATCATTCATGAATATAAAGAACGAACGAGACAAGTTGGACTCAAGGTAAGGGACTTCATCTCAATCTCCTTTCATTAAGGCATATTTTGATACAACTATATTTTATACAATGTATAATCAATCTGTTTGACTTTTAATTTCATTCAATTGTTTTTAAAAAGAAAATTTTGTTTTATGAATCATTTTACTAAATGCAAAAATGAATGTTTTGAACATATATGATGACAATTACTTCTCCACTGTCGTAACTGTTATTTTATATTTAGCATTCGTTATAAGACTTAATGTCTTTTAAAATGAAAATAAGTCCCTTACTCATTTATTTAGGTTTATTGGTATTGAAAATGGGTTCTTAAATGAAAATTGTATTTTTATATGAAAATTTGTTTCATATGGGATTAGAATAATCTTTTAAAAGGCGTTTTGTAATGAACGTATTTTATTCATAAAATGGTACATGAGAATTATATGAAACAGGTGAGCCTGAAACAACTTATATGAAGGTATGAGCCCCATTATAGCTCATGGGTGAGCCTGATATTACTTTGATGAAGGGTTGAGCCACATTATAGCTCAATGGTGAGCCCGACATAGATTATATGAAGGGATGATCCCCATTATGGCTCACGGGATAGCCCTATAATGATTATACTATGGGTTATCCCCATTACAGATCTCCAATTTGGAAGTCAACCATATGGTTATTCCAATTTTAAGGTGTTTGAAAGGTTTTTATTTATATGATTCTATAAGTCACCTAATGGTGTTTTAATTGATTTCTATTTGTTTTAGTGTTTTGATTGTGTAAATAGTATGAGTGTTATTCATGTGAAAATGTTTTATTTCATCCACTCAAAGAAAATGGAATGGGTTATTAGGTTTTAACTAGAAAAATGGTTTTTATTTATTTTATGTCCCTA
This sequence comes from Viscum album, assembly GCA_963277665.1. Taxonomy (NCBI): domain Eukaryota; kingdom Viridiplantae; phylum Streptophyta; class Magnoliopsida; order Santalales; family Viscaceae; genus Viscum; species Viscum album. The sequence continues at coordinate 1,924,966,338 of OY728152.1, read as the reverse complement.
ACTATGATTTTTTTCTCATCCCAAGTTTTAAATGTTTTTGCAGTATTTAAGGGAGAATAAAGTCAAGGATGGAATCTAGGAAAAGTAATGATGATTAAACATGAAAAGAAACCATATTTATTTTTAAAAGATAATTATTATAGAAGAAAAAGTTACAGATAGAATTGTACAAATTGTATTTCTATGCTTTTGTTATGTAATATTTATGGCCTGATTCTCTAAATATTTAAACCTAAAAATATCCTCAATGTGAATTCATTACTTAACTCAAGATTATGTAACGTTTAAGGCTGGGGTCTTACTGTTGGTATCAAATGAAAGTTTTATACAACTTTGGAGATTAGGATGTTTTCTTAAGGGTTAGGGATATGATCAAGGGTTTATAATTTTAAGGTATATTATAATTTCAATGACTAAGAACCCATTTTGAGGATTATGTTATTTCATGGCAATTAATGGTATTTTTGGAGACAATCACCTTTGAGGAAATTATGGGTTATTAGTCTTTAGAATGAAAAATGTGAGGTATGAAATAAACTTTGATGTGAAAACATGTTATAGTTTTATTTAAGGATTTTATCTCATTTTGTTAATTTTTTTAGAATTATACGGTTTCTGAAAAAGGACTACACATAGACCATGTGACAACCCATTGTGTCAGGCAAAGCTATGAGAATCGAACCCACAGCCAAAGTGCGACTGGGATTTATCACCTACCAGTAGCTTACATGATGTCCCTGGTTAGTATGACATATTAGTTTTTGTTAAATAATTTATGTACCAATAATAATTTGATTTTAGGAACTTATGTTTTATCAAATTGATATCCTTATTATAGGAAAATTATTTGGTGATTAAGTGATAAATATTATTTTGGAAGACATTCTCTCTTTTGGGAACACTATATGCCTAAGTAAAATAGAATATTATGGGATTTCATTTTTGGAGTAATGGTTGAAATATTTTTTTGGAAGAATATATGTTTTTACTGTGGATATATGGGGATTTGGGTTTTTTATGAAAATGATTAACCTGACATGGAGAACATGTGATTAGGTTAATTACTTTTAAGTATTAGACTTTAAGAGTTGTCAATGTTATTTGGAGATAAATGTTAAGATTTATCATGGATGAAAATATGATCAAATCCTTCTGAATTTTGGGTTTTAATATTAGTTTGGATTACTTTGAATAATTTTAAGGTCAATTGTTTTATTTAATAATCCTTTTTTAACTTTGGGGTATTTTTTTAGAAATTTGGAGATTAAGAGTAGTAGTTATTTTTATAAAGAATTATCCATTTTGAGGATTGGATGATCTTGTACTAACCATTTTAGTTTTGGTTAATGTTTCAAGATTGAATTAATAAATAGTTAATCTTTTGAGGATTGTGTGATTTTTTAGAAGTTGATTCTATCACTTTAGGTGTGACCATTTCAACTTGAATACTCATCCTTTGGAGAAAAGAGGAGTTTTTAGTAGATATTTATTAAAGGATAAAACTAAACTTGACAAGTAAGTATGTTTCCTTATGTTCTTATTCTAATTATTGAAATAATTCTTCAACATTATTAAAATGACCTTAAAACAAAAACATTTTCCATTTACTTTTCCTACTAGGAAATCAAAGACTCTTTAACCAATCGCAAGTTTTTGGTTTTCTGGTTGTTAACGTTCACATGATCATGTTTTCTATCGCTCTACATCAGAACATCACATTTAGTTTTTCATCCATATCCATGTTTCCCTACATGTAACCCTAGTATGGTTTATCTCAGGTGACCTCTATACTTCTCTTTATTTATTTTAAAGTGATATTTTTATTGACTTTATTTCTGATGTGGGATTTTTAATGAAGATTTTTAGCCCAATTTTAAAATTGTGAGGATGTAATTTCCAAAAGGGGGTAATGAGGTTTTGATCTAGGTATTTATAGAATAATAATTTTTCATTTATATTAATATTTATGAATAAGATATTAATTTCTTTTTAAATGGGTATCTTTTTCTAATGGAATACATGACACACAACAATGGGTTTCTCCGAAATCTTTCATTATACACAACATTGAGTTATACCGAAAACATAATACAATAATAATATTATAATTTAAAATAGTAGTTAATGCATATCCATTGGGATAGAGGGAATGAATATTATTAAATTAATTTTGAAATATGGTTTACACATATTTAAATAATGATTCACTGGTTACCCGATTTATCAGAAATGGAAATAAAAACAAATTGAATATAAATGATGTGTTTTTATGAAAACCTATTTAGAAGCGAATAATGGTGTTTATAAATTCATATAACTCTTTATGAAATTTTATATAATTAAAAATATGTGTTATATATTCTATTTAATGTTTTAAATACATCTTATATTTTTTTATATATGATTTAAGAAAAATTTATTTTTTCGAATAAAAGAATCATTTTTTTAAAATGCAGTTTTACAACCTTTTGATGGAGAACACTTTTAAAATTTACTTTTTAACACCTTTATATGTTCTTTTTGACAAAATAAACATATTATTTTGAATCGGAACATCAAAATTTACTTTGGATGAATTTTTGATATTTTTCTAATAACTATCATGTTTTGATGAATAGTAAAAATACGCTAAATTTTAATTGAAAACAACTTTTTCCATAAAGATAATTTATTTGGTTAAATCATTATATTTAATTGTTTTATAGTATAAATGGAATATATTTTTATCATTTAATCCAATTATGTTCATTGTAATTAATTGTTTATTGAAATTGGATATAAACACATGTCAATCATTTGATAGTTATTATTTCTTAAACACCATCTTTTTGGTTTTCACAATGGGAATTAATTTTAAATTAATTACTAAAAATTCTGTGTTTTCAATTTGGAAATATTAATTCAATATTTGAAATCAGAAGGTTCAACTTGTCTAAATAGGTACCTTTTATTTTTTTACATTATGAATAGTAACTTCAGTAATTATTTTATTTCTCATCGTTAAAGGGTAAATCTGGTAAATAAGGATAACAAATAACATTATAATAATATTAAACTAACATAAAAAAGGTCATAATCCTATTTTATGAGATATTTATAACCATGGTCATCCTTGGGTCGATTTTGGGGCCATATAAAGCCACTTGGATATGAAAATGAAATTTTAAAAGAATTAATTTAAAGTAAAGAGAAATATGACATAAACAACTATCTTTTAATAAATAAATTTTAAAATGGGGTTATACAACTGATCTATTTTAATATAATTATTATTTATAAATCTAAAAATATTTCATTTATCATGGTATTTTTTTATAATTTTTATACATTAAATAAATAAATTTAGTTATGACACAATGATGATGGAGTGATTGATTCATTAATAAAGGATTCAAATAAATGATATTATAAATTTTAAAATAAATGTAATTTTATTATTTTTATGTCATCCTAGAATTTTTTGGAAGATATGTTTATATTATATTTGATTAAATGCCTTTGGTTCAAAGGAATCATGTTGTTATGAATTTGTAAAAAATTCAAGTATGAATAGTGTCCAAAATTGACATAATTCATAACTTAAAACATAAAATAGTTTATTAAATGATATTAAATTAATAAAAATATAATATTATAAAAAATGGTAAATAAAATTACAAATATGTCATAAATGAATTTTTTTTGGGTCTTTCGACATGATATGGTAATTACATTGACCCCCAATGTTTAAAAAACATGTTTTCATGGTAAGATTAAAAAGGGTAAAATAAGGGTTAAAACAAAAAGATAAGGATCAAACAATATTCAAAAAAATTCTAAAAAATATTTTATTATGGATATTATAACCCAAAATCATCTTATCTTTGAATTAAGATAGTTTTGTACCATTTCTAATCGAAATTGAATTTATAATAAATTAATATTTCTAGATTTTACAAAAGATGCATTCTGTATCTTATAAATGGTCACCACCTCTACCCACATAACTCAAAAATCCCAATCCCCTTGTATCATCAAAATTATGACTAAATAATCTCCCAACATACATCCCTTCTTCCAAGAATCAATACATTGGGAAAAAGGGAATACAAGAAAGCCTTTGGCTGAAATCAAAAGAAGTTACTCGATTTAGAGGTAATGTCTTCTCTCAAGTTATTTTCTTTTATTTTTCATCTACACTCCCTATGATATTATTATTATTTGATTACATAACAACACAAGAATAATCAATAAACTATTGTGTTTTATGAGATGTATTTTAACTACACTTACACACACCTCAATCTAATGGATACGAACATATTGATTCTGTGTACGACGAACTACTACCTCACGAAACGATGATTATTCACTTTTCCCATACCACCTCTCATGGTGGCCATTATGATGGCACTAGATTTATATATGATATATATTATTTTTATATTGTCTCTATTATTACGTAATTTTTATTTACATTATACCTTTATGCTTTCCCTGATGTGTAAATAGGATAATTTAATTTGAAGAGGTACGAACTACCACCCCCTCAAATTGATATGACTCGTTCATTCCATACATTGAACATATAAAGGAACGTTTTATTAAAAAAATAAGACATAAATGGAATAAATACAATATTGGTTTTATTATATACATTTATATCATTTTGTTTTTATTCCTTTAATAAGACAATGAAATGAAAGTAGCATTCATGAGTACGTACGACCTACCGTCTCCATGAATAGTGCATTTAATTTCTTATCTCCAAATATTATGGACTATTATAAACACATATATACTATATATATATATGATATTTAAATCATGAATATCATTCTGTATATGATGTAATTATGACAACATTGACAATTTACATCAAAACAAGTTCATTTTTGACTTGAGTACTGAATATTGACAAAATGACTGATATGAACTTAAATAATTATATAATTTTCATATCATGATAATAAGAAATATAAAATGAATAATAAACATAAAAAGGTTATGAATTATGTATAAATTAATCTATGTTTATAATTCAGGAATATAAGGAATGAATGAGACAAGTTGTACTCAAGGTAAGGGACTTCATCTCAATCTCCTTTCATTGAGGCATATTTTTATACGACCTTATTGTATACAGTGTATAATCAACCCATTTGAATTTTAATTTAATTCAATTATTTTCAAAATTCATATTTTGTTTTCTTAAGAATTTTAATAAAAAAGGAATGTTTTTGACATATACTATGACAGCGACTTCTACACTTCTATAACCGTTATATGATATTTGGCTTCCTCTATAATTCGTAACGTCTTTTAAAATGAAAATGAATCCCTTAATCATTTATTTGGGTATATTGATATTGAAAATGGGTTCTTAAATGAAAATGTTTTTTTTATGCAATAATTATTTTCATATGGGATAAGAAGAAGCTTTCAAAAGTGGTTTTATGATGAATGTGTTGTATTCATAAAATGGTACATTAGCATTATATGAAATGGGTGAGCCTGACATGGCTTATACAAAGGTATGGTCCCTATTATAGCTTATGGGTGAGCCCTATATAGCTTATACAAAGGGTTTAGTGCCATTATAGCTCAAGGGTGAGCTCGACACAGCTTATATGAAGGGATGAGCCCCATTATAGCCCACGAATTAGCCCGACATAGCTTATATGAAGGGTGATCCAAATTATATATCTCTAATTTTGAATTACACCATATAGTTATTCCAATTGAAATTTGTTTGAAAGGTTTTTATTTATATGATTCTTTATGTCACCTAAAGGAGTATTAATTTCTTTCTATTTGGATTAGTGTTTTTCATTGAGCAAAAAGTATGAGTGTTATTAATTTGAAAATGTTTTCTTTCATCTGCTCAAAGAAAATTGAATGGGTTATAAAGTTTTAACTATAATAATGGTTTTTATTTATTTATATGTTCCTTACTAATAGTTTTTTTCTCATCCAAAGTTTAAAATGTTTTTTATAGGTTTTAAGGGAAAATAAAGTCAAGGATAGAATCAAGGAAAAGTTATGATGATTTAACATGAAAACAAACCATATTTCTTTTTAAAAGTTTTATTGTTATGGAGGAAATAGATACTATTGGAAGTTTCCAATTTGTATTTATATGTTTTTGTTATGTAATATTTATGGATTAATTCTCTAAGTCTCTAAACCCAAAAATGTCATCAATGTGAATTCTTGACTTAACTCAAGATTATGTAACGTTTATGGTTGGGGTCTTATATTTGGTACCAAAGTAAAGGTTTAGAATGCTTTGAAGATTAGGGTGTTTTCTTAAGGCCTGGGGTTATGATCATGGGTTTATAATTTTAAGGTAAATTATAAGTTCAATGAATTAGAACTCCCTTTTGAGGATGATGTTATTTCAATGTGATTAAAGGTATTTTTGGAGACATTCACCTTCGAGGAAATTATGGGTCCTTAGTATTTGGGATGAAAAATGTGAGGTATAAAATAACCTTTGAGGTTAAAACATGTTATGGTTATTTTTGAGGATTTTACCTTATTTTTTTAATTTTATTAGAATTATATAGTTTTTGAAAAAGGAAAAAACCGCAGACCGTGTGACAACCGGTTGCGTCGTGTAAAGTTGTGAGAATCGATCCCACAACCAAAGTGTGATGGGGATTTATCAACTAAAATTGGAATATATGAAGTCCCTAGTTAGTATGACATGTATTTTTTATTTAAATAATTTTATGGATCAATAAAAAGTTCATTTTTTTTGGAACTTATGTTTTATCAAATGGATATCCTTAGTATAAGAAAATGATTTAGTGATTAAGTGATAAATGTTATTTTAGAAGATTTTCTCTCTTTTGGAAACACTATATGCCTAAGGAAAATAGAATACTATGGGATTTAATTTGTGGAGTAAGGGTGGAAATTTTATTTTGGAGAATATATTTTTTTATTTTAAACATATGTGGATTTGGGTTATTTATGGAAATTATTAACCTATCACAGAGAATATGTGATTTGGTTAATTACTTTTAAGTATTAGACTATAAGAGTAATCGGTGTTATTGAAATACAAATGTTAAGCTTTATCATGGAATATAATGTGATCAAATCCTTTGGAATTTTGGGTTTCAATCCTAGTTTGGATTAATTTGAATAATTTTAATTACAATTCTTTATTGAATATTCCTTATTGAAATTTGGGGTATTGTTTGTTGAATTTTGGAGATCAAGAATAGTTATTATTTTTATAAAGGATTATACTTTTTGAGTATTATCTGATCTTGTACTAACCATTTTGGTTTTGGTTAATTTTTCAAGATAGGATGAATATATAGATAATATTTTGAGGAGTATTTTATTTTTTAAAAGTTGATTATAGCACTTAAGGTGTGACCATGTCATCTTGAATACACATTGTTTGGAGAAAATATGATTTTTTTAGATATTTATTATAGGAGGAACTCTACTTGATAAGTAATAATGTTTCCTTATGTTATTATTCTAGGTAGTAAAATAATTACTAATTATATGAAAAGTACCTTAAAACGTTTTCTATTTACTTTTCCTACTGAGAAATCAAAGACTGTTTAACCCATCACAAGTTTGTTGTTTTCAAGTTGTTAACTTTCTCCTGATCATGTTTTCTATCACTCTCCATCAGAAGATGGAAATTATTTTTTCTTCCATATAATTGTTTTCCTACATGAAACCCTAGTATGGGTTATCTTGAGTGACCTTTTCACTTATCTTTACTTCTTTTAAAGTGATAGTTTTGTTGACTCTTTTTCAGATATGGGATTTTCAACGATGTTTTTGATCCCAATATTAAAATTGTTTGGATGTAATTTTTAAAAGGGGGAATGATGTAACGATCCAAGTATTTATTGAACAATACATTTTCATTTCTATTAATATTTTTAAATAAGATATTAATTTTACATTAAAGTGGAATCTATTTCTGATAGAAGACATGACACACAAAAATGGGTTTCTCTGAAAACTTACATTGCAAACCACACTGAGTTATACTAAAAAATAATACAGTAATAATATTATTATTTTAAATAATATTTAATGACTAGACATTGGGATGGAAGGAATCAATAGTATCAAAAGAAATTTGAAATATGGTTTACACATGTTTAAATAATGATTCATGGGTTACCAGATTTGTTGGAAATTGAAATAAAAACCAATTGTATATAAAGAATGCGTTTTTATACAAACCTATTTAAAAGAGAATAATTGTGTTTATAAAATCATATCACCCTTTATGGATATTTATTTAAGGAAAAATATATGTTATATATTCAATTTAATGTTTTAAATTCATCTTAAATGTTTTCAAGATACGATATAAGAACAAATTCAATTTTTCAGATAAAGGAATAATTTTTCTAAATATGTAGTTTTATAGCTTTTTGATGGTGAACCCTTATTAAACATAGTTTTTTACACCTTTATAAACTCAAATAAATTGATAAAAGTTAATGTAATAATAAATAACATCCAATATATCCTATAAAACATCCTATGATCAACCTATATGTGGGCTAGTCCTATATTGATGAAAAGTTCTGAATTAAAGATGGAATTTGACCCATAAGAGATGTATTTAAGAAGAAATCAAAAAAATATCAATTACATCATCATTGTGTGAATAATTTCATTACTTATTCAAGTAATAAATTAACACCATGTGAATATAATGGTAGGAATGGGTGCATGGAAACTGTTTGAAAAGTGTACTTTCCCACCCTTAACCTAAAATGGTTTCAAGATTTTAACTCCTATTGATTCATAATAATGAACTTATAGATGGATTATTTTGGTTTAATTTTAGAGTAACAAAATAATAATTAATATATTTTTTACCATTTGGTAAAATTTCATCCCAATTGGATAATATATTATGAAGTTGTGATAGAAATGGTGGGATGCTATTCTGATTCATGAAATCTAGCCCAAACTTTTATTTTTTAAATTTCCCTCTTAGATTACCTCAAAATGCCTGAATTATTAGAAACCATAGTTAAATGAAATCTTTCTCAGGATTTCCTCTCTAAATTGTAGAAATTTTAATTTAATTGAACATGTAACATGATCGATGCATTCATTTTGGTGAACTGGTTTCGATATTACTTTTCTTATAAAAGTTTCAATTGAAGACCCAAAATGATCATTTTCCCATATAAATTTAACATTGTCCCCAAATGAAAAAATATTCAACAAAAATTAAGAAACCTAATCCTAAATTTTAGAAAAACAAATCATGACTTGGGATTATTTTTCATGGTGTGGATATATGTTTCAAGATAGATTCATTTTAAATAATTGTTATAAACATAATATAAAATTATTTTAAATTTTAAAATTCCTAAATATCATTGTTTAATAAACAATGAGATAAAAGAAAAAAATTAAAAAAATGAAAATTATATAATTTCAATGGTAATAAAACCCCGCCACCAAATTAAGTTTTTTTAGTCCCCAGAAAATAATTATTATAAAAAATTTAAAATTTCATACCCCTTTCCAAAAATATTTTAACATATAGTGTTTGTTATTAATACCTTGAATTAAAAAATAATGAAACCTATAAAATTTATTTAAAACAATCCAAGTGAATAATGATATCTAAAATGAAATACTTTACCTGTTTTTAAATTCATTTACACATTTTATCTAATACCAATTTATCATTAAATTGTGATTTTCACTATAACATTCAGGGGGTCATTTTCATTCCAGGGGTGGTATAGGGAAGTGCTAGGCGAGAATCTCATTTTAACCTTAATATGACAATATAAATTTCCCATGTTCTAGTGTTCTTATTTTTTTCATGGTAATTGAAATTATTCTCAATCAACTCAACTGCTATAAAAATAAATTTATAATTATTTATAGTCATAACAACCAACGTGAACCATGTGAATCGCATAATCTTAAGAATCATATCGAGTTAAAAATAATAATAAAAATTTCAAACCACCACAAATAGAGATAGAATTCATAACTCTTTACTATAAAAAATGAATTACCTATCCCCAATTGTCATAATCTATATTTTAATACAATTCATTTATTTAAACATACATTTTCTTGTTTTTTAATATTTTTCTTATTTTTCTTATTTTTAATTTTTTAATACTCATATTAAATTCAAAATTTTTATAAAAACCTATTCTATTTTTTTATTCTCCCTAAGAACTCAAACCCAAACACTACAATCCAAAGGACATGAATTATTAAATTTTAATTAAAAGGATGAAAATATAGATAGTGAAAATTTACAAGAGAAATCCATGATTACCAAAATTTATTCTTATGAAATTAAAATTTATTTTAAATTATAAAAAAGGTATGAAAATTTATTTTATTTTTATTTTTAATATTTATGAATAATATTATCATTATAAATTATAAAGAAATTTAATTTTCTATTTATGGATATTTTTTTCGAGAAACAATCTTTGATTTTTCAACCCCCCAAATTATAATTACATTAACCTTAGTGTATAAGAATAAGAAAATTCAGAAAGGGGAATAAATAGAGGATAGATGTTATAAAATTAAATTTTAAAAACAATTATGGAGAAAAGTTTAAATATAAAGGTCATTCACTAATCAATTGATCATTCAAGAACCATGTCACTTTAAAATTCATTTTGGATAATGGATGAATGATTTTTTTTCCTATAAATAATGTGGTTCTATTTTAACCCCTTCAACCTATAAAACTTCTAAATCTCATGAAAAATAATTTATAACTCCATGGAAATACCAAGAATCTCCCATAACTAAGAAAACTGAAATAAATATTAAAAATATATATACTTATTTATTTTAAACTACCAAAAACTGACTCAAGTAATATATAACATATCAAAAACAAACTCAGGTACCCTAGTAACATTATAACTAAGTTTTTATTGGAATATCTCGAAGGACATTCATGATCCCCATGGGTAAATGACTGACACCTGGCATCAAACAAATTGAATGTGGGAACGGTTTTTCCACAAACATTATAGAATTAAAAGACACAAGCCAGTATGAATTTCAAAAGAAACTACACTCGGAGTAATGTAAGAGAAGTAAAATAGGAATTAAATCCCAAATTACTATAACCAATGTACAAAAATAGGTAAAACTACCCAAGTACCTAAGGAAATAACTCACCATGTCCATGGTTATACAGCTGGATCCACCTCCAAGAGACCCCATACCCTTGATCGAACCTGGAAGGAGATAATCTACAAACACCCCATGGAACAAGTAGGGTGTGAGCCAAATCCCGTTATTATTTCAGAAAAAATTCTATAACAAGATTAAAATATCAAATTAACATAAAATTTGATTTCAATTTTTTTAAAAAAAATAGGTTTTCCATTTACAAAAACATATTTAAACAAATCATGCTTTAGAATTTAAAGGACAGAAATACATTTGGCAATTCATGCTTGAAATTTTAAATGATGGAAATATATTTCAAAATATGGAATTTACCTTAAATCATGGGTTCATTACACAAATGGAACTTTTCACAAAATGGAAATATATTTAGCAATTCATGCTTCAAATTTTAAATGATGGAAATATATTTTAAAATATGGAATTTTCCTTAAATCATGGGTTCATTACACAAATGGTACTTTTCACAAATGGAAATAAATTTAGAAATTCATGCTTGAAATTTTAAATGATGGAAATATATTTCAAAATATAGAATTTACCTTAAATCATGGGTTTATTACACAAATGGTACTTTTTAGAAAATGGCTTAAATAAACACATTTATATAAAAGAGATAATATAAATTCTCAAGGCATATAAAACATTTTATAACAATGGTATATAATATATATTTAAAATAATAATAATCAAGGAACACGGTTGTGTGAAAAATAGGTATGATAGTTCAATGGTATTGGGACTATAAACTATGAAAAGAAAAGTATGTACATACACCCCTTTGCGAATAAGGAAAAGGGTACTCATCACTATTTCCTAAGGAATTATAATTTGCTTATATGGTGTTTTAGAACATTGTAACTCGTAAAGTGTTTTCCAAGATAACTCATTATCTAACTAAGTCTAGTTTGTTCTCTAGTACAAACGACAATAGGAAATTTATCACAAGAATGCTAAAAATAATACTTAAACCCATTATCCGTTTCAATTATGACAATTTTATCTTTAAAAATAATAATAGGTTTTTAATCAAAATATGTTTTTCTCCAAGATGGTACACTACGGTCTTTATCAAATCATTTTCAATTCATTTTTCACAAAATATGGATTTGAAAACAATTCATACAATTTCAAAAACCATTTCACAATTAAATCCAAAAAATCAATATTCATCAATTCCATCAGTTTCATCCCAACCACCAATTCACTAGAATTGGGGGTTTTCACAATTTTATCATCAAATAAATTTTCCATAATTAAATTCTACAATTTAATTAACAAAAAATTTCTATGAAACCCACAATTTAAATTTCAAAACTTTACAAAAGTACACACCCTAATTCAATGGAATTGAGGGTTTTTCAATTTCATTCTAGAAACCCATTTTTCTCTAAAATTCCAATTCACCAGAGTTAGATTTTAATAATAAAATAATTGAAATCCACATAATCAAAACCAAAAAAATCATTTGTATTCAAACAATTGAAATTAAAAAAAAAATAAATTATGGGTTAATTTAAATTGGGCATCGTAACAAAATCACCTACCTTGGGATCAATGGATCTCGAATCACCAAGCCCAAGATGAGATTCGTCAATGAAAAACGATAACAACCAGATCTAGGAAAATAATGATAAAACCTAAGTTTATTGTCCCAAAACAGAGGGTATTATATCCATAAATAAATACAAGGATTTATATTCCTCAATAGAAAGAGAGAGATGGTGGGAGATCACGAACTGGAGTAGAAAACTAACTAGAAGTGGATAAATCGACGTTCTCCTAGATTTGGATCACTTTCCGGAGGGATATAAGGGGAAATGAATCCTCCTTGGGAGATCTAGTGAATGGAGAAAAAATTTTGGGTTGAAGGAGGTCCATTACGAGCCAAAAATGAGGGTTCGGTAATTTTCAATAAAAATATAGATCTCTTAAAATCCCATACCCACGGTTTCCTGGACAGACCCACATGGTTAGAACAAACCATGTTTCCTTGTCATGTGCCTATTATAAATGGGTCACATTGTTTCTACTAATAGGGTGCATGGATTGACTATCCTTTCACCAATTTTTCAAAATCCCACATCCTTGGGTTTCATGGTGTGATCTGATATGGTGCACAGTTTGGGAAAACCATGAACCAACTGTGCACTAGCCCAAAATTTTCAAAACTCTTAGAATTTTAACATGAAGAAACCCCAAAAAAATCCCAAAAAAATTCAATAAAAATGAGGGTTTATGAATAACTTAAAACAACAATAGTATGTTTCAACCTTCCAACCATAGTCAGTTTCTATCCCAAAAAATCCAATTAAGAAGCTTCCATACAAAAAAATGAGTTAATTTCTCCCTCATTAGTTCTTTCCTCTCCCACATTTCATGAGAATCCGAACTATGCTGCCATCGAACACAAACAAAAGGTATCCTCCTCCCACTAAGTTCCTTGATCTTTTTATAAACTATCCATTCAGTCATAAATAAATCAGGTTTAACTTCAAGATCATTCCAAATTAGAATATGAGATTGATCATATAGATACTTTTATAGCTAAGATACATGAAACAAAATATGTATCGACATCAGCTGTGATGTAAGTACTAAATAGTATAAAATTTTCCCAATCTACTCAGAAACCTCAAAAGGTCCCACAAAACAAGGAGCAATATTCCTTTGCCTCCCAATATGTTGATGATCCAAACGGGATGAAACTTTCAAGAAAATATAGTCACCAAATAAGAACACAAATGGTCTATGATGATGATCAGCATAAGATTTATATCAGCTCTGGTCTTTCAACATTTTCTAATGAATTAACTGAATCTTTGTTGTCATCTCTTGCACTAAAATTTTTCCAACCAAGGAACATTCACCAATATCTTACCAATACAATGGATATTTTCAAGGATGACCATATAAGGCCAAAAAAGGAGCCATCTGGATGATGAAGTAGAAACTATTATTATAATAAAAGTCAACCAGCCCCAAATAATCATCACAAGCCCCACCAATGTTAAGAACACAAATGTAATTATTATCCTAGATAATTTTTATGGTACTTTATTTCTCACCATCAGACTGTGGATGATATGTCATACTCAAATGGAAATGAGATCTTAGTGCCTCCTTAAGGACTCTCCAAAAACAAGAAGTGAAATTAGTCTCCCTATTATAGAATATAGAAGATTTAGCACTATGAAAATGAAAAATATATTTCACATAGAGAATTACCAATTCCTCAACTTTGGCTAAATCATGAATGTGTATAAAGTGATCTAACTTGTTCATCCTATCAATCATAACCCATATCACATTCTAATTTCTCTAGGTATGAGGAAACCCAGCTACAAAGCCCATAAATATCTCATCCCACTTCCAATTGGGAATTGGAAGTGGAGGTAACAAATACGAAGGCATCTAGTGCTCGACCTTCACTTGCTGGTATTTATAGAAATTAGAGACAAACTCAACAATGCCATATATCATACCTAGATTCCAAAGCTGTAATTTCATGTCATAGAACATCTTAGTATTTCTTCGGTGCACTTCCCATTGGGAATTATAAGAATTCCCCATATCATCTTTTCTTTCTACTAACGGAACAAAGTAGTGATTCTGATAACACCGAAAACCCTATTTAGAGAATCAAGATTACAAAACCATCTCCCGTCCACAAAGAAGGTATCTAATGAAACAGAACTCCTCATCAAGATCCTGATCATGAAGATTCATTTTGAGAAGAATGGATGTTAACTAAATGTTGGCCAATGAAACTTCATCCCCTTTCTCCTAAACTCAAATATGAAACTGTGAAAAGTGGTCCATAAAATTCCAATATTCCATAGATTATTTCATTTTTTGGGTTATAAGTTTCATGAAAAACCATCTACAATGACATTCCCTTTCATCGAGGAATAGGTGATGTTAAATTTTAAATATTGTAGTTATTCCACCTGATGCCTCTAGAAGATATTTAAATCATTCTGAGAGAAGGTATAACATAATATTTTGTGGTCTAAAACATGATAAACCTTTCTATATAAAGGTAATTCCTTCAACTCTTATGTTTTTGCATCATAGCTATGAGTTCAAGGTCATGGGTCAAATAATTCTTCTCATGGGGACTAAGATAACGACATCCATAGGTAAAAATAAGAGTACCTTCCATAAGAACACAACCCAAACCTGAACCTGATGCATCCGAGAAGAAAAAATACCCTTGATCCACCTTTGGAAGATTCAACATCAGCGTAGTATTCAAAATATGTATCCTCTTCACAAAAGAACCACGAAATTTATCATTCCAATAAAACATTAATCCCTTATGAGTTAGAGCTGTCATCAGAGAAGCCAAATTTGAGAAGTCCTTAATAAACCAATGATAATATCTGGCTAAACCCAAGATGCTTTGAATCTCAAAAACATTTCATATTTGTTTCCATTTCATAAATAATTTCACCTTCTTAAGTTCAATTGAAATACCATGTTCTAACACCTTGTGTCCTAAGAATTAAACTTCCCTAATCTACAAATTTCACATTGAATTTTTAGAATAGAGTTGGTGATATCATAGAAAACTCATAAATATTATCAGATGATTCACATGATCCTCATTGATCTTAGATTAAATGAGGATATCGTCCATAAAGACTACCAAAAAGGTATTCAGGTACTCATAGAAAATATTTTCCATTAATTCCATGAAAACTTTTAGAGAATTAGTTAGACCAAAGGGATTAACAAGGTACTTATAATGACTGTACCTGCTCTGAAAATCAATTTTGTGAATGTCACATTCCTTTATTCTCAACTGATGGTAATTGGAGAAAATATAAATCATTAAGAACCACGTTTTCATTTTCAAATAATTAAATAGATCATAAATACATGGAAATGGAGAATTCTTCTTCACCATAAATCGATTAAGATTTCTATAATCAACACATAGGAAAAGTGAACCATCATATTTCTAGGAAAATTGAATTGGAACCACCCAATGTGACACACTTGGGCATAAAAAGCCTTTCTCAAGAAGAAATTCCAACTAGGACTTAATATCATTCAATTCAGTTGGTTTCATGTGGTAAGAGAGAATATAAATTGGTTGAGTACCAAGATTTAATTCAATAGAGAACTCAACCTCCCTTAACAGTGGAAAACTGGAGAATTAATAAGGAAACACATTAGGAAACTCAATGAAAACTAGAGAGAGATCACCACTCAAAGATTCTCTCCCCAAATCATAGGTTAACACCAATTTTACTTTCACCAAATCTAGATAAGAAGTTCTAACCCTGCTCAACCATGGGTCCCATTCTCCTTGAAAAACACAAGACACACCACTAGGTGCAGTAAAGGAGACCCTTTGAAGATAATAATAAATACATTATTTATTGAAAATGATCTAATCCATGATGAATATGGCATCAAGAGTTTTCATGTCAAGAATGTAAAACCTCCTAGTAATCCCATCATCTAATATAGAGAATACAAAAGTGGGACTACAGAGACCTAGATCTCTCTATTTACCATAGGGTGAAGTAATATCCTATTCATAAGATGAAATATCCATATGAAGATTAAGAATATTTACAATACTGGTTGAAATAAATGAATGAGATTTATTGGTATCAAATAGAGAAATTGATAATGAAAAATATATAGTGATGGAACCTCTCATAGTCACTGGACATGTATCCTCTTCTTCTGAAGACTCTTCCACTGTGTGAAGTAGCTTTGTTCCGGATGCCTATGGCTGGAATCCTTTCACCTATGAAGCATTTGATTGTGCCCTATTTTATGATGGTTTTTTTTATCCTTTGACACTATGTGGAGTATAATAGATATGATAAAACCTCTATAAGTTCCCCTAGAATCCATAGAATCCATATTTCTTTGGTTCCTCAGTGAAACCCATCTTTCAATGTCCTAAATTTCCACACTAGTTATAGAATAAAAGCCCTCTTCTAGGTAGTAAAGAATTTCTATAATGACCCTACTATCAAGAAATTCCATGATAATCACCATGCTTCCTATTCCACTTATAGGAATGCACACTTCAACTGGGATAGAAATAAAATCTTGAAAACCATGACTTTCTAGCTAGGTCCATCTCAACCAACTGTCATCTATCTAGTACATTAGCATAAGAACAATGTTTTAGAAATAAAACCCCAGAATGAATCTCCTGAATAATTCCCAATTTGAACATTCGAGCCTTTATCATCTCCTTCGATACAATCTCATGTGCTAAATTCATAAGCTTAGAAAAATGGTTTTCATACTCTATCATGGCCTTGTAAGCCTACTCAAGTTTGAAGAAAATGGTAGACCGGGCCAAAAAAATTTATTTTGGATAGAGCTAGTTAGTGAAAAGAACCTTGAAGTCCTTACACTCTAATACCTCATGCTTCTTCATCATCACCATAGTGTCCCACCATCTACTTTTTGTCCCATACAGCACAAAGGTGGAATAGTTGACATTGATCTCATTGGGGGTTTCCATGAACAAAAACATGTATTTTAAACTGCTCAACCATTCCTTGGACCCTTGAGGATCATTTGATCCTTTAAATGGTATGGGATTATGGAAAAATAACTCTTAAGAAATAATATTGAGAGTGCCCCTCTAAGGTTCCATATATTGATCTTGAATGGTAACTAGAGGTGGTTCTTGTCCTAGAGTGTGGAAAGTGTGTGTAATCTCCTCAACTAGATTCGAATCAACAACAAGATTTGCTTGATGAAGTTCTATAATAACTTCCACATGGATCCAATTCTCATGTATTCTCATAGGAATTATACTAAAAAACATCATACGGAAACAAGGAATACATCAGATAATGCTCAAAAAGAGCAATGACGGAAATTAATACCAACTGATAGAACAAACAAGATTTGGAATTCACCATATCCAATCAAAACATGTAAAAAGACTAGAACTAATCCAAAATATGTATTTCCCTAACCACCCCTAGATACATAAGGTTCATTATAGTGAGAGATGTCTATACAATCAATCGCAACTACTTCCTATATCCTGAAAATATTTCATAATGCATACTGAATTCAAGATGAAGCTCAACCTGGATCTCTGAAACCACATTGTCATGAACCATCTAGGGTACCCTGGTAAACTGATAACTGAGAAATCCTGACATATCCCAAAGGGTGCTCTCGATCCCTATGGGTTGGAGACTATCACTTGGAATCATAGCAATGGAATGTGGTAATGGTTTTCCCACAATCATTGTGGAACTAAAAGAGATAAGGCAGTATGAATTTCAAAAGAAACTCCACTGGGAGTATTGTTCCCAAATTCGAAAAAAAATTAAATCCTAAAGTACTAAAACCAAAGTACCAAAACATGGAAAATATTTCAATACCCAAAAGACAAAACTCACTAATTCTATGATTCAACATCTGGATCCACCTTTAATAGATCCCTTTATCTTGCTCGATCCTAGAGGGAGATAATATAGAAACACCTGAAGGCACAAGTAGGGTGTGAGCCAAAGCCCAATGGGATTTCACCCGAGATTCCACAACAAGATTCCAACATCAAATTGACCAAAAATGTGATTTCAATTTTAAAATAAAGAGGTTTTTCATTTATAAAATCACATTTAAATAAATCATGCTTGAGAATTTAAAGGATGGAAATACATTTATAAATTCATGCTTCACATTTCTAATAATGGAAATATATTTCAAAAGATATAATTGACCTTAAATCGAGGGTGATTTACACAAATGTAACTTTTCAAAAAATAGATTAAATAAACACATTTATATAAAATAGTTTATATAAATTCTCAAGGCATGTAAAATAGTTTATAACAATGTCATTTAAATATACATTTAAAACAACAATAAGTGAGAAACATGGTTATGTTCCAAATGGGTATGATAGTTCCAGGTTATAGGAACTCATCAGTATGAAATTTAAAGTATGTACATTCTCCCCTTTAGGTCTAAGGAAAAGAGTACTCATCACTATCACCTATGGAATGATGATGTGCTGATAAAATATTTAAGAATATCATAAGTTATAAATTGTCACCTAAGGTAACTAGATAACTATATAAGGATTTCATGTTCTACAGTACAAAAAATATTGGAAATTTATTTCAATACTACATAAAATAAAATTTAAAATCATTATCTATTTCAAATATTCCAATTTTCTCTTTAAACCCCATAACAAGTTTTTAATCAAAAACATGCCTTTTCACCAAATTGAATCCCTATGGTGTCCATAAAACTTTTTAAATCAATTTTCTCCTAATAGATATTTGAAACCAATTAATTAAATTTCACAATACATTTCACAATTTAAGACAACAATTTAATTTTCAAATGATTCAACCAATTTCATCCGAAACCCCAAATTCACTAGAATTTGGGTTTTTCAAAATTTTTCCATCAAATAAATTTTCCAAAATTAAATTAAACAATTTAATTAACAGAAAATTCCCATCCAAACCAAAAAATTAAATTAGAAAATTTCAATCTCAAAAATTTCCATAAGAACACACCCCAATTCAATGGAATTGAGGGTTTTCCAATTTCATGCCAAAACCCTATTTTTCTTCAAAATCCCAATTCAATGGAATTGTGTTTTTCCAACAAAATAATTGAAAGCCATATTTTCAAAACAACAAAAATCATTTAATTCAAACAATTTAAATAAAACAAACTGATTATAGTTTAATTTAAATTGGGCATCATAAAGGAACCACTTACCTCAAGATCAATGGATCTCGAATCATAATACCCTATTTGGGATTCGTCAATAAATAATGATAACAACTGAATCCAAGAAAAAGAGGAGAAATCATGGGTTTATTAACCCAAAATAGAGGGTATTATATCTATAAATAAAAACCATGATCCATTTAACCCTAAGGAGAAAGAGAGATATCATGGGAGATCAAGAATGGGATAAGAGAAATAACTATAAGAGGATTAACCATTGTTCACCTAGCTTCAGATCACTTTTTGGAGTTGTTTAGGGGTCCAAGAATCCTCCATGGGATATCTGAGGAAGATAGAAAAGAGGTTGGATTGATTTAGGACCATTAGGGACCTAAAAAATGGTTTTATAATTTTAATAAAAATTAGTATCTCTTAAAATCCCATTCGAACGATTTTATGGGTAGACCCGCATGGTTAGACCAAACTGTGTAGCCTGTCCATGAAACTAATTCAAATGTTTTACATTGTTTCTAGTAATAGGGCACACAATATGACTAACAATTCACCAACTGTTAAAAATCCCACTACCTTGGGTTGTACTATTTTTTCTAATAGGGCAACTAGTTTGGGAAAATCGTGCACCTACCGTGCACTAGCACATAACTTTCAAAACTCTTAAAATTTTAACCTAAAGAAACCCCAAATGAAATATAACTAAATTTATATAAAAATGAGGGCATAGGAATACCTTAAAATAGTAACGGGATGTTACATCACAATAAAAAACAAAAATAATTGTAAATTTATGTAAATATATAATAAATAGAGAAAAGTGTTATCAAATTATAAGTGTATATATAAAAATGATGGAAGAGGGAAGTATAAAATCATATAGTTCTGTGGTGGATGTTATTCCCTTTCCTCTCTTTTGTCATGGGTTCAACCCTCATAGCTCATCCAAACATGATGGGTCATCACCCCTCTTATGGGATACCCATTTAGTGAAAATATAAAATATTTTTTTAATTATTAATTTCTTAAATCATATTTTTTTCTATTTTATATTTTTATAAGAATAATTAAAATGAAAAAACACAATTAAATAAAATAAAAATACAATGTAGATTTATGGTTTCCTACATAAATAATATTAGATAAATTTTTTATATTTCATTAAACCCCCCCCCCCCAAAACTCATCAAGTAATATCTTTTTAATGGGATGGATCATTCAGATCCTCTTACATTTCATGTTTATGGAATTGTTCTATTAATGGATTTATCTTACGACCCCTAATCTTGAAAATATAATCACTAGTGTGATTGTGAATTTCAATGGACCAATGAGGGTAGACATGATGCACAATCTGGGTCCTTGAACATATTGAACTTAACTTCCCTGTGTAAAATTGATTTTTAAAACTATATAAGAGCATAAACTGGTTAGTTGGGTATTATGGAGATAGAAAAGGTTGGGTGAATTTCACTTTTCAAATTTTAAATTGGAATAAAAGGGTAATTTAAAAATTAAAAAATATATATAATAAAGTAAGGAATCAAATGTATGATAGTTGATAAATTGGATTCAGTTTTATAAAGATAAAACCAAAGTATTTTAATCATGGAAATGAAGTAACTAAATTTATGAAAGTATGTGAGCCAATTTAAAATCATGATGCACATAAAACAAAATAGAGGACAAAAAATTGATAAGTATTTTGGATAAATCTCAATGTGATATCCAACATCTTCAACCCATGACATGAGATTTATATTTTATAAATTCTTTGATCTCAATGGTGATCAAGAAATTCATTTCTTTTAATTTTTCTTTGTGAGATCCCTCTTGAACTTCACCAATAACTATGTAACCCACCCCAAACATTAACAGAGTGTCAACCATTTGAGAATAGTGGTTTAAGAGATAGAGAGTCTTTCCTTAGAAAAACCCACTAAAGAACACTAGAAATATCTTGAATGGATATAATGAAAAAGAGAATGATATATTTGTGAGGATGGTAAAGAGCCTTTAGAGATTTTGAACATTGAAGGATCTCTAAGAGAATTTGGAATTATAGTGCTTTACTATCAAATTAATCATTGAGATAATTTCATTAAGAGAAATTATAACATAGTATATTTTCAAAGAGACTAAGGTGTCCCTTTAGACCCTATAAAAGGAATGAGAAGGATTCATAAAACAATGGGTGTCATAATGAAATGGAAAACTTCTTTAATGGTCTTTTAAACTTAATTAATGCACCCTTGTTAGAGGATACTCAATGCCATTAGATACCATGTATCCACCATTGGGTAGTTGGTGGACTTTATTGATCCATGTGATGTTGGATGCACTCCACTGTCTAGATACTACTATACATCATTTTTATAATAACCTTTGGGAAGAAATCACCCGCGCCGATTGAGACACCAGTTCATTGATGATCCTTTACTGGCATGGAAGTGGTACTGTTTGGAATTTGGGGTAAATCCATCATGAAACCAGTCATCTGGTTCCCTGAAATTGTATTCTAGTGTCTCATTCCCATTCTATATTTATGTGTGTCCATATCCACTTCATTATAATCCCTTATTTTGATCTTCTAAGTTTCTTCCAAAGACATTAAGCATGTAGAGAGATATGTCCAAGAATTTATCAAGGATTCAAGGATACTTTATGATTCCATTTAATTACACGATAATATATTAAAATTAATCACTAAAATTTACATAAATCAAAAATATTAGAAACATATGTGAGTTTTTTTTATCATAAAAACACCACAAGGGAGAGATGTATAAAACAATTTTCCAGATTCCAAGTGTTTGACATAATGATTTCATGATCGGTAGGCAGAACTGTAGATTTTTTATCCATGAATTTTCATGACCCTCAATCCTAATTTCTTCAAGTTAATTAATGTCTAGTTTACTCTTTCATTACAGCTAAGGATATATCAATATTTAGTTTTTTAACTACCCAAAAATACTTTTTTTCAATTTCAATTTGTAAATGTAAATTATGTCCATAAACCAATTAATATGGAGATATTCCTAAAATAATTTTTTATACAAAATGATATTACCAATGGAAATACAATAACATCACACTCTAGTATTTCCTAGAGGGGTTGATTGTTTTTTTAGGAATCTTCTTTATTTATCTATTTTCCAACTCAGTGTGACAATTGCTTTGAGGTTTTTAGGCCATGGAAACTTTTTGATATATCTGATACTTGGACATTAATTTTTATAAGGTATGATTAAAAAAATGGGTTCCATGATCACTAAGGATGACCCAAGGAATTTTGAATCTAGAAAAGATGTTTCATTTGATAAATAAAATCACACCCTGATGAATATTAGACTTAATCAGGATACATTCAAACCATTTAAACACATAATAAATAGCTGACATGATGTATATATATCCCCTTAAAATTGGTAAGGGTCCCATAAAATATATTTCTTAATAATTAAATATTTTTACCATCTGAATGTGGGGGTATTTAATTTATTTCAATTTAGACTCCAAATTATTAACACTAGGGATATATTTGATATTATTTTAGGACTCCCTAGAGATGGGATTCTAAAGTGTAGAAATTTTTGAATATGTTTTGTAGTTTTCTTTGAGGAAATGTGGCATCAATAAGACTCCCCATTTTAGAAAAGGAGAAAGAAATTTTCCTGAACTTCAGGACACATATCCTATTGACCTAATATGGACAAAACTTGTAAAGGTATGTAACATCAAACACATAGTGTTTGAAATCCAAAAATAATTTCATAATAACTTGTTTCCCTATGAAAATTTTAATGTTTTTTATAAATATGAAATTTATTATATTACCATACCATGGTAAATCACTCACAGAATAGAAATGTTCATTAGGAAATAAATCAGGCATAAAAATATGTGATGAATTATCAATAAATTACAAAATAAATATTTATTCATATACCGGTTTTTCAGCATTTTTTTTATCCTTTATCATTATTTCAAATTATTTAAAGAGAATATCCAAACTAATTAATTTATTCTGGAATATTTTTTAAAAGTTATTACAATATTGAGTAATCATTGAGAATAGTTATTGGGGATCCTAAGAGATTGGATCCAAAATTTTCTAAGGCAAAGGAAGTGATAAGAAATTCATACAAAAAGTCACTCACATAACACAAGTGTTTTAAATGAAGTTTTAAATTATGATCCTACAGATGGATGGAGAGATAATACATGACTTGAGAATTGATAAGTATTCCTAATAACTTTTTTTCCATAAAAAGGTGCACATTTCACATGTATAGTATAGGGGGTTTTCATGATGGTGATTAACATCTTAACAATACTTATATAGAAACTAGTAAGACTTAAGAACGATTGTACTTCAATGAATTTTTTTGGATAGGGACAGTGATGAATTACGTATACCTTCGATTTATCAATCTTGATCCATTGACTATAAATAATATTCTTATAACGTGTTGAAAATTCCTTCTACTAGAAAAACAATTCTTGTTTCCAAATGACTGTATTAGTATGTCTTACAATTGAAGCACGTAGAATGACTATAGGAACTTTAAACATCATGAAATAACATTTTTTTCATAGAAAATAATACTATATTGAGATAAAAATAATAATAATATGCACACTAATATAAACTCTATAGGCCTGAATTCTCCCATAATGATCTCTCTTTCCAAAAAGAATGTAAAAAATAAGAGAAACATCAAGAATATGATAAAAATTATCAAGGGAGGTGTATAACCTTTATAAGTGAATTAGTGAATGATTATTTATGAAATTAGTGGGGTATATATATGGTGTAAGGGGAAATGTGGCCACTGTGGCCTTACTATTACTAAACTATTATAATGTGACTATCATATGACTGTTGGAATAGTAATAATATACAATTGTATAGTAAAATACCATTTTAAAAGTAAATTCAAAATAATAATAATTATATTTTAAGAATTTTATTATATGTATATATACTCTTTATGAATCAATATATATGATATTAAAAAATCATAATTCCTTAAAGAGAATAAATAATTTGTTTCCCTTTAAAAATTTATTTTATAAAAATATATTTTTTATTTAAAATAATTATTTATCATATTAGGAATTTATTTTGATAAAATAAACATTATATTATAAATATACCTGCCAAAATTAAGTTGTTTTTAAATTTTGGGAATTTTATAAAATACTTTTTTTAATAGTAAAAATTACAGTTTTTTATTTTTCATTAATTTTATTACATCATAAATATGGAATAATGATATAATAATTAATATAAGTGAATCCATGACCCAAAAATATATTTCACTAATATAATATATTTCAATTATTTGATATGATTTTACAAATCTATAAATAACTTTCCAAGTTTAAAATGGAAATTATGTTTTTCAAAAACAATATTTTGGGGGATAAACACTTTCTTATTACCAAATTAATATTAAAAATTTTATTTAGGTTCTATAATTAATAAAATTAAAAAATAATATTTTCAATTTATATAACCATTAAAAACGATTTTTAAGACACTGGTTTTCCATTTTTAATAACCTAGATTTCCATGGCCTATATTAATAAATTAATAAAAAATATCCTCATTTTTATCTAAAAACTCAACTATCCAACCCATTTCATTCACTTAAAATATCATTAATATATCCCAATATCTCTTATTATCTCATAAAGTCATTTATTTAATCCCCCAATCACTCAAGGAATCTCCCCTCAATGCTTAGAAAGCGGTATTTAAGGTAGAAGATTATCTTCCTTTACATTTTCATTCAAGAACTTATTTTGTAACAAGATTTATAATTTTAAAATTAATATATTTTAAAATATTTACATTATTATCCAAATAATGTTTTATCAATGACATACATCCATTATATCTCATTCACCCCATACCATTAATAAATTTGAACACCCTTTATATTGATAAAATAATTCTTTGATTTTCAAAGCCACCTTTTTTTGTTATGAATACGCAATATTATTTTATATTAAGGGATTTAATATAAATTTAAGTGTACTTAATTGATTAAGGATTTACATTTATAAACCTCACATCCCCTTCTCATGGGTTTAAAGTGTTGAAATGTTCATTCCTTTAAGTTCTTATAAACTCGATGATCATATGATAACCATTCTCATTCCCTATAGGTTATTAATAAAATTATATCTTATGATATATGATATATATATAGAATACATAAATTTATACATATAAATGTTGCACTATAATAGCATTATAATATTATTAGTAATGTTTTCATCTCATGAGAAACCATGTTTGGTTCACATGTGGTTAGCCAAGCGTACTATGTTATGATGTATTAGATAAGATACTAGAAATATTCTTATGTTGACATGT
This sequence comes from Viscum album, assembly GCA_963277665.1. Lineage (NCBI taxonomy): Eukaryota > Viridiplantae > Streptophyta > Magnoliopsida > Santalales > Viscaceae > Viscum > Viscum album. The sequence continues at coordinate 1,924,940,069 of OY728152.1, read as the reverse complement.
GTTATATATTTTACACATTCGTTTTATGATATGATGTTTTGATATCATCATTTTAATTCCAAGAGTCCATGTTAATATTATCTTTTATGTTTTTCTGATATGCCTTTTGTCTCATATGGATCATACTTTTATTGATTGTTCCCTTAATGGGATTTATATCTAACACTTTTGATTTATATATTACCTAGGATAACCTTTTAAATAATAGATGATCAATGGGAAATAAGATAATGTGAAGGAGTTTAAATAGATTTTATATAGTATTTATTTAATATTTTTGTTCTTAAGAATCTAATATTCCAAAGATAATGGACCTCTAGATGCTTGGTTTGTGTTTTATTGATCCTTATGTTAAAAATCATGTAATGAAATATGTAATGAAATTTGGGTTTTTATAGTTGTTATTAAATCAAGGTATTTTCATATTAGTGTTGGTAAAACATCAATAAAAACACAAAGAATATATACAAATATAGAAGAATCTCCTAAATTTTTGTAAAGTATAGAGTGTGTGGTTTTCTAGAATTTAGATCCCCATAAAAATATTGGCAAGTAGATGTGGTAGTGTAACAGATGCACCTAGTGGTAATCACCCTATAAAAGGTCAGTTGAGTGTCAAATTGATCTTTACATAGTGAATGACGAGAGGTCCCAAAATAGTACACCTCGCTAGAATCTTCAAGGGGATATGAATTAGATAATTTATATTCTCTTTAAAAACCATTCTAAAGGATTTTAATATTATGTTAGGGAAGAGAAATTATTTTGAAATAAACCATTCATAACCAATATTGAAACCTATGAATTTATAAGATATAGTATATATATATATATATAATTTATGAGTTATTTTTATAAGTTAATAGTTTCCCTTTTATAAACTAATTATTTTTAAAACTCACTTCCCTATTGTTTTATTTATTTTATAAAATGGCTAGAAATATAAGGAATCCAATCAACAACATATGTTATGGTAAATTTTATGATTACCATAAAAATGCCTAATATGATGAGAGAAGGAGTTGATAACTTCATTTATGTACTAACACAATTGACACAAGTTATGATTAATAACATAAATCATGTTAAATTCCCCAATTCTCTTATGATATAAATAGTTGTGGTTGAATCCTTCTTGTGAAGAAGTCCTCATACTTTTAGTGGATCTTATGATCTCTTAATTTTAGATTAATTAATTAACTATATTATGAAAATATTATTTTTCTTCTAATATTCTAAGTAATGGAAATTAACTTTTTCTATCTATTAACAATATAGATAATCATATTAGTGGTGGACACTAATCAGGAATACAAAATTCAAGGATGACATTGAATTCATGGAATTGGATGTATTCAAGAAGATATTTTTTAATAAATTATTTCCCCATACTCTTCATTTTTAAATAGTGATTATATTCCTTGAACTCCATAAAAAAGATTGTAATCTATTAGGTCTCATGCAAAAATATTCACATGTATTTCACAATACCACTCTTTCTTTTTCAAGTATATTGAATTTAAATTTATCCACTTCCTTAGTGGACTAAAGCCGGGTCTTTGAAAAGCGTTAGCAATTGAAGTCTTCAAAAACTATGGGGAAATTATATGATGTTTCTTCAAAGTTGAGATAGATATTGATAATTATTAGTGGTCCCATGGAAATAGAGATAATAAGAAACAATAAAGAGATTTTAACTCCATAGGATCATTAGATAATCCACATGGTGGAAAGAGAATCTAACTTCCCATATCCCATAAGAGTAGAAAGAAGCATTCTAGAAATTTTCTTAAGGGGAAATGAAGTGTTTCAAGGTTGGAAGGGAAGAACTTCTAGACAACGAATATGAGAAGGAGTTGAATAATCCCACTAATGTCATAGAGGTAAAGAAGGTTTTAATCAATCCATATCTCATAGTACTATGGTTCAACTATAAGGAACATGGAAACTATGTAAACTATTTCCCAAATTTAATGGATGTCAAAGATAACCAATGAAAGTAATCTCCAAGTCTAATTGGGAAAGGATGAGAATATACCACCACTACTACTGAGGTGGATCCCGAAAATTAATTGTGGATAAGTAAAATGGTTATTCATTCAATAATAGATAATTCATTATTTTATTCTTATTTTACACATTATTTCATATCTTACAAGTTTAGTAGAACAGTTCAAACACAACCCCAAAACATAGAGTTTGAGTTATTAATGAAAATAAAAAATAGGGAAATTATTTCATTTCGAGCATATAATTCTTCCCTAATCAATATTTTTGAGATTAATATCATAATAAATCCTTCCATACTCTCTTTAGTGTAATTGAATGTTATACTAGGCAAGTATTGGTTATCCTTGTATAGGGCCCATATCATCTATTAAGGAAAGGAAACAAATCTACATGTCCCAAATCTTTTTATGACTTTATAAAACTGTAAGGAGGGGGATTAATCTATTCTGGAACCTTATTCATATGCATTGATATTATTTCATTATGAGAAATTATATCTTGATCGATTTATTTTGACAATGTAGAGGATCACTCTTAATGATATTCCCATTGTAAGGGAATATACTAAAGTGTTCCCCGAAAAGTTTCTTGGTCTTCCGCTTAACGATGTAGTTGAATTTTCAATTTAACATATACATTGATCTCTCTAAATATCAAATAATCTTGGTAGGATGGACATTATTTAATTATAATAACTAAATAAGTAGTTAAAAGAGATTATGGACAAGGGTTTTATGTGTTTGAGTGATTTTCCATGGGGTGTATCAATTTTCTTTTTCAAAAGTAAGCATTGGTAAATGAATCCATACATTGATCGTCTTGAACTCAACAAGATCCTGATAAATAACAAATATCCCCTTCCATGAAGTAATGAATTATTTGATAATCTATGTGTTTCCCAATACTTATCTAAATTGGAACTACATTCATGATATCCTTAAATAAAGGTAAGAAGGATTATATACCCAAACTGTCATTCATACACGGAATAGACACTATGAGTACATAGTAATTCCCTTCAGACTCATAAATTCTCCATCAATATTCATTGAATTGATGAATATAATCTTTATATATTACCTTGAAAATTATGGTTAGTCTTTGTATATGATATTATTATATACTCTGAAATAAATAAGGAATATGATGAGCATTTGAGTGTTGTTCTAAAGACATTCAAAAATGATAAATTGTATGCCATGTTTAGAATATATAGATTTTGGATACAAAAGTGTATCTTTATTGTGTCATATAATCACAAGTGAGGGTAAACCTATTGATCCTTGAAAAATATAGGTGATAGAATAATATCCCAAACCAATATCTATGACATAAAAATATATTTTCATTAGATTAGTTGAGTACTATCAATGATTTTTGAGAAACTTTTCACATTTCTAAAATTTGTTAACCAAACTAACTATTAAAGGTGTAATTTTTTTTTGTATTGATGAATTTAAAGAGGAACTTAAGGAGTTTAATAATTGGCTAATCAAAACACTTGTACTTACACTGGTCACATGTTGGGAAGCATTTGTGATCTATAGTTATTCTTCAAATAAGTGATATGGTTGTGTCCCCATACAAAATAATAATTTGATAGCCTATTCCTCAATGATGTTTCGGGATTTGAACTATCCAATGTATGATATGGATTTTATAGTAGTAATATTCTTCTTAAATATTTCATAGTATAATCTATATGTGGAGAAGTTTTACATATATATGGATCATAACAATCTCATATATATATTTACATGGAACGATCTCAACATTAGCCAATGAATATGATTAGAGATAATCAAAGATTAAAATTTATTAATCCACTACCATCATAATAAAGAAAATAAAATGGAAGATGATCTATGTAGAAAATATCATTCAAAATTATTCATGATGAGGATTGAGAAGGATCTATTCTTCTTATAAATGAAAAGCAATGGTATGTAAATCATAAAATAAGGAATACTATACTACTTTGGTTAAATGATTGCTCAATCATCCATTCTGGATAAGATTAAAGAATTCTAAAAGAATGGTGTAGAAGAAGGTATATTATATAAATAAAGGGAAATAATCAGAGGTCAAAATTGATGAAAAATGAATTGGGAGATTTGTTTCATCACTGTACGTACCATTATAATTTGAAATAAAGAAGGATTTATTGACTGAGTCCTATATCTCAATAATTTCTATCAACCCAGGGAGAATAAAGATGTATAAAAATATTTAAGAGCACTATTGGTGGGACAATATGAAGAATAATATTGTAGAATATACATCAAAGTGCATGATATGATACAATGTGAAGGTAGAGAGAAAAATCCCAATGGATGATGCAACCAATACTGATAACTTCATGGAAATGGGATAACATCACAATGGATTTTATCATGGGTATTCTGAAGACATCCAAAGAAAAATATTCCCTGTGAGTTGTGGTAGATCATATTAAAAATATTATTAATTTAATTTTAATTCAGGATGACTTCTCACTCAATCAACTTGCAAGAATATATATTAAATAAGTAGGGAGGCTTCCGGGAAAACTATTATCCATTATATCTGATTGAGATCCAAGAATCACCTTAAAATTATGAAAAATTCTCCAACATGATCTAAATATTAAGTTAAATTTTGGCATGACATAGCACCATAAAAATGATGTCCAATATAAGGAAAAAATCAAATACTTGAGGATAAGTTGAGATATTAGTCATTCAAATTAAAATTATTTGAGGATCAATATCTTCCTTTGGTCGATTTCTCATATAAAAATAAATTTCTCTTGACCATTCAGATGGATCATTATAAATACCTATATGGAAATAAATTTAAAATTAAAAAAAATTGTGTTAATTTAGAAAATGAAAACTATTGAGACTTGAAATTTTGGAAAAAATGACTAAGACATTCAAGCCCATTCAGCAACATGTCATAGAAACATAATGTATACAAAAGAGTAACGCTAATAACCATTGATGAGACTTATAGTTTGAGGTTATAGATAATTTTTTCCTTTATATATCTCCCTAAAATAGGTTCTTGAGGTTTAGAAAGAAGGGAAACCTAAGTCCTAGGAATATTAGTCCCTTCGAGATTCATAATCACATAGAAGTTATGGCCTATCAACCATGAAATTCACAGAAATTGTCTCAAGTACATGAAATATTCCTTGTGTTCCTATTGAATAAGTACTTACCAGATCCCCTCACATGTAATAAATCCAATGGTGGTAAATTTGTAGAATGATATTTCTTATGAGGAAAATCTAGTGAAGATCTTAGACCATAAATATAATGTTCTAAATAGAAAGATAACTCATATGGTCAAAGTTCATTGTGGAAACCATATATAAGAGGAATCAACATGGGAACTAGAAGAAGTGGTGGAGAATAAGTTCCCTTAATTGTTTTCAACTTATAATATGATGTAAGATCTTGTGTTTTGGACTGGGATGAAATTACAAGTGAGTTTAAACTTTTCTAATTTTGTGGATGATCTGATTTTTATGATGAGATTGAAATAATGAATCTGAGTGGTGGAACACTTTAAAGTGTTTTTTGGGTGATGTTTAACTCTTGGGGGTGAGGAAATTCTTGGGATTTTGGTTGAGTTTCATAGGTGTTGGGCTCTAAAAAAATATCATTTTTTATAGGCAACAAGAAACACATGGTTGGAGCACCATTAGTTTAACCTTGTTGGTCAAATGTGAGACCTCATTTCTTGAGGATCAAGGATTTTATAAACCACATGAGGGGACCAAGAGGCCTTGTGACTTAGTGTAAGTTTCCAAGGGGTGACCCGCAAGGGTTGTGCATAGTTTTCCCAAACTATGCGCATAGACTGCAACCTTAGGGCCACTTAACCAATATCACCATATGGTTGGAACATAATTATATCAAACTATGTGAACCAAGCATATATGTTGTTCATCTAAGCCAAAATAGGTTGTAGTATCAGTGAATAGTTTTCCAAGCCATGTAGCAAAACAATGTGTCTCTTAAAAAGAGCAAGAAAATACTATTTATTCCTTCCTCCCTCATTTCTTTCTCTCCAAGTATAGCAGCCCCCAAAGTGGAGATACCTTTGACCTCTCCTCTAGACATAGATAGATATCCTCCATTCAGACTCATAATCATCCATCATCACTTGTGTTAAATAGACCTTGAAAAGTTTTTTACTACTCATACTACTCTTCTTTAGTTATCTTGAAATATGGAATGTTAAATCTGTGTGAGAACATTTAACCTATTTTAGGTAGTTTTTTTAATCTTCTTATTTCTCTCATTCTGTCTCGAATAAAAGCCCAATATTGGATGAGTGGACCATTCTAAGTATTAGGTAGGTTTTATATATACTTATCCCTAAATTCTCCCTTGTTTATATAATATTTTCATTCTATTGTGTTTGGGGATTTTCAAATATCACACCTAATATATGAAATGATAAAAATTAAATGACTATACATTGAAATTATTTATCTTAGGCCCCTAATATATTGTGGTAGGTAGTGACCTCAACCCAAACCACCCATTTTTATGAATTTTTATAATTGATTAAAAATGAATATTATCCCTCAGGATTTTACCCACCCTTTGGGTGTGATGTTTTAAATGCTTGGATCACCTTCTAAGGTGAGTGGATTTACTTATCCTGAGAGATATAGTTAAATGGAGTTAAATGAATCTAATGATGATGATATCAAAATTTATAATACAATAACCTTTTGTGGTCTATTGTTTATTAAATTTAAAATTAAATGGATCAATGAAATGTGACTTGATAACTTATACTATGAAATGGGAGCTCCCCATGTCCTTTATAATTTCATTCAAATGAAATTTCCTAATGAAATGGCTTAAATTAATAATGTTAGAATAGTAAGGGTTGGTAGTTCTAGACCTGAATAATACCATGTATTAAAATTAAAATTAAATGAGTTATATAAGATTCTACTTCCACTGAGTAATATTGGTTTCCTTATTTTATAATGCCAGGTTCAGGGATCATAGGGTAAGTGGATTCCTCAGTACTTTATGATACTATAAGTGGAATCCTTTACAGTATAATACTAGGCATAGAATCCCTTAATTTATATTACTAGGCATGGTGTCCCTAGGTACGGAATTCATTACTTTATGATATTTGTAATGGAATTACAGGGCATGATGTCCCTTGATTTATGATATTGGGCATAACATCCCTTACATTGTGATAATCAGTCATGGATTCCCTTACATTATCATTATGGGTAAGGATCCTTGGGCATGGAATCTTTTATATTTTGATTTTTGGGTATAAAACCCTTGGCATGGCATCCCTTAGCTAATATATGATCCTCTGATGTGGATTCCTTGGTACTAAACCTCGGCTCCTCACCAATTCAGGTATATGTTTCTAGAAAATTTTCTAATGTATGTATATATATACATGATTATAGGTGTGCATAGACATTCAAGTTTAGGCTGAAGCAGGTATGGTCGGCCAGCTGTCTCCAAGGAACTTGATTCGGATATGTTACTATTTATTATTTACGACTTTAATTTGATATATTTTCACACTATATATCTTATATTCATGGACTAGGTATATCTAGAAACTATTGGTAGTCTCCTAATAAGTTTATCTCACACCATGTTTGGGTCGCCAGTGCACTGGGTTACCCAAATATACAACATGATTATAGGATTGGGTTCATGGATTATTCATGCTCGTTGTTATCATTCTAGAATAGGATGGAGCATGGTACAAGAAGAACAAACTAGTTCTTTTGATGGTATTGAGGATAGTTGTTGAGTATTTTAATTGTTCCTTTAACAATTTTTTGTATGTACCACCTGCTCTATGTCTATCTGTACACTGTAGCATGTTCATGTAAGATTATTTATTCATTCATTATTGATTTTTAGTTACTATTATATTCCACTGACATTATTCTTTGTTTATTATACTATATTTATTACTGGTACATAAGGTATTGTATCCCCAATATACCTCCATTAAACTCTTTCTACTAGTTTGAAGGCTTTGACATACAAGGAGGTGCGCTTGAGGTCCAGTGGCCAACCAGTTCCATTAACCATTTTAGTAAATCTTGGCTCTTTATGTTATAAGTGGAATCATTGGATTTTCAGTTCCTCTTTGATATTATTATTTTTGGATGGTGGATATGATACTAGAAATTTCTAAGAACTTTTTAAATAGATCATGTCTGGGTTTGGCCAACCCATGTGTGAGGGAAAGATCATGTTTCTGGTATTTGGGAATATTTTTCATGCAGTTTTTGTTACAATTTATTATTATTTCACCTTGGGTGATTATTTATTTATTTTTTGTCACTGATTTATGTATTTTTACCTCTTGTCCCGGTATGGAAAGGTATGTGAGGTGTGTTCATGCCTCATTCTAGGCACATAGAGATTCATATGTCATTCATATTTCATTCCGTGTAGATTAAAATGTTAGGATTTTTGATAATTGTTGATGTGCCTTTGTGTTTAGTAACATGCATGTTTGAATACCATGTTAGTTATTTTAGTAACATGCTTAGTTTTATACCTTTTTAGGTATGTTATTTGGAAAGATTACCTATATACCTTCCTAGGTGATTATTTATTTTAGTTAGATCTATTTTATTCTTCTATGATTTATTTTAGAATTGTTCATTTTATACCATTCTTGGGTGTTTACTTGCTTCCGTAGTATCTTTCGATGATTATTTCCATTTTTACTGGTGCTATTTCACTCTAATGGTATACCTTTTTAGGATTAAAATATGTAATTGTTTATTAACGTTTCTATATCAACATAAATTTTTTTCCCTTATATATTGATATTCATTCCTTAACTAATCTATTACAACATGTTTGATTCAGGGACCATTGGTGGCATGGATTGAAACATGACTGGTTGTAATTAGTTGGATGTTAATTTTTCAATTTACAATGTGTTTGGGGGCTTTAAAAACTGTAAATGGAAATACTTGTTATTAGACCACTATGGAGAATTGGTTATAGTTATAGGAATGTCAATTAAAACTTTTATAGCCATGTTCCATTATAATTTTGGAATAGTGATTCATCTAACTGAACCAGTATATATATATATATATGATGAATTTCAATTTTTACGAAAAATTGATTCCTTTTAAATTAAAGGTAAATTTTGAATTTTGAGGCTTATACCTCTATATTTTGGGCATGTGACCCATGTGAAAAAATTCTTAAAATGTGAAACTGGACCCATGTAGGTAATTTAGGGAAAGTTTCTTGTGAGATAACTGGACTCAACCAAAGAAGGTTGGTGTTGGTATGTTCTTATGAGAAAAGAACCATTAAGGGTGTTTGAAATTTCAAAATTATAAACTAGTATGGGTTGCATTAAATTGAACCTAGGTTGAAATGATGGGACCCTCATAGGATTCCTTTATTCCTTGCTTGGAAGGACCCTTGTAGGTTGCCTTTTATCTGCAACACCTTAATTTTTAACCCCATTTGGGTACGGTAATGCTAATGGAGTCTTAATTTGATGTTTCCGAAACCACTTATATGGTGTTCCATAAAAACATATGGGGGAATCTTACTTGAATTGTTCCCTTAATTGATAAAATACTTATTATCTACTTTCAATCTTTATTATTATGAGGCTTTTATAATGAAACAACCTTAAACATTACATAATTGAGTTAAATAAACTAGAATACATTAATCACATTCCAAAATATATTTTCAGTTTATAGTTTTATAGAATTGGAAAATAATACATATCAATCCAAAAACATACATAGTTGATACTAGTAAAAAAGTATATATTTCTTCTATAATACAACATTTTTTAATAAATCATGAGTTCTTTTCATGAATTTTATTCAGAATGTTCATTTTTTATTCTTCTTTTCCCTTAAATATCGTTAAACCTTATGAAAAAAATTTAAAAACTTGGGATGAGAACCAAAAAGCTCAGTAATGTTTGGAATAAGTGGATGAGGATGATCATATTCAAGTATTTTATTTTGTTGTCAATAATGATTTAGATGAAAAGGAAGTTTAATAAGAAAATAAATAACCTCAATTTATTTTTGGTGATAATCGTACATACCATATTATTAAATTAATCAGACTCACAATGCTTGAAAAAGTCAATTGTATTGGGGAATAATCTTTTTGGAAGTAAATAATCATCATAATTGTCCTAAGTTATGTATGGAATGATTTATTGTGATGTTATAGAATCATAGTTTTCATAACTATGATTTCAATGTGATAATTCTTTGATGATCTTAATGTTCTCATAAATCACAAGTATTCATAAAACTTGTGATGGAAGATTGATGAAAGGAAGAGGGAGTGAAATAAATGATTCTAATCATATCCAACCTCATCATAATCATGTCAATTGCATTCAGGCTGAGTAGGAAAGAAATATTTTTCTGGAGGATTGGAAAGTTACAAAAGAGTCCAATTTAAGTAATATGATGATGTAGCTAATCACCAATTTAATCAAAGTCACAAAGGAAGTTAGGATAAAATATGAAGTTTGTAAAAGAATAATGTTGGTGAAACCAAATATTTCCAATCTCGTGATCATTGTAATGAGTATATCAGATTCAAAGTTGTTTAAAGACTAAGAGGGGTGATTATAATGAAGAATAAAAATAATTTACCAAAGTTGAAGCTATTGATGATGATCTATCATATTCATAATACTATAATTTTCATTAAAGGAAAAATTGTTTTTATCAAGACCAATGGTAATGTAATTGAGACTCTTACTGATTCAAAATTAAATAAGAAAGATTTATCGCAAAGTAGTCAACCATTAATTAGGTGTCAATTACATTATAATGGAATATAGTTTAATCATAACTCGAATTGGACTTGAGTTTGATAATAGTGTAAAGAAGATGGTTGGATTTGTGGTTAAACAGGGAGCATGAAATTAGAAGGTTTGGAATATTTGTGGAAAATGTGAGAAACCGAAGGTACTAAATTTCAATCAGACCAAAATCCAAAAGATATAAACATTCAGAAAATAAATTTGATGGGTATCATATATAGAAGAGAAAGAATAACCTGGATTTGTTTTCATGTTTTTTTATAAATTAGGTAAAGAAAAATCGTATTAAAGTTGATACTGATTCACCTTGCTGATCGTAATGAAAAAATTGGAATGTATAGATAGTAATATAATCGTATCGAAAATCGTTATAGGGAATTGAAAACATATTTGTGCTTCTAAAAGAAATCCTGAAGAATATATTAAGTTGTTATAAGATTTGAGAAGTACTGATAAGAAACAAGAATAATTGAGAAGAGTGGATGAATTCAATGTGCACTCGAAATTGAAGGATACATTCAAATTCAGGTAATTTTCTAATGTAGGAAACATTATAGGAATCCCACCCAATGCACAATTAGGGTGATTATAGTACTTTTATTGCAATAGGGAATAATGAATTTTTTCAAAGTAGTAGTTCTGAAGAATAAGAAAATCAAAATGAAATTTATTTGAAATGAGAGTTGAATGAATTTTTGAGAAAGATTGGAAGGCTTGAAAATAAAAACAAGAAGTTAGAAGAAGAATATTCCTCAACAAGAAATAAAGAATGTGTTTCTGATGAGGATATTAAGCTATTAAAATAAATTGATGATCTGAAGAAATATCTTGAGGAAGAAAAGAATCGTAATCAGCATCTCAAAGTGAAGATGAAGGAGAAAGAAAAAGAGTTGTAACTTGTTAAACGAACACTTTATAAAGATGAATATAGAAGTAGAAGTTAAAAAACTCTATGTCTAAAATTGGTGAAATTTCTCTTTAAGATAGACTTGATAAGTTTTAATAAAACCTAATTTCAAAATATGAGAAGAAAGATGTAATTGTTTCTAAAAAGAAGAAAGTTTGGAAAGTTATTTATGTGTCCAAGACCAAAAAAGTTTGGAATTCAGAAGTTTCAAAATACCCAAAGTCTAAAAAGGTTTCTAAAGATTATGGATCCAAAAATATTGCTAATACCTCTAATTTTGATAATTCTAAAATGAAAAAAATATTACTATTGATGATAGAAAGTATGGTGGGATATATAATAAAGACAAGAGGGTTAATGATAAACATATTTTCAATTCTAGTTAGTATGGACGTTTTAGAGGATAATATTATTTCTATGGGTCCTACAAGTATTGTGGTGGATTCAGGTGTGGGGAAAATATTTTTCGGTTCAACCAAAAAACATTTCTATTATTCCACAAGTTAGGGAAGGAAAATTTTGGGGGGGGGAGACAATCTCCTCAAATAAAGAAGTCAGATAAGGTTGTTTTGAAGAAACATGAGACGGTTAGAGTAAAGATTTAAAATAGGTTCTAACCCTTGGAAACTTTTTGTAAAATATGTAAATAACTGATAAATCTTGATAAGGGTTGTCTTGTCTATTACTGGAACAACCAAAATTTATTTAAAATTATTATAAGCCAGATATAAAGAAAGAAATGGAAGAAAAAGGCCCTTGTTGCTAAAATTTCTTTGAAATCTATAAATAGAGAATAAACTTTGATTCTTGTTTGTGGGTTTTCATTGCATGTGACAGAATATTTTATATTTTTAAATAATTTAAAAACATTTCAATGAAGGAACTTTGACATTAGACAATTATGTGTCACTAAAAATGAAATATGTTGGGTCATATATCATTAGAAAAGAAAATTTGATATCCAAGAAATATTTATATGTTTATGGGATAAAACATAACCTTCCAAGTGTTTCAAAATTGGGTGAAGATGGTAACAAAGTTACTTTCAGGAAAAATGATTTTTTTGTGAAAATTGAGAATAATGGAAAGATAGTTATAAGAGGCCAATTTACAATGGGAAATTTATTTCAAGTTGGTGAGACCCAGAACTCTTATAACATGGTAATGATAGAACAAAATCAATTTTGGTATAAAACGATAAGAAACATTTGTTAGAGAAACATGATAAATTTATCTAAAATAAACTGTGTCTGAGACATTCCTAATTTTCCAAAAGAAATAGATTTGTATTATAATTTTTTTTCAGAAAGGAAAGATTAAAAAATTTTGTGCATAAAAAGTTGATATTTGTTCAAAAAATCCCTAGAACATATCAATTCCAATATTTTTTGGTCAATTAAAAGAATAAAAAAATAGATATAATTATTTCAAAACTATCATTAATGACTTTACTCACATTACTTGTATCGTGTATGTGAAACATAAATCAAATGATCTGAAAATGTTTAAATGTTTCATGAGGAATATTGAGAAAGAATGTGAGTATTCAGTGAACAAATTAAGAACTAACAATAGTAGTGAATATAGAAATGAAGAATTTTAAATATGTCTTGAAAATAATGGAATTCTACATGGATATAGTTCCCTAATAACTCTAAAAAAATGGGGTTGATGAAAGAAATAATATATGTTTTGTGTAAATGGGGTGAACTATGTTACTTGAAGATGGTCTTTATCGTTACTGTTTGAGGCAAGAGATGAAAACTGTTTTATATATTCAAAATTGATTTTTCTATAGATCAATATCTTATATGACTCCATTTGAATTTTTTTATGGAAAAACTCCATGTTTGGAACACTTATTATTTTTTGAAGTCCATGCATTATAAATAAGAATGGTGGAAACCAAGGAATGTTCGATAAAAAATGTAAATATGGAATATTTATTTGATGTACATTAGAAGGTAGAGGATATAGATGTTTCAATAATTAAATAGTAATAATTGTTGATTCATATGATGTGAAATTTATTGAAAATATTAAGGAAGATAAACAAACTCATGTGGATAAGTAAGTTGAGCATGATAAGGAAAATAATTATGGTAAGGGTACAGACAATTGTAATCCTACTCAAGAAGAAGAATCAGACTCAACTATTTCTAGTGATGAATAAGATACTACAAAATATCTTCCTTGGATGAGGAAACAAGTGGAAGCTCATAATATTATTGGTGATCAACATCGAAAGTTTCAAATAACAAGAACAACAAATGATGTTACACATACTTCTTTGTATTCAAAAGTTAATCTGAATGATGTGAATGAAACTTTTGAGTATCTGAAATGGATTCAGGATATGAATGAAGATCTGGATCAAATTGAAAATAATGATACATGGAAACTAGTTCCTAAACCAGGAAACAAAAATGTCATTGGTAGAAAGTGGGTTTTTCGGAACAAGTTCAATGAAGATAGTGAATCTATAAAAAAAGAAATATTAGTGTACAATGGTTAATCACAAATTGTAGGTGTTGATTTTGATGAATTTTTTTCCCAATGAAAGGTTAAAAACAATTTGAATTTTTTTTAATTTTTTCTTCACAACAAAGTTACAAAATCTTTCAAAAATATGTAAAGTCTACATTTCTAAATGGGGATCTTGATGAGAAATTTACATTGAACAACCTTGTGTGTTTATTTTTAAGAAAGATGAAATTTATGTTTATAGATTGATGAAATCCTTGTATGGGCTAAAAAAATATTCAAGGTCATGGTTTTCTAAATTGGATACTTTCTTAAGGAATATGAGTTTTAAGAAAAGAAGATTTGATAGAAAACCTTATATTAAAGAAAGTTAGCAGTATTCCATCATTGTAATGTTTTATGTTGATTATATTATCTTTGTTGGGAATGATTAAATATCTTGTGAAAGATTTTTTGAAGAAATAAAAAATGTGCTTGTGATGTACATTCTAGGGTAAATGAAATACTTTCTTGGGATTAAAATTTTACAAAAGGAGAAACAAGTTTTTCTTTCTCAAGAAAAGTATTCTAAGGAAATTCTTAATAAGATTAGTATAGATAACTCAAAACCTATTTCCACACCAATTTTAGTGTGAATAATGTTTTATAAAGATGGATATGGGAAAGAATTTTATTAGAAATATTTTCTTAAGCTGATTGGAAGATTGTTATATTTTACTGTCTCAAGACCCGACATTGTTAATGTTGTTACCATATGTGAAATATTTCAGAGTGCTTAAAAATAATAACATTTACTTGCATGAAAGACAATTATAAGATAGATTGAAGGCACAAAAAAATTGGAATTAGGTATGATGGTTCATATAATATTGATTTTATAGGGTATTCATATGTTCATTGGTCAGGAAATGTAGATGATAGAAGATCCATATCTAGTGGAGTATTCCTTCTGGAAAAGAGTTGTGTTAGTTGGGATAAAAATAAATAGAATTTATTAACTCTTATTATAGATGAATCCTAGTATGTTCTACAACTCAATTTGTAACCGAACTCATGTGTATGAAAAATAAATTAGAAGACTTACTTGTTGAGGTAATGTTACCCTTTATCTTGGGTTGTGATAATCAAAGTGAAATCAATCGCATTAGGAATCAAGTTCAACATTATTGTTTATAACATAATGATATCGAAAATAATTTCATCAAATAGCATGTGGAGAATGTAACACCAGATAATTTTATGAGAAACATTTTGTTTTTATGTTATATAAATCCTCAAAGAAATCTTTCACTACACAGAGCACTAGCTTGGCTTTCTTTACACGCAACCGCGGCCTTCCTCGATAGCTTGCGTCGTACGCAATACCGGGTTTCACTAAACAACAATATATTATAATTCTAGCCGTTATGGATTGAATTAACTGAATTTTGAATTTTATAACATTTTAATTCATCTTATACATTTTTTAGAATGAGGTATGAAAACAAAATCGGTTTTTTGGATAAAAGAAGTAATTTTCAAAAAATGCATTTTTACCGCCTTTTGATGGTGCACCCACATTAAATCTAGTTTTTGACAATTTTATAAGTTCAATTTGACAAAATAAAATTCTTCTTTAGAATCAAGATATAAAAATTTACTTTGGATAAATTTTTCATATTATTCTGATAACTTTCATATTTTAATGAATAGTAAAAACATGCTATATTTTAATTAAAAACAACTTTTTTCATCGCAATACTTTATATGGTTAAATTTCAATATTGAATGTTTTTAAAGTAAAAATATAATATATTTTTACCATTTAATATAATGTATTTCATTAGCATTAATTTTACATTGAATTCATAGGTAAAAACATTTCAATCTTTGGCAATGTTTTAACTTTTAACACTCGTTTGCTTAACAATGGGATTAATTTTAAATTAATTACTACAAATTCTGTGTTTTGAATTTTGAAAAATGGATTCCGTATTTGCAATCAGTGGGTCCAAATTATGTTAATAGGTTACTTTTATTTTTTTGATATTATGAATAGTAACTACGGTATTTTTTATTTACTCTGGTTAAAGGTAAATAGGGTAATTTAAGGTTAAAAGAATATTATAATAATTCCAAATTACCTTTACACTTGTCTTAACCTTATTTTATGAGTTTGTTCCGACCCTGGGCATCCTTGGGTCGATTTTGGGACCCCATTGAGCCACTTGGTAGTGACAATGACAATTTGGATTAATTAATTTAATGTAAAGACAAAATTGACATTAACAAAAATCCTTTAGTAATTAATTTTTATAAGGGGTTGTATAAATTATATTTTAGACTATAAATATTAATTGTAAAGAAAAAATTATTTCCTACAAAAATATATTTTTTTTATAATTTTTAGACACAAAATAAATTAAATTATGTATGACACAATAATGATGAAGTATTTACCTCATTAATAAATGATTTAAATAAATAAGATTATAATGATAAAATTATTTTCGAAAACATGTCCAATTCTGATTGGATGATTTTATTTCGACTATGAGTCATCTTATCTTCATCTTTAATGATTTTTGGACCTTTTGAAACCGAAGATAAGTTTATAATAAAATAATATTTCCACACTTTCCAAAGGTGACCCTCTCCTCCCTTGTAAAAGGGCACCTCCTCCCTCTCTTCCTCACACCAATTTGAGCCTTCAACATTGGCCAAAACCTGAACATTTAACTTCCCCACTTCCTTAGAAACCTACTAGAGGTACTGGTCTTATAAAAATACCAACTCTAGTGCCTTAAGATAAAGTTTAAAGGAGGAACTTCGAGAAAGAGGTAATACCTTCTACCATTTTCTTCAAGTTCCATTCTTCTTCTACTCCCTATTCTTTAGTTGTTTCATTATGAGGTAATAACATAAGTATCCCTCATATACTAATATGTAATTATAAATATGAAACAAACCTATTTCACCTCTTATCCATCCTACGGAAAATGAAATCACCTCGCGTGCGTACGTACGGAATACCGTCTCCACGCCGTGGTGTAATCTGTTTTCCACCACCACCTTACTTGGATGGGGATAATGGTTTAAAGAATAACTATATATGATTATTTTAAAGTTATATTGATTCTGAAATAGTATACATACACTTCAATACAATTCCACGATCATGGGAACGATATCATTGCTCGTGCGTACGTACGGCCTACTGTCTCCACGATGTGATGCGACTCGTTCAATATGATCTTCATTGAATAATGATTATATAAATGAATTGAATGAATTAATATGATATATATTACACTAATACCATTCTTTTAATTATGTATCTATATCCTATAAAGAGTAATAAGAATTTATTGAACAAAACACGCATAAGAACAAAAAGTAATAAACACCCAAATAACAAGTAGTAATGAAATATTACTAATAAGAAGCTAACAATATGACCATATATGGTATCATAACAATGGATATGATTCTGTAATAAGTCAATGACATTATTTAAATCATTATACAGGAGGTTCGGACATGTACAAAGCATATCGGACCTGAGGTAAGGGAAATATCACAATCTCATTTTTATCCGAGATTGTTTATACTTTGGAATTTACTGGGGTTTATTTTATCATCCACGTCCATTTTTCCTCAATATGTAATATTATTGAAATCCACCTACAATTTTTTAAATCCAATTTTACCCTTCGGTGAGTTTTTAGTAAAAGATATGAAAGGAATCTTTTGTCGTTTTTCGTACGAGGTACTTTTTGACTTTTCCGACAAAAGTACGAGAAGAATGTTTTTGTAACTTATACGTCATGAATGGATTTTTAAAACATTATTTCCAATAATTTTACTTTACAAGTTTTCATGTTTATTTTGAATCAACTTCTTTTAGTTTAAAATTTTATGACATGTTAAGAAAGGAATTTTTTTTTGAAGTAGAAAGGATATTCTCCTCAATAATGGAGTTCAAGTGTTTTATCAAAATTATTTTCCATATAAGATAATATAGGGTTCTTTTTCTATCCCTATTATTATATTGATTTGATTATGTTGTTATGGAAATATTTTTATGAATTCCTTTATCTTATATGAATTGTTTTATGATGTCATGATGTTTAAGATTCCCATTTTTATTACATGGGTTATACTATGATGTATGGTTTATGATTTTGTGGCACACATAAGAATAGTATCATTATAATATAGTTGGGACCTATATCTCCCTCCAATTCATTGGGTAAATATTTTATATCTCATGAGATAGACATGGCTGGAACGGCAGGTAAAACCGGTTCAGTGAAATAGGACTAAAACGAGGAGTGAACTCGGTTCAGAAATGGACTCAGTCAACTAAGATAGTCTTGGTTATGAGTCTTGACTAATAAGAAATGATTATCTATGATTATGTGTGTATGCCACAAAGTTTCATGTTTTATGTTATGATTATTGGGATTACATTTCACTACCATGATTTATCCCATGTTATAAAATTATGATCTCTTTTGGAGGGTAAGATTTCCAAAATGTTATGTTCTTATAAATTTGATTGTTATTTATTTTATTTACCCTTACTAAGCATTTGAGCTCACCCTTTTGTATGTTTTCTTTCCCCTGGTCCGGAAGAAGGTTATTAAGTAAGATATTCCAAAAAGGGAATATAGATATGATGAAATAAATGGGAGACAATGTAGATGCTTTATGAACCAGTTGTTTATATTTCCCAGTTTCTAAAGAAACTATACCTATATGGTCCTTTCATGGTTTTGTTATATGTTCTAATAAGTATGATTTAATTTTGAATTATTAACCATGTATCTACTGTATGGGTTGTTATAGTTTGTATCAGAGGAAAGGTATAGTCAACCTTTGGAAACTAGGATGTGAAAGCCTTAGTAAGAAACCTAAGGATATGTCTATGCATAGAACACAATCTTAGTGTTTTAGAAATGGCCATGAACAACCTATGATAAGACCTTAAGTGTGAAATTTTATTCTTGATTATATAGTTTTCCTATTATAATTAGTTTTTCTCACATTATTCTTCTTGGTTTTAGTCAATGTCTGGAACCCGAAGAAACCGTGTTAATGCGGAATGCGACGGGCAATGAAATGATTGTCCCCCTGAACAACCAAATTTTATGGGAGCTGGAATGAAAAATCTTGTAGCCATGATCACATTACTTTCTTAAGCTATGAATCATGGAGGACTTCCAAATGAGCAAAGGAAGGAGAAACATTCTGTTGAATCCTTCATGAGGCAGCGTCCACCATCATTCAGCGGGTCTTCTGATCCATTAGTGGCTGAACAATGGATCAGTACCACTGAAAAGATATTTTCAGTTCTCCAATGTTCTGAACATGATAAAGTCATCTTAGAAGTGTATCATTTGGAAGGTTATGCTGATCAATGGTGTAATCTTATTAAGAATATGAGGCAAAGGGATGAAATTGAGTCCATGGAATGGGACGAGTTCAAGAACTTATTTTTCAATAAGTATTTCCCTCGTATTCTTCGAACAAAGATGGAGAAAAAGTTTCTTGAACTAAAGAAAAAGGTTGATGAATCCGTTGGTACTTACGAAGAAAATTTTACAAGACTTGAAAGGTATGCTTCCGGAATTATTATCCAACCTGAGAGTAAGATCTATCGATTCTTTAGTGGCTTAAAACCAAGTCTTTGAAGGGCATTAGCCATAATGGATATCAATAGCTATGAGGAAATTGTTTTATGTGCTCTCAAGGTTGAGATGGATATTGGTGTAACCCATCAGTCACATGGGTTTGATAAGAAGAGTAAAATTGAATTAAAAGGGAAATCTAAAGACCACACTGAAAAGAAGATGAGTTTTCCATTATGCTCAAAGTGTGGAAAGAGACATGGAGGAAATTGTCTTAAGGGGACAAGAAAATGTTATAAGTGTGGAAAAGAAGGTCATCGGACAATTGAATGTTGAAATAATGGGAAGAAGATTTCTAATGATGCAAACAAAGGAAGGGATACACAGAATGAACCTACTACACTTCAATGTTTCAAGTGCAAGGAAATGGGGCACTATGCCAATCAATGAACAAATCCAAGGGTTGATGATGATGATCGACGTCAACAAACTCTTAAGGCCAAAGACAAAGGAAAGTCACATGAAATTACTATCAGAGATGTGGAGTACGACAACAAAGTGGTGAGAGGTACACTAACCATCCACTCTAAAGTATCAAATGTTTTATTTGATTCTGGATCCACCCACTCTTTTATTTCTGAATAATTTTCAAAGGGTATCACCGTATTACCTCAACAATTAGATGTTGAGTTGGATGTGACAACTCCTAATGGAACAACGGTCGCATAAAAAGTTTATAATTCTTCTCTGATTGAAGTTTGTGGGAAAGTGCTTCCTGCAAATCTTGTGATCCTTCCTATAGTGGAAATTTATGTGATTCTTGGCATCGATTGGCTTTTTTTATATGGAGCTCATATCAATTTTCAAAGAAGGAAAGTCACATTTCATATTCCAGATCAATATATGATCGTCTATCGATGCAAGGATGAACATAACCTTCCAGTGGAAATTTCTTCCATCTTATGGGTCTTGATCCCACTAAATGAAGGTTATTTATCTCAAACGGTTGGTGAGAAACTCATGATTAAGAATATGCCCATTGTACGGGAGTTTTACGATGTCTTTCCTGAGGAATTTCCAGGTCTTCCACCAAATCGTGAAGTTGAGTTTTCTATAGAACTCATACTGGGTGCTTTGCCTATTTCAAAGACACCTTATAGAATGTCCCCAATTGAGTTGCAGGAATTGAAGAAGAAACTCCAAGAGAATCTTGATAAAGGATTCATACACCCTAGTGCGTCACCTTGGGGAGCACCTGTTCTATTTGTTAAGAAGAAATATGGATCAATGAGACTCTGTATTGATTATCGAGAACTTAACAAGATCACTATCACGAACAAATATCCTCTCCCACGCATTGATGACCTATTTGACCAACTACGCGGAGCTCAATACGTTTCCAAGATTGATCTTCGTTCAGGGTATCATCAATTAAGGGTCAAAAAGGAGGATATACCAGAGACGGTTTTCCGTACAAGGTATGGACACTATGAATTTATAGTGATGCCATTTGGTCTTACTAATGCCCCTTCTATCTTCATGGATCTGATGAATAGAGTCTTTAGAGACTATCTTGATCAGTTTGTGGTAGTCTTTATAGATTATATTCTTGTCTATTCAAAGAGCAAGGAAGAACATGAAGATCACTTGAGAATTGTATTAAAGACCCTAAGAAAGGAGAAGCTTTATTCCAAATTTACCAAGTCTGAATTTTGGCTTCAAAATGTTGCATTTTTGGGTCACGTAATCTCAAAAGAGGGGATATCTGTGGATCCAGTAGAAACAGAGGTTATCGAAAGACGGTCAAAAACAACAACAGTAACTGAGATCTGAAGTTTTCTTGGTTTGGATGGATATTACCGACGTTTTTTGAATGATTTTTCAAGGTTATCTAACCCACTCGCCATGTTAACTTGAAAAGGAGTTATGTTTGTTTGGACGAAGGAATGTGAAGAAACTTTTAAAGAGATAAAAAGAAGGCTAGCCAGTGCGCCTGTGCTCACACTACCTTGCAGTGGAGAGAGGTTTGTGATCTACAGTGATTCATCCAAGAAGGGACTGGGATGTGTTCTCATGTAAAATGATATAGCGATAGCTTATGCCACACAACAGTTGAAAATCCATGAGAAAAATTACCCAACTCATGATTTGGAGTTAGCTGCAGTAATATTTTCATTAAAGATTTGGAGGCATTACCTTTATGGTGAAAGGTGTGATATTTATACTGATCATAAAATTTTAAAGTATATTTTCACACAAAAGGAGATGAATATGCGTCAAAGAAGATGGTTGGAGCTGATTAAGGATTACGACTGCTCAATCCATTGCCACCCTAGGAAAGAAAACAAGGTATCAGACGCATTAAGTCGACAAGACCAAGCTAGCTTATCCATGATGAGGATCACAAAAGATCCAATATTTATGGATTTACAATGGATGGATCTTGGAATTATAATGAAAGGGGAAAAATAGTATCTTTCTCAAATGAATGTTCAACCATCTATATATTTTAAGATTAAAGAGGTGCAGAAAGAAGATGTCGAGTTACAAAAGAAGGTGAGAAATGTTCCTGAATTCAACCTTGATTGTGATGGGATAATAAAGTTCAGGAATCAGGTTTGTGTTCCTCCCATCCCCAAATTAAAGAAGGAGTTGCTGGATGAGGCTCATAGTTCTTCATTCTCTATTCATCCTAGAAGCATGAAGATGTATAGGGACCTGAAAGTGTACTTCTGGTGGGATGGCATGAAAAGAGATGTTGCTGAATATATCTCTCGATGCTTGGTTTGTCAGCAAGTTAAAGCTGAGAGATAGAAGTCTAAGGGGATGTTACAACCATTACCCATACCTCAATGGAAATGGGAAAACATCACTATGGGCTTTGTCACTGGACTTCTTGAAACATCCAAAGGCAATAATGCTATCTGGGTCATAGTTGGTCGTCTTACAAAGTCTGCACACATCATTTATATTAGAGAGGATTTCTCTCTAGATCATCTTGCCAGGATATATGTAAAGGAAGTGGTAAGATTTCATGGAGTACCACTTTCTATTATATCTGATCGGGATTTGAGGTTTACCTCAAAGTTCTAGCGAATTCTTCAGCATACTCTAGATACAGAGTTGAGTTTTAGCATTGCGTATCATCCTCAGACAGACGGTCAGTCTGAGAGGACAATTCAAACTCTAGAGGATATGTTGAGAGCTTGCTCTATGGATTTCAATGGTGGTTGGGATCAACACCTACCTTTGGTGGAATTTTCTTATAATAATAGCTTTCACTCATGTATTTAGATGGCTCCTTATAAAGCTCTCTATGGAAAGAAATGCATGAATCCAACTTGCTGGGATGAAGTTGGGGAAAGAAAGCTATTAGGACCTGATCTTGTTGATGAAATGGCATAAAAGTTCAGATCTATTCAACAACACATAAGAGCAGCTCAGAGTCCACAAAAATTTTATGCCGACAACCGAAGAAAAGACCTAGAGTTTGAAGTGGGTGATAAAGTGTTCTTACGAATATCTCCCTGGAAGAGGGTCATGAGATTTGGAATGAAGGGAAAGTTGAGCCCTAGATATATCGGTCCTTTTGAAATTCTGGATCATGTTGGGATGATAGCTTACCGATTGGCGCTTCCACCGAATCTCTCTCAAGTTCACAATGTGTTCCATGTATCTCTCCTGAGAAAGTACATACCTGATCCTTCACATGTACTTAGCTCAGAAGTTGTACCACTGGGACAAGATCTTTCTTATGAAGAACAGCCGATAAAGATTCTGGATCGTAGCGAAAAAGTCCTACGGAACAATACCACTCGCTTGGTTAAAGTTTTATGGAGGAACCACCAATTAGAAGAAGCTACATGGGAACTTGAGGGTATGATGAGGGAGAGTTATCCTCATCTGTTTGTTACGAAGTGACAAATTTTGAGGGAGAAATTCATTTTAAGGGGGGTAGAATGTAACACCTGAGACTTTTATGAGAAATATTTTGTTTTTATGTTATATAAATCATTAAAGGAATCTTTCACTACACACAACACTAGCTTGGCTTTCTTTACACGCTACCGCGACCTTCCTCGATAGCTTGCGTCGTACACAATACTGAGTTTCACTAAACAACGACATATTATAATACTAGCTGTTATGAATAGTATTAACTGAATTTTGAATTTTATAAAATTTTAATTCATCTTATACATATTCTAGAATGAGGTATGAAAAAAAATCAGTTTTTTGGATAAAAGAAGTATTTTTCAAAAAAATGCAGTTTTACCGCCTTTTGATGGCGCACCCACATTAAATTTAGTTTTTGACAAGTTTATAAGTTCAATTTGACAAAATAAATTCTTTTTTAGAATCAAGATATAAAAATTTACTTTGGATAAATTTTTCATATTATTCTGATAACTTTCATGTTTTAATGAATAGTAAAAACACACTATATTTTAATTAAAAACAACTTTTTTCATCGCAAAACATTATATGGTTAAATTATAATATTTAATGTTTTTAAAGCATAAATAGAATATATTTTTACCATTTAATATAATTTATGTCATTATCATTAATTTTACATAGAATTCATAGGTAAAAACATTTCAATCTTTGGAAATGTTTTAACTTTTAAAACCTTTTTGCTTAACAACGGGATTAATTTTAAATTAATTACTGCAAATTCTGTGTTTTGAATTTGGAAAAATGGATTCCATATTTGGAATTAGTGGGTCCAAATTATGTAAATAGGTTACTTTTATTTTTTGATATTATGAATAGTAACTACGGTAATTTTTATTTACTACAGTTAAACGTAAATAGGGTAATTCAAGGTTAAAAGAATATTATAATAATTCAAAATTACCTTGACACTTGTCCTAACCTTATTGGATGAGTAGTGGACGACCATGGGAATCATTGGGTCGATTTTGGGACCCCATTGAGCCACTTGGTAGTGACAATGACAATTTGGATTAATTAATTTAATGTAAAGACAAAATTGACATTAAGAGAAATCTTTTAGTAATTAATTTTTATAAGGGGTTATATAAATTATATTTTCGACTATAAATATTCATTGGGAAGATAAAAAGATTTCCTACATAATTATATTCTTTTTATAATTTTTATACACGAAATAAATTCAATTATTTATGACACAATAATGATAAAGTATTTACCTCATTAATAACTGATTTAAATAAATAAGATTATAATGATTAAAATATTTTCAAAAACATGTCCAATTATGATTGGATGATTTTATTTCGAATATTAGTCATCTTATCTTCATATTTAATGATTTTTGGACCTTTTGAAACCGAAGATTAATTTATAATAAAATAATATTTCCACACTTTCCAAAGGTGCCCCTCTCCTCCCTTATAAAAGGGCACCTCCTCCCTCTCTTCCTCACACTAATTTGAGCCTTCAAGCTCGGCAAACCCCTGCCCATTTCACTTCCCCACTTCCTTAGAAACCTACTAGAGGTACTGGTCTTATCAAAAGACCAACTCTAGTGCCTTAAGAGAAATTTTAAAGGAGGCACTTCGAGAAAGAGGTAATAACTTTTACCATTTTCTTCAAGTTCCATTCTTCTTCTACTCCCTCTTCTTTAGTTGTTTCATTTTGAGTTAATAACATCAGTATCCATAATATAATTATATGTTATTATAAATATGAAACAACCCTATTTCACCTCTTATCCATCCTACGGAAAACGAAATCACCGCGCGTGTGTATGTACGAAATACCGTCTCCACGTCGTGGTGTAATCTGTTTTCCACCACCACCTTACCTGGATGGGTATAATGGTGTAATGAATAACTATATATGATTATTGTAAAGTGATATTGATTCTGAAATAGTATACATACAATTCAATACAATTCCACGATCATGGGAATGATATCATCGCTCGTGCGTACGTACGGCCTACCATCTCCACGATGTGATGCGACTCGTTCTATATGATATTCATTTAATAATTATTATATAAATGAATTTAATGAATGAATATGATATATATTACACTAATACCATTCTGTAAATGATGTATCTATATCCTATAAAAAGTAATAATAATTTATTCGACAAAACACGCATAAGAACAAAAAGTAATAAACACCTGAATAATAAGTAGTAATGAAATATTACTAATAAGAAGCTAAGAATATGACCATATATGGTATCATAAAAATAAATATGATTCTGTAATAAGTCAATGACATTATTTAAATCATTATACAGTAGGTTCGGACACGTCCAAAGCATATCAGACCTGAGGTAAGGGAAATATCACAATCTCATTTTTATCCGAGATTGTTTATACTTTGGAATTTACTGGGGTGTATTTTATCATCCACAACCATTTTTCCTCAATATGTAATATTATTTCCATCCACCTTCAATTTTTTAAATCCAATTTTACCCTTCGGTGAGTTTTTAGTAAAAGATATGAAAGGAATCTTTTGTCATTTTTTGTACGAAGTACTTTTTGACTTTTCCGACAAAAGTACGAGAAGAATGTTTTTTTAACTTATACGGAATGAATGGATTTTTAAAAAATTATTTCCAATAATATTCCTTTAAAAGTTTTAAAGTTTATTTTTAATCAACTTATTTTAGTTTAAAATTGTATGACATGTTAATAAAGGAAAAAAATTGAAGTAGAAAGGATATTTTCCTCAAGAATGGAGTTCATATGTTTTATCAAAATTATTTTACATCTAAGATAATATAGGGTTATGTTTCTATCCCTATTATTATATTGATTTGATTATGTTGTTATGGAAATATTTTTATGAATTCCTTTATCTTATATGAATTGTTTTATGATGTCATGATGTTTAAGATTCCCATTTTTTTACATGGGTTATGCTATGATGTATGGTTTATGATTTTGTGGCACACATAAGAATGGTATCATTATAAGATGGGTGGGACCTATATCTCCCTCTAATTAATTGGGTAAAGATTTTATATCTCATGAGATAGACATGGCTGGAATGGCAGGTTAAACCGATTCAATGAAACAGGACTGAAACGAGGAGTGAACTCGGTTCAGAAATGGACTTTGTCCACTAAGATAGTCTTCGATATGAGTCCTGACTAATAAGAAATGATTCTCTATGATTATGTGTGTATGCCACAATGTTTCATGTTTTAAGTTATGATTATTGGGATTAAATTTCACTACCATGATTTATCCCATGTTATGAAATTATGATCTCTTTTGCAAGGTAAGATTTCCAAAATGTTATGTTCCTATAAATTTGATTGATATTTCTTTTGTTTACACTTACTGAGCATTTCAGCTCACTCTTTTGTATGTTTTATTTCCCCAGGTCCGGAAGAATGTTATTAAGTAATATATGCCAAAAAGGGACTATAGATATGATGAAATAAATGGGATACAGTGTAGATGCTTTATGAACCAGTTGTTTATGTTTCCCAGTTTCTAAAGACACTATACCTATATGGTCATTTCGTGGTTTTGTTATATATTGTAATAAGTATGATTCAATTTTGAAGTATTAACCATGTATGTAATGTATGGTTCATTATAGAGAATAACTAATTAAATCTAGATAATGTTCCAACATCGGAACAAGTTTATAACATTTTCACAAAAACTTTACTGAAAGAACCCTTTCCTAAGTTTAGGTTGAACTTGGGCATCCAACCTATTTCTCATAATCGTTGAGTTATGTGTTATTGTCCCCTCTCTTATGTTAACTTTTTATAGTGTTTTCAAGGGGGAGAATTAGTTTATAAATCTATCCTTATGGAATCATGTAAATAGGTGGAGTTTTGGGTAAGCTGTGAATTCAGAATTGTATGTATGTGAACTATTACAACTATTTGTTGGAATTGTTGTAGAGAGAAAAATGTATTCCATGGAAGTTGAAGAAATAATGGAATATGAGGAAGAAATTTGTGATGAAATGTTGAAGAGTTTTCATGATCACTACTTTTGGTTAGCATGGTTTTGTTGTAAATGATTCTTATTTCCTACATTGAGTTATCCCACGTAGGCTTAGAATTTTTTATAAGTAATACATATATTGATGACAAAAAAGTTCAGTGATTTATGAATCATTATTGAAAACAAAATAAAAATAGGTATATTTCTAAGACCAAGATTATAAGTATGATTGTATTTAGGTATTGTATTTTTTCAATGACAATTTAGATGAAATGGAAGTTTAAGAATCAAATAAATCACATCACACTATTTTTTTTGTTAAAATTGGATTGATCATCATATTCAAGTAATAAGAATCGTGATTATTGAAATTTTCAATCGTATTGAGAAATAATCATGTTGGAAGTAAATGCTCATGGGACTCTCCCTGAGTTTGGTATAGAAGGAGTGATCATAGTGGTAGAGAATTGAAGACTGCATGACTATGATTTTAATGTGATAATGATTTTCTAATCTTGGAGTTATCATAAGTCATAAGTATTCCAAAAACATATGATGCAAGCTTGATGAAAGGAAGGAAAGTTAAAGAGGTGCTTCTAATCGTATCCAGCCTGATTGTAATCATGTCCATCATATTCAGGATGAGTAGGAAAAAATATGTTGTTGGAGGATTTGTAAGTTATAATACATTACATTGTAAGTCAAGTAGTTTTGAATCTAATATTCAATGTAAAAAAAGTCATGAAGGAAGTCATGATACAAGAAGAATTTTGTGAAAGAATATAGTTGTTGAAGCTAAAGTTTTCCAATGTCAAGATCATCATAATGAGTTTTCTATATAAAGATTTATTTAATGTATGAGGGGGATGATCATAATGAAGAATAGGAAGAAGTTACTAAAGTTGATGTTGTTGATTATGATACATTGTATTTTGTGTACCATCATATTCATCAAAGTAGGAATTGTTTTCATCAAGACCAATGGTAAAGGAATTGAAACTGTTGAATAAAATTCAAAACCTAATGACATAGACTGATCAAGAATGTATTCAACCATTTATAAGGTGTGACTTACATCTTAATGAGATAGATAAAAATCAGAACTAGAATCACATTTGAGTTTGATAAGAGTGTGAAGGAGATAGTTGGATGTGTTGTTAAAGAGGGATCTTGAAATTTGAATGTTGGGATGATTTGTGGAAAATTTGGGAAATCAAAGGTAATAGTTTTCAGTCAGACCAAAATCCAAAATCCAAAAGTGATAAATATTAATATAATGAATATGATGGGTATTTTATTCAAAAGGGGAAGAATAACCCTGATTTTTTCATATGATTTTATCAATTGGGTAAAGAATCATCATATCCGAGTTGATACTGATTCATCTAGCTGATTATAATGAAAAAATTGAAATGTGAAGATAGCAACGTAATTATATAGAAAAATGGTATGGAGAATTGGAATCGAACTGGTGATTCTAAAAGAATGTCTGAAGAAGAGCTGAAGCAGTTAGAATATTTGAGAATTATCAAGAATAATTGAGAAGCATGGACAAAGTCAAGATGCACTCAAAATTCAAGGAAACATTCAAATTTGGGTAATTTGGTTAGGTTGGAAAAAATTCAGTAATCCCACCCAAACCATAATTGGGTTGATTGTAAAAGGTGAAAAGTACATTTTACTTTTTTGACCAAATTATTATTCATGGGAGGTAGAGAGAAGGTAGAATGATCAAGAATTTTAGAGAGATAAGAAGAAGTTTATGTATTGAGATTTGTTGAAAAAGTTGTGTTGGACATGAGTGAAAGGAGGAGAGAAACAATTTAAATGTATTTAGCTGAACATTGTATTCTGTGGATCCTCATTTTCAGCTAACTATCATATTTTTCTTGTCATTGTATTTGAGTGGTCGTTGTATCGGGCTAGATAATTGGACCGAGATTATCATATTGGGATTTCTAGACCGAGGAAGATGATGTTCAGAATTGTCTCAACCATATTATAATAGAAATATATTTTCCATATTGAGAAATCTGATTGGGATGATTGGATTGGGAGAATCAGACTGAGCAATCAGACTATATTTCATATCAAAATATTCGATGTTCATACTAGCTTCTGGGTATAAAAGTGATTAATTATTTTAAAGGAATACATTTTTCAAAGTTGATAAATACGAACAGGTAACATTTTTTGTTACAAAATCTTTTTATAACATCATTTATGTTACTAGAAACACACAAACTGTTGGATTTTTTTCACAGTGCTACACAAGTGTAAGGGTATATCCTACTCATTATATTCCACACAAAAGGATAGTTTTCTAATGGACTGTGTGGTATTGGATTATTTCCAAACCATACCAAGGAAATAATTATTCTTATTGAATAGTGAACCTTAAAAATTCTTTTTTTCCTCTGGATGTTTTTTTATTTGTTTTTAGTATGGGATGAAATCGTTAATAAGAGGTGAAGTGTGTTTCATTTTCAAGGAAATATAAAAATAAAAGATATCACTAATTCATCCCCTCCCCCTATCAGAGATACAATTAGCATGACTTGGAATTTCAAGGGACATAAAAGAGAAAGGAACCATCAGTCCATGAATTCTTATAAACATATGAAATCATTTTCTCAAGATATACTTCTCACCCTTAAAGTATCATATACTTACTTCTTTAAAACATGATATTTTCATAAAACATAGAAAACATAAATAAATCCATATAGGTAACTTGGGGGATAGCGTACATAATATTGTAACCCTCATGGATACCGTATTATTTGAAACCCCCATGGATACCTTATAATGTAACCCTCATGGGTACGTTATTATGTAACCCTCATGGCTAACTTATGGTGTAACCATCATAGTTACACTTGGAGTAACCATTACGGTCGAACTCCAACATAAACATGACCAATTATTCAGAGGAATATATAAGTCCCACCATTTATCATAAACAACTAACAATAACCTAAACATAGTCATAAAACAAGAACACTTTCATAAAAACATTCCTTTTGAATTTTTTAAAAATAGAAATTTAAAAGAGGATTTTTTTTAAAAAAAATTCCCTTACCTTGGGTTCGTATTACTTCCAAAGACTTCAAAACATTTGTTTGATGGTTCAAAAAGTGTTATTAATTTATTATATAACTATACCCATTTTTATAATACCTTATATAACCATATTATAATAACATTCCACCCATTTATTATTAATATTAGGTTATTTCCACTATTTTGGGTGCATTCTTTTCATGATTTCCTGGTCAGTTCATTATGGATTTACTTGTAGAATGGGAGAAAAACAAAAAAAAGTGGAATGAAATGGTATTAATATGTTTCTATAATTTTAAATGATACCATATATCATTTTTTATGATATTAGGATGAATTATTATATAAATCATTAAAGGAAATTATTTAGTATGTTATGCAAATTTTTTTGACCATCATGAATGTATATCATTTTATTTAATATCATATTTATATATTGGTTCTATAAAATTATATAAATTATAATATGTATTATAAAATCTAATTCAACAATAATAATGGATTTATAACCATCCTTGAAGGTTATAATATAAAAATTAAAGTGTTTCATCCATGATGGCGATAAATTGACTCAACATAGATGATGTTCTCATTTTTATAATAAAAGTGAGATGATAAAGAGTTTGATGATTAATTTTTTCATCAACATGTTAAAATTATAGTATATATAGTATAATAGAGTTTTAATTCCACTTATATTAGGGTATTTTAGGATATAATAACAAAATAAAAGAAAATAAATTGAAAATAAAATAAAATAAAAAGAAAGAGGATTTTACCTCTAGAATTCTTCTCCTTGAGAACCTCCTTAATGAACTTGTTTTTAAAATTTTTGTGAGACCAGAAGGTCCTAGACATTAGGAAGAGGCTTTTTAATTGAATTGGGAAGAAAATAAATAATATACAAGTCTTTTAGGGCTGAATAGAATAGGTGGTGAGGTTGGTATTTATAGCATAGGAGATGAGTGCTTTTTGATTATTTTATTCGTTAGTTTATTATTTTTTTTCAAGAATATGAATAGTTTGAAAATTATCAGTAAATATGTCAACATAATGAATTAGAGTTTAAAATTATGTTCTTAAATCATCCATACATCATCCATGACTAAATAATTCGTGTATTTTACTTATACAGTAAATTATTGTATTTCACTATTCACAAAAAATTCAAGTATTCTAGACAAATCCCAAAAAATCACCATAACCATTTTTGAGTGAGTATATTTCAAAAATGAAATCCATTTTATGAAAATAATTTTATAAATATGATAAAATTAATATTTAATTGAAGTCATAATTTATTCCAAAAATACCAATTTCAAAATATAACTAATTTTATAACACGTCGAAAAAATAATTAAGGTCTTATAAAATTATAGTATAATAATAATACAGTAAAATATTATTTTATGAATCTATTTTAGGAAATAAATTTTCTGTTAAATAATTAAATTAATTATAAAAATATAAATAAACATTTATGTTTTATAAAAAAAACAAAACACATAATTTATCATTTTCAATATAGTTATTTACTTATTACATTATATAAATATATCATATTTTCACTTATAAGATTCATAAATTTTATTTATAATTTCATAGGTGAGGTTACAATTATATTAGTATAGATTCCCTAATTTCTATAAATATAACTTATTTCATTATACTTTTTTAATGAATTCAACTATTTAATTCCAGAATGAAAATAAATTACTTTATAAGTACCTAGGTTGTTACATTATCCCCCCTTCTATAAATTGAATCCTCTCAATTTTTTAATTCACTTATTAAACAATTGAGGATACCTTTCCCATATTGCATTTTCAGATTCTCGGGTTTCTTCTTCAACCAAGTGGTTTCTCCACAAAACATTAACATAGTGAATTACATTATTCCAAAATACTTAATCTCTGCGACCAACAATATGAATATTCTTTTCTTCATAACAAAGGTTCTCTTCTAGTTGAACTACTGATAGGATCAAAACATGACATCAATCTAGAACATACTTTCTTAAAATCGAAATATGAAAAACATTGCATACCTCATATAAACATGGAGGCAAAGCTACTCAGTAGGAAACTGGTCCAACTTTGTCTAGGATTTTATAGGGTCCAATGAACCATGGACTCATCTTTCCATTCTTTATAAAAATCATCAAAATTTTCCATGGAGAAAAAATGAGAAATACATAATCCCCTACCTCGAAAAAAAGATCCTTCCTCAAATTATCTGCATAACGTTTCTACCTACTTTGAGATGTCCTCATTTGTTGTTGGATCTTATTTACCTTATTATCCACCTCCTCTACTAATTCTGGTCCCATCAACTTTCTTACACTGAATTCATCCCAAAATGATGGAGTATGACACATCTTTCCATACAATTCAACAAAAGGTTCCATAAGTATACTAGAATGAAAACTGTTATTATAAGAAAAATAAACAAAATAAATATACAAAACTCGACTTCCCTAGTAATCTATTAAGAAAGCTCAAATAATATCTTCCAATGTCTAAATAGTTCACTTTGACTATCTATCTAATTGAGGATGGAAGGTTGTGCTATAATTTAATTTAGTTACCAATAGATTTTTAAGGCATTTTTAAAAGATATAAGTGAACATAGGATCTGTAAAGACCCGAAGCTTGATGAACATGGACATTACATTACTTTTTCGGAATACTTAGTATATAACAAAAACAGACACACAAGGATCGTAATATTTTGGTGTCTTTGGAAACTCGGAATATAATCTTCTAATCATGGTGAAAGATCTTCAACATCTCCCATAAAGATCTTCCTTTTTTTACCTAAACCCTGTCTTTATATCCTGGGGAAAAGAAAACATAAAAGGGTGAGCTCAAATGCTCAGTAATGGTAAACAAAAGAAATATCAATCACACCATATACATAAGAACATAACTTTTGGAAATCTTAACCTGCAAAAGAGATCATAATTTCATAACATGGGATAAATCATAGTAGTGAAATGTAATCCCAATAATCATAACATAAAACATGAAACTTTGTGGCATACACACACAATCATAGAGAATAATTTCTTATTAGTCAAGACTCATTTCCAAGACTATCTTAGTGGACAAAGTCCATTTCTGAACCGAGTCACCCTCGTTTCAGTCCTGTTTCACTGAATCGGTATAACCTACCATTCCAGCCATGTCTATCTCATGAGATATAAAATCTTTACCCAATGCATTGGAGGGAGATATAGGTCCCACCCATCTCATAATAATACCATTCTTATGTGTGACACAAAATCATAAATCATACAACATTTGATAACCCATGTAATAAAAATGGGAATCTTAAACATCGTGACATCATAAAACAATTCATATAAGATAAAGGAATTCATAAAAATATAATTCCATCACAACATAATCAAATCAATGTAATAATAGGGATAAAAACAGAACCCTTTATTATCTTAGATGGAAAATAATTTTGATAAAACACTTGAACTCCATTCTTGAGGAAAATATCATTTCTGCTTCAAGTACAGTTTTCCTTTCTTAACATGTCGTACAATTTAAATTAAAAGAAGTTGATTAAAAATAAACTTGAAAATTTTTAAATGAATTTTCTTGGAAATAATGTTTTAAAAATCCATTCATGCCGTATAAGTTAAAAAAACATTCTTCATACTTTTTTCGGAAAAGTCAAAAAGTACCTCGTACGAAAAACGACAAAAGATTCCTTTCATATCTTTTACAAAAAACTCACCGAAGGGTAAAATTTGATTTAAAAAATTGTAGGTGGATGGAAATAACATTATATATTGAGGAAACATGGATGTGGCTGATAAAATACACCCCAGTAAATACCAAAGTATAAACAATCTCGGATAAAAATGAGATTGTGATATTTCCCTTACCTTAGGTCTGATTTGCTTCGTAAGTGTCCAAACCTCCTGTATAATTATTTAAATAATGTCATTTACTTATTCCAGAATCATACTCATTGTTATTATATCATATATGGTTCACTTATGACTTTATTTTACTCGTTCTTTTGTAAATTCCATGTTAAAGAGTGTTGTGGGTAAAATCGATTCATTTGTCGTCCGTGTTTTGACTTGTAATTATTCATATGATTACATAGATCATGATTACTTGTTTCTAGAATATAAAACATGATTTATATATAATATATATTCAGAATATACATATATAATATATCAGTAAATGGAAATAAATACACCGTTCATGGAGACGGTAGGTCGTACGTACGCATGAACGTTGTTTTTGTTTCCTTATTGAGTTGAATGGAATTAAGTATATGACATACATATATACATAAATATAGTAGCTTTATAATGTCATATATTTCATTATTATTTCTTATATATACTTTATAATCATTATTAAATGGTTAACATGGATAATGAATCTCATCGCGTCGTGGAGACGGTAGTCCGTACGTACGCACGAGCGATGATATCGTTTCCATAATTATTGAATTCAATTGGAGTGGATGATACAATATATCAGAATCAATATGATGTTATAATAACTATGTATAGTTATTCATTACACCATCATACCCATCCATGTAAGGTGTTGGTGGAAAAACATATTACACCATGACGTGGAGACGGTATTTCGTACGTATGCACGCGCGGTGATTTTGTTTTCTGTATGATGGATAGAAGGTGAAATGGGGTTGTTTCATATTTATAATAACAAATCAGTATATTAGAGATACTGATGTTATTACTTTATAATGAAACAACTAAAGATGAAGAATTTGAAGAAGAAAGAAGCTTGAAAGAATCTGGAGAATAAATTACCTCTTCTTCGATACGCCTCCTTGAAACCTCCTCTTAGGGCACTAAGATTGGTCTTTAAAGTAGAACAGAACCTATAGGATGTTTCTAGGGAAGTGTAGAAGGTAATTTTCAGGGGTTTTCCGAGCTTTAAGGATCAAATTGGTGTGATGAGGAGAGGGAGGAGGTGCCCTTTTATAAGGGAGGAGAGGGGCACCTTTGGAATTCTGAAAAATATTAATTTATAATAAATCTAACCCCACTTAAAAATCTCCAAAAATGACTCATATTCGAATATTAGATGATATAGGGTTGTAATCTCATCAACCAATCAAATTTAGACAGGTTTGGATCTTATTTTAAACCTTATCATTTTGATTTATCCTTATTTAATCTATTTAAGTTTATTTGTGGTAATAAAATTCTAAATTTTAAATTATAACAAATAATTACTAATTAGTTGTAAATTTTCCATAATAGTTTAATTAATAAAATTATAGAACATATAAATTTAAATTTATAATTTTTAAATATGTTTGTGATTTTTAAACAATTTTATAATATGTTATTTTAATAAAATAACAACAGTGTCAATTTTGACACTGTTTATTTATTTGAATTTAAATAAAATATATACAGAAGATATGTTCGAAATAAAAGCTTTAATAGATTCATAAAAGTTCATAAGTATCTATTAAATTAGTGGATCACATTAAATAGTTCATATAATATTTATTTTATTATTTTTAAAACCATTTATTTGTTTTATCTCTTAATAAAATAATTACTAAAACATTTTTGTATAATTATTTAATATACTGATTTGTTGCATAAAAATTTAAAATAAAATCATATTATGAAGATAAATCTATTACCTTTTACAATAATACTTTTACTCGAATTTATCATCTTAAAATCACAATATTTAAATTGTTATATTTATTAAATTATGAAGGTAACAACTTTGGCATCATTTAAAATAATATAATATAAGTGTCATAATTGCTTGTATAAGACTCCAAATGGTCACATATTCGACCATTGGATGATTATAGTTTAAATGTACATGACCAATAAGTTTTGTTCAGGTTTTTGTGCCTTTTATGGTCACTACTAGTTTAATAAAAACTATATTCTTGATTTTTCACTAGATAAATAATTTCTGCATCACTATTGTGTCACAATTAATGATAATTATTTAATCCCAAAAAATTCTAAATAAATTCTCATGATGTAGATAATTTTGATAGCTTTCTGTAGACTATTAATTTTCGAAGATTCATGAAGTTTATCACTAACGTAAAATTATTATACTTATAAGATTTAAGAGAGTGACATGTTGTCACTTTCTTTGGTTTTAATAATAATTAAATTATTTTCTTGGTCAAAAGTACATAAAATGAAACTAATACGACCCATAGTTGATGTGGGTATACGTTTAGCCATCCAATAGAATTTTGGAATTGTTAGGATAATTTTATAATATTATATTTACCCTTAATTACCCAATTTACCTTTAACTATGGTAAATAAAATTTACAGTAGTTACTATTCATAATTCCCAAAAATAAAAAGAAGCTTATTAAAATAATTTTGACCCACTTATTACAAATATGGAATCCATTTTTCCAAATTCAATACACAAATGTTGCAGAAATTAAATTAAAATTAATCTCGTTGTCGAAAGAAAACGGGTTTTTCTTTAAAACATTGCAAAAGATTGAATTGATTTAACCTACGAAATCAAGGTAAAATCAATGCTAATGACATAAATTATATTAAATGGTAAAAATATATTCTATTTATACTTTAAAACCATTAAATATTATAATTTAACCATATAAGATATAACGATGAAAAAAGTCGTTTTTAATTAAAATATAGCGTGTTTTTACTATTTATTAAAATATGAAAGTCATCAGAATAAAATGAAAAATTTATCCAAAGTAAATTTTTATTTCTTGATTCCCATGAATAATTTTAATTTGTCAAATGTAACTTATAAACATGACAAAAAACTATATTTAAACTGGGTGCGCCATCAAAAGGCGGCAAAAATGCATTTTTTGAAAAATACTTATTTTACCCGAAAATTTTATTTTGTTCTTATAACATGCTCTAGAAAATGTGTAAGATGAATAATTTAGTTAATAATATTCATAAAGGCTAGTTCATAATAATATTATAATAATATAACGTTGTTTAGTAAAACCCGGTATTGCGTACAACACACGCTATCGAGGAAAGTCGTGATTGCGTGTAATGCAAGCCAAGTCAGGGTTGCGTGTTGTGAAAGAATCCTTTGTTGTTTCGTATAATAGAATCCAACCATATTTAATTTATACATTGAATATATATATATAAACTCAATGTTGCATAGAATAACTATTATCAAAATTGTGTGTAACACGATCCAAGAATAGTGTTGCGTATACTGCAAGCTAATACGGTGTTGCGTATAGCGCAAGGTAATATTGGTGTAGAATACAACACAAGACATTAATGAAATTAAAAAAATATCTTTCATAAAATCTCGAGGAGTTACATTCTACCCCCCTTAAATTGAATTTCTCCCTCGAAATTCGTTGGGTTTATAAATGGTTTACTACCCGAAAGTTTTTTTAATAGAAACCCACATCGTAAAAAGGACTACCAAAACATGGCTTTAAAAACTAAAGCATGAAATGTAATGGTTACCCAAATTAACTTATCACTGGGTTTCCACGTAGGAGAGCATAGGTGAAAATATGGATATGGAATAAAACTCTAACCATCAAGTTCTGATAGAGAGTGGTAGAGAACATGGCTATGAAAAAGCCAACAATCGCAAAGCCATAAATTTGTGATGATCTAGGGTACCATCTAATTCATCAGATATAAGATTACTAGGACAACATTTTTGGTTTTCAATATCATTTCCCTAAAGTTGAAAAATTTGAATTAGAAGAAATAATTACTTGATTTTGGTACAATATCACTGTTGTTCGTGCTTTGAACAATTTCCAATTCATATCTTATTGAAATTAAGTTGAATTTGTTATTCGTGAAGTGTTAACAGATCATGTGATAGAATGATGGGTCATTCCATCTGTTTCAAACAAAAGTTTAGCAATAGTTATCAAATATACATAAGTCCGTCTTTGGTGAGTTTAATCATATATGATTCCAAAAATGAACTTATACTTCATATATCATACCGCTTAATAAAATAAAACTAGTTTCTACTAACCAGGGACTTTCTGTAGGCCAGTAGTATGCGATAAAGGCTCGTCGCACTTTAGTTGTTGGTTCGATTCCCACAGCCTTGGCCGACGCGATGGGTTGTCGCACATCCTGAAGGTTGTCCTTTTTCTAAAACTACATTATTATAACATCCCATCAACAATATCAAAAAAAGTTTTATCCTTAAACAATACTAACTTATTTCCAACATAATCCATTCCAATCTTTAGGCTTATCTAAAATATTTCGGTCCAAGCTCATAGTATTGAGAAAATGATCACTTGAATGCCATCATTTATCCCTCATATATCTTGTTCGTCACATTCCAGTCATGTGAATACCATAATCATGTAATCTCTTGAAAAATGAACACCCATTGAACCTTAGTGAGAACATGAATGCAGTTAAAAGTTAACACTTTCCACATACCAAAATCCTCAAAATTCTATATACTCAAACCATGATATCACTTAGTCCATATATCAATCATGAGCTCATGAATACAATCAAACATATCATTATCTTCTTATTCCTTCATTATGCGCATATCATCTACTTTACAAAAGTATCTGAATAACATTCCATGGTTACTGGTACCATTCAACATATACTTTCAAATACTTTTAGGAAAAACAATAGTGTAATAATCCTTAGATGATTCTTTATTCCATAGTACCAATAACTATACAACATAACTCTGGATAAACATACAATCATTCCACTACCTTCTAAAACAACCGACTGAGATTCAACACTTCTTTCAGATCATATATCATTTGTAGTCTCCTCATCATCATCCACATAAATACTACCCATATGACCATGCTGATTCTCTTCATGAGATTTTCCATTAGGGAATTGGTTTGCATAATGCCCGTACATTCCACATTTAATACATCTAATCATTGTTGATGTCGTAGCAATACCATTATCCTTGTCCATGGTGTTAACTGAACCTTTTCCTTTGCACTTACTGGCTTTGTGTCCTTCTTTTCCACACCCAAAGCATCTTCCAGTTCCTTTGAAACAATCTCCCTGATGCCTCTTCCCACATGATTTACATGAGGGAAATTGAACTTTCTTTCCTCTATTATCATCATGAAACTCCATCTTTCTCTTATTATCTGAGTTGGGAAACTTACCAAAGTTGAGATTATTGATTATATTATGAGATTTCTGATTAGGCATAATAACGATGTTTGGACTTCCAGATCCCGTTTCATTTGGTTTCTCATGAAGAAAATCATTCCATTGTCCGTCATATCCTCCATTATCATGAATCTTCCTGTTTCTAGCCATTTTCTAAAACCCAAAAAGAATAGTGTGAGAGGAAAAAATAATTCTAGGTAAAACAACATAGTAAAGGGGGAGCACCCTCAATATCTAACATCTTAGGTTAAATTCTAAGATCGTTACCGTAGTTCTAGGACTATATCTTATACGTATACTTATCCATAGGGACATCCCTAGAAATACCTTAGAAATATCTCTAGGGATCTCACTAACGTTTTCGTATCCTAGTTTCCAAAGGTTGACTAAACCTTTCCTCTGATACCAACTGTAAAGACCCGAAGCTTGATGTACATGGACATTACATTACTTTTGCGGAATACTTAGTATATAACAAAAACAGACACACAAGGATCGTAATATTTTAGTGTCTTTGGAAACTCGGAATATAATCTTCTAATTGTGGTGAAATATCTTCAACATCTCCCAAAAAGATCTTCCTTTTTTTACCTAAAACCTTTCTTTATATCCTGGGGAGAAGAAAACATAAAAGGGTGAGCTCAAATTCTCAGTAAGGGTAAACAAAAGAAATATCAATCACATCATATACATAAGAACATAACTTTTGGAAATCTTAACCTGCAAAAGAGATCATAATTTCATAACATGGGATAAATCATAGTAGTGAAATGTAATCCCAATAATCATAACATAAAACATGATACTTTTTGGAATACACACACAATCATAGAGAATCATTTCTTATTAGTCAAGACTCATTTCCAATACTATCTTAGTGGACAAAGTCCATTTCTGAACCGAGTCACCCTCGTTTCAGTCCTATTTCACTGAACCGATATAACCTACCATTCCAGCCATGTCTATCTCATGAGATATAAAATCTTTACCCAACGCATTGGAGGGAGATATAGGTCCCAACCATCTCATAATGATACCATTCTTATGTGTTCCACAATATCATAAATCATACATCATTTCATAACCCATGTAATAAAAATGGGAATCTTAAACATCGTGACATCATAAAACAATTCATATAAGATAAAGGAATTCATAAAAATATAATTCCATCACAAAATAATAAAATAAATTTAATTATAGGGATAAAAACATAACCCTTTATTATCTTAGATGGAAAATAATTTTGATAAAACACTTGAACTCCATTCTTGAGGAAAATATCCTTTATGCTTCAAAAACACTTTTCCTTTCTTAACATGTTATACAATTATAAACTAAAAGAATTTGATTAAAAATAAACTTGAAATTTTGTAAAGGAATATTCTTGGAAAGAATGTTTTAAAAATCCATTCATGCCGTATAAGTTAAAAAAATAGTCTTCGTACTTTTGTCGGAAAAGTCAAAAAGTATCTCGTACGAAAAACGACAAAAGATTCCTTTCATATCTTTTACTAAAAACTCACCGAAGGGTAAAATTTGATTTAAACAATTGTAGGTGGATGTAAATAACATTACATATTGAGGAAACATGGATGTGGATGATAAATTCACCCCAGTAAATCCCAAAGTATAAACAATCTCTGATAAAAATGAGATTGTGATATTTCCCTTACCTTAGGTCCGATTTGCTTCGTAAGTGTCCGAACCTCCTGTATAATGATTTAATAATGTCATTGACTTATTCCATAATCATACTCATTGTTATTATATCATATATGGTTCACTTATGACTTTATTTTACCCGTTCTTTTGTAAATTCCATGTTAAAGAGTGTTTTGGGTAAAATCGATTCATTTGTCGTCCGTGTTTTGACTTGTAATTATTCATATGATTACATAGATCATGATTACTTAATTCCATAATATAAAACATTATTTATATATAATATATATTCATAATATACATATATAATATATCAGTAAATGGAAAGAAATACACCGTTCATGGAGACGGTAGGTCGTACGTACGCATGAACGCTGTTTTCGTTTCCTTATTGAGTTGAATAGAATTAAGTATATGACATACATATATACATAAATCCAGTAGCTTTTTAATGTCATATATTTCATTATTATTTCTTATATATACTTTATAATCATTATTAAATGGTTAACATGGAGAATGAATCTCATCGCGTCGTGGAGACGGTAGTCCGTACGTACGCACGAGCGATGATATCATTTCCATAATTATTGAATTCAATTGGAGTGGATGATACAATATATCAGAATCAGTATGATGTTATAATTACTATGTATAGTTATTATTTACACCATTATACCCATCCATGTAAGGTGTTGGTGGAAAAACAGATTACACCACTGCGTGGAGACGGTATTCCGTACGTACGCACGCGCGGTCATTTTGTTTTCCGTAGGATGGATAGAAGGTGAAATGGGGTTGTTTCATATTTATAATAACAAATAAGTATATTAGAGATACTGATGTTATTACTTTATAATGAAACAACTAAAGATGAATAATTGGAAGAAGAAAGAAGCTTGAAAGAATCGGGAGAATAAATTACCTCTTCTTCGATACGCCTCTTTGAAACCTCCTCTTAGGGCACTAAGATTGGTCTTTAAAGTAGACAAGAACCGCTAGGATGTTTCTAGGGAAGTGGATAAGGTAATATTTCAGGTTTTGGCCGAGCTTGAAGGCTCAAATTGGTGTGATGAGGAGAGGGATGAGGTGCCCTTTTATAAGGGAGGAGAGGGGCACCTTTGGAATTCTTAAAAATATTAATTTATAATAAATCTAACCCCACATAAAAACCTCCAAAAATGACTCATATTCGAAGATTAGATGATATAGGGTTGTAATCGCATCAAAAAAACAAATTTAGATAGGTTTGGATCTTATTTTAAACCTTATCATTTTGATTTATCCTTATTTAATCTATTTAAGTTTATTTGTGGTAATAAAATTCTAAATTTTAAATTATAACGAATAATTACTTATTAGTTGTGAATTTTCCATAATTGCTTACTTTATAACATTATAGACCATATAAATTTAAATTTATAATTTTTAAATATTTTTGTGATTTTTAATCAATTTTAGAATATGTTATTTTTATAAAATAACAATTGTGTCAATTTTGACACTCTACATTTATTTGAATTTAAATAAAATATATACAGAATATATGTTCGAAATAAAAGCTTTAATAGATTAATAAAATGTCATAATTATCTATAAAATTAGTCTATCACATTAAATAGTTCATATAATATTTATTTTATTATTTTTAAAACCATTTATTTGGTTTATCTCTTAATAAAATAATTACTACAACATTTTTGTATAATTATTTAATATACTGATTTGTTGCATAAAAATTTAAAATAAAATCCTATTATGAAGATAAATCTATTACCTTTCACAATAATACTTTTACTCGAATTTAGCATCTTAAAATCACAATATTTAAATTGTTAGATTTATTAAATTATGAAAGTGACAACTTTGGCATCATTTAAAATAAAATAATATAAGTGTCATAATTGCTTGTATAAGACTCCAAATGGTCAAATATTCGACCATCGGATGATTATAGTTTAAATGTACATGACCAATAAGTTTTGTTCAGGGTTTTGTGCCTTTTATGGTCACTATTAGTTTAATAAAAACTATATTCTTGATTTTTCACTAGATAAATAATTTCTGCATCACTATTGTGTCCCAATTAATGATAATTATTTAATCCCAAAAAAAATCTAAATAAATTCTCATGATGTAGATAATTTTGTCAGATTTATGTAGACTATTAATGTTCGAAGTTTCATGAAGTTTATCACTAATGTAAAATTATTATACTTATAATATTTAAGAGAGTGACATGTTGTCACTTTCTTTGGTTTTAATAATAATTAAATTATTTTCATGGTCAAAAGTCCATAAAATGAAACTAATCCGACCCTTAGTTGATATGGGTTTACTTTTAGCCATCCAATAGAATTTTGGAATGTGTTAGGATAATTTTATAATATTATATTTACCCTTAATTACCTGATTTACCTTTAACTATGGTAAATAAAATTTACCGTAGTTACTATTCATAATTCCCAAAAATAAAAATTAGCTTATTAAAATAATTTGGACCCACTGATTCCAAATATGGAATACTTTTTTCCTAATTCAATACAAAAAATTTTCAGAAATTAAATTAAAATTAATCCTGTTGTCGAAAGAAAACGGGTTTTTCTTTAAAGCATTGTAAAAGGTTGAATTGATTTAACCTACGAATTCAAGGTAAAATCGATGCTGATGACATACATTATATTAAATGGTAAAAATATATTCTATTTATACTTTAAAACCATTAAATATTATAATTTAACCACATAATATATTACGATAAAAAAAGTTGTTTTTAATTAAAATATAGCGTGTTTTTACTATTCATTAAAATATGAAAGTCATCAGAATAAAATGAAAAATTTATCCAGAGTAAATTTTTATTTCTTTATTCCCATGAATAATTTTACTTTGTCAAATGGAACTTATAAACATGTCAAAAACTATATTTAAAGTGGGTGCGCCATCAAAAGGCGGCAAAAATGCATTTTTTGAAAAATACTTATTTTACCCGAAAAAATTATTTTGTTCTTATAACATGTTCTAGAAAATGTGTAAGATGAATAATTTTGTTAATACTATTCATAACGGCTAGTTCATAATAATATTATAATAATATAACGTTGTTTAGTAAAACCCGGTATTGCGTACAACACACGCTATCGAGGAAGGTCGTGATTGCGTGTAATGCAAGCCAAGTCAGGGTTGTGTGTTGTGAAAGAATCCTTCAT
The DNA here is from genome assembly GCA_963277665.1 of Viscum album. Taxonomy (NCBI): domain Eukaryota; kingdom Viridiplantae; phylum Streptophyta; class Magnoliopsida; order Santalales; family Viscaceae; genus Viscum; species Viscum album. The sequence continues at coordinate 1,924,895,194 of OY728152.1, read as the reverse complement.
TGTTTCGTATAACATAATCCAACCATATTCCATTTATACATTTAATATATATATATACATATATATAAACTCAATGTTGCGTAGAATAACTATTATCAAAATTGTGTGTAACATGATCCAAGAATAGTGTTGCGTATACTGCAACCTAATACGGTGTTGCGTATAGCTCAAGGTAATCTTGGTGTAGAATACAACACAAGACATTAATGAAATTAAAAGAATATTTTTCATAAAATCTCGGGGTGTTACATTCTACCCCCCTTAAAATGAATTTCGCCCTCAAAATTCGTCAGGGTTATAAAGGGTTTACTACTCGAAAGTTTTTTTAATAGAAACCCACACCATAAAAAGGAATACCAAAACATGGCTTTAAAAACTAAAGTATGAAATGTAACAGTTACCCAAATAAACTCATCACTGGGTTTCCACGTAGGAGAACATAGGTGAAAATATGGATATGGAAGAAAAATCTTACCATCATGTTCTGATGGAGAGTGGTAGAGAGCATGGCTCTGAAAAAGCCAACAATCGCAAAGCCATAAATTTGTGATGATCTAGGGTACCATCTGATTCATCAGATATAAGATTACTAGGACAACATTTTTGGTTTTCAATATCATTTCCCTAAAGTAGAAAAATTTTAATTAGAAGAAATACTTACTTGATTTTGGTACAATCTCACTGTTGTTCGTGCTTTGAACAATTTCCACTTCATCTCTTAAAGAAATGAAGTTGAATTTATTATTCATGAAGTGTTAACAGATCATGTGATAGAATGATGGGTCATTCCATCTGTTTCAAACAAAAGTTTAGCAATATTTATCAAATATATATAAGTCCGTCTTTGGTGAGGTTAATCATATACGATTCCAAAAAATGAACTTATACTTCATATATCATACCGCTTAATAATATAAAACTAGTTTCTACTAACCAGGGACTTTCTGTAGGCCAGTGGTATGCGATAAAGTCTCGTCGCACTTTAGTTGTGGGTTTGATTCCCACAGCCTTGGCCGACGCGATGGGTTGTCGCACATCCTGCAGGTTTTCCTTTTTCTAAAACTACGTTATTATAACATCCCATCAACAATATCAAAAAAAGTTTTATCCTTAAACAATACTAACTTATGTCCAACATAATCCATTCCAATCTTTATGCTTATCTAAAATACTTCGGTCCAAGATCATAGTATAGAGAAAATGATCACTTGAATTCCATCATTTATCCCTCATATATCTTGTTCGGCACATTCCAGTCATGTGAATACCATAATCATGTAATCTCTTGAAAAATGAATACCCTTTGAACCTTAGTGAGAACATGAATTTAGTTAAAAGTTAACACTTTCCACATACCAAAATACTCAAAATTCTATATACTCAATCCATGATATCACTTATTCCTTATATCAATCCGGAGCTCATGAATACAATCAAACATCTCATTATCTTCTTATTCCTTCATTATGCGTATATCATCTACTTTACAAAAGTATCTGAATAACATTCCATGGTAATTGGTACCATTGAACATATACTTTCAAATACTTTTAGGAAAAACAATAGTGTAATAATCCTTAGATGATTCTTTATTCCATAGTACCAATAACTATACAACATAACTCTCGATAAACATACAATCATGCCACTACCTTCTAAAACAACCGACTGAGCTTCAACACTTCTTTCATCTCATATATCATTTGTAGTCTCCTCATCATCATCCACATAAATACTACCCATATGACCATGCTGATTCTCTTCATGAGATTTTCCATTAGGGAATTGGTTTGCATAATGCCCGTACATTCCACATTTAAAACATCTAATCATTGTTGATGTCGTAGAAATACCATTATCCTTGTCCATGGTGTTAACTGAACCTTTTCCTTTGCACTTACTGGCTTTGTGTCCTTCTTTTCCACACCCAAAGCATCTTCCAGTTCCTTTGAAACAATCTCCCTGATGCCTCTTCCCATATGATTTACATGAGGGAAATTGAACTTTCTTTCCTCTATGATCATCATGAAACTCCATCTTTCTCTTATTATCTGAGTCGGGAAACTTACCAAAGTTGAGATTATTGATCATATTATGAGATTTTTGATTAGGCATAATAATGATGTTTGGACTTCCAGATCCCGTTTCGTTTGGTTTCTCATGAAGAAAATCATTCCATTGTCCGTCATATCCTCCATTATCATGAATCTTCCTGTTTCCAGCCATTTTCTAAAACCCAAAAAGAATAGTGTGAGAGGAAAAAATCATGCTAGGTAAAACAAAATAGTAAAGGGGGAGCACCCTCAATATCTAACATCTTAGGTTAAATTCTATGATCGTTACTGTAGTTCTAGGACTATGTCCTATACGTATACTTATCCTTAGGGACATCCCAAGACATACCTTAGAAATATCTCTAGGGATCTCACTAACTTTTTCGCATCCTAGTTTCCAAAGGTTGACTAAACCTTTCCTATAATACCAACTGTAAAGACCCGAAGCTTGACGTACATGGTAATTACATTACTTTTGCGGAATACATAGTATATAACAAAAACAGACACACAAGGATCGTAATATTTTAGTGTCTTTGGAAACTCGGAATATAATCTTCTAATCGTGGTGAAAGATCTTCAACATCTCCCATAAAGATCTTCCTTTTTTACCTAAAACCTTTATTTATATCCTGGGGAAAAGAAAATATAAAAGGGTGAGCTCAAATTCTCAGTAAGGGTAAACAAAAGAAATATCAATCACATCATATACATAAGAACATAACTTTTGGAAATCTTAACCTGCAAAAGAGATCATAATTTCATAACATGGGATAAATCATAATAGTGAAATGTAATCCCAACAATCATAACATAAAACATGAAACTTTGTGGCATATACACAAAATCATATAGAATCATTTCTTATTAGTCAAGACTCATTTCCAAGACTATCTTAGTGGACAAAGTCCATTTCTGAACCGAGTCACCCTCGTTTCAGTCCTGTTTCACTGAACCGGTATAACCTACCATTCCATCCATGTCTATCTCATGAGATATAAAATCTTTACCCAATGCATTGGAGGTAGATATAGGTATCACCCATCTCATAATGATACCATTATTATGTGTGCCACAAAATCATAAATCATACATCATTTCATAACCCATGTAATAAAAATGGGAATCTTAAACATCGTGACGTCATAAAACAATTCATATAAGATAAAGGAATTCATAACAATATAATTCCATCACAACATAATCAAATCAATGTAATAATAGGGATACAAACATAACCCTTTATTATCTTAGATGGAAAATAATTTTGATAAAACACTTGAACTCCATTCTTGAGGAAAATATCCTTTATTATTAGTTGTGAATTTTCCATAATTGTTTACTTTATAACATTATAGACCATATAAATTTAAATTTATAATTTTTAAATATTTTTGTGATTTTTAAACAATTTTATAATATGTTATTTTTATAAAATAACAATAGTGTCAATTTTGACACTGTTCATTTATTTGAATATAAATAAAATATATACAGAAGATATGTTAGAAATAAAAGCTTTAATAGATTCATAAAAGGTCATAAGTATCTATAAAATTAGTGGATAACATTAAATAGTTCATATAATATTTATTTTATTATTTTTAAAACCATTTATTTGGTTTATCTCTTAATAAAATAATTACTACAACATTTTTGTATAGTTATTTAATATACTTATTTGTTGCATAAATATTTAAAATAAAATCCTATGATGAAGATAAATCTATTAACTTTCACAATAATACTTTTACTCGAATTTATCATCTTAAAATCACAATATTTAAATTGTTAGATTTATTAAATTATGAAGGTGACAACTTTGGCATCATTTAAAATAAAATAATATATGTGTCATAATTTCTTGTATAAGACTCCAAATGGTGAAATATTCGACAATTGGATGATTATAGTTTAAATGTACACGCCCAATAATTTTTGGTCAGGGTTTTGTGCCTTTTATGGTCACTATTATTTTAATAAAAACTATATTCTTGATTTTTCACTAGATAAATAATTTCTGCATCACTATTGTGTCACAATTAATGATAATTATTTAATCCCAAAAAATTCTAAATAAATTCTCATGATGTAGATAATTTTGTTAGATTTCTGTAGACTATTAATGTTTGAAGTTTCGTGAAGTTTATCACTAACCTAAAATTATTATACTTATAAGATTTAAGAGAGTGACATGTTGTCACTTTCTTTGGTTTTAATAATAATTAAATTATTTTCATGGTCAAAAGTCCATAAAATGAAACTAATCTGACCCTTAGTTGATATGGTTTTACTTTTAGCCATCCAATAGAATTTTGGAATGTGTTAGGATAATTTTATAATATTATATTTACCCTTAATTACCCGATTAACCTTTAACTATGGTAAATAAAATTTACCGTAGTTACTATTCATAATTCCCAAAAATAAAAAGTAGCTTATTAAAATAATTTGGACCCACGGATTCCAAATATGTAATCCATTTTTCAAAATTCAATACACAACAGTTGCAGAAAATAAATTAAAATTAATCTCGTTGTCGAAAGAAAACAGGTGTTTCTCTAAAACATTGCAAAAGATTGAATTGATTTAACCTACGAATTCAAGGTAAAATCAATGCTAATGACATAAATTATATTAATTGGTAAAAATATATTATATTTATACTTTAAAACCATTCAATATTATAATTTAACCACATAATATATTATGATGAAAAAAGTTGTTTTTAATTAAAATATAGCGTATTTTTACTATTCATTAAAATATGAAAGCCATCAGAATAAAATGAAAAATTTATCCAAAGTAAATTTTTATTTTTTGATTCCCATGAATAATTTTACTTTGTCAAATTGAACTTATAAACATGTCAAAAACAATATTTAATGTGGGTGTTCCATCAAAAGGCGGCAAAAATGCATTTTTTGAAAAATACTTATTTTACCTGAAAAAAATTATTTTGTTCTTATAACATGTTCTAGAAAATGTGTAAGTTGAATAATTTAGTTAATACTATTCATAATGGCTAGTTCATAATAATATTATAATAATATAACGTTGTTTAGTAAAACCTGGTATTGCGTACAACACACGCTATCGAGGAAGGTCGCGATTGGGTGTAATGAAAGCCAAGTCAGGGTTGCGTGTTGTGAAAGAATCCTTCGTTGTTTCGTATAACAGAATCCAACCATATTTCATTAATACATTGAATATATATATATAAACTCAATGTTGCGTAGAATAACTATTATCAAAATTGTGTGTAACACGATCCAAGAATAGTGTTGCGTATACTGCAAGCTAATACGGTGTTGCGTATAGCGCAAGATAATCTTGGTGTAGAATACAACACAAGACATTAATGAAATTAGAAGAATATTTTTCATAAAATCTTGGGGTGTTACAGGATCACGGTTAGTTGAAATATAGATAAGAGCCCCATTTAACCTAACAATATCTTTAGGGTACTGTAGACAAAGTTGATCTAAAAACATAGTATCTATAATAGGAAGAAAATGTGCAGATTTTTTTAGTGGATCAATAATAACCCACATCGTATTGTTACCTAAAGATTTATTTGATAGTCCCACCATAATGTTTATTAATTTATTATCCCATTTACATTCTAGAATTGGAAAAGGCTAACACATCCCCTTTGGTATTCTTCTCTCTATATTAACCTGTTGAAAATTCAAAAAATTCACGATAAAGTCAGCAATATCTCTTTTTATTCCATCCCACCGAAAATACTCTTTAAGATCTCTCTATATCTTAGTGCTTCCTGGATAAACTAGAAACGAAGGACTATGAGGTTTTCTTAATAACTCTTTCTTTAACCATAAATCACAAGGTTCATATAATCTCATTCCAAATATGAAAATATAGTCTTAATCAATGTTAAATTCTAGAAACATACCATTTTTAAACAATTATAACTTTTTCTATAACTCATGATATTCCTTCTACTGTTGCTTAATTTTTTCTAAGAAAGACAACAGTATTGACACTTAAAAAAATGGAGCAATTTCCTACACCAACAAATTCAAATAAAAAATTCATCAAATCATTAATCAAGGGGTCATGTTCTAGATATATCATGGTTAATGTTTCTTGATAATGACAACTCACGGAATCCACTAGTTTTTTTCCTTTTCCGTGATGGTAATGGATAATGAAATCATAATCATTTATCAGTTACAACAATATTCTATGCCCCATATTAAATTCCTTTAGAGAAAATATATACTTAAAAATTCTATGGTCAGTATATATTTCACATTTGGATCCATATAAATTATGCCTCCAAATTTTTAAAACAAAAACAAAAGAATCTAATTCCAAGTCATTGGTAGGATAATATAACTCATTAGATTTTATTATTCTTGAAGCATAATCAATTACCATATCATTTTTCATCATAATACAACCAAGTACCTTCAATTAATCATTGTTGTTGATGACAAAATCACTATTTCTAGAAGGCAGGTCCAAAGATGGAGTATTCACCAATATCCTCTTCAGTTCCATAAAAAACATCATATTCTTGTATTCAAATAAAATTAACCCTTTTTTATGTTAACTTATTTAGAAATGAAGATAACCATGAAATTTTTTTTACAAAATAATGATAATATCATGTTAATCCAAGAAAACTACAAATCTTAGTAACATTTGTAGGTATTTTCCATTCATCAACTACTTTTGTTTCGGTGGGATAAACTATTATGTCATCCTTATTTACAATGTTCCAAACAAATAAATCTCTTGAAACCAAAAATCACATTTGTTAAATTACCCATATATCTTATTTTTTTTAATTATTTGAAGAAAAATCTTTATATGTTTTTCATGATCTTCATGATTTTTTAAAAACACCAGAATATCATCAATAAAATCAAAAAAGCATGTCCTAATATTCACAAAATATTATATTCAAAGGATCCATAAATACTGTTGGGGAATTTGTGAAACCAATGGTCATAACAACAAACTCATAACGCCCATATATAGTTCATAATGATGTTTTTAGAATTTAATCCTCCTTCAACTTTAATTGATCATACCTGGATCTCAATTCAATCTTGAAAAAGTAATTAGTTCCCTAAAGATGATCAAACAAGTCATTGATTTGAGGCAATGGATACTTATTTTTAACAATAATTTTATCTAAAGCTCTATAATCAATTCAATTCCTCATGGAACTATCTTTATTTTTAACAAACAAATCAGGAGCACCCCATGGTGAAATAATAGGTCAAATAAAACCTTTATCAAGAAAATCCTGCAACTATTTTTTTATTTCTATAATTTTTACATGATCTATTCAATAAGGGGGTTTTGAAATTGGATTAGAATCAATAACTAATTCAACAGTAAATTCATCTTCCCAATCATGTATTACACTATAAAACTCATCAGGAAAAACAAACATGAATTCATTTACCATTGATATGTCATTAATCTGAATAATTCCCTTGTTTTCAAAAATATATGCAAGATAACTTTTATTTACATATTTTAATAGTTTATTAGCTTTATAATAAGTTCACAATGTTATAGGTTCATTATTATATACAAACAGAAAATATTTTAGAAAAAAATTCTTTCAATCTACAAAAAATCATAGCATGATAAAAATAATAATTTCATTCCACACCCATAATAACATCAAACTATACAAAGGGTAAAACAAAAATGTTTTCTGGTAATTTATTTCCATAGATAGTAACAATAATGTTTTTATAATGTTTTTTTATTAATATTCCCCCTTTTTTACCCATATGCACTTATTTCATTTCTTGAAGAGAAATTTCCAATTTTCTTAAAAACTCTTTAGAAATAAAAGAATGTGTATACCCTATATTGACAAAAACATTAGAAAAAATATGAGTAAACAAAAAATGTACCTGATACCACTTCATTGGATGGGCCAAAATATAGTGAAATGGCCACAAAGACTTCTACTACACCTTTCTTCATATAATCTAGATGATTCCCATTATTAAAATCTTTCTTTGGGTATCTATTTTAATAATGACCCATCTCACCACATTAAAAAACACTTTACTATTTTTTTATCATAATTAAACATACCATCACTAAGATCTTTTTCATTGCAATCTTGGCCCATATGTACAAACTTACCACATCATAAACACTTCCCATATTTTTTATGGCACTCCCCAAGATTATCTTTATCACACTTCCCATAAATATAAGACGAAATTTTCTTACCTTTAGATTTAATTGATTGATTGTTATCCATAACATTCCATCTGAACCTCTTCTTCTGTTAGTTTTCAAAGTACGTGTGATCATTAGAAAACATCATTTCTACCCTATCAGCACACCAAACAAGTTTCTCATAACATTTGAATTAGAAGGAGGCCAAAGACCTTTAGTGTATTGGCTTCAATCCTAAGTAAAAATCATTTATTTTACTATCAATATCCCAAAAAATATTTGGAGCATACCATGCCAATTGGGTGAAGTTTGATTCATACACAGCCATTGAGTCTTCCTAATTTTTCTAATTTATTTAATTTTTTTCCATCCTAAGTCAAACCAATTAAGGAAAATAATTTTCAATGAAAAGATTCTTAAATTTATCACATTCCAAGGAATCAATATCCTTGCTATCTCTGATATTCTTGACCACTGAACACCATTGTTAGGAATCACCTATAAAATTGTAAATAGAAAGATTAACCTTTTGATTGTCTAAACAACCCATGATATCAAATATCTTTTCAAGGAATTTATTCACCCATCATCTACCACTATGTTAGAAGATCCACATAAATCAGGATGGTGTTGCCTCATAAAATATTCAACAATTGTCAGGTTCCTTTGTGGTATCTCAGGTATTTCTCTTGCATGAATAATTCCACCATTTATAGCCTACATAGACTGATCCATCACTATCACAAATTACTCAATTCCAATTCCCACCATTTTGGTTCATGGATTTAGAAAGATATCATCCTCTTAGTGCCTTCCTACTTTATATTCCCTGTTTCTTTTATGGTAAATCATTTTGAACAGACATTTCATAGATTAATAAACATGAACATATTCAAATTATATATCATTTAAAATTAATAATAGTGTAAAAAACATTTATGTTATTATATTAACATCATACTAACCGCTAAATTTTTCTAAATAATGCTTTTATACCAACTAAAAGGACCCAGCCATAAACATTACATAATATCATTAATTAAACTAGAATATACTTACTACTTTACCAAATATCTTTTAAGTTTAGAGTTTTAGATAATTGGGACATAATACATATCAATCCAAAATCATAAAAGGTGTATACTTCTAAAAATATCCATTTCTTCCTTAATAATTTTTTTAATAAAACATGAGTTCTTTTCATGAATGTTTTTCACAATGATCATCTTCTCTTCTTATTTTTTATTACCATTCCTTAAATCCTATGAATTTTTAAAAAAAAAATTGGTATGATCACAAAAAATCTCAGTAAGGTACTTAAAAGAGAAATTAATTATTAGTCCCTGAATTATTATAAACATATGAAATCATTCTCACAAGATATACTTCTCACCTTTAATGTATCATATACTTACTTTGTGAAAACATGAGATTTACATACAACATAGAAAAAATAAATATAACCATATAGTTAACTTGTGTAATTACATAATTAATATTTTAACCCTCATATATACCATATGTTTTTAAACCCTCGCAGCTAACTTATAATGTAATCCTCAAGACTACCTTATGATGTGACCATCGCAGTTACACTTAGAGTAACCATTACCATCAACCTCCATCATAAACATACCCAATATATTTTAGAGAGATATAGGTTCCACAATTAATCATAAAAAACTAAAAATAACTAGAACATAATCATAAACCAATAATACTTTCATAAAAACATTCCTTTTGAATTTTTTAAAAATAGATATTTAAAAGAGGATTTTTTATGAAAAATCCCTTACCTTGTGTTCGTATTACTTTAAACAAGATCAAAAACTCGTTTATAATGGTATAAATAGTGTTATTAATTTATTATATAACTATAATAATGTTTATACTTTTTTATATGACCATTTTATAAAAACATTCCACCCATTTATTAATAATACTTTGTTATTTCTACTGTTTCAGGTGAGTTCTTTTCATGATTTCTATAGTCGGTTCTTATGGATTTTCATGTCTAATGGAATAAAAAATTCCAAAGTGGAATGAAATTTAATTAATATGTTAAATAATTTTAAATGATACCATATTTCATTTTGTTTCTTATATGAGGATGAATCATTGATAAAATATCAATGAAAATGATTTAGTTTATTTTGGCGGTTTTTACAACCATGAGGAATTAATATCATTTTATTTAATATCACGTTTATATATTGGTTCTAGAACCTTATATAACTTATAATATAAATAATAAAATCTTATTTAACAATAATAATGGTTTTATGACCATCCTTGAATGTGGTAATGGAAAATAAAAGTGTATCGTCCATGATGGTGGTACATCAAAACATCACGGATGATGTTCTCATTTTTAGAATAAATGAGAGAGGACGAGTATTTTGATGATGAATTTTTCCATTAACCTGATAAAATTATAGTTTATATAATATAATATATATTTCATTCCACTTGGATAAGGTTAGGTTAGTATAGATTAGAAAATAAAATAAATTGAAAAGAAAATAAAGGAAAAAAGAAGAGGATTTTGCCTCTTGAATTTGTATCCATGACAACCTCCTTAAGGTACTTAATTTTGGAATTCTGGTGATACCAATAGGTATTGTATTTTGGAATATTATTGGTAATTTAATTGGGTATAAATTAAACAACCTAAAATTATTTGAGGTGTTAGGAGAAGAGGTGGTGAGGGGTGGTATTTACAATGGATGAGAGGAGTGTTTTTATTATTTTATTCATTAGTATATTACTTTGTCTCAATACTAAGAATAGTTTGAGAATTATATACAAATATATTAAAATAATGAAGGATAGTTCAATATTACGGGCTTACATCAGAAATACATCATCAATGACTCAATAATTCATGTATTTACCTTATACTATAAATTAATGTATTTCACTATTCACCAAAAATTAAAGTATTTTAGAAAAAATCAAAATAATCAACCTAAATATTTTTTGATGGGTAGACTAAATAAATGAACATAATTTTATTAATATAATTTTCTAAATATGAGAAATTTATTTTTTAATTAAAATCATAATTTATACTAAAAATACCAGTTTTAAAACTATAACCGATATTATATAAATTTGAAAAAATAATTAAGGTCTCATAAAATTATTTGTTATCATAATACCATAAAATATTAATTTATGAATTTATTTTATGAAAATATATTTTCTTCTAAAACATTAAATTAATTATAAAATTATAAATAATCATTTATGTTTTAGAAAAATACCAACACATAAATTATCATTTTCAAAACATCTATTTACTTATTCCATAATATAAATATATCATATCTTTGCTTATAAGATACATAAATTTTATTTATACTTTCATATGTGAGGTTACTACTCTATTATTATAGATTTATTAATTTCTATAAATACCACTTATTTCATTATACATTTATAATAAATTTAACCATTTAGTTCAAGAATGAAAAAAATTATTTTATAAGTACCTAGGTTGTTATTATAAGAAAAAAGATATAATTTTCAGGTATGGATCTTTATTTTGGGTGGTTTTGAGAAAAAAGAGAGTTTTTGGAAATTTTAGAAGTACACGTCTTGTACTTAGGAGTACTCACTATGTACAAGGTTGTCGCGGGTAATCGTGTACTGTCCATGTAACGGCTGAGACATAGTCATGTTAGGGGGCTTGGAGACCCCTAAAATCAGGGGCCAGTTGATGCAATTACCCGACATGTTCATTAACAATACATGTCATGTAGTTTTTTTTATTTGATTAAATAGATCGAGGTCGCGTCTAATCGCCGGATTCATCTTCTGTAGGCCTTGGATCATCCATGAGAGACCAAGAGTGATGGTTCTTCTCTGTACCACCATTTATCTATCTAAGGTCTGATTCAAACTCTGTCTAGTGCATTGGAATCCCACTAGTGAGTCCTTCCTTCTTCTAGATCATCTCTTCCTGATTTCCTCTTCCTCTTGAGTTATTCAAGGTTGAATTTTTTTTTTGATGTTTTGGTTGATATATGGCCTTCTAGGTCGATCCAAAGGATGAGGTTAAACTATGTCTATCGTACAATGTCAAGGTAGGTGTTTTGTTTCTTTTCGTTGTTTGTCTTTGAGTTTATATGCGAAAGTACTGATTACCCATGGTTCAAGTATTTCATGTTAAGGAAATTGAACCCTATTTTATCTACCTTTGATTGATTGTAGGATTAAGGGTTTCTTGAAATAAAATTATGTGAAATTTCATGTTTAAGGAACACCACATGGGTGTGTTTCCATGTTTGAATGTTTTTGGACATTTGATCCAGGTAGCCTATGAGGCAGACCTTGTTTCCATGCCTTTCTTGATAGGATGGAACTGTTTGACTTTGGCTGCTTGTTAGAATCTTGAGATATGTTTTAGAATTGTTTTCCCATGTAGGATTTGAGATTACCTTGGTTTTCTTGATATCGTTTATGCACGATTGAATTGCACTGGCCTGTGAGAACCTGGTATAGTTAGACCATATGTGGAATTTACATTTAGTGCTTCCTCAGAGTGTCTGTTACATTTCACGCTATGAGACCATCGGGGAGGATTGATGGTGAGTTCTTCCTCATAGTCTATATAGTTTACATTATGAGACCACAAGGGGAATTGACATTGAGTGCTTCCCTAGAGAGTCTGTAGTTATCTGGAAAGACCATAGGGGGAATTTATGGTGAGTGCTTCCTCAGAGTGTCTTTGCCTTTTTATTGCATTACTTTTCCAGAGGGGTTATACTATGTGAGCTACCTAGAGGGTTAATATAAATAGTGAATATTGTGACATGTTTTCCAAGAAAAATAGAAATCTTGGATTCGGTCCTATTAGGTAGTCTTCTGAGATACCTGTTTGTGATACATAATTGATTAAATGATGAACATTAAATGGTAATTAATGTAAATGGAAACTATAGGATTGTTTAATTTTGTGTACTTCTTGTTCTTTTCTGAGTTTCCATTATTACCTACTATATATACTCACTGACATTAAGGTACAGATCTTACGGTGGTTTCTTAGTGGGATTCATCTCACACCCTATTTTGGTCATTATTTTAGACCCAAAAAAATTATGTGGTTGCTGGTATAGATAAGGTAAAGCACCCTTCGTCATCATTTACTTGATAGTTGTGGAGCTGAAGAGCGTGGGACAAAGTTGAGGCATGTGATGCTGCTGGAGTTTATTTGTTTCTTTTTAATTTGTTTTAGTACTGTATTTCCATCATTTTGACTTGTTTGGCTGTTTTTCTAGACATATGTGACATGAATCATTTATATATGTGATCTATTTGTTTATCTACATTCAATATTATGTTGTTTACTTACTTGGTATGGTATTACAGCTTATAGTGTTGTATATTGTTGTTATTCAAGTGTGTTACTCTTCCAATTAGGGCATAGTTTCCCCACTATCACATCCAATGCCCTCGCATCTAGTTGTTAGCCTCTGGAATTTGAGTAAATGCACTTGAGGCCATGTGATCAACCAGGTACGGCCACCTTTGGGTGGCACCCAGAATTAAGACATTACAAAGTGGTATCAGAGCCAGGTTCTTTTCTTCCTTGTATTACTGTTTGGACCCTATAGAGAGGGATAGGAAAGAATGTGTAGTTAGTAATAAGTTTTTCTCGGGAGTAGCTAACTCGTGTATAGGGAAAATCCAATTTACCTCAATTATTTCAATTTTTTAATTTTTCAATTGTTATAGTTTATTTGATTTCACCATTGGCTGATTTACATATTTTGTGCTATTATCATTGATATTATTGAGGTTCTAGTTCTTTTGCAACCAGATGAGATGAGGGTATGCCATCTCATGCATCATAGAGGCTCTTGATAGGGATCACATTTCATGAATTCTTGTCATTCCATTTAGGGTGAATTACTGATTGCATGTTGTTGTGATAGATTTTGTGCTAGATATTCATGTGGTTGTGATAGATGTCATGATAGAATGACTATTATTTTGATAGACTATTATAATATGCAATGTTTCATTTTAATTGATGCCAAACTTTGGTCCCTGAGGTGTTATGGTCCCCCTTGTATCAGAATTTGGTAGATCATATTAAACATTAACTGAATTCTTTTATGATATGACATGAATATAATGCCAGGATTTGATTCATGGGGAGTATGGGGCCCCACGGATTAGAATTTGGAACTTTAATGCTTATTTTAGTGTTTTATGGGGTTCCAGAGTAGTTTCTGAGGCTTGTTGTATAGAAAAAACTAGCATAAACAGTGTGTGATAATGAATACATGCCATGTATCGTTCTGTTCGGGAAGAAAATGTTTTTCTTAAGTACACGCCATGTAATTTTTTTACACGGCGTGTAGTCTTTGACAGTGTGACTAAATGTGTGGGAAGAGACGCGGGGTTAGGAACTGTTTGGTGGAACCCTCCATGTACTGGGAGTACACACCATGTTGTAGAGACCATGTATCTACCCGTGTGACTAATAAAATTGGTGGATGAACTTCAGGTAGTACATGTTGTGTCCTTCATGAACATGCCATGTGGAAGTCGACCGTGTCTCAAGCCATGTGGCCAATGACATGGGTCGGTAAAATACTTCTAGTAAATGTCATGCCTGACTTAAACACATTTTTTAGTTTTTTTCTAAGGGAACTGTGTAGTTCTATCCATGTAGAAGAACTTGGGCAGGAGGGAAAATTAAAGTACACGCCGTGTGTAGGGGTGTTACATGACCAATTTTGGTAGAAGTACACGCCCATGTTGAAACCTAAGGGAACATGCCATTTGGAGGTTATACATGTCGTGTAACCCTATTTTATAAAAATTTAATGTTTTATTTCTCCTTTTCCTTTCTTTAACTCTTATGTTTCAGTCCTTGATAATTTTGAGCTGAGGTGTGTGATTGACCATGTAGAGTCATGCCACCGAGAAGTCCTTCGGTTGTACTCCTAGCTCGGGATGATGATCAGACACCTAAAACAGTAGACCAAGGACTACCAGAAGATCCTCCTATCGTTCCCTTCATGGTATCAGCAATAATTCCATATATAGGTGATGATGCACAATTCCAAGAAGGCTTCATGAGGATGATGGATACTTTCCAGGGTGCACCGCATCGTACCTCATCTATTGAAAAGTTAACGTGGGTTTTTCAGCAATAGCATCCTCCCACCTTCTAAGGGGATGGAGGACCTCATGCTACAGAGTCATGGTTGGAATTCATGTTGTCTATCTTCGATCATATCAAGACACCTTCAAAGAGGAGGGTGAATCTAACTACGTATATGCTATGTGATTCTACCAAGAGATGGTGGGATGTGATATCACAGGTGGGATGCTAGTGGGTTATGGATAGGGATGAGTTCCAATAGACCTCCTATGACTACATCTACCAAGAGACCTTGAGGGTCGACCGAGCCTGAGAGTTCATGAGTTTGGAGCAGGGTACTCTCTCAGTCATGGAGTATTATTTTCTCTTCACAAAGCTGCAGCACTTCACATCCATTCAGGGGGGTGATGAGTTATTTCCGGTGATTACGTTTGAGTATGATCTCAGGAATGACATCCAATATCATGTGAACATATTCAGGTTGACATCCATATCTTCTATAGTAAACTACATGCTGATCATTGAGTGAAACCTGAGAGATTCTAGAGTTATGGCCAGGGCGGTTCAGCATCCAGAGTATGTACTCTTTCGTCTGATAGCAAGAATTGTTGTAGGGAGTCTATGTGTGGAGAGATGAGTAGGCGGGATTTTCCATCAGTAGGCCAGCTGATGTGCTACCAGTGAGGGAATGGAGGACATAAGAAACCTTAGTACCCAAGAGACCTAGTCGAGTGTCGATCTTGCAGAAATATGGGACATCTTTAGCGTTTCTGCAATGCCCTCCTTCCAGTATCTAGTGAGGGAGGATCTTTTTCGACTCCTCATACCAGAGTAGTACCACCCGTCCAACATCAGACTGGGGGCTGGAGTTATTTAGGCCATTTAGGCTGAGGTGGTGGTCATGGCCCCAGTGGTCAGATGCAGGGTTTTTTACAGTCATAGGGTGGATTAGCTCAGGGATATCAGACAGCTTCACAGGGTTGTGGAGTAGGTTAGGCCTTTGTGCTAGAGCAGACCCAATAGAAGTAGGATCTCGGACCCTCTGTTTTTATAGGTACGATTTTGGTTGCCTCAATTTTATCTTTTGATATTATCGATATAGGGGCTTCCCATAGCATTATATCTATGCCTCTTATGAAGAGCCTTGGGCTCTGTATCTTTACTTATACTGATATCTTGACACTGGACACTCCTTTGGGAACATGAACGGCTAGTGTACGTTAGTGTAAGGAGTTCCCTCTTGAGGTTGATGGGTGTCACTTCTTATGTAACCTTTATGTATTATAGATAATGGGATATGATTTCATTCTCAGAATGGACTGGTTAGATCCCTTCCAGGCTATTGTCGATTTCTATCTCTGTTGGGGGAGTTTCACTTCACCAGAGGGTGGATTGTTTCTACATAAGGGCAAATGGGATGTCTAGGTGAGCAGAGCTGGACCCGAGCATCATGGGTTGAGATTTGTTACAGCCCATATTTCTAGTCTATATCTGGATGTCCAGGGGACTTCACTGAGAGTCTTTCCTCCAGTGTTCGGTCGTTTTAGGGATGTCTTTCTAGAAAAATTTCATGTTTTCCTTCGAAAAAGATGTAGACTTCTCAATTGGGCTTGTTCTAGGAGGAGAACTGGTGTCCATTCCTCCTTATAGGATTGCTGCACCAGAGTTACATGATCTAAAGAAGTAGTTGGAGGAGTTATAGGCTAAGGGTTTCACTTGACCCAGTACTTCTCCTTGGGATTCACCTGTCCTATTTGTGAAGAAGTCAAATGGTACCCTCAGACTTTGCATGGATTATTAAAAGATGAACTAGTTGACGGTCAATAACTGATATCCCTTTCCAAGGATTAATGACCTCTTTGATCAGCTTTGTGGATCTTGGGTGTTCTCAAATGTTAACTTGAGATTCGGTTATGATAAGTTATGAGTTGGACCATCATATATACCTATTACAGCCTTTTAGAGTAGGTATGGTCTATACGAGTTTGTGTTTATGATGTTTGGTATCACAAACACACCTGAAGTTTTTTTGGAACTGATGAACTTAGTGGTCCATCCTTACTTGGATTCTTTTGTGGTAGTTTTTATGTAAGATGTCATGGTGTACTCTCACTCTCGGCATGGACATTCCATCCATCTTGAGATAATTTTTAGTACACTGAGAGAGAATTATTTATATTATAAGCTCTCAAAATTCCACTTTTGGATGGACTAGATTCACTTCTTGGGTCATGCTATCTCATATATTGGAGTATCAGTACACCCAGAGAAAGTGTGATCAATAGTTTCCTATCAGAATTCAAAGAACGTCTTTGAGGAAAGGAGTTTTTCAGGGATGGTTGGTTAATTAAGGTGATTCATAAAAGAATTTTCACACTTAGCAGCACTACTAACAGTACTGATTAAGAAGGTGGTGATGTACTTGTGGAAAAATTATTGTGATTCAACCTTTCATAAGATGAAAAGAAGGTTGAATTCAGAACTGATAATGATTTTTCCAGATCCAGGAAAGAGATACAATGTTTACTGTGACACATCAGGTATCAGGTTGGGAGTAGTGCTTATCCATGGGGAAGAAGTATTTATGTACGGTTCTCGGCAGTTAAGGCCACATGAGAGGAATTACACGACACAAAATCTCGATTTAGCTGTAGTTGTGCATGCTTTGCGTTGTTGGATACATTACCTTTTGGGAGATCATTTTGTGGTTTTCACTAACCACAAAAGTCTCAAATATATCTTTACCCAGTGTGACCTGAATTTGAGACAGTGAAGGTGGGTTGAGTACCTTCAGTCCTTTGACTTTGAGTTTTCTTACACACCTGGGAAAGGCAATGCAGTGGTTGATGTGTTGAGTAGGAGGAATCAGATACAGTCATTTCTGGAGGCCAGTAGTGAGTGGGAGCTTATGGATATGTTGTCTGAGATTCATTTAGAGGTGCACGACAAGCTGGAGAAAATGTTCCTTTCTTCTGTATCTATTACCTCTATTGTACTTGATTGAGTGATAATGAGGAATATATTAGATTCTAAAGGCCTAGTCCTATAGGAGACTGTTTTAGGAGAGGACCCTACTCCTGGATAGACTTTCGGTGAGTTTGAGATCATTCATTTTCATGGGTGTGTATGGATGTCAGTAGATATATGTGAGGAGTTGATATGAGACTTTCGTAATTTTTCTTGGGAAGTTCATCCTAGTGTCATAAAGATGTATCAAGATCTACACCATCAATGCTGGTGTCCAGGTATGAAGAGAGATGTTGCTGGTTTTGTGATGAGGTGTTCCACCTGTTAGTAGGTGAAGACAGAGCATCAGTGACTGATAGGGCTTTTTCAGTAGTTACCCATTCTCGAGTAGAAGTGGAATGATGTCGCGATAGATTTCATGACAGGTTTACCGAGGTCACATCAAGGGAATTATGTTGTTTGGGTTGTCATTGAAAGACTCACAAAGGTTTCTCACTTCTTACCGATCAAAGAGACCTTTAGTTTTGATGAGATGGAAGGTTGTACATCTGAGAGCTTGTATGTTTTCATCAGGTTCTACGATCTATTATTTCAGACAGGGACTCCCTCTTTACTTATTGTTTCTGGCAAGGACTACAAAGCTATTTGGGTACACATGTACTTCTGAGTAAAACTTACCATTCACATACAGATGGCCAATCCTAGTAGATGATTCAGGTGTTGGAGGACATGCTTCGAGCATGTGTCCTAGAAGTGGGGGGTTCTAGGGAGAATAACATACCTCTTGTCAATTTTTCCTACAATAATAGTTTTGATGAAACTATTTAGATGGAACCTTATGAGACTCTATACAGTAGGTCATGCCGGTCACCCCTATTTTGGTTGGAGGTAGGAGAGGAAGCTTTGTTGGGACCTTGTCTTGTCCAGGAGACCACATAGCAGGTGGAGTTGATTTGGAAGAGGATGGATACTGCACAGTCTTGGCAGAAGTCTTATGTTGATCGATGGAGACAAACTCTAGAGTTCGATGTTGGAGATTAGGTTTTCTTGCATGTCACAACGAGGTTGGGACAGAAGAGGATTAGGAGATAGGGAATGCTTTCAATGAGATACATTGGGCCATTTGAGGTTTTGGAGAGATTCGGGTTGGTTTCCTATCGGTTTCAGTTACCTCAGATGTACCGTGAAACTTATGATGTCTTCCATGTTTCTCAGCTACGAAGTTACTTCTTAGACCCATCTCATGTTTTTCAACTCGATGAGGTTGAGTTAGAGGTGAAGGCATCATTCAAGGATCATCCTATCTAGATTTTTGATTGTAGCCCAATGGTTCTCTATGGTCAGTTTGTTACTCTAGTACGGGTGTTGTGGCAACATGGCCAAGTGTCGGATGAGACTTGGGAGAGGGAGACCGATATACAATCACAGTGGCTGGAGCTATTCGAGGATTCTAATTTTCGACCTTGTTAGGGAAATTCAAGGACAAATTTCATTAAGGGGGAGTTTGAAAGAACCCAGATCTTCTTTTTAGGTGTGGATCTTGATTTCAGGTGGTTTTGAGAAAAAGGAGAGTTTTTTAAAATCTTAAAAGTACGCATTGTGTACTTAGGAGTACACATTGTGTTCCAGTTTACATAGGTATCCATGTATTAGTTGTGTAACCGTTGAGACTTGGATGTGTGAGGTGACCTGGAGACCGCTAATGTTGAGGGATAGTTGAGGAAAATACACAACATGTTAATTAACGGTACACACCGTGTAGTTTTTCTTTTATTTTATTGAACAGATCAGGGTCATATCTAATCTTCCGATTCATATTATTCTAGCCTTGGATCTTACAGGAGCAAACGAGAGCGACGATTGTTCTCTAAGCCATTGTTTCTCTGTCCAAGGTCTGATTCAAACTTCGGCGGGTGCGTTGGAATCCCACTGGTGATTCCTTTCTTTTTATAAATCATCTCTTTCTGAATTCCTCTCTCTATAGAGTTATTCATGGTTGAAATTTTTTTGACATTTTTGTAGATCTATGACGTTATAGGTCGATTCAAAGGCTGAGGTTCAACTATATCAATCGTACAATGTCGAGGTAGGTGGTTTGTTGCATTTTGTTGTTTGGCTTTGAGTTTATATGTCAAAGTGTTGATTATCCATGTTTCGGGTATTTCGAGTTAAGTAAATTGAACCCTATTTTATATTCCTTTGATTTATTATTGGATTAATGGTTTATTCATGTCATATTATGTGAAATTTAATGTTTTAGGTACACCCCATGGTGGTTTTCCATTTTTGAATGTTTAGGGTCATTTGAACCAGGTTTCTTATGAGGCAGACCTTGTTTCCTTTCCCTTCTTAATAGGATGGAACTGTTTGGCCTTTTCTACTCATTAAATACTTATGACGTGTGTTGGAATTATTTATTCATGCAGTAGTTGAGATTACCTTGGGCTTCTTGATATCATTTATAAACGATTGAATTTCACAGGGCTATGAGAACTTGGTATAGTGAAACCACTGGGGGAATTGACATTGAGTGCTTCCTCAGAGTGTGTTACATTTCATGCTACGAGACCACATGGGGGATTGATTATGAGTTCTCACTCATAGTGTATATAGTTTATGTTATGATACCATAGGGGGAATTGATGTTGAGTTCTTCCCCAGTGAGTATGTAGTTATCCAGAAAGACCATAGAGGGGAATTGATGGTGAGTTCTTCCTCAAAGGGTCTTGGTATTTTTTTGCATTACATGGCTAGAGGGGTTAGACTGTGTGAGCTACCCACAGAGTTAATGTAAATAGTGAATGTTGTGATGCGTCTTCCAAGACAAAGCACAAGCTTGGATTTGGTTTTGTTAGGTAGTCTTTGGAGATACCTGTTTGTGATACTTACTTGATTAAATGATGAACATTAAATGGTAATGAATGTAAATGGAAGATGTAGGATTGTTTACTTTTGTTTACTTCTTGTTCTTTTCTAAATTTCCATTATTACCTACTATATATACTCACTAATAGTTAGGAACAGATCTTGTGGTGGTTTCTTTCTGGGGTTCGTCTCACACCCTATTTGGGTCATGATTTTAGACCCAAATAGATTATATGGTTGCAGGTATAGATAAGGAAAAGCTCCGTTCATCATCAGGTACTTGATAGTTGTGGAGATGGAGAGCATGGGACCATGATAAGTCTTGAAATGCTAATGGAGTTTATTTGTTTTTTTGTACTTTGTTTAGTACTATATTTCTTGCATTGTGACTTGTTTGGCTATTTTTAAGACATATGTGACCTGAATCATTTATATATGTGCTCTAGTTATTTATTAATTTTCATTCTTCCACTATTTACTTACTTGGTATGGTATTACTGCTTCTAATATTGTATATTAATGTTATTCTGTTTTTTTACTCTTCCAATGAGGGCATAGTTTCCCCACTATCACATCCAAGTCCCTCGCTTCTAGTCGGAAACCTCTAGTGTTCAGGGAAATGTGCTTGATTCAATGTGACCAACCAGGTGCGGGGAAACATTGTATGGCACTTAGAACTGGGATGTTATAGTTATAGTGTTAGTTAATTAAAATTCCAATTACAAACTAAAGAGTGTTTTCCTATATAGATTGGAAATTGAAATTTTCTTTAACTAAGCCAATTGTGAAAACTCTTGGAATAAATAGATGGTTAAAAGGGATATTTTTTGATAATTTACCCAATGTTTCATGACATTATCCAAATAAATTAAATGGTATAGTTTTTCTAAAAATAGGTACTTAATATCCTCAATATATAATTTTTTTAAATGTTGACATGAATGGGAATAATTTAAATTCCCTAAAATAAAGTCTTTTTATTGGTTTTTTTTACCATGACCCATCACGTAATAGTTCAGCTTCAGACACTTCCTTGGGATGGGAACATGGATGTTTCCCAGAGATCGCTTTTTACATCTTCCTAGAAAACATTAAAACTAGATGTTAGGCGGTAAGGCCTCGTGATATTTTCGAATGTGATCTTGTTCTAGGGTATATGCCATGGTTATATAAGTAGCCATCTATATTATGTTAGCACCATTAGATCTTCAAGAATTGATAAATTCTTTCATTTAGTTTTCTGATTAGGGGTGTCGTTCGAGTGCTGGTTATCCTGAGAAGGATGAAATATAATAAAATAACACTTTTAGTAGAAATGTTTTTTTATTGTAAATTAAACCTTAACGGGGAATTACAACATCCTGAGACTTTTAAGTACCATCTTGTGTTCTTTTATGTTAGTGTTGGACTATTTCAACAAGAACTCCCACGTTCATATACTCAGTGAAGATCAGGGCTGGGTAGCATGATGTTTGGAAAGTGATGTTGTTATATATATGGTTATAGACTTGGACCCTTATAGGTCAATGCTCCCTTACCTGTTTTAGTTTAAACTCTTCTAAAATAACATTTCTAGGATTTCTAGATACTATGTAATAAATGACCATTAATGGGATGTGGTTCTCATATGGGAGATTGTAGGTCTAGGTGGGAGGCCTAAGGACCCTCACTTTTGACTCAGACCCTGGTAGGTCAATGGAGTAGTTTTGTTAAGGAAAAACTATAGAAGATATTATTCAAGAACTAAATCTTTATTTTTATAGTGATATCCATTTTATGATCTTTTATATACCAATGAATGGAAGGTGCTTGGGTATTTGGATTCTAGAAGTATAATGCCCTCACTTTTGAAAAAACACATTAGGTTACTACTTATCAATACTGAATATGTTGGAAAAGATTGTTTGGGTGCCTGAACCAATTGACCATTTCTTATGTTGTTGAAGCATTCTTATCGGGGACGATTCCATGAGGAAGGTTTTCTTTTGAAAAATCATGAAATATATGAGATCCCCTATTTTGAAGAGTTGTTCCCAGAGAACTCCCAATATGTTCAGATACAGACATGTGGTGTAGCATGGTCAGTTTTCCTTATTGACCAAAAAATATCAAAATCATGAGTCAGATTATGAATTTAGGGTTTCATAATGTATATAATTTTTTCATAGTAATTTTAGGTTGCACCTATTGTGTGTGGAGGATTCTAGAGTAGAAAATTGATAATTTTTAATGTGTGGGTTTAGAATTTATCGTTTGTGTTTAGATTATTTCAGGCATAGAGACCCAAATAATGAATAAATTAAAGGCAGTTCCCAGAATGTGGGTTAATATAGTATTAACCTATACATGTATGGTTGGGATACATGGTGTTCGGCATTTTAAAATGCAAGTGTATCCTAGTTGATCTGAGAATGGATTAGAGAAAGATGTGCTTGCCTATCAATGAAATCTCAGTGTATGACTAGTTAAAAGGTGATCATTCCCCTTATATTGACATCTCACTGAGTATACTAATATAGAATCAACTATATTCCAAGATACTTACTTAAATAGGTATTATGGATAATAAAATAACTCATATAGAGTTGCCCTCAAGGAGTGGTTTAAGATGATCCAAATAGTGTTTAGTTTACCATTGGCCCTTAGAATATGACAACCCCCATTATAATTCAATTTTTTTTCTCCATGATAACCATTCTTTGAAAATTTTAATAGGTTATTATTAGTGTTTTTGATGATTCTCATGATGAGAAATATCCTAGACATGTTAGTTTTTATGTCAAGAGAGGACATGGTATGTGCTGCGGTAATCAATTTTCTATTTATTGATGTGATGAAAAGTATGCTCCTAAGGTAGAGAGATAGACATCAGTCACTGTGGGGTGACCCTTGAAAGATAAAGGTCATGGGAACTTGAGACCAGTCATGTAATGTTCATTTTGACACTCTCATGTTGATTAATAAATGAATCAAGTTATGGATGGAATCCTTGGTAGATTATAGGTACGATTCGATGATGGTTTGTTGGATGATGAAAATTTTTGTGTTGGGGTTATAAGAATAACTTTTTTTTCTTAGGAGATGGTTCTTACATGATACATCACTATGATTTAGGTATAGGCTACAATGACCATGCTCAGAACAATATTAGTGAACCTTGTGATAAAGGTTTAGGGTCTTTTCCTTAGTGATGCATTAGCCATAGGGACTAATATTTTTCAAGAAATAGTTGTACCGAGTTAGTTAAACCCACTCTCTATCTTGGTTATGGTTTTGTTTGGTGAGTAAATCAAATTGGGCACACCATCAGTATGGTTCTGGTGCAACTTAAATAATCGGCTAGGGGTTTTAAGTATAATCTAGTGAAACCAAATTTGAGAAGGTTCAATCAAAGTTGACCATCAAGATCTGAATGAGGACTAATGGTAGTTTCCTCACTCATAATTGAGTGTATCATTTTGATAAAAGTTATGGGAGTTTCATTATAATTCTATGGACATGATTCGGTTGGCAATTCTAATGGTTGAGGTGTCATCACTCAAAATTGGATGTTCAAAGGATAAGACCTAAGGTGGGGAGTGAATTATGATGCTTAATTAAAGAAATTAGGATGGGATCATGTATCATGTTAGACATACTATGGGTAAACTCTGTCTTGTCATTTCAGCCTTGGTAGTTTTGATAATTGGCACAAGTTTTAGCAGATTATGTACCACGTGATTTAAGTGATGTGTGGAGATATGTTGAGCGATTAGAAATAAAAAATGACTATTTGAACTAAACTTCATGACTCGATTAGGTAGGTTGATGATTCTCCATTACCCGTGTTTTCTTATAAATGATAAGTCTTAATGTGGGGAGACTATAAGATCCCAGGTTTTGGACTGGGCTAAAATTCCAAGTGATTTTGAGCTTTTCTTGTTTAGTGGATCAGTCAGTTTTTAATATAATATTTGGATCATAAATATGAGTGTTAGAACACTTGAAATCATCTTTTTGGGTGATATTTAAGTATCAGGGGGTTTATTAGGAGTTCTATTGAGTTTTAGAGGTGTTGGGCTCTGAAATATCATGTTTTTAAGGCATCATGAGGTGCACAGTTAGTTTAACCATGTGGGTCAACCGTGTGACCCCATTTCTTGAGAATCATAGTTTTTATAAACCATTAAAGGGGATGAGGAGACCTTGAATTTTATCTCAAGTGTTCATGGGGTGATCATCATGGGTTGAGCATGGTTTTCCCAAACTATGCTTCTAACCCACACCCTTAGTGCCACTTAACCGACATCATCAAATGGTTGGTGCACGGTTTGGTCAAACTGTGTGACCTAACCATTTGAGGTGTGGTTCCTAGAAAGAGGAGGATCCACACTTAGTGCATGGTTTTCCAAACCATGCATCTAAACCATGTGACCCTTTAAAAGATCTCAAAAAGATCATTTTACCACTCATTCCTCTTAAGTCTCCACCCTCCTTTATTTCTATCCATGCACAGAATCCCCCCTCATGTGGGAGATCCCATTGGCCTCTCATCTTGGAATGGAGAGATATTTTCCATCTTGACTTGGAATCAGTCGCTATTAGTTTTGTTGGATAGCCCTCATAAATCCCTTGAATATTTATGCTTCTCTTCTTTGGTTGTCTTGTCCTATAGAAAGCCAAATTTGTGCAACCTATTTTACCCTTTTTTCAGGTTGTTTGTTTAATCTTCCGATTTCTATAGTATTATCTCAAATAAAAGCCTAATATTGGATGATTATACCATCCTAATATTGAGAAATTTATTCTATTTACTTTTCAAAAAATTATCTACTGTTTATATGATATTATTATTATGTCATGTGTCATACTTTCCTAATGATGCTTCTAAAATATGAAATAATTAAAATTGAATTCCTAGACACTGAAATTGTTTATACTATGACCATAATACATTGTGGGAGGTAGTGATCTGAACTTGAACCACCCCTTTTTTTAGGTTTTTATAATTGATTAAAATGATCATTATACATCATGATTTAATCACCCCTTTGAGTAAGATGTTTTAAATTATTGGATCTTATTATAATGTGAGTGGATTTAATTATCTTGAGAGATATAGTTAAAATTAATTAAATGAATTTCATGAAGATGGTATCAAAATATATATTAAACCCACCTTTTGAGGTGTGTTTTCTAGTAAATTTAAAAGTGAATTTAATAATATAATGTGACTCGATAACTTATACTATGGCATGGGTTCTCCCCATAGACATTATAATTATTGTCAAATAACATGTCGCAATATAATGGAATATATTAACAATGGTATAATATCTTGGGTTGGTATATTATATCCTGAATAACCCCATGGTGTGAAATTAATATTAAATGAGTTATACTAAGGGTTCACTTCCCTTGAGTGATGTTGGTTGTCTTATTTTTAAATACCAGGCTAAGGCCTCATAGGATAATTGGATTCCTCAATACTTTATGATACTTGGCATGGTTTCTCTTAATTTATAATACTAAGCATAGCATACCTTACTTTATGATACTAGGCATGGAATCCCTGAGCATGGTGTCCTTTACTTTATGATACTAGGTATGGAATCCCTGGGGATGACATACCTTAATTTATGATACTAGGCATGGAATCCCTTACATTGTGATACTTCAGAATGGCATCTATTTCATTATGATTACAGGTATGGCACCCTAGGAATAGAGTCCCTTATAGTGTGATCTATTAGTATGAAACCCTAAGAATGGTGTCCCATATCTGATATGTGATCCTCTCATAGGGATTTCTTGGTACTAAATCTTAGGTAAACTCTATTGCATGTATATCTATGTAGATGATTTTCGGATGTATGCATATATATATATATATGATGGAAGCTGTGTAGTAACATTCCAGCTTAGGCCAAAGTAGGTATGGTAACCGGGTGTCTCTGAGGAACTTAATCCCAACATGTTATTATTTATTAATTACAGATTTACTTTAATACATTTTCACACTTCATATCTTATATTCGTAGACTGGATGGCTCTAGATACCATTAGTTGTGCCCTACTAAGTATATATCACACCCTTTTTGGGATTCCATTGCATCGGGGTGCTCAAAGAGACCACATTATTGCAGGATCAAGTTCATGGATTTTGATTTCCCTCTATAATCCTTCTTATCTAGGATTGAGCACAAGAGAGAAGGATTGAGCTAGTTCTCGACAGGTTATTGTGGATAGATACTAAGTCTTTTATTTTATTCCTTTACTTGTTCTACATATGTATCACCTATTAAAAGTCTATTTGTACACTATAACAAGTTCATGCATGATCATTTATTCATTCATTATTTATTTATAGATAATATTATATTCATATTCCTTTTTTTTCTTTTTCTGTATCTATTTCTCATTTATAAGGTCTAGTTTCCCCACTTTACCTTCATTAGACCCTCGATGCTAGTCGCCAGTCTTTAGAATATGGGAATTCATTCTTGAGTCCTAGTATTCAACTAGCTCTGGGCACCATTATAGTGGCTCTTGGGTCGGGATGTTACATATGAAATTTAATTTATAGGATGAAATTTATCAAGGGGGGAAGAATATAATGGCGTGAAAATTTATTCAATTAAAAAAATAATTCATGTTTTATAATGACTATTTTATTATGTTTTACAATTGAAGCACATAGAGAGACTATATCAACTTTTCAAATCTTAAAATTACATTTTTTGTAATATAAAATAATATTACAAGGAGATAAATTAAAAATAATAATACACACAGTAATGTAAACTACATAGTCTCGAATTCTTCCATGAAGATAAATCCTTCTATAAAGACTGTAAAAAAAGAGAAGCAAGAAGAATATCATAGACATTACTAAGGGTGGTATAAAACCTTTATAATTTTAGTATTTAATGATGAGGTATGATAATGGTGGAGTATATGAATGGTGTAAATTTAAATGTGGTTGTTAGGACCTAACCATTACTTGACCATTGCAATGTGACTGTTATATAACTATTGGACTTGTAATAATATCAAATAGTATGGTAAAATACTAGTCTAAGATAAGTGTATTTATATATCCATTTACACTTTATGAATCAACACATATGATATTTTAAAATTCATAATTCCATAAAGTGAATAAATAATTAATTTTCCCTCTAATATAGTATTTTATATAAAATATGTAATTTTTATGTCAAATAATTATTTATAATATCTATTAATTTATTTTGATAAAATATGCATGATATTTCAAATTGGTATATTGAAATTAGGTTAGGGTGTATTTTTGGGAATTTTCTAAAATAATTTATTTTTCAGTTAATAGTAAATATTACAATTTTGTATTTTTGATATGCCTTATGACTTAATATATATATGTAATAATGATTTAAGTATTAATATAAGTGAATAAAAAACAATAAATAATTTATTTTATTAATATAATTCATTTAAATTATTTAAAATTATTTTCCAAACCTATAAATAACTTTTCATAGTCTGAAATGTAAATTAAGGATTTTTAAAACAATACTTTGGGGAATAGTTACATTCACATGACCAAATTAAAATTAAAAATTTTATTTTAATTCAATTATGATTAAAAGTAAAAAACCATTCCTTAAAGTTTCAAACCCATTTACAAAAACCATGGGTATTTCAATGGATTTCCATTTTCCACTACCTAGATTCTAAATGCCTATATTTAGAAATTAATAATCAATTATCCTCATTTTACTATAAATACCAACCTATTCATCCCATTTAATTCACTCCCAATATCATTATAACATCTCACCCAAACTTTGTGTCTCGTTAATTCCTATTTATAATCCACTATGATCTCAAAGAATCTAACCTCTAAGATTACAGAGCGATATTTAAGGTAAGGGATTCTATTCCTCTTATTTTTAATTCAAATTCTTATTTTATAGTAAAATATATAATTTTAAAATTAAAATATTTTAAAATCATTAAATTATTTTATTTATTATTTTTATCAATGATATTATTTCATTATCTATCATTAACCCCATACCATTAACCATTTGTTCACCTACTATGTTGTTGAAATTAATCTTTACAATTATATGCCAAATTTTTTATTGTGAATTTTAAATTCTATTTTATTTAAAGGGTATTAATATAAATTTAAATGTACTTTATTTATTGGGTAATTACATGTATAAAAATAATATTTCGTTCTCATGGGTTTAATGTTTTGAAAGGCTCATTCATTTAAGTTCTTATGAAATGAATAATTATATGAAACTTGTTCACATCCTCCATGGGTAATTGATGAAATGATTGAAGGAAGTAGAGGCTTTGAGGAAGTATCTAAAAGATGTATTGTGAAGTTTTGGGTTTGTATCAATGTTAAAAAATTGAATTCTCAATTACCATTTCATATATTTCTCATAGATTCCATGAAATTCAATTTGAGCACAAACAAAAAAATTAATCAAGACCATAAATGGTAACTTGTTCATTTGAAAACAATAATATGATTCGTTCATAATTGGAATTTCATGGATTTAAGGAACTAATAAATGAGCACTCTAGATCACCCACATGTTCCCCAAATCATTTGGATATTACTTCTTCAGTTCTTAAGTGATAGTGTGGTAAATTAAATCATTTTATGATGTCCCTTTGATCGTACGATGAATGGGTGATCAATTAAAGAGAGTGAATCGATCAAAGACTGTTCTTCCTTCAGTTTATCTCTCTAAAAAATTATATATATGAGGTAAGAGAACTCAAATTCGTGGAATAGTACGGAAAAATATTTTTGTCTTAAAACATCTACTTACGTTAGGTTTTAAGTTTCTATAAATTGTGTTTTGGTCCCTATGGAAACATAACTTTCAAAAACACCCAAAAAACAAACTTACAACCTAGTTATATAGTCATAAGAATAGTAAATGTTTTATAACTATCTTATGAAATTAATAACATGTATCATGATAAAATTATAACCATTTTATCTGCTTATAATCCCACCTAAAAATTTATTGAACCTTAAACGCATTATGTTCATTTGAAAAATTATATTTTTATCATATTCACTTTTATACTTAAACTTCTTGTGAATACATTGAGAAATAAATTCAATCATAATTATTCAAAAGGTAAATAATATAATTGATTTATTTTAATTTTTATTGATCACACATGTATGTTTATCATCCCTTGGGCATGGGGCCCCCTATTTCCTAAACTCATATTCTTCCAAAAATATAGAACTTGTGGATACACTTAGTGTGTGACCATCTTGGACATTATCTCAATTGGTGTGAGTGAAACTCACAAAAAAATAGTGTATTATAGGAAAAAATCATATACCCAATGTATATAATGAATTTCATGGCTATTATAAACTCATATAAACACGTTCTTTGTAATACAGTATCATTTTTTTATGATATCTCATAAAGCCAGATAGAAACTTCGGGTCTTCATCATTTTTATAATTTATTTATTTCATGACCTTATCAGATAGAATTACCTTCTTCTTATATGGGTATATATTTAGTGATGGTTATACCATCCTTTTCAAACTATCCATAAATTTCTCCTCCTTTACTAAAAAGTAAAAATTGTAATCTTGATCATTCATCCAATGGCATACCACCAATGATGCACCAACATAAGTTTCCATTCCATGAATTAAATATAATTTTTTTACTTTATATCAAAGTGGATAATCAAATTGTATACATTGATAAGGATCTCAATACAAGAGACCAATACACATGTTCATAGATAGAAATAACCAATGACACTCAAAAAATGTGGTTTTCTTATTGGTGATTCAATCCTCATGATCTCATATACTTGAGATTGCCTAATGTGAACTTCATGAGAAGAATTCTTAATTATTATGATCCCCCAACATATGATATCCATACATCATATTTGTCCCGTCATTATGATGTATCTATAGAATATTAAATATATTTAAGATTACTATCATTGTATCTAAAGGTTATTATCATGACTATGAACTATTGTAACCTTTTGATATGAAACATAGTATAAGGACATTTCCATGAAAATAGTGGATATGAAAGTATCAAAACTATTATGGTAAAAAAACACATGTATATATCAAATTGTATACATGTAATATAAATCAAAGTATACAAAATAGTTAGGTCTAGGTAACTGTTGATGCTCGTTTTCGTCACATTTTTTAAAGGAATGGAAAGGGAAATTACTTAGAACAAATTGATTCATCCCTTGAAGAAAACATCAAAAATCGAAAAAGGAATAAAAAATGAGTCAAAGGACCTTGGTTTGCGCAAGTTCCCTTACTGTCGCGCAAGTACACTTGTGCACTGCCTAATGGTCATGCAAGTGACTTATGCACCCTCTTTGAAAACCGTATGGGGTCTTCTCTAGCCTATAAATACCCCCGATGGGCCCCCCATTTTAAAAAGAAATTTTTCTAGAATTTAGATACAGAGCTCTGAACACCCAATTCTCTTCTTCAAGTCTTCCAAACACATATAGGGTAATTATTTACGTAGAATGGAAGGTCTAAACAAGAGGAATAAGTTTTAAGTGTTAGAATTCACTAACACTTCTGTGCCTAAGTGTTTTACCCTTAAGGGAAATGATCACACTTGCACACCTCCTTACCTACTCATTAAAACTTGTGTGCCACTATTCTGGAAGTACCTCAGGATAACTCTAAAGTCTTTGATCAAGGATCACCCAAGTATTACCCTACTATTTAACAATCACGCAAGTACCCATCTGCCGCACAGGTATACCTGCACGACCAGAACTTGTGCGCCCACACCGTACCTGCGTGTCTGCTAGGACTTGTGCGCCCTTATATTTTTTGGGTACCCTTCCTGCCCATTTAACCCCTCTTATGCCATTCCACCTATCCTATTCATGATTCAGTCTTCAGGACAGTCTTCAATTCCATTTATGGCATGTCTTCTTGATTGACATCCTTATCTGAAATGAATTATGTGGAACATCTCTCAAAACCTAGTGATTTACACATCTTTATGTCACTAAAGTTAGAGAGTTAATTCATTCAACCTCATCCTTTAAGATGAGAGAACTCTTAATTTGGGCATCCTCCTTATGAGTAAGCCCCAAGTCCTCATCAACCTGGGTTTCCTTTTCAGGAGAAATCCCCAGTCTTAAAATATGGGCATCCTCCTCAGGAGTAAGCCCCAAACCTTAATTCCCTTAATCTGGGTTTCCTTTTCAGGAGTAAGCCCCAGTCTCAAATTTGGGCATCCTCTTTAAGAGTAATACCCAAGTCCCTTAATTTTCAAATCCCTTTAACCTGGGCCTTCTCCTTAGGAATAATCCCCAGTCTTAATTTATCATAACCAGTCATAATTCCTTTTGATCTGGGCTTCCTTCTCAGGAGTAAAACCCACTCATAACTCCCCTCCTAACTTGGGCATCTTCCTTAGAAGTAAGCCCCAAGATTAGAGTATCCAAATCTCCATAAAGCACATATACCTTTATGGACCCTGTTCATGGATTTCTTCCCTGAAGTAAATCTTAATCCTCATCTATTTGGGTAGTCATACATACATAATCCCCACATCATTGCATGACACAATTTTTTGATTTCACCAATACCTATTGTTTCTCACACCGAGCTTGACTCATGTGAGCATAGAGTGTAAAAGTAATCATGACATCTTTCTTTGATCCATAAATCATGCATAAACATAATACCCCCTTACTTGAACTACGTGGGTTATGATTTCTTTTCCAAACAAAGGATGCGTAGGTATCCCATCTGCGGGCACGATCACGGTACTAACATAATCCATGTCCTCCTGAATGACAATAAACTTCAAGTGCCCCACTGAGTGGTTTTAAAACCAATATGGTCATCATAATGACCAAGAGAGTTTTATGTATTTAAGGATACCATAAACTAAGAATCTCTAACAAATACAGATGATTCTCTATCGATGAAGAACCACGAATACATATAAAAGATTATCTAAATTTCCTACATATTCAATCATTTATTGTCAGATCTAAAAGAAAACTCATTTTATACTTAGTAATGTAATAAGGATTGATGAACATAAATTAAATCTATAAAGAGAGTCCCAGAGTAGACAATAATTCCCCTAAAAAAGGTGTGATGAGTCCGACCTCCCATCCTCTTGACCAATGAAAATTCTTAAGTCTCATCAGTCCAAAACTAATGAGCGCCTACCTTTGGAAAGTAGGTCCAAATGGATATGAAATGATTGGATGTTTCCGGTTCTACGAACAAACCCATTAGAAGCTGATTGGAGTGTTTGAACCTCCAATCAACAAGGTCATCCCCAATTCCAGAGGAAACAAAAAATGGTGAACCTGACGTGAATCCTTAACCAAGTTAAAATGATGCTTTACTTATTTGTTAGCTCCCTATTTTAACACAATGAGAGGGCCAACAGAGCAATCAATGACATATTTTCTCATCCAAAAGATGTAGTCCCCGGACTTATCTTGATTATGTATATTATATAAAAGAGGCACTCTTTTCCAAGATCTTCTTCATTTCTAGAATGGCTTCTCTTAAGTTCACATCCGTGAATACCTCTGCTGTGAAAACTTCTTCTACAAATGCCACTACTGCTACTCCTACTGGATCATCGTCCACTCTTAGGATGACATCACCTACTCAGCGTCTTCAACGCTGGGTATCAAATGCATCGGTTAAGGAGTACCATCAACACGGTACCATTCCAACTCTGGAGGCTGATGGACAAGCTCTCCAAGTGAAAAATTCTTCCTGGTCTTCCGGAGAGCGATGACCAGTGATCAAGAAGCAGGTGGTGCTAACCACCATCTCCAACTGTTTTGGGTTGTTATCCCTGGAATGCAATCACCATTCCCTCCCATATTCTGGGGAGGTGAATGAGCAGGTCCCTCAAGGCCTTAATTCAAGGAGACATGAGTTCTTCCCAAGGGCTCCTATCAACAATCGCCGCCAGACTCGTGTGGAAGTGGGCCCTCAACATGATAAGGGTATCAACTCCAGGAGTTCGGCTTAGGTTACTCGAATACGAGCAGGTAAGACGAATCGCCAGAGGAAAAATACGGTCAACAGTGAGCAGGTTCTCATCTCTGCCATCTCCGGAGAAGTCCACCAACCTAACTTGGTGGAAAACAACGAGCGAGCACACACACCCATCAGTTTTAATTCTGCTGTCTAGCAGACTCGTCTGGAAGCATCACGCCAATCCCACAAGGAAATTCCGGCATACTACTATAGACAGGAACATACACCTGTTTATACATCATCAGCTAGTCAGCAGGCTCATCTGACTACATATGATGGAGTTCTTCAACCACATTCGGTGAAGTAAAATCAGTAGGCACATACACCTACTATTATTGATCAAGCCTACCAACATTATCTCTTGGTAGCACTCGGAGAAGTTAGTCGGAAAGCCCCGGTGACAAATAGGAGGCAGACTCAACTCTCTGCCCCCACACTTAAGTACTATCAGGATTTACTGATAGGAAAAGGAGGACAATAGCAGGCACACACACCTACTCAAAGCACGGAATGGACATATATCCCTGTTCCAGCAGGTGAAGTCACCAAGAATATTCTATCAATGGTGAAAGATCAGAAGCAAATCCCTGCTCATATTTTGGATGCTTGCCAGGATATTATAACAGCTTTAGTAGCATCTCAGGGAAACACACTTAAATCTATCCCTACCAGTGGAGTGACAAATCAACAGTTCACTCCAGAACAGACACACACATCTATTCCATTCCAAGAGGGTTGTGAGACGTATTCCCCCATATCATACGGACAACCAAGTCAGGCACATACACCTGATTTGAGTATAGATCGTCAGCCTAACTCGGACATCTCTCCTGATCAGGCACATACACCTGCTCAGAGTATCCACTTTCGTCAAAAAGTGGTTTCTAAGGCAAGTAATAAGGCATCTAAGAAGAAGACCCACCCAGCACAGTAAAGAGATCAAGATCCAATCTGTAACGAGGCCTTACTCGATGCTAGATTTCTTGAATCCCTTAGACAATTATCTGTTGGAATCCAAGATTCTACTCCCTCATTTCCCAATAGTGGGAACATTAATTCAGAAGGTCTTCAATAGACACTTCCTCATGAAGGCTTGCTTCATGACAGTTCGGTCGATCTTGAAGTTTCATCATTAGATGAGAGCTACAATAACCCTATGTGTGGCTAGAAGACCAAGGAGTAAGAGATCTCATCTTTTGTTGTAACCCACCATGGTGGTCCTCCCCATGATGAGGAATTTCATTGCGAATGTCCTCTCTGTAGTAGTGATGCACATTGCCCAAAAAATAATATAGTGGAAAATGTAGTGCCGAGAAATCCCTCTTATCTTGACGTAGTTGCAAATGCGAAACTAGTAATGTCTGATGCTTCATCGCTAGTAGGGGAAATCCTTTCTCAACCAGAAGATAGCCCAGGGTGTATATCATTCTCCAAACCACCCCTATGTCATGCATATTCTAGTTTGATCAGTGATTTCTCTACCAATCTTGTTGAATCTGACGAAGAAAAAAGGAAACACCGGCTCTGGTCAAATAAGGTAGAATAATATTCATTGAATGATAAAGAGGAAATGCTGAACATGAGAAAACAACTGGCTAAAGGTGAAGTGCCAGTCATGTTTTGGCCTCTGGATGACTCTCAGTATGACATTCTAGAGATGTTGACGGAAGATGGAATTCATGATATTCGTCTCAACATATGGAAAACTATTTGTCAGTTAAAAAATTAAGTATTATATTATGATGAATATGAAAATCATCTCAAGATAATAGAAGGGTTACAACATCAGATTTGTTTGGCATCTCTATTAGTCTCTCGATATCCGAAGGCTGAAAAGAAGCAGAGCGCCCTTCAATATTCTTGCCTTAACGTATTAAGAAGATTGCACTAGTTAATTACCAATGCCCCATATGTTATTCATGTTAGAGGATGGGGTGGTCATGGACCACTAAATTTCACTGTACTCTCCAGTCAGCAAAGCCCGCTAAAAATGGTCTCATGCAATGTTTTTTCCCGTGGTCGACCATAGTCAATGGGTTTTGTTTGTAATCAAAAGCATTCCCAAGAACAGGCTTCAATTAGTTCCTCTCAAAATCAAGAATACAGAGAACAAGTTGTTGAATTACTCATGCATCAAGAAAATGAGAATATTGAACATGCCTCTCGTATGGAACAAGAACATCATCAAGTGACATAAGTGTCAGAAATCATCCAACGGTCTTTTGAGCCGGGTGATAAAAGTGGATATCGATTGATGAATCCGGCTAATTTCCGGACTAAGGTCCGCAAGATCAGGATAAATTTTAAGAAAGTCTCAGACATAGCATGTCAAGAGACACCCCATCTTGCCAGACTGGGGACTCTTTTAACCCAACCCTCAGAATCAACAAATAGGATTCGAGGAGTTGAGCAAAGACAGCAGGAACAACCCCAGTCCACCTGACTGGGGACTATTTCAAATCATCAATCCCCTCCTCAACGAAAGTCAGTCTTTTCTCAATTGGGAAAGAATCCACAAGAGGAAAGAATAGCCAAATTATTAGGAGATTATCTCTAAATTACGGTTCTCCAAGAAGTTCCTGAGGTATCAAATCAATAAAAGGAAATGTTTCGTCAGGGGTTTGGCAGAAGACAATATCACAGAAATGTCAATAGAAGAAATGTGATGTGTTATGCATCAATTAATGTCATTAATGCCTTTTTTCTGATCCTCTAGAACATGAGGCTCACTCAAGGGACTCAGATGAAGAGGTTCCTATTCAAGAAGTTATAGGAACAGACACCAATGAAGAAGGTGTGCGTACACGAAATCAAAGGCTTACCCAAAATCTAGGTGTTCCTTCAAGTAACCCACTTCCCCCTCTCTGAAAGGGAGCTAACAAGGGGAATGGAAAGAACCAGGTTACATACCCTTCCTCTGGAGAAGGCCAATCGCTCTCACTAGAGCAAAGATTTGCACAAAAGGAGGAAGAAATTAAGGAATTAAGAAGGATGAATGCAGAACTACTTCAGGGTAGTCTTCCTCCTAAGCGTGCTGAAGTCAGTCGGACAAGGGAGTTTGTTGTATTTACTGAGATAGATCAAGAATATCCTCCTCTATCAGTACACCCTCATAGGTCTAATCCTATGGGTCAAGTACAACAACAATTGGCAGTGCTACCATCAGTTGCAGCACCAGCCACCACATCTGTTCCAGCTCCAGTCATTGCACCTGCCCAAGTCCAAGTCGAAATGTTGTGCTATTAGATTCTAATAGACTTCCAAGTGGTGCAAGGTGCACAATACATTCTCATCTAACCATTCCAATTCATTCAATCGCTTTTGATATTGTTCGTCTGTAGATGATTGATCACAAATGGAATTAAACCATGCATCGTTAAGGTTTTTGTTACCTCTTGTTTCTCACACCGAGTATGACTCATGTGAGATTAGAGAAACTTTCAACCATAACACCCTCTTTGGGCCGATAACCACGCATAAGTCCCAAAATCATTTTTTAGGTCGTTTTCCCCAAGAACAACTTGATCATTAATTCATTCTTTAATTGAACTACGCGGACTTTGATCCTTTCCTTCCAGGCTAGGTACGTAGGCAACCTCCCATGGTTCAAGCCCAAAACCAATCTCTTCACATCGGTTCACCTCCATCTCATACGACGTTGATTCGTGAAACCGTCCCTAGAATAAATATCTTTACGTTGGTTCACTTTCATCCTTGCTATATGACGTTAAACTGTACAGTATTTTTTGTCCTGTACGACAATAAACTAAAATATTCTTTGATACCCTCACCTGAGAGGGAATCATTATTTACATTGAGTTTTCAATCATGTTTCATTCCAAAGACTACGTGAATACATGCCAATGCTCGAACCTTTTATCTTGGGTTAAACCATCATTGCACTAAAGTCCCCTTTCACCCTTCACATGTACGAAGAAAATATGTACAGAGGGTATTTTAGAACTACGTGGGCTTGATTCCCATCCATATGGGATACGTAAGAACGTTCGAGTGTGCCTCGAATCCAGCCCCAGGTCTTTTTGGGCCTAACCCCAAATTCCACTTTCAGTCTCTTGGCTGAAAAGTCCCCATGAAAACACACACTGTTTATTTCTTATAAATGGTCAAAGCTCTATGACCCTAAACTTAGATCTCCTATATTTTCATCCTGCATGACTTTAAACTGTAGTTTAAGAACTACGTATGGCTTGATTTCCATCCTTATGGGATATGTAGTGAAGTCCAACATTTCGATTCAGGATCCAGCCACAACATGATTATGGTTATCATTGATTCGTGTATCTATTCATACATTGGAAAATATCCATCTTTATGTGTCATAATCCTAATCTTGAATACTTCCAGATCTTTATAACCCTTTTCTTGACTTCTGGTCACAAAATGTCTAATTTTTTAGAATTCTTTTGCCTGACTATGCAGCACGTGCCCTTAGGCAGCCTTGCATAAACAGTCTACATAACAGATGTGTCAGCCAAAAGATGCTATTATTTGACTATTCATCCAATGCCCTTAGTCGGCCTTTCATCATTCAACCCCCTAACAGGTTTGTCAAATAGTGGTAACTTCACTCTTGGGAGGAAAATCTATTTTTTCCTTGGTTGTCTTAATGAAAATATGTAGGGATTTGGAAAAAAATGGCTATCCTTAACATATCTATCTGATACTCTTTTTCATGATATGAAATTATCCAACTCTATGGTTTAAATTTTCCTTCCCTACGTTTGGGTCAGACCTTGGCAGGAGTAACAGTCATCCAATTCTTAGACAATCCTATTTGGAAATATCGTCTTCATATTCAAGTACCTCTTTCCATACAGCAAACTTTATACTTTGGAAAAGTTGAATCCTCATAAACATTCGCTGGCTTCTTAGCAGTAGAAAATTAAATTTCTGAGAGTTCTTTTGCCTGACTATGTAGCATGTGCCCTTAGGTGACCTTGAATAAGTAGTCTACATAATGGACCTGTCAGCCAAAAGATGCTATTTATTTGACTATGCATCCAATGTCCTTAGGTGGCCCTGCATAATTCAACCCGCTAATGTGTTTGTTAAATAATGGTAAATTCATTCTTGGGAACTACTTCTTCTAATGAGTTTTAGCTCTTTTTCATATCATTCCTCAGATTTAAATTTTATTAAGTCATAGTTTACATATTTTCCCTCATACTCGAGTATGGTAATATGTTTTCAGATAAATTGTCAAGGAATTTAATCAATTATAATTCATTCGTTCAAATCTATTTCAACCTTAAACATTATCCTATTTATGTCCGACGTGCATGACTTTAAACTGCCCACAAAAGACAAGGGAACTCTGAATAAAAGTCAAGTTCTAGCTCACTAAACATACATTTTGTATGATTTAGGTAATATTGAGCAATTAAAAGGTTCAATGTTTGTAGGTTTATTTATAATAATCCTAGTAAAAATCATACTATGCTTACTAGGCCCATTGGATTTGGTAAAATTTAAATCAGATAGTAGGAAAATACGTGCACAAGTGATTGAAGATGAAATCATTATTTTCATTTGATGCACAAGAATTAGAAGGACATCCATATATTGGAGTCTCTACTCTTTTCTAAGAAATTACAAGAGGCTGTCAACATAAGTCTTCACTTGATTAACAACTTCCCAAGATTCATCAGCAGCTACTTGAAGCTCATGCACCTGACCAAATTCACTCTTTTCGGCCTGATGGAGTTCTTTCTTGGCATCTGCAATGGCTTTCATACCATTTTTTTGAGCTCCCTTCAGTGAATTATTGAGTTGGTCAAGTTCCCCAGTAACAGCATCTAACTGTTGCTGGAGGTGCATCTGCTGGACGACTTTGTCTTTGATCTTATGCTTCAGATCCTTCATCTTGGCAGTATAGTCATCCTCAGCTCGGGATACTGCAGCCTCAAATTCACCAATATTGGCTGACAGTTTCACCTTGTTCATATCTTCACGACACTTTTGCTCCTGCTCCCTCGTGAAAATGACATGTTTCACTGCAGCATGGATCTTTTCATATCCAAAACCGGCAAGTCCTAGAATGACAAAAAAGGACGAAAATTGAGGGATCTTCGATGATAGCTCTTCTAAAGGCACCTCAGATATGATTTTCCATATGTTGTTCCATTCCTTGCGTCGTGAAAAGCTGAGCGCCTTAAGTACTTCTGGGTCTAATTTGACATCATCATCACAGGGGGGTATGTAATATGGGATTAATGAACTTAGGGAAGTGCCCTATTTTTCTCCTTCCCCCCTGACCTGAGCTTCTTCACTTTGAATTCTCGTTGGGGTGGAGGTTGAGGCCTCACCTCCAGATTTAGCCACTGCAATTGATGGACCTACATAATTAATTGAAAGCTTCATTTAGTTTCAAATAATAACAAAAGGATCAGTTGTCTTACAAATTAAGTACAATCACAGATATTGTTATTCCTTACCCAACGGTAGATCCTCAACCTGAGAATGATCCTCCACATATTTCCTAGCTTCGACAGGATTTTCAGGATGAATTTGAGGAAGCTCTACTGGGTTCAGCTCCACTTGTGCTAATGTCTCTACAATGGTAGGGTTTTCTATACCCCATTCAGGCCTGGGTTGTTTAGCAGCTTGCTTAGACAAAACTGCACATTTGAACCAATTATTGTTAGGCATGTAATAAGAAGTTATTCTTAATTGGACAAAGGATAACACTCACGTCCATAATCTTCTAAATTACATGGTAATTTAACATGATTTATAAAATCTTTGAATGATGCTCCAAGTTCCATCATTTCATCTAATGTCATCTCAGAATCCTGGTTAGTCTCACCAGTGGGAGTATTTGATGTGTCTTCTTGGTGACCTTCATCTTGCAGTCCCTGACCCTAGACATCTTCTTCAGTTAAAATGGCGACATTGGTTCTAATGGCCACCAAGAGCTCTAAAGCAGGGGTTGAACCTAAAATATCACAG
The DNA here is from genome assembly GCA_963277665.1 of Viscum album. Classification (NCBI taxonomy): domain Eukaryota; kingdom Viridiplantae; phylum Streptophyta; class Magnoliopsida; order Santalales; family Viscaceae; genus Viscum; species Viscum album. The sequence continues at coordinate 1,924,853,988 of OY728152.1, read as the reverse complement.
GATGGAAGTCAGTAGATGTTTCATTCAACATTTTATATAGCATTGTTAACTTACCAGAAGTGGGTTCTTCTCTTAATACAGTAGCAGCTGGAGGGATACTAGGAACAGATGCTAGATCTTCTCCAAAAGCAGCTAAGTCAGCCTGAACTTGTGATTGTTCCGCAGCATCCTCTGTGGTCCTCACAGGAGGGTCGGTCCTCTCCCTTAAGGTGGAAATTGAAGAAGCCCCTTCAATCCCAAGGAAAATAATAAATCTTTTCATGGTTTAAGATTCATGATTATCTGAAGGACTTACCACTACTGGTAAAGCATTTAGCGGTTTATTTACTCCTTCTTCACCTTTGTCCTTTTGGATTTTTAGGAGTATCAGCAGTCTCCTTTATAGGCACCTGAATTGGAGAATGGAGGGCCATGTACAACTCTTCATTCATGGCCTGCTGGCCCAGATATATCTCACCCGATTCACAAGGAGATTCAGTGGAAGCCCCGATGGTAGTACCACCAGGACTATACTGTGGTGAAGGAACTTCAGTAGTTCCTTTCTTTGCAAGCTATAGGATGAAGAAAATAATTTCCTTAATTAGAATAGCCTTGACTGAAATCATGTTGCAAGGAGAATAAGGAAAGAAAAAACCTACATCTTCAGGGGCCACATAATCGTGCCACTCCTCATCAGTCCCCTCAGTGGCGCCACGATCTATCAATTCCTTCACCCTCTTGGTGATAGGAATGGAATCGTCAGTAGAATATATGAGCATTTCCAGCTCTCTGATGTAATCCCTCACTTCATTGGGGTTATCCTCGTATTGGATATCTATAGAATCCATGAGATTCCCTATTCCAGGGACTTGTAGACCCTCACACAAATCCAGCCAGGTAGTCTCAGTACCACAATATAGACTCTGCCATTTCTTGGTAGCCTTTGGTCGTAGATATTTAGTGCGTGTACCATAAGGCTGCGAGGAAGGTCCTACAATTTTTTACTTCAATTTCTTCCCAGCTCCTGCACCTATTGATAGAGAATAATAAAATAAGACTTATTGCTTTATAAAGTGATGGTGATTAAATTACCACAATTAAGTAGCTCACCAGGTGTTGATGGAGTTGGTCTTTTGATTCTAGCCGGAGGATTATATCGGGCACGAGGCCGCTTTTCCACTTGTTGTGCCTCATAATCCCCATCATGGGAATCCAGGGAATCAGTCCTAGAGATGGAATCTAGCGAATCAGCTTCAGGTTGGGAAGCATCACCTTCATGAGGAAGGATTTCATTCTCTACAGTCATATTTCTTTTACCCACCTGATACACTGGGTGATTGAGCACCCCTTTAGGGCATGATGTTATCCAGTGCTTGGAATACCATGTAGTCAACTTATGTGTCTCTTTTTCAACTGGTAGATCAAATACCGCCCCAGTCTTCTCCATTGACGTTAGCAGCCACAGTTGCTGAGAAACCATCAGATGTTGCTCTAACCTGACATGTACTGGGGGCGATACAGTAATCTGTTGCAGACACTTGAATTTACGTGCAAATCTATATGGAGCATAGGCCTCGCATATAATGTCTCCGTCAATCCTAGAAACTAGCACACCATCTTTGCAATCTAGCATGTATGCCCTCAAATCCAAGTGGACTGTTCCATCATCAATAAATCGCCCGGTTGGCGTATTTCCATAGGTAATGAAGTTTAATTCCTTAAACATACTCAGCCTCACTTTCATGTCATAGGCATTAAGATCTAATGGAGAAACTCCAGAGAATGCTTGCACTGATGGACTAAAAGAACTTCCAGGAATTTGTACTCCATTCTGTAAATTATAAGTCCTGAAATGAGTGTTGATCCATCCCCATAAAACTTGGAATGGTCCCACTATTCTTAAAGGAGATTTATCCATGAAGACATGAAGTAAACTCCTGTGAATCTTTTCTAAAATGGGGGTATCCAACCCAACCATTTTTCCCTCAGCCAACTTTTCCGCAATAACAACGGTCTCTGGCCTGACGCCTCCCTTCAAATCCCAAACTAGAAGGAGATAAACGCTGAGCCACAAAGCCAAAAATCCCGCCAGAGGAGTCTTCTCCAGGATCATTTGATTCACCTCATATCCCCATTTATCAAACTCTCACTCTTCTAGAGTTGGCCAGAATGTGCCAGGAGCACCCCTCTTCTCAGGTTTTGGGTAGGTGGTAGGACAGGTGGGCCTCTTGTCCTTGGATTTCTTTTTCTTGGATCCTTTCTCCTTCGGCTCCTTCTCCTTTGGTTCCTTATCTTTCTTCTAAATAAGAAATATATTCATCCACTCCTCCGGATGAATATCCTTTCTAGAATGAGTTAAAGAGGTCTCTAAACTCTTGAGCCTGTGGAAGATTTTAAATAATTCCTGAGCCAAAGCAATAGTCTTCTCTGAATCATTCCAAGTCACCTTGGGAGGAATGAATTCATCATAATGTCACCCAAAATTGGAGCCCCTGAGATCCTGTAGACATCCCACAAACTGATTCCTACTTCTCCATGAGTCAGATGGAATGAATTGGTTTCTGGGCTCCAGTGGCTGAGTATCTCTGGCATGAAGATATCATGTCTGTAAACATATGTTTGCCCAACCCAGACAGCTTCGTATATCGCCACTCCTTTCAGATCCTCAAAAAACTCTGCACAGGTTTGTCCCACCTAGTATGCCCACATCCAAGTTGGCTTCACACCTCCCCCAGGATAGAAGTTCCAACTTTTCTTCCAGCCCTTGGATTGATCCATCTGAGCATTTCAGAAGATTTAAAGATAAAATGTGGTTGCAGCTTAGGCTTATGAGGTTTTAGATCTGGCATACAAGGGCTATGATGCATCATGTGGGCCCTCTCCACTGTTCCAGCATTTATAAATCCTCCTCCACATGAGATATTTTCTGAAGCAAAGTTGGCGTAATTCTGAAACCATGAAAATGAGAGATAGTTCTTTGCTTCTGGAATAGTGACTTCTCGCATATGACCATAACCGTACAAAGGCAGATAAGTGATTTGTGGGAATTCAAAGTGATATTTCTTCAGAAACTTAGCCAAATCTGGGAGAGTGTTGTCATAGACAATATAGTAATCGTGGCAAAAAATGTCCATCATATCATCAAGAATTTTTCTTGCCAATTCATCAGTCGTTCCAATTCTTCTTGGATCCATTGAATCTACACAGAAGTTGAATAAATTAACTCTTAAAAAAGTATATTTTTTTCAAAATATTTGTGAAAGAATTCGAAAAAGAATGGAAAATGCATTAAGGTGTGCAAGTATAAACATGGCGCGCAAGTGTAGATATGTCGCGCAAGTATAAATGTGCCACGCAAGTATTTGGCATGCAAGTATCACCGCACAAGTCCAGATACCTTGACAACAGCGTGATTGCCACGAAAAGAGGAAAATGAGCAACTTGCGCGGTGGAGATAACATGCGCGTAGAGAGCTCAAAAATTCAAAGTTAGGTGCAATTCACGACAACAGAGCGCATATATATAGGTCAGTTCAGCCACCTGTGCACCTATAGCCAGCGCGCTCCAGCCCTGCGTGAGTCGCACCTGCGCGATGACAGTTGCGTGGTGAACACATGCGTGCCTCTTTCCCTTTGGTTTTCTTATTTTCCTCAGTGTCACATCCTTATTCTTTTAGATCCAACACTAAGGGGGGACTTTTGTTGACCCTCCTTTTCATCACATTGTTTAAAAGAATAAAAAGGTAAATGACTTATCACAAATTGATTCATCCTTTGAAGAAAACATCAAAAATCAACAAAGGAATAAAAAAGGATTCAAAGGGCCTTGGGTCGTGCAAGTTCCCTTAATTCCACGCAAGTACACTTGCACGCTGCCTAATGGTCGTGCAAGTGACTTGCACGCCCTCTTTGAAAACCATCTAGGGTCTTCTCCAGCCTATAAATACCTCCGATGGGCCCCCCATTTCAAAAAGGAATTTTTCCAGAATTCAGATACAGAGCTATGAACGTCCAAGTCTCTTCTTCAAGTCTTCCGAACACTTATAAGGTAATTATTTACCTAGAATGGAAGGTCTAAACAAGAGTAATAAGGTTTAAGTGTTAAAATTCACTAACACTTGCGTGCCTAAGTGTTTTACCCTTAAGGGAAATGAACACACTTGTGCGCCTCCTTACCTACTCATTAAAACTTGTGTGCCACTCTTCTGGAAGTACCTCAGGATAACTCTAAGTATTTGATCAAGGATCTCCCAAGTATTACCCTACTGGTTAACAATCATGCAAGTACCCATGTGTCGCGCAGGTATACCTGCATGACCAGAACTTGCACGCCCACGCAGTACCTGCGCGCCTGCCACGACTTGTGTGCCCTTATATTTTTTAGGTGCCCTTCCTGCCCATTTAACCCCTCTAATGTCATTCCACCTCTCCTATTCAAGATTCACTCTTCAGGACACTCTTCAAATCCATTTATGGCATGTTTTCTTGATTGACATCCTTATCTAAAAGGAATTATGTGGAATATCTCTCAAAACCTAGTGATTTACACATCATTATGTCTCTAAAGTTAGAGAGTTCATTCATTCAACCTCATCCTTTAAGTTGAGAGAAATATTAATCTGGGAATCCTCCTTATGAGTAAGCCCCAAGTCCTCATTAACCTGGGTTTCCTTTTTAGGAGTAAGCCCCAGTCTTAAAATATGGGCATCCTCCTCAGGAGTAAGCCCCAAACCTTAATTCCCTTAACCTGGGTTTCCTTTTCAGGAGTAAGCCCCAGTCTCAGATATGGGAATCCTCTTTAGGAGTATTCCCCATGTCCCTTAATTTTCAAATCCCTTTAACATGGGCCTTCTCATTAGGAATAATCGCCAGTCTTAATTTATCTTAACAAGTCATAATTCCTTTTGATCTGGGCTTCCTTCTCAAGAGTAAAAACCAATCAAAATCCCCCTCTTATCTTTGGAATCTTCCTTAAAAGTAAGCCCCAAGATTAGAGTATCCAAATCTCCATAAATCACATATACCTTTATGGACCCTGTTCATGGATTTCTTCCCGGATGTAAATCTTAATCCTTATCTATTTGGGCAGTCATACATACATAATCCCCACATCATTACATGGCATGACTGACTGACTTCACCAATACCTCTTGTTTCTCACACAGATCATAACTCACGTGAGCTTATAGTGTAAAAGTAATCATGACATCTTTCATTGATCCATCAATCATGCATAAACATCATACCCCCTTACTCGAACTATGTGGGTTATGATTCCTTTTCCAAAAAAAGGATACATAGGTAGCCCATTTGCGGGCATGATCCCAACACTAAAATAATCCATGTCCTCCTGAATGAAAATAAAATTCAAGTGCCCCACTGAGTGGATTTAAAACCAGTATAGTCATCATAATGACAAAGAGACTTTTATGTATTTAAGGATAACATCAACTAAGGTATGGATTTATTTAGGGTATATACCACATTGTCCTCTGTGGATGCTCTAATAACAGTGAATTCACCTCTCTGGTTAAAATTACATAGGATATAAAACTTATAAAGTATATACTTTGTCATCTTGTGTGACCTAGGATCCTTGGAAAGAACTACTACTGTAGTATTATCATAGTATACTATAATATTTTTTGCACTGTTGGGAACAATTCTAAGCTTATAAACAAATCTCTATATCTAAACTACTTCCTTAGATGTATCAAAAGATATTTTATACTCATTTTATATTGTATAATTCATGACCAAATGTTTCTTTGATCTTCTCAAGCACAGTACACCACCATTATGGAAATAATACATAGATTAACTATGACTTTATATCATCATGATCTTTCTAGAAGCTAAAATTAGTGTATCCCCTCATGACTATCTCTTTATCTAATTCATACACCATAAATACACCTTTGTAAGTTCATAAGGATAGTTTTTATAGCTACCCAATGTAGCTCTATTAGGTTATATTTATATCTACACACTATGATTAAAGAAAATACAACCTCAAACCTAGTACATACCATGAAATATAATTTAGATACTACTATTTAAGCATAAGGTATTATACATATTCTTTTAATCTACTCTTCTGTCTCTTGTCACATCTTATTTGAGTGATTAAATCCATGTGAAACTGATAAAAATCATCTTGGTTTTTTCTATATTGTACTATTTGAGTACCTTGTCAATATGTGTACTTTGACTTATCCCAAGAAGCCTCTAAGATCTATCTCAATAAATCTATATCCCTATAATATAAACTACTTCACCTAAGACTTTAATGGAGAATAATTCATTTAACCAATTCTTCACTGAATATAATACTTACACTTAATTTTCTATTAATATTATGTCATTAATATATAATACTAATAAAATGGTACTACTCTGAAAAACCTTCCTACAATAACATGGATCTCTTACATTTTTTATGAAACCAAATTCTTTTCAGAACTCATCAAAATGAACATTCCTTGATTATGATTCATGCTTCAATACATGAATGTATATTTGTGGATTTATTGCTTTATTGGAACTCTTTAACATAATAAACCCATAAGTTTGAGCAGTATATATGTATTTAATTAAATTCCTATTTAGAAAATAAATTTTTACATCTATTTTCCAAATTTCATTATTATGGAAGGCTATTATTTCAAATAATTTTATGATAGATTTTAGTATTGGGGTTGATGAAAAGTTGTCATCACATTTTATGCCTTAACATTGCTTAAAACCCTTCACTACTAGTTGCGACTTATAGGTTCCAACTTGACCATCCATGTAAATATTTTTCTTGAATACCCATTTACACCCAATAGGTGGAGAGTCAACCAAAATCCAAAAAAAAAATTGGCACATGAAACATATTTCAGAATGCATGTATTCTTTCCATTTAGCATCATCCTTTCTATTTACTACCTCCATGACTCTGCTTATATCTTGACAAAAATAACCTAGTAACTATTTTTATATCTATTTGAATCCATTGATAGAATATCAGAAATTTATGTGGGATACATGTGTTACAATGTTTGGTTCTCATATAAGTGAAGAATTTACATTAATTTCCATGTTGTATGGGATAGTAAATGACTTTATTTCTTATGGAAATTTGTCATGCTATAGCATTAAAGGAATTTCTGGGTGTCAAATTTATAAATAATTCACACACTCATTTTTTTGAAACAATCCTCAATGACTATGTTTTTAGGACATAGTAAATTTTTACCTTGAGGACATCAATATTGTTCATGGATGACCATATTTGATAAGAATAATGAAAAAGATACAAAACCATCCCTACTAATGGGTGATCAATTATTTGATAAAGTAAATTATATTTACATAGTTTCTGGTAAACCATTTTCGAAGACCCTTACTAAACCAGGTTGGAAAAAGAGATCATTTTTTCTTTGAATTGTACGTCAGAAATTTTCTTGATGTATTGAATGTAGAAAAAAATGTATTTCATAGTGTTATTAGAACATTACTAAATGTTATTATAAAAAATGTGTAATCAAGGATTAGTTGGACATGATTGATATGGGGATAAGGGAATAGTTGGCACCAGTGATTGGTAAAAGGTAAAGTTTTCTACCTCTAGCTGCTTACACTATATCCAGACAAGAAAATTTAAAAGATTTCATTTTCTTTAATGGTATAAAAGATCCATAGAGGGTATTAAAAAATATCAATAATGTTGTTTCAATGAATAATATGAATTTATAGGGACTAAAATCACATTACTGTCGTGTTTTGATGCAATAATTGATGTTCGTCTCTTTACATTGCTTTCTACGTAAAAATGTATGACATGCGTTAACCATACTCTACTTATTTTTCCAATCCATACGTAGTAGATTTAGATTCCTAGTGAAGCATCAAATATTGAATAAGGTGGTTTTAGAAATATTATGTTAATTATAAATGTTCTTACCACTATCATTATTTTATATAATGGACCATCTGATGGTTCACCTAGTTAAAGAGGTTCAACTATTTGTTCTTTTCCATTATAGATAGATGTAACCCATTGAATGATATATTATGTTTTCTGAAAGGGAATTATATGAATTAAATTCTTCAGGAAGGTTTAATTCTAGAACAATATACTGTTAAAAATCCATTGAATTATATACCAATTACCTATCACATATTGATAGCATCAGTCTCCCAAAGATTCGTCATAGTGGATGACTTATATGAGAAGGGATTTCCAGAAGAGATGTTGTTATGATTACATCATATAATGATAGAAACCTCAAATATACATTTTAAATAATAGTTAATGTTTTTATCTATACATTTATTCCCACAAAGTAATGCCTAGACATTTTAATCCATCATGTGCTGAAAATTGGATATCAAATAAACATAATCAATAGTTTATATAATGGTTCTAAAATCTTATTTATAAGGAGTTATCTGAAAATAAAAAATTCAATTGTTGAAAAAAATTTATGGATATCCAAGGGATGAAATGAAAATATTATATTTTACACTGGTTTGGTAATTAAAGATAATATGTTATATAAAAAATCTACGACCACGGTACGATGAAAAGTAATGGAGTTACACTTGTGGTGGAAGCAATGCACATATTTGGTTCCAAAGATAAAAATATAATTTATATGAATATATCATATTTTATCTTCAAATATATATATTCTTTGGATTATACAACATTTCAAGTTCTAATTTTCAATTGAAAATGGGTTGACAACAAGAGTGCAGTAAAATTTGATAAAACGGGCTTCGTGAAGATGTATTTTAGTGTAAACAGGTATAAGGATGATCCATTTATAAGGGAATCACAATTAGTGAAGTTATTTTTTGTTTCTATCTAGTAACTAAGAATTGGTCAATTTTCCTGCTAGAGACTAAAAAAACTATAGTCTCTTATGAAAATTCAATGAAGGATGACTCTTTTATTGGGAGATCAAAATCATTTCATGACAGTCTCAATGTAGACAATGTCTTAGAAATTAAAGGAGACCACAATGAGTGTATTTGGATTCAAGATAGAGGATCCAAATACCTTCAATATTTAAAGAAAATAATGTAATTTCAATGTGCTAGTTCAAGTGTTTTTGACTGTACTATACTTTTTCTCATAATATTTTGTGTTCTCTACGGTATTAACATAATCTAAATTAAATAATTGACTGAGAGTATAGATAAATACATCTACACATGATGATGTTACCAATCTTAGGGAAGAAAACTAAATTGATGTTTAAACTATATAATTATTAGGGGATGACCAGTATGTTGATGAAAAAAATAATGGTGTAGCAGCACTATGTTGACTAAAATTATCAAGGCATAAAAAGGGCATAAAATTTGAGGTTGGATAGAATAAATGTGTCTAACCTTTTCACTCCAACAAGTAAATGTTAATTATATATTTTGGGGTCACCACAAGAATTAATGTTCCAATTGATATAGATTTTCAGTTCCATGTTGAGCTAATAATGATGGAAACCCTTTGGGAAGATATTAATATAATGTTATGATACACTTTCTCTATTTTATAAAAAAATTATTTAATGAAACATTGATTTAATTTTCATTATCCCTTCCAAAGTTCATTTATTTTAGATGACTTTAAAAAAGAAATATGTCTTAAATGATAATGTATAATCCTATAGAGGATTTTAGACACTTATTACCAAGTTTCATATTAAGTATGTTGATAGGAAAGTAAAGCCCCACCGAGAAGTTATTTATGCACACATTGTAAAGAATGAAGCATGGAATGCTTTCATCAGTATTTACAATGAGAAATCATTTCAGGTTTAGTGGAGTCAATAATATATTATTTTTTAAAATTTATTTTATCCAATTTGATTGTAATTTTTTATTTTATGAAATAGTAAAGTAGTGGTGAAAATAAACAATCTGAATCAAAACCAATATACCTTTATCACAATGTATGGATGGTCTATGCTTCACTAGAGAAGAAAATTTTATATATTTTAAATATACAATAAAATATTTATGTTATGTAAAAAAACATATGTTATGTTGTTTATATGTGGATAGATGAATCAAAATCTGAATCCACTTCCATCCCACATTATGTTCTATGGAAGCACACTTGTGTAAATAAAGAGGGTAAACTAGTGGATGAAAACAAAAAATCGGTATGGGAAATATGTGTATGTATGAAATAAAATTAATTCATTATGATTTATAATAGTACTATATAAAAATATATATTTATATTCATCTGTTTTATATGGTTTAGACACAATAATTTGAAAGGACCATACCTAAATAAAAACTAATTTCAGTAACTTTTAAGTTTCTAGAATAATATGGTCAGGTTAGATGTATAGGTTTTATATTGTCTCCTTGAACACATATTAAGAAGAAAAAAATGCAAGAAGAAACATATTAGAAGATGAAAGGATTGTCGGTAGAAATTTATTCTTTTCAATATATTATTTTTTGGTCTGGTTTGGCAGACCAATATATGTGAAAGGATCAATGTGAAAATTCAGAAAAACAAAGATCGGCACATGAATAACCAAATGACCCCACTAGCGTTTAGGCAACTCATTACTCTCAACTGCATACATTTTCCTAGGTAATAAATTTTTTCATCACTCTTTCTTATAAATGTGGATCAAAAAATTTCTTCTAACCTTATATTACTAAAAAAATTAGGGTAATGTTATATGTGAATTCTATATGTTAACACCCAAGAATCACCTTATTAAAAAGGTTTTGGTTTATAATATACCAAGAGACATTATAAACAAAAAATATCACATGGGAGTGGCTATTGAAGTATATAAAGACCTTGAATACTGATTTCTTATTCCACTTAATGATCTGGATATTAAAATGGTCACTAATTCTACTGAAACTTTTTTATAATGGTAATATAATCTTAAGAATATACATATGATATCTTATTAATAAAATTTTTTCAAATGAAAAACCTGTAACAGTTTATTAAAAAAGATATTAAGTGAGGTATGGTCTTACATATGGATAAAATTATGGGGAAATGAAAGGCCAGATCAATATAATCCAGTAAATCAATCCAAAAAACAAAAGGACCTTTTGAGAGTACCCTCTCCCCAGCAGTTCCACTACAATATATATTAACATTAAAAGTTCATTCATAAAACACATTCAAATATGGAGATGTTTCATACATTCAATATGAGAAATAAATATTTGGATATGTCATTACATACACTATTTGTCTCGAGAGTATAAATGAGTTTCTCAAGTTTGAATGGCTGGGATTCTCAATAGTGAATACATATATGAGGTACCTCTGCATCATTCTTCTGTCCAAAAAATGATTTACTATGTTCATTAAAGTTATTAAGTATTCATATTTTCTTAATTTATTATACTAATACTATATAACGGGAATCCCCTGTAAAGCATGATTTGGATTTATTAACCCCTCTTTCATTTTTATGGGAAAAAATATTTGGGGTTGGAAGAAATTGGTAAGAAAAAAGTTGATATTACTATATAATTTGAGAAGAAAATAAAAGATAGTGAAATCTTGTTTATTCCTACAATATAGGGGTAAAACAATACAATATAATCATATATAGTATATTTTTAAATTTTCTATTACATAGTTGATTTAGTTTTTTAGGAAGCACTGGATACTTATCATAATCAATTTTTATATCCCAAATATTTATTTTTGGTTCCATTGTATGGATTTCCATCAAACCGACCACACATGATGTATATTGTAGATTTTAATTCACTTTAATAAATATTTTAAAGATTAAATTCAAATTATTTTTATTAGTTTGTGTTTTAATGAGAATTTTATTTTCATAGGGTGATTTATAAATATAGGATAAATCATGGAACGAAGTCGGTCACTAAACATGTAAATCCTACGGATTTATTTAAATGGAAATATATTAAGTTATATATAGAAATATTAACTACCAAAATATATTTAAATAAAATTTACTTATTTTGGTCAATGTTTCTATAGATTCCAAAGAAAGATAAAAGTAACGATTGTGGATATTACATTTTAATATTTATTAAAGGTATCATACACTATCAAAATGAAATCATTCCAAAAAATGTAATATCTAAAGGTAACTAAAATTTCATTAAAATGATATCTTAATCATTTGTTTATCTTCGTTTTCTTATTACTACCAAGATATTTAACAATCTATATACTGAAAAGAAGAAGTAAATTTTTTTAGAGATGAGTGGGCATAGTATGTGGTCTTGTAATTTTTTTAGATATAAAATTTATGTAATTACCTATTATTTTTGCGATATAGTATGATCTAAGAACTTAGAAATACATTTTGGATGTGAATCATTAGTATCAGAATGATTATATATAATATTTAATTTGTTTCTCATGGAGAATTATAATAGGATAAATCAATTTTTTTAAAAATGAATGGGTGGAATACATAGTGTCATAATGTATACATACATCATGAATAGGTGACTTCCAACTTATTATTTAGTTAATTTTTTGATACTTTTATCTAATTTTATAGTTAATTTCCTTATCATTTTTATTTGAAAATTATTTCATGAAGTTTACACATTAGTTCAAAACACTTGTCACATACTCAAAACCAAGAAAACAAAATCAAATAGTTTTAATACTTTGTGATAGCATTCCATTAGTTTTTTTTTTGACATGTAGGAATTGAATTCAAGTCAATAAGATACACGATGTGGTTGGTATGAATCAAATTTTGTGTTTTCAATAAAAAAATGTGTCATTTTAATTTGAAACATGTATCACATATCCAAAACCGAGATAATAAACTTGGATTGTTTTCAAAATTTATGAAAGTTATCCTTAATTAATTTGTCACATATATGAAAAAACCAAACATCAATGTAACACCTGATGTGGTCAGTGTGACTCAATATAAGTGTTTTTAGTATAAAAGTTTCATTTTAGTTTAAAGTAAAGATAAAATATCCAAAACTGGGAAAACAATATTAGATTGTTTTCAAACCATAGGAAAATGCTCCATATTTCATTTTTGGAAAGAGAACATTGATAACACATCAATTTTACACCTGATATGAACAATATGACTCAAAGTGTGTGTTTTCAATATAAAGGTGTCATTTTAGTTTAAAATGTAGGCTACTATCTAAAACCGATAAAATGATATTGGATTATTTTCAAACTTTATGAAAATGATCACAAAATCATTGGTTTCATGTAGGAATTTATTTCATGTCATACTCATACCCAACATGTTTAGTATTACTCAAAGTATATGTTTTCAATAAAAAAGTACCATTTTAGTTTAAAACATGTGTCACATCACCAAAACTAATAAAATGAGATTTTATTATTTTTAAACTTTAATAAAATGATCCATATTTCATTTTTCATGTATAGGAATTTACCAGAAACCAATATGACACAATATGTGGTCAGAATAACTCAAATTAAGTGGTTATATGGACTCTCTAAGATCCCTCTTATTTAAATTATATCCAAAACTTTTAACCTTTAATTTTTGAACCATCATTTTGAAACTTGGTCCTAGACCTCTCATGTCCTACTTAGATGTCATCAATGTATTGAGAAGATTGGGTAAAATTTTATTAAACTCATTTTTATTTTAATTCAAAATTAACTATCAAAATTATTCTAGAAATAACTATAAAATTAATTCCATGTTCAGACCAATCTTAAGAGGTGGCCCCAACATTTCTAATTCATTGACATACCTAATCAAATCAAGTACATAAATGGAGACTATTATACCTACTAAAGGAGATTAATGCCAAAAATCTAGTTTTTAAATAATTTAAATAAGAATTATTATATTTTATGACTATAGGACATACTAATACATGAAAAATGATTCCATGAAATTTGTATCTTCAATCTTAAGGTATGATTTAATTTATAATGTAATGAACCCCATGGACAAGTCATAAGGTAAAACTTCTATATCATATGGAATATTTCATACTTCTTATTTCAATAGTTTGGGTGATTAAACATTAAGATTTAATGTTAGAGTATCATTCCCATGTTGGTTATCATCAATTACCTTATTTATTAGATAAAATTGATCAGAAGTAGATGAATTCATGTATTTAACCATGAATTGGTCAACACAATAACTCATGAGTTATAATTAATTATTTAATATATGATCACACAGTGAACATCCTTAATGGATTTATAAATCCCACTAACATATTATTTTAAGGTATATGATTGGTCTAAGATTAGTTGAAACTCTTATAACCTATAGCCCTCATTTCATTCCTTATTTGCACCATGAGGTGAAAACATGCCATGGAGGGTTGAGTGTCTTTTCTATACCACAGGTGATTTAAAATAGTTCTATGGATGTGTCATGAATAGGGGAGTATTTTTATTTCCATTTGGTGATTTTTATAAATAATGGACAAAGAAGAAGTAGTGGAAGCGATGTTGAAAGGTACATTAGTTATTAGTTTCATGATTTATAGTTTCATGGGTTTTTTCTTAAGCATTGTGACAATGGGATTAGGATTATTCATCCTTTTAACTACCTCTAATAAGTTTTATTAGATAACAATGAATCAAAGTAGTGGTATCAAGTTATCCATGTTTTTAGATTTATGAAATCATTCTCCAAATAAAGGATATCGATAATGTATTGAATGTCACACTCCCTATCATAAAATATGACTCATGGTTTTATTCTATCTCATTGAGTTATACATTAAAATAATGGGATATCATAATCAGAGACTCAGTGTAAAACCAATTATTTTTATTAGTCATAGTTTATAAATATTTTATATCATATCCTATGTTTAAGATTGTACTGTGTATCAAAAAATAGAATATTACCCTCTTTTTACAATCTCTCTTCCAATCATAAAATATGATATATGATATCATAGAAGGCAAAAATATTATCAGTCATGAAATAAAATTGATAGAGAGTTTCATTGTCTTATTTATCATAGCTTAGGATTTCTTCTAGATTATAATATATAACTATATATTGTAATCTATAATATGGTTGGATCATAAAATGAGATTAGATTAGAAAATAATACTTTTTTAAAAAATTCAATAATGGAATGGAATTTATTATTTATAACTTGTTTTTAATAATTATAAAAATTATTATGGATATATTTATTAACATATAATTTTTTTGAAATTTTAATAATTATAAAGTTTTTATAATTAATTAATAAATCATTATGAAAAAATTATTAATAAATATTCATTAATAGTAAATATTAATATTAAATATTATTTACCAAATTATACGGCATGCCTTATGAATTAAAAATAAATTATTTATTTATTAATCATAAGGGGTAATTTAAAAATTTTGTATAAATTAAAAAATAAGGACAAATGTAAAATGTTTATATTTAAATACTATGAATTTTTCAAAAATATTAATTTGAATTTTTCAAATTAAGTTTGTGGTATTTATATTGTGTAAAAGGTTTAAATAATAGAAATTGAAATATAAAATATTTATATTTCACTTGATATCATACATTTTAAGTGAAATTACATATAATTAATGATATGAAGTATTTCAAATTATGAAATGAGTATAGTGTTTATATTAAAGATTATGCAATGTCTATAAGTGTTTATAATTATATTTTATTTATGAATTGTTCATAAATATTTATCTCAAATTTAAATAGTTGTGTTGTTCATTATTTTAAATGTTAATCCATTATATATTAATCATGGATATATATATATATATATATATATTATGTAGGTACAACTACCAACAACAGTACATGCACACTAAAATGAAACTCTAGGTAAATCTGATGGCTCAAGGACTTGACCCTGCAACTATGCCCTAAACCCCAACCCATTCATATCACCCCAACCAAACATGGGGGATTATTAATCATGGATATCAATTTTTATATTTTTAATATGTGAATTATGTTTAGTTTAAGTTTCTAGAGTTATTGTTATAAAATTTTCATGATTTTCATTACATGATGGGAATGATTACATATGATTTAGTTTTTATCTTCCTTGGCCTTTTTAACGACCCGAAATTTTGAATAAATCTTGTTTACTAATTTCATGTGTTATTTTATTTTATTTTTATACTCAACAAAAATGTTTTATTTGATAAACATTATTATAATTAAAATGAGATCAGTGGGTTTTGACTATTATATAACCATCGGTCAATATGACCGCTGTGAACAAAATGTTTTGATTATTGTCTCTAAATATAAGTAATCTTGGTCAATTATTATAGAAAGAAGATTCGATGGCCTCACCTAGTAGTCTTGGACCGATCGAAGCCCATCTAACAGAGCTTGGGAAGGAGGTAGCACCATTGGGCTTTGCTCTGGATCAAATCCAAGCCGAACTTCATCATGTGAAGCTGGAACGGAATCGCCTTCGTGAGAAGTTCAAACTGATAGAAATTACTACTTGGGCAATGTTGACTGAGCCGCCCCAAGCTTCTATCACCCTAGCACACCTTACTCTTAGGTCCTATGCTGGTATTATAAGGGGCTATGTAACGAGACCGTAACTACCTTGTGTAATCCTTGTTTTAACTAAAAATTGGGATTTCTTCTTATAATGAAGTTTATGAATTTTGAAATGACCGGATAAATATAGTATGCTTTTTTTATGAATTTTAGAAAAAGTATATTTTAAAAATGTTTATGTAAAACTTAAATAATTAAAAATGTGTAATGATTTTCAAAAAATGGTCTTCTACAATTATGTTCAGTACAAAATTTGGAGTCTAATAAGATCAACTTAATTTTTGATGAATAGTAAATTATGAATAGTGATTTTACGCTTAGGATTAGTAAGGTGACCAAATGGATTAGTAATCTCACTTAAAGAAAGTTTTAAAATAATCTAGGCACCTTGATTAAGTAATGTGATTCAATAAAATGGTTAAATAACGGTTTCATAAATTATTATTCAAGTATTAGTTTTTTCAGATGAATAGTGTTTTTTAATTAAAAATTTAATTAAAAATAATTAGAAAATTATTTTTATAAAAATGACTTTATTTTTGAACTCAGAGCATCGATATTATGTTAAGGTAATTTTTGGGGATTTTTCTGAAAAAAAAAATGAATTTTCGATGAATGGTGTTTTTATTTATAAATTAAATTAAAAATATTTAGAAAATTATTTTTATAAAATGGATTTCATTTTTGAAATCAGAGCATTGATATTTGGTTAATGTGAAATTTTGGGATTTTTCTGAGATAGTTGAATTTTCAGTAAATAGTAAAAATACAGTTTTAGGGTTTCAGTATGTTTAATGACATCATTACAGTGTCATGATGATGTCATGAGATCTTTTGAGGGTTGGCCGGCCAAGGGTGATGAATTATTGTTTTGGGGGCCCCATGTGGCCTAACTCCATGATAAATGCCAAGGGAGAGCACATGGGTTTGAGAAAAGCACATGTGAGGTGTCCCTTGGCCATTAATGCTTTGTCCCCTCACTTCCCCTATAAATACCCACCCTTTCCTCCTTTAGTTTTCACTCCCAACTCTCCCCCAACGAATTTCTGGTCTTCTTACCTCCCAAATAGTCCTCCCAAGGTGCCCCCAAGCCCTCAAGGTCCAATCCATTGAGTTTCAAGAGTCACGTTTTAAGGTATGGGATCCGACCTCTCTCTTTCATTTCAAGTAATCTCTTTTATGTCATTCCTTTTATTCTCCATGTTCTTATGTTGGAGGATGTTCTTTTATACTCCTCTTACTTCCCTTTTCATGTTAATATAATTAGATATCCCCTCTTACTCTCATTATTTCGTTTTATGAAGTTTTAAGTGGCGCCGTTAGGCTGCCGAATTTTTTGTAACAGATTCTTTCTCCCTTCTCATTTTTCAAGATCTATTTTCATGTAAAGTATTTCATGTTCCTTTTTTTATTATGTTGGGGTATGATATATAAATTTATCATAATGATCTTTTATGATCATATGATGAGAGACCCCATTTGATCGCTTCAATTCAGTATTTTGAAGTTTTAAGTGGCGCCGTTAGGCTGCCGAAATTTTAAGTGGTTCTTCACCCTTCTCGTTTTGAAGTTCTACTTTCATGTCAATTCTTTCAAGTTCCTTTTTGTTATGTTGGGGTATGATCTCTATATCTATCATACTGTACTCTTATGTTCATATGATGATAGACCCCATTTGATCTCTTCAATTCAGTATTTTGAAGTTTTAAGTGGCGCCGTTAGGCTGCCGAAATTTTAAGTGGTTCTTCACCCTTCTTGTTTTGAAGTTCTACTTTCATGTCAATTCTTTCAAGTTTCTTTTTGTTATGTTGGGGTATGATCTCTATATCTATCGTACTGGACACTTACGTTCATATGATGATAGACCCCATTTGATCTCTTCAATTCAGTATTTTGTTGAAGTTTAAGTGGCGCTGTTAGGCTGCCGAATTTTTAAGTGGTTCTTCACCATTCTCGCTTTGAAGTTCTACTTTCATGTCAATTATTTCAAGTTCCTTTCTATTATGTTGGGGTATGATCTCTATATCTATCATACTGGACTCTTATGTTCATATGATGAGATACCCTATTTGACCTTGTCAATTCAATTTTGTTGAAGTTTAAGTGACGCCGTTAGGCTGCCGAATTCTCACAAGAGAAATCTTTTTTTCTTCCTTTCATGTTCTTCATTTCATATGGTATATTTTCAAATTTCATTACCATGTTCTTAAATCTCTTATATTTTGTCCCTATTCTGTTTTATGGGTCATTTATGAATGTTTGACTCATGTCCCCTCTCTTCTCAATGTTTTCTAAAATCTTGTAACATAGCTGTTATGCTGCAGAATTTTCGTCTCAAAATGCCTCTCTCTCTTTTCTAAAAATTATTTTATGTTATAAAGTGAATACTCAAAGATCTTATTTCTACAGGGGTATTCACATATATATCAAAATGTTCTATTTTAAATTCTGGTAATTACATACATGAAACCCTCTTTCCCTTTCCGTGGGTTTAAAGTGACGTAAAGATCATGTCTTTAAAGCAGTTTTTAAAACGTTATGATTATGAAATGAAACCCATTTATTTTATGCTATATGGGTTATTTATGAAATGTTTGATGATGATATATGTGGCTCACATGATAATAAAGGCAAATTTAAGGGTGCACCCTGATAGCGCTCCAATGCATTGGGTAATGATGTAACCACTAGAGATTACAATTTACACGATACCTTGGTGAATAACCTTGGTAATTTTCAAATGACACCTTGGGGATGGACCTTGGTGATATGTTCATGATTGTCTATGTTAAATGATGTAGCCACATCTTCAAGTTATGAAAAATGTTGTTTTTATTATGAAATGCCTCATGATTTCTTTCTCATGCCTTTAAGTTCTTTTCATGTCCTTATTGAAGTATATCAAGTTTACATGTAAAATGTTCCTCTTGTTTCCCTTACTGGGCCTTCTGCTCACCCTTTCTTTTGATGTATGTCCCCAGGTTATGAGATGCAGTAATGAACCTAGAATGAACTTAATGAGACGCCTTTCAAGTGTTTAAGAAGAATGTTTTATGTTGTTTTCATGTATTATGTTCCTGGTTTCCAAGACACTAGACCTTAAAGATCCTCAGTTTTGTGTAATGTAATGAAAGTTTATGTTATAAAAAGGCGGGATGCTATAGTTGGTATCAAAGGATGGTTTAGTTATTTGTGGAAATTAGGATATAAAAACTTTAGGAAGAACCCTATAGAAAAGTTTAAATATAGGAAATCTTCCTGGTATTTTGGTGAGTATTGAGTAAGGGGTTTCCAAGCAAATACATCCATGTCTGGATACGAGCAGGTAGAGGTGGCTCTGGCACAGATGTACATAGGGGTAAAACCCGAAAACACCGCTTTGAGCTAGACTCGAACGGTAACTGGTACACGACAACGGGCCTTGCTGCACTCTTGGTTACGACACTCCCGGGGGATATGCCTTGGTAAATTCATAAGCTTAGTATGAACCATTGTTAAAGGATCAAAGATAAAATAAAATAAAGGTTCACATAAGAATATATGATCATGGATAACCTAGATGGGAACCTAGGGGATCACAAGTTAGGGTATACTTTTCAACTACAATTTATCCTTATATGCTTTAAGTTTCTTTTCTTGATTATTGGCTAAGTATTTAAGCCCCTAATTATAGTTTCTTTTCTTAGTTAATGGCGGGAAATGGAAGAACATGTCTCAACAACCAATGTGATAGGAAATGCTACGATTTCCGTATTAAGATGACAGAGATGATTAGGGGATTAAAATATGATTTTTTATTTTGGAAGACGTTCAGTATTTTGGGGACCCTATATGATCGAGGTAAATAGATTACAACGGTATTTTCATTGAGGAGTAAGGTTGACTTATATTTTGAAGAATCGATGAATTTAAGGTGGATTTATAGTAATTTAGGTTACTTTTGGGAATGATTAACCTATCTTGGGTTAAATATGTTTAGATTAGATACTTTTGTTATAAGATGTTAGGAGTGGTTGATGTTGTTCGGAGATGAACAATGAAGTTTATTTTGGAAGACTATTTTATCAAATCCTTCTTTTATTTGGGTTTCAATCTTAGTTTGGTTTATTTTGAGGAATTTTAAGGACCGTTATTTATGGAATGGACTATGATGAACTTTGGGTAGTACCATGGAACTTGAAGATTTAAAAGTAGTTTCCATTCCTATGGGATTATTTCTTTTTGAAGAGTTTTTTTTTACCTTACTCTTTCTGTTTTTGGGATAATGTTTAAAGATAGAAGAAATAGATAGTTGATCTTTTGTGGATTATGTGATTCTCTAGAAGATGATTCTTGTGTTTTGATGAGGCCAAGTAGTTTTGAATGCTCATAGTTTAGAGAAAAGATTAGTTTTGGGTAGAAACTTATTAAAGGATGAAACTCTACATGAAGGTAGATATATTTCCTTATGTTTTTGTTCTATGTTGTAAATGAATTCCTCAAAGTTATGAAAAGGAACGTAAAACAAAAAAAGTTGTTGGTTTACGTTTCCTACTAGGTAATCAAATACCGCTTGCACACATCATAATTTTGGGATTTTCTTATGTTTAACTTTCTCCTAATCATGTTCTCTATCACTCTCCCTCAGAAAATGACCCTTTGTTTTCTCCTCCATGTCCATGTTTCCTACATGGAATCCTAGTATGAGTAAACTCGGGTGGCCTTTGTACTCCCTTTTATTTCTTTTAAAGTAATAGTGTTACTGACTCTTTTTCCGATGTGGGACTTTCAATGAAATTTCAAAACCCAATTTTAAAAAAATTGCGAGGACGCAATTTCTTAAGGGGGGAAGATTGTAACGACCTGAAATTTTGAATAAATCTTGTTTACCAATTTCATGTGTTATTTTATTTTATTTTTATACTCAACAAAAATGTTTTATTTGATAAACATGATTATAATTAAAATGAGATCATTGGGTTTTGACTATTATATAACCATCGGTCAATATGACCGCTGTGAACAAAATGTTTTGATTATTGTCTCTAAATATAAGTAATCTTGGTCAATTATTATAGAAAGAAGATTCGATGGCCTCACCTAGTAGTCTTGGACCGATCGAAGCCCATCTAACAGAGCTTGGGAAAGAGGTAGCACCATTGGGCTTTGCTCTGGATCAAATCCAAGCCGAACTTCATCATGTGAAGCTGGAACGGAATCGCCTTCGTGAGAAGTTCAAACTGATAGAAATTACTACTCGGGCAATGTTGACTGAGCCGCCCCAAGCTTCTATCACCCTAGCACACCTTACTCTTAGGTCCTATGCTGGTATTATAAGGGGCTATGTAACGAGACCATAACTACCTTGGGTAATCCTTGTTTTCAATAAAAATTGGGATTTCTTCTTATAATGAAGTTTATGAATTTTGAAATGACCGGATAAATATAGTATGCTTTTTTTTATGAATTTTAGAAAAAGGATATTTTAAAAATGTTTATGTAAACCTTAAATAATTAAAAATGTGTAATGATTTTCAAAAAATGGTCTTCTACAATTATGTTCAGTACAAAATTTGGAGTCTAATAAGATCAACTTAATTTTTGATGAATAGTAAATTATGAATAGTGATTTTATGCTTAGGATTAGTAAGGTGACCAAATGGATTAGTAATCTCACTTAAAGAATGTTTTAAAATAATCTAGGCACCTTGATTAAGTAATGTGATTCAATAAAATGGTTAAATAACGGTTTCATAAATTATTATTCAAGTATTAGTTTTTTCGGATGAATAGTGTTTTTTAATTAAAAATTTAATTAAAAATAATTAGAAAATTATTTTTATAAAAATGACTTTATTTTTGAACTCAGAGCATCGATATTATGTTAAGGTAATTTTGGGGGATTTTTCTGAAAAAAATGAATTTTCGATGAATGGTGTTTTTATTTATAAATTAAATTAAAAATATTTAGAAAATTATTTTTATAAAATGGATTTCATTTTTGAAATCAGAGCATTGATATTTGGTTAATGTGAAATTTTGGGATTTTTCTGAGAAAGTTGAATTTTCAGTGAATAGTTAAAATACAGTTTTAGGGTTTCAGTATGTTTAATGACATCATAACGGTGTCATGATGATGTCTTGAGATCTTTTGAGGGTTGGCCGGCCAAGGGTGATGCAATATTGTTTTGGGGGCCCCATGTGGCCTAACTCCATGATAAATGCCAAGGGAGAGAACATGGGTTTGAGAAAAGCACTTGTGAGGTGTCCCTTGGCCATTAATGCTTTGTCCCCTCACTTCCCCTATAAATACCCACCCTTTCCTCCTTTAGTTTTCACTCCCAACTCTCCCCCAACAAATTTCTGGTCTTCTTACCTCCCAAAGAGTCCTCCCGAGGTTCCCCCAAGCCCTCAAGGTCCAATCCTTTGAGTTTCAAGAGTCACGTTTTAAGGTAAGGGATCCGACCTCTCTCTTTCATTTCAAGTAATCTCTTTTATGTCATTCCTTTTATTCTCCATGTTCTTATGTTGGAGGATGTTCTTTTATACTCCTCTTACTGCCCTTTTCATGTTAATATAATGATAGATCCCCTCTTACTCTCATTATTTCGTTTTATGAAGTTTTAAGTGGCGCCGTTAGGCTGCCGAAATTTTTGTAACAGATTCTTTCTCCCTTCTCATTTTTCAAGATCTATTTTCATGTAAAGTATTTCATGTTCCTTTTTTTATTATGTTGGGGTATGATCTCTAAATTTATCATAATTATCTTTTATGATCATATGATGAGAGACCCCATTTGATCGCTTCAATTCAGTATTTTGAAGTTTTAAGTGGCGTCGTTAGGCTGCCGAAATTTTAAGTGGTTCTTCACCCTTCTCGTTTTGAAGTTCTACTTTCATGTCAATTCATTAAAGTTCCTTTTTGTTATGTTGGGGTATGATCTCTATATCTATCATACTGGACTCTTATGTTCATATGATGATAGACCCCATTTGATCTCTTCAATTCAGTATTTTGAAGTTTTAAGTGGCGCCGTTAGGCTGCCGAAATTTTAAGTGGTTCTTCACCCTTCTCGTTTTGAAGTTCTACTTTCATGTCAATTCTTTCAAGTTCTTTTTTGTTATGTTGGGGTATGATCTCTATATCTATCATACTGGAATCTTATGTTCATATGATGATATACCCCATTTTATCTCTTCAATTCAGTATTTTGTTGAAGTTTAAGTGGCGCCGTTAGGCTGCCGAATTTTTAAGTGGTTCTTCACCATTCTCGCTTTGAAGTTCTACTTTCATGTCAATTCTTTCAAGTTCCTTTATATTATGTTGGGGTATGATCTCTATATCTATCATAATGGACTCTTATGTTCATATGATGAGATACCCTATTTGACCTTGTCAATTCAATTTTGTTGAAGTTTAAGTGACGTCGTTAGGCTGCCGAATTCTCACAAGAGAAATCTTTTTTTTCTTCCTTTCATGTTCTTCATTTCATATGGTATATTTTCAAATTTCATTACCATGTTCTTAAATCTCTTATATTTTGTCCCTATACTGTTTTATGGGTCATTTATGAATGTTTGACCCATGTCCCCTCTCTTCTCAATGTTTTCTAAAACCTTGTAACATAGCCGTTATGCTGCAGAATTTTCGTCTCAAAATGCCTCTCTCTCTTTTCTAAAAATTATTTTATGTTATAAAGTGAATACTCAAAGATCTTATTTCTACAGGGGTATTCACATATATATCAAAATGTTCTATTTTAAATTCTGGTAATTACATACATGAAACCCTCTTTCCCTTTCCGTGGGTTTAAAGTGACGTAAAGATCATGTCTTTAAAGCAGTTTTTAAAACGTTATGATTATGAAATGAAACCCATTTATTTTATGATATATGGGTTATTTATGAAATGTTTGATGATGATATTTGTGGCTCACATGATAATAAAGTCAAATTTAAGGGTGCGCCCTGATAGCGCTCCAATGCATTGGGTAATGATGTAACCACTAGAGATTACAATTTTCACGATACCTTGGTGAATAACCTTGGTAATTTTCAAATGACACCTTGGGGATGGACCTTGGTGATATGTTCATGATTGTCTATGTTAAATGATGTAGCCACATCTTCAAGTTATGAAAAATGTTGTTTTTATTATGAAATGCCTCATGATTTCTTTCTCATGCCTTAAAGTTCTTTTCATGTCCTTATTGAAGTATATCAAGTTTACATGTAAAATGTTCCTCTTGTTTCCCTTACTGGGCCTTCTGCTCACCCTTTCTTTTGATGTATGTCCCCAGGTTATGAGATGCAGTAATGAACCTAGAATGAACTTAAGGATATGCCTTTAAAGTGTTTAAGAAGAATGTTTTATGTTGTTTTCATGTATTATGTTCCTGGTTTCCAAGACACTAGACCTTAAAGATCCTCAGTTTTGTGTAATGTAATGAAAGTTTATGTTATAAAAATTCGGGATTCTATAGCATTAGTTTGTAGTTAAAGTTATTATCTGGAATTTATTTATTGAATATAGTTTACAATTATTACACTTTAGAGTTATAATTAATTTGATTCTATTATGATTACAGCATCTCTAGGTATAGAGAAGTCGGGTTGGAGATTACAATAGCCTGAAATCCTATGCCTTGTTCTATAAAGGTTAGGGTTAGATATTTTTGGATCTAGGTTTAATCATGTTTATATTATAAATTTCATATAATTATTAATATTTTCATGAAAATTTCATGTAATTTATGTATGAGATGCATTTGGATATGTGAAAATATGTTCGGATTCTATTTTAAGTTGAGTAACACAAATTATGGGTTGTGTAAAGAGTTACATGTTAATATGATTTGAACATATTAATTTGGTGGATAGATTAGTATTCCAAAATAAATTATTAGAATCTTTCATACATAAAGAGAATAATATGATATATTATAGTGAGACTAAATACCCTTATATATGCTAGGTGTAATATTCCTTCTATAGAAGAACTTCTGAAGACCTCGATCATCTGACCAGGTAGTTTCATGCCTAAGTAGGATGCCCCTGGATTATCTTGTAGAAGGAAAAAAGTAACATCTAGTTTCATACTAAAGAAGGGTGATAATTATTGGTATTTTATTTGGGTTATAATTGGTGGGGAAACCCTAATGGTTAATATACTAGATTAATAAATATGGGTTTATCCATATTATGTATTTTGATAAAGAGTTATCTTCTTAGCTATCCTAGAGTCATATATGATATGATCAGGATGATTCTCTACCAAAATAGCTAAGGGGAGAGATTAATTACAAAGTGGGATCATTTCTTAGTTAAATATATATATTACAAAATTAATGGATTTGATAAATTTGAAAAGGGTTATCATTTTAATGAGATTTTATTTAAAAAAATATTTATCAAATGGTTGTAAAACATGATACTCATTTGATAAAAGATTCTTTCTTGGATAAATAACATAATCATATTTAAATGAAAATTTTAGGTTAATATTTGAGAAGGATAATATTATTGAAATCAATTCCTAGTATTAGTAAATTAATAAAATTTCTTAAGAGAAAATTATATGTGTTAGAGGAATACCTGACTGGGTAACCAAGTGTTGAGGTTATCTAATAGGTGAATCTAGAAGCTTATGAGAATCACTAAATGATCTCATTAATATTTCAAAGGTGTTGGATGAAAAATTACCTATGGTAACTTTAGCCACTTCTATTATATTCAATACTAGTAGATATTATAATGACATAGAGAGACTAGTTATTTCTTATAATGATTATATCTGTTAAGGAATTTATTCTGTTTTCATCTATGGAAAAAATTTGACAATATGAAATAATTCAAATGAAATTTACCCAATGTTTTAAAAGTGTTGAGAATGGATGAACTAGGAATGTGATTTCTAGGTTCTAGTGTTTTCTTGATAGAAAAATTGGGTAAACTTTAAAATCATATGAAGAAAAGTTATTTGGAGTGTCCAATGA
Source organism: Viscum album (assembly GCA_963277665.1). NCBI lineage: Eukaryota > Viridiplantae > Streptophyta > Magnoliopsida > Santalales > Viscaceae > Viscum > Viscum album. The sequence goes on along the minus strand of OY728152.1, from coordinate 1,924,827,528 downwards.
ATTTTCTTCAAGTAACCAGTTATCTTCATTCAAATTTGAAGGTGTTATCAGGAATAAGGGATAATAATTTCTTAAAATGAAATATTTTAAGATAACTAAATATTTTTTTGGAAACATCATTGAATTTCCATGTTTTATATTAGTTTTATCTAAAATAATTATTTGTTTTTTAATGGTTTTCATTATTGAATGTATACTTCAAAAGTGTTTTAATATACTAATGTTACAAATCATGGGAAGAATTGATATATCATGTAGTTTTAATCCCAAGTGATGAATTGAAGGTTTGTTAAATAAAATAATTTATTGTAAAGTAATTTATCAAGATCACATAGATCTAAATAATGGATGTGTGTCTTTATCATATAACTCTTATATGATTAAAGGAATTTTTCATTAACAAATAGTTATTGGGAGAAAAATGACAATGTATACACATGATTTATGATCCATCAGATTATATAACTTGATTTAAAAATGGGATAAGGATAAAAATGTATTATCTAGGAAAATTATATGACTATATATTTGTAAAAATATGAGGCAATATGTTCCTACCACCCATCAAAGGAATATTTTAATTAATATTCTTCTTCTCAAAGAAAATTATCCAAATAAATAGATTACCTATATGATATAAATAATACTTCATTTTTCAAATATTATTACTAAAAGGAAATGAGAGTCATTTACTTAAAAAAAGAGTTTTGTATCTTATCATGATATTCTGAAGATAATATAGTGTCTAAGAGGCTAATGGGAGTATGTTTTAACTTATAAAATTTTATGTTATCAAATAAAATATTATATCAGTATAAAATTAATTGATTTTCACTTAATATACCAAAGATTTTATAATACATGATGGTAAAGAAATATGAAAAATTTGTATTTAGTTATCATTTAAAAGTGAATACCATATTTCTTAAATGATTATAGTAGGTAAAATACAAGTTTAATTTCACTTAATATTAGAAACAAATTGGTTTATTTTGGTAAATATAAATATAAGTAGTTATATTTAGTTACTACAACATAGTGAATGCAACTTAATCCTTAAGAATTTTAGTATTAATTAGTAGGTAATTAGGTAATTAGTTACATTAATTAACATAATATTTCTATAAAAATTTTGATAAATATGTTTTAATAATGATGGTGATTAAATTAGAAATATTTATAAGAAGATAATAGTTGTTGACATTAAAATATTTTATGTTATGAAATTAAATAGTTTAGATATGTTCAAGGAATTAAACATTGGGAATATGATTCCTAAATCTTGTGATTATTGAAACTTACTTTATTTATTAATTTTACTCAATAAAGTGTTTAGTGGTGTGGTTTTATTATATAGACGCATGGATGTGTGGATAGAATTACATAGAGATGTAATGAGTTAAGAAAACCCTGGAATGTGAAACAATCGTATGGTTTACATGAAAATATATCATATACGACATTAAAAATGTTTGAATAGATAGGATTTTATTAAGTATTATTAAAATTATATTAATAATATAAAATATATCATATAAAAGGAAGTCTCCCCTTTATCATTTATTCATAAAGGCTTCATATATGTAGATATAGATATACATTTCATGAAATGTAATGGTAATTGACCCCTAAAAGTATAAATATTAATTATAAATAATGGGTTTTTATCATAGAGTATAATAGGTTATGATGAAATATTTAAAGCATTTCTTTATATGATAACAATTATTCTCATGAGGCACAAAAAAATTTTGTGTTGGATGAACCACTAAGTACACCACATTGAATTTTTTAGAACATGTATTTGGTATACTAGGGGTGTATGGATCATATAGGAATCCCTACTACCTAAGGTTTATGAGATACCTAGTATGAGAAATTTATACTTTCATACCATTTTAGGAAATCTATCAGGCTTAGCTAATCAGGGTTGATTGGGCTTTTTTTTATCATGTCATTGATTAGATCTCAACCAAGATATTGTTTTTTCTATCATATAGTGAGTATGACATTTTGTACCTTGATTTAGATGGGATAAAGAGTGTGAAAATATACCAATATTGTACATATTTTGTGATTATATAATAATTGGAGTGAAATGTGATGTTCTCATCCATAAAGTTGAATGACATGTGATGTATTCATTGACTTAGTTAGTCTATACTTAGAGAATTGGGAACATATGAGTTAACTATATGGGATTAATATATTTTTTTCATGTTAACTTGATGTATTGAATAAATTTTATGTATTATAATGAATTATAGAATGTGATGTTATTAGTGGAGAAACATATAGATAAACATGTGTTAAATGAGGATTAGGTTGAATCCTTTTGTTTCTTTAGTGGCATTAATGCTTTGCTAGATAATTCTTTATTACTTACTTTTATGGATCTATAGTATGAAGACTCATGTAATGTAAATAATAAATAAATTTCATGTATTTATAATTTTCATGATTATATTTTTTGGATTAATATTCACTATAATAATTTTTAGTAATTTTTCAATCTAAAAAGTAATAGTTTTATTCTAACTAATGTGTTTTCCATGTATTATATGTTTTTATTTAAATATAAAATTTATAAATTATATAAATTTTAATAGATAAAATAGAATTTATTTTTTATAATATCATAAAATATATATATTAGGGAGAATTTCTGGAATTGTTCTGAAAATATTGATTTCAGAGTGAATAGTGTAAAATATCTATTTTTTAAAAACTATCATTTATTTTCATTAAATCAAGTATTTGAAAATCACCATTATATTTTGAATTTATTTTTAAATTAAAATAAATTTAATTTAATTAAATATAATATAAATAATTTCATATTAATTTACATTATATTTGATTTTGGTGTAAGATTATTTTTAATCTTAAAAAAGCAATTTTTTAAAAACTGTTTTTGTTGTGTTTTACACACTTATATTAAAATGAATTTATAGCAATTATAAAAATTACAATTTTAAAAATGGATTTAATATTTATAATTATATTTTAAAAAATTTAAATTATTTCAATTTAATTTTTTGTCATTATGAATAGTAACCTTGGAAAAATGTGTCAGCGCTGTAAAAGGTAAATAGAGATAATTAAGGTAAATAATTTGTGAGAAGGACAAAAAATTTCATATTAAATATAATTTTATAACTTTATTTAGATAATTATCACATTATATTTTAAATTGGATGTTATTTGGGCCACATTTACAAGACTAATACATTTATAATATTTAAAACTTTAGAAAATTTACAAGTGTGCCACTCCCAACACTTATAAAAGGGAACCTCATCTCCTCTATTACTCATATATTTTGATCACTCCATCTCATAAATACATAAATAAATCACTACCCAACATACCTCTCCATGTTCTAGACTTTATGTTCATACCAAGAGATCAACCTAATATGGATTAAGGTGTAATCCAAGGGATGTTTTCCAAAGAATTATAATTATTTACCGAGTGTTTCATGATTATTTCTTATTCTACCTCACCAAAATATTCTTTGAACATGGTGAAATAATAAAATAACTATATTATACATAATAAAATTTAATTATTATTATTATTTCACAACCCTTTTCATGTCTCGCTCCATCCTATGGGAAATAAAAACATCGCTTGGGTGTATGTATGGATTACCACCTCCATAAAGAGTTGTGTTCCATTTTTCATCACAAACTCAAAAGGATGGTTATTATTATGGGTTTAATTAATATATATGATATTAATTATATAAATATTAAAATTTAAAGATTATATATTACTTACCTTCTTATACATCAATTCGTTGGAAAATGATAATGTCGGTCTTGCATGTGTGTGGACTACCACCTCCACGAAGTGATGTGGCTCATTTTACATGTAAGACTTTAATGGATGGTTATAAAATTGTATTTAATTTATTAAAATGAAAAATAAATAATTATTCATATTTTAGTTATTATTGTTCAATTAACCCTTTGATTTTGGTCAACCTAACGAATTTTTTTGGGGGATTATGAATCTAGCATCCTCAATGCATCTAAAATGAACTTAATCGATTTAGTAACTATATAATACCTGGTAATAAATGAAATAAAAGAGAGAATAATTACATAATACACCTTAAAAAATTATAAGTAAATATATAATTAATATAAATTTATTATATAAGATTTAAAGTACGTATGTGATGAGTTAGGCTTGAGGTAAGTAATTTTCCTTTCAAACATTATTTTAAAAGATTAAAAGTTTTCCTCTAATTTTACTTCCATATATATCTTCTCTAAAATGATTAAATTTTGTTATTAATATATTAAAATTCATGTTCAAAGTAATTTTAAAACATTTTTTACTTTATTTAGTATGTTTTTAATGAATACTTTTTAACTTTTTCCAAATGACTTCTTTTTTACATCTCTACAAGTGTGAAAGTAACACTTTTAACTTTATACAGCTTGAGATGAATTTCCCACCATCTTGAAAATTATTTTTTAATTAGTTTACTCTAAAATTGCTCATGTTTTTAAAAAATAATATCTTATTTCTCATTCTTCTTGGAATTTTTGAAGGATATTTCAAATAATATGGATTTTTATCCATATTTTTACATGAATCCATAAAGAGAATTTTCATATGTTTTGATCGGAATGAATTATAAATTTTATGACTGAAATGTAATATTATGTGTATTTTATGTACATTATAAACCTTTAAAAATTTTCATAATGATATATGAACCTAATATATCTCTCCAATGCATTGGGTAATTACTATGTTCTTTAAGGAATTATATTATAATTAACCCGATATGTTATTCCATTTATAAAAGTGCTTGTAAGAGATTTTGTAATAGTGATATAAAGTTTATATCTCAAGTTAAATACCTGAATTTTATATTATTTGAAATTATTTTTCATGAAATTATCTTTATTTCATAAGTTATTCTTATGATCTTATTTTTTTAAGAAATTTTATCCCCCTTTTATGGTTGAAAGGTATGTTTTTCAAGAAATTTTTTTCAAGAGTACCCATTTTTTACAATAAAATCTAATGATTATGATTTTAAATTTAATATTTATTATGAGATATTTTATGAAATTATTTTGGAAATTATATTATTTCATGAGTAATAAAATGAATATTGTTTCTCAAATTTTATTATGTAAAAGGGTAAAATTTATTATGGGAGTACATGATTTTTAAAAATTTCTAATGACTATTTATTTTTATACCCCTTACTAATATTTTTTTATCATCCCAGGTTTTCAAATGATTTTTTAGGGATTAAGGATGGGTAGGAACTAAATAAAGGTCTAAATTTATGCTATAAATATTCAACTTTAAAGAAGAAAATGGGTTTCTTTTAATGAAATAAGAGTTTAATTTTTATTATCCTATTTTTTTGTAAAATGGATATTGATTAGAAGTTACCCTTTTATAATTTAAAGGTTTTATATATAAATTTTCCTAAGTATATAAACCTATAAACTGAAAATATCCCCTGTTGGGAAAAAAATACCTAAAAGTAACATTACAGTGCTTTCGAGTTGATTGTGGTTATAGAATAATCAGGTCACCAAGGTCAGTTTTGGAGTTCTAGAAAAATTGTTGAAATAATATGGTGAAAAAGATCCAAGATAGATGAATGAATGCTCTGGAGTATGTACATAAAGATGTTTATACAAGGTGGTGTTGTTTCCTAGTGTTTTCTAGATTTTTGGGGTCCAGAATTTAGAGTTTTGGTCAATCATCACAAAAGTTGGATTTCCATGAATGCCTCATAAAATATGTAGAAGGAATATATTTTTTAAAGATTGAAATTTTTTGAAGGTATAGAGCTTTGTGAAGGAATCTGGTATCGGGAAGGATGAGTTTTTTGAAGGTATGAAGTGTCACAAACATGAGATGGAAAGATGGTGGTCTTTGTGTCTATGATAGGATTTGTGAATGGAAAATTTCCCTAGTGCTTCACGAAGATAGGGAGGTTAATGAACAAGGAAGGAGATCTTAGAAAAAAAGTTTGGAGAGAGGTTTAAATCTTCATAAAAGGGAGGCAATCCCTATAAATATTCCTCTAACCCCAACATTTGTAATATAATTCCTTAATAAAAATCAAAAGGCTCTAAATTTGTGAAGGGGATACGCAAAGGTTGTTCTTTAGAAAAAGTTTTCAAAGAATGGAAGTTCATGATAGCTATAAAATCTAACCAAAATTTGAGATCACCGTGAATGTATTGAGCTTCATGAAGGTTAAGTGTTTGTTGAGCTTCTTTAAAGTGGTTATCTTTGTGAAAATTGTGGGTTTCACAAAAGAAGAAAATTCTTGTGAAGAAATTAATATTTTCTCAAAGGATATGAACTACTGAAAAAATACCATATACCAACAGTTTGGAACCATTTGTATAGGCCTCCAAACCGTTGGTATAGCCTATACTAATGGTTTGGAGAACCGTTTCCAAGTAAGCCATGGGGATAAGTCTATACCAACAGTTTTGAGAAAATCGTTGGTATAGACCTATACAAACAGTTTTGAAAACTGTTTGTATATGTAATATGAAAATCTATACCAACGGTTCCATAAAACTGTTGGTATATGTAATTCAAAAAATAATCATTCAGTTGGTTTTGATCCCAACACCTCCTATTTTTGATTGAACGACCTAACCACTAACCTAAATTAAATTTGAGAACATAATTTCATAAATATATATATTCATTATCATATGTATTTTAGATTTTGATTTATTTAATTTCCTCTCTTAAAAGATTCCATTAAAAATACATGTACTGATACCAACGGTTCTCAAAACCGTTGGTATAGACCTATACAAATGGTTTTGAGAACCATTTCGTATAGGTTCTTTGATTTTGGGACCTATACTAACGTTTTATCCCAAACCATTGGTATAGGTCCATATAAGTGACCTATACCAACAGTTTTGGATAAACCTTTGGTATAGGTCCAAATTAGTTAACTATACCAACAGTTTTCGCAAAACCGTTGGTATAGATCATATTTACAGTAGTGATGTGATCTTCATTAAAGTAGTGAGTATTAAGAATGTGATGAGAATTTATTTCCCATTAAATATGTGGTAATATTGCAATCATCAAGTGAATTAAAGTATAAATTAATGATATACCAAATTAGGTTTAAAACATATTGATTCAAGTGATCAAAAGAAAACACTTTCAGAGGAGAAGTGAGCACAAATAAGTTGAGAGTGTAGTGAGATTTAAAATTTTGATTGGTTATTAACTAGGATAGACTATGAGTCCACTAAGAACATTGTAATAGAATTTCACTTTAGTTAATTTGTTAAATAGGCACATTACCTTCGTATTCTCCTTAGATATATCCCAATTAGGGTGAACCAAGTAAAATTTTTATTTCGTGTGCATGCTTTAATTTCATCTCATATATTTATACGATAAATTGAGAGAAAAACGTTTTGTTTAAGAATGAAACAAGATTTTAAGTGGATCTAGTTTTAATCTGGCATACCCTAATTCACCCCCCCCCTCTCATGGTATTTAACCTAGTTAGGTTAACATCCTTGAAATAAAGTGAAACCATTTTATAAATCATGTAATTATAGGATTCTAAATTCTTGTGTGTTATAGTTTGGTATAAAATAAAACCTTTAAATAACATTAAATGTTAGTATACTATTAATATAATAATTTTAAGGAACATTAATATATGAATTTTATTATCATGAGAAACATTTTAGGGTTCCCATGTTTTTTCATCTAACATGTGCCTATTTTAGAATGGTTTTCTATATAGGAACTATGTGAATGAAGTGGAAAGGAATTAGGAGGATAATGTTTTTCTGAATCCTACATATAAAATGGTTGTAATTATAATGAAATAGTTCATTGTTTTGTTAAATTAGTTGATACAGACTATTAATGGTTGTACTCATTCCAGAGAGCAACCAAACTCTCTACAAGGGAACATATCTATAGTGGATCATTTCATAAAATAACATCATAAAACTTTTGGTAGAACCTAAAATATAGTGTTATCTAAAAGATATATCAATGATAAACAAAATATATTCATATTTTTGGGTTGTTTTGAACATCAAAAGTAAAATATTTTGATTTATTATTCGGAAAGTAGAGTCAGTCAGTGGTGAAATCTAATTAAGAATACCCAAGAAAATTAATATATCAATTCCATAGAGTGAATGATATTTAAATATATTTTCTATAATAAGTATTTTCCTAAGGTTTTTTTAGTTACAAATGAAATGTAATTTTTTGAATTGAAAAAAATGGAGGGGGACTCTATTTCCGCCTATAAAGCTAATTTTACTATATTATATTTGTATAAACCAAATTTAACAATAGAACATGATAATAAAACTCAATGGTTTTACTGAGGAATTTTTTTGAAGTAATTTTGCCTCTAATTAATTTAAAATATATAATAAATTTCTTGAAAGTTATTAGAAGGTCTAGATGGAGTAGTTAAAATTTTACAACAATAAATACAAGAAGTTGTCTAGGTTGAAAAAATGAGAATTTATATTTTAATTAAATATAAAGGTAAGATGTCTAAATTTCACTCTTGTGATAATTGTGGTCATTATAATCCTTGGAAGTGTCTTTTGAAATATTTTAGGTGTTTTTGATTTGGTGTTTGGGACATTTGGTTCTTGATTTCAAATAAAATAATAAGGGTAATAGTTAAACCAAATATGATAAGTAGGCAATGTGGTGTTTTAAATGTAATGATATGAGCCATTATGTTGATGTGTCGTGGAATAAAAGAATTAATGATGTGAATAAATAAGACCATGAGAATAAGGTTGTGTAACATTCATTTTTTAATACCTTGGAAAATTCAATACAATCAAATGAATTGGAGATATGTACATTAATTATTTAGTTAGTTTATACCAAAGTCTAGTTTGATTTGGGGTCTACACATTTTTTTATTTATGAGTAATTTTCTGGTAAAATATAATATTACCTCAATAAATAGAGAAATTAATTTTAGTGAAAAATTCTAGTGAAGTGTTAAGGAAAAAAAGATTTATAGTAATCTTCTTATGATTATATATAGAATGATTTTTACTAAAAATCTTGTTGTCTTTCCCATAGTTCAGTCAAATATTATTTTGAGTATGGATTAAATTTCATTTTATCATTCTAAGATAGATTATAAATATAATAATGTTATATAAAATTTTTAAAGATAGTGTGAATTTTTATATAATAATGAGATCTAACATATTATAATATATCAACAAGATGAGAAACTGATTAGAAATGGTAGTAAAATTTATCTTGTTAATATTTTCAAATAAAAGGGATGTTGTTCAAATTTGTGATGTTCTAGTAGTAAGGGAATATATGGATTCATTTCCTAATGATTTTTCTAGATTTATTTAAAATTATGATTTTTAATTTACTATTGACTTAGTTCTAAAAGATAATCCAATTTCAAAATCCCCTAATCAAGTAGCTCTATTAGAGTTATTAGAATTGAAAAAGTGATTACAAGAGTTGGTTGAAAAAGGTTTCATTCATCCTAGTACTTAACCTTGGGAAGATATTATTTTGTTTTTTAAAAACAAGGATGGTTCAATTCGGATTTCCATTTATTATAGAGCACTCGGTAATATTACTATTAATAGAATGTATTTGTTTCCTCATATAGATGACATATTTGACTGACCTCAAGGACTATAGTGTTTTTCAATGATTTATCTCAAGTTTGGATATTGCAATCTAAAAGTAAAAGAGGAATTCATTCTAAATATTTTATTTTATACTAGTTATGGGAATTATGAGTTTATGGTTATTCACTTTATATTTACCAATTCAACCATTATATTCATGGATCTTATGGATAGATTTTTCCATGAGTGTTTGGATAAATTTTTTTGTTTTTATTGATGAAATTAGGGCTTATTATAAAAGATATAAGGAATATAAACGACATATAATTATTATTCTATCTAATTTAAAAAGAAAAAATTTTGTATAGATAATTTAGTAAATATGAATTTTGGTTGCAAAAAAATTCATTCCTTGGATATATTGTCTTTATAAAAGTTATAACTATTGATTCTACTAAAAATAATGTGGTGGGAGAGTGGTCAAGATCAATAAATTTCACTGAGATTTATTGTTTTCTTTGATTATTAATCTACTACCTATGGTTTGGTAAAACAATTATTGGTTATCAATCCCACTAACTTAGTTAACTCGAAAAGGAGTTAAATTCATATAGAAAAATAAATTTTATGAATGTTTTAATGAATTTAAAAGAAGAATGGATAATTCTTTAGTTTTGTACTTTCCTTTTAGAAATTGTGAATTTGTTATCATTACTGATAATTCTTTGAAGGGACTTGGTTGTGTCTTGATGTAAGATGATCGGGTAATTCCATAGGAATCATGCCAATTCAAATTCTAGGAACAAAATTACCCAATTAATGATCTTGAATTGGATTCAGTAGTTTTTTATTTAAAAATATATAGGTATATTTTATATGGGGAAAATTAAAATTATATACTGACTATAAAATTTTAATGTATATATTCACTCAAAAAGAGTTGAACATGTGGAAGATAATATGGTTGGAACTGATAAAGGATTATAATTTTACAATTCACTATTATCCAGGTAATGTAAACAAGGTATTTTATGCCTTAAGATGAAAGTATAATACATTTTTGGTTATGCTACATTTAAAAAGTGATACTTTAGTTAATTATTTAAATAATGTTGTCCAATAAATTGTGTATGCTGGAAATCCTACCTTTTAATTTAGGTGTCAGTGTTTACCTCCCTGTGAGAGAGAATTAAGCATGCTCATAAGGAAGATCGAGGTTTGCTGGAAATAGTGGAGTTGGTTAATAATGGTAAGTTGACTGAATTTTATTTTTATAAAGAATTTATTATATGATTCAAAAATATGTTGTGTGTATTAAGTGATACATAGTTAAAGATGTAATTCTTAAGTGAAGATTATATGTCTATATTTTCGGTTTATCCAGTAAGTACTGAGATGTATAGATACCTTCAATAATAGTATTATTAGGAAGGAAGGAATAAGGTTATTTCTAATATTACCCTAAAATGTTTGATTTTTAAATAGTTTATAACTGATTGAAAATTATTTAAGGGGATACTTAAAACTTTTCTAGTTGATAAATGGAAATGGGAAAATATAATCATGGATTTCATGGTGGGATTACTAAAGAAATATCATGGTAATAATTTGATTTGGTTTATTGATGATCATTTGAATAAATCTACACATTTAATTCTTATTCAAGATACTATATATTTATATCAACTTGGTATACTTTATATTAAAGATATATTTAGATTAAAAAGTACCTTTCTCTATTATATATGACTGTAATATAATATTTACATAAAATTTATGGAAGGAACTTTAGATGTCATTGGGTACTAAATCAAATTTAAATATATATCTCCATCCTCAATATGATGGACAGTCAGAGGGAATGATTCAGACTTTGTAGGATATTCTTTATGGTTTCTCACTATATTACCAACGAATTTAGGTTTATCATCTTTATTTAGTATATCTTTTTTATAATAACATTTTTTATTCTAGTATATAGATGGCACCTTTTGAGTCATTATATGGAAAGTAGTATCGGACACCAGCATGTTGGGATGAATTTGGTGAAAGAAAATTGTTGGGACTAGAAAAGGTAGAAGAAATGGTTGGGAAGGTAAATATAATTCATCAATTCATGAGGGAATATCATAGTAGTCATAATAGTTATACAAATAATAGGAGTAAGGTCTTTTCATTTGAGGTATTAAATCTTGTGTTCCTTAAAATATCTCTAAGGAAAGGTGTTATTAATTTCACAAAGAATGTAAATTTAAGAACACATTTTATTGGACCATAAGAAATTATGAAAAATGTGGTATCGGTTTCTTACTGGGTATCTTTTCCTATGATTTTATCTCATATATAATATGTGCTTCAGGTTTCATTGTTATGAAAATATGTACATAATCTATCTAATGTTTAGAGACCTAAGGTAGTAAAATTGGAAGAGAAATTTTCTTATAAGAAAAATACATTGTATATTCTAGACTATAAAGAGCAGTTGTTATGAAATCAGGTAACTCACCTGGTTAAATTGATTTGGAAGAATCAAAATATTGAGAAAGTAACATAGGAACCTTAAAAGGATATGAGGGAAACATATCCCTACGAATTTAAATAATGAATAAAATTGTAAGGATGAAATTTCTTTAATAGGGAATAATGTGAAAAACAAAATAAATTTAATAATAAATAAATTTTAATTATTAATAATATTAATAAATATATTTTATAGATTCATTTATTATATAATAATTTTAATTATTTTTTTAACTGAAAAAGAAATAGTTTAATTCCAACTAATGCGTCTTCCATGTATTATATGGTTTGATTTAAAATTTAAATTTATAGATCTTGTAAATTTAAATGGATAAAATTTAATTAATTTTTTAAATCATCATATCAAAAATATATTAGGTTGAATTTTTTGAATTTTTCTAAAATGATTTATTTTTTAGTTAATATTAAAAAATGCTGATTTTTTTGTAAAATTGTCAGTTATTTTCTTTAAATCAACTAATTTAAATTTAAAAAAATGTTTTTCATTTAGTTTAAAATTAATATAAGATCCCTTTGATTAAAAATAATATAAATAATTCTACATTAATCATTATTATATTTTATTTTGTTATAAGTTCATTTTTATGCTTAAAACGCAATTTTCTAAAAAGTTGTTTTCAATTGTCTTCTGCACACTTAGATTAAAATTAATTTATGAAACTTATAAAAATTGAATCTTGAAAATGGATTCCATATTTTTAATCAGTATTATTAAATTTATTATTGATTTTAATTTCATTTATGGTTATTTGGAATAGTAATTGTGTTAAAAATTTGTCACCGTGATAAAGGGTAAATCAGGTTAATTAAGGTAAATACTTTGTGATAAGTCCATAAAATTACATTATAAATCATTTTTTTATTATGTTTTTCCAAACCATATCTTCTTATATTTTATATTTTATATTTTTCAAGACACTTTACCATGAGTAATACATTTACAATATTTAAAACTTTAGAAAAATTAGAAGTGTCACACTACCCTCGCTTATAAAATGAAACCTCCTCTCGTCTCCTACACACATATTTTTATCACTCTAGATCATGTAATTAACACATTAATATATCAAAATTGAATCACTCCCCATATCCTATATGTTTTTTACCAAAATACTAAACTAATAAGGCTTAAGGTGTAAGAAAAGGGAGGTTTTCTAAAGAAGTGGTGCAATTATTTACCATGTGTTTCATGCTTATTTATTCTTCTAAATCCATAAAATATTCATTAAAAATTATGAAATAATAATATCATTATCTTAAATATATAAAAAATTATTATAATTGGGGTACACCCCTATTCATCACCTTTTCTATCTTATGGGAAATGAAAATATCGCTCCTACGTACGTGTGGATTACCACCTCCATGAAGCAATGTGTTTCATTTTTCATCACCACCTCAAAAGGATGGTTATTATAATGGATTTAATTAATATATATGATATTCATAACATGTTTATTATTTTTTAAATATAATATATTACTTACCTTCTTACCCTTCCATTTATTAGAAAATGATAATGTGACTCATCCATACGTGCGGACTACGACCTCAACGAAACTATGTGATTCATTTATCATATACCCATTTCATGTATTGTTCTAAAATTGTATTTTATGTGTAAAAATGATAATTATTTTATTATTAATTATGTTGATATGGTTTTGGAATGACCCATTTCACCTTGGTCAACCTACTGAAGTTGTTTTGGGGATTATTAATGGAACATCCTCAAAACATCTGACATGAACTTTATCGATTTAGTAACTATATAAGACATGGTAATAAATGAAATAAAATAGATAATAATAAGTTAAAACACCAGAATTTTTTTTAATAAAGTATAAAATTAATATTTATTTTTTATAAAAGAGTTAAAGTACATATATGGTGAATATGACTCAAGCTAATGGATTTTTATTTAAAACCTTATTTTAAAAGTTTTAAAGTTTTTCTTCCATTTTTCTTCCATATCAACTTCCTTTAAAATATTTTTAGTGTGTTATTATTATTTTTAAATATATGTTAAAATTAATTTTAAACTATGTTTTACTTTCTTTATGAAAGTTTTAAAACAAGCCTTTTTAATATTTTCCAAATGATTTATTTTTGATATTTTTACAAGTTTGAATGGAATATTTTTCTAACATATACAACATGAAAGAGATTTACCACCATAAGGAAAATTATTTTTTTAGAATATTAATCTTTATTATTAATGTTTTTTTCAATATAATATCATATTTCCTATTCTTCTAGGATTTTTTATTCAAATATTTTTCAAATAAAAAATATTTTTTCCCTTATTTTTATATGAGGCCTGAAAGTGATTTTTTGTATTTGTGAAATGGAAAAGTTTATGAAATTTTATTATATGAATTCATTATTATATGTGTTTAATTTATGTTATGGTCCTTTTAAATTTTTCATAATGTCTTATGACCTAGATATATCAATATAATCCATTGGTTAATTGTTATGTTCTCTATGGAAGAATATTTGAAGTAGTTGAGTCAGTTATTCCCTTTATTACAGTGCTTGTAGAAATGATTGTAAAATTGATATTAATATGATATCCCAAGGTGAATACATGAAATTTATAATCTTTAAAATTATTTTTAATGGAATTTTTTTGACTCAATAAGTTAATTTAATGATATTATGGTTATAATAAAATTTATTCCCCTTTTAAGGGTGAAAAGTATGTTTCTTGAGAAAATATTTTTATGAGTACCCATGTTTTACAAGAAACACTCATGATTTTTATTTTTCATTGAAGTTTTATTATGATATTTTTTATCAAAATATTTTTGAAATTGGTATTTTTTATAGAGTAATTAAATGAATATTAGATCTCAAATTTTGTTATGTAAAGAGGGAAAATTTCTTAGTGGATTACATAATATTCAAATTGGACTAATGGGTATATTTCTTTTTGTATCCCTTAATGATATTTTTTTCACCATCCCAATATTTAGAAGGATTTTTATAGGTCTTAATTATAAATAGTAAATATATCACATTATAAATTTCCATTATAGAAATTTAACTTTAAATAAGAAATTTTTTTAATGAAACAACAGTTTAAATTTAAGTATTCTGTTTTTTTTTTTTGAAAAATGGATATTGAGTAGTAGTGTCTATTTATTATTGTACGTGTTTTATATTTAGGTTTTTTTCCTAATCTCCAATGGCCTGAAGGCCTTCCTTTTTTATTTATTTTTGATAATACACCTTTCAAGGGGAGAGGTGGAACCCTTACAAGGCCCGTAGGCGTAAGTATTACATGGCCCGTAGGCCTTAGAGGGATTCAATGCTCGTAGGCTTCAAATATTATATACAACCTAGACTAACTACTTAGAACTGCTCCTCCCCAGCATTTTTACAGTGAAATAATCTCTCCACCTTTGCAAGTATATTTGGCTAGGCATTCCCATGCATGCACAGTCTTGTCCCGATGGCAGGTGGCATACCCTCTCATTCTTGAAATCCGATTAGCTTCTGCTGTGGTGAAAGCTCTTTGATCATCCTCTTTCTAGAGTTTGTTCCTTGTAGGTTGTCTAGTTTTCATCTTCACTTAAGGTGACCCGAAGGCCTTACAGGACTCAGGGACCAAATCGGTGGCTCGAAGGCCCAAACAGGGGCATATTCTCGGCTGCTATAGTGCCAAACAGTACCTGCTACAGTCCCCGCTATAGTACCTACTATAGTACTACACAGTTCCCACTATTGTGCCTGCTATAGTACCTGCTACAGTACTCGCTACAGTACGGCTGCAGTACATCAGAAATTATGCCTCCACCTGGATTTGATCCCTGGTCCCTTGGATTCACTTACGGAGTCCTTACTAACCGGGCTAAGGCTCATGTGCTTAGGTTATTTTCCTAATTATATAAAGCTCTAAACTAAAAAATCCTTAAAATGTAACAAATTGAAATCCAATTTATAAATCATGTAATTATGGGTTGTTTAAATTATAAAGTGTTATATTCATATTCATATTTATAGTCAATGCTAAAAATTTATGGGGGTCATAATTTTTAGTTTATATAATGGGTATTGAGTTTTGACTCAGATATATATTCTAAAAGTATTTTAGATTTAATCCAAAAGAGTTTTGGATGGGTATTCACAAGGTATTTCAAATGTTGTGATACATGGTCAAGTTGATGATAACATTCCAAAAGTGTTTTGGAATATATCCAAATGATGTTTTCATATTATTTCCCATGTTATAATATATGATAAAACATAAGGTGAAATGGAGAAATTTTTTAGGATTTATTCAAAATGGAATATTAAATGAGATATATGCCCTAAATCCCTTCTGTATATGATAAAAGTGGATTTATTAATTTTATGTTTAAGGGATATTGTAATACATAAAATATTATTTCATTAAACTTGAATCCTCAATCCTAATTTATGATTGAATGTATATCATAAGGTGATATATGAACAAGTATTAAGGTATTAATTCCATATAGTATGGTATATTAAATGCTACTAATTTCAATAGTTATGGATAATAAAAATTAAGAGTTAATGTTCACGTATCATTATTACATTGTATATCATTAATTATTCTCATCATTAGATGAAATTGATCTGTAGTGGACGAATTAATGCATTCATGCATGAGTTATTTGAGACATTAACTCATGAATTATAGCACATGAGTTAATTTATGCTTGCTCTATAAGAATCCTCTAGATATTTTTAAATCCCAATAACATATAATGGTGGGGTATATGATTACTTCATAATTAGAAGAAAAAACCCTTCTCCCCGGTAACTCCCATATCCTATATTTTCTTCTCCACGATATGTCATCATGTCATGGATGGTGGAGTATCTAAATCATATGATGAGTGATTCATAATAATCCCATTGATACATCATATAGAGGGTGGTATTTTGATTACC
Organism: Viscum album; assembly: GCA_963277665.1. Lineage (NCBI taxonomy): Eukaryota > Viridiplantae > Streptophyta > Magnoliopsida > Santalales > Viscaceae > Viscum > Viscum album. The sequence goes on along the minus strand of OY728152.1, from coordinate 1,924,810,429 downwards.
CTTTGGTGATCTTCATCAATCATGGATAAAGAAGAAGTAGTGGTTGTGATGGTGAAATGTATGCTAGTTCTTCATTTATATATTTCTAGTTTCATGGGTTTCATTTTTCTAAGCATGGTGATCTTGGGTTTTGGATTCTTAATATTTTTCCAAACCTCTAATAAATGGTATTATATCTATACAAATATTATAACCTTCTTTTATCATTCACATAAAATTATCTTAGGACACCTTATACATCTCATTCCTTGATTCAATAGTGAAAAAAGTGTTTTCTGTATTGGTTTATTTATGTTTTCATCATCAGTTAACTCATGATGTTTTTGTATGAAACATTGTAAATACTATTTCACATCAATTATTAGAAAATTTATGTTATAAATGTGACATATTTTAAGGTGGTTTTACATATCTTTTATAAGAAATCTGATTTAAAAACCATTTATCACGGCGGTTTTAAAATAACCGATGTGATAAGTTTTATAAAATCCATAATAAAAACCACCCTAAAATAATATTTGGAAGAGGTTGTCTACATAAATTATATGAAAAAACACATGGAGAAAATTTATTAAATCGGTTATTAAAAATTGACATGATAAATCTTATTTTTTAATTTTTCACATCAATTATAAAATAACTTATTTAAAAAATAACATATTTTAAATAAAATCATTACAATTACCATCTCATCAATATAGTAGTAGACTATAAATAGATAAATAGAATAAATATACTAGAAAGAATCATCCCAAAATCAATTCATTTTAACTTTACAATTTTAAATTAAAACTTTATATTTTATATTACAAATAAACTAAAACCCAATCAAACCATCGGAATAATATCACCATTCTATCTGTAAGTGTTTTATATCATCTCTAGTATAATTTTTAGGGTCATCATAAATCAAAAAATTTAAAAGAAATTTTTGAATATATATTAATAATATAATGAATAAAAAATTAAAGAGAGGTTTTATAAAAAAATCTGACCTTCTAGAATTTTGTAATTTTACCAGTTGTAATTATTTCAAACATAAATCATAGAACATAGTATAAACATTCCTTACACCTTATTGCAAGTGAAAATTATTTTTAAAAATATTTTTTCAATTCAAAATAAAATTTTATGTACTTAAAGCCAAATTGTAGTAATTATAAATGAGAATTCACCTTTTATTTTACATATATGATCTTTATGTTATACTTTACTATTATCTCTCTAAAGTAATACCATTACCTATTTGAAAATAATATGTATAAAATAAATTTAAATGTCAATAAAATATATAAAAGTATTCAAATGTTCAAATCTATGTGTTCAATACATTCTTAAAATTATTTCGTACATCACCAAGGATTGGGCATAGCTAGTTAGTTATCTTCTCTCTTGTAAAAAAACACCCAACATTCTATTTACACAGATATAGAAACAATTATAATGGTATTGTTTATATAGTTAATAGATCTAACGCTTTATGAAATATATCTTCCATACCTTTGAATATAAAGAAGTATCCAACACTAAATTTCAATATTTTGGAATATTTCTAAATTTAATAGATCTAACGATTTATGAAATATATCTTCTATACATTTGAATATAAGGAAGTATCCAACACTGAATTTCATTATTTTGGAATATTTATTCAATATAAACTATTCTTTCTATATCACTCATTTTAAACACTATATGTGAAATAAATTATATATCCTTAAATCTATATACTAATATAATATCATGCTACATAAAAATTTTATAAATATCAATAATACAAAAATATATATGTATTAAGTTTCTATACATTAAAATAAATGAAATATATATAATAATCTTCTAACATGGAAAAGACTTGAATCGTGTTGATTCCAATCTCATCTCCATTTACAAGCTCCATGATATCTTTATTTAACAGTGTCTCATTTATTTCACACCCAAAAAATATTAGGATCCCTTGGAATTTTATAAACATCCAACAAAAAATTCTAATATATTAATAATCTATCAAGTCTAAAAGAAGTTATCTATAAAGTCATAATAGACTATAATTGTTTTTGTCTGTATCGTATGTCTTTACCTTTAAGGTATTGTTGTAAAAAATAGATAAATATAAAACATTTGAAATTTTAAAACAAATTAAAAATTAATATGAAATAAAGGATATAATCCATACATACCTCAATGGTAATTTTTCAAACAATTCTAGATATCCAAACTAAAAAATAGTCGATACTTTATCCAACTGTAGTGACGTCATTTGTTGGAAATGGTATTCTTGCTAATATATCTTGAATATCTTGTATAGTGACCATAATCTTCTCTATCTCTATATATTTATGATGAATAGTAATTATAATATAATATATAATTCCATATATAACAATATGATGTTAAGGATCCTTAACATATAGCTCATAATAAATGGGAAGTTTTGGAGGAGAAGGTGTTGGAATTGAATAGGTAGGAGAATGTGGTGGAGTGGGATCTACTAATTAAGGTGGATGAGTGGGATCATCATCATAGAACTATCTTTTCATGTTTGAAAACATTGATTTTACTAAAAATCTGATCATATACTCCATAATTTCACCCAAATAATAGGATTTAGCTTCTAAATATTTTATTTTTATTTTATAAACATCCTCCATTTAAGAATCTTTAGAATGAAAAAACACTTGTTTTACCAATACACCCTCAATGTATCCACATACACAACCCAAGTGTTTGGGATTTCCTAATTTAATAGCCAAAATATCTTTCTTACCCTCATCTATAAAGGCCCCATGTGTTCTCTACTCCGAAAAGGATTCCTAAATATAATATTTGAAAAAATTAGCAGTGAATCACAATATATAAATAATTTATCTAACTTAAATAACATATATAAATTAACCAACTTCTTACAATCCTCTTATATATAACCCTCGACTCTTCCTTAAAATATTGTCCATTTTTTGTCATCTAGGAACTCTTTTATTTTTCTTGTCTAGCTGGGGGAGGGTTAACTTATGTAGATCCTGAAGACTCCGCTCTTAGTTGTTGATATTTTTTAACTTTCATTTTTTCTTGAAATAACATATACCCTCTACGAGATAAAGTATGAGGGTTTATGTTTTGGGATTTGGAACCCTATTGATATATACTTATTTTCTATAGATTAATAATAAAAATATCATTAATATGATAATGAATATAAAAAAATTATAAAATCAAACATTGAACTTACCAAAAATCCTTCTTATCATTTACTTTCAACAAAATTATTCCATGTATCTTCATCTAGAAATGGATATATATCACATTTTTTTGATATTTTCTATCCTAAAAAAATAATATCTGATGTGGGGATGAATTTAAAATCATTCCATATCCTACCATCCAATCCTAAAAATTTCCTACTAACTCCTATAGTATCAGGTATATCATATTTTATATGATAAGAAGAGGAAAACAAATATTAATAAAAAGATTTCATGATAAGTAAAATAATAAAAAATGAGCTTTCTAAAATTGTTCCCCATAATTGAGACAGTTTCACTTTTTCAACAATTATGTATTAAAGAATCAAAATAATAACTTTTCCTTTTTCCAACACTATAATAAAAGTCATAAATTATTTTGAATTTGGACCCCTAGGAATATCATTATCATCAAATTCAATTGGTATTCTCTAGTATTTGCTATGGGTAACTAATAATTTTAGTAAATATGTGTTTCCACCTTTACCAACCCTTGAATTATTCTCTCCCCCTATTGAAGTATATGGATATTGTGTAGAAGGGTGAGAAGGATCCTCAATGGGAGTATTAGTATGTTCCTCCCCATAAGTTTGTGTCTGGTCCTCCTAAAAATGTCATAATAAATTATATGTTTCATTTTCCATTATCCTACAAATCAAAGTAACAAATAGTTATTACAAAGATATACAATTCCAACTATTACATATAAAATTAATTAAATAATTATAAATGATCCAAAAAAAGAAAACTAAACTAAATACATTTTATTTCATATTTGTTAAAGTAGATAAATAAAATTATAATAAAATTAATTTGTGATAAAATGAAATAAACCAATGAAAAAAATACAACTGTTCTACAAAATTTTGAATGAATATTTTAAAATGATACAAAAACAAAAAAATACTAAAAAACACTCTTTCTAATAATTTTTAGAGAATATCCAATATAATACATAATTATAGAGTATATTTAATCCAAAAATGGTGCGTGAATATTAAAAATGTTCCAACATATTACACTATTTTTTACACCAAAAAATATACCTTGAATATACTCTTTTGTACATTTTTTATTTTTAAATATATTAAATTAAAATTATTTTTTCCCATAAAATAAAAAAATAAAAAAGTTATTCAAGGGTAATGATAATTTTAGTAAGGTTAAACTAAAAAAATATAATAATTTAAATAAACAATTTAACTTATTAGTTATTATATGTTCCTTAATAAAAAAAATAAAACTTATATATCAAACATTTTATGAAAAATTAAAAAGTAAACAAGAAATAAATATTTGATACCTTTAATACAGTAAATTATTAAATATTATTTTCCCAAATTTTTTCTCTGTGATCATTCCATATGGTACAAACCATGTCTACAATTTACTCATTAATATTCATTGTTAATCTTTTTATGGAAGTAGGTATCTCACATAAATAAGCATATTTATCACGTTTTTTATCACTAATATATAGTTTTTTACTTATAAAATGATAGAACAATTCCTATTTGATAGATCAAGAATATATAAAAAAATCCATCAGTTTCCATAAAAAATGGATCTATTGTGTATTCCAATCTATTCAGATTAGCTCTTTTCATGCCAAATTTATCAGGTCTAACATTGTTGTTATGAAAAACCCATTTGAAGTTAAAAAATGGAAGTAAAATTTAATGTAATAATTATCTCATATTTCTTTAATAACTCTAGAATATTCACTTAATGTGTAGATTAAATTTATTATTTTGAACTAAAAAATGCATTTTTCTATGAACACCAATACACTATTATTTTGAACTGAGCTTATGTTATTCTCATCTTTTGTTTGAAATGAATAGCTATTAATGTAATACTTGGACCATGTTATCATATTTATACTTGGATAGACCACTAACTATCTCAACATTTCTAATGTAGTTGATCTACCATGCATGGTCTCTTTTAACCATTGAAAAAAAGTTTAATTGTGTTGATTCAAGATCTACATACCTATCTTCTTTGGAAAAAATTTATTTGACACATTAATATGAAATGTTATCTATGGTTGAGAATAATATATTTTATTAAATATGTATAAATTTATTTTATTTATTTGTTCACATGTTAATGATTTAAATTTCAAGCTATGGATCCCATTTCCCTCATAATTGACTCCTTCATAGCGATATATAGAAAAACTGATGTGCACTACTGTATACAAGTTGCTTTTATAAAACTCTACATCCACCTCAAAAATATGATTCACAATAATGGAGGCATCAGGGTGATATTAATTTTTAATATATCCCTTAAATATATTCATATACCTTTTAAAAGGATGCATAAAACATAGGTATAAATGTCAGAGAAGCATTATTTATCCCACAAAATAAACCTCTATATTTAATATGATATCAAAAATAGAGGGAGAAAAATAAATTTCTAATTGATAGAGTATAGAAATAGCATCGTTATCCAAATTTTTAAATGAATTCAAATCAATCTCCTTATTAAAAATGGATTTTAACAACTAAAACACTCCTATAGTAGTCATTCTGATATGGATGGGAATTATTTAGCACAATACAATAGGTGTGAGTTTTTTCCTAAAGAAATGACAATAATGATATTTCATACCTGTCAAATTCAAATGTTTTAGTGAAATAAATTTTTTAGATTTGAAAAATAACCTTGTTAAACATTGATACCATGAATACACTAATAAAAGTTGATTTTATCCCTCTGGGATAATGTATGAAAATATGGAGGCAGGTATGTTCATCTTCCATTAGGAGTGGGATTTAAATTAAAATGTATTTCTATTGAGAATAAGTCTATTCTTGCATTTAACCCATATTTAGGATTCCCATTAATATCTAAAAATGTTCCAATCAAGCTATCATAGATATTCTTCTCCACATGTATAACATCAATGCTATTTTTTACCTCATGATATCTCTAATATAAAAGTCCAAAAAATATTGACCATTTATTCCAAATATTTATATCATTAGCTAATGTTTGTGTCTTTATTAATGATACATCAAGGATTTTCACCCTCTAAAAATATTGATTAGTGGGAAAAGGGTTTTTAAGCAATATCAAATTATCATGTTCTATTTAATTTATTTTTTAATCTTCATTAAGAGTGATTTATAGACAAAAACCTTCAATGACCCATGTATACAATTATTCTACCATGTTGAAAATGATAATTTGAATTCTACTGTTCTAAAATTGGACAATATTTATGTCCCTTATCATTGTATCTAGAAAATTTCCATATGTTTGGAAGTCATTTATAGTGAAGATAATCATTTAATTTAGTTGAAATTTTTCAATTTTATAATAATCATAAACTCTAATAAATTCCAACCATAAAAGTTTCAAATAATAAATTAATGGTGATAAGAAAACATCAATATCATTTCTAGTCTGTTTTAGTCTATAAATCATTAAACTCAACAATATATATTTCCACTTTATATAAAATTCAGGTGATAATTTGTAAATTACCAATGAAATAGTCCATAAAGAATGTTTTCTAGTAACTCTTCGATATGGATTCATTCTATATATGAAAATTCCAAGTATAATATTTATAAATTCATTTATAAATATAGAAAAATATTGATCATATTTCTTATACAATGTAAAATCATCTAGATGATGTAATTTTCCATCATATATTCACTCATCTACATGCCATCTTAACCATTTGAAAACATTTGAGTAACTTTTGAACCATAAAACCCTGTGAAATAGAGATCATAAAATGGATATGTAAATAAACATAAATTTAAATAAAATACTCATAGAATACATTCATGGGAAGTATATAAATGATAAAAAAGGAACTATTAGTGAATAAGTAATAAGTCTCACGGAAATAAAAGTGATACTACAAATCCCCCCACTACTTGAGTAACTTTTGAATTATGATATCCATGAAAAAATGATATCAATTTAACCTTTTAATAAAATTAAATAAATTAAATACATGATATAACATGTAATAGGGAATTATACACACAACATAACAATAATAAGTAATGAATATGTTATATATCTTACAAAAATAAAAGTGATACTATAAAACTCGTACATTATGTATTGACTTTATTCGTGCGCATTAGAAACTATTGTATTATAAATATAATTTTATTATACATATACTAATTAACCATATTATTATATATATAATACCATATATTATGTTATTATTACATTATATTACCCACTTATTAAAAATTTCATGTTAATGTTATGTTTCAGGTAATAATCTCTTTATTTTTCATATTTGTTTTGACTGTTATTCTTGATCTTATAACTTAGATCATGATTTACATGTTTCCATAATGTATAAAATGATATAATTATTATAAATATTAATTATATAAGTATTTATAATAACATATAAAGATATAAATATGAAATGGAATACATCATTCATGGAGACAGTAGGTTGTGCGTACACATGAACATTGTTTATGATTTCTTATCGTATTGAAAGAAAGAAATTAAATGGAATATATGTATATATATATTATAATTATAGTGTAATTATTATTTAATATATATAATATATTTTTATTTACCTAATACTTAATACATTTCATGTAAATCGTGAACGAATCACATCGCTTTGAGGAGGCGATAGTCCACACATCCACAAACAAAGTTATTGTATTCCCACAAAATGGAAAACATGAAGGTATATGTTATATAATAATTAAATAATCTTAAATAAATAATAAATATCACATATATCTTATGATAATATTAATTCCATCATTATTCTCAATCTTAAGAGGTGGTAATGGAAGAACAAATGACATCGGTTTGTGAGGCGGTAGTCTGTCATACACACGAATGATGATTGTGTATCTCGTTTGATAGAAGTGTGTGTGATTGTAGGTTTTAACCTTATCATATAAACATATAAGTTTATTTATTATAATTAGGTTATTATATAATCATGTAATAATAATAATTTGGGGATGGATATATAAATAAAACAAAAATTTTTGTTGAAGGATATTATCTCTTCTTTAGGTAACTTTTTTTGGTTTGCACCAAATGGATTCCTTGGTGGATTTATGGAAAAAGGTAGGATTATAGGATTAAGTGAGGGAATTTTGGAGATTATTTTGGTTGGATTTTTATTATCCAAATAGATTTATAGGTGTGAATAAGTGATGGGGATGAGTACCCTTTAATAGTGGAGGAGCAATGGCATTCTTATAAATATAAAAAGGTAAACATTATTGAGAGGTCCCCCTTACATAATGTGCCTCCAATTATGGTAAATCTTTTATAAAATGGATTATATGGTCTATATATGTCTATAAAATGTGTTTTGGAAATGTTTCTAGGTTATTTGTCCCCTTAACATAAAGTTTAAGCATTAAGTAAACATAATTTTACCTTAATCGTTGTAAATAATTTTAATTACTTTCACTAATCCTTTTTTGGTAAAAAAAATAATTTGAACTTACTAGAAATTATAAATTTTTATGATTCAAAATTTGGAATAAATTTTTAAAAATTTCAATTAGAGAAGTGGTAGAAATTAATTTAAAATTAATCTCACATGCGTGATGGGAAATCGAGAAATAAAAAGTTAAAAAGATTGAATTTTTTCTATATCCAAGTTCAATGTGAAATTGATTCTAATTATGTAAATTAAATTCATTGATTTATAATTGAACTAATTATAATTTAAAATAAATTTAAAATATAATTTCAATATATTAATAAATTAGATGAAAAATCAGTTTTCAATTAAAATTCAGTGTTTTCCATTATTCTTCAAAAAATGAAACTTCTCAGAAAAATACCAAAATATCAACCAAATTAAATTTCTATATTATAATTTTAAAAATTAACATTAATTTTTCAAAAAAAATTATAAAAGTTTCATAAATTATACTTAAAATAGGTGTTTCGTTAAAAGGTGGTAAAATTAACTTTTATAAAAACACATATTTTTATTCATAAAATTTTATGTGTTATTAACTTATACCTATAAAACCAATTGGATGAGTGTGAAAAAAATTGATTGAATATATAATATATAAATATTATTAAAACTATTCAATAAAAGTGGTTTTTTTAATTTATCGAGATAAAATTTTTCTTATGTATAGAAAAAATATTTTTCTTAAAAAATGAATTTCGTTATTTTTAGATAGTTATTAATTTTATTTCTTACAAATTGATAACCAAAAGATTCATTTTATATACATTTGTAAATAATATTTTTATAATTTAGCTAATATTATTCCTAATTTCTATTTTCATCGCTTGGTGGAAAATATAATAATATTAATAATATTATTAATCATATATTTCAAATCCCTAAAACTTGGAATTGTGTAGATAACAAGATATTGAAGGAACTCAAAATTGTGTATTACAAAAAAAATAATTTTGTGTGTATCTAAAGATAATCTAAATATTTCATGAAGTGTAGGATTAACTTGGTGTTACATGAAACGCAATCCAAGATTAGTTATTTCATATAACACAATCTACATTTCGTGTTCCATGAAATGTAGAATATTAATTTAATTCTGAAAAAAAGCACAAAATCTCTGGGCATGACATTCTACCCCCATTCAAATTAATTCTTCCCTATAAATTTGTATTGTTTATCAAAGTTTTATTATTTAAAAGTAACTTTCATATAAACCCACATCATAAAAATAAATACAATAATATCATTTAAAAATGGAATGTTGGAAACATAATGGTTACCCAAAGTAACTCATATCTTGGTTTCAATATAAGAGAACATAGGTGGATGATGTATATTGATAGAGAAAATGGTTAGTATAAAGTTAACGATCATAAATTCATAACCAAAAGAGTCCTAAAAAGGGTCATTGATATCATCAAAAAAGATGATAATAGTACAACATTTTATTTCAAGATCCTTTTTCCTAAATTTGAATAATTTCCATGATAAGATATACTTACATGGTTTCAGGACAACATCTCCCTTTTTTATTCCTTGATCAATTCCTAGTTCACCTTTTATTCTAAGAAAAATTGTTTAATTTTTCAATCCCAAATCATTAGAAAATCAAAAGATCCATAAATAGAATGATAGGTCCTTTCATCTGTATTTATCACAAAAATAAGGTTAGTACAAGTTATCCAATTTCAATAAATCCTCATATGGTGAGATAATAATTGAATATCTAAAACCTCATCTGATGATTAATATAATACATTCCATAAATGGCTAACCTTATAACCCTTGAAAAAGTTTAAAGTCCAAAAAATTTGAAAAAATCACTAAATTACAATTAATCCTTATTAAAAACATGCATTTTTTCTTATTCCAAAGTTTATTGGATATATTCTTAATTCCAACAATTTTTTAAAATCCATCCATGATATCATATACCACTTATTCAAAAATTCCTTATTTAGTTTCAAGGTAATCAGTATCATCCAATTTACTTCATCTAAACATTATTATCTTAACATGAATAACATATTAAGGGTTATATTTCCCTAAATAATGTTTTTCCATGAATATTAACTTTCCATTAAATTAATTTTCTATTCCATCAGAACGGTTTAACATATTATTATAATTCCACATAAAAAACATATACTGAACAATCCTTTTATGTCTCACAATTAATATAGCATAATTCTTGAAACAAAATACATAAACACTTGATCATTCCACCACATCCTTATAAAATTTACTAGGATACCTCCTCCTATTACTTAATACCTATTTTATTTTACATTTCACTTATATTTTCATCATCAAAAACATTATACCCATTGCTCATACCACCTTTCTGGCTCAGTTCGGGAGATTTCCACTTAGGACATCGATTTTCATAATGGCTATTCAATCCACATTTAAAGAATTCAATTATTGATGATGCCTTAGATAGGTCATTATTATCATTCACTACATTATCCAAAATTTTAATTTTCCCTTTGAAGTTACTTTATTTGTGTCTTTCTTTTAAACAGTCAAAACATATTTTTGTTCCTCTATGACATTCACTTGCGATATTATTTACACATTTTAAAAATAAAGTTAACTGAATCTTCTTTCCTTCATCGTTACCATTTTTTGAACTCTTAGGTAACTCCTTTACTCTGTTATTTAGTGATTTTGATAGTTGTTTTAGGTAAATGTTATTTTCTAATGTTATAAGAAAACATATTAGGCCTGATCACAACATAATTCACTCTTGTGATCATCCCATTTGACTTCTCATTAGTAAATTATCAATCACATTCAATGTTAACCTAGTTCCTTTTAGTTCCCACCATTAACTAAAACCACAAATCATAGTGTGAGAAGAACTTATCATAGTGGAAAACAACATAATCATGAAAAATAACTTATAATATGTCTAAATTATGAAAACTTATTATAAATCTATGACACCTTAGGCTTATCATTAGATACATCCCTAGACATATACTTAGAAATATTCTTAGGGATCTCACTGAAGTTTTTTTATCCTATTTTATAATGGCTGAATAAACCTTTTCTTTGATGCCAACTATAACGACCTAGGATTAACAAACATGGATATTACATCATTTTAGATGAATATTCCTCACATTTCAAAAGTAAATTCACAAGGATCATAATATTTTACTGTCTTTGTAAACTTGGAACAAAATCTTCCAACATTATGAAAGATCTTAAATGCTTCACAAAAAGATATTCCCCTTTAGTTATTATACTTATAAACTTTATTCATAACCTAGAGAAAGTAAATATAAGAGAGGATGGGATCAGATGCTCAGTAAGCATAAATAAAGGAGATACGTAAGCATAACATGATTATAAGGGTTTGAGAACATGAGAGTAACATTGGAATATCTTACCCTGCATATCAAATATCATATACATGAGTCATGGAATAAATATTGAAAATTTATAAGACCTGAATCATAAGGGTATCAATATCACTATCCATGAGATAATAACTTAGGAATAATACATAGAATTTTTAGAATACATGTAATCATATAAAATTATTCCCTATAAGTCAAGGATTATTTCCAAAACCTATCAGGTCACTTTAAGGGGTCTACACCTACTGGGTGAGACACACCACCATCACTAGTTGCATAACTATCCTTATAGTGTAATGGGTTCACTCTCCAAACCATCTTAGTAGTCAATATTCACTCTAAAGTATATCTTATTAGTCAAGGTTCACTCCCAAGACCATCTTAGTATTCAAGGTTCACTCCAAAGACCATCTTAGTAGACAGGGTCCTTTACTAAACCGAGTTTACTACCCATTCCAACCATGTATATCTCATGAGATATAAATCTTTACCCAGTTCATTGTGGGGAGATATAGGTCCCACCCATCAAATAATGAAATCATACATATGTGTACCACAATATAGTAAAACATCTATCATATCATGATCCATAAAAAAAGAAGGGTTTCATAAACATAATATCATATTAAATGAAATGAAAGTGGTATAATAAATATTTTATCACTTTATAACCTATGGAAATGACACATGTTTCATAATAATTTCATCATATTATAACCCATGAAAGGAAGCGGGTTTCATAAGTGTTTTATCATTGTATAATCTGTTGAATTGAAATGTGTTTCATAAATAACTTTTAAATTTAAACACAAATCATTAAAATAATTAATGATAATGGCGTCTTTGGATTATATCCCCTCTAAAGTATAAACTATATCAAATGATTTCATCTTATATGGTGAATTATTTTTGAAAGATCACTTGGAGAATTTCTTAAGTAAAATAATCATTATTTGAAAATAATTTTTTTATATAAAACATTTTAAAAATACATTTCATTGAAGACCAATTTGAAAACTTATTAAGTAATATTTAAAAATCATTTTAAACATTTCTTGAGTAAAATATTCTTTTTTCTTTGAAATAATCTTTTCAAAAATTATAACTTTTGTAAAAACTTTTTCTTCGAAAATAACCTAGAAAATTTAAATAAAGCTTTAAAACATTTCAAAAACATTTTCATTGAAATATCATTTAAAAATTATAAAGGATTCTTGTATAAATTTTGAAAAACTTTTCTTTTAAAATATATTTTAAAACTTATAAATGAATCTTTAAAACCTTTTGAAAACATTTTTCTTTTAAAATATCATTGAAAGCTTATAAAGAAATATTGAAAAACTTTTGAAAAACCTTATCATTGATAATAATTTGAAAACATGTAAAGTAATATTTAAAACTATTGGAAAACCTTTTTCATTGAAAATTAATTTAAACCTTATAAATAAATATTTAAAACCTTTTGAAAACCTTTTCTTTGAAAATATCTTTCTAAACAAAGCATGAAAACATTTTCAATCGATATTAATTGAAACCCACTTTAAAAACAATAAATTTAAAAAAATATTAATAAACCAAATTTATTTAAAAATAACCTATTAAACTTGAAAAGTAATCTTAGTGTAAATTATATTCACTATAGATTGTAAATATATACATACTGAACATTCTTTTTTCATGATAAAATGTTTAGAAAAGTGACTTGATCAAAAAATGACAAGAATATTAATTTTAAAATCATCTATAAAAAGGTAAAACATGGGTAAATTTTATATTAAAAATAATATGATAATAATATAACATTTTTGGAAAAAACATTTTTTGAAAACGTTGTTGAGGAATAACATGGATTTCCGATCGAAAAGAAAAATAAAATAATATTTTCTAAAAAAACATATTCCTAATTATCTTAAGTATCATAGAGTAGTAAAATGGTAATGTTACATTATAAAATCATAAATAACTATATTATAAGAAAATTCATGAGATTTATTGAGATAATTATCATAATATTTCATTAATGGAATTATAATCAATAACAATCTTGATAAACAATGAGATTGTAGCAATAAACACTTACCACTTTAGTAACTTTGAATCATAATACCCATGAGATAAAAACATTAAATGAAGCTTAAAATATCATTAGAATAATTATATTCATTATATAACAAGTCAAATGGAACTATATGCACCTCAAAAAAGAATAAAGGTGCATAACAAAACATGTGTCTCGAAGAAGCCAAATTGAGGAAAAATTACATTACCGATTTGGTAACTATTGAACCATTAAACCCCATGAAATATATATCATAAAATGGATATGTAAATAAACATAAATTTAAATATAAAAATAATATAATACATCATTTTACATTTTATACACCATACAAAATATATGAGTGGTGAATAAGGAATAAGTCTCGCAGAAAAAAAAGTGAGACTAGAAATCCCCTTACTGCTTGAGTAATTTTTGAATTGTGAGATCCATGAAAGAATAACATAAATTAAAACTTTTAATATCATTAAATAAATTAAATTCATTATATTCCATGTCATATGGAAGTATACACACCACATTACAGGAATAAGTTGTGAATATAACATATATCTCACAGAAATAAAAGTGAAACGAGAAAACTCTTTCCTTAAGACTTGAATTTCTTCATACACATTCAAAACTCCAAAAAAGTAAATATATGTTTCTTATGAATATAAAATAGAACCATATTATTATATATAATACCATATAGTATTTGATTATGACTTCATATTACACATTTATTAACAACTTGATGTTAAAGTTGCGTTTTGGGTAATAATCGCTTTGTTTTTCGTATATGTTTTGACTTGTTATTATTGATCCTCTTACTTAGATAATTATTTACTTATTTAAATAATTTAAAACATGATTTAACTATAATATATATTCATTATATAAGTATTTATAATAATCTATGAAAGATATAAATATGAAATGGAATACACCGGTCATGGAGGTGGTAGGTCGTACATACGCATGAATGATGTTTCTATTTTCTTTCCGTATTGAAAGAAATAAATTAAATGAAATATATGTATATATATGTATTTTAATTAAATTATAATTATTATTTCATATATAATACATTCCATGTAAATCATGAACGAATCATATCACTTTGAGGGGGTGGTCATCTACACATCCACAAACGAAGTTATTTTATTCCCAAAAAATGGAAAGCATGAAGATATGTGTTATGTAATAATTAAAGAAGAATAAAAAATAATATATATCATATATATATATATTAAAATAATAAGTTCATCATTATTCCCAACCTTTATAGGTGCTAATGGAATAATGAACAACATTGGTTTGTGAGGTGGTAGTTTGTCATAGACACGAACGATGATTGTGTATCCCATTTGATGCAAGTGTGTGTGAGTGTAGGTATTACCCTTATAATAAAAAAATATCAGTATATTTATGATACTTATGTTTTTATATAATAATTTAATAATAGGAATTTAGGTGGTGTATAAATAAATAAAACAAAAATGAATGTTGAAGGATGTTACCTATTCTTTGGGTAACTCCTTTTGGTTTACAGTAAAGGGATTCCTTAGTTGGATTTTTGTCCAGATAGAGGATTTTAAGATGAATTTTTGGAATTTGGTAGATTATTTGGGTAGGGTTTAGATGATCCAAATTGATTTATAGGTATAAATAATTGAGGGGTGAGTTCCCATTTAAAGTAGAGGAGTGGCATTCTTGTAAATATAAAAAGGTAAACACTATTGAGAGGTCTCCTTAACATAATGTGCCTCCAATAATGGTAATTTTTTTATAAAAGGGATTATATGTTCTAAATATGTCTATAAAATTGCTTCTGAACTTGTTTCTAGGTTATTTTTCCACTTGATGTAAAGTTTATCAATTAAGTAAACTCGTTTTTACCTTAAGCGTTGTAATTAATTTTAATCACTTTCATTAATATTTCATTGGTAAAAAATTGTGTGGAACATAATAGACATATAAATAATTATTATTCAAAATATTTAGTCCCTTTTTTATAAATTAAAATCATATAATTATTAGAAATTAATTTAAAATTAATCCTACAGACGTGATGGGAAAGTGGGTTTTTAAAGTTTTCAAAAGATTGAATTGTTTTTATATCCAATTTCAATGTGAAATTGATACCAATGACCTAAATTGGATTTATATTTCTATAATTTAAATAATTATACTTTAAAATTAATATAAAATATAATTTATCTTTATAAATAAATTAAATGAAAAAGAATATTTTAATTAAAAATAAATGTTTTTTATTATTTGTCAAAAAATGAAACTTCTCTGAAAAATATGAAAAATTAAACCAAAGTAAATTTTTATATTACTATACAAAAATAAAGTTTATTTTTTCAAATTATAATTATAAAATTTTAAAAAAAATGGGTTTAAAAAATGGGTTTCATTAAAGGGCGGTAACTTACCTTTTAGAAAAAATCATTTTTTTATTCATAAAATTAGATTTAATCTTATCATATATCTATAAACTCTATTATATGAGTGTAAAAATAATTATTTAATATATAATATATAAATTTTATTAAAAACATTCATCAAAAGTGGTTTTTTTAATTTATTCTTATAAAATTGTGTTTTTACATAGAAAAATAGTTTTCTTATAAAAGAAATTTATTTATTTCCATATAGTTCATGCTTTAATTTATAACTAACTAATAACCAAATAATTCCTTTTATATATATTTTTAAATCATATTTTCAAAATTTAGTTAATCTTATTCGTAACTTCCATTCCAATGGCTAGGTTGTAACTATTATAATAATTTAATAATGATATTAATAATATATTTTTGTTTAATCATGCACTACACACAACAATTAGATTATATTATGGTACATGAAACACTATATTTGTATTGTGTTACACACAATGCTGAGTTCCTTTGACATATTTAATTACACGCAATATGATGAATCATTTATTTAATTTTAATAAACTTATCATCCTGAAATTCATCATCACCAAAAGATCTATAATTCTTCCCAATTTCACCATACCAAATCGAGGGGTTGTAACTTGGATTAAAACCATGAAAAATTAAATGATATTTTATTTTTAATCTTTTCAAATTCTTCATATTTTAATATTTTAATCATTGAAATAAAAAATTCATTGTTTGGAACATTTCATTTACCAAATTCCAAAAACCCATCAACATAATCCTTATATTCATCACTTGTTCACAATGCAATAATCCAGCTATGACTCATTATTTACTATAACAAATATAATGATTTGAAAATAATTTTTTATATTTATAATTTAATTTCAAATTTAATTTTGTAAATAAAATTAAAAAATATCATAAATTTTTTCTTAAATAAAATAAATACAGCTTGTTTGATAAAAAAATATCACATTGAACATATTTACTTATAACTTTCTCATAAAATACAAAAATTATCTTTTAATAAGCATGATAAACTACATATATGAAAACTTCATAATCCATTATAAATTTAAAATTCCAATTCCACTTCATATAAAAAACATACATTAGACAAACATTAATTAGTAAATTAAAATTATTTATAACATGATTTCATCAAATAATCATTTAATCAATCCTTAATCTCAAAAAAATCATATATTAATTAAAAAATACTTTATATACATAAATAATAAAAATAAAAAATACAAATAGTGAAGTGAAAAACAATTCTATTGGTGGAAAAGATATTTCAAGAAAAAAAGACCAAAACAACATTCATCAATTAAAGCATACCATAATGCATGGAAAATAATAATAATAAATACAAACTAAAAATATATATCAGATAGGGGATGAATGAGAAGGTAACAATGATGTAAATATGGTTCTGAGACAAAGAAAGTGACAACCAATGATATCTAAGGGTGGATGACAATGGTAATTCCACATAAATGAGATTATAGTCCACATATTCAAAGAAAAAAGGGTTAGGGTTCACCACGTAAGAGAAAATAGATCATTGTCACAAGAAATAAATACCCCAAAATTAGTCCACCTAACATTTCATAAAAATATAAAATGTTTATCATATAGATTATTCAATAACTGATGTGAAAAAAAATAGTTTTTCACATCGTTTATTTAATAACCAATGCGATAAACCGGATTTTAAATATCATTTATTAGATAACCAACGTTGAAAATAAAGGCTCCATGTTTTTCACATCGGCTATAAAATAAAAAATGTGAAAAAAAGTTTATTACATCATTATAAATAACTGATATGAGAAACATTTCATGATAAATATATTTTATACTGGTGAATGTTTTTGATAAAGCCTTTTAAATTTATTTATCATCTTGTATGCATCCATGATTTCATATTTTTTTGAAAATTGGGATCCGTGGTCACAAAATGAGAGTAGAGAATTATAGTGAATCCTTTGTCTACTTACTATAACTATATATATATATATATATATGTATGTTTATTGACTTCACCAGTTGGTTGCTTAGGAAGGGGTTTTTCTAACACATAGAACTTTCCTTCTTAGATGAAAAAAATTCTCAAGTTTTATTAATAGTCCATAAAATTACCTCCATTTACTTTTTCCTTCCCTAATATAGATCTAAAAGTTATGTTTAAAGATGATAATTAATTCATTATATCTAAAACATAATATTTCATTAAATGAGTATCATGGTTTCCATTCGTTTAATCAAGACTTTCATTAAATGTTCTCCCACTAAAGTGATGACCACTTTAGAACACATCATATCCAATAGTGGTACAAGATCCATATTTCACTATTATTTTAGTTTCTTTATAATTTATCCCATCAATTATCTATTTAGGTCGGATATTTTTTCAATCATATCATATACCACTCTTGGATGGTTAACTAGATAAATATTTATCTTAATCTATTATATTGATAAAACCAACTCTATTTCTCTGATAACCCAATACTATTAGGGTCTCCCTGCTAAGTGTAACCTAAATAAAATACCTAAATTAAGAACATAATCCGATTAGGATCATCCATTACTTTCTTTATTTACACAAGATAATCTAAGAGCACCTAGTTTTGGTATGACCTGTCCAATTAGATCATCGAGTTCTTGATATGTGTTTGATTAAAAAGGAATTTAACACATAGTATTTTATAGTGGATTTAATATCATAATATTATATCTTGTTATTACCTTTTCATGTATTCATTATTATAATGATTTATTTTTTAATTTTATTCCTTATGCCAAAACAATATGTTCAAACCATATTGTTGTGTAACTCTTTACCCAATTCGTAGCTTGCATTACTAAACTAAATTAAAATAAAACTTTATTCATAAATATTCAAAGTCATATCATTTATAAGGTACATGAAACTCTTTCATGTAAATTCATCAAATCATATAAAAGAAAAAAACCCATAATTGTAAGCTAGGAGTGTAACACCCCAGGTAAATAAAGAATATGACATTTTCACATTTATCCATATTGGTGAATAAAATATTAATATTACTTTAAAGGGGACGCTATGCTCGATGGCGCACCCAATACACAACAACGAGTTTCTTGGGAATCTTACGTTGCACTCTAATAATAAAATAATATTATTTTAAATGGTAGTTAATGCCTAGCCATTGTAATGGCGGGAATGAACAGAACTTACTACAAAATGATTATATATATTTGTCAAATATTTTTACTTTTTACAATAAATGTTAGAAGATTAAAAATGCGAATGAATCCAATTTTAAGCATAAACATTCTAATATTTTTTAAAAGGTCGATTAACCACCTTTTGATGGAGAACCTCATTTAAATCCACTTTTTGACAATTTTATGTGTTATATTTGACAAAATAAAATTCTTCTTTAGAATTGAGACATCAAAATTTACTTTTTGTAATTTTTTGGTATTTTTCCGATAAAGTTCATTTTTTTATTGAATAGTGAAAAATGTTGTATTTTAATTCAAAACCTCTTTTTAATCTAATTTATTTATATGATTATATTATCTTTTGAATTGTTTTTAAAGTGAAATTAGAATATATTTTTACCATTTTATCCAATAGTGGTCATTGGAATTAATTTCACTTTGAAATTGGACTTAAACTAGTGTCAATCTTTTAATAGATATTGTTTCTTAAAAACACGCTATTTGTTTTGACAGTGGGAATTAATTATTAAATTAATTAATGCAACTTATATGTTTTTAATTTTGTAAAATAGACTCCATTTTTGAATTTGGAATATCAAATATAGCTTAGGGTTATTTTTTGGTATTTTTCTGAAAAACTTCAATTTTTAATGAATAGTGAAACCACTAAGTCGTAGTTAAAGAAACTGATTCTTCGTTTAAATGAAACTTTGCCACTTCTATGATTTGATTTTCAAAAATCCGACATACATGGTTTTCATTAAGAAGTAAAATTTGATTCAATGAGATCAAAATAATTTTTTGTGAATAGTTACTTTTAAGTTTTATTAATCGCGATTAAAGGTAATTAGTGTAATTTAAGGTAAAAATAAAGTTTTAATAATATGAAATGACCTAGACACATGTCCTACCCTCATTGGATGTGTCATGGACAACCAAGACAATACATGGGTCATCTTGGGACCCCATGGAGCAACTTTGGTAGGAAAATGACATAAATAACTTTTTATTTAAAGTTAAAATAAAAATGTCACAAACATGGGTTGTTTTACTAAAACAATTTTTAAATGGGGTTATACAAGTAATATTTTTTACTATAAATATTCATTAAAAATATAAAAATATTTCCTACATCATGATATTTTTTTATAATTTTTATACATTAAATAAATTAAATTATTTATGACACCATGATAATGCAGCGATTACCTCATTATTTAAGGATTTAAATAAAATTAAACAATAATGTAAAATCTAAGACCTACACATGTCAAAAACCTATTGGATGGGTGTATTTCGAACTCTTGTCACCTTATCCTTGAAATTTATAATTTTGGGACCTTTAAAATCCAAAAATCATTTTATAATAAAGTAATATTTTATAACTTTCCAAGAGTGCCCCTCCTCTCCTCTTATAAAAGGCCCCCACCTCTACCACTTTACACACACATCTCAGGCCTTTGGCTCGGAAAACCCCTGCCCATTTCATCTCTCCACATCCCTATCTTCATCATTGAAGCGTCACTTTGGGCACAATCCTTTCCAAGGATGCCTTTGAGCTCAAATCAAAGAGAGTTACCCGATTTAAAGGTAATGTCTTCCCTTGTGATCTTTTCTTTTATTTTGCTTCTCCAAACCCCTAAACTCATTTTATTACTTTTTTTTTGTAACAACACCAGTATCTTAAAAATACTAGGATGTTGTTTAATATTTATTTGATCCACACTTTCACACACCTCCATCTAATGGTTGAAGAACATACTGTTTCTGTGGATGGTGAATTACTGCCTCATGAAACGATGATTGTTCAATATTCTTTTAACACCCTCAAAGGTGTCCATTAAGATGTCAATATATTTATATATGATATATAATATGTTTATGTTTTCCATAATCTTCTGTATTTTTCATTTATGGCATACCTTTATGGTTTCCATTATGGGTAAACACGATATCTTCATTTTAGGAAGTGCGGACTACCGCCCCCTCAAAGTGATTTGATTCGTTAATGCCATATGTGGGATGTATAATGGATGGAATTAGTGGTATTACATATGATATCCTACTGAAATTATAATATACCTTTATATCATTATTATTTCATTCCATTTAATACAAAAAAAATGAATGTAGTGTTCATGCGTACGTACGGCTTACCGTCTCCATGAACGGTACATTTCATTTATTATCTCCAAATGTTATGTACTATTATAAGTACATATATATAATGGATATATATGTAATATATTACATATAAATGATTTATATCATTCTGGAATTATAATATATATATCTCTCATTTTGTTTTAATTCCATTAATATGACAAAAAAATTAAAGTAGCGTTCATGCGTACGTACGGCCTACCGTCTCCATGAACGATGATTTTAATTTTTTTATCTCCAAATGATATGGAATAGTATAAAATGAATATATACTGGATATATATGATATTTAAAACATCAATACTATTCTGGATATGATGTACCTATAACTACATGGAAAATTTTGTTCCAACAAGTTCAATGTTTACTCATGTACCAAACATCGACAAAAATGTCTGATATGAACTCACTTTATTAACCAATTATTATAAAATTATAATATGTGATATGAACTGAATAATAATCTTTAAAGGAGGTCCTTAAGAAATTATAAATTGACCAAATTTTATTATTCCGGAGATTAAAGAATGATCGAGTCATGTCGGACACGAGGTAAGGGATCCTACCCCTCTCCTTCTTTTTAAGTACACTCGTTTATGTCATTCCTTTTAAGCTCATATTTCTTATGATTGGGATGTTCTTTTATATTACACTTACTGTACTTTTTATGTTCATATCATGAGAGACCCTACTTTATCTCATCAATCAATTTTGGAAGTTTTGAGTGGCGCTGTTAGGCTGCCGAATTTTTGTAAGAGATCCAATCTCTCTCTTTCTTTTTAAGTACTCTCATTTATGTCACTTATTTTAATCTCCTATTTGTTATGTTGGGTGATGTTATTTTATATTCCTATTGATTTAAATTTTATGTTAATATGATGAGAGACCCTATTTTATCTCATCAATCCATTTTTGGAAGTTTTAAGTGGCGTCGTTAGGCTGCAGAGTTTTCATAAGGGATTTTTCATCTCACTTTTATTACCGTGAGATTTATGATACATTTGCCACCATTCCCATTGAGTGGTATATATACTTCCCATTATTCTAATCTTTGTGTAATATAATATCTTTTATGAGTATTTAGATCAATGTTGTATTGTCCTTTTTTCATGGGGTGTATGTTTTGAAAGATACCCAAGTTGGTAAGGGAACCATTCACCCTCCTCTTTTTAAAAGACCTCTTTTGTTGGGTCTTTTAATTTACATATTTTTATGTTGGGATATGTTCTTATTGATGTAAATTTTATGTCCAAGTGATGAGATACCCTTTTTATATCTCATCAACTCAATTTCTGAATTTTGAAGTGACGCTGTTAGGCTGTCAAATTTTTGCAAGGGAACTTCTTAGCCCAATTTTGATTCTTTGGGATAAACCTGCACTCCTTGAATATTTTGTTATATGAATATGTGTGAATAACCTCTGATTGTTTTACACTTAATATCCACTTATATTTGGTGTATTCGTTTGTCACACATAATTATGAAATTGATTTATCCTTAATCTAAGGATACCGTCTTTGTAAGGGAATCCGCCTCAATCTCCTTTCATTGAGGCATATTTTTATTTATACACAACATTATTTTATACGGTGTATAAACCCCTTTTACTTTTATTCAAAAGGAATATTTTCATACAAAGCGTTTACTAAACGACAAAAGGGAATGTTTTTTTTGTCGTACGTATGCGGCGACAATGACTTCTCCGCCGCCATGACCATTATTTGAGTTCCAGCTTCCTCTACAAACCATAACTTTTTTTGAATGAAAAATAAATACCATGTTTTACTTTTATTTTATTTTGGTATTGAAAATAGTTTTCATAATTTTTTTATATCAATGTTTTGTATTGATATCTTGTGATTGAAAAGTGGAAATTTTATGTTTCCTTTATGCATGTTTTATGTGATACGATTATGTTATGGTTCTTGGGCATTGTTATGAAGACGGGTGGTTCCGTGATAAACTAAGCGCAGGTGAGCCCGATATAGCTCTCCAATGCATTGGATAACGCGAAGGAGTTAAACGTTAAGGTTTCTCTGAAGAGATTTAGTGAATATACTATGATGGGTATTCCAAACTTAACCAAGAGGGTTACTCCCTACGTAATAATGTTATGAATGCCTCAAGTTACCTTCATGTCTTATGATTTCTATGATTTATTCATGATTTGATGAGGTATGTTAAAATTATTATGTTATATGAGTAAAGTATGATTTCATACATGGACTAATGTTTTATTTTCGTACTTTTATATCCCTTACTGATCTTTTTATGCTCATCCCACGTTTTTGAAATGTTTTTCACAGGTCAAGGGAAAGGTTCATGATATGATGATAGTTTCAAGGAAGTGTCAATAAAGAATCCATGTTTTATTTTAAATATGTTTCCGTTGATGGGAAAAATGAATACTACCTTTTATATAACCACTTTGTTTAAATGTGGAATGTAATTCATGATTTATGATCTAATTATCTAAAACTCTAAACCTGAAAAGATCCTCAATGTGAATTATTCATTTAATTAAATATTAAGTAAGGTTTAAGGCTGGTGCCTTATAGTATGTATAAGAGGTCGGTTTAGATAACTTTAGAGGTTAGGGTATTCTCTAAGCATAAGTGACATTACCATAATGGTTAGGATTTCAAAAAGAGTCCTAGTTTTAGATAAAGTGAATGAGTAAGTATATCTTAGTGTTTATCTTCCTCATTAGTACATGATGGTTTTGTTGATATACTCCCACTGACATTTCTATTTTTAGTGAATGGATGGATCTAGCAGGCACCAAAGTGACAATAGGTTTGAAGGAAACTATGGTGGTTCTCTGATTAAGAGACTGGATGAAATGGGGGATTCAATGAGGAAACTAGTGGTTTCTATAAACCAACTATCAAGGAGTAATGATAATACACTTGAAACTTGGTATTTTCTGTAATGAATTATGTACGAGTTGACCAATCGATGTGGAATTTCATGTATTAATTGTAAAGGTAACCATTAGAGTTTATATGATCCTTAATTTTGAGGTAATTATGGGTTATTATATGTTATGATGGAAAATGAAAGGCATGAGATAAAATTGAGGTTAAAATATGTTATGATTATTTTTGAAGATTTTATCTGGTTTTAGGGAATGTTTTAAGAATTATATAGTTTTGGAAAAAGGACAACACGCAGACCGTGTGACAACCTGTCGCGTCGGACAAAGCTGCGGGAATCGAACCCACAACCAAAGTGTGACTGGTATTTATCGCCTACCACTGGACTACGTGAAGTCCCTGGTTAGTTTGACTAATTATTTTTAGTTAGATGATTTTATGAATCAAGATTAAGTTTATTTTGGGTTATCTATGTAAAGGATTAACCTATCATGGATGATATGTGATTAGGTTAATTACTTTTCAATATGATAATTTAAGAGCAACTGATGTTATTTGGAGATAAAAGTTAATTTGTACCTTGGAAGAATATGTGATTAAATACTTCAAATATTTGGGTTTAAATATTAGTTTGGTTTACTTTGAATAACTTTATGGACAATTGTTTATCGAATGGTCTTCGTTGAACTTTGGTTTTTTTTGGACAAATTTTGGAGATTAAGAATAGATTTTCTTTTTATAAAGGATTATACATTTGTGGATTATCTTATATCATACTAACAATTTTGGTTTTGGTTTTGGTCTAAAGACATGGGAAATATATAGTTCTCTTTTGTGGATTAGGTGATTCTCAAGAATTTGATTATAGAACTCTTAATGCGAACAAGTCTTCCTAAATACTCATCTTTTAGAGAAAATATGGGTTTGATTAAGGAATCTAGTAAAAGATGAAAGTCTACGTGACAAGTAATTATGTTTCATTATGATTAAGTTAAGATCAAAAATAAATTAATCAATGAAGAGTAACTTAAAACAAAAATTTTGTCTGTTAACTTTTCCTACTGGGGAATCGAATACCGTTTAACCCATCACAAGTTTGTGATTTTCTTATGGTTAACTTTCTCCTAGACATGTTTACTATCACTCTCCCTTAGAACATGACCCTTTTTATTCTCTATATCCATGTTTTCATACATGTAATTCTAGTATAGGTTAACTTGGGTGACCTTTTTTACTTCTCTTTATTTATTTTAAAGTGATTTTTTTACTAACACTTGTTCCGATGTGGGATTTTCAATGAATTTTCCAAGCCCAATTTTAAAATTGCGAGGACGCAATTCCCAAAAGGGGGAACGATGTAACACCCCAGGTAAATAAAAAATATTACATTTTCACATTTATCCATATTTGTGAATAAAATATTAATGTTACTTTAAAGGGGACGCTATGCTCGATGGCATACCCAATACGCAACAACGAGTTTCTTGGGAATCTTACATTTCACTCTAATAATAAAATAATATTATTTTAAATGGTAGTTAATGCCTAGCCGTTGTAATGGAAGGAATGAAAAGAACTAACTACACAATGACTATATATGTTTGTCAAATATTTTAACTTTTTACAATACATGTTAGAGGATTAAAAATGCGAATGAATCCAATTTTAAGCGTAAACATTCTAATATTATTTAAAAGGTCGATTAACTGCCTTTTGTTGGCGAACCTCTTTTAAATCCACTTTTTGAAAATTTTATGTGTTATATTTGACAA
Source organism: Viscum album (assembly GCA_963277665.1). NCBI lineage: Eukaryota > Viridiplantae > Streptophyta > Magnoliopsida > Santalales > Viscaceae > Viscum > Viscum album. Next base: position 1,924,783,867 of record OY728152.1, on the reverse strand, counting down.
AATAAAATTCTTCTTTAGAATCGGGACATCAAAATTTACTTTGTGTAAATTTTTGGTATTTTTCCGATAAAGATCATTTTTTTAGTGAATAGTGAAAAATGTTGTATTTTAATTCAAAACCCCTTTTCAATATAACTTATTTATATGATTAGATTATATTTTGAATTTTTTTTAAAGTGAAATTAGAATATATTTTTACCATTTAATCCAATAGTGTTCATTGTAATTAATTTCACTTTGAAATTGGACTTAAACTACTGTCAATCTTTTAATAGATGCTGTTTCTTAAAAATACGCTATTTGTTTTGACAGCAGAAATTAATTATTAAATTAATTAATTCAACTTATATGTTTTGAATTTTTTAAAATAGGCATCATTTTTGAATTCGGAATACCAAATATAGCTTATGGTTAATTTTTGGTATTTTTCTGAAAAACATCAATTTTTGATGAATAGTGAAACCACTGAGTCGTAGTTAAACAAACTGATTCTTCATTTAAATGAAACTTTGATACTTCTATGATTTGATTTTCAAAAATTTGACATACATGGTTTTCATTAATAAGTAAAATTTGATTCAATGAGATCAAAATAATTTTTGTGAATGGTAACTTTTAAGTTTTATTAATCGCGATTAAGGGTAATTAGTGTAATTTAAGGTAAAAATAATGTTTTAACAATATGAAATGGCCTAGACACATGCCCTACCCTCATTGGATGTTTCATGGCAGACCAAGACAATCCATGGGTCAACTTGGGGACCCCATGGAGCCACTTTGGTAGGAAAATGACATAAATAACTTTTTATTTAAGGTTAAAATAAAAATGTCACAAACATGAGTTGTTTTACTAAAACAATTTTTAAATGGGGTTATACAAGTCATATTTTTGACTATAAATATTCATTAGAAATATAAAAATATTTCCTATGTCATTATATTTTTTTTAAAATTTTTATACATTAAATAAATTAAATTATTTATGACACCATGATGATGCAGCGATTACCTCATTATTTAACGATTTAAATAAAATGAAAAGATAATGTAAAATCTAAGACCTAAACATGTAAAAAACCTATTTTATGGGTGTCTTTCGAACTCTTATCACCTTATCCTTGAAATATATAATTTTGGGACCTTTAAAATCCGAAAATCATTTTATAATAAAGTAATATTTTATAACTTTCCAAGAGTGCCCCTCCTCTCCTCTTATAAAAGGCCCCCACCTCTACCACGTTACACACACCTCTTAAGCCTTTGGCTTGGCCAACCCCAGCCGATTTCATCTCTCCAAATCCCTCTGTTCATCATTAAAGCCTCTCTTTGGGCATAATCCTTTCCAAGGATGCCTTTGAGCTCAAATCAAAGAGAGTTACCCGATTTCAAGGTAATGTCTTCCCTTGTGATATTTTATTTTATTTTGCTTCTCCAAACCCCTAAACTCATTTTATTAAAAAAAAATTTGTAACAACACCAGTATCTTAATTATACTAGGATTTTTTTAAGATGGATTCGAGCTATACTTTTACACACCTCCGTCTAATGGTTAAAGAACATACTGTTTTTGTGGATGGCGAATTACTGTCTCACGAAATGATGATTGTTCAATAATATTTTAACACCTTCAAAGGTGGCCATTAAGATGTAACTATATTTATATATGATATATAATATGTTTATTTTTTTCTTAATCTTATGTATTTTTCATTTATGGCATACCTTTATGGTTTCCATTATGGGTAAATGCGATATCTTCATTTTAGGAAGTGCGGACTACCGCCCTCTCAAAGTGATTTGATCCGTTAATGCCATATGTGGGACATATAAAGGATGGAATTAATTGTATTACATATGATATCCTACTGGAATTATAATATATCTTTATATCATTATTATTTCATTCCATTGAATACAAAAAAAATGAAAGTAGCGTTCATGCGTACGTACGGCTTACCGTCTCCATGAACGGTACATTTCATTTCTTATCTCCAAATGTCATGTAATATTATAAGTAAATATATATAATGGATATATATGTAATATATTACATCTAAATTATGTATATCATTCTGGAATTATAATATATATCTCTCTCATTTTGTTTTAATTCCATTAATATGACAAAAAAATGAAAGTAGCGTTCATGCGTACGTACGGCCTACCGTCTCCGTGAACGGTGCTTTTAATGTTTTTATCTCCAAATGATATGTAATAGTATAAAATGAATATATACTGGATATATATGATATTTAAAACATAAATATTATTATGTATATGATGTACCTATAACTACATGGAAAATTCTGTTCCAACAAGTTCAATTTTTACTCATGTAGCGAACATCGACAAAAACGTCTGATATGAACTCACTTTATTAACCAATTATTATAAAATTATAATATGTGATATGAACTGAATAATAATATTTTAAGGAGGTACTTAAGAAATTATAAATTGACCAAATTTTACTATTCATGAGATTAAAGAATGATCGAGTCATGTCGGACACGAGGTAAGGGATCCTACCTCTCTCCTTCTTTTTAAGTACACTCTTTTATGTCATTCATTTTAAGATCATCCTTCTTATGATTGGGATGATATTTTATATTAATCTTACTGTAATTTTTATGTTCATATGATGATAGACCCTACTTTCTCTCATCAATCAATTTTGAAAGTTTTGAGTGGCACCCTTAGGCTGCCGAATTTTTGTAAGAGATCCAACCTCTCTCTTTCTTTTTAAGTAATCTCCTTTATGTCACTTCTTTTAATCTCCTCTTTGTTATGTTTGGGGATGTTCTTTTATATTCCTATTGATTTACATTTTATGTTAATATGATGAGAGACCCTATTTTATCTCATCAATCCATTTTTGGAAGTTTTAAGTGGCGTCGTTAGGCTGTAGAGTTTTCGTTAGGGATTTTTCATCTCACTTTTATTCCTGTGAGATTTATGCTACATTTTCCACAATTATCGTTGAGTGGTATATATACTACCCATTATTCTACTCTTTGTGTAATATAATTTCGTTTATTAGTATTTACATCAATATTTTATTTTCCTTCTTCCATGGGGTGTATGTTTCGAAAGATACCCAAGTCGGTAGGGGAACCTTTCACCCTCCTCTTTTTAAAAGACTTCTTTTGTTGGGTCTTTTAATTTACATATTGTTATGTTGGGATATGTTCTTATTGATGTAAATTTTATTTCCAAGTGATGAGATACCCTTTTTATATCTCATCAACTCATTTTCTGAATTTTGAAGTGACGTCGTTAGGCTGTCGAATTTTTGCAAGGGAACTTCTTAACCCAATTTTGATTCTTTAGGATAAACTTGCACTCCTTGAATATGTCATTCTATGAATATGTGTGAATAACCTCTGATTTTTTTACACTTAATATCCACTTATATTTGGTGTATTCGTTTTTCACACATAATTATGTAATTGATTTATCCTTAATCCAAGGATACCATCTTTGTAAGGGAATCCGTCTCAATCTCCTTTCATTGAGGCATATTTTGTTTTATACACAACATTATTTTATACAGTGTATAAACCCCTTTGACTTTTACATTAATTCAAAAGGAATATTTTTATACGAAGCGTTTACTAAACGACAAAAGGGAATGTTATTTTTTATCATACGTATGCGGAGACAACGACTTCTCCACCACTGTGACCATTATTTGAGTTTCGGCTTCCTCTACAAGCCATAACTTTTTTTGAATGAAAAATAAATACCATGTTTTACTTTTCTTTTATTTTGGTATTGAAAATTGTTTTCATAATATTTTTATATCAATGTGTTGTATTGATATCTTGTGATTGAAAAGTGGAAATGTTATGTTTCCTTTATGCATGTTTTATGTGATACGATTATGTTATGGTTCTTGGGAATTATTATGAAGATGGGTGGTTCCATGATAAACTATGGGCGGGTGAGCCCGATATAGCTCTCCAATTCATTGGGTAACGCAAATGAGTTAAACGTTAAGGTTTCTCTGAAGAGATTTAGGGAATATACTCGGATGGGTATTCCAAACGTAACCAAGAGGGTTACTCCCTATGTAAGAATGTTATGAATGCCTCAAGTTACCTTCATGTCTTATGATTTCTATGATTTATTCATGATTTGATGAGGTATGTTAAAATGATTATGTTATATGAGTAAATTTTGATTTCATACATGGACTAATGTTTTCTTTTCGTACTTTTATATCCCTTACTGAGCTTTTTATGCTCATCCCAAGTTTTTGAAATGTTTTTCATAGGTCAAGGGAAAGGTTCATGATATGATGATAGTGTCAAGGAAGTTTCAAGAAAGAATCTATGTTTTATTTTAAATATGTTTCCGTTGATGGGAAAAAATGAATACTATTTTTTATGTAACCACTTTGTTTAAATGTGGAATGTAATTCATGATTTATTATCTAATTCTCTAAAACTCTAAACCTGAAAAGATCCTCAATGGGAATTACTCATTTAATTAAATATTAAGTAAGGTTTAAGGTTGGGGCCTTATATGGAGTGATATAAAAGAAACCCCCATTTTTCAAAAAAAAAGGTATAAGCCTCTGGGCTAGTGAGTAGTCCAACCCAAGTTCCCTCTACTCAAGGATACTTTACTTGAAAAAGACCTAAATTACAACATAATTATAATGCCTAATATGTACAAACTATAATCAAATTTTAAATTTAAACTCATAACCTAGTACAATCTATATTCAAGGTAGAATAAAACTAAGTCAATTATCGCACCAAGGATATAACTCCTTATAAACATATATAACAATATACAATATAAGTTTAAAAATTTAAACTAAGGCATACACATATTCATAATATAAAACATATATTTATGAATAAAACATGGAATAAAATAAATAAATTAATAATTAATATATTTAAACATGAGATAAACTAATCATCAGTAATTCATAAATAAATATATTATAAACAATTTATATTTTATCCCCGAATTATGAATATTTTATAATTAAAAATTATAAAAACATTATATTTATCTTCAATATGAACACTTTAACATTATCCTCTTATATGGAATTATATTTTAATTTTTGATACTAAATGAAATATAAATATTTTATACTCCAAGTATATTTTGTAAATAATTTACATAATCTAAATATCAAATATCAAATATTATTTAAACCTTTATTAAATTAATTATCAAAAAAAATTATATGGTTTAAATAATTTATCACATAAGGAATTTTATGTGACCAAACTGAATATTAACACCCTGAGAGAGGGTGAATCAGGGTACACACCAAATTAAAACTTGTCTTCATTGAATTTTTTTCCCATATGGATCTTGATCCCTTATTAGAAAGAACATATTCAATATCACTTTCTCCCATCAATGATCACACTAAATATCAAAAACATATGTTAGAAATTAAAACACAAGCACACAAGGATTTTACATGGTTCGCCACTAAGGGATAATCTAAAGAGTATACAAATGACAATGTACTGGTATAATAGAATCCAATATCATTCACTAGTCAGTGGATACATGATTTTAGGTTATCACCACTCAATAACAAGGCACACTACTAATACAATGTTTAGTAAAGACTCCCTATTGATACAAGGGACACCCTCTCTTCTCCTTTACACACTGATTCAGTGAAATCAAATTCATTTTATAGACACGATGGACTCTTCGATAGTCTTCAGTCATAAAGGTATACTCCAAATCTATATAAGGAATTGATATACCTTAAATCCTCATCTCTAAGTATATTCTAATTTAATTTTATTTTATTTTTCTTCCAAATATCCAAATATATATGAGATAAATTATTTGATGTGGGGGTTAAGTCTTGGGTATTCCAAATCAAAATGAGAGTGTATTTTTAATTTAAGTATTAAATATTTATCCTCAAATAATCATAATAGTAAAAAATACTATCTTCATATGAATAATAATTTATAAATTGAATTATTCTTATTTAGCCTTGACTTATTCTAATCAAAAATCCAGATATAGGAATAAAAATTTATCTACTTCAATCCTTTCTTTATTTAATATCCCAAATACAATCATTGCAACTATACTAGGACTTAACTCTTTTTTATCTCCTTAAAAATAGATGTATCATTCAAGATCCATCTTTTTTAGAATTTCTAAAAGAAATTTTTACAATGATCTTTAGGAATTAAACATTTGATCCATTGGTTGGGATCAATTATCTTTCTATAATCCTCCTAGATCATGTCATGTTCCCCACATAATTAAATTTGGTAAAATATATCAAATTAAGTTGATTCAATTCCCCAAATCTCAATCCAAATATTTCAATTTTTAAAATCAAATAAAATCTTCAAGATATTATAGAAATATTATTCTCATGGCATAATAAACTTCATTATTGCATTATCCCCTTAAAATTAGCCATATTGAATCCTGATATCTTCTATTGTAGTATCTTCTTCATCCAATAGATTGATCCATAAAATACACACTATATCTTATTTGAAATTATTTTGAATATCATGGTGTTATCTTCTTTATCTATTTAAATATAATCTAGTCTTTAATGTGTTACAGTGTGAAACATTTCTTTAAGGTGAAAGTCCCTACAATATCAAAAAATTGAGTATTATAGAATTTTATAAAAAATACATCCTATGTAGTGAAATTTTTATGTCATAGAGTAATCCTTCTCAACTCTCAAAAAATTATGGAATTATTTTCCTATTACAGCATGGGCCATACAAAACACATCATTTTAAATCCACTATAATTTCTATTAGTTTCTCACTGAAATGTGGATTTATTTTTTAATCCTCTCTTTATCGTTCATTTTAACCTTTTATACAATTAATTGTGGAATTCTATTCAGTTTCATGGAATAACCTATCCAGGGTTTAATATAACATAGCTCAGGCTGGTAAATCTGATGTATATTTTAAACATTTAAAATTATGTTTATGTATCAACCAATTATAGTGTGGTATTTAACTTCATGTAGCAACCATAAATTATATAATTAAAGATTAATCAGACATATAACATATTAGGAAAGGTTTTTTCCTTTTCACTGTGCGATCATCCAACCATATCTTGATTTATTCTTAAATAGCCTCTATTTAATCCCAAACAATACTAGATTAAAATGAACCATTGGTAGTGTGTGAAGGAGAAGAGTCCACTTGGAAATGATTTATTAACTAATACTGTAAACCAAATTATTTAATACTTGATGTGGGAAACAAGAGTCTATGTAAATAATGACAAATTTTTCCATGTTACTCTTTTACTTTCATAAACACTTATAGATTGAGATTTTTCTTTCTTCCAAAAATTCTCATTATGATCTCAATCACACTTAAACCAGATCATGAATTAATAAATAATAAAGTAAAAAGTTTTTTATTCATATAACATGTTTAATTAATTAATACCATTTGTTTTCATTAACTCTTTATACCACTCAATATACAATATCTTTTTTAAATTTACGGTTCTCCATCTATTAAAAATTTAGAAATCTTCCTTTATAAATTTATCACTACACTCCTCTCGAACACCTTAAACTTAGAAAACAAATTATAACTCTTGATACCACTCAATAATTTGTACTTATTTATCACAACATGAAATTATAAATTCATTTTTGACATCAAAAATGGTTTCTAAACACTTCTTATTAGTTTAGATAAGGCCTTAATACAATTTGAATTTTCATTTAGGCTTGAAATAAAATTTTAAATCCAATAAATTTAACCCACCTTTTTGTATGTATCTCATTTTAGAAAATCACACCAAATGGGTCAGATATCCCCCTTAAATCTATATCACTCCAAATAATAGTTAAAAATTTTAAGCACGTGTAGAGAGTGTTCCTTCCCTGGAATCCTCAAGTAGAGGAATGTGGTTGATCTTGGTGAACTAACCATTTTCTTATTACTCACTTCCATGTCTTTGTAGTCGCTCTCTATTGAGTGGTGCAACTTGTACAAACTTAACTCCTCATATTAACTATAGAGTTCTTAATATTTCTTGACTTGGGCTTCAACTTCATTGTGAGACCAATCCCTCCCGTTTAATTTTACTCCATTGATACATCATCACTACTATTAGAAATTCACTAAAATATGTATATCATATTATACGATATCCTTTGACTCATATTAATAAATATGGGTTTTTATATTCTTCTATCATATGATAAGGTTGGTATCTATCATAGTGTATGATATGTTAGAGATATGTGACATTGAGTTCATGTTCAGTAACAAATCTTACACGTGATTTCATTTAGTTATAAATAAATGGGTTCATTCATTTATATTCATGATTTAATTGTCAAATTGTTCAATTATTATTAAAATAAAACATGAATACATTATCATTACGGTTTTCATTTCCCATATGATGACATCCGACTCTTAAATCAATTCATTGAATGAAGGGTGAAATATAAAGAGATTTGATCCCCCTATTGGCTATAAAAGACTCTAATTAGCCATAGTTAAATATATCTCTTCCTCCCTATTCACCCAACACCTTCATGGATAAGGTGTTATCACATATTTTGTTCTTGGGGTCCTCTCATAGCATATATAGATCTTAGTTCACTAGTATAAAAAAAATATTTAAAACGACCCGTTTATAATTTTAGTTATTTCTAACAAATGTTATAAACTATATTTTACACTGATTATTTTATAATATGTATAAAAAATAATTCCTATATGTTTTTTACATTGGTTATAATATAACTGATGTATAAAAAATTTAAAAATAATTAAAAATTTCATACTCACACTAAATTTTTTTAGTCACTCTTGATTTATCCCTTAATATAAACCCTAATATCTATTCTTTGAACCATAGAAATATATCTCTGTGATTTGACTATGTCACTGTCATTATCCCCATATTTATCATTAAACTTAGTGTCCATGATCAATCACCATTGATTTTCCCCTATCTATTTTATATCTTCAAAATAATATTCTTTTCTCCCTAGTTTAAATTTTTCCTTAACATTTAATGTATGTTTACATCAAATATTTTTATTTATCTCTTTATATTTTGTTTAAAAATTTCATGATTATCTTAATATGTGTAGATATTTTAAATAATGATTTAGAATATCATATTTATAGTTTGAATCTAGAAGAAATGATCACACAAGGTAACTATTAGTAAATTGGAGGGGTTAATTAACTTTTTTCACACTTCAATATTAAGATATTATGTGTGGAAAAGAGTCTATAAAAATAATTCACTAGGTGAATGAAATTTTAACTCTAAAAATTTTTATTTTTTCACGTTTTAATTATACATTGAAATTTTTTCATTTACTATTATATTTTGATTCTAAAACATGTGGGTGTAAATATCCATTAAATATATTAAAACTATAAAAGAATTATTTACATTCAAAAATAACTCATTTTTTATTTAAAATTAAATTAATATTTGATTTTTAAAGGTTAATATTTTTTCAATTTTTTTTGTTATAGTATTGTTATTAAGATCATGTAGAGAAATATTTAAGGAAGTTAAACTCTCAAGTTTCACACATTTATAGAATTAAGTGAGTGTAATGGACTATAATGAAGTAATTAACTTATAATCTTTCACAAAGCTTTGACTTAGTATTATCAGAGGATTTTTGGATGATTATTTCTAAATGATAAATTCACTCACTAAAATTTATCGAGAATACATGTATTTTTAAACAAATTATTGAGCTTGAAATAAAATTTCAAAAAAAAATTATTAGAAAATATTAGAGATTTTTATTGAAGAAATAAAAGATAAATATGGATTAAAATTGGTTGAAATAAATCACTAGTTTTGAAGATAAATCAAGGATAGAAATGTGATAAATGTTATTAAGAAAAGTTTCAATCAATATAAATTTTAAAATATCCTTTAAGCGGGTATTCTTTCTTGAAAATATTGTATGAGAAGTTTTCTGACAAATGGGAAGAAGTAATGATTAAGATTACTTTATATATTATAAATATAATGGGTGAGAATTTAGAGAATCATCGAGAGTATATAATAGCCTAAATTATTCAATAATTTGTGTAATTTTAAATCCACTTCATAGATTTTGCAAAAACATTATCATTTATACCATATAACAATAAAATAATTAGATCATTTGACCATTTATATTATGATATTTAGTTTAAAATTATTAAATCATTGGACGAATAATTATCAAATTACATTGTAAAAATAATGAAAATTTGTGTTTAATTAGTGGTCAACCTCTTTAAAATCAATGAAAAGGTGTGTACTTATATCCCACTCTCTTTTTTCTTGTAATTGTTTTTTGAAATAGTGATAATTATATATCTCCAAAGTGATACTTTTGTTTATAAATTTATTTTATTTATTTTAATTGTGAAATATTTTTTATTTCTTTATTTATATTGATTTTTATAAAAGTAAATTTGAAATTAAATTTCAAAATAAATTTACTTATATTTAATACTTGAAATTTTTTATATGTGATAATGATTTAAAGTTGGATTACTATAAAATTAACAAGTGATGAATATAAGGAATGAACTGATTATTTTTTGGAATTTACCAAATTAAATGTTTAAATGAATGGCCAGTTTTTCTATCCATGGTTGAAAAAGTTCAATATGAAAGGTTTTGAAAGAAAAGAAATCAAATATCATTTAATTTTTCATGGTCTTAATATGAATAAAATTCCTTGTACTTGGATGGTGAAATTGAGTATAATTGAAGATCTATCAATGATGAATATGTACAAGATGATAAGTTTTATCAATTTGATGAAATGATTTTTGATATTGAAATAGAGGCAGTGAAGAAAAAACTGATGATTGAGAACCTATATGGTGATGTTGAAAACCCATTGTATCTAGGTTGTTTAAGATTTATAGTTTTATTAATGGTTTTAATATTAATTTACATAGGGGATATAAATATATGGAGCAATAATAGTTTTATAGATTTTCTACAGCTATTTAAAGACATATATTCTGAAGATAAAATTTTTTATATTCATATTATAATGAGAAGAAAATATTATTCCTGATAGGTTTGGGGTATAAGAAAATGCATGCCTACCCAAATGAGAATGTTATATATAGGAATTCATATGAAGGTTTGTTAGGGTATCTTAAATGTGGTACATCATAGTTTAAGTTGAAATGAAAATCATAGGATAATTTACCTATTACCAAGACTCATGCTAATTAAATTTTTTATCTTCTTATAAGTACTCATAAAAATGTTTTTTTAGAAATTAAAATAATGTAAAAATGTTAATATAGAATATAGATGATAAAATATCTAATAGAAAATTACATAATTCAGCTGATTGTTCACAATGGATAGAAATTGATCAATAATTTCCTAAATTTGGAAATGAAGTTTGAAATTTCAGACTTGGGCTATGCACAGACCGAATGAATCCATATTGGAGCATGAGTAGAAATATAGTTTGTGGATATTTTTTGGTGATTTACAACTTATCTCCTTAATTTTTTATGATGTATAAATATATCATTTTGGGTTTAATGATTTCAATACTAAAGTATCTTGGAAATGATATTAATGTTCACTTGTCACAATTAATTGATGATTTCAAACACATATGGAAGTAAGGTTTCAAGGTTTAATATTCTTTTAAAATGAAATATTTTCAATTGTATATAATTATTACATTTACTATAAATGAATTTTTAGTATATAGAAATTTATTGGGATACAACGTCAAGTGGAATAAATATTTTCTGATTTATTAGGTAAGGACATTATTTTTTCAACTATAATATGGGATGAAAATATTGTACATGGGTCATCAATGGTTTTTTTATTCAAAAAATCACTCTTGTAGATGATGAAAAAAGGAATTTAATATCTAAAAATAATTTGATATCTCTCCAGATCCTTTTTAAATAGGACAATATTTTGAGAGAGTGAAAAACATTAATATAATATTTAGAAAGACACAAAAAACCCCAAAAATGATAGAAATATATGGAAGAAACTATCAATATTTTTTTATCTTCCATATTGAAGATATCATGAGATAAAACATAAAATTGATGTGGTTCATTTTTAAAAAAATAATTGTAACAGTTTCATTGTAGTATTGTTATATATTAAAGTAAAGATGAATTTTTTATTTAAATATAAGGTTGGATTTAACATCAGTGGGTATACATTTGGAGTTAGATCCTACTCTTAAAATAAAATGAACATACTTGCCTCTTCCTTTTTATATATTATCTAAGAGGGAGAAAATTATAATTTTGAGTCTCTCTATTTTATAAAAGTTCCTTAGGATATTATTCAAATGAAAAAAAAATTCCAAGAAATTTGAAGTTAACAGGCATGATATCTCATTGTTTTCATGTTATGATGTTAAAAAATTCTACCAGTTCCATTGCATGGAATACTACCAATCCATTTTAAAATGACTATCATAAATTTGTTTTATTTTTAAAATTACAATTATAACAAAGTGATGGATATGAATGCGTTGAACAATATATAGGATGATGTAGTTTATATAATTTTTCAAAAATAAATTCAATTTCCACCAAGTTTTTTTATCACCATGGTTTATTTTAATGATTTATTTAGTGTGATAAGTAATGATCTATGGTCTTGTATATCTATATTGGATATATCCTTTCAAAATTTATATAAAGATATATATGGGATATGTTAAGTATCTATATAAATTAAAAGCCTCCATTATTGATTGTTATATTTCTAAGGAGGTTGTAGTGTTTTTCAAAATCTACTTATCTATAATGTAGTAGGTTGGTTTTCCAATATCTCACCATGAATGAGTTAGTTTTGGGGGAAAGGCAATCCATGGCCTGAAAATAAAATAATTAACAAGTGAAGAAATAATGTGAGAACATTTATACATCTTAAATAACATTTATAATTCTCATACATATATAACATTGAATATTAATGTTTTAAAACAACATTATATAAAGAAGAAAAATATATGGGTGTTGAGTGAGCATAATGAAAATCCATGGTTTAAAGGGACCATGCATGGTAGATCTGATGCATTAGAAACATTTAGATGGTTAGAGGTTAACCAAAGTTTATATGTTATAACATGGGCCACATATGAAATTAATGTCTATAAATTTTATTATAAATATCATAAAAATAAAAGTGCACTACAGAGTAGTAGTGTATTAGTGTTTACTAAAGAAAAATATTTTTCAAGTGAAAAGGAAAAAAACAATCTCTATATAAGGAGAATATTAAAGAGTTATTAAATAAATATGGGAGATTTATTACAAAGAATTTTGAATTTCAATGTTCAAATATAAATGGGTCATCAATAATATTAGTGTTAAAAATGAATTTGGAATGATAATATTAAATTTGAATATATTAGAATACAAAGATGACATTTTTTTTATGGAAACACATGTGAACCAAATTTTTTATATTCATAATCCAACAAATATGCAGTGGTCTATCATTTTTCAAGGGAAAAACAATATTTTTGTGGAAAAAACATTAAAGTGATGATGAATTGTATGAAATAACTACTTACATAGCCCCATTATATACATGGTTTATTCCATACAAAAAAACATGAGGAAAGAATATAAGAAATCAATCCTTTAGTAATATTATAATATTAAGGGTAACATATATTTAATACTTATTTAAATTTAATTTTTTTTAAATTATCAGACATAATATTTATAATTTTTTACTTAAGTTATATATTTTAACAAATGTGATAAAAAAAATTTAGTTTTTTTTTAGTTTGTTTACATAATTTTATAATTATTCAATTTTATATCAAACTTTTGGGTTTTAATAAATTTTTACTTAATATTTTTTCTTCTTATATTTATAACATTTCATGTCTCATAAATTTTGACACTATTTTTTAGCCTTATTATTAACTATAATGAATATGATAAAGAGTTTTTTTAGTTTAGTTTTAATTTTTTTGTATCAGTTTCTAATTTTTATTCAAATTTATATGTAACAATTAAATTGTTATAATCTTTTACTTAAGATTTTTTCTTCTATTTAAATTATTTCATGTCTCATAAAACTTTTCATCATTTTTGATCATTTAATTTAAATATTTTAAATAATATGAATAAAAATGTGTTTAGTTAAGTTCAGTTTTTATTATATCATTTTTCAATTTTTATTTAATTTTATATATAATAGTTGTATTTTTATAATCTAATACTAATTATTTATTAATTTCATTTATAGGATAATGTCATATCAAGTATTTGATTCACTTTGATCTTCTAAGGAGGACCCTAAAAATACTCATACTAAGGATCCTTCTCATCCTTCTACACAACAGCCTTATACTTTTATAGGGATAGAGAAGGCTTCTAGTGTTGGTAAACATGGTTTCGCATGTTTACATAGATTATCACTTGAACATATCTAATACTAGAAGATGTATATTGTTTTTGAAAAAAATGGTAATTATAGGGGTCTAAATTTAAAATAATTTAAGAGTTTTGTGGTAATAAAAGATCGAGAAAAAGTAATTTTTTAATTTTTATTCGACAAGTGTCAAAAATATGTTACTAATTTAGATGTAGGAGAAAATTCGTATAAACTCAATAATTATCATTTTACCTTCCATGACATATTTTTACTTATATGTGTTATTTTTTACATTCTCATTATATGACATATGATATATATGAAACTAAAGATGTTAGAAAGAAATGCTTATCTTTTTCCTCAAGGAGATAGTGGGAATTTGAACCCACTATAACTTCATATTTCATTTTTTATGCAAGATAAAATGAAAATACATGTGATATATATCATTTTATAGATAAATATACATGGAATAGATTTATTAAAAGTGGATAGAAAGAATCACTATTGATAAGTGAAATGTCATATTTTTTAATTTATCTTATATAATCACTAAAAATGATCATATTAATGATTTGTTTTTTCCTTAATTAACAATAAAAAAGGAGATATCATCATGAGATAAAATACAAAAAATTTACCCTCATAATTTATCTTGTAAAGGGTGTCTATTATTAGAATAGAAAATTATGGTTGAAATTATTCTAAAATTGAGGGTTGGGTCTTCAAGATCAGTA
This sequence comes from Viscum album, assembly GCA_963277665.1. Classification (NCBI taxonomy): domain Eukaryota; kingdom Viridiplantae; phylum Streptophyta; class Magnoliopsida; order Santalales; family Viscaceae; genus Viscum; species Viscum album. The sequence goes on along the minus strand of OY728152.1, from coordinate 1,924,768,742 downwards.
GAGATTATCCCTCACTCCCCCTAGCTAGACATAAAAAATAAAAGAGGGTATGAATGACTAAAAATGGAACATATATTATAAAATACGTGATATCTTCATCTGTAAAGATTATAAGGAGTTATATAAGTTATTTTAAACTCTTTAACTTTTTTAATTCACTGATAAATTTTTAAAATATTATATACATGAATCCCTTAAGGAGAAGAGAACATAGAGGACCTTCATACCTGAGGGTTTGAAGGATATTATACCTATTTTATGAATAAATAATAAACACTCAATTAATGTATGAGGATACGAGATATGTATATAAATAAAAAAAATTGTTTTTTATGGAACTTCCTCAAGAGAGGATGTATATAATTTAAAATTAAATTATTTAGAAGATAAAGTTTATAATATGGGTGAGATGATAGAGGAGAGGATTAGATCATTAGTATAGTTTATGTTTTCTGATATATAGAGAATGTTTAAGGTATATATCCTCCTCCCACACCTCTCTCTACATATCTCACTCCTCCACCTCTACTTGTATATCCCACTCCTACACCTCCTACTCTCTAAACTCTCATCGACTATGAGTTATATGTTTGGATCCCTAGTATCATATTATACCATATGGGATCATATATTTTATTAGGGATGCACTATATCATCATTATATGAATATGAATTAGTGTAGAGTAATGATACATGATATTATAGATTCATAAGCTAGAGTATCATTCCCGTCATATGAGGTTTATATAATTATAAAAATTATTGAATATTTTGTATATTTGATATCTAAACTTATCTAAGAACTTACCACTAAGATATGTAAATATTATAACCATTATTTGATATTGGTGTTAAATTTGTTTTAATATTTTAATATATATATATATATATTATAAAAATACATTAAAGTTAAATAAATTTCATATATAAAGAAAATAATGTTTAGTTTCCTTCAACTTCACATACTACTTTTTCTAAAGGTCTTTCTAAATTATCAAAAAATTAATTTATATCATCATATTTTTATGATAATTTAATGGATATTGATGTTTTTGGGTGCAATTTGATTGTGATAAATTGTAATTGAGATATCATGGAACTTATAAATTTAGAAATTTTGGGTGTCACAATGGTAAAAAAACATTCCCATGTAATTATATTATCATATTTCTTTCAAATATATCAGTTTGATTGATCTAAATTAATGCATATATTTATTTTTTATTATTCATCTTTATAAACTTTGTATTTAGTATGATGAGACATCAATGTATGAATTCATGTACCCAAAATTTATTTCTCCACTAATAAAGGTAATGAAGGATAATTAATGAAAAATATATATTTTTAGATATGATGAATTTTAGTGTTGGATGCTTCCTTATATTGATTGGTATGAAACATATAATTCATAATGTGTTGTTTTTTTAATTAAATAATCACTCATATTATATTTTTGTATATTAGTGGTCATTTCATGTTCTGTGTTTTTTGTACAAAAGAAAAGATCGTTTACTAATTATTCTCCATATATGGTGATGTGTAAGAAAACATTAAATAAGTATTGGATACGTAAGATTAATTATTTGAATAATTTTATATTATAATAAATTTTAATTTTATTTCAAAAAAATTATTTTCTAACAAGGTATGAGATTACTATATAGATTCAATAGTAAAGTGGATGTAAAAGATCAAATATGTTTGGGAAAAAAGTGACTTTATTTATAATTACTAAAATTTAGTAGATACTAAAAGTGTTATTTTGAATTTAAAACTTCTTTTCAAATAAATTTATCATCATGAAGAAGAAGTAAAAGAATGTGGATATTATATTCTAACATTTTTGTTTGAAATAATTTAAACTAGAATAGTTATAAAATCCCACAAGGTAAAATTTTATTAAAACCTGTATTTTTATTTATCTTATAGTTATATTGAAAATAGAAGTTTAATACTTTTTTTAATTAGTTGATTTGTTATGAATCTCACCCTTATACTGGAAAAGATTTAAATAATATATGAGGAACATGGGTATAATATTTTATAAGTTTTATTAAGATTTATTTTGAATATATTTTTAATATTGATATTGAAGTTTAAATTTAAAATTTTAAACTTTTAGTAATTTGAACAAAGTTTTGATGTAAAAAGTTTTTATGAAATTTTATTGTTGTAGTTTTTCCCTACATGTTTTTTTCTTTGTTATTTATATTTTTTATATACTTTATTTTAAAATAATTTTTTTAAAATTAATTTTATGCATAATTTATTTAATATCCAATGTAAAATCATGTGTTTTTATCAGTTGTTTTTAATAATTTTAATAAAAGATATTCTTCTACATCAGTTATTCAACAATCTATGTAAAAAACCTATCAATGTTACAATTTTTAAGGGTTTTCTTTGAGAGGTTTTATAATAACTGACATGAAAATATGTTTTACATTTGGTAAAATAATTGATATAAAAATATTATTTAAAAAATCTCTTACAATGATGTTGATATTTAACCAATGTTTAAAATTAAAAAAACTTAGCATGGAAGACCCTTTTTAGAACTATTGGTTACTGGTGTCATCCATATGAAGATGAGAGTATGTTAGTTTTTATATTTTTATTATGATTAGGAAAACTAATTCAGGAATGGTAGAAGTAAATCTTGTTTCGATATGGGTACACCTAGTTTATTAATGTTCTTAATATTATATGTTTCTTCGATAATGATAGATCAATCACTTTAATGGGGTTCATATTCTACATTGATCATGTGATGGTCCTTCAAAATGCAATAGGGGTATCAAATCTATATTCATAAATGAATCAACATGTTATTTTACTAATTTTTTTAAATAACATGTATATAATAATATTTTATGCCCATATCATAGAATATTATATGGCATGGTAGAATGTCATCCATAGGATCATTGGATCTCTCTACTTGATATAATGTTATAGGATAATGTAATGTGCAATAATAGTCATAGGGTAATATTGGTGTGTATTGAAGAATATGACAAACTAAAAAACCATGATTTTATTTTGTGTTATAAAATATGATATATATGATATATATGATATCATAGGCTACAAATGACATCTAGGTTTCCTAAAAATAGATAATCAACTCATAATGATGATATTGTGTATATTTTTAAATATAGCATGCAGATGTATAAGGGTTGGGAACAGATGCATAAGGGTTAAACCACTGGTAAACTTTACACATGAATTTGGTTGTTGAGATACCTTTATGTATTCCTTATCATGTAAAGTTACCTTTATGAATTCCCCTTTAAGATTGAATTAACTTTATGTATCAAGTAACCTTTACACATTCATTTTCCAAAAAATGATATATAAGGGTACTTTATGATTCTAATAACAGCTTATGATTGATAATCCTCATCAATAAATCATAAAATACAATATAATCCTAAAATTTAAAAATTTAATACCTTGGGTTATTTTATTATATTTTATAAATGGTTAATAAAAGATAGGTTTTAGGCATTGAAACTCGGATATTTTCATGCCTAAATTAAATAAGAAATATTCATAATAATATCTCATGTTTAGAAAATAAATAAAATTTTTATTTATTTGTTTACTTATATTAAATATTCATATATAAATTGTTTATATAATTTCAATATTTTGTATGTCTTGGTTTAATGGATAAGTTAATACTTATTTATTGGTAAGCATGTATAGAGGAATAAAACATGAGACAATAAGGATTTCATGAGATGAAATAACTATGGATTTATTATGCATGTCATGTATAATAAAATGGTGGAACTTATATGAAATTAATTATAGTTTAGATATAATTTTTTATATTGAAATTATAAGTGTTATTTATAATGTATTTAAAAATTGAAAAAATAAGGCCAAATATAAAAAAATATATTAAAAATTATGAATTTTGCATAATTATTAATTTCAATTTTTCAAATTAAAGGCCATAATTGGGGAAATTATTTAATCCAATCAAAAATATTTTTTATGGTTTACTTTATAAATGTTTAAATAAAAATTAATATGTGATATTCAGATTATGTAAGTAGTTTACATAATAAAAATTCAAATATAAAATGTTTATATTTCATGTAATATCATATATTTAATGTAAACTCCAAATAATGAATAATATGGGGTATTTCATATTATAAATTCAATATAAAGTGTTTATATTAATATTATAGAATTTTCATATGGTTAGCTAAATTATGAATTGATTTTTTTAGCTTTATTTATGAATTTTTCATAAGTATTTATCTCATGATTAAATATATGAATTGTTCATTAATTTAAATTTTATTATCTATTTTATTCAAATATCTAGTTATTATGTTATTTGATATTATGTATGATTTAATTTATATGATAAATATATTCTTATAAAATTTTCATTCCATGCATTTCATGCTAGGTATGAAAACATAAGATTCATTTTTCATTTACCTTGAATTTTTTTTGTAATTAAATTTATTTTCTTAAATTTAATTATTATATGTAGTTTATACATATTAAATATTATATTTATAATGAATTTGAATCTTTTTTTAGTAAATCATCTCATGGTAGAGGGACTTTGTGTCAAACTTCCCACTAGCATGGAGGCTCATTCCTCATTTATGAATAATGGAGGTCAGATATATGTGGTTTTAGGCATACTAATGTGGGGGTTTCTAATTTCATTTAATTATAAAACTTTAAAGTGAAATTTTATATACCATATATATAGTATGTATTTAGAAATGTGTGAATTTTTTAACTTCTTTTTTTGGTGAGTAACACAAAATTTGGGTTGAGTAAATAGTTATACATTAATATGGTTTGAACATATTAATTTTTTGGACGGAATAGGGATTCAATAAATAAATCATTATATGAATTAATAAATAAAGGGAATAATATGAAATAAGATGGTGAGAATTAAATATACTTCAAAATACTAAGTGTTAAATTTGTTTCAGTGTGTCACTTATCAAAGCCTCAATCATCCAACCAGACAGTTTCATTTCATAGTTGGGTACCTATAGATTATCATATGTAAGTAAATAAATTAATAAGGTTACCCTAATAGTTATATTCATTTTTTCATTTTTTATAGGATACACTTTGTTGGGAAATCCTAATAGTTATGATACCAAAGGAATATAGTTATGTTTATATCAATATAATGGATTGGTCAAAGTGATGTCTGGTCAACTATATAAGAATCTTATATTATATGGTTGGGATGATGCCCTACCAAAATAAATAAGTGGTGAGATGAATTCCATAGTGGACTCAATGCGTAGAAAAATATAGATTTTTTTCACTATATGGATATGATGTATGGGTTCAAAATTTTTATTGGGTGTCATTTCCTTAAAATTATTTGAATAAAAGATGAAAATCATGATTCTCAATTGATAAAATCTTCTATTATAGATAAATAACATCATAATAATCAAACTATTATCTACTCAACTTCTTCATGCTTCCTCCTCTATAGTAGTTATCTTCATAGATCTTAACCTCTTTCTTTTTGGTATGGTTTGTGAAACCACTTAGTCATGACACATGCTTCTCCTCTTCACTAGCCATTAAGAATTCCTTGGATTTTTTGTCCTTGATAATTTTATCTTCAAGTTAACATACTTCTTACTCATAGTTGGAACATTTTCCACCTTTTATTTTACATTTTCTTTTGTTATCATCGTGAAGGATATTATGAGTAAGAAATTATAATCTCTTGGTGCACCCTTAATTTATATTCATCATTACATTCTTTAAATTGGGTATATCTATTTTCCAGTATAATAGATTTTTTCCGATGAAAACTTTATTATTTTTTATGGTAATAGATAATTTCTTTATGAATCTTTTAGATCCTTTCTTGCTGTAATATCTTACCATTTTTTCATGGTTATAATAGATAAAATATCTCTATTTAAAATCATACCTCATGTATTCATTCCTCAGTTGAGATGTTGTTTCTACATATTTTCTTTCTCCTTTGAGTCCTTGGTCTTCAATACACATATCCATGGCGTTTCCCATGATTCCAATATAGTATCACTTTATAGTTACCTTTCATTTAGATCCTTCTCTTTCATATTAAATAAGATTATTACATTTTGTCATTAATTAAATATTTTCTTCTTAGTGTACTCCACTTATTAAGGATAAAATAGTAGTGAACTCCTTTATATTATTTGAGGATTTAAAATTCATTCAAATTTCCTTTATCTTCTCATACTTATCCTTTATTGGAGTAGTTATTTACTTCAATATTGAGTCAGATTCCTTCATGGATTTTACCCTCTATTCATGTTATATTTTGAGAAGAATAATGCTTGATTTTATATCCTTATACATGGAAATTTTTTCTCCCAATTCATGTGCAAGTTCTTCAAGTAAGTCACTTTGACCCTTCATTTTTTCACCCATTTTCATAATATATTCATTCTAAGCCACCTCCTCTTGAAGTAATATTTTATTCCCCAACATCGAGTCTGAAATGAACACATAGTCAACTTCTTTCATTATTTTTAATTGATACACCTCTTTATTTAATGCTTGTATCTTATCTTAAATTCTATAGGATCACTCTTTGGACTGAAAAATAAATTTCATTTCCACTTCTTTTATTGAATCACCATACACACCATTCTATATGGGGGAATTTGAATATCCATATTAATAATTATCTTTTATAATATTTTTAGCACCAAAATTATCATAATCATAATATTTATATATCTCATTGGGTGTATCCTTCTTTATGGGAGTCTTCCTTCTGATTATCTTCTTCTTACACTTTGATATAAAGAAATATTCTTCAGACTTTCAGGATGGTAACTTTTCTATTTTTATACCAATGTATTTCAATAAATAGCTTTAAATGTTTTTAACATCTCAATGTAAATAGTAAAATGATAGGTTTTATTATATACTTCATTGTAAAAACATCATACCAATATATTTTCTATCTCTGCAACTACATTTCTTTTACTGTGCTTAGTCAAGTTAACATTTTAAAGTATATAATTCATAATCTCTTTAATAAAATCCTATATAAAGGAAAAAATCTGTATTCCATGAATTATACTTTGGTCCACTAATAGTAAGTGGTCTCATCGTCAAATTCATATGTACAAAAAATTCAAAATAAAATTTATAAATTGGACCTTAAATAAAAACTTCCAGGCTCTAATACCATTTGTTAGAACCAAAGAGAATGTAATCACCCTAGGGTAGTATGGATTAGGCTCTACACATGATTAAAAAAATTCTCCATTTAAGTTTCTTTCATATATAGATCTTGTCCCCACATTGTAAGTAATAAGTTCAATCTTAATTTCTCTCATCACTAATCACATCGAATATCAAACCCATATACAAAAAGTAAAGCAAAATCACATAAGTATTTTAATTGGTTCAAAATAAAGTATAATCTAACAAATATTCTCATAAGAAAGTTTAAATGTAAGATAATACAGTATCACACATTATTTTGTTAAAAACAAGATTTTATGTCATGATCACTCCATGAAAAGGCACAACACCCCTACACAATTTATAAAAAATCACTATTAATCTAAGGTTTAATCCTTCTTCTTATATTATACACACTTCTTTGATGAGGAAAAAGTCAATTTATATATGTGAGGTTCTCTTTAAAAGTTTATATTAATGTTCTTCTCTAAATAGGTATAAGGAAATAATATTCATTACATCCTCACTTCCAAGTATATGCACTATTAATCTCTCCTTTGTTGCACTTCCAAAAGTTTAATGTCAAATGAGATAAACTACTTGATATGGGTTTTGAGTCTTGTGTCTTCCAAATCTATATGAGGGTGTCCTCGTAGTGTGAGGATTTACTATTTGTCTTCCAATTAATCATGGAAGTATAAACTATAATATCCAAATAAAGATTAATTCAACAATGAAATTATTCTTGTTTATCTCTATACTCTTCTCATAATATCCAGATACAGAAATATAATTACATCCACATAAAGACTTTATTTCTTAAATATAACATATATGATCGTTATTACACCACTGTGACTCTTATTTTGTTCTCTATCTTTAAAACAAGACGTTTCATTCAATATCCCTATTTTTAGTACTAATATAAGTAGTTTTTAAAAATATTTTAAAGAATATAACCCTTTATCCAATGTTTGGAATTGATTCTCTTCTTTTAATCCTCTATGATCATGACATGTGTCCCATATAATTAAATGTTGTCAAATATGTACAATTGGGTTAATTTAATTTACTAAATCTCGTTCCAAATATTCCTATTTTTTAATTAGAAGAAAATATTTAAGATATTTTATAAATATCCTAATTATATTGTGATACCATTTACTATGACGTGATCCCCTTCAACATTTTCCAAATTATGGTGTGATCTCTTCAACTATGGTGGGATATCTAGTCAATAGTTTCATTAATAAAATCCATGCTATATATTTTTTAAAATTTCTCTAAATATCATAGGGTGATCTTCCAAATCTATTTTAATTTTCTCCATTATATAACATGTTATGTCATGATACTTTTATTAACAGTGTAAGTCCCTTCAATCTCAATAAATTGATAATTATGGCATTTTTCTAAAAATGAAACATATACAGTGGAACTGCTATATCATTAAATAGTCCTTATCATATATCTACTAGTGTTATATTTATTTATATATTACATCATGAGCCTTGAAAAACATCTCATTTCATAGTCACACCAATTTCTCCCAAATTCTCACTATGATGTGGATTCATCCCACAACCCTCTCTCCGTCGTTCATTTTAATATTTTGTACCATCTATTACAACATGAGATTTAGTTTCAAAAGAAAACCCTTTTGGATTATACTGACTATTACATATCTCATACCAGTTAATATTACATTGATTTCAAAGACTTAAAAATATTCTCACGTATCAACTGGTTGTAGTGTGATCTTTATATTCACGATGAAATTATCCATTCATTACTTCCAAATTTATCAAACATTAAATAGATTACAATTTGGTTTGTTACTTTCATGGAATTACCATCCAACTAGATCCTGATTTATTCTTATGTAGTCTTTATTTAATCTTATGAAAGACTTTATTGTGGCATGCTCATTGTTCTTATGGTGTAATGTTCTTCTCCCACAAAACACTTATATTCAGTTCTAAGTAACTCCATGCAAGATTCTTCTTCCTCTATCATCTCGATAGAAAAAAATTAAACCAATATAAACCTTAACCGAATCCATATCAATTCATGTTTATTATTTACTTTTCCTATTCTTGATACATAAAAATATCAAGTTATTATTTCCTTTCTTTATAGATTTACACCATACGATCAATTTAGTATATCTAATAATTTTTCACAAGATTTTCATGATGATCCACATCCTTCACTACCATGTTTACAAATGTAATACAATATTCATTAAGTGTGGTTCCTATATATGGTAACCCCCTCCATCATCATCAAAAAATACCCAAGATTCATGTCATGTCATATAGTCAACCTTTTTTTTAGTTAATAAATACAATAATTATTGTCAATCAATCCAAAACTAAACCTCCTTGTTGCAAAATATTTTAATTTGAACATTTCAAAATAATAATTATGAAAAATTATTAATTTTCAATATAAACTCCTATATATTTTTATTATTTTTAAATTTATAAACTTTTTTAAATTTTCATTATAATTTACATATAAATATTTTATATCTAAATTATAAATCATACCCTATAAATTTTAAAAAGGTATTTAACATTAACATTTAATATTATGGTTATTTATTTAATAAAATTATTCATAACCATTTAATAATTAATTAATTATAGACAATTTATAATTAATTAATTAATAAACACTTTAATAAAATAAATAAATATCCCGAAATACCATTTACCCATAATTTATATACAATATATAAATAATATAATCAATTCATAATTGAAAATTTAGAAGAAAAAAATTATATCATATTTTATTATGTTTTGATTTTGTAAGTTATGTATTTTGTAAGAACCCAGTTCTTATTTTTGTGGTATGGGCTTCTTCTTTTTCCTTTTCTATAAGTGTTTTTGAGAAAATATGGAAAATGGAAAAAATTGCTAAATTTCGAAACTACACGCTGTGTACTTTGTCCACACATCGTGTACTTTTGGCCGTGTTGGGATGAGTACACGGGGTGTGTAGCCTTGTTGGTGATGAGGGGTGTAGGAACCGACTACACGCCATGTAGTGGTTCCTTACATGTCGTGTAGTCAGTCGGCAGGCTTGAATAGTAAGGCGGTGGAGTCACCGCCAGCTGGATGATAGTACACGATGTGTACTCAGGAGTACATGTCGTGTACTCAGGTCAACGGGTGAACAGTGTGGCAGTGCCTCTGAATGAATAGTTAAATGAAAGAAGTACACGTCGTATACTCAGAAGTACATGCCGTGTACTTTGTTTTTTCGGCTTAAAATAGGCACTAGCCTCCCCATTTGGCAGAGGAGGCGTTTGAGCCATTTTGGAGCCAAGGAGGATGGTCGGACCTTTGAAGATTCATCAGGTGTTCGTCTGGAATCTGATTCAGCTTCGGACAATCTCGTTGGAACCGCATGGGTAATTCCTTCCTCCTCCTTAAGTCGTTCTTAACAATTCTTCCCCTAACAGATGTTATTTACGTTTGAATGGGTTTTGTTCTTCGTCAGATCTACGTCGTTCTTGGGCGTTTCTGGAGTCGACGTCTGGGTATAACGTTCGTTGGGGTATAAAGTAGGTGGCTTTGTGTTAGTTTTTCCAACTGTCGTGTGTTTTTGTGCATTTTGTGCATTTTTGTGCCATGAACCCATGTTGGGGTGTCGTGTGGCTGAGGTCATTGCTAAATTCTATTCATAGAATTGCATAGGTGATTAAATTGTGATAATAAAATGCTGGTTGGGATCGTTGCTTAGATCCGGAACCACCCTGGGGGTGCGTTCCATTGTTTAGCCGTTTGGCCAGGATGCCTGAGGGTATGCCTTTAATGTAGTAATTGTAGAATTTCCTTGAGAGGAATTGCTTGTTTACAGCATTTTGATATGCTGGGCATGGCCCGGTTACCTGTTTAGCATGAGGGCGTTGTTGTGATTAGCCTGTGTGCACTGCACGATTTAGCCTGTGGGTTGTAGATATTTTCGGCCTGAGGGCAACTTCTTCTGTGCATGTGGGCAGCTGATTCTATGCCTGTGGGCGACACTACCTATGCCTGAGGGAAAAAATTTGTTATGCCTGAGGGCGGATTCTATTGTTGGATACTCTTTACCCGAGGGTAGGAGTTTACGTGTCTGAGGACACTAGTTGTTTACTTAGAAATTCACTATGGTGATTTCTTATATTAAATGGATTAAATGAATAATAAAAATGGAACTATAATTGGTAGTTGTTACTTTTGAGTACTTATTACTTTATTGCATTTATTACTGCACACTATTGTTGCATAGTTACACGCAGTTGGGCATGGGGCTTTGGTGGGTGCCTATTGAGATATATTTCTCACACCCTATTTGGGTTATGCTTTTCGTCCCAAACAGATTACGTTGTTGCAGGAGTAGATAGGGGAAAGAGTCCCTATACAGGTACTTGAATGTTGCTGAGGAGTATGAGGGAATGGGAACGAGCCTTGGCTCGCGATACCGCTTCCAGCTGTTTGTTTTGCTTTGTTTTACTCTGTTTTCTGCTGTACTGTATTGATATATAACATGTTCTGGCTATTTTCTTAGAACCTGAAACATGTAGCATCATCTTTTATATACTGTTGGTTATATCCATTGCAGTTGTTAATTTCATTAATTGTATGATTTACTGCTTTCGCTGTCGTTGTATGTTTATTTTGGTATTCCACTACGCTACACTTTGACAAATGAGGGAATAGTTTCCCCACTAGCAGACCTGGGCCCTCACTGCTAGTCGGCAGCCTCTGGCTTTTGGGGAAATGTGCTTGAGGTCATGTGGCGAACCGGGTTTGTGGCACCCGTTATGTGGCACCCGGATCCGGGACGTTACAAAGTGGTATCAGAGGGGTTCTTTTCTTTGACTTACTATTTGGAGCCATAGTCAGGGATAGGACGAAATAGTAGTTGGTAAAAAGTTGTACCCGGGCGTAGCTAACCCATGTACAGGGAAAAGCCAGTCTACCTTGTATTTTGCATTCTTTTGATTTTGTAATTTTACGGATGAAATGTTTTCATCGTTTGGTGACGCACTTGAATTGTGTTGTTTATATTTTATCTATGGGTTCGATTTAGTTGCAACCCGATGAGATGAGGGTATGTCGTCTCATGCATCATATAGGAACATGATAGGTATCACATGCCATGCATAGTTTCCATGCCATGTAGGTGCATTAGAATTTTCATGTTGTTGTGATAGTTGTTGTGCTTGAAAAGCATGTTGTTGTGATAGCTGCTTGATAAATACATGGCTTTTGATATGGTGTTTTTGTTTGATCCTGTTTATAGAATGGATGCCAAACTTTGGTTTTTGGGAGTATGGGCCCCCATTGACCATAATTTGGTGGATCATTGACTGTTTGTTGGTTATAACACATATAAGATTTCAAACTCTGATTCATGGGGAGTATGGGCCCCCACAGGTCGTAATTTGACACGTAGGTGTTGTTTTTCAGTATTTTCTAGGTTCCGGGGAAGTTTCTGAGGCATACTATACGGAAACCCAGTATACACGTTGTGTAGTACTTTATACGCGCTGTGTATGTTCTTCTGTTCGGGAAGAAAAATGAACTTTTTGAGTACACACCATGTACCCGGAGTACACACCGTGTAGTCTCTTCCCGTGTCACAAACCATGTGGGCGGAGACACGGGGTAGGGAAGGGCTTGGGTAAAACACACCGTGTATTTTTGTGCACATCATGTAGTGTTGACCCGGAGTCCGGCCGTGTAACTAACAACATAGGTCGGTGAACTCCTTCACAGAACCTGCCTTGTCTGTAGTGACCCGAAGCTTGACGTACATGGACATTGTCACACCCATGACTTATTTTAAAGGTAAATTTCATTTAATTTCCATTCATAATTTGTTTTTAGGGGGTTCCCAATCTTTTATGGAGGAATGAGAGAGTTTTCTTGAATTGGGCCAAACCGTGAGCCCAATTCCATATTTAAAAACCAATTTTATTTCTTTTATAACATTTTAATATTTTAATATTTTTCACCCATTAAACTTTCCAAATGACCTCCCCTGACCTATTAACATCACCATTGAAATTTGGAGATTTTAGAAATCCATAACCAGGGTTTATTTGGGTTTTTATCTAAGGGGTTGGGCCAGCACGAAATCTCAATTCCTATTTTAAAAATAAATTTTGATTATGTTATAACATATTCAATTTTTGGGATTATTCGGTGATTCAAAGTCTCACCCAAGCCCAAATAACCCAGCCGCGCGTCGGAGCTCTCTCCCCCCTCTTTGGAGCTCTGGTTAAGCGCGATTTAGTGCCAAACTTAATAGGCTTCCTCAAATCGCCCAGATTTGAAAGGGTAAAGTATTTTCTTCATAACTCTCTCAATTTTTACTCATTTTCCCCCATTAAAATTAATAAATGATCTAATTATCCTTTTTAGAACCTCCCTTGAAGGATTGAGTATTTTTAAAATCAGATACTGGTATTTTTGGGGGAGATTTCTACAAGATATTTTAAGTAAGTTCTTCTCCTTCTTTTTTCTTTCAATTTGTTTAGGGTTACATTCAATGTACTTAGGTTTTCTTCCCTTATCATTGAGGTTCCTAATGTCCAGAAATTAGGGTATAAAAATTAGGGTTTTATCTTGTGTTTCATGGTCTGAAATTCTGGTTTTAAGTCTTGTTTACCTTCCTTGAGGTGCGGCGGTGGTGCGTTTGAGTTTTTGCACAAAGGATTCAAAGGTTTCCTTGGTTTTGGTAGGTGATTACATTGTGTGTGCAATGTTTGTGAATTATCTTGCTGTGTTCATGGTACCTTAATTAATATTTCACTTGAATGTTTCTGTAAAAATTGGGTTTAGTTGCATTTATAATGCAAATGAATTTTAAGTTCCAATTTTTGGTGAAATTGGGGGTTTTTCATTCAAATATTTTATTGGTTCATTTTGGGATGACCTATAAGTAATTAGTTAATTTTAATGAACTGTAATAGGACTTAAAATACTTTTTTGATGATTGTCTCATGTGTTTGTTGCAGCGAAAGTTGTTTTTAATGGTGTTTGTGAAGCACATGAATTTCTAAGAGCCGTGTTGTGTAAAAATGGAGGTTTTACAATGATGTCACTTCTTAAACCATATGAGGCTTCCCTAAAAATGATTTTTTGTTTTAATTTAAATGTATTCGGATTCCCTTTATGTTTTTTTAATTCAAAAATGTGCACATAGTGTGCAATTGGTGTTCTCAAGGTGTTTTTTTGTGCAAAAAACTACGTGATTTTGAGGAATTGTTTTATTAAAAATCAAAGTGTTTTATTGTGTGTTTTAAGTGGTATAAAATGTGATAGATACTGTATTGATCGTGTCTGACCAGTAGTGGTGTTTTATTTGAAAATGGATTTATGTTGCATGCTGAAATTTTTTGAGCACAAAAGGGGAAGCCCGGGTACTTAGGTGGGCGGATTTGTACTAGTACGGCTAGTAGACCGGATGGGTATTGTCCCTGTTTCACCTTGCATTTGGATAACAACAACTCTAACTAAACTATGTGTATGATGATTGGAAACCACTATGTTTTGGGTATGTTCCCTACTAGTGGCTCGTGCACGAGAGTGGATTTTACTATGGTTGCTTTACACCGAGGTACGAGGTACATAGGGCCCGAGGCAACCTAGTGGCTAGGGGTGTTCCTGGTTTGTTGCTCACTGGATTTTTATTATTTACCATTGTATTTGGGTGATTTTTTAGTAATTTATAGTATCTATCATTTCCATTTAGATATGTTAACATACTGGAAATTCTAGTTTGAATTTTTTTTTAAAATGAAAGTTTCATTTCTTGAAATTTCATCGTCGTTTTTCTTTACGAATTAAAACTGTTTTCTTCTTCACCTTATATTGCATGCACTTTGGAATCATTGGGTGGTATCCTATTGGGCTTAGTCTCACACCCTACTTAAACCCCTGGGGTGTAAGTAGACTTTTTTATGTTTTACTTAGTTAAAGGTAAGGCCTCAGGTGAAGGCGGTTCTGGTTGTTAGCCCCCTCCTACTATGCGGTGTTGTGGAGACGGCTCGGGGGTGATGACCCCTTGTCGTGTGGAGTCTTGGTGGTTGTTTTGCTAATGTTTTCATTTATTTATTGTCATATTGTATTGACTCTAAACCAATGTATTCAGTTCTGGTATTTGTGTAAACATCGTTTGATATAAATTTTTCAGATTCAGTTTATTGATTGTTTTTAATGGTTTATGCCTTCATATTTGGGTAAATCATTCCCAAACAAAAATAATTGATACCCGGGAACTTGTTCCACCCCGTGGGGATAGGGAACGCCCTTCGGGTCATGTCACGGGTTGTGTTTGGTGCCAGTTTTGGCGACGACCAGATTCAGTTCGTGACAAAATGGTATCAGAGGAAGTTCTCTCCTTGGGTCATGTTATTTGGGGAAGATTTAGGATAGTCTGGAGCTAATATTGTTGGGACTTGACATTTTAGTCATGGGTAGTGTGCCTGGCCAACACACCTCATGACGGGATTCAAGTCACCATGGGAATTATGGATTTATTTGAGTCCTTTGGTTTTCTTGGTTTAATGATGACTATGGGAAATGAAAAGAGAGTTGGGGGAATATTCGCAGTGAGCTCGCATGGCCTGGAAAGCCATGTGGAGCCATGGAAATTTCCCTAGAATACTCTCTATGATGGTGAGGTGATTGGAATATGGCTGCCAACCATATGTCCAAGTCACCCACCGAAACTAGTTTCCTCTCACATTGTATTGTGTCTCTTTGTTTTGGAATCTTGGAAACTTGGTTTTTTTAAGCAAAAAAAATGACTTCACTTCAAGGAGTGTGAATTTTTGTGAAGTTATTTTCTAGTAAAGTGAAAATGGTATTAATTTTTTTATTGCCTATAAATAAAATTTCAGAATTATTTCAAAATGGTAAATTATATGTTTACACCTATATTGAAATTATGAACTATGTTAATTGGTGTTTTGAAAATATTTTTCTAGTGGAATTTTTTTTTAAACCGTGGAAAAGTGATTTGGATTGAATTAAGTGTTCTAGAGTTTTTTTGTGGGGGGTGAAGATGGATTTTGGGTTTGGTGACTACAGAAAATTTGAAAAAAAATTATGAACTTTTAAAACCTTGTCTTGAAATGAGAAGAGTTGAGTTCTTAATTAAATGGAGATTTATGAAATGGTGTTCTTCATGAAATTAGAAGTGTTTTGAAATGGGTTGAAATGTTTTAAAACAATTGTTAAAGGCATGAATATGTGCTTTTATTGAATTATTCATTTTTTCAAAATTATTTTGTGAGATGAAAAATTTGGTTTTGATATTACGGTTAGTGTTTTTGAGAAAGGAAAATTGTGGTTAAAAGTTTTATTTTAAAAAGAGGAAAGGTTTGATTTTTGGTATTTGGTATTCTCAAGGGTGACTACATGCATAGGTTTATTTGAGAATATGGATGGATATGAGGTGGGATCCCAGTGTGGCATGTAAAAAAGCATGTGTGAGGCTCATGATATACCTTCGGTAAATGCGCAACTGACCAACACTGTTTTTTTTAAATAACTTTTTTGAAGGAAAGTGTTGTGTTTTGCTAATGTATGGTTGGGAGGTATGGATTATGTGTTTTCAGGAGTATTATTATGGGATGTTTCGAGTTCAATAACCCCTCTTGTTTGAATGATGTTTTGGGTTTGTGTTTCATTGATAAGTTGGAATGAAGTGTTGGTCAGTGGTTTCTTTTGAGGAAAAGTTTGGGAGGCCAATGTGGTGGATTCCCTCATGTGTTCGGTTCAAGATCGTGGTCTGTTGTGACCAAATGACCATATTGGTTGGGTCCTTGGGTTTTCCTGTAGACTAGGGTACACCCCCATAAATTGTTAATGTATGATTCATGTTTGGCCTATGGTGATTCACCGTTGGATGATCCTCCAGTTGATCAACATAAAGACTTTATTCTTGAGGTTTGGAGATTGAGATTACCCCTCTTCTTTTTCAATTATGTGGATCCCCCTATAGTGGGAGAGTGTTGGTGGGAGGTTGAAATTGACCTTAGTTTCTTATGTTTCATAAGTTGTCAAAGGTCAATGAATTTCAGGTTTGTCAATGTAGAATGATGTCTTAAAGGGCCTCTGGGTATTTTGTTAGTCTCATTGAAGCAAGAGTTCATGTTAGGCCACCAGTGTGCAAGATATGACCAAGAGTGGATATTATGGACACTTGCTGGAATCATGTGCTATTTGGGACTCAGTACAAGGTCCCTCTCCTTGTGTTTTCTTTTATCCACAATGTTCATGTTTGGTGATGCCTTGCGATGTCATGTGTTCACTTGACTATAAGGGTGAAGATTGTGAAATCTTATGAGAGTCACTATTTTGTTGGATGTGTGTCTCCCTATAAGAAATTCTAAATCCTATGTTCTAGAGGAATGTGTTTCAATATATCCTTTCATTCCACTGTTTATCATCCAAAGAAAAAAAGGGGCGATGTGTGTGCATCCTCTAAGTTCTTGTTTTGGTAAAATGATGGGTTGGGGAAAAGCGGGTTTGAAGTGTGTCATGTCTCAATGAGACCATATGAGATTATAGTATAATTGTTTTTTCCACTATCAGAAGATGTTTATTTTAAGGGTTTCCAAATCCTAACTGTGAGGCCGAAGATGCTTCAATCCATTGAGCTCCATCCATAGGCCCCGGAAAGAAGCTGGCGTGTAGTTAGGGGAAATCCTAGAGTCGTTCAAACTTTTTGGTCAAGGTCATATCCTCAATATGAAATATAGGAATATTTTAAACCTCTAGTGTCGTCGTCTTGTTCCAATTTCTCACATTTTGTGGAAAGAGGTGTGAGTACCTTGTTCCCATGTCGCACCCTGAGTTGATTTTTTCCCCTTTGGGTTCCCTTGTGTTCTTGGAGAAAATTTTAAAATTTGGGTTAGGCAGGTTGAAGTTCATAGTTTGTGCGCGGTTAGTAGTAACTGTGTGCCAACCCAAGGGACTGTGTGATAAGAGACAGTACCTACCGCATGGTCTCCGCACGTCTATGATCCTTGTCCAAGGAAATAGTGTGAAGTTTCCTCTTTGGACAGAATGATCCGCACAGTTAACTCACGGTTTCCCAAACCGTGTGAACCAACTGTGTGGCTATGCCAGCTCCATAAAATTCTGTTGTTTTTTTGTTGTTATCCAATACTAGTTAGTTAATATGGTAGGGTTTTGTTTTGGGTATACCCACAATGGGTCTCATGTAAGTTTCATTGTATGAATTCTGATATTAATCTACCCCTAATGCTGGGAAGTCCGTTTGAGGCCCCCTGTTAGTGTCTTGATTTTGTCTTAAGGAAAGTTGTGTTCGTTATTATGGTGGGGAGACCCATCATGTGTATCATGTATGTTCTCTTGGAAAAGTAATAGTGTTATTTTAACCCTTATGATTTAGAGATCATTCGTTCCTTCCCCAATTGTTATCCTTATTCTGTCTTAGAAATTGAGTTTTCCCTAGTGGTGGGATGTCCAGATTGGGTCACCCCGTACTAGTGACTCAGTTTTCTCCTTGGTCTATTATAGGTAGGAGGTAGTATCTTTCAAGTCTATCTATCCACAAAATTGTTACTTGGGTAAATTTTGGGTTGGAGAACACCCAATGGTTTTGTTTACGTAATGTTGTGGTAGCGTTATTCGAGTTCGTTGTTCGTTTCAAGTGGATTGCTTGAGCGTCGTCTTGTAGTGTTTGAGGTGTTTTGTTTTGGGATGTGTTTTTAATGTGTTTCATAATTTTAAGTAAGTGGGGCTATTTTTGGTTGGTGAGATTATTATCTTACTTTGTTTGATCAACTGGAGATGTTCGTCCTTTTTGAAGCGGGTGAAAACGTGGCAAGGAAGTATGTCTTGGTCTATCGTTTGGGCTTTGCTTTTGCATCTGGTGTTGTTGTGGCATTCCGGGGGCTAAATGCTTTATGGTTGGGAGAATTGTCACACCCATGACTTAATTTAAAGGTAAATTTCATTTAATTTCCATTCATAATTTGTTTTGGGGGGGTTCCCAATCTTTTATGGAGGAATGAGAGAGTTTTCTTGAATTGGGCCAAACCGTGATCCCAATTCCAGATTTAAAAACCAATTTTGTTTCTTTTATAACTTTTTCATTTTTTTAATATTTTTCACCCATTCAACTTCCCAAATGACCTCCCCTGACCTATTAACACCACCATTGAAATTTGGAGATTTTAGAAATCCATAACCAGGGTTTATTTGTTTTTTTATCTAAGGGGTTGGGCCATCCCGAAAGCCCAATTCCTGTTTTAAAAATAAATTTTGATTATGTTATAACATATTCAATATTTGGGATTTGTCGGTGATTCCAAGTCTCACCCAAGACCAAATAATCCAGCCGCGCGTCGGATCTCTCTCCCCTATCTTTGGAGCTTTTTTTAATCGCGATTTGGTGCCAAACTTAATAGGATTCCTCAAATCTCCCATATTTGAAGAGGTAAAGTATTTACTTCATAACTCTCTCAATTTTTACTCATTTTCCCCCATTAAAATTCCTAAATGATCTCTGTATCCTTGTTCGAACCTCCCTTGAAAGATTGAGTATTTTTAAAATCATATACTGGTATTTTTTGGGGCGATTTATACAAGATATTTTAAGTAAGTTCTTCTCCTTCTTTCTTCTTTCAATTTGTTTAGGGTTACATTCAATGTACTTAGGGTTTCTTCCCTTATCATTGAGGTTCCTAATGTCCATAAATTAGGGTTTAAAAATTAGGGTTTTATCTTGTGTTTCATGGTCTGAAATTCTAGTTTTAGGTCTTGTTTACCTTCCTTGAGGTGCGGTGGTGATGCGTTTGAGTTTTCGCACAAAGGATTCAAGGGTTTCCTTGGTTTTGTAGGTGATTCCATTGTGTGTGAAATTTTTGTGAATTAGCTTGCTGTGTTCATGGTACCTTAATTAATATTTCACTTGAATGTTTCTGTAAAAATTGGGTTTAGTTGCATTTATAATGTAAATGAATTTTAAGTTCCAATTTTTGGTGAAATTGGGGGTTTTTCATTCAAATATATTATTGGTTCATTTTGGGCTGACCTATAAGTAATTAGTTGATTTTAATGAACTTTAATAGGACTGAAAATACTTTTTTGATGATTTTCTCATGTTTTTGTTGCTGTGAAAGTTGTTTTTAATGGTGTTTGTGAAGAACATGAATTTCTAAGAGCCGTGTTGTGTAAAAATGGAGGTTTTACAATGATGTCACTTCTTAAACCATATGAGGCTTCCCTAAAAATGATTTTTAGTTTTAATTTAAATTTATTCTGATTCCCTTTATGTTTTGGTAATTCAAAAATGTGCACATAGTGTGAAATTGGTGTTCTCAATGTGTTTTTTTGTGCAAAACACTATGTGATTTTGAGGAACTGTTTTATTACAAATCAAAGTGTTTTATTGTGTGTTTTAAGTGGTATAAAAATGTGATAGAAAGTGTATTGATTGTGTGTGACCAGTAGTGGTGTTTTATTTGAAAATGGATTTATGTTGCATGTTGAAATTGTTTGAGCACAAAAGGGGAAGCCCGGGTACTTAGGTGGGCGGATTTGTACTAGTATGGCTAGTGGACCAGATGGGTGTTGTCCCTGTTTCACCTAGAATTTGGATAACGACAAATCTAACTAAGCTATGTGGATGATGATTGGAAACCACTATGTTGTGGGTGTGTTCCCTACTAGTGGCTCATGCACGAGAGTGTATTTTACTATGGTTGCTTTACACCGAGGTATGAGGTACATAGGTCCCGAGACAACCTAGTTCCTAGGGGTGTTCCTGGTTTGTTGCTCACTGGATTTTTATTATTTACCCTTGTATTTGGGTGTTTTTTAGTAATTTACAGTATCTATCATTTCCATTTAGATATGTTAACATTCTGGAAATTCTAGTTTGAAATTGTTTTTAAATGAAAGTTGCATTTCTTGGAATTTCATCGTTGTTTTTCATTACGAATTAAAACTGTTTGATTCTTCACCTTATATTGCATGCACTTTGGAATCATTGGGTGGTATCCTATTGGGATTAGGCTCAAACCCTACTTACACCCCTGGGGTGTAAGTAGACTTTGTTATGTTTTACTCGGGTAAAGTTAAGGCCTCAGGTGAAGGCGGTTCGGGTTGTTATCCCCCTCCTACTATGCGGTGTTGTAGATACGGCTTGGGGGTGATGACCCCTTGTCATGTGGAGTCTTGGTTGTTGTTTTGATAATGTTTTCATTTATTTATTTTCATATTGTATTGACTCTAAACCAATTTATTCAGTGCTAGTATTTGTGTAAACATCGTTTGCTATAAATTTTTCAGATTCAGTTTATTCATTGTTTTTAATGGTTTATACCTTCATATTCGAGAAAATTGTTCCCAAACAAAAATAAATGATACCCGAGAACTTGTTCCAGCCCGTGGGGATAGGGAACACCCTTCTGGTCATGTCATAGGCTGGGTTTGGTGATGGTTTTGGTGATTACCAGATTCGGTTCGTGACAAACATTACATTACTTTTGCGGAATACTTAATACATAACAAAAACGGACACACAAGGACCGTAATAGTTTAGTGCCTTTGGAAACTCGGAATAAAATCTTCTAATCATGGTGAAAGATCTTCAACATCTCCCAATAATGATCTTCCCCTTTTTTTCTTACCTAAAACCTTTCTTTATATTCTGTGGAAAAGCAAACATAAAATGGGTGAGCTCAAATGCCCAATAAGGGTAAATATATAGAACATAAAACAATCCATAAACATTTGAATGCAAAAACTTGAACATAAAATCTAAAAATCAAAATCTTGAGCAAAGACATGAATCTTGGAAGTACGTAAGGCATATATCATAAGGGAACATCAATCATGATAAAATAGCATGGGAATAAAACATGTAATTGTGGCAACCATTAAGCACATGATATGATTTCCATAGTAGCCAAGGCATTGCTGACAAGACCATCTTAGTGGACAAAGTCCCTTTCTGAATCGAGTTCACTCCTCGTTCTAGTCATGTATTACTGAACCGGTTTAACTTGCCATTCCAGCCATGTCTATCTCATGAGATGTAAATCTTTACCCAATGCATTAGAGGGAGATATAGGTCCCACCCATCTCATAATTAAATAATTATTACTTGTGCCACAAAATAAACATACATCATTCATAATAACCCAACGAATAAAATGGGTTTCATAAACATCATCACATAATCCATATAAAATAAATGGATATCATTTCATAATAAGAAAAGTGAATCCATATAAATCATAGAGACTTTATACATGAAACATACACCTATTAATTAATGTCATCTTAGATGTAAAATGGTTTTGATAAAACACTTTAAATGAATTCTTGAGGAAAATATCCTTTCTTCTTCAAAATCAATTTCTTTTCACAAAACATCACACAATTTTAAAAGAAAAATATTTTGTTGAAAATAGTCATGAAATATTTTGGAGGAAGCTTCATGAAAATAAGGCTTTATAAAACCGTAAAAATCAGTTCATTCCGTATAAGTTAAAAAAACATTCTTCTCGTACTTTTGCCGGAAAACTCAAAAAGTACCTCTTAAAAGAAAGATTCCATACATACCACGTAGTAAAAGTCAAAAATGGGTAAAAAGGACATTAAACATACATGAATCCATTTTTAGTAAACATGGACATGGATGAGAACAATAACCCCAGTAAATACTTACGAATAAGCAATCTCGGATAAAAATGAGATTTGCGAAATTATCCCTTACCTTAGGTCAGATATGCTTCATATGGATCCGAACCTCCTTTATAATGATTTAAATAATGTCATTGACTTATTACATAATCATATTCATTGTTATGATATCATATATGTTTCACTTATGACTTTATATTACCCGTTCTTTTGTAAATTCCATGTTAAAGTAGCGTTTTGGGTAAAATCATTTCATTTAACGTATGTGTTTCGACTTGTCGTTTCTTGATATTATTAATTATATCCTGATTTACATAATTCTACAATGTAAAACATGATTTATATATTATATATATTCATCATATACATATATATTATAGATCGATAAAAGGAATGAAATACATCGTTCATGGAGACGGTAGGTCGTACGTACGCAAGAACGCTGTTTTTGTTTCCTTATTGAATTGAATGAAATTAAGTAGATGGCATACATATATATACACATAAATCCAGTATCATTATTATGTCATATATTTAATGATTACTTATTATATATACTTTATAATCATTCATGAATGGTTAACATGGAGAATGAATCTCATCGCATCGTGGAGACGGTAGTCCGTACATACGCACGAGTGATGATATCATTCCCATGATTGTGGAATTGCATTGAAGTGTATGTATAATATTTCATAATCAATATAATTTTTAAATAATCATATATAGTTATTTATTTACACCATTATACCCATCCAAGTAAGGTGGTGGTTGAAAACAGATTACACCACGGCGTGGAGACGGTATTCCGTACGTACGCACACGCGGTGATTTTATTTTCCGTAGGATGGATAGAAGGTGAAATGGGGTTATTTAATATTTATAATAACATATCAGTATATGAGGGATACTGATGTTATAACTTCATAATGAAACAACTAAAGAAGAAGAAGTTTAAGAAGAAAGAAAATTGAAAGAATCGGTAACAGATATTACCTCTTCTTTGACACGCCTCTTTGAATCCTCCTCTTAGGGTACTAAAATTGTTCTTTGAAGAATACCAGGACCTCTGGTAAGTTTCTAGGGAAGTTGATAAGGGAAATGGGAATGGTTTAGCAGAGCTTAATGTCTCAAATTTGTGTGAGGAAGATAGGGATGAGGTGCCCTTTTATAAGGGAGGAGAGGGGCACCTTTGGAAATCTTAAAAATATTAATTTATAATAAATCTAAACCCACTTAAAAACCTCCAAAAATGACTCATATTCTAATATTATATGATATAGGGTTGTAATATCATCAACCAATAAAATTTATACATGTTAGGAATTTATTTTAAACATTATCAACTTGATTTATCCTTATTTAATCAATTTAATTTTATTTGTGGTAATAATATTCTAAATTTTAAATTATAAAAGATAATTACTTATTTGTTGTAAATTGTCCATAATTGGATACTTTATAACATTTTCTACCATATAAATTTAAATTTGTAATTTTTAAATATTTTTGTGAGTTTTAAACAATTTTATAATATGTTATTTCTATAAAATAACAATAGTGTCAATTTTGACACTATTCATTTATTTGAATTTAAATAAACTATATACAGAAGATATATTCTAAATAAAAGCATTAATAGATTAATAAAAGGACATATGTATCAATAAAATTAGTTTAGCACCATAAATAGTTCATATAATATTTATTTTATTATTTTTAAAACCATTTATTTGGTTTATCTCTTAATAAAATAATTACTACATCATTTTTGTATAATTATTTAATATACTTATTTGTTGCATAAAAATTAAAAATAAAATCCTATGATAAATATAAATCTATTAAATTTCACAATAATACTTTTATTAGAATTTATCATCTTAAAATCATAATATTTAAATTGTTATATTTATTAAATTATGAAGGTGACAACTTTGGAATCATTTAAAATAAAATAATATAAGTGTCATAATCGCTTTTATATAACTCCAAATGGTCCAATATTAGACCATTGGATGATTATCGTTTAAATATACATGAAAAATAAGTTTTGGTCAGGGTTTTTGGCCTTTTATGGTTACTATTAGTTTAATGAAAACTATATTATTGATTTTTCACTAGATAAACAATTTCTGCATCACTATTGTGTCACAATTAATGATAATTATTTAATCCCTAAAAATTATAATTAAATTAATATGATGTAGATACTTTCATTATATTTCTGGAAACTATTCATGTTCGAAGTTTCATTAAGTTTATCACTAAATTAAAATTAATATACTTATAAGATTTGAGAGAGTGACATGTTGTCACTTTCTTTGGTTTTAATAAAAATTAAGTTATTTTAATGAAAAAAGTCCATTAAATGATTATAATCCGACCCTTAAGTGATATGGGTCGACTTTTAGTCATCCAATAGGATTTTGGCAGGTGTTAGGGTAATTTTATAATCTTATATTTACCCTTAATTAACAGATTTACCTTTAACTATGGTAAATAAAATTTACCGTAGTTACTATTCATAATGCCCAAAAATACAAAGTAGTCTATTAATATAATTTGGACCCACTTATTATAAATATGGAATCCATTTTTCCAAATTCAATACACAGAAGTTTCACAAATTAAATTAAAATTAATCATGTTGTCGAAAGAAAACGGGTTTTTGTTTAAAACATTACAAAAGATTGAATTGATTTAACCTACGAATTCAAGGTAAAATCAATGATAATGACATAAATTATATTAAATGGTAAAAATATATTATATTTATACTTTAAGACCATTTAATATTATAATTTAACCACATAAATTATTATGATGAAAAAAAGTTGTTTTTAATTAAAATATACCGTGTTTTTACTATTCATTAAAATATGAAAGTTATCAGAATAACATGAAAATTTTATCCAAGGTAAAATTTTATATACTTATTCTAAAGAATAATTTTATTTTGTAAAATTGAACTTATAAACATTCCAAAAACTATATTTCAAGTGGGTGCGCCATCAAAAGGCGGCAAACCTGCATTTTTTGAAAAATACTTATTTTACCCGAAGAATTTATTTTGTTCACATAAAATGTTTTAGAAAATTTATAAGATAAATAATAATGTTATAAAATTAAAAATTTGGTTAATTCTATTCATAACAGCTATTTTGTGGTAATATTATAACCATATATCGTTGTTTAGTGAAACCTGGTATTGCGTACAACACACGCTATCGAGGAAGGTCGTGATTGCGAATAATGAAAGCCAAGTCAGGGTTGCGTGTAGTGCATGACTCCTTTGTGGTTACGTATAAAAAAATCCAACCATATTTCATTTATAAATTGAATATATATATATATATATATATATACTCAATGTTTCGTAGAATAACTTCTATTAAATGAACTTGAAATTTTGTGTAACACGATCCAAGAATTGTGTTGCATATACTGCAAGCTAATACCGTGTTGCGTATAGCACAAGATAATCTTAGTGTATCATAAAACACATGAAATAAAATAAATTAAAAAGAATACTTATCATAAAATATTGGGTTGTTACATTCTACCCCCCTTAAAATGAATTTCGCCCTCGAAATTCGTCGGGGTTATACATGGTTTTCTACTTGAAAGTTTCTTTAATTGCAACATACATCGTAAAATGAAATACCAAAACATACATTTAAAAACTAAAGTATGAAACGTAACAGTTACCCAAATTAACTAATCGCTGGGTTTCCACATAGGAGAACATAGGTGAAAATATGGATATGGAAGAAAAATCTAACCATCAAGTTCTGATGGAGAGTGGTAGAGGACCTGGATATGAAAAAGACAACAATCACAAAGCCATAAATTTGTGATGATCTAAGGTACCATCTGATTCATCGGATATAAGAGCACTAGGACAACATTTTTGGTTTTCAATATCATTTCCCTAAAGTTGAAAATTTTGAATTAGAAGAAATACTTTCTTGATTTTAGTACAATATCATTGTTGTTCGTGCTTTGAACAATTTTCCACTTCATCTCTTAAAGAAATGAAGTTGAGTTTGTTATTCGGGAAGTGTTAACAGATCATGTGATAGAATGATGGGTCATTCCATCTGTTTCAAAAAAAAGGTTAGCAAAAGTTATCAAATATACGTAAGTCTATCTATGGTGAGGTTAATCATATACAATTCCAAAAATGAACTTATTCTTCATTAATATAATAAAACTAGTTTCTACTAAACAGGGACTTCCTATAGGCTAGTGGTAGGCGATAAAGGCCAGTCGCACTTCGG
Source organism: Viscum album (assembly GCA_963277665.1). Classification (NCBI taxonomy): domain Eukaryota; kingdom Viridiplantae; phylum Streptophyta; class Magnoliopsida; order Santalales; family Viscaceae; genus Viscum; species Viscum album. The sequence goes on along the minus strand of OY728152.1, from coordinate 1,924,741,552 downwards.
TTGTGGGTTCGATTCCCACAGCCTTGTCTGACGCGATGGGTTGTCTCCCATCCTACAGGTTGTCCTTTTTTTTCTAAAAAAACATTATTATAACATTCCATCAATAATATCGAAAAAATTTCTAGTCTTAAACCATACTAACTTATGTCCAACATAATCCATTCCAATCTTTAGGCTTATCCATAATACTATAGTCCACTCTCATGTTATAGTGAAAATGATTACCATAGTTTTCGTATAAAAAGCATGTTAATACCATCGTTGATCCCCATATATCATAAGATATGTCTTTTCGGACACATTCCAAACATTCGAAGGCCTTAATCATGTATTCTCTTGAAAAATGAATACCCATTGAATCTTAGTGAAAACATGAGTGCTGTCAAAAGTTAACTCTTTCCACATACCAAAACCCCAAAATTCTATATACTCAAACCATGATATAACTATTTCCTTATATCAGTCATGAGCTCATGAATAATATCAAACATTTCATTTTCTCTTTATCCCTTCATTATGCGCATATCATCTTCTTTCCAAAATATTTGAATCACTTTTCATGGTTACCGGTACCATAAAATTATTGAAAACCACAATAGACTAATACAAAAATATTCTAATAAACCATAAAAGTACCTCAACAACATTATTCTTGAATACCAACACATAAACACTTCAATCCATCATCTTCAATGATTGTCCTGTAATAAGTCCTTCCTTGATTTAGAAGTAATGTTTTAGGTCAGGGCATTGAGTTGGGTAATGCCCAGGTTCTCCACAAATAAGACATTAAACTCCATAACAGTCTGTCACTCTAAAACCCTTTTCTCCACAAAGATAACATCTTCCCCTCCATTTGAGGTATTCCTCAAGGTTCTTCTTCCCTTCTTTAGAAATCTCAATCTTCCTTTATTTATGCTCCTCAACATGCGAACATGCATAAAAGTCTACCTTCCTCTTATTTGATGAATTAGGCATACCACTAAATTTCACCTGGTTAATCATATATTGCGATGACTGATTCGGCATAATCACAATATCTTTCTCTCTAGGCATTACACAATTTTGTTGCTCATAGTCACCAATTTGTTCATTGGATTCAATGTTAACTGAATTCCTTCTGGTTCCCTCCATTGACTAAAACACAAAAAGAATTCTATGAGAGGAAAAAATCATGCTAGGGAAAACAACATAGTAAAGGGGGAGTACCCTCAATATCTAACATCTTAGGTTAAATTCTAAGATCGTTACCGTAGTTCTGGGACTATAACCTATACTTATACTTAACCTTAGGGACATCCCTAGACATAACTTAGAAATATCTCTAGGGATCTCACTAACGTTTTCGCATCCTATTTTCCAAAGGTTAACTAAACATTTCCTTTGATACCAACTGTAGAGACCCGAAGCTTGATGTACATGGACCTTACATTACTTTTGAGGAATACTTAATACATAACAAAAATAGACACAAAAGGACCGTAATAGTTTAGTGTCTTTGGAAACTCGGAATAAAATCTTCTAATCATGGTGAAAGATCTTCAACATATCCCAATAAAGATCTTCCCCTTTTTTCTTACCTAAAACCTTTCTTTATATCCTAGGAAAAAGAAAACATAAAAGGGGTGAGCTCAAATTCCCAGTAAGGGTAAACATAGAGAACATAAAACAATCCATAAACATTTGAATGCAAAAACATGAACATAAAATCAAAACATCAAAATCTTGAGCAAATACATGAATCTTGGAAGTATGTAAGGCATATATCATAAGGGAACATCAATCATGATAAAATAGAATGGGAATAAAACATTTAATTGTGGCAACCATTAAGCACATGATATAATTTCCATAGTATCCAAGGCATTGCTTCCAATACCATCTTAGTGGACAAAGTCCCTTTCTAAATCGAGTTCACTCCTCATTCCAGTCCTATATTACTGAACTGGTTTAACTTTCCGTTCCATCCATTTCTATCTCATGAGATATAAATCTTTACCCAATTCATTGGAGGGAGATATAGTTCCCACCCATCTCATAATGAAATCATTATTACTTGTTCCACAAAATAAACATACATCATTCATAATAACCCAACGAATAAAATGGGTTTCATAAACATCATCACATCATCACATAATCCATATAAAAGGAATGGATATCATTACATAATATGAAAATTGAATCCATGTAAATCATAGAGACTTTATACTTGAAACATACACCAATGAAACAATGTCATCTTAGATGGAAAATGGTTTTGATAAAATACTTGAAATGAATTCTTGAAGAAAATATCCTTTCTTCTTCAAAATCAATTTCTTTTCACAAAACATCACACAATTTTAAAAGAAAAAGATTCTGTTAAAAATATTCATGAAATATTTTGGAGGAATCTTCATGAAAATAAGGCATTATAAAACCGTAAAAATCCGTTCGTGCCTTATAAGTTAAAAAAACATTCTTCTCGTACTTTTGCTGGAAAAGTCAAAAAGTACCTCGTAAAAGAAAGATTCCATTCATACCATGTAGTAAAAGTCAAAATGGGTAAAAAGTACATTAAACATACATGAAACAATTTTTATGAAACATGGACATGGATGAGAACAATAACCCCAGTAAATACTTACGAATAAGCAATCTCGGATAAAAATGAGATTTGCGAAATTATCCCTTACCTTTGGTCCAATATGCTTCGTATGGATCTGAACCTCCTGTATAATTATTTAAATAATGTCATTGACTTATTACATAATCATATTCATTATTATGATATCATATATGTTTCAATTATGACTTTATATTACCCGTTCTTTTGTAAATTCCATGTTAAAGTAGCGTTTTGGGTAAAATCATTTCATTTATCGTATGTTTTTTGACTTGTCGTTTCTTGATATTATTACTTATATCATGATTTAAATAATTAAATAATGTAAAACATGATTTATATATAATATATATTCATCATATACATATATTTTATAGATCGATAAAAGGAATGAAATACGCCGTTCATGGAGATGGTAGGTCATACATACGAGAGAATGTTGTTTTCGTTTACTTATTGAATTGAATGAAATTAAGTAGATGACATACATATATATACACATAAATACAGTATCATTATTATGTCATATATTTCATGATTACTTATTATATATACTTTATAAGCATTCATGAAGGGTTAACATGGAGAATGAATCTCATCGCGTCGTGGAGACGGTAGTCCGTACATACGCACGAGCGATGATATCATTCCCATGATCGTGGAATTGCATTGAAGTGTATGTATAATATTTAAGAATCAATATCACTTTCAAATAATCATATATAGTTATTTATTTACACCATTATACCCATCCGAGTAAGGTGGTGGTCGAAAATAGATTACACTACGGCGTGGAGACGGTATTCCGTACGCACGCGCGGTGATTTCGTTTTCCATAGGATGGATAGAAGGTGAAATGGGGTTGTTTCATATTTATAATAAAATATCAGTATATGAGGGATACTGATGTTATAATTTCATAATGAAAAAACTAAAGAAGAATAAGTTGAAGAAGAAAGAAAATTGAAAGAATCGGTAACAGATATTACCTCTTCTTTGACACGCCTCTTTGAATCCTCCTCTTAGGGTACTAAAATTGGTCTTTGAAGAAGACCAGGACCTCTAGGATGTTTCTAGGGAAGTTTAGAGGGGAACTTTTCTGGGTGTGGCCGAGATTAAAGGCTCAAATTGGTGTGAGTAAGAGAGGGAGGAGGTGCCCTTTTATAAGGGAGGAGAGGGGCACCTTTGGAAATCTTAAAAATATTAATTTATAATAAATATAAACCCACTTAAAAACCTCCAAAAATGACTCATATTAGAATATTAGATGATATAGGGTTTTAATCTCATCAACCAATAAAACTTAGACATGTTATGAATTTATTTTAAACATTATCAACTTGATTTATCCTTATTTAATCAATTTAATTTTATTTGTGGTAATAATATTCTAAATTTTAAATTATAACAAATAATTACTTATTTGTTTTAAATTTTCCATAATTAGATACTTTATAACATTTTATACCATATAAATTTAAATTTATAATTTTTAAACATTTTTGTGATTTTTAAACAATTTTATAATATGTTATTTCTATAAAATAACAATAGTGTAAATTTTGACACTATTCATTTATTTGAATTTAAATAAAATATATACAGAAGATATGTTCAAAATAAACGATTTAATAGATTCATAAAAGGTCATATGTATCTAGAAAATTAGTGGAGCACAATAAATAGTTTATATAATATTTATTTTATTATTTTTAAAACCATTTATTTGGTTTATCTCTTAATAAAATAATTACTACATCATTTTTGTATAATTATTTAATATAGTTATTTTTTTATAAAAATTATAAATAAAATCCTATGATGAAGATAAATCTATTATATTTCACAATAATACTTTTACTAGAATTTATCATCTTAAAATAACAATATTTAAATTTTTATATTTATTAAATTATGATGGTGACAACTTTGGCATCATTTAAAATAAAATAATATAAGTGTCATAATTACTTTTATAAGGCTCAAAATGGTCAAATATTCGACCATTGGATTATTATGGTTTAAATGTACATGACCAATAAGTTTTGGTCAGGGTTTTGGGCCTTTTATGGTTACTATTAGTTTAATAAAAACTATATTCTTGATTTTTCACTAGATAAACAATTTCTGCATCACTATTGTGTCACAATTAATGATAATTATTTAATCCATAAAAATTATAAATAAATTCATATGATGTAGATAATTTCATTATATTTTTGTATACTATTCATGTTCTAAGTTCCATGAAGTTTATCACTAAATTAAAATGAATATACTTATCAGATTTAAGAGAGTGACATGTTGTCAATTTCTTTGGTTTTAATAATAATTAAGTTATTTTCATGGACAAAAGTCCATTAAATGATTATAATCCGACCCTTAAGTGATATGGGTCGACTTTTAGTCATCCAATAGGATTTTGGAAGGTGTTAGTGTAATTTTATAATCTTATATTTACCCTTAATTACCCAACTTACCTTTAACTATGGTAAATAAAATTTACCGTAGTGACTATTCATACTGTCCAAAAATAAAAAGTAGTCTATTAATATAATTTGGACCCACTTATTCCAAATATGGAATCCATTTTTCCAAATTCAATACACAGAATTTGCAGAAATTAAATTAAAATTGATCTCGTTGTCGAAAGAAAATGGGTTTTTGTTTAAAACATTACAAAAGATTGAATTGATTTAACCTACATATTCAAGGTAAAATCAATTCTAATGGCATACGTTATATTAAATGGTAAAAATATATTCTATTTATACTTTAAGACCATTAAATATTTTAATTTAACCACATAAATTATTACAATGAAAAAAAGTTGTTTTTAATTAAAATATAGTGTGTTTTTACTATTCATTAAAATATGAAAGTTATCAGAATAACATGAAAATTTTATCCAAGGTACAATTTTATATCCTTATTCTAAATAATAATTTTATTTTGTAGATTTGAACTTATAAACATGTCAAAAACTAGATTTGAAGTGGGTGCGCCATCAAAAGGCGGCAAAACTGCATTTTTTGAAAAATACTTATTTTACCCGAAAAATTTATTTTGTTCACATAAAATGTGTTAGAAAATTTATAAGATAAATAATAATGTTATAAAATTAAAAATTTGGTTAATTCTATTCATAACGGCTATTTCGTGATAATATTATAACCATATATCGTTGTTTAGTGAAACCCAGTATTGCGTACAACACACGCTATCGAGGAAGGTCGCGATTGCGTGTAATGAAAGCCAAGTCAGGGTTGCATGTAGTGCAAGACTCCTTTGTTGTTGCGTATAACAAAATCCAACCATATTTCATTTATACATTGAATATATATATATATATATATACACTCAATGTTGCATAGAATAACTTCTATCAAATGAACTTGAAATTGTGTGTAACACAATCCAAGAATTGTGGTGCGTATACTGCAAGCTAATACAGTGTTGCGTATAGCATAAGATAATCTTGGTGTAGCATAAAACACATGACATCAAATAAATTAAAAAGAATACTTATCATAAAATATCAGGTTGTTACATTGTCAATGATGCACACACCGTGTAGTGTGACCTGGGGACTCGGCCGTGTAACTAACAACACGGGCCAGTGTCACCTCCCTTTAAACACATCGTGTACCTGTGGGAAACACCGTGTAGTATTATCCGAGGACAGACCGTGTGGAGTTATCCGTGTGGCTGGGAAACGGGGTGCTGTATACGCCGTGCACGGGTGTAACACACCATGTGGAGTTATGTTGAGTAGTCAGTCGTGTCACAGACGACACAGGCAGTTGGAAAATAACACCGTACACGACGTGTAGATATTATACACGTCGTGTTTTTTTGTTGAATGGAAGTTGTGTGGCATAGCCATGTAGAAGGACCCGGGCAGGGGAAGGGAAGTTAATTACATGTCGTGTAGTCATTGTACACATCGTGTAGTCTTGTTTTTCCAATTTTGAATTCCTTCTTCCTATTGATTCCTTTGTGGTTCCTTCGCTTTTTGGTCATAATAATTTTGAATCTGAGACGTGATTTTGACCTTGTAGTTTCATGTCGCCTAGACGACCGCGAGTTGTTCTCCAGGAGAGTGGTGAAAATTATACACTGGAGATGGTGGGCCATGGGCTACCAGTGGATTCTCCAACAGAGCCAGATGCAGCACCAGCTGTTATACCGGACACAGGAACAGAGGTGCAGTTCCGTGAAGGTTTTATGCGGTTTATGCAGACCTTTTAGGGAGCACCGCAGGCTGCTACATCTATGGCTGAGCTGACTCGTATCTTCAAGCAACAACATCCGCCTACGTTTTCAAGGGATGGCGGACCGCAGGCTGCGGAGTCTTGGCTAGGATCAATGCAGACTATTTTTGACCATCTTGAGACGCCTCCAGGGCGGAGGGACAAGCTCGTGACTTACATGTTGCGTGATTCCTCCAAGAGGTGGTGGGATGTTACCACCCAGTCAGAGCATCACAGGTACATGGCGTGGGAAGATTTTTAAGCAGTCTTCTATGACTTATTCTTTTCCAAGATGCTGAGAGTAGATAGAGCTCGAGAGTTCATGAATATGCAGCAGGGTGCTATGTCAGTGATGGACTATTCTGCTCGTTTTACGGAGCTTCAGCGCTTTGCACCCATGCTGGTAGGTGATGTGACGTTGAGAGCCAGACATTTTAAGGATGGTCTTTGGTATGACATCCGAGCGTTGGTGAATTTTTTCAGGTTTCCTACTGTACACGCCATCATGAACCAAGCACTGATCACAGAGAGGAACCTGCATGAATCTAGTGGTGTGGTCCAGGGCGGTTCAGTACCAGTTACTGGTACTATTTCTGCTGGCAAGAGGAAGAGACAGATAGACTTCTCCCAGGGTAGCAGTACCAGTGAGAAGAATTCTTCAGGTGGACAGGTTATTTGCTACCAGTGTGGTATGGAGGGGCACAAGAGACCGCAGTGTCCATGAGACCTAGTGGAGTGCCGATCTTGTAGCAAAATGGGTCATCTGCAGTGCTTTTGCAGGGCGTTTCCACCAGTGGCTAGTGAGAGGGGTTCTGTGCAGACTTCGTGTATGGGAGAAGGACCAGTGGATTCTTACCAGTCTGGGAACTGGAATACGTCAGGGCGTGTAGGTGGATATGGTGGTCGTGGTCGTGGTAGCCAGACACCAGGATTGCAGAGGCAGCAGGGCGGGATAGCTCAGGGTAGCCAGGCTGTGTCGCAGGGCCGCGGCACTGGGCAGGCATATGCAGTGCAACAAACCCAGCAGGAGCAGGATCCTGGACCTTCTACAGTTAGAGGTACTATTCTAGTAGCTTCTGTCTTGTCTTCAGTACTTTTTGATACGGGTGCTACGCATAGTTTCATATCTGTACCCGTTGTGGAGAGCCTTGGGATCGGTGTTTCTTATTCTTATGATATCATGACACTAGACACTCCGTTGGGGACTAGAACGGTTGGTGTGCGTTAGTGCAAGGAGTTCCCCTTTGAGGTCGGTGGGTGTCACTTCCTTTGGGACCTCTATGTCTTGGAGATGACGAGCTATGACGTCATTCTCGGGATGGACCGGTTGGTTCCCTTCCGATCCTTTGTAGATTGCTATTGTCGCAAGGTGTGTTTCACGTCACCAGAGGATGGAGAGTTTCTATACAAGGGCGAGTGAGATGTTCAGGCGAGTTGAGCTGGACCAGAGCATCATGGGCGAGGTGGAGTCACAGCCCAGATTGAGAGCTTATACCTGGATGACCAGGGGACTTGTCTGGTGGATTTCCCTCCTATTGTTGATCGTTTCAGGGATGTCTTCCCGGATGACTTTTCGGGTCTACCTCTGGAGAGAGAGGTGGATTTCTCCATTGATCATATGCCAGGAGCAGCACCAATGTCCATTCCTCTTTATAGTATGGCTACGCCTAAGTTGCAGGAGCTCAAGAGGAAGTTAGAGGAGCTATAGGCGAAGGGTTTTATCCGACCCAGTACTTCTCTATGGGGTTCTCTGGTCCTTTTTGCGAAGAAGGCAGATGGTACCCTTAGGCTTTGTGTGGATTATCGGAAGCTGAACCAGTTGACGATTAAGAACTGATATCCCTTGCCGAGGATAGATGATCTGTTTGATCAGCTTCGTGGATCACGAGTGTTCTTGAAGATTGACTTGAGATCTGGATATCATCAGCTGCGCGTTAGACCATCTGTTATACCTCTAATAGCTTTCAGGAGTAGTTATGGTCTATATGAGTATACGGTTATGTCTTTCAGACTGACGAAAGCGCTAGTAGTTTTCATGGCTCTGATGAATCGTGTGTTCCATCTGTATCTTGATTTGTTTGTGGTAGTATTTGTGGATGACATCTTGGTGTACTCTCGCACTCGACACGACCATGCCACCCATCTTGGGATCGTATTGAGTACACTAAAAGAGCATCGGCTATATGCTAAGCTCTCAAAGTTCCACTTTTGGATGGACCAGATTCACTTCCTGGGTCACATTATCTCAGAGGCAGGAGTTGCAGTAGACCCAGAGAAGGTGAGAGTAGTAGTTTCCTGGGAGCATCCTAAGAATGTGTTTGAAATACGGAGTTTCTTAGGGCTGGATGGTTACTACAGACGCTTCATATATGACTTCTCCCACTTAGCAGCACCGTTGACAAGTCTGACTAAGAAGGGTGTGAAGTTCGTTTGTTCGGAAGCTTGCAAGGCAGCTTTTCAGGACCTGAAGGGAAGGTTGACATCAGCACTGATCCTGATACTCCCAGATCAGGGGAAAAGCTATAGAGTTTACTGTGATGCATCAGGGATTGTTCTGGGAGCTGTTTTGATGCAGGGTGATTTAGTTGTCGCGTACGGGTCTCGGTAGTTGAGGCCACATGTGAGGAATTACCCGATGCATGATCTCGAGTTGGCTGCAGTTGTTCATGTGTTGCACTGTTGGAGACACTGTCTGTTCGGGGAGCATTTTGTGGTTTTCACCGACCACAAAAGCCTCAAGTATATCTTTACTCAGCGTGACCTGAATCTAAGGTAGAGAAGGTGGTTCAAGTACCTATAGTCCATCGATTTTGAGCTTGCCTATACACCTGGTAAAGGTAATGCAGTAGCTGATGCACTGAGCAGGAAGACTCAAATACAGGCAGTGCAGGAGGCCAGTGGTGAGTGGAAGCTTATGGATTTGTTCTCTGAGATACATCTGGAGGTGCATGACAGTCAGGGGAAGAATTATCTTTCCTCGTTAGTTGTGACTTCTACTATCCTGGATAGAGTGAGGATGAGGCAGCTATATGATTCGGAAGGCCTAGTTCGACGGGAGTCGGTGGCAAGTGAGGACCCTCCTCCCGATTGGACGATAGACGATGATGAGGTTTTGAGTTTCCATGGACGAGTATGGGTTCTAGGGGATATACGCGAGGAGCTGATGGGGAGTTTCATGCTTCATCTTGGGAAGTTCATCCCGGGGTAACCAAGATGTACTGAGACTTGAGACGTCAGTACTAGTGTCTGGGTATGAAGAGAGAGATTGTTGGGTTTGTTATGAGATGTTCCACCTGTCAGCATGTGAAGGAAGAGCATCAAAGACCAGCTAGACTGTTACAGCAGTTACCCATTCCATAGTGGATATGGGATGATGTCGCGATGGATTTCGTGACGGGTTTGCCGAGGTCACCTCGTGGCAATGACGCCGTGTGGCTTGTTGTGGACAGACTCATGAAGGTAGCTCACTTTTTGCGGATCAAGGAGACCTTCGGTGTGGACGAGCTCAGAAGGCTGTATATCTGAGAGATCATTCGTCTTCATGGGGTCCCTCGTTCTATCATTTCAGATAGGGACGTCCGCTTTATGTCTCGTTTCTGGCAGAGTTTTTAGAGGGTGTTGGGTACACAGGTACTTCTGAGCACAACATACCACCCGCAGACCGATGGCCAGTCGGAGCATACGATACAAGTGCTAGAGGACATGTTGTGCACATGCATCCTGGACTTTGGGGGCTCTTAGGAGAATCATATACCCTTAGTCGAGTTTGCCTATAACAATAGTTTTCCGGAAAATATTGAGATGGAACCATGCGAGGCTTTATATGGTAGGTCATGCCGATCACCTTTGTGCTGGTTAGAGGCAGGTGAGGTAGCTTTACTGGGACCACAACTCGTGCAGGAGACATCTGAGGAGGTTCAGTTGATTTGGAAGCGGATGGCTACCGCACAGTCTCTTCAGAAGTCTTATGTTGATCGCCGCAGACGACCTTTGGAGTTCGTGGTCAGGGATCAGGTTTTTCTACATGTTTCGCCGAGGCTGGGACACAAGCGGATCATGAGACAGGGTAAACTTTCACAGAGTTATGTGGGGCCATTCGAGATTCTGGAGAGATTCAGGCTGGTTGCCTATCGGTTGCAGTTACCGCAGCGGTACTGAGCCATGCAAGACGTCTTCCACATGTCTAAGTTGTGTCGCTACAATTCAGACCCGTCTCACACCTTTAGACCTGAGGAGGTCGAGCTTCAGAATGATGTGTCCTTTGAGGAGCATCTAATCCGTATCATTGACAGCATCACAAAGGTTCTCTGAGACCGGTCAGTTCCTCTCGTACGGGTTCTATGGCAGCATGGGCTAGTGCAGGACGAGACCTGGGAGCGGGAGGCCGACGTACGTGCTCAGTGGCTAGAGCTGTTCTGAGCTTTATCTTCGCCACCCTTATAAGGGCAATTCGGGGACGAATTTCTATAAGGGGGGAAGTTTTTAAGAACCCGGTTCTTATTTTTGAGGTATGGGCTTCTTCTTTTTCCTCTTCCTAAAGTGTTTTTGAGAAAATATTGAAAATGGAAAAAAAATGCTAAATTTCAAAACTACACGCCGTGTACTTTTTCCACACGCCGTGTACTTTTGGCCATGTTGGGATGATTACCTGGGGCGTGTAGCCTTGTCGGCGATGAGGGGTGTAGAAACTGACTACATGCCATGTAGTGGTACCTTACATGCCATGTAGTCAGTCGGCATGCTTGAATAGTAAGGCGGTGGAGTCGCCACCAGCTGGGCTCAGTACACGCCGTGTACTCAGGAGTACATGTCGTGTACTCAGGTTGACAGGTGAACAGTGTGGCGGTGCCACTGAATGAATAGTTAAATGAAAGAAGTATACGCCTTGTACTCTGAAGTACATGCTGTGTACTTTGTTTTTTCGGCTTAAAACAGGCAGTAGCCTCCTCATTTGGCAGAGGAGGAATTTGAGCCATTTTGGAGCCAAGGAGGACGGTCGGACCTTTGAAGATCCGCCAGGTGTTCGTCTAGAATCCGATTCGGCTTCGGACGATCTCGTTGGAATCGCACGGGTAATCCCTTCCTCCTCCTTAAGTAGTTCTTACCAATTCTTCCCCTAACAGAAGTTATTTACGTTTGAATGTGTTTTTTTCTTTGTCAGATCTACATCATTCTTAGGCGTTTCTGGAGTCGATGTTCGGGTATAATGTTCGTTGGCGTATAAGGTAGGTGGCGTTGTGTTAGTTTTTCCAACTGTCGTGTGTTTTTGTACATTTTGTGCATTTTTGTGCCATGAACCCATGTTGGGGTGTCGTGTGGCTAAGTCCATTGCTATATTTAATGCTATAATTGCATAGGTGATTAAATTGTGATAATAAAATGCTGTTTGGGATCGTTTCTTGGATCCAGAACAACCCCGGGGGTGCGTTCCACTGTTTAGCCGTTTGGCCAGGATGCCCGAGGGTATGCCTTTAATGTAGTAACTGTAGAATCGCCTTGAGAGGAATTGCTTGTTTACTGCATTTTGATATGTTGGGCATGGCCTGGTTACCTGTTTAGCCTGAGGGCGTTGTTGTGATTAGCCTATGGGCACTGCACGATTTAGCCTGTGGGCTATAGATATTTTCGGCCTGAGGGAAACTTCTTCTGTGCCTATGGGCAGCTGATTATGTGCCTATGGGTGACACTACCTACGCCTGAGGGCAAAACTCTATTATGCCTGAGGGCAGATTCTTGTGTTGGATACTCATTACCCGAGGGTATGAGTTTACGTGTCTGAGGACACTAGTTGGTTACTTAGAAATGCACTATGGTGATTTCTTATATTAAATGGATTAAATGAATAATAAAATTGGAAATATAATTGGTAGTTGTCACTTTTGAGTACTTCTTACTTTATTGCATTTATTACTGCACACTATTGTTGCGTGCTTATATGCAGTTGGGCACGGGCCTTTGGTGGGTGCCTATTGAGATATATTTCTCACACCCTGTTTGGGTCATGCTTTTCGGCCCAAACAGATTACATTGCTGCAGGAGTAGATAGGGGAAAGAGTCCCTATACAGGTACATGACTGTTGCTGAGGAGTAGGAGTGAATGGGACCGAGCCTTGGCTTGCGATGTCGCTGCCAGCTGTTTGCTTTTCTTTGTTGTACTCTATTTTCTGCTATACTGTATTGATATATAACATGTTCTGGTTGTTTTCTTAGAACCTAAAACATGTAGCATCATCTTTTATATATTGTTGGTTATATCCATTGTAGTTTTTAATTTCATTAATTGTATGGTTTACTGCTTCCACTGTCGTTGTATGTTTATTTTGGTATTCCGCTGCGCTACACTTTGACAAATGAGGGCATAGTTTCCCCACTATCAGACCTGGGCCCTCGCTGCTAGTCGGCAGCCTCTGGCATTTGGGGAAATGCGCTTGAGATCACGTGGAGAACCGGGTTCGGGGAACCCGTTTTGTGGCACCCGGATCCGGTACGTTACATATTTCTAGAAGATACAGGTGCTATTAGTCATTCTTTATGATAGATAATTCACATCTTGTGATAGGTCATTTTTCATGTGTAAGATTAACCCAACATTTAATGGCCTGATTATTCAAGATGGTAATTTGGGTTGGATCTTGAATAAATCATGTGTCTTTAGACCATATCAAAGTTTCATGGGTGTTGGAATAGGCTGAAAATTGAGTCTCAAGAGATTTCCCAAGATCAAAGATAGAATTATATTGTAGGAAAAATACATTGTCATGACATAGTGGATCACGACATGGTGAAGGGGATCATGTCATGTCCAAGGGGGGAACCATATTATAGAGTCTTAAAAGAGAAATGTTGATTTTATGTTGATTAAGGATCACGACATGGACAAGGGGTATCCAGTGTGATGGGTTTCTAGAAAAGTTAGAAATTTTAATTCATTGATATGTAAGGGTTTTTTTTTGAAATACATAAGGGTTTTGGATTTTGTTAAAAAACAATGTGAAATGGAGGTCAGTCATATTGTGATGGAGGGGGAAATTTTATGATGAGACCATGTGTAAGGGTCACCCTTTATATAATATTAATACATAAGGTTTAGGTGAAAGATATGATTTTTTACTTTGTGAAAATTTGAGTTACAAGGTGTCATACCATGATGGTTGCTGTTACACATTGATGGGGGTAACATGGGTGAGATTCACTCTATGAAGACCTAGCTACTCAAGATCATTACATTGTAAAGGTAATGGTCACATCGTGATGTCTCCCTAATAAGTGAAGTTGGGTTTCTTTTGAGGTTTCAAGGAAGGTGTTTCATGTCGTTCTATGAGAGATCATGCTACAAGGTCTCCCATGAGAGGGGTGTCACATAGTGATCTAGGAGGGTCATGTTGTGACATGCCTTAGCTATAGTTTCAAAAAATTGTATTTATTAATTAATTTTTCAAATAAAATATTAAATATAGTTTTAGCGTCATTTCATCTAGTTGACTAAAATCATGCCCTAAATTACCTTTCACTCATTCTTCTTCCATCTTGGTGAAATATTCTTTGATTCTTGTGGGATATTCAAATGATCCAAATCAAGGAGTAGTTATATATTTTAGTTAATCTTCCATTTGGAGTCAAATTAGATTGTGATATTTGATGAGAAGATTCATTAAAACTCGAAGTTGGTGGTTCCCAAATATTTCCTATGTTATGAATGTGTCTATGCACTATGTAATAAATTTTCATGGGTAGGGTCATGTTCCTGACTAGGAATAGAACCACTCAAGATTTTTGTTGTTCATAATAGATACTTGAGCCTATTCTCATATAGAAAATAATGGGTTTTTATAGGACCACTTTGGGATATTCTCAATGTTGAGAGGTGTTGAATTAGTTTTGGGGGATTTTTCTATCAATTGATACTTTTTATCCCTTTACCACATTGACCTCTTAGGATCTTGATTCTCATATTTTATTTTCATTTTCATATGAATGTAGAAGAAAGAAATTAAATTCTGGAACTTGATGTTTTTATAAGGTTAAATATTTAATAAGAGAATTTAGTCCTTTCTATGTATGGTGGTTACCAATACAAAGATTCTTCACTATAATGATATACCTATTACATTGGGTTGGATAGAAAATAATCCTAAACTTGAAGTGTGGTTCCCTACAATTTAAGAGGGGATATAGAAACAATATTCATTCCCTTGATAGGTGATTTCCTAGTCCAACTGCATTGCCTTATAGGATCTTCATACTTCTTGTGTAGATAGTCTTTCACTTCTACATATTCTTTTCAACACCAAGAAATTATTCCACCAATGTAACCTCTATTGAATGTCACAATAAAACATTATTCTTATTCTTCTTCTCTTACTTCAATTGCATCATGTAAGAAACTCTTCTTCTTATTCTCTTGTATGAAAATTAATACACACAAGATTATTTCTATTCATAGAAATAACTATATTTTTTCTCTCCTTGAACTTTAGTAAGACTTCTCCTTATCATATTCTTCTTCCTTCTTCTTCAAGTGCATGTTTTTCTGATACCTTCTTCTTGATCTGATACCTCTCTATCCATTTCATCATTTCTTCTTCTGGTACCTATCCATCCAAAACTTCTCTATCTGATATTTTTCATCTGTAACTAGATTGTATGATCCCCTCACTTATACATTTGGTACCAGTTCATCTGATATTAAATGTTCATCTAATGCCACCAATTCAATTCCTTCTTCTATTCTTCATCTTGTATATTATTTTTATATTTCATGTTCTTCCTAAATTGATATATCTAATAATTCTCTATCAAGTACCTCTCTGTCTAATACTTTGACCTAAAATATAATGACTATCAAACTTCTTGATAAGTATCTCACTTTGGCAATAATGTCATCATCAAAAATCACATCCATAACTACTGGATCATCCCATTCTCAAAATATTATATTTCCACTATATATGAAATGTTTCTCCAAAAAATTATTTTGAGGAACAAACATAAAATTTGATTTTCCTACTTCCTAATTTGAATTCCCACTCAAAACTTTCTTCAATTTACCGCATCCAAACCGCCAAGTTAATGGGAATTAACAATCTTCATAAATACTTTCCTTAAATATCAACATCAACAGTCTTCTTTAAACTTCTAGATATCTCATAAATAATCAAGATCCTTCCTTTTTTATTATTGTATTTTTGAATGATCAACTCATTATAGTCACATTAAATGTATTTAAAAATCTTTGTAAATATCATTAATCCTCTATCCACAAATTCTTTATAGGGTTATTCTTTTTACGGATTCAATCCATTTTATGGACTCACAAACATTCTTCATCTAGTGGGATCTATTTGATATACCTTCATAAGATTCTTATTTGGTCGGTATCCCTCTATCTGACAGCCCTCGTATTCAACCAACTAGTAAGATTTAAATGTTCCCTATTTATGATGAATCTGATTTACTCTTCCCTATAGACTTATCTTGGAAATATATTTATATTTACCTTGATCAAAAAATAATATTTGATGCTTATTAGAACATCCTTTCATCCAAATCAACCTCAAAAAAATTTCTATCTAATGATCTTTACATGTTTTTTTTATCCAGTGACTTCATTAGGAAACATCTCTCCAATCATTTGAAAACCATTATCTAATTCCTTTGCTCAAAAACCTATGTCGGATCATTTGGAGACCCATTCCTGATAAATTCGTGAATATTTTTCCAACTTTATCTATTTGACACCACAGGCTTTACAACTTCCATATTTCTTTCTCTGGTATGTTTTTAAACATTCTTTCATTTAACACTTCCACTACACTTCTCTATCTAATGATCCTCCAAATGTTCTTTCTCGGGTGAACTTCTTAACCTTGTATTATCTAGTAATCTTGTTCAGGATACCTCTATCTAGAAAACATAGTGTTTATTAAATAAGTTTCCTCATGAATTTTTTATTCCTTTGTGTTTGGAAAATCACAATAACGTTTTCTTAAGAAAATTATCTTTCTCTAAGAAACTTTCTATTAAGTAAATTTTTTCATTATCTAAGAATGTTTTGGTCTTTACCTATGGTTTTAAATGTCTTATATAGTTTTTTCCTAAACCAAGACTAACCATATTTTTCTTAAATAAAAAATAGGATCCTTATCTAACTCGGAATATTTGAGTTTATTAGAATATTTTTCTCCTAGAATTGTGAATCTAATTTCTTCTAAAATCATACTCGGATTTCTCTTGAAATAAAACACTAATTTATCCTCAAATCAGACTCTGATTTATTCTGAAATCAGACTATGATTTCTTCTGAAATCATACTCTGATTTCTTTTAAAATCAATCTTTTGTTTCTTCTAAAATTAGACTATTATTTCTTCTAAAATCAGACTTTGGTTTCTTTGGAAATTAGAATTGGATTTCTCCAGAAATTAGACTCCGATTTCTTCTAAAATCAGACTCTAATTTCTACGAAAATTATACTTTGATTTCTCTTAAAATCAGACTCTGATTTTTTTAAAATAATACTCTAATTCCTACTAAAATTAGACTCTGATATATTTTAAAATTAGTCTCTTATTTCTCCAGAAATCAAACTCCAATTTCTTTTTAAATTAGACTCTGATTTATTTTTAAATTAGACTCTAATTTCAACTGAAATATGACTCTGATTTCTCATGAAATTAGACTTTGGTTTCACATGAAATTATACTCTGATTTCTTCTGAAATCAGACTCTGATTTCTCCCAAAATCAAACTCTGATTTCTCTAGAAATTGGATTCCAAATTCATCTTAATCAGATTCTGAATTCCTCAGAATTTAGACTCTAATTCTTTATTATTTCTGAATCCGATAGTTAATATTTCTCGACTCTAATTTTTAATATCTTAAAAATATGATTAAATTATTTTCTTATAGTTACCTAATTTTGTTAAAGTAAAATTTTATTTTATCATATCTTAATCATGTTAATTTTTCTTAAGCATGATAATTTTTCTCATGTTTTCTTACATGAAACGATTTTGTAAAATCTATTTTTAACTAACTTTTAACTGAGTGACACATATACTGGTCCCTCTGAAATTTAATGAAAAATATGATCATTGGAGGAGGAATTCAACCATTGTAATTAATTTCTATAAATACCCAGACAGTTGAATGATATTGGTGTAAGAGTTTTTCATGGAGACCTGTTGATCTCTACAACATTTCTGCTTAATTCTAGAGAGATAATTTGTGATGCGAAGAGCTCTACTCAAACCTTCCTTGTAAGAATGTTATGATCAAAATTTTCAATCTATGAACATCATTTTCAGCCTACTTAGTTCAATTCTGATTGTTTCTGATCAATTAAGGTCTTATAGGGATAGGAAGATAGAGGTTTCGATCACCTTAGATATCAAGGGCTTGTGGGGATAGCATGACAGATTCTGATCTTCGTATTGAGGTCTTACCCTAGTGTGGGTAAGACAAAATTTCATGAAAGAAATATTAGTAAATTCTTGGTGATGTATTTATCATTGATTAAACATCACAATTCCCTATGAATATGACTCTATATGAGAATTATAAGAATAAAATCCTTTGTAAAATAGAGGTTCTCAAAGGAAGAAGTTAGTGAGACTTGGTGGAACTAAGTGTAGGATTGAAATGTAGATGTAGATTGCTCAATTAAAAGAGGGGGTTAATTGTAGGTTTAAAAACTTTTTCTTTTATCCTTATGAAAATATATGTTTAAAAATGTTAAATAAAATGGATTCACAAACCCTCTTTAGTTCTTACTAAGAATAATTTATTCTTTTTCTCTTACTTTCATTTCAAACTTTCATTTCACTTTCTCCCCCCTTTATTGAAAATAAATAAAAATTAATTAGGAAAAGGGTATAAATTCATTATTAAGAATTTTTCCATCAATTATATCACTATATGACTACATGAACCATTATTGGTTTAGAAAACAAGATAATTTAATTTAGACAATAAAAGTATTAATTTAAAATTGAACTTAATACCAAATGAAATGAAAACACATAATATTTTCTTTCAAGGAGGTCTTTATGTATTCTAGGATGAAGATGCCAATTTTTATATAAAATATTTGTTGAATAAATCAGATTTAAACTCATGTGTTCACTTTAACAAATAGATTAAAAGCATTCAAGTAAATATTTTAGGAATAGTAGCCATGGTACACTTTTATTCTTCTGATTTTCTCATGTCACTGATTAATTAAATTTTTCCCCATTGTGGTAAAATTATTAATTTTAGTAAAAAATGATGAGGTATTAAGAAATACATAACTTTTCAATAAAACTCCTTTAAAAATAGTCCAAAATAATCAGATTTGTATGATATAATGATTTTAGAATATTTTCCAATATTCTCAACTTGTCTTCCTCTCAAGGAAACATTCCTCATGATATTAAAAATGGTCGATCTCTTCAAAAAAGAAACTCATGATTTTTTATATAAATAATAAACCAAAATTGGTCTTCTTTTTGTGGTTTTCCAAACATGAAAATTTCCATAACTTTACCAAGGAATATCTTCTTCAATATATTCCTTCAGAATTACAAATTTAAGATTAAACCAAGATGGGTGATTCTTCACTTTGTTACCATGTGTTGACATAAACTATTTAAACTTCATCTAGGATGATCCTCTCATTAAATTTTCCATTATACAAACTTAGGAATAATTTTAGTATAATAACTTTTTTAATAAATATTATCCAATATTGACAAACCTTCCACTTCCATAAGTCCCCCCCCCTAATATCATACTTCACCTTCAATTGCCTACTTCTTAATCATAAATATAGTATATAATGGTTAAGGAAATAAGGTGGATCTTACTTTCTTCTCAATGTGAACATCAAGGTTAAGATGATTTTCTCAACCAAGTTTCTCTATTTCCACTTTTATTTATACTTTCTTATCTCATCTTCAAATATGATATATTTTGAGGAATCATGGATCTCTTCACTTATTCTTCTAATTTTTATAGATAAATTTTCTTTTCAATAGCCTTAATAGATATTGTATTCTTAGTTATTTTAAGTGTTTCTTCTTGTTCTAGAATAATAGTTAGATAGTATTTTTAATTGTTACTAGATTCTTTACATCTCATATATAAAACTTTTTTAACACAAGGGTTGTCCTTTGTTGGAAACCTCTCATGAAATTCATATTCCTCAGATAGAGAACAGTTTTTCCTTTATCACTAAGTCCTTCTTGTTATACTTATATATTTTTTACTTCTCTAGATCTACTAGCCAAATAACTAATATATATTTAGATTTATTAGCACATTATTCTCAATTACCTTGTATATAGTTATTTTAAATTATTCACTCCTTTTAAAACTCTTGTAATTGCATTAGATCCTATTTTAATTTATCTTATTATCTAAGTATCACTCACATATCCTTCTTGATATCTTACTAGAATAATTCTTGTTTGTCTCATTACTTTTCTTAATTCCCAAGGTTGATGATTCCTTCTTTACCACCTTTAGTGGTATTATTTTCATATTGGAATATGATATATGAACAGATTCGCATGTACCAATATTGTGACCATCACTCTTGCATGCATCATAGATATTTTCAAGTATTCCAAGTCTATTTGAAGTATACATATTCTTTTTAATCTATGTATGTGACTTCTTCATATCTAGTGATGTAAGAGGGAGGTTGAAGGTGAAATGTGTAGAGAGATATCCAAGAGATACACTTTCAATATATTGTAGTAATGAGAGATTTCTAACAGATATTCTTCCCTTCAATTGGAGCACCAAAGTAGAGGAAGAAAAAGATAAGAAGGGTGGATCTGAAGTCCTCCAGGTTGTATTTCTACCACCTTTTGTTTATTAATTTGTTAAAAGTGTGTTTATTTTTATTTTTTCATTTTTCAAAAATGTGGTTCCAACTCCCCCCCCCCCATGTCTCCTCATTTTAAGGGGATTGTATCCAGTATCTCATCCATCAAGCCTCTACCATGGTTTTTCCTCTACACCTCCCTCATTCCATTTTCATACACATAAAAAATCCCTTTAGACTTTTTTCTACCTACCAAACCCCTCTTATATTTCCACTCTTGTCTTTGGATACACACACAAAAATTCCTTCATTAAATTTTATTACAATAGAAATAAAAAAAATCGCCATCAATTTGGAAAAAATTAGACTTCAATTATGAAAAAAGTAGGTTTTTGATTCCGAAAAAATAATTGTGATATACACTATCTGAAAAAATGGATTTCTTAGAGGATGAGTTATGTTTTCTCGATGATATTGTGTACTTCTCATTTGAAAATGACGACGATAAAGAACACATCCCCCCTTCTATTGTCTTTTTCTTCCATGTATCTTCTTCCAAAGCTAAAAATATTATCTGTACCAAAGACCCCCAAATAAATGGAGTTTTTATCCAATTCATACACCTTCCTAAAATCAAATACCTCTATCGTAATTTTATCCAGTATACCATCAACCGGTTCAATAATCCTAAATAATTGGAGCCCCATGTCGGTACTCCTAGAAAATAATAGTCGTTCCTCCTTCTAGTACACCAGTGTCTAAATCCAAGTAAAGTCCCAGAGTAAGGGGTGCATTTAAGAAAGCCTAAACCCAAGGAAGAGTATTTCATGGATAAGTATTTGATCCAATAATAGGATTATGAGGTGGAATAATCCCAAATTTATAAGGTCTTTGATATAAAAATTATACTCTATGAGAACAAGAAAAAGAAAGGAATTGGCTATGGTGAAGTCATTGCACCCATCATTCATCCACCTAGATATGATGAAAATACATGTTTCATGAGGAAAAAAGTTTAATGGAGGGATTTAGAAGAATAAAATTGTTCTCTCTTGGATGGAATCAACCTTCAGTATTCTAATAGAGGCTGGGTAACTTCAAAGTTTTCAAATAAATGATTTTTTTAGATTCAAAGGATTGGGAAACACTTACTACACCAAATTGTGGACTTTTTTGTAGTTTATTTTGATAGATTGTTTTATTTTGTTATTTTATATCTATAAATAAGTGTGTTGTGTGTGTTGTATTGGAATCTGATAGAAGAAATAAAACTGGTTTCCTACTATTGTTGTTATTTCTTCTGCAATCACCTCTAGTGATCTGCATCTACATCTGCATCTACTATTGTGTTAGCATATTCTAAATCCACCTTTAGTATCACCTTCCAACTGCTTGATATCTACCTGCATGCTTTCAAAAACGTCACAAGCAAGAGATATTTTTTCTTTAGGAATTAAATTAAAAATATATTTTAATCTATTAACTGATATTTCATGAGAAATCATAGATAGATCATTATCACTAATTATGCTAGAATATTTTTCCTAAATAAAATTTTTATAATAATTTTCATATACCTCATGATCACTTGACCATGATACCTTTGAGGTATGAATTTTTTCCTTCTCCTCAATGGAAATTTGAACCATATTCTCTTCACTTTATAATCCAAATTCATCTTATTTTATATCATGTAATAGTAAAAATACATTTCCTTATTCCTCTTGGATCAAGAGATACATCTTCTTAAAATTTATTTTTTATTAATTTTTTTAATCATCGAGGTCTTGGTAGAAATATAATTCTAATCTAAGATATGTTAATCTTCACTGAAACTACACTTCATTATCAAATAGGAAATAAAATAAAATATTCACAAGAGAATAACTTCAAAGTAGAGAATCCACTTTAGTTAAAACTTAGATCTGAGATTAATTGTTTAGACCACTTTGGGATATTATTAACACTGAAATAGGGGGCGAATCATTGTTGGGGAATTTTTCTATAAATTAATAATTTTTATCCCCTTACCTATTAGAAATATTAGGATCTTGATTCTCTTATTCTATTTTCATTTTATTATGCATGTAGATGAAATAAAGTAAAGTATATAACACAATGTTTCACAAGTTTCATTACTCATTAAGAGTAGCTAGTAATTACTATGTATGGTGGTGTCCAGTACACATATTCTCTAATATAATGATATAACTATTACGGTGGGTTTTCTAGATAATAATCTTGAACCTGAAGTGTGGTTCCCTACACTTTTAAGAGGGGCTATAGAAACAACATAGATTCACTAAACTAGTGATTTCATAGTCAAACTGTATCTCCTTACTGGATATATATAATACCTATGTAGACATTCTTATACTCATTTAAATTTTTTGTAACACCAATAAGTTCTTCCACTAATGTAACTTCTATTGACTATCGCAATGCTACTTTGTTTGTGTTCCTCTTCTATTACTTGCACAGAAATGTGCAAGTAACTCTTCTTCTTATTATCTTGTATGAAAATTAATTCACACAGAATTCTTCCTCTTTGCATCAATAAACTGGAATGTTTCTATTATTGTATTGGTGCAATACTTCTCCTTCTCTTATTCTTATTCCTTCTTCTTCTGGTACCTATATGTCTAATACTTTCTTCTTATTATCAAGCCTATATGTCTATTTCTTCACTTTTCATATAGTATTTGTTCATATAAAACATATTTTTCTATTTGATAGCTTTACTTCTATATTCAGAACTTATTCATATGATGCACCTTATTTTTCTAATACCACTAGTTAAATATTTTCTTATCTTCTTTATCTGGTATCTTCACCATTCAGTACTTATTCTTCTAAAATAGATCTATATAATAAATCTCCATCTAGTACCTCTCCATATGATAATTCAACCCAAAATGGAATGATTCTCAAACTTCATGTTCAACACCACACTTTAGCAACAACAATGATAGAAAAAATAATTGTTACAACAACTTGAGAAACATATTCTCAATTCACTTTATCCCCTTTATATATGATTATTTCTCTAAAAACATAACAATAAGTGTGAACTCAAAATTTGATTTCCCCTCTTCTAAATTTTAATTCTTGATCAAATTTTTTTTTAGTTGACTACCTTCAAACCTCTATGTTAATAGAAGTACAAAATATTGGTAAATACATTCCTCAAATAATAGCGTTAAAAACTTTCTTCAAATATCCTAATATCTTAATAAGAATCATGATACATCCTATATAATTATGGGAACATTGAAAAAACAGCTTACACTCATCACATTTAATGTCTTTAAAAAATATTCATATCGATCCTTAATCCTCAATCCAAAAATTATTTATAGGTTTCTTCTTTTTTTGGATTCACTCTATCTGGTGGACTCATAAACATTGTTAATTTGGTGGGATTTTTCCGATATAACTTCCTAAGATTCTTCTTTTTATAGTCTCCAACCATCTGATAGCCTTTTTATTTGTCCATCTAGTAAGATTTAAATGGTCCCTATATCTAATGACTCACGTTTACTCTACCTAATGGACTTAGATCAGAAATAACATTTTGTCAACATTGCTTAGAAACTTCTATCTAATACTTATTCACACATATTTCATCTAGAGCTTCAATAATAATTTTCTTTCAATGATATTCACATGTTTCCTTTATCTAATAACTTCATTTGGAAACCTATTTTTTATCATTAGGAA
Organism: Viscum album; assembly: GCA_963277665.1. Lineage (NCBI taxonomy): Eukaryota > Viridiplantae > Streptophyta > Magnoliopsida > Santalales > Viscaceae > Viscum > Viscum album. Next base: position 1,924,717,161 of record OY728152.1, on the reverse strand, counting down.
ACCTCTACCTAATGCCTTTTCTAGGAAACCTCAGTCAGTTCATTTGGATACCTCTATATGATAAATTCATGAATATCTATCCACCTTTCTCTATCTAAAACTAATTCATTCAAAAAAATTATGTTTCTTTATCCATTATGCTTTCAAACATTCTTCCATCTGACATTTCCACCACACTTCTTTGTTTGGGGATCTTACATACATTCTTTATCTAATGGACATATTAAAATTATATTGTCTAATAAGTTCGTTTAAGAAACCTTTATCTAGAAAACTTAATTCCACCAATTCTCACTAACTTTTACCTTTGAACCCCTCTATTTCATTAAATCTTTTCTTCTTCCAATATTTAGTTTGAATCATATCCTCTGGTAATTATGATGATTAAGTAATGATAAATACATCACTAATCATCAAATAATATTTCTTTTTCAAAACATCTCTATCTGGTGTAATTATGAATACAATTAGATAAACATTTGGTTTAAACTTTATTCTAATCATCTTAGCCCTTTCAAATAAAATTTCTCTATCCATTCGTATCCATATGTTGGACCTATAATTATCTCTCTAGAAATAGGGTGGATCTGACTTTATAGATAAAATTCATAATGCTCTTAAAAAATGTACTTCTCTAAACATCAAGACACATGTTTGAGACATTAAGACCAGAGCATCAATCATCATAAGTGAAGTTTCAAAGGATCAAATAACAACTAAAAGGTTGGGGTTGAATCAGTTGTTCACTTTTTATAAGTTTTAATACTTTTAGAAAATTAAACCCTACAACCTTTTAAAGTTCATTAACTTATCATATTTTATTAAATACTCATTAATGTAAAATTAGTAAAGAAAGTAAAGCACATGAGATTTACAAGGTTCGGCCTTAGTGTGAGAACCTACATCCTTTCTATATCTACTCTTGTGGGTCTATGAAAATTCACTATTATGAATAAGTTAATAATACTTTTTCAAACCTCATTATACACCTTCTATATCCTGATAGGAATGATTATACTGACTCTTGTTAGTTTACAAAGATCGATATCAAACAATTGAGACACAAAAAAGTATAAATACTTTGTTTAATATTCTCCACAAAATTTCTTGGGTCTGATGACCTTGAGAACGATGCCCTTCAGTCCAATGAGCCTAGTCCGATTGACTTAGTCCAATAGAGTCAATAAGATTCTCTCTTTCTCAAACCATACTAGAATAAACTTTATATTCTGTATGGATAACAAAACTTGTGCTTCTCAGTGACCACTCAAAACTCAGTACAAACTTACTCTGTTTGATATTCCTCATACTGGTAAACAAAACTTTCATTAGTTTGATCTTCTAATGAGATCTATATCTAGAAAGAAACTCTGATATGAACTCTTTATTTCTCTACCTTTTCCGCACATGTTAATGGTTACAAATTATGAATGTATTATGCTTCTATATATAGGCATATGAAAATGGATTGGTGTTTATTCCTAGTTTGGTGGATCAGTAACAAAATTTAATTCACTATTCTACCTTTTATCAAGTATTTATAACTACTTTATAATATTTATAATTTCATAACTCATCATTTTATAATGGATCAGTGTCAACAACTCTAGTTACTCAAAATTTCTATATCTTATGAAACTTTACTCAGATGCTCTTCAAACTTTAGAAACTTTACTCAGATAGAATTATAACAAAAAATTGTGTCTGATATTTATCAATATAATTTATGTTTATGGGTTTCTAGAACTGACACAAACTATTCAGCGACCTTCAACATCATCTATTATTAAAAATATTTTATCATGAGACTTTATCAAGATTTATGAGAACTCCATGATTAGAAAATTTTCATCTAATTCATGACTTCCCTTTCTTTAAAAAACCTCTTAATCATCATTCTGACTTTCTGTGGAAAAGTTTGTTCCAAGGTCATCAACATCATACTGATGCAACTGATATAGATGTTGCATAAAATCAAAAAATTCACCTTTATGACAACTTCTTCATCCAATTATACTCATTTTTATTCATTGTGTCTAGAAATCAATTATCTTGAAATTTTTATACCCCTTTGTGTTTGGGTTCAAAAAATCAATAAAATCACCTATTTTCAAAAACATTATTTTACAAAAGATTGGTTTTCAAAAAATAAAAAACTTTTTAAAAACAAATCAACACAAAGGTTCTTCAATCACCCCCTTTTGATTTGTTGAGAACTATTGTTAACAACTTTTTCAACTCACGATTTTTCATACACTCAGACTTTTTCACAAACGTTTTTTAAAATGACTACAAGATTTCAAATTTTATCGAAACATAGACTTTATAAAAAGAGAGAGTCATGACATCACACTATTAGATAAATTAATATTTTTGAAGGAATTACATCCCTCGGTGAAAATAAAATTGTGCGGATATGTTAATATAATCATTCCTTGTTTTTATTTTTCTATCACTTTTATTTTCCTCTCCTCCTAGATAGTTATCTCCCCGACTTTTTGATAACCACGGATTTAGATTTATAAAAGAAAGATAAGTAAAAACTTATTAAAAAGTAAAAAAGTTTTTAATTTATCTCCCCCTTTGTCAACATATTCCAATTCATGGTGGGGAAACTTCCATATAAGATTTAGGAAGTCATTGGAGGAGGATGAACATGAGGTTTTATACTCATATCAACAAAACTTTCTTTTGGAATTGCTTCTTTGAATATATTAGCAAGTTGATATTTCATTGAGATATATTCCAGTAACAACTTTCTATTTTTTAAATTGAAACTTTATTTCAATGTGTTTTTATCATTAATTTTGGATAGGATTTTTATAAAAATCAATTGCACTATGATTATCACAAAGTATCTTCAATGGTTTAGACACTTTATTTAAAATATTTCAGCAGAACTTTTATCCACAACATCTGAGTAAAATCCTTAGTAGCTGCATCATATTCCAATTCATCTATGCTAAAAGTTAATAAAACATATTTCCTACTATACCAACTCATAGAACATTCACTTAAGAACATGTTTCTCCTAAGTTTGATATTTTATATTTACTCCAGCCCAATTGGCATCAGTATAACCAAGAAACTTCATCTTGCAATTTCTTTTGTATAATATCCCATATGAATTTATTCCTTTAAAATATCTCAAAATTATTTTTACTCCCATCATATGTGATTCTTTCGTATTACTTTGATACGTGGCACACAAATTCACAGCATAAACAATATCAAGCATTGAGAATGTAAGGTAAATTAGACTTCCTATCATCTTATGAAAGTATTTCTTATTTACTCTTTTTCTAGACTCATCTTTACTCATATTTATCCATAATAAGATAATATTATAAAATTATTTATATTCTTACATTCCAAAATTTTGTAACAATTACCTATCATACTATTTTTGTGATAATAAAATGTATTTTTCTTTTTTTTTGAACTTTTAAACCAATGAAGAATTTTAATTATCACATTATTGAAATCTCAATATTCTTTTCCATTTCTTTAGAAAATAACATAATAACATATTCTATATCCCTAGAAATAATTATATCATCCACATAAACAATTACAATTATAGTTATAGAGTCAACAGATTTCACATATAAGTATCTATCAACATTTCCTTTAGAAACATTAAATGATCTCAAACAATTTTCAAGTTTATAATACCATTCACATGGATATTTCTTCATCCAATAAAAATATTTATTCAATTTAAAAACTTTTTTTCATCCTCATAAAGTAAAAACCCACAAGCTTGTTCATTGTAATCTTCTTCTTCAATTTCTCCACTGAGAAATGATGACTTTACTTTCATATGGTATAATTTGTAATTCCAATGAGTGTCTACTACTAGAAACACTCTAATAGTTTCCAAACTTATGGAAAGGGAAAAGGTTTCATAAAAATCCACACATTAAACACGTGAATAGCCTTTACAAACAAGCCTTGATTTATTCTTGAAACTTCTCCATGTTCATTCAACTTGTTTCTGTAAACCAATTTTGTTCTGATAAAAATTTTACCTTTCAGACGTGGAAAAAGTTCCCATGTTTCATTTTTCTAAATTTGAACCAACTCTAATTTTATAGAATTCACCCATTATTTTTATTGAATATCTTCTAAAACTAATTACGGTTTAACTTTTGAGATGAGTGAAGTTTAATTTTCTAATCCCATATTTCTTTTGGTCTAAACTGAAGATTTTTTATTCCTAAAAATATTTGTGGTCTTAATATGTTTTTTTAAGTAGTAAATTTAATAGTTACACTTCCTACTTTACTTTTATCATCATGTGGTTCATCTAAATATTCATGCACATTTATTTTCTCACCTTTATTTTCAATGGAAACATTTAGTTTTTATTCCTCATCATTCCCAATAATTATTGTTAAGGGAATTTAAATTTTAATAACTTTCACTTCATATGAATCCATAAAATTTTGGAAATTTATGTTCCAATACTTAAAACTTCTTCCATTGGGTGAGTATCGCATGAAAATTCCTCCTTAAGCTTTCTCATAAAACATTACAAGATCCTAATTTTTTTTAGAAAACATAGACTTCTAAAAACTTTGAAGTACTTCAACGAAGTTGTTTTTATTAAAAAAAATTCATAAGAAGTCATGTTGGATTCTGGTCTTAACAAACATCTTTTTTTAATATCTATAGTAGTAATAATAGCTTATCTCCATTATCACTTTGAAATTTTTCATTCTTCCAACATAATTCTTCTTATTTACAACAAACTTATATTCTTTGTTTATGCTACTACATTTTATTGTGGGGTGTAGGGAGAACTATACTAATGTTTGATACCATGATTTATAAGATAAGTTTCAAAATTATTTCTTGTGAATTTAGTACCATTGTCTATTCACATATTCTTTATATAAACCCCCATTCATTTCTCAACTTATTTTCTAAAAAACTTAAACATTTCCATAGCTTATAGCTTATGTTTCATAAATATGATGTTCATCATCTGAGTGAAATATTCAATAAAAGTGATAAATTATAAATATCCTTTTGTTTATTTATGTTTCATTAGCCCACATCAATCAAAATTAATAAGCTCAAGAGTTCTAGTAGGCTGAATCTCAGCTTTTTAATGAATTTTATTAGTCATCTTCCCTTTCTAACAAGTAACACCAACATTTTCCTCTCTTATTTTCAATTCTATAAAATTTATTATAACATCAACTTTAGAAAAAAAAATTTGTTTTTCCCAAGGTGGTTAGGTCTTAGGTTTCATAACTTGTTTTCATCATCATTACTTAGTTAACATGAGTTGTTATCTTATCCAACCTGAAAAATATTACCACTAGTTCTTTATCCTTTGGTGATAACTTTTCCATATTTCACACTTCTGATTATACATGAATATTTTATAAAACTAAATTCTTTTACATCATCAAAAAGTTGGCTTACACTAAGTAAGTTTGGTTTTAACCCATCAAAAAATAAAACATCCTTAAATTTCAACTTTTCTACTTCAATCTCATCCATTCTGATTCCTCTAATTTTTAAGGAACTATCACTCCCAAAGGTAATAGAACCTTCATCATGATTTTAAAAATGTTTCAAGATTTTTAAATCACGAAACATGTGTAAATAAAAATCACTATCAAGTGTCTATGATTTTTTTATTTTTACCTTCTTTCAAGGTATTATCAATAACAAATATCTTTCATTAACTTTCTTCTTTCCAACTTCCTTTTATTTTCTCCCATAAGAAACTTATTTCAGAAGGAGTTACATACATCTTTTATAATGGTGATCATCCTAATCACATCTTTCATAAAATTCTTGCACACATTAAAATTTATTTTTTTTTGTAATGTTTCTAAAATCTTGAGATTTTTCTTTTCTAACTTCCTATGTGTTAGGAAAGTTACTCGTTCTACTTTAACTATTTCTTCCACTATGTTCAAAACTTCTTCTGAGAAATGATATTTCATTCCAAAAATTATAATAATTATTCCCATAGATTCTATATCACTAATAGAAAACATAAAATCTTTATTTTCTGCTGAAATATTATATTTCTATATAGAAACTTTGTTGAGGTTGATAACTTATTCCTTCTCAAGAATACTCTAGGTGTGGACCATCTTTCCTTTTGAGTGAGTTTTCAACTTCATTAGATGTGATAAGTTTCTCACATTCCTTTCTCACCCAAAAATTATTTGTACTTTTCTTATCAACTGAAATGTTAGAAAAATCATATGAAACATTGTCTTTGGAGGGTGAATAATTCGCCTAATTCTTGATTTGAACTTTATTAGAAACATTAGAAGTCTCATTTTTTACTTATAACCTTTGTTATTGTTTTAACTCATCTTCCTTAAGGTAGTTTTGGACTCAATAATTTGATATTAAAACTTATTAACTTATTATTCCTTAGATTCCAATTTATTACTAATATCTATAAGTATCTTTACCAATTTAGTAACTCTTAATTTGTAACTTAAGATCTCCGGAATTTATTCTTCCTCATTCTTGATGAAAAAATTCTTCCTTCATCAAATTCTACACAATATTTCCTTATTTTTCTGATTTATTTCTTAATAGTTTTATTTTTCTCAAGACATTCAACAAGTTTTATTCTGAGTTGATAATATATAAATGACTCATCACCACCTTCTTCACTATCTGTGGAATATTTTATTTTCTCAACTTTTTCAATGAATGTTCTAAATTTTTCTAAACCTTCATCTTTTGAGGAATTATTTTTAGTTGAGTCTGATTCAACTTTGTTACTAAACATGCTTCTTTTTTTACCATTAAACTTCTTCTTATTTTTTCATATGACTTTTATTATTTATAAATTATGTTCCTATTTTTTCATTAAGGTGTTTCATCAGAATCAGATCAATACTCACCAACTTTATTCTTGGGGAAATTCATTGTGAAGTGTCTAGTTCCACCAAAATCAAAAAAATTAAGATGAATTTTTTCACCATACTTTAATATCCCACTTCTATATTTCTTAGAGATAAGATATATGATTTTTTTATTTAAATCATCATCCTCTTTATCTTTAGAATTGAAAGTATCTATATCTTCAGTATCTTGAGTTTTCTTTTTTATCATAGTTTCAAAATACATTTAATATTTCATATTCCTTTTGAACATTAGATCTTTCCTCATTTCATAATCAATAAAAATTTATGAAATTCGTCAAGAGATAAATCATCCTTATCTTCTAAATAAGAGATTTTAGAATCAAACATGTCTGGAAAGCTTCTCATGTGTTTATTCACTATTTTAGAGTCTTCAAAAACATCTCCACATCATATGATGTTGTAAACAATTTCATTTACCATAGTGAAGTATTCATCAATATTTTCTTCATATCTTATTATTATGTCTTCAAACTTACTACTCAATATTTTTATATTTTCTTCCATCACTTTAGTATTCCCTTTGAAAATACTTTACAGATTATCCCACATACTCTTTGATGTTTTGAGAACCATCACCTACAAATAAATTTTTTTATAGAGACATAAGAATAGGAATACTAGATTTTCTATCAAATATATTGTTTATATTATCATAAAAAGTCATTGGGAATCTTTTTTAATAGTGGGAAACCTAATTGTATCGACATTGATAACTTCCAGGACAAGATATAAGAGATAAGGAATCTTCTTATTTTGTCATCCATAATAATTTTTTCCATCAAACATTGGAATTAATTTAATATTGACATAATTTATATCATCTATGATAAGTATTCAATAAGGGAACCTTCACTCTGATACCACTTGAATTTCCAAAGGATCGAATAACAGTTTCGAAGGGGGGTTGAATCATTTTTTTGCTTTTTATAAGTTTCAATAATTTTAGAAACTTAACACCTACAACATACTAAAGTTCATTACCTTATTATCTTTTAGTAAATACCCATTCATGTAAAAGTATTAAAGAAAGTAAATCACAATATATTACAAGGTTTGGCCTCAGTGTGAGAACCAACAACCTTTCCATATCTATTCCCATGGGTCTATAAAATTAACTATTATGATGAATTGAATACAAATTGTGTCAACTCCCATTATACACCTTCTACCTCTTGATAGGAAATATTATACTAACCCCTTTCAGTTTACAAAGTTGGATAACAAATAATTTATCCAAAAAAATATAAATACTTTGTTCAATGTGTTCCACAAAAGTTCTTGGGTCTGGTGACCCTGAGACTGATGGCCTTCAATCCTATGAACCTAGTCTGATTGAATCTATTCAATAGACTCAATATGATGCACCCTTTTTCAATATTCAACTGAAGAAATTTTTTGTTCTATATATATATAAAAACTGGTGCTTCTTAGTGACAAGTAAAAACTAAGTCTGAACTTCCTCGGTCTGATATTCCTCACTCTCATAAAAAAATTTAATAGTCTGATCTTCTAATGAGATCTCTATATAGAAATGAACTTTACCCTGAACTCTAAAGTGCTCTGCCTTTTCTTATCACATGAAAGGTTATAAAGTATAAATGTACTAACCTTATATTTAAATAAATCTCAAAATGGAAAAGGCACGATACTTGAAAACATTCCCTTCTATCTCAACTTCAAAAACTCAGATATCTATGCATATTTAAATTTAATGTTTTACCACTTAAACTCATAAATAATATTCTGTAATATTCTTGAGTATTCTCCAAAATAATCCTTCTCATACTTCTTAACCTTTATTTAGTATGATGGAACATCCTCAACTCATTATTATGAAACTTCCTCAGTTTATTATGATGGATCATTCTTAGATCATTATGAAGGAATTCCTCAACTCATTACAGTAGCATCCTTCTTATAATTTCATAGACTCATCATATTTATTGAACCACTACATCAAAATATTTATTGATGTGAAAAATTCATATGATGGATTGGTATCTATTCCTGGTCCAATGGATTGATATCAAAATTGAACTCACTCTTTTTCCTTTTCTTAAGAAAGAATAACTATTTTAGAATCTACATACTTTTATAACACAAATTTTTCCAATGGATTAGTATCAATAACTCTAGAAACTATGAAGATCTACATATGATGGATACTTCACACATATACCCTTTTAACTTTATCAACATTACTCAGAGAGACTTCTGAAAAATTTTGTGGCTAGTACTTTCCAATCCAAGATTCTTTTCCCTGGTTTCTAGAACTGATATAAACTATTCAGATACCTTCAACAGCCTCTATTTTTCAAAATATTTTATCATGAGACTTTATCATGGTTTATGATAACTCAATGATCATCAAAGTATAATTTTAATTTAGTTATAAATTTTTGAGAACTCTCTAACTCCTGACTTCTATTTCATAAACAAAACTCTTTATCATCATTATGAATTTCTAATAAAACCTATGTCTGATGTATCATTAGCATCATGCTAATGGAACTAAGACTGATGGTGCATCTTATCAAAAAAATCACTTTTCTAACAACTTTTTTGTTCGATTTTTCTCAATCCTATACACTGTATATGGAAACCAATTGCCTATAAGCAGTTCCCCCCCTTTGTTTTTGGGTTCAAAACAACAAAAAAAATTAACTTTTTTCAAAAACATTATTTTAAAAAAGATTAGTTTTCATAAAATATAGAAAAAACAAAACATCACAAAGGTTCTTCAATAAGTAAATCAATGTTTTTAAAAAATATTCCACCTTCAAGTGAAAAATATATTCCAAATATTTCAAAGTAAAAAAAACCATTTATCTTCTTACAATATATCAATACTTTATAACTTCTTCTCCTATTTAACGGACTTATATTCTTTATCATTTATAATATGGACCTCATTATCACCATCTCCATTTGACATATAATCTACATATTATTCATTAACATACTTGAAAACTTCTACCAATACTTATAAGAAAATTCTTCTTTACAACCTTTTCAATATATTGACATCAATGAAATTATTCTTATTCATTGACAAACATTGAAAAAAATACAACACACTAAAATTAGACTCTTTAGTTTTTTCCATGTATAGTTTGATTGTACAGTTCTAGGGTTTTCTGGGAATGATTTTACATATTGTGAATTGGTTACTCATGAGATGTGTTGATTGATGTGGTTCTTTGTAAACATGATGGGTGTAACCCATATGATAGTGGGTGGTGTTAATCATCGAGAATGGGTGGTGATGAATGTTCTATAGTATGATGTGGAAAGTTTTTACCATTTTTGTTGGGTTCAACATTGGTTTTTCAGTATAACTCTAATGGTGTTGACTATTTCTATAGATGGAAATGGAGATTCTGAAATTCCCAATAATATATGAACAATTGAGAAGAGGGGGTGAATCAATGGTGGTATTTTATAATTTATTTTACTCTTAAAATTAAACTTTTAACTGTATAGATTCTTGATCCTCTAAACATTTAAACTAAACCACACCTGAATGAAATGATAAAAAAGTAAATAAAAGGCACATTAGTTTTTAAAAGGTTCATTCCTAGTGAGGATACTTACTCTTTATTGTTTCTTATTATTATCCCAATCCAAAAAATTCACTATATAATAAAATTGAATACAATTATGTTATCTTTTGAAAAGACCATTCTATCTCCTGATAGGTAATAATATGGGTTCCCACTAATTATAGTGTTTGGGTCTTCTTCTGAGCCTTTAGAATAGTTAAAATTTGATTTATGCTTACAATAACACCATTCAATAATAAATCATTTATACCTTCAATAATTATAATTTTTACTCATGGTTCGTAAACTATGTAATCATTATGAATTATATGCTTTCTCTTTATCTATAAATCCTCCAAAAATATATTATTTAACCTATAGATTTTTTAGTAAAAATTGGATGGGCACTCTAAAAAAACTTCCTTTATCAATTTTATCTACCCTAAGATATAAATGAACTCAAATCTTATATACTAAACAATTTCTCAAAAAATAAACGTATATTGGATCTTTAAACTCCAAGAATTATTCACTTTCCTTATTTTGATCAATGGTCTTCAAGCCTCCTAAATATATCATAGTCAATGGTCTTCATCAAAGATTCCATGAATTTTGGATTTAACAATATTTAAGGATGCCTAAAATCTTATCTTGAATCAGGAATTTCCTTTATTAATATTTTATCTTGAATCATCCATCTCAGTATCATCGTAATATATATTTTATAGTTCTTTAACATATGTGATTTTTACTTTTCTTAATGATATCAAAGATGAACTTCCTTCATTAAAGTGATTTTACCTTCATTTTTTATTGTACTCAAGAACATTGACCATATTCTATCTTATGGTCATGAAACATATGCATGAACACACATATCATATTCTAAAGAACACAAGATACAAACTAAACTCAGATCTAGATAATCAAATTATCATGATGTTTTTTATATTAAATAGATACATAAATTCAACATAAGGTTTAACTATTTGGAACACATATCCACTAGTAGTGTCAATATCTCAAACCTCGTCTTATCATAACATTTCAATGAGTTTCATTTTGTGAATACATTTTTAATGCATTTTTAATCTTACAATACTTCTCCCCAAAACCATCAATAAAACTCAGAAACTTAAAACATCTAGATTCACTGTTATATTCTAGAAAATTTAATCACATCATGCATAGAATTTTACTCATGGAAAAATATTATAGATATTACAATTAAATAAAATCATAAGATATAAACATCTAGGCATAGGAATATTCTCTACATCCTTTTTTCTCATCTTTCATAAGTTTTCCATCCATTGTACTTACTTCCATATATATTGTCCATTCGCCTTCAAATATGGTTATCTGAATGTTCTACCTTGGTAAAATCATCAACTTATGATCTATATAATCTTGAACCCTTCTTATTATTACTTTTTCATTTATAATTTAGTTTATATTGAAACATAATAAACCATAAATCTTTTTTTATATTTATTACATGAAACAAACACGGAATCCTCGACACATTTTACATCAAGATGGTCTTCCAAATACCCTTAATATTCATAAAGTATATATTTTGGTTATGCTATCTTTGTGATATAAATTATCAGAAACAACATGAGATCATCTTATAGTTATTTTGGGAATAAATCACATTTCCTTTGCAGTTAGAACTCACAGACATAGAGTAAACATCACAAGAAAACCTTAGTTTTGATTGTGATGAAGAGGATGATGAAATGTGTCATTGTTTCAATAAATTTGGTTCGCCTTTAAATGATAAATAGATATCATAAATGGGGAGTCCCACACTAGAATTTGGTCTAGGAATATGCTTGTTAATTACTCTAGACACTCCAACATCAGTCACTGAACTCTCATGGCACTGCCCTATTCTAGGACCGTTGGTTTGTTTATCTTTTATTAAACACTACCCTATGCCAAAATCTTATGTTACTCATGCTATTTTTAATACCAAATATCCATTTAATACTTCATATCTACCCTCACATTCCTATCTTTGAGCTTCACCACAATCTCTGATGGTTGGTTTCTTGATTGGTGTTGTCTTAAGAGTTCATACATTTTTTTAATATACTCACCATATATTTTCACTTTTTAGTTTTTACAATCTTCAAAAAAATTATAAATTATGGTCACATAATTATATAACTTCATATTATATCTTTTTAACTCATATCACTAGAACTAATAACTCAATCTTTATGTATAACTCAAAAACACTCTTTAACAAAGGATTGGTAAAACAATATTATAACCTTAATAATTCCAAACCATGGGCTCTTCAATCTCCCCCTTTGGATTTTTTGTCAATACCAAAATTAATAACTCTCACTTTAGTTAAACTCATATTTCCATAAAATCATATCTTATATCATAAATCAGTGTACCGAAACTTCCCTTCTAGATTAATCAATGTTTTTGAAGTTCCCAAGTTAAATTTTATATTTATTATCAATGACTAAAGTTTGTAAAAGATATAAGTATGTGTTGGAAGCATTAAAAGAGATGATGAAGTTTTTTTCCATGTATATATGGGAAAAGGGAAGATAAGACTCTACCCTTGAAGAACGTATCTTATAAATATTCAAGAAAGAAATATTATATTATTACGATTTTTGGTGATCTGATCTTTAAAAAATAATGGAAAATGTTGGTTTTAATTGAAAAATGTCTTCAATATGTTTTAAAGAATATTTGAGTACTATCTAGGTTGGGATATATATATATATATGGATACATATTGAATCCTATCTTTTAGTTTTAGAATAAGTGAAAAGTTATAATAGATCATCAAAATATTTTTAGAATGAAATATTCTTGGAATAGATGAATAAGATCTTTGGTATGATGACGTTGAGATGATTTTAAAGTGGTTGAGAAGGACTTAAAAAGAATTAAATATATTCTATAAGTATTTAACAAATTCTTAATCTACATAATGATAAAATCATTGGAAATATAAAGGTAAGTTAGGTTGGATCAGACCTATGTAAAGGTAATTAGATCTATGTAAATGTGGAACAAAGTTTCATGACCTATGTAAGGGATAGCAATGATGTACATAAACATAATATGTGAGTTTTAATGGATAGATAAAGTTCATCCAGTATGATATGTAAAGATAATTGGTAATACCACTATCAACATAAAGGTAATATAAAGGTTTCACTACCTATGTAAAGGTATAAAAAGTGCTATGTAAAGGATACATTGAAGTGGATGAGCTGTGTAGGGGTCATTTTACTCTACATAAAGTTGATCTATAATATCAGAGAGTTGTGAAAGGATGATTCCTTGATTCATTACTCTGCATAAAGGTAATCCCTGAATAGTGTAAAGGTGGGACTTTTACGTAAGGGTGACATAAGATTATAAAGAGTTATATAAATGTGATTTAATGGGCAATTGACCTATGAAAGGGTAAAGTTTAGGTTGTATAAAGGTAATTCTAAGTTTCCAAAATATTTTCAATTTTGAATAATGTTATTCAAACAATGATTTTAAGCCAATATTCAGTGTTAAAATATCATGATCATTCTAATGAATCATGAAGTAAGCTAAGATCTAAGAGTATGAGATGATTACTATCCAATAAATCTATAAATTTAAAATGGAATACTTGAAACTCAATATCTGGATAAAAAATAAATATTTAGATGATGATTCCTATAATGATATTCATGGAATTAACATTATAGTGATTTGATTGAATTGTGATCCAATTTGATTCTTATATAATAATACTTCACAACCTAAATATTAAAATAGTGGATGTTCCTGTGGTGTCTCAACTTGGGGAATAAGGAGTGAGTATAAAAATTAAATAGGCCACAATGTTGTTGATTCATGGTGGTTGTTTTGAGAACTCCTATATGCAGTAGGATCATTAAGGGAAGTGTTACACCAAATGCTAAACTGTGGTGCTTCATCTTATTAATGAATACGTGGAAGATTTTAAGATTGTGGGAGTGGTAGATAAAATGATATATGATTTTTAAATATATTTTATAATTATAAATCCTAAAATGAATGAGAATTAAAATAAAGATTATTGCCATGTGATTTATAAAGAAGAATGATTCATGATAATTTAAATACCTCATATAGATATTCAAATGAGTCTATATGAAATATTATTGATGATAATATCTATTTTAAATGATTTTAAATGTACATATTATAGGATAATTCAAATTTAAAAATCATGGAGAAAATATTCACATTGAATCATGAATATATATCATCATAAGATTATAAGAAAAGAAAAGTTATTTTTGACACTTTAATGTTCTAAATAAATATTTGTGATCAAATAGAAAGAGAATCGGATACTATATTTATTGATCATATTCTATATATCAAATTAAGTCTAATGAATTTAAGAGACCACTGGTGTGTTTAAGAAGATAAAGAATAAAATCATGTGATACAACAGTATCATAGAGAGAAGAAGGGGGGTGGTAAGAGACTGATGTTATTATTGTTTTCAACATTTTTTATTGAGACTCTTGGAGAAACACTATGACTAAATAATCATAGTGATTATGGGGTGAATAATAAGCCCGACTTTCATGCCAAATTGATGATCATAGAATTCGTAGTTGAAGAGATGTTCACAATATCACCATGAAGAATTGGTGGTACCAATGTAAATAATTTTTTCATTGATGAATAAGATATGTGAGATAGCACAGGGGAAGCGGATGATACCTAACTAACCCTTGTTAAAATTTAAAGAAAATATTAAAGAGCCTTAGATAGAGAAAATTTAATCCATCCCTATTAGAGATGAAGATAAATTCTTATCCAAGAACATAAAGAATAATATGAAAGAGGAAAAGAGACTGATAAAAATATCAAAATAATTAAAGGATCAAACAATAGTTAAACCTAATAGAATTGGTAAGTGTTAATCTCTTAGATATGTTTAAATTGATCCTTTTAAAGAATCAATCTCAATCTACAGAGAGTTTGAAGATAATGAGTTCATCAAAATAATTTAATAATTATACTCCCCAAAAAAAATGTATGTGAATAAAGTACCTAATGAGTTTATCAATTATATATTTCATTTATTAATAAACTAATTGATGAGAAATAATAGTTAAAAAGGTATTACAATAAAATGGATAGTTATTTTTCAAATAAATTTTAAAGATTCAAATCTCTCACAAATCCGGTGGATGGAAAAATAGTAGTTACACTTTTCAATAAAAAAATATGTGATTAAAGAAAATTTTAAAATAAATTATTATGAGTAATATATATCAAAAATTGGTTTTTAATAAGTGATACATGTATTTATTAAGTTGTATAATACCTCTATAAAAGTTAGTGATTTTTATATGGTGGTTAAAGAAGAAAAAAGAATAAGAGATCTTGCTAACTTATTATAAGAATCAATTCAAATTCATGATGATAAAATAAATAAGTTGAATAATTACTGGTAATTTATTATGAGATCATTTTATAATTTTAATAACCCTCTAAATATGAAGTTCCTTTTACTAGAAGTAAAGTTGAAAATTCTAGAATATATACAAAATAGAACTTCTCAAACTATTGTAAGGAAATATTTTTGTACTCAAGCTTATGAGTTTGGTATTTCTTAAAAGGGACTCATATTTATGAAAAAATAGATTTAGATCATCTATATAAGAATCTACATCATTCTCTAAAAAAATATCTCATTGTCCTAGTAAATCTATTTTTACTAATGTGGACCCATATACTAGTGTGGGTTTTAAAATAAAATATAGGAAATATGGATGGTTTAAAATGACGTTAAATACAAAAATACATCTAGGGTTTATTCCAACCTAATAAAGAACAAAAAATCTCAAAAATGATCCCAAAATTTTGGGGTTTCCTCCTAAAATAGCAAGTAGCACTACCAGAAAAAACTATAAAGATTGCAACCAAAATGAGGAGAACAGGACTTATTGGATATTTTTGGTGTTGTTAAAAAATTGGGAATATGGATAATGAATATTATAATATTTTGTTATTATATAAATAATATATATATAATATAAAAAAATGAGATCTAATATGTAAATAAACACTGATTTATAGATGTATGTCTTATAGAAAAGAAGAAACTTATTCATAAAAAAAGTTTTGAATTTATTGAAGAATTATTTGAATAATATAACATATATAGTCATAATTATGATATGTAATAGTATTTACTAACCAATTAAAACTCATATTATAATGAAAAAATTATAAAACATCAGTAAATTAAGAAACAAGTGAAGAATAATAAGTTTTCCATGTGATAAAAGAAAGTGAATAATGGTGTTCAAAAAAAGAAGAAAATTTAGCACACTATTCCTAAGAAGTTTAAGAATAAGTCTACCAAATATGTAAAATAAAATAATTTTTTCTATAATTATAATAAAAATTTTCACACCATGTAATTTTGTAAATAATCCATGGGGGTCAATATTAAAAGGATCAAGCTATAATTAGAAGAAAAATCAATCAATGAAAAAATAAAAAGTTTTGTCTTGATTAAATACACCCATAAAGAATAATTGGAAAGATTTACCAAAAATGGTAACACAAAGAATGTCAATAATACATGTGTAAATTTTAAAAAATATAAGTATATAAAAAAGTAATGTTTTATAGTCTTTCTAGAATATTTGGATGCTTTTGTAATATTAGAGAAATATTAAGTGAAATCAAAGGCTAAAAGAAATTAGAATATTTAACATGAAGAAAAAATAAAATTTCCTAAGCGTTTATCAACAAATTTTGAAAAAATATTTCTTAAAAATAAGATATTTAAAATATTCAATCAATTTTTACATGATGCAATAAAGTGTATGACTATATTACCAGCTCAATAATAAATACTTAAAAAGGTTAAGGATAAAGGGAATTAAATTTTTTTGTAGTAAAATAATATTTGTAAGATGAAAAAAATGTTTTACATTAATGGTTAGATAAAAATCATGTAATTTTAATAATTTTATGATGAATTAATGATAAATTCACCCCTTGCGGGGGAGAAAATATAAAGATGATGTTTCCAGATTTTATTCCCTGATGAAAATTTTGAAACTACAATTTACAGACAACCCAAAAAAAATTTAAATTTGATTTATTTCAATCACAATAATGTAATTTTTTATTTTATTAAACATTCTTAAAAATGGGTAGTGTTGGTTGATGAGAAATAAAGGGGGGTCTATTTTCTTTCACTTTTATTTTATAATTTATTTTATGAAGAATGAGTTTATATTGTTTATCTCCTGAAATAATTATCAGAGTAGATCCTAAAATGGAATTTTTGAGAATGGTATCACAAGTTAAAATTATTAATGGGTAGCCTTGATGTATTGGTTAAGTATATATATCTTTCTATATTGTGAAATCCCACGTAGACTTCAAGTAGATTAACTAAATTCACTTTTCTTAGAAATAATGTGTGGTTTCATCCTTCTATCAATTTAGGGGTCAAGTTATAATTAATAACAAAAGGGGGAGAATAAGAAATTTTTGAAGAGTGAGTAAAATATTTCCCTAACATTTATTTTTTTATTTATTTTAAATAAGGGTGTGGTGAAAAGACACACAAATTGACATAAATTTTTTTGATGGTGTTGACAATAAACACAAAGGTGGAGATTAAGTGCCCATGTTAGAGGTTATGTTTTTTGTTAATGTGTAAAATTTTTAGAGGATATAAATAGGTGTTGCAAGTATTTAAAGAGTTAATGAAGTTGTTTTCCATGTATATATGGTAAAAGGGAAGATAAGTTTTATCCCTTGAAGAAATTTTCTTACACATATTCATAGAATAAACCGTATATTGTGATGATTTTTTGTGAGATGATCTTCAAAGAATTAATGACATGCATTGGTTCTAATAAAACACTATATTAAACATGTTTCAAGGAATATTTTAGTGATATAAAAATAGAGAGATATATGGAAAAATATTTAAGGCTATGTTTGAGTATTATAAGAAGTGAAAAGTTTTTAGGGATCATCCAAATATGTTGAGCATGGAAGGTTCTAGGAATTTGAATATGATCTTTGGTATGATGATTTTCAGATGAATTAAAAGTGGTTTAAAAGGCCCTAACATTAATTAAAGAAATTTTAGAATTATTTTTAGGAATTTTGGATCTATATAAGGGTAAAAATACAAGCTACGTAAAAGTAATATGGGATGGATCAGACCTACGTAAAGTCAATTGGATCTATATAAAGGTAAAATAAAGTTTCATAACCTACATAAGGGTCAAAAATGATCTATATAAAGATAATATATAAGTTAAAATTTATATGTGATCATAAAATATTTTTTGTAATGGTAATGAGAAAGACCACTATCTATGTAAAGGTAATATAAAGGTTGAATTGCCTATATAAAGGTATACCAAGCACTGCGTAAAGGTCACACTAAAGTGAATGAGCTATGTAAGGGTAGATTAATTCTATATAAAAGTGATAAAAAATATCAAAGAGTTGTGTAAGGTTCAATCCATGATTTATTAATATTATTAAATTTTATCTTTTATCTATGTAAAGGTAGGCCTTTAGAGTAATGATAACCTCAAATTATTAAGAGTTTTGTAAAGTTCATTCTTGGGAAATGGGCCGATGTGAGGATAAAGTTGAGGTAGTGTAAAGGTATTATTGAGTTTCTAGGTATATTTTTGAATCTAAATAATTTTATTCATATAATTATTTGAATTAAATCATTGATGTTTAAATATCATGATCATTCTAATAAATCATGACTCATGCTAAGATGAAGAGAATGAGATAAGCATTGTTCAATAAAGTTGTGAGTTTCAAATGGAATATTTAAAACTCAAATATCTAGATCAAAAAATAATAATCATATGACGATTCATATAATTATCATCGTGTAATTAACATCATAGTGATTTGAATGAACTATGACCCAACATGAGATTTATATAATAATCCTTCACAACATGGAGATTGAGATGATTCTATGTAAGGATGAAGTTGGGAGAAATTAAAATCATATCCATGATTAATAAATAGAAAATACACTACAAGAGGATATGATATGAATAAGACCATGCCATAGTGTATTTTCTATGGTCATTTTGATGGTTGTTTTAGATGAGAAGACCAACTTTTCACCACATTTTAGTGAATTACCAGTGGGATTTTTGGTGATCATGGGGATATTTTAATCCACCTATGATAAACACTGTGTCGAAACAAGTCATGGAGGTATATGTGGTGTCTCAAATGAGGGAAGAATGAGTAAGGACCCAAACAGAATGGGCACTTTATAGTCCATTCATAGTGGTAGCTTTGATAAGTCCTCAACAATGTTAGCTCATCAAGGTAAGTGTTGCACTACATGCTATGCCATAGTATTTCATCTTATTCATGCATATGTAGAAGAGTTTACAATTGTGTGACAATTATTTAATATGTTCTATGATATTTAAATATTTTCTATATTTATGAATCCCAAAATGAATGAGTATTTAAATTAATATTATTAACATATGATTTATTATGGATAATGATTCATAGTAATTACAATACCACGTTGAGATATTCATCTGAGACTACAAGATATTTTATTGAAAATAATATCTATTTTAAATGACCAGATATTTGTAAGAGAATTCAATGTGTGAAAATTATAAAGAGAATTTTCACATTTTATCATGAATATATATCAGTGTAGGAGTATAAGAAAAGAATATATCTTTCCAATGTTGTGATATTTTGAAGAAATATTTCTAGTTAAAGAGAGAGAGACTCGGATACTACATTTATCGATCATATGTTGTGTATAAAGTAATTTTAATGCATTAAAAATATATTATGTGTGTTTTATAAGAGAAATAATAGGAATCCTATAATACAATAGTATCATAGAGATAATAAGGATAAGTATAAGTGATTGGTGTTATTATTTTCCATGTATTTTATTAAGATTCTTAAAGAACCAATGTGACTAAATAATCAAAGTGAGTCTAAAGTAAATAATACAAACATATTTCATGAACCATTGATGATCATAACCTTATTATTTGAGTACTATTTCATATGATCAAGGAATACCCTAAAAGAACTAGTGGTGCTAGTATAAACAATGTCATCACCAATCGAGATGTCTAATTTGAGTGAAATAATGTAGGGAAGTAGTTGATACCTACCCAACCCTTGTATACCAATAAATAGGTACTTGTAATAACTTTAAATTAATGTTATAATAAGGTTTATTTATTTGATAATGTCAAACATGGAAAGGAGTAGATTGTTTGAGATGGTTTTGAACCTTATAAAAACATCTTGTACTATTGTTCTTATTTATTCCTTATTTTCATATTGATGTAAGGTTTTAAAGAACATTAAAATATCTATATATATTAATTAGTAAAAATGTTCAAGTATAATAGGGAATAAAATTTAAGAGAATTTAAAACTTTGTTAAATTGCGTAGACACTTTGTAACACTGCATTAACCACTTTGAGGTATTTCTCTTCTCCCTTTTCATTTCCCTCTTTATTTGGGTGCATTTTAGGAATCCTGATAATAGAGCTAATTTACAGGGAAAATGAATTAAAGTTCAAGAATGTATATTTGTTTGAACTAATGGAGTCTGAGTATAAATTTTTTAGAGGATTTCTGGGGTTCTCCCTGAGTTAGGATAACATCGGTGTTGGTTTGGGATTTTGAGAAGAATATATATTGTTTGTTGTCTATTGGGAAATTTAACATCATGAAATTATTAAATGTCATGAAAGATTTTCATGTCATAAAAATTTTTTATTTCATGTATTGGTTTTCATTAAAATTTCATGAGTTGGGTTCAACACATTAAAGGGTTACATTTCGTGAAAAGGTTACACATCATGAAATGGTCAGGATCTGTATTTTTAATCTGAGGCAACACATTTTTTAGAGATACTTTTTAATTAGGAATTACATGAAGTGAAATGGTTTCCTTACATGTAATTCTCATGGTATATTATTTTTAGGGAACTAATTAGGTGTTTGATAATTAATTTGACTGCTGGATCTTCTCTCTCGACCTAGGAGCTCTCCTAGTATATTTTGGGGAACTATGATCCTTCATATTAACTTCGTTCGGTGATTGATTGTCAGGTTTGTTCCACTACATCTCACCAGGTAAGTGATATACTTGTTTTTTCATTTTCATTGATCATTGTAGTTCCATTGCACTGGGTTTTTAGATCTGTTGATTTGGGGTGTTTTCTTTTAAAGATCCACTGTGTGATCTTCTTCTGGGGGTCAATCCATTATAGGTTTCGATGTGGTGGGTTCATTTTCTTTGAGGTTTGTCATGATAAACCCTTACTACCATCTGATTTTTTTTTGGGATGTGATTATAAGACATGGGAATCAATCTCGAGGCCTATTTTTTTGAACTTTTGTTACTTTCTAGTTAGTGGATCCTATTTTGGTTCTGTGTGACCCAAATTTGAGGTGGGTAGTTTCATCTCTAACATATATTAGATGAAATATATTGATCTCATTTTATAAAATGTTTTATAAATGAATTGGAATGATTGATTTGTGTGTGTGGAAAGAGGTTTTCGATAAAATATGGTTTTCCACTTATCTTGGTTAAAGAAAAGGTATTCTCAAAGAATTATAAAATAGATTTTTGAGATAGTTTTAAATTTATTGTTTTCATGACATGGTTTGAAAAATAGATCACATAAGTAGCCATGGTTACTTAAGTTAAAGTTTAATTAATAGGCCCCTTATTTTGATAATATCAAGGGGTTCACTCATGGGGTGTTCCTTTACTCTCTAGGCTCATTGATCTAGGGACTTATTAGACACTGTAGGGAGGTTCACATTCTAGGTTGTTCCTCTTCTCTCTAGATTCAATGCATATGTCTAGTGGGTTTATGCACACTGTTTTCTATTTATGAGT
This sequence comes from Viscum album, assembly GCA_963277665.1. NCBI lineage: Eukaryota > Viridiplantae > Streptophyta > Magnoliopsida > Santalales > Viscaceae > Viscum > Viscum album. The sequence goes on along the minus strand of OY728152.1, from coordinate 1,924,694,754 downwards.
ATGAGTTTCCTAGCAATCCTGACCCATAGTGATCCATGGATTGATGTTACCTATTCTTTAGCTTGTACTATTTTAGCTTTTATTTTCATGGATTTTATATGATATTTGATGCATTCTTTAATTTGATTTAACTAATTTGATATGTATGAAATTATTAGATACTATTTTACCTGGATTATTTTCAAAATTTGGAAAAATGGTAAATTAAATGTTTCACTATGAATTTGATAAAAAAAAAATTTAACTATTATTCATGCCTTTTATTCTTTAAATTTGTGAATGTTTAGATTTTTTTATAGAGACTTGTTATGGAACACCTAGGTGGGATCCTACGGATCCTCTTTAGCTCACTCCTTTCTCACCCCTTTGGTAGTGCACAAACCTTTCCATATCTTTTGATTTAGGGAAAGATAAGGCACCATAGAGAAGTTTTAAGGTTTCACTCAGTTGAGTCGAGGTAGATGGTGGTGATATGGTGGAAGTTTTTCATTCTATCACATATAGTAGCTATTTTTGTTTTTTTATCCTTGCTATTAGATTTATATCTTGAAGATTGTTTAGATACTATTAAATATTATCACTTCTGTTATTCCTTTTTGTTATAACATATATACTTTTTCTTATTCTACTATTTATTCCCATCATGTATATATATTTGTTATTTTTTTATTCAGGTTATGAGAACTCATTACTTATGGTTACTATTGATGCCTTGGTGCTAGTCTCCAGCCCGTGGGGATCAAGAACACTTTCTTAGTATGTTTAAATTTGGGTTGGGTTCTAGTTTGAGAGGGTATCTAGGTCGATTTTGTCACATTTTGGTATCAGGGGAGGTTTTTTTTAAGAGTCTTTGTCTTGGGAAATTTGATAGACTAGAGATTTTATTTTCAAAAATTGAGAGGTAGGTTTTGGTGAGTGTCTATATAGATCTTTACATTATGAGACTCAATTTACCATGGAATGTTGGGATGTGTGTATCCTGTTATGAGTTATTGATCTTATTATTAGTTTTATCTTATGGTTTTATGGTTTTAACTGAGATTATTTTATTTTCTGTTCATTTATTCTGTTTTGGTGTGCAGCGGTATGCATTCGAGGCATCTTTCATGGGTTCCTAGGAGGGTGTAGTAGATACTGGTTAAGGTAATCTTCCACTATATCAAAATATTATCAAAGATAACATGTGGGTAGTTTATTTTTTCAATAAAAATGTTTCAAAAGTCTAGAACATAGTTTTTAGGTATAACCAAGGGTTGAAGAAGATAGGGATTAATCATGAGAGTTCTTACACAAGAATCCACCATCATTTAATGGTATGAATTAACCTAAAAAGTCAAAGTATTGGTTGGACAATATAAATTATATCTTTTAATTTTTGGATACATCTGAGAGTATTAATTTGAAGTGTTTGGTGTTCAGACTTAAGGTTCCTAACAAGTAATGGTGGGATTCCATAGTACAGGTGGATAGGCATGTGGTCTTGGACTAGATGGGTTTCAAGACTCTCTTCTTACATAATTTTTTTCTAGATTCACTGATGATGTTGAATTATCTATAGTTCTTCTCTTTGAAGTAGGGATAACATTAAGTGTCAGTATATAGTAATATGTTTTGTGGAGATGGTTCATTTTTCTCTATAGGTAGTAAAGAATGATTGTCTAAAGGCTTAGAAGTACCTGTAGGTTTTATGATCAGATATCATATCATAGGTATTTATTCTGAATATTTCAACCTATGTGGATATGGGGGATAGGGAAATGATGGTAGAGATGAATAAGGTAGAAAATGTAAGTTATTTTATCCCTTATCTCCCACTCAGTGGAAGCTTCAATGGTGCTTAAGGGAGAAAGAATAATCGTAATGATCATTGTAGGAATGGCGGAGGTGGTTCTTTTCAGAAGGCCTCCTCTACCCCTTCTATTATAGTTGGTAGTTTTCCCTTGACTTGATAATATTGTTCCAAGGTTGGGAACACCCAGATTTCTTGTTATGCACCTATGAGGATATGTGATGATTGTGGGAACTATGGTCATTTTCAGCATTTCTATATAGATATTTCTATGAATCATTATAATCAAGGATTTTCAACACCGAAGGCCACTATGGAACATTCATATAATTTAAAGACTATAGGGATCTAGCCACAATCCTTAGGAGTTAAGAACCTTTACGTTTTAGATGATTTTCTGGTATAGGTATATATAGGTCCATTGATAGTGATAGGTACCATCTTTATTGCATCTTCAATAGCGAATGCTTTATTTGGTATTGGTTCTTACCACTAATTATTTTATAGACATTTTTTATATTATTAGTCTTCAAATGGAGCTCATGTACTTTGTTATAGAGTTATCAACACCTCTTGGGAAGTGAAAAGAGCATGGGTTTAGGTTTCCTTGTTCACTATTGATAGCTGATGTATATTGTTTCTGGTATTTTCTCATTATTAATATATATCTATTTAACATCATCATCAGGATGGATTTTATTTTCACTCATCATGCTCTAGTTGATTTTTATCATCGGCATGTCTCATTTTATTAGGTTAATGGGAGCTCTCGGATGTTTCAGGGAGAGTGGGATCCAAGGTCAGGTCATGAAGGGCCTTCACTCTAAGATCTCAGGAGTTTATTTCCTTATATATAAGTTAATCACAATAAATTTTCTTTTATTTTTTATCTTACCACAGTTGTTTGTGTCATCCCTGATGTTTTCCCAGATTATTTCTCCAAGCTTCCAATAGAGAGGGAGGTAGAGTTTATGATTGAACTCATTATAGGTACATAGTTGATCTTAATACCCTCTTATTATATGGAACCATAATAGCTAAAATAGATTAAGATTTAGTTGGATGATCGGGTGTAGAATGGTTTTATTTACCATATTGTTTCACCTGGGGTATCCCCTATGCTCTTTACCAAGAAGGTAGATGGTTCACTCAAATTGTGTGTGGACTATCGGAAGTTGAATTGAGTAATAGTTAAGAATAAGTATCATTTTTCTTAGGTGGATGACATTTTTTGTTAGTTAAATGGTTAAATTAGTTTTCAAAGATTGATATTCGGTCAAGTTATCATTAACTTAGAGTCCAGTAGTCTAATATACTAAGAATGGCTTTCAAGAGTTGGTATATCCATTATGAATATCTTATGATGATGTTTTTTTTAACTAATTATCTTTTAGTTTTCATGGATTTGATTAATTGGAAATTATATGAGTATTTAGACACTTTTTTGGTAGTGTTCATGGATAATATTTTGGTTTATTTGAGATCTAAGTGTGAGCACGAGAACCATTTGGGTTTGGTTTTGGAAATACTGAGGATTCACTATTTGTATGGAAATATTTTGAAATTGAATTTCTAGATTGATTAAGTAAAGTTCTTAGGGTGTATGATTTATGATCATGGATAATCAGTTGATCATAAGAAGGTGAAGGTCATTTTTTCTTGGGAATATCCATGAAACATCTTAAACATTTAGATCTTCCTTGGTCTTGCTAAATATTGTCAACGGTTCTTCAAGGATTTCTCAAAGTTGGAATCAAATTTGACTGCTCTTAATAATAAAGGGTTAAAATTCATATGTGATGAAAAGTCTCAATTTTCTTTCAAAGATCTAAAATAACATCAAACACCAATTCCAATTATGATCTTACCTGATCTCGGTAAGTGGTATGTTGTTTTATATAATCCTTCTAGGGATGGTATGGGTTTTATGCTTATGTAGGATTATAATGTTGTGGATTACAACTCTCGCAAGTTTCCATCACATTAGAATAATTACACCACTTGTGATTTAGATATTTTCATGGTTATTCGTGTGCCTAAGTATTGGTGGCACTATGTTTTTTAGGGAGAGGTTCATGGTCTTTTTTGACCATAAGAATCTTAGCCATATATTTTCCTAGAAATACTTGAATCTCATAAAGATATAGAATACTTTCAGATGTTTGACTTAGACATCTCCTACACCCAAGAAAAGGGGAATGTCATTGTGGATGATCTTAGTAGGAAAGTAGAATTATAGGTTGTTCTGGAATCAATTGAAGAGTGGAACCTTATGGGGATTTTAACTCAATTTAACTTGGATTCTCAGGATTATTTTTCAGGTATGGTTCTACAAAATTTTCAATTATCATCATCTCTCCTTGAGTATATTCTATGGGGATAGTAGTAAGATGATGATTTTAGAGTAATTTAAGAAACCCTATGTGGTGGGGAGACTATTTCTATTTAGTGTCTTTTTTTAGATGGTATTATCTATTTTGGGGATTGTTTTATCATAACAGAATCTATGAGGTGCTTATTTTTTTTACTGTCATAATTCCTTGTGGGTCATTCATTCGGTCACTATAAAGATGTATTATTATGTGATGTGGATGGTCTGGTGGTTGGGTATGAACTGTGACATTGTAGATTATGTGTCTCATTATTACACATACCACCAGATAAAATCATAACATCTAAAACATTCAGGATTACTCCAACCTCGTCAAGTACTATTTTGGAAATGTAATTAGGTGTCTAGGGACTTTGTTGTTGGATTACCATAGACTCTCCAAGGGAAGAATTCTATATGGGTGGTGATTAATTGGTTGAAAAATTTAGATCATTTAATTTCAATCAGAGACACCACAAAAGTTAAATATCTGGGTAAGTTGTATATGTTTGAGATTATAAGGTTATACAATATGCCTTCTACCATTATTTCTGAAAGGAAACCCAAGTTTACTTTGAGGTTATCGAGGAGTCTCCAAGAGGTTATGGGGACTTAGGTCAGGTTGATTATAGCTTATCATCCACAGACAAACATTCAGAAAATCGATGCTATTCAGATCCTGTAGGAAATATTATGTGCCTATATCTTGGTTTTTGGTGGATCATGGGATATATTACTACAACTGGTTGAGTTCTCTTACAAAAAATAGTTATCAGTCATCGATCAGAATGGATCCATTTGAGGCTTTTCATACTCACCTATGAAGATCCCCTTTTGTTGGGAAGATGTGGGTGAGGCCTCTTTGGTGGAATCGAGACTCATTCAGGACACATCAGTGAGGATTGAATATATAAATTGATGTCTGGTTATAGCTCAGAGTTGACATAAATTTTATTTGGATTGACAGAGTTATCCATTGGAGTTTTCCATAGGTGATCATTTTTTTTAATTTTATCCTCGGTTGGTCCCCCGCTAGCATGTAAATTATGAAACGCTTTCTATAAGATATGTTGAACCATTTAGGGTCACTAATCATCTTGGGAAGGTTTCTTATCAGTTGGAATTTCTAGTTTAGTTTATAGGAATTGATGATGTTTTCCACATATCGAAGCTTAGTAAACACCATCTCGATTCTTCTCTTGCTTTGATTTGGGAAGAGATCTAGTTGGATCTATACAATTCTATTATGTAGTAGCCAGTGGAGATCATTGAATCTCAAGTTAATGTCTTGAATGGTAATTTTATTCCATTGGTCATAGTGTTATGGAGACACGGATCAAATTATCAGAAGACTTAGGTGCATGAATCGTTGATGAGGATGCAGTGGCTTCACCTCTTTCATAATATCATTCTTCCACATGAATTCCTAGAGATGAAAATTATTATATTGTGGAGTTTATAACATCCCATTACCCACTTTCAGGTATTTTTCTTCTCTATTTTTATTTCTGTCTCTATTTGGGTTTGTTTTGGAACCTTTAAGTATAAAAAGGAAAATGACCTAAATTTTAGGGATGTATGTTTATTTGAATTAATAGATTTAGAGTACCTGTGTGTTAAAGTATTTGTGGGGTTCTTATTGAGTTTGGAGAACACTAGTTTTGGTTTTGGATTTTGAGAAGAATCTAGATTGTTTGTTTTCTACTATGTGATTTCATGTCATGAAATTATTACACATCATGAAATCTTTAAATGACATGAAAATAATTCATGTCATGTATTAGTTTTCGAGAAGATGTCATGATTTGGGTTCAAGGTGTGAAAATATTACACACTGTCAAAAGTTTACATTTCGTGAAATGGTTGGGATTGGTATTTTTAATCTGAGGTGATGCATTTTTCTATGAGACCTTTTAATAAGAAATTATACAATGTGAAAATTATTTACGCCATTTAATTCTTGTAGTCTATTATTTTTAGGGAACTAAACATTTGTTTCATCATTCATTCTAATATAGTCTCTTCTCTCTCAACCTAGGAGATATCCTTAATGATTTTGGGGACATCTTCTCCTTTTGGGGAACTTCATTCACCGATTGATCATCAGGTTTATTATGATGTGTCCCACCAAGTATGTGATCTTCCTAATTATTCATTTCCCTTGATCACAGAAGCATTTTTGCACTATATTTTTAGATCCATTTATCTAGTGGTGTTGTTCCTTCTAGTTCCACTATTTAATCTTCTTAGGGGGTTTGATACTTTATTGGTTTTGATGTGATAAGGGTATTTTCTTTGAGGTTTTTTATGATCTGCCCTTTCCTCCATTTTCAATGTTTGTGGTATGTGATTATAATACAAAGGAATCAATATTCGGGCCTCTGTTGTTGAATTTTTGTTCCTTTTTAGTAGGTGGATCTCATTTCAGGCATGTGCGACCTGAATTTGAGGTAGGTGGTTCCATCTCTAGCCAATATTGGATGAATTATATTGCTCTAGTTTTATATATTATATTATAAATGAATTGGAATGATTTATTTGTGTGTGTGGAAATGGGTTTTTTAGAAAATATGTTTTTCCCTTATCTTGGTAAAAGAAATTTTTTTTTAAAATCATTGTGAAATAGATTTATAAAATGATTTTCAAATCATGGTTTTGATGAATTGTTTTGGAAAATATAGTACATGGGAAGCCTTGGATACTTAGGTGAAAGGTGTAGTAATAGGCCTCATCCATTGATACTATCAGGGGAATTACTCATGGGGTGTTCCTCTGCTCCCTAGGCCTATTGATATAGGTACTTTATGAACATTGTTGGGAGGTTAACTTTCTGGGGTGTTCCTTTACTCACTATATTCAATGCATATATCTAGAGTCTTGTTGTGTGTTATTGTTTATGTCTAGGTATGAGTGTCCTAGATAGCCTAGCCTATAGTGATATATTTAGCCACTAAATTAGGATAATACTAATTTTTAATATAAATAATATTCATTAGTTTTATTATTCATAAAAACCATTTTAGTGCATTTTACACTTTGAACATCATTTCACATTATGATCGTAATTCCCCCTTAAAATGAACTATTATATGGTACAATTTTGAACACCTCCTCAAATACAAAATGGCCTTGATTTTATTTTTATATTTTATTTTCATGTGTCTCATGCTACAAGTAACAATTCATACTTTTTAAGTATATGAAGATTCACATTGGAAGACCACCAAAATGGGATTTCATGGGAACACATTCTGGGAAAAGTAAACTGGACACCAGCCCAATAAAGAGACTTTAGCGGACAAGATCCAAACTCAATGATTCTAAAACTTTAACTTAAGATATAGGAAATCATGGGGAACATTTCCTTAAATAGTTGACAAAGCTAATTTGGATTTTTGAATGGATTTCCAGGTGGACCAAGTTGAAGATAAATTTCTAGGCTAGATTCTGCGGTCCATAAAAACAGTCCACCATTTTACACATATCTCGTAAACCATAACCTCTTTTTGGTAGAAACTTTACATACTATTAGGGGACATCCGGAGATCCCTTTTTTTATTCTTTGTCCCACTCAAATTAGGCCATATAAAATTTCATCTAGGCGCCTATATTAAGTAGATGCAAGATGGATGCAACTTCAGGTCAAGGGTGGAAAAGTCTCACTCCCTTACTTTCCACCACCCTAGACCTACCACCATTAACTTAGGAGACTTTAAAAGATGTTTGATCGACCTAAGGCTCCCAAAATTCTTATTTAAGGCATTTTTTTGGAGTATTTAGGGATCTTTTATTCTTTGTTCAATTGTAATGTTATGTTACGATTTTGTTGGCTTGAGTTTTTCTTTCTCATGTAAGTTGTTCAACTCACCTTATTCTCTTAATAAACTTTATTCTTATACTCTTTTTTTTTGTTCTTATTAATATCACTTTGATACCATTGGTTCATGGTGTGAATTTATTCACACCAAACCTTGTGAAATTATCACACAACAGTGGAGTGATCGTTATTTCATTGTCTCTTTTTTCCTTCTCCGATTCCTCCCTCATGAGTCTACTTTCTTCTTCCATTGAAACCATAGAATAAATGGTGGGATAACCCACTTATGGATTGATCCAAGGGAGTATAAAGGGGATTTATTAGATTTAATTTCTCACTCCATAAATTTCTAATCACTTATTTTAGTTGAGAATTTTTTTTGATGATCTTTAAACTCCTTTGTCCATGTTGAATTTAAGGTCACACACTTCAAGTGCTAATATGAACCTTTACCTTGAATTTCGCAAAACTTTTATCCTTAATGTGTATAGGTGATTAGTATTAAAGTGTGTAGGTTTTAAACTAGTAAGTTAGGATTTTGTTTGATATTTTTAAATGAACTCGTCTCAAATATAAGAAATTGAAATAGTTGAAAAAGGAATGCATCTAATCCACCCCAAGTGATAACATCGGATCAACTCATTATTTTAAATTAAATTCACTAAAGCCTCTTAGCATTCACTTAAACTAATATAATATAAACCCAAGTTGTCCACTTCATATCCAACAACAATCCATATAATGTACATGTATGTAGGTTACCTCTTAGGTCTCTGAGGATTCGACAACCCGAGCTAAACTACAAGTGACTGCTTAACCCTAAAATCTTGGGTAAATTTAGGTGAGACTATAATCCTTGGCATGATTTTACCTATTATTTGGATTTTATTGTTTTTTATTTTCCTTCCATGGATTTTGATATTATATGTGATGCATGATTTTATTTTATTTGACTACTTTGATGTATATGAAATGATTTGAAAATATTTTACTAAGAATATTTTAGAAATATAGGGAAATTAAATGTTTTTCCATGATTTTGATATAAAAAATGTTTAACTATTATTCATGCCTTGTTTTTATTTAAATTTCAGAATTTTCAGATTTTTTTATAAAGACTTATTATGGAACACCAGGGTGTGATCCTACTGAGCCTTTTTAGATTACACCATGTGCACCCCTTTAGCAGTGCATAGACCTTCATATGTCTTTCGATGCACGTAAAAGAAAAGGAGACATAATGAGGTGGTAAGGTTTATGTCAGGTGATTTAGGGTAGTTTGTGGTGAGAACATGGGTTTTCCCCACACTATCACATAGACTAACAATTTTTGTTTTTTTCCTTATTGTTGGACTTGTCTCTTAAATATTTCTTATTTAATTTTGAGATGTATTTCTTAATATGTTTCCTTTATGTTATGACATATATACTTGTTTCTTCTTAATCTATTTATTATTTCAAGGTGTATATATATATAATTCATCTTGTCTACTTTATTTTGGGCTATATCATTCCCTATAGTTGTTGTTGATTCTTAGATGTTATTTTCCAACCTGGGGGGATAAAGAATGCCCTTCAGGTATGAGGAAATTTGGGTCGAGTACCAGTTTGAGAGGGTATTGAAGTCAAGTACATCACACACTAATCCACTACCCCCCACCATACATTGTCCCTATATTCTAAGATATGATCTATATTTTTTAAGATAATTCCATCCCTCAATGATAAGAAATTTTTTGGCCATGATATTTATATACTCCTCCTTAATCATCTTCTACATGTTTAACTTCTAGAACTTCTACTCCCCCATTTTATGATAGCACCATCTTTGGATGAAGAAAATTTATAGTAAGTATAGATTTGTGTATTTATTATATAATGACATGATATTTTGGATCCTTTAAATTAATATTATCTTCAATAGCTTATGTCACATGAATCATTGAACTAATGTAACACATCACTAAAAAAACCATGACATATTAAAAATACATGAATAATATAATCATTAGTAGATAAAAGGATAGTAATAAATTAAAATAATTACATATTACTATTTTTTATTTGATTAATATTTTAAAATAAATAATTTCTTTTGAAGGACCATTTAAAAAAGGGAAACTTATTTTACATGGATGGTCATGAGAATGGTTTTAAAGGATAAATGTTACTTTTATAATATAATTATGGTTTTTGATAAAAAGATATTAAAACCTATTAATGATATAATCAAAAAAAATATTATCATAAATTCAATGGATTAAAACAAACAAACAAAAAGGAAAATAATTAATTAATATTAAATAATATTTTAATATCCACAATTTCTTATTATAATTCCTTTATAATTATGATATATAATATTAATAAACACAAATATATATCATTATGATACTGGTTTAATGATATTATAACTAAATCACCTCATAATCATCAATAATCATGGTATATTCATGATTGGGTCGGTTTGACCACCTACTCGAACAATGTTATGAAATTATTTAATGAATTATTATGAAAACTTATTTACTTGTATAATATGATATAAATATGTGAACATCAATTTTTTTTTGAAAGGATACATCGAAATTTAACTCACTAATTAAGAAAACAACTTTTGTTGGTTAAAAACCACTAAAAATGTTCATTGTTGATATCATATTTTAGGATAAAGAATAAAGTACTCATAAAATAAAATTTAAAATTCATAAATAATTATAATTCATACATTAAATTAAATTTAATTATATTAGAATGATGAAATTTGGAAGAAGAATTAATACTGACATTGCTCTTATGAAACAACTACAAACTATAAAAATTATAAACACCGAATATGGGAAAATAGGAAAAAACTAACTAACATACTTAGAGATAATGATTATAGATGAAAATTAAAAAAAAACAATATGTATTAATATGGTCATGAAATTAGTTATTAATATATTTAGTCTTTTTATACAACATCTTAGAGTGCATTTGACTAAGTAGGGAAAAAAGATAAGGTTTTTTCTTCTCAAATTCATCTCTTTGAGACATGTTTAGTATTATGCATCAAATATTATTTATGTGGTATATATGCATACTATTTGAGATATAATTTCATGAATTATCTTTTAATAATGGTATTTTATGTTTAATTACAAACACATTTTTTTAGGGATTTTGATTAAAGTTTTACTTAATCCGTAAGGGTTTCACCACAAAAATTCCTTCTTTGAGACGCATTTTCTTTTATGAACTTAATTTAATTTAAATGGTGTGTATATTAATTATTGGATATATAATATCTTTAATTATATTTATTAATGTTATTTAAACTTTAATTTAAATCTCTCTCTCCTTCAAGGGGTTTTTATTAGTACGTTTTTTAATTCATAAGGGTTTTTCATCTCAAAATCCTCTCTTTGAGACATGATTTAATATTGTTCACCATAATTTATTTTATATGGTTTATTCACTACCCTATTTCCTTTAATTATAATTAATATCTATCATTTAATTATACTTGAATTTTAATTCCATGGTAACCCTCTTATTCTTATGTTATTATTACCTTAAGTGTTTTTGGAATGTCAATTCTCATCCATTGATTTATGATTGTTATTCTTGAACATATTTCATATAAGTTATGTAAATTATTTTATTTGATTATATTATGTGGTAATTTTATTTACTTTATAAGTATTAATATTTCTACCACATAACCCCTTTTTAAATTTCCCTTCATTAATTATGGCATCCATAAGGGACTTGGTAACTGAAACTCCTTTATTTGAGTTATAAAAGTTCTTATTTGTACTTCATTATTCTATGAATTTATATTTTAAATGATGTTCCCTTTATGTTTCTAAGAAAAAATATTTTTTGAACCAATTCCATTTTCGTGAAAGGTTTTATTTTCATTTTTACTTAAAAAATGAGCCTTTTTGAAAATATACTCTTAACTATGAATTTTACAGAGGTATAAAAAATGTTTTAAAAAATATCTTTTCATGATTTTATTTTCATTATATTAAAAATGATTTTCCTATAATGGATTTATGCTTCATGTTTCAACCTATATTATCATTTTATTATATGATTATTTTGGTTGATCAAGTTTTCTGCATCAAACAATTTAGTACATGATGTTATCTTAAATCATTTGGATGTTTTATGAATCTTATTTTATTTCCATTTCTTATTTATTAAAATAGAATGATTTCTATTTGGTTTTTTATGAAACCCATTTTATTCCCATGGTTCTTTAGGATGTGAAAAGTGAATGATTTTTAAGTGCCACACATATGCACGAATGGGTGATGGTTGGTTCCATTATAAACCAAGGATGGGTAGTTTCGTTATAAACCAAAAATGGGTGGTTCAATTATAAACCAATAATGGGTGGTTAAATTATAAACCTAAGATCGGCGGGTCTATTTTAAACCTTTAATTAATTGGTTAAAATTTGATATCTCATGAGATAAAGTATTCATGAGTATGTTTTAGTTTCTCATCAGTGTGGGAACTGATGGTGTGGCTCGTGAAAGTAATTTTCCATATACTAATATATTTGACATATTTTATGGATGTTCAAAGTTTTATGATTATTATTATGACTATGTTATACTCTCATGGCTCATGTTTATTGACTCGATCTTTTGATTCATGTGTTATTTTATCTCAAGATTTATCCGATGATTTATGACCTAATATTTGTTGGGTATGATTTCAAATGTATCTTGATTATACCCACATACTCATCATATATTCACTTATGATATTTTATTTTTATTGCTTATGTTTACTTTTATTTGTTCATCTTATATCACCTATTTTTTATGTTTACATTTCCCTTGGTTGTGAAGAAAATTAGTATGTAAGATGTGTCTAGAAGGGTATCTTATGAGAAGAATTTTTAGGACATGTTTAAGACCTGTTAAATATTAATAATTTTATCTCAAATTAGAAAGAAAAATGTCCATTATTTTAAAAAAAATTAGTTAGTTACTTTTTTATCCTATTTCACTACAACTCTAAACATAAATGGTCTTGGAAATGTATTGAAATGGTAAATTTGTTTATGTCAAGTAATTACTAGATGATTAGGTCTAGGTTTCCATATCTTCTCCTAAATTTACAATAGAGTCCAAATAAAATAAGGGGTTGAGATAAATTCCTTAATTAAGGGGTATATTTTAACACCCTGATATTTGGAAATAATAATTTGTTCAATAGTGTATAAAACATGCAACACCGAGCTTAAATGAGCCATTAAATATTATTAATTAAGTATGACTATTATAAAATATACATTTAATTAGTGGGTATGAATATTATTGAATAATTTATTAAATATATGTATATATATTGCATACTCAATACAAATTTGTTGGTTGATTCTTAGGAAATAAGTACTCAATTTTCAATCAAGTTATTTTATGCTTCAGAAATATGTTTTCTTTAAAAATGATTTTATTTCATTTTATGAGGAAACATTATAATTAATTTCAGGAAGATATATAAGCTTTATTTTATAAAATTAATATCTTTTTTGTAATCATCATATCAAAATTATCTTATGGTGAAATTTTTGTATTTTTCTTAAAATAATGATTTTCCCATGAATAGTGAAAAATACCGATTTTTATTAACTGTGATTTTGTTTCAAGAATTTAAAAAGATAAATTTTGTTTTAAAGAGATTTAAAACTAAAATTATTTCTCATATATTATTAATAATCCAATTAAGTTCATTGGAATACATTTCATGATTGAATTTAGAATAAAAAACTTTTTTTAAAAAAATATTATAAAAAACAGTTTTTCTTTAATTTTGTGTTTATAATTTAAATTAAATTATTCTAATCATTAGTATTGAATTTTATAAAATTTATTCCATTTTTTTAATTATTTGGATCAAATTTGGTAAGTAGTACCCTTTTATTTTTTGGCCATTTTGAATAGTAAATATGGTAAAATTTATCTCATCAATAAAAGGTAATTCGGGTTAATCTAGGTTAAATCTCGATGATAAGGTAATAATATATCATATTAGTTATTAATTAATGAATTAAATTATACCATTATCAAATTATTATCTAAATTTATATTTTTAATGGACACTTTTCCATGAAAATGACAAATATAATATTCAAATTAAATAAAGTTATAAAATGTCACTCTCTTAGTTTTAAATATCACTTATGTGTCCACATAGGTAAAAACGAAATTAATTAATTATTATAATATAAATTTTTTAATAATTAAATTATATTCATGATTATAATTTATTTATAATTTTTAGTGATTACATAATTACCTTAAATGCTTGCACAATGCTAATACAATATTTATTCAATTGAAAGAAAAATAAAATAAATGATATTAAAAATATTAAAAGTGATATAATTTTAATGATTTATAGTTTTTCATAAATTCTTTAAATTAATATTAAATATTATCCATTTTTAAATTAATTTCATTCTAAATAAAACTTTTTATTGATATATTTGAGTTCATATTAAATTAATAGTGTCAAAATTTACATTAATGATAATTTATCAAAATAATATTTTATTGATTATTTAAAAATAATAAAAGTATTTAAATAGTAAAAATTGGATAATATGTGGTCTAAAATTTCATACATTTTCCATTTATTAGTCAATATTTACCTTATATGTAAAATTATAACCCTTTAAGAGTGAAAAATATGTTATCGCGGTTAATTTTAAAATAGGTTAATTAAGGGGTTAGACCCAAAGATAAGGTTTAAAACACCACATTTAATTGTAAAAATTTTATTTATTTATTATATTTCAACAATATACTAGCATAGGTTATAATACCTGGACATTTGGATGCATTTTTATTAATATTTATTTTATAATAATTTAATCTTTTAAAAAAATTCTAAAGTGCCCCTCACATTAATTATAAAAGGGAACCTCCTCCCTCACCTCTTTACACTACTTTGAGCCATACAACTTGACCAAAAACTAAACATTAATATTATTAAAATAATTTTACAAGATATATATTTTCTTTTAATTCCAAAATATCTACTCTATGTCCCTTAAAAAGATATCTAAAGGAAGTCTACCAAAGATGAGGTAGTTATCTTTATAGAGTCCTTCAAGTTTATTTCTTCTTTTACTTCCTCTTAAAGTATTTTAACCATCCTGATATAATAAATCCCATATAATAAAAATAATTATATGTTATTATGATTGTGTTACAACTATATTATATCTCTTACCATCCTAAGAAAATTTAAAACATTGCTCGTGTGTAAGTACTGCTTATCGTTTTCACATAACAGTGTAATTTGTTTTTCATCACCATTTCACTTGGATGGTTATAAATATTAAAATAATGAATATATATTATATTTAGGATACGTATATTCTTTTTTAATTATAATATCATATATACCTTCTTTTCTTCTAATCCATTAGAAAATGATAATGTTGCTCGTGTGTGTGTGGACTACCAACTTCACGAAGTGATGTGGCCAGTTTTTTACTTACATTTTACTTGTATGGTAGTAAGGATGGATTTGATGAATATATATAATTTATATAATGTAATAATTATTTTATAAATGATAATTATTAATTAAATTTCTTTCTTTCAGTCTATTAAAAAATGAAAACAACATTCATGCGTACGCACGGTCTACTGTCTCCATGAATGGTGCAATTCAATTTTCTATCTATAACATTTATGGATGACTATAAATATATATATAATGAATAAATATTATATTTATATAATTATTAAAATTATTTTTTATTATGGAACCATGATGAAATTATAAGTATTGAAACTACTGAACTAAAACATACATGAAAAATAAAGGAGTTATCACCCAGAACAATGATTTTAATAGAGAATTATTAATAAATAAGTGATAAAAAGTTATAAGTATATCATATATGGTATTATATATATTAATATGGTTATATAATATATATATATATATATAATAAATTTATATTTATTATACATGAGTTTTTAACACATACGAAGGAAGTCAAACTTAAGGTAAGGGTTTCTCGTCTCACTTTTACTTCCATGAGACAAATGCCATATCCACCACTTATTTCTTTTATGTAGTGTATATACTTATCCTTTTATATATTATATCATGAATATATTTATATTGATTTTATTTAAAAGTATAATTTTAATTTATTTCTTTCATGGGGCTTATGATTCAAAAGTTGCCAAAGTGGTAAGGGTTTGTTTCACAATCTCATCATTATTCGAGATTGTTTGTGTTTAAGTATCCATTAGGGTAATTGTTTAATATTTCTATCTTAAAACAAATATATTTTCTTCTCATATGTTTATTCATGAAATTTTCATGTGATAATACCATTTTAATCTACTTTTTACTTCAAATTATTGATAATTTTTTTTAAGAAAAGATGACTTTATTTCTCTCTTCAGTAAAATAATATTTTTCTTCCATATCCATGTGTTCTAAAAATATTTTAAATAATTCTTTATAAAATATCAAAATGATTTATTAAATAAATTTTTACCCATGTTTTAATATTTTTAAAAAATTAAAAGGAATCTTCCTATTGTTTTTCTAACGAGGTACTTTTATCATTTTATTGAAAATGTGAAAGGAATATTTATTTTAACATATATGACATGAACCAAATTTCCCATCATCATGACCATTAATTTATTTTAATAATACTCTATAGGTTTTCATGATTATTTTAAAAGAAATACAAATATTATATAAATTTAATGTTTTTTAAAATTAATTTTCAAATTGAAAAGATTATTTTCCACAATAATGTTTTTAATGACATTTTTTGGGGTTTTTCATTCATCAAAGACAATAACCCTGATTTTAATTATGATAATATTGGGATATTTTGTTATGATACCCTCCAAATTTTTTTCCTGGATGGTTTATAATCATTTTTACTTGGGTTGTACTAATTTTATTCCATTTTCCATGTTACTCTGGATGGTTTATGATTATGGTAAAATATTAACATTTTATGTGCTATTATTTCAAAACAAATGTTTATATTGATTATGTTTCACCCCTTTCATATGAGGAATAAATTGGACTCTATAATTGACGATAAGGGCCCACTTTATCCCCTTGATGCATTGGTATCTCTCATATATTGGGTTTTGTCTAGGGCCTTACCCATTTATATAGATGTCTTGGAACAAATCCTTTAAATTATTTTTAGATGTCTTGGCACAAGGCCTCAATAATGAGTTCTAGATGTCCATCATTATTCCATCATTATAAAATAAGTAATTAATTTTCATATTATTATTCAGTTTGTTATGATATCCATGTATGAATTTCTAGTTCATGTGATTATTTATATGGAATTATTTTAACCATCAAATATTATTCCTATATTATTCATGCCTTATTAGATTCTGTTGTATGCATTCCCTTAATGAGCATATGAGATTACCCTTTTATTTATTTTCTTTTCATAGTGATATAAAAAAAATTATCATAAATAACATTGAGGTTGAAATAATTAGTTTATTCTACGTATTTTATATTTATAATGTAATATAGGAATCATGATTGTATCTAGTTATTCAAGACCACTAAACTATGAAGTATTTCAGAATGTGAATCCTTATATCTAGTGTTAATATAATAAAGTAACCACATATTCTAAACTACATGGGTTTTGGTATTAATAGTTGGTATTAGAGGAAATTTATTAGAATCCTTGGGAACTAGATTTATGAAAACATAGATTAGGTAATGTAACCCTATGGTGAACTTTGAGAATATTCCTAAGGAAACCAAGCTTATAATTTTGAAATTAGTTATACATAAATTTTTTTTATGATAAGTGTTTCAATAGTTTTAAAATTTTATATTATGGTTTGTAATTTTATGATCTAATATAGTGTATTTAATTATTTATAAATGGTTCCTAGTGAAATTAATATACACCAAATTAATGTATGTAATCCATATAGGAATTTTACACCTAGAAAAGATAATTAAGTCAGTACTATAACTGTAGTTGGCGTTGAAAAAATTATAACTATTTTGGGGAAGCTGACTTAGGTTACGACCAATAACCATTCTCGTATGGAGAATACTACTAATCCAAAATGAAGTGTAATAATTTTAGAACACTTCATGTTCTAGATACCTCCATCGTTCAATAAAACTATAAAAACATTTTTAGTTGAGTAATGGATAAGTTCCTTAGAGAATATTTTTCTCATTTTGGGAAGTAATGAAAGGGATAAGGATGTCATTGAAGTTTATTGTCTATCAGGAGATATGAATCAATGGTTTTCATTTATTAAAAACACTATGTATGAGGAGGAAATAGAGAGCATGGAATCGAAGGATTTTAAGGAACTTTTTCTTGGAAATATATTTTCCTCATAAAAAATTAGTAGATGTGGAGAAAAAATTATTAAGTCTATGAAAAAATGATTATGAAAATGTTTCTAAGTATGAATACAACTTTAAAATGTTATAAAGGAATATTTTAAACTATATAAATAATCCAGGGAATAATATTGACCGTTTATTTTATGGGCTAAAACTAATCCTTTGAAGGACATTGGTCTCACAAAAATTCTCATCATCTGAGGATATACAATCATGTGTTATCAAGATAAGGAAACAATTATCTAAGCCTTATGGATCTGAAGTAAATAAAGATAAGAATAGTATGAAAGTGGGAAAATGGATAAGGGGAATAAGATAAAGAATGATTTTACCACATGTGATAATTGTGGAAAGAAACACCATGATAATTGCTTAAAGGGAATGGGAGATTTCTTCAAGTATAGAGAGAAAGGCCATAAGGTGAATTAATTAAAGGGTGAGAAAGAAACATAAAATTTTAAATGATTGAACTATAAGGATATGGAAAACTAAGAAAATCAATTCCCTAAGAGTTAAGGGAATATACCTCATATGAAATAAAGATATTGAGGTCACACTTATTCTATTACTACAGCTTAAGTGTAATGATTAAATAACTTATATATTTGGATTCAATATTTATGTTTTGGATTCAAGAATTATGATGTAGAATTATTTTATCAATGATAAAATGGTTATAAGAATCATGAAACATCAAAAATTTGATCTGTAGTGGTTTTTCTTTAAGGATTTGAAATCTTGTTTGGAATGGTATTGATAACAAAGAAAATTGAATTAGTGGTAAGGTGATATTATTTGAAAATAATTTAATAAGGTAAAGATAACCCTTAATATGTTTCTATTATTGAGTTAATAATTTTTAGTTTGTATAAAAATAATAATGAAATTGAAAAATCAAATGGGGTAGTATTTGTGACTTTGAAAATGCTTAGTGATTTGATGATAAAGAAATTCATGATAGAGTTTACTATATTTTTTTATTTATTAAATATATTTGATAATCTAAGAATTTATTATTATAATAATATGTGTTTTCATTAAGTTGTTATGGTGATTCAATTTATTACCATAATATATATTTACAAGTCATATTAAGAGCTATTTTATGTAGGATAAATGAATTTTTTTTTGAAATTTAGTCATCTTATTCCAAATTTTTTGGATTTTTTTATTTGGTCATACATGTTTTGGAAGAACCTTAAGGTTAACTACTTATGGTATGGATTAAGTTGAAATTTGGATAATATTGCCTGAATTTAAGGTACGATTTATTATATTGGATAACATATACTAACCATTTTATTTTTTGTAAATATTTACAGACCAAAGGAATGACTTGTGGATTTTATGATTAATTATAAGTTGTTTATACATGAAAAAAATATCTCAAATATTCATTTCTTTACATAATAGATGGAGTGGAAATAGATTGAAGCAAAAATATTATTATTTATATATGACCATTATAAACTAGCTATTAAATTGGTGGGTATGAATAGTTTTAACTGAATTACGATATATATATATATATATATATATATAACCTACTCAATATAAATTCATTGGTTTATTCTTAGGAAATAATTACTCAATTTTCAGTCAAGTTATTTTATGCTTTATAAATACGTTTTCTTCAAAAAATTATTTTATTTACTTTTATAAGAAAATATTATAATTAATTTACGGAACTTATATAAGTTTTATATAATAAAAACAATATCATTTTTTAAATCATCATATCAAAATTATCTTGTGGTAATTTTTTTTATTTTTCTGAAAATATTCATTTTCCAATGAATAATTTAAAATACCAATTTTTATTGACAGCTATAATTTTGTTTAAACAATTTAATAAGTTAAATTTTATTTTAATGTGATTTAAAACTAAATTTATTTCTATTATATTATCAATAATCTAATTAAGTTAATTTGAATCAATTTAATTGGTTAATTTAGTATAAAAACATTTTTTATACTTAAGAAGTATTTTTCTGAAAAACTGTTTTTCATTATGTTTTTCATTTTGATTTTAAATTAAATTATGACACCTATAGGTATTGAATTTTAATAAATTATTAAATATTTGGAATTATGAGTTTCAAATTTTTTAAATTAGTCTCTTATATTTTTTTTGTCAATATGAATAGTAACTATAATAAAATTTATCACCATGGTAAAGGGTAAATCAGGTTAATATTGGATAAAAATTAGTGATAAGGTCATAATAATTCATCTTAATTCATATTGGATGAATGAAATTATACCCTTATAACCTGAGGATCAAAATCTAAATTTTTAATGGATACTTTTCCACTAAAATGACTAATAGAATATTTAAATCAAAGAAAGTTACAAAATGTCACTCTCTTTGTTTTAAATATCTATTATGTGCCCACATGTAGAAAAAATAGAGTTATGAACAAATTTAAATTTAAATTTTATTCATAATGAAATTATATTAATTATGATAATTTATTTATAATTTTTAGGGAATATATAATTATCTTAAATTCTTGTGCAATGATAATACATTATTTATTCGATTAATAGAAAAATAAAGTAAATGGATTTAAAAATATTAAAAGTGATATAATTTGAGTGATTTATAGTGTTACACATATTTTTTATATTAATATAAAATGTTATTTATGTTTAAATGAATTATATTTTAAATCCAACTTTTTCTTTATGTTTTTTATGTCAAATTAAATGAATATTGTCAAAATAGACATTAATGATAATTTATTAAAATAATATTTTATTAAATTTTTAAAAAAACATATAAATATTTAAATACAAAATATTAGATAATATATGGTCTAAAATTTCATCCATTTTCCATTTATGATTCAATATTTACCTTGTATGTAAAATTATAACCCTTAAAGAGTGAAAAAAATGTTACCATAGTTAATGTTAAAATAGGTTAATTAAGGGCTTAAACAAAAAGATAAGGTTTAAAACACCACATTAACCCATAAAAATTTAGTGGTTAGTGATATTTAAACCATGTACTACCCTAGTTTCTAATAACTGGATATTTGGATGAATTTTTCTTAATAATGACTTTATTATAATTTAATCTTTTAAGAAATTTCAAAAAGTGACCCTCAACCCAGTTATAAAAGGGAACCTCCTCCCTCACTTGTTTACACCACTTTAACCCATTTATCTCAACCAAAAACATCACATTAATATGATTAAAATAACTAGACAATTTATATAGGTTATTATCACTCCCGAATACCTACTCTAATTCCTAAAAGAAGATATCCAAAGGAAGTCTGTCGAAGAAGAGGTAATTGTCTTTATCAAGTCCCTCAAGTTTATTTCTTCTTATACTTCATATTAAATTATTATAACCATAAAGAGATAATAAATATAGTGTCATAAATATATTTATATGTTGTTAATATTATGGTACAACCATATTCTATCTCTTTCCATCCTATAAAAAGCTAAAACATTGCTCATGCATACATACGGCTTACCGTCTCCACATAGCGGTGTAATTATTTTTTCATCACCATTTCACTTGGATGGTTATAGATATGGAACTAATGAATATAAATAATATTTATGAAATAAATATTCTTATTTATTTATAATATCATATATACATTTTTGTCTTCTAATCCATTAGAAAATGATAATGTCGTTTGTGTGTACGTGTGGACTTCCACCTCCATGAAGCAATGTGATCCATTTTTCATTTAAATTTTAATTAAATAGTAATAAGTATGGATTTTATAAATATATAATTTATATTATATAATAATAATTTTTTAAAATAGAATTATTATTTATTTTTCTTTTTTATATCCATTGAAAAATTAAAATAGTGTTCATGCGTACGTACGGCTTGTTGTCTCCAAGAACGATATAATTCATTTTTCAATATATAAATTCTATAGATGAATATAAATATGTATATAATGAATATATATTATATTTATATCATTATTAAATTTTTTTGATGGTATATCCAGGATAAAAGTATAAGGACCAAAACTACTAAATCAAAACAAACATGAAAAATGAAGCAATTATCCCCTATAATAGCGATTTTAATAAAGAATTTTTAATAAATGGGTGATAAAAAGTTATATGTAAATAATATTTTTTGTTATATATATGAATATGGTTCTTATATTTAGGTATAATAAATCTATATTTATTATATGTGAGGCCCAAAAACATATGATGGAATTCAGACCTAAGGTAAGGGTTTCTCGTCTCACTTTTACTTCCATGAGACATATGTCATATACACCATTTATTTATTTTATGTGGTTTATATACGAACCATTTTATATTTTATATCATGAATATATTTATATTGATGATATTTAAAAGTTTTATTTTATGTTATTTCTATTTTGGGTATTCCGATTCAAAATTTACCAAAATGGTAAGAGTTTATTTCAAAATATCATCATTATTCGAGATTGTTTATGTATAAGTATCCCTTGGGGGAATTGTTTAACATTTATATATTAAACCCATTATATTTTATTATACCTAGTTTATTCATGTAATTTTTAAGTGGTATTACCATTTTCCTCAATATTTTTACTTAAAATGATTGAGAAATTTTTTTAAGAAAGCTAAATTTATTTCTCTCTTTGGTTGAATATCATTTTTCATCCATAACCATGTTTTCTAAAATATTTTCAAGAATGTTGTAAAAAATATCCAAATGATTTATTAAATAAATTTTTAACCATATTTTATTTTTTTTATAAAAAGGTTTTAAAAATAATCTTCTTGTTGTTTTCCAAATGAGGTACTTTTTTCATTTTAACAAAAATGTGAAAAAAATATTTGTTTTAACATATATGGGATTAAAAAAATTTCCCTTCATCATGAACATTACCTGATTTTAATCTTACTCTACAAGTTTTTATGATTATTTTAAAAAAATAAAAATATTTTGGAAATTTATAGTTTTTAAAATTTATTTTAAAATTGAAAATGGTATTTTCCTCAATAATGTCTTTGACAACATTTTTAAGGTATTTTTATTCATAAATGACAATAACCCTTATTTTACTTATGATAAAATGTTATGTTTTAATGATAACATACTTATTATTTTTTCAGATCTTTTATGATTAGATTGGCTGGGGATATACTACTCTGATAAAATTAACCATATTACTCTAGATAGTATATGATTATGGGAAAATATTAACATTTTGTGTGCTAGTTTTTCAATAAGAATGTTTATATTGATCATGTTTCACCTATTTTATTTTAGGGATGTATTGGAATTAGTAATTGGTTTATGGGGATCACTATATCCTCCTAATACATCAGTAGGTCTCATGAGACAAACTAGATTGGGTTTTGTCCAAGTCCTTACCAATTTATGTAGTTGTCTTGGCAAAAAGACTTGATAGTATTTTCATATGTCTTGGAACAAGGAATCCATGGTAATTTTAAGATTTTAGTCATTATACATTCCACCATTATTAAATCATTTATTGATTTCCATGTGATTATTCAATTTTTTATGATATCCATAGATTAATTTCAAGTTCATATGATTATTTATATGGAATTATTTTGACCATAATTTATTATTTAAAAATTATTTATGCCTTATTAGATTCTGTTATACATATGACCTTACTGAGCATCTAAGATCACCCTTTTATTTGTTTAATTTTACCTAGGGTATGAAGAAGTGTATTATGAATAAGATTGAGGTTTAAATAATGATGTTATGTTATTTATTTTATATTTAAAATTTCATATGGAAATCGTGTTTATGCTCACACTACAACAAAACCGCTGTTTAGAGGCGGTTCTAGGAACCACTGCTAAACCTTTTGTAAAAAATGTTTTGCGGCGTTTTATAATAAACCGCCATGAAACATTGTTTTTTTTACACCCAACCCTTCCCCCCACCCCGACCCTCCTTCCCCCGTGACCCCGGCCCCCCGCGACCCCCGGCCCCCCGCGACCCCGGCAGCTGCACCATCTTCTCCTCTAGGTAGGGTTTTGTTTCTCCTTCTTTAGGTTTTTGGTTTTCCAGTAGGTAGGGTAGTTCATTTGGGGTTTTTCATGTTGTATAGGGTTTGATCTTGTTGTTTTTGGGTAAATCTTTCCTTTTGGGGGTTTCTTTGAGGTGTGGTTGAGGTACAAATGGGGTTTCACACCATTTTTAAGCAATTTCTTCACCCAATGTAGGTGGTTCCATGCCCTATCATTTTTAGATGATTTGATTTTTTTGTTTCATTAATTTTAACAAGTTTTATAGATAAATTGTCTAATGTGAATTATGTTTTGGATATATTTTTGCATTTTTATGTGGTGAAAATTGATTTTATAAAGAAAAATGGATATGTTTAATATGTTCTCAATTGTGGTGTTTCATGGAATTGTTTTTATGGTTATGTAAAGGGTGTGAATTGTGTTTTCAAAGGCACTTGAAGTTAGAATGTGTTAAAAATGGGGTTTCAAAGGGAAATGAATTGTTTTGGGTATGTAAACTTTTTTCCCCATTTAATGTGATGAGTTATTTGTGTAAATTAAGAGAAGCATGTTTTTAAATAGGGTAAATTATCTTGTGGGATGATTTGTAAAGGGTTATCCCAGGGAAATTATTGAATTTATTATGTTATTCTCTTGAAATGTACCTAATTAGTTTTAGGAAATTTTCAAGTGGTTTGAAAAGTGTTTTTCTAATCATTTTTTGTGTGTGTAAAATGGTAAAAGGTTCATTTTATGGAAAAAAAGTGTTTTCAATGTAATTCTTGACCTGTATTGGTGAAATTGGTGTTATGTGTTACATGTGGAACATAATTGAGCATAAGGGAATCCTAGGTAACTAGGTGAACATATTTGGACTAGCTCGTTAGTGATTCTGAAGTGGCTATGACCCGATTTCACTTAGCGGGATGGACCTGTATTTATGTTGATTTTTCCACTTCTATATAACTACATAACCAAGGGTATGGTGTCCCCACTATAAATATCACACTCATTTCTAGTGATCCTGAATTTGGAGAAGTAATTTTAACTCACATAATATAATTCATATATGTGAGTCTCCTATAAGATAATTATTGGGCCCATGTAAGTAAATTATCTTATGGTCCCTTTTTTAAAAAGATTTAATTTTCATAATCCATCCAAAGGAAGATAATAAGTATATTTCAAGGAACTCATGTCATGACCTGACCCACCAGGTCCTTCCTGGTTGGAAGAAGGACGAGTTATAGCTACCCCAAGCCTGCCTCCATAGGCTATGATATCGCGACCAGCATTGAAAGGTATTACTAAAATGGGATTCATTTTCTTAAGTAAATGTATGCATATACCCAAACATTACAATGTATAAGTGCAGAGAAAAAAAATAAAAGATATTAATATATAGCATAGTTTCCATGAATGTAAAAATCTATAAGGAATAAAAAAGATTACAATGGCATAATTGAAAAATTTAATGGGAAAATATACACCCCATTAGAAAAGATGTCCCAACCTAAAAATGATTGGAAATGTAAATGATGAGAGAGCCTATCTCTATATCTCCAAGACTCATCCATTTTATGTGGTCAAATTCACATGGATATCCCCTATGATCCTCTGTAATCATCATCGACCTATCCATCATTTGAATAAAACATGACACATGCGGGAAAATTCCATGAAAGGGTGAGTATATACATACCCAGTAGGACACCCTGAAATATGAAGAGGTAGAAATGGAAGACATGATGGAAGTAGACAACTCAACCTATATCAAGAGAGAAATGGAACCCATATATATAAATATATATATTCTCATAAGAAACCTTGAAGAGAAATTAAGAGGATCTCTATCTCACAACTCAACCCAAGATGTTGAGTCTGCCAACAGTTCCAAGATCCATCATCGATGCCCAACATAATGTGTGTCTATTCGAATAAGTAACCATGTAGAGGACCCACACCTCACTATTGTGTCACATAGTCTATGTGTCACAATATATAGATATAGTACCCATTCCCTGGTGAAATAATAGGGTTCCAAATAGTAGATAGAGGACTCGTGCCTTATCTTGGCAGGAGGTTCCACTCTATGGATAGAGGACCAATTCCATGTCCTAGTAAAAGGGTTCCATTATGTAGGTAGAGGAATCATTCCCTGATATAATAGGAAGTATCCACTCTATGGATAGAGGACCCATGTCTTATCCCAATAGTAGGGTACCACTATGTGGATAAAAACCATGACCTAATACAGTAGGATGGTTCCACTCTATAGGTTGAGTACCCAATCCTTGATAAAATAGGAGGGTTCCCCTCTATAGGTATAGAACCCATGTTCTAACACGGCGGGATGGTTCCACTCAGTAGGTAGAGGACCCATGCCCTGATACAATAGTATAGTTTCACTTTATAGGGAGAGGAACAATTACCTAACATAATAGGAGGATTCCACTCTATAGTTAGAGGACCCATGTCATGACACAGCAAGAAGGTTCCACTCTATTGGTAAAGGAATCATGCCCTGACATAGCAAGAGGGTTCCACTCTATGGTGATCTTGTCTAGTCATTTTCATCATCAAGTGTCACCTAAATCATCATCACCCACAGGAAATATCATATCATATATCAAAACTCACTAAGAAAGACACTTTTGTGTTCTAGGAAGAAAAACAATCAGGATAGGCTACTCACAAACCAAAATATGAGTCCAAATGAAGGAGATACAAGAGGTAGAAGATTCATAAAAATATATAGGGTGTGAAAGGGGTCCACATGGCATATGACTTGCTCCTTGGCCTAGCTGGGTCTTAGTAAACACATGGATCATTATCCATGTTGTATTAAATAGTGTGTAATGATAATTCATGATGTGTCTCAACCCCCCAAGGTCGATCCATGTTCTCTTAGTCATTCCCATTTCCTTCAGGTCGTGTATGTCTTCACTATCCACGTGCTTGTACATGGTGTGTGACCCACCCTACATGATGTATATGTCCACATGGGATCTTGGGCATGTACCCAATATACATAATGACTCAGACATCTAGGGGTCACATGGAATGTGGTCCCTCCAAAAAACATGTGATACTTGACTCCATCGTGAAACCATAGCCACCATAGAAACCACACTACTTAGTGTGTGTTATTTGATCAATATGAGGTATGGTAGAATTTTTCAAAGAAGGTTATATATGCTCTATAGATCCCAGATCCACTTCTCCTATAGCCAAAATAATTAATTGAATAATAAAATGGTTTTAATCACCTCCAGCCACTTATTCTTTCCATCCATAGATAGAAATCAGTTTTTTTGTCCTTCATTCGAAGCTTCCACACTCCTTATACGCTTCCCATTACTATCGTTCAGTATTAAATCCCAAATCCATAGTAATCATCTCTTATATCCCACAAATAATCTTGATCCATCCTCAAATTTTCAATCCTCTCATCGTACTTTAATCTACTGTGAATTTGTTGGTTCAATCATGCTCTAATCCACTCGGAAAAAATTGAACTCTAGCCCTATAGGCCAATGGCAAAGAATGAAAATAACTATAGGGTAAAAGCACAAAAAAATATAAATAATTGTTGGTCAAGTTTTTTTTGCCAACGAATATGGATTGGGGATAAGTGGGGTAAAAATATGGAATAATAAGAATAATAAATCACATAAATAATTTAATTTAATTCTAATGAGATCATGTGAAGGTTTAATTAAAAACGGGTCAAATAAAATATATTTGATCATACTCAATATTTTAATAATAATGTTGGAAACCACAAATTATGAGTCCTACCTAAATTCAAATATATTTTTGTATAAGAACACAATTTCTTATAATGGAGAAGACCATTTTCATTTACTATGCCTTGATTAACCTTGATCTGATGTTCAATCATCATATGATCCTGATTCACTAACAAAGAATGTTGGATTCCTCTCAAAATCATCCCAATGTTATATTTCTAACCCTAGAGAAATTTCACAAATAAATATTTATATAGTTTTAAGTTTAGGTCATTTAACTTAAAATAGATAAAATAATCATTTATTTTAATTAAATACAATCGCCAATGACTGCCTCTACTAGACGTCCCATGTCGAACAACTTTAAGTAATTCCTAGGGTAAACTCATCATTTCAAATTCAACCATGGTATCAGATTTATGATCTGAGACTCTGATTGAAAAATATCCTATTATTTATGAAAAACTGTGTGAATGTGATATAAAATATACTTAATATTTTTATAAAATTAATTTTGGGATCACCAGGCCTCAGAATCACGTGTTGTATTATCACCTGACTCTAAAAGTATTCCTTGATATATTTCAATGTCTTATAAGGAAAAAATAGGGTCTCTATAACTCATCTAAACTTAGATATGAGGTTTTGGGTTACCATATCAATCTTCATGCAACCATTCAAAGGATGTAACATGGATCATAATATGAATAATATTTTGATCAATAACAAAGAAGAAGTCATGGATTTCATGGATATCTGATGACTATGAAGAATAAGGAAGACCACAAAAAAAATTAAAAAATAAATATTTCAAAAGAATAAGGATCTCAGAAGTTTTATTATAGTGAGTAAAATTAAAATTGAGGATCTATAAAAGGAGTATGTTGCGTGATGATAGAGTGATTTCAACACATGAATTATTTTTTGGAGAATCTTCTATCAGTGTTTAGTTTTATTTTATGTTTTCTTAAGCTCTATATTTCATTATTTTTCCCCATTAATATAAACTACCCTTTTAATAGAGGGGTAATTCTTGAGTGATTGGGAAAAAGGAAGGTTGTCTCTTATAATTCTTGAGTACCCATGGTTTACTGAATAAAAACACTTTCCTTTTGATTAATTTTCGTTTGCATTGGTTGTTTAACTCTATTAATGAAATTATGTTTTATGGTATAAATTTATTTATTATTGTTTTTTAGGTTGTTAGCCTATCATATCCCTCTGACCAATGCATTTTTTTTGAAGGAGTAATCACTATTAGGTGTTGAGTGTATAGAAAATACTAACATGTGTATGGAAGTAGTGAGTCACTTCTAATTTTCCTAGTAACATCAACAAACAAATATTAATTTTTTAGGTAGTTTATTAGTGGTTTACTTACCTTACGCACATAGTAAGTGAGGTTGATCAAGCGATAATTGACCCAAATGTTGTTGAAATTGATTCAAAGTTTAAAATTTATGAATCCTACTGACATTAATGTATATCTGTTTATAGGGTTGAACCCACAGGGAAGGTAGTGCAACCAATTTTCTTTTCTAAACATCTCATTGTTGTCAGTGGTGGAAGAAATATACCTTTATTTTCTTTTTAATTATTTATAGGTAATAAAGAAACATTTTTTTTCTAATATATGGAGAAATAGGACCAAAAATGAAAAGTAGTAAACAATAGAGAGAGGTGATGCTGAAAAATGAACAATTAGGATAAAATTCTCGGGGAAAAATTCTATTCTACTGGTTTAAAAGATTTATTTTTCACAAGAATGATTGAAAATTTTACCACAAAAAGGAATGAATTATTTCTTTTATAGAAGATAAGTCACTTATATTGACCAATATTAGAGTTTTCCACTCCAAGAAAGGTTCAACTATAGGATTTAGATTTGAAAACTACAACTAAATAGACTCACCAAATGTTTGAAGGTTTTCATTTTGAATTAAAATATTTAGAAAATATATCAATGATCATTCTCACCAAATGATCAGGGAGTTGAAATTGAATGTGAGTGGCACGATGCGATTGAATGAATTCATAATTGATCTCATCGATCAATTCTTAATACATTAAAATGATAAAGTGAAAAGGTAGATTAAAGATAACCAGTAGGTTAAGAAATTACCCGGATAAAAAATATTTAGCTAGTTATCAGGTTGATTGAAAACAGTGATATCATTCGATTATAGAGTTTAGAGTTTAAAAAATAGGAAGAAGAGACTCCCTCCATCACTACTTTGCTCATGGATTGCTCTGTGAGATCTCCGATAAGTGTTACTCCGAGTCTCCAAGAATTGCTTTTTGGATCTACGCTACAGATTTCTTTAGAATGGTGAATAGTAAGTTGTGTCTCAATTCTTGATGATTCTCTACTTTTTAAAATATTTTTCATTTGCTTCATGTCATTTCATTTCTCCCACCGACTTAGTTTGGTTCTTCACTATTGCACCACACACATGCACTTTTTTGTGCAACACACGCCGTATTAGAATCTCCCTTGAAACTAACTCCTCATGAGTTAGTTGAATGTATCTGGATGGGTTTTGAGTCTGATATGAACCTGCATAGTTAAAACAGAGAAAATTTAAAATAGTTTAAAATAATAATTTAATTAAATAATTACTTATATGATAAATTAGATTAAAATGTTAAAAAAAAATTATTTAATAATAATTTGTTGTTTACTTAATAAATATTTTCTTTATTTATTATTTTTATATATTATTATTTATAATTATTTAATTTATTTAATATTATTATAAAAATTATTTATTTATTTATTTATTTTAATGAGATAAAACTATTAAGTTTATAATTATTTAATTTTTAAATTAATACTACAGTATCCTTAAATAAGATTATTGATTGAATTAATTTATTAATTTTATTAATTTTATTATTATAATTATAATTATTTAAAAAGTAAAATTATAAATACTATATTTATTAAAGTATTTATTTAAATTTATTTATTTTAATTATTAGTTGTAAGTTATTAATATTTTTTTAGTTTTAAATATTAATTTAATTAATTAATTAGTTTTATTATTTTATTATACTATTATTATATTATATTTATTTATAATTAATATTATTTTTTGTTTTTTTTGTTTTTTTCATTTTTTTTATTATTTTAATTTTTTTAATTACAATATTTATCTTCCTCCCCCCTCCCTCATTTTCACTCTACAATGGGGGGTTTTCCTGGTTTGAGTTTCTTCCATAGGAAGATGGTCTACAGCATTGCCTCTAGAGGCTTTAACCTCTCCATCTACAGTGCAGAAGGGTCTCCTTTATGGTGCCTCCAAAGAATGCCACAGCTTCGGCTCAGGGCGCACCTCCGGCAGCAGACACAGGTGAGGGTGATACCCCTTTCAATCGGTGCAACTCTTGTTTATAAACTGATGGTGTGGCAGTGGAAAACAAATAGGCTTGATGGTGAGGGTTTGGGACTCGATTGAAGAACCAAGAAGTGGCTACAATTTAGGGGTTTGAGAACGTGGATTTGAGTTTCAAATCTGGGAAAAACTTGTTGTGGATTCGGTATTGAAGCAAGGTTCCAAAATGAGTTTAATATGTTTGAGTTTCAGATTGTCCTTCTGTGATTTCTATTGTGGGTGTGAAAGTGGAGGCTGAGAAGAAGCGGTGGAGGAGGGTTGTGGGTATCGGTATCAGGCTAGATGGTGGTGAGGATGGTGTTGTTTCAGTGAGACAATTGAACTATCGGTCTCACTGATAGTGTAAATGGGAGATGGTTGAGGGAATGATGTGGGTGAAGGAAGAAGGATGTTAGCGAGTTTGAGACACTGACAGAAGTAACACCTGTCGGTGAGATGTCTCACTGACAATGTAAAATATTAGTGTGTCAGTGTCTCAAAAATTCTATCTACATAAATAAACTAAAATCATTAATTAAATGAAACTAAAAACATAAACTTAAACTAAAAACTAAAATAAAGTTAACTAAAAAAATTATAACTAAATTAATACTTAAATTAATTAAAATGATTAATTTATTAACTCTTTAAAACTTAAAACTAAAATTAAAAAAAGTGACACCAGCAGAGTATCAGTGAGACACAACTGTCAGTGAGACAAATACTAAGGAAAATTTGGCGAAGTATGAAATAATTCACCGACACCTATTAGTGAATTAAAATTTTTAACTACATACATTAAATTAAATCATTAAGAAAATTAAATATTCTAAAATCTAAAATAATTAATTGATTAACTAAATGAAGCCTAAAAATAAAAAAAACATTATTTTATCAAATTGAAACTTAAATTATTAACTTATATTAAAGAATAATAGAATAGTTTAATTACCAAATATAAAAATAATTGTTAGAATATGTTTAATAGAAATAAATTAATAAAAGTAATCAAATCAATTTAAAATAATTAGATTGGAACAATTAATAAAGTTAAATTATTTTAATTAAACAAGATTAAAATATCAAATGTGAAATTAAAAACTAAGTTAATTAAATGAAAATAAAATGATTATATGATTATCTAATATAATTGTCAAAATATTAAAAAGTAAATCAGATTAAGAGCACAAAACTAATTAATGAATTATTGTACTAGAAAAATTAGAAAGACTAAATTAACTATTCTAGAGTTTATATACAAATAATTAATTATAAAAAATTATTAATTAATAAATTTAATTATAAACATACAAAATTTTGAATATTTATCAAAAAGTGAAAAATTAACTAATTAAATCATTAAAAATACTATAAAAAAGATATGGAAAAGTGTGTAATATTAAGGCCACATCAAATTCCCGCACATTTAAACATTGTTTTCTTCAAAAAATTCCATTCTTTATTGTCTTTGAAAACTAGAAGTGTGTTTTATTAATTAATTAAAAATGTTACATGTTCAATAGTTTAAAAGCAAAGGACCTCAAAATTGGTCAGTAGGCTTTTGACGTGAAATTATCAAAAGAAGTATTTCCTAAAACAAACACCTTATGGTAATAAAAAAATTATTGGATCGTCTACCATTGAGGATGTCATACCTCATTTATGATTATTCCTAATGAATCATTACAATTATATCTTAAGTTCTAAGTTTAAGAGTGATAAAAGGATAAAAGTTAGTGGAGTGAAAAACTTAACCAGAGGAACTTTATACTTTAACTCTCACCTAATATCCAAAAATAATTTTTTTTGAACCACCTTATTGATACAACCTTAATTATTTCCATATAAATCAATCGTCCCCTTCTTCATCCGAAGTTCATCACTCCCCTCACCTTAATGAACTTATTTTTGACCCTATTCACTTTTTTAAATTTTTCCCAAGCCATGTAACTTGTGCTAAGAACTGTGTATATTCACTTATTCAAAGTGTATAGAGGGATTTTAGTTAACGGAAATGCACACAGTACCTATGGTCTCAAATATTCACTATGGGCTCCCAAATGCCAATTTTACTATAATTTCAAAAGATTTATATAATAACCATTTACATTGGATAACTAAGGTGATTACTTTTAATAATTTAAATAAAAGGAGTCCCCTAATATCAAGTTCAAACTTTCAGTTCCTAAAGCAATGATCTTAACTCCACAAACAAGAATCCTATATCTCTCTCAAACATAGTTTCTAAACAAAATATTCATAGATTCACTAATATTATTCACTAAGCAATCATCCATCCTCATAAGCTTCAAATTCAACGCAACTCAACTACTAAAATTGCATAGTTCTTAGACAAGACTCAATTAATGTTCAATGTGAAGCCTAAAATTGGGTAAAATTTTTGAAACGATTTAACCATTTTTTGAAAAGAAGTTTAAAGAGTGGTTGGATTTTGCGGGCTTACATTGAGGCATAGTTTAACTCAACATAATTTTACCCCATCCCTCAAACTTAAAACCCAACTTTTTCCCCAAATTTGAATTCAAATGTGGAGAAGTACAATTTAATTTTTAAAGTTCAAAGTAGGTTTTCAATTAAGTAGATTTATTACATGTTAAAGGTCTCATTAAAACTCAAAAGAATTATTTCCACAAAAACTAATTTACATAAGGTTCATTACCCAAATACATGCATTATCAATTAATTCAGTGAAAAGAATTTTCAATTATAGTTCAAAAAGTTTCATGTGAAACATGTAAGTGCATAGTGAATATGGTGTAGTAGTTCAAAATTTTGGGTTCAAAGAGATTTTTAGTATAGCAGAAAAATATATACTAAAACATCCAACAAATGAAGAAAATTCAATAAAAAGAAAAAAACACCAGCCTGCATGTATCCCCCCCACACTAGTTTTATACAGTGAAGTGGTTTTAATATCAGTTAATTTCAATTTTCAACTAGAGGAATATGCATAATTTTTTTAGCATAGTGACACGCAATAGACTTTTTTAGTATATCAACAATGAAAAAAACATATTTTTCATAATACTAAATTTTATAGAAAACCGACACTTGTATCTAATGTTTCTAGAAAAAAAAAATATTTATCAATAACTTGTAGTACGAAAAAACATACATCATAATTTCTTTCTAGTACAAGAAAAAAAATTAAATAACATTAACTATCTCCCTCACACTACCACCAGTAAGTCACTGACAGTAGTGTATCAGTGGATCTGGTAAATTTGTGAGTTAATGACTCACCGACAGCATTGAAATTGTGATTTAGAGGTAAAAGTTTTAAAAAGTAAACTAGATTAGGAAAATAAATGTAGAAAATAAGAGTAAAGTACTTACCTAAATTAAATATTTTAATTTATGATTCTGCATGAGAATTATACTCCTTAATGACACCAGTAGCATCATTCTAACCCAGAAAACAAGAACATGGAGTAAAAATAAATAGCAGCAGTAATTTCACATAAAACAGAGTAATAAAGAAACCCTTAATTCTAAATCAAAACAAGGAAAAAATTGAATAAAAATCATGAAGCATGGGTTGACTCCCACGAAGCAATGAATTTAAAGTCTTCAGTTGGACTAAATTGAATCAGTTTTCAAGCATATTGAAGGAATCCAAGCCCTTTGGTTGTCCTTCAAAATAGAGTTTAACTCTTTGAACATTAACTAACATGGTCTTATTCTCTTCACCTTCTATCTCAACAGCTCCATTATTAAGCACTATAATAATTGTAAATGGACCAGACCACTTGGATTTAAGTTTTCTAGGTAAGATTTTGAGTCTTGAATTAAAGAGGAGTACTTTATGTCCTTGTTAAAATTCTTTGTTGTTTATGAGAGAATCATGAAAGATCATAGTCCACTATTTGTATATCCTTGAATTATCATAATACTATCTCATTATTTAATCTAAATCACCCAACTCAAGCATTCTTCTCTCACCAGCACTCTTAAAATCAAAATTCATAGCCTTAACTTCCCAATAAGACTTGTTCTACAACTCCATAGGAAAATGACAACATATCTCGAATAAAATCGTGTATGGAGACATTCCTATTTAGGTCTTAAAAGATATTCTATATGCCCAAAAAGCTTCATTTAGTTTAAGAGATAATCCCTTTCTAGAATGTGAGACAGTTTTTTCAAGAATCTATTTTAGTTCCCTATTTGAAATCTCTATCTTTCCACAAGACTGTGGATTGTAAGAAGTACCAGTTTTATGGTTATATCCATATTTTTCCATCAAATACTTAAACTTTTAGTTTTTAAAATTTGTTCCATTATCAGTTATGAAGGCTTTTGGGACTCCAAATCTTGATAATATATTCTTTTTAACAAACTTAATGATACTATTGTCTTGATTGTAGGGAAGATCCACTACCTCAACCCATTTAGAAACATAGTCTATAGCCACTAGAATATACTCATTCCCATGAGATGATAGAAATGGACCCATGAAATATAAATCCCAGACATCAAAAATATTAACTTATAAAATACCTTTTTGGGGTAACTCCTATTTCCTACCAATATTGCCTAAACTTTGACACCTATCACATCCGACTACAAATATCCTAGAATCTTTGAATAGGGTGGGCCAATAAAAACCAGATTGAAGGAATTTTTGTGTTATCATTTCACTACCATGGTGACCTCCATAAGGTGAGGAGTGACAACTCTCCAAAATTGGCAGTGTTTCTTTCTCTGATGCACACCTTCTAATTATACCATCATAACATATCCTAAACATCAAAGGGTAATCCCAAAGATAATAATTAAGTTCAGAAATTAATTTCTTCCTTTGATTATTGGGAATATTTTTGGGAAAGACACCAGCTACCATGAAATTGGAAAAATTTGAAAACCATGCGGACTTCCTTTTTAAGACAGTGAGTAACTTTTCATCAGGAAAAGAAGATTTTATCTCCCTTGGATCTTCTTAATGGTTATGAGGAATACTATAATGTTTATCTAAAACTAATTTTTCAGCTCCCTAATTATCTCTTTTTTCTAAGTCAAACTCTTGAAACAATAAAATCCATCTAAACAACTTAGTTTTGGTTTCTTTCTTAGATAGCAAGTATTTTAAAGCATAATGGTCAGTGAAAATGATAACTTTTGAATGTAACAAATACTATCTAAACTTCTCAAGAGAAAAAATAACAGCCAGCAACTTCTTTTAAGTAGTGGTATAATTTCTTTGAGCCTCATCTAGCAGTCTACTAGTATAATACACAACATAAAACTTTTTATCTCTCCTCTTTCCTAGGATAACACCCACATCCATATCACTATCATCAAAAATTAATTAAAAATGGAGTTTCCAATATGGTTCAGTGATTATAGGTGATGTAGTGAGTTTTTACTTAAGAAGATTTAAATATTTTAAATAGTTCTCATCAAAATTAAATGGGGAATCCTTAACAAGAAGGGAATATAAGGACTCGGTGATTTTTGAGAAATAATTTATAAACCTCTGATAGAAACTGGAATGGCCTAAAAAACTTCTAACACCTTTAAAGTTTTTAAGAGGTGAGAGTTTTTGAATTAATTTTATTTTAGCAGTGTCAACTTCCAAACTTCTCTTGGACACTTTATGTCCTAACACAATACCCCCAATGACCATAAATTGACATTTTTTCTAGTTAAGAACTATGTTGGTCTCTATGCATCTCTTCAGCACTAACTCCAAATTTCCTAAGTAGGTATAAAAATTACTTCTCACATTGGAGAAGTCATCCTTGAACACTTAAATGATTCTATCAATCATATCATAGAAAATAGGCATCAGACATCTTTGAAAGGCAGTAGGGTCTCTACACAATCCAAAGGGCATCCGCCGGTAGGCAAATTTCCTAAAGGGGTATGTGAAAGTAGTCTTATTCTGATCCTATGTAGCAACATGGATCTGATTGTAACTAGAATACCCATCTAGGAAATAGAAAAATTCATTCTAAACAAGACTCTCAAGAATTTAATCAAGGAAGGGCATTGGGAAATGGTTCTTCCTAGTGTCATAATTAAGCTTCATATAGTCTATACATACTCTCCATTTGGTATCTTTTCTAACATTAATTTCTTCATTATTTTCATTGGTTACAACTGTGAAACCTCCCTTCATAGGAACTACTTAGACCGGACTAACCCAATTGTTATCAGGGATAGGGTAACTTATTCTAGTATCGAGCAGTTTAATTAATTCTCTCACAACTTCTTTCATATTATGATTCAATCTTCTTTAACACTCTACCCTAGTTTTATGGTCTGGCTCCATAGGGATCTTATGCATGCATAATTAAGGACTAATTACTTTAATATCAGTTATGGTCTATCCTATGGTAGATTTAAATTTTTTTAGGACATTTAACAATCATCATTTCTAATTAACTTTCAACTCATCATAAATAATAAAAGGAAGTGTGGAATTTTCACCCAAGAATGAATATTTAAGATATGTAGGGAGTGGTTTCAGTTAAAAAATGGGCTCTTTTTCAATTTAAGGAAGACTATTGGGACTATAAGGTCCAAGTTCTTCAAGATATCTCTTTTAGGGAGTTTGAAATACTGAAATATTTTCAATTTCCAATTCAGTTTCATATTTGATAGTACTGTTGTCCAAAGTGGACAACTCACTATCCAGATTTTCTAAGTTTGAATTTAACAGCTTTATTAAAGCAGAGTCATCAAGTTGACTTATAATCTCTCCCTCTAATTCATCAATGTTTTCATAAGTGTTAGTGACAGTAGAGTCACTCTCAAGTTCACTCAGAAATTTTCAAAGTTCATAAGTATATGACTTATCTTCAGCAGAAGAAAAAACTAGGTATTTTTTCAGTTCTAGATAATTTTCTAGATTGTGTGTTTGAGAAGATTATTGACATTGTGAAATGGACAAAACATGATTTTCAACTTTCAATTTAATTTCCTTAGTGGATAATGTTTTTCTAGACTTTTCAATGTTTCGAAATAAATTTACATATTCTAAGGACACTATCATTGAGAAATTTTCAGGGAATGTTGGTCCTTTCACATTTTTGAAAACATTAAACTCTTCTTGTTGTTCTCTTTTTTAAAAGATGATATGACCCTTAGACACATCAATTACAACACCACCAGTGGAAAAGAAGTTCCTACACTGAATTATGGGCACCTCTTGGTCACACTTCATATCTAAGACTAAGAAGTTAGCAGGTAGAAACATCTTTCCCACTCCAACTAGTAAATCATATAACTTCCCCACAGGATGAGTGAAAGAATGTTCAGCCAACTATAATATGACTATATTGGGTTGAAGATCTCCTAATATCAATTTTTTAAATAGAGAGTAAGGGAGAAGATTAATACTGAAACCTAAGTCACATAGATAGTTTAGCTAACTATAATTTCCTAAGGTGTGGGGTATGAAAAAGCTACCTAGGTATTTGTGTTTGGGTGGGATTTTATTTTGGAGTATATCACTACACTCTTCAATGAGGTTATAGGTAGAAAATTCATCAAGAGTATTTTTGTTTGAATCAATATTTTTAAGAGATTTCAAATAAGATGGGATTTGAATTAAGGCTTGAATAAAATAATGTTCACTTTAATCTTGTAAAAAATCCCTAAGAACTAAATAAGTTCATCTTTGGTGTTGATTTGGGGATTTTACTTTTTATGAAAAGAGATGGGTGGGGAAAAATTCCTAATTACAGTAGCCATATCCCTCATTTCTTTATCATTTTCTTATTTCCTTTTTTTTTATCTTTAGAAAAACTTACAATTTGATTTTAAGGTGTCAAATTCAGATTTTTATTATTTTCAACAATTTTCTCTTGAATTAAAAATTGTGAATAGATCATATTTTTTATTTATAGATTAATTTAATTTTCCATTTTAGGCATTTTCAAAGTCTTTTTCAGCTACAGTTTAGTGTTTATCCCACTTCTAATAACAGCATTCATAGATTTATCTATAGGGTTAAGTTTAGTTGTGCTAGGAAATATACCTTTATCCCTATAAGTAAATTCTACATCTATTTGGCCCAATTGAGTTTCCATGTTTTGTATTCTAGCATCATTTTGAATTTTATTAGATTCATATTGGGCTTGATGTGTATTCAGTTGATTTTTGAATCCTACTTCTTGAGATCCCATTCTATTTAAAATTAGATCTAGTTTAGAAGAAACTTGGATATCATGATTTCCTTATTCATTTGAAGACTCACCCCTCTGTTGATTTTAAAAAAAAAATCTAGGTTGATTTTGATAATTGGGGGTAGTGGTTTTCTTGATTAGGTCTTGTTCTTTCCAGGATAGATTTGGATGGTTCATATATCCTTGGTTATAATTTTTTGCAAATGGGTCTTCTTTTATATGAATTTTAGGACCATAGTTGACAAAATTTGAGTTTACTTTTTGGGATAGCATATCAAAATTGGGATATAAGTTTTCAGTGTGACTAAACATCCCACATTGTGAAAATTGTTCTCTAAGATATTGGTTATTGTTCTGACAGCCAACTTGTTTCATAGATTATTTAGAATTTTAGTTCATTAAGGATTGAAGTTGGTTTGTTATTTCAGTAAGTTGATCTTGAGTATTTTTTTTCCATTCTAGATCTAGTGTTGTGATTATTATTCACTCTTTTTCCTCTTGAATTTTTATGTTGAAAATTTAAAGGAAGTTTATTGAAAATTTTTCTTAACTCTTCATCAGTATAATAATTATAATTTCCCCCAAAAACTTGATCAACTAAGTTTTGACTAGAGGAGGGTAACCCTTCATATAAGGTATCCATGAAAATATGGTATGGGAGTTGATAATGGGGACATTTCTTAAGAAGGTCCCTAAATATATCCCAACCCTCATGAAATTATTCTCCATTCTCTTGGAAAAAGCTAGTGATCTTATTTCTATGTTCACCCTTAAGTCTTTTGGAATAGAATTTTAGTATGAAATAATTATATACTTGGTCCCAATTTTCATAAATTTTTCATCAAGACTCAAGAACCAGTTTCTAGCATTCCCTTTAAGGAAAAATGGAAACACTCACATTAGAAGTTAATTCTTATTGAGTCTTAAAAGTGGAAGTTGTAGAATAGTATTGTAGAAATGTCTAATGAAGGAAAAATATTCCTCATTAGAGATCCCATTGAATGTAGGAAATAGTGAAATATGGGACTATTTCAACTCATAGTTTCTGGAATTGGGTGTCAACCTAATTGAAGATGGATTTATTGAAACTTGAGGGAGTTGGAACTCCCTAATCCTAGGCCTTTATACTTCCTTATTGAGCACAGGTAAAAAAAATTTGAAAGTTTTTAGGTGCAAGAACCCTATAATCTATATTATCCAATTCATATTTTTGTTTTTTTCTTAGATTAGTGGGATGTTTTTGTCACGACCCATCCTCGGGGCCCGTGTCGTGACTACCCCAAGCTCGCCTTCCATAGGCCAGGGGCTGGCAACTAGAACCAAGGTGTAAATCCCGGTAAAAAGGGAAGGCATTGCCTTTGTAAAGTAAACCACAAACACCAAAGAGCAAGTAGACAAAAGTAAACACTAAGTAAAAACTGGTACAACAGTAAGTGCGGAAAAGTAAGTGGGCTAGTATACAAACCCAAATTGAAAGTAAAGTACAACTGGAAGGGAAAACAACAACTGAAAAGTAAAGCCGCAACGTCGATCTGTCCACTAGAACTCCCACCTAAAGGGTGGGTACATATAGCCTCCACTGCTCCTCGGGTCCAGCCGACCGCCCTGAGTACGTCCCGCCCAGTGGTCCACCTCCAGGTACCGTCCTGGTCCGCAAGTCTCAACCATGATCAGCGATGTCCGTCGTCTGCAACCAACACAACGTAGTGCGGGCATAGCCCGTGCAGGGGTGAGTATAAGCTACTCAGTAGGGACCTCGAGACCCCCGAAGGTCTCCCAGAATCCACAAAGGATAATCCACAAAGGAAAGATACAATCACGAAGTAACATCTGACACTGCATAGGTATATGCCCATACATATACCTAAGTCATCAATTCTTGTTCGGCTCCAACATCCGAGCCCAAGTACAACCCAGTCCACACAGGAAAGAAAAACGTAAATCCACACAGGATAGCACAACACAATCCACATAGGAAGGCAAAAACAGGATTTCAGCTCACACAAGTATACTTCTTCGTGTGATGATAGAGATGATCAGATATTTACACTGATTCATCTAAGCTGTCGGACCCACAAAGGATCGATAGGTACTAAAAACCGCAATGACCCACAAAGGATCTAACCCACACCAGATCGATAGGTAACTAACCCCCGCAATGACCCACAAAGGATCTGACCCACAAAGGATCTATAGGTAACTAACCCCCGAAATGACCCACAAAAGATCTGACTTACAAAGAATCGATAGGTAACTAACCCCCGCAAAGACCCACACAGGATCGGACCCACACAGGATCGGACCCACACAGGATCTGTAGGCGCTGGCCCACACAGGACCGCTGAGTGCTAACCCACATAGGATCGGTCCCACATAGGATCAGGAGCACTGATCCACAAAGGATCGCTGAGTGCTGAAGTCGTCGTCGTCGAATCCACTGAGGATCTCTGCACAGTCGTCGTCGTCGCAGTCGCAGCCAGCACTAGGGTTCTCGCATAGAGCAAGATCATTCGGGAGGGTCCGCTCACCGAGCCGAGAGGCTGATACATCAACTGACACATAGTCCAGAGTTTATGTATCCAAAAGTTCCATATCGTCAACAGGAACTCAATGTCGCAGACGACGCGTCAATCGGACACCCAGTCTGAGAGTTATTGGCTTTTTCGTCCCAGGGGCCCGGTTGGTTTTTGAGTCAAAACCAACCCAACGGTACTCCACCTACATCCAAACCATGTGTGGAGTAATCCAAAAGATCCATCTCACTAAGAGGAATCCAACAAAGTTGACGGCACGTCAATCGGACGTCCGGAGCTCAAGTTATGAGTGTTTCCGCTCTGAGGGCCCGGTTGGTTTTGTGTACGAACCAACTCGGCCGAACCCAAATTACTACTAAACCTTGAGTGTGATATACCTAAATGACCATCTCGATCCAAGGATCGCATCTCCACTGACGGTGAGTCGATCAGAGTCATGCAGCTCAAGTTATGAGCAAAAGACCGAAAAGGTCCGAAAACGGGGGGTCTGGGCCCGGACCGACCCGGCCCAACCCCCCTGGGTCGGCCCGAACTGGGTCGACCCGACCCGGGTCCGGGTCCGACCCGGTCGGCGCGGGCGCGGCTCGGCCGCCAGGGGTCAGCTCAGCCGGTTACGGACGAGCGGCGTGGGGGTGCGCTGCCCCCGCGTGAAGGAGAGTCGCGGCCCCGCGTGGGGGGCGCTCTATGTCACCGGACGTGGCGCAAGGCCGCGTCCCTTCCTCGCGGTCCCGCGCGGCCATGGGACCGGCCCTCGCCGCCGCGGCTTCAGCCGCGGCGGGTCTTTTCGGGGGTGCGCCGGGCGCCGCCGCTTCCTGGCTGCCGGCCGCTGCCCGCCGCCGCCGTGCCGGCGTGGCGCGCCGGTGGGAACTTCCGCGGACCCCCAGACGCGCTCCGGTGGTCCGTTTTGCCTGAGTTTTGCGCCAACGGCTCTCCTGAGATCCGAAATTTGCTATGAAGGCCTCCAATCGCCATTCCGATCCCATTTTGTAAACGTCATTAATCCACGCATCAATGAAAATCTGCGGAGGGTTGTCGGGCCGTGTTTGTTTGGCCCGCACCCTCCGCGTTAGGTGATAACAATTGAGAAAAATAATCAACACATCAAAACATAACAAGGCACAATTTTAATAAATTAAAATTGAACTTTGATCCGGGTTCTTTGTTTTAGAAGGAAACAACCATGGGAATAAATATTATTCTCAAATAAAACCCCTACCTCGTCGTAGTCGTCGAACGTGA
Organism: Viscum album; assembly: GCA_963277665.1. Taxonomy (NCBI): domain Eukaryota; kingdom Viridiplantae; phylum Streptophyta; class Magnoliopsida; order Santalales; family Viscaceae; genus Viscum; species Viscum album. The sequence goes on along the minus strand of OY728152.1, from coordinate 1,924,651,342 downwards.
GTTCTTTGCAGAATTGACCATCGCGGAAGAAGAGGATCGTCGCGTCGTGGAAGGGGCATCACGTAGTCACGGTACATGGCGTCGCGTAGACGATATTCGAGGGTTAAAGAAAACACACAGATTTAATTTCACCATTTAAACCCATGTTGAGGATAAAATCCACAAAGGAAATTAAAAGATCTGTAATCCCCTACATTAATCGGGTGTTGATCGAAGATTGTCGCAGGGAAGGATTGTCGCGGAAGAAACGTCGCGGAAGGAGATTCGTTGGCGTCACGGTACATGCCGTCGCATCGTCGATCTCTGAGGGTTCGGCTTTCTTCGTCGCCTTCACGTTCTTCGCGTTCTTCGCGTTCTTCACGAAGGAGGATGAAGAACTTAGAGTTTCTCCAAATCCTCTCAACATGCCACCCACAAGCAAAATGTGTGTTGGTATTATTTTATTCCATGCCAACAATTTGAAAAAAAAAATTAAGAAATGAACTATTAATTCAATGAATTAATGGTAACGACTTAACTGCCTAATTAATAGGGGCGTTAAGAATTTAATAAAATGCACAGTTCACTTTCATTTAAAAGGGGTTTTTGTAGGTGCGTTACTTAGAGGAAAAGAAACGGTGGGGCTCGTGCGGGCCCCACCTCACAAATATCCTACCAAGAGGGTAGGATATTTTGGGTTCCACCCTATCCGCTTTAACATAGCTTAAGTGGCTTTAATTGGCTTTAAGTGGATTTAAGTGAAATAAAATAAAGTTGTAGCACCACTTTATTTTATTTTCTTGACTTAACCTCAAAAATTAAAAACCACACCTGAGCAAACGAAACTCCAGAAGAGGTGTTTCTAATCAAATATCGGCGCTGCGGTTCCATCGGTGCCCTCGGAATTCGATTCCGAGCACCGGTTCAAAAGATAGAAAAACCCGCTCGTTCATTCACTGAACATACCCGAGACAAACTTCGGAAAATGATTCTGGGCACACTGGGCCTCGGAATCAGGTGCCGTCAGAAACTGCGTTCTTGAAAAATTTCAAATAAATTTAAGAAAAAAAATTACTTGAAATTTAAGGGTCTTTACATCACTCCCACCTCAGGGATTTACGTCCCCGTAAAGATACATCATAAACTAGGGAAACAAATGTGGGTACTGAGAACGCATCTGAGCCTCCTGCTCCCAAGTGCTCTCCTGGAGGTTCCCGTGCTGCCATCTGATGCGCACTAGAGTAATCGATCGTCCATGTAGGACCCGCTCCTGTCGATCCTCAATCTCCACCGGGACCTCCGCAAATGTCACCCCATCATCAAAGTCTAGCTCCCCATGGTCAATGATATGCATCGGGTCGTGCATGTATCTCCTCAGCTGAGATACGTGGAAGACGTCGTGCACCCGGTGCAACTGAGGTGGTAGAGCCAGGCGATAAGCCACCTCGCCAACCCGGCTGAGGACCTGGAATGGTCCAATGAAGCATGGAGACAACTTGCCGCCTCGGCCAAATCTCCATAAACCACGTCGAGGTGAGACACGCAAGAAGACGTGGTCGCCATCCTCGAACTCTAATGGCCTCCACCTCCTGTCAGCATAAGACTTATGCCGGCTCTGAGCTATCCTCATCCGCTCCTGGATGACCTGGACCTTCTCTGTCGTGGCTTGGACCATCTCTGGTCCTACAAGTGCTGACTCCCCAGGGTCTGTCCAGCACAAAGGAGATCTGCAAGGTCGGTCGTACAACACCTCGTATGGTGCCATCCCGATGGTGGAGTGGTAGTTGTTGTTGTATGAAAACTCCACCAAGGGTAGGTGGTCCTCCCAGCTGTGACCAAAGTCGAGGACACATGTGCGGAGCATATCCTCGAGAGTCTGAATGGTCCTCTCCGTCTGACCATCCGTCTGAGGGTGAAAGGCGGTGCTTAGACGTAGCTGCGTCCTGAACGCCTCCTGCAACCCCTTCCAAAGCCGGGAAGTAAAGAGAGCATCTCGATCGGAGACGATAGATGATGGCACACTGTGAAGCCGTATAATCTCCTGAACGTAGAGACGTCCCAAGCTCTCCACGGATCCCTGCTCTCTGATGGGTAAGAAGTGATCCGACTTGGTGAGTCGGTCGACAATCACCCAAATGGAGTTGTGACCTCTGGAAGTGCACGGAAGTCCAGTCACGAAGTCCATAGATATCCCATCCTGCTTCCACTCCGGGACCTCCAAGGGCAGTACCAAGCCTCCTGGTACCTGGTTCTCTGCCTTCACCTGCTGGCAGGTGAGGCATCGAGAAACGAACTCTGCCACAGCCTTCTTCATGCCCGGCCACATGTGTTGTCATCTAAGATCCTGGTACATCTTCTCCACTCCAGGATGTACCACCAAAGGGGAAGTGTGAAAATCGCTTAGCACCTCCCCTCGTAAAGCAACTCGTACCAAGGTATGTCCTCTGAAAAGGATTTCGTGCTCTGCTCCAAAGGAGAAACCATCAGGTGCCTGACCTGAGGATATCTGTGCACGCCGCGTCTCATAGTCGGCGTCCCCATGTTGTGCCTCTCTGACCCGCTGTAGTAGTGGAGGGGTGACTGTGAGAGACTGAAGGAAGGTTGCTCCATCTCTATCCACGAAGGATATCTGCAAGGCGGCTAGCTGCTCTGTCGCCTCCTCAAGTAGCTGAATGCCTGTCCTCCTGCTGAGAGCATCGGCTACTACGTTCCCCTTCCGAGGAGTATAGACTATCCCAAAGTCATAGTCCTGGAGGAACTCGATCCATTGTTGCGGTCTCAGGTTCAGGTCCTTCTGAGAGAAGATGTACCTGAGACTCTGATGGTCAGAAAAGACTGTAAAGTGCTCGCCCATCAGGTAGTGTCGCCAAGTCTTCAGAGCGAAGACCACTGCTGTTAACTCCAGGTCATGGGCAGCGTAGTTCTGCTCATGTGGCCTCAAATGAAGTGATCTATAGGCGATCATCGCATGCTCCTGCATTAGGACACATCCGAGTCCAGTCCCTGATGCATTGCATTAGTCTACGTACCCTACTCCTTCCTCAGGCAACCTCAAGATAGGTGCGTTGGTCAATCTTTGTCTCAGCTCCTGGAAGCTCTGTTGACATCTGTCTGACCATACAAAGGGTTTCCACTTCTTCGTATGAGCTGAGAGTGGTGCCACAACTCTAGAGAAGTCTGGCACAAATCTCCGATAGTATCCAGCTAGTCCCAAGAAACTCCACACCTCTGTCACGCTCCTGGGTGGCTCCCCAGCTAGCACTGCCTCTATCTTCACAGGATCCACCACAACTCCCGCCTCAGAGATGACGTGCCCCAAGAAGTTGACCTCGCGTATCCAGAACTGACACTTTGAGAGATTTCCATAAAGCTAGTGCTCTCGGAGTGTTTCCAGTATAACTCGCTAGTGGTAGGCGTGATCCTCCTCAGTCGTCGAGTAAATCAAAATGTCTTCGATGAAAACCATGACAAATCGATCGAGGTATGGCTGAAAGATCATGTTCATGAGGCCCATGAACACTTCTGGAGCATTGGTTACACCAAATGTCATAACCAAGAACTCATAGTGGCCATACCGACATCTGAAGGCCATCTTCTGCATGTCCTCGTCCCGAACTCTGAGCTGATGATAGCCTGACTTGAGGTCTATCTTCGAGAACCACCATGCTCCCTTGAGCTGATCGAAGTGGTCATCAATCCTCAGTAGCGGATACTTGTTCCTCACTGTCACCTGGTTCAGCCAACGATAGTCAACACAAAGTCGCAAGCTCCCGTCCACCTTCTTGGCGAACAATATCGGGGAAGCCCAGGGTGAAACACTGGGTCGGATGAAACCCTTGCCCTGCAAGTCCTCCAACTGTACCCGTAGCTCTCGAAGCTCAGTGGGGGACATCCGATATGTTGGAGTGGATATCGAGGTTGTCCCGGGGTATAGATCAATATAAAATTCTACCTCTCTACGAGGAGGTAGTCCTGGAACATCGTAGGGAAAGACGTCCCCATACTGATCCACCACTACAGGAAAACTAGGACTTTGCGCGTCAACTGATCCTAGGATGAGGCTAGCCAATTGATGAGTGATGGGTTGTCCTCTCCTCTGCGGAAGTCCATCCTGTGCTGTGAAGGATCCCTTCTCACCGGTGAAGGTGAACCTGCTCCCGTCGGTGCGTACACATCGCACCTTGCACCTAAAACAGTCAATCTGTGCATGGACTGTAGATAACCAGTCCGTGCCCAAGATGACGTCGTAAGGCCTCGATGCCATTACAAGAAGATCTCAGCCGAATCTCTCACCTCCTAGAGTAAGCTCACACTTCTGGCACCAGTGTGTAATCGTCGAGTCTACTCCCGTAGGAGTCTCTAGCTGTAAGGATCGAGCCAACGGCTCTGTCGGAATCTCCGAGTTCTGAACAAGGGCAGCGGCTATGAAAGAGTGACTCGCTCCTGTGTCTATAAGAACTACAGAAAGGGTGGAATAGACATAGATAGTACCTCGAATCATCTCGGGCACGCCATGGTCGTAGGCCTCCGCTGCCTGGAGCTGAACCTGTCTCTGCCCGCCAGCTCCCTGTGGGCGGGGTGGACCTCCTGGTGGTGGTGGTGGTAGAGCATCAAAGTGTCGCCCACCACCTGCTGCTCGGCCAGCTCCTCTTCCTCGTCCGCTTGCTCCCTACGGACTGCCACGGTCGACCCTCTGCCTCTGCCTGGGTGTCCCCTCAACCGTCTCTTGATCCTCGGCACGGTGGGTCGGGCAGTCACGAGCCATGTGACCATGTCCGCCGCATGTGTAGCATTGCCTGACTCTCGAAAGACTGGCTATGCGTTGTGTGCCCCGCACTGCTGAGCCAGTGTCCTGAGGTCATCTGCGTGAGGGTCTGGTCTACCTGGACCCATGAGTCATCTTTCGACTGCCTGCTGCAGCAAACTCTGCTACATCTCGTCCCGCGGTAGATCTCGCTGCTGATGAAGGTTCAGCAAGAAAGCTCTCGATAAAAAGGGCTCACTCCAGTACTCCTGCCTGAGTCAGAAATCAGAAGTCAGGGTCCTGGTGTACGGATACGTCGGCCGCCGCACCAACACTGGACTCACCAAACTGATAACCACACCCAATACGCTTAACACTATTGCTTCACATAGGAAAAGATCAGAGTCCAAAGTTCTGCAGCATAACTGAACTCCTCTGATACCAATTTGTCACGACCCGTCCTCGGGGCTCGTCCCTTGACTACCCCAATCCCGCCTTCCATAGGCCAGGGGCTGGTGACTATTACCAAGGCGTAAATCCCAGTAAAAAGGGAAGGCATTGACTTTGTAAAGTAAACCACAAACACCACAGAGCAAGCAGACAAAAGTAAACACTAAGTAAAAATTGGTACAACAGTAATTGAGAAAAAGTAAGTGGGCCAGTATACAAACTGAAACATAAAGTAAAGTACAACTGGAAGGGAACACAGCAACACAAAAGTAAAGACGCAACATCGAGCTGTCCACTAGAACTCCCACCTGAAGGGTGGGTACAGATAGCCTCCACTGCTCCTCGGGTCCAGCCGACCGCTCCGAGTACGTCCCGCCCAGTGGTCCACCTCCAGGTACCATCCTACTCCGCAAGCCTCAACCATGATCAGCGTTGTCCGTCGTCTGCAACCAACACAACGCAGTGCGGGAATAGCCCGTGCAGGGGTGAGTATAAGCTAATATGTAGGGACCCCGAGACCCCCGAAGGTCTCCCATAATCCACAAAGAATAATCCACAAAGGAAAGATACAATCACAAAGTAACATCTGACACTGTTTAGGTATATGCCCATACATATACCTAAGTCATCAATTCTCGTTCGGCTCCAACATCCGAGACCAAGTACAACCCAGTCCACACAGGAAAGAAAAACGTAAATCCACACAGGATAGCACAACACAATCCACATAGGAAAGCAAAAACAGGATTTCAGCTCACACAGGTATACTTCTTCGTGTGACGATAGAGATGATTAGATATTTCCACTGATTCATCTAAGCTGTCGGACCCACAAAGGATCGATAGACACTAACCCCCGCAATGACCCACAAAGTATCTGAACCACACAAGATCGATAGGTAACTAACCCCCGCAATGACCCACAAAGGATATGACCCACAAAGGATCGATAGGTAACTAACCCCCGCAATGACCCACAAAGGATCTGACCCACAAAGGATCGATAGGTAACTAACCCCCGCAAAGACCCACACAGGATCGGACCCACACAGGATCTGTAGGCACTGGCCCACACAGGACCACTGAGCGCTAACCCACACAGGATCGGACCCACATAGGATCGGTAGAACTGATCCATAAAGGATCGCTGAGTGCTGAAGTCGTCACCGTCGAATCCACTGAGGATCTCTGCACAGTCGTCGTCGTTGCAGTCATAGCCAGCACTAGGGTTCCCGCACACAGCAAGCTCGTTCGGGAGGGTCCGATCCCCGAGCTGAGAGGCTGATACATCAACTGACACGTAGTCCAGATTTGATGTATCTAAAAGTTCCGTATCGTCAACAGGAACTCAACGTCGCAGACGGCGCGTCAATCGGACGCCCGGTCTGAGAGTTATTGGGTTTTTCGTTCCAGGGGCCCGGTTGTTTTTGAGTCAAAACCAACCTGACCGTACTCCACCTGCATCCAAACCTCGGGCGGAGTAATCCAAAAGATCTGTCTCACTAAGAGGAATCCAACAAAGTCGACTGCACGTTAATCAGACGTCTGGAGCTCAAGTTATGAGTGTTTCTGCTCCGAGGGCCCGGTTGGTTTCGTGTACGAACCAACTCGGCCAAACCCAAAGTACTCCGAAACCTTGAGTGCGATATACTGAAACGATTGCCTCGATCCAAGGATCGCATCTCCGCTGACGGTGAGTCAATCGGAGGCCCGCAGCTCATGTTATGAGCAAAAGACCGAAAGGTCCGAAAACGGGGGGTCTGGGCCCGGACCGACCCGGCCCAACCCCCCCCCCCCCCCCCCCCACCTGGGTCGGCCCGAACCGGGTCGACCCGACCCGGCTGGCATGGCCTGGCCCGGACGGGGGGCCCGGCCTGGCCGCCAGGGGTCAGCTCGGTCAGTTACGGCTGAGTGGCGCGGGGGTTCGTTGCCCCCACTTGAAGGAGAGCCACGACCCCGCATGGGGGCCACTCTATGTCACCGGACGCGGCGCAAGGCGGCGTCCCTTCCCCGCGGTCCCGTGCGGCCGTGGGACCGGCCCTCGCCACCACGGATTCAGCCGCGGTGGGTCTTCCCGGCCGCCGGCGCCGCCGTGCCGGCGTGGCGCGCCGGCGGAAACTTCCGCGGACCACCGGACGCGCTCCGATGGTCCGTTTTGCCTTTGATTTGTGCCTACAGCTCTCCCAGGATCCGAACTTTGCTGTGAAGGCCTCCAATCGCCATTCCGATACCATTTCGTAAACGTCGTTAATCCACGCATCAACGAAAATCTGCGGAGGGTTGTCGGGCTGTGTTTGTTTAGCCCGCACCCTCCGCGTTAGGTGATAACAATTGAGAATAATAATCAACACATGAAAACATAACAAGGCACAATTTTAATAAATTAAAATTGGACTTTGATCCGAGTTCTTTGTTTTAGAAGGAAACAACCATGGGAATAAATATTATTCTCAAATAAAACCCATACCTCGTCGTAGTCGTCGAACATGAGTTCTTCGCGGAATTTACCATCGCGGAAGAAGAGGATCGTCGCGTCACGGAAGGGGCGTCGCATCGTCGCGGTACACGGTGTCGTGTAGACAATCTCTGAGGGTTAAAGAAAACACACAGATTTAATTGCACCATTTAAACCCATGCAGAGGATAAAATCCACAAAGGAAATTAAAATATTCGTAATCCCCTACCACAATCGGGTGTTGATCGAAGATTGTCGCGGGGAAGGATTGTCGCAGAAGTAACGTCGCAGAAGGAGATTCATCGGCATCATGGTACACGGCGTCGCATCGTCGATCTCTGAGGGTTCGGCGTTCTTCGTTGCCTTCGCGTTCTTCGCGTTCTTCACGTTCTTCGCGTTCTTCACGTTCTTCGCAAAGTAGGATGAAGAACTTAGAGTTTCTCCAAATCCTCTCAACATGCCACCCACAACCAAAACGTGTGTTGGTCTTATTTTATTCCATGCCAACAATTTGAAAAACAATTTAATAAACAAACCATTAATTCGATGAATTAATGGTAACGACTTAACTGCCTAATTAATAGGGGCATTAAGAATTTACTAAAACGCACCGGTTGACTTTCATTTAAAAGGGGTTTTCGCGGGTGCGTTACTTAGAGGAAAAGAAACGATGGGGCTCGTACGGGCCCCACCTCACAAATATCCTACCAAGAGGGTAGGATATTTTGGGTTCCACCCTATCCACTTTAACTTAGCTTAAGTGGATTTAGGTGGCTTTAAGTGGCTTTAAGTGAAATAAAATAAAGTTGTCGCACCACTTTATTTTATTTTCTTAACTTAACCCCAAAAATTAAAAACCACACCCGAGTAAATGCAACTCTGGAAGAGGCATTTCTAAGCAAATACCGCCGTTTAAATTCCATCGATGCCCCCGGAATTCGATTCCGAGCACCGGTTTAAAAGTTAGAAAAACCCGCTCGTTCGTTCACTGAACGTACCCGAGCCAAACTTCGGAAAATGATTCTGGGCACACCGGGCCTCGGAATCAGGTGCCGCCAGAAACTGCATTCTTGAAAAATTCCAAAGAAAATTAAGAAAAAAAAAATTCCCTTTAAATTTACGGGTCTTTAATGTTTTTCTATTTCTGGGTTCAATGGATCAAATCTAATAGTGGATGCTCTTTTTCTCATACAATTTATAGTAATAAGAAAGTTTCTGCATAAAAAGTAGTAACAAATAAGCAATCATAGAAAAATGCAGTTAAAACAATAAAAAAAAATTGAAAGTAACAGTAAAAGTATCTACATAGAAACTTGAAGAATTTTATAGAACATATATTTTTTAAATAGTTTTCAATTTTTCAATTTTTTTGTTTCTTTTTATAATATGTCATTTTTTTGAATTTTTTTTAATAAAAGTGGTCACTCATGCCTTCCTCGGAAAAGGCACCAAAAAATTAATCCAACTATCGTTGAAATCGAGTGAAAGTTTAAAATTTATAACTCCGACTAACTTTAATGTATAGTTCTTTGTAGGGTTGAACCCATAGGGAAGATAGTGCAACATGTTTTCTTTTCTAAAAATATAATTATTGTCAGTAGTGGATGAAATATACTTCTATTTTATATTTAATGTTTTTATAGGAAATAAAGAAACCCAACTTTTTTTATATATTTTTTTATTCTAAGATATGAAGAAATAGGACCACATATGAAAAGTAGTAAACAACAGAGACAGGTGATGATGAAAATGAACAATCAGGATAAAATTCCTGAGGAAAAACTCAATTCCACTGGTTTAAAAGATTTCATTTTCACAATAATGATTAAAAATGTTACCACTAAAAAGACTTAATTATTTCCCTTTCCAATAGATAAGTCACTATGATTGACCAATCTCAAAGTTTGTCACTTCAAGAAAGGTTCAACTGTAGGATTTGATTTTAAAAATACAACAGATTAGACTCACTGTATGTTGTAAAGTTTTCATTTTGAATTAGAAGATTTGGAAAATGTATCCATGACTAGTCTCACCGAATGATCATGGAGTTGAAAATTTAATATGAGTGGCATGATGCAATTGAATTAATTCATAATTTATATCACTGATCAATTCTGAATACATTAAAATGATAAAGTGAAAAGGTATATTAAAGATAACCAATAAGTCAAGAAGTTCCCCTGAGAAAAAATATTTATCCAACTATCATGTTTATTTCAAACAGTGATATCATTTGATTACAGAGTGTAGAGTTTAAAACAAGAGGAAGAAGAGACTCCCTCTAGCACCAATATTCTCCTGGACTATTCCACGAGATCTCTGAGAAGTGGTACTCTGAGTCACCAAGAACTTCTCTTTGGATCTACTCTACGGATGTCGTCAGAATGGTGAATGGTAAGTTGTTTCACATTTCTCAACATTTCTTTTCATTTTAAATTCTCTATCATTTTCTTCATGTCACTACATGTCTTCCATTGACTTAGTTCGACTCTTCATTGATGCACCGTACACATGCACTTTTTTGTGAAACACATGTCATATTAGAATCACCCTTGTAATTAACTTCCAGTGAGTTAGTTAAATGTATCTAGATGGGTTTAGAGTCTGGTATGAACCTACATAGTTAAAACATAGAAAAGTTAAAATTATTTAAATGAATAGTTCAAATAAATAATTACTTATGTGATAAATTAGATTAAAATGTTAAAAAAATTATTTACTAATAATTTTTATTTACTTAATAAATATTTTCTTTATTTAATGTTGTTTTATGTTATTATTTATAATTATTTAATTTATTTAATATTATTGTAAATATTATTAATTTATTTATTAAGTTTTTTTATTTTTAATCAGATAAAACTATTAAGTTTATAATTATTTAATAATTAAATTAATATTATAGTATATTTAAATTAGATTATTAATTGAATTAATTGTTTTATTTTACTAATTTTATTATTATAATTAAAATTATTTAAAAATTAAATTTTTAAATATTATATTTATTAAAGTATTTGTTTAAATTTATTTATTTTAATTATTAGTTGAAAGTTATTGATATTATTTTAGTTTTGATTATTAATTTATTTAATTAGTTAGTTTTATAGTTTTAATATATTATTATTATATTTTATTTATTTATAATTAATATTATTATTTATCATTATTTTTATTTTTATTTTATTTATCTTTTGGTTTTATTATTTTAATTTTTTAATTAAAATATTTATCTACCTCCCCTTCCCTCATTTTCATGCTTTAACAGGGGGGTTTCACCTAGCTCGAGCTGATTCCACAGGAAGTCGGTCCACATCATCGCCTCTAGTAGATTCAACCTCTCCATCTACGGTGTGATAGGATCTCCTTCATGGTGCCTCCAAACCACGTCACGGCTTCGATTCACAGCACACCTCGGGTAGCGGTCTTAGGTGATGGAGACACCCCTTTCAGTCAACGTAGCTCTTTTTTATCAACTGACAGTGTGGTAGCGGAAAAAATTAGGGTTGGTGATGAGGTTTTGGGACTCTATTGAAGAACTAAGCAGCGGTTGCAATATAGGGGTTTGAGAAGCTGGATACGAGTTTCAGATTTGGGAAAAAATGGTTGTGGATTTGGTATTGAAGTTGGGTTCCAAAATGATTTTAATATGTTTAAGTATCAGATTTTCCTTCTGTGATTTCTGTTTGGGTTTGAAAGTGGAGGCAGAGAAGAAGCGGTAGTGGAGGGATGTTGGTATTGATAGTAGGATGGATAATGGTGAGGAAGGTGTTGCGTCGATGAGGCAATTGAACTATTGGTCTCACTAATAATGTAAATGGGAGATGGGTGATAGACTGACATTGGTGAATGAATAAGGTCATCAATGAGTGCCAGACATCGATAGAAGGAATTCATGTCGGTGAGACATCTCACCGATAGTGTAAAATATTAGTGTGTCGGTGTCTCAAAAATTATATCTGCATAAATAAACTAAAATCATTAATTAAATGAAACTCTAAACTTCAACTGAAATTAAAAACTAAAATAAAGTTAACTAGATAAATTATATTTCGAATAATACTTAAATTAATTAAAATCATTAATTGATTAACTATTTAAAACATAAAACTAAAACTAAAGAAACACATATAGAGTATCGATGAAATGAAATTTTCAGTGAGACAAACACTAAGGAAAATTTGAAAAAATATAAAATAAGTCACCAACACCTATTGGTGAATTAAAATTTTTAATTGCATACATTAAATTAAATCATTAAGAAAATTAAATATTTTAAAATATAAATTAATTAATTAATTAACTAAATGAAGACTAAAAATGAAAAACACATTGTTTTATCAAATTGAAACTTAAATTCTTAACTTATAGTAAAGACTAACAGAATAATCTAATTACTAAATATAAAAATGATTTTTAGATTACATTTAAATGAAATAAATTAATAAAAGTAATCAAATCAATTTAAAATAATTAGATTTGAACAATTAATAAAGTTAAATTTTTTAAATTAATCAAGATTAAAAGATCAAATGTTAAATTAATAAATAAGTTAATTAAATGAAAATAAAATGATTATATGATTATTTAATATAACGGTCAAATTATTAAAAAGTCGAGAAGAGTAAGAGAAAAAAACTAATTAATGAATTATTAGACTAGAAAAATTAGAAAGACTAAATTAATTATTTTAAAGGAAAAATATACATAATTAATTATAAAAATTGATTAATTAATAAATTTAATTATAAAAATACGAAAGTGTGAGTATTTACCAAAAAGTGAAAAATTAACTAATTAAATCATTAAAAATTAAATAAAAAGATATGGTAAACTATGTAATATTAAGGCCACATCAGTAACCATTGTTAGACCAATATTCATAATAATATTTATCTTAAGGTGTTTAGTGAATCAAATTTAGTAACCTTTCAATTATTGATTATCAATAAAGGGAAATGAATCCATTTTTGGAATATGATAGCATTGTGGGTGGGAATCAGACCCAAAACTAATCATTTTTTTCATCATATTTATTCCAAAATATTCTTTCATTACTTTAATTTGTTTTCAAAAATCACAAACTCAAAACAAAACCCCTTTTATTTTACTATTCAATAATTTAAAATAGATTTTTGTATACTCCTCTCTTGGAGACTACATTAAGTTACCAATATGACTATAATTAACCTAGGACATAAATTTATTTTTTTATCCCCCATAAAAGGTATTCATCAAAACTTAGTGTTTTTTATGGGGTGGCACTAAAAAAATTTCTAACTCATAAAATTAAATGACTCGAACCTCAAATAAAAAAACTATTTGATTTTGACCCAAAAATAAAAACAACTATATTAACTAAGATGAGGAAACATAATCTATAATCAAAATTTTAGGAAGTAACCCTTTCAGAATAAATTGAAACTTTAAGTGCTCACTCTAAAACTAAAATCATGGATGGAAGATCCAGCTATAGTTAAAGAGGTTTATGTGTCCCATGGCTTATTCACTAACAAAATTTGATTCTCATGCTTTCTTTGGAGAATTATTTTGAACTCCTCCAAATATAAATTTATGAAATTTTATGAAAATAGTTTTCCAGGTTTTGTGTGAACCTAAACATAATCTCATCATCTGTTGCAACCCAAAATACCAGATTCAAACCACAATACAAATTCAAACAAAAAATTAAAATTAAACCTCAAAAAAAATTCAAATGGAAAATGGAAAATTCAAAATAAAGGTGAATTCCATATCATCTGGATTTCGTAACATGATAAGATCATGTTCTAAGATATTTGAACTTGGAAAGTTGTGCACCTAGAATAGAGGAACCCTCAAAACCCATGATACCTGAACATTGAGGATATTAAATGATCATTGTCTATCTAATGGCATCACTGGATTTCATCCACCCAAAACCAGTAACCCAAACTCCATCACTAAGAAACTATAAACAAGAAACATCACTATAGAGATGTCAACCATCAAAGAAACAAAACATATCCATGGAGAATTCTAGAATTCCACTAAAATTCCACTATAGCTAAATCCATGCCCAAATGGAAAAACCAACTAATATAAGACCATAAAAAAAGAAACAACACCAAATAAATGATAACCCACCTACCATCAATGAAAATATGACCAAAAATTATGAACCCCAAACTCTTCTACCAAGGAACCAAGTTGATACATTGAATTTAGACTAAGAAAAGGAGGATGATTTAGTTACACTATGGGTTATAATACCACCACCAAGTCTAAGAATAACCCTCAGGAATATAATATGATACCATCATGAAAAAGAATAGTTGCACACAATTTTTTATTTGAATCAATAAAAAAACATGGGTGATACAATGAAAAAATAGATCACCTAATAATATGGGGGGAAATATGGAGAAAAAGGCTAGGAGTAAAGAAATAGTGATAGTAAGGAACAACTAAGTGAAATGAAATATATGAGAAAAATCAAACATCGAAAGTAGGAGATGAACCTGAGAATAGGATCAATGGGAGCCTGCTAAATATTAAAAGGGTATCCCTATAAAAAACCAAATTAGTTGGGAGAGAGGATCCTATGAAAATATGATCCATCATATTCAATATTGGAACCATCACTTGGAAGAAACTATGAGAAAACATAAAAGCCTCAAGTATAGTACAAATGGAAAAGGGGGAGATGATGCTTGGTAAAGTCAGACTCTGAGCACCCCCCTCTATACCACCACCCAGAGGAAACCATGGAGTAGAAGAAGAAATCAAGAGAGACAAACATACACATTAAAGACTTTATACTGGTTTTCTCTATATTTAAGCCACGAGGAGTGGGTGTGGAACAAGTCAAGTAGAGGGCATTATCCTTTTCTGTTGAAGGGGATTCCAAAGAATGGTTATACAACCTATACCTAGGTGAAGTAAATAACTAGTTTGACCTAAAGAGTTTCTTATTGAAAATATTTTCCCCTACTTCCATAAGAAAAATCATTAGAAATAATTTATATTCCCTGAAACATACATATAGATAGACTCCTTATGAGTATTGATAAAGGTTTAAAATGTTGTGTGCTATTTTACCACATCAAAAAATCAAGGAGAATAATTTCATATTATTATTTTACCAGTTCCTACTTAAAATTGATCGAAACCTATTAGATTCCTCATCTAGAAGATATTTGATTGATAAGTGACAAGAAAAATCCAAGGTCCTGATTAAGAATATTTCTAATAACTCACAAGAATTTGGCACAAGAGGTATTGGTATAAGAATATACATGAGGTAAAAACTTCTAACTCGTCTCTATTATTATAATCTAAACATGAAAAGATGGAAATACTTATGAGATAAATGGATATAAAACAATCCAATGAACAATAAAATCCATCAAAGGTGTTTTTTTTATGTTCCTCACCTCATCATTTTACTAACCAATGTGCTAGAGTATAGGGAATGGAGAGTTGTTCAGCATCCTTTTATCCAAATAAATTATAAAAAAATATTGAGAGAGCCTAACTATTTCCAATATATATTTAGCAATAAAAATAACTAGGTCTAACTACCCTACCAGAATTAGTATCCACAACAACCCATATTCTAATATTCAAACTAACAATACCAACATCCAACACCTTTAAAAAAATTCAAGAAACCTTATAACCAACTTTCTAAACAAAAATCCCATTTATTACAATAAAAGACACACTATCAATAGCCTTGATATGTTTATAAGAACCAATATATAAATAAGGACCTAAATTTTAAAATCTTAGGAATAAATTGATAGAGTCAAAAAAATCAACACAATAATCTGATGGGACTTTTATTTAAGAGTCCAAGGAAATTACCAACTCAGTCAATACCTAATCTGAAGGGGAATGTAATAATGGTAACTAATATAAAGAGTAAGGAGATTCACCCCATGACCACACCTAAAACTGAACAAACAAAAATAGTTTCTCAAGATAAGTTTACAGAGGATGTTGGAGAAAACTATGATAGAATTTCTACGCATATTTCTAAAGATCGACCCCAAGATGAAGAAGAAAATAAGAAATAATAGAATGTTGAATAAAGGGGGAATAAAATATAGGAGAATCCTTAGAAAAGGAAATGAAGTGATAAGAAGTATCTCCCACTTCCATTTCCATAAAGAATGATACAATCTAAAAAAATCAAGAAGAAGAATTCCAAATAGAAATTTTGGAAATATTAAAAAAAGTTGAGATTAATATACCCCATCTTGAATCATTCAAGAAAATCCCAAATAATTTTAAGTTCCTTGATTAACCTTTCACCAATAAAATAATGCTTCAATGGTATTAAAGGATTATATTAGGGTGAAGTGTATCGGAAATTATGATACTAAATTACCCAAATAATTTCAATATCCGAGGAAATATTATATCCACTATAAAATTGGTTCTATAAATTTTTCATATACTTTACATTAGTTAGGTAATTCTATAAATATTTTTCTCCAATTAGTATTTACATATTTATAGATTAAACTTTTGAAGCTCATAAGAGTGGTTGTGTAGATTGCAAAGAGGTCAATAATTTTTTTGTAGGAGTTTTAGAAGATGTACTTGTGAGATTATATAATTTGATATTACAAAAATACTTTTATGTGATCAACATAGAAGAATACAGAAAAATAGCACACTCACCCATAATTTTGAGGATACCATTATTGAAGGAAACTAATACAATTGTTAATGTACATGAAAAAAACTCACTATGGAGTTTGGAGTCTGCATGATCCATTTTAACATCTTTAACTACATGAGGTACTCTTAAATTGAATATCCACTCCTCGTGCTTTCTTACTTTAAAGAGATTTGTCGCATTGAATACTTGAGTATGTTATATAAATTTTTAGCCTTGGGAAAAAACTTACTGATTAATGATTTTAAGAAGAATAATTCTATATAAAATTATAAAGAATCTGTTTTCAGTGTGGATGAAGAGATAAGTTATGAGTTATTTGATTGATTTAATTGTTTATTTAATGATGGGTTATCTTATATGTAATATTTTGTGTAGAAAATACAAGTAGAGGAAGTGATAAACCTAAATTTTATTTCAAACATAAAAGAGCCACCGAAACTGGAATTGAAATCTCTACCCATGGATTTTAAGTACATGTACTTAATGGATAGATAAAAATTACTAGTAAAAATAGAAAAAAACCTTCCCCTTAACCAAGGAAATAAATTAATCAATATTATAAGAGAAAATTTTCATGTAATATATTGGAGTTTAGGTGATATCCCAAGAATTAAAACCAAAA
The DNA here is from genome assembly GCA_963277665.1 of Viscum album. Taxonomy (NCBI): domain Eukaryota; kingdom Viridiplantae; phylum Streptophyta; class Magnoliopsida; order Santalales; family Viscaceae; genus Viscum; species Viscum album. The sequence goes on along the minus strand of OY728152.1, from coordinate 1,924,634,422 downwards.
TATTTTCACCTAGAATTTTTTTGAGGAGAATTCCAGTCCTATTAGGCATCCCCAAAGAAGGTTAAATACCACCATAATAGAGGTAGTTAAAAATAGATGGAGAATTTATTTATATTCGACATCATTTTTCCTATTTCTGACTCATAATGGGTATGACCCAAACATGTAGTTACTAAGAAAACTAGACTTACTATTATAAATAATGGGGAAATGAGTTTATACCAATTAGAATTCAGAATAGATAGATAGATTTCATTTATTATAGGAATTTTAATCAAGTCACTAATAAATATAACTTCTCCATACCTTTTATTGAAAAAATGTTAAAAAGTTTAGTAAATAAAACACAATATTTCTTTTTAGATGGTTTTTTAAGTTATTTCTAGGTACCCATTACATCAAAAGACCAGGATAAGAGAACCTTTAAATGTCCCTTTGGAAACTTTACTTACAAGAGGGTACTATTTTGGTTATGTAATGCTCCAAGTAAATTTCAAAGGATAATGTTAAGTGTATTTTCAAACAAAGTTTAGGAATAACTAAATGCATTATTATATGATTTCATAGTATTTATAAATTCATTTGATCATTGTCTGAACAATTTGGGAAAAAATTTAAGAACTTACACTAAAAAGAACTTGATTTTTAATTTTGAGAACTTTCATTTCATGGTGAAGAAAGTAATTGTCTTAGATATTTTAATCTCAAAAAATGGAATAAAGGTGGAAAAATTAAAAAATGAAGTGATAAATTATTTTCATTATCCAACTTGAGTGAAACATGTTAGATTATTTCTTACACATAGTGGTTCTACCTAAGGTTTATCATGCATTTTAGTATTATTTTTCTTTTACTATATATTAATTTTAAAGGATGTTGATTTTAATTTTAATAATGAATGCAAGGAATCTTTTTTTGAATTGAAAATTTGATTAATCACCCTTCCAGTGATGCAACCTCCTAATTGGGAGAACCCCTTTGATATACGCTTTGATGCTTTAAACTAAACTATGGGAGTAGTTATTTCCCAAATAATTGAAGGTGGACCAAAATTCATTTCCTATACCTCAAGAGCCTTATATTATTCGCAAAAAAACTATACAGCCATTGAAAATGAGTTCCTTATATTCATTTTTTCTTTAAATAAATTTAGATCCTATTTACTTGAAATTAAATTCTCTGTATTTTCTGATCATCTGGAACTCAGAAACTTGATGAATAAATATGAAGTTAAATATAGTTATGTTGGATGGATGATACTATTTAAATAGTTTAACCTGGAGATTAAGGATAAGAAATCATATAAGAACAAAGTGGTTGATCACCTGTGTAGGCTTCCCAACACTACTAAATTAAAAAGTTTCAATCACAAACCCACTGAATTATCACACTCCAAGAGAGAAGTTATGTTTTATTAGAGGATAAGTACATTGGTATACTGATATGGTTGATTATATGGTAACTTATCAAGTCCCATTTCACTTAAACCCCCATAAAATTTAAAAAACTTAAATCTAAATAAAAATTTTACCTTTGCTAAGATCCATACTTGTGGAAAATCTATAACAATCAATTGATAAGGAGATTATTACATAATATTAAAATTGAATATATTTTTGAATTTTGTCACAATTTAGCATGTGAAGGAAAATTAGTACCTCAAAGGAAAATAAAGAGATTTTTAAAATTGGGAATTTATTAGCCCTCCTTTTTTAAAGATGATCATGAATTTTATAAAAGGTGTAAAAATATCTATTTCTGGAAATATTTAAAAATAAAATAAATTCATTAAAAACCAACTAGTTTTTGTGAAATTTTTGAATTCAGAGGAATATATTTTATGATACCTTTCCCATGTATTTTGGTAAATCTTATATTTTTATATCTATGGATTATGTATTAAAATTGGTGGAATCCATGGCCATTGAAACTAATGATGAAAAATTTGTGTGTGAATCTATCCAATCTAACATGTTTTATAGACTAGGAACTCTTGGTGTTATCATAAGTGATTAAGGGACATGGTTTTGAAACTAAAACATGGAAACTTTAACTGAGAGATATAGAGTATATCACATGATAAACACACCTTATCATCCATTGAAAATGACCAAACTAAAATATCCAATAAGGATATAAATGGAATCATAGAGAATGCGATAAAACCAAAATGAAAAGACAGTATCCAAATGTTATAAGACAATTTATGGTCTTATAGGATAGCCTATAAAATACCCATTGGAATGAGACCATATAGGATAATTTGTGGAAAAATATATCATCTACCTATAGAGTTATAACATGATGAATATTTATTTGTGAGAGAAACAAATCTATACCTGTATAGAGATAAAAAAGGAAGAAAATTATAGGTTCCAAAGTTTCATGAAATTAGTAGAGTATCCTTTGAGAACTCAAAAAAAACTATAAAGATAGAACTCAAGTTCCTCATGAAAATTTTATTCAGAAAAAGGACTTTGATTTAGGAGACCAAGTGTTATTATACAATTTAACACTCAATATAATGATAATTAAAATTCATTCCAGATAGAGAGGTCCATTTTTAGTCACTCATTTATACCCTTTTGATGTTGTGTAGGTTGTAAAGAGGGACACAAAAACCCATTTACTGTTAATGTAAATGAGCTCAAGATATTCTGTAGAAACTTACCCTTAGAACCATAGTAGAAGATTACACTCTTCTCACCTATTTATCAATAAAGACCCATCAGGCTGTACATCTCCTTATCACTCGTCTAATTACCATGATTTCAAATAAATTTTTCCTACATATTAAATCCACTTAAATTAATTAAGTACAATATATCATCTAACTATATAGGGGAGAACCTTTGTATTTTAATATTTTCAATTTATTATTTTTTATTTATATTTTTCTAATGTTTGGAACTTTTTCATATTTCTTATGTATTTCTTTTTTATTTATAGTGTGATATTTAAACCTATGAGCTTAATTTTAATAACCTTTGAAAAAATTTAATCTATGAGAATAATAGGAAATTTATTTGTCCCATTTAATCACCTTAAATAAATGATTCAATGAACTTGTTTTAAAATTCCAAGTGGTAGAAATTCATGCAAGAATGGTCTATTTTTGAATCTCATGCCCGTACATGATGTCCTATTTTTTAAAAACACTTACCTAAGACAATTTTGAACCAATTTTTACATTTTCTAAACAATACCATTTTTTCATGATAGAACTAAGACATGTTTTTAATAACAAAAACTTAATGAATAATATAGTTAAAACTTTGTATAATTCATGTAATTTTAGTTATAAATGATTGAGGAATTATTTTGAATAAAATACCCATTTAAATTTAACTCTATTTCCAAAAATTACTTTAAATTTAATCCTTTTTGTAACACCCCAAGCTTGCACGGTACACTTCTCTTTGAATAATACAGTAGCGTGTGTTATACGCAACTTCGAGATTCTAACACACCGTGACCAATCAAAGTAGTCGTTATGAATGTTAATACCCACTTTTTGAAATTTTATAAATTTTATCACTCAAAATGGACTTCATTTTTTTGGAATATGGAAATTATCATTGGATGAAATTTTGGTACTTTTTGGATAACTTTTATATTTTGATGAATAGTGAAAATTACTAAATGTTAATTAAAAAATTACTTTTTAAATCAAAATTATTAACAGGGATAAATTATGAATTTGAGTGGTTTTAAAGTATATTTAGAATATATTTTTACCATTTAACAAAAAAAATTTCATTGTACATAATTTCACGATAAAACCGGACATAAACAAGTGTCAATCTTTTGATAGTTATTATCTCTTAAAAACACATTTTTTGTTTTAACAACGGGAATTAATTTTAAATTAATTTATGTCACTTATGTGTTTTTAATTTGGAAAAATTGATTCCATATTTGGAATCATGATGTCCAAATTGTGTAAATAGGCAACTTTTATTTTTAGACATTTTGAATAATTACTTCGGTAAATATTTTATTTACCATGGTTAAAGGGTAAATTTGGTAAATAAGGGTAAAAAAATAATATTATAATAATAATAAATTACCCTAAAACGTTTCCTAACCTTATTTTTTGATACATTTCCAATCATGGACATATTTGGGTCGATTTTGGGACCCCATGGATCCACTTGTAAGTGATAATGACACTTTATATTAATTAAGTTAAAATAAATACAAAAATGACATAAGCATATATCTTTTATAAAAACAATTTTTACATAGGGTTGTATATGTTGGATTTTTGACTATAAATATTAATTAGAAATATAAAAAGATTTCCTACATAATGGTAATTTATTTATAATTTTTAGACATTTAATAATTAAATTTATTTATTACACAATAATGATGAATCATTTTCCTTATTAATGAAAGAATCAAATAATTGGTATTATAAATGTTAAAATAAATATAATTTAAAATTTTTGATGACATACATGAATTTTATTGGTTAATATGACATGATATTATTGGTTAAATGAATTTTGTTCGAATTAATAAATTTTTTATGACTTTAACAAAAATCAATTATTGAATAGTGTCAAAATTGACATAAATGAGTTTTTAAAACAAATATTATATTATTAATTGATATTATATTCTTAAAAATATAAGGTTCGGCCAAAGGACTTATATCATGATAGGTGTATCATTAATGGACCACTTGTGGGTCTATTGGATATATATAGTAAGTTTATTAACTATATAATATAAAAATACAAAGTGACATGGTAAATGTCAATCTAATTAACTAAGAGTTAAAACTAAATGATAAGATTAATATAATGACCCAAACCTATCTAAAATATATTGGTTGAAATTATTTATACCCATACCCACATTATACTTTGAATAATAAACTTTGGATCCATTAAAAACCGAATATGAATTTATTATAAATTAATACTTTAAGTTTTTTCTAAAGAGCCCCTCCTCCCCCTTATAAAAGGACACCACTTCTAACCAATTCTTCACACCTTAAAAGCCTTTTGGTTCGGCCAACCCCTACCAAATTATTCTCTCAACTTCCCTAAATTCAACCTAGAGGCCTTAGTTTGATCATAAATCCAACCTAAGGATCCATTTTGATCAAATCAAAAGGAAGAAGCCGAAGAAGAGGTAATGATTTCACCACCCTCTTTCAAGTTCCTTTCTTCTTCCACTACCTTTTTCTTTGTTATTTCTATTCTAAAATAATAAATCCTGTATATTATATATAATGTGATGTTATTATAATTTTGGTACAACAAAATTCATTATTCTATCCACCCTTTTAATGACATTTCACCATACATGCGTACATACGACTTACCGTCTCCACGTCGTGGTGTAATTGTTATTCAATACATTATTATTTGGATGGGTATAATAATGATGTTTATTTGATGTAAATAATAAATATAACATGATAATTATTATGTATATATGATTTAACATCTAATTATATATTATTTTAATATCAAAAGAATGATATTTTCGCTCGTGTGTATGTACAGATTACCATCTCCACGAGATGAGATTCATTTCCAAGTTCACCATTCATCGACGATTATAACAATATATATTACTAATAATTATGTAATATATGACATAATAATGCTACTGAAGATATATATATTTATATATATAATTATTTATGTGCTTACATATATCTTATTCACTTACATCCGTTCAATACTGTATGAAAACGGAAACAGCGTTTATGCGTACGTACAGACTACCGTCTCTGTAAATGGTGTTTTCCATTTCACATATATGTATATTATACATATTTATATTCTAAATATATATGATATATAAATCATGTTCTATATTCTGGAAGTATTTAAATCATGATCTAAGTGACACAATCAAGATTAACAAGTTAAAACATGTACGATAAAGAAAGCAATTATTACCCGAAATATTAATATAACATGGAAATTATTATTAAATGGGTAATATAAACTCATAAATGAATAATGTATGATATTATAAATATTAATATGGTTCTGGTATAATTTAATAACATACTATAGTCTTCATAAATGAGTTTAAACATACCCTCGACTAAAGGAAAGTTCAAGGTAAGGGGTTTCTTATCTCACTTTTAATTCCGTGAGATTTCCATTGTTCACCGCTTACTTATTGCATGTGGTGTATTGTGTACTATTATTTGATATGTATTATCATGATTATCTTTATATTCATGATATTATATGATTCATTTGGTGTTTATTGACTATTTTTTATACTACTCGATTGATTACAACGAGGTAAGGGTTAATTTCGCAATCTCTTTATTATCCGAGGTTGTTTATTCGTAATTATATACTGGGACATCTTCATCATCAACATCTATGTTTCCTAAAAATGTATTTCAAAACATTTTTACTATTTACTAGACAAGGGGTTAAAGTCATTTATACCCTTGTTTGACTTTTTAAAAAATGTTTTTAAAGGAATCTTTCCATCGTTTTCCAAACAAGGTACTTTATAACCTTTTCGACAAAATTAAGGAAAGAATTTTTTTTAACTTATACAGCGAGTGCAGTTATTCTATGTCATTATTACACCTTTGAAGCTTACCTTACAAGCTTATAAGGATGTTTTCAAAATAATGGGTTTATATATAATTATATGATTTTTAAATGATTTCAAAAAAGACATATTTCTCTCAAATAGTTTTGATTTCATCTATGTCAACATCCTTTGATGGATTTTAAGCTTATTTGAAGATGATTTATTATGATACAAAACATCCATATTGTAATGAAGGTTTTGTGATATGCTTGACTGTAGATGAGTTATTTTTATGTCATTCATGGTTTATGGTTAAAGTATTGACATTTCGTAAGTTAGTTTTAATACGAAAGTTTATGTTATATCTCAACCTTTTCTTAGGATTAATGTGTTGGACTAGTATGTTCCAGGTTGGGGACTGGTAAAAGTAAGCCCTCCGAGTTGGTTTCCAGCTATTAGAGGCACTCCAGGTTGGTCTCTGGTAATTAGAGGCACTATGGGTTGGTGTCCGGTTATTAGAGGCACTCCCGGTTGGATTCCGGTTACAGAGGCTCTCCGAGTTGGGTTTTGGTTACAGTTAGCCCTTAGGTCTTGGCACGAGGCCTTGAAACATAAATTAAAGTTCGGTATTATGCATTCCCTCATTATGAAATTATTTATTACATGTGATTATTTGATTAGTATAATATCCATGTGCATGTTTATATCATAATTTTTTATTTATTTTTTTATCATATTATGTTCAAGTTTATGTTTAAAAAGGTTGTTGTTTTTATTACACATCTTGCCTTAAAATTTTATAGCTTCTGCTAAATTATTTACCCTTACTGAGCATCTGAGCTCACCCCTTTCTATGTTTTATTTTTCCCAGGATCCCAAGAAGTGTTTTATGAATAAGATGTCGGGTTAAGCTAAGGGAACAATGGCGTTCTCAAAGGATTATTTATGTTGTGTTGTATGTTAGAAAGTGTAATGTAATGTTCATTTATGTAATATATTTTCCTAGACTACTAAAATGATCGGCCCTTCAGGACTTGATTCCTTGTAATTATACCAATGTATTAAAATAATGCACTGACTCTCAGTAACCGAGGTTGGGGCGTTACAGTTGGTATCAGAGGAAGTTTAGCAATAACCTTGGAAGCTAGATTTAGATAAACTCTGATTAGAGCATATAGACCTAAGATAGACATTGAGGATTATTATAGAAGATTTTCCTAGAATTTTGGTATTGTAGAGATTTTGTGAGTTTTCCGAGCAATACATCCCTGTCAGGATACGAGTACGAGCAGGTAGAGGCGGCTCTGGCACAGATGTACCTAGGGGTAAAACCCGATAACACCACTTTGAGCTAGACTCGAATGGGAACTGGTGCACGACAACGGGCCTTGCTGCACTCTTGGTTACGACACTCCCAGGGGATATGCTTAGGATAATTCTAATTTTCGTTACAAACCATTATGAAGGGTTTATGAGTATATAATTACTCAAAGAATACATTTTTATGATTATGGATTATATCCATAAACTGTTTAATTTATGTTAAGTATTTTACAAGTTTGTAATTTTGTATTTCTATTCATAAACTAATCTAGTGTATTCCATTGTTTAGAAATGACGCCCAATAGAAGGAATGAGAACTCCAGAAATACACATGATCCAAAGAGAAAGAAGGATCATATCTTCCATGGTCTTAAGCCAAAATTTAGAAGGGAAATATTCTCCCATGTATTATCATCATATGAAGAAATAGTATCACCTGTTGATAAGATAAGTAAAGAATTTTCAGAGTCTTATGGCTTTGAAGGGAAGCCAGAGAAGGAAATTATGGTAGAGAGAAGGATAGATAAAGGGAAGAAGGTAAAGAAGAACTTCCCCATATGTGATAACTGTGGGAAGAAACACCTTGTAACTTGCCTGAAAAGAATGGGAGTTTGTTATAAGTGTAGAGAAAAAGGACACCATGTAAGTAACTGCAAGGGTAAGAAAAAGGTTTCAAATGTACAATGCTTCATCTGCAAGGAGTTGGGACACTACGCGAACCAATGTCCAAATCATCAGAGTATGCCCCAAATGATGCTATTGGATAACAATCAAGTTTTGATACTACCACAGATGAGTAGGAATGATTAGAGTTCATATGTTGTTATTATAGAATTATGTCATTTGAGTGTTGTATCAACAATGTACTAGTTATAATAATTATGGAGTATATAAGGATTGTACTGCTGTACTATTTCATTAAGGACTTGAGATTGTGTGGAACAAATAAAAGTGACTCAATAGAAGGTTAAATTTTTGGAAAATATATAGTTAAGAGAAAGATAAACCATAATATGGTCCTGATACCGAGGTAGTGATTTTGGAATAATACATGATTGATTTGGATAAATTATATTGGATATCCATGACTACCTTGAAACTGATTAATGATTTGTATATTCCATAATTGTTGGAGTTTACAACATTTTTGGATAGAAAGAGTATATCCAGTATTTTATAAGTAATAAGGGATCATGAATGTAATCAATAAGGTTTTATGGTATTTCAGGATGTTGTAGTGTTTTTAAATAATACATGATGAAGGTGTTCACATGCTATTATGTGGAAAAAAGGATCTTCATTGTGCTTATCTACCTTATAAATTTTGGATTTTGAATTTGGACAGAATTATTTTGGATAAGTCTAGTTTGAGATTATTTTTGGATTTCCATAAAAAGGACAACTCAGAGGTCGGGCGCCAACCCGTCGCGTCTAGCAAGGCCGCGAGACTTAAACCTGTAACCGAAGGGAGACAACGGTGTATCACCTACCACTGGCCCACGTGACGTCCTGGATTGAATAATTTAGTCTATTTAAAAAAAGTTCTGGTAGATGAATTATAAATTCATTTTTTTAACCCTATACGAATAGGATAAATAGAATATTATTTTTATGTTCTATTATCTTTTAGAGTGAAAGATGAGTTTGTGGTAGAAATTAGTTAGAGAATGGGACTCTACTTCTCAAGTATACATTTTTTATACTTCTCTTATTCTATGAAGAAATTAATTATTATAATTTAGTGAAGGGATCTTAAAATGAAAAAATTTGTTATCTTAATACCATATGTTTTGTTTAACCGATGGTATTTTAAATCATCATAGATTTATGAATTTAAGGCTCTCAATTTTACACTTGCTTGTGATTGATGACCTCAATAACTACCTATAAATATTTACATTTTTCCTCCAATTATATGTCTCTAATTGCCACCAATGTTCTCCTAATCAAGATCATAATTTGGTGGTGACCCATTCATTTTTCTTTTCCTCTTATTAAGACTAAATTTTATTAACCCAATTTCCAATGTGGGTTTTCCCTCAAAGATATTTTCTATTTTCAACCTTTTATTTACGAAGAATAATTTAAAATTGTGAGGATTAAATTTATTGAATGAGGGGAGAATGTAACACCCCAAGCTTCCACTGTACACTTCTCTTTGAATAATACAGTAGCGTGTATTGTACGCAACTTTGAGATTCTAACACACCGCGACCAATCAAAGTAGCCGTTATGAATAGTAATACCCACTTTTTGAAATTTTATAAATTTTATCACCCAAAATGGACTTCATTTTTGAACTTTTAATATCTAAATTAGCCTAGGGTGAAATTTTGGTACTTTTCGGATAACTTTTATATTTTGATGAATAGTGAAAATTACTAAATTTTAATTAAAAAACAAATTTTTTAATCAAAATTATTAACAGTGATAAATTATGAATTTGAGTGGTTTTAAAGTATATTTAGATTATATTTTTACCATTTAACACAATTTTGGTCATTGGACATAATTTCACGATAAAACCGGACATAAACAAGTGTCAATCTTTTTATAGTTATTATCTCTTAAAAACACGCTTTTTGTTTTAACAACGGGAATTAATTTCAAATTATTTTCTGCCACTTCTGTGTTTTGAATTTGGAAAAATGGATTCCATATTTGGAATCAGGATGTCCAAATTGTGTAAATAGGTAACTTTTATTTTTAGACATTTTGAATAATTACTTCGGTAAATATTTTATTTACCATGGTTAAAGGGTAAATCTGGTAAATAAGGGTAAAATATAATATTATAATAATAATACATTACCCTAAAACGTGTCCTAACCTTATTGGTTGATACATGTCCGATCATGGGCATATTTGGGTCGATTTTGGGACCCCATGGATCCACTTGTAAGTGATAATGACACTTTATATTAATTAAGTTAAAATAAATAAATAAATGACATAAGCATATATCTTTTATAAAAACAATTTTTACATAGGGTTATATATGTTGGATTTTAGACTATAAATATTAATTATAAAGATAAAAATATTTCCTACATAATTGTATTTTATTTATAATTTTTAGACATTTCATAATTAAATTTATTTATGACACAATAATGATGCAGTATTTTCCTTATTAATGAAAGAATCAAATAATTGGTATTATAAATGTTAAAATAAATATAATTTGAAAGTTTTTATGACATAGATGAATTTTATTGGTTAATATGACATGATAATATTTCTTAAATGATTTTTTTTCTAATTAATAAAGTTTTTAAAACTTTAACAAAAATCAATTATTTAATAGTGTCAAAATTGACATAAATGAGTTTTTAAAACAAATATTATATTATTAATTGATATTATATTCCAAAAAATATAAGGTTCATCCAAAGGACTTATATCATGATAGATATATCATTAATAGATCACTTGTGGGTATCTTGGATATATATAGTAAGTTTATTAAATATATAATATAAAAATACAAAGTGACATGGTAAATGTCAATCTAATTAACTAAGAGTTAAACCTAAATGATAAGGTTAATATAATGACCCAAACCTGTCTAAAATCTATTGGTTGAAAGGATTTCGACCCATCCCCACATTATACTTTGAATAATCTACTTTTTAACCATTAGAAACTGAATATTAATTTATTATAAATTAATACTTTAAGTTTTTTCTAAAGAGCCCCTCCTCCCCCTTATAAAAGGACACCACTTCTAACCAATTCTTCACACCTTCAAAGCCTTTTGTTTCGGCTAACCCCTGCCAAATTATTCTCTCAAATTCCCTAACTTCAACCTAGAGGCATTAGTTTCATCATAAAGCCATCCTAAGGAGCTCTTTTGATCAAATCAAAAGGAAGAAGCCGAAGAAGAGGTAATGATTTCACCACCCTCTTTCAAGTTCCTTTCTTCTTCCACTTCCTTTTTCTTTTTTGTTTCTATTATAAAATAATAAATCAAGTGTATTCTATATAATTTTATGTTATTATAATTATTTTACAACCAAATTCATTATTCTATCCACCCTTTTAATGACATGTCACCATACGTGCGTACGTACGGCTTACCGTCTCCAAGTCGTGGTGTAATTGTTATTCAATAAATTATTATTTTCATGGGTATAATAATTCTATTTATTTTATGTAAATAATAAATATAACATGATAAGTATTATTTATATATGATATAACATCCAATTATATATTATTTTAATATCAAAAGAATGATATTTTCTCTCGGGTGTACGTCCGGATTACCATCTCCACAATGTGATGAGATTCATTTCAAAGTTCACCATTCATCGACGATTATAAAAATATATATTACTAATATGTATGTAATATATGACATAATAATGCTACTGGAAATATATATATTTATATATATAAGTATTTATGTACTTACATATATCTTATTCACTTACTTCCGTTCAATTCTGTCAGAAAATGGAAACAGCGTTTATGCGTACATACGGACTACCATCTCCGTAAACGGTGTTTTCCATTTCACATATATGACTATTATACATATTTATATTATAAATATATATGATATATAAATCATGTTATATATTCTAGAAGTATTTAAATCATGATCTAAGTGACACAATCAAGAGTAACAAGTTAAAACACGTACGATAAAGAAAGCGATTATTACCCAAAATATTAATATAACATGGAAATTATTATTAAATGGGTAATATAAAGTCATAAATGAATAATTTATGATATTAGAAATATTAATATGGTTCTGGTATAATTTAATAACATACTATAGTCTTCATACAGGAGTTTAAACATACCCTCTACTAAAAGAAAGTTCAAGGTAAGGGGTTTCTTATCTCACTTTTAATTCCGTGAGATTTCTATTGTTCACCACTTACTTATTTCATGTGGTGTATTGTGTACTGCCATTTGATATGTATTATCATGATTCTATTTATATTAATGATATTATATTATTCATTTGGTGGTTATTGACTATTTTTCATATGACTCGATTGATTAGAACGAGGTAAGGGTTAATTTCACAATCTCTTTATTATCTGGGGTTTTTTATTCATAATTATATACTGGGACATATTTATCATACACATATATTTTTCCTAAAAATGTATTTCAAAACATTTTTACTATTTACTAGACAAGGGTTTAAAGTCATTTATACCCTTGTTTGACTTTTTTAAAAAAATTGAAAGGAATCTTTCCGTCGTATTCCAGACAAGTTACTTTATAACATTTTCGACAAAATTACGGTAAGAATGTTTTTTTTAACTTATACGGTGAGTACGGTTATTCTCCGCCATTATTACACCTTTGAAGATTCCATTACAAGCTTATAAGGATATTTTCAATATAATGGGTTTCTATATAATTATATGATTTTTAAATGATTTCAAAAAAGACATATTTCTCTCAAATAGTTTTGATTTCATCTATGTCAACATCCTTTGATGGATTTTAAGCTTATTTGAAGTTGATTTATTATGATACAAAACATCCATATTTTATTGAAGGTTTTGTGATATGTTTGACGGGAGATGAGTTATTTTTATGTCATTCATGTTTTATGGTTAAAGTATTGAAATTTCGTAAGTTAGTTTTTATACACAAGTTTATGTTATATCTCAACATTTTCTTAAGATGAATGTGTTGGACTAGTATGTTTTGGGTTGGGGACTGGTAAAATTAAGCCCTCCAGGTTGGTGTCCGATTATTAGAGGCACTCTGGTTTGGTTTCTGGTTATTAGAGGCACTCCGGGTTGGTGTCCGGTTATTAGAGGCACTCCGGGTTGGTGTCCAGTTATTAGAGGCACTCCGGGTTGGAGTCCGGTTATAGAGTCTTTTCGGGTTGGGTTCCGGTTACAATTAGACCTTAGGTCTTGGCATGAGGCCTTGACACAGAAATTAAAGTTTGGCATTATGCATTCCCTCATTATGAAATTAGTTATTACATGTGATTATTTGATTAGTAGAATATCCATGTGCATGTTTATATCATAATTTTTTATTTATTTATTTACCATATTACGTTCAAGTTTATGTTTAAAAAGGATGTTGTTTTTATTAAACATATTGCCTTAAAAGTTTATAGCTTCTTCTAAATTATTTACCCTTACTGATCATCTGAGCTCACCCCTTTCTATGTTTTATTTTTCCCGGGATCCCAAGAAGTGTTTTATGATTAAGATGCAGGGTTAAGCTAAGGGAACAATGGCGTTATCAAAGGATTATTTATGTTGTGGTGTATGTTAGAAAGTGTAATGTAATGTTCATGTATGTAATCTATTTTCCAAGACTACTAAACCAATCGGTCCTTCAGGACTTGATTCCTTGTAATTATACCAATGTATTAAAATAATGCACCGACTCTCAGTAACTGGGGTTGGGGCATTACACTTGTGGACCTTATAGGCCATGAATAACTTTTTTAGGTAAGAATATTATAATCTAAATATCTCTGTCTATCTTTCTATAGAATATAATACATGATCTATGTTAAATTCAAGTGTGGGGGGGAAGTGAGTTGGAAGAAGCTGTTTTAATAGATTTTCATGAGCTGAAGAGGGGATATTCTAATTTTTTTGATACTAATTTGGTAATATAATCACATTTTTAAGGATGGAATAATTTCCTATATATCATTCCATACTGAGTATGGAATGAAACTATTATTTTAAGAGATAATTCTATATCTTTCTCTCTCAAAAATTCAATTATACACAAAATTCCAGATCTAAGTTTAAACTAAAACAATGTTAAAAATAGGTAAATATGGAAGAAATAAAAAAATGATGCAAAAATTTCTCTAATGGTGGAAGGAAAAAAGAAACTAAAAAGAATTTTGGAGGATATTTTGAGTGGTTTTGAAGTTTAAATCTATTTGCTTGTGATTTTTGGAGGTGTAGGTTGAGGAAAAGTGTTGAAGTTGTAGAATAAGTTTTGAAAACATAAAAATAGTGGAAATACTTCCTAATAATAGTAAGGATATATCTCATATATAATATAAGAAATTTAAAATCCCCTTTATGCCTTTAAGAGAGAAACATAATAAAACATGTTGAAGGAAATATAGGAAGAGGACGTTTTCTACTACTAAAATAAAGAAGGGTCCGAGTTGACCTATTTAATCTAAAAATGAGTATAGATAAATTAGAGGATGAATTAACAAATAAATACTTTCTTGAAATAAATTTAAAAAATTTATTATTCTTAAACTTAGAGACAGTCCTCTTAAATATTCTTCAAAAGTTTTACAAAATAAGAACTACCATCCTTAAGACTTGGAAAACCCCTATAAAAATTCCTCATGATATGAACAATTACTTGACTCATTGGGTAGAGATGATAAATTCATAAATCCTATAGTGAAACCTATATAAATTTGGAATTATAATAACTTTGCTTAAAATTCATGCTTGAGTGTTGGGTAAATTATTTCTAGGAAGGTAGGTATAAGTGTTCTTGAGAGGATTAAATAGTGTGAATTAATTTAATGTACTTAATGAGAAAAATAAAATCAAGAAAATTGAGGATGCATGAGAACTTAAGGAACATATTGTTGAAAAAAGTACTCAAATTGGAAAGTGTTTTAATTTTTATTAGGTAATATTTTGAAGTTCACTTATCTGGGAGTCTAAGGGTTGAGTATGGTGGAATTGGTAGAGTCAACATTTTCATATGTTTAACTTTTAATTTAAGGAATTAATCCCACCATTTTTATCATCCAAAATGAAATTATCACATTTATTTGTTTGAGGAATAATCTATAATTTAGTTTTTCAAAGGATTAAAACTTGATTTTAATTAATTATTTCATCTTCATAATTTGTATAATAAATCCTACACTTAATTCTGGGTGTTTTGATGTTATTATAAGAGTTATAGAGGTAAATTTGAAGGATCATATTTGATTTTAATAAGTTTTAATTTTTATTTGAATTTACTATGATAAAGTGGGAAAATAGATAAGGAAAACTTCCTATGGAGCCTAATTATAGGATAATTATTGATCACCCATAAGATAATCCATCTATTTGAGAGTAAAATAGTGGGAGTATAAACAACATTTTACCACAAGTAAGATAATTTATTTTATAGAAGAACCTTTATAGGATAATTCATATTTGTGATCCTCTCATAAGATAATTATTGAGCCTATGTAATAGGATTTAAAGTCAGTTAGAATTTAGAAAAGTCATTTTACCTTGTGTAAGATCATTCATTTATACAAGCCGCCCATAAGAGAACTATCAATCTCGCATAAGTCAATTATCTTATAGAACTCACATAATAAGATTTACTTTTCATAATTTTGTTAGAGGAAGATAACAATAAGTTTTCAAGGACCTCATCTAGACTTAAAGATGAGGTTTTGGGCTACCACATTAGCCTTCATGCAGCTATTTAGAGGATTCTACATGGATCTTAATATGAATAATATTTCAATCAATAACAGAGAGGAAGATTTTGATTTATTAGAGATCTAAAGGCTGTAAAGAAGAATAAAGACCATGGGATAAAGGGAAAGATAAATATTTAAAAAGAATGAGGCTCATAGAGGTTTGAACATTATGACATCCCAAGCCTATTTCGTAACCACATGATTGATCTAGTTGGCCACATAACTTTAAGCATTAATCCCCATATGCCAGAAGCTACTAAATAGTATCAAGGGTCTTTAGTGATGGTATGGTGGGGATATTATATGCTCATGATCATAGTGCAACATAGTGGTATAATAAGGAATAAATAGTGGAAATATATATAATAATAAATCAGTAGAAAAATTAAATCATCTAGATGTGATAAACGGGTTGGAAAAACAATGGAAGAGTCACATCTAATATCAAAAGAAAAAATGATGATCATGTCATGGTGATATACAAAAATGGAAATACATGGGAATAATGGAATAATATGCTATAAAAAATGAACATAATACCCAAGTTATCTCCAATAGCATCACGAGCAAAAGCTTGGCCCACTAATTCCATACTCCATACTAGCACAAAGGTCAAACATCCATAGCAGGCTGCTTCCCCTATCACTACCTGCATCCATAAAGTCTTCCCAGGTACCAAATGGAGGCTCAAACAGGGTGTGAGATATTCTCAAAATGCCATCACCAATGATGTATATAACAAATCTAGTCAGTGCATATATTTTGTAGTAAGTGAAGGTAAAATAGTAATAAAGATGTAAATGACACTATAAAACAACCCAATATGGAAGTACATGTTGTAAAAAGTAGTCTATAAAAGTAGGATGGTGTATAAGAGTAAATAATCAGCTAAGAAATGTGCCAGATATATCAATTAATAGATACAATATACTCTAGATATATCATGAATCAGACCTAATAGGTCCAGATGTATTAGGTATCAGACCTACAAGGGCCAGAATCCAAGGCCATTGGCTAGGGTGTCCTCTTTGAGTCCATAGAGATCAACCTTATAAAACTTAGTATAAAGTAAATCTATATAGGGTAGGACCCATGATCATTGACCAAGGAACATTTTTGAATTCCAAAAAACTCATGATAGACGTGGTAGGAAGCCAAGGAAAAATTCCAAGGAGGTATAAGTAAGTCATATCTAAGCATAATAATCCAAGGAATTCAATATAAGTACATTTTTAGTTCCATACCATGATTTAAATTCCATTCCATGATTTCAATTCCATATTTTGATGTCAGATCCATAATGAAGTATCCATCAATGAACAATTAACATAAAGGATCAATGGGTCATGTTAGTATCCATACCATTTTAACAATTGAATTCATTACATTTATATCATTTATCAATTCACTCAAAAGTGATAAAAGGTGATGCCATGTTAGTGTATGTACCACCTTAATAATCATTTATATTAACATTCATAAGTCAATATATCTTCTATATCATTTCATAAATCCCAATTAACTATTTAGTCTTCCCTTTAATTTTCTAAATGAAATGTTTCTATATGAGTTATTAATTCCTTAACATTCCTATTTAATTTAAAAATGGCTTCCACTCATGGAGGTAAGCTCAAATCACCCAATGGGGTGGAATTATCATGGCCATTCCAAGGAACCCACCTCATGGGGTCGTTTGAGTTGAGTTAGATGACCTCCAACCATGTAAAAGGGGGAAATATATTATCAAAACATGTTTCAAAACATTTAATTCATGGTATTAATCATTTTAGAAGCAACACCCGAAAGGTCTAGTCACTACTAGAAAATCAATTATTTGTGACGGGCTATTTGTGATGGAAAAATGATCTATCATAAATAGTCCCCAAAATTGAACTATTTGTGATAGAATTACTATTCCACCGCAAATAATCACTATTTGTGATGAAATAAACTATTCTACTGCAAATATTTTTTTTGGGGTTTTATGTCGCCTGACACCAAACTCATTTGTGACAAGCATTTGTGATAGAATGGTAATTATGTTGAAAATGTATGTCAGATTGGAAGTATTTGCGATACAATTTAAATCCTATCACAAATAGTTTTTATCATTCGACTACTTGCGAAGGAATTAATTTTATCAAAAATAGTCTATTACAAATAATTAAATTTTATAACCTACACAAACCCTTCTTCCTCCTCTTATATTCTCTTCTTCCTCCCTGCCTCCATGAATAGATGTTGATCCTCCCCTCCTCTATGTCACACCACTATAGCGCTCCACCATGCTCTTTCACCTCTCCATCGCTCTATCGTCCCTCTTCCTCACAACTGCAACGTAGCGCTACCACAGATTATTCCCCTATGATCTGTAAGGTACAGACTATGGTTCTTTTCTTCTTCAATTTTTTTGCATATTTCATTTCAATATTATGAATACCGATTTGGTCTAGACCTAGATTAATTGATTCACCCATTTTTTTAATTTTTTTATATTAAGGTGTCAATTGTTTTTTCAATAGTTGATTTAATTTAATATTAGGGTTTATATATATATATATATATGAGATTCAATTATTTTATAATTATTTATTTCAAAATTAGATTTCATGGGTGTCATTTGATTTTAAGTTTATTTCATTTTATTTTTTATCGGTTCAATATTAGATGACATGGATAAATAGAATTGTGAAACAATTTAACACCCAAAATTGATCACCAAAATTATTTTATAATACTTGTAATCCAAAATAGATTTCTATTTGGGTGTAAATTATTTGATTTCAGGATTAATTCATCTTCAAACTTATAAATTAATTTTATAATTCTTGTATCATTATATTTGGGTGTCAATTGTTTTTGTAAGATTTTATTAAATTTAACAAAACATTATTTATAATAATTTTTTATTAAAAAATGTTAAAAATTGGTTTAATGAAAAACCAATAACAATTTAAAATATTTAATATTTATTAAAAACTTAACTAATAAAAATTAAGTTACTTTTTTGTAATACTTTTTAAAATAACATAACAAATAAAAAGAATTATTAAAAATTTGTAAAAAAATATTAATTATTAAAAATGTAGTATTAATTTAAATAATTAATAAAAAAAATTAAATAATTTATAATATTTAATAATTATTGAGTCAGTATTATTAATAAATTGTACTTATTAGTGTTAATTATTAGTGTGAAGTTACCAAAAAACCGACACACATAAATGTAATGTCACGTCTAGGGTAATCCCTACATCTCACACCCAACAGTAGTGTCTGATTTTTCATATGACAAATAGTTTGGGAGATACTTTAAATTTTTATAAGAAATTATAATAATTATATAAAATGAAATACACTCATGTGTAATTTTACCAATCATACAATGCACACAAATGTAATGTCACTCCTAGGGTAAAACCTACATCCTGAACCCAATGGTGGTCTTCGATTATTCATACAATAAATAGTTTGGGAGATACTTTAATTTTTTATAATAAATTGTAATAAAAATATTAAATGAATTACCTTCACGTGAGATGTTACCAAATATCTAATGCATACAAATGTAATGTCATGTATAGGGTAAACACCAAATCCCATACCCAATGATGGCCTCTGTTTTTTCATACGATACACATTTTGAAAGATACTTTAAATTTTAATAAGAAATTATAATAAAAAAACTAAATGAATTACTCTTGCATGCAATGTAACTAAACACCTGACGCTCACAGATGCCATGTCATGTCTAGGGTAAACCCCATATCCCAGACCTGACAGTGGCCTCAGATTTCTCATATGAGACACTGTTCGAGATATATTATATTATTTTAAAAAAATAATATTTTTATTATATAATATATTTTATATTTTTATTCTATATGCATTGATCCTCTATAATTCCCATAATCCAGTACTAACCCATCACTTCAGACTGATCATACTTCATAGAATATTTTATGGTGATATAATAATAATTTGAAACTAATTAAAGTGATCAATAATTATTATTATTATTATTTATGTTGTTTTTTAAATATCTATAGACTCAACAAGTAGACACTAGTTTCTATTATGCAATCATGATTGGATAAATCATCACAAAAATCCAAATGGATCTTGTATAAATACTACCTACATTGAAGGTGTTGAAACCTTTATATCATTTGCATTGTTGAATTCCATTTTTTTGAAGGAACAATTAAATTTCTATTCCAGTAATGTGATATTAGGAGATTCGAAACATTTAACAATGTTGGACTTTATCTTTTGTATTTTGGTTTTTGGAAATATTGTATTTTTTGGTATCAATGTGGTGAAAATAATTTAGTAAAAAATAAAAAAATGTTTCCAGATCCATCATTTCAGAATTTAGTATATGAGGTCACTTGACCATTTATTCTAGAAATAACAACTCAGATTGATATTCCAATTCTTGAATCAAAACCTTCTCAATTTTAAATTTTTTTGAAATCTGTTGAGGAGGCCTTATATCTAGGATTCCATATGGGAAAACTTGAAGTTGTTATAAAATTTATGTCTATTAAAACATATTTTGGAATGTTAAATAGTTTTTTCAATTAGATTTTATCGTTTGTTAAATCATTGTTACCTGATGGAAATACATTATCTGTAAGTTTCTATGGAGGTAAGAGGTTGGTTCATAATTTGGGTCTTAGTTATTAGAAAATTCATGCATGTTCAAATGATTAGATATTATATTATAGTGATGGTGAATCCTTGTTTAATTTTCCAACATGTGGAGAATCAAGGTATAAAGAGGAACAATAAGGAAATTCTAGAGTTCTTATGAAATAGTTGAGGTGTTTTCCAATTACACCTCATTTATAGTGTTTATTTATGTCTCACAACATAGCTAGTTTGATGACATAACATAAATCAAATATTTCCATTAGTAAAAGATTAAATCATCCATGTGGTGGTGATTCATGGAAACACTTTGATCAGACACATCTTTCTTTTTCTTAGGAACCTCATAACATATTCCTATGCCTTTCCACTGAAGGTTTTTGTTCATTTGTTACTTACCGCATTCAATATTCTTGTTGCCCTATTTTTTTTACTCCTTTCAACTTTCCTTCTTGGATGTTGATTAAGGAACCATATATATATATATATATGGAACTATTAATTCTAGGACATCCAAAAAATAATATTGATGTTTATTTAAAGTAACTAATTGATGAGTTAATATCACTATGTAAAAACAGTTTGACTATATTTGATATAGTTGTAGATCATAATTTTGTAGTGAAGGTTGCATTATTATGGACAATAAATGACTTTCCAGTGTATGGTATGTTATCTGGATGGAGCACATATGGTCTAAAATTATGTTTGTATTTTATGGATGAAAACAAAGAGTTTATTCTTGTTAATGTGAGAAAGGTTAGTTATTTTAACTTTCATCGGAGATTTATTCCTACAGATGACCCTTTTCAGAGGAATAGAAATAATTTTACAAAATGTCGAATTAAAATAGATGAACCTTTATTATTTCTCTTAGGTAATTAGGTAAAATATATTGCCTCTATATTACCACATGTTACTTGTAGACCAACCATAAACGAAAAAACAATGGTTTTGGGAGAGATCATAATTGGATAAGGTGGAGTATTTTTTGGGATCTTCTATATTGGTCTGATTTTTTGGTTCATCACATGTTAGATATAATGCATATTGAGAAGAATTTTTTTTATAACATATTTTATATTGTATTGGACACACCTGGTAAGACCAATGATAATGTAAAAACACGGTTAGATCTTTCCCAGATTTACATATATTCTGAACTTCAATTATTTGAAGATGAAAGATCACACAAATTAATGAATCCAAAATCATCTTACTCACTTACTAAAAAAACCATTTATTATTTTCTAAATGTATTAGATATTTGAGGTTACCAGATGGCTATTCTTCTAATTTGTCTCGTTAAATCAGAAATGGAAATATTATTGGGTTAAAGAGTTATGATTTTCATGTTATAATTAAAAGATTATTTCCTTTTGGTCTTAGAGGGTTGTTGAATTCTTCAATCTGGGATATATTGACCAAAATATCATATTGTTTCCAAGATATTTGTGTCGCAACATTAGGTTATGATACATTGAGTTTTCTGGAAAAATATCTTGTTTTAATTTTATGTAAATTGGATAAAATATTCCCACTGGGATTCTTTGATTCCATGGAACATTTAATATTTCATTTTCCATATGAATCTAAATTTAGAGGGATAATAAAATTTTGGTGGATATATCCATTTGAGAGATGTATACCAAAATTAAAGAAGAAAGTATGTAAAAATAATCAGTTGAAGGGTTGATTGGAAAGTGTTCTTGTAGGAGGAAATCTCAAATTTCTACTCTTATTATTTTCAGTCAGAATATCCATTAAAACATAATTTCATGGGTAAAAATAAATAAAATGTTGATGATGTCACAAACCATCAGTTTTCATTTTTTAATCGACCTGAGCTTTGTGTTGGTGGTTATCCTGAATGATGGCATACAGATCAAGCACTACATAGAGCTTATACATATATTCTACTGAATTGTGAGAAAATTACATGATTTGTGCATTAAGTACTGATTATTATTTTGTTAAATATTTATAAAAGAAAATTTTATTTCCATTAACTTTTTTAGAGATTATATGATGGCCATATTGGAAAAAATATATATAAATTACATCTACTACTCTTTAAGAACATCATCAAAAAAATTCATATTAGTTTCAAAGACTGGTAAGTTATGTTGATTATGATGGAATAATTAATCAATTTTTCAATGATATCTATTATTAAAAAAATTATTTCTTACTGGCAACACAACATGAAAATAAAATTAATAGTTGATTATGTGTGCTTAAAGACCCTCCATTAAAATTTCTAAAATATTATAATGGGTATGTGGTTAATGGATTTCAATTCCATAAACACATATATGCTGTCTTAAATAAATTAATGAATAGTGGTGTTTTTCTGAAAGGATGAAATCATAAGGAAATTGAAGTTGAATTTTATGTTATGATAGATAAAATAATTGAGTTATGTTATTTGGGATCAAATTATGTAAAAAAGTTTAAATTTATTTGTTTGATACTGATCTAGGGTTGTTACTTAATCCATGGCATGGAGTCATTGATATTAAATATAATAGTCTTCTTGCATAAAATGAACCATTCATGTTGGCACATCAAGTTTATTAAAAAAATTACTATGATGTTTCGATATATTTTAAGAACTGGTGGAGGGTGATAAAAATGGAATCACATGACAATCAATTTATTGAAAATGAAAATGGTTCTGTGGAAGTTAAAAATATTGAATTTTTTCAAAAAATACCCCAAAATATATCTCTTACCCGATGATATATAAATATCAATGATGAAACCCCTTAGTTAAGGTCTGATGATATAGATAATGTTGATGAAGTAATAAGGGATGATTAAACTGAAAGTCATATAGAAGTTGATGATGCTGAAGATGAGGATGAAGAAAATGATCTTGATGAAAATGATTAAGAATGTGTTGATTGATGTAATATATTCAGGTTTTAGTTACAAATAATTATTATATTCTGGTATTTATTAGTTTTTTTATTTTATATTTGTATTAACAATTTTTTCAAAGTTATATTATTATATTATGGTATTTATTATTTTTTTATAATTTATATCGATATTAACAATTTCTTATAGGTAAGAATATATTTTTTAGATGGATGGAGATGATTCTGACGATCTACTTTGTTCTCTCACTGATGTCAGACTTCCTTCTGATGAGCCCGATTTAGTTGAGCCTCAGGCTGGTGAACCTATTAGGAGGGGGTGCGGTCTTACTGAATTAATGATTCTGGATCCTGTTCCAAAGAGACGACCATCTGTTTATTTTGATCCTCATTTATGGAGGTATTTTTATTTATTTATGATATTTATTTTAAATTTACTTAGTGTATTAATTTTGGTAATAATTTTATGACTATTTGTTTTTATTTTCAAACGTTTTCTCACTTAGCTATTGGGCGGGCTGGTGCGATTCTAAAAAATTATTTTTTCGATCCATAGGTGTCATGGGACCTAGTTCCCATCACCATGCATCACTGGATATTCGACCATTGCATTGTACAATATTAAATAATATATAATTTTTAAATTTTATTTAATTACTAACATATTTTTTTAATTGTATTGAAAAATTTATTTTCTCTAATTCCTGATATCCAGAGAGGTCATATCCAAGAGTCATGAGATATTTTTATACATGAGAACATTCATCAATTTCTACACAACCTCAGAAAGAGAGCTATGGATAAATCTTGTGATACTTTTTTGGACTAGTCTTGTGTCTCCCATCAACCTGACTATATCGTAGCTCGGGTATGGGATGGATTGTTCTCTTTATGTCTAGGAGTTACTTTTAGGAGGATCTCATCATTTGGACATCAAAGATGGGGGGGAAAGATATCACACATAGGGCTAGAATTAGTACATTTGGCATGCATCGATGACATATGGTAAGTGGTATTATTTATTAATGTATATATACTTTAACTATAACATGTTTCTTATATTATACATGCCACTACTAACCCATCTATTATGGAATTTTAAGTGTATAAGATTATGTATATTGATCCTTGTACAGGAGAATTTGTAGGTGACTGACAGCGCTATATTGTGGTTTGTGATTTTTTAATAAAATAATGGATATTAATTTTATTGTTATTCTAATTTGTAATTATATTTAAAGGAAACATATGAGGTTGTGACTTCCCATTCATGGGAGAGTCAAGGTGAGAGAGAACAAGATACCACTGGTGATTTAGTTTTCAATGAGGAGGGCTTGATACAGGAGACTTTGCAGGGTGTTGAGAAAGTTCAGGTGATTGGTATTGGTTCTCGACTGACACCTATAGCTTATTATGGTACTTTTTTGATTCCATCAGTGAGTGTGAAGGGAGCTCATGGAGATTCTTCATCAATGTTGTCATCTGCTACACATTATGAGGAGATGTTGAGAGCTTAAGATGAGATGATAAATAAGATTCAGAAAGAGGGGGAGGAGGAGCGTGAGTAGCAGTATCTAAGAGATGAATGGATGTTGGAGTATATGTGGTGACTTATGTGTGGCATTAGTATGGATTCCCCCTTAGTCCTTCAAGTGATCTCCCCCTGGTCCTTTAAGTGATCCTCCTCCACCTAATTCTAATTGATGATTTCTGAAGTTTTATGACTATTTTATAATTTGGTATGACAAACATATCATGTTTGAAATATTGTATTATTTTTATATCTGTTTTAATTTTTTAAATTATTTCTATTTTTTAAAATTGTTTTTAAATATATTTAACTTTTAAATTTCTTTATTATTTTAAAATATATTAAATTTTTTTTAATTATTCTTAATTTTTTTAATTTATTCTAATATTTTTATTTATTTTTATTTTTTTAAGTATATTTATTTTTTAATTTTTAAAATTAATTTTATTTTTTTGTATTTAAATTATTTTGAAATATATATTTTAAAAGAATTAATTAATCTCCATTAATTTTATATTTTTTTAATTTATTTTTAATTTTAATTTTTTTTAGAAAAAAATTATTTTGGACAGATGGACGGTCCATTGCAAATAAGAAATAGGGATGGGCCATCGTAATTGTTTATTTAAAAATATTATGTCACTTATTTGTGACAAAAGATCCATCTATCACAAATAATGACTATTTGCGATAGATTGTCACAAATAACCATAATTATGACGTTGTTTTTTATGATGGAGTATTAGCGACAGACTCCCGTCACAAATGACTTTTTGCGATGGGAGTCTGTCACTAATACGCCATCTCAATTAATCAAAAATCTAGTAGGGAGTGCGCTACACTACAACATTATCTATAAACATCATTACTTTAAGGGAAAATGTATAGACCACCAACCCTAGACAACTAGTTGACTCATCGACTTTTATCGGCCTCTAACTCAGGCTAGAATAGAAGAAATCATTGAAATTGAAAAATTCCCAGAAAATAGGTCATATTATCTTTCATGAATTTATAATTCCATATTTCAATATAAATGGAGAAATGAATTCATAGGATTGAAGAACTTACTGATACGCTTTCAACATGAAAAATGATGAAAAAATCGGATGTCAAATAGAGGAGATAGATCAAATCCTACATTGAAGAGGAGAGTATCTCTCAACAAAGGAGGATAAGTTTTTTTGTGATTTGGGAAAATAAAAAAGGGAGGATAAGTATTAAAGAAGGAAGGGGTAAAATTAAATTTTCACAAATTTTAAGAGGGTGCAAGGTTTGGCTGCATTGTTTGCCAACCCTTGTGCTAATCATGTGTTAACATTGTCTTATGGTGTCACCCACTTACATGATTAGGCACACAGTTGGAAAAACCAAGCATTAACCATGTAGTTCATCTCTATAATAGGTCTACAAATTTCTACACATGCATGTATCCTCCCTCAAAAGGTTTATCAAATTTTTCTCCTCTCTATATGGGTCACATTGTTGAGTCACATTATTACAATTAACCATGTTCCAACCATGCGCCTTGTACTATTTTTTCACAACTTAGATATCTGGGCTCTGAACAATCCCTGTAAACTCCTAAAACCCTCCTTAAACCCTTATGTTCTTTTATAAGGATAAAATAAAGTAAAGGGTGCATTCCTCTATGAAAAGATGAGATCTTACAGCCTACCCTCCTTAAAAAACTCATCCCTGGGTTTCCCTTCTAGGGGTGGTTGATCGATATCTAAGAATAACTCCGACCATTGAGAATGTATGTCAGCTTCTTACTTCTAGGTCTCGTCATATACATGGTCATGCTACCATAGCACCAACACCAAAGGAACTGACCTACCTTAGAGGTCCTTCATGATTCAATCAACAATACGTATATGATTCTCATCAAAAGAAAAATTAGCCTCCAATTTAATTTTCTCAGGACCAAAATAATGAGATGGGTCAGAATGATAATGGCATAGTTAAGATATATGGAAGATGTCATACATGGATTGGTACCTCTCAGGAAGAATTATCTTATAGTTCATCAGCCTAACTCTCTCCAAGATCTCAAAAGGCTTGACATAACAAGGTGATAGATTACCCTATCTTTGAATCTGTCTATGCCCCAACCTAGGAGAAACATGTAAAAAATTCAATCACCTACCTCAAACTCCAAAGGTCAGCAATGACAATTGGTATAATACTTCTACCGATATAAAGTTGTATTCATATGATTCCTGATAAGTTGTACCTTCTCTTAACTATCCTAAAAAAGAAGATACCCCAATAGCACTTCCTCTCATACCTCTAACTAGTACATGGGTGAATAGAATGTCCTACCGTACAAGGCCTCATAATGATCCATATGTATAGGTGGATGAAATCTATTATTATAAGAAAATTTGATGAGTGTTATGTTTTTCTCCCAAGAACCTCCAAAATCAAGGATTCATTCTTGAATCATGTCCTCCATCACCTAAATCATACATTCATACTGAACATCGGTCTAAGGGTGATAGGTTTTACTTAACAGTACCTGTGAACCTGATCCTTATACAACCCCTGCCAGAACCACAATTTGAATCGAGCATCTCTATTTGATACAATTTTATATGGAAATACTTGAAGGGATATTATCTATCTAACACAGACTCCCTAGTTCATCCACTAAAATAATCACCCTGATAGGTAGAAAGTGGGTGACCTTTTTCATCTAGACAAAAATAACTCACACTGCATCACTGCCTCAAGTTGACCTAGGTACACTCATCACAAAAATCCATAGTGATGGTGTCCCATTTCTACTTAGGAATGGATAATGTCTGTAAAAATCCTACCAGTCACTAGTTCTTCACCTTTACCATCTAATATGTGGAATATCAAGTAACAAAATTAGTTATCTCTTGTTTCATCCCCAACAACCAATACTAGAGATATAAGTGATGATACATCTTCATAAGGCTAGGATGTACTTCCCAAGTATAAGAATGAGATTCTTGAATCAATTCCTCCAAAATTTTTATAGGCACATAAGAATTCCCATGAATTTGAAAGATCTCATCCCCATAAACAACCCAACTAGGCAATGGGTCCTCACCCGAAACACTTTCCCATAGGACCAAGCCCTTGGGATCAAAAAACTGCCTCATCTTTACTCTATCTAGAAGTGAAGAGGTCACTACCAAAGATATAAGAATAAAATACCTATGGCAATATTAAACCTCAATATGTATCTTAGAAAACAATTCCATCAACTATCATTCATTATTATCCTTATTAATTGCTTGTGTCTGAGTCTTATGAATCAAAGCATTAACCACTACATTTCCCTTCCCAGGTGTATATGTAGGCTCAAAGTTGAAGTATTATAGTTATCCAATACAAATTCATATCCTGATATTCAAATCACACTATGTAAATATGTATTTGAGGATTTTTTGGTCTGTATACGCCAAAAAATGTTCTTCAAACAATTAATGTCTCCAACAACTCAAGCCATGAACTACAACTTCTAAATTGTGATTGTGTTTTGGGTAATTCCACTCATGAGGTCTCAAATGAGGAGACATGTACTCCATGACTCAATCTCCTGAAATCATAGGCTCTCATCCTAATACCTATACCATAATAATACACCATGTAGACTCTTCCAAACATAGGTAAAATCAAGATCAATGTCAAATTAAAAAGTCCTTTAAATTCCAAAAAGTCTTTCTCACATGCTTCTGAACATAATAAGTTCACACCCTTCTTTTTCAATCCTATAAGAGGTGGTTCAAGGCATAAGAAATCCTGAATAAAGTATTTTTAATATCTATATATCCCTTATAAAATATTTATATCAAACACGTTCTTGGTATTCTCCCAATATACTATGGATCTTACCTTCTCTAGTTCAATAGATACTCTAGATTTTGATATTATGTGACCTAGGAAGTGGACTTTAATTATCCAAAAGTAGAATTTTGTGTGATTAAAATACAACTGGTTATCTATCTTTGTATTCAGTATGATATTAATATGTTTTTCATGGTCATGTCTTGTGAAAAAATATTCCAAGATTTCTTCCATGAAGACAACCACAAATGAATCTAGATATGGATGGAAAACCTAATTCTTTAGAGTCATGAAAACTATCGGCATGTTCATGATACCGAATGGAATAACTAAATAATCGTTTAAGTTTTATCTAATATAAAATTTTGAATATGGAATATCTTATTATCTAACACATAACTAGTGATATCCTAACCTTAGATAAATCTTAGATAATACACAAGCTCTTAAGAGCTAGTCAAAGAGATCATCTATTCAAGGAAAAGGATACCATTTCTTGATCATGATCTAATTCAACTGGTGATAATCCATGAAAATCATGGGGTTATCATCTTTCTTCTTGGAGAAAATCATGGTTGAACCTCATGGTGAAGTACTGGGTCATATAAACCCTTATCTTCTGAGTCTTCTAGTTTCCACTTGATCTCTTGTAACTCAGTTGTATCTATCCTATAAGGATAAATGTATACTAGTGATGCTCTTAGATTTATCTCAACAGTAAAATCCACCTCTATCTCTGGAGGTATCCTAGATAAATAATCAAGGAAAATATCCCTAAAATGATCCACCATAGGAGGGAAATCTATCTAATGTATTATCTAGTTATCTAAGAAGATACTATCAATATGGTTTGTGACTCCACCCATGCCACAATTCTTGGGTCCATCTTGATTTTCCTATACATCCTATTAACCCTTATGAATATAGCTACTTCTCTCTAGTAATGTAAAATTTACCCTTCTATGATAACAATCAATGTACCCATGATAAGGAACCATCCTTTCCATCCTGAGATTTATGTCAAAACCAATAATCTTGAGGATGAAGAGGTTCCATGTAAAATTATAGTCTCTAACTTGAAGGAGAATTCCTTTCATTGGTGTAAACTTTATAATTAGATACCCAATGGGGTATAGAGTGTCATTTCCCTACAAAAAAAAATAGATCATGATCCCAAGAATTCTATAATTTCCATATATATAAATAAGGGGTAAGCTCCTGTGTCAAATAAAATAGATAATAAATTAGATTCCTCTAGAATTATAACTCAAATTAGGGAAGCATTAGTGTTATGCTCCTCAAGTATAGGATATACTTCATAGATATGAAAAAATCCATGACCCTGAGATACAACCTAAATATCCTAGGTTAGTTTGCTCTACTGGCACTATAATCCTTATGTATGGCTCCCATGACCATCACCACCACCTCATCCTAAATGGAAAGTAGTGCTCCAACTACCTACCTGGTAAGGATATATTGATCCCTCCCTTGAAGGAAAAGTTAGTGAAGATCTTCTCCCACTAGGAATATATTGGAAGGTCCTACAAAAACACTAAATGTTTTCCATCCTACCACAACCTCAGTACTTAGAGGGGTATTTAGGACACCAAGTCTTATTATTCCCTATATTTACGCACTAGTGACACACCACATAACTATCAGTGAGTTTCATGTGACTGTTTTTTTTCCTGTGTGCAAACTTGATTCAATGCTTCCTACTACACGATGAACCACTCCCCTATCTATATGATGAATCAACCAGGTCCACACCTTCATCTTCCCTAAAATTTCACTTAGTGATGAGGGTCTAGTTTAATATATTATAAATAATGTTCAACCAAAATACATTCACCTATGATTAGAAAGAATATATGATCCCATCCTCAAATCATCTCACTATCATTGACTCATCACCAACAAGAGTCGGTGTGAAGTGTTGGATCTCTAAAAATTGAGAAGAATGATCCATGACCGACATAGTACCCTACTATAGAGGCATGAAATATGTAACTCAATCTTCTCCTAGTGTTTGGGGAAATAATTAGTCATAAAATACTATCTAAAAGTCCCTCCAAACCATACCCTGATGATAATCATCTTTGGTGATAACATCCCACCATTTCTTAGCATTATCATGCATCATATAGGTTGTGAGATTGACCCTCTTATCTGGATAAATATTTAGATGAGTGAATATAGATAGCATGTCCTCTATACATTAATTGGAAACCTAAGGGCCACCATACCTAGAGAAATTAGGTGTATGTTGAAACTGAAATTCCTATGTCAACTCTTCCATAATAGGGTTCAGTCTCAGGGCTCCCTGTATAGTCTGCATGAGTTGTAGAAAATCCTCCCAAAAATGGGTGTTAGTTCCCAAATTAGGTATAATAGAAGGTTTCATAGTTTTAACTATAGGAGTTAATATCAGTGGATTAGGGTCCACCACTTCTAGATCATGGTCATCACTACCCTCCTAGAACACGACTCAACGCCATCATGGTGTCATATCTCTACAAATTTCCAATACACACCTTATATAAGATTTTATAATAGAATAGTTTATTGAAACAATAATAGGATAATTATAAGACTCCATATAAATAGGTAAAAACCTCAATTTCTGCATCTAAATATAGGTCTAGGTGGTATATAAAGTCATAAATAAACAAAACAGATGCTCCCAACTTCCCACTACTAAGGTTGGGTCAAAGATGAGTTATTTGTTTCATGTTAGGGGTTCCAATATATGGAGTTTCAATTGCAAGTTATAGTGGAAAACAACCTTTAAGATTTAATTGGAATCCCTGATTAACAATAATCATATTATTTAATTTTCAAAGAATAAATAATTTAATATGTGAATTATATACATATATCATGGTCCAGTTAAATGAGTTACAATTCCCAAGTTATAAATTCATAAGCTTTATAAGTTATAAATGGAACACTATGTAACTACAACCAACATTTTATATTTTTTATAATAATGTAACAAGACCCTTTATGATACCTCAATTATATGGATCATTGTTCCCAATTTATAGAAGTATTATCTTTATAAATTACAAATTGAATCCATATAATCATAGCTAACTAACTTTTCAACTCTTGTAACCATAGTTACATAGCTCAAACATGTGATAATTGGTTAATTAAGGCACCACCATCAAGTTATATGGGAAAACCCATTTAGGTTGATGTAAAAACTTTAATTAATCCAATTATTTTATCTCTATAAGAAACATTAGCACATTTTCAAAATATAAATAGTCAAGGCACCAAAAATATGCATCATAAAATGTGAGTAGTAATATAAACATGGAATGGCATATTCATGGAATGTTAATCCTTGGGTGACTATAATGATGCATGAGATAACACTTCCTTTCCATACTATCCAAGGGTAAAACATAACCTCGTAGAAATAATAAATGACACAACTCATGTGTGCCACCCAATGGGGAAATTAGTAAAACTATAACAATAGAAATAAAGAACAGTAAGTCCCATCCCAAGTAATTGGGATTTTTTCTTATACGTGGGTTAGCTACTCCCAATAACATGCTCATTAAAAAAATTTGACACATCCTAGTCTCCTATATACCATCCCAAAATAGAATTACATAAAGTAAAATAAAACCTATAATACTATTTTGTGACATCCTGGGACTGGTTCATAACCACGTGACCGGTCTGGTTCACCATATAGCCTCAGGAATGCTTTCCCATATGTCAAAGACTATTGAATAGAAGTGATGGTCTATGATGGTGCGGTGGGGAGACTATACCCTCATTGTAAAAGTGAATCATAGTTCTATAATAAATAATAATAAATGGAAAAAATATAATAATAAGGCAATCCAAAAATTAAATCATCCAACAGTAATAAAAGATTTAGCATAAGAATGGAAGAACCACATCCAATGTCATATAAAAAATTGTGATCATTTCATGGTGATATAAAAAAAAGAGAAAATAAATGGGAATAGGGGAATAGGATTATAAAATATGATATAAAAATGAACAAAAGAACCAAGATATCTCCAATAGCATCGTGAGTATTATCTTGGTACTCTGCTCCTATACTCCATTCTAGAATAAAGGTCAAATGTCTATAGCAGGATTCTTCCCCTTATCCCTACCAGTATCCATAAACACTTCCTAGGTACCAAATGGTGGCCCAAACAAGGTATGAGATATACTCAATAGGCCACCACCAATATTGTCTATAAAAAATATAGCTAGTTTATATAAGTTGTAGGAGTGTGAAAGTATAATAGTAATAAATCTATAAATGACACTGTAAGACAACCCAATCTAAAAGTACATTTTGTGACAAGAAGAATATAAAAGAATTAGTATAGTGTATATGAGTAAATAATCAACTAAGACATACACCAAATGTATTGAGTAACAGTTATGACATATGTCGAATGTATCAAGTATCTAAACCACTAGGGATATATGTATCAAGTATCGGATCTATGAGATAGATTATCCAAGGCCATTTATCAGGGAATCCCTTTTGATCCCATGGAGATCATCCATATAAAAATCAATATAAATTTGAACAACATGGTCTAGGACCCAAGGTCATTGACCAGGGGATCCTCTTTGAGTCCATATATCTCATCCATAGAAAACTCATGATAGAATTGGGAGGAGCCTAAGGAGAAAGTACAGGGTTGTCCAACTAAGCCAGATCTATGGGTAATAATCCAAGGCATCCAATATAAGTAAATCATTAGTGTCATACCATGATGTCAGTGCCACACCATGATTTTAGTGTCATACTGTAATTTTTGTGCCATACCAAAGTATCCATCAATGAATAATTAACATAAAGGATAAAGGGGGAATGTTGATGTCTATTCCCCTTTAACAATTTAATTCATCAAATTTATATCATTAATCAATTCACTCAAAAGTGATTAAAGAATATCCCATGTTAATTATCATGCCACTTTACTAATCATTTGCATTAACATTCATAAGCAATGAGATCTTCTATCTCATTTCATAAATCTTAATTAACCATTTCATCTTCCCTTTAATTTTAAAATTAAAAAGTTTTATACAATTTGTTCATTCCTTAATATTCCCATTTAATTTAAAAATGGATTCCACTCATGGAGGCAAACTCATCTCACACAATGGGGTGGAATTATCATAGGAATTCAAATTAACCCACCTCATGGGGTGGTTTGGGTTGAGGTAGAAAACCTCTAACTATGTCAAATGGGGAAATGTATTATCAAAAAATGTTTCAAAGCATTTAATTTAAGGTATTACTCATTTTATAAGAAACTCTTGAAAGTTGTAGAATGAGACACTAAAATGTAATCTATAAACATCACAACATTAATGTAAAAGGTATAAATCACCTACCTTAGAAGGGTAGTAGACTCCTCATCTATTATCATATTCTAAATTAGTCTATAATGAAAGACATTGGATAAATAGATGAATACCCTAAAAATATGGAATATGATATCGCATTTATTTAGTATTAAATATGTTTATATTAATGGAAAAAGGAAGAAAGATTATTGAATCACTTACCAATATACTTCCAACATGTCAAATGGTGAAAGAATCAGATGAAAAATAGAGGATTTTTCTCAAATCCAACCATGAAGAGGAGAGGAGCTATCAACAGAGGAGGAGAAGTTACTGTGTAGTTTGGGAAAAGAAAAAAGGATGGAGAAGTATTAAATAATGAAGGGGTAAAATGTAATTTTCACACATATTAAGATGGTGTGTGGTTTGGCTGAATTATTGGCCAAACCATGTGCTAACTATGCACCAACATTGTCACATGGTGTCACCCTCTTGTACAGTTATGTGTATAGTTATACAAACCATTTTCTAACTATGTGATTCATTTATACAATAGGTCTACATATTTCTCCATAGGTGTGTAGCCTCCCTAATACATTTTATCAAACTATTATCCTTTATATATGGGTTATATGGTTGAGTCACACGGTTACTATTGATCATGTTCCAATTGTGTTCCTCATACTTTTTTTCCATAAAATGGAGCTCTTTGCTCCGAAAAAGTCCCAGAAACTCTTGAAATCCCCCTTAAACTCCAAGGAACTTTAATAAGGATAAAAAAATAGGTTTAAAATGAAAATTAAAGAGTCTATAACTCTATTAAAATCCAAAATATTACAAACATGGTGAATAAAATTAAAACATGTGATCTATAAAATGTGGATGTTATGCATTAAGAGAGGGAGTTTGAATAGTTCACGATTTTCTATAGAATCTGATACTATTATTTATTTTTATTTTATTTTTTTCTTAAGTTTTTTAATTCCTTCTTCCTCACCATTCATGTCTTTAACCCTTAGAATGGAGGGGTAATTCTCAAGTGATTGGGTAAGGGAATTTTATCCCTTGTAATGCATGAGTATTCTTGATTTTCTAAATAAAAACTATTTAATATTGATTTTTTTCAGTTGATAGTGGTTTTTTGACTCTTTTAATATAACTTTGTTTTCTGTTTTGAATTTTTTCATTATTAATAATTAGGTTGATAACCTATCATCTCCCTCTACCAAGTTATTCTTATTTCAAAGGAGTAAGTTGTTTTAGGTGGTGTGAATATAAAAATTTTTGGCACATGTGTAGAAGCATTGATTCACATCTGAATTTCCTGGGAACATCAATACTTGATTGGGAATTTCCTTGGTAGTATATTATTGGTTTATAGACCTTATGCACACAGTAAGGGAGGATGATCAAGCAGTAATCACTATTAGACCAATCTCCCCAATAAATCCTAAGGTGTTTAGTAAATAAAAATGAGGAACCTTCCACTTATAAATTATCAATAAAGAGAAGTAAAACCATTTTAGGACTATGATATAATTTTATGTGGGAATATTACCCTAACCCTATATCCTTCCTCATCATCTTCCTTCCAAAATTTTGTTTCATTACTTTACTTTGTTTTCAAAAATCATAAACTCAAAACAAAACCCCTTTTCTTTCATTAATCAATAAATGAGAATTGATATTTGTACACTCTTGTCTTGAAGATAACCATAGGTTTCCAATATAACTACATTTAAACTAGGAGATAAATTTATTTTTTTCATGCCTCATGATAGGTGTGAACCAAAATACTAAATGGATTTACCTGTGTAAATACCCATAAATTTCAAGGGAAATTTTTTTCTTAATTTCTTTGAGATTTGTACGAGTGCGCAGTTTCTGACGGCACCTGATTCTGAGGTCCGGTGTGCCCAAAATCAATTTCTGAAGTTTTGCTCGAGTACGTTCAATGAACGAACGAGCAGGTTTTCTAAACTTTTGAACCGGTGCTCGGAATCGAAATCCGAAGGCACCGATGAAACTGCAACGCCGGTAATTTCTTAGGAACACCTTTTCCGAAGGTTCGTTTTCTCGGGAGGAGTTGTTAAAATGTGAAGAATAAAAATATAGTTATTTTAAAATTATATTTTTATTACTCTACTGATGGTTTAAGTGTTATGGGAAAGGAAGTTATGAGGAAGTTAGGGTGGGGCCCACACGAGCCCTCACCTCCTTCAATTTCCCTAACACTCCATTAAACCCCCCTCTAGCAATTAATTTTGTAACTCATCCACTCTTCCACATTAATTGCAGGCCAATTAAATGCCTAATTAATTTGACAACACAAGTTAATTAATTTTGTGAATTCAATTTGATTTTTTTTTAAAGGTTGGAATGAGTAATAAAATAAGGCAAATCCATATTTTATTATTGTTGTATCGTTTTGGGGAGATTTTTGGATAGGAGGGCTCTAGTCTTGAATAACATCGTCTTCCATGTTGAAGAACGTGAAGAACGTCGGAGCACCAAGGAGAG
Source organism: Viscum album (assembly GCA_963277665.1). NCBI lineage: Eukaryota > Viridiplantae > Streptophyta > Magnoliopsida > Santalales > Viscaceae > Viscum > Viscum album. Next base: position 1,924,597,401 of record OY728152.1, on the reverse strand, counting down.
ATGGCGTGCTGATCTTTCCTTTCTCTGCAGCTGGTGTGAGATGTCATCCTCTTCTTTGACGCTCGCCAATGCCATCATCGAAACCACCCCCGCAACATCGTTCTCCCATGAAGATCATAGTTCGACAACTTCTTCGAGGTAGGGGATTGTTTTCTTTTATGTTCGTGACTTAGTTTGGCATTCATGGTTAATTTTCATAGCCGCCTGTTATCAAATTAACTGGAGGAGGTCAGACCGCACAAACACGGCCGATCCTCCTCCCCTTTGTTGTTTTTCACCATCGGGGTTTGGAACGAAGGCGGCACGGTGCAATGGAACTACGTAGGATCGAGGAAAAATGCGGCGAGGGAGCGTGGTGCCATTTTATCGCGCTGTTAACGCCGGAAGAAGCTACGGCCGGAGTCGGGCCGCGGCGGAGGGGCGCGGCGCCGTCACGCTACGCCGGAGAACCATGGAGGTTCACGGTCACGGTGGAGGGGCGGCGTTCCGTTCATACAAGGGATGCGGCCTAAGGCCATGGAGATGTAGAGGGTGGCGACCGGAACCACCGGTCGCCGGTGCTACAGGGGGTGGGACCAACAGGTCCCGTGCGGCACAACCGGTCGGCCGTTACGGCCGGACGAATCTGGGAAAACCGGGGGTTTGTACCCCCAGACAGCGCAGCAGGGCGGACCCCCCGTGGGTCCTCCGTTCAGTTTGAAGGGGGCGGCGGCTCCCACCCCCCCCCCCCCCTTCCGCATCCGCTCAGCACGCGGGTGCCAAGACCGGGCCGAACCGGCCGGGCCGGGCCGGACCGCCCGTGCCGGGACAAGCCGCCCGCACTGGGCCGGACCCTCGTGCTGGGCCGGGCCACATCGGCTTGGCCGGGCTGTGCCAGCCGGGCCAGACCCGGGTCAGGTCAACCCGAGGGGTATTGGGCCGGGTCGGACCGGGCCCAAACACCTTGTTTTCGGAAATATCCGTTCAAACGCCCATAACTTGAGCTACAGACCTCCGATCGACGCACCGTCAGTTGAGATCCGATCCTTGGATCGAGATGGTCGTTTAAGTATATTACACTCAAGGTTTCGGAGAACTCTATGTATGTCCAGGTTGGTTCGAACACGAAACCAACCGGGCCCTCGGAACGAAAATGCTTATAACTTGAGCTCCGGACGTCCGATTGACGTGTCGTCGACTTTGTTGGATTACTCTTAGTGAGACAGTTCTTTTGGATTACTCCACTCGAGGTTTGGATGCAGTTGGAGTATGGTCAGGTTTGTTTTGACTTAAAAACCAATCAGGCCCCTGGGACGAAAAGCCAATAACTCTCAGACCGGGCGTCCGATTGACGCATCATCTGTCGCGATGAGTTCCTTTTGATGAGACGGAACTTTGGAATACATCAACTTAGGACTTCATGTCAGTTGATGTATCGACCCCTCTTGGCTCGTGGAGTGGACCATCCCGGAATCAAGCATGTTGTGTGCGGGAACCCTAGAGCTGGCTGCGACTGCGACGACGATGACGACTATACTGGGATCCTTCGTGGGTTCGGAAGCAATGATGACCATACTAGAATCCTCCATGGGTTTGATGGTGATGGCTACTATTCTTGTATCCTATGTGGGTCTGGAAGTACGTGACTACAGTTCTTGTATCCTACATGGGTCTGGCGGTATTTGACTCTGTACTTGTATCCTACGTGGGTCCGGCAGAGTAGTTGGTCTTGTATCCTTTGTGGGGCCGACAGCTTAGTTGGTCTTGTATCCTTTGTGGGTCCAACAGCTTAGATGAATCAGTGGATACATCTGATCATCTCTATCGTCTTATGAAGAAGTATACATGTGTGAGCTAATTCTTGACTTTCAATCATTATCTTTGATATGATTGTTTTTCTATCCTGTGTGGGTTGGGTTGTGATATCCTGTGTGGATTGGATTGTACTATCATGTGTGTACTAGATCGAACTTGGGCTCGGATGATTGGATCCGAACTGGAATTCATGACTTAGATATATGTATGGTCATATACCTAAGTAGATTTGGTTGATACTTCATGATTGTATCATTCATTTGTTTTTTATCCTTCGTGTATTCTGGAAGACCTTCGGGGGTCTTGGGGTCCCTACAGAGTAGCGTATACTCACCCCTACATGGTCTATGCCCGCACTACATTGTGTTGGATGCAGACGACGGATAGTGCTGATCGAGGTGGGAGCTCATGGAGATGGACAGTACCTGGAGGTGGATCACTGGACAAGACGTACACAAGCCGGACAGCTGGAGCCGAGGAGCTGAGGAGACTATCTGTACCCACCCTTTAGGTGGGATTTCTACTGGATGGCTTAGTGTTTCTGCTTTAATTTTCTACTGTTTTACTCTCTTTTCAGTTGTACTTTATGTTTAGTTGGGTTTGTATACTGGCACATTTACTTTCCATCACTTACTATTATACTCAGTTTACTTAGTGTTTACTTCTTAATTACTCTGTGGTGTTTTATTTTTTACATAAAGGCAATACCTTCCCTTATATCGGGATTTACGCCTTTAGTGCTAGTCGTCAGCCCCTGGACTATGGAAGGCGGGCTTGGGGTAGTCACGGTACGGGTCCCGAGGATGGGTCGTGACAAATTGGTATCAGAGGAGTTCGGTTCTACCGCAGAACTCAGGACTCTTATATTTCTTCTTTTTGAAGCAATAATGTTAAGGATATTGAGCGTGGTTATCAGTCCAAGGAGTTCATTGTTGGTGCGGTGACCGACGTATCCATACACCAGGACCCTGACTTCTAATTTCTGACTCAGTGCATGAAAACATTGATTGCATGTGTGTTTCAATGTTTTCTTTGTGATTACATTGCGTCATCTCACCAGGTATACTATATTGACCGTGGCACACCTGTCTCTTTTTAAGATGGCCCCACAATGGCATCTAGCTAGGGTTTCGAGCTTTGTGCGAGATGACAGCCCACCGAGCGACGAGGCCTCGATGCAGGACCCTATTACAGCGGAGGCACCGGCGGTACCTCTACCCACTGATCCACCGATGCCACCAGCCCCAGCCGCTGAGAGTCCATGTTGCCTTAGTGCACTGCATGAGTTTCAGTGTCATAGATCGCCCAGGTTCATCGGCGAGACGGACCCTCAGGCAGCCGAGGATTGGCTGGAGGCTGTTGTACGAGTCTTCAGTTTAGTAGGGACACCAGAAAACCTCATAGTGATCCTTGCAGCGAGTCTCCTGCTCGCGGCAGCAGGTAGATGGTGGAGCCTGATGCTCCAGGTGCACGACAAGGCATCTCTCATTTGGTTGGACTTTGAGATCCTCTTTCGCTCGGAGTTCATCCCAGCCACCCTCTGTGTGGTGCCCATTCAGGAGTTACTACAGCTGTGGTAGGGCAGCATGACGGTAACCCAGTACTCGGCGAGATTTACCGATCTCTCGCGCTATTCCATGGACATGGTACGGGACCCATTCTTCCAGACCTGGACCTTCAAGCAGGGACTGAGGCATGAGATCAGGGCTTCAATGATCTCCCTTAGTATTCCGACACAGGCAGGAGTACTGGAGCGAGCCCTTCTCGTAGAGAGATTTCTTTCTGAGCCTACACTAACAGCGAGACCTACCGCAGGGTGGCACGTAGCAGAGTCTTATGCAGTTGGTAGTCAACAGATGTCACAGGGGTCCAGGTGGACCAGACCATCGGGTGGACAACCTCAGGATACTGGCTCAGAGGTGCGGGGCACACGGCGCAGAGCCAGCCTTCCGAGGATCAGATAGTGCTATGCGTGCGGTGGGCAGGGCCACATGGCTCGTGACTGCCCGACCCAACATGCAGATGAGCAGAAGACTATGGAGGGACCACCTAGGTAGAGGCATAGGTTTGACCGTGGCGGTCCGCAGGGAGCAGGTAGACTTGGAAGAGGATCTGGCTGAGCAGCAGGTGGTGGGAAATGCTTTGAGGCTCTACCACTACCACCACCAGGAGGTCCACCCCGACCACAGGGAGATGGCAGGCAGAGGCAGGCTCAGCTTCAGGCAGCATAGGCCTATGACCACGGCGCACCAAATATGATTCGAGGTACTATCTGTGTCTACTCCACCCTTTTTTCAGTTCTTATAGACACATGAGTGAGTCGTTCTTTTATTGTCACTACCCTTGTTCGGATCCCGGAGAATCCGACAGAGCTGTTGGCTCAATACTTATAGCTAAAGACTCCTACGGAAGTAGACTCGATGGTTACACACTAGTGACTCCAGTGTGAGATTACTCTAGGAGGTGAGAGATTCGGTTGGGATCTTCTTGTAGCGGCGTCGAGGCCTTACGACGTCATCTTGGGCATGGATTGGTTACATACATTCCATGCTCATATCGACTGTATTAGGTGCAAGGTGTGGTGTGTCCGCACCGATGGGAGCAGGTTCACCTTAGACGGTGAGAAGGGAGCCTTTGCAGCGCAGGATAGACTCACGCAGAGGAGAGGACAGCCGATCACTCATCAGTTTTCTAGCCTCATCCTAGGAGCAGGGGACGTGCGGAGTCCGAGTTTTCCTGTAGTGGTGGATCAGTATGCAGACATTTTTCCTAAAGACATTCCAGGACTACCTCCTCATAGAGAGGTAGACATTTATATTGACATGTACCCCGGGACAACCCCTATATCCACTCCAGCATATCATATGGCTCCTGGTGAGCTTTGAGAGATACAGTTACAGCTGGAGGACTTGCAGGGAAAGGGATTCATTCGACCCAGTGTTTCACCCTGGGCTTCCCAGATTTTGTTCTCCAAGAAGGCAGACGGGAGCTTGTGACTGTGTGTCGATTACCGTCGCCTGAACCAGGTGACCGTTTGGAACAAGTATCCTCTACTAAGGATTGACGACCTCGTAGATCAGCTCAAAGGAGCATGGTGGTTCTAGAAGATAGACCTCAGGTCAGGCTATCATCAGCTCAGAGTTCGAGACAAGGATTTTCAGAAGACAACCTTCAGATGTCGGTATGGCCACTGTGAGTTCTTGGTTATGCCTTTCGGCATAACCAATGCACCATTAGTGTTCATAATTATCATGAACAGGATCTTACAGCCTTATCTTGATCGATTTGTCGTAGTCTTCATCGACGGCATATTGATATACTCGACTACTGAGGAGGAGCACGCCTGTCACTTGCTGGTTGTACTGGACACACTCCGAGAGCACCAGCCTTATGGTAAGCTCTCAAAGTGTCAGTTCTGGATACCTGAGGTCCACTTATTGGGACACGTCATCTCTAAGGTGGGAGTTGAGGTGGATCCTGTGAAGATCAAGGCAGTGCTAGCTTGGGAGCCACCCAGGAGCGTGACGGAGGTGCGGAGTTTTTTAGGTCTGGCTGGGTACTACCGGAGATTTGTGTTAGACTTCTCCAGAGTGGCAGTACCACTTTCATCTTTGACGAAGAAGGGGAAACCCTTCGTGTGGTCAGATAGATGTCATAAGAGCTTCCAAGAGCTGAGACATAGATTGACTAGTGCACCCATCTTGAGGCTACCGGAAGAGGGAGTAGGGTACGTAGTCTACTACGATGCATCAGGGACCAGACTCGGGTGTTTCCTGATGTAGGAGAAGTTAGTGATCAACTATGGATCATGACAGTTGAGGAAGCATGAGAAAAACTACACAACCCATGACCTGGAGTTAGCAGCAGTGGTCTTTACTCTGAAGATGTGGTGGCACTATCTGATGGGTGAGCGCTTTACAGTCTATTCTGACCACCAAAGTCTCAGGTACACCTTCTCACAGAAGGACCTGAACCTGAGACAGCAGTGATGGCTTGAGTTCCTCCAGGACTATGAATTTGAGATAGTCTATACTTCTGGAAAGGGGAACGTAGTAGCCGATGATCTCCGCTGGAGGACAGGCATTCAGCTACTTGGAGAGGCGACAGAGCAGCTTGCTGCTTTGCAGATATCCTTCATGGATAGCGATGGGATAGCCGTCCTTCAGTCGCTCACAGTCACACCTCCACTTCTTCATTGGGTTAGAGAGGCACAGTGTGGGGACGTTGACTGTGAGACGCGACGTGCACAGATTTCCAGAGGATAGGCACCTGATGGTTTTTCTATAGGAGGAGAGAACGTCGTCTTTTTCAGAGGACGTATCATGGTACCAGCTGCATTACAGGAGGATGTGCTGAGAGAGTTTCACACTTCCCCTTTAGCAGTACATCCAGGAGTGGTGAAGATGTACCAGGATCTCAGATGACAACACTGGTGGCTGGGGATGAAGAAGGTTGTGGCAGAGTTCGTTTATCAATGCCTCACCTGACCGCAGGTGAAGGCAGAGCACCAGGTACCAGCAGGCTTGGTACAGCCCTTAGAGGTCCTGGAGTGGAAGTGGGATGGGATATCTATGGATTTCATGGCTGGACTTCCACGTACTTCAAGAGGAAATGACTCCATTTAGGTGATCATCGACCGACTCACCAAGTCATCCCACTTCTTACCCATCAGAGAGCAGGGCCCAGTGGAGAGCTTGGGATGCCTCTACGTTCAGGAGATTGTACGGATTCATGGTGTGCCATAATCTATCATCTCTGATAGAGATGATCTCTTTACTTCCCGGCTTTGGAAGGTTTGCAGGAGGCATTCGGGATGCAACTACATCTGAGCACCGCCTTTCACCCTCAGACAGATTTTCAGATGGAGAGGACCATTCAGACTCTTGAGGACATGCTCCGTGCATGTGTCCTCGACTTTGGTCACAGTTGGGAGGATCACCTACCCTTGGTGGAGTTTGCGTACAACAATAGCTACCACTCCACCATCGGGATGACACCATACGAGGCATTGTAGGGTCGACCTTGTAGGTCACCTCTGTGCTGGACAGACCCTGGGGAGTCAGCACTTGTGGGACCAGAAATGGTCCAGGCCATGACAGAGAAGGTCCGGGTCATCCAGGAGGGGATGAGGATAGCTCAGAGCCGACAGAAGTCTTATGCTAACAGGAGGCGGAGACCACTGTAGTTCAAGGATAGAGACCACGTTTTCTTGCAGGTCTCACCTCGATTTGGATTACAGATATTTGGCCGGGGCGGCAAGTTATCTCCGCACTTCATAGGACCATTCTAGGTTCTCAGTACGATAGGAGAGGTGGCTTATCGCCTGGCTCTACCACCTCAGTTGCACTGGGTGCACAACGTCTTTCACATATCTCAGCTGAGGAGATACGTGCACAACCCGACGCATATCATCAACCATGGGGAGCTAGACCTTGATGACGGGGCGACTTTTGCGGAGGTATTGGTGGAGATTGACGATCGATCGGAGTGAGTCCTACGTGGGCGGTCGATTTCTCTAGTACGCATCAGGTGGAAGCACGGGAACCTCGAGGAGAGCACTTGGGAACGGGAGGCTCAAATGCGTGATTAGTACCCTCATTTGTTCCTCTAGTTTGTGATGTATCTTTATGGGGACATAAATCCCTGAGGTGGGAGTAAAGTAAAGACCCGTAAATTTCAAGGGAAATTTTTTTTCTTAATTTCTTTAAAAATTTTACGAGTGCGCAGTTTCTGACAGCACCTGATTCCGAGGCACGGTGTGCCCGAAATCAATTTCCGAATTTTAGCTCAGGTACATTCAGTGTAAGAATGAGTGGGTTTTCATAACTTTTGAACCGGTGCTCGAAGTCAAAATCTGATGGCACCGATGAAACCGTTGTGCTGGTAATTTCTTAGGAACACCTTTTCCGAAGGTGCGTTTTCTCGGGAGGAGTTGTTAAAATGTGAAGAATAAAAATATAGTTATTTTACAATTATATTTTTATTACTCTACTGCTGGTTTAAGTGTTATGGGAAAGGAAGTTGTGAGGAATTTGGGGTGGGGCCCACACGATCCCCCACCTCCTTCAATTTCCCTAACACCCCATTAAACCCCCCCTCTAGCAATTAATTTTGTAACTCATCCACTCTTCCACATTAATTTAATTCCAATTAAACACCTAATTAATTTGACGACACAAGTTAATTAATTTGGTGAATTCAATTTGAATATTTTTTAAAGGTTGGCATGGGTAATAAAATAAGGCAAAGCCTTATTTTATTATTATTGTATCGTTGTGTGGAGATTTTTGGAGAGTAGGGCTCTAGTCTTGAAGAACATCGTTTTCCACATTGAAGAACGCGAAGAACGCCAGAGAACCAAGGAGAGACGGCGTGCCGATCTTTCCTTTCTCTACAGCCAGTGTGAGACGTCATCCTCTTCTTTGACGCTCGCCAACGCCATCATCAAAACCACCCCCGCAATGTTTTTCTCCCGCGATGATAATCGTTCGACAACTTCTTCGAGGTAGGGGATTGTTTTTTTTATGTTCGTGACTTATTTTGGCGTTCATGGTTAATTTTCTTAGCCGCCTATTATCAAATTAACGGGAGGAGGTCGGACCACACAAACACGGCCGATCCTCCTCCCCTTTGTTGTTGTTCACCATTGGGTTTTGGAACGAAGGCGGCGCGGTACAACGGCACCGCGCGAGATCGAGGAAAAATGCGGCGAGGGGGCGCGGCGCCGTTGCGCCTCGCCGTTGAGGCCAGAAGAAGCCGCGGCCAGAGTCGAGCCGCGGCGAAGGGGCGCGGCACCGTCGGGCCGCGCCGGAGAACCATGGAGGACGGCGGCCGGGGTGGGCCTCGGTGGAGGGGCGCGACACTGTCACGCTGCGCCGGTCGGACAACGGTCGCGGCGGTGGAGAGGGCGGCGGTCGGAACTGCCATCCGCTAGTGCTACAGGGGGGCAGGACCCACGGGTCCCGCGTGGAAAAACCGTTCGGCAGTTACGGCCGGTCGGATCCAGGAAAACCCGGGGTTTGTACCCACAGCCAGCGCAGCAGGGAAGACCCCCCACGATTCCACCGTTCGGTTCGAAGGGGGCGGCAGCTCCCCCCCCCCCCTTCCGCGTCTGCTCAGCATGCGGGTGCCCGGACCGGGCCGAACCGGCCGGGTCGGGCCGGACCACCCGCACCGGGTCGGGCCGGACCGCCCACACCAGGTCGGGCCAGACCGCCCGCACCAGGTCGGGCTGCCCGCGCTGGGCCAAACCCCCGCGCCGGGCCAGGCCGTTCCAGCCAGGCCGAACCAAGGGGTATTGGGTCGGGTCGGACCGGGCCCAAACCCCCTGGTTTCAGACAGATCCGTTCAAATGCCCATAACTTGGACTATGAACCTCCGATCGACACACCGTCAGTTTAGATGTGATCCTTGGATCGAGATGGTTGTTTTGGTATTTTACACTCAAGGTTTTAGAGAACTTTGGGTATGGCCGGGTTGGTTCGAACTCGAAACTAATCGGGCCCTTGGAGCAGAAACGCTTATAACTTCAGCTCCGGACGTCCGATTGACGTGTCGTCGACTTTGTTGGATTCCTCTTAGTGAGAAGGTTCTTTTGGCTTACTCCACTCGAGGATTGGACACAATTGGAGTACATTCAGGTTTGTTTTGACTTAAAAACCAACTGGGCCCCTGGGATGAAAAAGCCAATAACTCTCAGACCGGGCGTCTGATTGACGCGCTGTCTGTCGCGATGAGTTCTTTTTGATGAGACGGAACTTTGGGATACATCAACTCCGGACTTCGTGTCAATTGATTTATTGAACCCTCTTGGCTCATGGAGCAGAACCTCCCAGAATCAAGCATGCTGTGTGCGGGAACCCTATAGCTGGCTGCGATTGCGACGACGATGACGACTGTACTGGGATCCTCCGTGGGTTCGGCAGCAACGAGGATCATACTGGAATCCTCCGCGGGTTCGACGGAGATGGCTACTATTCTTGTATCCTCTGTGGGTCCGGCAGTATGTGACTACTATTCTTGTATCCTACGTGGGTTTGGCAGTATTTGACTCTGTACTTGTATCCTACGTGGGTCCGGCAAAGTAGTTGGTCTTGTATCCTTTGTGGCTCCGACAGCTTAGCTAGTCTTGTATCCCTTGTGGGCCCGACAGCTTAGATGAATCAGTGGCTACATCTGATCATCTCTATCATCTTACGAAGAAGTATACCTGTGTGAGCTGAGTCTTTACTTTCAATCATTATCTTTGATATGATTGTTTTTCTATCCTGTGTGGGTTGGGTTGTGATATCCTGTGTGGATTGGATTGTACTATCCTGTGTGGACTAGATCGAACTTGGGCTCGGTTGATTCGAGCCGAACTGGAATTTATGACTTAGGTATATGTATGGGCATATACCTAAGTAGAGTTGGTTGTTACTTCGTGATTGTATCATTCCTTTTTGGTTTATCCTTCATGGATTTTGGGAGACCTTCGGGGGTCTCGGGGTCCCTACTAAGTAGCGTATACTCACCCCTGCACAGGCTATGCCCGCACTATGTTGTGTTGGATGCAAACGACGGACAACGTTGATCGAGGTGGGAGCTCGTGGAGCTGGACGGTACCTGGAGGTGGATCACTGGACGAGACGTACACGGGGCGGATGGCTGGAGCCGAGGAGCTGAGGAGACTATCTGTACCCACCCTTCATATGGGATTTCTAGAGGACGGCTCGGTGTTGCTGCTTTACTTTTATGGTGTTGTACTCTCTTTTCAGTTGTACTTTACTTTCAGTTGGGTTTGTATACTGGCCTATTTACTTTCCAGCACTTACTATTATACTCAGTTTACTTAGTGTTTACTTCTTCTTGCTTACTTTGTGGTGTTTGATTTCTTACCATAAACGCAATGCCTTCCCTTATATCGAGATTTATTCCTTTGGTGCTAGTTGTTAGCCCCTGGCTTATGGAAGGAGGGCTTGGGGTAGTCACGGTACGGGTCCTGAGGACGGGTCGTGACAACTTGTGTAATTCTTTCAATTGTCTATTCTCAATTTTAAAATTTTTACACACATTTCCTTCTCGACTTCCCTTTTGAATATTTTGACCATATCCATAGCTTATGGTTTCAGTTTCGTGAATATTACATTGGTCATCCAAGTTAAATCACCAATTGAAGTAATGAATTTCAAATCAACCTTCGTTGATTGATGTCTCATTAGTCTATATAGGTTTAAATATATGAGCTCAAGTGGTTTGGTGGACTGAATTTCTACTTTTTTATTACTAACACTAACAATCCTTCCATTATCAATTTTTTTACAAATAAAATAATATTTTCTCTTTAGTTATGGTAAATCTATTACAATATCTTCCTTTAAAATTATTCTCATATTCTTCTAGCGAAGATGGATAATTCACTAGTACCACAACTTGTTTTCATCCTCAACACTCATATAGAAAGAGTTACTAGGGTTTCCAATATGGAATAAATTACCATTCATTTTTTATACCTTTGTGAAAAAAATTCATATTTCAAGAATTAGATGATACAAGAATATTTCTTGAATAAAACTCCCTTCCATCATCATATATTTCGATAAAACTCAGTAAGTTGTTCTTAAGTTAATTAATAAATAGAACATCCTTGGATTTTGAATTTAAATATTCTATTTGAATCATATCAATTCCTCTTATTTTTAAGGAACTATCATTTCTAAAGGCAACTCCCCCCATCCCCAGTATTCTTCAATGTTTTTAAAGATTTTCAAATCACTTTTCATATGTGATAAACACAACCACTTCAAGTATTCATGGTTTACCTTTTTAGATAGCTTTTAGTGGAAATTTAATAATAAAATATTTTTATCCTATATTTTCTTTCCCAGATTTATTTTCTTTCCCAACATAAGTATATTTTCCTAAAAGTTTTTTCATAAACTCTTATTCATAATGGTCTTATTGGTTATATATTCTACAAACTTCTTATGGGAAGTCAAATTAGTTCTTCCATGAAGGCGTTTTAACTTCTAATTTCTTTATTCTTGCATCTTCCTTTAACTTCATGAAGTATTTTCATTTTCTTGCACTATTTATCCCCATAAATTCATGCTTACTCATAGGGAGTTACATGTTATGCTAATAGTTATAAATTGTGTGTGTGAAGATCCCCAACACCAACAATATCCATTGAACCTTGATATTCCATAGTAGTATGGATTTTTTTTGGAGTTAAGATTCAATAGATGTTACATACTCTATTTTACATTTGTATAAGGATCCATTATTCTAAAATTTTCTTTAAGATTTCATTTATATGTAATATTTCTCATATCTCTTCACAACCCAATTCACCCATATTTATTTTTAAAACCTGCATGGTTAGTAAAATTAGTTGTGCTTTTAAGTTGATATAAAGAAGATTTCACCTTACTTTTTGGGTGAGTTTTCTCAATAGCCTAAAACTTTTCAACTTTAACTTCCAAATATTTTTTGAAATTATCATTCATAATATTAAAAATTATTTTCAACCTCAAGACACCTTCATTGTGTCTTTAAAATCTCTTATTCTTTAGTAATAATATTTTCATCAAATTATCTTACCATTTTACCTTATTCCACAACTTTAAACTTGAGGTTTTTAATTTCATCAATATAATCATCTTACCTTTTGAGAAATTATTATTTTTATAAACTCTTCTTTTCATATAAATTTTTTAATAATTTGGATTTTTTCTTGAGTTTAGTGTTTTTATAAAGATATTACTCAAGTTTTGATCTTATCATGTGTTCTATGTAAGTTTATTTACCTCCCTATTCTTAACTACTTGAAGTATCTTTCATTATTTCAATATGACATATAGAGTTTATAAACTTCTCTAAAACATTAACTTCTCATGGGCTATTATTAGTGGAGCATCCCTCTTCTTCCTCTTTACATAGCATGCTTCTTTTATTCTTTTTAGTAAACCTTTTCTTGGTTCTGATGGATTTTTTAACTTCCATAGATTTTTTATAACGTTTCTTTATATAAGCATTTTCTTTTGGATCATCATTATCAAAATCTCCACTTTTCATTCATAGGAAGTTTTTTACAAAGTGACTAATTCCACCACACTTAACGAATTAGAGTGGGAGTTTTCCTTTGTACTTAAAATTTCATTTATGAATGTTCCTTGAAATAAGAGAAAAATTATCTTATACTCTTCATCATCAACCTCCTTATCTTCTAATTCACTAGGGTCTTATTCTTCTGATTTCAAAACTTTAAACATCCTCATATCTTCAAAAGTAAACTCCTCTATGATTTTCTTTTTAAATGTCTGAGTTTTTTTCATCTCATATGAAAAAAGTATGTTGCGAATTTTATCAAAAGATAAGTCACCTCTATCTTCTAATAAAGATAATTTTCCAACAAATATTTCTAGAAAATTTTGCATCAAATTTTTAATGATTGTTGAATCTTCCAATACATCTCTGAATCCTCCAATGTTTTTGACTACTTCATTAACCCTTATATATTAATAATCAATAGTTTCTTCATTCCTTATTTTTATTTATTCCAATATTCTTCTCTATATATAATTTTTTTGCTCATTTTACTTTTATATTTACCTCAAATATGCTTTCAATTTTAGCTCAGGCCTCCTTTATAGTTCGGAGACCCATTACCTTCATCTACACCATATAAGACAAGTAAATTAGAGTGGAATTTTTATCTTTTCCATCTACCTAAATATTTCTTTTTTCAGAAAAATTCATAGGAGTGTCTTTGTCCCTTGGTGTAAATCCCATAATAACTGCATCAGATACCTCTAGAATAAGTAAAAAAATATAAGTTTTCATCTTATTATACCATCCATGATAATTTTTATCATTTAAGTAGGAATAAATATATTATTTCTTAATTTGAGATTTTATATAACAGATAACTAAGGATTTTATATATGTAACCTAAGTTCCATGTTACCAAATGAAGTTTTTCAGAATATATAAACCGCTGAGAAGGGGGGGTGAATCAGTGGTGATATTTTATAATTTCTTTTACTTATAAAATTAAATTCTATTACTAGTTAGAGTTTCTATCATCTTAACATTGAAACCCAGCCTCACCTAAATACAATGATAAGAAATTTAAATGTAAGGCATGTAGTTTTTTACAAGGTTCAGTCCCAATGTGGGTGCCTACTCTTTATTGTGTTTAGTTATTATCCTAAGATATATATACCCCCTATATAATACAACTAAATATAAATGAGTTATATTCTGAAAAAATACATTCATCACCCAATTGTAATTAACACTAGTTCCACCAATTATAAATTCTGGGTCTTATTTTGAGCCTTTAGAATATTTGAACTTCAATTTCTACACACAATAAAACATTTCTAGAATAAATACTTTGAACATTAAATCATCAGAATTTGTACTCCTAGTTACTAAACTATGTAGTCATTTAGAATTATTATTTTCCTCCTTGGATTTGAAATCATATGAAAATTCTACTTTTCTTTGACCCTACTAATTATCCAAACACAAATGTCCATCCACTCTCAAGGAAACTTCTTTATTCAGTGTTCATCAACCCAAGATCTAAATAAAATTGAATCTTATATACTCAAACCTTTCCTAAAAATTCCAATGATATGTGTTCTTTGAACATTGAGACTTCTTCACTTTCCTTCTTTCAATCAATGACCTTTAAAACTTATGAAGATATCATAGTCAATGGTTTTCATCAAAGTTTCTATGAATTTTAAATTTAAGGATCTTTAAGGCTTCATGAAGTCTCAAATTGAATTAGGAATTTACTTTATGAATATTTTATCTTGAATCATTAAAACAATAATAATAAAAATGTATATTTTATTTCACTTTAACATTCATGGGTTTTACTTTGTTTAATGTTATCAGACACAACCTTCCTTCATGAAAGTGTTTTTTCACTCAGTTTTTCATTTTCTCAAACACACTAATTGGAATTTATCTTTGGATCCCAAAACTTTTTCATGCCTACACATTCCATTTTACAAAGCATGAAAACTTAAAACTAATCTAGGATCATGATAATAACATTATAATGATTTTTTTACACTAAATATGCATGACAAGGAATTATCAGGTTTAACTATCTATATAGTGTTTTGGATTACTCATAAAAACTCATATCCATCAATAGTGTTGACATATTTAAATTCATATTATTATTATTTTTCAATGAGTATTATTGTGTGAATACATTATACATGTATTCATAATATTGAAATACTTCTCACTAAAATAATCAACTAAACTAACCATCTTAAAACATATGGATTCACTAGTATCTTTTAGACACCTCAGTCGCTTAATATAGGGAATTTTACTCATGAAAAAATCCCATGAAGCTTCCAATAAATTTAATTCATGAGCTATAAACATCTAGACATAGTAATCATCCGTAAATATTTTTTTCACATCTTCTATAATCTTATTTTCTATTGCACTTACTTATGGCTATACTATCTGGTAACCTTCAGGTTTGGTTGTATGAATGTTATACCTTATTGAAATCTTAGACTCATAATCTACTGATTCCAAGAGCCTTATCATTCCCTATTTGGATTTTATAATTTATATTAGTTTGAAACATAGTGAGTATTAATCATTTTGATGTTTTTTTTCATGAAATAAACACCAAATAATTGACACATTTTCTAACTAGATAGTCTTTAAAACACTCTCAACATTAAAATAATATATTGTACAAATATTTTATCTTCATAGGGAAACTTCTATAACACATAGTGAGATCATTTTATAGTTGTTAAATGGGTATAAATCATTTTAGTTGTGACATGGAACTCACATACATGGAGTGAACTGTACATAAAAAACCTGGGTGTAATTATAATGAAGATGACAATAAAATACATCATTGTTTTAATAAAATCTACACACCTTTAAATCAAGAATAGTTCCTATAAAGGTTGAGTACCGCATTAGACTTCAATTTGTAAATATTCTTGTTAATTAATCTAAACACTCTAACATTGATTTTTGAACTCTTTTGGTATCACATCATTCCATGAACATTAGTATTTTACTTTTATTCTTGGAACTACCACACACTAGGTCTCATGTTACTCATGATAGCACCAAAACATGCTTGATATTTTCTCCTTCTTGGCTACCCTCACTAGGCTTCCTTTAAGTTTTCCCACTATCTATTAGGATTGGCTACTCAGGTGGTGATGGATTGAGTTCTGGAACATTTTTTTAATGTACTCAAAATATATTTTTGATTTTCAAGGATTATAATATTTATAACAGTTGAAACTTTTTTTCACATAACCAAATCACATAAAATTGCATAATTAAAACTTATATCACTTAAACTTACTAATTTATATTCACCTATAACTCAAAAAATCTTCAAAAAAATGTTTAATAACATATAAAATAACTTCAAAAATTCCAAAACCATGGTTTATTCAGGTTTTTTGAGGTGTGTTTATAGGTTGTTGGTGATTTCAATCACCATGGGGGATAAGGCCATTAGGGTCATGTATACACAGGTTAGATCCCATGAGGTGGTTTTAAACATTGTTTTCTTAGTGGTATCCACTATAGTTAAGTGAAATAGGGTGGGTGATGATAAGGTTCATCGTCATGAATGAAGATACACCATAGTTGGCCACAGTTGGTGATGTGTGAAACCAAAAACTAGGATCAGGATTCTCATTTTATATGTGGGATATGACAGAGCCGATGATATGAACTTGGATAAGGATGGTTGTGGTCATTCCTTGTCTTTCATCGGGCTATCGAGATAGTAATTGGTAAGGGGCTAGAAAGATTGTGGGTATTATGATATGAAATGTGGATGTGCCATTGGTTCATCATGGATGATTTGGATGGTATTTCAATATAACATGGAATGGATAAGAATTTTGAGGGAACTTCCAGTTTGATAGACTATAGATGTATCATTTCACTTTAGCACTGTTCGAGGAGGGTAGAGGATCACTCAAGGATGTTGGAGTAATATTAGTGGAGCTAGTTATTTGGTGTGTTGATTAGTATTTATTTTTATTTTCATAAATTGGTATACATATGGATATTAGTTAGGGACACCTTTGGTGGTGGACTAATAGTTTCTTGTTTATAGGTTTCAAATACAGCATAATCATCAGATGGGTCGTGCCCAACTTTGATTTTTTTTCATGATTGATGATTAATCTAATATTTACACAATGATAAACACAATGATCAATGGAATAGAATAAAATAATATAGATAATGGATAAACATAGAAACTAAAACACGAGATCATCACATATTATTTATAATTAATTTAAGAAATTAAATAATTGCCTTGTGAGAAATTCTTTCTTCATTGATGGATCTAACAATGGATCTATGTGGTACCATTGTTTCATTCTATGAATCAAGATCAGATTCCCTCTAATAGCTATCCACACATGTTCCACTAATCTATTAATGTCTTTATAGTAATTTTTGGGTTCTAGCATGGTAGATCATATCGCTTTCATCAGTCACCTTTGATCACCTTGATTATCACTTCCAAAGGATTCTCTTTGATCTATATTGACAAGAGAGTGGAAGGTATAGGGATATCACTCTCTATTATTTAGAGAGTTATTGTAGAAGGGATATCTTTAGGTATTTTATAGGATTCTCTAGATTTTATTGTGCACAACAAAATTAATTGGCTCTCTAAAGAAAAAACATATAATTGGGTTTATATACCAATGAGGTTAGAATAAATAATTGCATAAGTTCCCTTTATTATTTATTTAATCTCCAAAAAATTTAATTTCTATAATAATAGTATTATTATTATATCTTTATATGCGCTAAACTCACAAATTAAAATTAAATATTATTTATTCAATTAATATTCAATATATATATATATTATTTCTCATCGGACCATTAAACTCGATCCACCATTCCTCAACAATATTTATTAGGTCTTAAATAATTAATATTTATTTAATAAATAAAAATCAATGCATTATTTTAAAATAAAAAAATAAATATTATATCCACTAAGTTGAAAAAAAATTATTAAATATTTTTCTCACATAATATTCTCTCCAATAATAGTGATGGAATATATTTGATCAAGAAATCATGAATAATTACTAAACTATTTTCAACAATAATATTTATTCAAATTGTTAAATAATAAATAATAATATGTTATTTAACTTAGATTTTGGATACACTTCATTTGTGACCCTCTAGGCCTCTTTCTTAATGGAATTAAGCAAAGCAACCTAAAGTCCAAGGTTAGCGTTTAGAAATACACCAAGACACCCATAGATAAATAATTTAATGAAAAAATGACATAATACCTCATAAATATGATTATTGTGTGATATAATTCCTTTATCATGGTATATTTAATAAAATAGGTTTCATGCTGGTGCCATCAACCTATCTTCTCGATGTCTCTTTATTTGAATTTATGAAAATAAAAATTTCATATAGAACACCATGGACATGGATTTATTTAGGCTATATAATTTCCATAAAAGTTCCTAATATATAAACATCCATTGAAGAACATAAGGGATAAATCATTTCTCAAATTATTCCTTAATTAAATTTTACTCATGATGCACCCAATGTATCATACCTCACTACGAACATGTATCATCACAGTTTTCTTCAATACATAAAAGTATGCAACTTATAACACTCGTTAATAATAATATTAAAGTATAAGTATCAATACACACATCCAAATATATAAACATCTAATGAAACATATAAATGTGGATTTCCTACTGCCAGATCTCATTCTCATAATATTATCTACTGGATATCACTAAGGGAGTACCCCATAAGAAGGTACCTCAAAGTCATACGAGTATCCACCCCTGATAGACTATGTCATTTATGTCTCTCAAATTATATCATCTGGCTATAGAACATATATTTAATAATACTATCATGGCACTTCTAGGTTCTCATCATAGCAGGGAACTGCTATGACCTTTTAGTGTGATAGCTACTCTTAGGAAATTATCACATACTATGTTATGTAAAATAACAATCATGATGTGATAAAAAGTTTATTAATATTAAAAAATATTTATATAGGTTATCATAAATTACACTAAAGTTGGTTCTAGGGAATTAACTCCACTATAATTCCACTACACTGAAGCCAACTGCTAACAACCTTCAGTCTGCTAGCTCTCACATGATACTCATGATTTTGCTGAGATAGGCCTCTAGTCAAGGGGTATTCTATGTTTTCTTTTATGGGGTCTCTTCTTACTAAAACTTCACCCATTTGATAAAAAATCCTCAAGAAGTGATACTTTCATATTATGTGCTTTGATTGTTGGTGTGACCTTGGCTATTTTGTAAGATTCATCACTACAGTATTATCATAATACAATGTGATAGGTTTTTTACTTCTAGGTACCACATAAAAATCCTGGACAAAGTTTCATATCCAAATAACTTCCTTGGATACATCAGAATCCACTATATCATCATAATCTAATATATAATTATAGACAATTGGATGCTTCGAACTCTTCCAACTCACAACTCCTCCATTGTGATAGAAAACATATCCTAACTATGACTTAATATCATTCTGATCTATTTGAAAACTAGCATCAGTATAACCCCTAATGACTAAATCCTCATCTCCTCCATAGACTAAGAATATATCCTTAGTTATTCTTAGATACTTAAGGATAGCCTTAACATCAAACCAATGTTTTTCTCCTGGATCTTCATGATATCTTCCAACCATGATCAATTCTTATGAAACATTAATTCTAGTATATAACATGGCATGCATGATTTATCCTATCACTAAAGTGTATGGGATCTTACTCATTTTCTCTTTATCATGTTTTTTATGAGGATACATTTTCTTAAAAATATGTATATCATGTGACGCTAGAACCAATAATCTATTATATTGTTCCATACTAAATATATTTAGTATCTGATCAATGTATGTACTTTTAATTAGTCCAAGAAACCACTTGGATCTATCATGAATGATCTTGATCTCTCTAATATGGACTAATTCACCTAAGTCTTTTCTGGAGAAAGGCTTGTCCAACTAGTCTTTAGTAGAATGTATGACTAGTGTGTTGTTTCCAATAAGTAATATTTCATTGAAATATGATACTAGGATAATGAAAAAATTCCCACTAAAACTCTTGTAAGAACATGGATCTCATTCATTCTTAATGAATCCAAATTCTTTATAGCTTTATTAAATCAAATTTTCCATGACCTGTATTCTTGCTTGAATCCAAAAATGGATCTCTGTAACTTGAAAATATTTTTGGCATCACTTAGAGTCAAAAACCCTTATATTTGTTTCATGTAGACATCTTCCTAAAGGTTTCCATTAAGGAAGTCTGTTTTGACATCCATATTCCAAATTTCATAGTCATAGTAATCTATTACATAAAGTATAATTATGATGGATTTAAAAATAGAAATTGGTGAAAAGGTTTTGTCGTAGTCAATTCCTTGACATTGTTTAAAACCTTTAGACACTTTATAGTTATTTACCTTACCTTCCATGTCTCGTTTTTTCTTAAATACCCATTTTCACCCAATAATTTTTACATCAATTGGAATATTGAATAGAAGCCAAACTTGGTTCTGATACATGGAATCCATTTTAGAGGTCATGGATTCTCTCAATTACCTCTTTATTTTCAACTACCTTTTTATAGGATAGAGGTTCATTATTTGTAACCAATAATGAGTCACCATATTTGGTGACTAGAAAACCATATCTCTCTAGTTATATTACCTAACTAGCGCTCCTACATAGTACTTGTGTTTCATAAACTACTTCTTTCATGGGGACCTATGAAGTCTGTTCATTTACCAAATCTTGTGTATCTTGAGTATCAACTTTATTGAAGAAAATGTTTCTCCAAATATATTTTTTAAGGATGTTCTCCCTCTCAAAAAATATAAATTTTCTAGAGATAATCACTTTCTTGTATGAGGGGTTGTATAGGCAGTATCCCTTTATTTCTTTGGGATACCCAATAAAGATACACCTTGTTTAATGACCCTAACTATTATAAATAAAAGTCCCTTTGTGATTTAATTAAATGTCTTATTATGTATTATAGTTATATAAAACACAAGAAATTACTTGGTTTTATTATATCCTATCATATTTAAAAGACTGTTAAGAATAATAACTATGTATAATATAGTCAATAAATAGTGATCATATGATTAGTATAAATAAAGGGTTTTTTGAAAAATCTAATTGATATATACAAAGGAAATGATAGACTCAACTAGTAGAATTATACCCTATGAGTCCCATTTATCCGAGATTTAAAAGGAGATAGAATCACATTTCTTTTTCCTTGACCAAACCCAAGTTGAGATCCAATAACTAAATCATGAGAGAAACCATTTACGAAATAATTTCAAGCTCATCGAGATCATGGCCCAAACAATGTAAGCTGAACCACCCCATGAAAGTCTAAATATCATCCACCTTACCCATAGGGAATTTTATGGTGTAATAAAAGGCTATATATCAATACCCTAATAATATGAATATGTATATTTTATTTTCAATATAATAATGGTTATATTTTCCTCTTATTATTGTTACTTTATAAATGATTTTGATTTGATAAAAAACAAATTATATTTTTGGGTAATATGTAATTTCAATTAAGAAATTTCTTTAAATAAATTAATGAATTTTTTAAATCAATTATATTTTAATTAAATATTATTAATAAATATTTTTTATTAAGTATAGTTGATAATATAATTTTACAAGGTCAAAAATAATTTTTATATGGGTTCAAAAACTGTTATTGTCAAAAAAACCAATATTTCTTAATAAAAGTCAATTATTATTTTAAAATAGAAAATTCAAATATTTATAAAATTATTTGGATAAAATAAATATTTTTTTAGAATCAAAACATCGAAATTATCCAATGGTTAGTTTCTCATAATTTTCTGAGATGGTAGAATTTTTGGGTAAAAATTAAATACGGTATAGATATACAATGTGCATTATGACATCATAAAGACCCAAAAGTGATGTAATAAATTCCATAAATGGTATCAAAAACCAAATATATGTTTCCAATTTAAATTAATGTGTTTTTAGGTTATTTTATTAATTTTATAAATCCTTTATAAATCCTTCAAAACCTATAATATATTTTAAAGTTTTAAAATCATTTCTTGAAGAACATGAATCACTTATACATCACCAAGGGTAATATTTTATTAATTTAGGACCTTGGAATTATAAAATAATGAAAACCACTCCCATTTTAGAGAAACCATGGGAAGATTTTGGTTTTTATTACATTATTATATAGAGTCCAAAACCTAAGTTTAGGAGATAATAAAGAACTCCCCTCTCTTTTCCTATATAAATCCCCTCATGATCACATACCTCTTTACTCAAAGACCTTGTATCACATCCTTAATCTGAAATCCCATCTCTATAGTCCTCCCATGGTTCCCCAAAACTCTCAAGAACCTCCTCCCACTCTTTTTTAATCACACTCTCAAGGTAAGGGATCATATCCATCTCCTCTTTATTCAAGAATCTTCATTATTTTATGACTTTTATCACCAATTCCTAATGTCGTGATATGTTATTACATATACTCCTTACTTAACTTATGATATATAAATTATTATATACCCATTTCACTCTCATTAATCCCTCCCATTAACATTTATGTGCCCCTATTTTGTTTCCAAAATTTCACTACGATTTACCATCCAAACAATTGTGTAGTGAATACCCATACCCATTTCCTATCAAGGGTCTTCACCTTTATGAACATGTACTTATTTGATTAGTGAATTACATGTATGTAATATAAATTCCATTAAAATGGGATTAATTTCAATGAAATATGTTTTTATGTATATGATCTCGGTGGAACACTTATGTATGAACATGATATGATTATGATGGGTGCGTCCAGATAGTGCCAGGAAATCCCATTATAGCTTATATGATGGGTGTGCCCAGATAGCACTACAATGCATTGGGTAATGTTTTAGTCTTATGATATTCCATTTATAGTGCAAGGTAGGTTATCATAAGTACATTATGTTATGTTTCATTTGTGTTTAACCTTGACTTATTCTTATAATGTCATGTTTAAAGTTGTTTCTATATTCCCATGTTGTCTTTATGTTATCATGTTATATCATGCATCATTGTTCATGTTTATGATTATCACCCATTTTATGTCCCATTTATATTCCTATTCTATAACATGTAATAACTTCTTCATGTTATTCTTTGTTTATTCTCTTATGGGCTTTATAGCTCACCACTTTCTTATGTATATCCCTAGGTTATCTCATGTAGTTTTAAGTATGATGGAATATTATGAGAATGTTAAGGCAGTTTTCAATAATGGATATGCACCCCGTGTTTTATTTTTTTTATCTAATGTACCTAAGTCCCAAATACACTAGACTTTTCGATCATCTATTTTGTATTATGCATAATCTTTTGTAATAAATCATGAATTAATGTCTAATAAATACAAGGGTTATCATAGTTGGTATCAAAGGAAAGTTTAGTTATTTTTTTATTAGGATTATAAAACACTAGAAAAATCCTTAGGGATAAGGCCAAAAATAATAAAGCATGCCTAAATTTTTGTAAAGTATAGATTAAGTGGTTTCCAATCAAATATATTCATGTCTAGATACTACAAGTGGATGTGCATCTGGCATAGATGTACCTAAGGGTGACACCCAAAAACACTTCATTGAGCTATACTCAATCAGGAACCGGTGTGTGATAATGGGAGTTGTTGCACACTTGGTTTGAAACTCCCTGGGGATAT
The DNA here is from genome assembly GCA_963277665.1 of Viscum album. Lineage (NCBI taxonomy): Eukaryota > Viridiplantae > Streptophyta > Magnoliopsida > Santalales > Viscaceae > Viscum > Viscum album. The sequence continues at coordinate 1,924,573,759 of OY728152.1, read as the reverse complement.
ACTTTGGTAAATTCAAAAGCTCATTATGAACCATTATTAAGGGAATGAAAATTCTCATAAGTGTTTATGTTAGAAAATAGATTATGGATAACATAGAATGAATCCTAGAAATTAATAAGTTAAGTAATAAATATCATTTATATGTTATCCATTTAATTTCATTGGATTCTCGTTTATGTGTTAAATATTTTTAAAATATTCATCCCTAATTTTCCATTTATTCTAACTAATATCCTAAAAAAGAGGAACTGAGTAAAGAACTTATATGAAGGTAAATGTGATGATTGACCCAATGAGATTCCCAACCCAATGGTATAATGAGTCAAAAACTTTTTGATGATACACTCTCAGTTGACTCGGGTTCTGAATAGAAACCTGAATCAGAAGGAACACCAAAATCCCCCTAAAAACAACAAGTTGTAATTGACACCTTTATATTACAAAGGCCTCTAAATTTTAATGGATAATAAAATCCCTTAATCACATAATAATAGATTAACTCCATTTATAAGATATTCTCCATCATTCAATGTTCCAAAAAAATAGAAATTTATACTGTATATTTATCATTTGGAGGGAGAAACTGATCAGTGGTGTACATTGATCAAGAATATGAAGCCTGAGGAAGATATCAAAGCGATGGTGTGGAATGAATTTTGGAAAATATTTTTCAAAAAATATTTCCCTTGAACTCCCCAACATAAAATGGAAAGGTATTTCCTTTCCATCAAGCAAAAATTAGATGAATTCGTTAGTTCATACAAGGAAAACTTCATAAGACTTGCATGATATGACTATGGATTTATTGTTACCCATGAAATAGAAGTTTACCACTTATTTGGTGGGATAAAACATAGTCTAAGAAAATCTTTTGATATATGAGACTTTGATAACTATGAGTAAATTATCCAGTGTACCCTCAAAGTTAAAAATGAGATCAGTAAATCTCAACAGTATCATGGGGATAAGAAGTAGAAAGTGGAGTTTAATTTAGCCGGTGCGATGGAAAAATATAACAGTAGTAAGAAATTTCAACAACCCACTTTTAAAAGTATGGAAAGAAGAACCCCAAAAATTGCCTAAGGGGGATGAGTAAATGATTTAGGTGTATAAAGAAAGGTCACCTAGCTAGTGACTTCTGGTGAGAGAAACCCACCAATGAAATGGAAGAAAAGTATTCTCCAGCCTACCCTCAGACTATTTTCCAATGTCTCAACTGTAAGGAACAATGAAACTATGTGATTCATTACCCTAATACAAGGGTTGTTGGAAAAAATCAATTCCAATAACCTCAAAGGCATTAAGGGAAAGCATATTCCACCACAACCACTGAGGTGGATCCCAAAAATGAAGTATTGATAGGCATTCTAGTTATTAATACAAGAATAATGAATGCATATTTTGATTCTGATTTTATACATTACTTTATATCACATAAGTTTAGTAGAACTATTAAAACACCATCACAAACCATGGAAGTAGTGTTATCGGTTAAAATGAAAAATGGTGAAATTATTTCAACCCAAATATATAACTCCTACCCTGTCAAAATTTGTGGGTTGTACTTACCATAGAACCTTTTAATACTCCCTTTAGTGTAATTGGATTCAATTATAGGTATCTATTGGATTTACTTACATAGACCCAACATAAATTTCCACAATAAGGAAATCACTATCTGTATTATGAATTATCCTCTGATTTTGTATAATTGAAAGGAGGAGTATTAATCTTCTTTAGAACCAATATCTCAAGAATGGATATTATTACCCTATGAGAAATCATATCAATCCAAAATGATCGATTCTAAGGAAAATATCATCCTTGAATACATGACCATTGTGAGGGGATACATTGATGTGTTTCCTAAATAATTTCCCAGTCTTCCTCCAAGCTGAGAGTTTGAATTTTCAATCAAGATTATACCTGGTGCATTTCCATTATCCAAGAATCTATATAGAATGGATATTGTGATACTTGAGGAGCTAAAGAAACAACCAAAGGAGAATCTAGATAAAGTGTTAATACGTCCAAGTGCTTCATCATGGGGTGTATCAGTCCTCTTTATCAAGAAGAATGATATGTTGATGTTCCTTTTAATTGATTATCATGATCTAAAAAAATTAATGATTAATAATAAGTATCCCCTTATTTAAATTGATGACTTATTTGATTAGATATGGGGATCCAAATACTTATCCAAGGTAGATCTTTAGTAGGGGTATTATCAAGTAAGGGTGGAGAAGGAGGATATCCCCAAGATTGTTTTCTGTACAAGGTACGGGCACTATAAGTTCATAGTAATTCTATTAAAACTCACTAATCCTCCATAAATATTCTTAGACTTGATTAATAGAGTCTTTATAGACTACTTTGACAGATTTTTTATAGTATTTATATATGATATTCTAATATAATTCAAAAGCAAGGAGGAGCATGAAGAGCATCAGAGCATTGTGCTAAAGACCTTATGAAAGGAGAAGTTTTATGAAAAGTATATTAAATGTGAGTTTTTATTGAAGGAAACCTAATTTTTAAGGAATATTATCACAAGAAATGGGATGATATGGACCCTTAAAATATAGAATCAATTTAATGATGGACAAGTCCAACATATGTGATAGAAATATGAAGTTTCCTTAGACTATCTAGGTATTATTAATGATTTGTGAGAAATTTTTCATTATTTTCAAACCCTCTAATCAAAATAACTTTGAAGGGACTCATGTTCATTTGGAATAATGAATGTGAAGAGAGATTTAAGGAGTAGAAAAGGAGTCTTATCACTACACCTGTAGTTATGCTTCCAATAAGTGGGGAACTTTTTGTGGTATATAGTGATGCTTCAAAGAAGGTCTTGGACTATGTGTTAATTCATAATGATAAAGTGATAGATTATACCTCAAGGAACTTTAAATTTTACAAATAGAACTACCCAATGCATGATCTATAGTTGGATTTAGTAATATTCTCATTGAAAATATAGCAGAATTATCACTTTGGGGAGAAGTCTAAAATAAATAAAAATCATAAGAACCTTGAGAATATATTCACATAGAAAGAGATTAATATGTACCAGTAAATATTGTTAGAGATAATTAATTACTATGATTTCTAAATTCACTACAACCCTAGGAAATAAAATAAAGTAGAAGATTCTCAAAGTAGAAAGGATCCAGAAATTTTATCATTGATGAGAATTGATATGGATCTGATCATCTTATATTGAATAGGATGAAAATATTAATCATAAAGTAAGGAAAATAATCAATTATTTCACAAATTATTGCTCAACCATCCCTTATAGAGAAGATAAATTATGATCAAAGAGATTATGTGTGAATTAAAAAGAAGGTGGAATCTATAAGAAAAGGGAAATCCTCAAAGTTCAAAATTAATGAAGAAGTGTTTATAAGATTTGGTTCAATACTATATGAACCAAAAAATTCTGAGTTAAATAAGGTGTTGTTGGATGATGTTCATAGATTGACCTTATCTATCCATCTAGGGATCATAAAGATGTATCGAGATCTCTAAGAGCACTATTGGTTGGACAATATGAAGAAGGATATTGCAAGATATACATCAAGGTGTCTTGTATGTCAAAAAGTGAAGGATTAAAGGGAAAAAATACTAGGGGATGATGCAACCATTACCCATACCTATATGGAAATGGAAAAAGAAAAACATGGACTCTTTCCCTAGTCTTCTAAAGACATCGAGATGAAATAATGCAATATGGGTTGTAGTGGATCATCTTACAAAGACTGCTCACTTTATTATAATTTGAGAGGACTTCTCACTCGATCAACTTGAAAAGATATACATTATAGAAGTGGTGAGTCCGCATGGAACACCACTATCGATTGTATCTAATCAATATCCAATGTTTACCTACAAGTTTTGGAAAATTTTCCAACATGCTCTGAATACTAAGTTGAACTTTAGAATGGCTTATCACCTTTAAACTGATGGAAAATATGAGTGGAATATCTAGACACTCGAGGACATGTTGAGAGAATGATAAATTGGATTCAAATGAGGATGGGATCAATATCTTCCTCTGGTTGAGTTCTCATTAAGTAATAGTTTCCACTCAAGAATCCAAATGGAACCCTATGAATCCATTTATGAGAAGAGGTTGAAGAACACTGGAATACTGGGAGGAAGTTAGGGAATACAAACTATTAGGTTCTAAAATGTTCAAGGAAATGGTGGAAAAGGTCAAGAGCATTCATAATCACATCAAGTATTATTAGATTTGAAAAAATATCTATGTAAAAAATCATCAACAAGACCTATAGTTCAATTTTAGAGACAAGTAATTCTTCTTTATATCTCTATAGAATAAATTAATTAGATTTGGGAAGAAGGGAAATCTTATTCCAAGATAAATCAGTCCCTTTTAGATCCTTTATTTCATTGTATCGGTGGCCTATTGACGAGCACTCTCACATAACCTATCCCAAGTACATGATGTGTTCCATGTATCCATATTGAGGAAGTATATACTAGACCCACCACATGTACTCAATCCATAGGTAGTAACATTGGAGGATAATCTTTCATATGAGTATTATCTAGTGAATATCTTAGATTATAGAGACAAAAATATATGAAATAAGAAAATAAACTTGTTCAAAGTGATACGGAGAAACCATAGGTTTGAATAGGTGATGTGGGATTCAGAGGATATGATGAAACATAGTTACCCTAGTTTATTTTAGTGCATGAAATAAAAATTTCAAGGGTGGAATTTCTTAATGGGGGAATATTGTAACAACCTGGACCTTTATAAATAAAAGTCCCTTTGTGGTTTAATTAAATATATTTATTATATATTATGGTTATGGAAGGAAAATAAACTTACTTGGTTTTATTATATCCTGTCATATTTTAAAGACCATTAAGTGTCATAACCATTGATAATATATCCATTGAATAGTGATCATATGATCAGTATAAATAAAGGGTTTAAAAAAATCCAATTGACATAGATAAGGAAAATTATGGACTTAACCCGTGTGATCATACCCTATAAATCTCATTTATCATAGATTACAAGGGAGATAGCATCACTGGGATTTTCTCTTAACAAATACTAAGCTTATATCTAAAAACTAAAGCATGAATGAAATCGTTAATGGGAGAAGTTCAAGCTCACTGAGATCACAACCAAAACCATGTACGCCAAACCACCCCATGAAATTCTCACCATATTATGCCTTACACTCATGGTTTTTTCTAGTGTAATAAAAGTCTATGTATCAAGACCCTAATAATATAAATATGTATATTTTATTTTCAATATAATAATGGTTATATTTACCTATTACTGTTATTACTTTATAAATGATTTTGATTCGATAAAACACAAATTATATTTTTGGGTAATATATAATTTCAATTAAAATATTAATTTTGATAAATTAATAATTTTTTGAAATAAATGATATTTTAATAAAATATTATTATTAAATAATATTTATTAATTATATTTGATAATATAATTTTAACAATTCAAAAAATATATAATGGTTTAAGAACTATTATTATCAAAACCCCATCATTTCTTAATAAATGTGATTATTATTTTAAAAGATAAAATTAAAATATTTATAAAGCTATTTAGATAAATTTAATATTACATTTCAAATTAGAACATAAAAATTATCCAGTGGTGAATTTTTCATAATTTTCAAAGACATTCAAATTTTCAGGTAAAAAATAATTATTGTATAAATATACAGTGTGTATTATGAAATCATAAAGACCCAAAAGTGATGTAATAAATAAAATATAGGGTATACATAAAAAAATATATATTTTTCCCATTTAAATTAATTTTTTTAGTTTATTTGATTAATTTTATAAATCCTTTATGAATCCTCCAAAACCTATAATATATTTTAAGGTTTTAAAATCATTTCTTTAAGAACATAACACACTTCCACATCACTAATGGTAATATTTTTATAATTTAGGCCATTTTAATTATATTTAATAAAAACAACTCCACTTTGGAATAAATCATGGGAAAATGGTAATTTTTTTGGTTTTTATTACTTTATTATAAAGATTCTAAAACCTAATTTTGGTAAATAATAAAGAACTCCCCTCTATTTTATTATATAAACCCACCCAAGATCCCATTAATATTAAATTAAAAATCTGGGAGAACATCCTTACCCTTATATACCCTCTATAGAGTCATCCCAAGGTTCCCCCAATCTCTCAATAAGCTCTTTCCAAGATTTTGGAGTCACCCTCTCAAAGTTAGGGATCCTCTCTATCTCTTCTTTATTTAAGTATCTTCATTATCTTATGCCTTTTATCTCAAATTCCTAGTGTTATGATGTGATATTCCATATCCACCTTACTACCATTGTGATTTCTAAATGATGATAGACCCCTTTCACTCTCATTAATCCCTCCCATGGATATTTATGTTCCCCTGTTATGCTGCCAAAATCTCACTACGATTTTCCATGCCAAACAATTATGTAGTGAAAACTTGTGCCCATTTTCTATCAAGGATGTTCAACTTTCTTCACTTATACTTATTTTATTGGGTAATTACATATATTTAATTCATGATACATTATCATGGGATTAAATGTGATGAAATATGTTCTTATTTATATGATATATGTGGCACACTTATGCGTGTACATCATATGGTTAAGATGGGTGCACTCTGATAGCACCAGGAAATATCGTTATATATTACAAGATGGGTGTGCCCATACAGCACTCCAATGAATTGGGTAATGTTTTAGTCTAATTATATTAAATTCATGGTGTGTGGGAGGTTATCCTAAGAACATTATGTTATGTTGTCTTGGTGGTTAAACTTGACTTATTCTTATGAAGTCATGTTTAAAGTTTTTTTCACATTCCCATGTTGGATTTATGTTATCATGCTATATCATGACTCATTGTTCATTTTTATGATTCTCACCCATTTTATGTCTCGTTTATATGCTTATTATATAACATGCAATACCTTATTCATATTATGATTTTCTTATTCTTGTACTAGGATTTATAGCTCAACCCTTTCTTATATATGTCCCTAGGTTATCCCATATAGTTTTAAGTATAATAGAATATTATGAGAATGTTAAGGAATTTTTTAATAATGGATATGTACCCACTTTTTTAAGTTGTTATGTAATATGCCCAATTTCTAAAGACATTATACTTCTCAATCTTCTAGGTTGTATTATGTGTACTATTTTGTAATAAATCATGAATTAATGTCTAATAAATAAAATGTTTGATATAATTTGTGCCCAGGGGTTCTATTTTTCTGTATGAGAATGCCTTAATAAATACCTCTCAACCCCATACATGTGTATGTGACAAAACAGGTTTCTTTCTAATCCATAATTCAAATTTAATTCTATTTTTTTCTTTATTTAGTACTCGATTTAGTGTGTATGCTGAAGTTTTTAATATATATCCCCAAAAGGATAATATGAGATTTTCATGACTCATAATCAACCTTACCATGTATAATAAGGTATGATTCCTCCTTTAACTAACACCATTCTACTATGGTGTGTAAGGTGAAGTGAGTTGAGATAAAATCCCAAACTCCCATAAAAGGTTGATGAACTCTTGGTTAAGATATTCAACACTTCGATCCGATCAAAGCTTTGTTATCTTCATTCAAAGTTTATTCTCTAAATTATTGTTTAATTATTTAAATTTCTCAAATGAGTCAGACTTATGACACATCAAGTAGACATAGCTTTATCTACTCAATTATTTATCAAAAGTTATAATGTAATAATACCCACCTCTATCTTTTATTATAAATGGTCCACACACATTAGTGTGTACCAATCCTAAAAGACCTATGTATCTTTCACCCTAATCACCGAATGGTGGTTTGTTCATTTTGACTTATTAAAAAGAATAACATATTTCAAGTGGTTTTAACTCAAAATAGTCTAAGTAACCTTATTTATATATCTTTTTTAAAAACTTATCATTTACATGACCAAGATGGTGATACCATATCTCAGTGTTATATGAGTTCTGTGAACATGATTCGTTATCTATTTCCAATACTTGGTTTTCGTAATTTAATACATAATGAGTTTTATTTAAATGCATCAAACCATAAAATATGTTCTATTTATAAAAGAAACAACTTTTATTCAAAAACTTTAAAATAAAACCATTTGCATCTAGGCATGATATAGAAATTATGTTCTTGGTAATTATTGGTATATAATTACAATATCTTAAAACCAATATCATTCTTGTTGGCAATAAAAGGTAGTAGATAACAATGGCTAGAGCAGCCAGCCTCACACCATTGGAAGATTATAAATCCACCTCTCCTCAATAAATCTTTCATAATATAATTTTTTACTACATTTGAATATATATATGAGCACCACAAGCTATATCTAATACCTAGTGTATATATATTGAAATATTACCCAAGATAACAAACGCACCTTTAGATTCCCCTTTCTTCTGGGTGCAGTTCCTCTTCCAGTGGCCTTTCTTGGCACATGCAAAACATATTGCCTCCTTTTCATTTCCCTACCTCTATATCTTTTTATTCTTGAAAGGATATTTTTTGTGATCTTTAGACTTGTTATGATTCTTTGGCCCCTTTTCCTTGTTCTTTATTTTCTTATTCACCATAATGATTGTAGGTTTTTAACACCCCATGTTCTTATTCACTTGGTAAATCATATTAATAAGTTATTAAAGAATCTTCTCATTATATCTCATGTTATAATTAATAATAAAACTATAGAAGTACTTGGGTAGTGAGTAAATTATGATATTTGTGCACAAATAATTGAGTAATTTAATCCATAAGATGTCTAAGTGTTCAATATAGCTTGTAATCTTGACTGCATGAGGATCATTTCATGTTGACTCTCTAAGATTAATTGTAAATAGATTATTTAAGATTTCATATCTCTCTTGTATCTCCCTCTATTAATAGAGATACCAAAGGTGAGACATATTTTATACGCATACATGTACTCATGTTGCTTCAAAAGATCATTGTTCATGGATGATATCATGAAACATTGAACATATGTAGCATTGTACAAATTTTTCTCATAGAGAGATAACTCTTCCTCACTAGTCTCATTACCAGGTGCAGCAGGAATAGGTTCTTTCATCACATATGATTTCCTTTTATAGCAAAGGATTATGTGCAAGCACATTTTCCATTCTTGGAAATTTTTTCCCATGATAAGGTTATCCTTCTCAAGTATGGATCACAATAATATGTTTCAAGTAATTTTTGTTATTGTTTCTATTAATAATATGAGAAAAGTTTTATTACTTTATCTGATAAAATTTTGAAAAATAAATAAATATTATATTTATTAATCTCCCCCTATTTCAGTGAAACTCAATATCCTACAGCATTCTCTTTGGAATATCATGTTTCTTGAATGTTCTAGTGGAAAGGATCCATATTCCCCTTCTCATTTCGCCAAATTTGGCTGGTCAAGCAATTTTAAGGGTTTTAGGTAGGTTTTCCAAATTCCAACTGCATTAACTCATAGTTTCTTTATCTATTGAGTGGAATCTTCAATCCTGAAATCCTTAAAATGGATTTACTCAACCCTTACCTCTCATTTACACTAATTCCTTATTTGTTAGTCAACCATTGATTTGAACTAAGTTAATTCAACCGAAAACTTAAAGTTAGAATTCCTCAATAATTGAAAGCACCCCAACTTTGGTTGGTTAAGAAAATATATATATATATATATATTTGATGGATTTTATCTGTTATGTGTAAATTTATAATTATTATATTTATTACATGTGTGTTAATATTAAGTGGAATTAATTGTGTGATTAACAATGTCTTAGATAATATTTATGCATAAAACAATTTATTTTAGTTATATCTTGCATTCTTGTTAATTCATTAATTCATGTGATTGCAAAGAAACATTTATAATAAAATAACCATGCAACTTGATAGAAATAAAATAATAAAGTGGTATGATCATGAACTTTTACTAATGGTTATTTTATCTATAAAATGATAAACTAGCCATAGACCTAGGGGAAAACACCCTAAACCAATTAAGTTTCATGTTGCAACTTTCCACATGTCCACCTATGTATATCTCTTAGATTGGTTTCACCTCAGCTCCAAACATGAACCACGTCCACTATCTTGGGATTACATCCATTATATATTCTTTTACTCACATGTACGTTAGGGGGACCAAAAGGATTAGTGAAGGGGTTTACATAAAAGAACCCATGGGTATGCAGGACCTTACATAATGAGATAAGAGATGACATGCAAGATAAAAATTTAATTTAATTATAAATTAAATGAAACCAATCACGTAAAAAGGTATGGTCTAATATCATGATCATCTACATGCATACAATGATTAACACATTTAATAAAATTAGCATTCAATTATAATAATTCTTATTTAAGATAAGTTTCACTCGGATTAATTAATTATATTCTTTAATTAATCAATTATTTTATCTTAATTATCATCCAAATTTCCTTGAGATTTTCATCCATAATAATTTTAAATAAATTAAATAAATTTATTGAAAATTAACTTTGTATAAAAATGTACCTTGGTGGCAACACGGTGAGTACTTGTCTGAACTACCCAATGTGTATTATACAAGTATATGGTTTACTCTTGCGACATATGGCATACAAGACTTAATCACATAATTTCATGACATGTAATATCAACTTAATGGTCACATAGTTTACATGATATTGGAATAGCATGTTATGTTCTAATTCATGTAGAGTAATAACTATAATACAAATTATACATGATATGTAGATCCAAACATTATGCAGAAATTAATTCAACATTTATATATATATATAAACTCATCACATGGTGTGTCCAATAAACATAATGACCATACACAATCACATGTTAAAAAGTTTTCCATAGTAAAATAAATTAATTTCTCAATTTTTCATAATTTGGTAAAAGTACACAATGTGTACATTTAATATACATGGCATGTATTATTCTCATTGTCTATCCACGGCACACGCCTTGGGACTCAGTGTGTAATCATGACATGGAAAATTTTGGAGTACACAGTGTGTATATGGGATACATGGTGTGTGGTATCTGAGTTACATATCCACTATTCATGTTGGTTGTGTAATAATATACACATCCTATTTGTGACTAAAAGAATACATGTCGTGTATGGAAGTTATATAGCATGTACTCTAGTTGACTATGTGCCAAACTGGCTCAGTCAACACATGGTGTATAATTAAATTCACTGCATGTAATAATACACATGAATTGAATTTAATCCAAATTAATTCTTGGTGCATTAAACACTAGTACACATCATGTACCTCTGAGTTACGCAGCGTGTACTCTTGTGTTATTCGGCCAGATTCCTCAGTTCTTCAAATTTATTTCATTTGTAAAATTAATTGATTTGATTATATTTATAAGAAATGAAGAGGAGGAAAATAGGTCTTTTAATTCGGATTAAAGAATGAATAAACTTGAATTGAAACCTAATAATAAATTCATTAATTAATCAATGATGTTTAAATAATTATCCGACCCACTCTGATACTACTTATAAGTTTTTTTCATAGAATAAGTGACAGAAGGGTTGTGCTCAACTTTACTTTTTAACATGATTGATGATTGATCCAATATTTACCTGATGATAAACATCATGATCAATGGAATTGAATAAAATAATTTAGAAAATAAATAAACATTAGAACCAAAGTGCAGGATCATCATATATTATTTATAATTCATTTAAGAAATTAAATAATTACCTTGTGATAAATTCTTTCTTTTTTGATGGATCTGATAGTGGAATTACTTTTTACCATCATTTCATTGTAGGATTCAAGATTAGATTCCATCTATCAGTTATCTATGTGTGTTCCACAAATATATAAATGTCATCATAGAAATATTTGGGTGCTAGCATGTAAGATCTTACGAATTGATTTTTTCTCCTTTGATCACCCCAATAATTACTTCCAAAAGATTATCTTTGATCTCTCCTGATAAGAGAGTGGAAGTCAGAGGAATATTTCTCTCTATTATTGAGAGTGTTATTGGAGAATAGATCTCTATAGTTCTTTGAGAGGATTCTTCAGATTTTGTTGTGCACAAAACAGTAAATTTTCTCTATTAAGGGAATAATATAATTGGGTTTATATACCATTAGGGTTAGAATAAATAATTTCACAAGTTCCATTTATTATTTATTTAATCCCCAAGTAACCACATGTCTATAATAATAATATTGTTATTATTTCTTGACATGTGCAAAAATTTCGAATTAAAATTAAATATTATTTATTTAAATAACATTCAATATATATTATTTCTCACCAGACCAATAAAATTGGTCCTCCATTCCTTCAAAATATTTATCAGGCTTTGAATAATGACTATATATTTAATAAATGAATATCCCTAAATTATTCACCAATAAATAAATAAATATTATATCCACTAAATAGAAAATAAATATTTATTAAATATTTCACTCACATAATATTCTCTCAAATAACTGGTGACAGAATATATGTAATCAAGTAAACATGAATAATTATTGAAACATGTGTAGGAATAATATTTATTCAACTTGTTAAATAATAAATAATATCATATTATTTAACTAAGATTCTGGATACACTTAGTGTGTGACCCTCTAGGCCTCTTTCTCAGTGGAATTAGGTGGATCAAGCTAAAGTCCAAGGTTAAAATCTAGAAAAAACCAATGCACCCATGGAGAAAGAAGTTAATTCCACAATGACATAATACCTTATATGTATACTTACTGTGTAATATAATCCACTTTATAGTGATATCTCTAATCAATCAGGTCACATGTCTGTGTCATCAACCTATGTGCTTGATTCCTCTTTCTTTGACTTTATGGAAATCGAACTTGCCTATAGAACACCATGACCATGGGTTTATTTAGTCTATATCATTTCAATCAAATGGACTAATATATAAACTTTTATTGAAGAACCGAAGGGATAAATACTTTCACACATTATTCAATAGTGAAATATTACTTGGGATGCACCCAATGTATCATACCTCATCACAAACATGTGTCATCATAGTTTTCAAAAATACATAAAAGTATGTGAATTATAACACTTTTTAATAATAATAATAAATTCAAAGGATCAATACACATGTCTGTAGATTGTAACATCCAATGACATGTATAAATGTGGATTTTCTACTAGTAGGTATCATTCTTATAATATCCAACATTAAATATTACCAACGGTATATACCATGAGAATGTGCCTCAAAATTCTATGAGTCTCCACCCCTGATAGCCTGTATCATTTGTGTCCCTCGAATTATATCATCTAGATATAAAACATATATTTAAGAATACTATCATGAAACTTTTGGTTTCTCGTCATAGTGAGGAAATATTATGACCTTTTAGTCTGACATCTACTCATGGGATATTATCACATTCAATGTTACATAAAATAAAAATCATTATGTGATAAGAAGTTTATTAAGATTAAAAACTATGTATATAGGTCGTCATAAAGTACACAGAAGTTGGTTCTAGGGAACCAAATCCAAAAAAAATCACACCCCACATGGGCCCTCCAGGATGCATGCTGGATTTATGTATCATGGTATTGATAAGGGTAAGGGATCATCATTAGGAACCCAGTGGAGATGGATGTGATGATGTTATATGGGCTAGATGATATGGTTTTGTATATGGTTCAGGAGGTTCTTCAAAGTTGTTATAGAGTTTTATTTTGGTTACATCATGCATGTACATATGTGATTATCCAATGGATAATCCTGTTTGATTTTGTATAGCTAAATTCGAATTTTAGATGATTCTATGGTTTACCCAATATATAATGGATTTTTGTTTCCTAATATTTAAATTTACTTCTAATTTTTCGGTTCTTCTATTATTTTTATTTATCTATGGAGGATATATTCTCTCTAATATCACCTCATAGACTCTCACTTCTAATCAGCAGCCTTTGATTTATGAGAAGTTATGACTAACATCAAGTGGTAATTTTATTTAGTTAATATATAGTGAGTCAGTTTAGAATTTTGTAAATTGGTATCATAGTGGGTTAGTTACAAAGTGATATTAAATTGAGTCATGTTTGTTATTTGGGCGGTTGTAGATGGAGTCTTAAGAAATTTGTTCTAACATTTTTAGAAAATTAAACCAAGTATGGATGTTATGTTGTGCTTTTGGCCAACACAAGTATAGACTAGAGACCAAGTTACCATATAAATAGATATTTTTTTGTTTTCAATGTTATATTGAGTTTTTTTATTTAGAAAAATTTTAATTTTATGTTATTGATTTTTTTGGACTTCGGTCCCTAGGATGTAATAGTTGGTACTCATACTTTATTTCAGACATATAGGGATCACATTACATGTGTATGCTACTCGTGATTATTATTATGGTTCTAGAATAGAAAGTTATTTACTTGTTTAAAGTTTTAACAATAACTAATATTTTATTTTTCTATATAAATTCTTGGTTGAATTTTTACTCAATTTTTAACAAAATAGGTTTTATTAGGTATTATATTTTCATAAAATTAAATGATTTTCTTTATAAATTCTATAAAATAGAATAAGAATTGTGATATAATATAATAGAAATTTGTATTAATATAAAAATATAACATTACATAATATGAGTAAAAGTACAGTGGGACTATAATAAATATAAAAAAGAACTTAAATATTTAAGAACACATCATTATAATCTCCCATAAAGATTATTCCGTAAAAAATGACTATAGAAAGAATACAGATAATCATAAATGCATGATTCATTTCAATGATGAATTGAGTGAATAGAAGTTGTGATTATTTATAAGGAAAAATATGATTATTGTAGGTAATCATTATATATCCAATAAAGTGGTCGTAAAGGTAGTTGTTATGAGATCCCTAAAAAGAATGGATAAGATATGATTAATTATTATGAATAAACCAAATTTATTAATATTTATTTTATGAATTTATGTATATATGTTTAATTCATGACTTTAAGGGAATAATAAATTCAATTACAAATTGATTATACATTTAAAATTTATTACCATTACCTTATAAATGTTTTATTTTAAGTTCAAGATGATTTTAAATTTTTAATATATTTAAATAATTACATCATTATAAAATATTTTATATTCATATTAATATTTTTTATTATTTTAGAGATAATTTCATGTGGGTTTTCAAAGAAATTGTATTATGAGTATTTATTTTTCATCAATTTATTATTATAAACAAATTTTTAAATTATTTTTAATTAAATGTATTTAAAATAAGGTGATTTTAGCATTCCATGATTTTTTTAATCAGAATGGATGTTAAAAATTATTATATTTGAGATCACATTGAGTAAGTTTTTATTGATATATGAAAATAAGGGGGTATGTGAATTCCTTTCCACCTACCTTTTGTAGTCTAATAAACTATTATAAAATGTTTTATAAGAAAATTATGGAGGTCATATTAAGTTAAGATCTTAGTAGGATCTCAAAACCTTTATGATATGAGAATAGTTAAGGGTTATATGAACTAAAGTTTATTATGGGATAAGGATGGAGTATTTTATATGAAAATCATGATATTCTCATTAAATGGGAGTCTATTTTATGAACATGTGATGAAAGTGGATAAGGGATATGTGAACCATCCCTTCATGTAACATGCTAATTTTAAAATCTCTTAAAATATTTAATTATAGAAGTTCCATTGAAGTGTATTTGTAAAGTGGAACATGCCTCATATTTTTATAAACATCAATGGTTTGGGTTTCCATATTTGTTCAACCCATATTTATTCTCTATGAACCATTTCACTTATTATTTATTTTTAGATCACAAAAATGAGTCCTTAGGGTTTTGACACCAAGGAGATAAGAAATATTTAGTTTTTATATGGGACTTATGGTAAGGGGTTGTTCTTTTTCAAAATTGTTACTTTTAAGACTTAAAGTGTTTATCTCAAATATTTTCACAATATTTTCCAATAATTTCTCTTCTTTATAAATTTTACCAACGCTCCATGCAATCTTTAAAGGTTAACTTTCCTTTATGAATTAATTTTAAAGTTTGTGTTTTGGTATTGAAAAAAAAAATTATAATTTTTATTCATGAAATGATTGAAGGTGATATTCTATGTGTTTTATTAATATTATAGTTCTTGGAAATTATATATGGAGATGAGTGATCCTGGGATATATCTCTCTAATGAATTGGTTAGTGATTTATTCTCTAGAGAAATAATTTTTGAATTAACTAGTGAAGTTATTTGATTATAGGTTATTAGAATTAACTGATGAAGTTATTCCATTGAATGAGTGATTTGAAAGGGCGATAAATATAATATCCCAAGAAGAATTTATTGTTTTTCTATGCTTTCTATGTATTTTAATGAAAAAAATTTTCCATGATATTAAAATATGAGATTATTATTGAAGGATATTTTATGATATTTTAAAGGTTATATTTTTTTTCAAAGAAATGTTTTTCATGAGTTGTCATGGTTTATAAGGAGCTTTCATGAACTTTCTACATAATTTATGCTTGATTATAATTTGTTATGGATTTTTTTAGGAAATAAGTTTATTTCATGTTTGAAAATAAGTTTTATATGAGATAAAAGTTTTTTATTTTAATTAAATACTTTTTTCATGGGTTTTTAATTATTTCATCAACCAAAAAAGTTTTCTCTTTTTTATACACCATATTGAGCTTTATATTAACATCCCATGTTTTAAAATTATTTTTATAGGTCTTAAGGATTATTATTAATTATTATTAAGTCATGTTCTAGATTTCGATATTTTAACCTTGCATGAAACAAGTTCATTATTTAAATTAAATGCTTATTTATTGAAAAATGTTGGGTTTTTTTATGTAAATGATTTTACTAATTATCTAAAACTCTAAACCTAAAAGTTATTGGGTATGTGAGTGATGAAATATTTTCTATAAATCATATAATTATGTGATGGTTACTTATAGGTCCTCAAATTTGGTATTAGAGCAGATCTTAGATAATTTTACAGGTTAGGATGTTATTAATTGAGGATAATTTAAGAGTTGTAGATACCATGATGGGTTAATAATTTTGAGGGTGATCATAAATTAAAAGGAATATATTTCATTTTTAAGTATTATTTAATCAGATTTTAAAGTGATTGAAGATATTTTGGGATATTTTTATTGGTTTTTAGGAAGGACACATGATTGAGGTATAAATAACCTTTAGTATTGGTATATGATTTGATGTTAAGGTAATTATGGACAAAGGGTTATTTGATTTTAGAAAAACTAAGTTGAGAAATATAGATAATCTTAGGCATTGATGAGTGATTTTGTGACAATGTGATTAAAATTATTTTTGGGAAGAAGTTTGTTGTAATTTTTAGAATATACATGATTAATTTGTATATAGAAAATTATTGTTTGGTATATGATTTTATATCAATGTAATTAAGGTTATTTGAATAATAAAGATAGAGTTAATTTTTGGGATATTATATAATTATAGTTTCAAAATATTTTGGGTTTGGAAAATAGTAAGTAATATTTTTATGACTATTGAGATTAAATAATGTTTGGATAAATGTTAAGTCGATATTTGAAGGGAACATGTAATCTAGGATTTCTTGGTTTGTGGGTTTTGTATAATTTATAGGGTTTGGTTGTTTTGGGGGTTTAAATGAAGGGAGTTGATAAAGGAACTTAGGTTTAACATATGGTGTAATTATTTTGAAGGTTAAAGTTTTACTTTTTCATGAGATGTTTTTTTTTTTATTAGGTAATTAAATTTAAAAAAAATAATTTTAATTTATGATTAGAAAAAGTGAGAACCAAGTAGTCATAATTGAGAAACTTTTTATATATTTTGTGATTACTAAAGTTATGAGATAAATAAATCATGTTTCAATTAGTAATTTGATAATTTATTTCATGATTTAATTATTTCATTAGATTAAAAATAATTTACCAAAATTTAAGCAAGAAAATTCTGCACAACTTTATTATCACTTCCATATGTCTTAATTGCAATTATTATTTCAAATTCAGGCTCTAATGATTTTGAAACTTTTTTTAACATACAATTAACTTGAAAAAAGTTACATTATATATCAAACACCTCTTATATACCAACAAATTTCCATTTATCATGGATTACATATGATCAAATTTTAAAATACTAACTTTATCATCTCTCTTAGTATTGGAAGTATCGTCAAGGTATTTATAAATTTTTCACCTTATCGTGAAAACATAATGCATATAATGATTTTAATAATTATTTAGATGAAGTATATCTTCAATAAACCTATATCTATTTAGTTTTAAATTGATTTCTTTTTTATAATATATCTAATTTTTTGGAAAAAACACTATTTGAAAATTTTTAAAATGGCTCCATCAGAATATATTTTAAAATTTTAGTTCATTCAGATGTTTTAAAATTATATGTTTGAAATGAAACCTTTTCAAAAATATATCATTATTTTAATCTATTTAATCATTATTATACAAACTATACTTATAAAAAATATGTGGATAATTTTAATAATGCTTTAGAATGTCGTTTCACAGCATGGACCAACACTCTTTAGTAATGAAACAACCATGGAAATCATGAATTTTGATGAAGGTATGAATTATTTCATAATAGTTTCTTATATTAAGTCGAATTCATTTATGTTTTATTATAAATTTATTATATGGAAATTTTTGAATAAATAATTTGATTTCATGTCTAGAAATATGTTTTATACAAGCTCAAATATTTTTTTAAAATTAAATACTTTTTCTTGGGTTTTCAAATATTTCATCATCCTGATAGGTTTTCTTTTTTCTTTTATACCATTTATTAAGCATTATGTGTTCATCCCATGTTTTCAAATATTTTTTATATAGATTGAAGAAGATTTTGAATTATTATGGAATCAATTTCTAGATTCTGAGTATTTACTCTAGAACGAAGAAAGTGTTTCATTTAAATAATTTTAGTTTTGTTGAAAAATTTATATTTAGTTAAAAAATTAGGGTTTTTTATTTAATTTATTTTCCTAATTCTCTAAAAATATAAACCTAAAATGTATTGAGTATGTAAATGATGAAATATTTACTATAAATCATGTAATTATGGGATGGTTAAGTATCGGTATTCACATATCCATCCTAGGTGTTTGATTCTTAGTGTGAATAAGTATATAGATTCTACATTTTTATAGTGTGTGAGGTACCTAACCCTAACATGGGTAGGTCGGGGTGAGTGGTCAAATGTTATGGGATGTGGGTGTGGCAGGGAAGTGTAAAGGCTAGTGGGTTTTTCTTCTTACTACAAATTTCCTTATTTGTGATATTTATATTATTATATCTATATTAATCATGGTATTTTGTTCTCGGAGTGATGCCACCTAAACAACCATTTTTTGAGTATTGGAAGGGTATAGACATGGTGCCACTGAGGTATATACCGGATGGGTACCCTAAGGGTGAAGGTGACAATTATACAAAAGAAAAGGTTTTGAGGTATCCATGTTAGACACAATAGCTTAAGGAGTTAGGGAAATGGCTAGGTGAACGGCTTAGGGAAATCCCGGTGTGGGTTATCTAGAGCATCGACCAGGGAGCTTAAGGAACTAAGTCATCTGTGACATATCTGATATGGGAGTTTCGATCAAAACATTTAACTTTATTCTAGGTATTTGGTGGAACCCAGGCAATGGAGTACTTGATTGAGTCATTATATATGATTTTTTAATAGATCAAGAGGCTACCAGTGTAGAGAGTAGAGTTGGATATGAGTGATAGTGAAATGCCAGTGGGATGTATAGGTGTGGGAAGATTGGCATGAGGGGATGTCCTGGATATATTTTGAGGTGGTGATCCAAAATGATTATTCCCTATGAAATTAATATATGATATATCCTAAGAGTTATTAGACCTATTTTGGAGAGATATTTCAGTCATGGACTATTCATCAAGGTTCACAGATTCATTGGGATGCACACTGATTCTAGTAAGAGATTAGATCATCAAGGTGAGATGATTCAAGGATAGTTTACAAATTCCAAATAGGATACAGCTAAACAAATTAAATTTAACCTCATTTTCATAAGTTTTGAACCAAGAACTGATGGAAAAACCGAACTTGGTAGATGGAATCATACCAAGCAAGATATATATGTTAGGAAAGACAGGTAGTGGATATTTGAGTAGCCAGAATTGGGGTCATCGGGAAGCCTAAAAATGTAGTTAGGTTATAATTTTTATGATTTCATCATTTAGTGGATAATCGATGATGTGTTTTGGTGTGGGGATATAGGGCATATTTGATCTTAGTTTGACTGATTGTGTGAAGGAGTGTTGGGAATGTGGCCAAATATAACATCTTGAGTGTTTTTTATGTGACCTCACACTCAGTTAGGAGTTTTGGATTAGGTCATACCTAGGTATCTAAGGTAGGATTGGGATTAGTACTAAGAGTCGGTATTTGAGACATAGAAACACATATAGGAAAAGTTATTTTATAGGAAATCCAATAATGGGGGTAATGGTTGACCGTGAGCATGTCTCTATATAGAGGAAATGTATCGACTAGTCAATATTTGGGTTAAAGAAATTTAATTGAGTAGACACTCCCAAAGAAAGTGGGGGAACTATTGATAATTTGAGGTACACTGTGATCATGGTGGTTTTTGGTTTTGTATGTTAGATACTGGTGCACAGTATGAACATGTGACAAATGGAATGACCAAATACTATTTGAGGTATGAGCATCAGATATGATATGTGGTAATTATGTGATGTGTTGGGGAACACCTACTGTAGGGTGTTACAAAAGCTATTATTCGTTTTCTTAATGTATTAGAGTGTTTAACCAAAGTTATCTCACTTATGGAGCGGTTTCAACCAATAACTAACTATTTCTAATTCATTTATTATATTTTTATATTTTTTATTTTATAAAATTAATGAAAAATATGGGAGTTTTGGTTTGGTAATGAAAAACTAAAAAAGAAATATATATTGAAATAGAGACATAATGAATGCAGTTATAAATAAAATAAATACTCTTGAGTGTTTTATCTATGGTGAATCTTCGTTATCTAATTATTAGTTTCATTTATACCATATGAACAAACTCTGCTGTATGGGTGATCACCCTATTCTGACCTATTTGTGAATATACAGTGCCCTCAATAACTACTAAGTATATCATATATCCACCTTTTTTATTGAATGGAAAATTGTGAAAAATAATAATTCAATACTTAAATAAGAATAGTGAGAATAGATTTTTTAACTACTGGTAATCCTCGAATCAACCCAAATAAGATAAGAAACATTAATCATGAATGCATGAAGATATGGTTTCCAACATTCGATTAATCCCCTAAGATATTCCTCAGGTTAGTTACTCATGAACATGAGTATGGTAGATCACAGTGAAGGGAGAGTGAGAAAATAAGAGTGATTGGGAGAAATAAATAATAAAATAAAACAATTTATTAAAATGATAAAATTTTAAGTTTAGAGTTACGAATAAATAAAATACATAAGAAATATTATAATAAAATCAATAGTAGAATCTACCCTAATGTGTGAACTCCTCTTCAATTTATAAGCAGCAATTCCTTCTAAAAATTCCCCCATAATGCATGCATAAAACTCATGGTAAAAGTTCTCATATTTATTCCTGATTTATTTCCAAATAACTCAAGTGGTTTTTATATTTTAAACTCATAACTAAAACTTTCCTTATTCATCCTCCACTATGGCACCATAATGTGAAGTTTTTTAAAATTTAAATTATCATGTGAATTAATAAAATAATGTGACATTCATTGTGATCATGGAACTAGAAATATCATGAATAATCTCTTTAATTCATTTATGGATGAAATAATGGGCACTACCACATTGCAGGCATAGTAATTTCACTTTCTTACATCACTTATAATCCACTGTACAATTTCCTTTATCTAATCATTTCATTGAGAATTTATATCTATGAATTCCATTTGTGAAACATTACCTCACAGAACATTTCACTCATCATGGTAGTAGATGTTTCATTATGAAATATGAAATGTATCATTATTAATCCTAGCCTCAAGATTTATTTAAGAGACCATGGTGTTTCTAATCTTTAAGCTTGTGTATCGACATTAATGGATATCTATAGTATTCATAGTGGTACAACATGAGCCTAGGATTTTGGTTTTGATTCTAGGAATATTTTTAGGTGTTGCAGGACTCAAGATCCCTCTAGTTAACATAGAAACTTTTCATGTGAGAGTGAAAATATAGGGGATTCTAGTGAGGGGTTTGATAGGTTTATGGAAATAAAATGATAATCAAATATATAGAAAACATCATTTCCTTATATCTGAGAACACACGACATTAAAATTGAAAAATGTTGATACCCTCACATCCCATATCAAATTTTAAAGGGGGAGATATCTCACTTATATATCTAAGTTATCTCAAAGTGTCTCATAAATCACATGCGGTGTCGACCTGTGTCATGGATTCTTCCCACACATGCACAATGCCTGTACACATCATGCACTTTATCCCACTTAATAATGATTTCAAATCAATATCGTTTATTCTCATGTTCTCTCTCATTCCACCATCCTAGAGCCTTAGTGATGATTGATCAGGATATCCTTGAGGTGGAATGGCCTGATATCCTTTGTTTCTTGGATATTTGGATTATTATTTTACTAAACACTTGAAAATAATCATCCTAAAAAACAAAAAACACTCAGAATCTTCTGAAAATTTACAAATAATAAAGTGAATATGGTTATGGTAAATCTATTGAAATAAAATATTAATAAAAACACTTAAAAATCAACTTTTATTTCATTTTTAAAATTCACTCAAAATTATTCCTTTAATCCAAATATATAACAATTACCAATAAAAATATAATTTGGTTGGATTCAACTCATTCAAAAACCATGTAAATTTAATAAACAAATGATCACTATCAATTCCACCACACTTAAACATTACACTCTTGGGAAATTTATTGAATTTTACAAACCAAAAAGAATCCACATGCCTATGTACAAACACACCAACCAAAAAATAATAGAAACATGGATTAATTCATCATTGGAAATATCATTCCTCCTTAATAATTTCTTCTCACTACCACACCTCAATTTAAGCAAAATTTTAGGTTCTAGGTTTTTTAATTGAATTTAATTTATTAAAATTAATATTATAACAAGTTACAATATCATAAATTTCTTTTTACCAATTTTCTTATACCAAAGATCCATTTCCCATTTCCTTGATACAACCCAAATAAAATTCTTATAATTCAATTGCATATTTCTTTATTGGGTATTCAGTATTCCTCTCACCTAAATCCATTTCTATTTGATAATTAGGCACTTTCATTTTTTTCAATGTCAAAATGTCTCAAAACATCATGTGGGATCCCAATTTCCCATTTTACACTAGTTTTAAAGGACTTATATTAATAAAATCTTAGTTGGATCCAGAAGATTTTCTTTTTAAAATGGAAAAGTTACCTAATATAGAGTTTGAAATTCTAGATTCCTTATGTTATAATTCTAATTCCACTTAATTTTATTCTATTCAAAAACCTTTTCTCAATTTCAAAACAAAAAATTCCATGAAATTAGTGGTATAAGATTATTTGTAATCATATAAATTCAAAATATATAAAATCTTCAAAACTAGCATAGAATTTTTCACTACACAGCATAGTATTTAAAGCTCAATTTTCTAACCTAGAAACATCCCAAAAATATAAAACAAGAAAAAAATGTGAAAATACTAAACTAATTGGCACCACTCACACAATTTTTATTCAAAAATGTTTTCCTCATTTTTTTATAGAATTTAATTGGGCTTAGACAAGTCAAGTATAAAAGATAAATACAATCTCACTTATTGGAAGTTGTGGCTTTGATTTAATCTCATAAATTCCACTCAATGTAAACATATAAGTAAAAAAATAAAACATAAGAAAAATTATTTAAAGAAAAATTAATGAAAACAAATAATAATATAAAGGGGAAAGAATAGAATGATAATTTTTAGTTTTACTACCAAGTAGGCCCTGGGTTTTGGATACCCCTAGAAGGGTAGTTCTAGTGGTTTTCCATGATTTCATGGTGGGTAAAATTTATTTAATTTGAACCACCACATTAATTACCTTCCAATATGATTCAACTTTCCTTTATTATTGAGGACTCCATTGGTACAGTATATTTGTTCTATCCACATTATAATTAAGTGAATTTTTATAGTGGGGGTAAGAGAAAATATGGGTCCTCCTCCTTATTGGATTCTACTTGTACAACCTATTATTTATTAATTAAGTCTTCCTCATAATGTGTTGTATCAATATAATTATCAAAAGTAAAGTCAATGAATAATTTAAGTTGAATGAATATAAAATAAGATGAATTTATATCAAAATATTCTCCTTCATTAATAGTAGATTTAGAATTTTTTTTCTTCAAAAAAATCCATTGGGATTTCCTCTGATTCTCACTCTAGTATATGTTCAATAAGTCTATGGAGATCCATGTATTCCTCTTCAAGTTCATATTCATTTTTATCCTCTAAATAAAACAAAGTGTTGGATGAATATGCAAAAACTAAACTATATAAGTTAATTCTCAATTTGGTTTCAATAAAATCAAATGAAAATGAGTTCAAGATGGGTTATACTCCCTAAGTTTGTCCAGCTTTAAGTTTTTATTTATTGCTCAATGCCTTTTAGATTTGGGATGTCATATATGTAATAAAGTAATCTGGATCTCCCATCTTTTCTTAAATTCCACCACTTAAGTGTTTTATTCTTCTAAGTCTTGAGAAAGGTAAAAAATGTTATTTAATTTTATAATATGTGATGATAATGTTTCATGTTAATATGTATAAATTCATTTAAAAATTCATCCAAATATTATTGATCTCATGTAAGTGTGTTATAATTAAATTCTTCTTTATGAATCTCCTCTATCAAGGGTTGAGTGGGGTATGGTTTTAGTTATTCAATAAATTCCTTCTCGACCTATAGAATTTATTCAGAAAAATTGGGAGTAAGTAAGAGAGAAACTTTGTGTTCATCGTCTGCTTCTTGATGGAATTCTTGGAAGTACTCATGGATTTTAGTTAATTATAGGTCCAATGTTTTGAATACTAGGTACTTGAGGGCTCCTTTAAGGACTTAGATGACCTTCTTAAATTCCTCCTCTAAGAAATTTAAGCTTTAATCCCCCTCACCTACCTTGAAAATAAAGAAATAATATCTTCCATGGATGAGGGTGAGTTATACAATGGTTCAAAAAAATAGGTTTTAAAATTTAATTTGAAAAGAAAGTAAATATTTAAAAAATGAAAAGAAATAGAAAGTTAAAGACCACTAGTGTAAGAACTTGGTTTTTACCTCAGGTAAGAATCCTTTCAAATTTGATCTGATTCTTTATTTTGGACCAAATATGGATTCCCAATAAGGTTAGGTAGGTTTAGAGGGTGTCTAGATCTTTTTTAGGGCTTGTAATTCTAGTCAGTGGAGAAAAACACTAGGCCCCACGATTAGTAGAAACTGTATAACCCATCCCGCACAGTCTCTCATAAACATGTAGGGATGGATAGTGGGGTGAATAAGGGCACACAGTTTTCCCTAACCATGTTCCTGAGTCCACATGCCTATGAAAAATGTTTTCAGTTTTTAGCAACGTTTTTTTGCATGGTTGGTGCACAGTTTCCCTAACTGTGTGGTCTAACCGTGCGGGTACCCCTTTAGCACAGCAGAAGGCACATAGTTAGAACACAATTTGGCCAACCATGCATCCAAACCATGAAACATTAAATTTTTGGTGAAATAAATAAATTACCCTTAGTGAAATGTTTTAACATGAATCTTTCCTATCATTTTCACTCTAGTGTATAGCAGAGGATCCATTATCCTCTTTTTATCACTTAAGTTCCTCTTGTAGGATTTTATCTCAACTCGCCATTAAAAATCTGATTTGATCCATGTTAGTCATGTTAGATATCCATCAGTAAGATCCTGATTCCTTTTCATCCATTTATCATTCTTATTTCCCATGATGACTTCTTTTAGATATAGGCTCATATTACCTATTTGTAGGTTGTTGATCCGTTATTTAGATCTCTTCTAATCCAGGACAAACTAAAGGTTGATACTGGGTATGGAAAGTCATACGAGTATGAGGTAGGTAGTCTATAAATCATCCCTAAAGTTTTTTCATTTTATAAATTTTAGTGTGTGAATATCAATTTCATCGAGCGTGGAATATTAAATTCATTTTTCATTCTTATATTTATTATACCCAAATGGCCCGAAGGCCTTCTTTTTTATTTTTATTATGGATAATCCACCTTTTAAGGGTTTAAGGGGAACCTGTACATGACACGTAGGCCCAAGGCATAAGGCCCAACAAACCCGCAATACATGACCCGAAGGCCCATAGGCATACCATGACCAATACATGACTTGTAGGCCCAGCCCACTTGAACTGCCCCTCCCCATCTTTCTGCATCATTGATCACCTAGCTCCCCACCTTGTATTGCTGATCAGCTAACATTGCCCCGTACAAAGCTTCACGGTGCCTGGTCCTGATGGCAACTGCCATACCCTCTCATTCTTCCAATCCGGTTAGCTATGTATCTAGTGGCTGCTACTCCTGTTGCTCTGATCCTCTTTTGGGGCCTGTTCTGTGTGAATTGGGCTACTTCATGGTCTACGTGACCCAAAGGCCCTGTGTCCGGAAGGCCTTTGATGACCCGAAGCCCCTGGAGACCTGTAGGCCCAAACCGGTGACCCGAAGGCCCAAATAGGGTGAATAGTTTCGGCTGCTACAGTACCGAACAGTACTTCTATAGTACCTACTACAGTACCCCCGGGAAATTCTCCTCTACCCAGTTTTGAACCTGGGTCTCTTGGATGCCAATAAAGATCCCTTACCACTCGCGTACGGGCTCGTTGGATTTCTTATATTTATTAGAAATGTGCTCTAAGACCCGTGTTAAATATGTTTTCCACCATTGTAGGTTACGTCCCCAACACCAACCACCCCAAGTAGTGTGTTTTCCATAACTAAACTTATATTAACTTGCTAAGCCTATATGTTCCACTGTTCGAGTGTGCCTTTACTTGACCTTGATAAAGGTAGGTGTTAAATTAAATCAATGAATTGTTAATGGTTTCAATTTTATCCATATCACTTGACCTCCAAAGGTAAGTGCTTCAACTTGATAAATCAATCTTAAATAGAATTGGAAAGTATATTATCTATATGACTTGGCCTAATTAAATATAATTTAAGAACTTGGTTGCACATCCGTAGAACACATTGACATGCTTATGGAAGGAAACAGAGTGAAACTAATGAATTTGAATGTGACATATATGAATTAGTAAATAGTTGCATTGCCCTATTAGCCTTGTCACACTAATGAAAGGCAATGGATTGAACCATATGACTTACTAAATGGAATGAATATTACATTGCCTTAATTAATTAATTAATTAATTATAAGGTGCCTAATGCATATAGATGTTGACATTATTATAGGAGTGGTCAAACTTGAGCTAGACTTGGATTCTCAAGGGAATGCCTTGAGTACTCATGGATGCCATTCCGATTCAAGGATGTCAATTTCCAATGGTGGAATCACTTTAGAACCCAATCTTTGTCTATTAGTGGATACCTGGTATGAAACTATAGGATCCCTTGATTATCATTCAAATATATTATTCCTTGGATACACTCCTTGGATCCATCATGATGTCTATGGACATGTGCCACTATAGTTACACCCATCAGGCCTAGTCACTACTTACCCGTTTTACCTTGGATGAGATCCTTAGTCTCACATAGAATTATTATTGTGGAATTACTTAAGAGATTCTCCTTGTATTTCACTCTTACCCCTTTATCTAGGATATAGTTTATTGCCTGATTTGTCTTGACCCTTGAGGTCAAGGATACCTTGGTTAATACCTTAGATCCTCTTCATTATTATAATCATTAAAGGATGTCTTTTTACATATTGGATCATCTATTATCATTATCATGACCTAATGTCAATGCTTGTTATACCTCACATGAATTACATATATAAACTAGAACATAATTAGTAAAATAAAATGGTTATATGTTCAAACACCAAATGATCCCGAAGCAGGTACCGGGTACTCACATTACTTTACTAGTTTACTTTTATAAATGCATGATTTCACATTGTTTATGTTTAAATTACAAATAAAAGATATTATAGACACCATTAGTGGTAGCCTATTGAGATTTATCTCACACTCTATCCAGGCCTCTATTGGTACCTGAGCATATTACAAGCATGTAAGTGTTGACAAAGGGAAGTGTTCCACCTTGGACACATGATATTGCATGATTTTTTTAGGATGGAACTGGGTAGTAGATGGACGAGCTAGAGCTTGGGATGTTGGGGTAGTTTTTGTATTCCTTTTGATTATTTTTTATAGCATATATTTCATGATAACTTGTATCCACGTTTTCAAGTTTTATAGATACATGACATGTATCATCATCAACTTTTGTATATGAGTGTGAGTTTCTTCAGTTATTTATTATTATTATCTTCTTCTTTTGTGCCATATGTTTATATTCCTTCCTCTGTTTACATGTTGTCATATTTATCTATTGTGATTCAATCTGATAATGAGGTAATAGTCTCTCTATGGACACAGCCTAGGCCCTCACTACAAGTCGGCATCCTATAGCATTTAGGTAGATGCGCTTGAGGCCTAGTGACCCATCGGGCTTAAGGCACTTCCAAGTGGAACTCTGGTTAGGGATTTCATAAAGTGGTATCATAGGATTTCCTTTCTTGATTTACTATTTGGAGACAATATACTGGAGACTAGGAATTCTTTGGAACCAAGTTATAATTTGTGATTGGTAGTACCTACCCCATGTTTGGGACAAATGTTGAGTTTCCTGAATAATAATTATTGTTATGTGTTTTCCAATTATAGTTGAGATCATTTTATTATTGGGTGACTCACATGATATATGGTGGTTACTATTATTATTTTTATTGAGATTTTCATTTTATCCTTGGCCTAATGAGATAAGGGAAAGGTTCATTGTTATATTCATCATTATAGGCACCTAGAATCCACATGCCATTAATATTTTCATTTCATATAGGTGCATTTAATTACTTGCGTTGATTATTTTTCTTGTGACTGTTGGGTGATGTTATTGTAGTTATATTATGCTTATGCTTCTTTTTGTTTGTGATTGAGTGATTTATATTTTCAGTTAAGATGTATAATCCCTCGAGGGTTTGAATGGGTAGTTTACTGAGTCAATCCATTATACATAACACATTACATTCTGATAACAGATGTAGATAGGGTTAAATTGAAATTAAATTTGTGTTTATTTTAGTGATAAGGTGTATGGGACATGATTCACTAGAAATAAAAATTCATTTTAAATAAACCTTGATATATTAAATAATAAAATGAAAACAGTAAAAGTGAAACTTGAGTTATTAAATGAAATGGGTTCCAGTAAATGAAGAGGCAAGGTACTATTAACCTTTCACTTAATGTAACCCCTATAAATTAATCAAGAACACTTACCAATACTTGGCCTTCCAAGTGGGTATTTGGGGTAGTATACCATGGGTAGTGATCCCTTTCCTTTTATTCATCTTTTATTATTTCTATCTATCTTCTTAAATCTATTTCTAAGGCATGTGATTAGAATTTTTAGACCAATTCCTTCATGAAGTCCTTATGTCATATTCCAAGAGGGTGACAACCATGCTTCAGGTGTGGTGAAAACCATGCTCTATATGTGGTGGGTCATGAGCTTCCAGTATTATTTCTAGGAGTTCCACTTGAGACACTAAATTTTATACCTAATATAAGAACTAACTCTTAGCTTTGTGATAGTTTTCTATGTCTGATGTAGTTCATGAAAGATGTACCAAGACCTTCACCTACGATGGTTGATCTGACCCATGAGTTATAGAAGCATCACCCTCATACCTTCTAAGGGAATGGTAGTCCACAAGTTTTTCAGCCTTGGATAGAGGCCTCACAATCTATCTTTGAGCATCTGGAGAAGCCTCCAGAGAAGAAATTCAAACTTTCTTCCTACATGTTTCATGATTTGACCAAGCATCGGTTGGATGTGATTACCTAGGCAGGTCCTCATCAGGGTATAATATAGGCTTATTTCTAGACTTACTTTGACCAAATAACATTTTTTTATTTTATAAAAATCACATTAAGGAAAAGTGAGAACCAACAAACATCGCCCGTGAAGAGCCATAAGTGGGCCAGCCAAAGAACCTAGTCTAGGACTAGAGCCTCTAAAAACCAAAAAAACACACCCAAAAGTAGTAACCATCAATGGGCCATCGGTGAGGGAACCCAATCCAGGATTGACCCACCCAAAACACAACCACACACCCACAATGTCATGAATATACTGATTCCATGGGCCAACACCACTACACCAACCTTCACTGGAAACCACCACTATCACCACCAGGAGAGTCCTGCAGATCGCCTCATCACCAGCTTGATCTGCAACCCCATCGCACCCCTGTACTCATTTTTGGTACCTCCGGCATCCATGGATGGCCACTAAGATAGAATCTAGTGAACCAAAACAATCTGCACCAGATCTTTGCCGAACAAAAACACAAACCCACACCATATCCACGATGAGGGCTGACCGACAGAGAGATCTTCATCGTCAGCACACCAAAACCATATATCAACCGAGAGGACTAGTAAAGGGATGTCCCTAACTCCACGCTTTCCTTAGGCCACCTCCTGTGACCACGTATTAACCTAGAAATAGGATGATGCCCTTCCAAATCCAACCCCAGTAAAATAAGTCTCACCAAATAAGAACAATAAATAGAACAAGGAACCTTTGCCTGCCTCGAGCATTCCTAAGGTCACCCTCTATGACCTTGTAGTGACTCGAGAGGAAGATAAAGAACCTGGGGGATAGCATAGAAGAAAGGGAGGTGAATCCATCACGGGAGTGGGAGTGGAGACCTGCAAACCAGTTCGTCAGAGGAGGTTGAACACAGAGCTCTGGATCCTTGAAACCATAGGTAAATATACATCCTTACACCATCACCATGCATGAGAGTTCATGAATCTAGAGTAGGGTGTTATGTTATTTATGGAGTATTAAAAATGTTTCATTGAGTTAAAGTTTTTTGTACTGCTTCTAGTTGGTGATGTGATTTCGCGTACTAAACACTTTAAGTATGGGCTCTAGTATGCCATATGTACTCAAGTGAATGTACTTATCCTACCTAAATTTTTTAAGATATTAAATCAGGATATTATCACTAAGTTAAACCTATGGGAAGGTGATAGTACTAGGAATACAGGATCAGTTTCAAGGTAGGCTAGTAGTTCTTCCAATGGCAAGAAATATTCCCTTGGTGTTTCTCATCGAAGTATGGCATCTAGAGTATCCATATTGGTATATTTGTGGTCTTACATCAATGTAGAAAACAAGGGAATATAAAGCCTCAATGTGATAGAGACCCTCTGGAGTGTCAGGCTTGTGCCCCTATGGGGAACCTTTAGAGATTTTATCGGAACTTTCCCTCAGCTTCTAGTAGAAGATGTTCTGCACCAGCTCCACCTTCAGGGGAAAGTTATTTTATGCCACATCATGCAAGGAGTTGAAGTAGAAATGGTATAACTGACCGAGGAGTAGATCATGGTTGTAGTATCTAGACTTCATATTTTTAGTAGTGCCAGTAGAGAGGTCATGCTTAGGGTAGTCCAGCTATAGCACAGGGTCATATATCAGGTCAGTTGAGTTATTTATAGCTAATACATGAGGATCGAAGTGTAAGACCTTAGATAGTATGAGGTTATATTCTAGTAGTCTCAACTATAGTATTTTCTTTATTTGATATAGGTTATTCACACTCCTTAATCTCCTTATCTATCATGGAAAGTATCAGACTAGAAATATAGTATTATTATGGTGTAATGACCCTAGATACATTGTTGGGAGTACGGTAAGAGGGCATACTCCATTGTAGGGATTTTCCCCTTGAGGTAGTTAGTTACCCTTTCTTGTGATGCCTCTTTGTTCTCAATATGACAGGTTTAGATTTCATTCTCAGGATGGATTGGTTGGTCCTGTATCATGCCTTTGTAGACTGCTATCATTATAGAATATCATTTACATCACCAGAGGGTATAAATTATATATATAAGGGAAAGAGGGATGTCCATGATGGTAGAGCTAGACTAAAGAATAATGGGCTAGGTGGATTGATAGACCATATTTCTAATATCTTCATGGAGGATCAGGGTTTACATCAATCTGAATTCCCTCCAATAGTATATCATTTTTGGGATATCTTTCCCAGCCATTTTTCTTGCTTACCTATTAAGAGATAGTTAGTGTTTATGATTGAGTTCATTCTAGGAGAAGATCCAATGTTCATTCCTCTATACATGATGGCACCTTTGAGCTCTAAGAGCTCAAATGGGAGTTAGAGAATTTAGAGGCCAAAGTTTTTAAATGTCCTAGAAATTCCTCTTGGGGTTCTCCCATGATTTTCTCCAAGAATGTGGATGGGACCCTTCATTTATGCATGGATTACAAACATTTTAACCCTATTATGGTCAAGAATCGATATAAACTAACTCGTATAGATTATCTCTTTAACCAACTCTGAGGTGATAGGGTATTCTCTAAGATCGAACTAAGATCGGGCTATCATCAGGTGGGATTCGGACCTTCAGACATACCTCATGTGGCTTTTTTTAGTATGTATAGTCTTTATGAATATCTTTTTATGTCATTTGGTCTTATGAATGTGATTTATATTTTCATGGATTTGATAAATAGGGTGTTCCAACCCTATCTGGATTCTTTTGTCTTGGCCTTTGTGGACAACATCTTAGTGTATTCTCACACTAGCAGTGACCATGATAATCACCTTAATATCATATTGATTACACTAAGACAACATCATCTTTATTCCAATATTTATAAGTTCCACTTATGGATTGAAAAATTTCACTTCTTGGGTCATATTATCTTAGAATTAGGAGTATCTATTAACCTAGAGAAGGTGATTGTTGTAGTTTCCTAGTAAAATCCCAAGAATGTGTTTGATAGATGGATTTTCTTAGGGATGGTTGGATATTATTGAAAATTCATATAAGACTTATCAATCCTTGCTTCACCTCTTACTGTTCTTAAAAATAATATTGTTAATTCATGTGGTCTGAATAGTGTGAAAAAGCCTTTCAGGAGCTGAAATGGAGGATTTTTTCAGCACCTATTCTGATTCTACGATATCCTAGAAGAGGAAATATAGTGTTTTGGGATGCATCAAGCATAATCCTAGGATTAGTTCTTATGTACGAGGATAGAGCCAGTGCGTATGGATCTCAGCAGTTGAGGCCTCATGATACAAACTACCCAACATGTGACCTTGAGCTAGCAGTATTTTTTCCATGACTTATGTTGTTAGATTCATTATCTATTGGGTGAGTGATTTTTGGTGTATACAAACAACAAGATCCTAAAATATTATTTTTCATAGTGTGAATTGAATCTAAAACAGTGAATATGGGTCAAATATCTTCAATACTTTGATTTTGAGATTTCCTATACACCTAGAAAGGGAAATGTAGCTACCGATACACTGACCTAGAAAACATAGGAATAGTCCATACAGGAAGCTAGTGATGAATGGAAATTGATGGCCCTCTTTTCTGAGTTGCATCTAGAGTTTCATGATAGTCACGATAAGTCTTATCTATCAGTCGTGATAGTTATATCTTCCCTCATTTATAAGGTGAAGAGTAAGAAATTTTTCATATCCTGAAGGCTTTGTTCTCCATGAGAGTATTTAAGGAGATGACCCACCTCTGGATTGGTTAGTGGACAGAGAGAATATCTTGTGTATACATGGATGTATCTGGGTTCCTAAAGATATGAGATATGAATTGATAATGGAGTCCCACACTTCTCAACGGGTAGTTCATCCAGGTATCTCTAAGATGTATCGAGACATGTGATATTAGTATTGATGTTCTGGTATGAAATGTTAGATAGCAGGCTTTATTAGTAGGTGTTATATATATTACCAGGTGAAGGAAGAGTACCAGATACCTACTAGATTTTCATAGATAATTACAGTCCCAAAATAGAAATGGGAATATCTTTCCATTGAATTTGTAGTCATTTTACCAAGGTCGCATAAAGGTAGAGATGTTGTATGGGTTGTCATTGACAGACTGATGAAAGTAGTCCACTTACTTTCTATTTGGGAGACTTTCTTAGTTGATGGACTGGGAATATTTTATGTCTTCAAGATCATACAACTACATGGGTTCCCTTGTACTATCATTTTAGAAAGAGACACTTTATGTATGTCATGTTTATGGCAGGGTTATAGAAAACTATGGGTACACAGGTGCTTATGAGTACATATTTTCACTCTCAGACCAATGGAAAGTCAGAGAAGATGATACAGGTGTTGGAGGACATGATCCAAGAATGTGTCCTTGATTTTTTTGGTTCTTGGGAGAATCATATTCCTCTCACCTGTTCTCCTATAATAATTTCTTTTAGGTGATTATTTAGATGGGTCATTTTGAGGCCTTGTATGGTGGGTCATTTCATTCACCCCTATTCTAGTTAGAGGCAAGATAGGCAGTGATACTAGGTCTTCATCTCATGTAGGAGACTTTGGAGTAGGTTCAGTTGATCAGAAATCATATGTCAACTGCTCAGTCTAGAAAAAATATTATGTTGATCACCATCGATGACCTCTAAAATTTGAGTTCAATGATCATTTTTTCCTGTAGGTATTGCCTAGGATTGAGCATATATGGATACAAAGAAAAGGGAATCTGTCTCCTCATTATATAGGTTCATTTGAGATATTAGAGAGAATTGTGCCAGTAGCCTATCAGTTGTTACTACCTCATAGGTTCCATGACATGAATGACGTCTTCAAAGTTTCATAACTTCTTAATTATCATGCTGAATCATCTCATACTTTTGATCCTGGGGAGGTTGAGTTAGATATTGATGCTTTATTTGAGGAATATCTTATATGCATCATTGATCAGGGAATCAAGGCTCTCTGAGGCAATTTTTTCCCTTTAGTACATGTGTTATGAAAGAATGACCATGTACATGATGAGACTTGGGTGTGGGAGGCTAATGTATGTACCAAGTGTCTAGAGTTGTTCTTAGACAGTGTTTTATTGCCCTTATAAGGTGAACTCGGGGATGAGTTCCTTTAAGGGGGGAAGACAGTAAGAACCTGGTTTTTATCTCAAGTATGAATTGTTTTAAATTTGGTATAATTATTTATTTTTGGGCCTAATATGGATGAAAAAAAAGGTTATGAAGGTTTTGGGGGTGTTCGAATCTTGTTCGAAGCTTAGAACCCCAAATTGTAGAGAAAAATACTAGGCCGCATGGTTAATAGAAATCATGTGACCCATCCCACATAATCTCTCCTAACTGTGTGCGGGTGCACAATGGGGCGAAGCAGGGTGTACAGTTTTCCCTAACCTTGCTCCCAGGTCCACACACCTGTGTGAAATGTATATAGTTTTTAGAAGAGCTATTTTTCATGGTCAGTGCATGTTTTCCCTAACCATGTGGCCTAACCATGTGGGTTCCCCCTTAGCATAGTAGAAGGCACATAGTTGGCATTCATTTTTTCCACCAATGTGGCCAAACTATGTGACCCTAAATTTTGGGTGAAATAACTAAATTAACCTTAATGAAATGTTTTAACACACCTACTTCCTCTCATTTTCACTCATGATAACAGCAGAGGCTCATTTCTACTCTTTTGAGCTCTCAAGTCCCTCTTTATAGGATTTGATCTTGACTCTCCATCTAAAGTCTGATTCGATATCCATTTAGCACGTTGGATGTGCTTCAGTAAGATCTTAATTATTTTTTAGTCATTCATCATTCTTCTTTCCCATGATGATTCCATTTATATGCAAGCTCATATGCCATATTTTCTGGGTGTTGATCCATTCTCCAGATCTCTTATAATTCAGTCCAAACTAGAGGCTGATATTGGACAAGGAGATTCATATGATTACAAGGTAGGTTTTCTATAACTCATCCCTCAAGTTTCATCATTTTATAAGTTGTCGTGTATGCATGACGATTTCATCAGGCATAGACTATTAAATTCATGTGCCTTTATTATAGTCATTGGAATCATGCTCTAAGACCCTTGTTAAATATATTATACACTGTTGGAGGTTACTTCCTTAATGTTGACCACCCCAAGTAGGTTTTCTTCCATAACTAAGATTTTAATAACTTGTTAAGCCTATTTTCTCCACCATTCGGGTGTTCCTTGAGTTGACCTTGATAGAGGTAAATGTTAAATTAAATCAATGAATTGTTAAGAATATCACGTGTATGCTTATCATTTGAACTCATAAGGTAAGTTCTTTAACTTGATAAAGAAATATTAAATGGAATTGGAAAGTATATTATATATATGAATTTTCCTAATTAAATGTAATTGAAGAAATTGGTTGCACATATATAGAATGCCTTTCTATTCTTATGGAAGGTGTCATAGTGAACTTAATGAATTTCAATATGACTTATATGAATTAATAAATGGTTACATTTCCCTATTATACTTATCACACTAATGAAATACAATGGATTGAACCATATGAATTACTAAATGGTATTACTATTACATGGATTTAATTAATTAATTAACTTATTATAAGGTGCCTAATGCATATGGACCTTGACATTATTATAGGAGTGGTCATACTCAATCTAGCCTTGGATTTATGAGGTAATTCCTTGAGCACTCATGAATGCCATTCCAATTCAAGTATTTTAGTTTCCAAGGGTGAGACCCACCTTGGAACCCGATCGTTGCCTGTTAGTGGATGTCCAATATGACACCGTAGGATACCTCCATTATCATTCAGATATAGGATTTATTGGATACACTCCTTAGATCTATCATTATGTCTACAGACATGTTGTGCCATGGTTACACCCATCAAGCCTAGACACTACTTACCTATTTTACCTTTTATGAGATCCTTGGACTCTGATAGAATTATTATTTTTGAATTACTTGGGTGCCTTGTATTACACTCTTGAACCTTTAGATAAGATATAGTTTATTACCTGATTTGGATTGACCCCTGAGGTCAAGGATGCCTTGGTTAATACCTTGGATCCTCTTCATTATTATCATCATTAAAGGGTACCTTGTTACATCTTGGATCCTCTATTATCATTATCATGACCTAATGTCAGTTATGGTTATACCTCACATGGATTAAATATATAAACTAGAACATAATTAATAAAATTAAATGGTTACATGTTCAGACACTAGATGAGGCTGAAGCAAGTACTAGATATTTACATTACTTTAATACTTTACTTATATAAATGCATGCTTGCACACTTTTTCATTTTATATAACATGGAATATATATTATAGAAACTGTTGGTGGTGGCCTACTAAGATTTATCTCACATCCTATCTAGACCTCCATTGGTACCTGGGCAGATTACATGTATGCAAGTGTTGAAAAAGGGAAGTGTCTCACATTAAACACCTAATATTACTTGCTTGATTTAGAATGGATCTAGGTAGCATATGAACAAGATGGGGCTTGGGATGATGGGATATTTGTTGGATTCATTTTTCTTATTTTGTATATCATGTATTTTTTTCTGCCTTGTATCCATGTTTTCCAATTTTATAGAGATGTGACATGTATCATCATCAGCTTTTGTATATGAGTATCAGCTACTTCAGTTATTTATTATTCATGTCTACTTTTGTTATTCTATATATTTATACTACTTCCTCTATTTACATGTTACCATATTTATCCATTATTATACACTCTATTAATGAGGGCATAGTCACCCCATATACACACCCTAGGCCCTCACTACTAGTCGACAGCCTCTTTCATTCGAGAAGATATGCTTGAGGCCTAGTGACCAACCGGGCTCGGGGCACTTCTTAGTGGAACTTGAGTTTGGTAAAAAACAACTTAGATCCCTTATAATGATACCAAGTTTTTAAAAACCTAGATTTGGGTGGTATAAAACCGATTATTTTTTTCGTAATGTATCCTAGTGGATGATTAGGTCCATCTCACTCAGTTAATTACTAACTATTTCTAATTCATTTATTTTATTTTTGGTGTTTTTTTATAAAAGAAGTGAAAATAGGGGCGTTTTGGTTATGTAATGAAAAACTATAAAATAAACATGAAATGGAATGCATACATTATGAATATAGTTAGAAATAAAGTAAATCTCCTAATATAATTATCCAAGGTGAACCTTCATTGTCTAATTATTAGCTTCATATATACTTTATGAACACAGTCCATCATATGGGTGATTATCCGCTTCTTCCCTAGTTGTGGATATACATTTTACTCAATGATTACAAATTTCACTACATGTCCACCTCCTTCATTAAAGGGAAAATTTCACAGAAGAAGAAGTTAGTCCTTATATAACTATAATGTGGGTAATTTATCTCACTACCAGTTATCCTAAAATAAACCTAAAGTAGATAAGAAAAATTAATAATTAATGAATGAAGACTTAGTTTTAAACATCATATTCATCCCCCAAGAGATTACTCGGGTTAATTACTCACGACCAAGATTATGGAAGGTCATAATGAAGTAAGAGAGAGAAAATATGAGATAGGGAGTGGGGAAGGGAGGGGAGAAGAGGGACAAGAGAAGAAAACAATTTTTTAAAATTATGAAAGTATGATTTTATAATGAATAAGAAATAAAATATAGTAGAAAACATAAAATAAAAGTCACATCAGGATCTCCCCTAGTGTGTGAACTCTTATTCAATTTATAAGAAGCAATTCCTTATAGAAATATTCTATTAAGTATTTTATAAAACTCACAGCCAAATGGATCTTGTTTCTTACTCATTTCCTACAAAATATCTTATGGGGATATCATATTTTAAACGTGTATCTTGAACTTCCCTTATCTATCCTCCACCATGGAACTATCGCACAAAGTTTTCCAAAATTTCAATCAGAAAGTGCATACCAAAACAACATGTGATGTTCACTATGGGTGTGGAAATGGGTGTTTCGTAAAGTATCTTTTCATTTACATTTTTCATGAAATCATGAGAATTTCCATGTCACGGGCATAAGTGTTTTGCATTCAAACATCACCTGTAATCCATAACACAATATCATTTATCTAATTAATTCATCGAACATTTCCATAAATTAATTACATATGTGAAACACACCCTTTCATAGCTTTTCACCCATCATGGTGGAATATGTTTCATCTTGAATTATGAAGTGCTTCATCTGTCACGATCCATATCAATGAGTTTCATACTATGACCACCCAATCCCACCTCCAATAGGCTAGGGGGTGGTGACCAGCACTGAGTTGGCATATCACACACATAGTATACCTTAGTATAATGTACATGTACACACGCACACATCTCCAAGACCATACAATTCTAAAATGTAAAACAAATGATAACCATGTTTGTATACATGTAAAATCCCACCATCAGAGTATGACAGAAAGTACTAGAAATCAAAAGGTCCAAATACAATCCCACACAAAGAAAATAAAAACAAATCCAACCTGTAAAGTTGGTGAGGATTATTGTCAATGTAACCATAGGAATGCACATTGTTCTATCTGACTTGCTAAGTTTTTCAAGGTCTTGGTCCCTCTAGGACTTCTTCAAAAGGTCATTCATCCACATAAAACACGACGCATGCAGAAAGAGCTCATGCAGGGGTGAGTATAACAATACCTAGTAGGACACCCCAAAATCACTAAGTATATAGAATCAAGTATAATATCTATCTCATCATAGTTATATGTAAATGTTATATATAATAAGAACATCCAGATAAACTCATAGTAGACACACAGTCTTGAGTAAGATCACAACCATAATTCTAGCCTAGGATTTCTTCTTGAAGGTTCCACATAGCACTCATATGGAAGAACACACTCCATAAGTCATATAGAATTGATAGAGTCCATCCAAAACGTCATGCTCATCGAGTATCACTATAGGAATTACATGTAGGAGATCGTAGAGATTGATACATAGATAGGGATCACACCCAATTTCAT
The DNA here is from genome assembly GCA_963277665.1 of Viscum album. Lineage (NCBI taxonomy): Eukaryota > Viridiplantae > Streptophyta > Magnoliopsida > Santalales > Viscaceae > Viscum > Viscum album. Next base: position 1,924,533,458 of record OY728152.1, on the reverse strand, counting down.
GGGGCATACCAATAACCCAATCAAGATTAACCCGCTATATAGGGGATTGGAGCTCGTGTTGTGCTAGTCACAAAAAATACCAAGAACCCCACCTAGGGTAATGATGATGGTAGAGGATCTCACTCTGGGCCTCATATAGGGATTCCCACAACTCTATCCAAGACTAATTTCCTTAAAGGGGATCAACATCCTATGTATAGGATGCGACTCCATACTAAACTTTCAAGGAATAGATTAAGAGAATATATCCTAAAAAAACATGTTTAAGCTGAAGAGGTCAGGGTCTCCAAGACATTTTTGAAGAATTATATAGAATGTACTGAAAGTATACAGCATATACCTTTGGGATCGGGTCCTACTTGTGTATCAAGGCCCATACCCATGTTCATGTCCAAGTACATGGAGTTTTTGAGCTTGTGTACTTTTGATCATGTCCATGTATGTCTAGTTATGTCTCTGTATAAATAGATATATCCATGTTCGTTTACCTTCCTAGGTAAATGTTGAGCTGACAGGAAAGGTTGAAATGGAATGTGACTGAGTCACATGGATTGTGATACTTATATTTGTGCCAAAACTCTAGCATCATATAGGAGGTCCCACAGGGTGTGCAATTCTAGATTACATGTTGTGTAACCCAGGATTTTTCAGAATCATGTATCTGGTTCTCACATCATTGTCTATGTCATCTCTGTCATATTCCTCATTGAAAAACATAAATATGAGGTCTTTGGTCTCTTATTTTCATTGATCACCAAGTTTCAGCCTTTGAATTTTCTTGTAAATCGTCCACGTGCACCATCCTTAGCCACACCATCGAACTAAGATAAACTAAAATCATAGATCCATCCTAACCCATCTATAATCATACTCTATCATCATCACACCTCAATCGCATACTCAATCGTGATTCGTATCTGTGGTACAAATCCATTGTTATGAATAATGGTCATGCAACAATCGAATACTAGGTATTTCATTGAACTTCTTGCCAAAGGGATTACCTGTGATGAACTAAGAATGGGGAAATAAAGGAACAAAACACAAATGTGAAAAAAAACCTCATCCAATGTTCTTTTTACCTCAATATATTATCATTAGAATGAATAACTAAGAGATAAAACATAATCAATCAATAAATCCCCCAAATCTGGGTAAATCTAACCCATACCTTCAACATGCATGATCTTTTATTCAATTTGTTAGTTAATTGATTTTTTCCCTAGAAATAATAAAATGGGGATAAATCCAAATAAAACAATGTAATACCTTAATATGGATCAATCACTAATAAAGATTGAATATGCATCATTTTCATTGGTGAGATCCTTGAATTTTGATGCACATTGATCGATGATCTATGATTCGGTGGTTATTTGTCTAAGAATGGTCCTCTAACACTCTCTCACAAATCCCCATGTTTATATAGCTAACCCTGGTTTTTTTCAATAGCATCACATTTATAAAAAAAATTGTTCAATAAAAATTTAATTAAATAAATTATTTTAATCAATTAATTTATTTAAACATTCTCCTGCGATTACGCCCAACCTGAGCATCAGACGTGCTCCGAGGTTATGTCTCACTGAGGGTAAAACTCATTCTACGAGCACAATGAAAGTATCTGATTATACAATAAAAACATATATTTTAATTAAATTTTAATGGTATTAAATGTTCATTTTTGATCTTATGGGCCTGAGTTAGTGCATTTTCATTATGAACATCCATTCTCATCATTTGTGCATTTCATGCCTAATGTACACCAATTTAGGCCCAATGAGTCATATGATTCTAAGGAATGTAATTATCAATATTTTAATTTGATATTTTGGAAACTATATCTACACTTAAATGTGAACATTTTTAATTCAGGGATCAATGGATGATTCATAAACTATGATGGAGATATTTGGAGATGAATGGAAGTAATTCTAGAGAAGGCAGATTGGACACCATCTCACTTATGAGACTATGGGGCCCAACATACAGGCCCAATGAATCCAAAAAAAAATTATGATAGAAGAAATGTTTAGGAACAAATAACTCTTCATGAGATAATGCTAATTCAGCCTCTATGGTGGTCATTAAGGCGGACCAAGATAGAGATAAAATTCTGGGCCAGATTCTGCGGCCCAGAAAAACATCCCACTAATTTGATCATATCTCTGAATCCACAACTCCAAATTGGCCCAAATTTGACAGGAGGTTATAAGAAATCCTAGGATCCATTTTTTTATTCTATGTCCCACTCTTATTCGTCCATCTAGAAGGTCTTACAAGCGATTCTTTTCGGTGAAGGAAAGCTGGCTGGCACCTCGGGTCAAGGATGGAAAAATCAATTCTCCCTTACTTTCCACCCACCTATGTCCTACTACAATTAATTTATAAGACTTTGACTGTTGGAGGCTCAAACCAAGGTCTCAAAAATGTCTATTTAAGGCAGTGGTGTGGTATTATTTGGAGATCTTGGGTGCTTTTTTCAATTGTAATGTTATGCTGCAATTTTGTTGTCTCAAATTTGTCTTTCACATGTAACTTGTTCAATTCACTTTAGTATCTTAATAAAAGTTCTTCTTGTACTCTTATTATTTTGTTCTTAATATCACTTTGATACCATTGGATCAATGTGTGAATTTATTCACACCAAACCTTGTGAAATTATTCACACAACGGTGGAGTGATCATTTTATTTTTGTTGTTTTCTTTACTTCTCCATTTACTCCCTCATGAGTCTACTTTCCGCTTCCATTGAAACCATGGGATCAATGAAGGGATAACCCACTTATGGGTTGATACAAGGGAGTAGCAAGGGGATGGATTGGATTTTATTTATAACCCCATTAATGTATAATCACTTCTTTAATTGAGATTTTTATTTGATGATTTTTAAACTCCATCATCCTTGTTGAATTTAAGGCCACACAATTCAAGTGCTAATACGAACTTTTACCTTGAAGTTCTCAAAATATTGATCCTTCAAGTGTATAGGTGATTAGTATTAAAGGGTGTAGGAATTAAACCAGTAAGTGATGATGTTTTTTTATCTCCTTAAATGAAATCATCTCAAATATAAAAATTGAAATCATTGAAAAGGAAATACGTCCAATCCACCCCGAGCAATAACCTAGGATCAACTCATTATTTTAAATTGAATTCACTTAAGTCTCTTAGAGTTCCTTTAAACCAATCTAAAACCAATCCAAGTTGGCCACTTCATATCCAAAAATAGTCCATAGAATGTACGTGTCTATAAGTTTCTTCTTAGGTCTCTGAGGATTCGACAACCCAATCTAAACTACAAGGACCGTCCTACCTTCTTCTCTTGGGTAAATTTGAGCGTGAATCAAATTTTGGCATAGTTGTTGGGGACCCAAGTAATTCATCTAAAAATCCATTATATTCTCCCCCATTTCTTCTTTTCTCATCCAAATTCTCTTATCTTGTCCCTTTCTCATTTTTTTTTCTTTTGGCGCATCTCCGCCTACACCCGCAATCAATCAAACTGTCTTGTTAGGGTGGATAGTCCTGGGGTTGGGGTGTCAAGTACACCAAGGGAAATCTTTCCATTAGATCTTAATCTTCCTAACACCCCCGAGTCAAAAATTGAGCCCATTTCAATGGAATGTCTTCAAAGAAACCAACTCATAAACCCGGATGGAAACCAAAATGGAAACCCAAATGAGGCAGCCCCAAACTTGGGGAATGCGGTCGATCAAACCATGAATGACTACCTCACACCTTCTTGGAACAATGCCCCCTCATGCATTAGACACAATTACCTAGGATATTCCAACTACATCTTTAAACCCCATGTCCTAATCCATCTTCCCACATTCCATGGAATGGAGTCCGAGATTCCCTACCTTCACATTAAGGAGTTCAATGACATTGTAGAAACCATGTGTCCCCCACATCAACTAGAATCAGCTAAGATGAGGCTATTTCCTTTTTCTTTAACGGATTGAGCTAAAAATTGGCTAAAAAATTTGAGACCATCATCCATCAACTCTTGGTACCAACTACAAAGATAATTCTACAAAAAATACTTTCCCTACCACAAAACAATTACACTTAAAAAGAGCATCCAAAACTTTTTTGAAAAAGAGGGAGAGTGATTCTATGAAACATGGGAGAGGTTCAAAGACACTCTAAACATGGTTCCACACCATGGTTTTTCTATTCCTAAACAAGTGAGAATTTTCTATGAAGGGTTGGTTCCGGGGAAAAACAATTCATTGACATGATGCTCAATGGAACCTTTAAAAACAAAGCCCCAAATGATGCTTACAAGTATCTAGAAATCCTTTCTGAAAAAAAAACAAACATGGGGAACTTCACCTTATTCTGAAAAGCCATAAAGAACTACTGGAATTCATACACTTAGAGAAGAGGAAAGCCTTATGGCTAAACTCGCAGCACTCTCTAGGAAGGTTAAAGAGATAGACCTTAGGAAAGTCCATGAAATCCAAACTGTAGACCTTGTTTGCACAATTTGTGACAAAAATGACCATAAGACAGACAACTGACCACTATTCCATCCATCAAGGATGTTATTTTAGGATGACCTATAGCGGAAGTAAATTCTTTGAACTTTTAAAAGCCTCAATACCAAAACAACTTCAACCCAAGGTATAATGACCACCCGGGCTTCCGCTGGAAAGATAACCAACAACCTAGCCAACCACAGGGACAAAATCCTTACCCCCATCAGAACTACCAGACCCATAACCAATTCCAAACCCAACCTGTCCAATACCAACAGCCACCTGTCCATTTTCAACAAACCATCCCACCTCTAAAATATCCCCCTGGTATAAACCAACCTACTCAAGCACCCACCCAAACTGTTCCACAAAGCCTACTAGAACAATTGTGCAAAAAAATGGAGAGGATGAACTCAGAAGTCTCTTCCCTAAAACAAGAACTTCAAACCATCAAAACTGGAAAGGCACCCATTCCTACTCAAACGGTGCCATACTCAACTTCAAGGGGAGAGTCAAGTTGTGCTCAAACAACTCATGAACAACTAAAGGTTGTGACTGTTTTAAGAAGTGGGAAATCAATTGAGAAACCTGGAAAACTAATTTAGAACCCACCTGAAGATTCAAACTTGGATGAAAATTCAAATGAACCACAAGATCAAACTGAGGAAACTGATAACAATGTGAAAGAAACAACTCTTCAACAAACAACCCCACAACCTGCACCATTTCATCAATGCATGAGGGGGAAAACCAAGCCTGAATTGAGTGAAACATTGAGGTAAATCTTCTCACAAGTCAAGTTGAACATTCCTCTTCTCGATTCCATCCAAACTATACCTGCCTACTCAAAGTACCTTAAGGACTTGTTCACTTTTAAAAGAAATTTTTCACATAAAAACCAAGTCCTTTTGACTGCTAATGTGAGTACCACCATTCAAGGGACCATTCCACCTAAGTTGAAAGACCCAGGTTGCCCTTACATCAATGTTGAACTAGGAGAAAGCAAAGTTGTCAAGGCCTTGTGTGATCTAGGTGATAGTGTCAATCTCATCCCCTATGCCATGTACTGCCAGTTAGGCCTAGAAGAACTACAACCCACAACTATCACACTTCAACTTGCTGATCGTAGCATTAGGGTTCCAAAGGGTATTTTAAAGGACGTTCTGGTAAAGGTTGAAAACTTCATCTACCCTGCTGACTTCATTGTCCTTGACAACCATCCAAGCTTAGGAAATAAGGAACAAACCCCAATCATCCTTGGTCGACATTTCCTTGCAACAATCAACTTTGTTATCCGAGTCTGAAATGGGAACATGACCATCACCTTTGGGAACATGAGTCTAGACTTGAACATCTATAATGCAAGCTCACAAATAGGGGATGGAGAGGACATTCATGAAGTAAACATGATATGAAGCATTGATAATGAATCCATAGATCATCAAGGAATATTTGATGGATGTTTAAGTTAGGAAGATATTGATTTCCTTTTTTCATATGAAGGAAGTTTATCTCCTTGGATTGAATCATTTTAAAATTGCTCTTATGATGAAGTCTTAGGTCCAACAATCAGTGAAACCTTTCCAGAAACCAATTTCATGGAGACCACTCCAACTTCATTCCCTAAATCTGATCAAGCAAATATAGTAGCTGAAACTTCTATATGTGGGGAATCAATCCTATCTGAAAATCTAAAAAAAAAAGATATTGAACTTGATCCAATGTCCCAATCTTCTGCTGAAATTTTGAACCAATCTGATCTTGAATTGAAGGAACTTCCCGCTACACTCAATTATGCTTTCCTAGGGGACAATCAAACACATCCTATTGTCATTTCTTCTTCTCTTGAAGCCAATCATGGGAGGATGCTTCTAGATGTCCTTAGGAAACATAAAAAATCCATTGGTTGGACCCTATCTGATATTCCCGGGATTAGCCCACTTATCGGGACTCATAGGATTGTTCTGGAATCTGATTCAAAGCCATGTCGTCAACCTCAACGGTGACTCAATCCTAATCTCATGGAGGTAGTAAGGAAAGAACTTCTGAAATTGTTAAAAGCTGGTATCATCTATCCCATAGCTGAGAGTGAGTGGGTGAGCCCAATTCACGTGGTTCCAAAAAAGGCTGGAATCATAGTGATAACAAATGAGGATGGAGAGATTCTTCCAACAAGGGTGAGTAATGGATGGAGGGTCTACATTGACTATAGGAAGTTAAACTCATTCACCAAGAAGGACCATTTCCCCTTACCATTCATTAACCAAGTCCTTGAGAGAGTGGCAGTTCATGCGTTCTACTATTTCTTAGATGGGTACTCGGGGTATAATCAAACTGAGGTCTCCCTAGAGGATCAAGGGAAGACTACATTCACATGTCCATTCAGTACCTTTGCCTTCAAATTCATGCCCTTTGGTTTATGCAATGCTCCTGGAACCTTCCAACGGTGCATGATGGGAATCTTCTCAGACATGGTAGGGGATTTTCTTGAGGTCTTCATAGATGACTTCTATGTGTTTGGAGATACTTTTGAGGGATGTATATGGAATGTCGAGAGAGTATTGTCAAGATGTGAAGAAAAAAATATGGTCCTAAACTGGGAAAAATGCCATTTCATGGTTAAAGAGGGACTAGTTCTAGGCCATCTGGTCTCAGGTAGGGGGATTGAAGTTGATAAAGCAAAGGTTGACATCATTTTTCACCTTCCATCACCCAAAACTGTCAAGTAAGTGAGGTATTTCTTAGGAAATTATGGTTTCTATAGAAGATTCATCAAGGACTTTAGTTCAATATCCCATCCCCTTTGTTCTCTCCTAGTAAAGGATGCTCCATTTGTTTGGACAAAAATCTATGAGGGTTCATTCTCAACCCTCAAATCCTCTCTCACTTCTCCTCCCATTATTAAATCTCCAAATTAGAACCTTCCTTTTGAACTTATGTGTGATGCCAGTGACTTTTCCGTTAGAGCTGTGTTAGGACAACGCTGTGATAAAACTCCTTATGTCATTGCTTATGCAAGAAAATCCTTAAATGATGCCCAAATAAACTAAACCACTACTGAGAAAGAGTTTCTTTCTATTGTGTTTTCCTTAGAGAAGTTTAGGTCCTACCTCTTAGGATCCCTCATCACTGTGTTCACTGACCATTCTACACTAAAATACCTCTTCCAAAAACAAGATTCTAAGGCTAGACTGATTAGGTGGGTTCTTCTCTTACAAGAATTTTACCTCATAATCAAGGACAAAAAGGGCGTTGAAAATGTTGTAGTTGATCACCTCTATAGGATGGAATTCAAAGACAACTCAAATCACCTTTCTGTGTCCGATTCATTTCCTGATGAACACCTATACTCTATGAGTGACTGCCCTTGGTATGCCGACATAGCCAATTTCTTAGTTACAGGAGTCATTCCAAAATTCTTAGGGACTCAAGCTCGAAGGAAATTTCTTTCTGATGTTAGACACTATGTGTTTGATGATCCATACCTCTATAAGTTCTGCCCTGACCAATTCATTAGGAGGTGTGTTCCAGAATCTGAACAAGAGTCCATCCTTAAATTTTGTCATAGTGAGGCATGTGGAGGTCACTTTTCCTCTAAGAAAACATCTTCTAAGATTCTTCAATGTGGTCTTTTTTGGCTCACCCTCTCAAGGGACTCCTACACATTTTTTCAAAGCTGTCCTAGGTGTCAACAAGTAGGGTCCATAACAAAAAGGAATCAAATGCCACTCACTCCCATCTTGGTGGTTGAAATCTTTGACTGTTGGGGAATTGATTTCATGGGTCCCTTCCCAAACTCTTGGGGATACCTCTATATACTATTAGCTGTTGATTATGTCTCAAAATGGGTTGAGGCCATTCCCACTAAGTCCAACGATCATAAAGTTGTGATTCGATTTCTGAAAGAGAACATATTTTCTCGATTTGGAATTCCTAGGGCTATAATCAGTGATCGGGGAACCCATTTCTGCAACCGACCATTCTCTTCACTCATGTCTAAGTATGGTATTTCTCATAAAGTGTCCACTTAATACCATCCTCAAACCAATGGTCAAGCTGAGTTAGAAAATATGGAGATTGAACAAATTCTTGAGAAAACTATCAATCCTTCTAGGAAAGATTGGTCTGAGAAACTCTTAGATGCTCTTTGGGCATATCATACAGCATTCAAAACCATCCTAGGAATGTCACCATATAGGTTGTTTTATGTAAAAGCATGCCATTTACCTGTTGAAATTGAGCATAAGGCCTTTTGGGCAATTAAGAAAATGGATTATGACCTCTCATTGGTCGGAACAAAAAGGAAATTAGATCTCAATGAACTGGAGGAACTAAGGATGGAGTCTTATGAAAATTCAAGGATCAATAAAGCTAGATTTCAAGCCTACCAATCTAGGAATATCAAGGTCAAACATTTTGAACCGGGAAAAATTGTGCTCTTGTATAGTTCAAAACTTCATTTACACCCAGGAAAGTTAAGTTCTAGATGGTCAGGACCTTTCATAGTGCATTATGTGTACCCCCATGGGGAAGTAGAGATTCAAGATCCCACAAGTGGTTACATTTTCAAGGTAAATGGTCAAAGGTTAAAACATTCATTGAATCATTCAATAAACAGGAAATAGATGTTGAGTTAATTGAGCCAATCTATGAACCAGGAAAAAAATTGATAAATTTAGGATCTATGTCGGGCTAACGATGTTATACAAAGCGATGCACGGGAGGCAACCCGTGGTTTTTATGTTTCTAATCTTTCTGAATCATATTTATTTTTCAAATAATATTAATTAATCATTTTTATATTTAAAAATAAAAAAAATAGAATTTTGACATGTTCTTCTATTATGAGTATAGATGGGTACAAAAGGGGAGAACCATATTCATCTGTGTCACGTGGTGTGATCCATGAGTAATACCTTACCCAGAAATTTAAAAAGAAGACAATGTATCATCAGTTTATTTTGTTTTATTTTTATTATTTTATAGGTTAAGATAATAATAATAATAATAATAATAATAATAATAATAATATAATAATAATAATAATTAAAAAGGGGGACACACCACAGGCCGTGGGGAAAACCCCGTCACAACTGGCTAATCTGCGTGGACTCAAACCCGGGACCGAAGGGAGATAGGGGCGCGCGCTTACCACTGACCTACGGCTCAATGGAACTTTGCAAGTGACATGGATATCAAAAGACTAAATTGGAGCGGCAAGAACTTCAAACTTCAACCACCAGGTGACTTCATTCCATGATCCTCATATTTCAATTTCCTTATTGAACTCCCCTTTTATTCTTCTACCCCATTCTAAATTTTATTTTTACAAAACTAGGGACAGTTTCAATCTAAGTTGGGGGGTGTGGAAACAAATTTTTTGTTAAAAAAAACAATGATAAAAAAAAGTAAAATAAAATTCCTTTATCATTCATATAATAACATCTTTGATCACATTAAAACTACATAGAAAATAATTTTTATTTCCTTGACTCTTAATTTAATTCATTATTAAGTTTAAAATCATTTATTTTGTAAGTTTGGTTGTCCAATGAAAATTTTCATCATTTTTATTTTCATCCATTAAATCAAGATGCCACAATGCACATCCTCTAGACTGTGGGGTGCTAATTTGAATTTTTGGGGTCCCATAATAAATAGCATAGGCTGGTTTGATTTTTATGAATAATATGAGTATTCAAAAAAATATAAAAAAATAAAAATAATAATTAAAAAAATTGAAAGTAGAGAAATGGATTGATAAAATGCGAGGCTTTTGGCACTTGGGGATCGTGACTCCAGAGTTGTCTAGGACTGAGTTTTTCAATCTATCTCTATTTATGGTAATATTACTTTGTTTTTTATTAAGTTAACTTGAGACGATGCCCGAGTATGTGGGCTTCACTTGGTGCCCTAAGGCCTTTGAGTCTAGGAGTCATCGGCAAAGTCTTGCTACATGGGTTAATTTGATTAACTGCAATCTCAATTACTATGGAAATATTGCAAAAAAAATCCAAAAAAAGGAATGAAGAATACTCATATTAGGATTAAATGTGATTTCACCTAGCGCTTCCATGATTTCCCCCTTGAATGAAAATAAACCCCCATATCTATTGTGATTCACAACACATCATTACACCTAATTTAGTTGGATGAAGTATGATGATGCATTTGATCAAAGTAATGGTCTTGCTATTGGGATCTGCTTTTAAATTCATCTTGTTTTAAATTATATTGATAGGTTATAAAGATATATTTGTGTGCAGTTTACATTGTGAGCACTATTTGTTATAATGTGTTTGAAGAAAGGAATTCAAATAAAATCATTGAATTATTTGCTCGGGACTATCAAATCTCAAGTTGGAGGGTGTGATTATACAATAAAAACATATATTTTAATTACATTCTAATGGTATTAAATGTTCAATTTTGATCTTATGGGCCTGAGTTAGTGCATTTTCATTATGAACATCCATTCTCATCATTTGTGCACTCCATGCCTAATGTACACCAATTTAGGCCCAATGAGTCATATGAATATGAGGGATGTAATTATCAATATTTTAATTTGATATTTTGGAAACTATATCTAAACTTAAATGTGAACATTTTTCATTCAGGGATCAATGGATGATTCATAAACGATGATGGAGATATTTGGAGATGAATGGAAGTAATTCTAGAGAAGGCAGATTGGACACCAGCCCACTTATGAGACTGTGGGGCCCAACATACAGGCCCAATGAATCCCAAATTTTTTTTGATTATATAATAAATGTTTAGTAACAAATAACTCTTCATGAGATAATGCTAATTCTTCCTCTATAGTGGTCATTAAGTCGTACCAAGTTAGAGATAAAATTCTGGGCTAGATTCTACAGCCCAGAAAAAGATCCAAGTAATTTAATCATATCTCGGAATCCACAACTCCAAATGGGCCAAAATTTTACAGGCGGTTAGAAGACATCCGAGGATCCATTTTCTTATACTATTTACCACTCTGATTCATCCATCTAGAAGGTCTTACAAGCGCTTCTGTTCGGTGAAGGAAAGTTGGCTGCCACCTCGGGTCAAGGGTGGAAAAATCAACTCTCCCTTACTTTCCACCCACCTATGGCCTACCACAATTAATTGAGAAGACTTGGACAGTTGGAGGCTCGACCCAAGGGATCAAAAATGTCTATTTAAGGCAGTGGTGTTGGATTATTTGGGGATCTTGGGTTCTTTTTTCAATTGTAATGTTATGTTGCAATTTTTTGTCTCAAATTTGTCTTTCACATGTAAGTTGTTCAATTCACTTTAGTATCTTAATAAAAGTTCTTCTTCTACTCTTATTCTGTTGTTCTTCATATCACTTTGATACCGTTGGATCAAGGTTTGAATTTATTCACACCAAACCTTGTGAAATTATTCACACAACGGTGGAGTGATCATTTTATTTTTGTTGTTTTCTTTACTTCTCCATTTCCTCCCTCATGAGTCTACTTTCCCCTTCCATTGAAATCATGGGATCAATGGAGGGCTAACCCACTTATGGTTTGATCCAAGGGAGTAGCAAGGGGCTGGATTGGATGTTATTTATAACCCCATTAATGTATAATCACTTCTTTAATTGAGATTTTTATTTGATGATTTTTAAACTCCATCATCCTTGTTGAATTTAAGGCCACACACTTCAAGTGCTAATACGAACCTTTACCTTGAAGTGCTCAAAACATTGATCCTTCAAGTGTATAGGTGATTAGTATTAAATGGTGTAGACATTAAAAAAGTAAGTGATGATGTTTTTTTATCTCCTTAAATGAACCCATCTCAAATATAAGAAATTGAAATCATTGAAAAGGAAATACGTCCAATCCACCCCAAGAAATAACCTAGGATCAAATCATTCTTTTAAATTGAATTCACTTAAGTCTCTTAGAGTTACTTTAAACCCATATAAAACCAATCCAATTTGGACACTTAATAGCCAAAAATAGTCCATAGAATGTACGTATCTATAGGTTTCTTCTTAGGTCTCTGAGGATTCGACAACCCAATCTAAACTACAAGGATCGTCCTACCTTCTTCTCTTGGGTAAATTTGAGCGTGAATCTGCCTCATATTTCTTATTTGGTCCTATTTTTAAGAGTTATTCAAATTTTTGAGGAAAATTGTGCACATGTGATATTAAATTTATTTAATATATTTCAAAAATTAATTTTGGGATCCCCAGGCCTCGAAATAGCACGTAGTCTTAGTGTCTACCTCTAAAAATAATTTGTATAATATTCTAAAGAAATATATGGAAAAATCAGAGTCATTAAATTCTCCCCATCTTGGGGATTTATGTCCAAGAAATCAAAAAAAAAGGCTACACAAAGAGATGTGGGTATTGAGCATGAATTTGAGTCGCCCTCTCTCAGGTACTCTCCTAAATATTATCATGCTACCACTAGACATGCACTAAAGAAATTGTTCACCCGTGGAGGATCCTATCCTTCTGATCCAAAAATCTCTATTGGGTACTCAACAAAGGTATCTCCATCCTTGATGTCTGTATCACCCCAGTTGATAACATATGATAGGCCGTACACATACCTCCTCAACTGTGACATGTGGAAGAAATCAGGTACCCGGTCTAACGGTGGTGGTATATCTAAGTCATAAACCACCTTACCAACTCTACTCGGTATCTAGAAAGGACTAATGAATCTTAGATATAACTTGTCACCCCATCCAAAACTCTATAACCCACATCGAGGTGATACCCTCAAGAATACATGGTATCCCTCCTCGGACTCCAAAGGCATCCATCATCGGTCCATAAGACTTTTTATGGCTCTTTATAGTCCTCATCTGCTTCAAGATTATTTTCACCTTCTATTAATAGATTGCACCAACTCTGGGCCCATAATTACTGAATCTCCTAGGTCAATCTGGTATAGTGGTGACCTATAGGTTCATCTATAAAATGCCTCAAATAGTGTCATATCAATGGTGGAATGGTATATGTTTTTATATGCAAACTTTAACATGGTAGGTGATCTTACCAACTACGGACAAAATCTAACATGAAAGCCTATATGATGTCCTCAATACCTGAATGGTCTACTTATTCTAGCCTTTAGTCAAGGGTTAGAATGTTGTGATCAAATGAAACTGAGTCCCAAAGGCCCCCTGCAATCCCTTCCATAACCAAGATGTTAAGTGAGCATCATGGTCAGAAATGGACATCAAGGGAACTACATGAAGTATGAATATCTCCTATACATAGAGGTGTCTCAATCTCTATACTAAAATCTTCACTCAAATAGCTAGTAAGTGGTACAACTTTGTGAGTCGGTCTATGATCACCTAGATGGCATCATATCCTCTATAATTTTATGGTAACCTCATCATGAAGCCCATATATATCTCATACCACTTCTACTCTAGAACATTAAGGGGTTGAGTGAAACCTGCTGGAACTTGGCATGTATCCTTTACTTTCTAAAAATTAAGGCATCAAGATACAAACTATGAAACTAACTTCTTCATCCATGGACACAAAAATAGATTTTGAAGGTCTTAGTACATCTTCACCACTCCTAGATGTACCACCAAGTGAGATGTATTAAACTCCCTAAGAACCTACTCCCGTAACATCACGGGTACCATTATGCATCCTATGAAAAGAAAAACATGCTACCCAGCTTCCAAAAATCCATAATGAGCATGTCCAATGGATATCTAAGTGCATAGGGTTTCACAGTTAGTATCCCCAAGTTATGCCTCCCTAACTCACTGTAAAAGTGAAGGGGTAACAACCATTGACTAGAGTTATGTTTATTCATCCCCATCAACATACAATAATTTTAATGTGGAAAAATTCTCTTATTACACACTTATTAGGTGAGAACAAGATCTTATGCTAAGAGAATATTATACCATGTTCTTCTTCCTAGGAGTATAGACAATGTTTAAGTCATAATCCTGGAGGAACTCTAGTCATTGCCTCTATCTCAAGTTAAGTTACTTTTGATAAAAGATATACTTGAGACTCTTGTGGTCAGAATAGATGATAAATTAGTCACCCATAAGGTATTTTCACTATCTCTTTAGTGTGAAGACTACTGTTTCTAGTTCATGATCATGGGTGGCGTAGTTCTTATCATGTAGTCTCAATTGATGTGAACCATAGGAAATCACTACTTGCCTCTCTATTAGGAAATAAAAAATTTTGGTATCTAATTAATCATATAATAATAGGTACTCACCACCCTCCTAAAGAAATATCAAGATGGGAGCACTTTTCAATCTCTTCCTCAACTCCTGGAAAGCCTGTTAGAACCTATCTTTCACACTGTTTGGTGGCTCCCAAGATAACATTACCTCAAAATTTGTTGGGTCCACTGCCACACCGTCTATTGAGATAACATGTCCCAAAAAGTGGACCTCCTAAATCTAGAACTGGTACTTCAATAGCTTCATTTAAATTTGGTTCTCTTGAAGTACATCTAAAACCATGCTCAAGTGTCTCATGTGCTCCTCCTCGGATGTCGAGTACACTAGGATATTTTCAATGAAGACTACCATAAACTGGTCTAGGAACGACTGAAAGATCTAGTTCATGAGTGCCACAAATACTTCTGGGGAATTAAACACACAATATGGAATCACCAATTACTCATAGTGATTGTAATGACATTAAAATTTTGTCTTCAGTATATCCTCATCCCATACCCACAATTGGTGATAGCCTGAACTGAGGTCAATCTTCAAGAAACATCATGCCCCTCTCAACTAATTGAAGAGGTAATCGGTCCTCTATAGAGGATAATTTTTATTTATGGTCACCTATTTTAGGTGACAATAATCCACACACAACCTCAATCTCCCATCCGCCTTCTTGGTGAACAATACTAGTGCTTCCTAGGGTGAAACACTCGGCCTAACAAATCCCTTCCTCTACAAGTTATCCAACTTCACCCTCATCTCAAAAATCTCTAAGGGAGACATATGATATGTTGGTGTATATATTGAGGTCATCCTAGGGTGTAGATTAATGCATAATTCTATCTATTTATGAGACGGTAATCCCAACACATCCTTAGGAAATACAAACTCATACTCCGTCACCACTATAGGAAACTGAAAACTCATAGCATTCACTGCACTAAGGGTCATGCTAGCCAACTGATAAGTAATAAATAGCAACCTCTTATGCATGATTCCATCCTAGTCTTTCTGGGTTTTCTTTTTACCCAAAAAGGAAAACCTCATCCCATCACTATAGAAACTCCACATCCTCCACCTTAAATAGTCTATCTAGGTATAAACTGTAGATAACCAGTCCATACCTAAGATGATTTTGTAAGGCCTCATCACTGGAACAAAGAGATACCAAAAGAAAATATTACCTCTAAGAGTCAGTTACACCATCATCACTAGTGTTTGATCGCTGAGTCACCTCCAGTAGGAGTCTCCAAGCATAAGGGTCGAGCCAAAGGCTCAACTCGAATCTCTAAGTATCATACCAGATAAGTGGAAATAAAGAAATGAATCACACTTATGCCTATCAATACTGAATCTAAGGTATAAAATACATAGACCATTCCTTATATGATCCCTGGAGCCTTTGGGTCATAATCCTTGATCATCTGTAGCTTCCCTCACCCCTTTCCACTAGCTCCCAAATCCTAGCGAGGACCACCTGGGGGTAGTAGTGGTAACATGTAAAACATTCCACCACCACCAGCTAGTCTACCAGCTCATCTACCACATTTTAAACCCTACATATATACCTTCTCCTATCACTTCCTCTACCTAGGTGGATCATTCATTATCTCTCTATCATATGTATGGAATGTCGAACAATCCTACGATAGGTGTCCCCTATTGTCATAAGAGTAACAACGCATATCCCTAAGATTACTAGATCTATCATGTGATCCATGAACTATATAACCACTATCTTGATATCACCTCCTAAAACATCTCACACTTCCAGGTCCTTGTGTCTATCATTGTCTCCCTATCACTGGAGTCTCAACTTCTGTGTTCCCACTACGAGCACTAACTGTCTGCATCTTCTCATCCAGGAAACTCTCAACCACCAAAGCACATTTCAAAACCTCAACATAGGTAAGAATTCATAGAGGTATCAAACTATATTGGGTGTCTCTTCATATACCTAGATCAAAGGTCAGATATTTAAATAAATGATCCCACACCATATCTATCGAATACCGAGAGAGGTTGGTGAAACTCGACGAATACCCAGCCATAGTTGTACTAACCTGATGAAGTTGTATATTCTCTTAGATATAAACATACCTCAATGTAATTATAGAAATATCCTATATAAAAAGGTTAAATAACTCTGACCATGCTAGAGTTGTTTCATCATATTACTCGGTCACTAAGCCCCACTATCGTCCTACGGATCCGTGGAGAAAGTTCGCCTCTAGGACCACCACCTGGTTTGTAGGTGTTCTATCAAGATGGAATACTCACATAACTACCACAAGATCGTCTTTAACCACCTATAGTTCGAGATAGATCAGAACCTGAGGGGTTACTATCACTGAAACTCATGAAGTGCACTCAGCATATGCACCTTATTTTCTGGTACTATCGATACCATCTACTACTCGACAAGTGGTGGTAATACCAGCGCAACACCTAGAGGTAAAACCTCCTAAAAATATCTTTTAATCAAAGCATAATCACTAATGGGATCATCCCCATGATCCTACTACTAAATCCTAGCTAGAAAACATCATGGAGGCATCTTGAAATATAAAATATGTACCATGGACAATGAGTATATCTAGAGAGATAACTCAAGAAGGACATGGAAACCAAAACCCATTTCTATATGATGTGTGTACCAATATTTTCCCTACAACTAGTTTCAATATCTACCAAGTCAACAAGAAGGTTTTCAAAGTCTATGTGTATGGATATGTTAGTCGTTTCACTAAAATTGGAGTCCTTGTCCTAAGATCTAAACCCAAAACATTGAACACTTTTTCCCCAAACCAATCTCATAGACTCTAGTCCTAAAGTAGAACTGATTGCCTTTGATACAACTCTATCATGACTTCTCCCAATAGGGAAAATTCCATAAACACCCCAAGCCTGCCTATAATAGAAAAATGGCTGGAAAACATCACTGATTTGACATATCACATGCATGGGAGGCCTTAGCCTAATATACTTGTACACACACACACATCTCTAAGCCCATAAAATGATAAAATGTAAAACAATTAATAACCATGAATGAATACGACAAAAATACCACCATTAGATAATGACAACAAGTACTCGAAAGAAAAATGTCCAAATACAATCCCACCACAAAGAAATTGAAAACAATTCCAACCTATAAAGTGGGTGAGGATTATTGTCAATGTAACTACATGAACGCACCTTAGTATATCTATATCACTAAGCTCCACCTAGTCCTGGTACCTCTAGGACTTCATCAAAAGGTCCGTCATCTTTATAATACATGACACGTATGGGAGGACCCATGTAGGGGTGAGTATAACAATACCCATTAGGACACCACAAAATCACTAAGAATATAGCATCAAGTATAATAGTCAACTCATAACAGATATATGTCAATGACATATATAATAAGAACATATAGATATACTCATAGTAGACACATAGTCTTAAGTAAGATCACAACCATATTGTCACCCTAGGATTCCTGTTTGAATGTTTCACATAGCACTTGCCTAGGAGAATACACTCCATGAGTCAGATAGCACCAATGGAGTTCATCCAAGATATTGTGATCATCGAGTCTCACCATAGGAAGTACATGCTGGTGTTCTGAAGATATCGATACATAGATGGGGATTGCACCTAAGGCCATGGGGTATACCAAGAACCCAATCTAAAATAACCTTATAAGTATGGGATCAACGCCCGTGTAGTGTTGGTCATGATGATACCAAGAACCCCAGTTCGATAAATAATGATGATAGAGGATCACACTTTGGGTCTCATGGAGGTATTCCAAAAAATCTATCTAAGATTGAGTTCCTTGGAGGGGATCATAATCCTATACATATAATGTGACTCCATATTAAACCCTCAGAGAATGGATCAAGGGAACATACCCTAATAAAACTCGTCCAGACTGAATAGTACAAGAGATCCAATCCATTTTTTAAGAATTACATGGCATGTACTGAAAGTACACAGTGTTTGCCTTCGAAATCAGGTCCTACCCATGTATCATAGATTGTGCCCATGTCCATGTCTAAGTAAATATTGTATTTGAGCTTGTTTACCCCTAACCATGTCCATGTACATATAGATATGTCAATGTATGGATAGTTGAGTTTGTGTCCATGTACCTTCCTGGGTACATGTTGAGCCACTAAGAAAGGGTCACATGGTGTGTGATTGAGTCACATGGTTCATTATTAAGTCACATAGCATGTGATACTTATCTCTAGGACAAAACCCTAGCACCACAAAGGGGGTCCCACACGATGTGTAATTCCAGATTATGCAAATTGTAACCTGATATTTTCTAGAATCTCATATATGGTTCATGGCCCATCATCGATGCCATCTCCAATGTACATCTCACTTGAAAACATGAATTTGAGTTCAGTCGACCCTTGTTGTCTCTGATCACTGAGTTTTGGCCTTCAAATCTATTCGAAAATCATTCATGCACATCATTCGTAGCTACATTATTGAACCAGGATAAATAGAAACTATCAATTCATCCTAATCCATCTAAAATAATACTCCATCATCATCACACCTCAATTTAATCCTTGATCATGAGTCGTATCTTCGGTATCAATCTTTTGTGCTGAAGAATAGTTAGGCAATGATCTAATACTAAGTATTTTGTCGAATCGTGGGCTAAAGTAATTACTCACGATGAATGAAGAATGGTGGAAGAAAGGCACAAAACATAAATGTGATTAACATAACTCATAAAATGTTCATGTTGGACTCAATTCTTTGTTTCTATAATGAATAATGAATATATATAACATAATCAATCAATAAATCCCCCAAATATTAATAAATTTAACTTGTACCTTAAATACGCATGATCCACAGATCAATCTGTTAGATGATTGATTCGTGTTCATCGTGGGAATAATAAAATGGTGATAAATATAAATAAAACAAAATCCACCCTTGATATGGATCGATCAATAACAAATAATGAATTTTCCTCATTTTCATTGGCAAGATATTTGAATTCCACTGCACACCGATTGACGATCCATAATTCTATAGTTTTTTGTCTGATAATGATCCTCCAATGCTCTCTCAAAAATATCCAAGGTTATGCAATGAACCATTGGATTTTTCCATTGTATAATATTTAAGATAACAAAATTTTCATGAAAAATTTAACTAAATAAATTAGTAAAATCAATTAATTTATTTAAACATTCACCCACAACCACGCTTAACCCAAGAGTCTAAAATTCTCAAAGGTTATGCCACATCTAGGGAAACAAATCATGATATATGATCAAAATAAGCCTCAAATTTCTGATCCAAGCCTCCATTTAAGATTTATTCCACTTTTTTAAGAAAAATACATGCACGTGATATTAAATATATTTAATATATTTTAAAGAATAATTCTTGACTAATCGGGCCTCATAATATCACTCCTTCTCAGTTACTGGATTTGAAAATAATACATATAATATTCTAAAGTAATATATAGAAAAATAAAATTAGTTACGACATCATCGAGGTTGGACCCAATATTCCTTTGAGTGACCATAGCATTTCTAATCTTCAAGATATTGTATTGACATCCAAGATAGTCTGTGATGTTCACATTGAAACATCACATGACCAAGATTTTGGTTATGCTTATATAGTGATTCTTAGTTTTTGAAGGATTCAAGTTTCCTTTAGTGATCGTAGCATCTTATTGTGTGAGAGAGATGATGCATGGTACTTTGGAGAGGGCCTTGACTGGTATATGTGTAACGTCCCGGTTCCAGAAGCCGCCCTGAGGCACCCCATACTCGGTCAGTCACATGCCCTCAAGCGCATTTCCCTGAACTCCAGAGGCTCCTAACTAGAAGTGAGGGCCTTGGGTGTGATAGTGTGGAAACTATACCCTCATTGGCAGAGTAACATAGCGTAAGTAAATGGATATACGATAGCGGAAGCAGTAATAAAACCATACAGGAGTATATATAGGAAGACTAAAAGTATGAAACAATAGAAGCACACATATAAATGATGCATGATACATGTGTCTAGGAAAGTAGCCAAACACATCACAATGCTGAAATACAGTACTAAACCAAGGTACAAAAGAAAGCAGATAAAACTCCTTAGCATCGCAAGCCTTAGCTTGGTCCCATGCTCTCCAGCTCCACAATAGTTAAGTACCTGAAGTAGAAGGGAGCTTGCCCTTATCTATACCTGTAGTAATATAATCTATTTGGGCCCAAAAGCATGACCCAAACAGTTTGTGAGACTAATCCCAGTAGGCCACTACCAAAAGATCTGTTCCTAATAGTTAGTGAATATGTATGGCGGGCAATAAGTAAAAGGAAGCATTAAACAAGGAAGTACTCAGTAGAAAACATTCCTATAGTTCAAAGCATTAAATTACACATATCAATTAAGTAGCTAATCAAAGAAGGAAACCCTCTGGGAAGTAATCTCAGCCTAACCCCTCTAGTTCAACCAAAACAACACAAGTAACCCTCTAGGAAGTTCACACAGTATAACCCCTCTAGTTTAGCTTAAGTATAGAATCTCTGAGGAAACTCTCCCCATCAATTCCCCCTATAGTCTCATATCAGTAACTAAAAGGTGCTCTGGGGAAGAACTTATGTCACATTCCCCCTATGGCCCACGTCGAGGAACAACAGATACTCTGAGGAAGCACTTAAGTCAATTCCCTCTATGGTATCGCATCGTAAAATTAGAAATAGACCCTCTAGATAAGCCCTTGCGTCTATTATCCTTATGTTCTACTACACTAGGTTCTCACAACCTTGTGTAAGTCGAACAAGAATAGCAATGCAATACGGCCAAAGTAAACCTCAAGAACTACTCGGCTAACAGTCTATAGCATAATAGCTTGTCAGATAAACAAACACTCCATCTTACAGTACTTGGCATGTTGAAAAACAAGGCATCCTAATAGGCTAAAAAGGACCAAACGGTCATAAACAAACATGCATGGGAAAACACTTCCAATTCCTAGCATTTTACCCTATTCACATTTAATTAAACTCTATTCCAGTATCCAAGCATAGCAGGCAATCAACAGGGCTAAAACAGTAAACATGCAATAGCCCGTTCAAGGGTATTGGGAAAAATTTCACATATAACCCAAATACTTTCTACAGAAAGGCACAAACCACCTACCTCGATGTTATAGGATCGTTATACGTGAACCTCAAGCCTTGAATCACCCAAGAACGCCATAGATCTACAAAAATTCTAAAATGTTCAACCAAGGATAACTCTTGAAAGAGGAGGAATCAGGATTCGAAGCTTTAGAAGAAGTAATATCTTACCAAGACGATCCTAAAGCAATCAACAGTGGTCGATTCAGAGAATGGATGCTCGATCGGGGGATCGGGGAAGAATCTTGGTCGTACGGATGCTCTCAGATGAACTAGGTCGAGAATGAGGTGTTTATATCCATCAGATACGACTCTGGTACGTTTAATGAAAAAAAGAAAGTACATGAAATGTACTTTTTAGGTACATGGAATGTACTTGCCCTTACCGAGCCCTACTTTAGGTGGCCTCCAGGTCACCACACATGGCCGTGTGCACATCCATTACACGGCCAGCACATAGCTACCTACGGTAACCGAGTACACGGTGTGTACTCATAAATTACACGGTGTGTACTTCAAAAATTTCTAGAAACTCATATTTTCCTAAAAAACACCAGAAAAAGGAAAACATACCTGAAAATAATATCTGGGTTCTTACAAACTTCACCCCTTAAAGAAATTCATCCCCGGATTTCCTTAGCAAGGTGGCGTAGAAGAATAATCCCCGAACAACTCCAACCAATGCGATCATACATCGGCCTCCCTCTCCCAAGTCTCATCCTGTACTCGCATGTGCTACCATAGAATTTATACCAGAGGAATAGATCGGCCACGGAGAACCTTCGTACATCGATCAACAATCCAGATAGGATGCTCCTCAAAATATGCATCCACCTCTAGCTCAACTTCCTCAGGTTGAAAAGCATGAGATGGGTCTGAGAAGTAATGTTGAAGCTGAGAAACATGGAAGATGTCATGCATTTCCTGGTCCCTCTGAGGTAACTGCAACCAATAGGAAACTATCCCAACTCTCTCAAACACTTCAAATGGCCCGATGTACCTCAGTGAAAGCTTACCCTTCCTCCTAATCCTCCTGTGTCCCATCCTCGGTGTGACACACAGGAAAACCTGATCCCTGACCTTGAACTCCAGTGGTCATCTCCATCGATCAGTATAAGACTTCTGTCGTGACTATGCAGTATCCATCCTCTTCCGAATCAACTCGATTTGCTCTGTGGTCTCCTGGACAAGATGAGGTCCCAACATAGCTTCCTCTCCTACCTCCATCCAACATAAGGGTGATCGGCATAACCTACTGTATAAAGCCTCATAAGGTGTCATCTGAATAGTTTCTTGAAAACTATTATTGTATGAAAACTCCAAAAGAGGTATGTGATTCTCCCAAGAACCTCCAAAATATAGGATACATGCTCGAAGCATGTCCTCAAGCACCTGAATCGTACACTCGGATTGGCCATCTGTCTGGGGATGGTAAGCTGTAATCAAAAGAACTTTTATACCCAAAGCCTTCTAAAGCCCCTACCAGACCCGAGAAGTAAAACAGGAATCCCTTTTTGAGACAATGGGGTGTGGAACCCCATGAAAACGTACAATCTCTAGGATGTACAACCTTCTCAACTCATCAACACTGAAGGTCTCCTTGATCGGCAAGAAGTGAGCAACCTTCATGAGTCTGTCAATGACAACCCATACTGCATCATTCCCTCAAGGCGACCTCGGAAATCCTATCATGAAATCCATCGCGACATCATTCCCCTTCCACTCGAGAATGGGTAACTACTGCAAAATCCCTACTAGTCGCTAATGCTCCGCCTTCACCTACTGACAGGTGGAACACCTCAGTAAAAAACCATCAACATCTATTTTTATACATGGTCACCAATATAGTCGGTGTAGATTATGATACATTTTTGTAACACCAGGATGAACTACCCAAACTGTTGAATGAAAGTCCCACATCAGTTCCTTGCGTATGTTTGTTGGCACCTGCATGCACCCATGAAAATTCAAGATCTCGTCCTCACCTATGGTCCATCCAGGAATAGGGTCCTCCCCTGACACACTCTCCCATAGGACTAGGCCTTTAGAATCTGATAGTTTTCTCATTCACACTTGATCAAGAAGAGTAGACGTAACAGCTAGAGAAGAAGGAAACGTCTGCCCCTATCTTTCATGCACCTCCAAATGCATCTCAGAGAATAGTTCCATAAGCTGCCACTCATTTTTTGCCTCCTAAACTACCTGTATTTGAGTCCTCCTGCTCAGTACATCATCCACTACATTGCCTTTCCTAGGAATATAGGCAAGATCAAAGTCAAAGGACTGAAGTTACTCAACCCACCTTTATTGTCTCAAATTTAGGTCACACTGTGTGGAGATATACTTGAGACTTTTGTGGTCGGTGAAAACCACAAAATGCTCTCCCAAAAGATAATGTCTCTAAAAGCATAAAGCATTAACAACAGTAGCCAACTCGAGATCATGTGTCAGGTAGTTCCTCACATGTGGCCTCAACTGTCAAGATCTGTACGCAACGACTCCTTATCCCTGGATCCTATCCTGATACCTAATGCATCACAGTACACAGTATAGATCTTTCACAGCTCTATAAAAACTTGTATTGGTGCTAAATTCAACCTCCCTTTCAGCTCCTGAAAGGCTGACTCACAAGAAACTGACTACAAGAATTTTTCACCCTTCTTAGTTAGGCCTGTTAGTGGTGTTGGTAAGCGTGAAAAGTCCTGTATGAAACATTTTTAGTATCCATACAGCCCTAGAAAACTTTACACCTCAAAGAATTTCTTCGTCTGCTCCCAAGAAACTACTGCTCTCACTTTCTCTGGGTCTACAGATACTCTTGTCTCTGAGATAACATGACCCAGAAAGTGAATCTGATTCATCCAAAAGTGGCATTTTGAGAGCTTAGCATATAACTGATTCTCTCTCAGTGTGCTCAAAATGATCTCAAGATGTGTGGCATGGTTGTGTCAAGTGTGATATTACACCAAGATATCATCCACGAAGACTACCTCGAAAGAATCCAAGTGTAGATGGAACACTAGGTTCATCAGTTCTATGAAGACTACAGGCGTGTTCATGAGACCGAACAGCATAACCACATACTTGTATAGACCATACCTACTCCAGAATGTTGTAATAGGTATATCAGATGGTATAACATGCAATTGATGATAACCGGACCTCAATTCAATCTTCAAGAACACCCGGGCTCCTCGAAGCTGATCAAAGAGATCATCAATACTCAGCAAGGGATATCGGTTCTTGAATATTAATTGGTTTAGATTCCAATAATCTACACAAAGTCTGAGGGTACCATCCACCTTCTTCGCAAACAGGACAGGCGAACCCCAAGGATAAGTACTGGGTTGGATGAAACCCTTTGCCTGTAACTCCTCTAACTACTTCTTGAGCTCCTATAACTCTAGTGTAACCATCCTATAAGGAGGAATGGACACTGGTGACACTCCTGGAACAAGCTCAATAGAAAATTCCACCTCTCGCTCCATAGGAAAACCTAAAAAGTCCTCTAGAAAGACATCCCTAAAACGATCCACCACTAGAGGAAATTCCATATGTGAAGTCCCCTGGTCATCCAAATATACACTAGCAATCTGGGCTATAACTCCTCCCAATCCATGATGCTCGGGTCCTTCTCTGCTCACCTGGACATCCCATTCTCACTTATAAAGAAACGATCTTCCCTTTGGTGATGTGAAACTCACCCTATGGTGATAGAAATCGACAACTGTATGGAAGGGAACTAACTAATGCATTCCGAGGATGACATCATATCTCTTCATCTCTAAGACATAGAGGTCCCATAAGAAGTGACACCCACCAACCCCAAGTGGGAAATCCTTGCACTGTCATACACTAGCCATTTTAGTCCCCAACAGAATTTCTAACGTCAATATTTCAGCAGAAGAAAAGATACAGAGCCCAAGGATCTCCACAATAGAAACAGATATAATGTTATGGGAAGCCCCTGTATAGAAAAGATCATAAGATAAAACTGAGGCAACTAGAATCATACCTTGAACTGTAGATGGTCTAGGATCCTACTCCTACTGGGTCTTCTCCACTGCAGAAGCCTGGCCTATACCGCAGCCCTGTGACCTTTCCTGACCACTCTGAGCTGATCCACCATTTTGTCACTAAAAGCCTAGTGACTAACTACCACAACCATGGCCTCCAACTTGGACTGAATGGAAATAAGAACTCCAATTCCCAAACTGGTGAGAAACTGGTGGTGCTGATACTGAACGCAGAGTCATAGAAGAACCTCTCTCACCAGCTTCTGGTGAGAAGAACTGACAGAAACACTAAAGATGACCCATCTTGCCACAAGATCGGCACTCAAATGGGTCTCTCGGACAATGTGGCCTCGTATTCCCACTCTTCCCACACTGGTAGCACACCACCTGGCTGCCAGAAGAAGTATCTTGACTCCTTGGATCACCATGTGAAGACCCCCTGCAGTGCTTCCTACTATCAGTAGGAGGGATACTAACTCCAAATGTTAAGCCGCTCTGGATCAAAACTCCATAATCCCTCAGATTGCACTCCATGATCATTGCCTGATTGACTATATATGTGATGGAAGTCATCCTGAAGATGTTCACCTGAGATCAGATGTCATTCCTAAGACCATGCTTAAACTTCCTTTCCAGGAATAACTCATTACCTCCTGGAATAGTCGTGAAGCATTTAAGCTCTATGAAGCGAGAGGAATACTCCATAATAGAAAGAGTGCCCTATTCTAGACTCATGAACTCTCGGGCTTGATCGGCCCTCAAAGTCTCCAGGTAGAAGTAGTCATAGAAGGCACGCTGAAACTCATCCCAAGCCATAACCTGCTGGCGTCCCGCTTGTGAGATCACACTCCACCATCTCTTGGAGGAATCCCAAAGCATATATGTAGCAATCTTGAACCTCCTCTCTGGAGGCATCTCTAGGTGATCGAAGATAGATAGCATGGCTTTTTTAACCATGACTCTATAACCTGAGGTCCTCCTTCACCTATGAAGGCAGGAGGATGCTGCTAATGGAAAATCCACATCAGCTTTTCCATAGATGGGGTAGGATGCGGTACTCCGCGGAAGGTTTGCATGAATCTCATGAAGCCCTCTCAGAACTTTGCGTCAGCACCTGTGTTCAGAATGACGGCTTGTGACAAGACTGGCACAACTGGAGGATCTATAGGTAGTCCTTGATCAGCCATGTCTGGTGTCTGATCACTGCCCTGTAATTGGTGGACAACTGGAGGATGCCTCGGTGGCATGACTCTGCAAGGTCAAGCACATACCTTAGATCAATATTTTCAAGGACTAAAAACTAGAAGTTTAAGAAGGGAACAAGAGAAATAAATCACTCAAGTTTTTCAAAACATGGATACATGACATGTATAATGCCTACAAGGCATGTTCCCTTAAGCCTTTACATGGGCGTGTACTTCTGCCAACCCAGGTCATGTAATACCCAAAACACACAGTATGTTGTCCTAGAACATGGTGTGTACTTGAATCCTCTTCCCCTTCTTGAGTTCTTCTACATGACTAACCCACATGGTTCTCCTAAAACAAGACTACACGGTGTGTTCTTTCTAGACACTGCGTGTATTAGACGAGCTTCACCGACCCATGTTGTTAGTGACACGGCCAGTTAGACTGTTAACTCTACACAGCGTGTGTGTTCCAGACACGACATGTACTAGGAGATTCCACCATCTAGTTTTGTGTGTGACACGACTGAATACTCAAGTTAAACTACACATCATGTTCAAACTTGACACGGCGTGTATAAGCTAATATTTCACAACCCCGTGTTTCTGCCCACACAGTCAGTAATACGGTTAGAGACTACACGGCGTGTACATACAGTACATGGTGTGTACTTAAAAAAAATATGTTCTTCCAGAACATAAGAACACATGGTGTGTATTCATCATTACACGCCATGTATTCTGGGTTTTTTCAGATATTAATCCTCATAAACTACTCCGAAAGTACAGAAAACACTAAAATGAACATTAAAGTGTCAAATTCCGATCTGTGAGGACCCATACTCCCAGAGAATCAAATATTGGCATATTATACATGTTATAACAAGGAAAACAAGGCAATAATCCACCGAATTCTAGTCCATGAGGGCCCATAACACCTCAAGAACCAAAGTTTTGTGTTCATTCTAAAAAACCTTACACAAAGCAATACCCTATCAAAAGCAAGTATTCTATCAAGGCATCTATCACCACATCATGCATATCTAGCACAACATATATCACAACAGCATGCAATCACTAATGCACCCTAAACGGCATGGCAAGAATGTATGACATGTGATTTCTATAAAGTGCCTATATGATGCATGAGATGGAATACCCTCATCTCATCAGGTTGTAATAGAAATAGAACCTCAATAAAATCAAAAATAACAACACAATACATGATAATCACCCAACGATGAAAATCAAATCAAGTGTAAAATTGAAAAACCAGAAAAATTGTAATAAATGAGGTAAATTGGATTTTCCCTATAAATGGGTTAGATACTCCCAGGAATAGCGTATTAACAAGTACTTATTCCATCTTATCCCTGACTATAGGCTCCAAATATTAATTCAAGAACAAAATATCCCTTTGATACCACTTTATAACATCCCGGTTCTGAAAGCTGCCCAGAGGCGCCCCATACTCGGTCGGTCACATTGCCTAAAGCACATTTATCTGAATGCCAGAGGCTGCCAACTAGTAGTGAGGGTCTTGGGTGTGATCGTGGAGAAACTATGCCCTCATTGTCAGAGTAACACAGTGGAAGTAAACAGTTATACAATAGTAGAAGTAGTAATAACACTATATAGTAGTATACAGTGGAAAACTGAAAGTAAGAAACAACAGGTGCACACATATAAATGATGCATGATACATGTGTCTAGGAAAGTATCCAAACATGTCACAATGATTAAATACAGTACTAAAACAAGGTACAAAATAAAGAAGATAAAACTACTCAACATCACAAACCTCAACTTGGTCCCATGCTCTCCAGCTCCACAGCAGTCAAGTACCTGAAGTAGAAGGGAGCTTTCCCTTATCTATACCTGCGGAAATATAATCTATTTGGGCCCAAAAGAATGACCCAAATAGGGTGTGAGACTAATCCTAGTAGGAAACCACCAAAATATTTGTTCCTAACAGTCAGTGAATATATATGGAAGGTAATAAGTAAAAGGAAGCAGTAAACAGGGAAGTACTCAGTAGTAAACATTCCTGCAGTTCAAAGCATTCAATTCCACATATCAAGTAAGTATCTAATCAAAGTAAGAAATCCTCTGGGAATTACTCTCAACCAAACCCCTCTGGTTCAACCAAAACCACATAAGAAACCCTTTGGGAAGTTCACATAGTCTAACCCCTCTAGTTCAGCTTAAGTATAGACTCTCTAAGGAAGTACTCGCTGTCAATTCCCCCTATAGTCTCGTATCGGTAACTAAAAGGCATTATGGGGAACCATTTACGTCACATTCCCCCTATGGACTACATCAAGGAACTACAAAAACTATGATTAAGCACTTACATCAATTCCCCCTATGGTCTCGCATCGTAAAAGTAGAAATAGACACTCTGGAGAAGCCCTTACATCCATTCTCTCTATGGTATACTATACCAGGTTCTCACAGCCCTGTGTAAGTCAAATGAGCATAGAAATTCAATACGGCCAAAGTAAAACTCAATAAAAACTTGGATAACAGTTTACAACATAAAAGCATGTTAGATAAACAAACACTTCATCCTACAGTACTGGGTATGATAAAAACAAGGCAGCCTAACAGAATAAGCAGGACCAAACGTTCATAAAAAAACATACATGGGAAAACACTTCCAAACCATATAAATCTACCCTATTCAAATTCAATTAAACTCTATTCTAACATCCAAGCATAGCAGGCAATCAACAGGGATAAAATAGTAAACACACAATACCCCGTTCAAGGGTATTGGGAAAATTTTCACATATAACCCAAAGACTTTCTACAGAAATGCACAAACCACCTACCTCAGTGTTGTAGGATATTTATGCGTGAATCTCAAACATTGAATCGCCTAAGAACATCATAGATCTACAAAAACACTAAAACATTCAACTGAGGATAACTCTTGAAAGAGGATGAATCAAGAAGCAAGGATCTATAAGAATTAATAGATTACTGAGGCGACCCCAACGCAACCGACGGTGGTCGATTCAGAGAACGGATGCTTGATCGGGGGCTCGGGGAAAAATCGTGGTCGTACGGACACTCTTGGACGAACTAGGTCGAGAAGGAGGTGTTTTTGTTCATTAGAAGTGACTCCGGTACATTTAATGAAAAAAAAAAGTACATGGTGTGTACTTTTAAGGTACACAATGTGTACTTGCCCTTACTGAGACTCACTTTAAGCGACCTCTAGGTCACCACACACGGTCGTGTGCACAGCTGTTACACGGCCAACACATGGCTACCTACGGTAACCGAGTACACAGCGTGTACTCATAAAGTACATGGCGTTTACTTCAAAAATTTCCAGAAACTCCTCTTTTCCTCAAAAACACCTGAAAAGGGAAAACATACCTAAAAAAAGATCTGGGTTCTTACAATATGGGAATAAGATGATGAGAAATATAATGTATGATGTTGTTTCCTTATGAAAAATTGTGTGCATCATTAAAATGTGAATATTATTGATAACCATGCATCCCAAAAAGTAATTTCAAGGGGGGAGGGTGTCTATTATATATATAAGTTCTCCCAAAGTGGCTCAAAAATTAGTTAATGTAATGACCCAAGTTGTGGTTTCCTCTAGAACGTGTTGAACTACATGTGAGAAACTCCTACATGGACCAAGTACTTTATCCCACTTCATACATGTGACAACCCATGTATGCTTGTGTTTTTGAACTCTCTCATACTTCTATCCTTGATCATTGGTGATGATTTTTCAAGAAACCCTTGAGGTTCCTATGCCTAATATCCCTTGGTAATTGGCTAGTTGGCCTATTTTTTTACCAAACACTTAAAATATATTCTTCCTAAAAATAAAAAACACTCAAATTATTCATAAAAATAACAAATAATTAAATAAAATAATATAGCTATGGTAAATATCTTAATATCAAAGATTAATAAAAACACTTAAAATAAACTTTTATTCCATTTTCACAATTCACTCCCAGTTATTCCTTTAATACAAATATATAATAATTACCCATAAAATAATAATTTGGTGGGATATAAATCATTCAAATAACAAGTAAATTTAATGAAAAAAAATTATCTTTGTTAGTTAGAATCAAGTATAATAGTGGGCATTGGGTATGATGTGGGATGAAAATGAGAATCAGTATGATATGGGATGATAATGGTTTATAACTGGTGATTATGTATGGATAGTCAATGCATGTGGGTTTTGGGATTAAGGATGAGTATGATACCATCACCATATTGGGAAGTTTGGTCAGAATATTGTCGAGTAGGTGATATCTTTAATCAACAGTGCCCACAAAATGAACCAACTTGTTTAAGTTGGTTAGGTAGTATATTCAAGATGATATAAATGCATTCAATGTTATCTCTATGTTTTGAGAATTCAAAGAGTGGGATGCTCAGGTTTTAATAAGGGTTGGTCAATGTGTGGCCCATGATAGCTTGAGGAAGAGATGTCATATGGTTAGGAGGTTGTAATGAAATGGGTATTTGAGATTTATAATTTGGGTAAGATCCTAGATCAATCACGTGTCTTTGGATCTCATCAAGGTGTTAGGGGTGTCAGTGTAGGTTGGGAATCAAGTCTTGGGAAATGTCATGGGCTTAGGACAAGAATTATTCTATAGGTAGAATACCATGCCATGACAGAGTAGGTCGTGATGTGGTGAAGGGTGTTACATTGAGGCTAAGGGGTCACTATGATATGGAGTCCTATAGGTGACATATTGAGTTGAGGTTGATCAAGGATCACTTTTTGTCCAAGGGGAATCATGGCATTATGGGTGTATAGAAAAGTCATAAAATAGATAATTCCTTGATACATTAGGTTTTGTTTTAAATATGTAAGGGTTTTGGACTTTGAGAAAAAAACAAGGTAAAAAAGGGGTAAGTCACACAATGATACAGGGGGTCACATCAGAAAGAGACCATGTGTAAGTGTCACCCTAAATGTAAAATAAATACATAAGGGTCAGGTGAAATGTAAATATTTTGGCTTAGTAAAAAATTTACTAAAAGAGCATCATGCCATAACGGGTGTGGTTGCACCATGATAGGGGTGTCATGAGAAAGACCCACATCATGAGGGCCTATCTGTGCAAGGTTGTCACACCATTAAGGGAAGGTTCATGCCATGGTATGAACCTAGGTAGTGAAGTTAAGGTTTCATTGAGGGTTTAAGTGAGGTGTGTTGCATCATGGTAGGGGGATCATGCTATGAGGAGAACCTAGTGGGGGGTTTCATGTCATGACTTGGTAGGGTCATGTTGCAGTAGTCCTCATATCTAGTTTTTTAAATAATTAATTGATTTATTGATTGTTTGGTTGAATTAAATGTAAAAATATAGAGTTTTGGGATCATTTCATCTAGTCTTCTGGAAGCATGTGATAAATCCCCTTTATCAAATTGTTATTCCCTCTTAGTGAGATATTCATCAATTGTTGATAGATATTTGAATGGTCTAAAGCAGGTTGTAGCTACAGGTTTTGGAGAATCTACCATTTGGAATTGAATTAGACAGTGGTATTCGACAAGTAGAGTTATACTAACTCTAGGTAGGTGGTTACTAGCTATTTTCTATATTATACATGTTTCTATTCATTTTTTAATAAATTCATATGGTTTGGGTCATGTGGTCAATCGAGAAAAAAATCACTAGAGGTTTACATTATTTTTAAGAGATACCTAAGGGTTATCTCATGTGGAAAATAATGGGTTTGGTCTAATATGGGTTGGTTGTGTAGTTCTAGGTTTTTATGGACATGATGTCGCATCTTGTAAAGTGGTGACTCGTGATATGTTTTGATTGATGTGGTTCTTTGAAAACATGATGGGTCTAACCTGTATGACTATAGGTGATTTCGATTACTAGTAATGAGTGGAGACAATGGTCCTTTGGTATGATTCAAATGGAATTGACCATTGTCATGGGATTGATCAAGGTTCATTGGTATGATGCAGATAGTATTGAAAATTATCATGGGTGGCGATGGAGGTTCATCGAGGTGTGGTCATAGGCTATTGGATATTCTTCTCACTAATGGGATGAAGTCATTGAGGTCATGTGTACATGATTTATGTCCCATGAGGTAGTTTTGACCACTAAATTATTGGTTTTATCCTTTGAAGTAATGCACCATAGAGGGGATGGTGATGAGGTTCATCAATAAAGAGGAAGATACACCATAATTATCCATATTTAGTGGTGTTTCAGCCCACCAGATAGAAGTGTAATTCTCACTGTATACATGGGATATGATGGGGATGATGAGTCATACTTAGAAAAGGATGGGTGTGGTTGTGACATGTATTTCATCGGGCTATTGAATCGATGATCGGTAAAGGTATTATAATAATGTGGGATTTTGATATAAAATGTAGCTATGTAATTGGGGTATTTTGATTAATTTAGATGGTAGTTTCATGTGACACATAATGGGTTGGAAGGTTGAGTAACTTCTAGTGTAACAGATTGTGCACACATTCTTCCACTCTGGAACTAGTCGAGGCGGGTAAAATCTCACTCGAGGTTGGAATATAATGAGTGTAGATAGTTTTGTGGTGTTTTGGTTGTCATTTATTGTGATTTTCATATACTGGTATATATAAGGTTATTAACTAGGGACACTGTTAGATATTGACTATTGAGTTCATGCCCACACCCTACACAAACCCTCTGGGATGAATTCTAACTTTATGTATCAAGGTAAAAATAAGGGTAATGGATCATATTTAGGAGCCTAATAGATATAGATCTGATGATGGTGAATAGTCTGGATGATATGGTTTTTTATATAGGCTTAGTGGTTCCTCAGTGTTGGGTCAGTGGTTTATTTTGGTTACATCATGTGTGTACATATATGATCAGCCTATGGTTTATCCTATTTACTATTGGATAACTCACTTGGAGTTAAAGGTGTTCATATGGTTTAATGTATGTATATTCTAGATTTATATTACCTACTATTTAAATTTTCTTCTATTGTTGATGTGTTATTATTTTTATTAATCTATAGAGGGTATAGTATCTGCACTATCACCCCATAGACCCTCACTGCTAGTCGACAGCCTTTGGCGTATAGAGAAGCATGCCTAAGGTCAAGTGGAAATCTAATATTATTATTTTAGAGTTATTTAGGTCTAGATGTTACTTAGTGTTCACTTTCAATCACATATTATGATATAAATCATGTATAATATAAACTAGTACTCTATGTAATAGTAACCCTTTGGTGCATGTGTTTCATATCTTATGATATTGTCTATATCATAAGTGTGATATGATACTCTATTTTTTAAACAAAGAGCGTTGAAATAACTCAATATGATATCCCA
Source organism: Viscum album (assembly GCA_963277665.1). Classification (NCBI taxonomy): domain Eukaryota; kingdom Viridiplantae; phylum Streptophyta; class Magnoliopsida; order Santalales; family Viscaceae; genus Viscum; species Viscum album. The sequence goes on along the minus strand of OY728152.1, from coordinate 1,924,499,066 downwards.
TATCATACACTACAATACATGAAAAACCTAAGGATTTAAACTGTATCACCACCTATGATATCCCATATCACAGGGCATGGCTTGCAATATTACATATCATATAACCAGTTGTATAACAAATTTTTAAATTTTTTTAACGATTTACAATATAGTATTCATATGATTTATGTTTTATTTATTTTCAAAAAAGATTTCAAGAATTAAACAATATAACATGGATTTGATACCACTTTTAGCGTTATAATGATTGATTAACACTTAATCAAAATAGAAAAAAATCATTAGAAACCACAAATCCTAAGAATCTCATGTATTGAAACTAAAACTATATATAATTTAACTATAAAGAGCATACCTGAAATCAAATATCACTTATATTATTTTATTTTAACTATGCTTGATGCATATCACTATGAAAAACCAACAGAATCTTCCCTTTGAGGTGTATCCACGGGTTGAACCAAATCACCTAAATATTTTGGGCAAGACCCTTATTCCTTCCATGATATATTGGTACCTCAAATAGAAAAGTGATGAGGCTAGAGTGTATTTAGGGAAAATAAAATAGAATATCACCCACATTCAAACACCATATTTATTACCTCTGACCCACTTATATAGAACTTTTTCTATTCTCGTTTCAACCATGGAATTCACTCAAACATTATAAAATGTTCAAGTAATATCATCCATTTAAAAATACTTTATAAAAGTTTGGTTGAATGGAATGAATTTATCACATAAATATATACAATTCTACATAAGTTAAATAAAATGTCCACAAACAATTATAACTTTACACAAAATCATATTTTAATGTTAACAGTTAACATGAAGTTTTTGGGATGTAGTGGAAGCAGTTGAGTCCATGCCAAAAAATGAAAATCCATCAACTTTTTTGGATTTATCCTCATAAATAGATGAATAGATTCCCCAGAATATATGAGATAGGATCATCACATGTAGTATATAATTAATTTTTGTAAATAAATAATTAATATGTGTTGGAATTCTTTCTTCATTTTTGAGTCGGGTGATATCTTCACATTGTATCATCATTGTGTTAGAGGATTCAAGGGTAGAATCACTCTAGCAGTGATCAACATGTACACGAAAAACCATTGAATGTTTCCATAGAAATACTAGGGTGCTCTCATAGAATATTCTAATACTTGCATCATTCATCATTGATCTCCACAAAAATTTATTTGAATCTCCAAAAAAATTGATTCAAGGTAGATGGATTCTTCTTGTTCTCTCTAAAGTCAAGATGGTGGAGGAGGAGAATCATCCTCTCTTCTTGAGAGTGTTTTAGATGAAGATATCTCTAAGGTTTGAGAGGATTATTTCTAAAATTCATCTTTCACAATAATAATTAGGGTTGATGATGATATAATTAGTTTTATATAGATCTAGGTTTATGGAATAATAATTGGACATAAGCCCTTATTATTCTATTAATCCCCAAAAAACCCCATGTCTAAATAATAATATTATTATTATTATTTACTTTTAATTTGTAAAACCCACATATAAATAAATATCATTCCTTAAATAAATAAAATAATATTTATTTAAATGATATTGAATATATCATTTTCGTCGAACCATAAACTTGACCCATCTTTACTCCTCAATATTTATCAAACCTTGAATAATGAATTTTTGTTTAAATAAATAAATAAATACCACTATATTATTTACTGATAAATAAATAAATATTATATTCACTAGAATATAAAATAAATATATATTAAATATTCAAATCACATATATTCTCTCGAATAACTAGTGACTAGATATTTATGATTAACCAATCATGAATAATTATTAAACCATGTATAGGGATAACATTTATTCAACATGTTAAATTCATATAGAATTTAACTGAGGTTCTGAATACACTTAGTGTGTGAACCTCTAAGGCCCTTTCTCAGTGGAATTAGGTAGAATGGCCTAAAGTTAAAGGTTAGCATCTACCAATATTCTAATTCACCTATAAATAAATAATTTGATGTTGTAATGACATAAAACCTAATAAGAATATAAATTGTGTAATATAATCTCTTTGTCTCAATATCTATAATCAAGCAGGTTGTGTACTGGTGACATCAACATATGTGTTTGATGTCTGGTTATTTGAATTTCCAAAAATGACCTTGTTGATAGAACTCCATGACCATGGACTTAATCAGGTATTTTTATTTCCATTAAAGGGCTTGAGATATCAACATTTGTTAATGAACATAAGGAAAAAAATACTTCCTTACATTATTTATTAATTCAATATTAGTCATGACACACCCCACATATCCTAAATCTCTACAAGTATATAGGTTTTAATCAACACATCAAGAATTATGTGACTCGTGATATGTATTATTAATAATATTAAATTCTAATGACCATTAAACATGTCTATAGATAGGAATATCCAATGACACATAAAAATTTGGATTTTATTTTGGCGGTTCAAGTTCTCATAACCTCATTCTATTAGAGATTAACAAGTAAAAGCTTCATAATAAGTCTTACTGTCTTATGATCCCCCTACCTTTGATGTCCTGTATCATTTTTTCCCATCATACAATATAATTCAACCATAGAACTGGTACTTAAGAATATTTTCATTACACTTCTAGGTTATCATCATAGCAGGAAACTATTATGTCCTTTCAGTATGACAGGTACCATTATAACATTATCACATACAATTTCATGAAAAAGAACAATCATTATGTGATAAAAAATTGATTAATATATAAAACCATGAATAAAAGTAATCATAAAGTATATAGAAGTTGGTTCCAAGGAACTAACTCCAATAGACTCTCACTTGAACTAGATCCAACTCCTTACAATTCTTAGTCAACTAGATCTCACATGAATCTCATGATTATAATGATATGAGTCTTTAGTCAAGGGGTCTTTTATATTCTCTACCATGGAAACTCTATTCACCACGAAATCACCCCTTTGAGAGAACACCTCAAGAGGTTATACTTCTAAATTATGTGATTTGTCTGTTTATGTGACCTTAGATCCTTTACAAGATCCACCACTACAATATTATCATAATATAATGTGATAAGGTTTTTACTATTATGAACCACATCAAGTTCTTGGATGAATTTTCATATTGACATTACTTTAATAATTTTATAAAAAGCTACAATATACTCATATTCTATTATAGAATAAATGCAAACTAGATGCTTTGAACTCTCCTATCCCACAGCTCCTTCGTTGAGACTGCAGAAATATCTTTTATATGAATTCAGATCATCCTGGTCTATTTGGAAACTAGAATTTGTATATCCCTTGATGACTAGATCTACATATCCACCATATACTCTGAATATATCATGATTACACCTCAGATACTTAAGGATAGCCTTAATAACATTCCAATGTTTTTTACTTGGATCAAATTGATATTTACCTATCATTATCAAGTCATGGATAACATTAATCCTGGTATATAATATGGAATATATGATGGATCCTATCACAGAATCATATGGTATATTACTCATCATATCTCTCTCTTTTTGTGCATGAAGAAACATTTTCTTAGAAAGATTTATGCCATGTGACACTAGAACCAATATCCCCTTGGATTTTTCTATATTGTATCTATTCAGTATTTGGGCAATGTATATACACTAACATAACCTAAAAATCTTCTTGGATCTATCACATATGATATTGATCCTAGGAATGTAAGTCACTTGACCTAAGTCATTCATGGAGAATAAATTGTTTAACCAGGCTTTAACTAACTATACGACTGGTATGTCATTTCCAATAAGTAATATATCATCAATATATACTACAAGGAAAATAATCGCACTCCCACTAAACCTATTTTATACACATGGATCACATTCGTTCTTTATGAAACCAAATTCTAATATAGCTTCATAATAAAGAATTTTTCATGACTTGGATGTTTGATTTAATCCATAAATTGATATCTGTAACTTTCATACCTTATTGGCATTACTTAGAGTCAAAAACCATTCTAGTTCCGTCATATAGAAATTTTCCTAAAGGTTTCCATTAAGGAAAGTTGTTTTGACATCCATCTATTAAGTCTAATAGTCATGGAAATTTACTATAGCAAGTAAAATTATAATGGATTTAAACATGGAAACTTGATAAAAGGTTTTATCTTGGTTAATACACTGATGTTGTTTAAACCCTTTATCCATTATTCATGTTTTTTGGGTACTCACTTTTCTATCCATGTCCAAATTTCTCTTAAATACCCATTTTCATCTAATTCTATTTACATTAACTTGAGGATTGTCCAGAACCCATACTTGGATCTAATACATGGAATCCATCTTAGAATTATTATATTTGTTCCATATTTCATCTTTTAAGATCCCTATTGACTCCTTAAAGGAAAAAAGGATCATTATTATTAAGAAATAATTAGTCATTATCTGTAATGACTATAAAATCATATATTTCTAGTTCTATAACCTATCTAGTGCTCCAACATAGAACTTGTATCTTAGGAACAACATCTTCTACAAGGAACTTTAAAATGTATTCATGCACCAACCCTTGTGTATCTTAAGAATCAACTTCATCAAATTCAATATTTATCCCACTATTTATTTTAGAGATATTCCCCCTCTTAGTAAATATATATTGAATTTCCATAATGAATTTCTTTTATGAATGTCCATATAGATAATATTCCCTTGTTTCCTTGGTATTTCATATAAATATAAACTTTATGCCCTAGGTCGCTAGTTTTTTCCATATCTAGCCTTAATAAATGAATCACAAGCCTATACATTAGTATGTGATAGTACATATTTCTTATAATACCTAAATTTTTAAGGTATTCCATTATCCACCTTAGTTGATACTCAGTTTAGTATGTGTATTTCAACCTTTATTTTATATCCCCAAAAGGATAATAGAAGATACACATGAATCATCATCAACCATACCATGTTAAGAAAGGTATGATTCCTCATTTCACTAACACTATTCCACTGTAGTGTATAATGAGGAGTGAGTTAGGATAGAATCTCAAACTCCCATAAATAATAATAAACTCCTGGTTAAGATACTCATAACCCTAATCATATAAAAGCTTCTTTATCTTATTAAAAAGTTGATTATATACTTCATTCTTTAATTCTTTGTATTTTTCAAATGATTCAGACTTATATCTTATTAAGTAGACATATACATATTTACTCAAGTAGTTAATAAAAGTAATGAAGTAAGAATACCCACCTCCATCTTCCATTGGAAAAGGTTTTCACACATATGTGTGTACTAATTCTAGAATCTCTGTAGCCATTTCACCCCGCACACCAAAAGGTGTCTCATTCATCTTTAATTTTAAATAATAGAGACATTTTTCAAGTGGTTTTAGTTCAAAATAAACTAAATGGTCATCTTAATAGATCTTTTTCAATTAATTTTTTTTACATGATCAAGTTAGTGATACCCTAATTGGGTGTGATAAGATTCATGTGAACCTAATTCATTATCAATTTCCAATTCTTGGTTTTAATAATATAATTTATATAAAGATAATTATTTAAATGTGTCATAGAAAAACATATGTTGTCTTTATAAAATAAACAAATTTTATTTTTAAATTTTAAAATAAAACCATTCGCATCTAGGCGGGATATAGAAATTGTGTTTTTTTGGTAACACTAGATACATAATAACAATTTTTAAATCCAATATCATCCATGTTGGAAATGGAAGGTAATAATATCCTATACAAAACGTAGAAATTCATGCTCTATTGGAAACTCTAAGAGACACCGCTCCCCTAGAAATATTCCAGAATATACTTGGTTCTTGCATTTGGATACAGATGTGAGTGCCACAATCTATATTTAATACCCAATTAGAAGATATGGATAGATTTTACTCAATAAAAAATTCACTTTAAGATTAAAATTTTTGCATTAACTATGTATGGTTATTCTTTTAGTGGCCCAACTTGCTACATGGAAAACATATTGCATCTATTTCCTTTGTTTTCATTTAGATCTTCTTCTTCTTAGAAGGAAGAAAACCAGGAGCCTTAGACTTGGAGTGATTCTTGAGTATATTTTGTTTTTTCTTCATTTTATTCACCATAATGATCATAGTTTTATCACTCCTCATATCTATATCAACTTGGTGAATCGAGGTAAATAGTTTCAAGATTCTTCTCATTATTTTTCATATTGTGATTCACAACGAAACTGGGGAATATATAATTTAGTAAGACAATATTATATATGTGTGAAAATCATCAAGAATTTTAAATCTTAAGATATATAAGTACTCTGTATGGCTACTCATTACATGTGACCTAGCTGGCACCAACTCTTCAATTTTACACGTGAATAGTACATTGGAGATCTCATGTATCTCTTGTCTCATCTTCTCTTAATAAATATCATAAAGGTGAGATAATAGGCTATATGTATCCATTTCCTCATGTTGCTTCAGGATCTCACTGGACATAAATTATAGCTTGAAAAATTTTATATCAACCACATCATCTAGGTGTTTTATATAGATAGATAGTTCCCCCTCACTAGCCTCTTTACCATACACTTTATGTAATGACACATGTTTTTAATAAATATTTATCATTAAATAAATACAATGTTTAAAATCTTATTTTACATGAAACTTTGAACTAAAACAATCCTAAAAATATTATAAAGGAAAATTATAACAAGAATAAAACCTATAATAAATAAAAAACACAATAATTAATTAGAAACGAATGCAAAATTGGATTAAGAACACTTAAAGCTTAAACAGTTCATTTTTCAATAAAAAAAAGTTTTTATAAATATATTTTATTTTTATTTAAAAAATAAATGTGTAAATTATAGAATTTTAATTTTTTAAAATGAACTTTATTTTTGAATTCATAATGTAAAAATTATATTAGGAATAATTTTTGGGACTTTTCTAAAATAATTATTTTTTAGGTGGATAGTAAAAAATGTAGTTTTTACCAAAACTGTAAATTTTATGAATTTATAACAAAGAAATAAAAGTGTATAAATCATTTTTATTGGTAAAATATGTATTTAATAATTAAAACTAAAATTTTTAAGTATTCTATGTTTAATTTTTAATACCTATGATTATCATTTTAGGAACTTAAATAATAATTTCTAATAAAAACTGTTTTTTGGTCTTTTCTTTTAATGAAATAAAATTTTAGTAAAAGTTGGTTTTGTATTGATTTTAAATAAACATAAAATTTATTTATTTTATAATAAACCAATTTATATCATGAAAATCCATTACATAGATATTTCTACCCTATACATAAATTTTATGTTTAAAAATATAATTATTCTAAAAATGGATTTTTACATGTTACTTGCGCAAATGTTAAAATTAATTTTTCTTGCACATAAAAATTTTATATGATAAAATGGATCTAAAATTTGGAATAATAATATCTTATTTATTTTAATAAGTTCCATTTTATTTTTATTCATTAAAACTAAATTACTTAAGTAAAAATTAGTTACCATGGTAAAATCAAAACTGGTAAAAGTATAAATTATATTATTAAACTTAAAAAAATGTTTAAAACATGTGTTAAAATGAATTTATGGAGTATCATTGACCTTATATAATACCCCACTCTAATATTTTCCCTTTTTTGAGACACTTAACAAGTTTAACATTTGATCCCTTTATATTAAGTGGTTATAATTATAAAAATATCATTTTCACCACTTATAAAAGGGGTCTCCTACCACCCCTTCATAACCACTCAAAAAAATTGGTTTATACTAAAAACTCTACCCTTTATCCTCCCTTTATAATCTTTTTCCTTTTAAATGAGCCTATAGTCACAATATATTATCTTAAGACCTCCATTTTCAAGGAACCCTCTAAGGAAAATACAACTATTTCAACGTGAGTACTCCTTTTTTCCCTAACATCTTTTCTTTTCTATCTTAATTTCCCAAATATAATTTTTTTAATTTTATATAATTAAATTATCATTGTTTTTTTACTGAATGTTATTATTCAAATGTAATAACTATTAATCACCTTTCCCCCTTTCCTATTAAGAAAAATGAAACTGTTATTTGTGTGTTGTGCAAACTACCGCCTCAAAAAAGTGATGAATTCCATTTTTCACTACTGACTATCTTCACTAATTTCATGAGTTAAATTAAAGAATAAATATGAAATATTTAATATAATTATTAATATTAAGATAAAAATTATAATCTAATTTTTTTTCCTCTCATTCTTTGAGAAATGAAAACATTAATTGTGCGTTGTATGGACTACTTCATCCACAAAGTAATGTATCTAATTTTTCATCTAGTTTATTTATTATTTATAAAAATATATTAAATATGATTCAATTAATTAAAATTATCTAAATAATATCATTATTCTTATTTAAGAATGATATTATTCTAAAATAAACCACTTTTATAATCATAACCGCCAATTAATTATGGTATGTTCATGTTTGGGTCGGTCTAACCATCTATTGGAACAATGAAATAAAATAATATCATGGATAAATATGAAAAATTAATTAATAATAATATATGATATAAATAATTAAATAATTATTTTAATTTGGTTCTGGAATGGTAACATTAATATTAAACTCGTTAATTAAGATTCCAAAGTTCGTTCACCAAAATATGGTATTCGCTAATTTCATCTTAAAGGATTATAATCAACAACCTCATAGAATGAAACTATAGCATTATAAATAATTAAAAATAACCAATTAAAGTAACTTATATGATTTATTAATGATGAAATTTGGGATAATAACAAGGAACAATACCACTATTATGAAACTAGTTAAAAATGATCAAGGTTACTCACACCTGATATGGAAAATATATAATAACTAACTAATAAACATGTAGGCTATAATTGTAAATGAATTTTATAAAAGGATATAATAATGAATAATTTCCTTAAATAGTTTATTAATATGTTTATTTTTTTTATACAATTGGTTAGAGTGTGATCAACTAAGTGGGAATTCAAGGTAAGGGTTCCATCAACTCAATTTTCAATTCATTGGGTCACAACCTTTCTTACTCAAATATAATTTTCAGGATTTATTTTATCCTAAAATTACCATATTTTATATTTTATTTCATCTTATTATATTTATAAATTAATTATCATCATTAATAAATACTTATTTTTTAAAAAAATTGGAATAAATATATAACATTGGTAAGAATAACTCTCATTATTACCAATGAATATTTTCTTCCATGTCCATATTTTTTCTATCAAAAGTGTGTTATTTAATTAAATCCAAATATTTTTTTTCTTTTATATTTATTATATTTACATTTTCATCTTTTATAAAATTAAATTCCATTAAGTTTTCTCTAATGTGAGTTTTTATTTAAAACTTTCTAAAAGGCTTAATAATGGCATTTATTTTATTTATTTATCGCTCTATATTTGTTAGCTCGATTTTTTTCTTTTAAATAAATTTTTATTTAGATCTCATTATAATACTATTATCAAAATTCTTTTATTTCCATTCTCAAAAAAAATTGAAAGTAATTTTTAATTCATCTTTTATAATAAGGTTTAAAAGGTGTTGTGAAAACTTTTTTATTTTTACTTATATTTTTCCTTCAAGGTTTATCTCTCTTGAAGTGATGTTTTGATTACAATCTATATTTTATTACAATGAAATTAATTTTCAAAAATGATATTTTTTATATCATATGATTTATTATGTTCAAGTTATGTGATGTTTTTTTTTAATTTTAAGAAACCCATTCTTTTTACATGATTTCTTTAAGATATGATAATGATTGATTTTAAGTGGCATTCATATATAAGGATTATGATGGGTGGGGTATTGTATCACTATATAATGAATTAATTTAACTTTATATATCATAATATAGTCAAGAAAGTGTGTAATGAGCTTTTTCACATAGGTGTGGGCATAATGAGTTTGCTCACATTTTCCGGTGTCGACATAATGAGTTTGTTCACATAGGTGTGGACATAATGAGTTTGATCACAAAGTTTTTCCTATGATTACGTTTTTTCAATGTTCCCAAGTTATTTATAAATTTATTCCACAATTCCAAAATTATTTCCGTTTTCAATATATGTCATTTTTTCATTTTATTCTTTATTTTTAGAATGTTTTGCGTTATTATTTCATGCTCACATGTTTTATGATTATTGAGATGTATTTTGAGCCAAGTCATAACTTTTATTCTTCCTTAATGACATTTTTATGATTTTATGTTTCTCTAACATATTTTATGATTATCATATATGGTCACATGATATTTTAATAAGATATTTATCGTATCCTTATGTTCGTATTCATGTTTATAATCTAATAAATTATGATATGTTTTTCCCTTATTAAGTGTATGAGATCACTAATTTATTCTATTTCCATTCCCCATATTATGAAGATGATTATATCATGTAAAATTTCTAGAAAAAGGGTCTGTAGGAGTGTTATTATGAATGAATTTTCACAAGATTTATAGAATAATATGTTTATGTAGCTATTCTTCAATAGACTAAACCTTTAGATAATTAGGTTGTGCAACTTTTTATGATATGTATCATTTAAATCATGAAATTAAGGTATTTTTTAAGTTATGTTTAGCTTTTTCCACTTTAGTTGGTATCAAAGGAGGTTTTAGTAAATTTGGGGATTATTTTAGAGAACTTTAGTGAAACTCTATGGATAAGTATAAGGGATAATTATAAGTATATAATAACATCCTAATTTTTTTAAAATTAGAGATTTTGTTGTTTTCCTAATAATAAAATCCCTTCCATTATACTACAAGTGGATGAAGAAACTCGAACATATGTATCTAGGGGTGGTAACCCTGAAAGAGGCATATTTGGTAACTCAATCATCACCTAGTGAACAACAAAGAGGCCTAATTTCACACCTAGTTTGACACTCCTAGGGGATATTCTTTGATTAATTCATATTCTCTTTATAAATTGTTATAAAAGATTTTAATATATAACTATCTCACTTAGAAAACTAACCATGGATAACTTAGATGGAAACCCAGATATTCGTAGGTTAATGTATGTATGTAATTTATGAAATCACCTTTCTAATTTTATAGTTTCCTTATATATACATTCATTAATTTAAGTATACTTATTCTCATTTTTCCTTTAGTCAAAGTAATAGTGGAAACCATAAAGAACTGATTTAAAAATGGGTGCAATGGAAAATATAGAGATTTCCCTGATGGGAAACCAAATGATATTGGGGTAGGGATGAAAAAACATGTGGTAATTCTCACCCAACAGTCCCATGATGTGAAAAAAAATGTAAATTTTTTTGAGTTCCTAAACACGCCAGGGAAGCAGCATCTCACTATCGAGTCATTCATTATGAAATAACCACCCTCTTTTAGCAGGATTTTTAATCCATTGGTTTCTAAGAAATGGTTAAATTTGATGGAAAAGATATTTTATATTCTCTAGTGCTTGGAACATGAAAATTTTGTTCAGGCTATTTATAGTTTAGAATGATAGTTTGACTAGTGGTAGACTTTTATTAAGAATACCATGGAAAAAAGATGAACTATACACTATGGAATGGGAAGGGTTTGAGAAGATATTTTTTACTAAGTATCTTCCTTGGAATCTTTTCATGAAAATAGAGTATGAATTATTGTAATTAAATAAAAAATTGAATGAATATATTAGAACTTATGAATATAATTTCATAAGAATCATGATGTCTACCTCTAGTTTCATCCATGATACTAAAAGTAAAATTGATCACTTCTTTATTTTCTTAAATAATAGTCTTAAAAGGGATTTATTCATAAGAAACTTTTTTAGAAATGAATAAATTTTTCAATGTGCTCTTAAAGTGGAGTTGTAAGCTGAAAACTCACATTATTATAGGGAAAAGAAAAAGGAAAGTGTAGTCTCATGTAAACTTCGATGATAGAACACATAGTGGGAAAAAATCCAATTTCTTACATTCAATTAATTTGGGAGGAAAAACCTGGGTAATTTTATCATGGGGTCAAGGAAGTGTTTTAATTTTGTTAAATCAAGACACTAATATCATAAATACTTGTAACGTCCCATGATTTTAAAATAATAACATTGTATTTGATAGCGTATGTGACACGCAACACCAATATTAGAATTAAATATAACACCCTGAGACTTTAAAATATATTTATTTTTAAATAAATCTCTTTAATATATTTCATTACATGAAACACTGATTTTATCTTGTGTTACAAGCAACACTAAGTTTATCATGGGTAACACACAACACTGAGTTTAGATTGCATTGCACACAAAACCGAGTTCAAAGGAAATGTGAAACATTATTTAATATAATAGTTATCACCTAGATAGTGGAATGTTGGGTATGAATATTAATAACTAAATTATGAAAATTATTGTTATCTATTTATTATAAATAAAATAAGAATCATTAAAATAAAAAAAAATGTTTTTTAAAAACTGTATTTTTCTATAAGATGGATTAGTATCACTTTGGGCACATAATTTAAAATTAATTTTTACCAATTTTAAAAAATTTATATGATAAAATTAAATTAATTTTTTAAATCATAATATAAAAATTATCTTAGGGTGAATTTTTTGTATTTTTCTGAAATATTTTATTTTATGATGAATAGTGAAAAATACTGAAGTTTAATTGAAAGCTGCCTTTTCGTTTAAATAATTTATAATATTAAATTATATTTTGAATTGGTTTTAAATTAAAATTAGTTCAATTTTATATCAATTAATCCAATTTTTTTCATTTTAATCAATTTAATATTGATTTTTTATATAAAAAATTTGTAAAATTGTGAATATTCTCTTCTTAAAAACATGATTTCTCGTCCCACCTACGTGATTAATTTTAAATTAAATTTTGAAAATTATGTGAATATAATTTGGGGAAATAGATTAAAATTTTGAATAAGAATAATTTATATTTCATAATAAGGTAAAATTAATTTTTGGTCATAATAATTAGTAAAGATGACAAAAATTTATTATTCTGGTTATGATTAAAAGTAGTATTTATGCACGTGACATGCGCTTGTGTTGAAATTAATTTTCAAGAAACACGGTATTTTTATTTGATAAATTTTATTTAATATTTATAATAATTAGTTTCACATTATATAATAATAATCATTTTATTTTACGCTTAAAGATTTAATTACCGAGCTTATAAAACTAATTATCATGGGGGAAACTAAAGTGGTAAAAAGGGGGTAAACTTAAAGGCTAAGGAATGACATGTTTAAAAAATGTGTTATTTTTTGTGTTAGAGGTTTTTATAAACCATATAATCCCTCCCATAAATTATTTATCAATTTTTTATCCACATGAGGTGAGATTTACCTCCCATTATTGAATACTTTGGGGTATTTACAAAAATGCCACTCCTCCTCAATTATAAAAGGGCACTCAATCACCTCACTTATTCACAAATATCATGCCATTTGGATCAACCAAAACCTAACGAAATAACTTAAAAACTTTCCTCCCCTAATTCTAGAAGACTTTTTTTGTGCATAAATCCAACCTTGTAAGGATTTGGTGCAAACCTTAAGAGGTTTCCCAAAGAAGAGGTAATGTTCCTCAACGAGTTTTTTCATTTTATTTTATCCTCAACCACCTTCAATTATTATTAAACAATTATAATATAATAAAATTAGTATATTCCATAAAATTATTTGTTTTTATGTAAATTTCATGACCTTCAACCACCCCCACTTCCATCAAATGGGTTATGAAATCATCATTCGTGTGTACAGAGGACTATCACCTCGCGAACCGATGTCATTCATATTTCCATTATCGCATCTCACGGTTGGGTATTATTATGTATATAAAGTATATATATGATATTTATAATATATTTATACCTCTAGAGTAATTATATAATATTTTAATTTTTATTTTTTATTTTTTAGGGGATACAATAGCATCACTCATTTGTACGGTAGACTGCCGTCTTGCGGAGCGATGTGATTCATTTTTCAATTACGATTTACATGGAATGTAATAAGGATAAAGTCAGTGAATATATGTGATATGCATGAAATAATTATGTTATTCATGACATAATTATAATTATTTAAATATAATATATATCATTTTATTTCTTACTTTTTTACTCACTTAAAGATGATAACATCGTTCGTGTGTGTGTGGACTACCACCTTCACAAAGCAATGTGACTCGCTTCTCATCAGCACACCACATGGATGATATACATAAGTATAAATTAATAAATAAAATTTTATTTATGATATTATGATAATTATTTAAAGATGAAATATTACTTACCTCCTTTCCATAATGATCTTTGAAAAATGAAAACATTACTCATGCGTACATATGGCCTACCGTCTTCATGATCGTAACATACTTCATTTTTCAAAACCATCTTTCATGATTGGTCTTAAAAGTATAATTTATGTATGAATATTATAATTATTTTGTGATTTTTATTCTGGATATGATTAAACTATATAATATTCACAAGAACCAAAACTTTCATGATAAATCAAGAATGAGAAAACAAGATAATTAACACCTGAAGTAATGAAAATAATGAAAGATTATTAACAAACGAGTGATAATATGTTATAAAAGGATCATATATTATATTATAAATATTAATTTAGTTTTTTTGTAAGTTAATGATATTTTTAAAACCACTATATAGGATTTTAAATCACATTTCAACCAAAAATAAACATGAGGTAATATATTTCATCTCAATTTACATTCCATTGAGACTTATTTGTTATTATGCACCAATTCACATTTATATGGTGTATATACTACCTTTTATATATAATATCATGATTCATTCATAATTCATGGTATTTTAAGTTTAAATTTTTGTAATTTCATCCAAGTAGATTTGACTTGAAAATTACCAAGTAGTAAAAGTTATTATACAATCTCACTTTATTTTGTGATTATTAACTTTCTCTTGAAAAAATCACTCCCTTGTGATAATTTTTTATTAGACATTACATCTCTCTTAAATATCCATATTATTTTATAATAGATATGATTATTTCCTAAAACATATACCATTTTTATATATGGATTTTACTTTGAAATATAATTGATTAATTGGGGAAATATTGATAAATCTATATACTTTACTCAATACGGATTTTTAATGATAAAGTATATTAATTCATGAATTAAATAGATCATTAGATATTTGAGAAATTATTTGGACCTATAAGGATGAGTGGGTATGGTATAATATATCTCCTCTATGCATTGGTAGGTCTTATGAGATAAATAATTTGGCCAAATTAAATGGGTTTCTACCTGTAGTATTTCAACTATCTTGTGAATGGTCTTGATAGTAGAGGTGTCATGATTCCTGAGATCATGGAATCCAATAATTAATCATTTACTTCATTAATAAGTAATTTATTATTATACATGATATTTTCACAATTATATTATCTATGGATTCATTTTATTCTCATTTTATTGATTAAATGACATGTGTGTTTCAGTTATTTACCTTTCTATATTGATTATGCCTAGTCTATTAATGTAGTCAAGTTATTTAAATGGAATGTGTGTTAAATTATTTATCTTTTCATGTTGATTAGTCTTTATTAATTTATAATATATTCCACTATACTTAACCCTTACTAAGCATTCAAGCTCACTCTTATTTTTTTTCCTTTCCATAGGATATGAATAAGGGATCTTTGAATGTGTTTTCAAGGATGCAGTTCATTTTATTTTATTATGTTTTATGTTTTATTTTCTATTCCCGATATAAAATAAGTATCATGTGTGTATATAGTTCTCTAAAACTTATAAAATAATCAGTCCTTTGGGATTTGACCCTCTATATCTATGCCAATGTAATAAATTATAGAACCATCCCTGAATTATTAGGGTCTGGTTCATTACAGTTAGTATCACAGTAATTCTAGTAGAAAAATTGGGAACTAGATTAAGGAAAACATAGATTATGGAACATAACCCCATTGTAGACTTTGATGATAAGTATATAAGAATATTCTAAAGTTTTATTAAGGAATATATTATGTTTTTTTTCCTAGAAATAAATTTATTTTTTGATACTATAAGTGGATATGGTTCTGGAACAAAGGTACCTAGGGGTAATAAATTTGAAAAAGGTGTATTGGCCTTGACCCGTTCATCATCTAATGCATGATAAAAGGCCGTATTATGCACCTAGTTTGACACTCATGGGGGATATACTTAGGATAATTTAAATTTACTTTACAAAACACTATAAAGGATTTGAAAATAAATATATCCCCCAAGAAACCAAGTTTATGAATATAATATTAACAATGCAGAAATGTTAGTTTATGATAAGTGTTACACTATATTTGGAATTATACATTATGATTTATAATTTATAATTTTATGAGCTAATACAGTATATGTCATTGTTTAGAAATAACACCTGGAAGGAAGAAGGGTATCAATACTCATGGCCAATATAGAGATTACCCTTATAAGGAAGACATTACATCTTGTATTAGAATTGAGAAAATTATGGCTATATTAGGGAAACTTAATCAGGTTATGATAAATAACCTTGACTGGATGGAGAAACCTATTACAAAGTATGATTATCCAATGTTGGATTTCTTTATACAATAAAATTTTACATTATTTGGTGGGACTGATAATCCAATGGAAGCTAAGAAATTGATTAAGTATTTGGAGAAGATATTTATAGCCTTGGGATATGGTGAAAAGGAAAAGGTTATACATAAAGTGTATTGTCTCAATGGAGATGTTGATCAATGGTGTTCATTGATACAGAATAATAGGGAGGAAGAGTAAATAGAACTCATGGAATAAAAATATTTTAATGAGACGTTATTTGAAAATTATTTCCCTTGTGAGAAACAAACTGAGATGAAGAGAAATTTTTTTAGCTTAAATAAAAGGTAAGAATAAAGTTTTGAAGATTATGTAGATACCTTTACAAGGTTGGCTAGGTATGTTATAGATTACATACGAAACATAGAGTGCAATATTGACTATTTATTTGAAGTTCTTAAGCTAGGTCTATGAAGGGAACTGCCCTCTCAAAATTTTTCTTCATATAATGAAATAGTTTTATGTGATATCAAGATAGAGAAATAATTCTCAAAGTATTATGGCTTCAAAGGGAAGTAAGATAAGAAGAGGATGGAGGATAAAAAATTGATAAAGGTAAAAAGTGAAAGAAGTATTTTCCAACATGTTATAATTTTGGAAAGAAACATCGTGGTACTTTCTTAAAAGGAATCAGAGTTTTATTCAAGTATGGGGATAAATTCCACCATGGTTGTGATTTCAAGGGTATGAAAAAAGTTTTGAATATACAATGCTTCAACTATAAGGATATGGGGAACTACACAAATAAATGTCTAAAGCATCAAAGTAATATACCTCAAAAGAATTTAAGGGATCAAGGTCAATATTATGTTATTGATACAACTAAAAGTGGAATTAATAATGTGATTTTGTATTTGAATCCAAGAAATATATTGTAAAATTATTTTATTGATGGTATTATTGTTATAATAATAATTAAATGTATAAGTATTGTATTGTATTACTATTTACTAAAGGATTTGAAAACATGTGTTGAAGGGTTCCAAGGCAAGTGATTTAATGGAAAGTTGAAATTCTTATAAAACACATGATTGAGGGAAATATAACCCTTAATATATTTATAATATTGAGATATTATGTTTGGATAAAGATATTATTGACATGTAAAAAGTAAATTGGATTGCACGGACTAACTTGGGATTGATTGATGATTTGTTGAAAAAGTTGTTTATATTATCATTGATGAAGTTTAAAACATTTTTATATTGAAGGAATATATCCAAAAATATGAGTTTTACTTAAGTTATAGGGAATCATGCATTTTTTCGATAATGTTTTTTAGTAATTAATGTTATTATCATGTTTCAAGAGAATACATAATGAAGGTATTCACATGTTTGGTATGTAATGATTAAGTGCTACTTCATGTTGTTTGAGGGATTAATGATAAGTTGATTTTGGAAATTTAGTGACCTTATTTATAATGTTTTAGATCTTAGTCTTTTGGAAGGGTCATAAGGTTAACCATTTATGAAATGGTTTAAGTTGAATTTTGGACAAGGATTAAAGAGATTAATGTATTTTTTCACCATATAAATATTTATTGATATTGAATAACCTGTACTGACCATTTTATTATAATAATAAATATATATTTAAGGAATGAATTATAATTATATTATAGATATTTCAATCTGTTAAAAGTTAATTTTAGTGCTTTAGGAATAAAAAAATAATTTTTGGATATTCATTTCTTAGGGTAAGTGATGAATTAGAAATTGATCGAAGTACAACCAAATGATTAAATTGTGATTATGAAATAGAAATTTATCAAGTAAGTATATTTCTTTATAATATTAAATAGTAAAATAATTTCTCAACTTTAGGAAAAGGATCTTGAAGAAAAAAATTATCTTATTAACTTCATATCTGATGAATCAGATGGTCTTTTAAATCATCATAGATTTATGGTTTTGAGGCCCTTAACTTTCCATTGACTATTCACTTGCTTGTGATAAATGACATATATCATTCTCTATAATTATTTAGGTTTTTATTACATGTCCACAACTTCACTTTCCATTAATTTTCTTCTATTTATAAACCTATTTATATGTTATTACATGTGACATTTTTTACTTCCCAATCTCTCTTATTAAGAGAATATTTTTTTAACACTTTTTATGATATGGGTTTTTCAACAATAATATTTCCAAATATAAAACATTTTATTAATAAGATAAATTTTAAATTGCAAGGAAACAATTTATTTAAGTTTTGTATAATGTAACACCTTGAGATTTTAAAATAATAACATTGTATTCGATAGCATATGTGACAAGAAACGCTAATCACAGAAGAAAATATAACACCCTAAGATTTTATAATATATTAATTTTTAAATAAATGTCTTCAATAGCTTAAATTATATGAAATTATGAGTTTATCTTGTGTTACACACAACACTAATTTCATAATTCATTGCATGCAACACTGGTTTTATCTTGCGTTACATGCAACACGGAGTTTAGCTTTCATTACATGCAACACTGATTTTAAACAGAATGTGAAATATAATTTTATATAATATTTATCACCTAGATTTTGGAATTGAAGGTATTAATAATTATAACTAAATTATGAAAATTATGGTTATTTATTTATTAGAAATAAAATAATAATCTTTTAAAAGAAAAATAAATGTTATCTGAAAAACTTTATTTTTCTAAAAGACGGATTAGTTTCAATTTGCGTATATAATTTAAAATTAATTTTTATAACTTTTAGAAAATATATTTGATAAAGATAACTTAATTTTTGAAATTATAATATCAAAATTATCTTAGGGTGAATTTTTTGTATTTTTCTAAAATATTTCATTTTTTGATGAATAGTGAGAAATATTAAATTTTTATTAAAAACTATCTTTTAGTTAAAATATTTTATAATGTTAAATTATATTTTGAATTGGTTTTAAAATATAATTAGTGTAATTTTATATCAATTAATCCAATTTATTTCATTGGAATCATTTTTATATTAATTTTTCATATAAAAACTTTGTAAACTTTTGAACATTTTCTTCTTAAACCCCTGCTTTCTCATTGGGTCTGCAGCATTAATTTTAAATTAAATTTTTACAATTATATATATTTAATATGGTAAAATTGATTCCATATTTTTAATCATTATAATTTAAATTTTATAATTAGTTTAAATTAATTTTTTCCACAATAATTAGTAAAGAAAATAAAAATTAACTTCCATAGTTAAGGTTTAAAGTAGTATTTTTTTACGTTACATGTGCTTGTGTTAAAATTAATTCTAAACACATATAGGATTTTTATTTGATAAATTGGATTTCACATTTATAATAATTATTTAAAAATTATCTAATAACACTAATTTCATTTTAGGCTTAAATATTTAATTACCTAGGTTAAAAAACTAATTACCATGGTGGAAACTAAAGTGGTAAAATGGGAGTAAACTTAAAGGATAAGGAGTGAAATGTTTAAAACATGTGTTATTTTTTATTTTAGAGGTTTTTATAGACAATATCATTCCAAAAATATATTATTTATTAATTTTGGAGCCACTTGAGGTGATATTGACCTCTCATTATTGAATACTTTTTGGTATTTACAAAAATGACACTCCTCCTCAATTATAAAAGGGAACTCCCTCCCCTCACTTATTCACACCTATAAATCCATTTATCTTAACCAAAACCTACCCAAATAACTTACCAAATTACATCCCCTCATTATAAAATACTTATTTTAAGTTTAAATCCAACCTTTGAATCATTTGGTGCAAACCTAATGAGGCTTCCTGAAGAATGGTAGTGTTCTTCAATGAATGTTTTCATTTTATTTCTTCATCCACCTCATTTAATTATTATTAAAATATGATTATATAATAACATGATTATTTTCCATATATTTAGATGTTTTTATGTTAATTTAATTACCTAAAACAACCACCACTTCCATCAAATTGGTTACAAAATCATCATTCGTGTGTACGGCGGACTACTGTCTCGTGAATTAATGTCATTCATTTTTCCATTACCACTTCTCACAGTTGGGTATGATTATAGATATAAAGTATATATATGATATTTATAAAATAATTATAAATTTTTATTCATTATATAATATATACCTTTTTACTTTCTATTTATTATGGGATATGATAATGTTGCTCGTGTGTACGGCTGATTATCGCCTCACAAAGCGATGTAATTTTTTTTCACTAACACGTTATATGGAATGTAATAAGGATAAAGTTTATGAATATATGTGATATAAATTAAAAAATTATGATATTAATTTCATAATTATAATTATATAAAGATAATACATATCATTTTATTTTTTACCTTTTCACTCATTTAAATATGATAACATCATTTGTGTACATGTGGACTACTACCTTCATAAAGCGATGTGAATCTATTTTCATAACCACACAAAATGGGTGGTATATATAAGTATATGTAAATAAATAATATGGTATTTATGATATTATGATAATTTTGTAAAGATAAAATATTACTTACCTCCTTTCCATAATGATCGTTGAAAATAGAAATCATTACCCATGCATATGTACAGCCTACCGTCTCCATGATCGTAACGTACTTCATTTTTAAAAACCATATTTAATGATTGGTCTTAAAATTATAATTAATGTATAAATATTATAATTATTTCATTATTATTATTCTTTATATGATTAAAAAATATAATATGTACAATAACCATAACTTTCATAACAATGTATGAATGGGAAAATAAGGAAATCAACACCCAAAATAATAAAAAAATCTTTATATTATTAATTAATGGGTGATAATATGTTATAAAAGGATCATATATTATATTATAAATATTAATATGGTTCTATTTTACATTAATTACATATTTAAAACCACTATATAGGAGTTTAAATCATGTCCATCTAAAAGGAAGTGTGAGGTAGTGGATTTCATCTCAATTTACATTCTATTGAGACTTATTTTTTGTTATGAACTAATTCAATTTTATATGTTTTATATACTAAATTTGATATATAATATCATGATTTATTCATAATTAATGTTATTTTAAGTTTCAATTTGAATTATTTCATCCAAAGTTATTTTACATGAAAATTATCAAGTGGTAAAATTTATTATACAATCTCACTTTCTTTTTGTAATTGATAACTTTTTATTGAAACAATTACTTGTAGTCATTTTTCATTAGAAATTATATATATATTAAATATCAATATTCTTGTATGATGGATATCATTATTTCCTAAATTGTATACCATTTTTATATATGGTGTTTACTTTGAAATTTATTTGATTAACTGGGTAAATATTGATAAATTGATGTCCTTTACTCAATACAGATGTTTAATGATAAGGAATTTTGATTCATGAATTAAATAAAACATTTGATATGTGAGGAATTATTTGGACCTATAGTGGCTAGTGCGGCCTGCTATAATATAGATCCTTGATGCATCAGTAGGTCTCATGAGACAAATAAGTTGTCCAAATTAAACGGGTTTCTACCTCTGGTATTTAAACTGTCTTGTGAAAGGTCTTGATAATAGAGGTATCATGATTTCTAAGATCATGGAATCCAATAATTATTCATTTTATTTATTAAGAAGTCGGTTATTATTATCCATGATATTTTTATAGTGATATTATATTTGGATGTATTTCATTATCATTGTATTGATTAAACGGCATGTGTTTTCAGTTGTTTACCTTGTCATATTGATTATGATTTATCTATTCATGTAGTCAAGTTATTTAAATGGAATGTGTGTTCAGTTATTTACCTTTCCATTTGATTATTATTTATTGTTTCAGGATATTTTCCACTATACTTAACATTTACCAAACATTCAAAATCACCTTTATTTTGTTCCCTTTTCTTGGGATATGAAGAAGATATCTTTTAATGGGTTTTTAAGGATGTAGTTCAATTTTATTTTGTCATGTATTATGTTTTATTTTATATTCCCAGTGTAAAATGGGTATCATGTGTGTATTTGGTTCTCTAAAATTTCTAAATTAATGGTTCCTTCGGTATTTTTACACTTTATATCTATTCCAATGTAATAAAGTAAGGAATTTACCTTGGGTTACTAGGGTTAGGGTCATTACACTGCCAAAGTGGTCCTAAAAGGCTCATTAAGACAATAAAAGAGAAGATATCCCCTTCTAATGTGCCACTCACACTACAATGCTTCAAATGTAAGGAATTTTGTAATTATGTGAATCAATGCTCTAACCCCATAGAAAATGAAGATGATAGTCCCCTGTAACCACTTAAACTAATAGAACAAGAGAGAGCATATACAGTCACCAATACAGAGGTGGATCGCAATAATGAAGAATTGAAAGGTACATCCTTCACTCTAGAATTGTGAATGCATTATTTGATTCCATTTATTAAAATTCTTTTATATATTATAATTTTTCTAATAATGATGATTCACCCCCTCAAAAACTACATATTTAACTATCTATGAAAACTCTCAATGGCATAATGATTGCATCCAAGATATATAACTCTTCTATAATCAATATTTTTTTAAAGATACTCCCTAAAAATCTAGTTACACTTAACTTGGTTGATTGTGATGTAATATTATGAATGGATTAGATTTATCTTCATAGATCACATATCAACTATCAACATAAGGAAATATCCTTTAATACCCCAAAACATCATGTTATCAAGTATCAATACAAGGATAGTTATGAACTCCCTATGGAATAAAATTATATAATATGGGATATTTTACCCAACAACGAGGGACTCTTGAATAAAATTATTAGGGAGGAAGTCAAAATTGATGAAATTACTGTTTTATAAGAATATACTGATGTATTTATAGTTGAACTACCTTGTATTTGTTAGGATCACTTTGGGATGACCACACTGATAGGGGAGACTCGGTGTGGGGTGATTGTTTATCACTTAAAAAAATTATCCATTTTTATACCTTTGTCGCTTATTCAGTGAATTCTTCTATTTTATTATTCACCTTTAGTTATCAATCATGCACATAAAACAATAAAGTATAAATAACACTAGGATATTTTAATGATTTTCTCCTCTAATATGGAGGACTACATCCCTGGTGTATGGTGGTTATTATCCCACTCGCCCATAAATTTTATTTTATTATCAAGAAAAGAAAAATAATGGGTATATCATTATACTCATTTTACTAGCATCAACCAGGTACAATGAAATATTTAACATCGAATCACAAGAATACAAGATACTATAATGTACCTTCTGAATTGATCAGCAATGTATAACAAGTATTCTTTAACAGACACCAATGACTCTAATCAACTTACTCAAAATATATTAATAAAAAGTTTGACTTTATTTCATAATAATTAAAGGGTTGTCTCAAATTATACATGTAACGACCCAAGATTTTATAAAAAAATATTCTTTTTAATTTTATTAATGTCTTGTGTTGTACGCTACACCAAAAGAGGCTTGCACAACACGCATCCTTGTCATGCCTTGCATTACACGCAATCACGACCTTCCTCGATAGCGTGTGTAATACGCAATACCGAGTTTCACTAAACAACGATGTGCTATTAAAATATTATTAAAACTAGCCGTTATGAATAGTAATAACCACTTTTTAAAATTCTGTAAATCTTATTTTTCAAAATGAACTTCATTCTTGGATTCGGAGTATCGAATTTAGCCTAAGGTGAAATTTTGGTACTTTTCGGATAACTTTCATATTCTGATGAATAGTGAAAATTACTAAATTATAATTAAAAACAACTTTCTTTAATCGAAATAATTAATAGTGATAAATTATTAATTTGAGTGGTTTTAAAGTATATTTAGAATATATTTTTTTCAATTTAATACAATGTTGGTCATTGGTTGTAATTTCACATTTAAACCAGACATAATCAAGTGTCAATCTTTTGATATATATTGTTTCCTAAAAACACGCTATTTATTTTAACAGCAGGATTTAATTATAAAATTAATTAATGCAACTTCTATGTTATGAATTTGGTAGAATAGATTTCATTTTTGAATTCGGAATATGAAATATAGCTTAGGATGAAATTTTGGCATTGTTCTGAAAAACATCAATTTTTGATGAATAGTGAAACTACTAAGTGGTAGTTAAAAAAACTGAATTTTTCATAAAACTTAATTTTGCCGCTTCTGTGAATGGAATTTCGAAAATCCGAGAGACACGGTTAATATCAAAGACTAAAATGTGGTTCAATGAGATGAAAATAATTTTTTGGTGAATAGTAACTTTTTACCTTTTTTACCGCGGTTAATAGTAAATAGGGTAACTAAGGGTAAATATGATATTACTATTACCCTAACACATGTCCTAATTCTATTGGACAAGTGTAATTCGACCAAAAACAAACTTAGGAATAAAATATGAACATTTAGGCCCACTTGGATTAGATTAGGACATTTATTATTAATTTATTTAAAGAAAGGTTAAAATAGTTAAAATCAAAGTTTAATAAGTAAATCATTTTTAATATGGGGTTATACATAAGATAAATTCGATTTTAAATATTCATTAGAAATATAAAAAGATTTACTACATGATGGTATTTTTTTTGTAATTTTTAGACATAAAATAATTTAATTTATTTATGACACAACGATGATGCAGTAATTATCTTATTAATGAAATATTGACATAATTGATGTTATAAACACCAAAATAAATGTAATTTGAGATTTTTTATAAATTACACTAATTTTATAGGTTACTATGATATATTAATGTTTATTTAATCAACTTGGTTCGAACATTTAATTCTGTTATGACTTTCACAAAAATCATATATCAAATAGTGTCAAAATTGACACAAAATAGTTTTTTAAATCAAATATTATATTATTAATTGTTATTGTATTCCTAAAAATCTAAGGTTCGGCCAAATGACTTAGATAAGGATATATATATTAATAATAAACAATTTGGGGTTCGTTTGGCATGTTATAGTAAGTTTATTAACCATATAGTGAGAGAAAACAAAAAGACATGGTAAAAGTTAAATTATTTAACTTAGAGTTAAATCTAATTGATAAGGTTAAAATAATATCCTAAACTTGTCTAAATTATATTGGTTGATAGTATTTAGACCCATCCCCACTTTAGCTTCGAAATAAGACCCTTTGGAACCATTATAAACCGATTTTGACTTTAATATAAAATAATATTTTGAGATATTCCTAAGGTGCCCCTCTCCTCCCCTATAAAAGGACACCTCCTCCCCCTCCTCCTCACACCAATTTGAGCACTCAAGCTCGGCCAACCCCTGCCAAAATCTCTTCTCCACTTCCCTAGCAACATCCTAGAGGTTCTGGTCTTCCTCAAAGACCAATTCTAGTGCCCTAAGAGGAGGTCTCAAAGAGGCGCTTCAAAGAAGAGGTAATTACCGTTACCAATTCTTTCCTCTTTATTTCTTCTTCCACTTCTTCTTCTTAGGTTGTTTCATTATGAAGTAATAACATCAGTATCACTCATATACTGATATGTTATTATAAGTATGAAACAACCCTATTTCACCATCTATCCATCCTACGGAAAAAGAAATCACCGCGCGTGCGTACGTACGGAATACCGTCTCCACGTCGTGGTGTAATCTATTTTCCACCACCACCTTACATGGATGGGTATAATGGTGTAAAGAATAACAATACATAGTTATTACAACATCATATTGATTCTGATATATTGTATAATCCACTCCAATTCAATTCAATATTTATGGAAATGATATCATCGCTCGTGCGTACGAACGGACTACCGTCTCCACGACGCGATGAGATTCATTCTCCATGTTAACCATTTAAGAATGATTATAAATTATATAGAAGAAATAATAATGAAATATATGACATTATAAAGCTACTGGATTTATGTATATATATACATATGTATGTCATCTACTTACTTCCATTTCAAGACAATAAGGAAAGGAAAACAGCATTCATGCGTACGTACGGACTACCGTCTCCATGAACGGTGTTTTTCATTTTATTTATCTACCTATTATATATATATATACTGAATATATATGATATATAAATCATATTTTATATTCTAGAAGTAAGTAAATCATGATATAAGTAATAATGATGTCAAGAACAACATGTCAAAACACCTACGATAAATGAAACGATTTTACCCAAAACGCTTCTTTAACATGGAATTTACAAAAGAATGGGTAATATAATGTCATAAGTGAACCATATATGATATCATAACAATGAATATGATTCTGGAATAAGTCAATAACATGATTTAAATCATTACACAGGAGGTTCGGACACTTACAAAGAAAGTCGGACATAAGGTAAGGGGAAATATCACAATCTCACTTTTATCCGAGATTGTTTTTACTATGGTAATTACTGGGGTGTATTTTATCATCCACATCCATGTTCCCTCAATATTTAATATTATTTCCATCCTTCTACAATAGTTTATATCCAATTTTACCCTTCGGTGAGTTTTTAGTAAAAGATAAGAAAGGAATCTTTTATCGTTTTTTTCGTACGATGTACTTTTTGACTTTTCTGGCAAAAGTATGAAGAATGTTTTTTTTAACTTATACGGCATGAATGGATTTTTAAAACATTATTTCCAAGAAGCTTCCTTTAAAAGTTTTCAAGTTTATTTTTAATCAACTTCTTTTTGTTTAAAGTTGTATGACATGTTAAGAAAGGAAAAATGTTTTTGAAGTAGAAAGGATATTTTCCTCAAGAATAAAGTTCAAGTGTTTTATCAAAATTATTTTCCATCTAAGATAATAAAGGGTTCTGTTTTTATCCCTATTATTACATTGATTTGATCATGTTGTGATGGAATTATTTTTATGAATTCCATTATCTTATATGAATTGTTTTATGATGTCATGATGTTTCAAGAATCCCATTTTTGTTACATGTGTTATGCGATGATGTATGTTTTATGATTATGTGGCACACATAAGAAAGGATTCATTATAAGATGGGTGGGACCTATATCTCCCTCCAATGCATTGGGTAAAGATTTTATATCTCATGAGATAGACATGGCTGAAATGGTAGGTTATACCGGTTCAGTGAAACAGGACTGAAACGAGGGTTACTCGATTCAGAAAGGGACTTTGTCCACTAAGATAGTCTTGGCAATGAGTCATGACTAACAAGAAAGGATTTTCCATGATTATGTGTGCATGCCACAAAGTTTAAAGTTTCATGTTATGATTATGGTGATCTCATTTTCACTTCTATGATTTGTTCCATGTTAAGATATTATGATCTCTTTTGCAGGTTATGATTTTCAAAAAGATATGATATGATTTTTATTTTTTTTGTATACCCTTACTGAGTATTTGAGCTCACCCTTTTATGTTTTCTTTTCCCCAGGATATAAAGAAAGGTTTTAGGTAAAAAAAAATGGAAGATCTTTATGGGAGATATTGAAGATCTTTCACCAGGATTAGAAGATTATGTTCCGAGTTTCCAAAGACACTAAACTATTACGATCCTTGTGTGTGTGTTTTTGTTATGTACTAAGTATTCCGCAAATGTAATGTAATGTCCATGTACGATAAGCTTCGGGTCTCTACAGTTGGTATCAGAGGAAAGGTTTAGTCAACCTTTGGAAACTAGGATGAGAAATGTAACACCCGAGACTTTTATGTTATATAAATTATCAAAGGAATATTTTTCTACACAACACTTGCTTGACTTGCTTTACACGCAATCGCGACCTTCCTCGATAGCTTGCGTCGTACGCAATACCGAGTTTCACTAAACAACAATATGCTATTAAAACTAGCCGTTATGAATAGTAATAACCACTTTTTGAAATTTTATAAATTTTATTTTTCAAAATGGACTTCATTTTTGGACTCAGAATATCGAAATTAGCCTAGGGTGAAATTTTGGTATTTTTCTGAAAACTTTCAATTTTTGATGAATAGTGAAACCACTAAGTGGTAGGTTAAAAACTGAATTTTGCATAAAACTTAATTTTACCGCTTCTGTGAATGGAATTTCGAAAATCCGAGAGACACGGTTAATATCAAGGACTAAAATGTGGTTCAATGAGATGAAAATAATTTTTTGGTGAATAGTAACTTTTTACGATTTTTACCGCGGTTAATAGTAAATAGGGTAACTAAGGGTAAATATGATATTAATATTACCCTAACACATGTCCTAATTCTATTGGAAAAGTGTAATTCGACCAAAAACAAACTTAGGAATAAAATATGACCATTTAGGCCCACTTGGATTAGATTAGGACATTTATTATTAATTTATTTAAAGAAGGGTTAAAATAGTTAAAATCAAAGTTTAATAAGTAAATCATTTTTAATATGGGGTTATACATAAGATAAATTCAATTTTAAATATTCATTAGAAATCTAAAAAGATTTCCTACATGATGATATTTTATTTGTAATTTTTAGACATTAAATAATTTAATTTATTTATGACATAATGATGATGCAGTAATTATCTTATTAATGAAATATTGACATAATTGATGTTATAAACACAAAAATAAATGTAATTTGAGACTTTTTATGAATTCCACTAATTTTCTAGGTTACTATGATATATTAGTGTTGATTTAATCAACTTGGTTCGAACATATAATTCTGTTATGACTTTCAAACAAATCATATATCAAATAGTGTCAAAATTGACACAAAATAGTTTTTAAATCAAATATTATATTATTAATTGTTATTTTATTCCTAAAAATCTAAGGTTCGGCCAAATGACTTAGATAAGGATATATATATTAATAATAAACAATTTGGGGTTCGTTTGGCATGTTATAGTAAGTGTATTAACCATATAGTGAAGGAAAACAAAAAGACACGGTAAAAGTTAAAATAATTAACTTAGAGTTAAATCTAATTGATAAGGTTAAAACAATACCCTAAACTTGTCTAAATCCTATTGGTTGATAGGATTTCGACCCATCCCCACTTTATCTTCGAAATAAGACCATTTGGAACCATTATAAACCGATTTTGACTTTAATATAAAATAATATTTTGAGATATTCCTAAGGTGCCCCTCTCCTCCCTTATAAAAGGGCACCTCCTCCCCCTCCTCCTCACACCAATTTGAGCACTCAAGCTCGGCCAACCCCTGCCATGTTCTCCTCTCCACTTCCCTAGAATAATCCTAGAGGTCCTGGTCTTCTCCAAAGACCAATCTTAGTTCCTTAAGTGGAGGATTCAAAGAAGCGTTCCAAAGAAGAGGTAATATCCATTACCGATCTTTTCAATTTCTTTCTTCTTCAACTTCTTCTTCTTTAGTTGTTTCATGATAAAGTAATAACATCAGTATTACTTACATACTGATATGTTATTATAAATATGAAACAACCCTAATTCACCTTCTATCCATCCTACGGAAAAATGAAATCACCACGCGTGCGTACGTACGGAATACCGTCTCCACGCTGTGGTGTAATCTATTTTCCACCATCACCTTACAAGGATGGGTATAATGGTGTAATGAGTAACTATATATGATTATTATGAAGTAATATTGATACTGAAATAATATATATATACTCCAATACAATTCCACGATCATAGGAACGATATCATCACTCGTGCGTACGTACGGAATACCGTCTCCACGATGTGATGCGACTCGTTCTACATGATCTTCATTTCATAATGATTATATAAATGAATTGAATAAATGAATATGGTATATACTACACTAATACCATTCTGGAAATGAATTATCTATAACCTAAAGATAAGAATAAGAATTTATTCGACAAAACACGCATAAGAACAAAAAGTTATAAAGACCCGAGTAACAAGTAACGATGAAATATTACTAACAAGAAGCTAATAATATGACCATATATGATATCATATAAATATGTATGATTCTGGAATAAGTCAATAACATTATTTAAACCATTATACAGGAGCTTCGGACACATACAAAGCTAATCGGACCTAAGGTAAGGGAAAATACCACAATCTCATTTTTATCCGAGATTGTTTATTCGTAAGTATTTACTGGGGTGTATTTTATCATCCACATCCATGTTCCCTCAATATGTAATATTGTTTCCATCCACTTACAATAGTTTAAATCCAATTTTACCCTTCGGTGAGTTTTTAGTAAAGAATATGAACGGAATCTTTTGTCGTTTTTTTTTCATACGAGGTACTTTTTGACTTTTCCGACAAAGGTACGAAGAATGTTTTTTTTAACTTATACGGCATGAATGGATTTTTAAAACATTATTTCCAAGAAGCTTCCTTTACAAGTTTTCAAGTTTATTTTTAATCAACTTATTTTAGTTTAAAGTTGTATGACATGTTAAGAAAGGAAAAATGTTTTTGAAGTAGAAAGGATATTTTCCTCAAGAATAAAGTTCAAGTGTTTTATCAAAATTATTTTCCATCTAAGATAATAAAGGGTTCTGTTTTTATCCCTATTATTACATTGATTTGATCATGTTGTGATGGAATTATTTTTATGAATTCCATTATCTTATATGAATTGATTTATGATGTCATGATGTTTCAAGAATCCCATTTTTGTTACATGTGTTATGCGATGATGTATGTTTTATGATTATGTGGCACACATAAGAAAGGATTCATTATAAGATGGGTGGGACCTATATCTCCCTCCAATGCATTGGGTAAAGATTTTATATCTCATGAGATAGACATGGCTGGAACGGAAGGTTATTTCGGTTCAGTGATACAGGACTGAAACGAGGAGTGAACTCGGTTCAGAAAGGGACTTTGTCCACTAAGATAGTCTTGGCAATGAGTCATGACTAACAAGAAATGATTTTCCATGATTATGTGTGCATGCCACAAAGTTTCAAGTTTTATGATATGATTTTGGGGATCTCATTTTCACTTCTATGATTTATTCCATGTTAAGATGTTATGATCTCTTTTGCAGGTTTTGATTTTCAAAAAGATATGATATGATTTTTATTTCCTTTATTTGCCCTTGTTGAGCATTTGAGCTCACCCTTTTATGTTTTCTTTTCCCCAGGTCAGGAAGATGGATATTAAGTAGAATATGCTAAAAGGGACCCTAGATATGATGAAATAAATGGGAGACACTGTAGAAGATTTATGAACCAGTTGTTTATGTTTCCCAGTTTCTAAAGACACTATACCTATACGGTCCTTTGTGGTTTTGTCATATGTTGTAATAAGTGTGCTTCAATTTTGAAGTATTAACAATGTATGTAAAGTATGGGTCGTTATACGAAAACGTTAGTGAGATCCCTAGAGATATTTATAAGGTATGTCTAGGGATGCCCCTAAGGATAAGTATACGTATAGGATATAGTCCTAGAACTATGGTAACGATATTAGATTAAATCAAAGATGTTAGATATTTAAGTTACTCCCCCTTTATTATGATTTTTGCCTCTCACACTATTCTTTTTGGGTTTTAGAAAATGGCTGGAAACAAGATGATTCACGATAATGGAGGATATTATGGACAATGGAATGATATTCTTCATGAGCAACCAAATGAAATGGGATTTGGAAGTCCAAACATAATTATTATGCCGAATCAGCAATCTCATAATAAGATCAATAAAGGAAAATTTGGTAAGTTTCCTGACTCGACTAATAAGAGAAAGATGGAGTTCCAAGATGATCATAGAGGAAAGAAAGTTCAATTTCCCCTATGTAAATCATGTGGGAAGAGGCATCAAGGAGAATGTTTCAAGGGAACTGGAAGATGCTTTGGGTGTGGAAAAGAAGGACACAAAGCAAGTAAGTGCAAAGGAAAAGGGTCGGTTAACACCATGGATGAGGATAATGGTATTGCTACGACATCAAAAATGGTTAAGTGTTTTAAATGTGGAATGTATGGGCATTATGCAAACAAATGCCCTAAGGGAAAGACTCATGAAGAGAATCAGTATGGTCATATGGGTAGTATTTATGTGGATGATGATGAAGAGACTACAAATGATATGTGAGATGAAAGAATTTTTGAAGCTCGATCAATGGTTTGAGAATGTAGTGGAATGATTACATGTTTATCATGTGTAATTTTGGAATAAAGAGACATCTATGGATTGTTACACTGTTGTCTTTCCTTGTGTTTTGAAAGTGTATGATTAATGTTACCAGTATCCATGAAAGGTTATTCAGATATTTTTGGAATGTAGATGATATGCGCATAATGAAGGGATAAGGAGAAAATTAAATGTTTGATAGTATTCATGAGCTCATGATTGATGTAAGGAGTAAGTGATATCATGGTTTGAGTATATAGAATTTTGAGGATTTTGGTATGTGGAAAGTGTTAACTTTTAACTACATTCAAGTTTTCACTAAGGTTCAATGGGTATTCAAGAGAATACATGATTAAGGACTTTGAATGTTTAGAATGTGACCAACAAAACATATCTTATGATATATGGGGATCAACGATGGTATTAAATCTCTGGTAATCGTTTTCACTATGTTATGAGAATGGACTGCAGTATTATGGATAAGCCTAAAGATTGGAATGGATTATGTTGGACATAAGTTAGTATTGTTTAAGGATAGAAGTTTTTCCGATATTATTGATGGGATGTTATAGTAATATAGTTTTAGAAAAAGGACAACCTGCAGTACGGGCGACAGCCCATCGCTTCGGACAAGGCTGTGGGAATCGAACCCACAACCGAAGTGCGACTGGCCTTTATCGCCTACCACTGGCCTACAGGAAGTCCCTGTTTAGTAGAAACTAGTTTTATTATATTAAGCAGTATGATATATGAAGTATAAGTCCATTTTAGGAACCATATATGATTAATCTCACTATAGATCGACTTATGCATATAATTTTTGCTAACCTTTTGTTTGAGACAGATGGAATGACCTGTTGTTCTATCACATAATCTGCTAACACTTCACGAATAACAAATTCAACTTCATTTATTTAAGAGATGAAGTGGAAATTGTTCAAGACACGAACAACAATGAGATTGTACCAAAATAAATTAAGTATTTATTCTAATTCAAATTTTCAACTTTAGGGAAATGATCTTGAAAACCAAAAATGTTGTCCTAGTGATCTTATAGCTGATGAATCAGATGGTACCTTATATCATCACAAATCTATGGATTTGTGATTACTGGCTTTTCCATAGCCATGTTCTCTACCACTCTCCATCAGAAATGGTTAGATTTCTCTTCCATATCCATATTTTCACCTATGTGGAAACCCAATGATTAGTTTATTTGGGTAACCGTTACGTTTCATACTTTTGTTTTTAAAGATTGGTTTTGATATTCCTTTTTACGATGTGGGTTTCTATTAAAGAAAATTTCGAATAGTAAACCATTTATAACCCCGACGAATTTCGAGGGCGAAATTCATTTTAAGGGGGGTAGAATGTGACAACCCAAGATTTTATAAAAAAATATTCTTTTTAATTTTATTAATGTCTTGTGTTGTACGCTACACCAAAAGAGGCTTGCACAACACGCATCCTTGTCATGCCTTGCATTACACGCAATCACGACCTTCCTCGATAGCGTGTGTAATACGCAATACCGAGTTTCACTAAACAACGATGTGCTATTAAAATATTATTAAAACTAGCCGTTATGAATAGTAATAACCACTTTTTAAAATTCTGTAAATCTTATTTTTCAAAATGAACTTCATTCTTGGATTCGGAGTATCGAATTTAGCCTAAGGTGAAATTTTGGTACTTTTCGGATAACTTTCATATTCTGATGAATAGTGAAAATTACTAAATTATAATTAAAAACAACTTTTTTTAATCGAAATAATTAATAGTGATAAATTATTAATTTGAGTGGTTTTAAAGTATATTTAGAATATATTTTTTTCAATTTAATACAATGTTGGTCATTGGTTGTAATTTCACATTTAAACCAGACATAATCAAGTGTCAATCTTTTGATATATATTGTTTCCTAAAAACACGCTATTTATTTTAACAGCAGGATTTAATTATAAAATTAATTAATGCAACTTCTATGTTATGAATTTGGTAAAATAGATTTCATTTTTGAATTCGGAATATGAAATATAGCTTAGGATGAAATTTTGGCATTGTTCTGAAAAACATCAATTTTTGATGAATAGTGAAACTACTAAGTGGTAGTTAAAAAAAACTGAATTTTTCATAAAACTTAATTTTGCCACTTCTGTGAATGGAATTTCGAAAATTCGAGAGACACGGTTAATATCAAGGACTAAAATGTGGTTCAATGAGATGAAAATAATTTTTTGGTGAATAGTAACTTTTTACCTTTTTTACCGCGGTTAATAGTAAATAGGGTAACTAAGGGTAAATATGATATTACTATTACCCTAACACATGTCCTAATTCTATTGGACAAGTGTAATTCGACCAAAAACAAACTTAGGAATAAAATATGACCATTTAGGCCCACTTGGATTAGATTAGGACATTTATTATTAATTTATTTAAAGAAAGGTTAAAATAGTTAAAATCAAAGTTTAATAAGTAAATCATTTTTAATATGGGGTTATACATAAGATAAATTCGATTGTAAATATTCATTAGAAAGATAAAAAGATTTACTACATGATGGTATTTTATTTGTAATTTTTAGACATAAAATAATTTAATTTATTTATGACACAACGATGATGCAGTAATTATCTTATTAATGAAATATTGACATAATCGATGTTATAAACACCAAAATAAATGTAATTTGAGATTTTTTATAAATTACACTAATTTTATAGGTTACTATGATATATTAATGTTTATTTAATCAACTTGGTTCGAACATTTAATTCTATTATGACTTTCAAAAAAATCATATATCAAATAGTGTCAAAATTGACACAAAATAGTTTTTTAAATCAAATATTATATTATTAATTGTTATTGTATTCCTAAAAATCTAAGGTTCGGCCAAATGACTTATATAAGGATATATATATTAATAATAAACAATTTGGGGTTCGTTTGGCATGTTATAGTAAGTTTATTAACCATATAGTGAGAGAAAACAAAAAGACATGGTAAAAGTTAAATTATTTAACTTAGAGTTAAATCTAATTGATAAGGTTAAAATAATATCCTAAACTTGTCTAAATTCTATTGGTTGATAGTATTTCGACCCATCCCCACTTTAGCTTCGAAATAAGACCCTTTGGAACCATTATAAACCGATTTTGACTTTAATATAAAATAATATTTTGAGATATTCCTAAGGTGCCCCTCTCCTCCCCTATAAAAGGACACCTCCTCCCCCTCCTCCTCACACCAATTTGAGCACTCAAGCTCGGCCAACCCCTGCCAAAATCTCTTCTCCACTTCCCTAGCAACATCCTATAGGTTCTGGTCTTCCTCAAAGACCAATTCTAGTGCCCTAAGAGGAGGTCTCAAAGAGGCGCTTCAAAGAAGAGGTAATTACCGTTACCAATTCTTTCCTCTTTATTTCTTCTTCCACTTCTTCTTCTTAGGTTGTTTCATTATGAAGTAATAACATCAGTATCACTCATATACTGATATGTTATTATAAGTATGAAACAACCCTATTTCACCATCTATCCATCCTACGGAAAAAGAAATCACCGCGCGTGCGTACGTACGGAATACCGTCTCCACGCCGTGGTGTAATCTATTTTCCACCACCACCTTACATGGATGGGTATAATGGTGTAAAGAATAACAATACATAGTTATTACAACATCATATTGATTCTGATATATTGTATAATCCACTCCAATTCAATTCAATATTTATGGAAATGATATCATCGCTCGTGCGTACGAACGGACTACCGTCTCCACGACACGATGAGATTCATTCTCCATGTTAACCATTTAAGAATGATTATAAATTATATAGAAGAAATAATAATGAAATATATGACATTATAAAGCTACTGGATTTATGTATATATATACATATGTATGTCATCTACTTACTTCCATTTCAAGACAATAAGGAAAGGAAAACAGCGTTCATGCGTACGTACGGACTACCGTCTCCATGAACGGTGTTTTTCATTTTATTTATCTACCTATTATATATATATATACTGAATATATATGATATATAAATCATATTTTATATTCTAGAAGTAAGTAAATCATGATATAAGTAATAATGCTGTCAAGAACAACATGTCAAAACACCTACGATAAATGAAACGATTTTACCCAAAACGCTTCTTTAACATGGAATTTACAAAAGAATGGGTAATATAATGTCATAAGTGAACCATATATGATATCATAACAATGAATATGATTCTGGAATAAGTCAATAACATGATTTAAATCATTACACAGGAGGTTCGGACACTTACAAAGCAAGTCGGACATAAGGTAAGGGGAAATATCACAATCTCACTTTTATCCGAGATTGTTTTTACTATGGTAATTACTGGGGTGTATTTTATCATCCACATCCATGTTCCCTCAATATTTAATATTATTTCCATCCTTCTACAATAGTTTATATCCAATTTTACCCTTCGGTGAGTTTTTAGTAAAAGATACGAAAGGAATCTTTTATCGTTTTTTTCGTACGATGTACTTTTTGACTTTTCCGGCAAAAGTACGAAGAATGTTTTTTTTAACTTATACGGCATGAATGGATTTTTAAAACATTATTTCCAAGAAGCTTCCTTTAAAAGTTTTCAAGTTTATTTTTAATCAACTTCTTTTAGTTTAAAGTTGTATGACATGTTAAGAAAGGAAAAATGTTTTTGAAGTAGAAAGGATATTTTCCTCAAGAATAAAGTTCAAGTGTTTTATCAAAATTATTTTCCATCTAAGATAATAAAGGGTTCTGTTTTTATCCCTATTATTAAATTGATTTGATCATGTTGTGATGGAATTATTTTTATGAATTCCATTATCTTATATGAATTGTTTTATGATGTCATGATGTTTCAAGAATCCCATTTTTGTTACATGTGTTATGCGATGATGTATGTTTTATGATTATGTGGCACACATAAGAAAGGATTCATTATAAGATGGGTGGGACCTATATCTCCCTCCAATGCATTGGGTAAAGATTTTATATCTCATGAGATAGACATGGCTGAAATGGTAGGTTATACCGGTTCAGTGAAACAGGACTGAAACGAGGGTTACTCGATTCAGAAAGGGACTTTGTCCACTAAGATAGTCTTGGCAATGAGTCATGACTAACAAGAAAGGATTTTCCATGATTATGTGTTCATGCCACAAAGTTTAAAGTTTCATGTTATGATTATGGTGATCTCATTTTCACTTCTATGATTTGTTCCATGTTAAGATATTATGACCTCTTTTGCAGGTTATGATTTTCAAAAAGATATGATATGATTTTTATTTTTTTTGTATACCCTTACTGAGCATTTGAGCTCACCCTTTTATGTTTTCTTTTCCCCAGGATATAAAGAAAGGTTTTAGGTAAAAAAAAATGGAAGATCTTTATGGGAGATATTGAAGATCTTTCACCAGGATTAGAAGATTATGTTCCGAGTTTCCAAAGACACTAAACTATTACGATCCTTGTGTGTGTGTTTTTGTTATGTACTAAGTATTCCGCAAATGTAATGTAATGTCCATGTACGATAAGCTTCGGGTCTCTACAATACATCATTATAGTAGGCTACCTATTCTTTTTCTTCTTTATCCAGGATAATTTCAATATGAAATAGATTAGTGATATCAGATTATTCTAACCCAAATGATGATCAGCAAAGATTATCTCAATCATAATTTATTCTTCTTCTTTTGGTGTTCAAAAAACAATATGAGATATCAATTTTTAGTGTTGGATTATCAATAAAAATATATTAATTATATTTCATTCATGTTTTTCTTAGTTTATCAAATCACCTCATGCATGTATTTGGTTCATGCATATAATAATAATAAAAAAACCATGTGAACATTATTCATTTATTTTATTATCAATATATTATTGTTGATGTTTTATTCATGCATTACTATGTCGTTATTAACATGAATGTAAACCCATACTACTCACTATCTCCACAAAAGAAAATTGTACTTTTCATGAATTAGTTCCATCACAAAACAAAGATCACATAGGTTTACATGATCTATCTTCTTCAGATAAAAAATATATCAGGATCCTAAAACTTTCTTTATGTAATAGAGTGTGTAAAAATATGTCACTATCTCTTGTTATCTTAAAGAAACTACAATTTCTTGGATATATACTTCATGAAATAATAAATCTCTCGGTTTAGTGTCTTTGAAAAATATTGATTGATTTGTGGTATCTAAATATTCTTTACATAACAGTAAATGTTCATGAAACCTATTCATGATAATGAAATCACGAACCATCCTCCTTTTTTATCCAAGAAGCTCAAAGAACAACTTACTTATTCATGTAAATATAAGTATTTTGATGCTATGTTTTCTGAAAAATGAGATCTCTTAAAGAAAAATGTGAAAGGTCACTGCTATCTTGGTCTTGGGTGATCTCGTTTTATAGGTGAGGTTTACCACTTATACCCTATGTATTTACTGACTTAAATATCAAGTTTCATATGGCATCTAATAATTGTGGTGAGCCATAGATGATTTTAATATCACTGAAGCTTTAGGTATTTTAAACTTTTCAAACATGGGTTTCCTTCTTATCACATGACTTTCATAATATCTAAAAATATGGTCTCCTCACATAACTGGATGATTCTCTCATGAAGCTAGACTCACATGCATGTGTTCATGAATGATTTATTCACTTGTACTCAAGCCATACACACGTTTTTGGTGTATCATTGGTTCATCCTTAAACTAAATAGTTTCATGCACATAGGATCATGCATGGATGATGATCCATATCATTATAGTTTCAAAATATCATGAGATTTAGCTCAGTTTGATCTGTAGATATCACATGATTTATAGAGATGGAGTACATTTGTTGTCACAAATTCAATCATTTAAAGGTCAATAATGTGTAAAGGTAGCTTCATCACTGCGTAAGGGTACCAACATGGTTCTTATACTCATGTAAGGGTTACCCACATAATGGTAAACTAAAGGTTGAATATGAGGGACTGCATAGATCAGATAATGGATATTGAAAAGATAAAGTAGAGTACGCTATATACATATCACTTAAGATGGAATAACAGTGTCCCACATCTGATCACCCCACATCAGAGTTGCTTTTGTTCGGTCTCTACTTAATAAAAATATCTATTTCATTGAGCTATCAAGCTGGAACCGGGGTTTTCACCTTGAAAAACTTTCCCACATGGGTCACACCACACCCTTACGTGATCCCATGGGCACCCTACAAGAACTATGTTCCCACAAATGCTTATGTGATCCCCTATGTTCTCCTTGTGAATGCTATGCATTCTCACCACACCTACCGACATGTGGGCTTGTATGGCTGGCTCTCCCATATGGTTGATCCATCTCCCACATGTGTGAGATTGAGATATATTAATTATCCACATTGGTTGGCCAATATTTTTATTAAACCCAAAAATATACTTGGTAATTACCAAGTATGAAAATCCAATTAAATTCCTTCACTTATTAATATCAACTTCTTCATGCAATTAGTTTCTTTTTGCATGGCCTTTAAATTTCTTCTTGAAAATAAATATTTTCCTGATCTTCCACCTTCTTAAATATTCAACATAAGAAATATTAATATGAAATCATAAATATATGATTCATCTTCACTTATTATAATGTTTTAAATAATGTGAAACACATTGGATCATGTTTTAAAATCAATGAAGATCGGTTCATCAATCATCATACTCAAAACATACTTCACCCAAAATATAATATGTAACCTTTGAACTCCTCATGGATGGATCTCATCTTCAACAACATTATTGTAATCTCTTGTAGACTTCCATGTTCTTCTTGTTTTCTAATACATAATAACATTAAGTGATTCATCACTTACTATCTTATTGATAACAATTATAATAAAAACACAAAGTAGGATCATTAATATCTCCCTTTGAATTTGTTGACAATGTCAATGCAGAAAATGGGATGTTAATATGTTCTCTTAAATTATTCTTTACTTTTTTATTTTCTTCTATCCCCTTATTAATAAGAAATGAAAATTACCTGAGAGAGGATGGTATCATTTCTTTTTTAAGAAATTTACCATCAATTATTCCACTATAAGTCTATGTAGGTTATCCCAATGTAGAATACAAGAGGGTCAAATTTAGACATCAAAGTTATTCATTATCAATTTTAAATATAATACCAACTGATATAGAATAACTTTTTTATTTCATCAGAGACTGTTCAACTATTTCTAGGTTGATAGTTATTGGTTTATACTAATTGATACAATGCAAGTGGAAATTGTCTAATACAACTTGTAAAGAAAATTATCTAGATACAATCAGCCTAAAATTTCTACACTCATATCAAAACACAAATTAAAAACATTCAATTATAATAGGTAGGTAATGTTCATGAAGTTAGTTTTGGAACTTATTAAAGATTATTTTGTTCATTTCATTGAACCATTTAAGTTATCTCCCTTTAAATCATACTTCATTTCATTTTTTTAATAAGGATGGGAGAGTGTGTCAGCATACCTCATTAATGAGTTCTTGAAAAATTATCTTCTAGAGATATTAGTTTAGAAAATATATTTCTCTGATAACTTCTTTAGATACTCCCCCTTAAGGTATTAACATCAGTTTTACTTCATCAATATAGATCATTTCATTATTTGTTGGCCTGAGCGCCAATTGATGAAAATACCAATTTTTGTGATCTCATATATGATGGTGACTTAAAGTTAATTGATAATCTATAATATCTTGATCATATTCATAAAGGTTGAAATTTTATCCTTTGAAAAAAATAATCTTTAAGATATCATTGGATAGATAAAACTAGGATGGTGATTTCCATGAAGATTAGAATGAATATTTCAACTTATAGATATAGAAATATAATCTTCATCAGTTATCCCCTGGGGTATCTTCATGACCTTCAATTCCCTGTAATTAATGAACAAACATGAAGTATATGGGAATAAAGTGGATCTCATTTTCTTTTCAATGAGAGAAACAGGGATGAGAATTATATCTCATCCATGAAACTCCTTTCTTTTCTCTTCCATGTGAGGGTAAAATCTTCATGCTGGATTTTCTGAATTTCATGGAAGTTTTGGGTAGTATGGTTTCTTCAATTTCATTTGTGATAACTTTGTATGAAATTTTCATTTTCACACTATCCATCAAGTTAAAGGTTCCAAGTGAAATGGAATCACTTGTCAAGGCCAATCCCTTCTTAGAGAATGTTGGGTTTGATGGATCATTCACATATTGTATAAGACGTGAATGTTATGACCAAAATATTTTTTATAATCAAATGTTTACAAAAAGGTCATTAGAACCAATATGAGATATTTTAAAGTTAATTTATAATTAATTTAAATATATCAAAATAAAAAATAACTCATCTTAAGATATTTCTTCGATGATGCTATTGATCATTTGAAAACCCTTTTTATATTACTGTCATTGTGCTTGTAGGATCTAAGTGTAGAAAACCTCTAGCGGTGGTCTACACATGCTCCTTTGATCTCCAAAAAATGCCGATAGATTTTCAGGTGTTAGCACAGAGGATCGATCATCTTATGGTGTTCATCTGTATCACTTTGACAATTAATTCAGACTAGAAGAATTATCCTTTCACTTTTATTCTTGAGAGGATGGAGGAGGGAGGAGAATGTATAGAGAGCAATCTATTGTGCACAATGATTCTTGATTAACTTATGTTAAAATATATAAGAATCCTATTTATGGACCTAGGGTTAATATTTTTCATTTAATTAATTTCCCAAGTTCTCTTAATAAAATGTTAAACCCATGTATGTCCCCATAGTATTAAAATAATATTATTATTTGTATTCCTCATAATATACTAACTGGTTTAATGATAAATATTATTTTACCAATTTGAAAATTAATATTTATCACCGGAAATGATCTTTCTCTCCCTCCTTAGCATTTATTGAATACCTAAAAAATATTTAATTAAATATTTATTCATAAAATAATTATTTTATTCATAATATGGTGAATAAATATTTATTAAATATTGAATCAGTAAAATAAATATTTTATTTATAGTATGGAAAATAAATATTTATTAAACATTAACATAATTAAATAAATTATTTATTAAAAACTAAATAATTATTTATTACTTTTTGAGAAAATATTTATGATTGATAAAACCTAAATAAAATTATTCCTAGGTCTTGAGAATAATATTTATTCCAATAATTATATTCAAATATAATTTAGTTGTGATCAATAGAAACACTTATTGTGTGACCCTCTAGTCTTCTTTCTCATTAGCATTAGGTGGGCTTACCTAAAGTCCAACATTTCTATCTAGCAACAAATAAAGTCACCTAAGAGAAATAAGTTGATGTTATAATGTTGATAACAATATATGAGCACTCATTATATAATATAATCCATTTATCAT
This sequence comes from Viscum album, assembly GCA_963277665.1. Lineage (NCBI taxonomy): Eukaryota > Viridiplantae > Streptophyta > Magnoliopsida > Santalales > Viscaceae > Viscum > Viscum album. The sequence continues at coordinate 1,924,455,863 of OY728152.1, read as the reverse complement.
AATATCTCATCAATTAGGTTGTATATCCATGTCACCAACCTATATGCTTGATACATCTTTCTTTGAATATCTAAAATAAATTCTTCATTATACCATGGACATTGAATTTAATGTGATGGTCCTATTTCAATAAATGATCTGAGATATCAACTTCCATTAATATGGAAGATACAAATCCTTCCTCAAAATTATTAATTAATAACATGTCATTTGTGATGCACCAAATGTACCCTACTTTTCATGAACATATGGTGTCATGATTTTGGTTAGTAAATATAATTGTATGATTAATGTCATACATTAATAATAATATTAAATTATAAATACCATTATACACACTCACAAATAGAAATATCTGATGACACCAAAACACGTAGAATTCTGACCGTCAGGTCTGTTCTCATAATCTTCTGTCATGGATATTTCCAAGTGAAAACTTCATGAGAATAACTCTCATCTACTTATGAGTACTCTAATCTAAAAGTAAACATACTATATTCTCTATCATATAATTTTATATGACTGTAGAACTTATTTCAAGAATATCAACATGGCATTTCAAGGTTTTTATCATAGCAGGGAACTACTATTCCCTTTTCAATGCAACAGATACTCTAGGACATTATTGAATTAAATTAATATATAACAATGAATAGAATATAATAATATGCTTAAGTAATATTCGCTTATTTGAATATAAATATAATCCAAAGTAAAAATAGTTAGTTTTATTACACCAACTCCAACTAACTCCCACTTGTACTAGAGTCAACTGCCAACATTTCTTAATCTACTAGACCTCGCACAAAGATCATTTTTCTGTTAAGTTAAAGCTTTAGTCAAGGGGCCTACCACATTGTTTTATGTGGAAAATATACTAACTACAACTTCACCTATATAAGAAAAATACCCCAAGAGATGATACTTATGAAGTGTGTTCTTCATCTGATTATGTGACCTTGGCTCCTTTTCAAAGGTTTCCATTGTAGTATTATCACAATAGAGTGTGATAGTATCATTACTTTTAGGTACCTCGTTAAGATTTTGGATGAATTTTCATATCCAAACTGCTTCTTTAGCTGCCTTAGAGACCGAAATATACTCATAATCTACTATAGAATGTATAAAAATTGATTTCTTTGAGCTCTTCCAACTCACAACACCTCCATGGAGGGTAAACATATATCCCAATTTTGATTTTAGATCATCTTGATCTATTTGGAACAAGTATCTATATATCCTCTAATTATTGGTTCCTCATCTCCTCCATAAACTAGAAACAAATCCTTAGTTTATCTTGGATACTTAATGATAGTCTTGACTACCATCAAATGGAGTCTACCTGGGTCATCTTGATATCTTCATACCACACTTAAGGCATAGGAAAAATCTATCATAGTACATATCATAGCATATGTGATTGAACTAACCTATGACATGTATGGGATATTTACCATCATTTTTCTTTCCTCATGTGTCTGAGGATACATTTTCTTAGAAATATGAATTCCATGTGACACTGGAAATAATCTCCTCTTGGATTATTCCATAATGAATTTATTCAATATCTTATCAATATATGTACCTTTACTTAGACCAATAAGCCTCTTAGATATATCAATATGGATCTTAATCCTAAGATTATATGTTTCTTCACCTATATCCTTCATGGAGAATCATGTATTTAACTAAGATTTAATATATTGTAAGACTGGTATTTTATTTCCAATTAATTGTATTTAATTTATATAAACTACTAAAAAATGACTATACTCCCACTAAACCTATTATAGAAACATGGATCACATTCATCCTTTATGAAATCAAATTTCTTTATGGATTCATCAAATATAATTTTCTATGAATCGGATACTATATTTAAATGATAAATGGATCTTTTCTATTTGTATACCTAGTTGGAATCCTTTTGAGTTACAAACCCTTTGGGTTGTGTTATATAGACATCTTCCTAAAGGTTCCAATTAAGGAAGGTTGTTTTGAAATCCATTTTCCAAATCTCATAGTCATTATAAGCTAAAATGGAAAGATTAATTTTGATTGATTTCAACATGGTGAAAAGGTTTCATCATAGTCTATACCTTGATATTGTTTAAACCCTTTTTGTAACCATCCATGCCTTATAAGTAATAAATTGTCCATCCGTTTCTCATTTCTTCTTGAATACCCATTTAAAACCAATGCGATTTACATAAAATAGAGGATATTCTAAAATCCATAGTTGGTTTTTTTATATAGAATCTATTTTAGAATTCAAATCTTTTTTCTACTTGGAAACATTTGTGCCACTTGCTACTTTATTATATGTTACAGGATCATTATTAGCAACTAATAATGAGTCACCATCCTTGGTGACTAGAAAACCATATTATTCTAGTTCTCTAACCTCTCTTGTACTCATATGCGGTACTTGTGTCTCTATAACTTCTTCTTCCATGGGGATTTGTGGATTTTTTTCTTGTGTCAACTCTTATATACCTTGAGCTTGGACTTCATCAAATTATTTCTCTCTCACACTATCTCTTTTAGAGATGTGATTAATCTCAAGGAATATGGTGTGTCTATCCAAAATTATCTTTTTTTAGGGTTCATATAGGAAATATCCCCTTATTTCCTTGGGTTATCCTATAAAGGTGTACTTTGTGCCTTAGGGTGAAATTTTATTACTTGAAGAGGCCTTAACAAATAATTTGAAACCCCATACATGTAAATTCAATAACATGGATCTTCTTCCACACTAATGTTCATATGGAATATCATTTATCAATTTAGTTGGAACTTGGTTTATTATATGTGCTATTGTCTATAATGTGTATCCCCAAAAGGATAATGGAAGACTTTTATGGCTCATCATTGAACTCAATATGTCTAATAAGGTTTAGTTCCTTCTTTCACTTTCACCATTCTATTAAGTTGTATAAGGAAGAGTGAGTTGGGATATAATCTCAAACACTTATAAATAATCAATTAAGTCTTGATTAATATATTCTAAATCATAGTCTGAGTGGAGTTTCTTAATCTTCTTACCAAGTTGGTTCTCAAATATATTCTTATATTATTTAAATCTATCAAAATAATATGATGTATACCTAATTAAGTAGACATATCCATATATACTAAAATCATTATTAAAATTTATGAAGTATGAGTACCCACCCCTTGATTTAACTGGAAATGGTCCACACATAATGGTATGAACTAAATAAAGTAGCACCTTGGCCCTTTCATAATTCCCATTAAATAGGGATTTGGTCATTTTTTCTTATAAACATGTGTGACACATGCCAAGTGGTTTTAGTTCAAGGGAATCCAAATATCCATCTTGGTGTAATTTGGTCAAAATCATTTCATTTACAGGACCTAGCCTATGATTCCATAGTTTGGTGTGGTATGATTCATGTTTTCTAGTTTTGTTATCAATTTTCATTACTTGGTTTGCGTGATCTAACACATAAAGACCATTATTTAAATATGCCTTACCATAACATATTATTTCTTTATAAAAGAAACAACATTTATCCCCAGATTTGAGAATAAATACATTTTTATCAAGTCTGTATATAGAAATAATGTTTTTGGTAATAGATGGTACATAATAACAATCTTTTAAAACCAATATCATTCTCAAAATCAATTTTATTTTGTAGTCCCCAATAGCCACAACAACAATTCTATCTCTACTGCCTACTCATATGTCTACTTCCCCTCATGTAATATTCTATAATCTACTTTTTTCCTATATTTGAATATATATTTGAGCACCACATGTTGTATCAATACCCAATTTATAGAAATAGATAAATTGCACTCGATAACAAATCCACCCGAATCTTCATATTACTTCTTTATATAGGTGTATTTTTTCTTACAGTGGCCCTTCTTTCCACATGTGAAACAAATAAAATCATGTTCCCTTTCTTGTCCCTTGATCCTTCTCTTCTTGGAAGGACATTACGAAGAATATTTGAACTTAAATCACCTCACCTATAATTTCCTCTTATTCTCCATAAGGTTGGAAGGATTTTTTTTACTTCATATCCTTATCAACTTAGTGAATTATAGTGAGAAGATATGGGAGATACTTCTCTATGTTATTTATATTAAAATTAACAAAAAAATGGATAATATTTGAAGGAGTAATGATAGAATTAAATCAGTTTGTAGTTCATCGAGTAGTTTAAACCCTAGAACCTCTAGTCACTCAATATAGTCAATGAGTTCGACTGTGTGAGGCCTAGATGGCATGCCCTCTCCAAGATTACTTTGAAAGTGCTCCTTGGATATTTCAAATTGTTCTTGTCTAGCTCTCTCCTGATATAGACTATGGAGATGCTAGATCATTTTATAAGCATCCATGTCTTCATTTGACTTCATGAGTTTTTTAGAAATGGATAAAATCATTAAAAAATGAATGATGATCGTGTTGTTTAGGTATATATCATAGGCAGTGAGACCCTAATCACTCACCTCCTTAGTAGGAGGATCAGTTATTGGGGATTCTAGCACGTAATATGTTCATTCATTGTGCAACACTACCCATAGGCGTCTAAACCATTCCTCAAAGTTACTGCCAGTAAGGAGATGGTCTTTCTCAAAAATTAATCATAGGGACAATACAATTGATGAAAATTCCATCATTATATAATTATAAAAGATCAGATTATTAATACTTCATTTGATTATAATTTAAGTGATGCATGAGGAATTTAATTTTATTAAGTCTTCGACTATTTTATCAAGTCCCAACATCCCTCATCATTAGAATTAGAATGTCTAGTTTCTCAAACCTTCTAGTAGTAAGGATTCATATTACCCTTATCATAACTTAAGAAATATCTTGTTTAATTACTTGAAGGTATTTAGGTAGGTGGGTATTTTGGGATTATAGGCTTGTAGCTCCTTGGTTCATTGAGTAGATTCCCTAATCCTGAAATCCTAACTAGCATTTCCTCAAAACTTGCTTCCAAGCTACACCAATTCTAGAAAGGGTTACTCCTCTTGATTTAAAATGGTTAATTCAACCTAAAACTTTCATAATAACTCCCCAAATAAAATTAAGTGTCCCAAAAAGGGTTTTTCAAAAACTTAGTTCTATTAGATTTATTCCGAATGAAGTAATGGAAGGCTTAGACTAACTTAATATTAAGTTGAGGGATTTTATTTATTATGCATAAAAAATCTTGTTTTATCCTTTACATGTCTCATTAATGTTAAATGGATTTTACTTAAGTTATTAACTTTGTTTTGAGAAAACTTTCACGTATAATCTATTTATGTAAATTTCATCTTTGCATATTAGTCTATTTATTTTTTAGATCATGGTCTTTCATCCATAAAATAAATCATTCATAATATAGAAATAAATAACACAATAATGAGATTATCTAATGGTTAATTTATTGAGTTGGAAATAAATCAACCTATGAACCTAGGAGAAAACTTTTTATGTCGGTCTTAACATGAGTTTCAATATTCCACATGTCCACCTATGTATCACTCAGGTTCGTTTATTTCAGTTTTGTCTTGAATCGCCTCCATCCACCTTGGGATACCCCATTTATTATATATGTTTACAACTCACACATATGTGAGGGTAACTAGAGTATTGGTTAAGGGTAATTACATAAACAACCTTGGACATTCAGGTCTTGCATAATAAAAGAGGGAAGGATAACATACAGGGCATCATATTTAATTTAATCACAAATAATTTTAAAACCCATGAAATAAATTAAATTAAATTAAACCATAAGATACATGGTTTTGGTAAAAATCTTGTGATTGTCCATGCACATGCAATTAATATGAAGAATTATAATGGTTAGAATTCACTTAAATTAATTCTTTATTATTAAGATTAACATGCTTGTATTAATTAATTAATTAATTAACTAATTAATTATATTTATCTTAATGACCATTTTAAGTCTCTTGGAGATACCCATCATAAAATCATTCATGTAAAATAAAACAGTATAACCAATAATTATAGATAATTATAATAAATTAAATTAGAATTTATAAATTATTCAAAACCTTCTATTACATAGTCAAATGCATCTGGTTCCAATAGTGTAATTGGGTTTTAATGCTACAATTAATTATTTTAATGTAACTTAATTATTCCCTTTATTAGGATACTACATGACCTGTAGTACCAAGATACACATTGTTTTCCTAAATTTCTATGTCTTTGAGATAAACACTTAGGGCCTTGGTGTGTATCTCATTTGGATTACACATAATGTACTAATGACACTACAAGAAAACCACCATTTAGCGGCAGTTATTTTTGCATGTAGTGGTGGTGTAAACCACTGCTACATGGTTTGGTGGCAGTTTATAGAAACTGCCGCTAAATTTGGCATCGGAAAACTATTAGTAGCGGTTATTTCCATTTAGTGGCAGTTTAAGGGAAGGATCGTAGCTGCCTCATTTCGCGGCGGTTTTACTGAGTTTAGCGGCGGTTTTTACGAGCCCAAGATTTTATTTTATTAGCAGCCATCAAACTGCCGCTAAAGTCATGAGAACCTCCACGGAATGCACGTGGGTGATTCAACTCTATAGAGGTGTTTAAAACCGCCGCCAATGTCTTACCTATATACTTTTCAAGGCGGTTAAAACCGTTGCGAAAAGATGACCAGAAAAAAAAATTCTTCTTCCACTACACCACTGCCCTGAAAAACAAATCAAACCAGAAATACCAATAGCCTAAAAGATTAATGCACACAAAATTTAAAAAATAATGGAGACAACTAGTAAAAAATTTATGGTCGTGATTCTTGTAAAATATAGTGGAACATCATAAATGGATATGTGTAGTGAGGAGGAGTAAAAAACATGACCTGAATTGATATAGAATGGGTACAACACCACACATCAGGAAAATTTTTATGAGGTTAAATTATATATCATTAATAGGTATATATATTTTACACGGGGTAATTATATAGTTTAAATTCATATTATTAGTATTTTAGAAGTTCTTTTTCATCTATATACCCATTATTTACTTCCTCGTATCAGGAAATGAGAGCATCTTGGCCCACTTATGTGTCAACATAAATGAAAGGAGATTATTGCTAAAAAAGAGGCTCATGTGAGTGTTTTGGGGAAATGACACCTTATCTAATGGATTATTATATGGTGAATCATCAGCTAGGTTCAATGATAGAAGATATATGCATCAATGCGTATCCCATGGAAATGGGAATCAATCCACCCATAGTTCTAGAATGTTGTGGAAATAGATGTTTGATGAAACTCCAGGGATGAATAAACCCATGTGATGGATGTATGAGCATATTTTATTGTCATAATGCTTGGACTAGGGATCTCTTGATATAAACTATTATAGTATAGATTGGTGAGGTGGGGGAATCAAGATTGTTTTTGTGGTGAATAAAACCTAGGGTTATAGGATAAAATAGGCCCTTCAACCCATGGTGAAATCCTGAATATGATTGCACACAGTGTAAGATCATACAACCAAGACCATGATGAAAATTTTAATATCATGTCTTGAAGAAAATTATTTTTTTCATCTCACATAATGTGATGCATCCATGTTTTATATGAGGTAATGTTTTTGAATATATCATAATTATTGTAAGAGGAATCCAAATTTCATATAGTGTAAGAATTTTAGATCATCCAATACAAATCATACAATGAATCCCAGTTTTATACGGTTTAATACCATCTCCCATTAAGAGGAACCTAGGTTTTATATGGGGTATGACCACATTTTATCATCATGAACATAATATAATAACCATTAAAAATGCATGAAGATTCACTATCTACACATTCTACCTCACCAAAGTGTCCACAACACTATCCCCTTGATCACTATGAAATTACCCAATTTTTTCAACACATCAACAATGGGTTTAACTCCTAGTCATCCAAAATCTTGACTACCAATTCAAACATAGGCCTAAATTGAATGATGCATACCACACTCGAGAAATCAAGACATAAAAGGAAACATCAGAAATCAATAAAATGCATAAAAAGAAACATGAGAAATAAAGGAAATGATAGGACATGAAAATGTTTGGTGGCAACTATGTGCCACACATGTTACATATACAAACCAATTGTTCCCATATTTGTTCAACACATCAATAATACAACTAATCATAGTCCAATGATTCATCGTCACCCTCTCCACCTCCATCTCCACTTTTTGTTGTCACCTATAAGAACATTATATTGAAAATTAAATAATGTTGCATATTTATATTAAAACTTAAAACCAATGAAAGTTTGAAAACTAAATGATTTTTATTTTTGTGATTTACCAGAATACCACCAGTCGATGCACTACCACCGAGGGCATATTTTCTCATCTGTTGATGTATATCACTCATCGATTTCTGTAAAGCGGATATCTGAACCCCCTGGTCTTGAACTTTGGTTCGTAGAGAAGCAATCTCCCTCTGAGTATATTTAGGTAGGGACTGACTATAACTATGAGTAGATGCAGCTAGAATCCCTGGTGGCATGCCAAAGACCTCAGATGGTACGGGTCTGAAACCCATCCCGTGCACTCTACCAGGATGCTCCTTCCCAAGGACTTTAGCAATAGGGTCATCCAGGGAGACTGAGTAAGACTGTGCAGGATTGGCATCCCATATTTATTTAATTTTTAACTATAAATCAAATATCAGTATATATTAACATAGTAAAAACTGATAATAAGTTATTATAATAAAAAATTGACTTCATACCCCAACTTCTTTAGCAGGCTCATTAACAAAACTTCCATCTGATTTTTTGTGAACATCCAACCACAGTTCAGTTCGGGATGCTTCTTGCCCTAAACTCTGTGACTGCATTAAGCAAAGATAAATAAAAAATTAAATATATTAAATAGATAATATTTTCTTATAAATATTTAAACTAATTAAAATATTACCAATGTTGTTCGGCTTCTAAAAAATCTTTTTGAGCCCGCAGTGTGAGGGATGACTTGCTTAGCCCGGTTTGATGCATTCTCTCTTGATAGATCCTGAAATAAATAAAATTCAATTTAATAGCAATGTATTCAATGTCATCTCCTCTTCATATACATGTATAAATGTAAAATGAGGATAATATAATAATATATATTTCAATACCATATGCTTCTCATCACGATGTCTGTTAACAAAAACTTTCCACTGTTCTTTCGGTACCCCACTGGGTAGCTTCTCATAAATTTGTTGCACGGTCAAAGAAGTATCATTGACATCACACCACAATATCCATTTTAAATCTTTCCATTTCTTACCAAGATTTTTCAACGTCCACTTCCATGCTATCACATCAGTAACTATAAAGTGGAAGAACATCTGTATACAGAAATTCATTTTGTACATATTAGTAACATGACATTAAAATAAACCATAATGTAATAAAATTACCTTTATTTGGGAATAAAAAACTTCATTTTTCTATCTTGGAGGCATATGTCTCCAATAATCATAATAAATAGGAAGGTAAATGGGCTTCGCTGCCATCTGGCCTAGAATCTGGCCAAGTAACCCTGCAGCAACATCCGTAGGGACCCCATAAGAATCAAATGGCACGACTATCTTCTCACCATTCATATTCCAAACATCTTAACTTTTTATGTTTTTCTCCACAGTTGCATTTTTTTCATCTTCAATGAGCAAACAATTAGTATAAACAAAATGCAATAAATTTATTTAATTAAAATTTGTACCTGTGACAGTCACTCTCCAATATGTCCATGGTGAACTGGAAGGGGCGTGTCGCTGCCCCACTACTGAGGATTTTAAAGGGGGATTCGATGACTCGTCCTCTAATGGGACATCCAAATATGGTGTGAGAGGTGGTGCAGGGGTGTAAGCAGCTAGTGCCTCAAATGTCATGGGGAGGGAGCCAGATGGATCGTCATCTGTCGCAGAACTAGATGAAATAGTGTACCGCTTCCTCCTTGGCATTCCTGTCATTTAACCAAATAAAATTATGTTCAAAATATATATTTCCAAAAAAATATGCAGAAAAAAATAATTAAAAATGATAATAGATTCCAAATACTAACAGACAAAATATATATAATAATGATAATGAATGACTGCATAAATGAAACAAGTGGTTGCTGAATGAATAAATAATTGTACATACAATCATTTTCCCCTTCAATCATGTTGGTTTCCTGCTCCATTTCTTCATTCACTTCATTTATCCTTTCTAGACTAATATTTTCAATATCATGATAGACAAATAATTCTGCTTCCTATTGTTGATAAAATTCAATTTCAGAGGTCAAATATTCCACTTCATCACCCATATCATACAAATCTCTTTGTATTACGTGAGAAACTACACTCCACCCTTTATCCACAACATCATTCACATAATATACCATTTTTTCTTGTGATACTAAGATATATGGATCATGCAGTTCATGATAACCAACATCCATCAAGTGAGAGAATTTCATAGAAGTAAATTGCAAGGAATCTCTTTTAACACCTATGATAATATCGACCCATTTTCATTTGAATAAAACAACAGAAAAATGTTAGTGGTAGTTTAATTTAATAATATCATGCATCTTTCTATAGTATCCCACTTCATCAAATGTAAATATACCACTATTCTTTGTTTTCAAACCCACTTCTCGATCGATTGTACGAAATCTAAAGCCATTCACATTATAAGCATCTAACTTTATAACTTGTTTTATAGGACCTCTAGCAAGAAAATTCAAATCTTCTGACAAGTCTGCTCGAGTATCAGTATTCATGATTTGAAAAAATAAATATAATTTAATAGATTTACAAAATGTATGTGTCAAACTAATATTTGTATTTATTGCAATATTTATGAACTTACACGTCGTGAAAACCATTATACAATCTATTTATTCACATCTTTGGTTATATCTTTATCATTTCGTGTTCAGCCTCTCATTCATATCTTTGTTTGTATCCTAAACTCTTCAATAAATAGATCTATAGTGTTACTATTTAGCAGCACATATCTATGTGCCTGTAATAATTCTAATTCTGTCAGTGTCACATTTGAGGTCCTCTCAACTGATCGGCCAATACCATGAATTTTTTTTTAATTCTGATGCATTTGAGATTGATTTGATGTGTCTTCAACATGTACAACTTGATTAAATCTTGTCTCAATATCATCCAAATATCTTCAATAAGAGGTAAGACACTCCTCATCCAAATAGACTTCAGCAATAGAGCCTTCTGGTTGAGCTTTATTTCTCACGTATGCTTTCAAATGCCCAAGATATCTGTAAAATAAAATAATAATATTATTCATTTATTTAAATGCCAAAAATTGTTTACTTAAATGAAAAACATATAAATAAAATACCTCTCAATTGGATACATCCATCAATAATGAACGGGGCCTCCTAATTTAGCTTCCTCAACCAAATACACAGTTAAATGCATCGTGATAGTAAAAAACAATGGAGGAAAGATCATCTACATTGCACAAAGGGTCAATACAAACCTCTCCTGGAGGTTGTCAAGCTGAAATGGATGTAGAGATTTCTCACATAATTGCCTGAAAATGTGCAGAATTAGATTACAATAGCAGTAACTTTTCCAGGTAATAATGTACGCAATGTCAATGGTAGTAAATATTGTAACAAAATATGTGAATCGTGACTTTTCAATCCATGTAACTTACAATTCTTTAAGTCAACACACCTAGAGATGTTACTAGAATACCCATAATATACCTTCACATTCTTTAAAATTATAAGGAATGTATATTTATCCCTAATTTGCATTGAAAAAATGGTCAGAGCATACTTTTCATTCTCATCTGGCCAAAGATCATGTTTTATGTTCATTACTTGTAAGTCTTTGTGAGCATTGAGATGATCCTTCAACTTTCCATTCTCATTAAGTAATGTGAAAATAAAATTATCACAGACATTATTCTCAATATGTATAATATCCAGATTGTGCCACAACAAATTAAATTCCCAATATGGGAGTTTGAATAATATACTTTTTTTCTTCCATTGTTGTGTTCTGATTTCACCTGATGATGCACTTCGGACCCGTTTTCCGCTATCATTCAAATGATGAACCTTTCCAAATTCTGTTTCAACATTTTCAAGTTGTTTCAATATTTCAGAACCATTTAACAACTTTGGAGGTGGTCTACGATCAATGGAACTATTAAATTTTGATCTGTTCAGCTGAAATCTATGAGATGCATCGAGAAATATTTGATGGCACAAGAAGCACCATTTTCTACTGTGAGGTAGCCGTTTGGGCTAAAAATCAAAGTTACAAATAGGACAATCCAAACTCGTGTAAGTGTTCTAACCAGATAAATTCCCAAGCCCATGGAAGTCACTAATGGTCCACATTAAAGCAGCATGCATTTTGAACATTGTTTTAGAAGAAGCATCAAATGTCTCAACACCGTTGCTCCATAACTCCTGCAATTCGTCAATCAAAGGTTGCAAGTATACATCAATATCATTTCAAGGAATTTTTTTCTAGGAATAATCATTGAAGTGATAAAATATGTTTGTTGCATACGCATCCATGGAGGCAGATTATAAGGGATCAAAACAACTGGACAAATGCTATAACTGGTACTCAAAGTCCCAAATGGGTTGAATCCATCGGCAGCCAATCCCAATCAAACATTCCTAGGATCAGCTGAGAAAACTAGATGTAATGAATAAAATGTCTTCCACGATTGGGAATCTCATGGATTTCTCATTAACCCATCATTTTTTTTATCTACAGAATTCCACTTCATGTGTTCGGCGGTTTTCGATGACATGAATAATCTTTGCAATCAAGGCTTCAAGGGAAAGTAATGAAAAACCTTTGCAGGTGTGTTCCTTTTCTTCTTCTCCATGAAATTATGTTCATTCAGACTTCCAACATCACCCTTTTACAGCCATCTATAAGAATAGTATTTATTGAAATTTTTTCTACTTGAATCTTCTCCCCAATAAAGCATACAATCATTGGGACACACATGTATTTTTGTATAATTCAAACCAAGCTTGTTAACAACTTTTTTCATATCATAAAAAGATTCTGGGATTTTTGATTTAGGAAATGCATCACAAATCAATTCCAATATCATGAACATTGCCTTATTTGTAATTCCACATATATATTTGATATGGTACAACTTCAACAGAAATGAAAGCTTTGAATATTTCAAACACCCACTATACAACTCTTTATTTCCATCGTCAACTAAATCATGAAATGCATTTTCCTCAGTGAAGTTTTCTCTTACATTTGGCTCCACAGAATCAAGAGGAGGATCCAATAATATTTTACAATCTTGATCTACTTGTGTTACAGTCTCAAAAACATCACTTGTCACGTTGCAATTTGTATCACCCTCTTCTGGTTGTTCTGATATGTTTTGATGCTGATAGTGGTGTCTTGCAGTGCCGAATGCATCATTTATGAGGTTTTGCATTTAATTTTCCAAAGTCGACGAACTTGGGACCTCATTCTATGGATTAACATCAGTGCTCAATCTTTCTGTAACATTTGATTCTCCATGCCAAAACCAACACAAATATTGACTAGGGAATTACTTCAGTATTAAATGTTCATAAACTTCATCTCTCTTCAACCATGTTCTAAATTTACATTTAGGATATGGAAATCTTATTCTCCCTTTAACGGATCGATTAGAAATTGAAAAATCTAAAAACTCATTCAAACCCTTAACATACTGAGGTGTGTTCTTCGATAATGTGATCCAGCTTTTATCCATGTATATCACAATGTTCCTACACAATAAAAAAAATTAAAACACATAGTTACTACTAAATAGAGAAAGAGATTCATATATACGATAGTGTAAGATTACAGAAACATAATATAATAAAGATGATCCGCTGAGTTAGATATGAACCCTCCAGTTTTTGGGATAGGGGAAGTTTCTTTGGTAAAGAGAAACAGTGTTCTAACAATTCCATATTACTCAATTACCACATGGTTAATACTAAAAGTTATTCTAAACAGTATTCCTATCATGTTTCTCCCAAATCTCCAAATTTTCAACCCTTGACTTTTGAAATCCTTTATATCATCAAAATATAATATTATATAACAAAAATTAACATAAGCATAACTTGGTTTGAATCACAGTTCATGAGAAAAATAATAATTTTTCAAATCTTGATGAAGAAGAATAGAAATAGCAGGATGTAACCCTCAATTGGTACTGATTGTGTGACTCTAAATTACAAAGAAAATAGTATGGGCTTCATGACCATAAACTAAATAACCCATGTTCTAAGACCATATCGAACTCCTTCAACCTAGGTAGTAAAACTGGGACATCCCTTATGCCATTGCTTCCATTTATGATTGGAGAGTGCATATATTTTCCTCTTGATATCACACAACCAAGCAGTAAAACGGTCTCAAAGAGTGAAAACCCCACTATTATCAACAACAGTGGTCATTATGATTAGTTTTATTGAGTTATAATTAATTATGAGATCATCCATGTTCATGATACCATATTTTACCAATTTATATCAGGTTAACTTGAAACATATCTTCATGTAGGCTACCCCAGATTATGGCCCACACATCATAAACTTAAATAATGTGCACCTGGGTCAAATTTCTCTAACCTTAAACATCATCTATATAGGTACAACTTGCATGAACTAAAACTATATAAGTAAATAGACACACAACTCATCATGGTGAAAAATTGTAAAGAGAAACCTAGGTGAAAATTGAGTCTCCACTAACTGGATATGACGCTAACCTAATCTAAGTTAACCATTTGGAATTGAAAAATGGAAGAAATACTGTTAAGTTGAAAATACATAAAGGGAAACCTAATAATAAGACAATTCCTTGTGAACTAGGCCTCCCCAATATGAGGATCAAGAAAAATTTAAGGTGATAAAATAAATGACTTAAAGCGTGTGGGGTTTATAATATTAATCTAGAAGAAGTCAGGCTGTACTCGCTAGGCCCTTTTGACTATGAAATTTTTTAAGCATCCACTTGTTCTCTCATCCCCAGTTTATCAGTCTAGAGGTATATTTATGAAATGTGCGAAGAAATAATTTTGGGGTGATCAAACCCTTTCAAACATTGTAATCCACACTCTAAATCTACCCCTTTGCGATCCGTATCATGTTGAGTGAACTATTTTATCCAAATGGACTAAAAAAGTGTTATAGTGATGGTAGTTATGCCTATACCCATCCATGATCCATATAAAGGAGGAACTAATTCATCCAAATGAACTAACTATAGTGTTAATTTGATGTTAGTTATGTCTATATCCATCTATAATCCATGATCAAAATGAAATAATTCATCCAAATAGACTAAATCTAGTGTTACAGTTATTGTACTTATGCATATACCCATACATGATCCATGAACCCGAGGAAATATTTCTGACTCAAGAATTTTTGAGAACCATATTTGACTTTATGCATTACCAATTCAATGTTCAATTGGTTTTAGATTATTTTAATGATGTTTCCTCCAAAAATTTCACAGGTTATTATGAAGTGTCAATCAAGCTAAAACAAAATTTACGGAATATATGACAATTAAGAATAAAAAAATCTTCATTCATTAATATAAACAAACGATAAGAGGATCCATATTCTGGAGTCTCTCTTCGATGTTACAGGTAAAGAAAAATGATAAAAACAACTATAAGATACTCAAATCATCCAAATCTAAAAAATAATAAAATTCCTGATGATAATTACTGATGGATTATTGAAGGTTAATTTTTTTAATATCTTTCAATTTAGCCAATGGATGTTTCTTCTTAACATGGGAGGTTAGTTTTAAACTCCTTCATATAATGGGCTTAATCCTTATGTCTAACGATAGTAGCTACACCTACACCCTTTCCACATGAGCCTCATGTTCTTGTGGTTTTTCTATCTTCATAGCTATTCAATCATGAGGCCATGCTTCTTCAATAGAAAAATTATGCAACTACTTAATGGAATCCTCTATATATTTGTCTTGATGGTTAGAAATATTGAATAAGAGGGGGATATATTCTTGGACTACCTATTCCTCTCAGGAAGTGAGCAAATTATGGATAAGAGCATATAAGTTCCATTAATTGAACCCAATTGTGCCCAATCCATAAAAGAGTTGGAGAAGAAACTCCACTTTATCAATATTCTCCTTTATCCCCATGGTGATAGAAAAAAATTGGCACCAAACACATTTTATCAAAGCTTAGTTTTTTACAGTGATGTTGGGATCCAAATACTATTTAATTGATTTTGAAAGTAGGAAGCTAACGATACTATAGAATTCTCCCTATTTTATCCCCCCATGAAGCCACTATAACCAAAATGTATGTAGGAAGCTAACGATACTGTAGAAGACTCCCTATTTTATCCCCCCATGAATCCACTATAACCAACCACCACTATGGCTCCCCACAAACCGAGTTGACCGTCCCCCTATTTCATATAGGGAAACCCCTACATCAAAATTCCTTCTAATATGGGTGTTTAAGAGGTTCTTTATATATTTAACTAGCTAGAGGTGACACCACACCCATGGTGCTTCTAGACTATAGCATGTTAAAGTTATCTCGACAACACCACTCCCAGAATTCAATCACTAAAAAAATGGGTAAACTAAAAAAATAGCCTTAAAATCATTAAAAAATAAGAAAATTATTTCATGGGGTGTAAAAATCAAGCCCCTAATGACACATTATTTCCATATAATGTAATTAGTATAAGTATAAAATTAAAAATTATATAACCCCATGATACCTCATTTCAAGAGGTGGTTGGGTGGGAAAACAACTTGGGGGTATCTGAGAGAATTAAATCCAAACAAAAAACACATCTAAGAGGATTAAACTATTCTATAAAATTTCCTCATCATCTCCAATCATATTAAAACAATAAACATAAAACACAAAACCCAAAATAGTTAGAGGAATAGCATATATCTCTGCACCATTTAGGGATAATCTAGAATAGTGAAATTTAGAAAAAACATACACCTCGTGAAAAAACAAAACCAAGAACCTAAATTCCACCAAAATCCCATAAACCCTAAAACTATCCCTAAAATTAACTTCCACTAAAGATCCCAAATCTGAAATCTAAAGTGAAAAACAAACCCACAGAAAATTCAAATTAATAACAACCTTTATTTTTTACCCAGGTTGCAATGCTCAACATGGTCTAACTAGAACCTCAACTACATGGTCTTTATGTCACAGAAACCTCAAAAAGATCAAAACCCTCATGTTCTCAATAATATAAATTTTTATATTAGTTATGTGATCATGATTTCATATGTATTCTCATTCACAACCCTTCTAGAACCAACATCCACAAATCTCAATCATAGTCACACACAACCTTCATGTGGAAAAAACCCAAATCAATAAGGTATTCACAAGACCAAAATTTATCTCAAACTACTTTATGACATCCAAAAAACTAATTAAAACCGAAAATAATATGGAAAGAGGGAAACCTGGGGAAACCTGGGGTCGCGGGGTCCCTGGGATTGCGGGGGGCTAGGGTCGCCGGGGTCACCGGGGTCGTCGGGTCGCCGGGGTCGCGGGGGGATGGGGTCACGGGGGAAGTGGGGGAAGTGGGGAGAAGCAGGGTCGGGGTGAGGGGAAAGGTTTGGTAGCATAAAAAAATGTTTCGCGGCAGTTTCTTATAAACCGCCATGAAACCATTTTACAAAAAGGTTTAGCGTTGGTTCCCAAAACCGCCTCTAAATCCAATTCATGTTGTAGTGTGAGATACATCATGTATGTTCCTCTTTCCATGTGCCAACATTATGTGTTGATTAAATTTACATGTTCTTTGGATGGGATCACAGGACGTGTACTCTGACTACTTGTCATGTGTTCCAATTTTCATGTACCCACATAACATACTGATTAACTCATCATGTTCTTCAAATTTGATAATTAATGGGTTACATGATTTGAACATTTAATTCACACCCTGTGTATCATTAATTATCCAGGTTTTTAGTATCATGTGGTTATAAACCAAGCATTTTACCACATAATTAGCATGGATTTTTCTGCTAGTCCATGTATATTACACAACATGTATGCTAGCTACATGTTGTGTAGTCTAACAAATCGTGTGATGGGTTGGCCCAGACTACACACGGTGTACAATAAATGCACCATGTTTCATAGTTTTTAGGCACATATTTTATCCCATGACATGTACAAGTGAAGTGAACATGGGTGCACAATGTGTACTATGGATACATTCCAGGTAACCTAATTTATTGGCCAAAAAAATTGGCACCTCCTGATGGAATCTTTGATCATCCTCTGTATATTCTTAATCTTTAATAAAATATGAATCTTGAACGAAGAATATTAAGATCATTTTAATTAAACTTTGTATTAAAGAAAAAATAATTTTGAAATGAAAAACTAACCACAATTTCTTATATACAATCAAAAATAAAATAAATTATTATAAATTTAAAATGTGATAGCATTTATACCACTTGAAGATTATAGGTGTAGTAGAAGTGCTTGTCGGGGTCAATCCTGACACAAAGAATGTTGGATTTGATAGATCATCCACATATTTTACAGGACGTTAATGTCATGGTCAATGAAATTTTTCTAATCGAATGTTAACAAGTAGGTCATTGAAACCAAAAGGGGATATTTTCATGTTAATTTATAATTAATTTAAATAGATAGGAAGAAAGAAGAACTCGTCTTAGGATCTTTCTTCAATGATGTTATTTAACATCTAAAAATCCTTTTCGTATTATCATCATTGTTCTTATATGATACAAGTGTAGAATCACTCTAGCAGTTATCCACACGTGCTCCTTTGATCTCCAAACAATGTCGATGGATTTTCGGGTGCTAGCACAGTAGATAGATCATCTTGTGGAATTTTTCTGGATTATTGTGATAATTAAATAATACTTTAAGAATTGTCCTTGAACTCTCATTATTTAGAGGATGGGGGAGTGGAATCTCTATAGAGTAATCTGTTATACATAACGATTCTTGATTAACCTCTCTTAGAATGTATAAGTGATCCATTTATAGACCAAGGGTTAGGTTTTTTTATTTAATTAATTTCTCAAATTCCCTTAATAAAATGTTAACCCCAGGTCTGCTCCATGCCATGTATTAAAATATTATTTTTATTTTTATTCCATGGTGTGTTCTAACTGATGCAATGATAGATTTAATTTTACTGGCTTTCAAATTAATATTTATCACAATATATGATCTTGGTCTGCTCATCCTTCTCATCATTTGTCGAATACCCAAATAAATAGTTGATTAAATATTTATTCATAAAATAAATATTATATTCATAATCTAGAAAATAAATATTTATTAAATATTCAATAAATAAAATAAATGTGTTTTTCATGGTCAGGAAAATAAATATTTATTAAATATTCGTGTAATTAAATAAATTATTTATTAATTAATAAATAATTATTTATTACTTTGTGAACAAATATTTTCGATCAATAAAACCTAAATTAAATTATTCCTTAGTCTTGAGAATAATATTTATTTTAATAATTAAATTCAAATAGAATTTAATTAATATCAACAGAAACCCTTAGTGTGTGAACCTCTAGGATTCTTTATCATTGGTATTAGGTAGGCATGCCTAAAGTCCAAGACTACTATCTAACAATGGTTGAAAGCACCCAAGAGAAATAAGTTAATGTTGTAACATCAAAAACCACATACGAGTGCTCATTATGTAATATAATCCATTTTTCACAATATCTCATTAAGAAATTTTCACATCTATGTCATCAACCTATATACTTGATACGTCTTTCTTTGATTATTTGAAATAAAATCATTGTTACACCATTTCCATGAAACAAAATGTGATGGTTCTATTTTAATCCAAGGGATGTGATATCAACTTCTATTAATATGAAAGGTACAAATCATTCCTCAACTTATTCATTAATAACATGTCATTCGTGATGCACCCAACGTACCCTATTTATCATGAACATATGGAATCACAGATTTTATCACGAACCAACCCGGGTCACCCCTGAAGTGGTCACCTAATCCGGTCTGTGACATGGTCCAAAGGGCATTCTCGATCCCCATGGTCAGGAAACTAGTTTTGGGAATCAAAATAAAGTAGTTGGGAATGATTTAGCACAAAAAATACAAACAAATAAAATAAGATAAACTGAATAAACTGGAAATGAGAATAAAAACAAAAAAAATAAACTAAGCAACGAAACATACCTCAAGTGACCTCATGGGTCACCATGGAAAATAAAAACCACACTCTTGGAGTGATACAAACTAGAGGAACCTGAAACTGTAAAATAGATTAGGGGTGAGCACCAAGATGCTCAGTAGGAATGCCAAATAGCAAAGATACCCTATGCCCTTGCCCTTAAAAAGAAGCTCAATCATGCTAGTTTAAAAATAATACATATTAAAATAATGTTTTTCATTCCTCTAAAAATCAAGTAACAAGTTTACATTTTTTTGGAAATCATTTCTCTTCCACTAGGTTTTCAAAATAGATTCCAAGCATGCATTAACATTTCAAAATGAAATTAAAGCAATTGAAATTAAAATATGGTTTTCATGAAAGAGGAAATAATCATGAAACAACTGAAATGAACATCACATCACAAGAATCATGTCACAAATGAGAACCATGGGAAATCTCTGTAGTTAACTAGTACAAGTGGAACCCTAGAGACTTCGTACCTCGATGAAATGTGGTATAGCAACCACAACCAATTGTGTTCTCATGCACGATCCACTAGGAGGGAATAAAATCCCCAGGCCTAGTGGTCTCCAATCATATCACAAAAATGCGGTATAGAAACCACGACCATCAACATTATTGTGCACAAGCCACTAGGGGGTATCACATCCCAAGTCCTAGTGGTCTCCAATCATATAACATGTTTATTTAGTGTTGTTACATCAATCCTGCTAGAAGAAACCAGGACAAGCCACTACTGAATCAACTAGCATAATAGTCCTATTCCTCCCACCAAGATACCCTGAGCTTCCCATGTTCTCTATTTCAAGTGGTGGTGAGTTTTCATCAAACTAACTTACATGAACGCATCACATAATAATGCACAAGACTCCTTACTAGGAACATATCACAATTACTGCATTCAATACACATCATATTCTAAAACAAGGACATGACTCAATATGGGATTCCCACTTTCACAAACCATTATCAAAGTGCAAAACATGCCTCGTTATTTTACAAGGAATAACTTTTCTTTAGAAAATGAACTCACTCAACACTTTTAAGTTCTAAAACCATTTGAAATCCCAATTAAACAACAAAGGTATCTCACATTTTAAAACAACTTGAAAACTATACTTAAATCAAAGAAACTCATTTAAGAAAGGCAAGACAATATTTAGCCTTGAATTCACATCAAAGTCCATACATATTTCCTAACTTACCAAATCAAGGAATTTCCCCTTTCTAAAGGAAATCACACACCAACCCATCTTCATTCAAAATCAACTTTTACAACAAACATGTATGTCAGTCATTTAGGGAAGCCACTTTTAAAGATTTAACATTTTAAAACCAATTGACCATTATAAAGGTATTAAATTTTCCAAAAAAGATCGGGAGAATATATCAATAATAAAAATGCACATTGGGAACTTAAATAAATTATGTAAAACAATGCAGAACGATTTCTAACAATTACAACTATATGGCACAACTTATACATGTACTACATAAATATAAAAATGTGTTACTAAAATAATAAAAAAGTTATGGAATTTAAATTAAAGGGTTAGTCATAGGGGAACCTACCTCGGGGTAGAACCAAATTGAACAGTCATCCCTTGGAACTTTCTAACTAAAAGCAGGTGCTCCCCCAGTGAGCATATACACCTTCACATACATGTAAGGATACCTAGACACTATGCACACATTTTTATGGCCATGAACATGTGCAAGGGGATCCGTACATATATGCTTATATGAATATACTATTCACCACTCAAATATGCATGTATTTTCATATATATAAATAGGCACACCTATCCCCACACACATATATTCACTAACATGGATGAATATACGTGTAATGTGGTAACCTACATATATACATATACTCACCTATGCATACACAGGAGAGTCACCCTTGACTCGGTGACTCGGAATCACAAAGTAGGGACCAACGCACTATAAGATAATTAGTATGAAATATAAAACAATTAAAGATCCTAATTTTGACGGTGCAAAAACAAGCAGTGGAAAGAAAATCTCACCTCAGATAACAGTGACTAACTGAAACAAGCTGAACCACCTCACCTTCGACGACGGTTGTTAGAACACGCACCCAAGGGTCTTAAGAGACCATTTTCACAACCCTAGAACAAAATAATACTGATAAATCGAATTAACCAAGTACCTAGGGTTTAGAAAAACCCTATGGAGTGAAGAATAGGCTGAACCGAAGTTGGAAATAAGGAGGAGAAGGGAGGAGAGACTCTACCTTGGTGATTTTGATGAAGAACATGAAGAAATATGGACCTAAAATTATGGATCAAAGGAGGGCCATAAAAGGGGGTCACGCGGCTTGAAGGGGAAACCCATTGGGGGTGTTGTGTGATGTGGTTCAAATAAGAGAGGGGTAAGGGAGAGTAGGGTGTCGGTGGTGGCTTTCTAGAAGGAGGCTGCAAAAGGGGAGCCAATCGGCAGAGGGGCGGCGCACTACTGGGAGAGGGAGGGGGTCACAGCATAATGCAAGTAAGGGGGAGACGGGTTAGAGAGAAAGGGAGGAAGAGGAAAGGAAAATAAAAAAAATAGAAAAATAAAAATAAAAAAAATAAAGGCAAAAAGAAAACCTAAAAAAACTAAAATATAAATGTAATAATAATCATCATCATCATCATCATATTAATAATAAAAACATAATAATAATATGAATATTATTATTATTATTATTAAATATTATTTTAATTCGTGTTTTATTTTATTTTTTTCATTTATATTTTATTTTATTTTAAAACATAGGCAGACCGCACGGTTACCCAGGATGAATCCCCACGGTTCCCGAACTGTTATTTGCCTGTGTGCTAGATGTTGTCAAGCCCAGAACGCCCATTTCCAAGTAAAAACTAAAAAATTCAAAGCAATACTCAACCCTCTCAAATATAAAATAAAATATTACCAAATATGAATAAAATAATTAAAATAAAAGATCAGTGTAGGGTCGGGGTCTGACAATTATCCCCACCATGACACTTTCTTCCCCCAAAAGTCCCAAATGACTCAGTTGGTCAAAGCATGGATCACAATGCAATGATTCTGAAAATGGTACCTTGATCATTTGAGGACTGAAATTTGAGAACTCACTCAATAACTAAAGTAACATTCAACCATATCCCAATACTCAAACCACTTAAACAAGAGGACTGATAGTGAGGAAGCCTCATCTCCAAGAAAAACTACAACATGGAACACACCAACCCCTAACATAGAAAATAACAAAGATCGGTGGAACTTCCACAGAAATTCATCAAGAGACCCATTACCCAACTAAATAATTACCACATTTAGGTCCATGTGGAATAGGAACAAAGGATTTCCCCATTAGGATCTCTTTGAAGACCGAGTTTCCATTGGGTTTGTTTCATAATAGTCTCCCCACCATATTAGGATTCAGGTCAACATTGACCCTTTTGAATAGAAACCAATCACAAAACAAAACCCAACTCCTAACACCTGTGAGACTGATGATAGGTCTCCCCACTATATTAATAATAATCTAACACGTGTGGGTTGAAACTCCTATCATGAATCCACCAGCACGGACTGAATCCCAACACAAGAGAGGGGGGGAGGGTCCCCAACAGAAGTAACCCGAAACGAACACCGATTTTCGACTCATCACTTCCTCAGGACAAGAGAATCTTCAACAGGTAACACCCAAATCCATTAAAAGGAAGACTAACCACTCAAGAGTTTATATCCCAAGACATAGCCACAACAACTTCACGAAAGAAGCCATTGGGAACTTCAAAGCAAAAGGGACCAAAACAAACAACCACAGGAAAGGAAAATTCAATCGGCATCCTCTCCGATGATAGAGGCAATAAGTTAGATTTGCATCCTCCCACCCCCAGTGATTGCTCGAATATGTGAAAAGCTTCACTCTGGGACCTATGGCTCGAGTCTCGATGTCTTGAAGCATCTGTTTCACTACATTCAAGAACTGACAACCTTTAATATAGGCTTTATCCTCAGAAAACACATCTTATAGAACTTTTCCATGGCCACAACCCCAATAGGACTTCAAAGGATTGTATAATAGTTTCTTAGAGTATGAAATTGACTGCATTATAAGCAAAGAGTGTATGGTCCTTAAATAGAGATACAAGGAGTGATGTGGGGGACACCCCAGGAACAAGCTCCTCTAGTTTGTATTCCTCACCGAATTGGGAACCTTTCAAGAGAATCTCAAGAAACTAAAAAACCTTCTATAAGATCCCACTCGTTGTGACTCAGCTTGCAAAAAAAGGGTAAGTACCCTTCACCGGTCTAAACAAGGTCCCTTTAATAGAACCATAACTATTAACGCCCTCACAACATCTAGAGTTCCGAAAGACCTGAAGACAGATGCAACTTCCTTAGGTTACACCACAACCACTATCAACCCTCGACCGCCACAAAGAAAACAAATATCATATAAAGAGGTCTCTACCCCAATTCTCTTTTTGGAGTCCGAGTAAAACCATCAACTGAAAAAGATTCTTCAGAGTCCATTAGACATTTCTGGGTGGCATACTCTAAATGAGAAACATGAAACCAACTTGAAGCACATAGAAAAACAAGCCACCACATCCAATCATAAAACCAAAACTCAATCCAAACATCACTTCAACCTAGTAATTACAATTAAAAAACTAAACACCGCACAATAAAACCAAAACGCCCCTTATAAAATCACCAATTTCCTTTCAAAATCAAACCATCTTACACTTTAAAAATCATATAAACACCAAAACCCACTTCAAAATTCACTTTCATTCCAATTACTTTTGAAAAAAAAACATCCCAACACACCCACTTATCAAAACATAATTTTAGAAGACAAAACGAGCCTCCAAAACCAGGCACCCGCCATTAGTATTCTATGAATCCTCACATGTATGTACATTCTCGTGACTACTCGGCACCCATCTACACATACCAACTCTATGTCCACTATTCATATACATGAGAATCCATAATAATACTAAAGGTCAAACAAATAATTTCTAAATTCCTATTTTCAAGAGACATTAATTTTAAATTTCACAAAAATTTCAAAAATATAAAAACATTTTCCAAATCCATTTATAATTTACACTTTATAAAAGCTTTCAAAGATCCTCAAACAATTCCCAAAATGATATCCATTTTCAAAACAACTCATTTCATTTTCAAACAAACCAATACTTTCATTTTGGAAATCCAACTTCAATAGACCAATCATCAATTTTAGAACCTAAGAAAAACACTCCATAACCAACTAAAACACACCTCAAGAATATCCTGAAGTAACCAATTCACTCAAAAAATCAAGATTTTGAATTATCAAATAAAAAACTACTACACATAGCTTGGTCACATTGTTTGGTAGACCGTGCACCAATCGAGTGAGAACATAGGAAGTCATTGGAGGAAATTTCATGGTCTTCACATGGCTTTCTAGAGCATTCATACCAACCATGAACCCCTCCAAAATGAATACCAATTTCAAGACCAACTAGAAACACCCAAACAGAAAAAAGGACCTTGAAAACAACTAAGATCCAAGCACGGACTTTGGGACAAGACCATCCCAAACTACCCTAGAAATTCAAACCTTATTCTGAATAGGTGGTGATCAAGAACCTACCTGTAATCAACCACTTGAATTATAACAATCCTAATTACAAACTATCAGGCATCCCTAAAGTAAATGGGACAAACCTACCTATAATAACATTTTTTCACAAACCAACCTGGGTCAACCCTGAACCGGTCACCCAAGTCGGTCCGCGACATGGACCGAAGGGCGTTCCTGGTCCCCACGGGTTGGAAACTAGTGTCGGGCATAAAAATAAAGCAGTTGGGAATGATTTAGCCCAGAAAATATAGAAAAATAAAAGAAGATAAACTAAATAAACTGGCATTGATAATAAAAACAAAAAAAATAAACTAAACAGTGAAACATACCTCAAGTGAACTCGTGGGTCACCATATAACATAAAATCTACACTCTTGGAGTGATCCAAACTAGAGGAACCTGGAACTAGAAAATAGAGTAGGAGTGAGCACTGATATGCTCAGTATGAATTCCAAATAGTAATGACACCCTATTCCCTTACCTTTAAAAATAAACTCAATCATGCTAGTTTAAAAATAAGTCTTATTAAAATAATGTTTTTCATTCCTTTAAAAATAAAGTAACAAGTTTACATTTTTTAGGAAATCATTTCCCTTCCACTGTTTTTTCAAAATAGATCCCAACCATGAATTAACATTTCAAAATGAAAGGAAATAAATTCAAATTTAAATATAGTTTTCATGAAAGAGGAAACAAGCATGAAACAACTGAAATTAACATCACGTCACAAGCATCATATCAAAAAAAATCATCATGGGAAATCCATATAGGTAACTAGCACAAGTGAGACCCTAGAGACCTCGTACCTCAGTGAAATGTGGTATAGAAACCACAAACAACTACATTCTCGTGCACGATCCACTAGGGGGAATCACATCCCAAGGCCTAGTGGTCTCCATTCATATCACAAAAATGTGGTATATAAACCAAAACCATCAACATTCTCATGAATGAGCCACTATGAGGTATCACATCCCAAATCCTAGTGGTCTCTGATCATATCACATGTTTAGTTAGTGTTGTTTCATCAATCCTGCTAGAAGAAACCAGGACAACCCACTTCCAAATCACCTAGCATACTAGTCCTAGTTCGCCCACCTAGATACCTTGAGCTTCCCATGTCCTCTATTTCAAGTGGTGTTGAGTTTTAATCAAACTAAAATACTTGAACGTGTAACATGATAATGCACAAGCCTCTTTACTAGGCATATATCACAATTTCGACATTCAACACACATCATTTTCTAAAAAAATTCCATACCTCAAGAGGGGTTTTCCACTTTCACAAACCATTCTCAAAGTTCCAAATGGGAAGCATTATTTTATAATGAATAACTTTTATTTAGAAAATAAAATCACTCAACACTTTTAAGTTATAAAAACATTTGAAATCCCAATTAAACAACAAATCCATCTCACATTTTAAAACAACTTGAAAATAATTCTTAAATCAAAGAAACTCATTTAAGAAATGCAAGATACTATTTAGTCTTGAATTCACGTCAAAGTCCATACATCTTTCCTAACTTACCAAATCAAGAAATTTCCCTTTTTTAAATAAAATCACACACTAACCCATCTTCATTAAAAATAAAATTTTACAATAAACATACACACCAGTCATTTAGGGAAGCCACTTTTAAATATTTAACATATTAAAACCAATTCAGCATTATAAAGGTATTAAATTTTCCAAACAAGTTCGGGAACATATATCAACATGGAAAATTCACATTGGGAACTTAAATAAATTATTTAAAGAAATGAAGAACTATTTCTAACAATTACAACCAAATTGAATAGTTTATATATGTAATACATAAATATAAAAACATATTTCTAAAACAATAAAGTAGTTATGGAATTTAAATTAAAGGGTTAAGCATAGGGGAACCTACCTCAGGGTATAACCAAACCGAACATTCATCCCTTTTCACTTTCTAACTAAAAGATATTTCTCCCCCACTAATCATATACACCTTCACATACATGTAAGGACGCCTAGCCCCTATGCATACATTCACATGACCATGAACATGTGCAAGGGGGTCCCTACATATATGCTTATATGCATATACTAGTCACCACTCACCTACGCCTTTTTCATATATATAAATAAGTACACCTAGCCCCATACATTTATATTCACTTCCATGGATGAATATATGTGTAATGGGGGAACCTATATATATACATATACTTACCTATGCATATGCAGGTGAGTCGCCCTTGACTCGGTGAATCTAAATCACAAATCAGGGACCAATGAACTACAAGATAATTAGTATGACCCTTAAAACAATTAAATATCCTAATTTAGATGGTGTGAAACCAAGTAGTGGAAAGAAAATCACACCTCAGATAACGGTGACCAACCGAAAGAAGCCAAACCACTTCGCATTTAGTGGCAGTTATTGTAATACACACCCAAGGGTCTCAAGAGACCATTCACACAACCCTAGAACAAAAGAATAATGATAAATTATATTAACCAAATACCTAGGGTTTGGTCAAACCCTATGGATCGGCGGATAGGCTAAACTGAAACTGGAAATATGAAGGAGAAAGGAGGAGAGACTCTACCTTGGTGATTTCAACGAAGAATGCAAAGAAATTGGGCCCTGAAATCACAGATCGAAGGAGGGTCCTAGAAGGTGGTCACACAACTAAAAGGGTAACCCCTTTGGGGGTGTTGTGCAATGCAGGTCAAACAAGAGAGGGTTGAGGGAGAGTTGGGCACCAGTCCAGGCTCATCAGAAGGAGACTGTAGGAGGGGAGTCGGCCGGTAGAGGGGCGGCACGTTGCTGGGAGAGGGAGGGGGTCTCAACATGATGTGAGGAAGGGTTTGATGGGTTAGAGAGAAAGGGAGGAAGAGGTAAGGAAAATAAAAAAAAGATAAAAGAAAAAGAAAAAGAAAAAAAATAAAGAGAAAAAGAAAACCTAAAAAAACTAAAATATAAATGTAATAATAATAATAATCATCATCATCATCATCACCATCATATATATAATAAATAATAATAATATGAATATTATTATTATTATTATTAAAAAAAATTAATTCATATTTCATTTTTTATTTTTCATTTAAATTTTATTTTATTTTAAAACACAGGCAGACCATATGGTTACCCAGGGAGAAGCAACACGGTTCCCAAACTGTGCTCTGCCCGTGCGTCAGATGCTGCCAAGCCTAGAATGCCCATTTCCAAGTAAAAACTCAAAAATTAGAACTGGGACTCAACCCACTCAAACACAAAATAAAATAACACTAGGGGTGAATAAAATAATTAAAATAAAAGAGAAGTGTAGGGTTAAGGTGTAACAATTATTCCCACCATGACACTTTCTACCCCCAGAAAGTCCCAAATGACTCGGTTAGTCAAAGCATCGATCACAACACAAAAATTTTGAAAATAGTACCTTGATCATTTAAGGACTGAAATATGATAACTCGCTCAATAACCAAAGTAACAGTCAATGAGATCCCAAGAATCAAACCACTTAAATAAGAGGACCAATAGTGAGGAACCCTCATCTCCAAGAAAAATCACAACATGGAACACTCTAACCCCTAACTTAGAAATTATCAATTCTCAGTGACATTCATCAAGAGACCCATTGCCCGACTAAATAATTACCATGTTCAGGGTTGGTTAGATTAGGAACAAAGGATTTCCCCCATCAAGAGCTCTTTGAAGACTGAGTTTCCATTGGGTTAGTTTCATGATAGTCTCCCCACCATATTAGGATTTAGGTCAACATTGACCCTTTTAAATAGAAACCACTTACAAAACCAAACCCAACTACTGACACCTACGAGACCGATGATGGGTCTCCCCACCATATTAAGAACAAGATAACACACGCAGTTTAAACCTCCTATCATGAATCCACCAACATGGACTAACTCCCAACAAAAGATAGGGGGGAGGGTCCCCAACGGAAGAAACCCGAAATGAACACCAATTTCTGACTCATCACTTCCTCGGGACAAGAACATCCCTAGATGGTAACACCCAAAATCATTAAAAATGAATAATAACCACTCAAGAATTTATATCCCAATACATAGCCACAATAACTTCAGGAAAAAGGCCATTGGTACCTTCAAAGAAAAAGGGACCAAAACAAACAACCATGGGAAAGTAAAATTCAATTGGAATCATCTCTGACAATGGAGGTAATATATTGGATTCACATCCGCCCACCCCCAACGATTGCCTGAATATGTGAAAAGATTTACTCTGGGACCTATGGCTGGAGTCCTGATGTCTTGAAGAATCTGTTGCACTGCATTTAGGAACTGACAACCTTAAACAAAGGCTTCATCCTCTGACAACACAGCTTACAGAACTTTTCTATGGCCACAACCTCAACAAGCCTTCAAAGGATTATGTAATAGTGTCTTAGAGTTCCAAAACAACCACATTAGAAGCAATGAGAGTGTAGTATATAGATCGAGAAACAAGGAGTGAAGTGGGGGACACCCCAATAATAGGTTCCTCTGGTTCGCATTTCTCACCGGATAGGGAACCTTTCACATGAATCTCAATATTCTAAAAACCTTCTATCACAGTCCACTTGTTGTGACTTAGCTTACAAAAAGAGAAGGGTAAGTACACTTCACTAGTTTAAACAGGGTCCCTTTAACATAACCAAAACTACTAATACCCTCACAACATCTAGAGTTCCCAAATACTCGAAGACACACGCAACATCCTCAATTTATACTATAATCACTATCAATCCTCGACCACCACAAGGAAAACAAACAACATATAAAGAGGTCTCTACCCCAATGCTCCTTTCAGATTCTGAGAAAAACCATCAAATGAAAAATATTCTTCAGAGTCCATTGGAAATTTATGGGTAGCATACTCTAAATGAGAAACATGAAACCAACTTGAAGCACATAGAAAAAAATGCCACCACATCCAATCATAAACAAAAACTCAACCCAAACATCACTTTGACCTGGGAACACCAATTCAAAAACCAAGTACCACATGATAAAACCAAAACACCCCTTATAAAATCACCACTTTCCTTTCAAACTCAAACCATTTTCCAATTTAAAAACTATCTGAACACCAGAACCCACTTCAAAATTCACTTTCATTTCAAGTCCTTTTGGAAAAAAACATCCCAACACACCCACTTATCAAAACATACTTTTATAAAATAAAATGACCCTCAAAAACCAGGCACCCACCATTGGTATTATATGAAGGCTCAAATGTATGTACATTACCATGCCTACTTAGCACCCATCCACACATACCAAATCTATATCCACTATCCATATACATGATAATCCATAATAATACCAAAGGTCAAACAAATCATTTCCAAGAGACAATAATTTCACATTTCACAAAAATTTCAAAAATCCCAAAACATTTTCCAAATCCATTTCCAATTTACACTTTATAAAAGCTTTCAAAGATCCCTGAACAATTCCCAAAAGAATATCCATTTTCAAAACAACTCATTTCATTTTCAAACAAACCAAGACTTTCATTTTGGAAATCCAAATTCAATAGACCAATCATAAATTTTAAAACCCAAGAAAAACACTCCAAAACCAACTAAAACCCACACCAAGAACATCCCGAAGCAACCAATTCACTCAAAAAATCAAGATTCTGAATTCTCAAAAAAAAAATTGCTACACATGGTTTGGAAGACCCTACACCAATCGAGTGAGAACCTAGGAAGTCATTAGAGGTAATTTCATGGTCTGTACATGGATTTCTAGGTCATGTACAACAACCATGCACCCCTCTAAAATGACTACCAAATTTCAAGACCAACCAGAAACACCCAAATAGGACAAAGGACCTCGAAAAAAACTAAGATCCAATCATGTACTTTGAAGAAATACCATCCTAGACCACCCTAGAAATTCAAGCGTTATTCCAAATAGGTGGTGATCAAGAACCTACCCACAATTAGACACTTGAATTCTGAAAATCCTAACTTCAAACTATCGGACATCTCCAAAGGACATGGGCTAAACCTATCTCTGATACCATTTTGTCATGAACCAACCCAAGTCAACCCTAAACCAGTCACCTAATCCAATATGTGACATGGACCGAATGGCGTTCCCAATCCCCTTGTGTATGAAACTAGTGTCTACAATCAAAATAAAGTAGTTGGGAATGATTTAGCCCAAAAAAGATAGACAAATAAATGAATATAAACTAAATAAAATGGTATCAATAATAAAAACAAAAAAATAAACTAAGTAATGAAACATACCTCAAGTTACCTCATGGGTTACCATGGAACATAAAAACCACACTCTTGGAGTGATCCAAACTATAATATCTTGAAACTGGAAAATAGAGTAGGCGTGATCACCGAGATGCTCAATAGGAATTCCAAATAGAAACAATGCCCTATACCCTTGCCTTTAAAAAGAAACTCAATCATGCTAGTTTAAAAATAATTCATATTAAAATAATGTTTTTAATTTATTTGAAAATCAAGTAACAAGTTTAAATTTTTTATGAAATAATTTCTCTTTCACTGTGTTTTCAAAATAGATTCCAATCACGCATTAACATTTCAAAATGAAAGGAAAGAAATTCAAATTAAAATATGTTTTTCACAAAAGAGGGAGCAATCGTAAAATAACTAAAATTAACACCACATCACAAGAATCATGTCATAAAGGATAACCATGGAAAATCTCTATAAGTAACTAGAACAAGTGGGACCCTAGAGACCTTATACCTCAGTGAAACGTGGAATATTAACCACAACCAAATGCATTCTCATGCAAGATCCACTAGGGGTAATCATATCCCAAGGCCTGGTGGTCTCCAATCATATCACAAAAATGTGGTATAGAAACCATGACCATCAGCATTCTTGTGAACGAGCCACTATGGGGTGTCACATCCCAAGGCCTAGTGGTCTCTAATTATATCACATGTTTAGTTAGTGTTGTTGCATCAATCCTGCTATAAGAAACTGGGACAATACACATCTGAATCAACTAGTGTACTTGTCCTAGTTCACCCACCTAGATACCCTGAGCTTCCCATGTGATTTATTTCAATTGGTGGTGAGTTTTCATCAAACTAACATACATGAACACGTCATATAATAATGAACAATACTCTTTACTAGGAATATATCACAATTCCCACATTCAACAAACATCATTTTCTAAAAAAAGTCCATGCCTCAAGAGGGGTTTTCCACTTTTTCAAACTATTCTCAAATTTCCAAATGGGCCTCATTATTTTAT
Organism: Viscum album; assembly: GCA_963277665.1. Lineage (NCBI taxonomy): Eukaryota > Viridiplantae > Streptophyta > Magnoliopsida > Santalales > Viscaceae > Viscum > Viscum album. The sequence goes on along the minus strand of OY728152.1, from coordinate 1,924,422,686 downwards.
GAGGAGTAACTTTGATTTAGATTATAATCTCACTCAAAAATTTTAAGTTCTAAAACCATTTAAAATCCTAATTAAACAAAAAAGGAATCACACATTTTAAAAAAAACATGAAAACCATGCTTAAATCAATGAAACTCATTTAAGAAAGGCAAGACACTATTTAGCCTTGAATTCCCATCAAAGTCCATAAATATTTCCTAACTTACAAAATCAAGTAATTTACCCTTCTTAAAGAAAATTACACACCAACCTAAATTCATTCAAAATCAATTTTTACAAAAAAAATACACGCTAGTCATTTAGGGAATCCACTTTTAAAGATTTAACATTTTAAAACCAATTGAGAATTATAAAGGTATTAAATTTTCCAAACAAGGTCGAGATCATATATCAACATGAACAAATCACATTGGAAACTTAAATAAATTATGTAAAACAATGAATAACTATTTCTAACAATTAAAATCAGATTTCACATCTTATACATATACTGCATAAATATAAAAACATATTTATAAAATAATAAAGTACTTATGGAATTTAAATTAAAGGGTTAGGAATAGGGGAACCTACCTTAGGGTAGAACCAAACTGAATATTCATCCCTTGGTACTTTTTAACTAAAAACAAATTCTCCCCCACTGAGCATATGCACCTTCACATACATGTAAGGACACCTAGCCCCTATAAACACATATTCATGGCCATGAACATGTGCAAGGGGATCTGTACATATATGATTATATGAATATACTAGTCGCCACTTTCCTACACATGAATTTTCATATATATACATAGGTACCCCTATCCCCACACACATATATTCACTTCCATGGATGAATATATGTGTAACAGGGGAACCCACATATATATATATATATACTTATCTATGCATACATACGCAAGTCGCCCTTGACTTGGAAACTCAGAATCACAAAGCAGGGACCAATGCACTACAAGATAATTAGTATGAACCTTAAAAACAATCAGTGGAACAAAAATCTCACCTTGGATAATGGGGACCAACCAAAACAAGCCTAACCACCTTGCTTTAATGGTTGTTGTTGAAACACGCACCCAAGTTTCCCAAGAGACCATTCTCAAAACCCTAGAACAAAAGAAGACCAATAAATCAGATTACCCAAAGACCTAGGGTTCCGCCATACCCTATGGAGCGACGGACAGGTCAAACTGAACCCGAAAATAGGGATGAGAAGGGAGGAAAGACTGTACCTTGGTGATTCTGACGATGAATGTGTATAAATCTGGCCCCAGAATTATGGATCAAAGGAGGTCCATGGAAGGGGGTTGTGCATCTCGAAGGGTAACCCATTTCGGGGTTTTGTGGGATTTGAGTCGAATAAAAGCGGGGGGGCAATGGTGGCTTGACGGAAGGAGACTGTAGGAGGGGATATGGCCGACAGAGGGGTGGCACACTACTAGGAGAGGGAGGGGGTTTCAGTGCAATGCAAGGAAGGGGGTGACAGGTTAAAGATAAAGGGAGGAAAAGGGAAGTAAAATAAAAAAAGAGAAAAGAAAAGAAAAATAAAAAAAATAAAGGGAAAAGAAAACCTAAAAAAACTAAAATATTAATGTAATAATAATATTATTAATATTAATATTAATAATAAAAACATAATGATAATATGAATATTATTATTATTAAATATTCTTTTAATTCATATTTTATTTTATTTTTTTCAATAAAATTTTATTTTATATTAAAACATAGGTAGACTGCACAGTTACTCGAGGCGAAGCTACACGGTTCCTGAACAGTTCTATGTCCACGCATCAGTTGCTGCCAAGCCCAGAACGCCCATTTCCAAGTAAAAAACTCATAAATTAAAACTGAGACTCAACCATCTCAAACACAAAATAAAATAATACCAAGGATGAATAAAATAATTAAAATAAAATAGTATTTTAGGGTCGGGGTTTGACAATTCTCCCCACCATGACACTTTATGCCCCTAGAAAGTCCTAAATGACTCAGTTGGTCAAAGCACGGATCACAACACAATGATTCTAAAAATAGTTCCTTAATCATTTAATGACTAAAATCTGAGAACTCACTCAATAACCAAAGGAAAACTTAGCAAGATCTCAAGACTCAAACCACTTAAACAAGAGGACCGATATTGAGGAACCCTCATCTTCAAGAAAAACCACAACATGGAACACCCCAACCCATAACTAAGAAATTATAAAAGCTCGGTGTAACTTCCACAAACATTCATCAAGAGACCCATTATCCAGCTAAATAATTACCATGTTCGTGGTTGGGTGGAATAGGAACAAAGGATTTCCCCCATTAGGTGGTCTTTGAAGACCGAATTTCCGTTGGGTTTGTTTCATGATGGTATCCCCACAAAATTAGGATTTGGGTCAACATTGACCCTTCTGAATATAAACCACTCACAAAACCAAACCCAAATCATGACACTTGCAAGATAGGTGAAGGGTCTCCCTACCATATTAAGAACAAGCTAACATAGGTGGGTTGAACCTCCTATCATGAATCCACTAGCATGGACTGACTCCCAACACAAGAGAGGTGGGGTGGGTCCCCAATGGAAGGAACCTGAAATGAACACTGATTTCCAAATGATTCTTTCATTGGTAGAATTAAGAATCTCTTTCGCTCATCCTATATCTCTATCCTGATTAATGGTACCCCTAGAGGTTTCTTCAATTGCTCAAAGGGTGTCAGGAAGGGTGACCCACTTTCTGCTATCATTTTCGTTATTGCTGAGGATTACCTAAGTAGACTTCTTAACAAGCTGGTTGATCAAAATATGCTTAAACCTATTCAAGTTTCCAGGAATTTAAATTCCCCTACCCACCTTTTATATGCTGATGATATTATTTTATTCATAAAAGGGGATCAAAAAAATATTCATGTTCTCAAGCAAGCGATTTCTCACATGAACAAATCTCTGGGCAAGCAATTTCTTGGAACAAATCGTATATCTTTTTTGGAAAAAAAATTCCTGTAAGAAGGAAATATAATATCACCACTTATCTAGGTATTAAAGAGGGTTTTTTACCTTTCAATTATTTGGGTGTTCCAATATTTTGGGGTCGGCCCAAAGCAACCTATTTTGCTAACATCATTGATCAAATCACAAATCAACTCGCTAGCTGGAAAGGGAAAACCCTCTCCATGGCTGGGAGAATTTGTTTGGTTAAATCGAACATTGTTTCTAAAATTGTCTATTCCTTTATGGTTTATAAATGGCCCGTCAGCATCTTAAAAAAAATTAATACTTATATTAAAAACTTCATTTGGTCTGGAAGCATTTTTGAAAAGAATCTTGTTAAAATACCATGGAAATCTTGATGTAAACCCATTGCTAATGGTGGTATTGGCATAAAAAATTTAAAATTGTTCCATGATGCTCTTCAGGCCCGCCTCACTTGGCACATTATTAATTCCACTTCTAAGGCTACTGAATTCCTGAACCATAGATTCCTCTTTAAGCTTTTAAAAGGTAATTTTAATTTCATCATCTCATCCATCTAGCCCTCTATCCAGGACTCTTATCATAGGATCATGCAAAATTCTAGATGGATAGTCAGTGTTGATTCTTCCATATATTTTTGGTGTGATAATTTTTGTGGTACCCCTATGATATCCTTGTTACCCTCTAATAATCCTCCTGAATATACTAATCAGACTATAAAGGAGGTCTTACAATCTCACCATCATGATCTCCCTGAAAATATTGCGCAAATTATTGACAATCATCTTTTTTCTCCTGATGGTGATTTCCTTGTTTGGGAGCCTTCTACCAATGGCATCCTAGATTCAAAAAATTATTATAAGCATAATTTATCTGATAAAGAATCTAGTTTTCTATGGGTGAATCATTTTAACAAACCTTGGATTAAACCTTCTAGGCTCAACCTTATTTAGCTCATTGCCCATAATAGATTACCAACGGAAAATTGTCTTCAAACTTTTGGTTTTCAACTCTATTCTAAGTGTCTCCTATGTAATCAGCATAGGGAGGATGCCAATCATCTTTTTCTATCTTTTGCGATGGCCTCTGCTCTATAGAATTATATTTCTGATTTATTTAATTACAAATGGTTCTTTACTGACTCAATTTCCTTGTTATTAAAAAATTGTACTGGATATGATATTTCTCTGCAGATAAAAAATCTTTTCCTGGCGGCAGTGGCGGAGCTTCTACATGAGATCTGGTACGTTTAAAATGCTCTCATTCACAATAATCACCCTCTCAATCTAAATGCAGGGAAATCTCGGATTCTTCTTGTGGTTCATGAAGCTGCCTCAATACAAAAAGACAGTTGTAACAACTCAGTTGGTGACTTTGTGATTCTTGGACAGCTCTGTGTTCCTGGAATCTACCCAAATCCCAAACACTCATTTGAAGTGTTCTGGCAATCTCCAATGCCAGGATGGACTAAAGTGAACGTCGATGGAACCTCCAAAGGCAACCCAAGACCTGCCAGTTGTGGTGCCATCTTCAGAGACTCAGATGGGAAGCGTCAGGGCTGCTTCTATGTTGGATGTGGTCACTCTTCGTCTCTGGAGGCAGAAATGCTGGGGGTCATTCATGCTGTTGATTTTACGCTTCAAAGAGGTTGGAGAAAGCTCTGGATAGAAAGTGATTCAACCACTATCATTCATGCCATCTGTAATGGCAACATCCATCTGGCCTGGACACTTACCACACGTTGGATGAATTGTCTGAATTTGCTCCATGGGATGGACTATATAGCTACTCATTCCTACCGGGAAGCGAATTTTGTTGCTGATGCTCTTGCCAACAAAGGAGTTCATTAGAGCATGACTTGGATGGACTCTATTCCTTCTGACTTACTATACCTTTTTGATAGAGATTGTAAAAAAATCCCATCTTTTCGCCTCTTGTAATCCTTTTTTGTTTATCAATAAATTGTGCTCTGGTCTTTGACCAAAGCATTACCCCTAAAAAACTTTAGGAAAGAGGCCACCGTGACCTTCAAAGAAAAAGGGCCCAAAAGAAACGAACATGGGAAAGGAAAATTCAACTGGTATCCTCTCTGATAATGAATGAAATATGTTGGATTTGCATCCCACCACCCCTATAGACTTCCTGAATATATGAAAAGATTCACTTCGGTACCTATGGATAGAGTCCTAATGTTCTGAAGAATCTACTTCGCCGCAGTCAGGAACTAAAAACCTTCAACAGAGGATTCATCCTCTAACAACACATCTTACAAAATTTTTCTACAACCACAACCTCAATGGGCCTTCAAAGGATTATATAATAGTGTCTTAGAGTTCCAAACTGACCACATTATAAGTAATGATAATGTGGCCCTTAGATCAAGAAATAAGGAGTGACGTGGGGGACACCCTAGGAACAGGTTCCTCCGGTTCACATTCCTCACCAAATAGGGAACCTTTCACAAGCATCTCAAGAAACTGAAACACCTTCTGTCATAGTCCACTCGTTGTGACTCAAATTGCAAAAAGAAAAGGTTAAGTACCCTTCACCATTATAAAAAATGTCCCTTTAATGGAACCAAAACTACTAATTCCCTCATGACATCTAGAGTTCTGAAATACCCAAATACACACGCAACTTCCTCAATTTACACCACAACCACTATCAACCCTTGACCACCACAGGGAAAACAAATTGCATACAAAGAGGTCTCTACCCCAATGATCCTTTTGGAGTCCGAGAAAAACCAACAACCAAAAAAAATTCTTTAGAGCCGTTGGAAATTTCTGGGTGTCAAACTCTAAATGAGAAACATGAAACCAACTTGAATCACATAGAAAAACAATCCACCACATCCAATCATAAACCAAAACTCAACCCAAAAAACACTTCAACTTGGGAACTCAAATTCATAAACCAAGAACCACATGATAAAACCAAAACAACCCTTATAAAATCACCACTTTCCTTTCGAAATAAAACCATTTCCACTTTAAAAATCATTTGAACACCAAAACCCACTTCAAAATTCACTTTCATTTCAATTCATTTTGGGAAAAAACATCCCAACATGCCCACTTATCAAAACATACATTTAGAAAACAAAATGAGCCTCAAAAACTAGGCACCCACTATTGGTATTCTATAAATCCTCACATGTATGTACATTCTCGTGCCTACTCGACACTCATCCACACATACCAACTCCATGTACACTATCTATATACATGAGAATCCATAAGAATAAAAAAGGTAAAACAAATCATTTCAAAATTCCCATTTCCAAGAGACATCAATTTCACATTTCATAAAAAGTTCAAAAATCCCAAAACATTTTCCAAATCGATTTCCAATTTACACTTTATAAAATATTTAAAAAAACCCAAACAATTCTCAAAAGAACATCCATTTTTAGAACAACCCATTTCATTTTCAAACAAACCAAGACTTTAATTTTGGAAATCCAACTTCAATAAACTAATAATTAATTTTAGAACCCAAGAAAAACACTCCAAAACCAACTAAAACCCACACCAAGAACATCCTGAAGCAACCAATTCACTCAAAAAATCAAGATTCTGAATTCTGAAATAAAAAACTACTACACACGGCTTGGTCACATGGTTTGGAAGACCATGCACTAATTGGGTGAGCATATAGGAAGTCATTAGAGTCAATTTTATGGTATGCACATGGCTTTCTAGGCTGTTCATAGCAACCATGCACCCCTCCAAAATGACTACCAAATTTCAAGACCAACCAGAAACACCCAAACAAGACAAAGGATCTTGAAAACAACTAATATCCAAGCATAGACTTTGAGGCAATACCATCCCAAACCACCCTGGAAATTCAAGCATTATACTGAATAGGTGGTGATCAAGCACCTGCCCATAATCAAACACTTGAATTACAACAATCCTAACTCCAAATTATTGGATGTCCCCAAAGGACATGGACTAAACCGGTATCTGATACCATTTTGTCATAAACCAACCTAGGTCAACCCTAAACCAGTCACCCGAGCTGGTATATGAAATGGACTAATGGGTGTTCCTAATCCCCACAGGTTGGAAACTAGTGCCGGTCATCAAAATAAAGTAGTTGGGAATGATTTAGACCAGAAAATATAGACAAATAAAAGAAGATAAACTGAATAAACTGGTAGTGAGAATAAAAATAAAAAAAATCTAAGAAGTAAAACATACCTCAAGTGACCTCATGGGTCACCATAAAACATAAAAACCACACTTCTAGAGTGATCCAAATTAGAGGAACTTGAAACTATAAAATAGAGTAGTCATGATCACCGAGATGATCAGTAGGAATACCAAATATCAATGACGCCCTATGCCCTTAACTTTAAAAAGAAACTCAATCGTGCTAGTTTAAAAATAAGACATATTTGAATAATTTTTTTCATTACTTTAAAAATCAGGTAAAAAGTATAAATTTTTTAGGAAATTATTTCTCTTCCACTTTGTTTTCAAAATATATTCCAAGCATGGATTAACATTTCAAAATTAAAGGAAAGAAATTCAAATTAAAATATAGTTTTCACAAAAGAGGGAACAAGTATGAAACAAATAAAATGAATATCACATCACAAGAATCATGTCATAAATGATAACCATGGGAAATATCTATAGGTAACTATCACAAGTAAGACCCTAGAGACCTCATACCTCAGTGAAATGTGGTATAGCAACCACAATCAACTGTGTTCTCATGCACAATCCAATAGGGTGGAATCACATCCCAAGGCCTAGTGGTCTCTAATCATATCACAAAAAGGTTCTATAGAAACTACAACCATCAGTGTTATCGTGCATGATCCACTAGGGGGTATCACATCCCAAGGACTAGTGTTTTCTGATCATATCACATGTTTAGTTAGTGTTGTTTCGTCATTTCTGCTAGAAGGAAACTGGGACAAGCCACTTTCGAATCAACTAGTGTATTAGTCTTAGTCCACCCACCTTGATGCATCGAGATTCCCATGTTCTCTATTTCAAGTGGTAGTGAGTTTTCATCAAACTAACATACATGAACGCATCACATAATAATCCACAATCCTCTTTACTAGGCACATATCAAAATTCCCACATTCAACACACATCATTTTCTAAACAAAAAAGGAATATCACATTTTAAAACAACTTGAAAACCATACTTAAATCAAAGAAACTCATTTAATAAAGGCAAGACTCTATTTAGCCTTGAATTTATGTAAAATTCTATACATCTTTTCTAATATACCAAATCAAGGAATTTTTCCTTTTAAAATAAATCACACACCAACCCATCTTCATTCAAAATAAACTTTTTCAACAAACATACAGGCCAGTAATTTAGGGAATCCACTTTTAAAGTTTTAAAATTTTAAAACCAATTGAGAATTAAAAAGGTATTAAATTTTACAAACAAGGTCAGGAGCATATATCAATAGAAAAAATGAACATTGGGAACTTAAATAAATTATGTAAAATAATGAAGAATTATTTCTAACAATTACAACCAAATTGTAAAGCTTATACATTTACTACATAAATATAAAAACATATTTTGAAAATAATAAAGTAGTTATGGAATTTAAATTAAAGGTTTAGGCATAGAGGAACCTACCTCATGGTAGAACCAAACCGACCATTAATACCTTGGAACTTTCTAATTAAAATCTATTGCTCCCCCACTAAGCATATTCACCTTCACATACATGTAAGGACACCTAATCCCTATGCACACATTGGCATGTCCATGAACATGTGAAAGGGGATCCGTACATATATGATTATATGAATATACTAGTATCCACTTTCCTACGCATGAATTTCCATATATATACATAGTTACACCTAGCCCCATGCATGTATAGTCACTTCCATGGATTAATATATGTGTAACGGGGAAAATTACATATATACATATACTTACCTATGCATATGCAAGTGATTTTCCCTTGACTCGGTGACTCAGAATCACAAACAAGGGACCAAAGCACTATAAGATAATTAGTATGAACCATAAAACAATTAAATATCCTAATTTATATGGTGTGAAACCAAGTAGTTGAATGAAAATCTCACCTCAGATAATGGTGACCAACCGAAACAAGATGAACCACCTCGCCTTCAGCAACGGTTGTCATAACAAGAACCCAAGGGTCTTGAGAGACCATTATCACTAACCTAAAACAAAATAATACTGATAAATCAGATTACCCAAAGAACTAGGGATCATCCAAACCCTATGGATAAATGGATAGGCCAAATTGAAGCCAGAAATAGTGAAGAGAAAAGCAGAGATACTCTACCTTGGTGATTTTGATGAAGAACACGAAGAAATTTGGCCCCGAAATCATCGATAGAATGAGGGAAATGAAAGGGGTTCACACGGATCTAAGGGGAACCCCCTTGGGGGTGTTGTGCGATGCAGGTCGAACAAGAGAGGGGAGAGGGAGAGCAGGGAACTGGTGGTGGCTTTCCAGATGGAGGCCGCATGTAACACCCCAAGAATTCATAATGTGTTATTTCTTCAAAATAATTCAATAACTTACACTACACGCAACACCGAGTTCAATTGCACCATGACTTACCAAAAATCCATTCAAAAGAGGTTATGAATAGTATTAACTAAATTTTAAACTTTATATAATCCTTATAATTTTTCCATATTATGAGTATCTTAGACATAATGCAAGAACAAATTCATTTTCAGTATTGCACTTTTATCAACTTTTAATAGTGAACCCTTTTTAAATACAATATTTTAAACTTTTTGACTAAATGGAGACATCAAAAATTTAAAATGAAACATCCCAAGCTTCCACGGTACGCTTTCTTTGAATAATACAGTAGCGTGTGTTTTACGCAACCTTGAGTTTTAACACACACCACAACCAATCAAACTAGCCGTTATGAATAGTAATACCTAATTTTTGAAATTATATATATTTTATATTTCAAAATGGACTTCATTTTTGGATTCGGAATATCTAATTTAGCCTAAGGTGAAATTTTGGTACTTTTCGGATAACTTTCATATTTTGATGAATAGTGAAAATTACTAAATTTTAATTAAAAACAACTTTTTTAATCAAAATAATTAATAGTGATAAATTATGAATTTTAGTAGTTTTAAAGTATATTTAGAATATATTTTTACCATTTAATATAATTTTGGTCATTGGACATAATTTTACAATTAAACCGAACATAAACAAGTGTCAATCTTTTGATAGTTATTATCTCTTAAAAACATGCTTTTTGTTTTGACAGCGGGAATTAATTTTAAATTAATTTCTGCCACTTCTATGTTTTGAATTTAGAAAAATGGATTCCATATTTTGAATCAGGATTTCCAAATTGTGTAAATAGGTAACTTTTATTTTTAGACATTTTGAATAATTACTGCGGTAAATATTTTATTTACCATGGTTAAGGGTAAATCCGGTAAATAAGGGTTAAAAAATAATATTATAATAATACTAAATTACCCTAAAACGTGTCTTAACCATATTGGTTGATACATGGTCGACCATGGGCATCTTTGGGTCGATTTTGGGACCCCATGGATCCACTTGTAAGTGATAATGACACTTTATTTTAATTAAGTTAAAATGAATACAAAAGTGACACAAGCATATATCTTTTAGAAAAACAATTGTTACATAGGGTTATATATGTTGGATTTTAGATTATAAATATTAATTAGAAATATAAAAAGATTTCCTACATAATGATATTTTATTTATAATTTTTAGACATTAAATAATATATTTTATTTATGACACAATGATGATGCAGTAATTACTATAATAGTGAAAAATTAAAATAATTGATATTATAAATACCCAAATAAATATAATATGAAACTTTTAATGAATTAAACTAATTTTCTAGGATAATATTATATATTAGGATTGATTTAATTTACTTTGTTCGAAGTAATCAATCTGTTATGAGTTTCACAAAAATCAACTATTGAATAGTGTCAAAATTGACATAAAAGAGTTCTTAAAACAAATATTATATTATTAATTGATATTAAATTCCTAAAAATCTAAGGTTCGTCCAAGAGACTTATATCATGATAGGTTCATCATTAATGGACCACTTGGGGGTCTCTTGGATGTATGTAGTAAGTTTATTAACCATATTATATAAAAATACAAAGAGACATTGTAAAAGTGAAACTAATTACCTTAGAGTTAATACTTAAAGATAAGGTTATTATAAGTACCCAAACCTGTCTAAATTCTATTGGTTGAGTTGTTTTCGACCCATACCCACCTTAACCATTGAATAATCAACTTTGGATCCATTATAAACCGAATATGAATTTATTATAAATTAATATTTCTAGCTTTTCCAAAGGTGCCCCTCACCCCTCTTATAAAAGGGCACTCCTCCTTCTCATTTATACACACCTTCAAAGCCTTTTTGTTAGGCCAAACTCTGCCCAAATACTCTCCCAACATCCCTCAATACAACCTATAGGCCTTAGTTTGATCATAAATCCAACATAAGGAGCCCTTTTGATCAAATCAAAAGGAAGAACCCGAAGAAGAGGTAATGATTTCACCACCCTTTTCCAAGTTCATTTCTTCTTCCACTTATTCTTCCTTTGTTGTTACCATTATAAAATAATAACTCCAGTATCATATATATACTGTGATGTTATTATAAATATGGTACAACCATATTCAGTATTCTATCCACCCTTTGAATAACATGTCACCATACGTGCGTACGTACGGCTTACCATCTCCACGTCGTGGTGTAATTGTTATTCAATATATTATTATTTGGATGGGTATAATAATGATGTGTAAATCATGTAAATAATAAATATAACATGTTAATTATTCTGCATATATGATATACCATCCATTTATATATTATTTTAATATCAAAAGAATGATATTGTCGCTCGTGCGTACGTACGGACTACCGTCTCCACGAACGCGATGAGATTCATTCTCCATCATATCCATTCAAGTATAATTATTATTTTCTGATTTAAAAATGATGTTTAAGGACTTGATATCATTATGTATATGAATTATATACAACCTATACATTAAAAACATGGCTTACGTAATAAAACATATAAAAGAAAACGAGTAAGTTAACACCCGAAACAACGATAATACTAAGACATTATTAACAAAGCAAAGTTAAAAGATCATATATGATATTATATTAATATATATGATTCTTGTATAATTTAATAACAATTATTTCACTATTATACAGGAGGTTAACCTACCCCAACCAAGTAAAAGTACAAGGTAAGGGGTTTTCATCTCACTCCTTATTCCCGTGAGATTCATGCCATATTGCCACCATTACCTTTTGTGTGGTGTATGTACTTCCCATAATTATATTTCTTGTGTAATACACTTTAATTTATGTGTATTTGCATATTAATTGTATGATACCTCTTTAATGGGTTGTGTGTTTCATAAGTTACCAAATTGGTAAGGGTTATTTCACAATCTCTTCATTATCCGAGGTTGTTTATATGTAATAATCTACTGGGATCTCTTTATCATCCACATCCATGTTTTTTTTTAACTTATACGGCGGGTGCGGCTATTTTCCACCATTATAAAATCTTCAAATCTTCCCTTACAAGCTTATAAGAATATTTTCAAAGAAAATGTTTTATTTTATATGGCTCTTAAATGATTTCAAAATAAAAAGAGATATTTCTCTAAAAAGAGTTTTGATTTCATCTATGTCAACATCCTTTGATGGATTTTACGCTTATTTGAAGTTGATTTATTATGATACAAAACTTCTATATTGTATTGAAGGTTTTGTGATATGTTTGACTGTGGATGTGCTATTTTTATACCATTCATAGTTTATGGTGAAATTATTGACATTTCGTATGCTATTTTTAATACGAATGTTTATGTTATGTTTAAACCTTTTCATATGGGAATGCATTGGACTTAATATGTGACGGGTGGAGCCCGCTATAGCTCCTCGATGCATCAGTAGGTCTCATGAGACAAACTAGTGTCTTGGCACAAGGCCTTGACAAAATCTTATTTGTAGTCTTGGCACGAGGCCTTGACTATGTGGTTATGATAGTCTGGCATTATGAATTCCAACATTATGAAAGTGGTTATTGATTTTTGCATGTGATTATTCGATTAGTAGAATATCCATGTGAATAAGTAAATGGCATTATTTCATTTTATTTATGTCGTACCATGTTGAAAGTTCAAGTTTGAAAGGCTTTTGTTTTAGTTATACATTACCTTAAATGTTTATTCTTATTTATGAAAGTTTCCGCTATATTGTTATCCTTACTGGGCATTTGAGCTCACCCCTTTTCTATGTTTTATTTTTCCCAGGAAGTGAAGAAGTAAATTATGAATGACCTGTAGGGATATTATGTGGGGATGTGAGTGTGGATTATGGAGACATTATGTTGTTGTAGTAGTTTTTCATTTTATGATGTAATGTAAAACTTATGAATGTATCTAGTGTTTCCAAGGCTACTAAACCAATCGGTCTTTCGAGATTTGATCTTTCTTGTGATCATGAAAATGTTATGTAATAATGCACCGACTCTGGGTAACTAGGGTCGGGGCGTTACACCGCAGGAGGGGAGCTGGCCGGTAGAGGGATGGCGCGCTTCTGGGAGAGGGGGGTTGCAACACAATTCAAGGAAGGGGGTGATGGGTTAGAGAGAATGGGAAAAAGAGGGAAGTAAAATAAAAAAGATAAAAAAAAGAAAAATAAAAAATAAAGGGAAAATGAAAACCTAAAAAAACTAAAATATAAATTTAATACTAATAATAATATTCATATTAATAATAAAAACATGATAATAATATAAATATTATTATTATTATTATTATTATTATTAAAAATTCTTTTAATTCGTATTTTATTTTATTTTTTTCATTTAAATTTTATTTTCTTTTAAAACATAGGCAGACTGCACGGTTACCCAGGGCAAAGTCGCATGGTTCCCGAACCATGCTCTACCTGTGCACCAGATGCTGCCAAGCCCAGAATGCCCATTTCTAAGTAAAAACTCAAAAATTAAAACTAGGACTCAACCCTCTCAAACACAAAATAAAATAAGACCAAGGATGAAAAAAACATTAAAATAAAAGAGTAGTGTAAGTTCAGGGTGTGATAGTTTTGGTCAATAAATCTAAGTGTGAGAGTCATGACATGCATTAATAATAATCTGAAAGTCTACAGATAATTACACACACTCAGACATAGAAATATCTAATGACACATAAACATTTTAAATTCTTTCTAATGGTTATGTTCTCATAATCTCCAAACTTGAAGATTACCAGGTGAAAACTTCATGAGAAGAAGTCTCATTTACCGATGAGTACTTAAACCTGAAATTCAATATACTATGTTCCCCTTTATAGAATTTTATATTACTATATAACTTGCTTCAATAATAACATCATGGAATTTCAAGAAACTTGTCATAGTGGGGAACTGTTATAACCTTTTCAATTTGAAAGATATTCTAGGACATTATTACATTAAAGTCATGCAGAACAATGAACAAAATATAATAAGATGTATAATTAATATTTATTTCTTTGAATATACATTTTATCCAAATTAGAAATAGGTGGTTCTAGTACACCAACTCAAACACAAGGCATATTCATAATTGGGTGCTTTCTGATTCTTCTTTAGTGTCTCTTCTTGAGCTAGTGTTATGAAAAAAATAATCATATGAGATGTGTCCAACCTTCTTGAACCTTCCACATAGTACTTTTGATTTTTTTTCATCATTTTTTGAAAACCAATCATGAAATTCAATTTATTCATGTGGAATATTTTTCTTTTCTTTATCATCTTCCGTAATTTGTGCTTCTTCCAATTTTATTTTTATTTCCAAATCAACTATCCAAATTACTAGTATTTCATTTGGAATTTGAACAAAATTCTTGGTAGTTCTACTTGGATTTTTAGGAGTGCATTTTTTCACTTAGGTCCTTTTATTTTTATCTTAGACTAATATTCCCCTTTGTTTCTTAATATTTCTTCACTTCATTGTGATATCCATGGTTTTCTTATAGCGATCCATGGTGTAACCTCTTATCCCATGAGATAAGTAGCTTATTCCTTTTGGTGTATCACTCCTTTTGAACTTATTAGGTTTATTTTGAGTATAGGTCTTATTATGATTATTACCCAAGGTTTCCTTGTCTCCATTCTTCATCTTTTGTGGTATTTTCTTTTGAATTTCTTTATTATCATTCTTGAATTATTTCTACTTTCATACCTCTTCACTATGACCACTACTATTGCAAATACCATAGAGGTTCTTAAAATTTTCAAATTTACTTATAATAGGAAGATTATTCCTTTCCTTATGTGGGATTTTATTCATCACCACTTTTCTCCCACTTGATTTAAACTTACTTTTATTTTCAGATACTGACACATTGTACCTGTAATCATACTCCATGTGCCTGAATCTATCATAACACCAACAATATTCAACAAATCATTATCTCTTATTTTGGATAATAATCAAGCTAGATTGGAATGATTGATGATTTTTTTTTCCTTCATTATTCTATTGTTATTCTTTAGGGTAACATCTTATTTTACACTTATATTCCTTTACCATAGATATAGTGGTAGGAACTTAATTTCTTTTCTTCATCCAATCTTACAGAGGTTTTTATTTTGAACCTACATTATATATAGAATCAGAATTATCATAAATAACATTATTTGAATTGGAAGATACCATATTATTAGATGATTCTTTAGATTGTAAATTTAATTATTTAAACTTGTTCTTTACATTAATTTGATGTATTTTAGAATAATAATATTCTTTATAAGTGTTTTTATATGCAGCTCTTATAGTAATAGCTCTTATTTCAGTTTGTTTTGAAGACTCAGATTGAACATTTTCAAAATTTTCCATTTTGACTCCAAGTTTAATAAATTTCATATTTAGAATAAATTTCTCATCCTCTACTAATTTCAATTTATCTTCACATTACCTTTTTATCTTTGAGACTCCATTATCATGAATTTTATTCTTATCCTATATCAAATTGTAAATTTCTTTGATCTTATTTTATTTGATTTCAATTTGAGTATTCTTGACATCAATGATGATTTTTTTTCTTATAATGCATGGTACTTATCTTCAAGACTCTCAATGGATTAATCTTTCTTATATATTACATAAAACTGATACTTCCCAACTCTAGAACATGATTCTTCAATCCCAATTATTCTTACACTTTTGGAATTATTTTTTTTGGTGAGATATACACATGTCATCGCCCTTTGTGCTAGTGCACTCTCCCTATTATTAACTTCTTTTTCAAGATGAGTGATTTTATCTTGTAAGGTCTTACTAAAATCTATACAATCATCATAGTCTAAGTAATGATCTTCAACACTTCTGTTTGGTTCTTTTGTTGGAAAATATTGGAAAAAACATATATGATACATCTTTATCATCATATGAGGTAGAGCTATTGTCTATTTATTTGGTGGTTAAATAGACTGATAGATATTTAACTCCCATACATGACTTGTATTTCTCATAAATAATGAATTGTAAAATTGATTCATCATCCTCTTTGTACAAGAGGTATGTCTTCTTCAACATTATCAATTATTTATTTTTTTTATTCTTCACTGTCTTTGATGGGATGTAATTATGATATGCAATGGATACAACTCCTCCAAGTTTTCACTCCATTATAAATTGAGAAGAGATGTATCACATCTTCAATAAGATTAAAATATGAGAATCCAATTAGAGGTGTTACATGTATCTATGATACCAATTATTAGGATCACTTTGGTATAAACACACAGAGAGGAGGTGGAAGGGTATGGGGTGATTGTTTATCACTTAAAAACTTCTATAAATTTTTATACCTCTGGAACTTATTCAATGAATTGTTATATTTTCTTATTCACCTATAGTTATCAAGAATGAACATGAGATAATAAATCACAATAAGCACTAGGATTTTTTAAGGAGTTTCACCTCCAATGTGGATAACTACATACCTAGTTTATAGTGGCTATTATCCCACTTTCACAAATATTTTATTTTATTATCAAGAAAATCATGAGCAAGGTTATGGCCTTGAACTCATTTTACTATCATTGACTAGGTAAAATTCAAGATTTAACATTAAATAATAAAAATAAATGATATCGACCTATCACTAATAAAGTGATTAAAAATGTATAACAATTATTATTTGATATACACCAATGACTTTGATCAACTTCCAAAAAATATTGTAATTAAAAGGCTGCCTCTATTTCATAGAAATCAAAGGGTTGTCTCAAAATAAGTAGCAATCTAGTAGGTTGGATCTTATTTTTCTTCTTAAGTTAAAATAATTTTAATATGCAATATACTGGTAATCTCATATTCTTTTGACCTAGATGATGATCAACAAATATTAGCTCGATCACAATTTATTATTATTCTTTTGGTCTTCAAAAAACAATATGAGATGTCAAATTTCATTACAATATTCTCAATTCATATATATCAATTGTATTTCATGCATGTGATTCTTGGAAATATCTAATAATATCATGAATGTATTTGTAACATACATACAATAATAACCAAAACCCCACATGAACATTATTAATTTATTTTATTATCAATATATTTTTGTTCATGGTTCATGCATGTATTATCATGTTCTTATTAACATGAATTAAAACCTGTATTTATCACAGCCTTTGCAAAAGAAAAGTGTGATCCATGTGGCTCAGTTCCTTCACAAAAAGAGGATCACATGGGTTCACATGATATATCTTATTCAAATAAATAATATATGCAGATCCTAAAACTTCTTTCATGTAATAGAATGTGTATGCAGATATCACTGCCTATTTTTATCTTCATACAACTAAAAGTATGTGGTTCTATACTTCATGAAATAATTAATCTCATAGCTTAGTGTCTTTAAAAAATCTTGATTGCTTTTCAGTACCTAAAGATCATTTTCATAACATAATGTGTACATGGAATATCTTCATGAAAATGAGAGAATAGAACTTCTTCCTTGATGTAGCTAAGAGGATCGCATAACTACCTGCTACTTTGCATAAATGGAAGCATTGAGATACTCTGTAATATGAAAAATGATAGTTCTCAAATAAAAACATGAATGGTAACTACTATCTTAGTCTCAGATAATCTCATTTTATAGCTAACATTCATAAACTCTCCCTATTGTATTCACTGAATTAAATCCGGAGTTTCATGCCATGTCTGATAATAGTAGTGAGTCATGTATGATTTTAATATCACTGAATCTTTCATCATTTTAAACTTTTCGAATGTGGGTTTCCTTCTTATCACATGACTTTCATAGAACTAAAAAAGATGATTTCATTGTGTAAATGTATACTTATCTCATGAATCTATACTCACATTCATGTGTTCGTAAATGCATGTTTCTCCTGTACTTAGTCCATACACACTATCATGTTGTATCATCGGTTCATCCTTCAACCAAATAGTTTCATTCACATCAGATCGTGCATGGATGATGATCTATATCATTATTTTTTTTGAGTTCTCATGAGATTGATCTCAGTTTGATATGTGGATATCACATGATCTCTAGAGATATAGAATGTCATTTTTTATGAATTCACTCATGTAAAGTTCAATATTGTGTAATGGTAGATTCACCGCTGTATAAGGGTACCAGTGTGGTTCTTATTGGTACCCTGTGTAACGGTAAACTGAAGGTTTAAAATGAGAAACTACGTGGATCAGATGGTGTATATTGATTAGATTGAGTGTAATGTGTTATATACATATCATTTAAGATGTAGGAACAATGACTCATGTCTTTTCATCCCACATCAAAGTTTCCTTTGTTCGGAATATGTTTAATAAACATCTCTATGTCATCGAGCTTTTGAGTCAGCGCTTAGACACACTTGTACACACTTGTCCGCAAAGGTCATTCCACATCCTTATGCAGTCCCACGGGTACCCTTCAGGCACTATGCTCCCATGAATGCTCATGTGATCCCCATTACACTCCCTATGAGTGCTATGCATGTTCACTACACCCGCCACCTTGTAGGATTTCCTGGATGGATCTCCCACATGGTTGAGCCTACTCCCACATGTGTGGGATTGAGTTGGCTTAGTTTTCCAACATGGTTGGAAAATATTTTTGTTAAGACCCAAAATTTACTTGTTAATTTCCAAGTATAAAAATCCAAGAAAATTCCTCTACTTTTCAGTATCATCTTCTTCATGCAATTAATTTATTTTTTCATGGACTTCAAATTTCTTCATGCAAATAAATATTTTCATGATCTTCAACATTATTAAATCATCAACATAAGAAATATTCATATGAAATCATAAATATATGATTTATCTTCACTTATTATGATGTTTTAAATAATGTGAAACACATTGGTACATGTTCTCAAATCAATGAAGACTAGTTCATCAATCATCATACTCAAAATCTACTTCATAGAAAATATAATATGTGACCTTTAAACTCCTCATGGATGGATATAATCTTAAAAAACGTGATTGGGATCAAACTTATACTTCCAATTTTTTCTTCTTTTCTAATACATATTAACATTAAGTGATTCATCACTTACTAACTTATTGGCAACAAATACAAAAAAACACAAAGTAAGATCATTAGTATTCCCCCAGAGCATGAGTTTGAGTTTTCAATCGAACTCAAACTTAGATCCATGACTATCTCAAAGAGTCCCTATATAATGGATCTCATTGAATTATAGGAATTAAAGAAGAAATTGAAAGAGAATCTAGATGAAGGTTTTATATGTCATAGTTTTTCACCATGGGGTGCACCAGTCCTCTTTGTCAAAAAGAAATATGGATTAATGTATCTTTTCATTGATTAACATGAGCTTAATAAAATCATGATCAAGAATAAGTATCATATACCCTATATTGATAATCTATTCAATCAACTCATAGGAGCTCAGTACTTCTCAAAAATTGACCATTGATTAGGATATCATCAATCAAGGGTTTCAAGGGAGGATATTTTTAAGACTTATTTTCATACTAGGTATGGACACTATGAATTTATAGTGATGCTATTTGGATTTATGAATGGTCCTAATATATTTATATATATATATATATATATTTAATAGAGTCTTTATATCTTAACTTGATCAATTTTTTATTGTCTTTATAGACGATATTATTATAAATTCAAAGTGCAGGGAAGAGCATGAAGATCATTTGTGGATTGTGTTAAAGGCCTTAAGAAAGAAGAAACTATATTCCAAATTTAGAAAGTGTGAATTCTGGATGAAAAAAGTATCATTATTAGGTTATGTAATCATAATCAAGGGAATATCAGTAGATTCTTCAAAGATGAAAGTTATCAAGCAATGGCCAAGAACAACCATTGTAACAGATATCCATATTTTTCTTTGGTTGGAAAGATATTACTCACATTTTGTGAGAAATTTCTCACGGATATAAAATCCACTAACCAAGTTAAAAAAGAAGGGAGTTGTCCTGACCCCCTCCCTCTAAAGATATTGTAATGAGGGGAGAGAGATAGTGACCCCCAAGTCTCTCCTTCAGTAGGCCCCGAGTAGGAAACTGGAACTAAGAGTATAAAAATCTAAACATTTGGAGGCATTACCCTCTATAAGTAAACAAGATTATGAGATAAAATAAATCAACAATAAGCAACCCATGAAATCATATAAGAAATAAACCAAAACCACCCCATAATGCATGTGTAAATAATACTGATATATATAAAAGTATCCAAAGAAAATACCCAAAATAAAGCCAAAGTGGTGACATAGTGTAACAACCCAGACCCGAGCAGCCACCGGAACGGTGCTAAACGGGTCAGGTGTTACTACCTTAGGCACACCTCCTCGAACGCCAAAGGCTGCCGACTAGCAGCGAGGGTCTGATAGGTATAGTGGGGAGGATATACCCTCTCGTAGGACAATAATAACGGTACTGGTCTGAGTAATAATAAAGATGCAGCGGAATAAAAGACTCAGGAAACTCAAACTAGACCCGCAGAGCGGAAGCACAATCAATATCAATAAATAGCTGAAGCAATAAATATAACAACAGCAGCAGAAATAAACACAACAGCATGCTGACCACTTGTAACTACTACTGAATAATAAAACATTCATCCAAAGCAGGTCATACATGTATTTATATATAAGAAGGCGCCAATGGATAACCCGTTGTAGCTATATAACAAGTAAGCATGCCAATACAGGAAAGGAAACAAAACAAGATAAACTCCAGCTAGGTAATACCTCAAGGTCCATACCATCTCCATGCAACAACTAACGCATCCCAGCTCCTAAAGCTGGCCTCATCCCTGCACGTAAATCCATAAAGTCTTCACACATCCCGAAGGGCCCGTGCAGGGTGTGAGACAAATCTCAGTAGGATACCACCCAACAGTGCGTACCTAATATAAGTGTTTGAGAAGGCATGCATTTATAAGGAAAATAGTAAATAGTATGATGCACAAATAAACACAAACTCCACTAGTGCTCAGTGGCCACCATGGAGTGTCACATGCTTCGACCAATGGCGGAATCTTTGTCATATAACTCGGCACCATGTGCCCCCTGACACCACGTGTCTCAAGTACCGACATCCCGAAGGCACACCCAATAATAGTAACCTGGCACCTTGTGCCTCCTAACATCTCGTGCCTCAAGTACCAACATCCCGAAGGTGCGCCCAAGAAGTAACCCAGAGGAACAATGATGCATGTCCTCAAATAAATAACTGGAGGGACAACGATGTCTACCCTCAAATATGGTAACCGTAGGGACAGCGATGTCTGCCCTCAAATAAGGTAACCGGAGGGACGACGATATCTGTCCTCAAATAAGTAACCAGAGGGACAGCGATACCTGCCCTCAAATAAGTAACCATAGGGACAGTGATACCTACCCTCAAATAAGTAACCAGAGGGACAGCGATACATGCCCTCAAATCACAGCGAGCCTCAGCCCTCAACCCGATAGCCTCAAAGCTATCCCCTGGAGGCTTATCACCTCCCACATGGATTCCTACGGCAAGCACGCCCAACCAAAGTACCTAAACTGCATCTATGGGGGTCTCTACCCACACAAGTGGTCAAAACCACCTCATCACGGAGTATCTATGTGTGCACACTACTCAAAGTTTCGGGTGAGCGGTAATCACAAAAATAGTACCTAAGCCACCACACATCTGACACCTCATGTCCTTGCGACCATGCCGCTCAAGTCTGATGGTCTCGCCATCCTAGTAACCCGGGCCATGCCCAACCTGACAGTCATCCTACCTCAAGTTGACGTCCATGATGCCCAATCCCGTGATCAAAACCACCCAAAGTAACCCAGGCCAAGCCCAACCTGACAGTCGTACAGCCTCAAACTGACGTCCATGATGCCCAATCCCATGGTCTAAACCACCCAAAGTAACCCCAGGCCAAGCCCAACCCATGATCAGCATCACTCAACAATATTCGGGCCACGCCCATCACAACCTGAAGGTTCCAGCATATGAAATTCATCATTCACATACATAATCAAAAGATTTACTTTTAAAATAGGCAAACAACTCAACAGTTGAAATGCGCGAACTACGTGTTATCCTATACCAAAACTGAGGTCTCTAAGGCATCTTAAAATACATATCAATGTTCAATACACTAAACTCAACAGTTTATAACAACACAATTCAATTAATACCATTTTGGAACCCCTGGCCAAAATGCCCCATTTGAGTAACAGCCCTTTGCCCGACCCCATTCAAGCAAATCAGGTAAAAGGGCATACCCAAAGGCATCCCACGGGTCTAATAAATAGTTTAATATGCAATAACAGATAAATTAGGGTCTCTCTCAAATACCCGAAAATGTACCAAAGGTCTCCATACCCAAATGACCACGAAAACCCAAAAAGATGTATGCACCACCTACCTCGTACTAGTACAATGTTACTCCTCCGATAATAGCCTCCAATTTGGGATAAAACGCAGTAGATATACAAAAGAATAAAAATCACTCAAACCCCTATAACTCATTCTAGAATAGAAATCAATAAGAATGGCTCAAGGGGAATACAGGCCTTACCAAGGGGGTTCTAATGCATCAAAAGATGTTCGAAACAGAGTTTAGACGAAGATCTGGGAGGGATTTGAAGGTCCAGTCGGCTCTCCCTGTGTAGCCCCGAGTGGAAGGAAGAAAAATAGGAGAATGGGAATTCCTGGGTGTCCCAGAACTTAAAAACCCTAATTTTAAGTGGCCTCATGGTTAACTCGCACGGTTTAGCAAACCGTATGCCAACCGTACGGTTGCCACTGCCTCACCCAGGAACTTTGCACGGCCAACCCACACGATTTAGAAAACCGTGCGCCGCCTGTGTGGAGCCCACTGTCTCACCCAAAGACTTCCCACGGTTTTTCCGCATGGTTTTTTCAGATCGTGAGCCAACCGTGTGCACCTGCACGACCTCCCCAACTTCAAAATTTTAACCTGAAACAAGTCAAAAATTCAAACAGGGTCAGGATTTTGACTCGTCTAAAAACTCGAGTTCTTACAAACTCTCCACCTTAACATAGCTCGTCCCTGAGCTATCAAAAAAAACCCAGAGATGGCACCAAACTTACCACCCCAATCAGAGTAACATGGACTTCCCTGGTCTCAAAGGTCCTGGCTAAATTTTTTAAGGGACTCCTCACCTTAGGAATCGCCTAACTCGGTCTCAACCCAACAAAACTCAGAGCAAGAAAAGGTTTGCTAACCTATTTCCAAACTCACAGTCCTCTCGTGACGCATCATCACCCATGCACCTCATTGGCACCCCCGTGTCACTTATGACACCCAAACGTATCCTGCACCGCATCAGTGTCCACCTCCATGAGGTCCTGCATCCCATGGATGCTCAAAACGAACCTAGTGCCTAGCAACTTAAGTAACCAACATCCTCGATGCCTCGATTCCCATGGCACCTCAATTAACTCACATCCTCGATGCCCCGATGCCCATGGCACCTCAAGTAACCCGCATCCTCGATGCCCCAATGCCCATGGCACCTCATACATATACATATATAAAAATATCATGAACCTGAGATGGAGCCAATCCCACTGACCATCATCTTGTCAGTCCACATAAATCTTGTGGACCTCATGCACTCAAAATTGACAGGCCTCTACAGGTCATGCCAAAAGAGAATGAGGAAATCATGGCCACACCTGTGGTGTACCTCTAACCGTCATCAGATCACCAGCCAGCTCAGCCTCTGGAAGCTCCACAGCATGCACCTGGCCTGAAACATGGTTGTATGATGCCTGACCTCCCTACAGTGCTGCTCTAGTCATTGGCCACTGACCCCTCAGCTGGATCCCACTGTCTCTGTCATGTCCGCCACGTGCAATTGAACCTTAGCTACCCTCTCCTGGTACCGAACCTGAACCTGATCCTACACCTGTTTAACTGTATCCTCACTTGCTTGATGCTCCATCGAGACGTGTAAGAGGAACCCGCTCATGCCATTCTTGTCCTGACAACCAAAATTGCCTCAAACCAATGACTGAGTCACCCAATCCTTGTGATCGAAATCACCTCAACCAATAGTACCTTCCTGCTCTTATAAGATCCATACCCAAATTCCCTGCCACATGCAATTCTAAAAATATACAAAGCATGGAAATTTATTTTTATTCACATGGAATTATCACTTCACAAAGCATACATGCAGTTATGAAATTGAAATACCCTAAAATGTGTCTATCAAAAGCCAAGAAAACAAGCCTTTCCATACCGGGCCAAGGTCCAATTCTCCCTTACCACACCAGGTCAAGGGTCACATATCACAATCAATAACATCACACACCAAGTGAGTCACCAAGGTGGAAATCATATAAACTTTAATCTAAGAAAAAGGCAACAACAATTCCCACCCATTGGCAACTTGGTCCATCCCTTGTACCTGGGGCTGTAGGCCCCTAAGCACAAGCTAGAAACCCAATTCCAGTAACAACCTATCTCCAGTCTACCATATCCCAAATAGTAAAACCAGTAGAAATAAAAGAGAATCCTCAATCTCATTAGTAGCCAGCAAAACACTACTACTAAATCCATGTCAAGAACTACTATAATACCACTTTGTAACAACCCAGACCTGAGCTGCCACCCGAACAGTGCTAAACGGGTCGGATGTTACTACCTTAGGCGCACCTCCCTAAACGCCAAAGACTGCCAACTAGCAGTGAGGGTCTGATAGGTATAGTGGGGAGGCTATACCCTCTCGGAGGACAATAATAACAGTACTGGTCCAAGTAATAATAAATATGCAGCGGAATAAAAGACTCAGCAGACTCGAACCAGACCCACAGAGCGGAAGCACAATCAATATCAATAAACATAGGAAGCAATAAATATAACAACAGTAGCAGAAATAAACACAACAGCATGTTGACCACTTGAAACTACTACTGAACAATAAAACATGCATTCAAAGCAGGTCATACATGTATTTATATATAAGAAGGCGCCAATGGCTAACCCGTTGTAGCTACATAACAAGTAAGCATGCTAATACAGGAAAGGAAACAAAATAATATAAACTCCAGCTAGGTAAGACCTCAAGGTCCATACCATCTCCATGCAACAACTAACGCAGACCAGCTACTGAAGTTGGCCTCATTCCTACATGAAAATCCATAAAGTCTACACGCATCCCGAAGGGCCCGTGTAGGGTGTGAGACAAGTATCAATAGGATACCACTCAACAGTGTGTACCTAATATAAGTGTTTAAGCAGGCATAAATTTATAAGGAAAACAGTAAACAGTACGATGCACAAATAAACAAAAACTCAACTGGTGCTCAGCGGCCACCATGGAGTGTCACCTACTTCGGCCAATGCCGGAATCTCTGTCATATAACCCGACACCATGTGCCCCTGACACCGCGTGTCTCAAGTACAAACGTCCCTAAGGCATGCCCAAGAATAGTAACCCAACACCTTGTGCCTCCTGACACCTCGTGCCTTAGGTACCGACGTCCCAAAGGCACGTCCAAGAAGTAACCCGGAGGAACAGTGATGTCTGTCCTCAAATAAATAACCGGATAGATAGCGATGTCTACCCTCAAATAAGGTAACCGGAGGGACAACGATGTCTGCCCTCAAATAAGGTAACTGGAGGGACGGCGATATCCACCCTCAAATAAGTAACCGGAGGGACATCAATACCTTCCCTCAAATAAGTAACTAGTGGGACAGTGATACCTGCCCTCAAATAAGTAACCAGAGGGATAGCGATACCTTCCCTCAAATCATGGCGAGCCTCATCCCCCAACCCGATAGCCTCAAAGATATCCCCTGGAGGCTCCTCACCTCCCACGTGGCTTCCTACGGCAAGCACTCCCAACCAAAGTACCTAAAACGCATCTACAGGGGCCTCTACCCACACAAGTGGTCAAAACCACCTCATCACGGAGTATCTATGTGTGCACACTACTCAAAATTCCGGGTGAGTGGTAATCACCAAAATAGTACCTATGCCACCACACATATAACACCTCGTGTCCCTATGACCATGCCTCTCAAGTCTGATGGCCTCACCATCCCAGTAACTCAGGCCATGCCCAACCTGATAGTCATTTTTCCTCAAGTCGACGTCCAAGATGCCCAATCCTGTGGTCAAAACCACCCAAAGTAACCCAGGCCAAGCCCAACCTGACAGTCATACTACCTCAAAACAACATCCATGATTCCCAATACCATGGTCTAAACCACCCAAAGTAACCCTGGGCCAAGCCCAACCTATTATCATCATCACTCAACAATATCTGGTCCATGCCCATCACAACCCGAAGGTTCCATCATATGCAATTCATCATTCACATACATAATCAAAATATTTTCTTTTAAAATGGGCAAACAACTCAACAATTGAAATGCGCTAACTACATGTTGTCCCATACCAACACTAAGGTCTCTAAGGCCTCTTACAATACATATCAATGTTCAATACACTAAACTCAACAGTTTATAACAACACAATTCAATTAATACAATTTTAGTGCCCCCAGCCAAAATGCCCCATTTGAGCAACGGCCCTTCGCCCAGCCCCGCTCAAGCAAAACTGGTAAAAGGGCAAACCCAAAGGCATCCCACAATTCTAATAAACATTTTAATATGCAATAGAAGATAAATTAGGGTCTCTCTCAAATACCCAAAAACGCGTCGAAGGCCGCGCTATTCAAATGACCAAGAAAACACAAAAGGAGGTATGCACCACCTACCTCGTACTAGTACGATGTTACTCCTCCGATAACAGTCTCCAACTTGGGATAAAATGCGGTAGATCTACAAAAGAATAAAAATCACTCAAACCCCTATAACTCATTCTAGAATATAAATCAAGAAGAATAGATCAAGAGGAATTAAGGCCTTACCGAGGGGGTTCTAACACATCAAACGATGTTTGAAATGGAGTTCAGACTAAGATCTGGGAGGGATTTGAAGGTATGTTCAGCTCTCCCCACATAGCCTCGAGTGGAAGGAAGAAAAGGAGGAGAATGGGAATTCCCGGGTGGCTCGGAACTTAAAAACCCTAATTTTAAGTGGATACACGGTTAACCCACACAGTTTAGCAAACTGTTCACCAACTGTGCGGTTGCCACTACCTCGCCCAGGAACTTCGCACAGCCAACCTGCACGGTTTGGTAAACCGTGCACCGCCCGTGCGGAGCCCACTATCTCACCTAGAGACTTCGCACGGTTTTTCCACATGATTTTTTCAAACCGTGCGCCAACCATGCGCACCTGCACGACCTCCCCAACTTCAAAATTTTAACCCGAAACAAGTGAAAAATTCAAACAGGGTCAGGATTTTGACCCCGTCTAAAAACTCGGGTTCTTACACATGGTAGCTGTGAAGAATCCTAAGCTAGTAGTGTTCATCATGGTCTATGTAATCCTATTGGAGACTTAAAAAGGTCAATTTATATATGTAGGGTGAGCATACAAGTATACTTAGGGTAAAATCCCAGGTCTCTCATGTTCATATGAAAAGATCATACTAATTCACCCGTGAGCAAACAGTAGAACCAAACAGAACCTAAACAGGTATACTAATCAAACTCATCCTCTCCATGGCTTGATTTCCAAATAAAGTATCCAAATATAGTAACATAATATGAATTATATCGATTATAGTGTACCATGCACCACTTTCCACTGATTTTCTTCTCTCACACCCTGACATCGTACGTCTTGGCGCTCCCACTTCTTCTATATCACATCATGCCAAGCACCCCACATGAAATTGAACATCCCATCACATCTTGATTTCAGATACCTAGATCATCACATCTCATAACCAGGGTAGTAGGGTATTGTGAACATGTAGAACATCTACCTCATGTCCTCCTCCCACCATGCATGACCCCCACTATGAGTTGTCTCATCATATCCCATCTCACTTCTCCTAAAGACACCTAGGCCATCACATCACATCATGTCCCACAAGAAGACACCTGGGATATCACATCACATCTTGAAAGTGGTACTTTTAACTTCTAGTTATCATAGCTTTTGCATGTCATCATCACCTAGAAGAGGGAGTGGGGAAGAGCATGTAGCCTTCCATCCAACCTCGCTAATAGGATGTTGGGAAAAACACCCCCCAAAACATTTGGTTGTTAGAACTAGGTGCTCGACATGGGTGGAGAACATGTATAAAATCACAATAATATACAATTTATTAGTATAGATTCAAATAACACAACCCCAACCTATGGGTTCATAAGAAAGGCATTAAGCATCTCACAAGAACCTCCAAACTACTTTTAATAACTACATTCACAACCCCACACAAGCACAACACAATATATTGATAAATTACCACTTTTAATCCATATTAGCCAATCCAATTTACATATTTCTATTACCAACCCATTTAAATTAAAATATCTAGTTCATTTCTCATTTTTTTTCAACCCATTTGTTTATATTTAACAGCCCACCATTTTAAACATATATCTTGTGACAATTAATTCTTCTGTTAGCCAATTAATTTTATTGTTTCCAACACATTAACTAAACTATATTAATTCCAATGATACTCAGGAAACTATCACAACACACAATAAGAATCACACACCAAAATCCCAACAACAACACAAGAAGTGCATCACATCAACAGTCTTTCATTCCTCTTGACAACAATCCCACACAACATCACCATATTCCTCCACACATCACATATCAACCACTTCCACAACCTTGTTGTGAAATCGTACCACAAGCACCACTTTTCATCACAACCAATTTCATATCCCCACTACACATTCACATCACAACCACTTCCACACAACCACATCTCGTACCACAACCACCACTTTCCATCACAACTAATTTCAAAGCCCCACTACATATTTAAATCACAACCCCTTATACACAAGACACATATCATACCACAACACCCCATCTAATCCACCATTACAAAACCACTACTCACACACCAAATCATTAAAACAATCCAAACCACACAACCACTTCCACAAACACATTGTACATTACAAATAATAAGGGATTTTTTAGTTTTTTTATTGTGATTTCATTAGTTCCACTTCATTATTTAGGGGTGTTCTCACAAAAACCATATAATCCAGGGGTTTCCATTTTATTCATGGATATAAGTAATTAACCAATTATATTTAAAAGTGATTCCAAAAAATACACTAAACAAGATTACACAACATCTATCAAAACAGTGCAAGTAAGGACCCCCAACCGCCATGATTTCCAGTGGGAATTAAACCCATACAATTCACATTATCATAAACCATATCAAAATAGTAAAACATGCCTTGTATTCTCCTACCCCTTATCAAATTCATTTAGCCAATTAATTTATCTTGTTTATTAAGATGAAACCATTTCTGCATAGATAGATATAATCAACCCTCCCAGCATGATACACATAAAGATAATTGAAGGAATTCTAACCTCAAATAAATATTTTCGATCCACTGCTCAAGGTTGCGGTCAAGAGAAAGATAGATGCCAACAATAAAACAAAAGAACACCGGGATCAACTTAGAATAGAATCCCACAGTACCATCTCATAAAAACATCATAAAAATAGAGGTTTATATTGATATAATCCTTCCCCGGATGAAGAAACAAGATAAAATAGGGCGATGAATAGGAATAAGATTCACCTTAACCGCCAAAGATTGATCTACTGAATCTAGGGTTGAAATCCAATGACTGGGGCCTGAAAGGGAACCTTGGGACACACTTGGATCACCCAAGAAATGAGAGAGTGAAATGATAAGTGAAGGAACCCAAGGGGATTTTGGAATTTAAACCCAACCTAGAAAACACAACACCACGACACAACCATAGGGACTAGCCACATAACTATTGAAAATAGCTGATACCATAACATAGTCAGGAGGACCACGCCACATCCTTACTAATGAAGCCAACCTATTAACTTCATGGTTATATCCACATAATATTATTCTATGAAATAGGATATAGGAACATAGAGTAGTAAAATTTTCTATGTTTTAGAACTAAACTACTAGAAAATAGATATGATGCATCCCCTGCTCTATGGTGTAGTGGTACCCAAATTGGCATAACCGTTGTAAAACTGACCTTGGGGTTTCACGTCGTATCCCACTCTCCACAACGAAATAACCCCTTAAAAGGAATTATCCTCAAAAATACCTCTAACCTCCCTCTACGTTGTAGTCATTCCTCTATACTATGGCTGCCACCTTCTATGGCACATCTACCAACTCCATGTCGCAGGACCTATGTAAGCTATTTTTTCAGCTCCAACCCCTCCTTCTTCACTCCAAACACCTCCAACCTCATCAAAACTCCCTCAAAAACATCCACCACTTGATCTCCCATAAATTAAAGGTATATAAGTCCTGGGTTGTTACATCGGATATCTATCAAATTATTGTCATCCTTAAGAATCAAAACCAAACCTAGGAGAAAAGGAAGTGGTCTGAACAACCACCCCACGAGATACCTCTCAAGGTTCTTGTTACACTTGAATATAACCATCAATCGAAACCATAAACTAAGATGAAAACTTCCACCATAAGTATCATGAAACTACATCACCACTCCACTTTACCACATCACCCAATACAAAATACAAACCACTAAATTTTATTTTCCTGAACACATAAATCAAGGAATTCCATCCTCCATGTCAAAATACTATCCTCTTTGGGAGACACTAACTCGCCTTCACAGGTTTAGTCACATAATAATATAATTTGTCTTGATTAGGAGTCAAGTACACCCTTTTATATATGTCATAAATTTATCTCATATTACACATCACACATCACATCAATGGAAAACAACGCATCTCACAAAATAGAAAGATCCAAACAATACATCAAAAAGCAAGAAAAAATAATAAAAACAAAAAAATCTCAAAATAACTCTGAGTAATGGGCATGAATATGTGCCTCACATTCCCAGGTACTCTCTTCCAGGACACCATTTCTCCACAACATGTGAACCAAAGGGACGGATCATCTTCACAACACTTTATCCTAATAATCCTGGATCCCTATCGGCCTCTCTATGTATGTCTCATCATCCTCAATATCCAAATATACTCAGTCAATGACATGGTATTCATCATGAAGATACTGATAGTGCTAGGATATGTGGAATAAATAATAAATTTGGTCCATCCATGGTGGAAACACCAACCGATATTCCACATTTCCAACTCTCCCCAACACCTCAAAATGCCCCCAGGAACTAGAGAGAAATATTACTCCCCCTGTTGAACCTCTACTACCCACATCAAGGGGAAACCTTCAAGAATATGTGGTATCTAACCTCAAACTAAAAGGGACTACTCTAGAAATTGAAATAATACTTATTTAGATCTTGCACTTCTTTTATCCTCTAATAAACAATCTGGAATTTCTCTATCATGCTTTGCACCACATCGGGAACAAGAACTGCTACCTCCCCAACCTCCATCCAGCACAATATAGAAGGACATGGTTACTCATATAGAGCCTCAAACAGATCCATACTAATAGATGAGTGGTAACTATTATTATAAGAAAACTCAACCTAAGGCAAGTTTCATACCCAAGATCCACCAAATCCTAAGATGAAATCTCATAGCATGTCCTTCAGTGTCTGGATAGTTCACTTGGTATTCTCATTCGTCTAAGGGTGGAAAGTAGTGTTGAGGCGTAACTGGGTGCCAAAATCATGCTATAATACCCTCTAAACTCACAAGGTAAAATTTGAATTCCAATCTGAGACAATGGACCTAATAACTCCATGAAACTACATTATCCCATCCACATACTTATTTTCCAAAACATCTACTACATCTGACTCCTTGATCACTAAGAAGTGGGATATTTCATCAAAAAGTCCATGATTACCAAGATAGTATCATAACCTCCCTAGTTTTGGGATAATACTATGAAAAAATCCATCGATATGTCATCCCATTTCCACTCAGGATCATCCAAGGGTTGCAACAGACCTCCAGGAACACAATGCTCAGAATTCACCTACTGGAAAATCAAAAACTTTAACACAAACTCTGCCAAAAGATGCTCCATCCCGATCCACCAAAACTACCGCTTCAAGTCATGATACATATTTTTCACACAAGGATGTACCGGTAAAGGCAAACTGTGAAACCCACAGAGGAATTCCCCATGCATCACTACTGAAATAAACAAAATCCCTTGGAACATCATCTAGTTTTGACCATCCTTATGGATAATCGCCATGTCCACCACGGTCAGGAATCACCTCTACCTCTGAGTCTCCCCATTTAGACTCCTTAACCTACTATATCAAGGATGACTCCATAGTCATCTGATAAAGAAAGCCATGAATACTACTCTCTCTAATGTCAGGACACATTACTGCAAGCTCCACCATCCCTTTAGAGACATCTCTAGACTCCTAAACAAAATCCTTTCATGTATTCATGATCAAGGAATCAACCACAACAGTCACCTTTCTGGAGGTGTATGAGATCTCAAAATAATAGTCCTTAAGAAACTATATCAAACT
Organism: Viscum album; assembly: GCA_963277665.1. Lineage (NCBI taxonomy): Eukaryota > Viridiplantae > Streptophyta > Magnoliopsida > Santalales > Viscaceae > Viscum > Viscum album. The sequence continues at coordinate 1,924,389,585 of OY728152.1, read as the reverse complement.
CTATTGTTGCAAATTTAGATCATGCTAAGAAAATATATACCTTAAGATCTTGTGATTCATGAAGGTCACAAAGTGTTCCCTGATGAGATAATGTCACCAAAACATTAGTGCAAACACAACCATTACTAGATCTAGATCATGGATGGAATAGGTATGCTCGTGGGGACATAAATTCTTAAACCTATATGATATCATTTATCTCTACTACATCAACACATATAACAAACCTAGATGGGATGCATTATAAAATACCTCAAACTGCACACTGTCCTCAGGAAACTAAAGCATTGGAGCACTAGAAAACTTCTCCTTCAGTTAATTGAATGTTTCCTGGCACTAATAAATCTATATAAGCATTTGTTCCTTCATGGTTAAGGCTGTAAATGGGGCCTCAATTCATGAGAAATTGGGCATGAACCTCCTGTAATAACCTGAAAACTAAGGAAGTTACGAACCTCCACCATATTCTTTGGTGATTCCCAAGAAAAAATTGTCTCAACCTTTGATAGGTCCACTTCCACACCTTGTTGAGACACCACATGCCCAAGAAAGTTCACTTATTGTGTCCATAACTTGAACTTGGGAAACTTTCCATAGAGATGATGGTGTCTAAGAACCCACAAAATAGCTCTAATATAATCAGCATGTTACTCCTCTAACCTCGAGTAGATCAATATTTCATCAATGGACATGACTATGAACTAGTCCATGAATTCATGGAATATAGAGTTCATGAGTCCCATGAATACAACTTGTGTGTTCATGAAACCGAATAGAATAAACATGAACTTGAAGTACTCATACCTACATATGAAGGCAGTCTTTAGGATATCTCCCTCCTTCTCCCTCAACTGGTGATATCCAGACCACAGATCAATCTTAGAGAAAAAACTCACCCCTCTCAGTGGGTTGAAAAGATCATCTATCCTCAGAAGAGGGTAGCGATTCTTGGTCATCACCTAATTAAACCTTCAGTAATCTATACATAGTCTCAAACTATCATATGCCTTCTTGGAGAACAATAACAGAGCACCCCATGGAAACACACTAGGCTAGATAAAACCCTTCTACATCATATCAGCTATCTGAATCCTCAACTCCCACAACTCATGAGGTTTCATCGTTAAGGTGTCATTAATATCAGATAATCATTAGGTTATAGATATATCCCAAACTCTATATCATGTTGAGGGGGTAGTGCCAAAACCTCTTTGGTAAAAACATCTAGAAACTCCCCAAGAACCCTAGGAGTCTCCAATATACTAACATCCACTAATTCCATAGACAAACCATCCACAAAGTAAAGGAGGTTTTCCATATATCTACTACCCAACTGATGAACCCACTTTCTAACAAAAAACACACACTAGCCATCCATTTCTAATAACAGGATCCTTCTCCAGAAGCAGTTAATAATGACATGTATAGAATATAATCATTTGATGAAAATAATGGAATTTTACGATTTCATATGAAGTAATAAAAGATCCACACATTACTAATGTTTCCTTATCATTACCCTACACACCTGACATACATAAAAAAGATGGTCTGGCCTCCAACAGGTGTAATCAACATCAGGGGAATAGAAATCATCTCTAGTTCTATCCCCAGAGTACAGACTAGAGTAGGTGAAATAAATGTGTGAGAATATCATGAATCAAATAAGGAAAAAACAAGGGTACATTATAAACTAATCATACATTGAACAATCTATTGACCCTCTGGAACTATTGCCACCACTGTCTGCAACTAACCACACCCGTCTCTTATGCCTCTCCACTAACAGCCACCACCATAGCCATGCTTAGGTCAAGGTCCTTAAACTCAAGGGATATCCTAAGGCTAACCCATTCCTACTACATATCCTCTCAGTGGAGCATAATCATGTTTTGCCTATTGTTCAAACATAATTTTTAGAAACTACTGCTGAAAATTCCACTGAAGTTGACCACCTCTACCATGCTCAGCCCCAAGAACCACTAGGAACCGATCTTGACAATGTCTGTAGCCTCCACAAGAGAATCACATGTGGCCAAAGCTCCTAAGAAGTCAGAAAAGAATCTATTGAGTCTAAATACCCTCTAGTCAAAACCTCAAAGGCCCTACTGGATGAAACCTACCACTAACAACTCTACTCCTCAAGGAACCATGTTGTCTCCTCTCTCAAGGTAGACCTCCTCATGAGTGCATCTTCTCAATCACATCCTTCTTATTCTAAACATATAAATATGTTGGAAACATAAAATGATACACAATATACTGGATCAAAGGATGGAGATCCTCCTCAAGACGTCTCGAATTAGACTCCTCATCTAGAGAAATGTCAAGGGGGAACACAAAAAATCCTTGAACTTGATCCTAATCTCCCACAATAACATGCTTCCATACTAAAGTGAGAGAATATCATGCCTCTTCACTACCTTCATGATCTAAAAAGTAACTCTTACCAGAACTCTTTATGAAAATTGACCCATGAAACATATGCCTCCTTCTCCTCACCTAGAAACATCATCCACCGCTGATGTGAAACTCCTCACATATAATTGACTACCAAAGGGACCCAAAATATTATTGGGGCCCATATCAAATTGAAAGAGATCACCAGATCCTCTAAACATCTCCTTGTCTCAACATTTGAAACACTACTCTCATACTTTCTAAAATCCTACCAATGAAACGTGACTAATGTCCTCTTCCACTGATCATCCTCCTCAACCAGATTAACTACTTGGTGATAAACCAGATCCACCTACTAAACCTCAACTATATGATCCACACATGGATGATGACCAAGATATATCACTAAAAAGAGAAACAAGAATCTCTTAATCCCAATAGTAATGGAATTTTATTAATATTCATTTATTTAATTCATTTTATTTATCCTTTTACTCCCTAGAACCACCCAATTCCAATCAAGAATACAATTCATCATGATGCATGTACCTATCCTAGGCCTATACCCTACAAAATGAGTCACTCACTTAGTCATTTGGTAGGCTTAGAGTCCATGCACCAAATCATTGGGGCCTAAAATTCTGTTTCATAGCTAGTCCCTCTAGACTATGTCATGTAACAAGGTAAACTGATGTTGTTGCCTTACCAACCCATGAAATCCTCATTGTTCATCACTCTGTACTCCATCCTATCTCTCAACCATCACCTTTGATATTGTTTTATCATTACCCCCTCTCCAAAGATACCATAATGAGTGGAGAGATCTAATGACCCTCGAGTCCAACCCCCAGTAAGCCCCATGTTGGCGACTAGCAATGAGGGTATAAAAATCTCAATAATGGGAGGAATTACCCTCTATAAGTAAAAAAGATAGTAAGATAAGTTGGATCAATTAAAATCAAACCCATGACATAATATAATAAATTAACCAAAACCACCCCAAAATGCATGTATAAATAATGTTGATAGAGATAAAAGTCACCAAAGTAAATACCTAAAATAAAGCTAAAGTAGTGACACATATGTTATAAAAAATTCCGAGTTATTGGTTTCTAGAACGGTCCAAGTAATACTCTTGAAGACCTAAAAATAGTTTATATATGTAGGGTGAGTATACAATTATACTCAATATAAAATCACAAGTCTCTCATGTACACGTGAAAGGAGCATACTAATGCTCCTGTGAGTAAACAGTAGAACCAAACAGCACCTAAATGGTTATACTAAGCAAACCCATCCTCAAAATGGCTCACTCTCCAAATAACACATCCAAGTATAGTAACATAATATGAAGCATATCTATGATAGGGTACCCTATGCCACTTTGCCACTGGTTTTCCACTCTCACACCCTAATATCGTACGTCCTGGCACTCCCACCTCTTTTGTTTCACATCATGCCAAGTACCCCACATGAAAATGACCATCACATCACATCACATCATATCCCACTTGTAGACACTTGGGAAATTACACCACATCACAAATCATAACTAGTGTATTAGGGTATTGTGGACATGTAGGACATCAACCTTGTGTCATCCTCCCACCATGCACAACCCCCACCATTATTAATCTCATCACATCACATCTCACTTCACCTGAAGACACCTAGTCTAGCACATCACATCACATCCCTCCCACAAACACCTGGTCCATCACATCACATCTCAACAATGGCACTTTTTACTTTTGTCCATCACATCCCATGCATGTCATTGTCACTTGGAAAAGGGAGCGGGGAAGAGCGGGTAACCAGACATCCATCCTCACTAATGGTATGTTAGGAAAAAATCACCAAAACATTCATTTATTTACACTAGGTTCTCGACGTGGGTAGGGAATATATATAAAATCATAAGAATATACAAAATATAATTATAGAGTCAAAGAACACAACCCCTAGCCTATGGGTTCTTAAGAAAGGCAATAAAGATATTGTAACACCCACCAAACCACTGACTATAACTATATTCACAACCCCACACAAGCACAACATAGGCCACATATCAATTTTTAATTTTAATCCATATTATCTAAGCCAATTTCTATATTTATGTTACTAACCCGTTTCAATTAAAACGGCCAGTTCATTTCCCATTTTTCATCCCATTTGTTTATATGTAACAGACCACCATTTTAAGCACATACTTTGTGACAATTCATTATTCTATTATCCAATTCATTTTATTATTTCTAGAACATTAACCAAACCATATTAATTCTAATACTTCTTGGGAAACTATCACAACATACAACAAAAATCATGCACTGAAATCCCAAAAACACCACAAAAAGCATAAAACATCAACAGTCTGACATTCCTCTTACCAACAATCCCACACAACATCACCACATTCCTACAAAAATCACATCTCAACCACTTCCATAGCTCCACTTAAAAACTGTACCACAACCACCACTTTTCATTAAAACTGATTTCATAGCCTCGTTGCACATTCGCATCACAACCACTTCCACACAAGTCACATCTCACACCACAAGCTTCACTTTCTATCACAATTGATTTCACAACCTCATTGTGCATTAAAATCATAGCCACTTTTACACAATCCACATCTTATACCACAACACCCCATCTCATCCACCATAAAAAACCACTACTCACACACAAAATCATCACAACGATAAAAAACATACAACTACTTCCACAAACACATTCCACATTATACATGGAAAGTCATTTTTCATTTTTGAAATAGGGGATTTAATTAGTTACACTTCATTATTTAGGGTCTTTTTCACATAAACCATATAATATTGGGGCTATAATTTTATTCATCGGATATAAGTAATTAACTAATTACATTTAAAAGTGATTCCAATGAATACAACAAACAAGATTCCGCAATATCTATCAAAACAGCATAGGAAATGACCCCCAATGGCCACGATATATAGAGAAAATTTAGCCTATACAATTAAAATTATCATAAACCATATAAAAATAGTAAAACATGCCTTTCATTCACCTTCCCCTTATAAAATTCATTTAAGCAATTCATTTATCTTGTTAATTTGGATGCAACCATCTTCACATAGATAAACATAAGAAACCCTCATTACCTGATACACATAAAGAGATACAAATGAATTCCTACCTAAAACAAAGTTTTTTGATACAATATGCATGGTTGGGGTCAATAGGAAGACAACCTCCAACAATAAAATGAAATAATAACATTGGGATTGATCACACCACAATTCACTGTTTCATTTCACCCTTACACCATTATATTAAACTAGTTTTGTATTGAAAATTACAAAATATAATAACAAATTTAAATTCATGTTTGGTTAAATAATGTAATTTTTATAACTTTTAAAAAGGTTAATTTCACTTTTTTTGAAGTTTCCATTATATGTGGAGGTGATTTGGAGGGCTCATGATGAAGTTAAAGAAAAATGGTCCAAATTGTGCAGGAATCCATGCACACATGTGGAATCAACCGCACACTACAGCTAATATGTGCATTCAATTGGGACCAAATTTTGTGGGATGATCAGAAATTAAATGGTATAAAACTCTTATGAAGATAGCCAATACCAATTAGTCCAATAAAGGTCCCAAATGAACTGATCTCTCTAGGAAAAAGAATATAAACTAAGTCAAAAATTTGGTTCTGTATTTTGGAAATATCTCTCATTTTATAAATTAGATGGCCACCAAATTTGACATGGAGACAAAGAGGGGTTATTAAAACAAGTTTTTTTTTAAAAGTTGCGATAAGTTGGTTTAATATCCCAAAACCATGGAACAAGTGGTATCTCAAAATCTAGGTGTCCAAAACCACCTCCCATTTTGGCTATAAAAGGAAACCTTGGGAACCTCATTAAAGAGCTCGACCAAGAAGAAAATATCTACCATTTTGGAGACCCAAAGGAGTTATCTCCTCATTTCTAGAAGTTATAGAGGCTATGGGATATTTTACTTCATCATCTTTGTCTTGCTCCCCTCCCATGGAGTTCTAAACTCCTCGTGATCACCTGGGGAGGAACGTGGTGTAAATCCCAAGATTTATTTTTGTAATACTTGAATGGTATTTTAAATTCTAGGTTTGTGTGTTGTTTTTTATCATCCTATATTTTTATTTAATTGAGTTACATATTGGTATTTCATTCTTAAACTCATATGATCATGTTTGAGGGTACCCTTTCATGTGATGTTGCACGCGCTATTCACCATTTCTTATTCCCTCTTTTAATTACGTTGTTTTTGTGGTTCATATTGGTCAATTGCACTCTCATAAATACTGTCAAGGCCATGTGCATTTATTTCATGGTATCATAAATAAATATCATAAAAACTTGGACAGCACTTCGAGTTCTTCGTGTCACTACTAGAGATTCAGGCAAGGGATGCACCAGCTTTTATCAGTGCTAAGCAGAAAGCACTGATAAAAGCATCACCTTTATCAAAGATAGCTAAAAGTGATGATAAAGGTGTATCCTTTATCAATGATTTTTTTAGCGCTGAAAAAATATTTTAATAAAAAATATTATTAATGTATATAAAATTATATGTATTTATATTCAAAAATAATGTTTATTTATATACATTAATTAAAAAATTCATGTTTATAATTAATATAAATATGATATATTATAATACATTTTTTAAATAATTCAAAAATATATATAATGTTTTAAAAAATGTATTTATAAGTTTATAAATAGATAGATATATATTTATAAAATTATAATAATTTTTTAAAATGATAAATATATTTATTATATTTATAATTGAATATAAATACTTTTTTAAGTACATTTATTTATAATTATAATTATAAATAAGTAAATATATCACTACTAGAAATAGGAGTTATACCAATGGACCTATACCAATGGTTTTACCAAAACCTTTGGTATAGCTCAAAATATCAAAGAACCTATACCAACGATTCTCAAAACCATTGGTATAGGTACCCATATTTTTTATAGATTCTTTTGTTAAATAACATTAAATAAATCAAATGTTAAAATACATATGAATATAAATATATATATTTATGAAATTATGTTCATAAAAGTCATCTTAGGTTGGTGGTTAGTTCGTTGATATATTAGGCGGAGGTCGTGGGTTCAAACCTTCACTGTGTATTTTATTTTAGATTACCTATCCCTATGGTTTTGGGAAAACTATTCCCAATGGTTTGGAAAACCGTTGGGATAGGTTTATCCCAACGCCAAATCACCCAACGACCCTTCAAACCATTGGTATAGGCTATACCAACGGTTTGGGGACCTATGTCAACGGTTTTAAACTGTTGGTATAGGCTATATTTCCAATAGTGTATATTTAAATAAATATATTTCTCTAATAAATTTATTCAATAAATATATATATATATATATCATGAGATAATGATGATATTCATGGACATGATTGTCATTATTTATGTTTATATATTGATGCGTGGGTATAATTGATGTTATATGATCATAAATTTTATTTGTGCATATGATTTTAAGTTATGTTCCAAATGTTAAGATTACTTATATTATGATGACACACATGCATATGTTATGTATTCATCATTATGAATATTCATTTATAAATTGACACCAACATGATTCATTCATGTTATACCCATGAACTTATTATGTTCTCATAAATGCTTATAAAATTACAATAAATATATTTATTATATTTATAATTATAGATTTTTTAATTATATATAAATAATTTTTAAATATATTTATCTATAATTATTATTATAACTAAATATATATGTATATTAAAATAATTATAAAATTACAATAAATACATAATAGATATTTATAATTATAATTATAAATAATATATATATATATATACACGTAAATAATTATAAAATTATAATTAATATATTTATTATATATAATTATAAAATTATAAATATAATAAATATATTTACTATGATTTTATAATAATAAACAATTATTTATTTATTTATTTATAGTTATAAGTATAAATAAATATTTATTTATTTAAATAATTATAATATTATAATAAATATATTTATTATATTTATAATTTTATAAATATATATAATACAATTATTAATATAATAAATATATTTATTACAATATTATAATTATTTAAATATATATTTATTTATAATTAAAAAATCATAATAAATATATTTACTATATTTATAATTTTATAATTATATAAATATATATAATTATATAAATATATAAAAAGTAGTTGGGGGCTTGTCTGAGTGATAAAGGCTCTCTGTAATCCTGCATCAGATCCGTGTTCAAATCCGAGTGGGAGTGAATTTTTGCAGGTAGACAGTGACGCAGACCTGACACTGGCCAGATGACGCAAGCAGTATGATGCACGCATGATGTTGCATTGGGTTTTTGGGTCAGTTTTTGAGCATTTGGGCTATGTGATGGGCTTCATGACCATTGGGCCTTCGAGCCATGTATTAAATAAATAATACTTGATGGGTGATCTATCTCTTGGGGGGTTATGGTCTTCCCTTACGGCTTGTGTGTGTGGTGTGTGTGTGTGTGTTTAATGTAATTATACCCCCAAGCACCTAATATATAAATATATAAAAATATTTATAAAAATATTTATTATATATATAATCATAAATAAATATATATTTATTTAAATAATTATAAGATTATAATAAATATATTTATTATATATATAATTTTATAATTATATATAATTAATATATTTATCATATATAATTATAAATTTATAAATTTAATTATATGTATTTATTATAATTTTATAATTTTATAATTATATATAATTAATATATTTATCATATATAATTATAAATTTATAAATTTAATTATATATATTTATTATAATTTTATAATTATAAATAATTTATTAACATTAGGTCTTTATCAATGCTAAAAAAGCACTCATAAAGGTCTGTTTTATCAATGATTTATATTTCAATGCTAATAAAAACTCCCTTTATCAGTGCTTTCTAAAAAAATTGATAAAAGTCTTTCATGTTTTTATAAATATAACTCTATCAGAACTCCTTCTCCACTCACGCCTCAAGCTTTCACGGAACTAGAGCTCTGTCTCCGCCTTCGCTTCCCCCTTCACCGCCTCCGCTACCCCTGCCGCTGTCCGCCTCCCCCACCGTCAGACCCTACTGCTATTGTTGGACCTCCAAATCTAAGGTATTATCTTTTTTGCACCTATTTTTCAGTCATTGCCCCTACTTGCATTTAACTCTCTCTTGATGAACCAAACTCTCATCCTTTTCACGCATCTTATTCCTTTTGTTTTCATTTTTTTGGTGCCCTAGCTTTGGATCTAGTGGAATCAGTCGATATTAATTCATTCGGATTCCCTTTCATCTATTTTTGTCAATTCCATGTGGATTGAACCAAACTAGTTGATGAAATATAATTAATGGCAGTTCAAGTGAGTTTCAAAGAGATTATATGTTGTCAAAAAAATGATTGAGGCTAACAATTAAAGGATTAATACCTTAGAACCCCAAACTAGTTCAATGAAATTATGTTAGAAGTAGAGAAGGAACGAGGAATATCTCAACAATGAGATGGAACACTAAATTTTCTATCTAATTCCAATAATTAAATTCAATTTTATTCTAAAAATTCTTTTTATTTTAATTCTTATTAATTAGATTTGTTCTATTATAATAATTTAATTATTCTTGACTGATTATGCTCATTTTTTCTTCTATTATTAAGAAATGCTTTCTTCTTGTGATGTTAGTCAATTATTTTTAATTATTATATTAGTTTATATATGGTATAATAATTTTATATTTAAATGAAGTGATTTATAATCACTTTCATGTGAGAGATCTTGAATTTTATGGTTCCATATGTATTGTATTCAGCTTTAGGACTTAAAATCTTGTTTTGTGTTTCGAAACGATTATTTTTTAATAAAAAAGGATATTTTATTGAGTTACTTGATTTTAAAACCAAATTTGTGAGGGAATGAAAATTATTTTAATGGTTATGAAATATTTTAAATATGTTTTATATTCTCTTTTCATTTTTACATGGAATTTTTTGTATTGAAATTAAAAGTGGATTTTTAGAAATGCATTAATTTTTAAAACCATGTGTGAATATTTCCTTGTAAAAAGGAAAATATTTAATTTGAAATTGTTGGGAAAAAATCCCTTAAGGTATCATTGATGAATTTTTTGAGGTGATTGTGTTTGTTGACAAAGTGGGCATCTGTGTTGTGATTGTTGAAAAAGCAAACCATGACATACAAATTTGTTGACAAAGGGGATTTCATGGTGTCATGTCGAGTTCAAGAGTTGTGGTTAACGATCAATGTTTGATTCAAGAACTTAGAAAAAGTAATGGATGATCTGGAGGTGGTACAAAAAGAACAGATACAAGGTGGCACCATTTTCTAGTGTTTTCCAAATTTTTGGGCCTGAAAATCGACAAATGAAGAAATGTGGTTTTTGGAAAAGGGACTTGCGCTCCATGTACTTAAAGGCTTGGAAACTTGCGCGCCATATGTTTTTCAAGATCAGATCATCAAAATATGGCAAAGGGATAAGGTTCACGTAGGTATTGGTGATGTCGCGCAGGTGACTTGCGCGCCGTGAAGAGACTTGCATGTCGATGCCTTGGATGCTTGTGAACTTGCGTGCCTGTTGTTTTTCAAGATCAGAACTTCCAAATATGGCAAAGGAAAGAGGTTCACACAAGATTTGTAAGTGGGTCACGCAAGTGACTTGCAGGGGAAGAGACCTGCGTGCTGAGACTTGCGCGTCGAGGGTAGACTTGCGCGCCGTCACGCAGAGTGTTCAAAATACCTATAAATACAGGACCATACCTCCTCATTTTCAACGATGTTCAACACTTAGAAAATTTAGAGCTCCCTTCGCGCAGGTATGGTGGTCGCGAAAGTGGTGGTGTGTCATGCAAGTAGGACTTGCATGACATATTTTAAGAAGGGAGATTGTTGTTTATTGCACACCAATATTGGTTTGGGTGTAAAGGTAAGTGTGTTGCGCAAGTTTGGAGTTGAAGAATCTTGTGTCGTGCAAGTTTTTGAGGTGGGCTTGTGCGCCAGTTGTGACTTGCACGCTGAGACTTGCGCATCGGGTTAGACCTGCGCACCAAGTAAGTTTGATTCACGGTGGTTATTCAGGGCTGCGTGAAGGCTGGAAGATTTCCCGATACCTTCAGTGTAAAGAGAAATTCATCTACGGGTGAAATTTTTACTTCAACATAGCATCCATATACAACAGAGGATGTATTCATTAGAGATAATGAAGAGACCTACAAGTCTATAAACTGTGAGTGGATCCTTTCCAGAGCAGTAAGCAAAGGAAGAGGAAGAAGGTGATCCTCTCCACCGGCAGTGAGAAAGAGAGAGAGAAATAGGGAGTGACCCTTGGGAAAGCAGTGAGCTAACCCTAAACCTTGTAAAGGTAGTGAGCCTGGGATAGAGTGACTGTGCCCGAACCTTATTATCCACAGCTAGTGAAGTTTAGTGGAATCTGGTACAACCGACAACCTGTCGGCATATTCTCCTTAGATGTAGCCCTTAGCAGTGAACCAAGTAAAAATTGTTGTGTCCTGTGCTTGCTTTAATTTCTGTTTATATTGTGTAACAGGAAAGAGAGAGAAGAGTCTTTTTCTTAACAGAGAAAAAAGATCAGAACGGGATTTAATTTTAAATTAGTCATACCCTGATTCACCCCCCCCCCCCCCCCACTTAGGGTATTCAGCCTTGTGGACCAAACAATTGGTATCATAGGAAAAGGTTGATACTTTTTCTTCTCTCAATGGAGGTCACTAATCATAAAGGTATTCTGATCTTCGACAGATGTAATTTTCAGATATGGAATAATCGAATGCAAGATTATTTCTGATCCTTGGGAATGGATGTGTTTTCAGCAGCTATGCATGGTATCACAGTTGATATTAATAGTGGTGCATTATCAGAAGCTGAGCATAGAGAGTTGGATGCTGATTCCAAATCAATCAATGCCTTGGGGGATCCCTTTCCAATCCCATCTATATAAAGGTGATGTCATGAAAAATTTCACATGCCATGTGGGAAAAAATTTTGAATATATATGAAGGGGATACAAAGGTCAGAGAGGCAAAGCTGCAAGTGTTGTGGAACAAGTATGAAGATCTGAGAATGAACCCGAATGAGTCTGTTGATACATTCTTTGATAGGTTAAATGATGTGGTCGAATACATTCAAGGTCTTGGTGAAATTATCTAAGACATAAAAATTGTGAAGCGCATCTTGAGAAAACTTCCACCGTGGTTCAATCCGAAAGTTTCTGTTTTGGAAGATAAAGACCCGAAAGAATTAACATTGGATAACCTGCATAGCACCCTTGTTGTATATGAAATGAGAAATGATGATAATGACACTGTGGAAAAGGGGAAATCCAAAGAGGTGGAATTTAAGGCCATAAATAATCTCACCATTGAAAATTCTCAGGAGGAAGAAGATACAGATGAGGTAATGTCATTCCTATCCTCAAACCTTCAAAGAGGAAAAGGAAAGTTCAAAGTTAAACTTCATCTTTTATTCTTTAGATGTGGAAAGGTTGGACATCTCACAGCAATATTCCCTAAAAAGTTTCAAGAAGAAAATGATTAAGATGATGTTGAAATTCCCAAGAAGAAATCTTCAGCCTATGTGAAAGGGAAGAAGCAGTTCAATAGAAATTTCTTTAAGAATAAGAATCTTATTTCACAAGAAATAGATAGTTCAGATGAGTCTCAGATTGAAGAGGTTGAGGAGATTGAAAATTGTAAAGATTGTGGAGAAAATGCTATGGTGGCGGTCATCGTTAGTTCTCATGAAAAGGAAGAAACTGACGCTGGAGAAGAAGAATAAGAAGTTGAAGGAAGAGTTGATATGGAAGCCGAATCGGAAGCATCTCTTGAGGAGATAGACATTTGGAGATCCCAAACAAAGAAAGCCAATAAAGTGGTTCATGATGCCAAACTCTATATGCAACAACAGGATGAAGAAAAGTTTGAGATGTTAGAAGAAATTGAAAGACTAAAATCCTCAACACCAGAGAGCTCAGAAAATATTGTTGAGCATAAGCTTAAAATTGAGGAACAAAAGAAGGAAATTGATTGTTTGACTAACACAGGAAAGGAGCAGGTCAGACGTATCAAAGAGCTTGAAGAAGTGGTCAGTCTGTGATGAAAAATGAAGGATCAATAAAAAATCTTAACCTCCAATGTGATGTCAGGAAATCAGGTCATTTAGAAGACTAAAAAGGTGAAAGAGGAGCCTTGTTGTTCAGCAGGAAAGAAGCAACAATTGAGCTCAGATGTTAAGGCTGATTCAGGGCTTGATAAGAAGCAAAAATCTGTGGCAATTGAAGTCAGACCGCAAGCACCCATCCCAAAAATGAAAGTTTATTTGGGCACAAAGCAGAATCAGAATATTCAGAGATCCCAAGGGGAAACTCGTAGTACTGAAGTAACATGAAGGAGTGCACCTTATATCAGGTGTTATTGTTGTGGGAAAATGGGACACTCACAATATGTGTGCTCCATAGCCAAGAGATGTCTAAGGGAACAATAACATAGGTGGAATCCAAACAGATAATGGTTTTCCAAAATATATTTTGAAGGACACTGTTTTTGGTGCGGAGGATTGGGGCACATGGCTAAGTATTTCACTTCGACCATTCCAAAAAATGTGCCAAAGCATAATCAAAATTTTTGCAAGTAGCAGATCAATAAACCGACAGGTGAGTTAAAAATGAAGAATAGATTTATGGCTTTGCATGATGAAGTTGGTCCATCATACTCTGAGAAAGAACAGAAGTCTCAATCCATTCTGAGTGTGAAGGAAAAAGTATGGACCAAGAAAAAGAAAAATGAGAAGGTCGTGGTGGCAGAGATTGCCCTTAAAGCATCAGATCGCTTTGGTGTGTGGATCCTTGATAGTGTTTGCACATCTCACATGACGGGTAATAAGGATATTATTATAGGCATAAAATATGACAAAGAAGGAGTTGTCAAATTTGGAAACGATGAAGTCCTGAAGATTGTTGGCTCAGGAAAAGCCAAGTTTCGGGGAAAAGAAATGAGAGGTGCTGATGTCTTGGTAGTAGAGGGTCTTAGTCATAACTTGCTCAGTGTCAGTCAACTATGTGACTCTGGGTATTCTATATGATTTACCAAGAAGATGTGTGTTGTGAAATGAAAATATGGAGCAGTTGTTCTGCAGGGAAAAAGGAAAAGGGGGAATCTTTACCTTGTAGGTAGGGAAGAAGATACGTGCCTTTTATCCAGAGAGGAAGAAAACCAGTTGTGGCATAAGCGTCTTGGTCATCTATGACAACCATATATGGAAGATCTGGTAAAGTTTGATGCTACTAGAGACCTTCCCAAACTATCATGTGATCGCACTCATACGTATGATGCTTGCCAACAAGGGAAGATCATCAGAAAGATATACAGGCCAAAGGAACAGAAATCAACTAGAGTGCTCAAATTGGTATATGATGATGTATGTGGATCTATCTCACCACGAGCTATTAATGGGAAAAGGTACTATGTTCTTTTCATTGATTATTATAGCAGAATGGCTTGGGTATTTGTCATTACCCATAAGAAAGATGTGTTTAGTTGCATAAAGCAGTATAGGAGGGAATCAGAAAAGATGCTTGGGCAGAAAATTCCGAAGTTTCTTACTGATAATGGTACAGAATTCACAAATATTCAAGTTGAAGACTATCTTAAGAAACTCTGAATAAGGCATCAAGTTTCATCAGTGAGAACTCCCTAATAGAATGGAGTGGTTGAGAGGAGAAATCGGATCATCAAAAATATGGCCAGAATGATGCTTATTGAAAAGGACCTACCAGAGAAATTTTGGAAGGAAGCAGTTTTGACATCGCTCTATATTTTGAAAAGGTCTCTGTTGTGTTTGAAGGAAGGGAAGACTCCATATGAAATGTGGTATGTAAAGAAGCCAACGTTGAAATATTTTCGAATCTTTGGGAGTAAGTGTTTCATACTCAAAAAAGAAAATCACAGGAAGTTTGAGTCATGAGGAGATGAGGGGATATTCCTTTGCTACTCAGGGAAAATCAAAGTATTTAAATTTTTCAACAAAAGACTAGGAAAAATTGTTGAGATCAATGATGTCACTATAGTTGAAAATGAACAGAATACTCAACGACCCAGTGAACAGTTTCTGGATGAAAGTGATGATGAGGTAAGCAACACAGGGGGAGAAGAAGTAGCAGAGGCTGACTCATAAGAAGATATTGATGATGAACAAGAAAGTGTCAAGTCTATGTCTACAAGGAAGCCAAAGAGTCAAGCTGAAATTGATAGGTAGAATATCATTGGTGATCAGACAGCTCCAGTTCAGACTTGAAGAATGAAATCATTACAGCAAACATCATTTTTATCTCAGGTGAAGCCGAAATTTTTTTCCGATGTAGTTGAAGATGAAAATTGGGTTCAGGCTATGAATGAAGAGCTTGATCAGATTGAGAAGAACCAGACATGGGAGATTGTTTCGAGGCCAGCAGAAAAGAATGTCATTGGTAATAAATGGGTCTATCACAACAAGATGAATGAATATGGCACGGTGATTCGGAAAAAAGCACGGCTAGTGTGCAAGGGATACTCCCAGATAGAGGGAATAGATGTTGATGAGACATTTTCCCCAGTAGCAAGGCTGGAGACAATCAGGTTATTTTTGGCCATAGCAGTGAAAAGAAAGTTTAAAGTGTTCTAGATGGATGTCAAATCTGCATTCTTGAATTGTGTTCTGGAAGAGGAGGTGTATATTGAGCATCCAGATGGTTTTATCATTCATGAGGATGAGAACAAAGTTTGAAGGCTGAAGAAGGCATTGTATGGACTGAAACAAGCACCAAGAGCATGGTACTCAATGCTTGATCAGTACTTGAAGAAGCTTGGTTTCCATCATGGGGGGGTTGATTACAATCTCTATTTTATCAACAATAGTAATCAAAGGATGATGGTGTTGGTTTATGTCGATGACATAATATTTGGCGGATCAGATGAAGATCAGTTCCAACAATTTTCTGAATTCATGAAAAATGAGTTTGAAATGCCAATGATTGGTGAGCTAACATTTTTCCTTGGTCTATAGGTGACACAAGGAAGGAATGGAACATTCATTTCTCAATAAAAATATGCCAAGGAGGTCTTAAGAAGGTTTGGCATGGAGAATTCCAAGGATATGAAGACTCTGGTTGCTACCCGGATTAAATTATCAAAAGATGAGGATAGAAAGGTAGTTAATATTATAGAATACAGGAAAATAATTAGAATTTTGTTGTAATTGACCGCAACAAGTCCTGATATTGTTTTCGCCACATTCCAAGCAGCGAGATATTAGAGTAATCCCAAGGAAAGCCACATGCTTTCAGTAAAAATAATACTTTGGTATATAAAAGGCACTTTGGATTTTGGTTTGATGTATAATGACAAATATCAATCAGTGTTATTGGGTTACACAGATGCAGATTGGGCCAGATCAGTAGATGACAGAAAATCAACGTCATGGGGTGCATTCCATCTTGGTGGATTGTGTATTTCTTGTCTAAGAAAGAAGCAAGATTTCATTTCATTGAGCACCGCAGAAGCAGAGTATATTACAGCTACTCAAGCATGCACACAGTTATTGTGGATGAAGTAGCAGCTTGAAGATATGGGAGTTGAAGTGAAGTCTTTGATCAGAATCTAGTGTGATAACTCAAGTGCTATAAATCTCAGAAAAAATCTCATCCATCACTCAAGGACAAATCACATTGAGATAAAGTATCATTTTATCAAGGAGAAGGTTGAGCAGGGAATCATGAAGTTGGAGTATGTGCCTACAGAGCTACAGTTTGCAGACATTCTGACAAAAGCCTTACCCAAGGAAGCTTTTGAGAGGCATCGATTGGCTCTGGGAGTTCAGTCGACTCCCCGCACTTGAAAGAGTGTGGATGTGGAACCTACCCCCTCTCCCTGAGGTATGCTGTTTGTTTTTTCTAATGTACTAATATGTGTTCTCTACTCTGCTACAGACTGAAAAGGAGTGCCCTTTGGGTTCATTGACAAAGGGGGAGAAAATAGTGATTGTTCAAGGGGGAGATAGTGTGGCTATTTGAGAAACCTTGAAAGATACGGGAAGAAGCTGACAGGTGGAGTAGCTAGATAGGGGGGGTTGAACACGCTTAGCCAGAGCTTAGCTTGGAAAACATAGTAAATAGGGATAAAGAGGTTTTAAAGCTGACAAGAGTTGAAGATGTGAGCAGAAAGGGGGAGAGTATTAAATCTGACGATGCTAGAATTGATTGATCAAAGAATAGATATCACGACAGCTGAGGTTCGTGATAAAAGCAGAAGAGCGTTGGGATGCGGTAAGAATTTTTCCAACAATTGGTATCAGTTTCTTAAAAATTGGTATCATTTTGGTGTCAATAGTGGGTGTCAAAGATGAAGTGATTCATTGATGAAGTTTTCATTTACTCTTGTTTCTCATGCCGAGCATTGCTCATGTGGGCTTAGAGTATGTGTTGAGTAAATCCTTGATCGATATTAGAATCACAAAAGTTGAATGGTGGCTGAAGAATTAACGATGTGTCTTTTTATGGAAGAGTTTTCAACAAACCCAAAGGGGGAGATTATTGGGAAAAATCCCTCAAGGTATCATTGAATAATTTTTAGGTGATTGTGTTTGTTGATAAAGTGGGACTTTGTGTTGTGATTGTTGACAAAGCAAACCATGACATACAAATTTGTTGACAAAGGGGATTTCATGGTGGCATGTCGAGTTCAAGAGATGTGGTTAATGATCAATGTTTGATTCAAGAACTTTGACAAAGGAATGGATGATCAGGAGGTGGTACAAAAAGAACAGATACAAGGTGGCGCCGTTTTCCAATGTTTGCCAAATTTTTGGGCCTGAAAATCGACAAATGAAGAAAAGTGGTTTTTGGAAAATGGACTTTTGAGCCATGTACTTAAAGGCTTGGAAACTTGTGCGACATATGTTTTTCACGATTAGATCATCAAAATATGGAAAAGGTATAAGGGTCGTGCAGGTATTGGTGATGTCGTGCAGGTGACCTACGTGCTGTGAAGAGACTTGCATGCTGAGGCCTTGGATGATTGTGAACTTGTGCCCCTATTGTTTTTCAAGATCAGAACTTCAAAATATGGCCAGGGAAAGAGGTTCGCGCAAGTTTTGGAAGTGGGTCTCACAAGTGACTTTCAAGGGAAGAGACCTGCGTGCCAAGACTTGCGCGCTGAGGGTAGACTTGCACGCCGTCGTGCAGGGTGTTCAAAATTCCAATAAATACAGGACCACCCCTCCTCATTTTCAATGGAGTTCAACACTTAGAAAATTCATAGCTCCCGTCGCACAGGTGTGGTGGTCGCGCAAGTGGTGGTGTGTCACGCAAGTAGTACTTGCATGCTAGATTTTAAGAAGGGCGATTGTTGTTTGTTGTGCACCAATATTGGTTTGGGCATAAAGGGAAGTGCGTCGCGCAAGTTTGGAGTTGAAGAATCTTGTGCTGAGCAAGTGTATGAGGTGGACTTGCACGCCAGTTGTGACTTTCATGTCGAGACTTGCGCGCTGGGTTAGACCTGTGCGCCAAGTAAGGTTGATTCACGGCGGTTATTTAGGGCTGCGTGAAGGCTGTAAGATTGCCTGATACCTTCGGTGCAAAGAGAAATTCATCTATGGGTGAAAGTTGGACTTAAACAGAGCATCCACATACAACGTAGGATGTATTCATTAGAGATAATTAAGATACCTACAAGTCTATAAACTGTGAGTGGATCCTTTCTAGAGTAGTGAGAAAAGGAAGAGAAAGAAGGTGATCCTCTCCACCGGTAGTGATCCAGAGAGAGAGAAACAGGGAGTGACCCTTGGGAAAGTAATGAGATGACCCTAAACCTTGTAAAGGTAGTGATCCTGGGACAGAGTGACTGTGCCTGAACCTTATAATCCACAGCTAGTGAAGTTTAGTGGAATTTGGTACGACTGACAACCAGTCGGCGTATGCTCCTTGGACGTAGCCCTTAGCAGTGAACCAAGTAAAAATTGATGTGTCCTGTGCTTTCTTTACTTTCTGTTTATATTGTGTAACATGAAAGATAGAGAAGAGTGTTTTGTTTAACAGTGAAACAAGATCATAATGGGATTTAATTTTAAATTAGTCATACTCTGATTCACCCCCCCCCCCCCCCCCCTCTCAGGGTATTCAGCCTTGTGGACCTAACAGAAATGTTTTAGATTTTATTAATTTAAATTATGAAAACTAAAGAACATTTTAGGAATTTCTGGAAATTATTAACTTGAAAAGATATATTTCATTTGTAATAATTTGTATTACTTTCAAAGTGTGCATGTATTTGAAAAATGATTTCAATCCTCCTAGTATAGGGGTGTGATTTTAATGTAATTGAACATTTTGAAAATATTTTGTTGTGTTTTTTTCTCATGTGGATTGTGCTTTGGGATTAGACCCCTTGGTGTTCATTGGGACTATGTGATTTGAGTGTCTTTTAAAACATGAAGGATATAGATTCATGTTTCCTATTTCTTTATTTCACCTCCATGAAATGTCTTGATATGGGGTAGAAATTACATTCTGAGGATATGACTTAGGTAAAATCCTCTTATTATTTTAATATATTTTTTATAGTGATTTAACTTTCCCAAACTCTGAAAGAAGTGTTCAGGGAATGATATTTTTCACCTTAGGAATTATTGAGTCATCATCCTTAATTTTTCATGGTGACCAAGATCCTCATGAGGTTATGGAATGCTTTTTCTATCTTTAGAAATTCAGGAAGTTGGAAACTCCTGAGTGGTTTGGGATGATTATTATTTTTGGGTGGTGTGTTTGATGATATTAGAGTGGTTTTTAGATTTTTAAGTGATTTCCATTATAGTGACTTCTTGGTAAAAAAATATTTTGATTGTACTATAATATCCACCATTATCCTACATGCAAATGAAATCTCAAAAAAATCCATATGATAATCTCAAAGAAAGTCTATTTTTATAAAAGTATTTTGATATATATATATATATATATATATATCGTGAATGTTGTGTGTCTCTATAAAAGTCTTTACTCATGAACTTAAAAATGACTAACCATTATTAGATCCAAAAAATGGCCTTTTTAAATGTTTTAACACCATTAAAGCATGTCTATAATTGTAACAAATGTCTTAAATAAACAATAATAAATAATTTTTATTTTATTAATGAACCTTGAAAAACTTTAAACTCATTGTAATTGAATAAAAAACCCTTAAGTCTATTTCTAGTACACTCTCTTATAATTTATGAGAGATATTTCAATTGAACGTATTTTGTGTATTTATTTTGTTAAATATTAATATTATGAAATCGGATAGGATGGATATGAATAAATAATGGATTAATGTCAATCATATGACAAAAGAGTATGAAGATGGAGTGAACGACTTTATTAAGTTTTCAAAAGATCATGCATATGACCCTTCTCAAATCCTTTTTCCGTGTTTACATCATTTTTTTCAAGACTAATTAGTCTAGAGGAGTTGTAAGAACACTTGATCTATCATGGAATTGATCAAATTTATAAATTTTAGAATAAACATGGGGAAAAAGATAATGTAGCTTGTAACGACCCAAAGTTTCATTAATGGAAATCCCTCTTGATCCAGTTAAATGTTTCTTTATGAAAAATGTTTTTATAAGATGTCAACTTCTTTAGTTTTATGTTAAGATTTGTGACCGTTACTTTTATAGCCGTTGAACAGTGATCATCTGGGTAGTTTAAATATAAGGCTTTAACGAACCAATTTTCTACTCAGACAAAGGAAGCGATGGCCTCATCCAGTAGAATTTCCCCTTACGAAGCCCATTTGTCGGAGCTCGGAAAGGAGGTGGCGTCTTTGGGCTTTGCCCTTGACCAAGCCCAAGCTGAGCTTCATCAAGTCAAGCTCGAACGTGATCGTCTACGGGAAAAATGGAAGTTGATAGAGATTACCACTCGAGCGATGTTATCCGAGCAACCCCAAGAGTCTGTCACCATCGCACACCTTACCCTTAGGTCTTATGCGGCTATTTTAAGGGGTTATGTAACAAATAAGTAGCACCATGTTCATGTACATTATTTTTGTATATAATAATGAATATAATTTCTAGTCATTTTTGATACATTGTAATTAGTTTTTAAAGTACAAACGGTGTTTTTAGTTATTATTTAATTAAGAATAATATTTTATTAAATTAAATGATTTTTGAATTAAATAATATCTTAATAAAATATTATTATTAATATTAAATTAATTTTTATTAAATATAAATGATCTTATAATTTTATGAATGAAATTAAAATTTTTATTAAGGTTTGAAATCCATTTCTGTCAAAACCCGTGAATTTTTTATAAATGTCGGTTTTTATTTTAAAAGTGAAAATTCAAATATTTAGAAAATTATTTAGATAAAATAAATATTATTTTTGGAATCAGGACATCGAAATTATCCAACAGTGAATTTTTCATAATTTTCTGAGACAGTCAAATTTTTGGGTAAAAATTAAATACCATTTAAATATATAATGTGTTTTATGACATCATAATGACCCAATGGTGATGTAATAAAATACCATAATCCTTATGTTCGGCCAATATATGTTTTATCATTAAAATAATGAGGTTTTGGGTTTGTTTGACTCACTTTTCAAAGCATTAATGGAGCCCTCAAGACTTATTCAACACTTTGCCTTTTTAAATTAATTTCCATGGGAGTGTGACTCACCTCCACATAAGCAACCCTAATTTTTTAATAAGTTCGGACCTTGGCCTTGTAAAATATTGTTTTCCTCTTTCCTTTTCCAGAAACCATGGGCAAATACCATGGTATGGTTTGTGGTTTGGATTATTTTAATATAAGGGGTCCCAAACCTAAATAATAAAGAATTCTCTCACCTTTCCTATATAAACCCACCCAAGCTCCCACTTCCTCCTCACCCAAAGCCCTTGAAGTTCGTCCAACCTCTGCCCTACTCTCTCTAGAATCCTCTCAAGGTGCCCCAAGCTCCCAAGAAGCCTCTCACAAGCCTCTCTCTAGCCTTTGGAAGCACACTTCCAAGTAAGGGGTTTTTCTTCCTTTCTCATTTTTGTCAATTTTACTTAAGTTGTATTGCCCTTTTAATTTCAATTATGAATGTTGGGGTATGGTTTCTCACCTCTCCCATACTGCCCTTTTATAGTTTGAATGATGGGAGACCCCTTTCTCTCTCATTAAATGCCTCCCATGTACACCCGTTACTATGCCGAAATACCGAAAGGAACCTTTTTCTCCTCTTATATTCAAGCAATACTTTTGTATCATGAATCTAAATTCCTTTTTAATTGTTGGTACATGTATCTATATGACCTTCTTACTGTCCATTACATGTAAATATGATGAGGAACCCCTTTCTCTCTCATCAGCCTTTTTATGAATTCTTATGTCACGCCGTTACGCTGCCGAAATCACACCGATTTTCTAAGCCAATATCATTGTGTAGTGAATACCATGCCCATTTCTCCATCAAGGGTATTCACCTTTATGCACATTTACTTATTGATTTTAAAGTTTCATGTATGAATTCCACATTCCTTTATCATGGAATAAATGATTATGTTTTATGAATCCATGTTTTATGATCCATGTGGCACACTTATGCATGAAATGAAATGTTTAAGAAGGGTGTGCCCTGATAGCGCTCCAATGCATTGGGTAAAGTATAGTATCATGATACGTCATGTGCAATGAGTGTTGACTCATGCTAATTCAAGTGCAACGAGGGTTTACTCGTGCTTCAAGTGCAATGAGGGTTTACTCATGCTCCATGTGCAATGAGCCTTGGCTCATGCTAATTCAATGTTAAGTGTTGTTGCCACATTTCCATGTTATGATTATCATGCTTTATCATGCCTTTATGTTCATGTCTCTCTTATGCTCTATTGATATGACTATTGCCTAACATGTATTGTACTCCTCATGTTATTCATTGTGTACTCCCTTACTGGGCTCTATAGCTCACCCTTTTCTTATGCATGTCCTCAGGTTATCCCATGCAATGCTAAGTACGAAGGAATGTAGTGGTCATGTAAAGGAAGTTTTCAATAAGGATGTTGTATTTCAAGTTTAAAGTTTTTATGTAATGGTCCTAATCCCCAAAGACACTAAACCTCTCGATCTTCTTTGTTGTATCAAGTGAAGTTTTATGTAATAAAGCATGTTTAAGTTGTAATAAAAAGCAGGGTTTTCATAGTTGGTATCAGAGGATAGGTTTAGTTATTTTTGGGATTAGGAAACCCTAGTAAAGCCTTAGATACAAGACTAAGCATAATAAAAACATCCCTAAGTTTTGGTAAATACTAAGTAAGTGGTTTATCAAACAAATACATCCCTGTATGGATACGAGTAGGTAGAGGCGGCTCTGGCACAGATGTATCCTAGGGGTAAAACCCGAAAACACCACTTTGAGCTAGACTCGAACGGGAACTGGTGCACGACAACGGGCCTTGCTGCACTCTTGGTTACGACACTCCCGGGGGATATGTTTTGATAAATTCACAATCTTAGTATGAACCCTTATTAAGGGAAAAATGCCCCTAAGGATATATGTTAGAAGGAAGATCATGAAAAGCCTAGATTGAATCCTATAGACTCATGAGTTAAAGAGATTAAAGTTTATTTATAAGTCATCAACTTTTGTCTTTGGATTACCCTTTATGTGTTACCCCTAACTTTCCTTTTATTCCAGCCAATGGCCGGTAATAGGAGAACTCGGGCTAACAACTGTTGTGAAGATCAGTGTGATGATTGTACTTATGAGATGCCCAATCCAATGGGAGCGGGAATCGCGAACTTTGTCACGCTTCTCTCTCAGCTAACTCAAGTTTTGAATAGAAACACTGGTCAAGAGGAACGTTCAACCCCCCCCCTAAGAAAGAACAAGTCGCTATTGAAAGCTTCATGAGACAAAGGCCTCCTACTTTTAGTGGATCATCCGATCCCACGATTGCTGAACAATGGATCAACTCCATTGAAAAGATATTCTCCATCCTCCAATGCTCTGAAAAAGAGAAGGTTCTCCTGGCGGCTTATCGTATGGAGGGTGAAGCTGATCAATGGTGGACGTTGATCAAAAATACGAAGCCTGAGGAGGAGATCGAGGCTTTGGAATGGAAGGTATTCTGGAAGATGTTTTTTGATAAATATTTTCCACGCACCCTCCGTCTTAAGATGGAAAGGGACTGCCTTTCCCTCAAGCAGAAAGATGAGGAATCTGTGGGAGCGTACGAGGCAAACTTCACAAGGCTTGCACGATACGCTTCCGGCTTTGTCGTTACCCCCGAATGCAAGGTTGACCGCTTCTTTGGTGGGCTGAAGCCTAGCTTTCGGAAAGCATTAGCGATCCGTGACTTTGACAGCTATGAGGAAATTGTTCGATGTGCCCTCAAGGTTGAAATGGAGATCGGAGAATCACAGGGGTATCATGGGGACAAGAAGCGGAAGGTGGACTTCAATGCTGGTGGTCCGATGGATAAATCCAACGGCGCTAAGAAATTCCAGCACCCCACTTGCCAAAAGTGTGGAAAAAAACACCCTGGAAATTGCCTTAGGGGGACAAGAAAATGATTCAAGTGTGGAAGAGAAGGGCACCTAGCTGTTAACTGTCAGCAAGAAGGACCCGCGGCTGCGACGGAGGGGAGGAACGCTCCGTTCGAACCTCAATGCGTTGTTCAATGCTTCAAATGCAAAGAACCGAGTCATTTTGCGAATCAGTGCCCTAATCCAAGGGTTATCGGAGGCAATCAACAACCTCCAAGACAGCAAGGAAGAGCTTTTGCCATCACTTCTGCCGAAGTGAACCCCGACAACGAAGTGGTGACAGGTACGCTAGTTATTCATTCAAGAATAGCGAACGTACTTTTTGATTCAGGTTCTACGCATTCTTTTCTATCTCAAAAGTTTAGTAGAACAATCCCTGCACCACCACAAATCATGGAAGTAAAGATGTCGGTGAGTACGGCAAATGGGTCAATCATTGCATCCCATGAGTATAAGTCCTCCCCTGTTATAATCTGTGGATTGAATTTCCCGGCGAACCTCGTCATACTCCCTTTGGTGGAATTTGATGCAATTCTTGGCATGGATTGGCTTTCCTTATATAGAGCCAACATAAATTGTCGGGAGAGGGAAATCACACTCCATATGGAGAATCGACCCCCGATTCTTTACAAGTGTCAGGAGGAAGATGAATCTCCTTTAGCTCCATCATCTCAAGAATGGATATTACTGCCTTATGAGCACGCATATCTGGCTCAGATGATTGAGTCCAAGGAAGAAACCACCCTTGAAGAAATTCCTATTGTGAGGGAATTCGCTGAAGTATTTCCCGAGGAACTTCCTGGTCTTCCTCCAAGAAGAGATGTTGAGTTCTCAATTGAACTTATACCTGGGGAGCTACCAATATCCAAGACTCCATATAGAATGGCTGTGGTTGAGCTTGAAGAACTGAAGAAACAACTACAGGAGAATCTGGATAAAGGGTTTATACGCCCAAGTGCATCACCATGGGGTGCACCAGTCCTCTTCGTCAAGAAGAAGGATGGGTCAATGCGGCTTTTCATCGATTATCGTGAACTTAACAAAATCACGATAAAGAACAAGTATCCTCTCCCAAGAATCGATGACTTGTTTGATCAGCTGCGTGGAGCACAATACTTCTCCAAGGTCGACTTGCGGTCGGGATATTATCAAGTAAGGTTGAAGAAGGAAGATATCCCCAAGACTGCTTTTCGTACAAGGTACGGGCACTATGAATTCATAGTAATGCCTTTTGGACTCACCAATGCTCCAGAAATATTCATGGACTTGATGAATAGAGTCTTTAGAGATTACCTAGATAAATTTGTGGTAGTCTTTATAGATGATATTCTAATATACTCCAAAACCAAGGAGGACCATGAGGAGCATTTAAGAACTGTACTGGAGACTTTGCGCAAGGAGAAGCTCTATGCCAAGTATAGCAAGTGTGAGTTCTGGTTGAAGGAGGTCTCATTCTTGGGCCATATCATCACAAGCAATGGGATATCTGTGGACCCCTCCAAAACAGATGCAATTGAGGGATGGCCGAGGCCAACATCGGTAACTGATATCCGTAGCTTCTTGGGGTTAGCTGGATATTATCGACGATTTGTGAGAAACTTCTCACGATTGTCCAACCCTCTTACCAAGCTAACTCGAAAGGGAGTAAAGTTTACTTGGAGTGATGAATGCGAAGAAAGCTTCAAGGAGTTGAAAAGGAGGCTTATCACTGCACATGTGCTCACTTTACCCACAAGTGGGGAGCTTTTTGTGGTATTCAGTGATGCTTTGAAGAAGGGCTTAGGATGTGTGCTGATGCAGAATGATAAAGTGATATCCTATGCCTCAAGACAGTTGAAAATCTATGAGCGAAACTATCCAACGCATGATCTGGAGTTGGCGGCGGTGATCTTTGCCTTGAAAATCTGGCGGCATTATCTCTATGGAGAGAAATGTGAGATATATACTGACCACAAGAGTCTTAAATATATATTCACACAGAAAGAGCTTAATATGCGCCAGAGAATATGGATAGAGCTCATAAAGGATTATGACTGTTCAATACATTACCACCCTGGGAAGGTGAACAAGGTGGCGGATTCCCTAAGTAGAAAGGATCCAGCAATTCTATCAATGATGAGAATTGAGAAGGATCCAATCTTCTTAGACTTGATGAAGATGGACGTGGGAATCATAAAGAAGGGAACATCATCAATACTTTCACAAATGATTGCTCAACCATCTCTTTTGGAAAGTTTAAAGGATGCTCAAAAGGATGATGCGAGAATCCAAGAAAAAGTGGAAGCTATCAAAAAGGGAAAATCCTCAGAGTTTAATGTTAATAAAGAAGGAATTGTGCGGTTTGGGAAAAGACTATGTGTCCCATCATGTTCGGAGCTGAAGAAGGAACTTTTGGATGATGCACATAGTTCAAATTTCTCTATTCACCCAGGGAGCACAAAGATGTATCGAGATATCCGAGAAAACTTTTGGTGGGATAATATGAAGAAGGAGATCGCCGAATATACATCAAAGTGCCTGGTGTGTCAGCAAGTGAAGGCAGAGAGGAAGAAGTCTAAGGGGATGATGCAACCATTGCCCATACCAGAATGGAAATGGGAGAACATCACCATGGACTTCGTCACTGGACTTCCAAGGATATCCAAAAGCAACAATGCAATCTGGGTTATTGTGGATCGTCTTACAAAGACTGCACACTTCATTTCTATTCGAGAGGATTTCTCTTTGGATCAACTGGCACGGATATATATCAGGGAAGTGGTACGGTTGCATGGAGTACCACTATCTATTGTGTCTGACCGAGATCCAAGATTTACCTCTAAGTTTTGGAAGAGTCTTCAACATGCTATGAGTACTGAACTGAACTTCAGTACGGCCTATCATCCTCAAACTGATGGCCAATCCGAGCGGACTATCCAAACACTTGAGGATATGTTGAGAGCATGCTCAATGGACTTTAAAGGAGGATGGGATCAACATCTTCCTCTAGTTGAGTTCTATTATAATAATAGTTTCCACTCGAGCATCCAAATGGCACCATATGAAGCCCTATATGGGAAAAGGTGCAGAACACCGGCATGTTGGGATGAGGTCAGTGAACGTAAGCTGCTTGGACCAGAAATGGTCGAAGAAATGGTGGAGAAGGTGAAAACCATTCAGCAGCATATCAAGGCAGCCCAAAGTCGACAGAAGAGTTATGAAGATAATCGTCGATGAGACCTTGAGTTTAAAATCGGAGACATGGTGTTTTTACGCATATCTCCGTGGAAGAAGGTCTTGAGGTTTGGAAAGAAAGGGAAGTTAAGTCCAAGGTACATCGGCCCCTTCGAGATTCTTGATCGTGTTGGGGTTGTGGCCTATCGACTAGCACTTCCACCTACTATGGCCAAGGTGCATGATGTCTTCCATGTATCCCTCTTAAGGAAGTACATACCAGACCCTTCACATGTACTCTCTTCTGAGGTGGTACAATTAGAATACGATCTTTCTTATGAGGAGAAACCAGTGAAGATCTTGGATCATAGAGAAAAAGTTCTACGAAATAAGACAATGCCCCTCGTCAAGGTGTTGTGGAGAAACCACAAGTTTGAAGAAGCAACTTGGGAGTCGGAGGATATGATGAAGCTAAGTTACCCACATTTGTTTTAGTGTGGGAAAAGGAAAATTTCGAGGGCGAAATTTCTTAAGGGGGGAATATTGTAACGACCCAAAGTTTCATTAATGGAAAATCCCTCTTGATCCAGTTAAATGTTTCTTTATGAAAAATGTTTTTATAAGATGTCAACTTCTTTAGTTTTATGTTAAGATTTGTGACCGTTACTTTTATAGTCGTTGAACAGTGATCATCTGGGTAGTTTAAATATAAGGCTTTAACGAACCAATTTTCTACTCAGACAAAGGAAGCGATGGCCTCATCCAGTAGAATTTCTCCTTGCGAAGCCCATTTGTCGGAGCTCGGAAAGGAGGTGGCGTCTTTGGGCTTTGCCCTTGACCAAGCCCAAGCTGAGCTTCATCAAGTCAAGCTCGAACGTGATCGTCTACGGGAAAAATGGAAGTTGATAGAGATTACCACTCGAGCGATGTTATCCGAGCAACCCCAAGAGTCTGTCACCATCGCACACCTTACCCTTAGGTCTTATGCGGATATTTTAAGGGGTTATGTAACAAATAAGTAGCATCATGTTCATGTACATTATTTTTGTATATAATAATGAATACAATTTCTAGTCATTTTTGATACATTGTAATTAGTTTTTAAAGTACAAACGGTGTTTTTAGTTATTATTTAATTAAGAATTATATTTTATTAAATTAAAGGATTTTTGAATTAAATAATATTTTAATAAAATATTATTATTAATATTAAATTAATTTTTATTAAATATAAATGATCTTATAATTTTATGAATGCAATTAAAATTTTTATTAAGGTTTGAAAGCCATTTCTGTCAAAACCCGTGAATTTTTTTATAAATGTCGGTTTTTATTTTAAAAGTGAAAATTCACATATTTAGAAAATTATTTAGATAAAATAAATATTATTTTTGGAATCAGGACATCGAAATTATCCAACGGTGAATTTTTCATAATTTTCTGAGACAGTCAAATTTTTGGGTAAAAATTAAATACCATTTAAATATATAATGTGTTTTATGACATCATAATGACCCAATGGTGATGTAATAAAATACCATAATCCTTATGTTCAGCCAATATATGTTTTATCATTAAAATAATGAGGTTTTGGGTTTGTTTGACTCACTTTTCAAAGCATTAATGGAGCCCTCAAGACTTATTCAACACTTTGCCTTTTTTAAATTAATTTCCATGGGAGTGTGACTCACCTCCACATAAGCAATCCTAATTTTTTAATAAGTTCGGACCTTGGCCTTGTAAAATATTGTTTTCCTCTTTCCTTTTCCAGAAACCATGGTCAAATACCATGGGATGGTTTGTGGTTTGGATTATTTTAATATAAGGGGTCCCAAACCTAAATAATAAAGAATTCTCTCACCTTTCCTATATAAACCCACCCAAGCTCCCACTTCCTCCTCACCCAAAGCCCTTGAAGTTCGTCCAACCTCTGCCCTACTCTCTCTAGAATCCTCTCAAGGTGCCCCAAGCTCCCAAGAAGCCTCTCACAAGCCTCTCTCTAGCCTTTGGAAGCACACTTCCAAGTAAGGGGTTTTTCTTCCTTTCTCATTTTTGTCAATTTTCCTTAAGTTGTATTG
Source organism: Viscum album (assembly GCA_963277665.1). NCBI lineage: Eukaryota > Viridiplantae > Streptophyta > Magnoliopsida > Santalales > Viscaceae > Viscum > Viscum album. Next base: position 1,924,359,256 of record OY728152.1, on the reverse strand, counting down.
CCCTTTTAATTTCAATTATGAATGTTGGGGTATGGTTTCACACCTCTCCCATACTTCCCTTTTATAGTTTGAATGATGGGAGACCCCTTTATCTCTCATTAAATGCCTCCCATGTACACCCGTTACTATGCCGAAATACCGAAAGGAACCTTTTTCTCCTCTTTTATATTCAAGCAATACTTTTGTATCATGAATCTAAATTCCTTTTTAATTGTTGGGACATGTATCTATATTAACTTCTTACTGTCCATTACATGTAAATATGATGAGGAACCCCTTTCTCTCTCATCAGCCTTTTTATGAATTCTTATGTCACGCCGTTACGCTGCCGAAATCACACCGATTTTCTAAGCCAATATCATTGTGTAGTGAATACCATGCCCATTTCTCCATCAAGGGTATTCACCTTTATGCACATTTACTTATTGATTGTAAAGTTTCATGTATGAATTCCACATTCCTTTATCATGGAATAAATGATTATGTTTTATGAATCCATGTTTTATGATCCATGTGGCACACTTATGCATGAAATGAAATGTTTAAGAAGGGTGTGCCCTGATAGCGCTCCAATGCATTGGGTAAAGTATAGTATCATGATACGTCATGTGCAATGAGTGTTGACTCATGCTAATTCAAGTGCAACAAGGGTTTACTCGTGCTTCAAGTGCAATGAGGGTTTACTCATGCTCCATGTGCAATGAGCCTTGGCTCATGCTAATTCAATGTTAAGTGTTGTTGCCACATTTCCATGTTATGATTATCATGCTTTATCATGCCTTTATGTTCATGTCTCTATTATGCTCTATTGATATGACTATTGCCTAACATGTATTGTACTCCTCATGTTATTCATTGTGTACTCCCTTACTGGGCTCTATAGCTCACCCTTTTCTTATGCATGTCCTCAGGTTATCCCATGCAATGCTAAGTACGAAGGAATGTAGTGGTCATGTAAAGGAAGTTTTCAATAAGGATGTTGTATTTCAAGTTTAAAGTTTTTATGTAATGATCTTAATCCCCAAATACACTAAACCTCTCGATCTTCTTTGTTGTATCAAGTGAAGTTTTATGTAATAAAGCATGTTTAAGTTGTAATAAAAAGCAGGGTTGTCATATAGCTAGTGACTGGGATAGTACTATGTTTTATGGATTATCTAATATGATTACAGGTGTGGATAATGAATAAGACTGCATCGAGGATGTGATTAAAAGTTTGAATGATGATGAAGATCATATTGAGGAAATGACAAGGAAAGTTGAAGATGAACATTATGATTTTCCAAAAAAATTCTAGAAGTTAAAGAGTTATGAAAAGACGTCATTATATGTTGGTTGCACTAAATATACAGCATTGTTAGTCGTACTGAAGTTGTATAATTTGAAATCAAGTAACAGATGGTTGTGATCTCTAAAAGAATACATGCCTATCCAAATAACTGTATATTGTTTCACAAGGACCAAAAATCACTTAAATAATTCCCAAAATGTGGTGCTTCTTGATACAAGAAAGATGATGCGGGTCCTACAAAAGTTGTATGGTACTTTCCAATCATTCTAAGGTTTAGGTGCCTATATGAAAGTGAGGATACTATGGGGTAATTGACGTGGAATGAAGATACAAGAAATAAATATTAGAAACTTTATCACTTGAAAAACTCTCCTCAGTGGAATAAAATTGATCATTAGTATCCTAAATTTAGAAATGAGCTGAGAAACCTTTGTCTTATGTTATCTATAGATGGAGTGAATCCTTTTGGTTTTCAAAGAACCACTCATAGTGCATGGTCGGTTATGTTAGTAAATTATAATTTACCACCGTGTTTATTCATGAAACAAAAATAAATTATGTTATTTATGCTTATATCAGGACCAAAACAATCGGGTAATGATATTGATGTTTATTTGGTTCCATTGATCGAGGATTTGAAATTATTGTGGGATTTGGGTGTTATGTTGTATGATGCTTTTAGGAATAAACATTTCATGTTGAGATCCATATCGTATGGGATAATAAATGAATTTACTACTTATGGAAATTTTTCAGGATATAGAATTAAAGGAACTCAAGGGTGTCCCTTTTGTGAACAAGGTACATAGACAATTAGGTTGAAACATTCATCAAAGACTGTGTTTCTAGAAAATTGCATATTTCTACCCTGATGACATAAGTACCAGTCTTGGAAGACATCATTCTATGGAAGTTCATAAGAACATACAATACCATCTCCACTAAAAGGTGATCAACTGTTTGAGAAAGAAAAATATGTGGAAACTGCTTTTGGTAAACCATTTTTGAAAAACCTTACGAAAATCGGTTGGAAAAAGATATCAGTTTTTTTAATTACCATACTGGAATTGTATGTATGTTAGAAATTTTCTTAATGTTATTCATGTTGAAAAAAATATATGTGATAGTGTGATTGACATGTTACTAAATTCACCTAACAAAATAAAGGATGTAATTAATGCTAGGTTGGATATTATTGACATGGGAATACGGAAATAGTTGGTATCAGTGATTGGTGAAAAAAATCTTCCTCCAGCTACTTACACTCTTTACAGGCATGATAGATATCAGTTTTTTAACTTTTTTGAATGATGTAAAGGTTCCATAGGGGTATTCATCAAATATCAAGAATATCATTTCAATAGAAAATTTAAAGTTAAAGGGTCTAAAATCACATGAATACCATGTTTTGATGCAAGATATAATTCTTATAGATTTATGTTGAATTTTACCCAAGAATTTTTTTCATACATTAACCAATCTCTATTTCTTTTTCAAATCTATATGCAGTAAATTTATAGAACCGGTGAAATTTTTGACTATAGAAAGAGAAATTTTCATCATATTATGTGAATTGGAAATGTTCTTCCCACCAGAATTCTTAGATATGATGGTTCACTTGATGGTTCACTTAGTGAGAGATATTAAACTATGTGGTCTTATACACTATAGATGGATGTACCCTATTGAACAGTATATGAATATTTTTAAAGGGTATGTCAAAAATAGAAGTCGTCCAAAGGGTTTTATTACGGAGCGATATATTGTTGAGGAAGACATTGAATTATGTACTAAATACCTATCTGGTGTATAAAGTATTGGTCTATCAAAATCTTATTACACTAGGCATCTTGCAGGTGAAGGAATTCCTAAAATAGATGTTGTCACAATCAGTATTACAGATCATGAGTAGGCCAGCCTTTATGTTTTAAAAAATATTTTAGAGGTTTCCCTATATGTTGAAACCCACAAATAAATTCTTAGTCATTTGAATCCATCAAGTTCTAAAATATGGATATAAAATACACATAATCAACAATTTATAGTATGGTTTTGGGACCAGATTTTTAAGGTGTCAGATGAAAATTTAGATTCAATTTTGGAACAACTTTTATGGCTAGCTAGATGAACAATTTTGTATATATTATCTTACAATGGTTATGTAATTGATGGTTATAAGTTCTATAAAAATGAACATAATGAAGATAGTACCATAAAAAATAGTGGATTTATATTTTTGGATGAAGTGATTCAAGTTTCTAGTACTAAATACATAAATCAAATTTATGCAAATATGTCATACTTTGGAATTATCAAACAAATATGGGAGTTGGATTATATAACATTCCAAGTGCCATTATTTCAATACAAGTGAGTTGATAATAAGAGTGTTATTAAAATAGATGAATCGGGATTCCTAAAAGTGGATTTTAGTAAGAAATGGTACAAAGATAAACCATTTATAATGGCGTCATTGATAGTACAAGTATTTTATATTATAGAACCCATAAATCAAAAGTGTTCAATTGTCCTATTATTGACCAAAACCATTGAAGGGTCAGATGAAAATTCAACTGAGGGTGACTCTTTCATTGGGACGTCACAATCATTTCACATTGTTCCCAATGTAGATGTGGTTTTTTATGTTATAGGATACTACAATGAAGGTATTTGGATACTCGATAGAGGGGTCAAATCCTTTCAGCCTTTAAAAAAAGAGTTCAATAACTAGGTTATATTTTTTGTAATATATATTGTGTTACCTCATGTTATTATTTGTGCGCTGATGTATTTATGTAATCTAAATTAAATGTTAAACCACTTCTACAGATAATTAATTCTACATGTGCTGGTTCTCCCAATCCTATGGAACAACAGGTCTCTCAAGGTATTTCTTCTCCCAGTGTAGAGGAACAATGACCTTCTACACGTACTGATGCTACTGTTCCAGAGGAACAAAAAGTTTCTCAAACTGATGTTGATCCTAGTGTAGAGGTACAATGAACTTCTACACATGATGATTCTACCGATCTAGAGGAACAACATGTTGAAAATGTTGAATCTAAGGAAATGGTAGGTGATGAAGAATCAGTGATGCAGAAAAAATAGGAGCGTCATAGTTTGATGATGTTAGCAAAAATCATTAAGGTGAAAAGAAAAGGCATCAAATATGAGGTCATATGGAATGCGCAGGGCTAGCATGTTAACCCAAACATGTCCATGTTCAATAGTTACATTAAACTTATCACTCAGAAATGCATGTCAATTGATGTAGATTTGTGTCACCATGTTGTACCCACGCTTAATACACTGATGCTGGAAGATATTATAGTAAAATTATGATATCATTTCTTTATTTTACTAAAATATAAAATAATGAAACATTGACTTACTCATCATAATCCCTTGAATATTTCATTTATAGTAGATGAATCCCATAATAAATGTGTATTAAATCTTTCTGGAAGGATTCACATAGGTTTTTTCCCAATTCTAAAAGATTTCATCTTAAAGATGCTCAAGGGAAAATAAACTTACACCCACCGCTTATGTATGCACACCTGGTAACCAAAGAAGTGTGGGATGCGTTTACTGGCCAATGTGGGGTGGTAATACATTGTTTGAAAATATGTGTATTCATCACTTTGATTGGGAATTTTTTATTTATGAAATAGTAACTGAGTGTTGAAAATAAGGAACGGGCATCAAAACCAATGTTTCCCTACCATAAAGTAATTATGGGGTACACTTAACTTGAAAAAAAATCAGAACATATTTTAAATATACTTTAATACTTTTATGTGACATGAAACAACAACATAATTATGTTCCTCTATTTATATGCATATTGATGAATCCAAATCCAAAGTCACTTCCATCCCATGCCATGTGCTATGTAAGGAGGAACATGTAAATAAATATGGGATTCTAATATATGAAAACGCACAAAAATTGTGGGAAACATGTGTAAGTATGACATAATAAAAAATTTCTTTTCTTTAAATCACTATTACATAAAAATAATTACTTATTTTCCTATATTTTCTATCTGACATAGTCATAGGAATCATCAACACCTATACCAGATGAACACCTACTATCAGTGGCCTTGAAGTAGCCAAAACAGTATGGTCGCATCAGAGGTGCGGGTTTTGGGGTGATACCCCAAACATATTTTGAGAAAAAAACAATAAGAGGATAAAGATAAATAAATGGAAAAGATTAAAGCAAGATTAGATTCCCTTGAAGAATAATTTTATTTCCAGACTGAGTTACTATAAAATGTTATGGGGTGATCAAAGAGAAGAAATAGCTCAAGAACAAACATTTCATGAAGATCCCCCCCCCCCACCATCTTTGAGGTAAGCCATTACCCTCAAAGAGATGTCTTAGTCAAGGTAATCAATATTCTAATAATTATTTTTGTGAAATGTGAATCTGACATACATTGATACCTTTCTTGTACTGATATTCTACAAGGTGAAAATGACTATAATTTATATCTATCAACATCCACCCATTTCCTTGTAGCGAGGGATATGGTGTTCAATATCCAAGATGATCATCTACACAATAGACCACTTCTGATAGGTCATGTGAGAGTGTTGATTAGCGCAGCTCATGAGCTGAGCACTAAGCTACCTATTCCACTTTATGATGAAGATATTCATAAGGTTGACCAATCTGTTGGAACATTCATTGTATGGTCGTCATATCTTGTAAAAAAGCATTTCAATAAGGAGGTATTCATTTCCAATTAATTTTTCATGGTAAACCTTTAACAATTAATGAAAAAATGTCTGAATCAATGAATGTTATTATAGAAAGACAAAGGTAAGGGGGTGAAACAAAAGGTTGAGTCAAAACCATCTAAATGATTGACCAATTGATCTAAAATATCTTCTTAAATCTCCTTTAATCTGCCCATTCAATATCCTTAGTTACTAACATTGAAGGTTCATGTGAATGCAAAGTTACATAATGGCAGTAGTCACGTAGTTGATTTTGAAGAAAATATGTATGAATAGGAAGGTGTATACTACATTAATTTTGAGAATGTAAATAAAATTTTCAACTATGAATGGTTAGGAGCCTCAGTTGTAAATGTATACATGAGGTATGTTTTCATGATTTTATTTTCCAAAAGTTGGTATACTATGTTAATTATGAATAAATACATTTCATATTTTTTGTAGGCATATATATCAATAAAAATTGAAGGGATTTCCCCATGAAAAAAATATGGACTCATTAGTCCTCACACCACCTCTATAGAAAAAAATAGAATCCAAAAAAATGGATGAAATAGTGAAAAACCTGGTCAAATCATTTGAAATCAAACTTACGGATGATGGACTCTTCTTAATACCAACGATACAGAGGTAAAACTATATAATTTAATTATATAAAATATATTTTCAATTCTTTAATTACTTATTTATTTTTTTGTTTTAGGAAACATTGGATTCTCATTGTAGTCAATTTGAATACTCCAAATATTTATTTCCTGGATTCACTACATGGATACCCAACAAACTGACTACACATGATGGAATTTTTTAGTAATTAATATAGTAAATACAATTTTTTAGAACTAAACTTCAAGTTATATAATTTATATTATGTTTTAATAAGGATTTTTTTATTATAGGGAGGTGTATAAATATCATCAAAAACAAGGAATGAGGATAGAGGTTAAGCACAAGGATCCTGACAAGTTCTATAACTGGACAAGTATTAGGGTATATATAATAATATTTCACTTTCCAAATATATATCAAAACAAATTACTTATTTTTATCAATGTTTCTATAGTGATTGAAACAAACAAATGGAAAAGATTATGGTTATTGTATTTGTAAATTTATGAGATAGATCATATACCATCAACAAACTAGCATCCATGAAGTTGTATTTTAAAAGATAATTACTATTTAATTTAAAATATTTATTAACCATTTGTGTATTTATATTTTTTCAGTACTACTATGACTATCAAAAAGACTCATATTCACAAGACGATATAGATTTTATTAGAAATGAATGGGAAACATACATGATGGAAGAATTTACAAAAATAGCACAAAGATGTGACTTTCATAGAAGTAGAGGATTGTTTCATATTTATGTTTAATTTAATTATTTTTAGTATTACTCACATAAGAATTGTTTTCTTACACAGGTGTATTTCTTTGTTTGAGGTGGGGTGGTTTGTTCAAAGATGATCATGCTCATGAGAGGTTGGACTTCAAGGCTGCAACTCAGAGTTCAATGAGAAGGTAAAAGTTTTTTTAATATAATTTGTTTTTTCTCATAATATTATATGTTCTCTACTGAATTAACATAATATAAATTAAATGTTTTACTACTCATACAGACAATGTCTTCTCCCTTAAAACCTTTTCACCCCTGTAGTGTAGGCATTTATCAATTTCCTTCAAAGGTAGTGGAGGGAACTTAAAGAGAAGTGATAAATGTCAACACTATAGGTGGATTCTTTTGTTTTAGTTGGGTTGATTTGTTCGAAGCTTCTCATGCTCATTCGAGACTGCAACTGGGATAATAATAATAAGTAAATGGGTCAAGAATGTATACAAATAGCATGAAGATGTGACTTCCATATAAGTAGCGGATTGTTTCATATTTATGTTTAATTTACTTATTTTTAGTATTACTCACATAATAATTTTATTGTTATATATGTAGATTTATTATTCAAGTTGGTTGGTTTGTTCAAAGCTTATCATGCTCATAAAAGATTGGAATTCGAGACTGCAATTGAAATAATGACAATGCTTTTCATTGCTTTTCATTATCGACCTGACAACACTGCATATTGAGTTGATATTATTAGCCAAAAAACATTTCTCAGTGTTTAAAACTAGAGGAGTGTAGGAAGATCTTGTTCCCATTGTGGTGACTTCTTGTGATATAATGAGAAAAAGAGATTCCTCTAATCTTCTGGTTTTCAATTATATGAAAGGTTTTTCAGCTAAGAACATTGACTCAATATGAATTTTTGACAGAATGACAAAGAAATACAACGGTAATCATGGTAACATTTTCAATTAGGACTATTTTGAGACTTTGGGATGTGTAGGAATTAGTAACGCATCAATCTGACACACAATGTGACTGGTATGACTCCAGGTGCTTTTTTTATTTAAAATTGACATTAATTTTAGTAATATAGATAACTGACATACTTAAAACCAAAAAAATGCATTTATATTATTTTAATACTTTGGTAAAAGGATCCATAAGTCATTTATGATGTTTATGAATTATCTACACCTCAATCTAATGCACATTGTGACCAGTATGACTCTAAGTGTCCATTATTAATTTAAAATTGACATTTTAGTTCAAAATGTGTCACTCACTGAAAACCAAGAAAACACACTCATATTTTCTTGATAATTTATTAAATTTATTCATAAATTATTTTTGATATGTAGGAATCAGTATCATGTCAAACTGATACACAATGTGATTGGTATGAGTCGTAGTAAATGTTTCTAATTTAAAATGACATTTTAGTAAAAAAGAAAAGTGGTGTAATGAAAACAAATAAAACAAATTTGTATTATTTTGATACTTTAGGGAAAAAAATCATCAATCATTTGGTATGTGAAGGAATCAACCTCACCTCAATCCGATTCATGTTGTGACCATTATGGCTGCAAGTGCGTCTTTTTATATAAAATTGACATCAATTTTAGTAAAAAGGACAACTGACCCACTCAAAATTGAGAAAACACATTCAAGTTTTTTTGATAATTTGGTTAAATGATCCATAATTCATTTGATATGTGTAGGAATCAGTATCACCTTAATCTGATGCACAGTGTAATCGGTATGTCTCCAAGTGTGTCTGTTTATTTAAAATTGATATCAATTTTATTAAAAATGACAACTGATCTGCTCAAAACTAATAAAAAGTATTTATATTGTTTTAATAATTTATTAAAACAATACATAAGTAATTTTTTATGTGTAGGAATCATCCTCACCTAAATATGATTCACAATGTGACCGATATAACTCAAAGTGTGTCTTTTTATTTTAAATTGACATTAATTTTAGAAAAAAAACATGTGACATATTGAAAACTAAGAAAACAAATTCATATTGTTTTTATACTTTAGTAAAATGATCCATGATTCATTTGGGTTGTTTAGGAATCACCCTAAACTCAATCTGACATAGGGTGTGACCGTTATAACTCTAAGTACATCTTTTTATTTAAAATTGACACCAATTTTAGTAAAAAGGACAACTGACCTACTCAAAACTGAGAAATCACATTCGGATTGTTTTTATATTTTAATAAAATGATCCAAAAGTCATTATATATGTGTATGAATCAACCTCATCTCAATCTGACATATAGTGTGACTGATATGACTCCAAGTGTGTCTTTTTATTTAAAATTAACATTAATTTTAGTAAAAAGGAAAAGTGACCTGCTCAAAAAAATTCATTCAGATTGTTTTCATACTTTATTAAAATGATCCATACGTTATTTTTGACTTATAGGAACCAAATTCACCTCAATCTGACACACGGTGTGACTGATATAACTCTAAGTGTGTTTTTTATTTTAAATTGACATTAATTTTAGAAAAAAAACAAGTGACATACTAAAAACTGATAAAAATAATTCACATTGTTCTGATAATTTATGGAAATAATAAATGAGTCATTTGAGATGTGTAAGAATCACACAAATCTCAATCTGATGCACAGTGTGACTAGTATGACTCCAAGTGCATCTTTTTATTTAAAATTAATATCAATTTTAGTAAAAAGAACAACTCACCTACTAAAAACTAATAAAACACATTCAGATTGTTTTGATACTTCAGGGAAATGATCCATAAGTAATTTTAAATGATTAATAATCAACCTAACCTCTATTAGATTCATAGTGTAACCAGTATGATTCCAAGTTCATCTTTTATTTAAAATTGACACTAATTTTAGTAAAAAGGAAAACCGACCTACTCAAAACTAATCAAATGCATTCAGATTGTTTTTGATACTTTAGGAAAAAGATATATAAGTCATTTTTTGACATTTAGGAATCAACCGAACCTCAATATGATGCACATTGTGACTGATATAACTCCAAATGTGTCTTTTTATTTTAAATTAACATTAATTTTAGAAAAAAAAAGAATGAGTGAAATTTTGAAAGCTGAGAAAATGAATTCGGAGGGATAAGACACCTCTAAGAGGAATAGGCTTCCCCTCCCCCTATCCCTAGGGTTTTACTTGATGGTGATTAGTAGGGGAGGTTTTGGTGTACCTTCTCTGGTGCCTCCCCCTCCCTCTTTCCCTCTCATCTCTACCTCTCCTTCCCTGTAACAGCCCAAGATTTTATAAAAAAATATTCTTTTTAATTTTATTAATGTCTTGTGTTGTACGCTACACCAAAAGGAGCTTGCACAACACACATCTTTGACTTGACTTGCATTACATGCAATCGCGACCTTCCTCGATAGCGTGTGTAGTACGCAATACCGAGTTTCACTAAACAACGATATGCTATAAAAATATTATTAAAACTAGCCGTTATGAATAGTAATAACCACTTTTTGAAATCCAGTAAATCTTATTTTTCAAAATGAACTTTATTTTTGGATTCGGAGTATCGAATTTAGCCTAAGGTGAAATTTTGGTACTTTTCGGATAACTTTCATATTCTGATGAATAGTGAAAATTACTAAATTATAATTAAAAACAACTTTTTTAATCGAAATAATTAATAGTGATAAATCATTAATTTGAGTGGTTTTAAAGTATATTTAGAATATATTTTTACAATTTAATACAATGTTGGTCATTGGATGTAGTTTCACATTTAAACTAGACATAAACAAGTGTCAATCTTTTGATAGATATTGTTTCTTAAAAACACGCTATTTGTTTTAACAGCGGGATTTAATTATAAAATTAATTAATGCAACTTTTATGTTATGAATTTGGTAAAATAGACTTCATTTTTGAATTCGGAATATGAAATATATCTTGGGATGAAATTTTGGCATTGTTCTGAAAAACATCAATTTTTGATGAATAGTGAAACTACTAAGTGGTAGGTTAAAAACTGAATTTTGCGTAAAACTTAATTTTACCGCTTCTGTGAATGGAATTTCGAAAATCCGAGAGACACGGTTAATATCAAGGACTAAAATGTGGTTCAATGAGATGAAAATAATTTTTTGGTGAATAGTAACTTTTTACTTTTTTTACCACGGTTAATAGTAAATAAGGTAACTAAGGGTAAATATGATATTAATATTACCCTAACACATGTCTTAATTCTATTGGACAAGTGTAATTCGACGAAAAACAAACTTAGGAATAAAATATGACCATTTAGGCCCACTTGGATTAGATTAGGACATTTATTATTAATTTATTTAAAGAAGGGTTAAAATAGTTAAAATCAAAGTTTAATAAGTAAATCATTTTTAATATGGGGTTATACATAAGATAAATTCAATTTTAAATATTCATTAGAAAGCTAAAAAGATTTCCTACATGATGATATTTTATTTGTAATTTTTAGACATTAAATAATTTAATTTATTTATGACATAATGATGATGCAGTAATTATCTTATTAATGAAATATTGACATAATTGATGTTATAAACACCAAAATAAATGTAATTTGAGACTTTTTATGAATTCCACTAATTTTCTAGGTTACTATGATATATTAGTGTTGATTTAATCAACTTGTTTCGAACATATAATTCTGTTATGACTTTCAAACAAATCATATATCAAATAGTGTCAAAATTGACACAAAATAGTTTTTAAATCAAATATTATATTATTAATTGTTATTTTATTCCTAAAAATCTAAGGTTCGGCCAAATGACTTAGATAAGGATATATATATTAATAATAAACAATTTGGGGTTCGTTTGGCATGTTATAGTAAGTTTATTAACCATATAGTGAAGGAAAACAAAAAGACACGGTAAAAGTTAAAATAATTAACTTAGAGTTAAATCTAATTGATAAGGTTAAAATAATACCCTAAACTTGTCTAAATCCTATTGGTTGATAGGATTTCGACCCATCCCCACTTTATCTTTGAAATAAGACCCTTTGGAACCATTATAAACCGATTTTGACTTTAATATAAAATAATATTTTGAGATATTCCTAAGGTGCCCCTCTCCTCCCCTATAAAAGGACACCTCCTCCCCCTCCTCCTCACACCAATTTGAGCACTCAAGCTCGGCCAACCCCTGCCAATTTATCCTCTCCACTTCCCTAGAATAATCCTAGAGGTCCTGGTCTTCTCCAAAGACCAATCTTAGTTCCTTAAGTGGAGGATTCAAAGAAGCGTTCCAAAGAAGAGGTAATATCCATTACCGATCTTTTCAATTTCTTTCTTCTTCAACTTCTTCTTCTTTAGTTGTTTCATGATAAAGTAATAACATCAGTATTACTTACATACTGATATGTTATTATAAATATGAAACAACCCTAATTCACCTTCTATCCATCCTACGGAAAAATGAAATCACCACGCGTGCGTACGTACGGAATACCGTCTCCACGCCGTGGTGTAATCTATTTTCCACCATCACCTTACAAGGATGGGTATAATGGTGTAATGAGTAACTATATATGATTATTATGAAGTAATATTGATACTGAAATAATATATATATACTCCAATACAATTCCACGATCATAGGAACGATATCATCACTCGTGCGTACGTACGGAATGTCGTCTCCACGATGTGATGCGACTCGTTCTACATGATCTTCATTTCATAATGATTATATAAATGAATTGAATAAATGAATATGGTATATACTACACTAATACCATTCTGGAAATGAATTATCTATAACCTAAAGATAAGAATAAGAATTTATTCGACAAAACACGCATAAGAACAAAAAGTTATAAAGACCCGAGTAACAAGTAACAATGAAATATTACTAACAAGAAGCTAATAATATGACCATATATGATATCATATAAATATGTATGATTCTGGAATAAGTCAATAACATTATTTAAACCATTATACAGGAGCTTCGGACACGTACAAAGCTAATCGGACCTAAGGTAAGGGAAAATACCACAATCTCATTTTTATCCGAGATTGTTTATTCGTAAGTATTTACTGGGGTGTATTTTATCATCCACGTCCATGTTCCCTCAATATGTAATATTGTTTCCATCCACTTACAATAGTTTAAATCCAATTTTACCCTTCGGTGAGTTTTTAGTAAAGAATATGAAAGGAATCTTTTGTCGTTTTTCCGTACGAGGTACTTTTTGACTTTTCCAACAAAGGTACGAAGAATGTTTTTTTTAACTTATACGGCATGAATGGATTTTTAAAACATTATTTCCAAGAAGCTTCCTTTACAAGTTTTCAAGTTTATTTTTAATCAACTTCTTTTATTTTAAAGTTGTATGACATGTTATGAAAGTAAAAATGTTTTTGAAGAAGAAAGGATATTTTCCTCAAGAATGAAGTTCAAGTGTTTTATCAAAATTATTTTCCATCTAAGATAATAAAGGGTTCTGTTTTTATCCCAATTATTAAATTGATTTGATCATGTTGTGATGGAATTATTTTTATGAATTCCTTTATCTTATATGAATTGATTTATGATTTCATGATGTTTCAAGAATCCCATTTTTGTTACATGTGTTATGCGATGATGTATGTTTTATGATTATGTGGCACACATAAGAAAGGATTCATTATAAGATGGGTGGGACCTATATCTCCCTCCAATGCATTGGGTAAAGATTTTATATCTCATGAGATAGACATGGCTGGAACGGAAGGTTATTTCGGTTCAGTGATACAGGACTGAAACGAGGAGTGAACTCGGTTCAGAAAGGGACTTTGTCCACTAAGATAGTCTTGGCAATGAGTCATGACTAACAAGAAATGATTTTCCATGATTATGTGTGCATGCCACAAAGTTTCAAGTTTTATGATATGATTTTGGGGATCTCATTTTCACTTCTATGATTTATTCCATGTTAAGATATTATGATCTCTTTTGCAGGTTTTGATTTTCAAAAAGATATGATATGATTTTTATTTCCTTTATTTGCCCTTGCTGAGCATTTGAGCTCACCCTTTTATGTTTTCTTTTCCCCAGGTCAGGAAGATGGATATTAAGTAGAATATGCTAAAAGGGACCCTAGATATGATGAAATAAATGGGAGACACTGTAGAAGATTTATGAACCATTTGTTTATGTTTCCCAGTTTCTAAAGACACTATACCTATACGGTCCTTTGTGGTTTTGTCATATGTTGTAATAAGTGTGCTTCAATTTTGAAGTATTAACAATGTATGTAAAGTATGGGTCGTTATAGTTGGTATCAGAGGAAAGGTTTAGTCAACCTTTGGAAACTAGGATGCGAAAACGTTAGTGAGATTCCTAGAGATATTTCTAAGGTATGGCTAGGTATGTCCCTAAGGTTAAGTATACGTATAGGTTATAGTAATAGAATTACGCTAACGATCATAGAATTAAACCTAAGATGTTGGACATTGAAGGTACTCCCCCTTTATTATGTTGTTTTCCCTAGCATGATTTTTGCCTCTCACACTATTCTTTTTGGGTTTTAGACGATGGCTGGAACCCGAAGGAACCGTGTTGATCAATGCAATGGACAATGCAATGATTGCCCTCCTGAACAAACAAATGTTATGGGAGATGGAGTGCAAAATCTTATTGCTATACTTACACAAGCTATGAATCATTCTGGACTTCCAAATGAGCAGAGAAGGGAACAATATTCTATTGAGTCCTTCATGAGGCAACGTCCACCTTCTTTCAGTGGGTCTTCTGATCCACTTGTGGCTGAACAATGGATCAGTACTACTGAAAAGATATTTTCAGTTCTTCAATGTTCTGAACATGATAAAGTCATCTTAGCAGTATATCGTTTGGAAGGTGAAGCTGATCAATGGTGGAATCTTATCAAGAATACGAGGCCAAGAGATGAAATTGAGTCCATGGAATGGGACGAGTTCAAGAACTTGTTTTTCAGTAAGTACTTCCCTCGTATTCTTCGAACAAAGATGGAGAAAGAATTTCTTGAACTGAAGCAAAGGGACGATGAATCTGTTGGTACCTATGAAGCAAATTTTACAAGACTTGCAAGGTATGCTTCTGGATTTATCATCCAACCTGAAAGTAAAGTTGATCGATTTTTCTGTGGCTTAAAACCAAGTCTTCGAAGGGCATTAGCTATAAGAGACTTCAGTAGCTATGAAGAAATTGTGCGTTGTGCTATCAAGGTAGAAATGGAAGTTGGTGTTACATATCCATCTCATGGTTTTGACAAGAAACGAAAGATGGAGTTCAAGGAGAAATCTCAGAATAATGGTGAAAAGAAGATGAATGTTTCCTTATGCACAAAGTGTGGAAAGAAGCATGGTGGAGATTGTCTAAAAGGGACTAGAAAATGTTTTAAGTGTGGAAAAGAAGGTCATCGAGCAGCTGAGTGTCGAAGTAATGGAAAAAGGGTTTCTAATGATGTGAATAAAGCAAACACTGCAGAGAACGCACCGCCAACACTTCAATGCTTCAAGTGCAAGGAAATGGGGCATTATGCTAATAATTTCCCTAATCCAAGGGTTAGTGATGATCAACATGAGCAACCACTGAAGGCAAAGGACAAAGGGAAATCACATGCGATCACTATTGGCAATGTTGAATATGACAACGATGTGGTGGAATGATTAAGTGTTTATGTAATGGGATTCCAAAATAATGTTGTATCATTGAGTATTGCAATATTTATTGATGTGGTATTCAAAGTGATTGAGATATTTTTTGGAAATAAGATGATATGCGCATAATGAAGACGAGAAAATGAAATGTTTAATAGTATTCATGAGCTCATGATTGATATAAGGACTAAGTGATATCATGGTTTGAGTATATAGAATTTTGAGGATTTTGGTATGTGGAAAGTGTTAACTTTTAACTGCACTCATGTTTTCACTAAGGTATTCAAGAGAATACACGATTAAGGACTTTGAATGTTTGGAATGTGACCAACAAGACATATCTTATGATATGTGGGGATCAACGACAGTATTAAATCTCTGGTAATCGTTGTCACTATATTATGAGAGTGGACTGCAGTATTATAAGCCTAAAGATTAGACTGGATTATGTTGTACATAAGTTAGTATTGTTTAAGGATAGAAGATTTTCGATATTATTGATGGGATGTTATAGTAACGTAGTTTTAGAAAAAGGGACAACCTGCAGGACGGGTGACAGCCCATCACTTCGGACAAGGCTGTAGGAATCGAACCCACAACCAAAGTGCGACTGGCCTTTATCGCCTACCACTGGCCTACAGGAAGTCCCTGTTTAGTAGAAACTAGTTTTATTATATTAAGCAGTATGATATATGAAGTATAAGTCCATTTTAGGAACTATATATGATTAATCTCACTATAGAATGACTTATGTATATTTAATAACTTTTGCTTACCTTTTGTTTGAGACAGATGGAATGACCCGTCATTCTATCACATGATCTGCTAACACTTCACGAATAACAAATTCAACTTCATTTATTTAAGAGATGAAGTGGAAATTGTTCAAGGCACGAACAACAGTGATATTGTATCAAAATAAAGTAAGTATTTATTCTAATTCAAATTTTCAACTTTAGGGAAATGATCTTGAAAACCAAAAATGTTGTCCTAGTGATCTTATACCTGATGAATTAGATGGTACCTTAGATCGTCACAAATTTATGGATTTGTGATTACTGGATTTTCCATAGCCATGTTCTCTACCACTCTCCATCAGAACATGATGGTTAGATTTCTCTTCCATATCCATATTTTCACCTATGTGGAAACCCAGTGATTAGTTTATTTGGGTAATCGTTACATTTCATACTTTAGTTTTTAAAGCCAAGTTTTGGTATTCCCTTTTACGATGTGGGTATCTATTAAAGAAACTTTCAAATAGTAAACCATTTATAACCCCGACGAATTTCGAGGGCGAAATTCATTTTAAGGGGGGTAGAATGTAACAGCCCAAGATTTTATAAAAAAATATTCTTTTTAATTTTATTAATGTCTTGTGTTGTACGCTACACCAAAAGGAGCTTGCACAACACACATCCTTGACTTGACTTGCATTACACGCAATCGCGACCTTCCTCGATAGCGTGTGTAGTACGCAATACCGAGTTTCACTAAACAACGATATGCTATAAAAATATTATTAAAACTAGCCGTTATGAATAGTAATAACCACTTTTTGAAATCCAGTAAATCTTATTTTTCAAAATGAACTTTATTTTTGGATTCGGAGTATCGAATTTAGCCTAAGGTAAAATTTTGGTACTTTTCGGATAACTTTCATATTCTGATGAATAGTGAAAATTACTAAATTATAATTAAAAACAACTTTTTTAATCGAAATAATTAATAGTGATAAATCATTAATTTGAGTGGTTTTAAAGTATATTTAGAATATATTTTTACAATTTAATACAATGTTGGTCATTGGATGTAGTTTCACATTTAAACTAGACATAAACAAGTGTCAATCTTTTGATAGATATTGTTTCTTAAAAACACGCTATTTGTTTTAACAGCGGGATTTAATTATAAAATTAATTAATGCAACTTTTATGTTATGAATTTGGTAAAATAGACTTCATTTTTGAATTCGGAATATGAAATATAGCTTGGAATGAAATTTTGGCATTGTTCTGAAAAACATCAATTTTTGATGAATAGTGAAACTACTAAGTGGTAGGTTAAAAACTGAATTTTGCGTAAAACTTAATTTTACCGCTTCTGTGAATGGAATTTCGAAAATCCGAGAGACACGGTTAATATCAAGGACTAAAATGTGGTTCAATGAGATGAAAATAATTTTTTGGTGAATAGTAACTTTTTACTTTTTTTACCACGGTTAATAGTAAATAAGGTAACTAAGGGTAAATATGATATTAATATTACCCTAACACATGTCTTAATTCTATTGGACAAGTGTAATTCGACGAAAAACAAACTTAGGAATAAAATATGACCATTTAGGCCCACTTGGATTAGATTAGGACATTTATTATTAATTTATTTAAAGAAGGGTTAAAATAGTTAAAATCAAAGTTTAATAAGTAAATCATTTTTAATATGGGGTTATACATAAGATAAATTCAATTTTAAATATTCATTAGAAAGATAAAAAGATTTCCTACATGATGATATTTTATTTGTAATTTTTAGACATTAAATAATTTAATTTATTTATGACATAATGATGATGCAGTAATTATCTTATTAATGAAATATTGACATAATTGATGTTATAAACACCAAAATAAATGTAATTTGAGACTTTTTATGAATTCCACTAATTTTCTAGGTTACTATGATATATTAGTGTTGATTTAATCAACTTGGTTCGAACATATAATTCTGTTATGACTTTCAAACAAATCATATATCAAATAGTGTCAAAATTGACACAAAATAGTTTTTAAATCAAATATTATATTATTAATTGTTATTTTATTCCTAAAAATCTAAGGTTCGGCCAAATGACTTAGATAAGGATATATATATTAATAATAAACAATTTGGGGTTCTTTTGGCATGTTATAGTAAGTGTATTAACCATATAGTGAAGGAAAACAAAAAGACACGGTAAAAGTTAAAATAATTAACTTAGAGTTAAATCTAATTGATAAGGTTAAAATAATACCCTAAACTTGTCTAAATCCTATTGGTTGATAGTATTTCGACCCATACCCACTTTATCTTCGAAATAAGACCCTTTGGAACCATTATAAACCGATTTTGACTTTAATATAAAATAATATTTTGAGATATTCCTAAGGTGCCCCTCTCCTCCCCTATAAAAGGACACCTCCTCCCCCTCCTCCTCACACCAATTTGAGCACTCAAGCTCGGCCAACCCCTGCCAATTTATCCTCTCCACTTCCCTAGAATAATCCTAGAGGTCCTGGTCTTCTCCAAAGACCAATCTTAGTTCCTTAAGTGGAGGATTCAAAGAAGCGTTCCAAAGAAGAGGTAATATTCATTACCGATCTTTTCAATTTCTTTCTTCTTCAACTTCTTCTTCTTTAGTTGTTTCATGATAAAGTAATAACATCAGTATTACTTACATACTGATATGTTATTATAAATATTAAACAACCCTAATTCACCTTCTATCCATCCTACGGAAAAATGAAATCACCACGCGTGCGTACGTACGGAATACCGTCTCCACGCCGTGGTGTAATCTATTTTCCACCATCACCTTACAAGGATGGGTATAATGGTGTAATGAGTAACTATATATGATTATTATGAAGTAATATTGATACTTAAATAATATATATATACTCCAATACAATTCCACGATCATAGGAACGATATCATCACTCGTGCGTACGTACGGAATACCGTCTCCACGATGTGATGCGACTCGTTCTACATGATCTTCATTTCATAATGATTATATAAATGAATTGAATAAATTAATATGGTATATACTACACTAATACCATTCTGGAAATGAATTATCTATAACCTAAAGATAAGAATAAGAATTTATTCGACAAAACACGCATAAGAACAAAAAGTTATAAAGACCCGAGTAACAAGTAACAATGAAATATTACTAACAAGAAGCTAATAATATGACCATATATGATATCATATAAATATGTATGATTCTGGAATAAGTCAATAACATTATTTAAACCATTATACAGGAGCTTCAGACACGTACAAAGCTAATCGGACCTAAGGTAAGGGAAAATACCACAATCTCATTTTTATCCGAGATTGTTTATTCGTAAGTATTTACTGGGGTGTATTTTATCATCCACATCCATGTTCCCTCAATATGTAATATTGTTTCCATCCACTTACAATAGTTTAAATCCAATTTTACCCTTCGGTGAGTTTTTAGTAAAGAATATGAAAGGAATCTTTTGTCGTTTTTCCGTACGAGGTACTTTTTGACTTTTCCGACAAAGGTACGAAGAATGTTTTTTTTAACTTATACGGCATGAATGGATTTTTAAAACATTATTTCCAAGAAGCTTCCTTTACAAGTTTTCAAGTTTATTTTTAATCAACTTCTTTTATTTTAAAGTTGTATGACATGTTATGAAAGGAAAAATGTTTTTGAAGAAGAAAGGATATTTTCCTCAAGAATGAAGTTCAAGTGTTTTATCAAAATTATTTTCCATCTAAGATAATAAAGGGTTCTGTTTTTATCCCAATTATTAAATTGATTTGATCATGTTGTGATGGAATTATTTTTATGAATTCCTTTATCTTATATGAATTGATTTATGATTTCATGATGTTTCAAGAATCCCATTTTTGTTACATGTGTTATGCGATGATGTATGTTTTATGATTATGTGGCACACATAAGAAAGGATTCATTATAAGATGGGTGGGACCTATATCTCCCTCCAATGCATTGGGTAAAGATTTTATATCTCATGAGATAGACATGGCTGGAACGGAAGGTTATTTCAGTTCAGTGATACAGGACTGAAACGAGGAGTGAACTCGGTTCAGAAAGGGACTTTGTCCACTAAGATAGTCTTGGCAATGAGTCATGACTAACAAGAAATGATTTTCCATGATTATGTGTGCATGCCACAAAGTTTCAAGTTTTATGATATGATTTTGGGGATCTCATTTTCACTTCTATGATTTATTCCATGTTAAGATATTATGATCTCTTTTGCAGGTTTTGATTTTCAAAAAGATATGATATGATTTTTATTTCCTTTATTTGCCCTTGCTGAGCATTTGAGCTCACCCTTTTATGTTTTCTTTTCCCCAGGTCAGGAAGATGGATATTAAGTAGAATATGCTAAAAGGGACCCTAGATATGATGAAATAAATGGGAGACAATGTAGAAGATTTATGAACCAGTTGTTTATGTTTCCCAGTTTCTAAAGACACTATACCTATACGGTCCTTTTTGGTTTTGTCATATGTTGTAATAAGTGTGCTTCAATTTTGAAGTATTAACAATGTATGTAAAGTATGGGTCGTTATATTCCCCTTTTTTTCTCTCGCCAGTTTCAACTTCTCAATTATGCTATGTTCTTCTGCCTTGATGATGTTGACTCTTTCAAGATGGTGTTCTTATCATGTCGACATTTCTCCTTGGCATTTTTGGTGGTTCTGATGAAGGTTTTGTTGTCAAAGCCCTGGGCTACTCATGACCTGCTCTGACCCCTTATTCCACTGCGACTCTCCAGTTCAGAGATGGAGTAGCTACAACATAGAGGTTCTGGGTTATAGTGAGGTGACTGAGGGTTTTCTTAGTGCTACTGGAGTCAGCTCTATTGGATCTTTATGGAGGTTTCCAAGGAGTTTTGGGTGTGAGTTCGAGTGGTCGATAGTGATCCAGGTGGTGTCTCTTATGGTGGCTTCTTCTCTGTCTCTTCCACCAAGTAGATCCTTATATTGGGTGTGGTGCTTCCTCAACTAGATATCTAGTCATCCAATCTGGAATTTTTTGGATGATGATGTTGATGGTGATGATTTCCTTGATTACGGTGAGTGTAAGTTCTATCCTAGTTCTTCTTCTTGGAATTTTCTTCGGTCATCGACGTCCACGGTTTGGGTAGTGTCGGTGTCGACAACGAAGGTGGCATACCTTGGTGATGATGGTAGATGGTAGAGATGGGACTCTAGCTTATGTGGTGATGATTGTATCAAGCCCTCCTTGGGTTTAGTGTTGGTTTTGAATTTCAAATTTCGTTTAATCAGTGTAACTTTGGATTCCCTTCTTGGTTATCGCTTATCCGTAAAGCGACCATCTTGAAAATAATAAAGAATTTTCAGTTTATAAAATGCATTCTAATTATTTTGATACTTTATATAAATGATAAATGATTCATTTTATATGTTTAGAAATCACCCAAACCTCAATTTGATGCACAGTGTGACCGTTATGACTCCAAGTGCATCTTTTTATTTAAAATTGACATCAATTTTAGTAAAAAGGACAACTTGCCTACTCAAAATCAACAAAATGCCTTCATATTGTTTTGTTACTTTAGGGAAATGATAAATACATCATTTTAGACATGTATAAATCAACCAAACCTAAATATGATTCACGGTGTGACTGGTATGAATCCAAGTGTGTCTTTTTATTTAAAATTGACATCAATTTTAGTAAAAAGGACAATTGACTTACTCAAAACTGAGAAAATGCATTAATATTGTTTTTATGCTTTATGAAAATGATCCATAATTCATTTTTGACGTTTTGGAATCTACCTCACCTCAATATGATACACAGTGTGACTAATATAACTCTAAATGTGTCTTTTTATTTTAAATTGACATTAATTTTAGAAAAAAAGAACAAGTGACATACTTAAAACTAATCAAATGCATTCAGGTTATTTTGATACTTTAAAGAAATGATAAATGATTCATTTTATATGTTTAGGAATCACTCTCAACTAAATTAAATACAAGTTGTGATTAGTATGACTTCAAGTGCGTCTTTTTATTTAAAATTGACATCAATTTTAGTAAAAAGGATAACTTACCTACTCAAAACTGATAAAACACATTTGGATTGTTTTGATACTTTAGTAAAATGATAAATAAGTCATTTTTTATGTGTAATAATCAACCACACATTAATATGACACACATTATGACTATTATAACTCCAAGTTCATATTTTTATTTAAAATTGACATTCATTTTAGTATAAAGTAAAATTGACCTACTCAAAATCAAGAAAACGCATTCAGATTATTTTTATAATTTATGAAAACAATCCATAATTAATTTTTGATTTTTATGAATAAATTATACCTCAATCTGATTCATATTGTGACCAATATAACTCAAATTGAATCTTTTTATTTAAAATTGACATTAATTTTAGTAGAAAGGACAACTGAACTACTCAAAACTGAGAAAACACATTCATATTGTTTTGATACTTTAGGAAAATGGTCTATAATTCATTTTTGACATGTAATAACCAACCACACCTCAATACAATGCACGGTGTGACTGGTACGACTGCAAGTTTCTGTTATCAGTTTAAAATTGACATTTTAGTTCAAAACATGTGTCAATCCCTGAAAACTAAGAAAATTCACTTTGATTATATTTATAATTTAGGAAAAAATACATAAGTAATTTATGAAATGTAGGAAATAGTATCACATAAAACCAATACACAGTATGACTAGTATGATTTAAAGTGTTTGTTTCCAATTTAAAATTACATTTTAGTAAAAAACACGAGTGACATACTGAAAACTGAGAAAACACATTCTTTTTGTTTTGATACTTTAATAAAATGATCCATAAGTAATTTTTTACATGTAGGAATTAGCTGAACCTCAATCCCATGAACAGTGTGACTGGTATAACTCAAAGTGTATCTTTATTTAAAATTGACATTAATTTCATTAAAAATAACAATTAACATACTCAAAACTGATCAAACACATTCGCTTTGTTTTTATACTTTAGGAAAATGATTCATAACTCATTTGTGATGCGTTTAAATCAACCAAACCTCAATACAATGAACTGTGTGACTGGTATAACTCTAAGTTTGTCTTTTTATTTATATGTGACATTTTTATTACTAATATAAGATTTGTTTTATTATATAGGTGGATTCTTTTTCTTGAGTTGAGGTGATTTGTTTTGAAATGGATACCATGGGCAGACCTTTTTAAGAGGGGATCACAAGTGCTAAATATAATGAAACGTTAATGTTTTTAAATGTTTTTGTATAGTAATTGTAAATATAATTGTACAAAACATTGTTTGAAATGTATATAGTTGTGTTTTTCTAGTATTCGTGATGTAAAATTTATTTCAATTAAATTATATATTTTGTGTACAGGTTATAGGTTATTAGAGTGTGATATTATAAAAACATCATGTTGCAGCAAGTGGGGCCTTTATCAGCACTATTTCTAGCCCTGATAAAGTGCCCCCTTTATCATCATTATTGAAAGAGCTGATAAAGGGGGGCCATTCTCAGTTCTAGAAATATCCCTGATAAAGGGATCCCTTTATCAGCATTGTGATTAACAATGCTTTTTTAGCACTATTAAAATCCTTTTTTGTGCTGATAAAAGGAATATTTTTATTAGTTTGTGTTTCCTTAATGAGTTTTGGTTATGAAGTTGAACACAAATCACCCAATCATTAGTGGTAACAGGTGAATCATTTTGTGTTTTAGAATGAAAATTAGTAGGTATAGTAGTATAAACTAAGTAAAATTCTGGTTCTAGGTGTTAAAAACCATGGATTAAAAGATTTATACCTTTTCTCTTGAAGTAATGAAGGATGAGCATCATGATAATTCACCAGGTTGATCATGCTTAATCAAATTTATCAATTTATGCTTTCTTGTATTACTTTATTTTATATGTTTCATATTGATAGAGAAAATATTTTCAATTAATTTAAATTGAATTTCATTTTTTAAAATCCCAAAAAATTGTTAATTTAAGATAAATTTCCACATTTTATGATATTGGTGGTATTTTGATCTTAATCGTAAAAATGGCCTATATCGTATTTTTAACAATTTTAAATTATTTTTGTATCTTGGCCATAAGATTTTATATATTAATTAAAACTATGAAATTATTTATTTTTATAATTCTAATTATCTAGGGCTTCATTTCATCCTTCTTAACAAAAATCTTAATCGATCATATGGAATCCCAAAAGAAGCTCACAAGTTGGATCATGAAAATTGTTTATAAATATGTCGATTTTTAGTGTGGGGTCCCTAACTCATTCATGGTGGGCCCAATTTCTATTAAATTCAGTGGGTGGATGCACAAGGATTTTTTTAAAAACATTAACGAATGGTTAAATGCATGAATTGGTTGTTTTAATAGTCATTAAAGCATTCTAATTCGGAGGTTTGTGATTTGAAGAGTCTGACTAGATAGAATAAATTGTCATAGTAAAATGGGCATAACTCTTGGAATAATTGTCCAAATACACTGAAATGTTTAGGAGAGATAGACAAGATATTTATAAACAACATTAAACAAGGGTTCAATGCGTTAAGAGGTAATTTAATGGGGATACAACATGCCATATTTTGGGAGATAAATTCTTCCTATAAAAGGAGAAGAAATCCTCCCTCTCAAAGCATATCATTCCATCCCATTCCTTCCAGGACACCAAGAAGGGGAATTTTTTAACTTTCTCTCTTTTATTTATTTTCTTTTCCATAGATTTTTAATGCATTATTCTTCCCCATTCATCTCAATTACTCTTACCATGGTGGGGTAAACATTTTTAGTAATTGGGGAAGGGTTGGTTTTCTATTTTGCAATGCTTGAGTTTTTGAAAATAATTGAATGAAATTTATTTCTTATTCAAAGTTGTTTTCAATTTTATATATAATATTTTATTATTAAGTGTGATCATTCTTGAATTTTAATTCTGTTATTGATTTTTTCCTTGGTAAATAATCATTATCTTCCTCCACTAATTTCTGGTTTATATATGATAGAATTGACCAGGGATTAGTGGTGAAGTACTCAACAATCACCAGTATGTGTAAAAAGGGTAGTGGATGTTCTTAATTTTTTGGGATAAACAAGACCTGGTCAGGTATTTCCCAAGTCAGTTGAGGATATTCAATACAACTCTTTTTCACATGGAAGGAGAGTTGACCAAACTGAGATCTTGGTAAGGTTTTCTCTCACTGTCACAATTTCACTAGGGAATTGAGAGGAAATGATTGTGGAAACTCACTTTAATCAACTCAGAAGAAGAGGTTTGAATTAAATTGAACAAGGATAGCATTACAATTAAGAAACCGACCCTGACCTAATCACCCTTTTAATATAATAGTTTTCAATCATTAGAATTTCAAATTTTCTTTCAATCATTATCTTATTGATTTATTCTAAAAACACACCAGTTTTACCCTCGTTTAAAAGTGAAAAACTATTTTATGTGCACTCCTCTTCAGGAGACTTCCTAGGGTTAATCACTAGACTACAATTAGGTAATTTAAAAAAAATGTGCCACGCCCTATGACAGGCATGCGTCAAACTTGGCGTTATTGCTGGGGAGGTAGTGCAACAAAAAAAATCAAAATTGAATGACCCACAACTCAAAAGAACCATTAATTTAATTTGATCCAAAAATTAAAATAACATTAACCCAAATAAGAAAAATAAACCTACCAAAAATCTTTTAGGAAATAGATCTCTCATATTCAAGTGAAACTCTTAGTGTTCACTCTAAACCTGAAATCATGGCTGGCAATCCCAACCCAACCATGTGTGATCTATTTGCACCTCAATTTTCCTCAAAATAACCAACTCATTGCACCCACTGCAGCAAATTATTTTGAATTACGTGTCAATATGATTCTCGTGCTTCCAAAATTTCATGGTCTTGCGGGAGAAGACTCAAATCGGCACATGGAAGAATTCAGCTTTACTTGCTCAAGCTTCAGGACAAGAGGAGCACCTGGAGACCAATTTTAATGGAGGGCATTACCCTTCTCACTCGAAGGAGTGGCTAAAGAATGGTTGTACAATATACAACTAGGGGAGATCAGTGATTGGGAATACCTAAAAAGATTTTTCATGCAAATATTCTTTCCCACATCCAGGATAACTACCATCAAGAAGGAGATTTACATCATATGACAATCAACTAGAGAAACCCTCTATGAGTACTGGGAGCATTTCAAGAAGTTATGTTCCAGATGCCCACATAAAGAAATGGAGGAACACCAATTCCTTGTGTTCTTCTACCAAGGACTTTTGAACAATGATCAAAATCTTCAAGATACCTCATATGGGGGATCCCTAATTGACAATTCACCTGCAAATATTAGAGTACTAATTGAGAATATTTCTCAAAACTCGCAATAATTTGGAACAAGAGGGTTGGGAGCAATAGGAATCCATGAGGTGTGAACATATTATTCAACAGAATTAATTAGAATCAATATGGGAGAATTCACCAGGTTAGTGTGATGGATGGATGTGAAATAAGTGAAGGAACAATAAAACCGAATCAGGTATGTGGTTTATTCTCTTCTAATTATCATTACACTAACCAGTGTCCAGAATTGTAGGGAACAAATTTTTGTGTTGATGCCTATCAGCAAAGGAAATTCCAGCCAAATCCACCACGTCATCCCCAAAAACAACCAGGATGTGGATTCCAACAGACCTAGGATAGACCTCCATTTCAATATAAATACCAAAACCCCCCTCCATTCCAACAGTCCTATAAAAAACCCTTTCAGCAACAACAACCCTTTTAGCCTCCACCATTACAAAGAAAGGCGTATGAGCAACCATACACCAGTGTACAACCATCAATTGAAAACCAATATCTATAGTCAGATGTTGAGGGGATTAAAGAAAATGTGAAAGACTTATCCAACCAGTTAAAAAATGTTGTAGAAATTATAACCAAGAATTTAGGGAATCTTCCATCCCAAACAGTGATAAATCCTAAAGATAATGCCAATCCAATCATAAAAAGAAGTGGAAAAGAAATCCCACCTCTATCCAACCATGAACCTAAAACAATACCACCTATTCTGAGGGATAATGATGTTAAAAATTCAGAAAATCTTTTGAAAATACACCAATAATAAGAAAAGAAAGAGGAGTATAAGGATAGGACATGGAATAAGAGACAAGAAAAGACAACTCAAAGGAAACAATGGAAGAAGAAAGACTTACCCCCACCATTTCCATCAAGGATGATTGAATCAAATAAATTTTATGAAGAAACACTTCAAAAAGAAATTTTAGACACTTTTCAGAAAGTGGAAATCAATATCCCCCTACTTGAAACTGTCAAAAAAATTCCAAGGTATGCAAAAATTTTGAAAGATATTTTCACCAAAAAGACAATACTTCATGGTAATGAAATAATCAACTTGGGGAGAAGTATCGCAGCCCTTATCACACAGCAAATTCCAACCAAATTTTAAGATCCAGGGACGTTTTCAATTCCATACACCATTGGTTCATTAAATTTCTCTAATGCTTTGTGTGATCTAGGTGATTCAATTAATGTATTGCCTCACTCAGTATACACTTATTTATAGATAGGAGTCTTAAAACTTACAAGATTGGTGGTCCATCTTGTAAACAGGTCCACGGTTTTCCTAGCTAGAGTTCTAGAGGATGTCTTGGTGAAATTCAAAGATCTCTTATTCCCAGCTGACTTTTATGTACTAAATATGGAAGAAGATAGGAGCCCGTCACACTCACCCATTATTTTAGGGATACCTTTCTTGAAGATAGCCAAAACTATTGATACAAAGTGGGCCTACGGCCCATGGGATTTTCAGGTATGGGGCAGATGTGGGGCGGGGCGGGCCTAAAAATTTTGACCGTTTAGAGTGTGGGCCAATGCAGGTTAGGCCCGCGCAGGTGCGGGCCAATACAGGTTGAGCCCGCATGGGTTCAGGCTTTCCTGCGGGCTTGATTTAAAAAATATATATATTATTTTTACAATATATTTTTCTTTAACATTTTATTTATTTTAATAAAAAAAATCGTGGTTAAAAGGTGACGTATGATTTCTCACCGTAATGGTAATATTAATTCACCATTTATTCACATGTGAATTTTAAATAGGCTTATATTTATTGTTTTAATATGATATTATATTATTTATATAGTAATTATTAACCATATTCACATGGTGTGTCAACCCATCTCTCAAAAAATGGAACTCATCGCCCCTGCGCATGGTTTCAATTCTATAAGACTTATTATAATCATAATATTTTTTAGGTCGATTTAATTTTGTTATTATTTAATTTTATTTTTTTATTAAGATAATAGGATAGAACCTCATGAAAACACTATTAATAGCTTCCTCTGAAACTGATCATTACCTGGAAAGACTTCATTCATTCACATGTTTAGTTGTTCACATCACCACACAACCAACATTATCATTCATCACCCATCACTGATCACTCACCTACTTTCTATCACAACAGTTCGTCACCACATCTGTGTCACCGCATGCCACCATTAACCCACAAAAAAATGTTACATCACATCCTTTAAAACTCTAGTTATTGTTAATTCATACTTCTCCCCAAAAATACCTTTAATAATGATAAAAAATGCAGTATTTAAATGATTATAAATAGTATTTTTTTTGTAAATGTGGGTAATCCCGCGGGCAACCCGTGGGCAACCCTTGGGTTTATACGGGGCGGGGTGGGCTTGAAATTTTTTGTTCGCATTATATGCGGTCTTTTTTGGACAAACCCGTGTGAGCTCAAACTCGTACAGACTTGGATCGCCCCGCCCTGGCCCGCCTGTTTCGTATTACTAGCCAAAACCATCATCAATATCCATGAAGGTACACTCACCATGGAATTTGGAGATAATGTTGTCCACTTAAACATTTTTGAATCAATGAGGTACCCATCAGATGATCACTCCCTTTTTTCACTCTCCCATGAAGTTAGTACTAAACCCATTGAAGAATCAGGTGTGTGCCATGAATTTTTAGACTTAGGAGAGAATTTTTCCATTAATGAACATGTGAATTCCCAAAACACTGGATATTTTGATTTTATGTGGGAAGAAGAGGTAAAATCTGATTTTTTTTATGATTTTTTGATTGATGAGAAATATGATATTGTTTCTTGTGTGCAGGAGGTCCAACCTTTGGAAGTGGGGAATGTGAGTTTAATTTCATCCCTTTAGAATCCCCTTGAACTGGAATTAAAACCACTCTCCAATTATTTGAAATATGTGTACCCTATTGAAGAAGAGAAATTACCAGTGATAATTGCAAATAATCTATCTAAAACCCAAGAAAATATTTGATTGAGATTTTGAGAGAGAATGCATAAGAAATAGGGTGGAGATTAGGTGATATCCCAGGAATAAACCCAAAAATATGTTCACATATAATTTTTATTGAGGGAGATTCCAAACCTATTAGACAGCCCCAAAGGAGGATGAATCCCACCTTGATGGAGGTTTTGAAGAAGGAAATTGAGAAGATCTTGGAAGTTGGGATCATATATCTCATTTCAGATTCATATTGGGTTATCCCTATTCATTTAGTTCCTAAAAAACTAATCTGACCACTATGAGGAATGAAAAGAATGATTTAATCCCTATAAGAATTAAAAATAGATGGAGAGTGTGAATTGATTTTAGGAAACTGAATCAGGTCACTCAGAAATATCATTTTCTCATCCCCTTCATTGACCATATGTTAGAGAGATTGGTAAGGAGAACTCATTATTTATTTTTGTATGTATTTTCAGGTTACTTCTAGGTACCCATTTCTCCCAAGGATCAAGATAAGACGACATTTATATGTCCCTTTGGTACTTTTTCATATAAAAGGATTCTATTTGGATTATGTAATTCTCCAATTAATTTTCAGATATGCATGTTATGTATATTTCCTGATCACATTTAAAATTTCTTGGAAGTTTTCTTAGATTATTTCATAGTTTTTTGAGATTCTTTTGATCGTTGTTTGAAAAATTTGGAAAAAAATTTGAAAACCTGCATTGAAAAAAATATTATTTTAAATTTTGAAAAGTGTCATTTAATGGTTGAAAGATTAATTGTACTTGGGAATTTTATTTCCCAAAATTGAATTGAATTGGATAAATCAAAAATTGAAGTGATAAATTCATTACTTTACCCTACTTTTGTGAAACATATTAGATCATTTTTAGGACATACAAGATTCTACAGGAGGTTTATCAAATATTTTAGTAAGATTTATCTCCCTATCTATAGATTAATTTTGAAAGATTATAATTTTGATTTCAATGGTTCATATAGGTAATCCTTTGATGATTTTAATAAGATATTGATTTCACCACCCATGATGCAACCACCAAATTGGGAAGAACCATTTGAGTTACTTTGTGATGCTTCCAACCAAGTAGTTGGAGCAGTATTTTCTCAGTGAATTGAGGGAAGGACACAATTCATTTAATATGCTTATAGAACCTTGGATGTAGCCTAATTCAATTACACAACCACATAAAAATAGTTCTTATTAGTTTTTTTTGCTTTAGAAATATTTAGATCATATCTTCTTGGAACTAAAATCACTGTGTTTTCTGATCAAGAAGCTCTGAGGTACTTGATAAAGAAAGATGATGTTAAGCCAAGGATAGTGAGATGGATGATATTGCTTCAAGAGTTCAATATAGAAATAAAGGACGAGAAGGGATCTGAGAACCAAGTGTTAGATCACTTAAGTAGACTTCCAAACACTGCTGAAATTGAAATTCTAGAAAAAGACCCGCTAAATGATCAAATTCCAGGAGAGCAGTTGTACTTGATTGAAGGAAAAGTTACTTGGTATGCTAACATGGTCAATTATCTGGTAACATCTCAAGTCTCATATCATTTTAATTGTCACCAAATTCAAAAATTAAAATCTGAATCTAGATATTACATTTGGGGTGATCTATTTCTTGGGAAGATTTACAATGATCAAGTAATAAGAAGACGTTTACCAGAAAGTGAAGTTAAATCTGTCTTTGAGTTTTTTCACACTTTAGCTTGTGGATGCCACTTTGGACCTCAAAGGACAACAAGTAAGTTTTTAGAATCAGGAATTTATTGGACCACCCTTTTTAAATATTATCATGAATTTTTCAAAATGTTTGAAAAATGTTGGTTTTTAGGAAATATTTCAAAAACACAAGAAATGACTCAAAAGACACTAAATTTTTATGACATTTTTGAAGTATGGGGGATAGATTTTATGGGACCTTTACCGATGTCATTTATAAATTCATATATCTTACTTGTAGTTGATTATGTTTCCAAATGGGTGGAATCAAAATCCACTAGGACTGACAATGTTAAAGTTGTTTGTGATTTTGTCAAGGCTAACATATTTTGTAGGTTTTGTAATGCCCCGACCCCAGTTACCCAGAGTCAGTGCATTATTTTAATACATTAGCATGATTACAAGGAATAAAGTCCCAAAGGACCGATTAGTCTAGTAGTCTTGGAAAATAGTTTACATACATGAACGTTAAATTACATTATAAAATGAAAAACAACAACAAAATTGTCTACATTGACCACATTCATATCCCTTGGACTATCTTTGCAGGTCAGTCACAATATACTTCTTCGTATCCTGGGAAAAATAAAACATACAAAGGGGTAAGCTCAGATGATCAGTAAGGATAACAATATAGTAGAAAATCCTCGGAGCATCCTCTCCCTCTACTTTCTACGGAAGCTAGGGTTTCCTCCACCTTTTTCTTCCTTCCCCCTTCAGGTCGGGATCTGTTTAGGGCGGCGGTGGCTTCGTCTCACGGCGGGGGGTTCGAATAGGTGTGTGGCTTAGCGGTTTCTCTTGCATCGGTGATGGGTTCGACTCAGTGTGAGTGTCTTCACTCGGGCTGGGATATCTCGCGACGGTAGTGGGTCAACTCGGCATGGGTGTTTTCACTCAGGCAGGGATCTCGCACGTTAGCGGTGGGCATTTCGGCATGGTCATCGCTCGGGACGGGATCTCTTGTAGCAGCAGTGCAGTGCTTCTAGGTGGATTCGGCTCTCCGAGGCATTCCTTTGTCGTTGAGTCTTAGTGAGGTTGGCGCCACTGCTCCTTGACGATGCATCGGAGGTCATCCTAGAGTGTCTCGGGTTCAGCGTGGTCCCTCCAGCAGTTCAGGTGTTGGAGTGGGCCTGGTTCGGCGTGACCAGGTGTGCTTCCAGTAGGTTTATGGTGTGGCTCCGGCCAGTTCTTTAGTGCTTCAGAGGGGGAGGCTCCTTGGTTTTAGTTTATACAAGGTTTGACATGATTTTAATTTGGTGATGTTGTGTTTACGCTCTCTGAATGGATCTGGTTTTTAGACTGTCCTGTTTCAACTCCAATGGTTCATCTCTGCACTCCTTGTCACTGTGAGGCTTGTGCCAGAACCTGGTGAAGAGTATCACAATTCTGATCGGAGCAGATCCATGCCCAGAGCAGAATTTCTATTTTAGGAAGACCTTGATACCCTCACTGGGGGCGTTTCTCTTTGCACGGGGTTGGGTTAGCCGGTCCTAGGGGATGCTGACTTAATCTCCTATTTTTTGAACTACCTTCTGGACTTCTGTGGATGTGGTGGAGATAGTGTCCTAAGCAGGATGGTGGGTTTGGTCTAGGATGGTCTTTGTTGGAGGTATTTGGTTTTGTTGATGGTGGAATGTTTGTGAGCTCTGTTGGTGCGGTGACGCACCCGGACTCAACCACACGGATCTGACTCTAGAGGAGGTTCCAAAGCTTCTGTTCATCATTGCAGTGCTTTACAGATTTGGATGTTTGAGAGGGTATGGCGTAAGCCATCGGATCGGGCATGTCCTTTGACATATTACATTTTCTTATCGTTCAAGCTTGCATCAGTGAAGATCTTTCAACGACTATTTGCTGGGGAGGGGTTGCTTCGTGTTGTTAGTTTGGTTTATTTTGCATGACCTTCGAGTCGTGATATGTTTTATGTCAATGATGTCTTTGGGTTCCCACCCTTATTCATTTAAAAGGGGGTGTTGTTTTTTATAAAATAAAAATTGAAGGCCTTTGGTTCGTTGGATGGATTTAAGGCAATGTATAAAACTAAAACAAAATCCTTTTAAACTTAAACTTCAGCATAATATGGAAAATATAAATCAAATAATTCCATTTACTTATTCACAGGGATATTCTACTAGTCGAATAATCATATTCAATATCAATAGCCAATTTCATAATGATGGAATGCATAATGCCAAACTTCATAACCACATACTCAAGGCCTCATGCCAAGACTGTAAAGATCCGCAATTTCCATGTAAATTTTTTTTATTTAAATGGGAATTTTACGAGTCCGTGAAAATTGACGGCACGTGATTCTGAGGCCCGGAGTGCCCGGAATGAATTTCTGAACTTTATTTCGGGTACGTTCAGTGAACTTACGAGTGGGTTTTTATAACTTTTGAACCGGTGCTCGGAATTGAAATCTGAGGGCACTTTTGAACTCGCAGCACCAGTATTCACTTAAGGAGACTTTCATCTGGATGGCATATGGTCGAGCGTGAAAGTTAGTTTTTGGGTTTTTCGTGTAAGAATAAAATAAAAATAAAAGTGTGTGAAATTTTATTTTTATTTGCAACACCCATGTGGGTATTGGGAGGTGGGGTCCACCAGAACTAAACCTCCATGTGGAAGTTGACAAGTGGGGACCACCAAACCTTAACCTCCCATGAGGGGTTATGGTGGTGTGGACCACCCGAACCTAACCTCCCATGAGAGTTTATGGTAGTGGGGACCACCCGAGGCCTAAACCTTCTGAACTCCCCTCATTATGGAGAAAAACCTCTCAACCCCCTCATTAATGTGGAGGATCCTCTTGAATTACTCCATATTAATTGTGCCAATTCACACCCCTTTAATATGCCAACCTAGTCAATTGATTCAGGTAATTTGATTTTATGCCAACAAACATAATAGAGGGTATAATCTATTATTTTTTCACCACTTTACATTTGGGTGGAATTGGGAGAAAACTTATCCAACGAAAAGTGCTTCCTCCACGAAGAACCCCGGAAAGGAACGTCTTCGACTACAACAAATCGACGCATGAGCCTGGGATTAGAGGTGTGTGGCAGATGAAACAAACGTTGATGACTTAACCTTCTTCCTCATGCCAACACCAACAACGAACAAGGTGGGGGTTTATTTCTATTTGATTATCACTTCCCATGTTCTATCCTTCTAATTATTTTGTGGGATTGGGAATAGAGATTGATGAGGGTTGTGGAAAATGATGTTTTAAAATATCTTCCATACACGTTCATGCTTCATTATTTGTGAACTGCTTGCTACCACTCTAAACGAGGAGGGTGTGGGCCAAACAAACATGGCCCGACCCCTCCGCCATTCTTCTTTGATGTGTTCTTCGAAATGGAGGAAGGCGACAAAGGTGAAGAAGGCAACG
The DNA here is from genome assembly GCA_963277665.1 of Viscum album. Classification (NCBI taxonomy): domain Eukaryota; kingdom Viridiplantae; phylum Streptophyta; class Magnoliopsida; order Santalales; family Viscaceae; genus Viscum; species Viscum album. Next base: position 1,924,323,937 of record OY728152.1, on the reverse strand, counting down.
GTGCTGCCACCTGTGGCCTCCACGACCCGCGCTGCCCCGCGGTGCTTCGCCCTCCTGGACGAACCGGCCCCGCGCCCAGTCGAGCCACCCGCGGCCAAACCGAGCCGCCGCGCTTCCCCGGGCCGAACCCCATCGTCGCGCCGCCCCAGGCCGAACCCCCTCGCCACTCCGCCGCCATGCTGAGTCTTCGTGCCGATCCGTCGCGTCGCCGTCGTGCCGAGCCATCGCGCCGCCGCCGTCCGTCGAGCCGAGCCACCGCGCCACCACCGTCTGTCGAGCTACGCCGTCGTCTTCCAAGTCGTGCCACTGTCCTGGCCGAGCCGAGATGTCACCGCCGCAGTGCCCTCGTCACGTCCCTTCGATCTGCCCGAGCCTCCCTCGTCGCGGCCTTGCGATCCACCCCAAGCCGATCTGGCCCATGGCCGAGCCGTTCCACGGCCGACCCGCCATCACGGCACCCTCCGAGGCTGAGCCACCTCCACGGCCCCTCGCAATCATCGGGCCAAACCCAATGGGTCGGGATGAACCCAACGGGCCGGGCTGGACCTAGCGGGTCAGGCCGGGTCGGCCCAGGCCGAGTCGGACTGGACCTGGGCCCACTACGACCCATTTATCTTCTTCTGGCCATAACTTTGGCACCAAACGTCTTTTTGATGAACCGTCAGTGGTGTTGGGAACCTTGGAGCGAGATGGTCCCTTTGATTGATACCCCACTGAAGTTTTGGTTTAATATAGGGAACGGTCAGGTTGGATCGAGCGCGAATCCAATCAGGCCCCCGGGACTAAAATACTAATAACTCACAGACCGGGCGTCCGATTTTCACACCATATGTTACGTTGAAACCCCTATGATGTGGCGGAACTTTGAGACACTTATTCGTGGGACTTCGTGGAAGTTGTAGTATTTGACCTGTGGCTTGGGAAGTAGTTTCCCTGAGCACGATACATACGGAACCCTGCGACTAGCTGAGACTAGATTACTACTGACTGTTTCAACTCTGAGTGACTCGACTGGCCTAGTGGGGAGAGCCTTGGTGATGAAGAAGACCCATAGTGGGGATTACCTTGGTGACACGGCAGACCCACGGTACTCGACAGGAGGAGTACCTTAGCAGGCTACGAGGGGGAGCGCCTCTATGTGATGCGGCAGACCAATGGTGGGGAGAGCCTCTGTGTGACATGACAGACCCATGGTACTCGATAGGAGTAGTACCTCAATAGTCCAAGGTTAGTGGGAAGCACCTCTGTGTGATGCGGTAGACCCACTATACCCGATAGAGGAGGAGTTCTCCAGCAGTCAAGGGTTTAGAATGTTACTTGATACTACCCCCTAGAATAAATCCTGGTGTGAGCTGAGTCAGAACCTCTATGTTTTCCTCATGATTGAGATAGATTACTTGATAACTTAGGTATATGTATGGGCATATACCTAAGTAAGGTTATCTGTTGATTTCATACCCTGTGTTTTCTCCTTGTTGAATTTTGTGAGACCTAGAGGGTCTCAGGGTCCCTACTGAGTGTCGTTATACTCACCCCTACATGCGCTATTCTCACACCTTGTTGTGTTGGATGCAGACGACGGACAGTGTTGACTGAGGCCGAGAGTACTAGGATTGGATGGTACCTAGAGGTGGACCTTTGACGAGTCGGTACACGGAGGAGACGAACGGACGAGGAGTGATGAGGAGGCGATCTGCACCTACCCTTCAGGTAGGAACCTCAGAGGATGACCCAACAGCTAACTTTCCTTTTCTTCAGTTGTATTGTATCATAGTTGTACTTGTACTTTCCAGTTGGTCTTGTATTCTATCCCCTTTTACTTTTAGCACTCTTTTGTTATACATTTTACTTGGTGTTTCATATCCATCTATGTTCTTGCTTGTGTGTGTGTTTACAAGTTATAAAGGTAGTGCCTTCACAGTTTTAGGGAATTACACCTTTGGTGCTAGTCGTCAGCCCCTGGCCTATGGAAGGCGGGCTTGGGGTAATCACGGAATGGGCCCCGGGGGATGGGTCGTGACAAATTGGTATTAGAGGAATAGGTTCTACCAAAGAACTAGGACTATGATCTTTTCTATGAAGAAATATTATTAAGGTTAATGAGTGTGGTTTTCAGTTCGGGGGGTCCAGTGTTGGTGCATCGGCCAATATATCCATACACCAGGACTCTGACTTCTGATTTCCAACTCAGTGCACAAAAACACTAATTGCATTTGTGTTTTCAAAAGTTTTCTTTGTGATCTCATGAGTCAGCTCACCATGTATAACTTTCAGCTCACCAGGTAAAATTTTTTGACCTTGGGGCACCTGTTTATTTTCAGAATTCCTCTACACAGGAAGCCATCTAGAGTTCCGAGAGTTGTACGCACTGATAACCCATCGAGCAACGAGGCCTCGGTGCAGGGCCCTTTTCTAGTAGAGGCACCAGCGGTACCTTTCCCCGTTGGGCCACCGATGCCACCATCCCCAGTAGCAGACGATGCACACTGATTGAGCATGTTGCATGAGTTCCAATTCCAGAGGCCACCTAGTTTTAGGGGAGATACGGACCCACAGGCGGGTTAGGATTGGCTGGAGGTCGTGGTGAGAGTTTTCTGATTGGTAGGGACACCAGATAATTTCATGGTGATCCTTACCGCCATACTTCTACAGATAGCAGCAGGAAGATGGTGTAGCTCGATGCACTAGGTTCACGACGAGGTAATGCTTATCTAGGCAGACTTCGAGAGCCTATTTCAGGAAGAGTTTGTCCCAGTGACTCTTCGCGCAGTGCGCATACAGGAGCAACTTCATCTGAAGCAGGGCAGCATGACAGTGGCTCAGTACTCAGCGAGGTTCACTAACTGATAGAGCACTGTCATGGGCGCCCTCAAATGATTAGTATGATTTTGGGGTACTTAGGTGCAGCAGAGTGGCTGACCAAGGTCATCTCTCAAAGGAGGAAGTGAATTAAAACAATTTTTAGAGGTATTCTAGAAGTAAAATAAAAGAGAATAAAAACACTACTTGAAAGGATGGGGGTGGTTGTTTATAGTTTATGAATCTAGAAGAAGTTTGTTGGAAGAAGATTGTATTTTTTTTTGTTTTTAGTTTTGAAATGAAGTTTGATTAAAATGACACAACAAAAAGATGTTTTTTTTAGAAATCTATTTTAAAAGGCGTAATTGATCTAAATCTACCTCTTCACTTTATTATTAATCATTATCATTTAAATTAACATTCACTTAATTATGATCCCTTAATTTGTTAAATCACGAACCCTACGAGAATTAACTTTACCACGAAGATTGAAGTGAATTTAACCTTAGGCTAACTTCGGAACATGCAATCGCAGCACCCTGCTTTGATTGATGTTCTAAGATTAGATTATGGTCAGTGGTAAATTAAGGCACATATCCACTCTGGAAATGGGGATGAATTGTGTTTAGGGATTATATTTTAACTCTACAAATTTATCCCGTGTGGTCTTGTATTACCGATTAAGATCCCGCTCTCACAATTTACACAAAATCCCGACCTCGCGTGTTTTTGTGTACATTGTTCAATTGCTTTCTTAGTTTCTTACAATTTAAAAACACAATTCATGGATCATATTAAGTGAATTACAGTAGCTCATTGATTCAAAATAATTAAATGAAGAGGGTAGAAGATAGATCGATTACTAAAAGACTACTCTTCCATGGGTGGCGTAATTATCGTAGAAGCGTTTTGCATGTGCAAAGGTTTAAAATGGGTATAACCCAATAACGCTTCTACTCAAGAATTACAGAAAAATTAGGAATATTAAGAGAAGAAGAAATTTAAACAAAACAGAAGAAAAGATAAGAAATAAAATAAGAACAAAGAAGTTTATTACATAAACAAAATCATTACAACATGAAGGAGAAGAAGAAGGCTTCGTCGAAGGGATCCTTGCTTCAAGAGCTACCCTTATTTAAATGGTTGGATAATTGGAGTGGATCCACTTCTCCTCTACCCTAAACTTCCAAATTCACGTCCCAACCCCTCCAAATGAGAAAAACTCCAATTTATAGAGGGGAGTGGAGGAGAGGTTACAAGTGGTTTCAAGTGTGAATGTGGAAATTCGTCCAAATATTTTATTCCAACTTGAACCGCCCATTTGACCACCAAAACGCGTGGATTAGCCGGCCTTCCAGAAGGATAAAATGTGTGGATATGTGTCTTTTATCTCCTCTCCAAATTTGGGCTCAATAAAGAACCATATGAAGGAGTTATGGCCGAAATACAGAAGCTTCTCCATTCTGGAGATCCCAGCCCAACTTTGACTTCATGGCCCAATTTCAACAACCAAATGGACTATTTAGCTCTAGTGTCCTGAATAAAAGTTGTAGATAATTAAGTTAGAAACACTGTTACAAAATTTAAAATTCAAATAATAAATATAAAAATATTTATATTCGAAATACTACAGTGAACTATAAAGGGTAAAACTAGAACTTTCATCAAATATTCAAATGAATGATCTAATCCCAAATATTTTATAAATAAACATATTTAACACAATGTGAGGAAATTATATCATTTATTATCAATAAAATATTCAATAAAATAGTTTTTTATCAACTCCCCCACACTTACCCTTTTGCACACCTGGGCAAAACCTCATATCAAGTAAACATCAATATCAAATCAAAACCAATTTTAAAACACATATCCTTAAGATCAATCAATTTCAAACCAAGAATAAAAAGATATCATGCCTCATAAAAAACATTATTTCAAGTTCTCCATTTATATCATTCAATATATTTCCACTTTATTTATCCTCCCATGCACAAAACACTTACCTCGCTTGAATTTTCTCTCATCACTCAAATATCAATTTTTTTTTGCAATGTCTTTCTCATACAAACTCATAAAAGGGTCACCATAGGCTTGATTGATTCCTACATCGCTACCCGATGTGAGTCAAGGAAATATGTTTATCATGAGGACTTTTTAGGGTTGTTCTGTGGCTTTCGGTTGGTAGGATTAAGATGTGAAAAACTCTGAGGCTGAATGAGGAGGGCTTGACTCTTTTGAAGCAAAATTGCATTAATCTAATTTTCACTTAAATATGGTCTTCTCTTCAATCCCCATAGTATCAATTCAGCTCCATCATCATGAAAAGTCATGAAACCATTCATCATTTCAGCATAAAAAATTTCAATCTTCTCAAACATGATTTTCTTGAAAGCTCCAGATGGGCACAGCTTTCCACCTCAATTAGAAGCTCCAGAAAAGGCACAGCTTCACTTGTCATAAAAGCTCCAGAAAAGGCACAGCTTTCAATATAATGAATTTCTTTAGCAGCAAACAAATTTCTTTAGAATTTAATTTTCCACCCAAAGTATCACAAAATGTGGTGGAAAAATCCAAGACAACTTCCCCCACACTTAAGCTCAACTAGATTATGCAATTTCACTTCAAGAGTTGGTTGGATAGGGAAAATTGGCTTGTAATGTGGCTTAACCTAACAGGTTGTGCATGGCTTCTAAGGGATACAAGGATTAAATATTAAAGGTAGGCCATTATAAAAAAGGATTCTTTGAAATAGGGGCTTTAATACCAAACAAATGCCTCAATAATTTAAACATATGTACCTCAAACCCTCAAGTTTTGACAGGAATAGATCAAATTCTGGTTAAATCAAGTATGGTTTGGTTCTCTCAAGAAGTGAGGTGAATGTAAATAATATGAAAATAATGGTTTAGAAGCCTCACAGGAAAGTGATTTCAAATATAAAGACAGTGAGATTGGCATGGGATTCAAAATTCAGCATACTTTTCATGAAATTACTAAATATTTGAACTTGAAACAAAGTAATTTCAGCATTCATTTAATCTTAGTTTCAAGGGGTAAATTGTTTCACTTATTGATATGGATTTAAAAATGGTGATGAGAATCATTTTAGCTCAAAATGTTTCAAAAAACACAGAAAATTTTAAAATAAACACACAAAATTTGAAAAACACACAATTTTTTTTTTGGTTTTTTTTTAAACAGGAAAACAATTGAAATTACTAAACTAAAAGGTTCCCTCCCCCACACTTAAAATATTACATTGTCCTCAATGTGAACCCGTGAGATGATATATGCACATGAAATGCAGAATTTTTAAATAGGACAAATAATATAAAAGTGAAAGGGTTAGGAACAGCCTGATGTGATCAAGTGATGATGGGGTCATGCAGTGTGATAAAATCCACTGCATCAGTAGGATGTCCCTCAATGTATCTCTTCAAACGTTTCCCATTGACTGTAAAGCTCCTTCCAGTGTCCTCTTGTGTGATCTCCACTGCACCATAAGGAAAAACATTAGACACAATATAAGGACCTAACCATATGGAACGCAACTTACCAGGCATCAACTTCAGTCGTGAACTATAGAGAAGGACTTTCTCTCCAACATGAAACTCCCTTTGTTGGATCATTTTGTCATGAGCAGCTTTTGATCTTTCCTTGTAGAGCCTTGAGTTCTCATATGATGACAGTCGAATCTCCTCAAGCTCTTTAATTTGCAACTTCCTTTGAATTCCAGCTTGGGCCAAATCCATGTTACATTTCTTTATAGCCCAATATGCCCGATGCTCGACTTCCATGGGGAGATGACACGCTTTCCCAAAAACAATCCGAAATGGGGACATACCAATGGGGGTCTTGTATGCTGTCTTATAAGCCCACAATGCATCATCCAAGCGCTTGCTCCAATCCTTCCTATTTGGCTGCACGGTTTTCTCCAAGATTTGTTTCAACTCACGATTTGAAACCTCAGCCTGGCCATTTGTTTGGGGGTGGTATGGTGTTGATGTTTTGTGTGTCACCCCATACTTTCGAAGGAGGGAAGAAAAATTCCTATTGCAAAAGTGTGTCCCTTGGTCACTGATGATGGCCTTTGGTACTCCAAACCTGCAAAAAATCTGTGCTTTGACAAAGTCCACAACAACATGAGAATCGTCAGTCCTAGTGGCCTTGGCCTCCACCCATTTACTCACATAATCAACAGCAACCAAAATATACAAAAATCCAAATGAACTAGGAAAAGGACCCATAAAATCAATGCCCCATACATCAAAAATCTCACAGAATAGTATGGGTTGTTGGGGCATCTCATGTCTCCTAGAAATGTTCCCAGTGTGTTGGCAAAGAGAGCATGACTTACAAAACAAATGGGCATCATGGAACAAGCTAGGACAATATAATCCAGAGTCTAAAACCTTACTATTTGTCCGTTGGGGTCCAAAGTGTCCACCACAAGCAATTGTATGACAGAAATGCAAAACAGACTCAAACTCATGATCAGGAACACACCTCCTAATGACTTGGTCACTACACATGCGCCAGAGGTACGGATCATCCCACACATAATACCTAGACTCACTTTTTAATTTTTGTACTTGATGCTTCTTCAAATTTACTGGGATTTCAGATCCAACAATGTAATTAACTAAATCAGCATACCAAGGATGCTTACCTGAGATGGTATAGAGATGCTCATCGGGGAAAGTGTCCCGAAGTGGTACCTGGTCCAAGGTTTCACCCTCTAGTGTGTGAGTAAGCCTACTCATGTGGTCTGCCACCAAATTCTCTGACCCCTTCTTGTCCTTTATCTCAAGGTCAAACTCTTGAAGAAGGAGCATCCAATGGATAAGTCATGGCTTTGCATCTGGCTTCTTTAGGAGGTACCTCAAAGCTGCATGGTCAGAAAGAACAACTACTTTAGAGCCCAATAAATATGAACGGAATTTATCTAAAGCAAATATGACATAAAGAAACTCCTTTTCTGTGGTAGTGTAGTTTGATTGGGATGAATCTAGTGTCCTCGATGCATAGGCGATCACATGTGAACATCCTTCCACCCTCTGAGATAAGACAGCTCCAACCGCGAAGTTGGAGGCGTCACACATTAGCTCAAATGGAAGGTCCCACCGTGGGGGCTGTATGATTGGTGGAGTGGTCAGACACTTCTTCAGCTCATCAAATGATACCCTGCATGAATCATCAAAATTGAAGTCAATATCTTTTTGAAGCAATCGAGATAAGGGTAGAGCGATCTTACTAAAATCTCTGATGAAGCGTCGATAAAATAAAGCATGCCCAAGGAATGATCGAACATCACGCACACATGTAGGATATGGGAGGGATGAAATAATGTCTACCTTAGATTTATCAACTTCAATTCCATGTTGTGAGACTATATGACCTAAGACAATTCCCTTTTCGACCATGAAATGACATTTTTAAAAATTTAAGACCAGATTCTTCTCAATACAACGATGCAACACATCACCCAAACTAGAGATACATTCATCAAATGAGGACCCATAAACTGTAAAATCATCCATAAATACCTCCATGCAGGTCTCAATTAAATCTGATAAAATACTCACCATGCATCTCTGGAAGGTACCTGGGGCATTGGAAAGTCCAAATGGCATCCTCCGGTAGGCAAATATGCCAAAGGGATAGGTGAATGTAGTCTTATCCTGATCCTATAGAGCTATAGGAACCTGAAAATATCCAGAAAATCCATCCAAGAAACAATAGTGTGTTTTCCCAGCTAGTCTCTCGAGCATTTGATCAATAAATGGGAGGGGGAAATGGTCCTTGCGAGTGGTCTGATTTAGTTTCCTATAATCAATACACACACGCCAACTATTTTGCACCCTCATTGGAACTAAATCATCTTTCTCATTTTTAACAACAGTAAAACCAGTTTTCTTAGGCACAACCTGAATAGGACTTACCCACTGAGAATCTGAAATGGGAAATATTATACCTGCCTCGAGCAATTTCTCAACTTCCTTTTTAACAACTTCTAGGAGGGTGGGATTGAGTCTCCTTTGTGGTTGTCTCACCGGTTTAGCCCCATCCTCCAAGAGAATCCTATGCATGCAAATGGAGGGGCTAATACCTGATATGTCAGCCAAGTTCCACCCAATCGCCCTGATGTTCTCCCTCAAAATATTCAAAAGCTTTTCTTCATGTTCAAAAGGGAGATTGTTAGCAATGATAACAGGTAATCTCTCACCACTCAACAAGTATGATTATTTCAGATTTGGTGGCAATGGCTTGAGTTCTAATGAAGGAGGGTGTAGTATGGATGGAAAAATTGATGCAACAAACATATCTGCACAATGAACATCAGTATCGGAATAAAAATCCTCACAATCAGAGAATAAAGCACCAAATCCATCAGCATACTCAATAGCCATGTCATAATCAGAGTTCACATGATCAAAATCAGAATATGATTCCATTTCAAAATCAAATCTTAGAGAGTCTTGTTCCTTAAAAACGGGTGTAGAAGTACTCTTATACATCAAACTAGAACCAATACTCATAATCTCCCTAAGCATAGGACAATCCAATTCCATGATGTTTTTACTTGGTGGTTCAAAATGGGAGATAACAAAAGCAGAATGGTCCTATGAGGGGTACTTCATGGAATCCATAACATTAAATATCACAACTTCATCTCCAAACTCCATGGAAAGTGTACCCTCATTGACATTTATGATAGTTTTTGCAGTTTTGAGGAAGGGTCTACCTAAGATAATGGGGGCATGAGAACTTACCTGATCATCCTCCATGTTAAGCACATAGAAGTCTGCTGGAAAGATCATGTATCTTACCCGAACAAGTACATCCTCAAGAACTCCCGCTGGATATGCCGTAGCTCTATTCGCCAACTGCACCACTACTCTTGTCGGCTTCAACTCACCAACCTGCAAGGAAGAGAATACAGAGTGAGGCATCACATTTATGGAAGCACCTAAATCACAAAGTGCATCAGAAAAGTGCAACTCCCCTATGGTGCATGGGATGGTGAATGTCCATGGATCCTTGCACTTTGTTGGCATTGCTAGAGTTGGTGAAATGAGTGCTGAGACATTCCTTCCAAGGTTTATCCTCTCATTTCCCTTGAGCCCTCTTCGATTGGTGCATAGTTCTTTTAAGAATTTGGCATACCTCGGGATTTGCTTAATGGATTCAAGTAGAGGAATGTTGATCTCCACACGCTTGAATGTGTCCAAAACCTCCTTTTGCATTGCTTCTTCAGCCATCTTCTTGGTTTGAACAACCCTGTTTGGAAAAGGAAGGGGTTTAGGAGGAACATCATCAATCTTTTTCTTACCTTTATCTTTCTCCTTGGATTGCTCATCAGTTGGTATGGAATGCGGCTTCTCTGAAGTTGAGGTGAATCCTGGTGGAATGGTAGGTGCATATGTATCATTCATTTGCTTCCCACTTCTCAATGTGATGGCACTAACATTCCCCTTTGGATTTGGAGTGGGTTGGGAAGGTAGATTTCCAGAATTTTTACTCACAAGTTCATGGAGGGCGGTGGAAATCTGGCTCATTTGAGTCTTCAACTCCCTCAGCTCCGAACTTTGACTCTTCAGCTCATTCTGTTGATTAAGAACAATTTGCTTCAAAAGATCATCGGTATTAGAATCTACCTTTGGTGGATGATTCCCTTTTTGCTGACTTGTTGATGTTTGAGCTTCAAATCTCCTTTGGGGTTGTTGGAAACCCTGCTGGTAAGGCGGAAGCTGCTGGAAGTTTTGTTGAAAGGGTGGCCTTTGTTGTTGTCCAAAGCCATACCTCATGTCCGACTGATCTTTCCACCCTTGGTTGTATGTTGGATCAAACTTCTTTTGGGGATATGGTTGTTGTTGCTGCTGCTGAAATGGTCTCCCAGGGAACACTGCTGCACAATCTTCTATTTCTTGGAGTTGTGGGCAACAGTCAGTTGGGTGGCTTGTCTCAGCACAAATACCACAAGGCCTTGAAGGAGGGGGTAAATATGTCTTTTGTGCCAAAGAAATTTGCCTCACCATATTGGTCAATTCTTCCAACTTAGTATCAATCAAATGACTTTCAAGAGAAGAAGGACTTACCTGATGTACTCCCCTGACATGTGGTGTACCTCTATCACCAAATTGTTGGGAGTTTTGGGCCATCTTGTCGATCAACGCACGTGCAGCTACTGGTGTCTTGTCCACCAATGCTCCTCCAGCCGCAGCATCTACCATACTTCTCTCCATAGGTGTGAGTCCTTCATAGAAGTACTGAATGAGGAGTTGCTCACTAAGTTGGTGATGTGGGAAGCTTGCACACAACTTCTTGAATCTCTCCCAGTACTCATACATTGACTCCCCTTGGGCTTGCTTGATCCCCGATATCTCCTTTCGAATGGATGTTGTCCTTGATGTTGGAAAAAATCTCTGAAAGAAAAGACGTTTCAAATCGTTCCAACAAGTTACATCTTCGGGTTGTAAATAATACATCCAATCTTTCACAGCTCCATCAAGTGAGAATGGGAATGCTCTTAGTTTGATTTGATCTTCAGAGACATTTCTAGGTTTTAGGGTTGAGCAAACCACATTAAATTCTTTCAAATGTTTATTTGGATCCTCACCAGAGAGGCCATGAAACTTTGGAATTAAGTGAATTAATCCAGATTTCAATTCAAAGTCCGATTCGAGATTTGGGTATGCAATACAATTTGGTTGATAGTTAATATCAGGTGCAGCCAATTCTCGAATGGTTATATTAAGTTCATTTCCATTGTTTCCAGCCATTGGTTCTTGTTTAAGGTTGAATTTGAATTGCTTCCAATTTCAATGTTCTGATATTGGAGTAATTCTCCAACTGGTTGAATGTTGAAACTTCCCGTAGACTGAGAATGTCTGATTCGTGGCCTAAGGCTACGTTCAATCTCAGGGTCAAGATCTAAGAGATCTTAGGGATTAGTTCGTGTCATCAATCAATGAAATATGAAAAGAAGGAATGTGGACCATAGTAAAATAAAAATTAGAAGTTTGAGTTGATGGTCCAAAAAGAAGTAGAAAGAGATAAAAGAAGAAGAAAAAAAAATCAGATTGGGTAAAGACGGAAGAAATAAGAGAGGAAGATAATTAAATGTAAAATAAAATAAATACCTATAATTGGTTGAAATAATTACTTACCTCCCCAGCAACGGCGCCAATTTGATAGAGCGCTGTCGTGGGCTCCCTCAAATGATTAGTATGATTTTGGGGTACTTAGGTGCAGCAGAGTGGCTGACCAAGGTCGTCTCTCAAAGGAGGAAGTGAATTAAAACAATTTTTAGAGGTATTCTAGAAGTAAAATAAAAGAGAATAAAAACACTACTTGAAAGGATGGGGGTGGTTGTTTATAGTTTATGAATCTAGAAGAAGTTTTCTGGAAGAAGATTGTATTTTTTTTGTTTTTAGTTTTGAAATGAAGTTTGATTAAAATGACACAACAAAAAGATGTTTTTTTTAGAAATCTATTTTAAAAGGCGTAATTGATCTAACTATACCTCTTCAATTTATTATTAATCATTATCATTTAAATTAACATTCACTTAATTATGATCCCTTAATTTGTTAAATCACGAATCCTACGAGAATTAACTTTACCACGAAGATTGAAGTGAATTTAACCTTAGGATAACTTCGGAACATGCAATCGCAACACCCTGCTTTGATTGATGTTCTAAGATTAGCTTATGGTCAGTGGTAAATTAAGGCACATATCCACTCTGGAAATGCGGATGAATTGTGTTTAGGGATTATATTTTAACTCTACAAATTTATCCCGTGTGGTCTTGTATTACCGATTAAGATCGCGCTCTCACAATTTACACAAAATCCCGACCTCGCGTGTTTTTGTGTACATTGTTAAATTGCTTACTTAGTTTCTTACAATTTAAAAACACAATTCATGGATCATATTAAGTGAATTACAGTAGCTCATTTATTCAAAATAATTAAATGAAGAGGGTAGAAGATAGATCGATTACTAAAAGACTACTCTTCCATGGGTGGCGTAATTATCGTAGAAGCGTTTTGCATGTGCAAAGGTTTAAAATGGGTATAACCCAATAACGCTTCTACTCAAGAATTCCAGCCCAATTAGGAAGATTAAGAGAAGAAGAAATTTAAACAAAACAGAAGAAAATAGAAGAAATAAAAGAATAACAAAGAAGTTTATTACATAAACAAAATGATTACAACATGAAGGAGAAGAAGAAGGCTTCGTCGAAGGGATCCTTGCTTCAAGAGCTACCCTTATTGAAATGGTTGGATAATTGGAGTGGATCCACTTCTCCTCTGCCCTCAACTTCCCAATGCACGTCCCAACCCCTCCAAATGAGAAAAACTCCAATTTATATAGGGGAGTGGAGGAGAGGTTACAAGTGGTTTCAAGTGTGAAAGTGGAAATTCGTCCAAATATTTTATGCCAACTTGAACCGCCCATTTGACCACCAAAACGCGTGAATTGGCCGGCCTTCGAGAATGATCAAATGTGTGTATATGTGTCTTTTATCTCCTCTCCAAATTTGGGCTCAATAAAGTCCCATATGAAGGAGTTATGGCCGAAATACAGAAGCTTCTCCATTCTGGAGAGCCCAACCCAACTTTGACTTCATGGCCCAATTTCAACAACCAAATGGACTCTTTAGCTCTAGTGTCCTTCATAAAAGTTGTAGATAAATAAGTTAGAAACACTGTTACAAAATTTCAAATTCAAATAATAAATATACAAATATTTATATTCGAAATACTACAGTAAACTATAAAGGGTAAAACTAGAACTTTCATCAAATATTCAAATGAATGATCTAATCCCAAATATTTTATAAATAAACATATTTAACACAATGTGAGGAAATTATATCATTTATTATCAATAAAATATTCAATAAAATAGTTTTTTATCAACTCCCCCACACTTACCCTTTTGCACACCTGGGCAAAACCTCATATCAAGTAAACATCAATATCAAATCAAAACCAATTTTAAAACACATATCCTTAAGATCAATCAATTTCAAACCAAGAATAAAAAGATATCATGCCTCATAAAAAACATTATTTCAAGTTCTCCATTTATATCATTCAATATATTTCCACTTTATTTATCCTCCCATGCACAAAACACTTACCTCGCTTGAATTTTCTCTCATCACTCAAATATCAATTTTTTTTTGCAATGTCTTTCTCATACAAACTCATAAAAGGGTCACCATAGGCTTGATTGATTCCTACATCGCTACCCGATGTGAGTCAAGGAAATATGTTTATCATGAGGACTTTTTAGGGTTGTTCTGTGGCTTTCGGTTGGTAGGATTAAGATGTGAAAAACTCTGAGGCTGAATGGGGAGGGCTTGACTCTTTTGAAGCAAAATTGCATTAATCTAATTTTCACTTAAATATGGTCTTCTCTTCAATCCCCATAGTATCAATTCAGCTCCATCATCATGAAAAGTCATGAAACCATTCATCATTTCAGCATAAAAAATGCCAATCTTCTCAAACATGATTTTCTTGAAAGCTCCAGATGGGCACAGCTTTCCACCTCAATTAGAAGCTCCAGAAAAGGCACAGCTTCACTTGTCATAAAAGCTCCACAAAAGGCACATCTTTCAATATAATGAATTTCTTTAGAAGCAAACAAATTTCTTTAGAATTTAATTTTCCACCCAAAGTATCACAAAATGTGGTGGCAAAACCCAAGACAACTTCCCCCACACTTAAGCTCAACTAGATTATGCAATTTCACTTCAAGAGTTGGTTGGATAGGGAAAATTGGCTTGTAATGTGGCTTAACCTAACAGGTTGTGCATGGATTCTAAGGGATACAAGGATTAAATATTAAAGGTAGGCCATTATAAAAAAGGATTCTTTGAAATAGGGGCTTTAATACCAAACAAATGCCTCAATAATTTAAACATATGTACCTCAAACCCTCAAGTTTTGACAGGAATAGATCAAATTCTGGTTAAATCAAGTATGGTTTGGTTCTCTCAAGAAGTGAGGTGAATGTAAATAATATGAAAATAATGGTTTAGAAGCCTCACAGGAAAGTGATTTCAAATATAAAGACAGTGATATTGGCATGGGATTCAAAATTCAGCATACTTTTCATGAAATTACTAAATATTTGAACTTGAAACAAAGTAATTTCAGCATTCATTTAAGCTTAGTTTCAAGGGGTAAATTGTTTCACTTATTGATATGGATTTAAAAATGGTGATGAGAATCATTTTAGCTCAAAATGTTTCAAAAAACACAGAAAATTTTAAAATAAACACACAAAATTTGAAAAACACACAATTTTTTTTTTTTGGTTTTTTTTTAAACAGGAAAACAATTGAAATTACTAAACTAAAAGGTTCCCTCCCCCACACTTAAAATATTACATTGTCCTCAATGTGAACCCGTGAGATGATATATGCACATGAAATGCAGAATTTTTAAATAGGACAAATAATATAAAAGTGAAAGGGTTAGGAACAGCCTGATGTGATCAAGTGATGATGGGGTCATGCAGTGTGATAAAATCCACTGCATCAGTAGGATGTCCCTCAATGTATCTCTTCAAACGTTTCCCATTGACTGTAAAGCTCCTTCCAGTGTCCTCTTGTGTGATCTCCACTGCACCATAAGGAAAAACATTAGACACAATATAAGGACCTAACCATCTGGAACGCAACTTACCAGGCATCAACTTCAGTCGTGAACTATAGAGAAGGACTTTCTCTCCAACATGAAACTCCCTTTGTTGGATCATTTTGTCATGAGCTTCTTTTGATCTTTCCTTGTAGAGCCTTGAGTTCTCATATGATGACAGTCGAATCTCCTCAAGCTCTTTAATTTGCAACTTCCTTTGAATTCCAGCTTGGGCCAAATCCATGTTACATTTCTTTATAGCCCAATATGCCCGATGCTCGACTTCCACGGGGAGATGACACGCTTTCCCAAAAACAATCCGAAATGGGGACATACCAATGGGGGTCTTGTATGCTGTCATATAAGCCCACAATGCATCATCCAAGCACTTGCTCCAATCCTTCCTATTTGGCTGCACGGTTTTCTCCAAGATTTGTTTCAACTCACGATTTGAAACCTCAGCCTGGCCATTTGTTTGGGGGTGGTATGGTGTTGATGTTTTGTGTGTCACCCCATACTTTTGAAGGAGGGAAGAAAAATTCCTATTGCAAAAGTGTGTCCCTTGGTCACTGATGATGGCCTTTGGTACTCCAAACCTGCAAAAAATCTGTGCTTTGACAAAGTCCACTACAACATGAGAATCGTCAGTCCTAGTGGCCTTGGCCTCCACCCATTTACTCACATAATCAACAGCAACCAAAATATACAAAAATCCAAATGAACTAGGAAAAGGACCCATAAAATCAATGCCCCATACATAAAAAATCTCACAGAATAGTATGGGTTGTTGGGGCATCTCATGTCTCCTAGAAATGTTCCCAGTGTGTTGGAAAAGAGAGCATGACTTACAAAACAAATGGGCATCATGGAACAAGCTAGGCCAATATAATCCAGAGTCTAAAACCTTAATATCTGTCCGTTGGGGTCCAAAGTGTCCACCACAAGCAATTGTATGACAGAAATGCAAAACAGACTCAAACTCATGATCAGGAACACACCTCCTAATGACTTGGTCACTACACATGCGCCAGAGGTACGGATCATCCCACACATAATACCTAGACTCACTTTTTAATTTTTGTACTTGATGCTTCTTCAAATTTACTGGGATTTTAGAGCCAACAATGTAATTTACTAAATCAGCATACCAAGGATGCTTACCTGAGATGGTATAGAGATGCTCATCGGGGAAAGTGTCCCGAAGTGGTACCTGGTCCAAGGTTTCACCCTCTAGTGTGTGAGTAAGCCTACTCATGTGGTCTGCCACCAAATTCTCTGACCCCTTCTTGTCCTTTATCTCAAGGTCAAACTCTTGAAGAAGGAGCATCCAATGGATAAGTCATGGCTTTGCATCTGGCTTCTTTAGGAGGTACCTCAAAGCTGCATGGTAAGAAAAAACAACTACTTTAGAGCCCAATAAATATGAACGGAATTTATCTAAAGCAAATATGACATCAAGAAACTCCTTTTCTGTGGTAGTGTAGTTTGATTGGGATGAATCTAGTGTCCTCGATGCATAGGCGATCACATGTGAACATCCTTCCACCCTCTGAGATAAGACAGCTCCAACCGCGAAGTTGGAGGCGTCACACATAAGCTCAAATGGAAGGTCCCACCGTGGGGGCTGTATGATTGGTGGAGTGGTCAGACACTTCTTCAGCTCATCAAATGATACCCTGCATGAATCATCAAAATTGAAGTCAATATCTTTTTGAAGCAATCGAGATAAGGGTAGAGCGATCTTACTAAAATCTCTGATGAAGCGTCGATAAAATACAGCATGCCCAAGGAATGATCGAACATCACGCACACATGTAGGATATGGGAGGGATGAAATAATGTCTACCTTAGATTTATCAACTTCAATTCCATGTTGTGAGACTATATGACCTAAGACAATTCCCTTTTCGACCATGAAATGACATTTTTAAAAATTTAAGACCAGATTCTTCTCAATACAACGATGCAACACATCACCCAAACTAGAGATACATTCATCAAATGAGGACCCATAAACTGTAAAATCATCCATAAATACCTCCATGCAGGTCTCAATTAAATCTGATAAAATACTCACCATGCATCTCTGGAAGGTACCTGGGGCATTGAAAAGTCCAAATGGCATCCTCCGGTAGGCAAATATGCCAAAGGTATAGGTGAATGTAGTCTTATCCTGATCCTATGGAGCTATAGGAACCTGAAAATATCCAGAAAATCCATCCAAGAAACAATAGTGTGTTTTCCCAGCTAGTCTCTCGAGCATTTGATCAATAAATGGGAGGGGGAAATGGTCCTTGCGAGTGGTCTGATTTAGTTTCCTATAATCAATACACACACGCCAACTATTTTGCACCCTCATTGGAACTAAATCATCTTTCTCATTTTTAACAACAGTAAAACCAGTTTTCTTAGGCACAACCTGAATAGGACTTACCCACTGAGAATCTGAAATGGGAAATATTATACCTGCCTCGAGCAATTTCTCAACTTCCTTTTTAATAACTTCCAGGAGGGTGGGATTGAGTCTCCTTTGTGGTTGTCTCACCGGTTTAGCCCCATCCTCCAAGAGAATCCTATGCATGCAAATGGAGGGGCTAATACCTGATATGTCAGCCAAGTTCCACCCAATCGCCCTGATGTTCTCCCTCAAAATATTCAAAAGCTTTTCTTCATGTTCAAAAGGGAGATTGTTAGAAATGATAACAGGTAATCTCTCACCACTCAACAAGTATGATTATTTCAGATTTGGTGGCAATGGCTTGAGTTCTAATGAAGGAGGGTGTAGTATGGATGGAAAAATTGATGCAACAAACATATCTGCATAATGAACATCAGTATCGGAATAAAAATCCTCACAATCAGAGAATAAAGCACCAAATCCATCAGCATACTCAATAGCCATGTCATAATCAGAGTTCACATGATCAAAATCAGAATATGATTCCATTTCAAAATCAAATCTTAGAGAGTCTTGTTCCTTAAAAACGGGTGTAGAAGTACTCTTAGACATCAAACTAGAACCAATACTCATAATCTCCCTAAGCATAGGACAATCCAATTCCATGATGTTTTTACTTGGTGGTTCAAAATGGGAGATAACAAAAGCAGAATGGTCCTCTGAGGGGTAATTCATGGAATCCATAACATTAAATATCACAACTTCATCTCCAAACTCCATGGAAAGTGTACCCTCATTGACATTTATGATAGTTTTTGCAGTTTTGAGGAAGGGTCTACCTAAGATAATGGGGGCATGATAACTTACCTGATCATCCTCCATGTTAAGCACATAGAAGTCTGCTGGAAAGATCATGTCTCTTACCCGAACAAGTACATCCTCAAGAACTCCCGCTGGATATGCCGTAGCTCTATTCGCCAACTGCACCACTACTCTTGTCGGCTTCAACTCACCAACCTGCAAGGAAGAGAATACAGAGTGAGGCATCACATTTATGGAAGCACCTAAATCACAAAGTGCATCAGAAAAGTGCAACTCCCCTATGGTGCATGGGATGGTGAATGTCCCTGGATCCTTGCACTTTGTTGGCATTTCTAGAGTTGGTGAAATGAGTGCTGAGACATTCCTTCCAAGGTTTATCCTCTCATTTCCCTTGAGCCCTCTTTGATTGGTGCATAGTTCTTTTAAGAATTTGGCATACCTCGGGATTTTCTTAATGGATTCAAGTAGAGGAATGTTGATCTCCACACGCTTGAATGTGTCCAAAACCTCCTTTTGCATTGCTTCTTCAGCCATCTTCTTGGTTTAAACAACCCTGTTTGGAAAAGGAAGGGGTTTAGGAGGAACATCATCAATCTTTTTCTTACCTTTATCTTTCTCCTTGGATTGCTCATCAGTTGGTATGGAATGAGGCTTCTCTGAAGTTGAGGTGAATCCTGGTGGAATGGTAGGTGCATATGTATCATTCATTTGCTTCCCACTTCTCAATGTGATGGCACTAACATTCCCCTTTGGATTTGGAGTGGGTTGGGAAGGTAGATTTCCAGAATTTTTACTCACAAGTTCATGGAGGGCGGTGGAAATCTGGCTCATTTGAGTCTTCAACTCCCTCAGCTCCGAACTTTGACTCTTCAGCTCATTCTGTTGATTAAGAACAATTTGCTTCAAAAGATCATCGGTATTAGAATCTACCTTTGGTGGATGATTCCCTTGTTGCTGACTTGTTGATGTTTGAGCTTCAAATCTCCTTTGGGGTTGTTGGAAACCCTGCTGGTAAGGCGGAAGCTGCTGGAAGTTTTGTTGAAAGGGTGGCCTTTGTTGTTGTCCAGAGCCATACCTCATGTCCGACTGATCTTTCCACCCTTGGTTGTATGTTGGATCAAACTTCTTTTGGGGATATGGTTGTTGTTGCTGCTGCTGAAATGGTCTCCCAGGGAACACTGCTGCACAATCTTCTATTTCTTGGAGTTGTGGGCAACAGTCAGTTGGGTGGCTTGTCTCAGCGCAAATACCACAAGGCCTTGAAGGAGGGGGTAAATATGTCTTTTGTGCCAAAGAAATTTTCCTCACCATATTGGTCAATTCTTCCAACTTAGTATCAATCAAATGACTTTCAAGAGAAGAAGGACTTACCTGATGTACTCCCCTGACATGTGGTGTACCTCTATCACCAAATTGTTGGGAGTTTTGGGTCATCTTGTCGATCAACGCACGTGCAGCTACTGGTGTCTTGTCCACCAATGCTCCTCCAGCCGCAGCATCTACCATGCTTCTCTCCATAGGTGTGCGTCCTTCATAGAAGTACTGAATGAGGAGTTGCTCACTAATTTGGTGATGTGGGCAGCTTGCACACAACTTCTTGAATCTCTCCCAGTACTCATACATTGACTCCCCTTGGGCTTTCTTGATCCCCGATATCTCCTTTAGAATGGATGTTGTCCTTGATGTTGGAAAAAATCTCTGCAAGAAAAGACGTTTCAAATCGTTCCAACAAGTTACATATTCGGGTTGTAAATAATACATCCAATCTTTCGCAGCTCCATCAAGTGAGAATGGGAATGCTCTTAGTTTGATTTGATCTTCAGAGAAATTTCTAGGTTTTAGGGTTGAGCAAACCAAATTAAATTCTTTCAAATGTTTATTGGGATCCTCACCAGAGAGGCCATGAAACTTTGGAAGTAAGTGAATTAATCCAGATTTCAATTCAAAGTCTGATTCGAGATTTGGGTATGCAATACAATTTGGTTGATAGTTAATATCAGGTGCAGCCAATTCTCGAATGGTTATATTAAGTTCATTTCCATTGTTTCCAGCCATTGGTTCTTGTTTTATGGTTGAATTTGAATTGCTTCCAATTTCAATGTTCTGATATTGGAGTAATTCTCCAACTGGTTGAATGTTGAAACTTCCCGTAGACTGAGAATGTCTGATTCTTGCCCTAAGGCTACGTTCAATCTCAGGGTCAAGATCTAAGAGATCTTCAGGATTAGTTCGTGTCATCAATCAATGAAATATGAAAAGAAGGAATGTGGACCATAGTAAAATAAAAATTAGAAGTTTGAGTTGATGGTCCAAAAAGAAGTAGAAAGAGATAAAAGAAAAAGAAGAAAAAAAATCAGATTGGGTAAAGACGGAAGAAATAAGAGAGGAAGAGAATAAAATGTAAAATAAAATAAATACCTATAATTGGTTGAAATAATTACTTACCTCCCCAGCAACGGCGCCAATTTGATAGAGCGCTGTCGTGGGCTCCCTCAAATGATTAGTATGATTTTGGGGTACTTAGGTGCAGCAGAGTGGCTGACCAAGGTCGTCTCTCAAAGGAGGAAGTGAATTAAAACAATTTTTAGAGGTATTCTAGAAGTAAAATAAAAGAGAATAAAAACACTACTTGAAAGGATGGGGGTGGTTGTTTATAGTTTATGAATCTAGAAGAAGTTATCTGGAAGAAGATTGTATTTTTTTTGTTTTTAGTTTTGAAATGAAGTTTGATTAAAATGACACAACAAAAAGATGTTTTTTTTAGAAATCTATTTTAAAAGGCGTAATTGATCTAACTCTACCTCTTCACTTTATTATTAATCATTATCATTTAAATTAACATTCACTTAATTATGATCCCTTAATTTGTTAAATCACGAACCCTACGAGAATTAACTTTACCACGAAGATTGAAGTGAATTTAACCTTAGGATAACTTCGGAACATGCAATCGCAGCACCCTGTTTTGATTGATGTTCTAAGATTAGCTTAAGGTCAGTGGTAAATTAAGGCACATATCCACTCTGGAAATGGGGATGAATTGTGTTTAGGGATTATATTTTAACTCTACAAATTTATCCCGTGTGGTCTTGTATTACCGATTAAGATCGCGCTCTCACAATTTACACAAAATCCCGACCTCGCGTGTTTTTGTGTACATTGTTAAATTGCTTGCTTAGTTTCTTACAATTTAAAAACACAATTCATGGATCATATTAAGTGAATTACAGTAGCTCATTGATTCAAAATAATTAAATGAAGAGGGTAGAAGATAGATCGATTACTAAAAGACTACTCTTCCATGGGTGGCGTAATTATCGTAGAAGCGTTTTGCATGTGCAAAGGTTTAAAATGGGTATAACCCAATAACGCTTCTACTCAAGAATTCCAGCCCAATTAGGAAGATTAAGAGATGAAGAAATTTAAACAAAACAGAAGAAAAGAGAAGAAATAAAAGAATAACAAAGAAGTTTATTACATAAACAAAATCATTACAACATGAAGGAGAAGAAGAAGGCTTCGTCGAAGGGATCCTTGCTTCAAGAGCTACCCTTATTGAAATGGTTGGATAATTGGAGTGGATCCACTTCTCCTCTGCCCTCAACTTCCCAATGCACGTCCCAACCCCTCCAAATGAGAAAAACTCCAATTTATATAGGGGAGGGGAGGAGAGGTTACAAGTGGTTTCAAGTGTGAAAGTGGAAATTCAGCCAAATATTTTATTCCAACTTGAACCGCCCATTTGACCACCAAAACGCGTGAATTGGCCGGCCTTCCAGAATGATCAAATGTGTGGATATGTGTCTTTTATCTCCTCTCCAAATTTGGGCTCAATAAAGGCCCATATTAAGGAGTTATGGCCGAAATACAGAAGCTTCTCCATTCTGGAGAGCCCAACCCAACTTTGACTTCATGGCCCAATTTCAACAACCAAATGGACTCTTTAGCTCTAGTGTCCTGAATAAAGGTTGTAGATAATTAAGTTAGAAACACTGTTAAAAAATTTCAAATTCAAATAATAAATATAAAAATATTTATATTCGAAATACTACAGTGGACTATAAAGGGTAAAACTAGAACTTTCATCAAATATTCAAATGAATGATCTAATCCCAAATATTTTATAAATAAACATATTTAACACAATGTGAGGAAATTGTATCATTTATTATCAATAAAATATTCAATAAAATAGTTTTTTATCAACTCCCCCACACTTACCCTTTTGCACACCTGGGAAAAACCTCATATCAAGTAAACATCAATATCAAATCAAAACCAATTTTAAAACACATATCCTTAAGATCAATCAATTTCAAACCAAGAATAAAAAGATATCATGCCTCATAAAAAACATTATTTCAAGTTCTCCATTTATATCATTCAATATATTTCCACTTTATTTATCCTCCCATGCACAAAACACTTACCTCGCTTGAATTTTCTCTCATCACTCAAATATCAATTTTTTTTTGCAATGTCTTTCTCATACAAACTCATAAAAGGGTCACCATAGGCTTGATTGATTCCTACATCGCTACCCGATGTGAGTCAAGGAAATATGTTTATCATGAGGACTTTTTAGGGTTGTTCTGTGGCTTTCGGTTGGTAGGATTAAGATGTGAAAAACTCTGAGGCTGAATGAGGAGGGCTTGACTCTTTTGAAGCAAAATTGCATTAATCTAATTTTCACTTAAATATGGTCTTCTCTTCAATCCCCATAGTATCAATTCAGCTCCATCATCATGAAAAGTCATGAAACCATTCATCATTTCAGCATAAAAAATGCCAATCTTCTCAAACATGATTTTCTTGAAAGCTTCAGATGGGCACAGCTTTCCACCTCAATTAGAAGCTCCAGAAAAGGCACAGCTTCACTTGTCATAAAAGCTCCACAAAAGGCACAGCTTTCAATATAATGAATTTCTTTAGCAGCAAACAAATTTCTTTAGAATTTAATTTTCCACCCAAAGTATCACAAAATGTGGTGGCAAAACCCAAGACAACTTCCCCCACACTTAAGCTCAACTAGATTATGCAATTTCACTTCAAGAGTTGGTTGGATAGGGAAAATTGGCTTGTAATGTGGCTTAACCTAACAGGTTGTGCATGGATTCTAAGGGATACAAGGATTAAATATTAAAGTTAGGCCATTATAAAAAAGGATTCTTTGAAATAGGGGCTTTAATACCAAACAAATGCCTCAATAATTTAAACATATGTACCTCAAACCCTCAAGTTTTGACAGGAATAGATCAAATTCTGGTTAAATCAAGTATGGTTTGGTTCTCTCAAGAAGTGAGGTGAATGTAAATAATATGAAAATAATGGTTTAGAAGCCTCACAGGAAAGTGATTTCAAATATAAAGACAGTGAGATTGGCATGGGATTAAAAATTCAGCATACTTTTCATGAAATTACTAAATATTTGAACTTGAAACAAAGTAATTTCAGCATTCATTTAAGCTTAGTTTCAAGGGGTAAATTGTTTCACTTATTGATATGGATTTAAAAATGGTGATGAGAATCATTTTAGCTCAAAATGTTTCAAAAAACACAGAAAATTTTAAAATAAACACACAAAATTTGAAAAACACACAATTTTTTTTTGGTTTTTTTTTAAACAGGAAAACAATTGAAATTACTAAACTAAAAGGTTCCCTCCCCCACACTTAAAATATTACATTGTCCTCAATGTGAACCCATGAGATGATATATGCACATGAAATGCAGAATTTTTAAATAGGAAAAATAATATAAAAGTGAAAGGGTTAGGAACAGCCTGATGTGATCAAGTGATGATGGGGTCATGCAGTGTGATAAAATCCACTACATCAGTAGGATGTCCCTCAATGTATCTCTTCAAACGTTTCCCATTGACTGTAAAGCTCCTTCCAGTGTCCTCTTGTGTGATCTCCACTGCACCATAAGGAAAAACATTAGACATAATATAAGGACTAACCATCTGGAACGCAACTTACCAGGCATCAACTTCAGTCGTGAACTATAGAGAAGGACTTTCTCTCCAACATGAAACTCCCTTTGTTGGATCATTTTGCCATGAGCTGCTTTTGATCTTTCCTTGTAGAGCCTTGAGTTCTCATATGATGACAGTCAAATCTCCTCAAGCTCTTTAATTTGCAACTTCCTTTGAATTCCAGCTTGGGCCAAATCCATGTTACATTTCTTTATAGCCCAATATGCCCGATGCTCGACTTCCACGGGGAGATGACACGCTTTCCCAAAAACAATCCGAAATGGGGACATACCAATGGGGGTCTTGTATGCTGTCATATAAGCCCACAATGCATCATCCAAGCGCTTGCTCCAATCCTTCCTATTTGGCTGCACGGTTTTCTCCAAGATTTGTTTCAACTCACGATTTGAAACCTCAGCCTGGCCATTTCTTTGGGGGTGGTATGGTGTTGATGTTTTGTGTGTCACCCCATACTTTCAAAGGAGGGAAGAAAAATTCCTATTGCAAAAGTGTGTCCCTTGGTCACTGATGATGGCCTTTGGTACTCCAAACCTGCAAAAAATCTGTGCTTTGACAAAGTCCACAACAACATGAGAATCGTCAGTCCTAGTGGCCTTGGCCTCCACCCATTTACTCACATAATCAACAGCAACCAAAATATACAAAAATCCAAATGAACTAGGAAAAGGACCCATAAAATCAATGCCCCATACATCAAAAATCTCACAGAATAGTATGGGTTGTTGGGGCATCTCATGTCTCCTAGAAATGTTCCCAGTGTGTTGGCAAAGAGAGCATGACTTACAAAACAAATGGGCATCATGGAACAAGCTAGGCCAATATAATCCAGAGTCTAAAACCTTACTATCTGTCCGTTGGGGTCCAAAGTGTCCACCACAAGCAATTGTATGACAGAAATGCAAAACAGACTCAAACTCATGATCAGGAACACACCTCCTAATGACTTGGTCACTACACATGCGCCAGAGGTACGGATCATCCCACACATAATACCTAGACTCACTTTTTAATTTTTTTACTTGATGATTCTTCAAATTTACTGGGATTTCAGAGCCAAAAATGTAATTAACTAAATCAGCATACCAAGGATGCTTACCTGAGATGGTATAGAGATGCTCATCGGGGAAAGTGTCCCGAAGTGGTACCTGGTCCAAGGTTTCACCCTCTAGTGTGTGAGTAAGCCTACTCATGTGGTCTTCCACCAAATTCTCTGACCCCTTCTTGTCCTTTATCTCAAGGTCAAACTCTTGAAGAAGGAGCATCCAATGGATAAGTCATGGCTTTGCATCTGGCTTCTTTAGGAGGTACCTCAAAGCTGCATGGTTAGAAAAAACAACTACTTTAGAGCCCAATAAATATGAACGGAATTTATATAAAGCAAATATGACATCAAGAAACTCCTTTTCTGTGGTAGTGTAGTTTGATTGGGATGAATCTAGTGTCCTCGATGCATAGGCGATCACATGTGAACATCCTTCCACCCTCTGAGATAAGACAGCTCCAACCGCGAAGTTGGAGGCGTCACACATAAGCTCAAATAGAAGGTCCCACCGTGGGGGCTGTATGATTGGTGGAGTGGTCAGACACTTCTTCAGCTCATCAAATGATACCCTGCATGAATCATCAAAATTGAAGTCAATATCTTTTTGAAGCAATCGAGATAAGGGTAGAGCGATCTTACTAAAATCTCTGATGAAGCGTCGATAAAATACAGCATGCCCAAGGAATGATCGAACATCACGCACACATGTAGGATATGGGAGGGATGAAATAATGTCTACCTTAGATTTATCAACTTCAATTCCATGTTGTGAGACTATATGACCTAAGACAATTCCCTTTTCGACCATGAAATGACATTTTTAAAAATTTAAGACCAGATTCTTCTCAATACAACGATGCAACACATCACCCAAACTAGAGATACATTCATCAAATGAGGACCCATAAACTGTAAAATCATCCATAAATACCTCCATGCAGGTCTCAATTAAATCTGATAAAATACTCACCATGCATCTCTGGAAGGTACCTGGGGCATTGAAAAGTCCAAATGGCATCCTCCGGTAGGCAAATATGCCAAAGGGATAGGTGAATGTAGTCTTATCCTGATCCTATGGAGCTATAGGAACCTGAAAATATCCAGAAAATTCATCCAAGAAACAATAGTGTGTTTTCCCAGCTAGTCTCTCGAG
Source organism: Viscum album (assembly GCA_963277665.1). Lineage (NCBI taxonomy): Eukaryota > Viridiplantae > Streptophyta > Magnoliopsida > Santalales > Viscaceae > Viscum > Viscum album. Next base: position 1,924,297,057 of record OY728152.1, on the reverse strand, counting down.
CATTTGATCAATAAATGGGAGGGGGAAATGGTCCTTGCGAGTGGTCTGATTTAGTTTCCTATAATCAATACACACACGCCAACTATTTTGCACCCTCATTGGAACTAAATCATCTTTCTCATTTTTAACAACAGTAAAACCAGTTTTCTTAGGCACAACCTGAATAGGACTTACCCACTGAGAATCTGAAATGGGAAATATTATACCTGCCTCGAGCAATTTCTCAACTTCCTTTTTAACAACTTCCAGGAGGGTGGGATTGAGTCTCCTTTGTGGTTGTCTCACCGGTTTAGCCCCATCCTCCAAGAGAATCCTATGCATGCAAATGGAGGGGCTAATACCTGATATGTCAGCCAAGTTCCACCCAATCGCCCTGATGTTCTCCCTCAAAATATTCAAAATCTTTTCTTCATGTTCAAAAGGGAGATTGTTAGCAATGATAACAGGTAATCTCTCACCACTCAACAAGTATGATTATTTCAGATTTGGTGGCAATGGCTTGAGTTCTAATGAAGGAGGGTGTAGTATGGATGGAAAAATTGATGCAACAAACATATCTGCACAATGAACATCAGTATCGGAATAAAAATCCTCACAATCAGAGAATAAAGCACCAAATCCATCAGCATACTCAATAGCCATGTCATAATCAGAGTTCACATGATCAAAATCAGAATATGATTCCATTTCAAAATCAAATCTTAGAGAGTCTTGTTCCTTAAAAACGGGTGTAGAAGTACTCTTAGACATCAAACTAGAACCAATACTCATAATCTCCCTAAGCATAGGACAATCCAATTCCATGATGTTTTTACTTGGTGGTTCAAAATGGGAGATAACAAAAGCATAATGGTCCTCTGAGGGGTACTTCATGGAATCCATAACATTAAATATCACAACTTCATCTCCAAACTCCATGGAAAGTGTACCCTCATTGACATTTATGATAGTTTTTGCAGTTTTGAGGAAGGGTCTACCTAAGATAATGGGGGCATGAGAACTTACCTGATCATCCTCCATGTTAAGCACATAGAAGTCTGCTGGAAAGATCATGTCTCTTACCCGAACAAGTACATCCTCAAGAACTCCTGCTGGATATGCCGTAGCTCTATTCGCCAACTGCACCACTACTCTTGTCGGCTTCAACTCACCAACCTGCAAGGAAGAGAATACAGAGTGAGGCATCACATTTATGGAAGCACCTAAATCACAAAGTGCATCAGAAAAGTGCAACTCCCCTATGGTGCATGGGATGGTGAGTGTCCCTGGATCCTTGCACTTTGTTGGCATTGCTAGAGTTGGTGAAATGAGTGCTGAGACATTCCTTCCAAGGTTTATCCTCTCATTTCCCATGAGACCTCTTCGATTGGTGCATAGTTCTTTTAAGAATTTGGCATACCTCGGGATTTGCTTAATGGATTCAAGTAGAGGAATGTTGATCTCCACATGCTTGAATGTGTCCAAAACCTCCTTTTTCATTGCTTCTTCAGCCATCTTCTTGGTTTGAACAACCCTGTTTGGAAAAGGAAGGGGTTTAGGAGGAACATCATCAATCTTTTTCTTACCTTTATCTTTCTCCTTGGATTGTTCATCAGTTGGTATGGAATGCGGCTTCTCTGAAGTTGAGGTGAATCCTGGTGGAATGGTAGGTGCATATGTATCATTCATTTGCTTCCCACTTCTCAATGTGATGGCACTAACATTCCCCTTTGGATTTGGAGTGGGTTGGGAAGGTAGATTTCCAGAATTTTTAATCACAAGTTCATGGAGGGCGGTGGAAATCTGGCTCATTTGAGTCTTCAACTCCCTCAGCTCCGAACTTTGACTCTTCAGCTCATTCTGTTGATTAAGAACAATTTTCTTCAAAAGATCATCGGTATTAGAATCTACCTTTGGTGGATGATTCCCTTGTTGCTGACTTGTTGATGTTTGAGCTTCAAATCTCCTTTGGGGTTGTTGGAAACCCTGCTGGTAAGGCGGAAGCTGCTGGAAGTTTTGTTGAAAGGGTGGCCTTTGTTGTTGTCCAGAGCCATACCTCATGTCCGACTGATCTTTCCACCCTTGGTTGTATGTTGGATCAAACTTCTTTTGGGGATATGGTTGTTGTTGCTGCTGCTGAAATGGTCTCCCAGGGAACACTGCTGCACAATCTTCTATTTCTTGGAGTTGTGGGCAACAGTCAGTTGGGTGGCTTGTCTCAGCGCAAATACCACAAGGCCTTGAAGGAGGGGGTAAATATGTCTTTTGTGCCAAAGAAATTTGCCTCACCATATTGGTCAATTCTTCCAACTTAGTATCAATCAAATGACTTTCAAGAGAAGAAGGACTTACCTGATGTACTCCCCTGACATGTGGTGTACCTCTATCACCAAATTGTTGGGAGTTTTGGGCCATCTTGTTGATCAACGCACGTGCAGCTACTTGTGTCTTGTCCACCAATGCTCCTCCAGCCGCAGCATCTACCATGATTCTCTCCATAGGTGTGAGTCCTTCATAGAAGTACTGAATGAGGAGTTGCTCACTAATTTGGTGATGTGGGCAGCTTGCACACAACTTCTTGAATCTCTCCCAGTACTCATACATTGACTCCCCTTGGGCTTGCTTGATCCCCGATATCTCCTTTCGAATGGATGTTGTCCTTGATGTTGGAAAAAAACTCTGCAAGAAAAGACGTTTCAAATCGTTCCAACAAGTTACATCTTCGGGTTGTAAATAATACATCCAATCTTTCGCAGCTCCATCAAGTGAGAATGGGAATGCTCTTAGTTTGATTTGATCTTCAGAGACATTTCTAGGATTTAGGTTTGAGCAAACCACATTAAATTCTTTCAAATGTTTATTGGGATCCTCACCAGAGAGGCCATGAAACTTTGGAAGTAAGTGAATTAATCCAGATTTCAATTCAAAGTCCGATTCGAGATTTGGGTATGCAATACAATTTGGTTGATAGTTAATATCAGGTGCAGCCAATTCTCGAATGGTTATATTAAGTTCATTTACATTGTTTCCAGCCATTGGTTATTGTTTTATGGTTGAATTTGAATTGCTTCCAATTTCAATGTTCTGATATTGGAGTAATTCTCCAACTGGTTGAATGTTGAAACTTCCCGTAAACTGAGAATATCTGATTCGTGCCCTAAGGCTACGTTCAATCTCAGGGTCAAGATCTAAGAGATCTTCGGGATTAGTTCGTGTCATCAATCAATGAAATATGAAAAGAAGGAATGTGGACCATAGTAAAATAAAAATTAGAAGTTTGAGTTGATGGTCCAAAAAGAAGTAGAAAGAGATAAAAGAAGCAGAAGAAAAAAAAATCAGATTGGGTAAAGACGGAAGAAATAAGAGAGGAAGAGAATAAAATGTAAAATAAAATAAATACCTCTAATTGGTTGAAATAATTACTTACCTCCCCAGCAACGGCGCCAATTTGATAGAGCGCTGTCGTGGGCTCCCTCAAATGATTAGTATGATTTTTGGGTACTTAGGTGCAGCAGAGTGGCTGACCAAGGTCGTCTCTCAAAGGAGGAAGTGAATTAAAACAATTTTTAGAGGTATTCTAGAAGTAAAATAAAAGAGAATAAAAACACTACTTGAAAGGATGGGGGTGGTTGTTTATAGTTTATGAATCTAGAAGAAGTTTTCTGGAAGAAGATTGTATTTTTTTTGTTTTTAGTTTTGAAATAAAGTTTGATTAAAATGACACAACAAAAAGATGTTTTTTTTAGAAATCTATTTTAAAAGGCGTAATTGATCTAACTCTACCTATTCACTTTATTATTAATCATTATCATTTAAATTAACATTCACTTAATTATGATCCCTTAATTTGTTAAATCACGAACCCTACGAGAATTAACTTTACCACGAAGATTGAAGTGAATTTAACCTTAGGATAACTTCGGAACATGCAATCGCAGCACCCTGCTTTGATTGATGTTCTAAGATTAGCTTATGGTCAGTGGTAAATTAAGGCACATATCCACTCTGGAAATGAGGATGAATTGTGTTTAGGGATTATATTTTAACTCTACAAATTTATCCCGTGTGGTCTTGTATTACTGATTAAGATCGCGCTCTCACAATTTACACAAAATCCCGACCTCGCGTGTTTTTGTGTACATTGTTAAATTGCTTGCTTAGTTTCTTACAATTTAAAAACACAATTCATGAATCATATTAAGTGAATTACAGTAGCTCATTGATTCAAAATAATTAAATGAATAGGGTAGAAGATAGATCGATTACTAAAAGACTACTCTTCCATGGGTGGCGTAATTATCGTAGAAGCGTTTTGCATGTGCAAAGGTTTAAAATGGGTATAACCCAATAACGCTTCTACTCAAGAATTCCAGCCCAATTAGGAAGATTAAGAGAAGAAGAAATTTAAACAAAACAGAAGAAAAGAGAAGAAATAAAAGAATAACAAAGAAGTTTATTACATAAACAAAATCATTACAACATGAAGGAGAAGAAGAAGGCTTCGTCGAAGGGATCCTTGCTTCAAGAGCTACCCTTATTGAAATGGTTGGATAATTGGAGTGGATCCACTTCTCCTCTGCCCTCAACTTCCCAATGCACGTCCCAACCCCTCCAAATGAGAAAAACTCCAATTTATATAGGGGAGGGGATGAGAGGTTACAAGTGGTTTCAAGTGTGAAAGTGGAAATTCGGCCAAATATTTTATGCCAACTTGAACCGCCCATTTGACCACCAAAACGCGTGAATTGGCCGGCCTTCCAGAATGATCAAATGTGTGGATATGTTTCTTTTATCTCCTCTCCAAATTTGGGCTCAATAAAGTCCCATATGAAGGAGTTATGGCCGAAATACAGAAGCTTCTCCATTCTGGAGAGCCCAACCCAACTTTGACTTCATGGCCCAATTTAAACAACCAAATGTACTCTTTAGCTCTAGTGTCCTGAATAAAAGTTGTAGATAATTAAGTTAGAAACACTGTTACAAAATTTCAAATTCAAATAATAAATATAAAAATATTTATATTCGAAATACTACAGTGAACTATAAAGGGTAAAACTGGAACTTTCATCAAATATTCAAATGAATGATCTAATCCCAAATATTTTATAAATAAACATATTTAACACAATTTGAGGAAATTATATCATTTATTATCAATAAAATATTCAATAAAATAGTGTTTTATCACTAACCTCTCACGTTACTCCACTGATATGGTACATGACCCATTCTTCAGGGTTGAGAGCTTTGATTAGGGACTCAGGTGAGAGATTAGAGCTCCTATGATCTCACTCAGTATCCCAACGTAGATGGGGGTGATATAAAGAGCCCTCTTAGTGGAGAGTTTCCTCGTTGAGCAGTCACCAGCAGCAATACCCACTACCAGTCATCATGTAGCAGAGTCTTCTGCATCTGGCAGCAGACAGATGTTGCAAAGGTCCAAGAAGACCAGACATACAGATGGATGACTACATGACTCAAGATTGGTTGTGTGGAGCACCCGAGGCGGAACTAGTCATGCCAGGAGCGGGTAGTGTTACGCATGTGGTGGGTAGGGTCACATGGCTCGTGATTGTCCGACCCACCGTACAAATGATCAGCTGACATTCTAAGGACCACCCAGGTAGATATGGAGATTCGATCGAGGCGGTCCACATGGTGCAGGCGAACATGGAAGAGGAGCTGGTCATGCAGCTGGCGGTGGGCGACGTTTCAAGGTGTTACCGCCACCACCACCAGGAGGTCCACCCCGACCACAGGGAGCAGGTGGATAGGGGAGAGCTCAGCTCTAGGTAGCTGAGGCTTATGATCATGGCGCTTAGGAGATTATACGAGGTACGATTTGTGTCTACTCCACCTTAGCTGCAGTACTTATAGACACAGGTTCCAGTCATTATTTTATTTCCACTGCCCTCGTTCGGAGCTCAGAGATTCCGACAGAGCTATTGTATCGATCCTTATGTCTAGAGACTCCTACAGGAGAATATTCGATGATTACGCACTGGTGCCGGTAGTTCGAGCTTACTCTAGGAGGCGAGAGCTTTGGCTGGGATGTCCTAGTAGCGGTGTCGATGCCTTAAGACATCATCTTGGGTATGGACTGGTTATCTATAGTCCATGCTCAGATTGAATGTATTAGGCGTAAAGTTCGGTGTGTCTTCACGAATGGGACTAGTTTTACCTTCACCGGCGAGAAGGGAGCCTATGTAGCATAGAATGGACTTACTCGGAGGAGGGTGAAGACGATTACACATTAGTTTTCTAGCCTTACCCTCAGAGCTATTAATGTGGAGAGTCCGAGCTATCCTGTAGTGGTGGAACAGTACGCGGATGTTTTCCCTGATGATGTTCTGGGTCTACCTCCTCATAGAGATATGGACTTTTACATTGACTTGTACCCCAGGACGGCACCGATATCTACACCAGCATATCGGATGGCTCCCGCAGAGCTTTGTGAGCTGCAGGTACAACTAGAGGACTTGCAGGGGAAGGGATTCAACCGGCTCGGTGTTTCTCCCTGGGCAGCCTTGATTCTGTCCGCCAAGAAGGTGGATGGGAGCTTGAGGATTTGTGTTGATTATTGATGCCTGAACCAGGTGACCATGAAGAACAAGTATCTACTACCGAGTATTGAAAACCTCTTTGATCAGCTGAAGGGAGCACGGTGGTTCTCAAAGAGAGACCTCGGATCAGGCTATCACCATCTCAGAGTGCGAGATGAGGATGTGCATAATATGGCCTTCAGATGTCGGTATGGCCATTATGAGTTCTTGGTTATGCCATTCGGCATGACCAATGCTCCAACAGTGTTCATGGGACTCATGAACAGGATCTTTCAGCCATACCTTGATTGCTTTGTAGTGGTCTTCATCAACAACATTCTGATCTACTCGACTACTAAGGAGGATCATGCCTATCATTTGCAGGTAGTACTGGACACACTCCAAAAGCACCAGCTTTATGGTAAGCTCTCGAAGTGCTAGTTCTGGATCTGATAGGTTCACTTTCTGAGACATGTCATCTCTGAGTCTGGAGTTACAGCGGATTCAGCAAAGATTAAGGCGGTACTTTCTTGGGATCCACCCAAGAGTGTGATAGAGGTACGGAGTTTCCTGGGTTTGGCTGGTTATTACTGGAGGTTTGTGCCAGACTTCTCTAGAGTTGCATCACCATTATCATCCTTGACGAAGAAGGGGAAACCCTTCGTTTTGTCGGAGAAATTCCATTGAGTTTTCTGGAGCTGAGGCAGAGGATGACTAGTGCCCCCATCTTGAGGATTCTAGAGGAAGGCATAGGTTATGTAGTCTACTGCGACGCATCATGGACCAGACTCGGATGTGTCTTGATGCAGGATAAAGTGGTGATCACTTATGGTTCTCGGCAGCTGATACAGCACGAGCAGAACTATGCTACCCATGAACTGGAGTTAGCAGCAGTGGTATTCTCCTTGAAGATATGGCGACACTATCTGATGGGTGAGCGTTTTACTGTGTACTCTGATCACAAGAGTCTCAGGTATATCTTCTCTCAGAAGGACCTGAACCTAAGACAACAACGTTGGCTTGAGTTCCTCCAGGACTATGACTTCAAGATATTCTATACTCCTGGGAAGGGGAACATTGTAGCAGATGCACTCAGAAGGAGATCTGGTATACAGCTACTATGTGAGGTGACGGAGCAGCTGGCCGCTTTCCAGATATCCTTTGTGGATATAGATGGAGCAGCTTTTCTAAAGTCTCTTACAGTCACTCCCTCACTTCTTTAGTGAGTTAGGGAGGCAAAATGTGGGGACACTGACTGCGAGGCTTGACGTGCTCAGATATCCATAGGATAGGCACCTGATGGATTTTATGAATGTGGGGAGCATGTCCTTCTCTTCAAAGGATGTACCATGGTACCAGCGTCACTTTAGGAGGAAGTGTTGAGGTAGTTCCACACATCCCCTCTAGCGGTACATTTAGGAGTGGTGAAGATGTACCAGGATCTCTGACGACAGCACTGGTGGCTGGGAATGAAGAAGGCAGTAGCAAAGTTTTTCTCTTGATGCCTCACTTGTCAACAAATGAAGATGTAGCATTAGGTACCAGCAGGCTTGGTTCAGCCCTTAGAGGTCCCAGAGTAGAAGTGGGATGGAATATCCATGGACTTCGTGATAGGAATTCATCGTACATATAGGATACATGACTCTATCTGGGTGATCATTGACCGACTCACCAAGTCGTCCCACTTCCTACTGATTAGAGAGTAGGGTTTAGTAGAGAGATTGGGATGCCTCTATGTACAGGAGATTTTGTGGATACATGGATTACCTTCGACGATTGTCTCTGATCATGATGCACATTTTACTTCTCGGCTATGGAAGGGGTTGTAGGAGACTTTCGGGACACAGCTTCTTTTGAGCACCGCCTTCCATCCTCAAACAGATAGCCAGACTAAGCAGACCATTCAGACCCTCGAGGACATGTTGTGTGCTTGTGACCTAAACTTCGGTCACAAATAGAAGGATCACTTACCTTTGGTGGAGTTTGCATACAACAATAGCTATCACTCCACCATTAGGATGGCACATTTTGAGGCATTATACGGGAGACCTTACAGATCACCTTTGTGTTGTAATGACTCAGGGGAGTCAGTACTAGTGGGACCAAAGATGGTATGAGCTACCATAGAGAAGGTGCAGATCATCCAGGAGTGGATGAAGACTGCACAGAGCAGGCAGAAGTCATATGCTGATAGGATACAGAGACCTCTGGATTTCGAGGATAGCAACCACGTCTTCCTACAGGTCTCACCCTGATGAGGTCTAAGGAGATTTGGCCGAGGTGGCAAGTTATCTCTGAGGTTCATCGGACCTTTTCAGGTCCTCAGCAGAGTTGGTGAGGTGGCATACCACTTAGCTCTTCCACCTCAGTTGCACTGGGTGCACGACGTCTTCCACGTATCCCAGCTAAGGAGATACGTGCATGACCCTTCTCGCATCATCGACCATGGAGAGCTGGACGTCGACGATGGGGAGACTTTTATGGAGGTTTCAGTAGAGATTGAGGTTCAATAGGAGTGGGTCCTTTGTGGATGGTCGATACCTCTGGTGCGCATTCGCTGGTAGCACGGGAACCTCCAGAAGAGCACATGGGAGCAGGAGGCGCAGATGCGTGCTCAATACCCCCACTTGTTCCCTTAGTGTGAGTTATGTCTTATGGGGATGTAAATCCTGATGTGGGGAGAATGTAAAGACCTGGAATTTCCATGTAAATTTTTTTTATTTAAATGGGAATTTTATGAGTCCGTAAAAATTGACGGCATGTGATTCCGAGGCCCAGAGTACCCGAAATAAATTTTTTAACTTTATTTCAGGTACGTTCAGTGAACGTACGAGCAGGTTTTTATAACTTTTTAACTAGTGCTTGTAATTGAAATCTGAGGGCACTGTTGAACTCGCAATGCTAGTATTCACTTAAGGATACTTTCACCTCGACGACAGATGGTCAAGGGTGAAAGTTAGTTTTTGGGTTTTTCGTGTAAGAATAAAATATAAATAAAAGTGTGTGACATTTTATTTTTATTTGTAAAACCCATGTGGGTGTTGAGAGGTGGGGTCCATTGGAACTAAACCTCCATGTGGAAGTTGATAAGTGGGGACCACCAGACCTTAACCTCCCATGAGAGGTTATGGTGGTGGGGACCACCCGAACCTATCCTCCCATGAGAGGTTATGGTGGTGGGGACCACCCGAGGCCTAAACCTCTTGAACTCCCCTCATTATGGAGAAAACCTCTCAACCCCCTCATTAATGTGGAGGAGCCTCTTGACTTCCTCTACATTAATTATGCCAATGCACATACCTTTAATATGCCAACCTAGTCAATTGATTAGGCTAATTTGATTTTATGCCAACAAACATAATAGAGGGGATAATCTATTATTTTGGCACCACTTTATGTTTGGGTGGAATTGGGAGAAATATTCTCCAATGAAGAACACTTCCTCCATGAAGAACGCTTCCTCCATGAAGAATGCCGAAAAAGAACGTCTTCAACTATGATGAATCAACACATGAGCCTGGGATTAGAGGTGTGTGGTGGACGAGACAAACATCAACGACTTCACCTTATTCCTCGCACCAACACCAACAACGAACAAGGTAGGGGTTTATTTCTATTTGATTATCGTTTCCCAAGTTCTCCCCTTCCAATTATTTTGTAGGATTGGGAATAGAGATTGAAGAGGGTTGTGGGAAATGATGTTTTAAAATATCTTCCATACACGTTCATGATTTTTTCTTTGTGAACTACTTTCTACCACTCTAAACGCGGAGGGTGCGGGCCAAATAAACATGGCTCGACCCCTTCGTCGTTCTTCTTTGATGTGTTCTTTAAAATGGAGGAAGGCGACGAAGTCGACAAAGGAAATTGCGTCGTCACCCGCGGCCTCCGCGACCCGCACCGCACCCCGGAGCTTCGCCCTCCCGGCCAAACTGGCCATGTGCCCGGACGAGCCACCTGCGGCCAGACGGAGCCGATGCGCCGCCCCGGGCTGAACCCCCTCGTCGCGCCACTGCCATGACGAGTTGTCACGCCGCCGCCATGCCGAGCTGCCATGCCGAGCCGCCACACCTCCATCGTCCGCCGAGCCGAGCTATTGCGCCATCGCCATCCACCGAGCTACGCCACCATCTGTCGAGCTACGCCACTGTCCGGGCCGAGCCAAGCCACGCCGTCGCTGTGCTGAACTATTGTCTGGGCCAAGCCGAGCTACCGTTGCCGCCATGCCCTCTTCGTGGCCCTCCGATCTGCCCTCGTTGCGGCCTTCAGAGCTGCCCCGAGCCGATCCAGCCCACAGCTAAGCCGTTCTGCGGCTGAACCGCCCTTGCGGCACCCTCTGAGGTCAAGACGCCTCTAAAGCCCCTCACGGTCGTCGGGCCGAACCCAACAGGCCAATCCGCCCAGCGGGCCGGGCCGAACCTAGTATTTTAGGCCGCATCGACCCGAACCGGGTCGGCCTAGGCTGGGTTGGGACAGGTCGGTCCGACTGGGTCGGACCAGACCGGGCCCACTACGACCCATTTACATTCTTTTGGCCATAACTTTGGAATCGGACGTCCATTTAACGAACCATCAGCGGAGTTGGGAACCTTGGAGCAAGATAGTCCCTTTGAATGATACCCCACTGGAGTTTTGGTTTAACATGGGGAACGGTCAGGTTGGATCGAGCATGAATCCAACTGGGCCCCTCAGACTAAAAGGCTAATAACTCACAGACCGGGCATCCGATTGTCGCGTCGTTTATTATGTTGAGACCCATATCACGTGGCGGACCTTTGAGAAACTTCTTAGTGGGACTTTGTGGCAGTTGGAGTATTTGACATGTGTCTTGGGAAGCAGTTTCCCCAAGCGCGATATGTACGGAACCCTACGACTGGTTGAGACTTGACGACTGCTGACCGTTTTGACTCAGAGTGACTTGACTGGCCTAGTGGGGAGTGCCTTGGTGATGTGGCAGACCCACGGTGGGGAGAGACTTGGTGACATGGTAGACCCACAGTACTCAATAGGAGGAGTACCTCAGCAGGCTACAAGGGGGAGCTCCTCTGTGTGACGCGGCAGACCCACGGTGGGGAGCACCTCTGTGTGACGCGGAAGACCCACGGTACTTGATAGGAGGAGTACCTCAGTAGTCCAAGGTTAGTGGGAAGCATCTTTGTGTAACACGGAAGGCCCACTGTACTCGATAGAGGAGGAGTTCTCCAACATCTAAGGTTTCGGAATGTTACTTGATACTACCCCATAGAATAAATCATGGTGTGAGTTGAGTCAGAACCTCTATGTTTTCCTCATGATTGAGATGGATTACTTGATAACTTAGGTATATGTATGGGCATATACCTAAGTAAGGTTATCTGTTGATTTCAAACCTTGTGTTTTGTCCTTGTTGGATTTTGTGAGACCTAGAGGGTCTCAGGGTCCCTACTAAGTATCGTTATACTCACCCTTGCATGGGCTATGCCCACACCTTGTTGTGTTGGATATAGACGACAGACAGTGCTGATTGAGGCCGAGAGTACCAGTAATGGATGGTACCTGGAGGTGGACCTTACGACGAGTCGGTACAAGGAGGATATGGATAGATGAGGAGTGCTTAGGAGGAGATCGGTACCTATCCTTCAGGTAGGAACCTCGGAGGACGACCCAGCAGCTGACTTTCCCTTTTCTTCAGTTGTATTGTATCTTAGTTGTACTTGTACTTTCCAGTTCGGCTTGTATTCTGGCCCCTTTTACTATCATCACTATTTTGTTATACAGTTTACTTGGTGTTTTGTATCCAGCTGTGTGCTTGCTTGTGTGTGTGTTTATAGGTTATAAAGGCAATGCCTTCCTATTTTTAGAGAAATACGCCTTTGGTGCTAGTCGCCAACCTCTGGCCTATGGAAGGTGGGCTTGGGGTAGTCACGGCATGGGCCCCGGGGGACGAGTGGTGACAAAGAATACAAATAAGATTTTTTCAAGACCTTGTGCCAAGAAACTAGTTTGTCTCATGAGAACTACCAATGCATCGAGGAGCTATATTGGGCTCCACCCATTACTTACTAAGTCCAATGCATTACTCATATGAAAATTTTGAAACATAACATAAATATTCGTATTAAAACTAGCATACGAAATATCAATACTTTAACCATAAACCATGAATGGTATAAAAATATCACATCCACAGTCAAACATAGCATAAATCATTCAATAAAATATCAAAGATTTTATTATAATAAATCAGCCTCAATCAAGAATAATATCTAGTAAAGGATGTTGACATAGTTGAAAATGACCAGTAAAACTCTTTGAGAGAAATTTCCCTTTTTCATGAAATCGTTTAAAAGTCACACAATTTAGAAAGGAAGAAATTTAAAAGACATTTTTGAATCAAAGTTTCCCATAACACTTTGAAACTTTTTAAAGTAATTAACATTTTAAAACATTCATGTCCATATAAATAAATCCTTAAAACCATTTTGAAAACATGGACATTAATGAGAATGATTTAGAAGAATAAATATTTAAACCATTTAAAATGATGTTTTGGTTAAATATTCCCTTAAAAATAATCCTTTTGAAAACTCTTTTATGAAACATGGACATGGATAATAATTATGTCCCAGTAAAAACTTTCACACAAACAATCTCGGATAATAATGAGATTGAGGAATTAACCCTTACCTTGCACTTTCCTTTGGTCAAGAGTACATTTAACCTCCTGTATAATGACCATAGTATGTTATTAAATTATAACAGAAACATATTCATATTTATTATATCATACATGATTCATTTATGACTTTATACTACCCATTTAATAATGATTTCCATGTTAAATTAACATTTTGGGTAATAATCGCTTTCTTTATCGTATGTGTTTTAACTTGTTATTATTGATCGTATCATTTAGATCATGATTTAAATACTTCCAGAATATAAACCTTGATTTATATATATTATATATTTAGAATATAAATATTTATAATATATAGATATATGAAATGGAAGGCACCATTTATGGAGACGGTAGGTCGTACATACGCATAAATGCTGTTTCCGTTTTCATATCGTATTGAACGGAAGTAAGTGAATAAGATATATGTAAGTACATACATAAATATATATATATATATATATTAGAATTATTATTTCATATATTACATACTTATTAATAATATATATTTTTATAATCATCTTTGAATGGTGAACGTGGAAATGAATCTCATCGCGTCGTGGAGACGGTAAGTCGTACATACACACGGGTGACTATATCATTTCCTTAATGATTAAAAGGTGTGGAATTGTATGGTATATTAATTTTAAAAAGAAATTATAATTTTATTTTCATTATTTATATACATATTACTCATCATTATATCCATCAAAATAACATAGTGTTGAATAACAAATTACACCACCGCGTGGAGACGGTAAGCCGTACGTACGCACGCATGGTGACATTATTATTCATAGGATAGATAGAATAATGAATATGGTTGTACCATATTTATAATAACATAAAAGTATGTAGAAGGTACTGGATTTATTATTTTGGTATGGAAATAACAAAGAAAAGGAAAGTGGAAGAAGAAAAGAACTTGAAAGAGGTGATGAAATTATTACCTCTTCTTCGGGTGTTTCCTTTTGATTTGATCAAAATGGATCCTTGGGTTGGCTTTATGATCAAATTAAGTCCTCTTGGTAGAATTTAGGTAAGTTGGTAGGATATTTGGTCAATTTTTGGATGAGTCAAATGGCTTTGTAGGTGCGAATTTGAGAGAAGGGGAAGTGCCCTTTTATAAGAGGGGTGTGGGTTATTTTAGGAAAATCTTGAAATATTATTTTATAATAAAATTATTTTCGATTTATAAGGGATCCAAAATGATTAATTTCTACTAAAAGGTGGTTATGGGTCAAAAATAACTCAACCAATAGGTTTTAGACAGGTTTAGGTTACCATATTAACCTTAACTTTTAGATTTAACTCTTAGTTAAATAGTTTAACTTTTAATGTGTCTTCTTGTATTCTTACACTATATGGTTAATAAACTTACTCTAAACTTCCAAGAGAACCTAAAGTGGTTAATTAATGACATATATAATATTATTTAATCCCTTTTGATGAACCTTATATTTTTAGGAATATTATATAATTTAATAATATAATATTTGTTTTAAAAACTCATTTATGTCAATTTTGACACTATTTAGTATTTGGTTTTTGTGAAAGTCATCACAACTTGATTACTTAGAACAAGATACATTTAATCAACCATAACATGTCATATTCACCTATAAAATTCTTGGATGTCATAAAAATGTTGAAATTATATTTATTTTAATATTTATAATACCATTTATTTGATTCTTTCATTAATATGGTAATTACTCCATCATCATTGTGTCATAAATAAATTTAATTATTTAATGTCTAAAAATTATAAATAAAATCCCATGATGTATGAAATATTTTTATATTTATAATTAATATTTATATTTGAATTTTTATTATGTATAACCCTATATTAAAAATATTTTAGTTATTAAATTTTGAATTTAACACTTTTAACTCTTGTTTAAATAAAATAAAAATAAATGTCCTAATATTATACAAGTGGACCTAAAGGATAATATTTTTGTTATAAGGTTTATTTTGGTCTAAAAACACTTATCCAATAGAATTAGGACATGTTTTGGGGTAATTTTAATATTATTTTTACCTTTAACTACCTTATTTACTTTTTACCGTGGTAAATAAAAATCAAAAGATGTTATTCACCAAAAATTATTTTTATCTTTTTAAACCAAATTTTACTTACTGATTTCAACTGTGTCTCTCGGATTTTTGAAATTCAACTCACAGAAGCGGTAAAATTATGTTTTATGCAAATTTGCAAATGCTCCTAGAATGTGGGTAAAAGATGGTAAAAAGTTCAATAAAATTTTATACATATAATATTATTATAAAATGGATCCAATGAATTAAATTGAACTTATATAGGTATTATTTATCTATTTTGACTTAAAATAAATTTAAATAAAATAAATAATTATTTGAATAAAAAGTCAGTTTTAAATAATAACGCAGTGTTTTTCACTATTCATCAAAAATTGAAAGTTTTCAAAAAAATACCAAAAATTCACCCTAAGCTAATTTTGATATTAATAATTCAAAAAATGAAGTATATTTTACCAAATTAAAAACATATAAGTTTCATTTATTAATTTAAAATTAATTCTTGTTGTCAAAACCAAAAGGTGGGTTTTTAAAAAGTAAAAACTATCAAAAGATTGACATGTGGTTATGTCAAATTTAAATGTGAGATTACTTATAATGACCTAAATTATATTAAATAATAAAAATATAATCTAATTATACTTTCAAACCATTAAAAATAATAATTTATCACTATAAATTATTTTGATTAAAAAATTTGTTTTCAATTAAAATTTAGTATTTTTCACTATTCATCAAAATATGAAAGTTATCAGAAAAGTACCAAAAAATTATCCAAACTAAATTTTTATATCCCACTTATGAATAATAATTTAATTTAATTAAATTGAATATATAAAAGTGTCAAATATTGGTTTTAAAAAGGGTTCTCCATTAAAAGGCGGTAAAATTGTATTTTTTGAAAAATACTTCTTTTATCTGAAAAAAAAATGAATTTGTTCTTATATTATATCTAAGAAACACATAATATGGATTATAAAATTGTATGGATTATATAAAATTAAAAATTCAGTTAATATTATTCATAACTTCTTTTTGAACAGCTATTTTGGTAAGTCGTGGTGCGCTCGAACTTGGTGTTGCGTGTAGCGCAAGTTATTGAATTACTTTGAAGAGATAACGTACTATGAAATATTGGGGTGTTATAGGTTTGGAGTTCCTAGGGCCATCATCAGTGATTAGGGGACTCACTTATGAAATTGGAAAATGTATACTTTGCTGAAGAAGTATGGGGTGCATCATGAAACATAAACTCCCTATCATCCATAGACTAATGGGCAAAATGAAGTTTCCAACAAGGAAATAAAAGGAATTTTGGAAAAGAATATTAATCCAAACAGGAAGGATTAGATCCAAAGGTTGAAAGATACCTTATGGGCTTACAGGGCGGCCTACAAAACCCCAATTGGAATGAGTCTATATAGGCTGATTTATGGGAAATTCATCCACCTACCTATGGAATTGGAGCATAAGGCATATTGGGCTGTGAGGAAAATGACTTGGGACCTTGAAAGTGTTGGGAAGGAAAGAAGATTGAAGTTGTAAGAGTTGGAGTAAATTAGAGGGTAAGCATTTAAAAATTATAGTATTTACAAAGAAAGAACAAGAGTGGCCCATAGAAAGCTTATCCAACTGAAAGACTTCTATCCTGGAGATAAGGTGTTGTTATTATACTCAAAACTCAAGCTGATTCCATGTGAACTTTGTTCCAAATGGGAAGGTACATTTATAGTTACTCATGTATATCCTTTTGGTTTTTTAAAGATTACGAAGGATGGAGAGTAGGATCCATTCACTATTAATGGGCATAGGTTGAAGAAATTCCTTGGGACCCTACCATCAGAGATAGTGGAGGAGATCACAATCCTCTAACCTATTTATCAATAAAATACATCAGTTCATACCTCTCCTTTACATTTTCTTACTTGTTGTGATTCATTTTCATATCTTCTTACATGTTAAATCCATTTTAATGCACTGAGGACACTACATCATTTAAGTGTGGGGGGGAACCTTTTTAGTTTAGGAATTTCATTTCTTGTTTGGTTTACTATTTTTATAAAAAAAATTCATATATTTGTGTGTTCATTTTTAAAATTTAGTGTGTCGTAAAAACTTTTGAGCTGAAATGATTATCATTTATATTTTTGAAACCCATGCCAATGATTGAACCAATCTATTACATGAAACTGAGCTTAAATGAATGCTTAAATGACTTTGTTTCAAGTTCAAATATTTTGGAATTTCATGAAAAGTACTCTGATTTTTAAATCTCATACCACATCTCACTGTCTTTATTTTTTAAATCACTTTCTTGTGAGGCTTTTTTACCATTTTTTTCATATTATTTACATTTACCTCATTTCTTGAGAAAACTAGACCATGCTTTCTTTAACTAGAATTTGATTTATTCCTAACAAAACTTTAGTGTTTTAGGTACTTGTGTTTTAAATGATTGAGGCATTTATTTGGTTTTAATCCCCCTTTTCAAAATAATCCTTTTTATTATGGAATAACTTATACATTAATCCTTGTAGCCCCTAGAAACCATGAAAAACCTATTGGGTTATCCACATTACATTCCAATTTTCCCTATACAACCTTATATTAAAGTGAAATTTCAAGATCTAGTTGAACTTAAGTGTGATAGAAGATGTATTTTGGTGTACTACCTCGGTTGGTGATACTTTGGGTGGGAAATTAAATATTGAAGAGTTGATGTTTCTAATAAAGAATCCATTTTGTTAAAAATTGTGCCTTTTTGAGCTTTCATGATAAAAGAAGTTGTGTCTTTTTGGATCTTTCATGATAAAAGAAATTGTGCCTTTCTGGAGCTTTCATAGTAGAAAGAAAGTTGTGCCTATATGGAGCATGCAAGAAAAAAACTATGTTAGAGAAGATTTTTTTTTTCTGGTGAAATGTTAAATGCCAAGAACTTTCCTTGAGTTTTCATGATTATGGAGCTGATTTTCTACAGAGGGGAAGAGAAGGAGACCATACTTGAGTGAAAATTAGAATCTTGTAATTTTTCTTCAAAAAAAAGCCAAGCCCTCCTTTTTCAGCCTCAGAATTTTTAACATCTAAATCCTACCAAACGGAAGCCATAGAACAACCATGAAAATTCCTCATGAGAAACACATGTCATTGACTCATATCAGGTGGATAAGTGGGAATTTATCAAGCCTATGGTGACACTTGTGTGAGTTTGGATGATAAAAGCCTTGTTGAATATTTACATTTGTGAGATGAGAGAAAATTAATGTAAGGTTGGTGTTTTGTGTGCATGGGATAATAAATGAAGAGGAAATATATTAAATGATCTAAATGGAGAACTTGAAATAATTTTTTTTGATGAGTCATGATATCTTTTTGTTTCTTATTGTGGATTTGGTAGATCTCATGGGTATGTGTTTTGGATTTGATTTGATTTAATTTTGATGTTTACTTGTCCAAGAGTCCAAGTGCTAAGTGTGTGGGAATTGATATAGAAAATATTTTAAAATAATTTACATTGAATTTCATTGTTTTAAATCCAACCAAAGTGTTACTTTAAGATAAATTTCTACATTTTATGATATGGTGGTATTTTGAGCTTAATCGTAAAAATGGCCCATAGAGTATTTTTAATAGTTTTAAATTATTTATGTATTTTGTCCATAAAATTTTATATATCAATACAAATTGTAAAATTATTTCTTTGTAGGATTCTAAATATCTAGGTCTTAATTTCATCCTTCTTGACAAAAATATGAATCGATCATATGGAATCCCAAAAGAAGCTCACAAGCTGGATCATGAAAACTATTTACAGATCTGTCTATTTTTAGTGTGGGATCCCTAACTCGTTTATGGTGGGGCCAATTACTATGAAATTTGGTGGGTGGATGCGCAAGGATTTTTTTAACAGCATTAAATAAGGGTTAAACACGTGAATTTTCCATTTTAATGGTCATTAAATCATTCTAATTTGGAGGTTTGTGATTTGGAGAGTATGACTGGATAGAATAAATTGTCAGAGTAAAATAGGCATAACTCTCAGAATACTTGTCCAAATATACTAAAATTTTGAGGAGAGATGGAAAAGATATTTATGAAAAACATTAAACAATGGTGAAATGCGTGAATAGGTCATTTAAGGGGGATAAAATGTGTAAACTTTCAGGGGGAATTCTACCTATAAAAGGATATGAGCTCCTCCCTCTCAAATCATCTCATTCCATCCCATTCCTTTCGAGACACCAAGAAGGAGATTTTTTTTGCTTTCTCTATTTTATTTATTTTCTTTTACATATATTTTTAATGCCTTATTCTTCCCCATTCATCTCTATTACCCTTATCATGGTGTGGTAAAAATATTGAGTGATTGGGGAAGGGTTGGTTTTCTATTTTGTAATGCTTGAGTTATTGAACATAATTGAATGAAATTTCTTTCTTATTAAAATTTGTTTTCAATTTCATATAGAGTATTTTATTATCAAGTGCGATAATTCTTAAATTTTAATTTTGTTATTGATTTTTTCCTTAGTAAATAATCAATATATCCCTCCACTAATTTCTGGTTTATATACGATGGAATGGACTAGGGATTAGTGGTGAAGTACTTGACGATCGTGAGTACGTGTAAAAGGGGTAGTGGATGTTCTTGATTGTTTGGGATAAACAAGACCCGATCAGGTATTTCCTGAATCAATTGAGTATATTCAATACAACTCTTTTGCACATGGAAGGAGAGTTGACCAAACTGAGATCTTGGTAAATTTTTCTCTCACCATCACAATTTTACCAAGGAAGCGAGAGAAAATGATTAGGGAAACTCACTTTAATCAACTCAGAAGAAGAGTTTTTAATTAAATTAAACAAGGATAACATTACAATTGGTAAACCGAACCCGACCTAAAAACCCTTTTAATATAATAGTTTTTAATCATTTTAATTTCAAATTTCCTTTCAATCATTATCTTATTGATTTATTATAAAAACACACCATTTTTACCCTCATTTAAAAGTGAAAAACTATTTTGTGTGCACTCATCTTCGGGAGAATTCATAGGGTTAATCATTAGACTACAATTAGGTAATTTAAAAAATCATTTTTTTCATGCCCTACGATAGGAATGCGTCACATATTAAATCAACAAACCCCAAGTTTTCTAAAATCTCATTCCCCTTTTATTTTTATAATCAAAACCTTATTGTAAAATTAATGATCTAAGACTCTGCCAAGAGATGACCTAGTTTTATTCTATACTACATAAATTCTAGTAAAAACTAAACAACTAATTTTACGTTCTCAACAATGAAATCAGGGATAAACATATAACAACATCCCACAACACCCTCTCATAACAAAATCATCAAAAATATAGGTTTTTATCAACAGAAACCTTCCTCGGATTAAGAAATAGGAGAAAGAAGTGGGAATAACAAGATGAATACTCAATTTAACCACCAAAGATCCATCTTTAAATATGGGGTTGAAAGCCACTAATTTTGGGCTATAAGGGCACCTTGGGACACAATTGGGTTGCCCAAGAAATGAGAGAGAGAGAGAGAGAGAGAGAGAGATGAGAAGTGAGGGAACCCAAGGGGCTTTGGGAATTTATACCTAGCCTGGAAAACATAACACCATGACATATCTATAGGTACCACAGTGTTGCCAAAGGGACCATACTGAAAAACTACTGAAAACAGATGAGACTATGATATAGCCAGGAGGACCACACTGTAGCCTGGCTGGTCATGCATCCTATAAACATTTTCTCTATATCCACACTGAAGATCCTATAAAATAGGATTGAGGACCACAGCATAGCCAAATCTGCTATGTCGCTGCACTCAAAAACTATAAAAGGGCTACACCATAGCCCCTACTCCACATATAGTGGTTCCAAAATAGTAAAAACTGCTATAAAATAAATCCCAAGGATTCAGGCCACAACCCACTCTCCATACCATAACTACCCCTCAAAAGGTAGTATCCTCAAAAATATTACCAACCACCCTCTATGCCGCAAGCATTCCTCTATACCACAGCCTCCAACTTTCATGGTGCAACCAATAACTCCATACTGCAAAACCTCTATCAGCTAGTTTTTTTAGCTCCAAACCCTTATTCTCCACTCCAAAAACTTCCAACCTCATTTAAACTCCCATGGAAACCTCCACCACCTAATCTCTAAAAAAATAATAGACTAGAAGGTCTAAATCATTATAGGAGTGAATTTAATTTGGATAGATGTTAAATAAGTTTCAAGTAACTAAAAATGAGGTTAGTCATCACTTCTATACTCACATTAACTTCACAGTGGGGAAGTATTTTTAATATAAAATAATGCTTCAAAAAATGGTTTGGGTTAAATCCTCATGAATAAAGATAAGGTAATTACTTATACCTCGCTTCAATTAAATACTCATGAGAAAAATTAACTAATGCATGATTTGGAGTCGGTGGTAGTGATCTTTAAATTAAAGATTTGAAAGTATTATCTCTATGGAGAAACATATGATATATATACTGGTCACAATATCTTGAAATATATATTCACACATAAGGAGTTGAATATGCACCAAAGGATATGGTTTTACTTGATAAAATATTATGAATTCTCAATACATTATCACTCGAGGAAGGAAAATAAAGTGGTTGATGATTTGAGCAGGAAAGACCATGCTACTCTATCCATGATGAGGATTTTAAAAGGGCCAATAATCATGGATTTATTGAGTATGAATCATGAATTCATAATGGGAGGATATAAATCCTACCTTTCCCAACTGACTACTCAACCTGCTATCCACATGAAAAATAAATATGCCTAGAAAGATGATGTAGAGCTACAGAAAAAGATAGAAAATATTTGAGAGTTCAAATTTAATAAATATGGATTTATAAGGTTTTGAACCTAGATACGTGTCCCATAAAAACTATAATTGAATAAGGGGATTTGGATGATACACATAGCCCATCCTTTTTAATTCATCTAGGAAGTATGAAGATGTGTATAAACAAAACTTGTGGTGGGATAACATGAAGATAGAAATTGTAGAATATATATATTGATGCTTGGTATGCCATAAAGTTAAGGCTGAATGAAAAAATACTAAGGTTATGTTGAAACCATTACCCATACCAATATGGAAATGGGAAAACATCAACATGGATTTAATTGTAGGACTCTCCAATACATCTAAAAGACATCATTCCATTTGGGTTATAGTTGATCACCTTACAAATTCAGATCATTCTATTATCATAAAAAATATATTTCTATCTTGATAAACTCACCAAGATATATATGGTGGGAGTGGTAAGGCTACATGGATTACCACACTTCATTGTATCTGATTAGGATCTAAAGTTTACCTCGAGGTTCTGGATAAATCTTTAGAAAGTATTGGCGACAAATTTGAGTTTCAACACTGCTTATCATCCTCAGACTAATAGTCAATATGAGGGGACTATTAAAATTCTATAGTATATGATGGTATATTGTTTTATGGATTTTCAAGGATGTTGGGATCAATACCTCTCCCTAATATAGTTCTCATATAATGACATTTTCTACTCTAGAATTTAGATGGCACCATATGAGGCTCTTTATGGTAAGAAATGTAGAACTCCAACATGCTAGGATGAAGTTGGAGATAGGGAGCTAATAGGTCTTAACCTTATCCAATAAATGATAGGTAATTATTAAATCACTCAACATCGTACGAAAGTATTGCAAAATCAATGGAAGAGTTATGAAAATAATCATCAATGATATCTAGGGTTTGAAGCTGGTGACAAGGTGTGTAACACCCTGAGTTTTTAAGAATTGTTTTTTTCGAATAAATTAAATTTCTTTGATATCTTGAATTATATGAAACACCAAATTAATCTTGCACAACACTCAACACTGGGTTATCTTTCATTACATGCGACGCTGAGTTTTAATAAAACCATGATATATTATCATTATTATTATTATTTAAACATGGACAATATAACCAAGACGTTAAACTTATAGATATGAATAGTAATAATTAATTTTAAAATATTAATTATAATTTCTTTATATAAATAAAATATATTAATAATAAAATACATAATTTTTTTTAAAGTCTTTATATTTTTCAAAAAATATTATTTTCTAAAAAAATGTTTTTATGTATTTTTGTGAACAATAATAAAATTAATTTTTAAAAATTTTATAAAATTAATTTGATAAAATAAAAATTATTTTTTAAATAATAATTCCAAAATTATCTTAAGGTTAATTTTTGGGATTTTTTTGAAATGTTTCATTTTTAGTTGAATAGTGAAAAATGCTGAATTTTAATTGAAAACTGCCTTTTCGTTTAATTTATTTATAAAGTTAAATTATATTTTAAATTTGTATTAATATAAAATCAGTTAAATTATATATCCATTAATCAAAATTAGGTAATTGGGGTCAATTTTATACTAAATTTTGATATAAAAACATTAAACACTTTTGAACATTTTCCTTTTAAAAACTTGCTTTCTCATCGAATTTGCGGGATTATTTTTAAATTAAATTTTGCCAATTATATGAATTTAATTTTTAAAAATGGATTATATATTTTAAATCATTATAATTTATATTATCTATTAAATTTAACTTAATTTTTACCAAAATTAATAGAAAAATAGTAAAAAATATTTATCACGGTTAAGGTAAAAATGGGTTTACTGAGGGTTAAACTAAAACGATAAGGGTTAAAAATAAACCAAAACTTGTCCATAACCAATTTTTTATAAATATTTAGATTTTATATATTCTATTATCTATAATAATCCATTTTTGATCCTTGTGACATGAACAAAATGTGGGTGGAATTATTTCTTTCAAAAAAGTACAAGTGTGTCATTCACCCCACTTATAAAAGGCCACCCCTTCTCCTCACCTCTTCACACCTTAAAAACATTTTTGGTTTGTAAAATACCTTACCAAATAACTAAAAAATTCTCCCATATCATTATATAAGACTTATTTTGGACATAAATCCAATCTAGGAAGGCTTTTGGTGCAAACCTAAAGAAGATACTCAAAAAAGAGGTAAAGTTCATCAACAAGCATTTTTGTTTTATTTATTCTTCCTCCTACTTCATTTCTTATTATAAAATACCAATATAATAATATAATTATCTTAAATATACTAATAAGTTTTTATGTTAAGGTAATAACCTACAACCATCTCCACTTCCATCAAATGGGTTATGAAATCATAGTTCGTGTGTACGGTGGACTACTGCCTCGCGGACCGATGTCATTCATTTTTTCTTTTTTACATCTCAAGGTTGGACATGATGATATATTTATTATTTATATTATATATTTATGATATTATTATTCTTATTTAATCATAATATCACACATACCTTCATACTCTCTATTTTATGGGAATACGTTAACGTCGTTCATGTGTACGACAAACTACCACCACGGGAAGCGATGTGATTTATTCACGCTTTACATCAAAGATAATAAGGATATTTTTAACGAATAGATGTAATATATATGACATAAAAATGTTTTTTTAATGATAATATATCATTTACCTTTATTTATTTTAATCCAACAAGAAAATAGAAATAGTTTTCATGCGTACATACGACCTACCGTCTCTAAGAACAGTGTATTTCACTTTCTATCACTAAATTTTATGGATTAATCTAAATACATATATGCTGAATATATATGATATTTATATCATATTTAAAATTATATAGATTATTAAATCATGATCAAATTAATAAGATGAGAAAAATAATAAATCAAAACTTATACAAAAAATAAAGCGGTTATAACCCGAAATGTAACTTTAACATGGAATTGTTAATAAAAAGGTAATAAAACACAAGTAGAAAATTAGGATATTTACATAGACCTATATACATGGTTTTAAAACCATGGATATAGGTAGGCTATTTCCACAGACCTATATCCATGGTTTTAAAACTGTGGTTATAGGTAGGCTATAGCCACGGTTGTGTGGCCCATAGCCACAGTTTTCAAAACTGTGGTTATAGGCCATTTTTTAAGGGATATAGCCACGATTTTATTAAAACTGTGGCTATAGGTCTCCCTCCCTTTCACAGGATAAAAATTTTCCCATGGAAAATAGATCGAGAATCTTTGTTGCCATGATTTTTAGGCTATCGTCATGGTTATTAATAATATATATTATATAATACATATTTATACACCCAAAGCTCGGTGTGGTGTAGTGGTTAGGTAGATAAATTATATAGGCAAGGTATAGAGATAAAATCATAGCGGTGACATATTATTTTTGGGCTATAGCCATGGTTTCTTGGGGCTATAGCTATGGTTTTCAACCATGGCAATAACACCTACAGCCACGGTTTAAATTGTGTCCATAGATCAACTACCACAGTAGAAAATGATGAGACCTATAGACATATTTTTAGTAATCATGGAAATATACCACCTATTACCATGTTTTAAACCATGGATATAGGTCGGTCCCTACTTCCATGGTGATAGTGGCCACGGTTTTGGGACCTATTGTCACATTTTTCAACATGGAAATAGGCTAATTTTCTAGTTGTGAAAGGTCATAAGAAAATAATATATGGTATGATATATATAAATATTATTCTTTAATATATTTATAATAAAATTATATTTATTATATCCTATGTTTTAACGTGTATGATGGAAGTCAATACTTAAAGTAAGGGATTTTTATCTCAATTTTCATTCTTTGATACATACGTTATCTTATGTGACTATATTATTTCACGAGGTCTATATACAATCCCTTTGACATGTAATATCATTAATTTATTTATCCTCATGATATTTGAAGTTCCATTTTATTTTATTCCTTCTTGAGGCTTACGATGTAAAGAAACCAATGTGGTAATGATTTTATGTTATGATCTCATCATTTATCGGGATTGTTTATGATTGTGTTTCTAATGATAAAATATTATGATACATATCTCAAGAAACCCATGAATTTTCTTATAATATAGTTATTCATGATATTTTCAGGTAATAATACCATCTTTCCACTCTTTTATATTTAAAATTATTGAGAAAATATTTTTAAGAAAATCTGACTTTATTTCTCTCTTCGGTCAAAAATCCATTTTATTCTAAAACCATGTTTTCTAAAAAAGTTTTCAAAAAAGTTTTATTATTATACTATTATTTTTAAAAGAAATTTTTACCCATGTTTTAATTTTTACAAAAATGTTTTGAAATTAATCTTCATGTCGATTTCCAAAAAATGATTATTTATCTTTTGCCAAAAATGTGAAAGGGGTATTTGTTTTAAAGTGTATGACACGAAAAAAACTTCTCATCATCATGAAAATTATTTTCTTAGAATATTCCTTTATAATTTTTCAAGTTTATTTTCAAATAAAAATATTTTCAAAAATTTTTATTTTTTAAAATAAGTTTTTCAAATTGGAAATGATATTTTCCTCAAGAAATGTTTTAAATGATCGATCAAAATCATTTTACATCTAAGATTACATCTGTTGATATTAACTATGACTTACTGGGGATATTATCTAAGGATACCATTCTTATTTCTCTTAATGGTTAATGTTTATGATGACATGATGTTTATGAAACCCATTTCTCTTCCATGGGTTATACCATGATAAGATTCTTATGAAACCTGCTTCTTTTTCCATGGGTTGTGCTATGATGATTGTGAAACCTTTTTATTTTCCATAGGTTATGATATGATGAAATGTTTATGAAACCCATTTCTTTTCATGGGTTATGATATGATGAATGTTTTATGATATTTTATCGTACATATGTGTGATTTTAATTATGTAACTAGTGGGACCTATATCTCCCTTTAATTCATTGGGTAATGAAAAATGTTCTACATGATCATAGGGTATATAGGTGGTTATCCCAAGCCCAAAAAGGAGGCTACACAGGTGGTTATTACAAGCCCAAAAAGGTGGGTACATGGGTGGTTATCCTAAGCCCGAAAAGGAGGGTACATGGTTGGTTATCCCAATCCTGAAAGAGGGTACATTGGAGGGCATACCAATCCCTAAACATCTACATAGGTGGTTAGTCCAAGCCTAACATGTTATTAATGTCATGGTGGGTAGCCTTGACATAATATTTTATATTCTTATGTGTATTCCACAAATCTAAGTAGTATGAAAATGTTATGCTCTCATGGATCATGTTATTTGATTTCCTTATGATTTATTCCTTATAAACTACCAATATTTATGTCATGACTCGAGATTATGATCTTTTATGTGCAGGGTATGGTTTTAAAAATGGTATGCACGTGTTATCATATACCCATTCTCATGTTATGGTTATGTATCTCCCTTGTTTACCCTTACTTAACATTTGATCTTACCCTTTCTTATGTTTCATTTTCTTAGGCTATGAAGATGTGTATTGTGTATGATTTTTCTAATGAGGGTTATAGATATAAAGATATTAGTGGGAGATGATGTATATTACCTATAAACTAGTTTTTTATGTTTCCAAGTTCCTAAAGGAACTAAACCATTATGGTCCTCAGGCGCGTGTTTTTTTAATTTTATGAATATTCATAAAAAAATGATGTAATTGTTGGAATCACCTGTTTTGATAATCCCAAATCATGCTTAAACATTAATTATGATGTATTAAACCTTTGCATTAATCTTATTATTCTATGCTTAAACGTATTTTATTCTAAACAGTTCATATTCTTACTCTCATAACTTTACTGTAACAGCTTACAGTAGTATTTACATAAGTTTAGTATTGTTAGCTAACAGACAGAGCTTTCTTTTCAAAGTCACAGTTACAGCTAACTGTCACCTTAAGTTACTGTTGCAATAAGTTCACAGTTACAAGGTTACAGTCGAAGACTAATACAAGCTTACAGTCACGATTCTACCGCTATCTATTGTCAAAGCTCACAGACGAAGGTCACAGTTACAAGACTTCTGTTCAAAGTTTTCTCTGCTCAAGTTCACAGTCGAACAAGCCTACAGTCATGAGTCTACAGTCAAGGTTACAGTTAGACAGCTTCTGTCGACTAAGTCTACTGATGATCGAGGTCTACAGTTGACAAAGGTGACAGTTCTACAAATTTGATATTACAAGTCTACAGTTAGAGAGGCTATAGTTACATGGAGTAAAAGCTACCATTCCAAGCCTACAGACAGCAAGCCTGTTGTTGAAGTCAGCATTCAGAAGGAAGTCCACAGTTGGAAGACCACAGTTGAAGTCCACAGTGACATACATTCTCGACCAGTCTATTATTATTATATTTCTACTTTTTTCTTTACCAATTTGAGTAATACTAATCTAACGGTCATGTCTAAGACAAATTAATACACCTAACATTATTTATTGATATTTGCAGACATATCAAGAAATAATACAGTGTACGAGGAAGATCGCACGTGTATCTTGTCGGCCTCGGATGAACAAAAAGGGCATATATGGAGGAGTATAAAAAGAAGAGAGAAGCATTCAAAATAAAAGAGGGAACGCAAAAGAAGAACTCTCGAGCATTCATTGTGAAGAACAAAAGAGTCTCAAGTGAACCAACTGAAAGAACCGTCTTCGAAAAGCCATGCTGTGAAGCACTCAAACTCAAAGAAGCTGATTACTTGAACATCTGGAAGTCTGGAAATCGCGACACTCTGTTTTAGTGTCAACTTACAGAAAAAGGACCAAAGCTTCAAGACACTCATTCCTACGAGTCCAGAACTGATCTGCCAACACTATAGAGCATTCTAAACCTTCTTCTTTCTATCTATTGCTCTACTGTGTTTTAGTTCTCTACATTTTGAGCAGTGTGTGTTATCTGCTGTATTAAATACACACACTGTCTCCTGAACTTTCACTGGAGGATCTGTAAATCCTCAGCAAACCCTTTTACACTTCATTTCCCACTGTGGATAGTGGTAGAGGTCTTGTGACCTGGACAGCTTGGTGATGTTGTTTGTTTTCCCACGAAGAACTGTGGTAGAGGTCTTGTGACCTGGACAGTGTGTTCACTGTTGTTAACCCCGATCCAGGGTGTGGATCATTTTATATAAACTTTTGAGAGGACTAAGTCTCGGCTTGAGACTGAACCTCTTGGTTAATTCTCTGTGTTTGAAGTTTTACTCTATATCCATACTTTACATATTTAATTTCATTTTCCGCTGCTATTACTTTGAAATATAATCTATCTTCAAAGCTGCTTTGATAATTAAATTCGCAAGTGTTTATATTTGTTATAAATCAGTAAGTTAGTTTCAAAAGTTAATTTAATCATAAGATTAAGTTAACTGAGAATTAATCAATCTTTGAGAAACCAATTGAACCTTTATAATCTATATAAATTCACTACAGTTTAATTTGTTTTGAAATTGGGGGATTTTAATAGAAATTGTTTTTAACAGAAATTTTAATTGGAACTCAATTCACCCCCCTCTTGAGTGTCCACTCCGACCAACATTTGGTATCAGAGGTTTTGTTTATCTCTGTTATACTTGCTCAAAGTTTTATTTTAACTCTCTGTTTTTAAACTGTGATTGTAGTTTTATCTAAAAGATCTTAAATTTCTGTTAGTTCTAAATTTTATCTCTTTAAAACATTTTCTAAAATTTCCTTATGGATAATAGACTAGAAGGTGCTGCTACTAACAGGCCACCCTTCTTTAATGGTGTGAATTATGCCCAATGGAAGCTCAAAATGAAAATTCATTTGGAAAGTATGGGTTTTGATATTTGGACTGCTATAGAGTCTCAATACAAGATTCCAGAAACTGAAAGAATAACTTGGGATGAACCTACTAAGGTAGCTTACAATAATAATTGTAAGGTTGTGAATGCTCTCTACTGTGCTCTAGGAGATGAGGAATTCAATAGAATTTCTGCATGTAAAACTGCTTTTGAAATCTGGGACACCTTAGCTGTTTCTCATGAAGGAACAACTAATGTCAAGGAAATGCGGTTAAATACTTATACTATCAAATATGATAACTTTAAGATGAAAGCTGATGAACCTATTTCTGATATGTATCTCAGGTTTAATGAGATAGTCAACACAATGAGCTCACTCGGAAAGATTGTTCCAGCAAAGGAGCAAATCATGAGATTATTGAGATGTCTGCCTGACAGATGGAGAGGCACATCCGTTTCAATTAGAGAATCCTGTGATATTGGAACTTTGCCTGTCAAGGAGTTAATTGGTAAGCTGATGATGTAGGAAGAAGAGCTCAAGGTAAATAAAGAGGAAGATGAGGAACCAAAACGAAAATCTGTAGCTTTTAAGTCTACTGCATCAAAGAGCAAAGACAAGGAGAAAGTGCATATACCAACTGAAAGCTCATCTAGTGAAGACTTAGATTCTGACAGTGATGCCGAGATGGCACAGATAGCAAGGAGATTCAAGAAGTTCTATAGGAAGAAGAAGTTCTTCAGAAAACCAAACTACAAGGGTAAGTATGATAGACAAGGTAAGTGGAAGAAAGATTGGAAGAAAACTGATAAAGAAGAAGACATAGTTTGCTATGAATGTAAAAGGAAAGGACACATCAAAGCTGACTGTCCTAAGTTAAAATTCAAGAAGAAATATGAGTACAAGGACAAGAATTATAAGAAAGCTATGAAGGCCACCTGGAGTGCTTCAGAAGACAGCACAAGTGAATCAGAGTCCAGTGATTCTGAAAGAAATCGTGTTAATATGTGTTTCATGACAAACACATCTGAGGTAACCTTAGACACTCCCACTTTAAACTCTTATTATTCTGAAGGTGAAGCAGAATCTGGTTCTGATTCTGAAAATATGTCTAAAGATGAATTGATTGAATACTGTAATATGCTGGAAGAAACGTGTAATGAACTAAAGGATAAATATAAGTCTTTAAAGAAACAGCATGCTCTTACTGCAAGTGTCAAGTCTGCACTTGATGTAGAAAAAGAGAAAAATGTTCAATTATTAAAGGAGAATGCAGAACTGAAACTATCTAATGAACAACTTAGAAAGGACTTAGAAACATTCAAAAATGGAAAAGATACTCTAACCCAACTGCTAGGAAAGCAAGTTGCACCTAACTATGCTACTGGCTTGGGATACCAACCTGGACAAAGACAGTTTACTAAAACCCGATTTATTAAGTCTGAAAAAAATCCTGCTAGTTCCAGTTTTGGAAATTCGTATGCCTCAACTGGTTATTTAAACATTTGTAGATCAAATAAAGTATATCTCTCTAAATCTGTTGCATCTACTAATTATATGGGACCCATAAAACAAATCTGGGTACCTAAATCCTTGATTGCTAACATATCTGGACCCAAGAAAATCTGGGTACCAAAGTCATTTCATGTCTAATCTGTTTTGCAGGAAATCTGTTTGAAAAGCAATTACAAGAAGGTATGGTACTTAGACAGTGGATGTTCAAGACACATGTCTGGGGACTATTCGTGCTTCAAATGCTTAATAAAGGTTGATGGAGGATATGTCACTTTTGGTGATAACTCAAAAGGAAAAATCATCGGCTTAGGCCAGATTGGTAACACTGACTCAGTATTAATTTCCAAAGTTTTATTTGTTGATGGACTTAAGTACAACCTACTTAGCATTTCTCAATTGTGTGATGATGGTTTTAATGTCAAGTTTGAAAACAATTCTTGTGATGTTTATAATTCCAAAAATGCTTTAATATTTTCTGCCTTAAGAAATGAAAATGTTTATGCTGTTGACTTAAACACTTTGGCTAAACATAATGTTACTTGCTTAAATGCTTTTCATAAAGAGTCTTGGCTGTGGCATAGGAGATTAGGACACTGCAACATTCACTCACTTAGAAAACTCTCTAAGAAACACCTAGTTAGAGACTTACCTAAGCTTGAATTCCCAAATGACAAAGTGTGTAATCCCTGTCAAAAGGGAAAACAACACAAAGTTTCTTTTAAACCAAAGAAAGAAGTTTCAACTTCTCAACCACTTGAACTGGTTCACATGGATTTGTTTGGACCATCAATAATTTCAAGTCTAAATGGGAAGCACTATGTTTATGTTCTTGTAGATGACTTTTCTAGATATACTTGGGTATACTTTCTAGCTCACAAAAGTGAAGCCTTCTCTTCCTTTGTTAAATACTCTAAGTCTGTAGAAAATCTTAGTGGACTTAAGATTAAGACCTTGAGGAGTGATCATGGTCGTGAGTTTGAGAATCAATAATTTGAATCTTACTGCTCACACAATGGCTATGCTCACAATTTTTCTGCTCCTAGGACACCTCAACAGAATGGTGTAGTGGAAAGAAGAAACCGAACCCTGCAAGAAATTGCAAGGACTATGCTCAATGAATATGACCTGCCTGTTTACTTTTGGGCTAAAGCTGTAAATACAGCCTGCTATGTTATTAATAGAGTCTTGATTAGACCGGTTCTTAAGAAAACCCCTTATGAGTTGTGGAATAATAGGAATCCTAAGGTTAATTACTTTAGAGTTTTTGGTTGCAAAGTCTTTATTCTGAATACTAAAGATAATCTTGATAAATTTGCTCCAAAAAGTGATGAAGGAATTTTCCTGGGTTACTCTATGTCTAGTAAAGCCTATAGAGTGTTCAATAAGAAAACCAAATGTGTGGAAGAATCTGTTCACATCAAGTTTGATGAGACTGATCCACATGAGTCTAAAACTTCTCTTGAAGATGTTGAAGAAGACTTATCTGTTCTGGATCTAAATGAAAAATCTAAAGAACCTGTAATAAAAACATCCAGTTCTGGACTTTTTCCAGAATCTTCCTCTGTGGAACCCGAACCTATAAATGAACCTGAAATCTCTAGTCCAACCTTTACCAAATCAACTAGGATTCTAAAGAATCATCCTTTAGATGATGTTGTTGGTAATCTTGATAGAGGAACACAAACTAGAGCTTCTCTAAGAAATCAGGTTGAACATCAAGCTTTTCTTTCACAGCTTGAACCCAAAAATGTCAATGATGCTATCAGTGATGAATTCTGGGTAATGGCTATGCAAGAAGAACTAAATCAGTTTGAAAGAAACAAAGTTTGGGAATTAGTGGAAAGACCTAAAGACACTCTTACCATAGGCACTAAATGGGTGTTTAGAAACAAAGTTGATGAGTTTGGAAACATAATCAGAAACAAAGCTAGGCTAGTTGCACAAGGGTATAGTCAGGAAGAAGGAATAGACTATGAGGAAACCTTTGCACCCGTGGCTAGACTAGAGGCCATTAGGATATTACTTGCTTATGCTGCTCATCTGAATTTCAAACTATATCAAATGGATGTTAAAAGTGCTTTTCTAAATGGATTTATAATTGAGGATGTATTTTTGGAACAACCTCCTGGTTTTACAAATCCCCATTTCTCTAATCATGTTTTTAAACTATCTAAATCTTTATATGGTTTAAAGCAAGCTCCAAGAGCTTGGTATGATAGGCTCAGCTCTTTTCTTATTTCGAAAGGATTTACTAAAGGGATAGCTGATCCTACTATTTTTATTAAATGGATTTCTAAAGATGTCTTAATAGTACAAATTTATGTGGATGATATTATTTTTGGATCTTCTAAAAATTCTTTATGTGTTGATTTTTCAAAAATAATGCAAAATGAGTTTGAAATGAGTTTAATGGGAGAACTCAAATTTTTCCTTGGATTTCAGATCTTTCAAAATAAAAATGGTATTATTTTGAACCAAAGTAAATATATTAAAGATCTTCTAAAATGTTTTTCTTTGGATGGCACCAAAGGCAGTGACACACCTATGAGCACCACTTGCAAGTTGGACAGTGATGAAACTGGTGAACTAGTGGATCAAACCAATTACAGAGGTATGATAGGTAGTCTACTGTACCTTACTGCCAGTAGACCTGACATCATGTTCAGTGTATGCATGTGTGCTCGGTTTCAAGCCAATCCAAAAGAGTCTCATTTGACTGCTGTTAAAAGGATTTTCAAATATCTAAAACATACTCCCAATTTGGGATTATTTTATCCAAAAGGACAATCATTTGATTTATTAAGTTATTCTGATGCTGATTTTGCTGGCTGCAAGTTAGATAGAAAGAGAACCTCTGGAACATGTCACATTTTAGGCAAGTCACTAGTATCTTGGTGTAGTAAGAAGCAGAATTCTGTTGCATTGTCTACTGCCGAAGCTGAGTATATAGCTGCTGGTAGCTGTTGTGCACAAATCTTGTGGATGAAACACACTTTACTAGACTATGGATATCAATTCAAACATGTCTCTATAAGGTGTGACAATACAAGTGCTATTAACATTTCTAAAAATCCAGTATCTCATGCTAGGACAAAACATATTGATGTGAGACATCACTTTCTGAGGGATCATTATCAAAAAGGTGATATCACTCTTGAGTTCATTGGCACTGAACATCAGTTAGCTGATATTTTTACAAAGCCTTTGAATTCTGAGAGATTAAGTTACATCAAACATGAGTTAGGTATGATTAATTATAGCACAGTTGAAACCTCACAGTTGAAACCTCACAGTTGAAACCTCACAGTTGAAACCTCACAGTTGAAACCTCACAGTTGAAACCTCACAGTTGAAACCTCACAGTTGAAACCTCACAGTTGAAACCTCACAGTTGAAACCTCACAGTTAGACCTCACAGTTGAAACCTCACAGTTGAAACCTCACAGTCGAAACCTCACAGTTGAAACCTCACAGTTGGACCTCACCGGTGTACCTCACTGTTACATCTCTCTGTAGGCTGTTTCGCTGTTTAATATTATTTTATTTTTGTGGGAATTCGAACCGTTTCTTTTCTTTATACTTTTATTTCTAAATCCCTAAATGATAAAATTGAGAACATCGAACATATCTCAATCCACTCATCTCGACCCTTGCTCTCTCAAGTCCTAAACCCTAAACCTTCAACCGAACCTCGAAACCTCATTCAGTTCCAATGGCCAGAACAAAGCGACCCCCGACTGTCAACGAAGATGCACCAATGCCAAAGAGGACTCAAGTCGAATCCAGTGGCACCGGGAACGCCTCGATAAGACCTGTTAATCCACATCTGACTAAGAGAGAAATAGTTGCTGAGAAGGAGCTAAGTGAAGAGTGGATTTTATCGAGCAGATCATTAGTACTGGCAGTGCTTAATGATCAAGGATGGACCGAATGCTTCGCAAACAATAATGGACCGTACTACCTGAAGCTGGTGAAGGAATTCTATGAATATCTACAGTTCGAGGAAGAGGATGATCTGCATAGACTGGTATCCAGAGTAAACGGTAATGAAGTCAGTTTTTCATCCGTTGAATGGGCTGCATGTTTAAGAGTTCCTCATGAGGGTATTTACAACTACTATTCTGGAGAGGCTCCTCCAAATAGTAGAATCTTTGATCATGAGACGGCTCTGGAAGAATTGACAGGTAATGGCACAGTAAGGAAGATTATTGCTGCTGAAATGTGTGGAGAGGACAGGCTTCTGTTTAAGTTTATTCAGCATGTACTGAGTCCTAGAAGAGGAGATTTTGCAACTCTGAAGCACCAGGATATTTACTTAATGTACTTATTAAAGCATGGAAGGAAGGTCAACCTTTGTAGGTTGCTGATGGCTCAGATGGAGGACATGATAAAGGCAACCTCAAAATCAAGTGCCTTGTTTCATGCTAAACTCATTTCGGTAATGTTGAAAGTGAAAGGTGCAGCTGGAAGTCAGGAAGAGTTGATAGTGGCAAAGAACAGTGTATGTATCTCGAAAGTAATCTGCAAATTCATGAAGATCAGTTGGAATCCCTGGAAGAAATCATGGGTGAATGATGAGGAGAGAATCTATGAGAATTTTAGCCCTTCTACTCATCCCTCTAGACCGAGAGATAGGAGAGATCCAGGCTTAAAGCCTGATGAGCCTGAACCTGTATACTTAGATGATGAACAGACTGCGGTAGTTGGTGACTCTGCAAGAGAGAACACCCCAATTGATGAAGGGAGTGATCCTGATACTACTCACAGTCCTGTCAGGACAGTGACGTTTGGAGCAGCAAGCCCTCCAAAGGAACTACCTAATAGAGAACCTATTCTAAGAGACAGTGAGACTGAGTCTACAGAAGAAGAATCTCAATATTTTGTCAAGGACACCTCTGACAAGGATGATACAGTCGAAGCAGAAGAGGCTGGAACTTCAAATAAAAATCAAGAGACTGTTGCAGAAGAACTCAGTATGAGCCCTCTGATAGGGTATACAGACAAGTCAGTGTCTGGCCAGGAAGCAGGAGTGGTCTCTACTACTGTTGTCATGGAAGTGGTTGATGACCCAACAGAGAAGGAGGCTAACCTCACTGCTGAACCTACAGAGGAAGCAAGTATGGAACCTGCTAGAGCTACAGAAGAAAACTTAGAGTTACCCAGAGTCGAGCAGATAGTAGAAAATGTTCAGGAAGGAGCTCCAAGTGAGGGGGAGCGTTTTGGTTCAGTCTCTGTACTATTTGATATAGAAGGATGGACCTCAGATCCAGGATACATGGTGTTAGGACTCAATTATGAGGATTCAGATGAGGAAAACCAACCACCAAGAAATCCAGTTATCCTACCTAACAGCTCTCCAGTGTTAGAAACTGAAAGATTGGCCACCAAGGAAGACCTTGAATCCTTAAAGAATGAAATGAAGGAGACCATCAGACAGTCTGTTGCTGAATTGAAAACCAGTCTTCTTGATGAGCTGAAAAATGTAGAACAATCCTTAGAACTATCTCTCGGATGTGTTGTGGGAAGCCCAATCAAAGAAGTGATGGATGAAATGAAAGTGTGCCACACTCAAATTGAAAGTTGGACTGGAGCAGTAGTGGCCCTCAGACAATCAGTTGCTTCTTTAACTGCCCTGAGCAGTTCTCAGACACAAGTGGCAAGTGAGATTCGATACATCAAAGAAGTGGTCAAGCAGTTTGTGGAAGTATTTGAGGCTTTCAAGAAATCAGTAAAAGAACACTTTAGCAATCAGGATGCTGTCATTCAGAAAGTGATTGGAAATCTGACTCAGTCTTTCAAGGAGACAGTGGCATTCTCAGTCAAGTCCCTTCCTTCATCTAGCTCTCCTGTGGACCTTGAGCAGTTTAGAAGCCTGCTCAGAGAAGAGCTTACTCAGGCCCGTGCAAATGACACATCAGACCTACAGATCCTTGCTACTACAAGAGAAGTCAGTGGCTTTGTTCGTGAGCACCTGCAGGCTGCTACTGCTTCTCAGGAGGCCATCAAAAGTAAAGTGGATTATTACTTTGATCGGATTTTCACCAAGCATCAGTTGAACAATCACTTCAAGCTCATGCTAGAAACTATGAAGCTGCCTCCTGTAACTCAAGCCTTCAAAGAACAAGTTAGCAAGCTACGAGATTTGACCCCGGCTTTGGATAAATTCTTGGAAAACAAAGATGACTTCTTATCTGCCATGGACAGAGGAGGAAACATCATAATGGATTTCAGGAATCTGCTCCTACCTTTTCTTCATGTGGACTGCACACCTGTTATAGTTCCTCCTGCCCTACCTGTCTCCAACCCCAGTGGTTCTTCAGTAATGTCTCCTGCTGATGCACTCAGAAGCCTTAGACCACTGATACCTCGGCAAGCTACTCACTACAGGCCTTCAGGAGCCTCTGTTGCTGCCCCTCCAGACATTCCTGCTGCCATTCCTCAGCCTGTTGATCCTTCACCTACTGCTCTATCTTCTTCCTCCAAAGGAAAAGATCCCTTACCTACAGATGAAGAGGATTGAGTCTGTTTATGTTTTTTTTTTATAGGGATCCTGTATTCATGTTTTAGGTCATGTAATGTACTCATTATTAATACAATGTTTCTTTTCTCTCTCTCTGTCTTTCTTTTTGTTAATCACAAAGGGGGAGAAATAGGGAGAAATAAATAGGGAGAAATAGGGAAAACTCAGGGGAGAAATGAACCTATACAACGAGGAAGAAATCCTTGCGGATTCTACCAAATTTTTTTTTGTGCTCATATTGCTAATACTGTGTTTTGAACACTTCTCTCTGATACATCTATATTTCATTCCATACTGACATAATTTGTGATTATCAAAAAGGGGGAGATTGTTGGAATCACCTGTTTTGATAATCCCAAATCATGCTTAAACATTAATTATGATGTATTAAACCTTTGCATTAATCTTATTATTCTATGCTTAAACGTATTTTATTCTAAACAGTTCATATTCTTACTCTCATAACTTTACTGTAACAGCTTACAGTAGTATTTACATAAGTTTAGTATTGTTAGCTAACAGACAGAGCTTTCTTTTCAAAGTCACAGTTACAGCTAACTGTCACCTTAAGTTACTGTTGCAATAAGTTCACAGTTACAAGGTTACAGTCGAAGACTAATACAAGCTTACAGTCACGATTCTACCACTATCTATTGTCAAAGCTCACAGACGAAGGTCACAGTTACAAGACTTCTGTTCAAAGTTTTCTCTGCTCAAGTTCACAGTCGAACAAGCCTACAGTCATGAGTCTACAGTCAAGGTTACAGTTAGACAGCTTCTGTCGACTAAGTCTACTGATGATCGAGGTCTACAGTTGACAAAGGTGACAGTTCTACAAATTTGATATTACAAGTCTACAGTTAGAGAGGCTACAGTTACATGGAGTAAAAGCTACCATTGCAAGCCTACAGACAGCAAGCCTGTTGTTGAAGTCAGCATTCAGAAGGAAGTCCACAGTTGGAAGACCACAGTTGAAGTCCACAGTGACATACATTCTCGACCAGTCTATTATTATTATATTTCTACTTTTTTCTTTACCAATTTGAGTAATACTAATATAACGTTCATGTCTAAGACAAATTAATACACCTAACATTATTTATTGATATTTGCAGACATATCAAGAAATAATACAGTGTACGAGGAAGATCGCACGTGTATCTTGTCGGCCTCGGATGAACAAAAAGGGCATATATGGAGGAGTATAAAAAGAAGAGAGAAGCATTCAAAATAAAAGAGGGAACGCAAAAGAAGAACTCTCGAGCATTCATTGTGAAGAACAAAAGAGTCTCAAGTGAACCAACTGAAAGAACCGTCTTCTAAAAGCCATGTTGTGAAGCACTCAAACTCAAAGAAGCTGATTACTTGAACATCTGGAAGTCTGGAAATCGCGACACTCTGTTTTAGTGTCAACTTACAGAAAAAGGACCAAAGCTTCAAGACACTCATTCCTACGAGTCCAGAACTGATCTTCCAACACTATAGAGCATTCTAAACCTTCTTCTTTCTATCTATTGCTCTACTGTGTTTTAGTTCTCTACATTTTGAGCAGTGTGTGTTATCTGCTGTATTAAATACACACACTGTCTCCTGAACTTTCACTGGAGGATCTGTAAATCCTCAGCAAACCCTTTTACACTTCATTTCCCACTGTGGATAGTGGTAGAGGTCTTGTGACCTGGACAGCTTGGTGCTGTTGTTTGTTTTCCC
Organism: Viscum album; assembly: GCA_963277665.1. NCBI lineage: Eukaryota > Viridiplantae > Streptophyta > Magnoliopsida > Santalales > Viscaceae > Viscum > Viscum album. The sequence goes on along the minus strand of OY728152.1, from coordinate 1,924,257,376 downwards.
ACGAAGAACTGTGGTAGAGGTCTTGTGACCTGGACAGTGTGTTCACTGTTGTTAACCCCGATCCAGGGTGTGGATCATTTTATATAAACTTTTGAGAGGACTAAGTCTCGGCTTGAGACTGAACCTCTTGGTTAATTCTCTGTGTTTGAAGTTTTACTCTATATCCATACTTTACATATTTAATTTCATTTTCCGCTGCTATTACTTTGAAATATAATCTATCTTCAAAGCTGCTTTGATAATTAAATTCGCAAGTGTTTATATTTGTTATAAATCAGTAAGTTAGTTTCAAAAGTTAATTTAATCATAAGATTAAGTTAACTGAGAATTAATCAATCTTTGAGAAACCAATTGAACCTTTATAATCTATATAAATTCACTACAGTTTAATTTGTTTTGAAATTGGGGGATTTTAATAGAAATTGTTTTTAACAGAAATTTTAATTGGAACTCAATTCACCCCCCCTCTTGAGTGTCCACTCCGACCAACAGTAATATCTATGTATGATAATCATGGGTATCTATAGTTAGTATCCGAGGATAAGTTTAGTTAATATTTGGAAATTAGGATGATAAATCCTTAGTGATATCCCCAAGTACATGTCTAAGTGTAAGTCTAAGGATGAGTCAAAGTATAGGAAAATGTCTTGTAATTTTAGTAAAGGATAGAGCGAGTGGTTTCCAAGTAATTAAATATTTTTCTAGATACTATAAGTGGATATGGATCTGGCATAGCAATACCTAGTGGTAATAACTCTGAAAAGGGAAAATTTGTCTATACTTGATCATCACTTGGTTCACAAAAATGGTCCTTACTACACACCCGGTTTGACACTCTTGGGGGATATGCTTTGGAAATTCACAAAAATTTTATGAACCATCATGAAGGATTTAAATATATTATGACTATGAATGGCCTAGGATAAAATAAATGTGTCATAGATTAAATAAGGTGTCATGATTTAAACATCCTATAAGTTATTTTTCATGATTTTTTGGTTCCCTGTCATGATTATTATTTCTTACACTATTATTTTTTGTTTTATTCAATGGTTGTAACCCAAATGAATCATGTTAATACTGAGTGTGAAGGAAAATTAAATTATTTTCCTCCTACACATCCAAACATTATGTGATATGGAATAAAAAATCTCATTTCTATGCTCACAAAAATTTCTCAAGCTATGAATCATGTTATAATTCCAAAATAACAAAGGATAGAACAAAATTTTGTTATTACCTTCATAAGGAAATGTCCATCTTCTTCCAATGGGTCTTCTGATCTACTAGTTGATGAACAATGGATCAGTACCAATAAAAAGATATTTTATGTTCTCTAGTGTTCAGAACATTAAAAATCCATTTTGGCTATCTAACATTTGGAAGGTCAAGTGGATCAATGGTAGAATCTTATCAATAACATGAGGCAATGGGATGAAATTGACTCTATGGATTGGGATGAGTTCAAAAACTTATTTTTTAATATGTACTTTCCCCGTATTCTCCATGAAAAGATGGAGAAGGATTTACTTGAGCTAAAAAAAGGATGATGAATCCATTGTTACTTATGAGGAAAATTTTCCAAGACTTGTGAGGTACGCTTCTAGTATTATCATCCAACCTAAAAGTAAAGTTGATCATTTCTTCAATGGTTTAAAACCGAGTCTCTTAAGGGTGTTATCCAAAAGATACTTCAATAGTTATTAAGAGATTGTTCAATGTTCTATCAAGGTAGAAATAGATGTTGGAGTTATGTATCAATCTCATGGTTTTGATAAGAAGAGAAAAATGGAATTTAAAGGAAAATCTAGGAACCATGGAGAGAAAAAGATGATCTTTCCTTTATTTCAAAGTGTGGGAAGAAGCAAGGAGGAAATTTTCTTAAGGGGGATATTAAATGTTTTAAGTGCATAAGGGAAGGTCATCAGGCAATTGATTACTGAAGTGATGGGAAGAAGTTAATTAATGATGACAATAGAGAGAAAGATGCACAGAATGCACCACCCACACCCTAGTGTTTCAAATTCAAGGAGTTTGGTAATTATTATAACAAGTTCAAAAATATGAGGCTTAATGATGGTGATCAATTCTAGAATTATCTTAAGTCGAGGGATAAAGGTAAATCTCATGTGATCGTTATTTATGATGAGGGGTGTAATAATGACATGGTGAAAGGTACACTTATCATCCACTCTAGAAATAATAATGTATTATTTTACTCTAGATCTACACATTCTTTTATATTAAGAATTTTATAAGGGTATAAAGATTCCACCTAAATGATTAGATGTAGAATTATCAGTGAAAACCCCTAATGGTATGATGATCACATCTCAAGTGTATGATTCTTATTTGGTTGATGTTGGTGGGAATGTGCTTCCTATAAATATTTTAATTCTTACTCTTATTGAATTTGATGTTATATTAGGCATGGATTGACATTATCTACATAAATCCCACATCAATTTTTGAGGAAGAAAAGTTACATTTGATATCCCAAACCAACCTATTATTTTATATCAATGTGTTAATAAGTATAAACTTCTAATAGAGACCACATCTATCACATGGGTCTTAATTCCCATTCTTAAGGGGTGTTTATCACAGATGGTTGGGGAGAAACTTGACATTTATGGCATGAATATTGTGTGACAATTTTTTGGTGTCTCTCTGGAATAGTTTCCTAGTCTTCCACCCAAAAAGTGAAGTTTATTTCTCGATAGAAAACATATCTTGTGCCACGCTAATTTCAATGACTCCCTATAGAATGGATCCAATTGAGTTGAAAGAATTAAATAAGCAACTCTAGGAAAACCTTGATAAGGTATTTATTTGGCCAAGTGTATAACCTTGGGGTGCACCCGTTCTTTTTGTTAAAAATAAATATGTATCAATGTGACTCTGCATTCATTATTGGGAGCTAAATAAGATCACAATTAAGAACAAGTATTCTCTTCCCTATATTGATGACTTGTTTGATCAACTATGCAGAGCTCAATACTTTTCCAATATTTACCTTCATTTTGGATATCATCAATTGATGGTCAAGAAGGATTATATACCCAAGACAGCATTCCATAAAATTTATGGACTCTATGAATATATAGTGATGTCATTTGGTATTACCAATTTCCCCACTATTTTCATGGATTTAATGAATAGAGTCTTTAGAGATTACCTTGATTAGTTTTTTATGGTCTTTATAGACAATATTCTTATATATTCAAAGAGTAAGGAAGAGCATGAATATCACTTGAGAATTGTACTAAAGATCCTAGGGAAGGAGAAACTATATAAAAATTTTACAAAGTGTGAATTTTTGTTGAAAAAAGTTTCATTTTGGGTTATATGATCTCAGGATAGGGTATATTGGTAGATCCCTCAAAGATGAAGGATATTGAATGTTATACCAGACTAACCACAGTGACTAAGATCCATAGTTTTCTTGGTTTAGCTGTATATTATTGATGTTTTGTGGATAAATTATCATGACTATCTAATCATATGACCAAGTTAACTCAAAAGGGAGCCAAGTTCCTTTGGATAGATGAATGTGAGGAAAATTTCAAGGAACTGAAGAGAAGATAAGTTAGCACGCCTATGCTTACATTACCCTATAATGTAGAAGGGTTTGAAATCTATATTGATGAGTCCAATAAAGGATTTGGATTTGTTCTTATATAGAATGACATGGTTATATATTGTGCCTCGTGATAATTGAAGATTCATTAGAAAAATTACCCAACTCATGATTTGGATTTAGTTGTAGTATTTTTTTCATTAAAGATATGAAGGAATTATCTTTATGGAGAAAAGTGTGATATATATATCGATCATAAAAGTTTAAAGTATATATTCACACAGAATGAGATGAATATGCACTAAAGTAGATGGTTAGAGTTGATTAAAGATTATGACTGCTCAATACATTACCACCCTAGGAAAGAGAACAAAGTGGTGGATGCTTTGATTTGAAAGGATCATTCTAGCTTATCCATTATGAGGATTACAAAAGATCCAATATTTCTGTATTTTAAAAGAATGGATCTAGAAATCTTAAAGGGAGGGGGAAAATCTTATCTTGCTCAATTAAATGTTCAATTATCTATCCAAGTGAAGATTAAAGAGTCATGTAAGGAATATGTAGAGCTACAAAATAAGGTTGTAAATATTCCTTAGTTTAACCTTGATCATGAAAAAATGAAAAGGTTCAGGAACCGTGTATGCATTTCATCCATACCATATTTAAAGGAGTTGTTAGAGGAAGTTCATAGTTCTTCATTATCTATTCATCCAGGAAGTATGAAGATGTATAGAGATTTGAAAGAGTATTTCTAGTGGGGTGGCATGAAGAGAGATTTCTAAAAGTTTATATATTAGTGCTTGGTATGTCAGTGAGTTAAGGATGAAAGACAAAAGTCTAATGCAATGTTAAATACATTACCCATAATAGAATGAAAATGGGAAAATCACCATAGATTTTGTAATTAGACTACCAAAAACATCTAGAGGGTATAATGTTGTATGGGTTGTAGTCGATCGCCTTACTAAGTCAGGAAAATTCATAGTTATCAAATAATACCTATCTCTGGATTATCTTGTTAGGATATAAATTAAGGAAGTGGTAAGGTTTAATGGGGTACCAAATTCCATTGTGTATAATTGGGATTTGAGGTTTACCTTAAAGTTTTGTAAAAGTCTTCAGCAAGCTCTTGATATGAAGCTGAGTTTCAGCATTGTGTACCATCCTCAAACAGATGTTCAGTTTGAAAGAAAAATTCAAAACTTAGAGGATATTTTGAGATATTTTTCTTTGTATTTCAAAGGTGGTTGGGATTAACACCTTCCTCTAGTAGAGTTTTCTTAAAAAAATAACTTTCACTCAAGAATTCAAATGGATCCTTATGAATCCCTCTATATAAATAAATTTAGATCTCTAAAGTACTGTAATGAAGTTGGATAAATAAATCTATTGGGACCTGAGATAGTTGAATAAATGGAAGAGAATGTTAGAGTTATTCATCAACACATCAAGGTAGCTCAGAGTTGGTAGAAAATTTATGTTGATAATCACCAGTGTAATCTAGAATTTTAAGTTGGTGAGAAGGTGTTTCTAATAAATTCTCTATTGAATAAGGTTATGAGATTTATGAAGAAAGGGAAATTGAGCCCTATGTATATTGGTCCCTTTGAAATTTTTGATCATATCAGGACTATATCCTATCACTTGTAACTTCCACCAAACCTCTCTCAAGTCTATGATGTTTTCCATGTATCTCTCCTGATGAATTAAATATCTAACCCTTCACATGTATTGAACTTGGAGTTTATACTACTTGAGAAAGATATTTCATATGAGGGACAACCGGTAGAGATTCTGGATTGTATATAGAAAGTTCTATGAAACAATACCACTCACCTGGTCAAATTTTTGTGGAAAACCCTCCAATTTTAGGAAGCTACCTGGGAACCTAATGAAACTATGAGGCAAAAGTATCTTCATTTGTTTATATCAAATTGATGAATTTCGAGGGTGAAATTCATTTTAAAGGGGGTAGAATGTAACAGCCCAAGTTTTTATGAATTGTTTTTTTTTTTTGAATAAATTAAATTTCTTTGATATCTTGTGTTACACACAACACAAAGTTAAGCTTATGCTGCACACAATATTGAGTTATCTTTCATTACACATGACATTGAGTTTTAACAAAACCACAATATATTAGTATTATTATTATTATTATTATTATTTAAATGCAGCCAATATAACCTGGTCATTAAACTTAGTGATATGAATAGTAATAACTAATTTTTAAATTTTAATTATAATGTTTTTATATAAATAAAACATATTGATAATAAAATACATAATTTTTGGGTAAAGTCTTTATGTGTTTTAAAAATATTATTTTCTCAAAAAAATGTTTTTTATGTCTTTTTGTGAACAAAAATAAAATTAATTTTTGAAAAAATTAGAAAATAAATTTGATAAAATAAAATTCATATTTTAATTAATCGTTTCAAAATTATCTTAGGGTGATTTTTTTGATATTTTTATGAAAAGTTTCATTTTTTGTTAAATAAAGAAAAATACTGAATTTTAATTGAAAACTGCAATTTCATTTAATTTGTTTATAAAGTTAAATTATATTTTAAATTAGTTTTTTTTTTTGAGAAAATCAATCATAACATCTTTAAATAAAAAAGGTTACAAGAGTCTAAAGGAGGGAATTTTACATTTGTCTCTATTGAGAATATTAAGCAAATCCTCTGCAACTGTGTTCGCATGCGCACCGAAGGCTTCAGGAATACCTTGGTTTGAAAGTCTATCAGCAAGAGTGTTGGCTTCATGATAGACATGTGTAATGATAAAGTTCTTTGAGGCAAGAGTGTCAAGGCATTTGATCCATTTCAGAGTAAGTTTCTAGGCAAGATGGATCTGATTCTTTCTAACAGCATGTACAATAGTAGTGGAGTTACTTTCAAACCAGATATTACTCCAATTTCTTTGATGAAAAATCTCCACTACTTTAATAAGTGTCATCATATCATCTTAAAGGGAAGTTTCATGACCACAAGAGCTATAAAATCCATCAAGCAAGTCACTATTGTGGTCATAGAAAGCAATACCATATCCAGCTGGTCCTGGGTTGCCCTTTGATGCTCCATCAAGGTTACATTTTATCCAACCTGCAAAAGGGGGAGTCCACAAAATTTCCATAGTGCTCATAGGTTTGGGGAAATTACCAGACAAATGAAGCCTTCTCAAGATTGCAAAGTCTTTGATGGAGTTATGGCATTTTTCAGTGTGGAACTGATTTGCACATCGGGTCGTTGCTAGAATATGTGAAATGGAAACTTTGTGATTGAAAATAGCATTATCATGCCTGCCACTATTTCTGCCACTCCAAAGGGTATGAAAAGTTTCAGCACAAGTAACAAGGAATAGAGAATGAATATTCTTGGAAAAAAAATTGTTGTGATTAAGTGCAGAAATTCTGCAATATTGCTGACATGAGGTATCAAGATGCCAAATAGATCAAATATAATTATCCAGAGTGAAGTAGCGGTTTTTCAAGAAAGGAATAAATGATCCAGGTCATCCTTGTGTTGATGGCACAAATCACATCTTGATCATAGAGAGATACCAACTTTTTGAAGGTTGTTGTCCACTGGCAGCTTATTCAAGTTAATTCGCCATAAAAGAGTAGACAAGCTTGGAAATGATCACAGGCTTGGAAATGATCACAGGCTTGACTAAGAAAATTCTTCCTGCCATGGATAGAGCCTTTCCTTTCCAATTGGAGAGAGTTCTTCTAACTTGGCTAACAACATTAGTAAAGTAGGTGGAGCGCGGTCTGCCAAAGAACATTGGGACTCCAAGGTATGTGAAGGGAAGGGAACCCTCTCTAATGCCCAGATTCTGAATCATACAATGTTTCCTAGAATCTAAAATATTTTTCCCAAAGAAAATAAGATATTTTTTCCAGTTAACCTCCTGTCCAGAGACCAGCTCATAGTGATGTAGGATGGATTTGAGATTCTGAATATTTATTTTGTCTCCCTGGGTAAAAATGATAATATCATATGCAAAAAGGAGATGTGAGGGGGCAGAGATACCGCGATTAGCTTGAAGAACTTTCAGATTCGCATTTTCAACATTGTGAGTGATCAGTCGACTAAGTTAATCTTCTGCGATGGAAAAGATAATTGCAAACAAAGGGTCTCCCTACCTTAGTCCTCGTAAACACTTAAAATAGCCTTCAGGTGAGCCATTGATCAGGATGGAGATGTAAGATGAGCTAATAAAAGAATAAGACCACTGTATGAAGGTTGGATAAAAACAAAAATTATGCATAATATTTCCAATGAAATCCCAATCAATGGTGTCAAATGCCTTTTTGATATCCAATTTGAGGATAATGCTCCCTCCTCGTGTAGGTTTTTGAAGTAGGTTCACACATTCAGATGCATTGAAAAGGCAGTCTTGGATTCTTCTGCCTTTAACATACCCAAACTGATTCCAGGAAATGATTTTATTAGAGATACAGGCCAGCCTATTAGCCAAAATTTTAGCAAGGATTTTCTGTATGGTATTTATAAGAGCAACAGGTCTGAATTGACTAATATCACTAGCATTATCCACCTTTGGAATTAAGGCAATAAATTGTACATTGATTCCATGGATTCATGATCCATCAGCAAATAAGTATTTGATCAACCTGCAAACATCTTCTTGAATAGTATCCCAATAAAATTGAAAGAAGTGATTGGTGAAACCATCTGGCCCAGGAGAGCTGTCTTTTTTGAGTCCAAGGACAGCATTCCTTATTTCAATATCAGAGGGAACTTTTATCAGCATTGAGTTATCATCATCATTAACAAGAGAAGGTATGATTCCATCCAAGAGAACGCCATTCCTTTTAGGGCCATTGAAGAGGTTCATATAAAAGGAGGTAATATGATTCGAGAGACTTTAATGATCTTGAAGAATAACATCCCCATCCTTAAGAAGAGAGAGTGGCCTACTAACCTTTTTACTCCTTTGTAAGGAATTAAAAAACCTTGTGTTACGATCACCATCTGTAAGCCACCTAACTTTATGAACCTCCTTTTGAATATTGTCTCTGAGGGAAATCAGATTTTTCAGATATGAGGAGATCATAGCTTCTTGTCCATCTATGCATGAGAAATCGGTATTGCTCATTGATTGTTGAATGCCATGAAGTATGTTTTCGAGAGAATCAATTTCTTGATCAAGGAGGCTAAATCTGTTTTTGATCCAATGTTTCATCTTAATCTTGAGAGCTCGAAGTTTGAAGACACAAGATAAAGGATGGTTTCTTTCCCCAGTGCACAAAGTATCTTTGACCAATGTGGAACATTCAAGAAGGGCAGTCCAAGCATTATTGAACCTGAAGGGAAGAGGATTTCTGTCACTTACTCCAATGAAATTAGACATGATTGGATGATGATCAGAATTATGTTTGGCGAGGGTCACACAAGAAATTGTTCGCCACTTATCCAGCGTTCTGTCATTAACAAAGGCACGATCAATTTTACAAGCTCTCATGCCATTAAGATGATTTCTATACCAGGTGTATTTGGCTCCAAGCAGATTAACTTCAATAAAATTTGATCTTTCAATACATAATCTGAAATCGGCCATAGCAGTAGTAATAGAAGAATTTCCAAGACTTTCATCTGCATGTAGAGTGGCATTAAAATCCCCTATAATCAGCCAAGAATCATCAATGTTGTATGACATATTGGAGATATGTTTCCATAATTCCTTTCTAACCAGATAATTATTTGAAGCATAAACCATTGAGCAGAATAAAGTCTGATTCTGGAATTTAAACTTGCAGGTGATTATTTGATCATGAGCAGAAACAAGAGTGAGGTTGACGACCCTACTATGCACCAATATCCATAAGCGGTCATGATGATCATCATGTACAGCATTGGATAGTGTGTAACCGAGTTTATCAAGAAAAGAAACAGAACTGATCTCCTTTGTCTTTGGTTCAGCAAGTCCAATGACCTCAGGTTTATATTTAGTAACAAGAAGCCGAAGGGAACTTATTGTGCCAGAGTTGGCTATGCCCTGGCAGTTCCAGAAGATAATCCTCATTGAAAACTTGTAGTGGGGTTGAACCCCTTTTTCTGCAGGCTGTTACCCACCTTGATCCTTAGGGATCTTCTTGGTTCAATGCTTTTAGGGGCTGCTGAAAAATCATCTTTTTCTGGAGTGATTTCAGCAGTATTAATAGCTATATTAAGAGCATCATCTCTGGTATTTGCCTCCGGTTGTAGTTCTGTGCAGATCTGAGAATCAGAAATTTTAGAGGCTGTTGAGGTATCAATTCCTTCTGGAGTGAATGCAGAAAAATTAGAGGTGAAGTTAGATATAGCTTCTCCAGGGTTAGCTTTCAGATGCAGATCAGTATAGATCGGAGAACCATCTTGGCTATTGCTTAAAAAACCTCTAAAGATGTACCCACATTTACCCGATTGATCCCATTGTTTATCAGGGGAGTACTAAGAGATTTCTGAGAGGAATGAGTAATAATTCCAAGTTCAGATCGATAAACATCCAGCACTTCAGAGATTCTTGAATTAATCATATTCAGAGTAAAATCCTCATATTGCAAGTTGAGAACAGTGTTGAAAATGTCAGTTGAGAACTCAAGCTCCTCAAGCTGATCACTTCTGTGGTCGTGTGATTGAATAGGGTCTACAGGATCTAGTCTTGCTGCATCAAGATGACCCTCCTATTCAACCATGTCAGCCCATGCTTTGCTGGAACCTACAGCATGTTCAGATACAGTATGCGTGGTAGAGTCTTTTTTGATATAATGTTTAGCAGGGACAGATTTCTTGCTAGGAGCCTCTTTCCAGGCATGTCTGCCTGATGTGGACTTTGTAATCCTTTGGGTGAGGCGACACTGATCAATGCAGTGACCAATTATCCTGCAATGCTCACAGAACTTAGGAAGATTTTCAAATTCAAAATGAAGGTCAATAAAATGGTCATTAACATCCAATAAAACACGTTCAGGGGGAGGTGATTCCATATCAATTTCAATCAGAACTCTGGCAAAGAATCCAAAATCCCCATTGATTGTTCTTTGATCAATCTTCAAAGGAGTACCTATTCCTGAAGCAATATCATTCAAGATTTGTGGGTGCTAATAAATCCATGGAAGGCCATGAATCCTTGTCCAGACCTAGGCAATAGACTGCTTCTGTGTGTAAGGATTGAATTGTGGATCCCATTCAGAGAGACAAAAAAATCCAGGTTTCAAATTAAGAGACCCCATACACCAGACCTGATTCAAGTCATCCTGTTTCTGACAAATAATATGGAAGAAGCCTTTTCCAATTGGAATTAAGTGCCAGCAAGAGAAATTCCAACAAGTGGAAATTCTCTGCTTGAGATCAGAATAAGACCAAGGTTTAGTACCCTTTTCATAATAAACACGACCAAGCACAGAAAATTTTCAAACCTCCAAGCGCTGCTTGACAGCTTCAGGATCTGCAGTAATCATAATATCACCCTCACCAGTCTTTTTGACCATGCATCGGTAGCCTAACCTAGGTTTTTCCGGAATGAGAAGACCCCATGAGGGCTTCTGCAAAAGAAATCCCCTTGTTTGTGTGAGCATTCGTACCATTCTCACTCTTTCTGTGTGAAGCTGGGGTCTCTCCCAGTCAGTTAGTTTTAAAGTAAAATTAGTTCAATTATATATCAATTAATCCAATTTAGGTAATTTGGATCAATTTCATGCTAAATTTTTATATAAAAACTTTTCATAATTTTGAACATTTTCCCTTTAAAAACTCATTTTCTCATCACATCTACGGGGTTATTTTTAAATTAATTTTTTCCACTTATATGAATGGGATTTTGAAAAATGGATTCAATATTTGGAATCATAATAATTTATATTATTTTATAAGTTAAAATTAATTTTTTACCAAAACTAATAGTAAAAACAGTAAAAATTATTTACCATGGTTAAGGTAAAAATGGGTTTATCGAAGGGTTAAACTAAAAATATACGGGTTAAAAATAGACCAAAACTTATAAAAAACCCATTTTATGGTAATATTTAGATATTATATCTTATATTATCGATAATACTCCATTTTTTAGCCTTTTTACATGAAAAAAAACATGGTTGGAATTCTTTCTTTCAAAAAAGTACAAGTGTGTCACTTACCTCACTTATAAAAGGTCACCCCTTCTCCTCTCCTATTCACACCTTAAAACCCTTTTGGTTCAGAAAATACCTATAAAAATCACTTAAAAACTTCTATAATATCATCATTGAATCCTTATTTTTCATATAAATCCAACCTAGGAAGGCATTTGGTGCAAACCTAAGGAATATACCTAAAGAAGAGGTAATGTTCATCAATGAGTGTTTTTGTTTTATTTCTTCATACACCTACTTAACTTCTTATTATAATATTATAATATAATAAAATAAATATATCACATATACTGAGATGTTTTATGTTGATTTAATGACCTACAACCATCTTCACTTTCATCAAATGAGTTACGAAATCATCGTTTGTGTGTACAGTGAACTATCGCCTCACAAAATGATATCATTCGTTTTCCATTACCACCTCTCAAGGATGAAAATAATGATAAATTTATTATTTATATTTTATATTTATGATATTATTATTCTTTTTAATCATAATTTCATACATTCCTTTCTACTATCTATTTTTTGGAATACAATAACACCGCTCGTGTGTACGGAGGATTACCGCATGGTGAAGCAATGTGATTCGTTAACACTTTACATGGAAGGTAATAAGGATGGGTGTAATGAAAATATATGATATATATGACATAAAAATGATTCTATAATTATAACATATCATTTAACTTTATTTATTTCAATCCAATAAGAAAATGGAAATATAGTTCATGCATACATACAACCTACCATCTCCATGAGCGGTGTATTTCACTTTTTATCACTAAATTTTATGGATTAATCTATATAAATATATAATTAATATATATGATATTTATATCATGGTTAAAATTCAATGTATTATTAAATCATAATCAAATTAATAAGACCAAAAAAATAATAAATCAAAACATATACTAAAAACAGTGGTTAGTACCCGTAATGTAACTTTAACATAGAATTTTAATAAATGGGTAATAAAGGGTCATAAGAAAATAATATATAGTATGATATATTTAAATATTATTCTATAATAGATTTATAATAAACTTATATTTATTATATAGGAGGTTATAATGTGTACGACAGAAGTCAAGACTTAAGGTAAGGGGTTTTTGTCTCAATTTCCCTTCTTTGAAATATAAGTTATATTATGCACATATATTCTTTTACATGGTGTATACACAGCCCCCTTGACATGTAATATCATGAATTTATTTATATTCATTATATTTTAAGTTTCATTTTATTTTATTCCTTCTTTGGGATTATAATTCAAAGATACCAAGTGGTAATGATTTTATGTTTCAATCTCATCGTTTATCGGGATTGTTTATGATTATGTTTATGATGATAAAATATTATGACCCATATCTCAATAAACTAATGAATTTTATTCTACTATGGTTATTAATTATATTTTTAAGCAATAGTAAAAATTTTATACTCCTTGGTACTTAAAATAATTTAGATTTTTTTTAAGAAAATCCAACTTTATTTTTCTCTTCAGTTGGAAATCCATTTTCTTCCAAAAATATGTTTTCTAAAAATATTTTCAAAAATTCTTGATTATTTTACTATGATGTTTAAAAGAATTTTTACCCATGTTTTAATTTTTAAAAAAATGTTTTTAATGGAATCTTCATGCTTTTTTCTAAATAATTCCCATTTGGATTTTACAAAAAATGTAAAAGGAATATTTATTAACATGTATGGCATGAATAAAATTTTCTTTCATCATGAACATTATTTTATTTGAATATTACTTTATAATTTTTCAAGTTTATTTTCAAATAAAAATGTTTTAAAAATGTTTTATGTTTTAAAGTGAGTTTTTCAAAGTGGAAAAGATATTTTATTAAAGAAATGTTTTGAATGATCGATCAAAATCCTTTTCCATCTAAGATTACATCTGTTGATGTTACTTATGCCTTACTAGGGATATGATCTAAGGATACCATTCTTATTCTTTCTTTTAATGGTTTATGTTTATGATGACATGATTTTTATGAAACCCATTTCTCTTCCATGAGTTATACCATGATAAGATTATTATGAAATTATCTTCTTTTTCCATGGGTTATGTTATGATGATTATGAAACTTGTTTCTTTTCCATTGGTTATGATATGATGAAATTTTTATAAAACACATTTCTCTTTATGGGTTATGATATGATGATTTTTTTATGGCGGAACACATATGTGTGATTTTCATTATGTGAGGGATGAGACCTAAATCTACCTACAATGAATTGGGAAAAGATAAATGTTCTACAAGATCAAAGGGTACGTTGATGGTTATCCCAAGCTCGAAAAGAAGGGTACACAGGTGGTTATCTCAATCTCTAAAAGGAGTGTACATGGGTGGTTATCCCAAACCTGAAAAAATGGTACATAGGTGTTTAGCCCAATCCTGAAATAGGGTACACAGAAGGTCATCCCAAGACTGATGTAGGTACACAGGTGGTTATCCCAAACCTAACATGTTATTAATGTCTTGGTGGGTAGTCTTGACATAATATTTTTCTAAGATTATGTGTATGAAAAAAAATCTATGTATTATACCAATGTTATGATCTCATAGATTATTTTCTTTGATTTCTTTATGATTCATGTCCTATGAACAACCAATATTTATGACATGACTCAAGATTTTTATCTTTGATATGCAGGGTATGGTTTTAAAATATTATTCTCATGTTCTTATACCCCTTTGATTATGTTATGCTTATGTATCTCCCTTGTTTACCCTTATAGAGCATCTGGGATCACCCTTTCTTATGTTTTTTTCCTGAGTTATAAATATATATATTGTGTATGATTTGTCTAAGAAGGGTGAAAGATATGAATATATTACTGGGATATGATGCATATAACCTATGAACTAGTTGTTTATGTTTCCAAGTTTCCAAATTCACTAAACTATTATGTTCCTCAGACATGTGTTTGTGTAATGTTATGACTATTCATAAAAAATGATGTAATATCTGTGTATGATAAGCATGGGTTTCTATAATTTGTTCCTTAAAATATCTTCATGGAAGCGAATTATGAGATTTGGGAATAAATAAAAGTTGATTCCTAGATACATTGGTCCCCCAAGATCCTTAATCATAATAGAGTCATGCCATATTTCTTAGCACTCCTTTCACATCTCTATCAAGTGTACGATATGTTCCATATATCACTTTTTAGGAATTACATACAATATCCATCACATGTACTAATCTCATGATCTATGAAACTAAAACATGAACTTTCATATGAAGAACAACCTACAATGATTGTGGATCGAAGCGACAAGGCTTTGAGGAACAAGTACACCCATCTAGTTAAAGTTTTAAGGTGAAATCATAAGTTCAAGGAGGCTGCATGGGAAACTGAGAATGTGATAAGATAAAATTAACCTCACTTGTTTTCCTCTATGTAATAAAATTTTTAGGATGAAATTCATTTAAGTGGGTAGAACATAACAACCCGTGTTTTTAATAAATATTTCTCCTTAAATAAATATCATGTTTAAAAGTTTATTTCACCTCAAACATTGAACTAAAATGATCCTTGAAAATTTATATAGGAAAATTATAATAATAATAAAACCTATAATAGATAAAAATATATTACTCAATTATAAATTCATAAAAAATAGGATTAAGAGCACTTAAAGCTTAAATAGCACATTTTTTCAATAAAAGTAGTTTTTCTTCATATATTTTATTTTTATTTAAAAATTAATTTTATAAATTATAGAATTTTAATTTTGTAAAATGAACTTTATTTTTTAATTCATGATTTCAAAATTAAATTAGGGTGATTTTTTTTAATTTTCTAAAATAATTCATTTTCTGGTGAATAGTGAAAAAATGTAGTTTTTACCAAAACTATAAATTTTATGACTTTATACAAAAGACCTAGAAGTGTATAAAAACTTTTAATTGGTAAAATGTGTATTTATTAATTAAAATTACACATGTTAAAAATATTATGTTGAATTTAGAAAACTAATGATTAATATTTTGGGAACTTAAGTAATATCTTCTAATAAAATTTATTTTTGGTATTTTATTTTAATTAAATAATATATTGATAAAATTTGGTTTTGGCTTACTTTGAAATCAAAATAAAATTTATTTATTTTATAATAAACCAATTTATATCATGAAAATAAAATATATGGATAAATTTACCCTACACTTAAATTTTATGCTTAAAAATACTTTTTTTTCTAAAAACAAGTTTTTACGCATTACATGCACTAATGTTAAAATTTATTTTTATTACATAGAGAATTTTTATATGATAAAATGGATATTATATTTAGAATTGGTAGGTCCAAATTATGTAATAAGTTCCATTTTATTTTTAGGAAATAAAATTAAATTACTTAAGTAAAAATTAGTTACCACAGTAAAATTAAAAATGGTAAAAGTGAAAATCATAAGACTGGAGGACTTAAAATCATGTTTAAACATGTGTGAAAATGAATTTATGAGGGATTATTGACCTTATCTCATCCTTCAATCCATTATTTTCCATTTTTTGATCCACTTGACATGTTTAACATGTGTTCCCTTTATATTAAGTGGCTATAATTACAAATATTCCATCCACACCACTAATAAAAGGGGTCTCTCACTACCTCTACAATAGTCCAAAACCCGCACTCCAATATTTGGTGCTAACAACATGTTGTATATATTTTTTATAAATTTTTATCTGAAAAATATGTGCTCCTTTACATACCCAAGGATCTTTTCAGTTTAGGTTTTAGAGGATTAGAAAAAAAATTACAACGAATTAGAATTATAAAAATTATACAAAAACTATTTGTTATCACGTGATCTAGATCCTTAATTTAAACCAAAAGCCTTTGATATTCTATCTATCACTAATCCTGTGAAAAAAAATGTAGGGTGAGTACAAAATTGTTCAGTGGGGGGGGGTTGAACTAGGGGAATATTCACTTTTTATAAATACTATAAAAATATTTTGAAAACATTTTAATTTATATCAAATACAAAACATTTTATATAATAAATAAATTTTCCAAATATTATTCTAGATTTTTCAATAAAACTCCATAAGGAATAATGTTTAAAAACTTTTAAAAGACATTTCACTTTGAAAACCCATTTTATTTCAAAATATAATAACCATTGAAATAAACCCAGATTTATCCTTGAAAACTTTAAATATGTTACTACAAAATGAATATCTGTTTGTGGAATATAATGATACTTGAAAAACTTAATAAAATAATGTGGACACTAGAAGTAATGAAAGTATCACTTTTAGGATAGAATACCCCTTTGAGATCGTGGGTTCACTCCCCATTCCTCATCTTCAAAATCAATACCCAAGTACTGAATTTCTAAATAAAACATTTTTATAAATCTTGTCCTTCACATTTATAATTATTTAAAATATCCTTTCAAAAAATTCATAAATTATTTTCAAATAAGAAAATAATTTTAAATAGCATAAACTTTAGCAAATGAATTCTTTAAGAAAACACCATAAAGATGAGGAGAAATCCATATTTCATAACTAATACTTATAATAATTCCTATAAAGAAATAATTAAACATAGGAAAATTATTTTAATAAAATTATTTAATTTCAATGAAAAATATAGTGCATGGACATACCTATATTTATGAATAACATCCATAAATTTTAAAGAACATTTCACGCATAAAATGATAGTTTAAACACTTTAAAATACACTTAAAACTTGTAAAGAAAATTCTTAAAATAAACTCTTTTAGCAAAAGGATTTTGAAAATTGAATGAAACATTTCCCCCATAATTAGGGTTTTTGGAAAATAAAAATGGAATTTATCAAATATAACAAAAATAGGGTTTTAAAAAAATTGGAAGAGGTTTTTTCTAAAAAGAATATTTTTCCCTTACATAAGGGTTTAAAAAAATAAGCTTGATAAAAAAATTCTCTTATAAAAAGGGTTTTATAAACCATAGATTATAAGTTTAAAAATAAAATTTTCTTACCTTACAACTTCTCAAGTATCACTAGTACTACTTCTTACATTGGTAATTTGAAGACTTTAATAGATAAAAGGGATAAACGGACAATGAAGAATTAGTGAGTGTGGGGTTTTCATTCAAATAAAAAAGGGTGGCATTTTATAGAAGAGGAGAGCTCAAATAAATCGATTTAATATTTAAAAATGTATTATGAAGTCAAACTTAAATAGTTATCAACTTAAATTTAGTTGTCATTGATCTTGATATGATTCTACAAAATATATTTTGATAATCTTATCATGTATCTTAAGTGAAGGATTTTTCTTTTCTAGTTTTAATAAAAATATGAAATGGGGGCTATTGCATGTTGTTGTAACTATTTTTAAGAATCTGTAGAAGATTTTGGTTTCATATATATTCCAATGTGGCTGAACATAAGGTAGTTATTGAATCCATTACATTAGACTATAATTGAAGTGAAATATATATATATATATAGACACACACATAAGTAAAGATGAACCGAGTATCTCACCAAGTTGTAAGTGATGTTTGTGAGGGTTCTATTTGTTTAAGATCAATAGACAATATATATTTATTTTTACATTTTGTTGTCAAAACTTGTGTATTCTGAGGAACTAGGAAATCTAAAATGAACTGTGGTGATATTGTATGATAATCAGGTTGTATCAATATACCATTTTATATTCCTTAGATGATGACTACACAAATCTACTACCAGGGAAAATGAAAATTGGCTTATTCCTTAAATGTGTGTATCATACAAGCTTTTTAATTTGACCATTATATATATATATATATTCATTTATATCGGCTTCATTGTTCATTTTTAAGATCAAGACAACACTCGTCGAGGAACTCGACATCGAGATAGTCCATATACACTTACACAAGTAGGGAGAAGCCTTCATCGGAGGAGGAAGATGATGCAGAAGGTGATGGAGGTGTTAGGTCTAGCATGTGGAGGAAGAATATGACATGCAGTTTAATTAGACAGCTTGTATGAAAATGATCATATGATGAGAAAATAAGGGGAATTTTTAAAATGGTTGAATAGTACTTGTGTTTCTCAATCCTACATCAGAAATCCACTCGGTTGAGCGCTCGTATAAATTATTTGTTGTGCCCTCCAAAGCTAAAGTTGGCAGCAGAGTTCGACACCTACAACACTACACACACTTTCCCATATAGGTTTCACCACACCCTTACATGGTCTATGGGCACCCTATGTGTGCCTTGTGTGCACCTTGCGGGTGCTATGTGTTCACCAGATTACCTATACAGGTGCTCATACCTCTTGCCGCCATTGAGGACACTTGGAATGTCTCTCCCTATGGTTGAACTTTCCCCCACATGGGTAAATCAAGTTGGACCTTGAAGGCTTTTGCGGCTGGCCAATTTTTTATATACTAAGTAAATTTTAAGCATTAAAATTACATTATATATTACTAAAAATTGTCTATAACTATAAATATACCAAGTAAACATTTTTATTCCAAATACATATTCACTATGTTCTTTAGAATTTATATTAATCAATTTTTATTTTTACTGAAATTTTATATTCGTTACTCTTATCGGTTATTACCAAAAAAATATTTTTCTTAACACATAAGTGAACTTTAATTAAATATTTTTTTTTAAATTTATTCATAAATTATTTCATTTTCTAAAGGAATTTAACGGCTATTTAACAATGGTTAAATTCCTCATTCAATAAATACCCATTTTAGACATATTTTCATAACACTAAAACTATGAATTCCATTTTTCTCTTTCACAAGGATGATTCCTATTTTCCCATTACTTTTCATTCTTACCGTCTTTGTCTTTGGAGGACTCCTACTCATGATTGATACTAATGAAGTGGGCTAAAATCGTGTTGTTAGCATGTTTATTTTATTTTATCCTCTTTTATTATTGATGATTATTGTAAATTTATCATTCCCAACTCCTTGTTCTAGATGTTCTTTTACTGAATTTAGTGAATTATTTCAATAAAACTACTTCATTTTGTTTTAAATTTATAATACTTATATATTTATAGTATTTATTTCAAAGACATAAATGCATTAAAATTATGAGGTGTTACAACCCCTTCATGGCCACTCAACGAATTCATTTTCTATCTAAAAATATGACCATTCTAATTCCTTTGTAATCTTATTTCTTTTCCTTGAGCCTCTGGTCACAATAGATTGGTTTAAAGATTCTATTTTTGAGGAATCCTCTAAGTAAAATGAAAATATTTTAACGTTCATGCCAACTTCACATCATATAGTCTGAAAAACCATGTGTCAGCCTGGTCTAGTCAGTATTTAGTGCATTTAAGATAATTTAATACACCACATATTATTTACCATTGGGTGCATCGTGTATCTCGTGGCACATCAAAGTGTAGTGAACCTTGGTATACGAAGTGTGCTTTTTCAGTTAAATGTCGTGTAACCGTGTCTATCAGCTAGAATCTTTAAGACCTCCTAATGGAATCTAGTATCTTCTTCATCCATTCTTAACCTAATTAAGATCATATAAAACTAAAAAAAGAATGTTTAATCGAGGAAGCATGTTAATTGAGTTTTGGGTTAAAGAAAGAATAAACTAGAAATAAAAAACTAACAACAAATGTGTATAATCAATCAATAAATAATAAATAATTATAAATTATTATGTGACTGCTCTGATACAACTTGAAGGTTTTAAGGCATAGTGGAAGTGGTCAGGCTCGTGCCCAATATTGGAAATCTATTAACTTATTCAAATTTATCCTCATAACTAGATTAATAGCAACCCCATAATCCATGGTATATAATCACCACATATAATTTATAATTAATTTGTGTAAATAAAGAATTACCTCACATTAGATTTTTTTTGATTCAGATGATATCTTAACATTGTATCGACATTTCATTAAAGGATTCAAGGGTATAATCTCTCTAGTAATGATCCACATGTGCACCAAAAACCTCAGAATGTCATTTTAGAAATATCAAGGTACTAGCATGTAAGATTATAATGCTTATGCCATTTTTCGTTGAATGCCATAGGAATTGCTTCAAAGTGGATGGATTCTTATTACTATCTCTAAAGTCAAGAGGTTGGAGGAGTAAAATCACTCTCTGTTCTTGAGAGTATTCTAGAGGAAGATATCTTTAGGGATTAAGAGGATTTTCTCTATGATTTGTTATGCACAACAATGATTAGAACTGAGAATGATATAATCAGGTTTATATAGATCTAGGTTTAGAGAGTAATAACTATACATAGGCCCTTATTATTTTATTAATCCATGATTAACCCTATGTCTAAAAAAATATTATTATTATTATTATTTACTCAACATGCACTAAACCCATGTATAAATAAATATCATTTATTGAATAAATAAATAAATATTTATTCAAATGATATTTAATATATCAATTTCATTGGACCATAAACTCGACTCATCTTTCCTCAGTATTTATCAAACCTTGAATAATGAATATTTATTTAAATGAATGAATAAATACTACTATATTATTCTATGATAAATAAATAAATATTATATACACAAGAATAAAAAATAAATATTTATTAAATATTCAACTCACATATATTCTCTAAAATAACCAATGATTGTATATTTGTGATCAATAAATCATTAATAATTATTAAATCACATATGAGAATACTATTTATTCAACATATTAGATTCATGTAGAATTTAACTGATCTTCTTGATACATTTAGTGTGTGGTCCTCTAGGCCTCTTTTAGTGACATTAGGTCACACAGCATAAATTCCAGGGTTAGCATCTAGAAACATACCAAAACACCTATACATAAAGAAGATAATGTCACAACAACACAAAACCTCTTATGAACATACATTGTGTAATGTAATTATTTTGTTTTGATATATCTAATCAAACAAGTTACATACTCATGTCATTAGTCCACATGCTTGATGTATCTTTCCTTAACTTTTTCGATGGAACATCGTGACCATAGACTTAATTAAGTAGTTACAAAGGGCCTAATATATCAACTTATGTTAAAGAACATAGAAAAATATTTCCTATTATTATTCATTCAAGTAATATCAGTTGTAACACACCCAATGCACTATACCTCACTATAAGAATATATTTTCATGATCTTCATTAATACATCAAAGCACACAACTCGTGATATGCATTAATAATAATAATAAAGTCTATGAACCATTTTATGAATCTGAGGATGATAGTATTCAATAAAACATATAAATTTGAATTTCTTATTGGCATGTCAAGTTCTCACAATCTCTTTCTCTTGAATATTTATAAGAATTAACTTCATGAGGAGTCTCGATGTCTTATGAGCCCCTTACCCTGATAGCATGTATCATATGTGTCATGTCGGATGATATCATCTAGCTATAGAATAAGTATTTAAGAATACTAACATATAACTTCTAGATTATTATCATAGAAAAGAACTGATATACCCTTTCAAAGTGATAGGTATCCTTAACAAATTATCACATATAATGTCATGTAAAAGAATAATCATGATTTGATGTAAACTTTATTAATATTCAAAACCATGAATTAATATAATAAAGTATATATAAGTTGGTTATATGGAACTGACTCCGACTTATAACTCTATTTCCTCCTTAATCATATAATATGATTCATCTATATCACAACACTTGTGATATATTTATATCGTACAATATAATACATGTAGGCATTATCATGATTTTTCTTAAATAATAACTTAAAATATCACCATATCATAGTAAATGATGTGCACGTGCATGGAATATGCCTTGGGAATTATCACATATAACATCCTTATTGTTGGGGAGGAAATAGATTGGTTCTGGGAAAAAAACTCAATTGCAAAAAAAATTGTATGAATCTCTAATGAAAAATGGAAGCAAAAATAAATAGAAATAAATAAATTGAGACACGTATTTTAATTTGAAAAAACCCTTTAATGTGGAGGATTATAAAATCATGGGAAAACTCCGAGAAATCAACTATAAATAATAGATTACAAAATTCAAGCAATTCCCAAACTTGAATTACAGAGAAATCATAGAAAGACTTTATAAAAAAATACACCCCATTATACCGTTTCCTTTTCTATGATAATAATTTAATGACAAGACGTCACCCTTCAGAGGTCAAAACCAGAACACGCAGCATTGTTGCGGCACCTCCCGTAAGTCATTGCACAACTCGATTTGTCTTTGCTCGCTATATCCCACTACACGCTTCTTCTCATGCCCAAAAATGGTCGTACATGTATATACACCCAAAGTAGAACACCCTTGTTGCTCCCTTTATAGGTAAAGTATTCCCTAAAAGATTTATGTGAAAAATCCTTTCAAATATTAAAAAAACAAATATCTATGAGATAAGAGAAATATATCTTTATTTTGAAAGTCACATGAAGTGTTAATGGGAGAGTTAAAAATTTCAAACACCTAAAAAATCTCCCTTGTTTCCATTTTAATATCCTTATAAAAAATGGAAAAATAGACAAACCTATCAATCTTCCCCTTTACCCTAACAAAGAGGGAGATGAATTTCAACGAACCCAATTAGAAAGAAAACTGGTTGGTTTTACACCTAACATCAACCTTTATAGATAATATGATGACACCCTTTTGCAACTTTGAAAAAAACCTAAAAGCTCTTCCTACAAAATAAATCCAAACACTGAAGTCTTAATCATACCTGTGTCTGCACTACCTCACTGAACAAGACTAGAACCAATAATACTTGGCTCCCTCATAATAGTGATAGCTACATAATCAGGATTACCTACAAAAACTAATTGCTTCCTCTGCTCAACATACTTTGAGAAGTATGTAACTCTCAATGCATCACCTCAATCATTGATTTCAATTCCTTCTTCACTAGTGTCACTCTATGAAGAAAATGAATTAGTTAAAAGACCTAAAACACCTGACCTGACTTGCTTTAACTTCCAAACTTTCTTCATCCTAGTCGATGGTCTTTGACTCATGTGTGGCGGTCACCTATGCCACAAATATGAAGAAATCCTCCTTGCAACTGCATTTTTCACTTCACCGCATGTCTTTACATCAGTCCTATAAAAACATGTCAACCATTTTACCTCATGTATATACCATCGATCCTCGAGACAATTTCCATATTACATTACCAAATGAACTTCTAAACCCACCATTATCAAGAGTACAAGAAGATAAAAAATTATGGCGTATACCTAACACTTGTCGCACACCCCTCAACATCAGAGTGAAACCTGCATTTGTAGTAATACAAATATCACCAACACTAATCACACCATCAAAATCTTCACTGCACATATTCAATCTACCAAACCCACCTTCTTCATATAAAGAAAATAATTCCCTCTTCGGTGTAATATGATATGAAGTTAATGAATCAATTGTACAAATTTGACCTGTGAAAATCAATTCCAACTAAAAGTAAATATCCCTAACCATGTATAAGACTCTCGCCGGTATCCTCAAAATCAGTTTCATGTGTCTTATTTTCTTTATTAAGTTTTTTCAAAGAGTAGTAGTTTCTATACACATGGTCCTCCTTGTCGCAAAAGAAGCACTTGGCCTTTCTTCTTGTCTTTGACCGATCTTCTGATTATTGTGTCCATTTGTCACTACCAGAATACCACCATTTCCTGAAGAATTTTCATCATCAATTTTTCAACGAGTCTTGTTAATCAACAATGATGAAATCACATCATCTAACATCAGATCATCTTTCCCGAACAACAATGTGGTGATGAGATTATCATTCGAATCAGGTAACAAACCTAAGAGAAGCAAAACTTTGTCTTTTTCTTTTATTTCAACAGGTACCGCATTAACTTTATCATCAATATTGACCACCATCAAAAAGAGATATGTCAAAAGTTTGGTGAACTCATCTAGATATTTACCTAAATATCCATTATCTGACATTCACAAATGATATAGTTTTTTTAGATATAAATGATTTGTGAGAGATTTTTCTTTATACCTACTTTAAAGCTTCACTCGGATCTATCATGACCCGTCCCCTGGGGACCATGTCGTGACATACCCCAAGCCCACCTCCCAAAGGGCCAGGGGTTGGAAACTAGTGCTGAAGGCGTCAACCTGCAAGTGAGAGGCATTTGTCTGGGTACCTGTATGCACACACACTCCCAACCATGTACCACAAACTGAAAGGGGGAAACAAGTATACTGAAACAAGTGCTGAGTACAAGTACAACTGAAAACAATTGGGCCAGAATAAAAACCCAACAAAATAACTAAAAACAAAAAATTACAAATAGAATCAGGTAGCCATCCACAGAAAACCCCCACCTGATTGTAAGAGTGGTGTAGATACTAGAATTCAAAGTAGTATATCTTGTCTACTTGATCCTACTAGGGATTGCCTAGTCCAAGACCACCAAGTCCTCCATCGAAACGTCTGTTATCTGAACAAGTCACATCACATACAGGTGAAACCCATGCAGGGGTGAGTAACACAGTACTCAGTAGGGGACCCCAGTCCACTAAGGAGAAATACCAAAAATAAACCACAAAGAAAAACCACAAAGCAAGGACAGCTCGCACCAGGTACAATCTAAAGCATAGTAAGAAGGTTCATCAGATATGGTGATGAACGTTTTGTACTTTTTAGGGACTCATCCCTGATGAATCATTGCTTGTATGCCAGTCCACTAAGGATCCACACGGTTATTGCTCATCTATCGGGCTACTAAGGATCCACACGGATGTTGTGCTTCTGTCGGGCCACTAAGGATCTACACGGTTGTTGCTCATCTGTTGGGCCATTAAGGATCCACATGGCTGCTTCTCGAGCCATTGTTTGTACCTCAACCACTAATAAGTCCCACATAGAATTACCCAAAGGACCATCTCATCATAAGGGTTCCAACTCAATAGACAGCGTGTCGAACGGATGTCCGATCTGTAAGATATTAGTGTTTTAGTAATCAGGGGTCAGTTGCGTCTGGGCCCGGTCAGACTTACCCGACCAACCCAACCTGAGGGTCCCACATACCCTGATTTAATTCAACTGGCCCGACCTGACTTGGTTTGATTCAGGGTAGTTCTGGTCCGGGCTGACCAGTGGGTCAGGCCTAATGGGCCTTGCTGGGCCCAACCTAGTTTGGCCAGGGGTCCAGTTCGTCGGGTCACCTGGTGATTCGGTCTCTTCTGGTGACTCGGTATCGTCTAGCCCAAAGGGTGCGGGTCTCGTCTGCTAGCGCGGGTCTGGCCCGGCCTGTGGGTTGGGGGTGCGCCCCGCTAGCTAGAGCCTGGACTGCTAGGGGTGGACCGGCGGTGTGCGCCCGGGACTCGGTAGCCACCGCCATGTCCCCTCACTATCTGAACGTGGCCCGCAAGTGCCACTCCTCCCATGTGGCTCCCACCTGGCACCACATCTAGTGCCTGTCGTGACCGACAAGCCATAGCCTCCCCTCCACCGCGGTTGAGCGACCGCGACTCGCCAGGTCGCCCGAGTGGCCTAGATGCGGGTCACCACCTTCACCCGGAGCCGATCGGTGCCACTCCTCCATGCCACCACAACACACTGATGGGTGAACCACCTCCCTCCACCTGCGACCGCCTTCTACAAGCCACTGAAGTTGCTTTGGTGGTCTATTTCTCGATCTTCTTGTGCCTACAGGCCTCTTGGGTCGTTGTCATCCCTACATTGTCCCCAGATTCATCTTGTCACTGATTTGAGGATACAGCCACGAAGAACGCACATGCAGAGGGTCCCAAGCCTTGTTCGTGTCGGCCCGCACCCTCCGAGTTAGAGGTTTAAAATAGGGGAAGGTCCGGGGATTTCCCTTTTATCAACAATAAAATTAATCCTGAATAGAAAACCCAATAATGACACCCTCCCTCAAGAACACACAATCTGCAGATTAACATGTTCATGGATTGATCTGCGTTCATCATTTATAAAAAGAACGGGGAAATCATAAAACCAAAATCAAACCCCTACCTCTTTGTTGTAGCTCTTCATCCTCGAGGGTCCAAGAGGTCGATGGCGTTCATCATTTGTCAAGGTACATCAAAGTTGTTGACGTACCATCAGTGTTCTTCGTTCTTCATTGGGGAGGAAATATGTCAGAGGTTCGTTAGAGAATCCTTACAGTTTAATCCTCGTTCCACCAACATGTCAACTATTAAAAAGAAAACACGTTGTAGTATTTCTATTACACTGCAATGTCGCGTCGTTACACTGCGTGTTAACGAACCATTAATGAGCTCTATTAATGTGCTTCATCGCTGCCTCTTCACTGCACCGCAGCGTTGTTGTATCACCTCTTGTCAGTGAGAAAAGGAATAAAATAACTTTTTAAGTTATTTTATTAGTTTTCTCGAAAAGTCCAAAAATTAGCTTTTTCATTCAGACTTTTTCGGACGAAGTTAAGTCCTTTCTCAGATTCACCAGGCCTCAAAATCACGTGTTGTTAGAGCGTGTAGTCTCAAAATAATTCCATATAATTAAAAAAAATTACACGGAAATTCTAAGATGTTACATTCTCCCCACCATAGGGATTTACATCCCCGAAATCCAAAACAAGTTCTAATCAAACAAATTGGGGTACTAAGCATGAATTTGAGCCTCATGATCCCATTTTCTCTCCTGGAGGTTCTCATACTGCCACCAAACATGAACCATAGGAATTGATCATCCATGAAGAACCCGCTCTTGTCAATCCTCTATCTCCACCGGAAACTCTACAAACTTCACTGCATCATCAATGTCCAGCTTCCCCCAGTTGATGACGTGTGATGGATCATGCACATATCTCCTCAACTAAGACATGTGGAAAACATCATGCACCTAGTGCATCTGTGGGGGAAGATCTAGGTGGTATGCCACCTTGAAAACTCTGTTTAGGATCTAGAAAGGTCTAATGAACCTCAGAGATAACTTGTCGCCCCGACTAAATCTCTGTAATCCCCGTCGGGGTGAGACCTGAAGGAACACATGGTCTCACTCCTAGAACTCCAAGGGTCTTCAAATCCTATTGGAATAAGACTTTTTTTCTCTGTGTAGCCCTCATCCACTCCTAGACACCTTCTCAGTGGTATCTCGTACCAACTCTGCACCCATGAGTGTCGACTCCCCTAGGTCTATCCAGTATAGGAGTGATCTAAAAGACCTCTCGTACAAGGACTCAAATGGTTACATGCCAATTGTAGAGTGATAGTTGTTATTGTATGCAAACTCTGCCAGTGGTAGGTGGTCCTCCCAACTATGACCAAAATCAAGGATTCAAGCACGAAGCATGTCCTCCAGGATCTGTATGGTCAGTTCCATCTAACCATCTGTCTGGGGATGAAAATTTGTGCTCAAGCACAGCTGAGTCCTAAATGCCTCCTATAATCCCTTCCACAATTGGGATGTAAAGCATGCATCGCGGTCTGAGATGATCATCGAAGGCACCCCATGAAGTCGCACTATCTCCTAGACATAGAGGCATCCCAAGCCCTCTATCAGCCCCTTCTCTTGGATGGGTAGGAAGTGAGCCGACTTGGTGATTCGGTCAATGATCACCTAGATAGAATCATTGCCTCTAAATGTACATGGTAACCCTATAACTAATTCCATCGAGATACCATCTCATTTCCACTATGATACCTCAAGTGGCTAAGCCAAGCCTGCTGGAACCTGATGCTCGGCCTTCACTTGCTGGAAAATGAGGTATCGTGAGACGAACTTAGCCACCACTTTCTTCATTCTTGGGCACTAGTATTGACGTTGGAGGTCCCGGTACATCCTCTCCACTTTAGTATGTACCGCCAAAGTGGATGTATGGAACTCCCTCAACACCTCCTCCAGCAATGCCACTAGTAATATGGTGCACCCTCTGAAAAGGATGACATGCTCCCCACCTATCGAAAATCTATCAAGATCATGTCCTGAGGATAACTGAGCACATCGGGCCTTGCAGTCAACATCCACCAGTTATGTCTCCCTGACTCGCTGTAAGAGTGGGGGAGTAACATTCATCAACTGAAGGTAAGTTGATCCATCATCATCCATAAAGGATATCTTCATCGTGGCTAATTGCTCGGTCACCTCACTCAGCAGTTGAAAATTGGTCCTCCTGCTAAGTGATTCTGTTACCATGTTCCCCTTCTCAGGAGTATAGACTATCTCAAAGTCATAATCCTAGAGGAACTCTAGCCATCATCACTATCACAAGTTCAGGTCCTTTTGTGAGAAGATATATCTGAGACTCTTGTGGTCAAAGTAAATCGTAAATCATTCACCCATCAAGTAGTGCTACCACATCTTCAAGGTAAAGACCACTAATACTAAATCCAAGTCATGGGTCACATAGTTCTGCTCATTATTCCTCAACTATCATGAGCCATAGGCGATCACCACTCACTCCTTAATCAAGACACAACCTAGACTGATCCCTGATGCATCTTGGAAAACTACATACTCAACACCCTCTTCTGGTAGTCTCAAGATGAGGTCACTCTTTAGTCTTTGTCTCAGATCCTAGAAACTCTATTGGCACCTATTCATCCACACAAAGGGTTATACCTTCTTTGT
Source organism: Viscum album (assembly GCA_963277665.1). NCBI lineage: Eukaryota > Viridiplantae > Streptophyta > Magnoliopsida > Santalales > Viscaceae > Viscum > Viscum album. Next base: position 1,924,228,077 of record OY728152.1, on the reverse strand, counting down.
AAAATTTTAAAAGGGTGTTTCTACTCTGGAAAAGTTAGTCACGAACCCCCGGTAATATCTGGCCAACCCCAAGAAACTATGCACCTCAGTCACACTTCTGGGTGGCTCCCAAGCAAGCACTGCCTCTATCTTTGCTGGATCCACTGAAACTCTAGACTTTGAGATGACGTGTCCCAGAAAGTGGACCTCATGAATCCAGAACTGGTACTTCGAGAGATTACCATAAAGATGGTGCTCTTGGAGTGTATCTAGGATTATCCGTAGGTGTTTAGTGTACTCCTCCTCTGACGCTGAGTACACAAAGATGTCATCAATGAAGACTACCACAAAACAATTGAGATAAGGCTGGAAGATCCTATTCATGAGTCCCATGAACAATGCTGTGGTGTTAGTCATGCTGAAAGGAATCACCAATAACTCATAGTGGCCATATCGTCACCTGAAGGTTGTCTTCGGTACATCCTCATCACATACCCGAAGCTGGTGATAAACTGATCTGAGGTCGATCTTCGAGAACCACCTTGCTCCCTTCAGCTAATCGAAGAGGTCATCAATACTCAGCAGTGGATACTGTTCTTCACGGTCACCTGGTTTAGGCATCGAAAGTCTACATATAGCCTCAAGCTTCAGTTTACCTTCTTGGAAAACAAAACTGGGGTTGCCCATGGGGAAACATTGGGCCTTACGAACCCCTTCTCCTGGAGGTCCTCTAGATGTAACCTCAACTTGTGAAGCTCCATAGGAGCCATCTGATATGCCAGTGTGGATATCGATGTCGTCCTAGGGTATAGGTCGATGAAAAAGTCTACCTCTCTACAAGGAAGTAGTCCCAGAACATCATCAGGAAAAACATCCTTGTACTCGTCCACCACTATAGGAAATCTTGGACTCCTCTCAGCCACTGCACCAAGGGTGAGGCTAGCCAATTGTTGAGTGATCGAATGCACCCTCTTCTGAGAAATTATGTCCTATGATTCAAGGGTTTAATTCTCACCGGTGAAGTAAAACCTGATCCCATGTGGACACACCACATTGTACACCTAAAACAGTCGATCTGAGCATGGACTGTGGATAACTAGTCTATACCCAAGATGACATCGTAAGGCCTCAACGCTACTACTAGGAGATCCCAGCTAAATCTATCGCCTCCTAGAGTAAGCTCACACTACTGGAACTAGTTTGTAATTGTTTAATTCCCTCTCGTAGGATTATATAGCTGAAGGATCAAGCCAATGGCTCCACCGGAATCTCAAAGCTCCGAATGAGAGTCGTGGAAAGAAAAGAGTGATTGGCACCTGTGTCTATAAGAATTGCAGCTAGGGTGGAGAAGACACATATCGTACCTTAAATCAACTCCAGAGCACCGTGGTCATAAGCCTTCACTGCCTGAAGCTGAGCTCACCCCTGTCTGTCTGCTCCCTGAGGTCGGGGGGACACCTGGAGGTGGTGGCAGTAATACCTTAAACCATCACCCACCACCTGCTGCTCAGCCTACCCCCCTTCCACAACCGTCGCCCTATGGCCTTCCTCGCTCGAACATCTGCCTTTGTCTCGGTGGTCCCTCGATTGTCTGTTGATCATCTGTACGATGGGTCGGGCAGTCACGATCCATGTGCCCCTGCCCGCTGCACGAGTAACACACCCTGATCCTCTATTGTATCCCACTTTCCTGGAAACCTCGCACCACCGAGTCTAAGTCCTGGGGTCGTACACTAGATGATCTAGCCCATTTGGACCACTGCACCATCTATCGGCTACCTACCATGGATGGATCGGCTACTTGCCGCCCAATGGTGGCACCCACTATCAGTGTCTGATCTGCAAGGAAGCTCTCTACTAGTAGAGCTCGCTCTAGCACTTCACCCTACATAGGGATGTTGAGAGACACCATCGACGCCCTGATCTCCTGCTTGAGTCCATGCTCAAAGGCTCGAGCCCTGAAGAAAGGGTCTCAAACCATGTCTATAGAGTAGTGGGAAAGATCATTGAACCTTACTGAGTACTTATCTACCGTCATGTTTCCCTGCTGAAGGTGAAGCAGCTCCTGAATGTGCACCAAGCGCAAAGTCACGAGGAAGAACTCCTCTCGAAAAATCCGCTTGAAGTCTGTCCAGGTGAGGGTCAACTCATCATGCGTCTATATTTTCAAACTCCACCATCTCCCTACAGATACCTGAATAAGAATCATAGTTAAGATCATCATCTGGTCAAGCGATTTCCTCACTAAGTGGAAGACTCGCGTCACCGCCTCCAGCCAATCCTCAACAACCTGAGGATCCGTCTCTCCCCTGAACCCGGGAGGTCTCTATCTCTAAAACTCATGGAAGGAATTAAGTCAGAACACATCCTCTGACAGTACCGCTAGTAGTAGATGTTGACCAACGGGTGGTGGTAGCACTGGTGCACCACCCGGTGGGTCCATCTCAAGAACTGGTCCCTAAACGGACGCCTCGTCACTAGGCAGGTTGTCCTCCTGACCATGTATTGGAAGCCTAACTAGCTGCCTACATGTAGGCATCCTGAAATAGATCAAGATGGTCCATGGTCAATATATTAAACCTAATAATCTGACTCTTTATACAAAATAACATAAGGAGACACTCTTGAAACTAGTTTTTTTATGCATTGAGCTAAAAAATGGAATTCAAGGTCTTGGTGTGTGGATATGTCAGCCGCCGCACAAACACTGGAATCCCCAAATCTAAAATTCGGACTAGAAACATTTAACATTATTTCCCCCAAAACAAAAACAACAGACTCTTAGTCTCTAAGGTAGAACCGACCACCTCTGACACCACTTTTTCAAGACCCGTCCCCCGGGGTCTATTCCCTAACATACCTCAAGCCCACCTCCTGAAGGGCCAGGCGTTGGTGACTAGCACCAAAGGTGTCAACCTGCAAGTGGGAGGAATTTTTTTGGGTACCTGTACACACACACACGCCCAATCATGTCCCACAAACTGAAAGGGGAAAACAAGTATACTGAAACAAGTGTTGAGTACAAGTACAACTGAAAACAAGTGGACTAGAATACAAACCCAACAAAATAACTGAAAATAGAAAAGTAAAAAGGGACTCAGGTATCCATCTACTGAAAACCCCACCTAATGGTAAGAGTAGTGTAGCTTCTGGACGCCGAAGTATTATGTTCTGTCCACCTGATCCTACTAGGCCCTGCCTGGTCCAATGCCACAAAGTCCTCCGTCGAAACGTCTGTCGTCTGCACAAGACACATCATGTGCGGGCGAAGCCTGTGCAGGGGTGAGTAACACAGTACTCAGTAAGGGAACCAAATCCACTAAGGAGAAATACCACAAAGAAACCACAAAGAAAAACCACAAAGCAATGACAGCTCACACCAGGTACAATATAAAGCATAGGAAAAAGGTTCATCAACTATAGTGATGAATGTTTCGTACTGCTGAGGGACTCCTCCCTAATGAACCGCTTCTCGTCTATTAGGCCACTAAGGATCCACATGACTATTTCTCATTCCTCAGGCCACTAAGGATCCACATGGTTGTTTCTCGTCTGTCAGGCCACTAAGGATCCACACGGCTGCTGCTCGAGCCATCGGTCGTACCTCACACTACTGAAAATTTTAGGTATACCAACGGTTGAAAACCATTGGTATAGAGTGTAGAACCGTTGGTCTAAATTATACCAATGGTTCTAGAAACCGTATCCCAATAAGCTGTGACAATAGACATATACCAACAGTTTGAGATAAACCATTGGTATATGTGAAGAAATCTACTCTATACCAATGGTTTTATAAAACCATTGGCATAGAGTTCTTATAAAACGGTTTCAAAACTGTTGGCATATCTTTTTTAGTCTTCCATTCACCCCTATACCAACGGTTTAAACCATTGGTAAAGTTTTTATACCAACGGTTCATAACCGTTGGTAAAAAAATACATACAGAACCTATACCAACTGTTTAAAACCGTTGGTATAGGCTTTGATGTAAAATTCACACAGTAACCTGCTCTGTTTGTTACTGTGTGAATTGTACAGAATACATACAATGCAATACATAATAAGGATACATAATTAAAAACCAATAATTAGAAGGATACATAATTTAATAATAAATTATGAATACAATACACTAAAAACTGAATACGTAATTATATGTGATACAAAATTAAGAATACATACAAAATTGAATTTTTTATAACACATACACGATTGAATTCATAAATTAGAAGCTAATAACCCAAAATAAGGAAATAAATAAATGAATTCAACCAAACACAAATATAATTTCATGGTTTGGGGCGAGTGTCTTTGAACTTAGAGATGATGATAATGGGTGTGCATCAATGAGCTTGTGTGGCTTAGGGAATATAGTTGTCCTTGGTGTATTAAATGTCATGTGTTTTAGAATAGGGGTAGGAGTTCCTCACATGAGAAGTGGATTATGTGAGGCTAGACCTTGGATCATTGTGCTAAAGTATCAACACAATCCAAATACGTTTGGTCGGTTTTCCATATGTCAGTTGTTTTTACTTAAAATGATGTTAATTTTAAACAAAAGAGAGACAGTTAGAGTGATATCAACCACACTGTGCCTCGGATTGAGGCAGGGTTGAATATTACACATCACATATGACCCATGGATCTTTGTTTTAAAGTATCAATGCAATCTGAATGAATTTGGTTGGTTTTCCATATGCCAGTTGTTGTTTTCACTTAAAATGTTGTCCATTTCAAATAAAACTGAGACACTTTGAGTGGTAACGGCCACACCAAGCCTCGGATTGAGGCTCGGTTGACTCATACACATCATAAATGACCCATGGATTGTTTTTCTAAAGTATCAACACAATCCAAATACGTTTGGTCGGTTTTCCGTATGTTAGTTTTTTTTACTTAAAACAGTGTCCATTTTAAACAAAAGAGAGACACTTAGAGTGCTATCGGTCACACCATGCCTTGGATTGAGGTGGGGTTGACTCTTACATGTCACAAATGACCAATGGATAGTTTTAATAATGTATCAACACAATCCTAATGCATTTGGTCAGTTTTCCATATGCCAGTTTTTATTTTCATTTAAAATGTTGATCATTTCAAATAAAGGTGAGACACTTTGAGTGGTACCAGCCACACCGCATCTTGGATTGAGGTGGGGTTGACTCGTACACATCAAAAATGACTCGTGGATCATTTTCCTAAAGTATAAACAGAATCCGAATACATTTGGTCCGTTTTCTGTATGCCATTTGTGGTTTTCATTTAAAATGATGTCCATTTTAAACAAAAGAGAGACATTTAGAGTGGTACCGGACACACCATGCCTCAGATTTATGCGGGGTTGACTCATACATGTCACAAATGTCCCATATATCATTTTCGTAAAGTATCATCACAATCCGAATGTGTTTGGTTGGTTTTCTGTATGCCAGTTGTTTTTTCACTTAAAATGTTGTCCATTTCAAATAAAAGTGAGACACTTTGAGTGGTACCGGCCACACCGTGCCTTGGATTGATGTGGGGTTGAGTAATAAACGTAAAATATGACCAATGGATTGTTTTCATAAAGTATCAACACAATCTGAATACATTTGGTTTCCGTATGGCAGTTGTTTTTACTTAAAACAGTGTCCATTTTAAACAAAAGAGATACACTTTGAGTGATACTTGCCACACTGTGCCTCGGATTGAGGTAGTTTTGACTCATACATGTCACATATGACTCATGGATCATTTTCCTAAAGTATCAACACAATCAGAATGCGTTTGGTTGGTTTTCTGTATGCTAGTTGTTGTTTTCACTTAAAATGATGTCCATTTTAAACAAAAGAGAGACATTTAGAGTGGTACCAGCCACAACATGCCTTGGATTGATGAGGGTTTTACTCTTACACGTCAAAAATGTCCCATGGATCGTTTTCCTAAAGTATAAACACAATACGAATGCGTTTGGTTGGTTTTTTGTATGCCGGTTGTTGTTTTCACTTAAAATGATGTCCATTTTAAACAAAAGAGATACATTTAGAGTGGTACCGGCCACACCGCGCCTCGGATTGATGCGGGGTTGACTCCTACATGTCACAAATTTCTCATGGATCATTTTCCTAAAGTATCAACACAATCCTAATATGTTTGGTCAGTTTTCCATATGCCAGTTGTTTTTACTTAAAACATTGTCCATTTTAAACAAAAGAGAGACACTTAGAGTGGTACCGGCCACAGTGTGACTCATATTGATGCGTGTTTGACTCGTACACGTCACAAATGTCCCATGGATCATTTTCCTAAGTATCAACACAATACAAATGCATTTGGTTGGTTTTCTGTATGCTAGTTGTTGTTTTCACTTAAAATGTTGATCATTTCAAATAAAGGTGAGACACTTTGAGTGGTACCGATCACACTGTGCCTCAGATTGATGCTGGGTTGACTCCTACACGACACAAATTTCCCATAGATCATTGTGCTAAAGTATCAACAGAATCCGAATACGTTTGGTCTATTTTCCGTATGTCAGTTGTTGTTTTCACTTAAAATGTTGTCCATTTCAAATAAAAGTGAGACACTTTGAGTGGTACCAGTCACACCATGCCTCGTATTAAGGCGGGGTTGAGTCATACACATCACATATGACCCATGGATCGTTTTCCTAAAGTATCAACACAATCCAAATACGTTTAGTCGGTTTTCCATATGCTAGTTTTTTTTACTTAAAAGGGTGTCCATTTTAAACAAAAGAGAGACACTTTGAGTGATACCGGCCACACCATGCCTCATATTGAGGCAGGGTTTACTCTTACACATCACAAATTACTCATGGATCATTTTCCTAAAGTATCAACACAATATGAATGTGTTTGGTCGGTTTTTCGTATGCCAGTTAGGCAAATCGTTCAACAACAGTGATAATATCTTATACTAAAACTGTAGAAATTGTTCATGACGTGCATCCCCTGGTGCATGGTTAGGGAAAATCATACACATTGATTCTAATATATATCCCTATATGGTTGGTAGATACTTTTTGGGATGGACTTAAATTTTTTACTAACCATGAGGCATAGTGTTTTTCTACGCCAATCGGGGTTCCGAGATCCAAACAAGCCCCATAAACCATTATAACATCATTAGGCTTCCATATTTGGTCAAAAATAAAGAGTTATACTGAATTCAAAAATATCCATACCATAGTGAAAAACCAAGTTCAAAAATAAAGAGTTATACTGAATTCAAAAATGTAATGGATCAATCTGCCCCTGATCATCATCACCATCACCACTGCCATCATCAGCCTCATCCTCATCGTCATCTCTATCCTCTTTATCATCCTCATCATCGTCCCCATGCTCATCCTCATCCCCATCCTCGCCCTCGGCCCCATCCTCACCCTCATCCTCATCCTTATCCTCGCCCTCGTCCTCTTCAGTATCCTCTCCATCACCAGGAACATTGATAGAGTTAATATTTTCATTATTATTAATATGTTTTTCAATGATTTAATCCCTCTCAATTATTCAATTTTAGTATATTTTCATCATTTATGTGTTTTTGGTGTATTTTGGGCTTAAATGTGAAAATGGGGTAATTCTGCAAAATTGACAGTTTTATATAGCTTCTGTTTTTTGGGAATATCTTTGATAATATTGGTCCAATTGAAGTTAATATTTTTTTAGGCTTCATATTCTCGTGGGCTTCAAATTTGTCTTCTGGACCAAGACCCAATTCGAAACCCAATGGTGCATAAAAATAAATCAAATAGAGAACTCAGTCTGGATGGCAGAATAGACCCCACCGCATTAAATCAACAATATCTAATTCAGAAGACCTTAGAATAAGGTTCTTCCAACTTTTGTCGATAGAGAACATTCAAAGTACAGCTCACAATAAATTTTATAAAATATGAAGCTCATCAAGGCCTCTTTTTGGCTCGTCCAAGTGGAGTGGGTGAAACATTTTTTGGCGTCTAGAAAAGTAGTGGTCATTGATTCGGCCATATATTTTTTTACAACAGTCCAATAACTCTAAAATTTTGAGGGTCGATAGAAAACTTCATTTAAAACATTATATAATAAGGAACCTCAGTGATTTTCGGCCGTCTAGTGGTTATAAAAGAGGAAAACTTCTGGAGGACAGAATCTGGAGGATCAACATTTCTATTCTTGCTTTTCTTTCTTTTGTTCTTCTTAGCTTTGTAATGAGTTATTATTCCTCCTTAAACTAGGTTACCCTTACCATGGTGGGGTAAATATTATGATTTATTGGGTAAGGGAAGGTTTTCCATTTTCTAACTCTTGAGTTCATGCACTACATGTTTTAATATCCTTTTCTCTCTTCTGCAAAATCGGTTTCAATTTCATGTAACGGTTTTTATTATCATGTAAGATTGTATTTTGATTTTAGATTCTATTGTTTATATTTATTTGGTCAATGATAAATATCTCCCTCCACTAGGTTCTGGTTTATATATAATTTAATAGACCAGAACTTAGTGGTGAAGTACTCGGTGATAACCGGTACCTGTGTGAGGAGTAGTGAATGTTCTTGATTGCTTGGGATAAACAAGACCCAATTGGGAATTGCCTAAGGTAATTGGGGGTATTCATTATAACTCTATTACACATTGGAATGAGAGTATACAAGATAATATTTTTTAAGGTTTATTCTTACCATTGCTATTTGACCAAAGGAGTGAGATGAATCGATTGAGGAATCTCACTTTTATTGATTAAGCATAAGAGAATTGGATAAATTGGAACTATGATAGAATTGCAATCAGAGAACCATCCCTGACCTAATAACCATTCTCATATAATAGTTTCAATCACTTGTTTTATTGATTTGTATCAATACTTTTCTTAAATTTCTTTCCTTTTTTATGTTTCTTTCTTGTATTTTCCAAATCAAACAATTTCAAAAACAACCTCACTTCTTTCTTTTATTTTAAGGTGATAGCTTGATTGTTGTGCACTCCTCTCTGGAGACAACCTAATTTAATCACTATACTGCATTTTAAATTAGTAAATTATTGTTTTTGTCACACCCCACGATAGGAACGTGTCAAAACTTTCCGTCGTTTCCAGGGAGGTAGTGCCAACATTTCTTTTCTTTTCTTTCCTTTCTCTTTTCATCTTTTCTCTTCAAAATTGCATGACTAGAACCTCAAAAACTGAACCTTTACCCATAAATCATGAGATTGAAAGAACCTTTTTTAATAGACTTAGAAACATTAATTTGGAATCTGAATTTGAGGAAGTTCCCCTTGCAGACTCAAGTGAAACTTCTAGTGTTCACTCTGAGCCTGTCATCATGGATGAAAATCAAAACCAAACACTTAGAGACCTATGTGCACCACAATTCCTTAATCAAAACAATAAACTTGTCATGACAGTGTTACAAAATGATTTTGAAATGAAACCTAATATGATTCCTTTGCTTCCAAAGTTTCATGGTTTGGCAGGTGAAGATCCCAACAAACACATTAAAGAGTTCACACATGTTTGCTCAACTTTTAGACCCCATGGAGTTGCTGAGGAGTAGGTTAAGTGGAAGGAATTTCCATTTTCATTGGATGGGGCTGCAAAAGAATGGTTGTACGGCCTACAACCAGGAGACATACATGACTGGAATGACCTGGTAAGATGTTTTATGCAAAGATTCTTCCCTGCCTCTAGAAGCACAGCCATTCGAAAGGAAATCTACACCATACGACAATCATCTGGAGAAACCCTTTACGAGTACTGGGAGAGATTTAAGAAGATATGTTCCATCTATCCGCATAAATCCATTGAGGAACATCACTTTCTTGTCTTCTTATATCAAGGACTATTGTACAATGATAGAAACCTTCTTGATGCATCATCTGGAGGTGCATTGATTAACAAGTCACCAGAAGAAGCCAAGGGATTGATTGAGAATATTTCCCAGAACTCACAGCAGTTTGGATCAAGAGGTATTGGAACAAGAGTTATTCATGAGGTATACACTTCTCATCCATCACCCTTACTAGAAACTAAGATTTAAGAGCTAACTAGTATGGTGAGGCAGATGGCCTTGAAGCAAGTTAGTGACCAACAAGCACTAGCTAAGGTATGTGGTTTATGCTCATCACTTGATCATTTTACTGACCAGTGTTCTGAAATATAGGGAATGGAAACATGTGTGGAAGCCTTTTAACCAATGCAGTTCCAACAAAATAAAGGATGTAGAGATCCTAACCAAGTCGAATATGGGTTTAGAAATCAGCAGAATCAAGGTAGACCCCCGTACCAAAACCAGTTTGAAAACCAATCACCATTCTATAATCAATTCCAGAACCCACCACCATTTCAACAAAAGCAGTCTTATAACCAGCCTTCATACCAAAAACCTCCCGCTTTCCAAAGACCCTATGAGCATCCATCCACCAGTGCACAACCTCCAATTCAAATCCAGCAACAAAAATCTGAGTTTGAGGGGTTGAAAGACACCATTAAAGATTTGTCCAATAAGTTTGAAAGTCTCATGGACTTTCTAACCAAAAATATAGGTAAACTCCCTTCTCAAACAATCCCAAAACCAAAAGAGAATGTTAGTATTATAACTACAAGAAGTGGAAAAGAACTCCAACCACCATCCACCATTGAACCTAAAACAAGAAAACCTGGTCTGGGAGAGAATGAAGTTAGAAATGATGAGAATTATATGAAAATGCATCAGGAAGAAGATAAGAAAGAGGAGGATGATAAGGATAGGACAAGGAAGAAGAAACAATAAACACCATTTCAAAGGAAACAAAGGGAGAAGAAAGATATACCCCCGCTATTTCCATCAAGGATGATTGAATCAAAGAGGTTGCAAGAAGAAACACTACAAAAAGAAATTATGGAAACCTTCCAGAAAGTGGAAATCAACATAACTCTGCTTGAAGAAATCAAAAAAAATCCAAAGTATGCTAAATTTTTGAAGGATCTTTGCACTAAAAAGAGGAGAATTCAAGGGAATGAGAGTATCAGTTTGGGAAGAAGTGTCTCAGCCCTGATCACACCACAATTGCCAACCAAATGTCAAGATCCAGGGACGTTTTCTATTCCATGCACCATTGTTTCATTAAATTTATCTAATGATTTGTGCGATTTAGGTGCATAAATTAATTTATTGCCTCACTTAGTATATACTTCTTTGCAGATGGGAGACTTTAAGCCCACAAGAGTGGTGTTCTAGCTTGCAAACAGATCAATAGTGTTCCCAGCAGGAGTTTTGGAGGATGTCCTGGTAAAAGTCAAAGATCTTTTATTCCCTACTGAATTCTATGTATTGAATATGGAAGATGATAGGATCCCATCACACTCACCCATCATTTTGGTAAGACCTTTCTTGAAAATGGTTAAAACCATCATCAATGTCCATGAAGGGACACTTACCATGGAGTTTGGAGACATCACTGTCCACTTTAATATTTTTGAATCTATGAGGCACCCATCAGATGATCATTCAATCTTTACACTTTCCCATGAATATAGTATAGAACCAATTAAAGAATCAGGTATGTTTCATGAATTCTTATCATTAGGAGAGAATTTTTCCATTAAAGATGTCATTGAACATATGGATGCCCAAACTCCTAGAGATTCTGATTTCCTTTTTGAAGAAGAGGTAAAATCTGATTTATTTGATAATTTGTTAAATGATGATTAAGATGATATGATTTCTTGTGTGAAGTATGTCAAACCATTGCAAGTGGGGAACCTCAATTTAGTTTCATCCCTTGATCATCCCCCTGATCTAGAATTAAAACCACTCCCCGTTGATTTAAAATATGTTTACCTTATGGAGGGAGAGAAATTACCATTAATAATTGCTAATAATCTATCTGAAACTCAAGAAAAATCATTGATTGAGATTTTGAGAGAGAATTTCCAAGAAATAGGGTGGATCTTAGGTGATATCCCAGGAATAAACCCAAAAATTTTCTCACATATAATTTTTATTGAGGGAGAGTCCAAACCTTTCAGACAACCCCAAAGGAGGTTGAACCCCACCCTAATGGAGGTTGTGAAAAAAGAGATTGAGAAGTTATTAGAAGTTGTGATCATCTATCCAATATTAGATTCACAATGGGTTAGCCCCATCCATGTAGTCCCAAAGAAAACTAGCCTAACCATTGTGAGGAATGAAAAGAATGAATTAATCCCAATGAGAATTCAGAATAGCTGGAGAGTGTGCATAGATTTTAGGAAGTTGAACCAGGTCACTCGAAAAGATCATTTCCCTATCACTTTCATTGACCAGATGCTAGAGATATTGGCAGGTAGAACTCATTATTGCTTTTTGGATGGATTTTTATGTTATTTTCAGGTACCCATTGCTCCCAGTGATCAAGAGAAGACTGCATTTACTTGTCCTTTTGGCACTTTTGCATACAAAAGGATTCCATTTGGATTGTGTAATGCTCCAAGTACATTTCAGAGGTGTATGGTAAGTATATTTTCTAATCACATTAAAGATTTCTTGGAGGTTTTCTTGGATTATTTCACAGTTTTTGAAAATTTGTTTGACCATTGTTTGAAAAATCTGGAAAAAGTTCTGAAAACTTGCATTGAAAAGAACCTTGTTTTGAATTTTGAAAAGTTTAATTTTATGGTTGAGAGAGGAATTGTCCTTGGTAATGTCATTTCACAGAAAGGAATTGAAGTTGATAAATCAAAAAATGAAGTGATAAATTCTTTTCCTTACCTAACTTGTGTGAAACATGTTAGATCATTTTTAGGACATGCAGGATTCTATAGGAGGTTTATCAAAGATTTTAGTAATATTTATCTCCCTCTCTCTAGATTAATTTTGAAAGATGCTGATTTCGATTTAAATGGTTCATGTAGAGAATCCTTTGATGAGTTGAAAAGGATATTGATTGCACCACCAGTAATGTAGCCACCCAATTGGAAAGAACCATTCGAGCTGCTTTGTGATGCTTCAAACCAAGATGTTGGAGCAGTCCTTTATCGAAGAATTGAGGCTCTTAGGTACTTGATGAAGAAGGCCAAAGCAAAACCAAGGCTTGTGAGATGGATTCTATTACTACATGAGTTCAACATATAAATCAAATATAATAAGGGATCTGAGAACCAAGTGGTTGATCACTTAAGTAGACTGCCTAACACTGCTGAAGTTGAAATTCCAAACACTGAACCACTAAATGATCACCTTCCAGGAGAGAAGTTGTACTTGATTGAAGGAGAAGTACCTTGGTATGTTAACATGGTCAATTATCTAGTAACATCTCAGGTCCCATCTCATTTAAATTCTCACCTAATTCACAAATTGAAAGATGAATCTAGATATTACATCTGGGATGATCCATTTATATGGAAGATTTGCAATGACCAAATGATAAGAAGATGTTTGACTAAAAATGAAATTGATTTTGTCTTTAAGTTTTGTCACACATTAGCTTGTGGAGTCCACTTTGGACCTCAAAGGACAGCAAGGAAGGTTTTAGAATCTGGACTTTATTGGCCAACACTTTTCAAAGATTCTCATGAATTTTGTAATCGGTGTGAAAAATTTCAATTTACAGGAAATATTTCAAAGAGACAAGAAATGTCCCAAAATCCACTTAATTTTTGTGAAATATTTGAAGTTTGGGGGATAGATTTTATGGGCCCTTTCCCAATGTCATTTGGACATTCTTATATTATACTTTTTATTGATTATGTTTCCAAATGGGTGGAAGCAAAAGCCACCAGGACTAACGATGCTAAATTTGTTTATGATTTTGTCAGGTCTAACATGTTGTACCTCTCGTATCCCCTCGTGGTTTAATTTTCATGATCACAATCACTTTCATGTTTGTCTAACCTTGTTTTTAAGTGTTGTGGATGATAGTCAAAAGATTGCCAAAGGATTGGCCCAAGAATGGACATCAAGTGGACTGAAATTCAGTCCACCGGCCAACCGGTGTGATAGCACCGGCCAGCCGGTGGACCTGGCAGAGGCATTGCCCACTGCCAGGTTCCACCGGTCAGCCGGTGGCATCCTGGTTCAACAGTGAGACCTACTGTCTCACCACCGGCCAGTCGGTGGCCTTCTCACCGGCCAGCCGATGGCTCCTGGGCAGAAGCACTCTCCACATTCCAAGGCACCGGCCAGCCGGTGGATCTGTACCGGCCAGCCGGTAGCCCAGTCAAACTAGCCGTTGGCTTTGACCAGTCAACCCTCTTTTGGCCTCCAACGGCTCTTTAAGCCTCTCCAACGGCTCCGAAGGCCCCCAATGGGTTCCATGCCTATAAATAAAGGTTGAGGAAGCCCCAGACACTTACCGGAACAAAAACCAAGCCCAAGGACACTTTGTTGATCATTCGGCAATCCTTCGGCGAGCCACCTCAAGGAACCCCAAGTGCTCCATCCAATTCCACATCCAAGAGCACCACCAAAGAAGCTTGGAAGCGGCCTTCAAACTCTCCTATCAATCAAAGGCGCCCAAGGCTTCTCCAATTACGGGTTTTATTGTTTTTATTTATTTTGAGCTTAAAATTGGGTTTGTGCCTACAAACCCCAAACCTTCTCTCATCCCTCTTTCTTTTGGGTTTCACATCACCACTAAGGTGTGAAGAGGTTTCTTCAAGCCTTTCCTTTTAAAAGGCTTGTGATATAGGTGAGCTATCCTTCACCTGTAAAGAAGGATAGTGGGTTCTTACTAAACCATTAAAAGTAAGTGGGTTCTTTCTCAACCATCAAAAGCAAGCTGTAATAGGTCCTAGTGCTACCTCAAAGCCTAGTGGGTTTCTTGCTAAAACCATTGAAAAGCAAGCGGTAGGAATCTCTCAACGGTTGAGTTGGGAGCGGAGACGTAGGCCGGGTTTTGGCCGAACTCCGTTATCAATTTCTTGTGTGATTGCTCCTTTATTTTCCGCTGCACTTTCACTTTGATTTTAATTTGTTAATCTTTTTTAAAAGGCAATTCACCCCCCTCTTGCCATCATTCCCTTGCTTCTTTCTCCGACCCAACAATTGGTATCAGAGGGAGTATTTGAATAATTCCCTAACCGGTTTCAAATTAAAGATCCTTTTTGATGGCTTCTACTGCTTCTTCCTCTCAATCCCCCGAAGGCTTTTCTTTGGATCGTGCTCCATTCTTTGATGGAACCGATTATAGTTTTTGGAAAACCCGCATGACCACTTTCTTAAAAGTATTGGATATCCTATTTTTAAAATTGTCATGCATGGTTATACTTTCTCTAGTAAAGATGAATCTCAATGGACCCCCGTAGACATTGCAAATTTCGAGCTTGATGGCAAAGCCATGAATGCTCTACATTGTGGGATAGACCGAAATGTATTTAATTGTATTTCTACTTGCTCTACTTCTTACGATCTTTGGAAATTTTTAGAACTAACCTATGAAGGTACTAGCAAGGCTCCAAAGCAAGAATCCGATCAAAAGCAAGAACCCGACGAAAAGATCAAGCCCGTTTGCCCACTCAACAAGAAAAGGGCCAAGAAAAAGGAGAAGAAAAAGGTCCTCAAGGCGACATGGAGTGACACCTCCTCATCATCCTCCTCCTCCTCCTCCTCGAGCGACCAAGGTACAAAATGCCTAATGGCATTCCATGAGGTAACATCTTCCGACTCCTCCTCTTGTTCTTCAAATTCCAATTCTTTAAATCATCTATCTTATGAAGAACTCTCACACGCTAGAGACCAACTAGAAAATGGTTTTCATGAGCTTTCTTCAAAATTCGTTGCTTTGAAAAAGAATTTCAAAAAACTCTCTTCCGAAAAAGAACAACTTCTCAAAGAGAAGGAAGAGTTGACCCTTAAAATCCAAAATTTTCCAAATGTTGATTCCATGGAATCAACCATCAAAGACCTAAGGGAGACCCTAGCTAAGTTCACCCAAGGGGAACAAAATTTGAACAATCTCCTAGGTTCCCAACGAATATCTAGAACCACCAATGGACTTGGCTACACCAATGTAGCTTCCTCCTCCCATGCACCCACTGTTTTTGTAAGGGGGAGCTCTAGTTATAAATTTTGTAATTATTGTAAAAAACCCGGGCACCTTATTTATGAATGTAATTGTAAAAACGCCCGGTACGGTCAACCCAAATCTATTTTTTATTCGGACGAGTTTTATAGGAGAAGACCCGCCATGAAACAAATTTGGATTGAAAAATCCCTCTTGGCGAGTCTCTCTGGGCCAAAATTTATTTCCTCTCCCCGATGATTCATTGTTTTTATTTAGGGGGAGTTAGGATCTTTTAAGCTTTTTTGTGTATTCAAAATTTTTCATTTCAAACTCAACTCTTGGTATCAAAACTCTCAATTCAAATTTTTTTTAAACTCTTGGTTTCAATTTTTTCAATTCAAAATTTTCTTTTTTCATTTCTAAATTTCCAACAGTTGGTATCGAATTTGTTTTTGATTCAAAACTTTCAATTCAAACTGTTATTCAAATTTTCATTTCAATTTCAAAAATCTCAATTGTTTTTTCAATTTTCAAATCTTGTCTTTCAAATCCACTTCCCTCAATCAAGTTTTATGCCCCATTCTATTTTGATAATCACAAAGGGGGAGAAATTTCTTGATTGATTGGGGGAGGAACCTTTTTGATCATGCTTTGCTTTACATTTCATTTTTTCCTTTAAGTATGTCTTTCATTTATGTTTTTACTTTAATTGTTTTGGTGATTGTGATCATCAAAATAGGGGGAGATTGTTGTACCTCTCGTATCCCCTCGTGGTTTAATTTTCATGATCACAATCACTTTCATGTTTGTCTAACCTTGTTTTTAAGTGTTGTGGATGATAGGCAAAAGATTGCCAAAGGATTGGCCCAAGAATGGACATCAAGTGGACTGAAATTCAGTCCACCGGCCAACCGGTGTGATAGCACCGGCCAGCCGGTGGACCTGGCAGAGGCATTGCCCACTGCCAGGTTCCACCGGTCAGCCGGTGGCTCTGTCACCGGCCAGCCGGTGGCATCCTGGTTCAACAGTGAGACCTACTGTCTCACCACCGGCCAGCCGGTGGCCTTCTCACCAGCCATCCGGTGGCTCCTATGCAGAAGCACTCTCCACATTCCAAGGCACCGTCCAGCCGGTAGCCCAGTCAAACTAGTCGTTGGCTTTGACCAGTCAACCCTCTTTTGGCCTCCAACGGCTCTTTAAGCCTCTCCAACGGCTCCGAAGGCCCCCAATGGGTTCCATGCCTATAAATAAAGGCTGAGGAAGCCCCGGACACTTACCGGAACAAAAACCAAGCCCAAGGACACTTTGTTGATCATTCGGCAATCCTCCGGCGAGCCACCTCAAGGAACCCCAAGTGCTCCATCCAATTCCACATCCAAGAGCACCACCAAAGAAGCTTGGAAGCGGCCTTCAAACTCTCCTATCAATCAAAGGCTCCCAAGGCTTCTCCAATTACGGGTTTTATTGTTTTTATTTATTTTGAGCTTAAAATTGGGTTTGTGCCTACAAACCCCAAACCTTCTCTCATCCCTCTTTCTTTTGGGTTTCACATCACCACTAAGGTGTGAAGAGGTTTCTTCAAGCCTTTCCTTTTAAAAGGCTTGTGATATAGGTGAGCTATCCTTCACCTGTAAAGAAGGATAGTGGGTTCTTACTAAACCATTAAAAGTAAGTGGGTTCTTGCTCAACCATCAAAAGCAAGCTGTAATAGGTCCTAGTGCTACCTCAAAGCCTAGTGGGTTTCTTGCTAAAACCATTGAAAAGCAAGCGGTAGGAATCTCTCAACGGTTGAGTTGGGAGCGGAGACGTAGGCCGGGTTTTGGCCGAACTCCGTTATCAATTTCTTGTGTGATTGCTCCTTTATTTTCCGCTGCACTTTCACTTTGATTTTAATTTGTTAATCTTTTTTAAAAGGCAATTCACCCCCCTCTTGCCATCATTCCCTTGATTCTTTCTCCGACCCAACATAACATATTTTGTAGGTTTGGAGTTCCCAGATCCGTCATTAGTGATCAAGGGACTCACTTTTTTAATTAGATAATGGAGGCTTTATTAAAAAAGTATGGGGTGCATCATAAAGCATCAACTCCCTATCATCCACAGACTAATGGGAAAGATGAAGTGTCCAATAGGGAAATCAAGGGAATTTTGGAAAAGACGGTTAATCCAAATAGGAAGGATTTGAGCCAAAGTTTAGAATACACATTATGGGCTTACAGGACAGCCTACAAACCCCTAATTGTAATGAGTCCATATAGGCTGATTTATGGGAAAAGTTGTCACTTACTTGTGAAATTGGAACACAAGTAATACTGGGTTGTGAGGAAGATGAATCTGGATCTTGAAAGTGCTGGAAAAGAAAGAAGATTGTAGTTATAGGAGATGTAAGAAATTAGAATAGAAGAATTTGATAATTCTAGGATTTACAAAGAAAGAACAAGAGTGGCTCATGACAAGCTGATCCAACCAAAAGACTTCCATCCTGGAGACAGAGTGTTGTTATTCAATTCAAGACTCAAGATGATTCTAGGTAAACTTTGTTCTAGGTGGGAAGGTCCATTTATAGTTACTCATGTATGTCCTTTTGGTGTTGTGCAGATTTTGAAGGATGGATCACATGATCCATTCACTGTCAATGGGCATAGGCTGAAGAAATTTCTTAGAACCATGCCATCAGATCCAATGGAGGAGATCACACTCCTCCAACCTGTTCATCAATAAAATCCACCAGGTCGTACCTCTATTTTACAATTTCTTTCTTGTTGTGATTCATTTTTTTTTCAAATCTCATTACATTTTAAATTCATTTGAATGCATTGTGGACACTGCATTATTTAATTTTGGGGGAGGGAACCTTTGTAGTTTAGGATTTTTATTGTTTGTCTTCCTATTTTCACCTATTTTAAACAAAATAAAAAAAATGGAGTTTATTTTTCAAAATTTTGTGTTTTTTTGAAACTTTTGAGCATAAATGATTATCTTTGACATTTTTGAAACCCATTTCCATGGGAGAAATAATTTATTCCACGAAACTGAGTTTAAATGAATGCTGAAATTGACATTGTTTCAAGTTCAATTCTTTGGGAATTTCATGAAAAATACTTTTTTTTTGAATCTCATGTCACATATTACTGTCTTTATATTTGAAATCACATTCCCGTGAGGCTTTTGAACCTATTATTTTCATATTTTTTACAATCACCTCACTTCTTGAGAGAACCAAACCATGCTTGTTTTAACCAGAATTTGATTTATTCCTTTCAAAACTTGAGGGTTTGTGGTACATGTGTTTTAAATTATTGAGGAATTTATTTGGTTTGAAATCCCCATTTTCAAGATAATCCCTTTAATAATGGCCTACCTTGAACATTTAATCCTTTTATCCCATAGAATCCATGAACATCCTATTAGGTTATCCACATTACAAGCCAATATTCCCTATCCAACCTGCTCTTGAAGTGAAATTGCATTATCTATTTGAACATAAGTGTGGGGGGAAGATGTCTTGTATTGTACTACCTTATTTGGGGATAATTTGGGTGAAAATAAAATGTTGAAGAGATGTTATTGCTGCTGAAAACAAATCATTCTGCTGAAATTTGTGCCTTTTCTGGAGCTTTCATGATGAGAGGAGATGTGCCTTTCTGGAGTTTTCGAGAAATATTATATTTGAGTAGATTGAAATGTTTGCTACTGAAATGATGAACTGTGTGAAAATTCCTTGATATTCCATGATAAAGGAGGTTATTCTCTACTAAGGGGAGTGAAGAGGAGACCATACTTGTGTAAAAATTAGAGTAATGCAATTTTGCTTCAAAAAGAGCCAAGCCCTCTTCATTCAGCCTCAGAATTTTCACATCTAAATTCTACCAACCTAAAGCCACAGAACAACCTTGAAAATTCCTCATGATAAAAATATGACTTTGACTCACATCAGGTAAAGATTTAGGAATTTATCAAGCCTATGGTGACCCTTGTATGAGTTCGGATGATAAAGACATTGCTAAAAAATTGAAATTTGTGTGGTGAGAGATAATGAGAGTTAGGTAAGTGTTTTGTGTGAATGGGAGGATAAATGAAGAGTAAATATATTGAATTATCTTAAAATAAGAACTTTAAATAATAGTTTTTGAGGAGGCATGATATATTTTGTTTCTTATTTTCAAATTGGTTGATCTCATGGATATTTGTTTTGAATTTACTTCGATTTTATTTTGATTCTGACTTATCCAGGAGTCCAAGTTATAAGTGTGGGGAAATTGATAGATTTAATATTTTAATTATTATTAATAAGTTTTTCAATGATTTAATCCCTCTAAATTATTCAATTTGAGTATATTTTCATCATTTATGTGTTTTTGGTGTATTTTGGGCTTAAATGTGAAAATGGGGTAATTCTGTAAAATTGACAGTTTTATATAGATTTTGTTTTTCGGGAATAACTTTAATAATATTGGTCCAATTGAAGTGAATATTTTTTTGTAGGATTTATATACTCGTGGGATTCAAATTTTTATTCTGGACCAAGACCCAATTCGAAACCCAATGGTACAGAAAAATCAATCAAGTAGAGAACTCAGTCTGGATGGCAGAATAGACTCCACCGTATTAAATCAACAATATCTCATTCATCCAACCTTAGAATGAGGTGATTATATCTGGTGTTTATAGAGGACATTCAAAGTACGGCTCAAAATATATTTTAAAAAATATGAAGCTCATCAAGGACTCTTTTTGGTACGTCCAAGTGGAGTGGGTGAAACATTTTTTGGCAGCCAGAAAAGTAATGGTCATTGATTCGGCCATATCATTCTTTACACCTATCCAATGACTCTAAAATTTTTAGGGTCGATATAAAACTTAATTTAAAACATTATATAAGAAGGGACATTAGTGATTTTTGGCCTGATGGTGGGTATAACAGAGGCAAACTTCTGGAGGACAGAATATGGAGAATCAACATTTTTGTTCTTGATTTTATTTCTTTTGTTCTTCTTAGCTTTGTAATGAGTTCTTATTCCTCCTTCAACTCGGTTACCCTTACCATGGTGGGGTAAATATTATGAGTGATTGGGGAAGGTAAGTTTTTCCATTTTATAACTCTTGAGTTCATGCACTTCATGTTTTAATATCCTTTTCTCTCTTCTGCAAAATCGGTTTCAATTTCATGTAACAGTTTTTATTATCATGTACGATTGTATTTTTATTTTAGATTCTGTTGTTTCTATTTATTTGGTCAATGATCAATATCTCCCTTCACTAGGTTCTAGTTTATATATGATGGAATAGACCAGGAATTCGTGGTGAAGTACTCAGTGATCACTGGTACGTGTGTGAGGAGTAATGAATGTTCTTGATTGCTTGGGATAAACAAGACCCGATTGGGAATTGCCTAAGATAGTTGGGGGTATTCACTAAAACTCTATTACACATTGTAATGAGAGTAGACAAGATAATATTTTGTTAAGTTTTATTCTTACCATTTCTATTTTACCAAAGGATTGAGATGAATCGATTGAGGAATCTCACTTTTATTGATTTAGCAGAAGAGCTATGATAGAATTACAATCAGAGAACCGAACCTGACCTAATCACCCTTCTCATATAATAGTTTCAATCACTTGTTTTATTGATTTTTCTCAATAATTTTCTTAAATTTCTTTCCTTTGTTAAGTTTCTTTCTTTTATTTTCCAAATCAAACAATTTCAAAAATAACCCCACTTATTTATTTTATTTTAAGGTGACAGCTTGATTATTGTGCACTCCTCTCTGGAGACAACCTAAGTTAATCACTATACTACATTTTAACTTAGTAAATTATTTTTTTTCACACCCCATGATAGAAACATGTCAAACGTCATCATCTCGACCGCCACTAGAACTGCCACCTGGTGCATTGGATAATGCACCCATCGACAACATATATGTCTGACAAGCCACGCTGGCCTCTGGTGGAAGTAATGAAGATAAAGCTTTGATCAATTTCATAAATTCTTTCTCCCTCGTTTGAACCTTCTCTTCCAACTCTTTGACACTTTTATCAGAATGTCTTGCATGCTCCTTGACCTGTTCCAACTCGGGGGTACTATAATGGATACCTGGAGAGGACCAATACCTCGTCAGGACTATATTCTTACCAGGTTGGCAGCATACTCGACCAGAGTGATAATGTCATGAACCAACCCGGGTTGACCCTGAACTGGTCACCCAAGCTGGTGCGCAACATGGCCTGAGAGGCGTTCCCAATCCTCCTAGGTTGGCGACAAGTGCCAGGGCATCTACAGAGGCTATGGGAACGATTTTGCCCAATATAAATAAATAAGGTAGCAGAAATAATACATAGCAACGTAGAATATATAAACCAAGTAAAGTGAATGAACGAGAACAAAAGAAAATAGAACTGACCAAACACAATGTCCGAACTAACTCCATGTGACCCCGCGAGTCACTCTCCAAATCAACAGTCAAGCGTTGCCCAAGACGAGCGCACTCAAGCTGTAGCCTGCACAAACACTAAAAATAGAAAAGAACTATAGGCATGAGTATTAAAACTCAGTAGGCTAGCCCGATATCTATTCCCAATGCACTACCTTTAAAATAAAATAAACAACATTTCAAGTTTGAACTACAATTTATAAAAGTAAAGTTTTCTACATGTTACTCAAAAACAAAGTACGAGTCATTGCCCCTATTCATTTCTCAAAAACCCAAGTCATTATTCTAGTGAGACATTAGCATTTTTCAAATGGGAAGTGATGGTTACATTTTTAATTTGCACAAAAAGTATAAAACACCTTTCTTTGAAGACGGTTTTCATAAACCACTTTAAAACCACACATCATTTTCTAGTAAAAACACTACACATGAAAACGCTACAGTACTTACACAGTAAGGGAAATGAAAAGAAAATATATACAAGTACCATATTTATCACAGCAAGTAACTAAAAGCCAACAAACATGGGTGGACCTAGGAGATCAAGAATAAACCAGAAGACACCAATACATGAGAAATCATCCTTGTTAACATGTCACACATGATGAAATCAAAATGCCCAATACGCTCGACCATCCTTTCTCAGGCAGGACAAGGGAAAATCCCATAGTAATAAACCTAATATATCCACCTAATATGGGCCACCGGTCAGTACCATAACCTACCAGTGCAGCAATTATTCTTAGAATATTCTCTCAATATGCCATATTTTCATGTCTCAAGTGTTTAGAAAGGGGGTGATCCAACTGATTCCAACTGAGCATCCAATCATATATATATATAAAGCACAACAGGCATTACCCCAATCCACTCCATGGGACAACCTCTTGCCTTTAAACTACTCAAGTACCCAGGAGCCTCTAAGCACGGCCACCCAAAAAATCAATTGCAACCAAGGCAGGACAGTTTCCTAGGAGGGTTTTTATCAAAACATTTTCATTGTTTTCCATAAAGTGCCAAACGGGCATTAAATACATTTCACAATCACCACTTTAAAAAGAACCAAAACACTTGTTCAAGATTCAAAATAAATCATTTATCATTAAAACCATAAATATAATTGAAATTCCTTGAATTGTGTTTAAAATCCAAATTAGCATTCTTTCACTACTGGGTGTCTGTTCATCAAGAAAATATTTCAAGTGTTCTGTATAAAATAAACGGATCTTTTTACACCAAATAACCATTTAAAAATTAATTGTCTTATATTATCTCACATTTATTAAAATTAATAAAATATTTAATCTGAACAAACAGTGTGCGCAAACAGCAGGAAATAATGTAACTTAAATTTTAAAAAGCAGTGCAATGGGAACCTACCTCAACTTGTAGCTCGAACACGACAACGCAACAATGCGACACGCCTCGCACAGGCGCACAAGCATGCATAAACCGATGATCGCGGTAACGCGAGGTTACCCCACCAACATGCTGCAACCGCAAAGATAAATAAAATACATGAACATGGAATTAAAACAATCCACACGAACAAACAGCAAAAAAGAACCACCTCGACCTACTTTCAATGCATGACTCGCACCATTCGTACTATTTAATAAGTCACTTTAAAATTTATAAAACAAATCCAAAGAGACTCATGGTTTTATACACCCAAAACCAATTTCCCACATTGACCGCACTACTCACACATTTTATAAAACCACATAAACAATTTATAAAATACATTCAAGGGGCATAACAAAAGATATAAATATAAAATCCAACCCGTCTCCAAAAAAACTTTTTCCAACATGCGCACACCTCCACCCCTTTTCAAAAACATAACTCACACCTCATAACCAACCCACAGCATGAAAACAAGAAGCAGGACAAGCATTTTAAAATTATTAAACAACGTCATGGTCAACTATTTAATTAATAAGAAATGCGCAAAATACAAGGAAACAAAGTATTCTAAATTTAAAGGGCAACGCAAAGAAATCTAACCTCAAGAAGAAATAAATTTTTGGAATTATGGTGCAAAATTTTAAACGCACGTCATTCTCACCCCAAGGATGTTAAAAACGACCCTAGGTAGTAAGATTAAACATAGAACTTAGTAATACACCCTAAAAAAGAATGAAACCTTAGCAGTAGAAAATCATCAAATGGAGAGAGAGAGAGAAAAAAAAACCTACCCAAAGGGGAATTCGCCACCAGAAGAGAGGGCAGAAAGGGGAAAGGGCCGCTACCAGCGGTTCAAGGTCGGTTGTAGGGTTGGGAGGTGGTGCGGCGGCCAAACGACGTGCAGACAGTGGGTGCACGAGGTGGCCAGAGGGTGCAGGGGTGGGTGTGCGGCCGGTTGGGGGTGTGTGGTTGAAGGCGGTGGGTGCGTGAGGGTGAGTTCATGTAAGGGGCAAGAGAGGCGGAGGGCCGTTGGGGTCAAGGAAGAGGCACTGTTGTAGGGGCGTGAGGCATGGGCGCTAACTGGCGGTGCTGAGCAGGGAGAGCCAACAAGGGGGGCGGGGTCCTGCGGGAAAAGGCGGCTGGTGTGCCGAGAGGTGAGATGAGGGTAGGGGTGGGATCCCGGGTGAGCGTGGCAGGGACTTGCGGGCGAGGGTAGGTGCAGGCGGAGGGCCGGAGCAAGTGGCAAGGGTGTCGGCGACCAGATTGTAGCAGGGCAAGGATGGGATCCTGGAGGTGGCAGGGCAGGGAAAACCGGGGAGGCAACATGGAAAAGGGCTGGAGCCTGAGGGCGGAGGGAGGGACGAAGTGTAGGGCTGGAGCTGGTCGGCAGTGGTGCAGCACGGCGGTGGGCTGGAGCAGGAGAAGCAAGGGTTGGTTGAGCGGTGCTGCGCAGGAGAGAAGCAGGAATGGGGGAAGGGGGGCGCCGGTTGAGCGGGTTAGATTAGGGTTTCTTAATTTTTTTCCCATTTTATTCTATTATAGTGTAATAATAATAATAATAATAACACCAAAAATAAATAAAAAAATAACAACCAAACTTAATGATAATAAAAAAAATAATAACAATATAATAATAATAATAATAATCAAACAACAATTTGAATCTAAATAGTAAAAAAAAATACAATTAAATTACAATTTATTAATAATTATATTAATAGAAAAATTTAGATAATAAAAATAGTATTAACCATCCTTAATAATAACATTATTATCTACACCATAATTAATTATTATAATTATATCTTAAACATTTTACTTATATCATTTGCGTAAAAAATTATTTCTTTCGAGCGATAAACACCTGTACGACAACTAAGCTAATCGCGCGGCTACCGCCCACCATGCGGTGACAGCACACGGGTCTGAAACCTGCTAAAAAAAACATCAAACATTTTTGACCCGTACTCAACCCACACCTTGACGAGGTTGACCGAAGCCATGAAATAATAAAAATAAAAACAAACGTAAAAGTCAGAGTGTGGCAATTCTCCCCACAACAGACACTTTCTTCCCCCAAAAAGTCACCCATCCAAACAATGGACCAAACAAGAATCCATGCCCAAATAAAACCAGAAGAAAACACAAAATAAGAGAATGGGAGAACAAAAGAGGGTTCTCCCCACCACAAGAACTCAACTAGTGTGGAAATTTTAACACCCAAACATACCACCCCGGGAGGGGGGTGACACGAGAACTCCCAACTGATCCAGACTAACCTCTATATCATGAGCGAAACAACACCTCTACTGAAACTTGGAACTCTCGACTCAGACCAAAGAAAGCCCGAACACTAGAGAAAAACCTCTGAGCAGAACTTAACCCAAGCAGTAAACCTGAGCATAACCGTGAGCCTGGACTCCTCCGCAGGCACTTACATCTCCAAATGAACACCGCTAAACCAAGATTGACCCATACAAGGGTCAATCACACTCTTAATAAAAACACACAACTCGGAAAACCCTAACCTGACAAACAAAAATATTTAGATTACAATAGATCATGTTCGTCATAACTCCACGGCAAAATAATGAACTTTCAACAATGTCAAGACTTTAACAACATAAAAACAAGAACAGAAAGACTTTAAATGTTCCACCTCCAACACGGAACACAAAACCCGAACCGAGGCTTCACACCCTTGGCAACTCCTGACTGCGCGCGAGCTTCACCCCAAGACCTGTGGCTGGGGATCTGATGGCTGAAGCATCTCCTAACTCACAGTCAGATACTGAAATTTCTATGGTCACATCATCTTCTTCAGGCGACGCTTCCTGCAGAATTTCTCTAGATGACCTAGACACCTGCAATGATGGCATGTCTTTGGAGGGATGCGACATGACGGCTTCACATGCCCGAACTAGTCACACTGGTGGCACACCATTGTACAGTCCCATGAACTAGAAGCCAAAACCACTATAGAGGACCCTTTAGAAACAGGTCCCTCTGGCACACCCTGCTCACCAGATGGGGAACCTTCATGAGTGACTGGATGCGCTAGATTATCAAGAATCTGCACTCTGGAGATCAATTCCGTTAAGAAAGTCTCATCCACCAACTTCTCTAAATGATGGTCCCTAGAAGGGAGGACTCACTCCTTGATCTCTAGACAAAGACCCCCGATGAAGAGAGAAGTCTTCATCAAATCTCGTGATGCTACCTCTGAAGAAAATGACACAGGTTCCTTGAAATGGTCAACATATACCTTCACCGTTCATTGGCCTTGTTGAATGTGCATAAGGTCTTCCCTTTTCTTCATATTCACCTCTTCGGGTATAAACCATTGTACGAAGACAGATTTAAAGACATCCCAACTTACATTGATGGCGGGGAGAGAAACTCCCATACGTCTAGAGATGGACCTTCAAACAGACCCAAAACAGCACGCACTCTGACATCTTCGAGAGTTCCTAATACCCTGAATACACGCTTGACCTCTTCAAACCACAACTACCCCTAACAGACCTCAATCACCGTTAAGTACAGACAATGTCCGAGAAGAACAAAAATTGGGTATGACTTATCAGAAACCTTGGAGACCTTTCTGGGTGGGATTTTTTTTGAACAACATATAAAACACAGAGCCAAAACCAATATCAAGCCAAAGAAATATCATTAAAATCACTTTCATCCAAAAACATCCAACTCAAAAACCAAACAAATACCAACACGGCACAAAAATCCCTTTTTTATTTTAGATTTCAAAACCGCCTTCTTTGAAGGCCATTTTCCAAATACTAAACCCACTTCTCAAACAAATTTCAATTTCCAAGAATCATTTTCCCCTTTTAAAATCGCTTTAGAAAAACAAGGTCAAGCCTTTACTTCCAAGTGTACACCCTAGTAATCCCATGAACCGTTACACATGTCTTCATCTGCTTTCATCCATATGCACCAACACGCACTTCCCATTCATTCCCTCACATGTGAAAATGTTCATAAAGAGTACCTGAGGTTGCACCCAAACCATATATCTACCAGTTCCAAGCAAACACCAGATTTTTAGACCAAGAGCTTTCCGCTTTAAAACAAATCCATTTCACAAATTTAAAGCCCTTTTAAAGAAATCATTCTCATTTAAAAAACCCTTTTTCATTTTCAAAAGTGTACTTACACCCATATAAACCAAGACAACACACAACTTGCATCAAATCAACGAAGAGAGGGACTAGTAGTCATGCTTAACCTAGCGACATGGTAGTGGGTCATGCTTTAAGTAAGAGTCAATGACTAGGAAGAACTTAAAATGTGTATGTGAACTCCAAATGGGTCCCTAATCCATGTAAAATCACAATGTAATGTTGAGGTTCGGAACGGGCGAGGGTTCATGACATCCTTCCCGTACCTACCTCTCGAGTCCTGACAGTCCTAATCTCCATCTACCGGACATCCCAAATAAAAATAACCTCAACTCTGATACCATTTTGTCATCAACCAACCCAGGTCAACCCTGAACCGGTCACCCGAGCCGATCCGCAACATGGCCCGAGAGGTGTTCCCGATCCTCCGGGTCTGGCGACAAGCGCAAGGGAATCAACAGAGGCTATGGGAACGATTTCGCCCAATATAAATAAATAAGGCAGCATAAATAATACAGAGCAATGCAGAATAAATAAACCAAGTAAAGTGACTGAACGAGAACAAAAGAAAATAGAACTGACCAAACACGATGTCCGAACTAACTCCATGTGACCCCGCGGGTCACTCTCTAACTCAACGGTCAAGCATCGCCCAAGGGGAGCGCACTCAAGATGTAGCCTGCACAAACACTAAAAACATAAAATAACTATAGGTGGGAGTATTAAAACTCAGTAGGCTAGCCCGATATATATTCCTAATGCACTACCTTTAAAATAAAAGAAACATCATTTCAAGTTTGAACTACAATTTATAAAAGTAAGGTTTTCAACATGTTACTCAAAAATAAAGTACGAGTCATTGCCCCTATTCATTTCTCAAAAACCCAAGTCATTATTCTAGTGAGACATTAGCATTTTTTAAAAGGGGAAGTGATGTTTACATTTTCAATTTGCACAAAAAGTATAAAACACCTTTCTTTGAAAACAGTTTTCATAAACCACTTTAAAACCACACATCACTTTCTAGTAAAAATACTACACATGAAAATGCTACAGTAGTTACACAGTAAGGGCAATGAAAAGAAAATATATACAAGTAACATATTTATCACAGCAAGTAACTGAAAGCCAACAGACATGGGTGAACCTAGGAGATCAATAATAAACTAGAAGACATTAATACATGAGAAATCATCCTTGTCGACATGTCACACATGATGAAATCAAAACGCCCAATATGCTCGACCATCCTTTCTCAGGCAGGCTGAGGGAAAATACCATAGTAATAAACCCAATATTTCCACCTACTATGGGCCACTGGTCAGTACCATAACCGACCAGTGCAGCAATCATTCTTAGAATATTCTCTCAATATGCCAGATTCCCATGTCTCAAGTGTTTGGAAAGGGGGTGAGCCAACCGACGCCAACCGAGCATCCAATCATATATATATATAAAGCACAACAGGCATCACCCCGAGCCACTCCATGGGACAACCTCTTGACTTTAAAATACTTAAGTACCCAGAAGCCTCTAAGCGCGGCCTCCTAAAACAACAATTGCAACCAAGGCAGGAGAGTTTCCAAGGAGGGTTTTTATCAAAATATTTTCATCATTTTCCATAAAGTTCTAAACAGACATTAAATACATTTCACAATCACCACTTTAAAAAGAACCAAAACTCTTATTCAAGCTTCAGAAGAAATCATTTATCATTAAAACCAGAACTATAATTAAAATTCTGTGAATTATGTTTAAAATAAAAACTGGCATTCTTTCACTACTAGGTGTCCATTCATCAAGAAAATATTTCAAGTGTCCCGTATAAAATAAACACCTCTTTTTACACTAAATAACCATTTAAAATTTAATTTTATTATATTATCTCACATTTATTAAAATTAATAAAATATTTAATCTGAACAAATAGTAATCACAAATAGCAGGAAATAATGTAACTTTAATTTTAAAAAGCAGTGCAATGAGAACCTACCTCAACTCGTAGCTCGAACACGACAACGCAACAACGCAACACGCCTTGCACAGGCGCACAAACACGCACAAACTGATGATCGCGGTAACACGGGGTTACCCCACCAATGTGATGAAACTACAAAGATAAATAAAATACATGAACACGGACATAAAACAATCCACACGAACAAATAGCACAAAAGAACCACCTTGACCTACTTTCAATGCATAACTCACACCATTCGTACTATTTAATAAGTCACTTTAAAATTTATAAAACAAATCTGAAGAGACTCATAGTTTTACACACCCAAAACCAATTTCCCACATTGTCCGCACTACTCACACATTTTATAAAACCACATAAACAATTTATAAAATACATTCAAGGGGCATAACAAAAGGTGTAAATATAAAATCCAACCCATCTCCAAAAAAAACATTTTCCAACACGCGCACACCTCTGCCCCTTTTCAAAAACATAACTCACACCTCATAACCAACCCACATCATGAAAACAAGAAGCAAGACAAGCATTTTAAAATTATTAAACAACGTCATGGTCAACTATTTAATTAATAAGAAATGTGCAAAATGCAAGGAAACAAAGTATTCTAAATTTAAAGGGCAACGCAAATAAATCCAACCTCAAGAAGAAATAAATTTTTGGAATTCTGGTGTGAAACATTAAACGCATGTCATTTGCACCCCAAGGATGTTAAAAACGGCCCTAGGAAGTAAGATTAAACACAGAACTTAGGAATACACCCTAAAAAAAGAATGAAACCTTAGCAGTAGAAAATCATCAAATGGAGAGGGAGAGAAAAAAAACCTACCCAAAGGGGAATTCGCCACCAGAAGAGAGGGAGGCAAGGGGAAAGGGCCTCTGCCGGCAGGTCAATGTCGGTTGTAGGGTTGGGAGGTTGTGCGGTGGCCAAACGACGTGCGGATAGTGGGTGAACGGGGTGGCCAGAGGGTGCAAGGATGGGTGCGCGGCCAGTTGGGGGTGTGTGGATAAAGGCGGAGGGTGCATGCGGGTGAGGTCGTGCAAGGAGAAAGAGAGGTGGAGGACCATCAAGATCAAGGTGGAGGCACTGCTGGAGGGGCGTGAGGCATGGGTTCTTGCCGGCGGTGCTGAGCAGGGAGAGCCAACATGGGGGGCGGGGTCCTGCGGGCAAAGACGGTTGGTGTGCCGACAGGCGAGAAGAGGGAAGGGGGTGGGATCCCGGGCGAGTGCGGCAGGGACTTGCAGATGAGGGCAGGTGCAGGCGGAGGTCTGGAGCAAGTGGTGAGGGTGTCAGCGACCGGATTGCGACAGGACGAGGATGGGATCCTATAGGCGGCCGGGCAGGGAAAACCGGGGAGGCAACGCAGCAAAGGGCAGGAGCCTGAGGGCGGAGGGAGGGACAGAGCGTGGGGCTGGAGTGCGGGGTTGGAGCTGGTTGGCAGTGGTGCAGCGAGGCGGTGGGCTGGAGCGGGAGCAGCAAGGGTTGGTCAAGCGGCGCTGCGCAGGAGAGAAGCAGGAAGGGGGGAAGGGGGGCGCCAGCTGAGCGGGTTAGATTAGGGTTTCTTAATATTTTTCCATTTTATTCTATTATAGTGCAATAATAATAATAATAACACCAAAAATAAATAAAAAAATAACAACCAAAAGTAATGATAATAAAAATAATAATAACAATATAATAATAATAATAATAATTGTAGTAATAATAATAATAATCAAACAACAATTTGAATCTAAATAGTAAAAAAACTACAATTAAATTAAAATTTATTAATAATTATATTAATAGAAAAATTTAGATAATAAAAATAGTATTAATCATCCTTAGTAATAACATTATTATCTACACCATAATTGTCACGAACCGAATCTGGTCACCGCCAAAACCGGCACCAAACCCAGCCCGTGACATGACCCGAAGGGCGTTCCCTATCCCCATGGGCTAGCACAAGTGCCCGGGTATCATTAATATAGGTTTGGGAACGATTTACCCGAGTATGAAAGCATAAAACATTAAAAACATTCCATAATATAAATCTGAAATTTTTGAGCCAAACAAGACTTAAGTGAAAACCAGAACCGAGTACATTGGTTTAAAGATTATACAAGTGGTCCAAATAAAAATAATTATAGCATTAAGAAAGCCCCAAGGACTCCACACGACAAGGGGTCATCGCCCCCAAGCTATCTCCACAACTCCGCACCAAGAATGGGAACTAACACCATGAACCGCCATCACCCTTAGACTTTCCTTTACCTGAATCAAACATAACCAAGTCTAATTACACCCAAGGGGTGTAAGTAGGGTGTGAGCCTAAGCCCAGTAGGATACCACCAAATGATTCCAAAGAGTATGAAATACAATGTGAAAAAGAAAGCAGTTTTCAAACGCAAGGAAAAGTAGTGTTCAAATTTCAAGAAATGAAACCTCTAATTGAAAATAGTTTTCAATCCAAAATTTTTAGAATACTAACACATTAAAATAGAAATGTTAGATACTGTAATTTACTTCCAAACACACCCTAATACATGGGTAGATACTACAAATCCAATGAGCAACAACATTGGGAACACCCCTAGGCACTAGGTTGTCTTGGGCCCTATGTACCTCGTACCTCGGTGTAAAGTAATCATAGAAAAATCATTTCTCGTGCACGAGCCACTAGTAGAGAACACACCCATAACCTAGCGGTCCCCAATAATCATCCACATAGTTTAGTTAGAGTTGTCGTTATCCAAATGCTAAGTGAAACAGGGACAAAACCCATCCGGTCCACTAGCCGTACTAGTACAAATCCGCCCCACCTAGGTACCCGGGCTTCCCCTTTTGTGCTCAATCAATTTCAGCATGCAACATAAATAAATTTTCATATAAAACATCATTACTGGTCAATCATAACCAATACAGTAGCTATCACATTTTATACCACTTAAAACACGCAACAAAACACTTAGATTTTTCATAAAACAATTCCTCAAAAATCTCGTAGTGTTTCGGACACAAAACACCTTATAAACCTCACTTGCATACTATGTGCACATATTTAAGTTTCCAAAACATAAAGGAGATCCCACTACATTTCAGTTAAAACAAAAAATCATTTTTAGGGCAAACCCATATGGTTCAAGAAACGACATCATTGCAAAGTCTCCATTTTTACACAACACAAATCTTAGAATTTCATGTGGTTCACAAACACCATTAAAACCAGATTTTTCAGTAACAAACACAAGGTATAATCATTAAAAACATTATTTTATCCCTGTTATAGTTCAATAAAATCAACTAGTTACTTTTAGGGTATCCCCAATTAAACTAATAAAACATTTCTATGAAAAACCCCCAATTTCACATGAAATTGGCCTTTAGGATTCATTTTAAATACAAACACCACTAAAACTATATTTTTCAGAAATAATAAAATTTAATAAGCATGAAAATACCATAAAAACAGTAGCCAATTCACAAAGATTTCATACACAATGGAATCACCTACCAAAACCAAGGAAACCCTTGAATCCTTTGTGCGAAAACTCAAACGCACCACCGCCGCACCTCAAGGAAGGTAAACCAGACCTAAAACCAGAATTTCAGAACATGAAACACAAGATAAAACCCTAATTTTTAAACCCTACTTCCTGGACATAAGGAACCTCAATGATAAAGGAAGAAACCCTAAGTAAATTGGATGTAACCCTAAACAAATTGAATGAAGAAAAGAGGAGAACAACTTACTTAAAATATCTTGGAGAAATCGCCCCCCAAAATACCAGTAGCTGATTTCTAAAATACTCAAACCTTCAAGGGAGGTTCGAACAAGAATAGGTAGATAATTTAGGAATTTGAATGGGGGAAAAAGAGTAAGAATCGAAGGAGTTATGAAGGAAACAAATTACCTTTATAAATCTGCCCGAAATTTGGGTTCTTCAGAAGTTTCGACCAAAATCGTGATTAAAATGAGATGAAAAGAGGGTGGAATGATATTGGACGCGCTTCTGGGTTCAAGGGGAGTGTTTGGGGCTTGGAATCACCGAAAAAGCCTTAACAATGAATAAGTTATTAATTAATCAAAATTTATTTTTAAAACTGGAATTGGGCTTTCGGGCAGGCCCAATCCCTTAAATAAAACCCATATAAACCTTTGTTATGGATTTCCAAAGGCTCCAAATTTTAATTTTGGTGTTAATATATCAGGGTAGGACATTTAGGAGTTGTAATTACTGAAAAATATTAAAAAATGAATAAGTTATAAAAGAAACAAAATTTATTTTTAAAACTGGAATTGGGCTCACGGTTTGGCCCAATTCATGAAAACTCACCTATTTTCCATAAAAACTTTGGAAACCCCCCAAAACAAAGCATTAGTGGAAATTAAAATAAAAATAAATTTAAAATAAGCTATGTATGTGACAATTCTCCCCATCATGAAAACTTTCCACCTCGGAAAGTCACAGTAAGGCCAAAGCAACAACCAAACTCAACTGAGAAACCAAGAGGTACTCTCTTGCCAGGTTTCTCCCCCAAAGGCCATAACACCTCCAGTGATCAATGAAGGAAGGAATACTCTCACAGCCAAAACATACACCACTTTTATGAAATTATTAAGCACATTCATGCTTTATCCCAAATGAAAACTCCTCAAACACAATCAGAACAATACTCAATCAATTTACCCAAATAAACAACAACATCGAACAAGGTTACACTTGCCCTACTATAACTAAACCATTGGTCACTCTCCAATATCAATTTTTACCAAAGAAAGATGTAGGTAGTTAGATATCTCCAAATGATAATACCTACTTCCCATACAAAACCAAGGAAAAATATGAGTTACTCGTATGAAGAGACACAAATGGGCTCCCCACCATAAGAGACAACTTAAATTTTTTTTTCCGAAACAGAATCAAGACACTAATAGGGGGAGGCCCAAACAGACTCCCTAGTACAAGGGGTATACATAAATTAGAAATTTACAAAATAATATACATGATACCCACAGTGGGTCTTCCCACCACAAGAACCAACCATCTTAACTGACCAGCATGGGCCGACACAAAAAGACCCAATTTTTTTTTAAGATTTGGAAAGGGTGCAGGGTCAGACCGCACGGTTTGGGAAACCATGCACTAACTATGCTGATCATTATTTGAACGTGGATTCCTAGCACACTGACACAACTAATCATGCACAAAATGTGTGCTCAAACTTTCTAGCCAAATTTTCAACCATTCTCCAATGACTCAATGGAAACCAACGTGGGAGGGAAAAACATTAGGCGATGACATGGGTACAAGGCCCTCTACCTATTTCCACCGAATGAGAACAACAGAAGGAAGATGATGAAACCATAGGTTTAAACTGTTCCTATCTTTCATACTGAGGATAGGACTTTGTACAAGTGTTTAAACGACACTGGTGTTTCCCCTGACTACGCGCCAGCTTCTCTCTGGGACCTATGGATGGAGCTCAAAATATTGAAGCATCTTCGGCCACGCAGTTAGGCTATTGAAACCCCTATGTGGAACTTCTTCTTTCGGTGCCACAAACAACTACACTGCATACCCTGATGGGTTTATCAAGACATAACACACTCCATAACCCACTTTACCAAAACCAAACATTTCATTGAAACAAGGGATCAGAAGATGCACACACATCGCACCTTGTTTCTTTGGGTGAGAAACAATAGAAGGGAAAGACACGTATAAACACCTTCCTCTAAGATAGAGGATTTGATGTTTTTCCCAAGGGAGACACAATCCCAACATAACATAGAACCTTAAAGGATTGTGTGACCTTCACCTTTATGGTC
This sequence comes from Viscum album, assembly GCA_963277665.1. Classification (NCBI taxonomy): domain Eukaryota; kingdom Viridiplantae; phylum Streptophyta; class Magnoliopsida; order Santalales; family Viscaceae; genus Viscum; species Viscum album. The sequence goes on along the minus strand of OY728152.1, from coordinate 1,924,192,373 downwards.
AAAAGAGCACACAACATCACAATGCGTCACCGAACATGACCCTGACGATTGATAGAAACAATACATGGAACGAGACCATATTCAAAGTCCCAAAACAACAGATAAGTCCAAAAAGTGGACACAATATCATATCATGACCTAAATCTCAAAATTGGTTGTTTAATAATAAGTCTTTCTTCAAAGAAACTATAAAGAACCCAGAGGCCCTCTTAGACACCATCAAGACACTCATCTGTACTAACAACGAAATAACACTCCCACCTTTGGTGAATCAGGAAGCTTAAGAAACTAAGGTCTCTTTCAACCTTCCCCAAGCACTATCCCACTACAAGAGGATCCACAAATCAGCGAAATGAATGGGTGTAGACTCAATAAAAGAAATGTTCGATAAAATATTATTTATATTGATCAACTGGAGGATTTTCCAATGGCGAAACAAAACGGGTTGCACTTCAGTTGTGCATTAACCCTTAATGGGGGCGTACCTTATCCAATGAGAGAACCCAAGGACCCAACCAAGCTGGTCCATTAGTCAAAACATGCCACAAACCAGATCCAAACACATGAAGGGAACCACCGTAAAGGCATCCCAAAAAAAAATTCAAAAGAGACCACTTACCATCCCTGCAACACAGCTTACCGACCAAACACAAACCCAAAACACAGTTCAAACAGAAGGGGTTCATGAACTCAAAACATCCCACAACATCAACATTTTCAAAAACCCATAATACAAACCATACCAAACTATTCATCAAGACATCATGTTTTTCTTTAAAACAAATTCTTTGAAAACAAACGGTTTAGCAGTAAGCGTATCCACCAATGGTACCCCATGGGCCTCACACATGCATGTTTTTGTGCCACATTGGGAACCCTCCTCATATCCATCCCAGCACTCATCCAGTCGTGCCATCAACCATCCATCATCCCATATAACCCCATGCATGTGGTCACTCATGGAAATACCAAAGGGTAAAACAAAACTTCCTTCCACTTTTCAAAAACAAAATGGTCAACCAACCCAACCTTTTTCTCAAAACTGCTAACAATGAGATCGAAATCCCAATTCACATCTTACAAAACATTTCATAAGGACACAACCATTTAGAAAAGAACTCACTTTCAATTTATTCACATCAATTTCGAAACATATCATCCCATTAAAACACACTCTAATTGTTTAGAAAACTCTATTGGAAACACATTTCAAAACCAAATTCAATATAGTTCCTACTTTCAAAGAGGTGTAAGCACACCATTTTACATTTCAAAACAATTCTGAAAATTCAGTTCCGCCATTTCATAAACCAAACCATTCCCTCTTTATTTGAAAATCATTTCATAAAAACTTTACGCTTCTTAAAACCAAGTCACCTTAAAACCAAAGTGCTAAGATTTCAAAACTAAAGCACAAAACAATGCAAGAGGAAACTAGTTTCGGTGGGTGACTTGGACATATGGTTGGCAGCCATATTCCAATCTCTTCGCCGTCACAGAGAGTATTCTAGGGAAATATCCATGGCTCCACATGGCTTTCCAGGCCCTGCGAGCTCACTGAGATTATTCTCCCAACTCTCTTTTCATTTCCCATAGTCATCATTAAACCAAGAAAACCAAAGCACTCAAATAAATCCATACTTACCATGGTGACTTGAATCCCTTCATGAGGTGTGCTGGCCAGGCACACTACCCATGACTGAAATTTCAAGTCCCAAAAATCCTAGCTCCAGACTATGCTGACTCTTCCCCAAATAACATGACCCAAGGAGCGAACCTGCTCTGATACCATTTTGTCACGAACCGAATCTGTTCACCGCCAAAACCGGCACCAAACCCAGCCCGTGACATGACCCGAAGGGCGTTCCCTATCCCCACGGGCTGGCACAAGTGCCCGGGTATCATTAATATAGGTTTGGGAACGATTTACCCGAGTATGAAAGCATAAAACATTAAAAACATTCCATAATATAAATCTGAAATTTTTGAGCCAAACAAGACTTAAGTGAAAACCAGAACCGAGTACATTGGATTAAAGATTCTACAAGTGGTCCAAATAAAAATAATTATAGCATTAAGAAAGCCCCAAGGACTCCACACGACAAGGGGTCATCGCCCCCAAGCTATCTCCACAACTCCGCACCAAGAATGGGAACTAACACCATGAACCGCCATCACCCTTAGCATTTCCTTTACCTGAATCAAACATAACCAAGTCTACTTACACCCAAGGGGTGTAAGTAGGGTGTGAGCCTAAGCCCAGTAGGATACCACCAAATGATTCCAAAGAGTATGAAATACAATGTGAAAAAGAAAGCAGTTTTCAAACGCAAGGAAAAGTAGTGTTCAAATTTCAAGAAATGAAACCTCTAATTGAAAATAGTTTTCAATACAAAATTTTTAGAATACTAACACATTAAAATAGAAATGTTAGATACTGTAATTTACTTCCAAACACACCCTAAGACATGGGTAGATACTACAAATCCAATGAGCAACAACATTGGGAACACCCCTAGGCACTAGGTTGTCTTGGGCCCTATGTACCTCGTACCTCGGTGTAAAGTAATCATAGAAAAATCCTTTCTCGTGCACGAGCCACTAGTAGGGAACACACCCATAACCTAGCGGTCCCCAATAATCATCCACATAGTTTAGTTAGAGTTGTTGTTATCCAAATTCTAAGTGAAACAGGGACAAAACCCATCCGGTCCACTAGCCGTACTAGTACAAATCCGCCCCACCTAGGTACCCGGGCTTCCCCTTTTGTGCTCAATCAATTTCAGAATGCAACATAAATAAATTTTCATATAAAACATCATTACTGGTTAATCATAACCAATACAGTAGCTATCACATTTTATACCACTTAAAACACGCAACAAAACACTTAGATTTTTCATAAAACAATTCCTCAAAAATCTCGTAGTGTTTCGGACACAAAACACCTTATAAACCTCACTTGCATACTATGTTCACATATTTAAGTTTCCAAAACATAAAGGAGATCCCACTACATTTCAGTTAAAACACAAAATCATTTTTAGGGCAACCCCATATGGTTCAAGAAACGACATCATTGCAAAGTCTCCATTTTTACACAACACAAATCTTAGAATTTCATGTGGTTCACAAACACCATTAAAACCAGATTTTTCAGTAACAAACACAAGGTATAATCATTAAAAACATTATTTTATCCCTGTTATAGTTCAATAAAATCAACTAGTTACTTTTAGGGTATCCCCAATTAAACTAATAAAACATTTCTATGAAAAACCCCCAATTTCACATGAAATTGGCCTTTAGGATTCATTTTAAATACAAACACCACTAAAACTATATTTTTCAGAAATAATAAAATTTAATAAGCATGAAAATACCATAAAAACAGTATCCAATTCACAAAGATTTCATACACAATGGAATCACCTACCAAAACCAAGGAAACCCTTGAATCCTTTGTGCGAAAACTCAAACGCACCACCGCCGCACCTCAAGGAAGGTAAACCAGACCTAAAACCAGAATTTCAGAACATGAAACACAAGATAAAACCCTAATTTTTAAACCCTACTTCCTGGACATAAGGAACCTAAATGATAAAGGAAGAAACCCTAAGTAAATTGGATGTAACCCTAAACAAATTGAATGAAGAAAAGAGGAGAACAACTTACTTAAAATATCTTGGAGAAATCGCCCCCCAAAATACCAGTAGCTGATTTCTAAAATACTCAAACCTTCAAGGGAGGTTCGAACAAGAATAGGTAGATAATTTAGGAATTTGAATGGGGGAAAAAGAGTAAGAATCGAAGGAGTTATGAAGGAAACAAATTACCTTTATAAATCTGCCCGAAATTTGGGTTCTTCAGAAGTTTCGACCAAAATCGCGATGAAAATGAGATGAAAAGAGGGTGGAATGATATTGGACGCGCTTCTGGGTTCAAGTTGAGTGTTTGGGGCTTGGAATCACCGAAAAATCCTTAACAATGAATAAGTTATTAATTAATCAAAATTTATTTTTAAAACTGGAATTGGGCTTTCGGGCAGGCCCAATCCCTTAAATAAAACTCATATACACCTTTGTTATGGATTTCCAAAGGCTCCAAATTTTAATTGTGGTGTTAATATATCAGGGGAGGAAATTTAGGAGTTGGAATTACTGAAAAATATTAAAAAATTAATAAGTTATAAAAGAAACAAAATTTATTTTTAAAACTGGAATTGGGCTCACGGTTTGGCCCAATTCATGAAAACTCACCTATTTTCCATAAAAACTTTGGAAACCCCCCAAAACAAAGCATTAGTGGAAATTAAAATAAAAATAAATTTAAAATAAGCTATGTATGTGAAAATAATTAATTATTATAATTACATCTTAAACATTTTACTTATTTCAATTGCGTAAAACATTATTTCTTTCAAGCGATAAACACCTGTATGGAAACTAAGCCGATCGCGCGGCTACCGCCCACCGTGCGGTGACCGCGCATGGGTATGAAACCTGTTAAAAAAACAAACATCAAACATTTTTGACCCGCACTCAACTCGCACCTCGATGAGGTTGACCGAAGCCATGAAATAGTAAAAATAAAAACAAACGTAAAAGTTGGAGTGTGACAATTCTCCCCACCACACACACTTTCTGCCCCCAGAAAGTCACCCAGCCGAACAATGGACCAAATAAGAATCCATGCCCAAATAAAATGATAAGAAATCATAACATAATAGAATGTGAGAACACGATAGGGTTCTACCCACCACAAGAACTCAACTAGTGTGGAAATTTTAACACCCAAACATACCACCCCGGGAGGGGGGCGACACGGGAACTCCCAACTGATCCAGACTAACCTCTATAGCACAAGTGAAACAACACCTCCACTGAAACTTGGAACTCTCAAATCAGACCAAAGAAAGCCTGAACACTAGAGAAAAACCTCTGAGCAGAACTTAACCCAAGTAGTAAACCTGAGCATAACCGCGAGCCTGGACTCCTCTGCAGGCACTTACATCTCCAAATGAACACTACTAAACCAAGATTGACCCATACAAGGGTAAATCACACTCTTAATAAAAACACACAACTCAGAAAACCCTAACCCGACAAACAAAACTGTTTATATTACAATAGAGAATGTCTGTCATAACTCCACGGCGAAACAATGAACTTTCAACAACGTCAAGACTTTAACAACATAAAAACAAGAATGTAAAGACTTTAAATGTTCCACCACTAACACGGAACACAAAACCTGAACCAAGGATTCACACCCTTGGCAACTCCTGACTGCGCGCGAGCTTCACCCCAAGACCTGTGGTTGGGGATCTGATGGCTAAAGCATCTCCTGCCTCACAGTCAGGTACTAAAATTCCTCTAGTCATAGCATCTTCTTCAGGTGATGCTTCATGTAGAATTTCTTTAGATGACCTAGACACCTACAACGATGGCACGTCTTCGGAGGGATGCAACATGACGGCTTCACGTGCCCGAACTAGTCACACCGGTGGCACACCACTGAACGGTCCCATGAACTGGATGCCAGAACCACTACATAGGACCCTTTAGAAATAGGTCCCTCTGGCACAACCTGCTCACAATATGGGGAACCTTCATTAGTGACTAGATACGCTAGATTTTCAAGAATCTACGCTCTGGAGATCAATTCAGTTAAGAACATATCATCCACCAACTTCTCAAAATGATGGTCCCTAGAAGGTAGGACTTTCTCCTTGATCTCTAGATGAAGACCCCCGATGAAGAGAGAAGTCTTCATCAAATCCTGTGATGTTACCTCCGGAGAAAATGACACAAGTTCCTTGAAATGGTCAACATATGCCTTCACTGTTCATTGGCCTTATTGAATGCGCATAAGGTCTTCCCTTTTCTTCATCTTCACCTCTTTGGGTATAAACCATTGGATGAATATGGATTTAAATACATCCCACTTCATCCCAACTTGCATTGATGGCGGGTTGAGCAACTTCCATACATCCAGAGATGGACCTTCAAACAGACCCAAAACAGCACGCACTCTGAGAGCTTCAGGAGTTCCCAATACCCTGAAGACACGCTCGACCTCTTCAAACCACAACTAACCTTAACAGACCTCAATCACCATTAAGTACATACAATGTCCGAGAAGAACCAAAACTGGGCATGACTTATCAGAAACCTTGGAGACCTTTCTAGGGGGCATTTTTTTTTTAACAACATATAAAACACAAATCCAAAACCAATATCAAGCCAAAGCAATATCATTAAAATCACTTTCATCCAAAAACACCCAACTCAAAAACCAAACAAATACCAACACAACACAAAAATCCTTTTTTATTTTAGATTTCAAAACCGCCTTCTTTGAAGGCCATTTTCCAAATACTAAACCCACTTCTCAAACCAATTTCAATTTCCAAGAATCATTTCCCCTTTTTAAAATCGCTTTAGAAAAACAAGGTCAAGCCTTTACTTCCAAGTGCACACCCCAGTAATCCCATGAACCGTTGCACATGTCTTCATACACTTTCATTCATATGCACCAACACTCACTTCCCATTCATTCCCTCACATGTGAAAACATTCATAAAGAGTACCCGAGGTTTCACCCAAACCATATCTCTACCAGTTCCAAGAAAACACAGGATTTTTAGACCAAGAGCTTTCAGTTTTAAAACAAATCCATTTCACAAATTTAAAGCCCTTTGAAAGAAATCTTTCTCATTTCAAAAACCCTTTTTCATTTTCAAAAGTTCACTTACACCCACAAGAACCAAGACAACACAAAACTTGCATCAAATCAATGAAGAGAGGGACTAGTAGTCATGCTTAACCTAGTGACATGGTAGTGGGCCATGCCCTAAGTAAGCGTCAACAACTAGGAAGAACTTAAACCGTGTACACGGACTCCACATGGGTCACTACTCCATGTAAAATCACAATGTCGCATCGGTTTTCCTCCGTTGTCATCCCTCAATCCAAAACAAATCAGAACGAGACAAAAAATCAATTCCCGGACTACCCCTGGTGACTCGAGGTTCGGAACGGGCGAGGGTTCATGACATCCTTCTCGTACCTACCTCTCGAGTCCCGACAGTCATAATATTCATCTACTGGACATCCCAAATAACAAGAACCTCAGCTCTGATACCATTTTGTCACGAACCAACCCGGGTCGACCCTGAACCGGTCACCCGATCCGGTCCGCAACATGGCCTGAGATGCGTTCCCGATCCTCCTGGGCTGGCGACAAGCATCAGGGCATCAACAGAGGTTGTGGGAATGATTTCACCCAATATAAATAAATAAGGCAGCAGAAATAATACAGAGCAACGCAGAATAAATAAACCAAGTAAAGTGACTGAACGAGAACAAAAGAAAATAGAACTAAACAAACACGACGTCCGAACTAAATCTATGTGACCACGTGGGTCACTCTCCATCTCAACAGTCAAGCATCGCCCAAGGCGAGCACACTCAAGTTGTATCCTGCACAAACACTAAAAATAGAAAAGAACTGTAGGCATGAGTATTAAAACTCAGTAGGTTAGCCTAATATCTATTCCCAATGCACTAACTTTAAAATAAAAGAAACACCATTTCAATTTTGAGCTATAATTTATAAAAGTAAGGTTTTCTCCATGTTACTCAAAAACAAAGTACGAGTCATTGCCCCTATTCATTTCTCAAAAACCCAAGTCATTCTTCTAGTGAGACATTACATTTTTCAAAGGGGAAGTGATGCTTACATTTTCAATTTGCACAAAAAGTATAAAACACCTTTCTTTAAAAACAGTTTTCATAAACCACTTTAAAACCACACATCACTTTCTAGTAAAAACACTACACATGAAAATGCTACAGTAGTTACACAGTAAGGGAAATGAAAAGAAAATATATACAAGTACCATATTTATCACAGTAAGTAACTGAAAGCCAACAGACATGGGTGAACCTAAGAGATCAAGAATAAACCAGAAGATACCAATACATGAGAAATCATCCTTGTCGACATGTCACACATGATGAAATAAAAATTCCCAATACGCTCAACCATCCTTTCTTAGGCAGGCCGAGGGAAAATCTCATAGTAATAAACCCAATGTATCCACCTACTATGGCCCACTGGTCAGTACCATAACCTATTAATGCAGCAATAATTCTTAGAATATTCTCTCAATATTCCAGATTCCCATGTCTCAAGTGTTTGGAAAGGGGGTGAGCCAACAGATGTCAACCGAGCATCCAATCATATATATATATATAAAGCACAACAGGCATCACCCCGAGCCACTCCATGGGACAACCTCTTACCTTTAAACTACTCAAGTACCTGGGAGCCTCTAAGCGTGGCCTCCCAAATAATAAATTGCAACCAAGGAAGGATAGTTTCCTAGGATGGTTTTTATCAAAACATTTTCATCATTTTCCATAAAGTGCCAAATGGGAATTAAATACATTTCTCAATCACCACTTTAAAAATAACCAAAATTCTTGTTCAAGCTTCATAAGAAATCATTTGTCATTAAAACCAGAACTATAATTGAAATTCCGTGAATTATGTTTAAAAACCAAGATGGCATTGTTTCACTACTGGGTGTCTGTTCATCAAGAAAATATTGTAAGTGTTCTGTATAAAATAAACGGATATTTTTACACCAAATAACCATTTAAAAATTAATTGTCTTATATTATATCACATTTATTAAAATTAATAAAATATTTAATCCGAACAAACAGTGTGCGAAAAACAGCAGGAAATAATGTAACTTAAATTTTAAAAAGTAGTGTAATGGGAACCTACCTCAACTTGCATCTCGAACGCGACAATGCAACAACATGACACGCCTCGCACAGGCGCACAAGCACCCACAAACCGATGATCACAGTAACGCGAGGTTAGCCCGCCAACATGTTGCAACCACAAAGATAAATAAAATACATGAACATGGACTTAAAACAATCCACACGAACAAACAACACAAAATAACCACCTCGACCTACTTTCAATGCATGACTCACACCATTCGTACTATTTAATAAGTCACTTTAAAATTTATAAAACAAATCTGAAGAGACTCACAGTTTTACACACCCAAAACCAATTTCCCACATTGTCCACACTACTCACACATTTTATAAAACCACATAAATAATTTATAAAATACATTCAAGGGGAATAACAAAAGATGTAAATATAAATCCAACCCATCTCCAAGAAAAACATTTTCCAACATGCGCACACCTACGCCCCTTTTCAAAAACATAACTCGCACCTCATAACTAACCCACAACATGAAAACAAGAAGCAAGACAAGCATTTTAAAATTCTTAAACAACGTCATGGTCAACTATTTAATTAATAAGAAACGTGCAAAATGCAAGGAAACAAAGTATTCTAAATTTAAAGGGAAACGCAAAGAAATCCAACCTCAAGAAGAAATAAATTTTTGGAATTCTGGTGCGAAACTTTAAACGCACGTCATTCGCACCCCAAGGATGTTAAAAACGACCCTAGGTAGTAAGATTAAACACAGAACTTAGGAATACATCCTAAAAAAAGAATGAAACCTTAGTAGTAGAAAATCATCAAATTGAGAGGGAGAGAAAAAAAACCTACCCAAAGGAAAATTCACCACCAGAAGAGAGGGAGACAAGGGGAAAGGGTCACTGCCGGCAGGGCAAGGTCGGCTGTAGGGTCGGGAGGTGGTGCGGTGGCCAAATGACGTGCAGACAGTGGGTGCACGGGGTGGCTAGAGGGTGCAGGGTTGGGTACGCGGTCGGTTGGGGGTGTGTGGCTGAAGGCAGCAGGTGAGTGAGGGTGAGGTTGTGCAAGGGGCGAGAGAGGCGGAGCCATTGGGGTCAAGGCAGAGGCGCTGCTGGAGGGGCGTGAGGCATGGGCGCTTGCCGGCGGTGCTGAGCAAGGAGAGCCAACAAGGGGGGCAGGGTCCTGCAGGCAAAGGCGGCTGGTGCGCCGAGAGGCGAGATGAGGGCAGGGGGTGGGATCCTGGGCGAGCGCGGTAGGGACTTGCGGGTGAGGGCAGGTGGAGGCGGAAGGCCGGAGCAAGTGGTGAGGTTGCCGATGACCGGATTGTGGCAGGGCGAGGATGGGATCCTAGAGGCGGCTGGGTAGGGAAATTCAGGGGGGCAACGTGGCAAAGGGCGGGAGCCTGAGGGCGGAGGGAGGGACGGAGCACGGGGCTGGAGCGTGGGGCTGGAGCTGGTCGGCAGCGGTGCAGCGAGGCGGTGGGCTGGAGCGGGAGCAGCAAGGGTTGGTCGAGCGGCGCTGCGCAGGAGAGAAGCAGGAATGGGGGAAGGGGGGGTGCCGGATGAGCGGGTTAGATTAGGGTTTCTTATTTTTTTCCATTTTATTCTATTATAGTATAATAATAATAATAATAATAATAATAATAATAATAACACCAAAAATAAATAAATAAAAACAACATCCAAAAGTAATGATAATAAAAATAATAATAACAATATAATAATAATAATAATAGTAATAATAATAATAGTACTAATAATAATAATAATCAAAAAACAATTTGAATCTAAATAGTAAAAAAACTACAATTAAATTACAATTTATTAATAATTATATTTATAGAAAAATTTAGATAATAAAAATAGTATTAATCATCCTTAATAATAACATTATTATCTACACCATAATTAATTATTATAATTACATCTTAAACATTTTACTTATTTCATTTGCGTAAAACATTATTTCTTTCGAGCGATAAACACTTGTACGACAACTAAGCCGATCGCGCGGCTACCGCCCATCGTGCGGTGACCGTGCACGGGTCTGAAACCCGCTAAAAAAAACAAACATCAAACATTTTTGACCTGTACTCAACCCGCACCTCGACGAGTTTTACCAAATCCATGAAATAATAAAAATAAAAACAAACGTAAAAGTCGGAGTGTGACAGCTCATCTCCCAAAACCTGATATAAATGATCGTGTGGTCCTAAATTGTCAGGCTCCTGGGCATCAAGGGTCTCTAAAGTAGCCAGTTAAAAATATTAATAGATTATTAAATTTCAAAATAGATATTAAACTTTGAAATAAACAAATTAAAACTTACAATCTTTTCTTGTGTCAGTTCATTAACCGCAGTTCCATCTTTTTTCCTTATACTCGAGGAAAACAATTTTGCTCGAGGAAGATGTCCTTCAATATTCAATTTGTGATTCTGTAATGACATTGAAACAATATAAAGAGAAATTATAATCATATATTCAATATTCAATAAATCACATAATTTAAGTAGGAAATAATAAAAAGGACAAGTCCTAAAGAAAATTTCTAAACAACTATATCGTACCAGCTGCCTCTCATGATCTGACATAGTAGTGCGCCCCAAAGTGTGGAGGTATTGCTTTGAATCAATGTTTTTTTTGTTTTTTCAGAAGATTCCTAAATAATATTTAATAATAAATAAGATAATATTAATGCAAAGTATGAAAACTGTCATTTAAATACCTCAAATGGGATTAATACCTTAAATTTGGCAGTCGTCCAATGGGTAATCATTTGGTGATATTGCTCTATCAGGCAGCCATCCACGATAGGTATTGTCTCCAACTCTGTGCCCACTCTATCACACCATCCAACATACAACTCATGTTTATAAGCTCTCTAAAACTCCCCTAGCTCCTTTAAACGTGTTGGTCGTGCACCTTCACCATTAGGGAAGTTAAACCGAAGGTGACACCCAATAGATTAATTCATATAAATACAAAAAATACTACATTAAATCCAATAGTTTTTTTACCCATATTTGTGCCCACGCATTATCCTTGACTTTGTGTGGAAGATGTCTCCAAGAGAGAGGGCTGACTGGAATGATGTTGGAGTATTTGGCTAGCGTCGCCAAAAAACCCCGACATTCATGCCCAGGTTTATCAATCATATGTCCATCATCATTATATTCAACCATAAATTGTGTCTGGCAGTTCCATACCGCACACAAGAGAGTACGCCCCCTCCCCCGCCTCCTATCAATAGATGAATCTATTATTAAAGAAAAAAATATCAGTACAAGTTATATAAAAATAAATTTTGGTATAAAAAATTGTTAAAGTTATATAAATATACCTGTGGTAGTCGGATCAATGGGCGTCACTGGATGTGTAGAAGCTGAAGGAATATCCTGTACAGGTGGAGTGTCCCTCAGTGTACGCTCCTCAACCATATACTGTGTCGGAGCAAGAGTCGAAGAAGGTGGAATATAATAGCTCGGAGATAATGAACCATAAGAAAAAGATGATGGCATAGACGTCTGACCAAATGACCAAATGGTAGTGTAAACATCAAAGTCCTAAATATCATGTGTGTCCCTAAAGACACACCCGGATCAAAATGGGGCATAGAAGATACGTCTGTGGTAGGGGAATAGTCCAATCGGGTACGACCAGTGGATCGTCTAACTCTCGCACCATGAGCCCTCATACCACCAGCCTCAGTACCAGGACCACCAGATGATCGTCTAACTCTGACACCACCACCTCTCCTACCACCAGCCTCTGTACTGGGAGCAATATCAGGCTCTTTTTTGGATATCTCTCATCTAGGGGGTGGATCCTAAAAAAATTAACATAAAAGTAAAAACATGATATTATAAGTTATTGAAATATATATATTTGAAATAAAATACTCACAATAGGGATGAGCAGAGGAACGCCCATCTGTGTCATGCGATGATTATTTTCTGTCAACTTTTTCTGCTGCATCTCTTCAATGGGTGTCATTTCCTGCAATAAAAACAAATATGGAAGTAATTAGAAACAGATAACTAATGTGTAACCCAAAAAACAAAATATAGAAAAACCATTATGATAAAAAAAACATAAAGAAACAGAAGATTTATGGTGGTTTGAAGGTAAGTACTAGGATAAACACTCTGAATGATATAGGTGAAACATGTAGGTGAGAACACGACTGTATTATTCTATATATTTCCCACCACAACTTCAGGTTCACAATCAACTCTGAAAATTGAGCTATTGGAGTCATCATAAGTAATAAATAGATTGCTTCCAATTGCAGTAGGGATAGTGTCAACTTCATCATCATCATCATCAAAAACATGTCTGGGATTTACTTCAATAATTACACCGAATTTAGGATGACGATTATCTTTGACATAAAAAACTTGTTTCACCATTGATGCCAATACATATGGTTCATCGGTGTCAAGAGTGTGAGTCATGTCAATAACTCGAAATTCACAATCATCAATAAAGGTGTCTTGCCTTGTCATTAAATCGAACCATTAACATTTCATCATCGTGACTCGACCATACGAGTAATAATCCAAAATTATTATTTTATCCACGACTCCATAATAAGCTACATTTTCAGAACGAGTTCTATTATCCGATGAACTGGCATAACAGTCTGTTGTGGCAGTTATCATAACACCATCATGTTGTGTTCTCATGTTTATTACTCGTTTAGTGATAATAAATTTGTATCCATTGATCACAAGTGATTTAAAAGCATGAACCATGGTATTAAGACCAAAAGCCAAAGCTCTTATTTCCTTAGAAATAAAGTCTGCAGGCAAACTCGATACCTGAAATATAAACAAATAGTAAACTTAATTAAATATTATTTTTATTTATTTATTACAGAAATATTTTTACCTTCAATTTCAACTAATCAGAAAACTCTTTGCTATGCAAAGTCTCTTTCCTTCTCAAAGATAAAGAACGATGCTTTCTATATATCAATTCTTTATGTTCCCTGTAGATAAAAATAATAATAGTTTAACAAATATTTAAAATTACAAGAGATAAGATAAGAGATATATGTACAATTTACTTACTTGATATACTCATCGAACAAATCACAATTGAACAACACTGTGCGATGTGCCATCTCTCGCTCTTCAAGGCTTAATGTAGTCAATGTATATGATCCCAAAATTCCTCTTGTCTAAGGAAGTGATGGAAAACTGGGTTCAATTTGCTCATAATGTTCTTCTTCATTTCTCATTGGTCTGTTTATTCTTGTAGTAAGATCATACAAATACATTGAGCAGAAATCCATACATTCTTGAGTCAAGTAACCATTCGTAATAGAACCTTCAGGATAATTCATGTTTTGAACATATTATTTCAATGTTTACATGTTTCTTTCAGTTAGATACATCCAACGGAAAGCAACGGGTCCTCCAAGAAGTATTTCGATCAGAAGATGGACAGTCAGATGTAACATGCATGTAAAAAATGATGGAGGGAATATTTTCTCTAACTCACACAAAATTAATGGTGTCTCTACCAACAGTTTTTGCAAGAAGGATTTGGAAAACTTCTTAGCAAAAAGATCTCTAAACAAATAGCACAATCGAATAACTGAGACTCTTAAATTATTGGACAAGAGATGACGAATTGTTATTGGAATCAACTCATGCAAAAGGACGTGATAATCATGAGTCTTCAAATATTTCAGATTCAACTCTTTTCTGTTGAACCATTTTGATATATTGCTTGAATAGCCATCGGGAACTTTAATAGTCTATATCACTTCTAGAAATTGATTTTTTTTAGCAGGTGTCATCACATAAGAAACACATGGAACTTGCCATTTATTTTCAATGATACAGACAAGATGCAATTCTGGTCTCATCCTCCAATATACCAAGTCACGCCAAGATTGTAAATCATCTTTTGTCTTCCCCTTGACATTTAGAAGAATCAAAAGCAACATTTTACATATATTCTTTTCAATGTGCATTACATCTAAGCAATGATGTAACAAGTTGGTTAACCAATATGACAACTCAAAGAATATAATCTTCTTCTTCCAATTGTAACAGGTATAATTGGAAACATTTTTCCTCTTTCTAGATTTCATTACACCCTTACCAAATGAATTACTGAAATCTTTCAATTCATTAAGCACATCAGTTCCAGACATGCGCTGAGGTGGATTGTCAGTCTCCATGGTATTGTCAAATATTTGACGATTGTTTCTATATGGATGGTTCATTGGAAAGAATCGTCGATGTCCCATAAAACTAAAACTACGACGATATTTCAGTCTTCTCAGTCGAGTATTCTTCATACAAACAGGGCATGACAATTTTTTTTGTGCTCTATCCAGAAATCATTGCATAAGCAGGAAAATCATTGATCATTCACATAAGCATAACACGCATCTGAAATATGTCTTTCAAACATGCATCGTATGTGGGCACATTCACATCCCAAAGAAGTTTCAACTCTTTTATTAAAGGTTTCATGTATACATCTATATCATTGTCGGGATCAGAAGGGCCAGATATCAATATACTCAAGAAAGTTTAAGGATTTTTCATACACAACCATGGGGGAAGGTTATCAATGTGTATGAAAATTGGCCATGTGTTGTGCGAAGTAAGTATCTGCCCAAATGGATTAAAACCGTCACATGAAAGACCCAGTCTCACATTACGCATGTTGGCTACAAATTCAGGATATCGAGCATCAAATCTCTGCCATGAAAATCCATCTGCAGGGTGAACCAAATCTTCATTATTCTTTTTTCTCTCGGTGTCATGCCATCGCATTTTTACTGATATTTCATCAGGCGTGAAAAGGTTCTGTAATCTGGGGATCAATGTAAAGTTCCACATTACTTTTTGTGGCACACGAGATGATGTTCCATAATCTTTTGGCTTCCATTGGGAGGTTCCACATTTGATACAATCATTTCTTTTAGCAGTTTCCTCCCAAAATAAGCTGCAATCATTCGGGCAAGCATGAATTTTTTTTTTGAGAATCCAAGTTCATCAACTAACTTCCATGCCATATAGTGGTTTGAGGGAATATCTGCATCATACGGAAGTAATTACTTTAAGAAGGTAAGAATGTAATCGATTGCAGTATTTGAAATCCCATACATAGTTTTCCCATGAAATAATCGGATTAAAAATTCCAACTTTTTCATTTTATCACATTGTTGATATACTGGAGTCGTCACAGCATCATTCAATTTTTTCACCCTATCAACATCATCATTTTCATTGGACGCATCATGTGTGCTTGTATTTAAATCTTGTTGGTTGGACATCCTTTCCTTCTCATAATGCTGAATAAATGGAAACTGATCATATATCAAACTCTCCAATTCAGTTCTATCATTTGGATCATCAACATTTTGAGATTACATTTTCTCTCCATTGTGATACCACACATAATAGTTTGTTTGGAAACCATATTTGGTTATATGATAGCTAACTGCTTCACGACTCAACCAAGGTCTTCCAACACAATTAGAATATAGACAGTGTATGTGACCACTATCTGAAGCCTTGTCAAATGCAAAATCTAAAAAGTTGCTCAAATTATTTTGAAAATCGATTGAAATCTTATCAGTTTCGTATATCCAACTTCTATTCGTTCTGTAAAAAAATTGAAATAAGTCATTTCAAAGAAATTCAATAATATTGAAGTTCAATCAAAAAAAATATTTAGGTAAATGAAAATTGTTTACTTTATATAAAAGCATAACTGGAACATTACTCTATATAAGAATCATATTAAGAAACACAAAAAAATACAGTGTATATAAGAAAATAAGATACATAATTTCTAATGCCTATATTCAAGGATTGCCCAGCAAGATATTGGAAGTGGATCAAGGAATACATAATCCTTAAGGGCCTTGTTGGGAGTACATGAGTTTTATACTTTAACTTCTTCAGGGATATCAGGATGAGGAGTAGGATGAGGATCACATCAAAAGTAGTTATGGCCTCATCAAGTTTCACCTTAACCATGGATTAAAGGATCCTAGATTTGGGGTCATAGATCATAGGTTGGTAGGGTGTATTCATTGAATCATGTCCCAATTGATTTTGGAGAGGGGCCTTCAATAGTTATAGGTATAGATTTGATTGGAAACACCTATAAAAAGGATATCCGGGAATTGTGACGCACTATTGGAATTCTTGGTATTTGTGATGGCTTATTTGTGATGGGATCCCGTCGCAAATAAGCTTTAGCGACAGGGCCCCGTCGCAAATAGCCTGTTACAGAAAATACTGTCACAAATACCATTATTTGTGATGGGCCCGTCGCAAATAATGGTATTTGCGATGGGAAACATCACTGTCGCAAATAAGTCTCTGAGTATATGCATTATATATACATAAATTTTTTCGTGACGGTCCCATCGAAAATAGTTTTTGTGATGGGCATGTCGTCCTGTCGTAAATATATATATATATATATATATAACGTTCTGTGACGGGCCCGTCACAAAAAAGTATTTGCGACGGGTAAGTAGTCTCGTCGCAAATATGTTTTTTAAAAATATTTATTTAAACTATTTGCGATGGGGTCCCGTCACAAAAGGTCTCGTCGCAAATAATAAATTAATTTAAAAAAAATTAATAAAATTACGATTATTGAAAAAATAATATTACTATTATTAAAAAAATAAAAAATATTAAAATGCTCAATATTCACAAAAAAAATAAAAAAAAAATCATAAAATATTATTATTATTATTATTATTAGTAAATAAACAAACATTAAAAAATATAATACTAAAAAAATATATTTAATAAAATAATAAAAAAATAAAAAATATTAAAATTCTCAATATTCAAAAAAAATATAAAAGAAATATTAAAATATTAAAAATTAAATTATGTAATATTTGCACTGATATAAAAGATAGGAAATGTAAATAATTCATATTACAATATTAAATTCAAATATTTTTAACATAAAAAAATCACTGGGGGTCGTATTCTGGAGGAGGTGGAGGAGCTGAAGGAGATGGTGGAGAAAACTTCATCCCTAAACTACGAGTCAGACAGCGCATGTACTCCATATGCTCGTGATGATGATGATGCCATCGATGCATCTCTTCCTCATGTTGTTGTTGTTGCTGCTGCCATCGACGCATCTACTCCTCGTGATGTTGCTCCTGCTGTTGCTGCCACTGACACATCTCTTCTTGCTGCTTTTGCAAAGTCTCTATAAGCTCAGCCTGAGCTCGCAACTGCTCCTGATACTGTGAGCCAGAAGATGATGCCTCTCCACAAGCTCCTCTCGAGCTGGACGCCGACATCGCAGCAGTACCATAATAAGTACCAGGAGTCAAATGAGAGCTGATACCAACTACTCTGCCCTTCTCAAAGCCATAATGAGTCGTCTGCATCCATGCCACCTCATTGAAATTATGAGCATCGGTCTGCTCAATTGTCTCATCCTGACCCTCAGCCTGTGTCTGAGAGGTCGTAGCCTCATATGACTCCTTCAATTCCAATTTAAAATTAAAATTGTGAAAATATTATATGCAATGAATTGTCAAACTAAAAAAATAATACTAACCACAATCTGACACTGGCGATCACCTCTAATCGCTCCAGTGGCTGGATCATTGTACATCCTCTGATAAATTCCGTACTCCGTAATATCGGGATGCTTGACTACCTACATAAATATAAAATAAAAGGTTTATATTTAAATTTATATAAAATATTTAAAAAATATACTTACCAGATTCTCTCTATGCGAACTGAATATACGGCTACCAGCTCGATGCATCACCACCTGTCTCCCCCGGTTCTACCGTCCCACTGAAGATCTCCTCTGAAATCCACCACCCAACCAGTGTAAACATAATTCATCCCAAACGTGAGATTAAATGTACTCTGTTCGGTGGTTTCTACACGACTCATCAAATTCTGTCACTCCTACTTTCTTAATGGTTGTCCTTCTCAAATTGTGCAAAAACTGACAGAAATGATCACGCATAGAAACCTGTCATGCTGCGCAGATAGCGTCGCGCATGGTATCATCGATAGGATACCATAAACCCTAAAAATAATTTATAATATCAAGTTTTTAATAAAATAAATTTCAAAATAAATATTATTTATTTACATACCAGCCAATGATGGAACATGTCACGTCGCACATCAACGGGAATCTATTCACATGTGATCCATGGCTCAGAAAAATAATTGCGCAAGATAGCACTCCCCTGTCCAATAGCTACATGCTCAAAAATGTGAAAAAGCAATAAATAATCAAACAATTAGTATATATATAAATAAATTAATGAAATCTAACTAAAATATACAAGTTAACATATCTCTGTGTGTGTGAATCGAAATCAAGATGTAGACGTCGCTCGGGGGTAGGGTCAGGAATCATCAGTCGTGCATGACTGTGGCCCCTCCACGTACCCCCTGAACCGCCAGTAGGATGAGGGTCAGATGATCCAAAATCCCCCTCATCCAACGGTAGGTAATCCTGCTGCAACACAAGATATAGCTCAGGGTCCATCTAAATCACAAAATGATTGTTGTTAGCAGATAGTTAAAAATAACTATTATATATAGATATATATTAGTTATGATTATAACCAGCATTTAACTATATCGATGTTCATCTTCATCCTATTCTCCATAGCTATCAATGTTAATGTCTTCATCTTCCTCCTCAGCATCATCAATATCCATATGAGTTTCAGTTTCAGCATCTCTTTTTATTTCAAATTCATTTTTGACATCATTAACATCTTCATCACCATTGATCCTTAATTGTGGGATTTCATAATCGATATTCACGTCTCTTTGTGAATCAGATGGATTTTGAGAAGTCTCTTGAAAAAATTTAATTCCTTCCACTTTAGCGGAACCACATTCAGTTTGAGTGAACTGATTTTCCCGAGATTTCATTTTTATTATGTTATACCAATCACTCAAGTCTCTTGAAGTAGCACAATACTTTGCATAATAAATTTGATGTGCCTTTTGAGCCAGTAAAAATGGTTCATTTACTTCAATAAGACTTTTATATTTAATATCGATGATTACATGAGTCGGATGAACATGCAAGCCTCTCTCAGTATCCAACCACCGACATTTAAACATTGTTATGTAATTCTGTCCTAGATAACACAACTCAATAATTTCATCCAAAATTCCATAAAAGTCAACTTCAGTTTCTCTGTGATGTGATCCTCTCAAGAAAACTCCACTTTTCATTGTTTTTTTATTTCTCGTATGCATGTGTATGAAATCGAAAACCATTCACCACATATGTATTATAATATTTAACCATTTTGGATAGTGGGTTACTCAATATACACAGTCGCTTATCAATTTTATTAGTATATTGAGACACCTGAAATTTTTTAAAACAATTATCAATATAATAAATAATAAATTGAATTGATATTAAACCATCAATAATTTATGTTACCAGTTTTTGAAACCATTGAGAAAAAAAAAGTGTCTACATTCTTCAAGAGCAGCTACTGTAATTTGTGGAAGTTGTTTCTTGATATGATTATCATATAACCTACAAATAAAATAAGTTTAAATATTATAACATAAATTATAGAATAAGTGATAGAATCACTCACAGGACAAATGATGTCATTTCTTCACAATTAAGCAGAATGTATGAGCTCTGTGATGTCCATTATCTGAAAGCCATCGTTCATAAACTCCACCAAAACCAAGATTTGGCTGATTAAAAACTATTAATTGATTGTCCATTTCGTCATTAATATTCCCCTAGTTTCATCCCATGTGATTGTGTTTTGAGGTATATTGAGATTCAAAATAATGAGAGCAGAAAAAAGCAATTTCCTCGCAAATAAGCTTCAGCAATTGAGCCTTCAACTGATGCTTTGTTACGTACTTTTTTCTTCAATTTTTGCATGCATCTCTCGAATGGGTATATCCATATAAACTGTATTGGACCTCCATATTTAGCTTCATGTGTAAAATGTAATATCAGATGTTCCATTGAGTTAAAGAAATTTGGCGAAAAGATTTTCTCCAGTTTACATATAATTACAGCAACATCTTTTTCCAGTTTTCTTAGTGCATCATAGTCTGTTGTCGCTGCACAAATGTCTTGAAAAAAATATGATATGTCTATTATCGAATCCCAAATCATAAAATTCAACAAACCTCTGAATCCAATCAGCATAAGTATTTCCATTATAACATGACAATCATGACTTTTTAATCCAGTAATATAACCATTCTTAACACATCTGCCCAAATTGGAAGCATAGCCATCTAGAAGTCTCAAATCTACAATCCACTAACAAAATAATAAGAGACTCTCTTTGGACAGTGTATAAGTTTCTTTTGGCTTCATTAACCTCTGTGATCTGACATTTTCAAATAGTTCAAGTTCTGGTCGCCTGCAAATTTGGGCAAGATCTAATTATGCCATTACAGTATCTTTGGTCTTACCTGGTGTATCCAAAACTGTATGAAATAAATTATCAAAATAGTTCTTCTCAATATGCATAACATCCAACATGTGGTGGACCAACAAATCAGACCAATACGGAATATCCCAAAAAATGCTCTGTTTTATCCAATTATGTTCTTTCCAAAAGCCATGAATTTTCTGTTGGTTTACTGTTGGTACAAATATGATGGGGTGTAATGAAAATACAATTGATTTTAACTTTGTACCTGAGATCATCTTTGGAGGTTCATCCCTTTCAATTGTACCTTTTCTGAAATGAGATTTGTTCCTCCGAAAAGGATGATCGGTTGGAATAAATCTACGGTGACAATCAAAATAGCAAGGTTTTTTTCCATTGATGAGCATAAATGATTTGTTTTCTTTCATACAGTAAGGACATGATTTCGGATCATGTGTACTCCAACCAGATAACATACCATATGTCGGAAATTCACTAATCGTCCACATCAATGCAGCTTTTAATATGAAATTTTGTTTCGCAGAAACATCATATGTATTAACACCATCACTCCACAATGCATTTAACTTATCAGTCAATGGTTTCAAATAAACATCAATATTCTTTTTTGGATGTACCGGGATTAATAGAGTCAAAAAGATATAAGGCTCCTTCATCAACATCCATGTAGGCAAATTGTATGGAGTTATAAAGATAGTTCAACATGAATACTGACTACCATAAGAACCAAACAGACAAAAACCATTAGTAGAAAGACTCAATCGCATGTTCTGGGCTTCTATAGAAAAAGACGGATGCAGACGGTCAAAATTTTTCCATTAATCACCATCAGATGAATGATTCAAGCTTTTATTAGTTGAAATCTTGGTTTTGTGACATGACATCATTGATGCTGTGTTCTGAGACATAAATAAACGCTGCAACCTGGGTGTAAGGGGGGAATATCTCAACTGTTTTACTGGAATCGATCTAGACTTCCCTGGTTGAGCTTCTTTATACCCCGATTGTCCACATGTGGGAAAACTATCCAATGACTCGTTTTTGCCAGAATATAAGATGCAATCATTTGGACATGCATAAATCTTCTGATAACTAAGGCCCAGATTACGAATCAGCCTCTTGCTCTCATAGTAATTTGCAGGCAACACATTTCCTTCAGTTAACAGTGTTTTAACCAAAGAAAATATCTGATCAAAACAGTTGTTTGACATTTCATTATCTGATTTAATAGCCATAAATTTTGCAACCGCTTCTAATTTTCTTATCTTGCAACGATAATATAATGCATCCTCAGCAGACCTCAATAACTCATAAAATTCAGATGGTGCCAACTCAGGAGTTAAATCAATATCATCGTGAGTTTCAGTTTGTTACACAGATGGACCTACAACATCATATACTAAATTTTGAAACCGTGATGGATCTAGAATAAATTTATTGGGATCTTCTCTGGAACTATGTTCATCGTGTTGATACCAAAAAACATAATCTGGTTGAAAACCAAACCGCAAGAGATGTCCCTCAACCTTGTCAAATGTGTCAAACGTTCTCAGAGCACATTTTTTAGAAGGACACTTAATTATGACTTCTAAAACATATTCTGGTTTTGATGATGCAAATGCTAAGAAAGCTTCAACACCCTCAATATATACATGATTTAAACCAGAACCATTTGGATTTCTGCGCTGATCTATCCAAGCGTGATCATCTAATAATGACTGATGTCGACTTCCTTATTCCATATTTTTCTACATAAAATATAAAATCATCAATGTTTTTAAATAATTTGAAATTATAAAAACACTATCTGAAAAAGAAGATAAATAATTACAACTACTTAATAATTACCATTAATTAAGGGCGACACAATTTCCAGTGGATTGACAGCTACTCTTTTTTCCAATGGCTCATTTAATTGCATCTTTCTCACACTAATTATTGCTAATTATTCCTAATTATTCCTAATTATTCCTAATTATTCCTAATTATTCCTAATTATTTCTAATTATTCCTAATTATTCCTAATTATCCCTAATTATTCCTAATTATTCCTAAGTATTCCTAATTATTTCTAATTATTCCTAATTATTCCTAATTATGAAAAATTATTACTAATTATTACTAATTATTACTAATTATTACTAATTATTACTAATTATTACAATTTATTACTAATTATTACAATTTATTACTAATTATTACTAATTATTACAATTTATTACTGATTTAGCAATACTTAGCAATACTTAGAAAAATGAAAACTACTTGAATAATGAAAGGAAATTTGGTAATCATCGTTGTGAAGATGATTACAAATTTTCCCTTCATTATCCAACTAGTTTTCGTTTACTAATTATTACTAATAAAAAAATTATATTATCAATATTTATGAAAAAACAATATTAATATTATTAAAATAATAAAAAATAATAATATATTAAAATTATCAATATTCGCAACAGACTTTGCTCTATTCTTAACATGTTCAAATCTCAAAGGGTCGTCAATTGTTAGGTCATGCGCAATAAAAAGTTTGTGTCAGCCATGTCCAATGTAAACTCTATAATTGTATATGCATGGTTGATTACCTCGCAAGTAGTGTTGCAATAGGATGACCAAAGTAATGTCGTTCTCGTCTCTAAGAATCATCTCTCTCCATTTACATAGATCATTCTTCCTTAAAATTTAAGGGGATATCAGTATCTTTCCCTTAAATTTTCAAGGAAGAATGGTTTATGTAAAGGGTCGTGTGAGATAATTCTTATAGATAGGGAGGGCATGACTTGGGTTGTCCTATTGCAACACTACTTGTGATGTGATCAACCATGCAAGAACAATTATAGAGTTTACATTGGACATGACTGACACAAACTTTTTATTGTGCATGACCTGACAATTAGTGGCCCTTTGAGATTTGAACATGTTAATAATAGAGCAAAACCTGTTGCGAATATTGATAATTTTAATATTTTATAATTTTTTTATTATTTTAATAATATTAATATTATTTTTTCTTAAATATTGATAATATAATTTTTTTATTAGTATTTATTACTAATTATATCTATTTATTACTAATTATATCTATTTATTACTAATTATATCTATTTACATCTATTTACATCTATTTACATCTATTTACATCTATTTACATCTATTTACATCTATTTACATCTATTTACATCTATTTACATCTATTTACATCTAATTACATCTAATTACATCTAATTACATCTAATTAAATCTAATTAAATTTAATTATTACTAATTATTACCAATTATTACTAATTATTACTAATTATTACTAATTATTACTAATTATTACTAATTATTACTAATTATATCTAATTATATCTAATTATTACTAATTATATCTAATTATATCTAATTATTACTAATTATTACTAATTATATCTAATTATTACTAATTATATCTAATTATTACTAATTATATCTAATTATTACTAATTATATCTAATTATTACTAATTATATCTAATTATATATAATTATATCTAAGTATTTTTAATTATATCTAATTATATCTAATTATTACTAATTTTAGCTAATTTTATCTAATTATAGCTAATTATTACTAATTATAGCTAATTTTAGCTAATTATAGCTAATTATATCTAATTATAGCTAATTATATCTAATTATAGCTAATTATATCTAATTATATCTAATTATATCTAATTATTACTAATTATATCTAATTATTACTAATTATGTCTATTTATTACTAATTATATCTATTTATTACTAATTATATCTATTTATTACTAATTATATCTATTTATTACTAATTATATCTATTTATTACTATTTATATCTATTTAATACTATTTATATCTATTTAATACTAATTATATCTATTTATTACTAATTATATCTATTTATTACCAATTATATCTATTTATTACTAATTATATCTATTTAATACTAATTATATCTATTTATTACTAATTATATCTATTTATCACTAATTATTACTAATTTTAGCTAATTATTACAAATTATATATAATTATTACTAATTATAGCTAATTATTACAAATTATATCTATTTATTACTAATTATATCTAATTATTACTAATTATATCTAATTATTACCAATTATATCTAATTATTGCTAATTATATCTAATTATTACTAATTATATCTAATTATTACTAATTATATCTAATTGTTACTAATTATATCTAATTATTACTAATTATATCTATTTATTACTAATTATATCTATTTATTACTAATTATATCTATTTATTACTAATTATTATTAATTATTACTAATTATATCTATTTATTACTAATTATATCTAATTATATCTAGTTATTACTAATTATATCTAATTATTGCAAATTAACACGAATTATTTATAATTATCACTAACAATATCAATTTCTTACTAAAAATAAAAATCAATTGAAATCTAATTTAATTGCAACTAATAAACAATTAAAATTAACATAAAAAAATAAATATAAAAAAATAAATATATATAAATACCTTAAGTTTTGATATTCTGAAGGTATTGGCGCCTTCCAATTGCTCTCGTCTAAAAAATTTTAACTAAAGGAAATTTTTCCTTAAAACTGAAAAATGAAAAGAGAGGGGGGGGAGAGGAAGATCTGAGTGATCTGGAAAAAAAACGGAAGGGCTATATATAGGTTAGATTAGTGGCGACGGGTATCCTGTCGCAAATGGTGGTATTTGCAACGGGCCCCGTCGCAAATACTCTCGTCCGCGTTAATTACAGTCGGCGGTTAAAAGGGTATTTGTGACGGGGCACATCGCAAATAGTTCCTGCCGACACTCTTTTTGCGACGGAACGACATCCCGTCGCAAAAAGCTATCAACCGTTGCCGGGTATTTGCGACAGGTACCGTCGCAAATACTCTTGCTCGGTTTGGCGCGCAAGTCGCACCAAACTATTTGCGACAATAGATGAAAACCCGTCACAAATAACTTCCTGGACGGGTTATTTGCGATGAGATTTATTCCCGTCGCAAATATTGATTTTTCCCGTAGTGACGACCCAAAGCAGGATGTCACTCATTAGTGACCCGAACCCAGATGGTCACATGGCCTCAAGCACATCTACCAAAATTCCAAATGTTATTGACTAATAGTGAGAGCCTTTGGTGTGTCTGGGGGAGACTAATCCCTCATTACCTAAGTTGCACAATTTTAATATTATCAGTTAAAAAGTAGAAGAAAGATAACAATGGGAAAATATTAGAAATGGATGAAAATAACCAAATCAGTAATACCAACTAATAACAAAATCACAAACCGAATGATGGTAATGTATGTCATGTATCAAGAAGAAAAACATAGTTACAACTAGTAGGAAGTAGTACTATGCAAGAGGCTCAATAAATTCTAAAATTCGACCTGGCTTCTTGAGCTACAACCCAATCATCTGCTACATGCTCCATCCTATGTCATGTGAGTAGTCATGCATCTATAAAATAGTGATTCCCCTTATCTAAACATATAATCATGTAGTTTATCCGGGTACCCAATGGCATCTCGAACAATGTGTGAGATATAATTCATGTAGGTGACCACCGAGAGGTCTATAACTATCCAGTCTATTTATATAACATTTTAATATAATGATATGATAAATTAAAGTGACAACTAAAAAATCTAAAAGGGTTTTCTATGGTTCCGGAGAAAAAAAATCCGAAAGGGTTTTCTGTGAATTAGTTTCATGAAGAAGGAAGAAGTACTACATGGGAGAAGGAGAGGTCCCACCGAGAGTTCCCTTTGTAGATATTTTATTCATAAAGAACATTGGATTGTATGGTTAAGTATTTCTTATTTCTTATGTGAAAAATAATTAGGGACCACAAACTATTTTGCAAAGTTGAAGAAGATACTCCATATGTTCTATTGTGCAAAGGATAAGTGAACAATGTGTCATTTTATATATATACATATTTTGATAGAAACATGATACATACTTGTTATATAACACATATAGTGTACAAAAATGAAGATGAATAAGATCTTCATGTTTGACATGATCTTAATGAAAGGAGTGATTTTCATGAAATACTATGAATAAATACTACAAACAATTTCTCAGGGGTAGGTTGCGTCTAAGCCCGGTCTGACCCGGTCGGATTGACCCGACCAACTCGGCCCGGGGGTCCCACATACCTCAGTTTAATTCAAATGGCTCGACCTGACCTGGTTCGGGTCAGGGTAGGTCCAGTCCGGCCTGGCCAGTGGGTCTGGCCCAATGGGCCTTATTGAGCTCGACCCAGTTTGGTCGGGGGTCCAGCCTGCCGGGTCGCCTTGCGACCCGATCTCGTCCGGCCCGACCCGAAGGGCGTGGGTCCAGTCTGCCGGCACGGGTCCGGTCTGCCGGCACGGGTCCGGTCTGCCGACACGGGTCCGACTCGCCAGCTGGAGCCTGGTCCGCCAGGGGCGGTGTGTGCCCGGGATGCGGCAGTCGTCGTCGCGTCCCCTCCCTGTCCAAACACGGCCCACAAAGAGCGAGTCACTCCTCCCACACAGCGCCCGCCTGGCGCCGCGGCCATCGCCTACCACGACCGACGGGCCGCAGCCTCCCCTCTGTCGCGGTCGAGCGACCGCAGCTCGCCAGGTTGCTCGGGCGACTCGGACGCGGGTTGCCGCCTCCACGTGGTGTCGGTCGGCACCGCCCCTCCGTGCCGCCGCGGCGCCCCGACGGGCACGCCACCTCCCTCCGCCCATGGCTGCCGTCGTGGGCCACCGTCGGCGGTTCCTTCTACGGGCCACCGGAGTTGCTTCAATGGTTCGTTTCTCGATCCGCTTGCACCTACGGGCCTCTCGGGTTGCCGCCATCCCCGCCTTGGCCCAAATTCATCTTGCCACCGATTTGAGGATACGACTAGGAAGAAGGCACGTGCGGAGGGACTCAGGCCTTATTCGTGTCGGCTCGCACCCTCCGCGTTAGAGGTTTAAAATAGGGGAAGGTCTGGGGATTACCCTTCTATCAACAATAAAATTAATCCTGAATAGAAAACCCAAGAACGACACCCTCCAGCAAGAACGCACGATCTGTGGATTAACTTGTTCGTGGGTTAATCCGCGTTCGTTGTTTAGAAAAAAGAACAAAAAAATCATAAAACCAAAATCAAACCCCTATCTCGTTAACATTTGTTGTCGTAGCGCTTCGTCCTCAAGGGTTTAAGAGGTCGATGACGTTCGTTGTTTGTCAAGGTACGTCGAAGTCGTTGACGTCCCGTCGGTGTTCGTCGTTCTTCGTTTGGGAGGAAATCCGTCGGAGGTTCGTCAGAGAATCCTCATAGTTTAATCCCCGTTCCACCAATGCAACAACTATTAAAAAGAAAACAAGTTGTAGCGTTTCTGTTACGCTGCGATGTCACATCATTACGTTGCGTGTTAATGAGCCATTAATGAGCTCCATTAATGTGTCTCGTCGCTGCACCGCAGCGTCGCCGTGTCGCCGCTTGTCGGTGAGAAAAAAATAACTTTTTAAGTTATTTTATTATTTTTATCAAAAAGTCTGAAAATTAACTTTTCCGTTCGGCCCGTGCCGGCCAAAGTTAAGTCATTTCTAGACGAATCCTGGCGTTCTGAGTTCAACGATGCCCTCGGATTTTCGATCCGAACATCGATTCAAAAGTTAGAAAAATCTGATCGCACGTTTATTGAACGTTCCTTAAAAAAAGTTTAAAATTCCGTTCTGGGCTCACCGGGTCTCAGAATCACGTGTTGTCAGAACGTGTAGTCTCGAAATAATTCCATATAATTAAAAAATATTACACAAAAATTCCAAGACGTTATAGGATCTCCTTCGAATTTGTCAGATCCATCACCTCCCGTAGAGTATTGTCAGCCAAAAACATTTAAATCGTGTTTGTCGCTCACTCTTTCGTATCTTGCCACTATGACCCATCTTCTCTGGTTTCTCTGGTTTTTTCTTCAGTGCCATCACTATCTTTTTACGAATCAAAATATGTTTTACTCATTGCTGACATAGAGTAGAATCATTTTCTCCATTAAACAATTCAATGTAGGCATAAATCTCTTGGCGTGAATCGCCCACATCCAACCAGTAAAAGAATAAATCCCTTTGATGTCAGTTTTGGGGAGGAAACAGATCAGTTCCAGGATAAAAACTTAGTTGGAACAATTTTTTTTTACGAATCTATAACAAAAAATGAAAGCGCAAATAAATAGTAGGAAATAAATTGAGACACAAACTTTAACATGGAAAAACCCTCTAATGTGGAGGATTGAAAAAACATGAGGCAACTCTGAGAAATCCAATATAAATCAAAAGGGTCCAAAATCTAAGTAATGTCCAGACTTGAATTACAGAGAGAGTGTAGAAAACCTGTGTGAAAACACACACCCTGATACGCCTCCACCTTTTCTCTGATAACCGTCTTGTGACAAGACGTCACCCTTTAGAGATCAAAACCCGAACATGCGGTGCCATTGCAGCACCTCCCGTGAGCCCTTGCAAAATCTGATTTGTCGTTGCTCACTGTAGCCCACTGCACACTACTGCCCATGCCCAAAAACCGTCGCCCACATATCTGCACCCAAAGCAGCACACCTTTGGTGCTCCTTTTATAGGTGAAGGATTCCCTAAAGGATTTGTGCGTAACATCCTTTCAAATATTCAAAAATATGTATATATATATCAATGAGATGAGAGAAATATCTCCCCATTCTGAAAGTCACGTGAAGTGCCAATTGGAGAGTTGAAAATTTCAAACCCCTAAAAAATCTATGTTAGTTCCATTTTAATATCCTCATAAAAAACGACAAAACGAGTTGATCCTATCACTTACAACATGCCTTACGATAAGGCTAACATGCATCATCTGCATATTAGACTCCGGGGCATATCTCCATCAGTGATATACATCACCCATTGGTATATCTCACCGTGCGATATAAGCTAGGGGGCATTAACTCTTTCATTCTTTTCCTAATAGTTGGGTTATGATGCATTGAACTTTACATTGTGTCACATTCTTCGAGTTTTGATGTATTTACATCGTTTTATCAGTGCATGACTACTCTCATGTCCTCGCCTTTGGGACGGTCCATTAAGCCTTGTATGGGATGTGTATCATGTTACTTTTGTGTGACAAATTATTTTTCTAGTTTGTATATCTCTTGTTTAAACCATGCCAAAATTTTGACCCAATTGTTCAGTGTTTTCACGAAGAGTACTTCCTAATTATATTTTAATGTTTGTAAATGGGTAATGTTCACCCATATTTGATTAAACTTTGTTGCTCAACTCTCTCCATATTGAGCAACATGTCAAGGATATGTATGCTTTTGTTTGAAGTTGAGGTGGTTTTAGGTCGAGGAATGTCACAAGACACAGTAAGAGTGACGTAATGGGTCAATGTATAATTTTAGTGAACTTGATTGTCACTTCAACTTTCAAATTAGTAAAAAAAAAATTATGTGCAAGGATATGATATTCTATTAAAGAGCCAAGACATTTGAAATGTTATTGCCCTACCTTCCTTTTAAATCTTGACTGGATAGATTTTTTTTTTTTCACACCTTTTAGCAGTTTTGGCATACTATAATTCCTTTTTCCATGAAAATAGATTTTGCCGAACATATATTCTTTTTTATTAACCGATGTAAAGGCTGGCGCGGCCCATGAGGACGTTCAATCGGGCTACCGCTTTCCCACTGCAGCGGGGTCCTTTCCCTCGGGTCCGAAGCATGCGGCAGCAGAACAGTAGCTGTGATTCTCCCCCCTCCATCGACTCCACTCCTTGTCCCATCTGCCTCGGATCTGTCATTCAAGACTCCTATCTGGATCGATGCTTCCGTACGCTTTCTCCTCCCCCCGCTCCCTTATACGTGAATTTTTCCCCTATTCATATTTCAAATTTCAGGTCTAGCCTTCTTCTAGCCCTTTCCGTGCGTGTGAATGTTTTATACTTCATATTTCAACTTGTATTGTGCACTTTCCGCTTCAATGCTGCACAACTAGGCAGCTGCTCCCGGCGATTTGGTTACTCTGACCTAAAACAGCCCTCTTTTGAGGTAGCCTAGTTTTGATTTTATGCCTTGTTTTGCTATTTTCAGGAAAATTAAAAACTAATCTGAAATTTCCGATGAAAATTTTAGAGCGATCACGATCAACATGCAACTAGAGTAGAATGATATAATGCACCCAATTTCATCATGCTCTTGAAATTTTTAATTTAGATCTTAATTTTATTCTTGGAATTTTCTGATCTCCTATTATAAATAATCCATTGACCCGCATAAGTTATTTTTCCCCAAACACACACACCCATGAACAAAAATGAAAACTTATCAGTTTGGATGTACAATGTGTCCAACCTGTCTTGTCGGGTTGCTTACAACTCACCAAAGTAAAAGGGTTTCACAATCGCTAAACCATGTCAAGGTTTTCCATGTTGCTAGTTGGACGATGCCTGTAGCATCCCTGGGAAAAAAGACTAATTAGTACCGTTCATAACAAGGTGCATCTTTCTTTTTGAAGGACTGTTCGATAAAAACTCCAAAGTCAATCATACTTAACTTGGAGTAATTTCAGGATAGATGACCTTTTTCGGAAGTTTTCTCAGGGTGTGTATAAATGAGGCCAAAACACACGGGAAGAAAATGTGATGGCATGCGAGGACGACCGTTAGTTTTCCAAGTGACAATATCTTTCCGTTTGGGCACGTGGACAAACCGATAAACATGATGTCATGTGTCTGCAGGCAACTAGTGGTTCCCAACGAGTTATGATCCGAGGGCCATATGAGATGGCGGGGGTGTCTATATTGATTGATGGAACACACTTGTTACAAATGGCATTAGTGACAATAGCCAACCGAATGTCCAATGACACTGCTTGAGTTTGAGATGTGAGGTCCACAATGGGGATGTTATGCTTTAAAGTGGGGAGACCGTAACACCCGTGAAGTCTTTCCACCACTAGACTCTTCTGAAACCACTAACCCCTGCCACCAAACCAACCTAGCACGACCAAGCACGACCAAGCACATCGCTGTCTAAAATAAAAACCAGATTATCCATAGGTGAAACTTATCAACTTTAGTCGCTATCTGGCCACCCTCATTCCTCGGAACTATCGGGTACTTGGTTAACCACCTTTCAATAGCACACAAATTTATGTAGGTCTGTTGATTAGTTTGCATAAGCTCGGTTAATGCCCTGATTTTCAACTTCAGATCCTCAAATTCTGCACCTTCCTTCATACAATCTTCTTTAGATAAGTTGTCATTCAGTCCACCGAGCGTGCCATCGTAGCCTTTTGGAACTTTAAACTCCAATGCAACAAACTCCAATGGAAATGATGCATGTGGAGGAGTAAAACCAGAATTAAAAACCAATGAACATATTGTTCCCCATCCTTTCAAAACCATAGCTAGTTGGGAGTTTCGCATTCCGGGTGTAGCAACAACATCACTGGAGAGGAGCTCATCCAACTCAGGCCAAACCAAATCACGCCAAACTAAATCATGCCAAACAGTGAAGCTGTCTTCAAAGCATTGTTCATCGTCTCCAAAACCTGCTGGAACAAGATGCTCACCGCCTCTTTGCTTCTTAATATCTTGTACTTCAACAAATAGAGCATCAAGATCTATAACTGGTTGAGGATCAATAGATAAATTTAAATTCCTGGTTGAAACAATCTGTGTCTATAGATCTCAACATCTAGATTGTTTCTCTTCAGGCTGGTACGGGGAAGAGGAGCTGGTATTCCGACTGCATCGACACCCTCGCTACAGCCTTTATCCATCGTCATGCAGCCATCGGCTGCTCAATCCGACAGAGGAAACCAATTTGCTCCTCAAGCGCTTCACTGCTAAACTTGTCTTGTTCCACTACCTACTCAACAGATTCAACAAATTCCGAACCAGACTCAAATCTTTTCTCACGAATTTGATATTCAGTTGGACTGATCGCCACAACGTCTTCCAAAGGCTGTATGGACTGCTGCGCCTCACATTGCTGTAGAAAAAACTTTTGCTAATCGCCAGTACTATAATTCTCCATAAGCGCCGACTTCAGCCACTCCCAATCCAACCTTGGATTATTACTCAGCCAAGTAAGAAACCATAACAAAACTGAGTACTCCAAACTTATGATCGCATAATGAAGCTTCATGTCCTCTGTTCAATTTTCTAGGAAGTAAGCTTCAGCTTTGGTGATCCAGACCAATGGTTTCACTCCTGAAAAAATAGGAATCTCTGCCCTCTTCATCATGCAACTCTTACCGTTAGCCTGCCAATAGCATCATCCTCTCCCAACAACCTCTCAACAATCGTGTCACAGTAGCACTTGCAGTGCTCCCTAAACGTTTGGCTGGCAACGATGGCCTTGCTACGATCGCCCTCCCAGCGTTCGCACAAAAGAGGTTAGGTAGAAGGGAGAGAATTTTCTGCAAATGCCCCACTGCTGACGTCAAGGTGTTCAAACTTCTTCCCAGTGATCAGCTGGCTCTGAACGACCTCACAACGGGCGTAGTACCGATCGTCCTTACCACAGCCCAAACAGTTCCCCAACAATTGCTTCCCCAACAGCGATGGTGTTTCTCCGGCACGTGATCGCCATTTGAGATCAAGTCCTCAAAAGCGAATGTTGTCTACTCGCAGCGTTTGCTCCCTTGTGAACGCATCTCCCTCTTCGATCATCTATCCCGCTCGAGGTCCCCAACGGAGTCGCCAAATGTTAGGATAATTTTGTGTGTGAGAGAGAGAAGTAGAAAAACAGCCGAATCTCTGTATTTAATTTATTTAATTTGTTGGACTGGCTCTGTAAGAGGTACTATAGTAGAAGGCGGAAGAGTAGAGAGGAGGAAAAGGAAGAAGGTGAACCCGATGGAAGAAGACCACTCCTCCAGAAGGCTCAGTTGTTACCTGCCAAGGTCCGACCCCTCCAGCTGCCAAGCTATAGAAAATCCCAAAGAATATCCGTCCCTTCCCCTTCAACCAACTCCCCTATTTAATAGCCCCCCAACCACTACAAACAACCCAGCCACAACTAAAAGCAGAAAAGACACTATTGCCCCTCAACAGTTTATTATACACACTCCCAACACTGGACAGCCCCTGGCCCATACTCAACTGCAGCCCCGGCCAGCTCAACAATTACCTAACAGTGCCGAGTTGTTTGCTGCTGATTACAGATTCAAAGCTGAATCTGTACCGGTTTCCTGGAAGCTCTCACGCTGCAAGCCAAGGGAGTCACGCTGCAAGTGCTGCTGCTGTACATTTTATACGGTTGTGAGAAGAAGAAAACCCGAGAGTGTTGGGGGAAGAAAATAAGTGAGGGTGATAAAGACCTGGGTGTTAGGTAATGGTGGTTGTGGTGCTGATTGGGGCTGCTCTTAAAGGTGGGTGAGGGGCTGTCCAGTGTGGGAGTGGGTATAATAAACTGTTGAGGGACAGTAGTGTCTTTTCTGCTTTTAGTTGTGGGTGGGTTGTTTGAAGTTGGTTGAGGGACTATTAAATAGGGGAATGGGTTGAGGGTGAAGGTACAAATATTCTTTTGTTTCTTGCTCAGCTTGGGAGTTGCTGCACGGGCCGGTCCTTGGGAGGACTCGGAATACTCTACCGGAAGTGGTCTTTCTGGGAGTTGCCTATCTTCTTCTTCTCCTTTCTCGTCACCTAAACTCCTCTCCCTCCCTACTGTAATTCTTGTATTTCTGCTGCCTTTATATTGTGGATTCATCAATCCATTCTGTTTTACTTCCCTTTCTCTCCCTCTCTCAATATTTTACGTAACACTGGGGAGATAGGATAGCCATGGAAGCACCAACCTCATAAAGTACATTCTAGAAGGGGTAATAAGGTCTAAAGAAGGTAGTTAGTGGGGGGGGTGTCTTGGCCACCTGGGACCGAGAGTTCGGTTATATAAGGGGGCTGGGTGGCGAGGGAAGAGGGTGGGAATCATTTTATTGGACAATGCGACCATTTGGCTTGGGATGACGACCTTTGGGCTTGGTCGGGAGTGTGGCATGTTGCCTCTCGAGTTCTTCATCTTCTTCCTCACTTCTTCCTTTGTAATTCCTCGTTCCTTCTGAGCAGCTTGTCTGCAGGACCTATCATTTGGTCCAACCTGCCGCCGCTGCCTCTTCACTCAACGGAGCCGCACTGTCGGAAGCTCGCAGTTGAGGTGTGCTCTGCCGCTGCTGGAAGCTCGCAGTTGAGGAGGTGCGCCCTGCCGTTGCCTTCTCGTTGAACCACGGAGGTGTACTGCTCTCCAGTAGCAGGTGCGTTGATCAAAGAGACTTACCTGGATGATGTGAAAATTCTCACTCGGCTCCTACAGATCGAGTTTGCTCGGTAGATGTGGGAGGAGAAATGGGACTGACACGAGGAGAAAGAATTTCGGAAAACCATGTTATTGTGGATGTCTCGCTGGGAGGAGTTGCGGCACCCGACAGAAGTCTGGGCCCTGCATGCGCCACAGTTGACTAAGACTTCTTCGACGGAATTTGCTGAACCGCACGTGCCACATTAGGTCGTGACTGACGATACAACAGTGCAACAACGCCGTGGGTGGACGAAATTTGATCAGCCAACATCGGCTCTGGAGACGACCGATTCGCGATCGGACGACAACAGAAGCTGGAGAGACGAGTTTCTGAACTTCATCGGGAAAAAGCCGCAATTGGAGGCGACTCCATCTCCTATGACGTTCAGGTTGCTTGAGGCGCACTCAGCAATATCTGCTGTTCCATTGCAATAAGGGCTCGACGCGGGTTTGGCTGCGCCATCTCTCGCTGGGGCAGGTGTGAGCGGAATGAGGAAACTGCACGTTGGCGAAGCCGATCAGCTTGGTCTGGCAGGACAAGGTGTGGTTTTAACAAGAAATTTCACGGGAAATGCACAGTGTCAATTACCTACTCATCGTCATCCACAGTACAACTCCCAGTCAAAATTACTGGGACCACCGGTCAAGTCTACAACTGTAGATTCAACGACTTTGCTTGGTACTAGGCAACCTGTGCACGCGACAGTGACTTGACCGCTGTTGGTTATGGAGGAGGTTGCCAAGCGTTTGGACCGTGACGACGACGAGGACTCAGACAAGTAGCCTGTTCGTAGGACTCAAGTGTGCGCCGCCTCGAGCAACCACATGCACTAACCCGACTTCCTCTCATGTCCGAGCCACTTGAGTCAAAACCAACTGCATCTGGCGCGACGCCAGAGCAAGGGTGCATCATGGGGTACCCACATGCAACGCTCGATCGAGCTACAACAATGTGAGAATCAGTTCCGCCCAACGGATGAGTTGAACTGCCACAGTTTAAACGACAGTGATCCCTCGGGATGGCTTATGCTGACTGAGCTGCACTTCCGCAACCAACAAATTCCCAAGGACTCGAAGGTCCCTTCCGTTCAGGTATTTCTGGCGGGAGTTGCTAAATACCGGTTTCTTATTGTCTTGGAAGTCCATTCGGATCTAGCGTGGCCGACGTTCAAAGAGGAATTCCTAGAGCGTTTTAGTAGGCCGACAAACATTGCAATCCCTCCCCCTCATGGTGTCGATGCCATTACAGCATGAGCTACCATCAAAAGAGTCTCCACCAACTTTGACCGCATCTCCTGAGGCACGAGGAGGGGACTCAGATAATAAGGAGACACAATTGCTAGGGCATCGAATGGGCTGAAATCATACAACAATGCCTACATTAGCGTCAGGTGTTATTGGGGTGCAGGACTACAACGCAAGGGTGGCCCACACATTCACATGGCCACTTCCCAGACCCGTCTTCTTCACAGCAACGCATCGTGCACGTCTTATCAGGGATGAGCCGCGGTTTGGGATGCCATAACACGACATCATCTGCATAGGAGGTGAGGGACCCATCAGAATTCCTGAAATTCATTTTCAGCTAGGAGCAGCGAACGACGAGGATAACGACGAGGATACAACACTAGGGGATTCTTATACAGTAACAACACACGACTTTTCCACAACCACATTGGACCTTTACGCAGCACGAGTCCTCTATGCAGCTTCCCCTTTTGCAGTGGGGTGCTGACACCAACGACTTTGACACGTGTTTTGCGGGACTCAACGCCACGACAACACTGGTGTGGATGGGGAGCTAGAACATCCGAACAACCATGTCTTTTTATGAACCAAAATAATATACCACACTAGACAACCTTTTGCGGGGCCACGAAGTAGAGATGCTCATCTGGGAAATTGCATGGAGAGTATGGGATAAGAAGATGCACGCTCAACAGGACCCTTAAGCAGAGCAGATCATTTGGGTGATTGCTTGGAGACTACATGCTAAAGAGGTGCCTCACAATCAGTTTCTTTTTCGCTTTCTCAACATCTCTTTTAAGTCCACCCTCATACTGCATAAGAGTACCAATAAGATCATCTAATGTAAGATTATTAAGCTTTCTTGTCTCATCAACAACTGTTCTTTTTTATCCCCACTCATTGGACATTATATCAATAATATTTTCCACAAGAATTTCATCATCAAGACCTTTTTCATCAATAGATTGTAAACTATTTATGATTGTCATGAACCTCTGGTGCATCTTTGCAACTGATTCTCCAGGTAAAAAATCAAAAGCCTGATAGTCTGCTCTAAGCATAGCTCTTCCCGTCTCAACGACTTTAGTTCTAAAGTGTGACTTCAAGCTTTTTCCATATACTATTTGCAGGTTCACATGAGTATATTTGACTGTATATACTTCTTGTCATGGAACACAATAGAGTATTCCTTACTCTGTAATTTAACTGATACTCTTGTTTTTTTTGATGTGTAAAAGTAGCGACTTCTTTATGAGGAATCTTGTAGTCTCTAGTAAGCATGACAAAATTATGCAACTCTAGTGCTGATAACAAAAGTTTACATCCTATCTCTCTAGTACTCATAATCAACACCATCAAAGATAAGTGGTCTGTTTGGGTTTAGATTATCTATAGAGCCAGCATTAAGATCCGCCATCTCAAAAAAAAAGAAAAGAAATTCTTTTCCACAAATACACGTTAGTGTCACAAAGTTTATAAACAAAAAGTTTATATCAAAACTTAAACAACTTGCAGCAGGTAAAGAAGTAAAAACTCAGCAAGTATATAAGCAATAGAAACGTGCTCTGATACCAATTGTAGGATCGTAAGAATTAGCTTAGATGATTATGCTTACAAGGAGGGGTGAATTGTAGTTTAAAAACTTAGTTTAAAAGATTTAAATTAGACAAAACACAAACCTCTTAAAGTAACTTTATTGGACTCAGACTCCGTTCGATTATCAGAGTCAGAAAATCGGAACTAGAAACAATCCGATTATATCAGAGTAAAAGATTGAAATCACAACGGATCCGATTATATCGAAGTATTGTTTTTATCATGATCAGAGTAACACCGATAAAATAAATTGTATAGAAAGTTGAGTATGATGACTACCTTTCTATAACATGCACAGCGAAATAGTAACTTGTGAAAACAAGTAATACAATAACAATGTAAAAGTAAGAATAACTTACAAGCTATTATTAAAAGATTTACCTCTTTTAACCTTAAGAGTAAGGTAGTCAATAACCTTGACTAAAGGTATCCACAGTTTTATACTTACTGCTAAGTTTGGCTTTCCTTACCAGGAAAGTCCTCGATAGAAAGATCGGAATTGCCCTATCTTCCTATTCCCGAAAGCCCTCGATATGATAATCGGCGTTGGTCTTCCTATCCTCAGAATCCC
This sequence comes from Viscum album, assembly GCA_963277665.1. Lineage (NCBI taxonomy): Eukaryota > Viridiplantae > Streptophyta > Magnoliopsida > Santalales > Viscaceae > Viscum > Viscum album. The sequence goes on along the minus strand of OY728152.1, from coordinate 1,924,153,439 downwards.
TTGATCCGATGGACCAGATTCACTCCTATCCCTGGAAGCCCTCGATCATAACAATGATCGGTCGCGATTACAAAAGCAAAAGTTCGTAAGGAAACAACCATGACAAGGATTCCTTAGAACTACCAACTCTCTAAAGAATTACAAAGACTAAGAACGAGCAGTTCACGCTCTGCAATCTTCAAACGACTTGAGTTGCGAATGAAATCAGCTTCTCCAAACTCTTCAAATGACTCTGTATTTATAGGCAATCTCCCAACAGTCATATTTCAAGTTTGTTGCAACAGCCTCAGACAGCTGGCGCTTGACAGCTCATGTGTAACTGAATGTCCGACGTCGTATTGATTAACACCATTATAGTGTTTAAAGCATTCTTTACTGTAGAACCGTACTCCGTACCTCAATGAGAGGTGAAACCCTTTCTTTATAGATAGAGGAAAATGATTACAAGACCCAACAAACCAATGTGGGACTCCAACATACACATAATTAAGTCCAAAACTTCCCCTCAAGCTAGAACTAGTTAGCTTGGAAGAAGAGTCCCCCCATAAAACACGAGAGGAAAAACACAGACCGAACACACTCCCCCTCAAGCTGGGTCGTGAAGCTTGGTGCACAGAAAATCCAGACGAGCTCTCGATATGCCTTTGGTGAAGATGTTGGGAAGTTAATGAGCTGTTGGAATGTAGCTCAAATTGATATGTTTCTGCTCCAAGTGATGGCGAAGAAAGTGGCAGTTTATCTCAATATGCTTCGTGTGTTCATAAAATTTTGAATTCGAAGCAATCTTCACGGTCGTCTGATTATCACACCAAATATGAGCAGAATTCTGTGGCGGGAAACCAATTTCATGAAGAAGTTGACGAAGCTGTAGAATTTCGGCAGTGACTGGCTATCGCACGGTATTCAGATTCAGCACTGGATCTGAAGATGATAGATTACCAGTCAGAAAAATCGCAAACCTAGAAGTAGACTTTCGGGTAGATAAGCAACCATCGTAGTCGGTATCACAGAAGACCTCAATATCTAGATGATCGTGATTTGAATACCAAAGACCACATACATAGTCTTTCTTAATGTATTTGACATTGCGAAGGACAGCGTCCCATTGAGATTTTGTCGGATGTTCCATGAATTGACTGATCTTGTTGACGGTGCAGACAATATATTAGTAAGATAATTGAGTTTGCCCACAAGACGATGATACATATCCGGATGAGAGTATGAGTCAGTTTCATCAGGAAGAGATCGTTCCCTTGGTTCAAGAGGAGTGTCAACTGCAGTTGCCTGAGACAAGCCAGTATCCTGCAAGATATCCAATGCATATTTTCGTTGTGAAATGAAGATGCTAGTTAGAGAATGAGAGACTTCAATGCCAATAAAATATGTCAAAGGTGTCTTTAGTATGAAACTGTTGTTGAAGATAAGCCCTGAGATGGGTAATGCCAAATTGCTCCCAGTAATAATGATATCATAAACATACACAACATGATGCAGCCAGAGGACGTTTGCCGATAGAAAACAGTGTGATCCATCATACTTTGAGATAGATCAAAGGTAGTGATGACGATGCAAAATCCGCCAAACCACACACGAGGAGACTGTTTGAGCCCATAGAGAGACTGACGAAGCCGACAAACATGAGACCCGGTCCATGAGGCAGGGAAGCCATGAGGTTGTTGTATATATGTATTTCTTCAAGAAAACCATGGAGAAAAGCATTCTTGACGTCAAGTTGATGAAGATGCCAATTATGAGCAGTTGCAAGAGATTTGGATAATTGAACGAAGGTCATTTTAGCTACTGGAGAAAAGGTATCGAAATAATCAACTCCATATGTCTGGGCGAAACCTTTTACCACGAGATGGGCTTTAAGGCGATACAGAGTGCCATCTGCATTTAGACGGACCAAATAAATCCATTTGCTGCCAACAACCTGTTTACCTGTCGGAAGGGGGACCACATCCCAGACGTGATTGTCGTTTAAGGCCTGTAATTCATCCTCCATTGCTTGAAGCCAACCAGGGTGAGATTTAGCCTCAACAACCGTACGAGAAACAAATATCGTGTCCAAAGCGGGGAAGTCTTTGTATGAAGTTGTGTATAGAGGATTATTCTGGCAAGAACAAGTACCTTTCCGCAATGCAATCAACAAGTCATCGGTGCTCGTAGCAGGAGCGATGGACAAAGTTGGGGAAATGGTGTCCTCGGTCGGAACATGGGGCATGTTCGATGGACGACGATAGTAGACAGAGCCAAAGCAATGACTATTTGACTGGGTCAACTGAGACAGGGGTGGGTGGATGGTGAGAGGGAGATAGTCATCGATGACGGTATTAGGATGGGGTGAGTGTGGAGAGGATAATAGTAGAGTTTTCAATGAACGAGACATCAACAAAGATGATATATCGTCCCAAGTCAGGAGAGAAACAATGGTAGCCGCGCTGGGTACGAGAGTATCCCAGAAAGATGCAACGGAGGGTCTTTGAGGAAAATTTAGAGAGATGACGACGAGTGTCACGAACATAACAAAGACACCCAAACACGTGAAGTGGAAAAGGGTGAGAATGAAGAGACGAGAATATAGCTGAAAACAGACTCTCCTCTCATCCTGAAAGATAAAAGGAAGATGATTGATAAGATAGATGACACTAAGAATAACATCCCCCAAAAAGGAAGAGACACCTGCATGTGAAATAATAAGGTCTGAGCAGTTTCTAGAATATGATGATTTTTACGCTCGGCCCACACCATTCTACCGAGGGGGTATCGGGGCAGGATGTTTGATGGAGGATACCGTGATCTTCGAGAAATTTTTGGAGAGAAGATAAATATTCTCAGCCATTGTTCGAGCAGAGACATTTAATAGGCTTGGAGAATTGAGTGTGAATTTCGTGGTAAAAAGTTTTGAAAATATCACAGCTCTCTGAATGATCACGAAGGAGATATAGCCATGTCAACTGAGAGAAGTCATCAATAAAGGATAAATAGTAATGGTACTCTAACTGATTGAGAACCCTGCAAGGATCCCATACATCGAAATGAACTAAGTTGAAAGGGTTAGCCGCACGTGTCACCAAACAAGGAACATACGTCGCTCGATGATGTTTAGCAAACTTACAGGATTCACAATGGAAGAAAAAGTGTGAACTGAAATGGTGGCAAAGCTTATGTAAGACTGAAGCCGGTTGATGACCATGGGGAAAATGTAGGTTAAGGGCATGAGTAGAAGTGGATGAGCAAGCAAGAGATGGTGGGGTATCGAACATGTACACCCTATCACTAAGACGACCTCTACGAAGCTTCCGATTCGTCGATCGCTCTTGAAAAACAACACTAGAAGAGGTAAAAATAGCAACACAGTGAAAGTCCTTTGTGAGTTTAATGATGGAGAGAAGATTAAAAGGACTGTGAGGAACATGAGCCATTGAAGCAAGACGAATAGAAGGAGTCAATAAGCATGTACCAAACCCCGCAATAGGGATTGTAGATCCATCAACAACAATAATGGTAGCGGCACCGGTATACAGATGATAGGTAGTAAGCATACCTGCATCACCTGGGAGATGATCAGAACTTCAGAAGCATCAGAATCAAGCATCCAAGCTGTCTGTTGACGGGATATACAAGCGGTAGAGCCATCGGTCTGAGCAATAGAGGCTGAAGAAGTGGTAGGTGGAAAAGCAGCCCGATGAGAGTGTATTAGCACAATCTCATCCATAGAGAGTTCTAGGTGTTGATGGATAACGGATGGCGGCGAGGATGCTGCCATGACTGAGAGGAGGGAAGAGGTTGCAAGAACCCACTCGGCAGGAACAATCGGAGATGGGAAATTTGGCCTCTGCAGGAAAAGCAAGGCTGCTTTAATGGTAGGCAGAAGGGCCGACAGGGGCGTACAGGGAGGAGGTGTCGAGAAGGGGGAACAGGTCTTGATGCGGAGGCACAGGGTGGGGGGTCCGTCGAATGGGTTGGACGCGTCGAAGATGAGGTGCGACGAGCCTGGAGGGGACGTCGCGGCCGCTGGAGAAGGGCTGACGGGGGCGTAGGGAGGCGCAGGGGGCGGCGCCGTGCGCCGGGGGCTGTCGCGCAAGGGGGCCGTTAGGGGGTTGTCGCGGCCGACAGAGAAGGGGCGGCGCAAGGAGGGCGACGCAGGGCGGGTGCAGCAGGGGGGTGGGGTGGGGTCGCACAGGTGGGCGAAGATCGGGCGCAACCGGAGTGAGAGGGTGGGGAGGGAAACACATGGGAGGGAGGGCTAGGGTTAGGTAACCTCCTTTGATACCATGTAGAACCGTACTCCATACCTCAATGAGAGGCGTAGCCCTTTCTTTATAGATAAAGGAAAATAATTAGGTCCAACACTTACGATAAAAACGATTCTTTGTATTTCGATTGTAAACATAGGATAGTTCGATGGACTTCGTTATCTTATGGTCAATACGATAATCTTTATGAAAGCCAGTCCGATGTATTGGTACCGGTATCAGTCTGATGATCATGATTTAGTCAAGACAAAAATCTAACTCTTGGTTTAATTAAAGGTAAGTCTGATTAATCAGACACATACTCATTTCGATGACCGTAATGAAGAATGTAAATTTATATTCGTTAATACGTTAGTAAACATGTTTTAAGAAAGTTTTTGTGATTTCCAAAACAAAAAAAGAGAAAAGTAAGAAGTAATACTTTTGACTCAACAGTTATGTGTATCTTCTATAGCCAGAGGGGCAATATCATGGAAGAGTGAGAAACAATCAATCATTGCTGCTTTGACCATTGAAATTGAATTTGTAGCATGGTTTGAAGTTACAGTTCAGAGTTCAGGGTGCATGGTTGTAGAATTTTATTTTTGGACTTTTGGAATTGTCGACAGTATTGTAAAGCCTTTGAAAATTTATTGTGACAAGATCGTAACTATATTCTTTTCAAAGAATGACAAGTATTCCAATGGTTTTAAACATAAGGAATTAAAGTATTTTGGCATTGAGGAAGAAGCTCATAAAAGCAAAGTGAACATATTAGCACTAATCTCATGATTGTCATCCCTTTGATGGAAGTGTTGTCTCCCAAGATGTTTATTAGGCATCTTGAAAATATGAATGTTGTTGAGTAGGTTCCAGTGTATGTGATAATTATATTTTTTACAGTTGACATTTCAAACTCATTAATGATTTTGATTTGAGTTACCTGTTTTCAATAAGTATATATGATTGAATTGGACGTTGATAACATTTAGTCTTGAATAAATGCATTGTTGGATCAATTATACATATCCCATTTTCAGTGATTATAAGGAAAATGCCAACATTGTGGTACATGGAACAGACTGAATGATACACGATCGCCATGACTCATGTTGGTTTTATCTTTAACAATGATTGTTGTGTACATTATAGAATAAATATAAATGTGCATTATAAATGATCAATTTATTAAACACCATGTAGTAATATCACAGAATGTATACATTATAGAATAAATTTAAATGTGTATTATACCTGATCAATTTTTTAAACATCTGGTAGTAACATCACATGAGTTTAGTAGGAGAATGTTAGATCAACTTATAACATTGATGAATGTTGCATACATTATAAAATAAATTTAAATGTGCATTATACCTGATCAATTTATGAAACATCATGTAGTAATATCACATGAGTTTAGTAGGAGAATGTTAGATCAACTTATAACAATGATGAATGTTGCATACATTATATGTAGTAATATCACATGATTTTAGTAGGAGAATGTTAGATCAACTCTTTTGATATTAGTTTAATAAATAAATAATTGGATAATAATGGGTAATATCATCAAATTGATGGGGTTTGACGGTTAATTTTGAAAACTGCCGCCATAATAGTTTCATCCCTATTAAAGGGTCCTATCCTTGGTCATTATGCCTCACTCAAGATTTTTGATACGTTCCATCAAAAGAGAAAAAGCATTGAAAGGGCGATCCTTTTTTGGGAGTGAATTTAGGCATGTCAATCGATCAATGCACGTTTTAATTTTGAGTGTTATTGTTTTATTTTTTTGTAAAATTGATGATTACACCTGATAAACACAAATTTCAAAAATCTTATTTTAAACTAAAGAAAATGATAAATAAAACTAACATATGGTCCACATAGGATGCTGTGCTTTAAAAAGCGAAGTGCGTAGCACTCCTGTAAAAATGAAAACTTAAAAATACTAATTGATACTGCAACAAGGTGAACATATGTTCGGGAGTTTGCTTGATAAGAACTCCTAAGCTAAGCGCGTTTTACTTGGAGTAATTTCAGGATGAGTGACATCTGGGAAGTTGTGTGTGACCTGTTGCCTTGCTTTTCATTGATAACAATGAATAGCAAACAATTGTTTTATGCTATGATTTAAATAAGATGATAGGAAACTTTAAGATGGTTCCGGTTTCACGTGTTTCTCTTAAGGGCTTGTTTGACGACATTTAATGAAATCTTATCACTTATGATAATCAGTTTGAAAATATAAGGGTGTTTGTTCAGTTTTTGAAAAAACACTCCGGCTTCAATTTCAGAATAAAACCACTTCAATAAGTGATAGAAAAATACCTTCTCCATAAGCAATATGGAAACACTAATACAAACACTTATCACAAGTGAAGTGCTATAAGCAGTTTTCAGTATGTTTTGTCAAATGGAGCAGAAATATGTGCATGTTTGATTCAAGCTGTGGTTTTTGTTTTGTTTTTGCGGCGGACACAAATCTGAAACTTTGACATTGATCTTTGAATCATGTCTGAACCTATTGTAGTCTGGTCTTGCAGATAAATTCTGCCACAACTGTATCCTGGGATGGACCGAAGTGGTTGCTGCCAAGCATTCTCAGTCTCTTTCCTCCATAAAATGTCCTCTATGCAAGGTTTCTTCCCCCTTTCCCTCTTATCTGGTTTACCCATCTTCTCACTCATGGCTCATTGCAGACTGAAAATTTTTCCATCATACATGGGTTGGACGGATGCTCTTTCCAACAGCATTACATAAACAGGGATTTTGGGAATAGGTAGCGCAGGCCGGTGTTTGTTTTGTTCACCTTTCATCTTTCATGTTTCATCTTTCCTTCCATGTTCATCGGATGCAACCTTGGTCTTGTTGCAGGCACTTCTTTTCCAGAGCTCATCAAGCTAGATTAAAGCGCTACTACACCGAACCAGGTACCTGGCCTTTTTTTTTTTGTTTCTCTAATCCTTCTTGCTCGTACTCATGGTTCGACCACCAGGGATCTTGGATGATGAAATCAACGTGACGAGGTACTGGGTATCCCGTAAGCATCTTCAACCAAATCGGTGGCTCCATCATTGGTTGCAGAGAGAGATTCAAGCCTTGATTCAGGTGGAAGATGTCGAAGTCATTGTTCATCACATCCTCGGCATGCTCGAATCATTCAGGAAAAAGTAATTGGTTCAAATTTTCAAGACGAGACGCAGCTAGACTGTTGTTGAATTTTTGTGATGCCTTGGTCCAGTGAGGAGCGGCTGAGGAGGTCGCCTGAAGCAAGCCGGAAGCAGTTCAGGGCAGTGGTGGGAGACGCGGTGGCCGCCTTTGTTGGGGCGAGAACTGAGCGATTTCTGGATGAATTGGAGGTGTTTATGGCAGCGGGGCTGACGGTGGAAGCCTATGACCTGGTTTATAGCGACAGCTTGGATTCACGCCGGTGGAAATAGGTGGCGGCGACCATACGGCGGCTGAGTCTCAGTCACGGCCTGTTGGCTCTGAATTGTTCACATTATAAAATATGAAATGTTCATATGAATTATGATGTGATATTTGAGGACTTCATATTTCATATACATTGTACATATTAATAAATACAAATAATTTATACTTATCATGTCCATCCAATGGACCGAAAGTCTTCATTTTTTATTGATTTTGATAATTCACTTTAGGGGTGAGGTGGAACCCTTACAAGACTTGTAGGTGTAAGTATTACATGACCCATAGACCTTAGATGAATTCATTTGCCCGTAGGTTTTAAACATTACATACAACCCACACTAACTATTTGGAACTGCTCCTCCCCAGCATCTTTATCGTGAAATCAGCTCTCCACCTTCACATGACTGTTCGGCTAGGTATTTTCGTGCATGCACATACTTGTCCCGATGACATGTGTCATACCCTCTCATTCTTGCAATCCATTTAGCTTCTGCTGTGGTGAAAGCTCCCTGCTCATCCTCCTTGTAGAGCTTGTTCCTCGTTGGTCGTCTGATTTGCATCTGCACTTAAGGTGGTCCGAAGGCCTTACTGACCCGAAGATCTTAAAGGACCCGGGGACCAAACCGGTGGCCTGAAGGCCCAAACAGGAGCATATTCCTGACTGCTACAGTGCCAAACAGTACCCGCTACAGTTCCCGCTACAGTCCTGCACAGTTCCCGCTACAGTGCCTGCTACAGTACTGCTACAGTACCAGAAATAATGTCTCCGCCTGGATTTGATCCCGGGTCTCCCGGATGCACTTACAGAGCCCTTACCAACTGGGCTAAGGCTCATGTGCTACCATGTAATTAATAATTATTAATTTTTTTTATTTTTATTTAGAAATATGAAGTGCTCATATATATGACTATTCATGAAAGTTCATAAATTTTATGTTCGAATTACAAACTATTTATTTTCATGTTTTTGTGAAATGTTCATATGTTGTATGCTTAAATTATAAAGAGTTCATAGGTCTCATGCTTATTATATAAAATGCTTATTTATTTACTAATTATATTTTGAATATTCATTAATATGAAATGTTTATATTTGGAATATTTATATGCTTTGTAACGTCCAACTCCCATCAAGGTATTGATTTGATTAAAATTTTGTCAAACCATGTATAGTTTGATAATTCTAGACTGTTGGAGGAGTTGACGGAGATTGGAGGTCAATATTTGAGGAAACATGCTCGAAAAGATCGAGGGTCATTTGAGGAAACATCCTAGGTGCTGAAATATGTCTTTTGATGACAGATAGAGACACTCGATGTAGGTGGACAAGGCAAAGGGGGTAGTGCCCCAAGTGGGCCATCGGCCACCGGCCACCCGGTGACCCCAAGGCAGGTACACGGTGTGGTGGGCATCTGGTATAAGGGGATCCGGTACTCGATGACTATGTATTCCATATATTCTGGAGATAAATAAAAAACTGATGGATGAATCTCATAGCACTACATTCTTTATACATCCTGAAAGCACTAAAATGTATAAGGATCTTCGTGATCATTATTAGTGATATAACATGAAAACGGAGATTGCCGACTACACTATAAGGTGTCTAGTGTGTCAACAAGTGAAGACAGAGCAACAACTTTCTAAAGAGGTATTACAACTACTACTCATACCAATATGGAAGTGAGACAATATCACTATGGACTTTGTCACTGGTCTTCTGAGAACATCCAAATGAAACAATGCAATATGGGTTATAGTGGATTGTCTCACCAAGACTAACCATTTCATCGCTATTCGAGAAGATTTCTCTCTTGACCCACTTGCCAAGATATATGTAAAGTGGTGAGGTTGCATGGAGTGCCACTTTTTATCGTTTCTGATTGAGATCCAAGGTTCACATCAAAATTCTGAAGAAGTTTTCAATATGATCTGAGTACCTTATTGAATTTCAGTACGGTCTATCACCCCCAAACTGATGACCAATTTGAAAGAACTATTTAGACACTCGAGGATATACTGAGAACATGCTCAATGATTTGCAGGTACTGTACGATCTCTCTAAGTGCATCCACGAGACCCAGGTTCAAAACCAGGCGGAGACATAATTCCGGGGGTACTGTAGTAGGAACTGTAGCAGTTACTGTTCGGTAATGTAGCAGCCGAAACTATTCACCTTGGGCCACCGATTTGGGCTTGGAGTTTTTAAGACCTTCGGGCCACCCAAGGCCTTCGAGTCAGTAAGGCTTTCGGGCCACCTCAAGGCCCTCAGGGCCACCTGATTTGCAGTTGCACAGACAGATTCTACAAGGAACCACTCCAGAGGAGGAAAGAGCAGGGCACATCCACCAGAGCAGGGCTAAACGGACTTTGGAAGAATGAGAGGGTATGACATTTTCCATCGGTACCGTGCCTGTGCACCCCTGCACATGGACATGCTAGCCGAATAGTCATGCAAAAGTGGAGAGCTGATCACGATGCATATGCTGGGGAGGAGCAGTTTCAAGTAGTCATAGTCTGTTTGATTTCCTTAAGACTTACGAGTCATGTAATGTCTCCAAGCCTACGAGCAGTGTAATTCCTAAGCCTACGGGCCTTGTAAGGGTTCCCCCTCATCCCTTGAAAAGGGGGTTATTAGAAAATCAATAAAAAAGAAGGCCTTCGGGCCATTCAGTCATACAACAACAACTTCCATTCGAGTATTTAAATGATATCATATGAAGCTCTATATGAGAAGCGATGTAAAACTTCTACTTGTTGGGATGAAGTTGGTGAGAGAAAGCTGCTTGAGCTTGATCTTGTGAAGAGATGATAGAAAATGTTCATGTCATCCAACAACACATAAAGATTACTCAGAGTCGGCAGAAAAGCTATGCTGACAACCGTCGAAGGGACTTGGAGTTTGATGTTGGCAACAAAGTTTTCCTTCGAATTTCACCATGGAAGAGAGTCATGTGGTTTGGGAAGAAAGGAAAGTTGAGCCCCATGTACATTGGCCCCTATGAAATCCTTCATCGCATAAGAGCAGTGGCCTATCGGCTTAAAATTCTACCAAATCTAACTCAAGTTCATGATGTATTCCACGTATCTCTCTTGAGGGAGTACATACCTGACCCTTCACATGCACTGAATCTGAAAGTGGTACAATTGGAACATGACCTCTCTTATGAGTAGTAGTCGATGGAGATCTTGGACCGTAGAGACAAGGCTCTACACAGCAAGACTACCCACCTCATCAAAGTGTTGTGGAGGAACCATAAATATGAAGAAGTGGCGTGAGAACTAGAGGAGACAATGAGACAGAAGTACCCACACCTTTTCTCAACTGAGAGAACGAGTTGAAATTCCAGGGACAAAATTTTTTAAGAGGGGAAGAATGTAACGACCCATACTTTTTGAATGACAATTGTTTCATGAGAAAACACATGTTATATTATTTTTTTATACACAACAAAACTATCTCTCTTTAATAATGAAGTGAGTATAAATTGAAATGTGATCATCGAGTTTCGACCGTCATATAACCGTTGATCAATTATGACTGCTGGACAACATGACAATTGGAAATCTTACTCTTGATAATAATTTTAACATTATAATTAGTGTTTATAAGTAGAAATGACAAAAGATACTTAATACAGAAAAGATAAACGATGACCTCAACTAGTAGGATCGTCCCATATAAAGCTCATTTGTCAGAGCTTGGGAGGGAGGTAGTGTCACTGAGGTTTGCCCTCGACCAAGCCCAAGTCAAGGTTAAACAAGTGAAACTAGAACGAAATTGCCTACAAGAGAAGTTCAGATTAGTGGAAATTACCATTCGGGCGATGTTAGCTGAGCCGCCCCATGAATCTATCACCATCACACACTTTACCATTAGGTTGTATGCGGGTATTATCATAGGTTATGTGTCTAAGCTTTAGTTACTTAAAGTGTAATTCCATTGTATAAATAAAATTTTTATTCCATCAATTCCGTTTAAGAATAGTTTTTCTTAATAAAACTGAGATGGGATTTGATAAATTGATTTTTTCGGACAAAAATTGTACCTTCTAGAAAAGATATAAATATTTATAATAAACTAAGATATTATGAATAATACTTATTTTAATGAAATAGTATGATAAAAAACACTCTTATTTAAATATAAATGATAAAATAGTTTTTTGCAAGTGTTAGAATTTTTACTATGTATTTTCAATCCACTATTATTTTTAATAAATAATATTTTTTTATTTAAAAGTTATAATTCTCATATTTAGAGAATTATTGTGATAAAATAAATATCATTTTTGAAATTGGCACGTCAAAATTAAGTTAGAGTGAATTTATGAGAATTTTCTAAAATACTTTATTTTTACTATGAATAGTAAAAATATAGTTTGGGTTTTTCGATATGTTTAATGACTTCATAATTATTTCATAATGATGTAATAACTAATTAAACACAATCCTTGACCTAAAATATGTTATTTTATTAATATCAAGTATTTTAATAGATTTTAATCAATTTCCAAACCTATAATTTACTTTCCAAAGTCTCAAATGGAAACTTTAATATTTAAAACATTATTTTTGTGGAAACTTTACTTTTCCATGCCAAAAGAAGTAATATATAATGATGATAGACTCTTGTGGATTAAAATAACATAAAATATAACCAAAGTGTCAAAAACCATGGGAAAATACCATGGACAAGCCCATGGTTTTTCATTTTCCACAACCTAGGTTTCCAAGGCCTATATTTGGAAATTAATAAACAAATCCTCCACTTTTGCTATAAATACCCACCCATTTCTCCATTTTTTTCACTAACAATTCATCCTCCACAAAGCTCTGATAGTTTTATCTCCCAAGGAGTCCTCCCAAGGTGTCCTCAAGCCCACAAGGTTCTAATCCTCAAGTTTTAGGAGTAATTTTTTAAGGTAAGAGAAATATCCTTATTTTCTCTTCGTTTCAAAAAAATATTTTTGTATATGCCTTCTGAATGTTATGATTAGTCTATTATATTACCCTTTTTTTCACACCCTTACTTCCAAATTGTGTTTTATGAATGGGCGACCCATGTCCCCTCTCTTTTTACCCTTTTCTAAAACCACGTTTTATACCCGTTATGCTGCTGAATTTACTTATCAAAATTTCTCTATTCACCTCAAGAAATTCTCTTTTATTTTCTTTTTTTAAATACCCAAACCTATTAATTTTCAAGGGGTATTCACCTAGTTGTAAAAATGATTTATTTTATTCGGGGATTTAATATACATGAAACCCGTATTCCCTTTTCGTGGGTTAAAAATGACATAATAAACTTGTCTTTAAGCACTTTTTAAAACCCCATGATTTTGATATGAAACCTGTTTCTTTTATTCTCTATGGGTTGTTTATGAAATGTTTTATTATGATCTATGTGGATCACATTAATTAAGATATATGAAGGATGCACCCTGACAGCACTCCAATGCATTGAGTAAAGAATTTAATCTCTAGAGATGACATGTTTTACGATACCTTGGTAATTTTTACGACACTTCGATGATAAAACTTGGTGATATGCTTATGAATTTATTATTTAAATGTTTTAGCCACATTTCCATGTTATGATTCATGTTATTATTATTATAATATGCCTCTTGCTCATGACTTATTGTTATGACTCATGTTCTTATTGATATTCCTCAAGATCACAAGTAAACTATTTCCCTTGCTTTCCCTTACTAGGCCTTATACTCACCCTTTCTTTTGATGTATGTCCCCAAGTTACGAGACACAATAAGTGTACTTAGGATCAACTTTTGAAGAATCCTTTCAAGTGGATTAAAAGAATGTTTTAAGTTTTCATGTATTATGTACCTCCCTTGTCTCCCTTCTCTTCCAAGTGTGGTTTCTCATTTGTTTGAGCTCAGATTGATGTGGTGTCAGTCTCAGTGGATCGCTAGGGGTGAGACCATGATTATTTTATCCTTTATCCTAGTTTCTCTTTCACTTATACCATTCTTCATAAAAAATCCCTAATTTAGGGGATTATGTTAGATTTTGAGATTTCTTCCAATTGGAGCTGAATCAACCAATGATTTTTGAAAAGTGGGATCTTACAATGATGAGGTAGGGGTTTATGGTAAATGTGTGCACATGAACCAAATTTAACCTGAATTATATTTCTTTTCACTTGAGAGTGGAGTAAGGATCATTAGGTCCATGATTGGTCCTCGTGTGAGATATTGTGACTCTATGGTCGCCGATGGCCATGAGAGTAAAGGAAAGTGTTATAAACCTTATACTTAGAACCTGATATGGTGTTCCTGAGATATGTTATTGAAGTTACCATGAATGAGATTATATATTTTTTCAATTAGTGAGGTTGTTGCTATGTGGATGAAGCTACCAATATGTGTAAGGTGTATAAGGAGAGATAAGCAAGGTGCTGGCATTATATATGGCACATGAAGAAGGAAAAAGTAAAGTTGCTGCTTAGAGTATCATGGCTGGATAGGTTCAAGTAGCATCCCTACATGTGATGATTGTTGGTGAGCTGATATTCAAGTTAAAGACTAATGTGTATGAAGAATACACTGTTAACTATAGTTTTGAAGGTGTTTGGAGGAAGCTAGATTTTGTGAGATTAAAGGATTAATATTAAGAAGGTATATGACAAACTGAAGTTGTGATAAAGTCCATCCAAATTATATTATCATCAATATCTGCTGTAAAAGGGAGAAGAACATATTCAGATGAGGTTTGAAGATTTTTTTAAGTGATTGCAAATCCCTTGAAGTGAGTTGAATAAAACTGTTAATATTTGGAGGAGTTTGGAAATGCTGTATTGTATGAGGAAAATGGAAAAGGAAGGAACCCTACATGCTTCGTAGGGTATGATGGAATCATTGTAGGGTACAACCCATTGACTTTATAAGGTAAATGATGAGTAGAAATTAAAGATTTGGCAATGTCATGAACCATATAGAAGCCTTCGTAGGGTATAAACTACCTTCATAGGGTATATAACACCTTCGTAAGTTACACAACAGACTTCTTAGGGTACATGAAACCCATGAAGAGGACTCTGTAAGGTACTCACTGACTTCATAAGGTACCGTTCATCTTCACAAGGTACCTTTTTAGGGTATAAGGAGTTCGTAGGGTACCTTCACATGCTACAAGAAACATTGCATGGTACAAGACATCACAGGGTACAAAATCTTTGTAAGGTACAATGAACCCTACAAAGAATTAGAAAATTCATCCTACCCTATGAAATCACTAAAAATAGATCGGGGAGTTTGTAATGTATAAAATATTCACAGGGTACAAACAACCCTACAAAAACATAGATTACATGCACTATGAATTCTATAAAGATGGTAAATCAGAATAAATATTCTGATTAATTTAGTGGAAGTTCTAGAATAAATATCATGAGAATAATTATAAATAAATACCAGAATGAATGGGAGATTTAATTCAAACGATGCAAAGTGTCATTATTCAAATATTTATATATCATAATGAGATTGTATTCACTATGATTCAAGATGAGTCTGCATCATCAAAAAAAGGTGATGCTTTGAGAAGATAGAGTTTCTGCTATGCTGTAAGAGAGATCCACACCATAGAAGGAAAGTTCCATGTCATAGAGGCGCATGCTTCCATGAATATGTAGATAGATTTCAAAATATTTAAAGCTGTGGATTTTGTGGGAAAATAAAGATGTGGTATTCAAATATCACATGAGATAGAAATTCGAGTCTTAAGGAGGTTTAAAGGGAATCCATTGACTCAGTTTGAATGACATTTGAATGAGGATCGCCTACTAAGAGAAAATCATAGAGTTTCCATAATTTCATCATAGAAACAAATATTCATGATATTATTCTGTAAATATAAAAATAAGTAGGTAACAAAGAAGAGACTATGTTGAGAACTTTGAGAGATAACTTGATACTACTTCCATGATAATATTTGCTGGTATCGAAAGAGAAGAAGCCGACTGCATCCAGGAGTTCCTGTGCATCGAGGAAGTTCGAGAAGATGACTAGCACTGCAATTGAAACACTAGAGTGAGCAAGGCCAAGTGATCCAAGCAATACAAATAATTATAGACCCATTTATGACCATATATTTGTGGTTGAAGACCCGTTTTTTGGTTCAAGGTAGGTTCCTTGAAGTACTGGTGGTGCCAGTATAAACACTGCCACCATACCAGTGGGAGGATGAAGAACCACAAGGAGGTAGTTTCTACCACAAGTCTCAAAGAAGAACAATTCCCTTACCTTTCATTTCACTTATGTAATATAGTGTAGTCATCCCTTTAGGATTCAAGGATAAACATTTCCCTTGTTCTTTTGTAATCACTCTCCCATAGTTAGTGATTACTCCAGTCTCATATTTCGACCCTAACATGGAAAGGGGTAGGATTTCAAGGACAAACCTTGGGAATCTCCATGTGCTGCTATTTTTATTCTATTATGCATTTCATGTGGATATAAGTGGTGAGGGAACATTCATTGATCCATACTTCTTAATTGAGATAATGGTTTGAGAGTTAAATAGGAATAACAAATAAAGTAAAACTTGGTAAAATTTGGGTACACAGATTCACTTCCTTTCAGTGTCCTTGCATAACCATAGGGTACTACAAGTGGTATCAAAGAAAACCAAGTCTACCACTAATTATATTTATTTTTATTTTCCCAGTTGTTTTAACAGCTTATATAAAGTGCAGATTTTAGGAAATTTTTAAGCTACCTCATATGGAGAAAAAGGAAGTTCCTTATGTTGATAATAGTATGGAAGTTTATACCAAAACTATAAGGAAGGAAAAGAGAATAAAATAAGTAGATTAATTTTTCAAAGGACAATATGGATCAACCACTACATGAATATGATCATAGTGGTAAAATCGCTTCTATTAAATCTATTGAAAGTGGTCCTTTTGAAGAAACTAGTTCATGTTTTGGAGAGTATGAAGATGATGAGTCTATCAAAGTTGTTGAATAATTCTACTTTCAATTTGAAAATTATATGAATAATGTACCTATTGAAGTAATCACATATATACTTGGTTTTGTTAAGGGGATTCTGGATGAAAAATCACAACTAGAAAAAGAAATTTAAGACATAGAGGATACACTAGGAAGGAAATTTTGAAAGTGAAATGCTCTCACAGACCTTATGGAAGAAAAGAAACAATTATAATTACTTTACAATGAAAATATTTCCTCGATTAAAGAAAAAATTAAAAGCAATGGTTGTGTGAAAGAAGTAACAAAAAATGTTCTTGAAGAAGTGATCCATGCATTAATAAAACTATATAAAACCCCCAAAAATGTTAAAGATGTTCAATTGGAGGTTAAATTAATAAGAGTAAAACAGTTTGAAAACTCTTTATAATAATAAATAAACATACATGAAGTACATATTAAAATATTGAATAATAAATGACAAGAAAGCTTCGGATTTTTTTAGGATGAGAAGAAATCTTTCTACATAAAGTGTCTTGAACTTGATATAAAATTGAGAAATCTAGAATCTAGAAAAGTTGGAATTTCTCAAGTTATTGTGAAGAAAGATTCCTCCACACAAGTTTCTAAAGGGAGTAATATCTCATAAAGAGACTATGGAAATGGAAATTTTTTTCTAAGATCATCTGAAGAAGCATCTACATAATGTTCTTAGAGGAAGGTAACCTATAATCCAAAAACCATCTTTTGAACTAATTTTGTTTCATCTATTTGTTCAGGTTTAAACATGAAATATAGAAAAAATTGGGTACCTAAATTTTTTGTAAATCCCATAATATCATCAAAGGTGGATGTGAAATATTTAATAAAAGAAACCCCCAAGAGGAGCCCCATAGGATGGTGTTACCACCCAAAAGTAGTAGGGTTCACAAGGAGAAATTTCTGGCCAGATTACAGCTAAAGAAAAAAAAATAAGAATTTTTATTGTCTATTACTAGTGCTTCTAGAGGTTCGATTATAAGTCTATAGAATTTTTAAAAAATATTCCCATTTATAAAGTTTTTTAAAGGCCCAAAGAAAGGGGGACCAGGCTAAAAAAAGAAAAACTCATGCTGTCAAAAAGTATAACTCACATAAAATTAGAAATCTATCACTAAAAAATAGATTTGAATATCTAGGAAACTTCTATGATTATTATTGTATAAGTGGTCTCAGTTGTAAAGTCCCTGATCTGGGAGCCACTAACCGGTGCCCCGAGCCGGGTGGTTACATGACCTCAAGCGCACCTCCCCATACGCCATAGGTTTCCGACTAGTAGCAAGAGTCTAAGTAGTCAAGTGGGGATACTATACCCCCTTTTACCAGAGTAATCCACAACAGTAAAAATATAAATAGTGGAAACACTAAAACAAACAACACAATGCATAAATAAACCATTCCCAAACTGGGTACAACATGACCAACAGTAAGTATGTCATGCCATGCTATAGTTCAAAGTGAACAAAAACCAAAATGAAGACAAATAGTGGAATCCCCAAAATGGTCCTGGAACTAAGTCCCAAACCTCAAACAAGCTCATCCCAAATCCCAACTCAATTCCCAAGCACTGGGACCTTTCCATTCTCCTGACCTGCAACCATGAAATCTGCCTGGGTACCCAATGACGACCCGAGCAGGGTGTGAGTACAACTTAGTAGGCCACCACCAATGGTGTCTACAAAATATCCATCCCATAGATAGTGCATGTAGTGGTAAACAAAAACAAGTAAAGGAAACCAATTAGAAGGCCAAGCTTAATTATGTTCTTTTCAGTTAACCAATCAAATAACCCGCACTTATTCCAAGATACTTTATTTATGAATTCACCATTCATATGTGTTCAATGGATTAGGCAAGATCAACATTCACAACATGAGAGAATTAAATAAGTCCTATCTCATTAGGCATCATAACAAAATAATTTTCATTATCCTCACCTCAAAGCCTCAGTCTAGGTTTATGAAACCATTAGGGGAATGAAACTCTCTCCCCTTACCCAACCCATGCATTTAGTGGGTGGAGTTTGGAACCTCAGTTAAAACTCGACCCGTGGGAATAGAACCTCAAGTTTATACCCCACACTACCAAGCGATGTGCACATGATTTATTTAACATTCATCACATTCAACCAGAATTTACAACCAAGCATTTATAATGTCATTTTCAACATCACAACAATATCAATGAATGAGAATTTAACATTATGACACAATCCATTAACACATTCTTCATTTCTAACCCACAACATTCATCCCCATTTCTCATTTCCCATGCCTATCTCACTAAGCATAATCATGTATAAATCTAATCCCTTAACATTTCCCATTATCTCACTTAACCCATTTTTAATCCAACCAAACACCCACATAGGTTACCACCCAACCAAAGTGTGTTACTAGGACTCCCATTCACATCCTTCAAGCTTAATATCATATTCACCCTGGGATCTATGTTCTTTCACAACAAACCTACATTTACTTAGCTAAACTCTAAGTATGGGAACATGTGAACATCCCATGGGTGGACCTAACATAGGTTGAATATTACTCCATGCATCCCTTGGGGATCATGAGGGTTCCATTAGGTTGTTTAGACACCCTAAACATCACATCACAATAATGGCATGAAGAACTCATCACAAGAGGGTAAGAATCAAAACCCTACATGCACAAATCCCCATAAAAATCAAGGGATATAACTTGTAGACCACCTAACTAGAATCTATTTATGAACTCCCTCTCAAACAAGGCCTTAGATCCCGATCCAACAACCCTTTGAAGCCTCAACCTAGATCTCACCGAAAAATATAGGTTTGAGAGCTTCAGATGAAAATCACCCAAAATACAAGACCTAAACCGGAAAAGAGATAGGAGGAGAAGATTAGAATCACCTGGATCTTTGATTTGCATCTAAAGACACTCCAAATAGTAAATAATCTAAAGAGATCGATCCTTGGAAGCTCTTGGTCCCTTTGGTTCGTTCCTAGGGTTGCAAGGGAGGGGGAAAATCCCGAGTTAACATAAAAACCCCAGAGTGGAAATTTTGTAATTTTTTAAAAGTTTATGGGCCTCACAGTTTACCTGCACAGTCTTCTAAACCATGTAGATGCCACTATACAAAATACCACCTCCTTCATGGTTTCCCTAGGCTATCCGCACAGTTATCACTAACCGTGTGCAGACCATGTGACCTACCCAGAAAATCCTTTTTTTCTCCTTTTTCATGTCCTGAACCCTCAGAACACCCTCGAGCCTCCTCAAGGACTTGGGTAAGCACTTAATTAACCAAAATAAATGGATTAAACTAAAATTTAAGTAGAACATACCTTATATAGAAATCTAGGATCTTACATCAGTATTTAGGGGTGCTGGTATATACCCTCCTTGCATCAATCATGTGATGATATGAAAAGAACACCACAATGGAAAATGAAATAGAAGAATAAATATAACAATGATGACTTGGGATGCAAGAAAGTATAGAAATGTGCTCAATAGAATAAAAAAATTGAACAAAACACTCCCAAGAACTATGAGAATAAGGCTTCAAATGATGACTCAACAAAGAGGACATGCTTTTATTTTGGAAAGAGGGGCCACACTGTGGACCATTGTAAACAAGCCATGTAAATAAAGATAGAAGGAAGGAAAATGAGTTCAATAATGGAATCAATAAAATAAAGGTATAAAAGGATTGGTTTAGTAGGTTACATCCCAAAAGAATAAGTGAAAGTGTTTCCCAAGAAATGAAACACAAGGAATGTGAGAAAACCAAGTGAACACTATAAGAAAAATCAGTTTGTAAGGAAGGAGTTCTTGACTATTTGGATCAAACAACTAAAAATGGATAAAAAAATGGAGAAATAATAAGAAAATTATGAATTCAAATAGGTTGTTTCACATGAATAAGAACTCAAATTTCATGAGATGTTATTCAAGAATGATTTCCCAAAAGTTATTGAAAAGCTGTGTGGTAGGTTCAAGCAAGATGGTCAAAATGAAAACAACTATATGAATATCTTTCCAACACAAGAAGAAATGATAAAGAATATTAAAGACAAAGTAAGAACACCATTGTATGAAATTAATTTATTATAAAAGGTTAGTAAGCCCATTCCACACAAAAGAAAAGTTTAAAAGAAGAAGATGACTATGATTTTAAAGAAAGTTCATAATTGGAAAATACAAAGGGGACCTAGCATAGAGAGTTCTGCAAGTTATAGAGTTCTCTAAGAGTTTTCCAATATGAGATAAAATTCCCAAACTTGATACTATTACTGAAGATCATGGAAGCCTCCATCCATATTTAATTTTATATTTGTTTGTACTAAAATGAATGGAATTAAAGAAGTTTAATAGAAGGGGGAGTTGTATGAGTTACTATAAACACTGCACATCAAAATAATGATATGAACATCATATAACTTGTTTACTACCATGATGAAGGTTTGAGCTCATCCCTTAAGGGGGAGAAAATATGAATAGGAGGTTCCAATAAGTGGGTTAAATCTGTAAATTTTAAATTTCTAGAAATATTTTTAAAATATGGAATTAAGGTATCTTAAGCACACTTAATTACATTGTTTTTAATTATATCAAAAATATTTGTGAAGAGAGAGTGTTGGTTGATGAAATAATGAGATAAAGAGGGAATTTTATACCATTCACATGAATTATTTTAATATGTTTGTTTAGATTAGTGTAGGATGCATGTATTCTTGATAAATATATTGAACAATCCCTAAATTGAGAAGTTTGAAAGTGGTACACATATTGGAATTGAAAATGTATAACCTCAATGTGTTAGTGAAATCACTCCTTTTTTCTACACCGAGTTATCCCATGATGAGTTAAAGTTGACTAACTAAAGGTTCTTGGCCAATCTCTGTGTGGTGCTATCATTCTCTTTATAAGTATACCAAGTTGGAATTCTAAAAAAAATTTAGAGAATAAGTTAATTAAAATCATAGAAGAAGAATCATGAGTGTGAAACACCTTAACTTATATTTATTTTTCATTTAAAGTTAATAAGGGGAAGAAGAAGAGAGTTGAAACACACATATTGAGATGAAGGATTTATAGTATTTCCAAAAAATACAATGTGGGATGATGAAGATATAAGATCCTGAACCAATCCATTGTCTTGGGAAGGACTGAAATGCCACCAAAATTAGGTGACATCCCATAGAAATCAAATACCAACAATAAATGAGAAGGGTTTATTAAATTGTGGGGGAAGATTTGACCTTAAGCATACAAGACAAAACCTACAACATACAATCTACACAACATAACATTAATAAACATGATGCATGATATAAAATCAAAGGTAATCAAATTACATAAACTATAATCATAATTAGAGTCACAATAGTAAAACAACATGAAAAATAAGTCTAGGAAACCCAAAGACAATAAGATCCAAGTACCAAGGTGGAACTACACCAGACACAAACCCTCAACCAACTCCACGTTCCATCCAATAATGACCATAACATCATAAAGATATATTGGTGAATTATGAAATATTTCCTTTACCTATATCATGGTAAATAATATTTGAATATGTGCCAAGGTGCATATGTATGGGGTGAGTATATCTACTCACTAGGATATCCTTAAGGATCCCCAAACATTCCACTAGGATCAAAACAAGTTAGAATAATTTATATAAAATAGACAAAGAGTATAAAACCAATTACCAAGGTAGATAATATAAAAGCAGTGAAATAACCCAAACCAAAAGCAAAACCATGGAATGAACACACACACCCATGAAACACACCACCCAATGCATCTCCCATCAAAGCAAGACCTCTGAACAATCCAACTCATGAGTGGTACCTATCCCTATAGACCAAAGATATCAATTGGTGGTATAATCCAGTGGTCTCTAGATGACATGATAACCAATTTTAAACCAACAAGGCTACCCTGCAATGTAGTATGAAGGCTTGGAAACCATGATCATGCTAATTTATCATAACCCAATCAATTTTCCATAAAAATCCCCATCAAAGAATTTCATCAAACATATTATGGGCGACACCCACAACCCATCAATTAAAAAATGGGGTTTTTTTTCAAAGGGTCTTCATCCATGATTTTTATCAACTAATATGAGAAATCAATTTTAGAAAAAAAATCCATCAAGTTCTCGATAGAAGTGGAATGAGAGAGAATATACCTACCTCAAACGTGTTTGACATGAAGAATCATTCCTTGATTCATAGATCTAAACTCCCATTCTCATTTCTTTAATGAATAACAAGGAAGTTTTATAAAAAAGATCCCTAGAATTTAGATTTAGGTATGGCAGTCCTAGTCTAGGGTTTATCCCAAAATGAAATAAGGGGATTACAAAGGAGAAGAAGATCCAAAATTCTTACCCTTGATTCCCTAGTATTAAAGCTCAAAGATCTGTTGAAACTGATCTCCATAAGGGAGAGAATCCCTACAATCGCCTACCAGATGCTTGGAGTTTGAGGGGAATAAATAGAGAATTATGATAACTGAAGGGGTGCTAAAATTAAAAGGGACGGTTGGAGATGACATGATTCAAATAGTGAATTATTGGGGTAGCTAAACCACTGAAATTTAAGGCATCTTTCCCTTAAAATCTCAAAACCCAATCACACTGTGAATATTATTCACACCGCTATTCATATCGTGAATATAAAATCACATCACAAACCATCTCCTACAACCAAATTACAGTTCCAGATCGAATTCATCTATCGAATGATTCCCTTGATTCAACCAAAACATTTCATAAATAAAAAGAAAACAATATAAAATAGAGAAATACCTCAAACTAGGGGTGCTACATTCTCCCCACCATTGGGATTTCCATCCTTATAAAGCTGAAGTTTGACAGTATCCTAGAAGAGTTCTGGTCATTTCTCCTATATAAACATTTTCCGTTCCCAAGTTTCCACTTGAATTAGGCCTTGCTTCCATAATATCCATACCAAAGTGATATGTATTCCTCATAAGATCTTTTATTATCTATAAAGAACATGAATCGACTCATAGATAAATGTAGCATCCAGTTCAAGAATAACATAGTCCCAAAAAATCACATGGCTAGGATCAATATGGTAATTCTTTAACCAAGATACATTGAAAACATTATGGACAACCCTGAATCTCAACAACAAGGTTAACTAATATGCAATGTTACCAATATATTCTAGAATCTCAAAAGGTCTGATGTACCAAGGAGCCAATTTTCCTTTCTTACCCAAATGGTGGTGACCCAATATCGGTGGAACTTTCCAGAATACATGGTTACCTATGTTAAACGATAAGGGTCATTGGTAATGATCTTCATATGATTTTTGATAGCTTTGCGCTGTATCCATCCATTTCCTGATCATCTAGATTTTCTCTATAGTATCATGGATAAAACTTGGTCCAATCAATAAATTTTCCCCAGTCTCTACCCAATAAAGTGGGGATTAACATGAAAAACTGTACAATTCCAAAAACAGAGCCATATGTATTGATAACTGTTATTATATGAAAATTTTACTAAAGACAAATAATTTACCCATGAACCACTAAAATCCATAACACAATCTCTGATCATGTTTTCCAGTGTTTAGATAGTATGTTCTAATTTTCCATCTATTTGTGGGTGATACATAATGCTCATAGTCAATTGAGTTCCAAGGGCTTGTTTCAAGGATTTCTAAAATTGTGAGGTGAATAAAGGGTCTCAGTTAGTGACAATAGAAACTAATACTCCATTAAAATTAACCACTTATTGGATATAAATCTTTGAAAAGTCTTCTTCCACATTGGATTTTCAAATTTGAATGAAATGTGCTGATTTGGTGAGTTGGTCCACAATCAACCAAAATAGAATCATGCTTCTGAAGTTTCCATAGTAGACCAGTGAAAAAGTCCATAAAAATCTATTCCTATTTCTATATGGTTATATGCATAGATTGTAAAATTCCTTCCAATCGTTGATGCTCAAAATTTATCTTTTGATAGGAGAGACATCATGTAACATAATCAACTAAATTCTGTTTCATACCCAACCACAAAAAATGTGTATTCATTACCCTGCACATTTTATGACTACCTTGGTGGAAAAACCATTTTGAATGGTAATAAATAGAAAGGATTTATTCTTGGAATGATGAAGGAACTATCAACCAATCTTGAATGCACAACACCAAGTTTTCATCCTTTATCTAACCCTAAATGGTCTCCCCACCATTTATCTTTGATCTAATGGTATGGAAGTCTGAGTTTTATTAATGAACCTCCTTGATTAGGTTAACTAAAATAGGAATAAGAGTAACAAAAAAAAATGCATCTTGATTTTTCTCTGTATAATCCAAATGCATGTCAGTAATTACTCCCATAAGTTTCCACTTGTCACGAGCCTCTCTAACCACTTTATTATATTATTTATGACTCAGTGCATCTGCTACTAATTTTTTTTGGGTGTATAAATCAAGTCAAATTCAAACATATAGAGATTTTCTATCCATTAGCATTGACTAAAGTTTAGGTCCATTTGCAAAAAGATGTATTTTAGGATTATATGATCAGTAAAGATGGTGAAATTTTCCCCAAAGAGGTAGTGGTGCCATGTTTTTAATGTATGTACCACCACAACTAATTCCAGATCATGCATTGGATAATATTTTTCACTTGTTTTCAATTGCCTTAAGCTATAAGCTATGACATGATCTCCTTGAATAAGAACACAACCCGATCCATATCTAGATGCATCATAGAATACCATATAACATTTTCCTAGTTCTAGAAATATGAGGATATGTGTGAAAGTGAGCTAAGTTTTAAGCTCTTGAAAGGATTTCTAACAATCACCATTCCATGTGAATGGAATACCTTTCATCATCAAGGTCATCTTGGGAGAAGTGAGGTGTGATAAATCCAAGATAAACAAGTGATAATAACCCGTTAATACTAGAAATCTTTTTATCTCAAATATGTTCTTAGGTTGTTTCCAAGAAATGGTTTCTTTGATATTTTCATGATCAATCAATATGACTTTTGCATAAATAACATGACCAAGGAAGAAAAATTATTTTATCCAGAAGTCACAATCAGAGAGTTTAGCATAAATTTGGTGCTCAAACTATGTACCCAATACAATCTCTAAGTGATTTACATGATAGTATCTAGTTAGAGAGTATACCAAGATATTATTCACAAATAACATGAAAAAGAGTCATGGTACTTGTGAAATATATAGTTCATCAAGTCCATGAAAAATGCATGTGAATTCATGAGGCAAAAGGGCATGACCAAGTATTCACAGTGACCATAAAAACTTTGAAAATCTTTTTTCAGGGTACCCTCTTTCCTAACTCAGAGTTGGTGATACCCTAATCATAGTTCAATTTTAGAGAACCATTTGGATCCATTCAATTGATCTAATCAATCATTGAATCGAGGAAGATGGTATTGATTCTTGATCATTACTTGGTTTAGTTTACAATTATCGACACATAATTGAAGAAAACCATCTACCTTCTTTATGAAGGACTAGAGTGGATCAAGGTGATATACTTGGTTCAATGAATCCCTTTATTTACAATTATTCCAACTAGGCCTTTAAATCCTGTAATTCCATTGGTTCTATTATGTATAGTGTAAGCTAAATAAAACTTGTTATCGAAATTAGGTTGATAAAAAATTCGATTTCCCATTCTAGTGGTAACCTAGAGAAATTACGTGGAAAGACATCAATGTATCAGTACACTATAACAAGAAGAGTCTTATTCCTAGCTCCATAAATTACACTCAAGGTCATTACTACCAGCTGATAAGAAATCTTTCCATACACAAACACTAGAGGTCCCGTTATGCCAATATTCATATCCTAACCCCATTTTAATAAATTAAGAACACCATTTGGGGATGTTAAGGTTACTTTTTGAGTGCAACGGTCAATGTAATATTTTCATTCTACCAACCGCTCCATCTAAAATATTAAATAAAAGATATCCATATCTATGATAATTAACTCCCACTGAAATTGAACTGCATCAATGGTAATAGAACAAAATGGATACATAAATCCTATGTAGTGCTATTTCCCAAGAGGTGTCTTGATGATCAGAACACGAGACATCATTTTCATGTGTAACCCTAATTGATTTACCACATGGGAAGCAAAAAAAAAAAAGAGTGGGATGCACCAATGTTAAACATGACATGCATTAAAGTGGAGTTGAGAAGAACGGTAACCCACACCATTAATGGACCCAATTTCTCAATTGTGTTTTTATTCTCATCCCTATACAATTGTTTTTCATCTCCCATTGAGTATTTCTTGCTCCCCTATTGAGGTGGTATTGGATAAACTATTGATATGTTCATGGAATCAACCTCAGTTTCTTGACTCTAAGGGTGATAACTATTTTGATGTGATAATCCTAGTTGACCATGAGATGCCTAAGTTATATTAGATCCAATTAAACTAGTTTAATTTTAAGGATAAGTGTAATAAATTTTGAGATGTCCCATTTTCCATAATTTTGGTGCTCCTGAGATAGTTCCATATATTCTCTTTTCTTATGATCTAACAAACTACATTAGAAACAAACCAGTTTTTAACTACGATGTTGTGTAAAATAGGTTGATCTGGAAGATTGGTTCTCTGATTCCTTAATACCATAGTAGTAGCTACCCTTTTTCACTTAATTACAACACTAGAGTTCCTTTCTATTTCTGGTTGGACAAAGGTGTTTCCTCCTATTTTATTCCTAGTAATGTATTTTTCCACCACCATCTCCTTGTTTACCATATCTGTGTAGTTATCAAAACATAACATGACTACCTTGGTGCATATATCTGGTAGTAATCCCAAATCGAATATACACACCTTAAGAGATTCACCAACAACTACCTATATTAGAAAAGTAATATAGGTAACTGAATCAATAGGTATGTAGATAGAATTTTTTGTTAAATAATTTATGAAATTCTTCCAAAGTAAGGACTTGATCCATATTAGCTTAAAAAAATAAGTCTCACCACTATCGTGTCAGGTATTCAAGCATGTACACTGCTAGATTTAACTTTATTTCTATTAGAGTTTCAAGGAAATTAAATATTCTGTTCATTCTATCGAACAACACTGATACTTGCTTAGGTCCCGAATCACCCTAAAATATCGATGGGTTCTGTCTTTGTAATTCCAATGAGAAATCCACATGGTCGAGTTCTTCAATTATATTTCTCTTTCCAACATCCTATAATGATTGCATGATACTCTAAAAAAGTTATTGGTTCACCTTTGGTTTATTTGGAACCACATTCTTACCGCACCCTCTTGCTAGTTTCTAGGTTTCCTGACTGGTGGCATATTTTTATAACTACAAAAACAAGCACCACAAAATTACCAAATAGATATCTCATCATAGTTCATATAGTATATCATAGGTCAATAAGAAAAATCAAGGTATCTTTTTTAGAATAAAAAATAATAAAATAATAAATGAATGACAAAATCCTAGTGGGAAGTCTCCTTACTAATGCATGATACTAAACACTCATCACCTAAACCCATGATGATGTGTTGAAAACAATCATAGAATTTATTGGAAATAATTTTATACCTGAACCACCCTATAAAATTGATGTTCAATATAAATAGGTTATTTCAACCTTTTTATACTTACATTTCAAGTCCTGACACATCCTATATCCATGCCTACCATCCCAATTGATAGACCAAACCTTGATTTGATACCATTTGTAACATCCCAACTTGATCCATAGGATTGGGAGGGATTGAAATTCCACTAACCTTAGGTGACATCCCCCATACACTAAAGGATGGAATTAAATTCCAAGGTATTGTTAAATCATGGGGGTTTATTTTCCCTTAATCTTATAAGACAAAAATAGACAATCTGCACAACATAACATAAATAAACAAGATTCATGATATAAAATAAAAGGTAAACCGATGAAATAAATCCAAAATCATAGTTAGATTTACATTAGTAAAACAACAGAAAACATAAGTCTATGAAACCCAAAGACAACAAGGCTGAGTACCAAGGTGGAACTACACCCGAAACCAACCCTCAACCAAATCCAAGATCCATCCACTAATTACCACAACATCATAAAAATCCACTAGAGAATTATGAAATATTCCCTTTAACTATATCATGAAAAAAACATCTAAATACACACCAAGGTGCATATACAATGGGTGAGTATATCGACTCAATAGGTAATCATCAAGGTTCCCTACACATTCCATAAGGATCAAAACAAGTTAACACAATTTATATAAAATAGGCATAGAGTATAAAACCAATTACAAAGTGAGATAATATAAAAGAAGTGAAATAACCAAAACCAAAAGTACACACATGACATGAACACACACACACACCCCTGAAACACACCACTCAATGCATCTCCAATCAAAGTGGGTCCTCTGAACATTCTAACTCATGAGCGGCACCTTCCCCTATAGACCCAAGTCATCACTTGGTGCTATAACCCAATGTGGCATAAATGGTACAATAACCAATTCCAAACCAATAATGCTACCCTCCAATGTAGTATGAACACACACCAACCATGATCATGACAAATTCTCACAAACCAATTCATTCTTTAATCAAAATCACCATTAAAGAATTTTATTGAACATATTGTGGGTGAAACCCACAACCTGTAAGGTCTCGACCTTAAAACATTACATAATCTTGAATTAAGTTAATAATTCACATTTAGGATCTTTTCAAGTTTATAGTTTTAGAGAATTAGGCCATAACTATTACATTAAATCTCAAAAATTATAAAGTAGACACTTCTACCCAGTTTCCATTTTTTTCATAAAATAAAAACTCTTAAAAAAAGAAACATGTCTAGTTCCATGTTTTAGACAACATGAATTTTCCTTAATACCATCCTTGACCCTATTCATCTTTATTTCCTGTGAAAAACATTTCAAAAACTTGGGATGAGTATAAAAATCTCATTAAGGAATACACAAAGAAGGAAAACTATTAGTTTTTCCAAACAACAAGTAAACCATGAATACTTTATCAAAAGTAATACTTTTCCACCTTTATGAAGTATTAAATACTATTCAATGAATAAAAGATCATTTCTTACCCTTTTATAACCAAAATATTACCATAAAACCCATAGAAATAACACATAACATATAAAGGTAACTTGGGACATAAACATACTTAAATGGAATAACCATACGGTCGACTTCCACACATATCACTAAATGGAATAGCCATACGGTCGACTTACATACCCAATGCATTGGAGGTTATAATGTAACCACCTGTCCTGGTTTATCACGACACCACCCGTCATTTTTTTTATCACATAACCACCTGTCAAATGTCCAAGTACCATTATAAAATTATAACACATAAAATATTGCAAATATAAACATTTCACTAATAACATTTCATTTTAAATCACAAGAAATCATTTCAAGATATTGAAATAATAAATCCATTTCAAAAACCATTTTCAATACCAAAACACCAAAAAACAGAATAAGGGGTTTTCTTTTTCATTTAAAAAACATTAAGGCTTATAGAGGAAGCCAAATAACTATTACGACGGAAGAGGGGTCATTGTCACCACAAACATTAAAAAAATTACTTATGACATTTAGTAAAATGCTTCTTAGAAAAGAGATTCCCTTTGAATGAAATTAAAAGTCAAAGGGGTTTATTATATACCGTATAAAACAAGGAAGTGTATATTATCAAAACATGCCTCAATGAAAGGAGATTGAGAAGAAGTCCCTTACCTCATGTCCGACTTGACCCATTCATTCTTTAATTTTATGAATAATAAACTTAAGTTAATTTCTACTTAATTAAGAACCTTTTTCAAGTTTATTATTCCTTTTTATATCACTTATTACCTTTCTATAACAATTAGTTAATTATTTGAGTTCATATCATACATTTTGTCGATGTTCAGAACTTGAGTTAAAAATGAACTTGTTATAATTATAAATTGTCCATGTGGTCAAAATTCCATTATCTATAAAATTATATTCATGATTTATATATCATATATATCATATATATCCAGCATATATGTATTTATAATAGTCCATATCATTTGGATATATGAAAATGAAATGCACTGTTCATGGAGACGGTAAGCCGTACGTATGCATGAACCCTACTTCCATTTCATTTTTTTTCATTTTAAAAGGAATTAAAACCAAATAATACATAGGTATATTATTATTCTAGTATAATATCATATTTTATATACGTTGCATAAGTTCATTACACTACTATGAAATTGATCTATAACCACACCTATAAGGTCACAGATTAAAAAACCCGTGGCTATACCCACAAAATAGCTATGACTCCATGGGTGAATACCCCCAAACCATTCATTTCTTCCTACTTCCACTCGATCCATCCTCCATGAAACCCATCAACAGCCCAACACCCTCCCCGACGCCTCCTCGCAACGACCCTTCTCCTCTAGTGAAGTTGCTCCGAGCGGCCTCCCCACCTCCTCTCTTCCTTCCCGACAGATCCCCCCCACAACACACCCCTGCTGTCAAGGTCGACTCCCCGGATGCCCTCCCCGATGCCCTCCCCAATAACCCTGAACACCCACAACGCCTCCTCACCATGACCCTCCTCCCCATGATCCTCCTCCTCCAACGAAGCTGCTCCGAGTGGCCTCCTCACCTCCTCCCTTTTTTCTTGATGGATCTCCCCCACAAAAATCAACACCCGACGCCGAGGTCGACACCCCCGATGCCCTATCATCATGGTATTTGAAAATTTATTTGATTTTTTCTTTTCTTTCTTGAATCTGAAGCTAATACTGGATGTGGAGTCTTTGATTTCTTCCGTTCTTTCTTGAATCTGAAGCTAATACTGGATCTGGAGTGAACTACGAAGCTATGGTAGATGGTCTTGTTATTTTTCAATTAATGAATTGATTTTATATTATGTTTTGTCATTATAAACACCATAGTTTCTATGCAACGCTACCAAAATTCCAAAATAATCAAATGAATTGTTATCACCTTGCTTAAGGTTGTCCTGAAAACCTAAAATTTTCATCCTAGACTGTTTTAACTTGATTTGAGCTACCCATTAGGGTGAATCACATTTAATGTACCATAAGACATATAACTGAATTTAAATTGAACCTCTAATTGAGTTCTGTTGAGTTGGCCTCTATTATTGAATTGTAGTTTGAATATAAAAAAAGGTAAAATGGTAAGCCTATATTGATAGGCCCTTATTCATATTTTTTATAGATTGAATTTTCATTATAAATTAAATTCCCAAATGGAATCAAGTGAATTTTAAAATGGTATGGGTTCCACTATCCATGACCATCCAACATGACATGGAAAGGCTAATACAAGTGTTTTAACATGAAACACCATGTATGCGATCACCGATCTTTTGAAATAAAATGAATTATAAATAGAATTTCATTACGCAGTAGGTGACATATGGATTAATAGGTAGAATGATTTAGATGATATCACATGGAGAGTGATCTTAAATTATGCCACATGTGACACTTGGGTTTCCTATATGTAATATTGAGGATATTCTCAGAGGGAAGTGCATTACATTATTCATTGAGTGACACTTGGGTTCCCTATATGGACTACCAAAGACAAGCTTAGGATGCGATAAAATTATACCATGCATTGAAGATACTTGAATTCCTACGAGGATTAAAATAGATGGACTTGTAGGGGGATGGGTTTATAGTACACTAAATAAATATTGTGGTTACCTAAGTTAAATGCCTTGGATTGGCCAAAATTTAAAATTAAATTAATTTGACGATGTGTATTTCAGTTCAAAGAACATACTTGGATTTGGTCAATGATTCACATTCATGGAGAAATTTCTTATTTCATTCATTTAGTTCTAAATTCCATGGGTGTTATTCATCCCTTATGTAAGTATTACAATATACGATCCTAGTTTTCGAGACAATATTACAATTTTATAATAATTAATAAATGTTTAGACATATTCCAATAGAGGCTGAAGCGGGTTTTTTTAGATGGATATTCTATGGGGAACCATGAATGACATGGTTTATTTATTTATCTCATTTATTCATTTTAATTGTACACCACTCATTGTATATTCATAGAATATATTTTTATAGACACTATTGATGGTGGGATAGCGAGTTTATCTCACACCCTGTTTGAGCCGCCGATTGGTTCCCGAACAGACTCCATGGATATAGACATGGAAAAAGGGAAACATCAAGAAATGGGTGCTTGATTTTATATACTATGATAGAGTATGGGAGAAGAGGACCAGACCAATACTCACAATGCTATTTGAGATAACTTTTGATATTTTTTTACATTGTTGTATAACAAGTTGCATTTCCTCTACTGCTCTAGTTCCCTTATATTCCCTAATTCTGCATATCATACAGTCATGATGTATTTTTTATATGATACTAGATATGGATTTTTATTGTTTATGATGTTATTCCACTATTTAGTATTATTATTATGGATACTATGCTTTATTAGTTGTATGTTCTGATCTTCTATTTTATCAGTTATTTCCACCGTGTGTGTGGGGTGAAGGTGGGGGGGGGGTGGGGGAAGTGGGTGGGGGGTATAGGGGGAAGTTGGGGGGGGGGATGGTGGGGTGGGGGGCAGTGGGGGGGGGGGAGGTGGGGGTGGGGGATGGTGTAGGAGGGGATGGCGATTGGGGATGGGGTTTGGTGCAGGAGGGGCTGGGGGTTGGTGCAGGTGGGGGAGGGGGATGGGGTGTAGGAGGGGATGGGGCTGGGGGATGGTGCAGGTGGGGGAGGGGGGGGGGACTGGTTAAGGGGGATTGGGGGGGGGGGGGCTAGTGTAACACATATCGACCATCTTTTTCATGCATGTAACCAACTCATCTCTCTTGTTCTAAAAAGTTTAAAATTCCTTTGATTTATGCCCCTTATCATTAGAATCAACCTTGAAAAGCTTCACTTTGGAATATATTACTTCGAATTTATCAACTTCGCTATCCCACCTCATGGGGATCATCCACCTTTAATGGTTCTATTATTTCCATTCTTCTTTTCACATTCTATAGATAATATTTATCATTAGTTTTATTACAGTTTATTTTGATGAATCATAGATGGATATTATTAGGCTAGTGTTGATTATTAGTTCCCCATAAAAGAGTTGATCAAGATTTGGTGCTTGGTGTTCTATTTTTTAATTGGAGAATATTGTGTTCCTCAAGTTGTGGTAGGAGACCTGTTACCTTTCTCTAGGTTTAAAGTGAAAGTGTGAAATTATCATGATTTAATCCTTTGGGTAATAGTGTAATGAACCTAATGAAGATAAGAACATGGGAATCTAAAGGAATAATGAAGTTTTTCTTGGGGCCTGTAATCACTTTTGGTTTTATACCTGTTAATGCCTTGTGTTTTTCTATGAAAGTGTGTTATCTTTTTGTTATACCAGTTGTTGTGCTTATCCTATTTGTTTTTCTATAAATTTGATAAACAATGTAAGTGTGGAAATGTTAATGAATTTATTAAATAAAGAGGCATGTAATATGATATCCGCTCTTCCTTATTTCTCATATAATATGAAATTCATGTTAAACATAAGTTTATGTTATTTCAAATCTATTAATAGATTATAAGTTATATGTTACCTGTTTCTAAAAATTTGTGCATACTAAATTTGTTAATACAAGAATGGGGGTGCAGGTGGGGGGGGGGAGGCAGTGGGGGTGAAGGTTGGGGGGGCAATGGGGGGGGGGGGTGAAGGGTGGGGGGGAAGTGGGGGTGAAGGGTGGGGGGTGAAGGGGGCAGGGGGTAGTGGGGGTGAAGGGGGATGGGAGGGGTGGTAATGTGCAGGTATGGGGGCATGGTGTGTGTGTGTGGGGGGGGGGGGGTCAAATGAGTTGGGGTGAAGGGTGGGGGGCAGTGGGGGTGTAGGTGGGGGGGCAGTGGGGGTTTATTTGGGGGGGGGGAGTGGGGGTGTAAGTGTTGGGGGGACAAGGGAAAGTGGGGGGGGGGGTTGGGGGGAAATGGGGGATACTACATTTTAGTAATAAGATAAAGGTTATATAGATTAAGATTAATTAGTTTAATGGAAATTACTATGAAATCTGGTGGATGAAAATATAATTATGTCACATTTAAAAATACCTATATTTTCTACTAAATTGATTAATCCATAAATGATATAGAATTTTTAATGGGAGTATCTCAATTTTAAGTCACATTGATTGGTGAGGATTTCATTGGAATGGAATGTTTCATTCAATATTAGTGAAAAGAAATGAAAAAAAAATCTATTGGTTTTTCTGAAAAACATGTATGGAAAACCAATATCATTAAACAAGGTGTTTATAATATATAAGTTGTTCGATTTGAGACTAATTGAAGTAATTCCAGCTATAGTAAATGTTAAAAACAATAATATGATTAGGATTAGTCTAAATTCAATCAAATTCATTTTCATGGATGATGTTTGGAAATTAATTTTTCTTTCATTAACATCACATATATATAAGAAGTCATTATATCTCATTTCTTTTCCCACTATTTTCTTATAGGTGGTTTCTTATAATGAGGCCAGTTCTATCCACCACCATTAAAGACAGTGAGTTCAACATCATATTTGGGTAAGGTTTATTCCATTTTTATTCTTTAGCCCAATTTTAATTAGGGATTTTTTGATTTTTGGGTTCCTTATATTTTTGTAGTGTGTTTTGGATTTCCTTGAGGTGGATTCGAGTCACTGTTGACGAAGGCTTACATGTGTATGCATAGGTAGGATTATACATATATAAGTTTCCCCTTTATATATATTCACTCATGGTAGTATGAATATATATATTGGGGCTGGGTTTGATTATATATAGATATGAAATATGTATACATGTGTAAGTGTAAAGGGGTATATGAAAGTATAAACATATATCTAAGGACCCCCTTGTTCATATTTGGCCATGAAAATATGTACATAGGGGCTAGGTGTGGTTATATATATGTGAAGTTGCATATGCGCACAAGTGAAAAAAAGAAGATTTGATTTTTCATCATCAAAAGTAACGTGCCTTGAGGTTGAGGTAGGTTACCTCTGCCTAAACCTTTAATTTGAATTCTATAATTGCTTGATTTTTTTAAAAACTTGTTTCTATTATTGCTTTATTGTTTTAAAAATGGTTTTCTAATAAACACTATCTTTTTTAAGGAAGAATATGAATATATCTCTTGAACTTCTTTATAGACCTTGTTCAAAGAGGTTAACAAATTCTAGTAGTTTCTAGATACTAGAACAAGAGATCTAAAAACCATACATTGATCATCCTTAGAGACATTCATGATCTCATTCAACTTCCCATTGAATTCATCATAAAATTCCACTACTTAATTTAAAGATCTATTAGTTCCAATACCAAGCTTCCTGACACCTTCTCTGGTATCATGGAACTCACCCATAATATTCCTCTTGAAATATTGCATAAGGAATGGTGTGAACATATCACACTATAGCGATTGAATCTGTAAGGATACATAATTCAAATTTGAACCACTCCTTCCCAACAAACCAGCTTCAAGGAAATTGAGTTGGTATCCTAGAAGTACCCAATGGTCTTCAAAAGAATTGTAGATAGGGTATTACTCTTATGGAATCTCACTGTCTCTCCCTCATTCAAATCAACTTCCATCTTCTTTAAAACTAGTGAGATAAGCCTACCATAAGGATAGTAATTCAGATTAGCTTTCCCTTTTTAGTAGTGATCCATGAAACAAATCATTTACCTTGGCAGGTTGAACTTCATATTATTAATCAAAATATATAACACATACATATCCTAAAAAAGGACTTTATCCATCTCTCATACTCTTTTGGCTATCCTAGTTTGAAAAAACTTGCAGAGAACCTTCCACCTAGGTTCTAATTCCTTCATTGGTGTGCTGGGTTCTTTTACAAGGGCAGGGGGAGGGTGAATGGGGTGTGCAGGGGGGGTGAATGGGGTGTGTAGGGGGGTGGGGGAGGGTGTGTAGGGGGTGAAGGGGGGGGGGGGGGGGTGTAAGGGGTGCATGGGGTGTGTAGGGGAGGGGGCATGATGGTGTGTTGGGTTCTTTTTCAAGGGGAAGGGGGTGTTCAGGGGGTGCATGGGGTGCGCAGGGGGTGAATGGGGTGGGAAAAGGGAGGGGGTGTGCAGGTGGGGGGGGGTAGGGGGGTGTAGGTCGGGGGGTGTGCAGGGGGTGCATGGGGTGGGTAGAGGGAGGGGGTGTGCAGGTGGCAGGGGGGTAAAGGGTAGGGGGTGTACAGGTGGGGGGGAAGGGGACATGGGGGGTATGCTGGGGGTAGGGGGAAGGGGAGTGTGAATAGATATATTGGCCATCAAACCATTATTGGGTCCTCTGGTCTGATAAACCAACAATTAACCCCTTAACACCATTGCCTTCAGTTTCCCAAACCAATCCTAATATAAACATAAACTCTAAACTACATACCTAGGACTTGGACTACATTGATACCATTATAACATGACCCAAACCACTGGTACCCAACTTGGGTAGGTGATGAGTTGGGTGTTCCACCCTGAGACTTCCTCTCATTTCTGCAGGAACTTTGTTTTTTTATGGCAGGAGAGGATTTGAATATCCAGGCGACCTATTTTTTTTGGAATGCATAGGATGTTGCAGGAGGGTGTACAGAAGGGTGTGGGGGGGGGGGGGGTGTCCAGGAGGGAGGGGGTAGGGGGTGCAAGAGGGAGGGAGGGGGGGGGGGGTTCAAGGGGGAGGGGGTGTGCAGGGGGGAGGGGGGAAGGGGTGGGGGTGTCCAGGAGGGAGAGTGGGGGGAGGGGGTGTCTAGGGAGAGGGGGGGGGGGGCTGCAGGTGGGTGTGTGTGTGTGTGTGGGGGGGGTTGTCTAGGGGGAGGGAGGGGGAAGGGGTAGGGTGTTAAAGGGGGAGTTCAAGGGGGAGGGGGTGTGCAGGGGGAGGGGTGAAGGGGTGGGGGTGTCTAGGAGGGGGGGTGTCCAGGAGGGAGGGTGGGGGGGTGTCCAAGGGGAGGGAGGGGGGGTGCTGTCTAGGGGGAGGGAGGGGGGATGCAGAGGGAGGGGGGTTATCCAGGGAAAGGGAGGGAGGGGCTGCAGGGGGAGTGGTGGTGGTGTGGGGGGGCTGTCAAGGGGGAGGGAG
This sequence comes from Viscum album, assembly GCA_963277665.1. NCBI lineage: Eukaryota > Viridiplantae > Streptophyta > Magnoliopsida > Santalales > Viscaceae > Viscum > Viscum album. Next base: position 1,924,115,576 of record OY728152.1, on the reverse strand, counting down.
GGGGGCTGTGGGGGGAGGGAGTGGGGGGTTTCTAGAGGGATGGAGGGGGGATGGAGGTGTGTGTGTGTGTGTGGGGGGGGGGGGGGGGGTCCTGGAGGGGGGTTCTAGGAGGGGGGGTGCAGGTGGGGGTGGGGTGGGGGGGGGGTGGTGCTGTCCAGGGGAGGGAGGGGGTTGCAGGGGGAGGGGGGCTATCCAGGGAAAGGGAGGGGGCACGGGGGGGGGGGGGTGTCCAGGGAAAGGGAGGGGGGCTGTAGGGAAAGGGAGGGGGTTGTCCAGGGGGAGGGAGGGGGGATGAAGGTGGAGAGGTGGGGGGGGGATGTCCAGGGGGAGGGAGGGGGGATACAAGGAAAGGGAGGGGGGGTGTCCAGGGGGAGAGAGGGGGGCTGCATGTGGAGTGGTGGTGGTGGTGGGGGGTGTCCGGGGGGGGGGGGGTTGTCTAGGGGGAGGGGGGGGGGGGCTGCAGGTGGAGTGGTGGTGGGGAGGGCGGGGGGCTGCAGGGGGAGGGAGGGGGCTCTAGGGGGAGGGAGGGGGGCTGCAAGGGGAGGGAGTGAGGGTTGTCCAGGGGGAGGTAGGGGGGTGTATAGGTATAGGGAGGGGGTGTAGGGGGAGGGAGGGGGGTTGTCCAGGGGGATGGAAGGGGGGTTGTCCAGGGGGAGGGAGGGGGGTACAGGTGGAGTGGTGGTGGTGGGGGGGATCTCCAGGGGTAGGAAGGGGGGCTTCAGGGGGAGGGAAGGGGGATATAGGTGGGGTGTTCTATCCAAGGGGAGGGAGGGGGGTTGTTCAGGGGGAGGTAGGGGGGCTACAGGTGGAGTGGTGGTGGTGGGGGTGTCTAGGGAGAGGGAGGGGGTTGTAGGGGGAGGGAGGGGGGTTGTCTAGGGGGAGGGAGGGGGGATGCAGGTGGAGTGGGTGGGTGTCCAGGGGTAGGGAGGGGGGATATAGGTGGAGTGGGGGGTCTATCTAGTGGGGAGAGGGGCTGTAGGGGGAGTGGGGGGGGGGGTGTCTAGGGAAACGGAGGGGGGATGCAGGTGGAGTGGGGGGGTGTCTAGGAAGAGGGAGGGGGCTGTTCAGGAGGGCTGTCTAGTGGGGGGGGGGGGTGGGGGATACTGTAAGGGGAGTGGGGGGGGGGGGTGGGTGGGTAGGGGAGAGGGTGGGTGGTATTTTTTTTTTATGAATTTTTAGACCCTATATCCATGGTTTTTAACTGTGGTAATATCCCTATTACCAGAATTTGTAACCGTGGCTTTAAGTCTACTACCACGGTTTCAAACCACGACAATAGAGTTTGTCTGTCCTAAGGTATAGATGTGGTTATAAACTATGGATATAGTAATATTACCATGTTTTTGACCATGGATGTATACCTTTATCCACGGTTTGAACTGTTGATATAGAAATATAACCACAGTTCCAAACCGTGGCTAAAGGTCAAGGCCTATAGCCGCGCCAAACTTAGACATGGTTCCTCAAACCGTGGCTATTACCTATAGCCAAGGTTTAAGGACCTATAGTCATGGTTTTAAAAAACTACTATATCCTGAATTTCTAGTAGTGTTAACACCATCATTTATATGTTCCATGTATTGTATGAACAAGTCATTTCACTTTTAGGGGGCGGTAGTCCGCACTTCCTCAAATGAAATTATCGTATATATACAACATGAAAAGCATAAAGGTATGTTATAAAAGAGAATTACAGAAGAATATAGATAAACTAAATATCATAAATATCATATATAATTATAGTGCCATCATAATGGCCACCATAAGAGGTGGTAGGAGAAGATTAAACAATCATCGTTTCGTGAGACAGTAGTTCGCCATCCACAGAAACATTATATTCTATACCCATTAGATGGAGGTGTGTGTAAGTGTAGTTCGAATAATTCTCATAAAAACAACCTAGTTTATTGAGGATACTGGTGTTGTTATGTAAACAAAGGATAAAAAGAGCATAGAGAGTGAAGAAGTAAAATAAAAGAAGAGAACTTGAGGGAAGACGTTACCTTTAAATCGGGTAACTCCCTTTGGTTTGAACCAAAATGCTTTATTGAAGTGCCTTATGCCTAAGGTAAGGCTTCTAGGTGGAATAGAGGGATTTTTGGAGCTTCTTTGAGTATATTTTGGACAAGACAAGGGGCTTGAGAGGTGTGTGTAATGGGTTAGAGGTGGTGTCCTTTTATAAGGGGGAGAAGGGGCTCTTTAGGAAAGTTTGAAAATATTATTTTATTATAAACTAATTTTCAGTTTAAAAAGGTCCAAAATTTATTTAATTCAAAGATAAGGTTCATATAAGTCGAAATAAAATCATCCAATAAGAATTGGATAGGTTTTGGATAATTTTAATCCTTATCTTTTTTTTATTTAACCCTTTGTTAACTTATTTAACTTTTACCATGTTTTCTTATATATTCATACTATATGGTTAATATAGTTACCATAAAATGACAATAGAACCACAAGTGGTTAATTAATTAAATTATCAACCTTATCTAAGTAATTTGGACAAATCTTATATTTTTAGTATTATTATATCAATTAATAAAATATTGAATGATTTAAAAACTCATTTATGTAAATTTAAATACTATTCATATCAAGACTTTTAAAAAATCAATAACAACTTGATTCTTTAGAAAAACCTATAATATTTCAAATATAACAAGTCGTACTCTTCCCTAAAATTCTTGTATGTCATAAAAAGTTTCAAAGTAAGTTTATTTTAACATTTATAATCTCATTTACTTAAAACATTCATTAATGAGGTAATCATTACATCATCATTGTGTCATAAATAAATTTATTTATTTGATGTATAAAAATTATAAATAAAATAAGATGATGTAGTAAATATTTTTATCTTTCAAATGAATATTTATATCTGAAGATATCACTTATATAACCCTATATAATTGTTTTACTAAAATTTATACGTTTATGTTATTTTTGTCCTTACTTTAAATTAATTAATATAAAGTGTCATTATCACTCCCAAGTGGCTCCATGGGGTCCCAAAATCAACCCCAGAATGACCATGGTTTTAAATTTATCAAAAAATAGGATTAGTACACTTATTAGGGTAATTTAACATTATTATAATAATATTTCTTTACCCTTATTTACCAGATTTACCCATTAACCAAGGTAAATAAAATATTTTATGAAGTAAATATTCATAATTTCTAAAAATAAAAGCTACCTATTTACATAATTTGGACCTAATAATTCCAAATATGGAATAAATTTTTCCAAATTCAAAACACAGAAGTGGAAGAAATTAATTTAAAATTAATTCCTATTGTCAAAACAAAAAGCGTGTTAATAAGAAATAATACCTATCAAAAGATTGACCTTTTTTTTGTCCAATTTAAAAGTGAAATTAATTATAATGACCAACATTGGATTAAATGGTAAAAATATAATCTAATTATACTTTAAAAAAATTAAATAAATAATCTAACCGTATAAATAAATTAGATTAAAACATAGTTTTGAATTAAAATGCAGTATTTTTCACTATTCATTAAAAAATAAACTTTATCAGGAAAATACCAAAATTTCATCCAAAGTAAATTTTTATGTCCCTATTCTAAATAATAATATTATTTTGTCAAATAGAACATATAAAAGTGACAAAAACTAGATTTAAAAAGGGTTCACCATCCAAAGGCGGTAAAACAACCTTTTTAAGAATATTAGAGTATTTCATGCTTAAAATCAGATTCTTTCTTATTTTATGCCTCTAAAATTTATTGGATAAATGTAAAAACATGTATAATAATGTTTTATTTATTTATGTTCATTCCTGTCAATACAATGGCTATGTGTTAACTACCATTTAAAATAATAATATTATTATATTATTTTTCGGTATAACTCAAAGTTGTGTGCAACATAAGATTTCAAAGAAACCCGTTGTTGCGTGTTGAGTATGCTATTAGACATAACATCCTCTTTAAAGTAAAATTAATATTTAATTCACAAATATTAATAAATATGAAAATGTCATATTCTTTATTTACCTAGGATGTTACATCCTTCCCCCCTTTTGGGAATTGTGTCCTCTCAATTTTAAAATTGGACTCAGAAACTTCATTAAAAGTCCCACATTAGAAAAGATTCAATAAAACTATCACTTTAAAAGGAAGAAAGAGAAATAAAAAAGGTCACCCGAGATAACACATACTAGGATTCCATGTAGGAAAACATAGATATGGAAGAGAAACTAACCATCAAGTTCTGATGAAGAGTGATAGAAAACATGATTAGAAGAAAGTTAACAATCTAAAAACCATAAAATTGTGATGGGTTAAACAGTATTTGATTCCCCAGTAGGAAAAGTTAATAGAAAAAGTTTTTGTTTTAAGTTACCTTTCATAAATTTGAGGAATTTATTTATGATATTGACTAAGAACATAAGGAAATATACTTACTTTTCAAGTAAAGTTTCATACTTTAATAAGTTTCTACCAAAAACTAATATTTTCTCCAAACAACGAGTATTAAAGATTAATTGGTCACACCTGAAGTGCTAGAATCAACTTCTAAAGAATCACATAATCCACAAAAAGATGAACTATATATTTTCCTTATCTTTAGACATTAACCAAAACCAAAATGGTTAGTACAAGATCAGATAATCCTAAAAAAGGATAATACTTTATAAAAAGAAATACTACTCCTAATCTCCAAAATTTGACAAACAATACAAAAAGTTCAACAAAGACCATTCAATAAACAACTATCCTTATAATTATTTAAAATAATCCAAAATAATATTGAAACCCAAAATTCAGAAGTATTCGATCACATAGTCTTCTAAAAAAATATTAACATTTATCTCAAAATAACATCGGTTACTCTTAAAGTCTCATACTGAAAGGTAATTAAACAAGTCACATATTCTAAAAGATAGGTTAATCATTTCCATAAATAACCTGAATAGCCATATGTCCACAATAAAACATAGAGTCTTCCAAAATAATATTTCAACCATTAGTGTTTCCCTAAAAGAGAGAACGTCTTCCAAAATAACCTTTATCACTTAATCACCAAACCGTTTTCCTATACAAAGAATATCCATTTGATAAAACATAAGTTTCAAAAATCAACTTATTCTTGATCCATAAAATTATTTAACTAAAAACAATTAGTCATACTAACCAGGGACTTCACATAGTCCAGTGGTAGGTGATAAATCCCAATCGCACTTTGGTTGTGGGTTCGATTCCTGCAGCTTTGTCCGATGCGACGAGTTGTCACACGGTCTGAATGTTGTCCTTTTTAAAAAACTATATAATTTTATAACATTTCCAAAAATGATATAAATTACTAAAAAATAACCATAACATATTTTAACCACAAATGTTATCTCATACCTCACATTTTAATCCAAAAAATTAATAACTTGTAATTGACTCAAATTCAAGGATCATATAAACCCAAATGGTTCTTTATAACTATATCCACAAAAGAAAAGATATTTCTTCCTTGAATAACATTTTCACATATCAAACTTCAGGTTTACACATACTATAAATACTCTTCCAAAGTAATCCTATCATTAATATATTTAAACATATCATCATCTATAGATCCAACATAACTCTTAAATTCCTAAAATGTAGGTATCTTAATCATCAAACATTCTTCCTGATCCTTTATCCATTTTTTTCCATATTATTATTTTATACTTCTTTCATACAAACAAAATCATGCATAATGTCCTAAGATTTCAGTAATGCCAAAACATGAGCTAAGAAATAATCCATACCTTTCATTGGTTATTGTCAATTTCCTCATCTTAAATTGGAATGTCATTAGGTATTATTAAACACATATTTGTATAATCCTGATGATCCCATTCCTAAACCTTCTTTGTAGGACATATATTAGTGCAATGACCATGAACACCACATTTAAAACATTCAATTGATCCTTCAGAGAGAACTTATTTCCCTTTCCTAGAGTCAACTAGATGATTCCTTTTTCTATGGTAGGTTTTTGATTTATGAACTTCATTACCACATCTAAAACATCTCCCTGTCCCTTTGAAGCATTTTCCTAGGTGTTTCTTTCCACATCCTTGACACATAGGTTTTTGAATACACTTACCTTTATGATTATTACCTAAACTTTTGTAGGGATTTGTTTCTCACATATACGATGCCTTATAAAAATCACCAAGGTTCAAGTGGTCAATCATGACACCAAATAGTTGGTTGAGAATAACCAAAAGTGTTCTAATTTAATATCCCTCTTTATTTAGTTGCTTATTTAGAAAACTATCACAGTTTTCATCACATCCATTGTTACTTTGGTGCTTGCTAGATCTAGACATTTACTAAAACCAAAAAGGTTAGTGTGAGTATATCAGTAAAATCATTATATAATATCTTATGAGGAGGGTAAATACTAAGATATATATATTCATGTTATCTTAATCTCATTCAATTTATATAAAATAACTATGACTCTTTCTAATATTCTAACCATTATGGTTATGTCACTTTGCTTAAATAACACCATATCCTCTAAAATTATCTAAACCAACCTCTGATACCAACTGTAAGGCCCCAACCTTAAATATTACATAATCTTTAATTAAGTTAATAATTCACATTTATGATATTTTTAGGTATAGAGTTTTGGAGAATTAGGCCATAACTATTACATTACATCTCAAAAATTACAAAGTAAACACTTCTACTCAGTTTTCATTTTTTTCATAAAATAAAAACTCTTAAAAAAAGAAACATGTCTAGTTCCATGTTTTAGATAGCATGAATTTTTCTTGATCCCATCCTTGACCCTATTAATCTTTATGTCCTGTGATTTTTTTTTCAAAAACATGGGATGAGCATAAAAATCTCAGAAAGGGATACACAAAGAAGAAAAATTGTTAGTTTTTCCAAACAACAAGTAAACCATGAATACTTTAACATAAGTAATAATTTTCACCTTTATGAAGTATTAAATACTATTCACTGAAAAAAATATCATTTCTTACCCTTTTTTAACCAAAATATTACCATAAAACCCATAGAAATAACACATAACATATAAAGGTAACTTGGGACATAAACATACTTAAATGAAATAACCATACGGTCAACTTCCACACATATCACTAAATGGAATAGCCATACGACCAACTTCCATACCCAATGCATTGGAGGTTATAACATAACCACCCATCCTGGTTTATCATGGCACCAACCGTCATTTGGTTTATCACGTAACCACCCGTCAAATGTCCAAGTACCATTATAAAATCATAACACATAAAATATTTAAAATATAAACATTTCACTAATAACATTTCATTTTTAATCACAAGAAATAATTTCAAGATATTGAAATAATAAATCCATTTCAAAAACCATTTTCAATACCAAAACACTCAAAAATAGAATAAGGGGTTTCCTTTTTCATTTAAAAAAACATTAAGGCTTATAGAGGAATCCAAATAACAATTACAGTGGCAGAGTGGTCATTATCGCCGCAAACGTTAAAAACATTACTTTTTTTCATTTAATTAAACAATTTGTAGAAAAAACATTTCATTTGAATGAAATTAAAATTAAAAGGGGTTTATTATATACCGTATAAAATAAGGATGTGTATATTATCAAAATGTGCCTCAATGAAAGGAGATTGAGATGAAGTCCCTTACCTTGCGTCCGACTTGACCCGTTTGTTCTTTAAATTCATGAATAATAAAATTAAGTTAATTTCTAATTGATTAAGAACATTTTTCAAGTTTATTGTTCCTTTTATATCACTTATTACCTTACTATAACAATTAGTTAATTATTTGAGTTCATATCAGACATTTTGTTGATGTTCGGAACTTGAGTTAAAAATGAACTTGTTATAATTATAAATTGTCCATGTGGTAAAAATTCCATTATCTCTAGAATGAGATTAATGATTTATATATCATATATATCCAGTATATATGTATTTATAATATTCCATATCATTTGGATATATGAAAATGAAATGCATCGTTCATGGAGATGGTAAGCCATACGTATGCATGAACGCTACTTCCATTTCTTTTTTTTTTCATTTTAAAAGGAATGAAAACCAAATGATACATAAGTATATTATTATTACAATATATTATCATATTTTATATATGTTGTTTAAGTTAATTAACACAATAATTTATACATTCCATGTATGGTATGAACGGGTCATATCACTTTGAGGGGGCGGTAGTCCGCACTTCCTCAAATGAAATTATCGTATATATACAACATGAAAAGCATAAAGGTATGTTATAAAAGTGAATTACAGAAGCATATAGATAAAATAAATATCATAATATCATATATAATTACAGTGAAATCATAATGGCCACCATAAGAGGTCTTAGGAGAATATTGAACAATCATCGTTTCGTGAGGTAGTAGTTCGCCATCCACATAAACATTATGTTCTATACGCATTATATGGAGGTGTGTGTAAGTGTAGTTAGAATAATTATCATAAAAAAACCTAGTATATTGATTAATATGGTGTTTTTATGTAAACAAAGGATAAAAAGAGCATAGGGAGTGAAGAAATAAAATAAAAGAAGAGAACTTGAGGGAATATGTTACCTTTAAATCGAGTAACTCCCTTTGGTTTGAACCAAAATGATTTATTGAAGTGACTTATACCTAAGTTAAGGCTTATATGTGGAATATAGGGATGTTGGGAGCTTCTTGGAGCAGAGTTTGGATGATTCAAGGGGCTTGAGAGGTGTGTTTAATGAGTTAGAGGTGGTGTCCTTTAATAAGGGGGAGGAGGGGCTCTTTAGGAAAGTTTGAAAATATTATTTTATTATAAACATATTTTCAGTTTCAAATGGTCCAAAAATTATTTAATTCAAAGATAAGGTTCATATAAGTTGAAATAAAGTCATCCAATACGAATTGGACAGGTTTTAGATAATTTTTAATCCTTATCTTTTTTATTTAACCCTTTGTTAACTTATTTAACTTTTACCATGTTCTCTTATATATTCATACTATATGGTTAATATAGTTACCATAAAATAAAAATAGAACCACAAGTGGTTAATTAATGAAATTATAAACCTTATATAAGTAATTTGGATAAATATTAGATTTTTAGGATTATTATATCATTTAATAAAATATTTATTTATTTAAAAACTCATTTATGTCAATTTAAATACTATTCATATCATGACTTTTAAAAAATCTAAAAAAACTTTATTCTTTAGAAAAACCTACAATAATTAAAATATAACAAGTCATAATAATCCTTAAAATTTTTGTATGGCATAAAAAGTTTCAAAATAAGTTTATTTTAACATTTATAATCTCATTTATTTAAAACATCCATTAATGAGGTAATCATTACATCATCATTGTGTCATAAATAAATTTATTTATTTGATTTCTAAAAATTATAAATAAAATACCATGATTTAGGAAATATTTTTATATTTCATATGAATATTTATAGTCGAAGATATCACTTATATAACCCTCTATAAAATTGTTTTACTAAAATTTACATGTTTATGTTATTTTTGTCCCTACTTTAAATTAATTAATATAAAGTGTCATTATCACTCCCAAGTGGCTCCATGTGGTCCCAAAATAGACCCAAGGATTCCCATGGTCAGATATATATAAACCAATAGGATTAGGACACATGTTAGGGTAATTTAATATTATTATAATAATATTTGTTTACCCTTATTTACCATATTTACCATTTAACCATGGTAAATAAAATATTTACTGAAGTAAATATTCATAATTTCTAAAAATAAAAGTTACTTATTTAAAAAATTTGTACCTCTTGATTCAAAATATGAAATCCAGTTTTCCAAATTCAAAACACAGAAGTGCTAGAAATTAATTTAAAATTAATTCCCGTTGTCAGAACAAAAAGTGTGTTTTTAAGAAATAATACCTATCAAAAGATTGACTTTTGTTTATATCCAATTTCAAAGTGAAATTACTTATAATGAACAAAATTGGATTAAATGGTAAAAATATAATCTAATTACACTTTGAAAATAATTAAATAGATAATCTAACCATATAAATAAATTAGATTAAAAATCAGTTTTGAATTAAAATGCAGTATTTTGCACTATTCATTAAAAAATGAACTTTATCAGAAAAATACCAAAATTTCATCCAAAGTAAATTTTTATGTCCCAATTCTAAATAATAATATTATTTTTTTAAATAGAACATATAAAAGTGAAAAAAACTATATTTAAAAAGGGTTCTCCATCAAAAGGCAGTAAAACAACCTTTTAAAGAATATTAGAGTATTTCATGCTTAAAATCAGATTATTTCTTATTTTAAGCCTCTAAAATTTATTGGATAAATGTAAAAACATGTATAGTAATATTTTATTTAGTTATGTTCATTCTCTCTAATATAATTACTATGTTTTAACTACCATTTAAAATAATAATATTGTTATATTATTTTTCGGTATAACTCAAAGTTGTGTGCAACATAAGATTTCAAAGAAACCTGTTGTTGCGTGTTGAGTATGCTATCAGAAATAGAATCCCATTTAAAGTAAAATTAATATTTAATTCAAAAATATTAATAAATATAAAAATGTCATATTCTTCATTTACCTGGGATGTTACACAACCCTTCAATTATAAACTAACAAACATGGGGGTTCTCCAAAGGGTTTTAATCAAATATTTTCATCAAAGAATATGAGTAATAAATTTTAGAAAAAAAATCCATCAAGTTCTCGATAGAAGTTAAATGATAGAGAATTCACCTACCTCAAATGCGTTTGACACAAATAATCATTCCTTAATTAAAAAATAAAAACTTCCATTTTCATTACTTAACAAAAATCACAAATAAGTTCTCTAAAAACGAGCCCTAGAATTTAGAATCAGGAATTATAGTCCCGGTCTAGGGTTTCTCTTGAAATAAAAAAGGGGATTACAAAGGATAAGAAGAACCAAAATTCATACCTTTGATTCCCTAGGTCCAAATATTGAAGACCCGTTGAAATAAACATCTGAAATAAAGAGGATCACTAAAATATCCTAAAGGAATCCTAGAGTTTGAGTGGAAAAGGGGGAATTGTGAGAATTTAAGGGGTAATGAAATTAAAAGGGATGAATAGAGATGACATAATTCATGGAGTGAAAGAATAATTCATGTTGTGACTTATTGAGGCTGCCAACCTGCCAAAATTTAAGTCGGTGCTCCATTAAAATTACAAAATCTAATCATGTTGCAAATGTTATTCACATTGCTATTCATTCCTTAAATATAAATTCATGTTGTGAAATTCCACCTGAAACTATATTATATCTCAAAATCAACTTTATCCTCTGAATTCTTCCTATGATCCAACTAAAACATTTCATACTTAAAAAAAATCAACATAAAACAAGAAAATACCTCAAAATGGGGGTGTTATATAAGTTCCCATGAATGATATTGTATTTGTTGTTAATTAGTAAGGGTTATACAATGTGGATAAATATTTGAATATGCATGTGGTGTATGAGAAGATATAAGTTACGTTCTACCATTATATATGGCAAATAAAGAAGAAAAAAGTAATCTACTACTTGGAGTATCATGGCTACATAGGTTTAAGTAGAATCCCTATAGGTGATGATTGTTGGTGAGATGATCTTCAAGCTAAAGACTAGTGCAGATGAAGAAGAAACTGTCTAATACAGTTCTGAAGGTGTTTAGATAAATCCATCTGTGGTAGATTGAAGGATTAATATCAAGAATGAATATGAAAAGATAAAGTTGTGAGGAAGTCCATCCAAATTATATTAGCATCCATAACTACTGTAAAAGTGATAAGAACATATTTGGATGAGGTTTAAAGTTATTTTTAAGTGATTTAGAATCTCTTTAAGTGAGTTGAAGAAGTCATGCTAGTATTTAGAGGAGTTTGAAAATTTTATATTGGATGAGGAAAAAGTAAAAGGAGATAACCTAATTCACTTCACAGGGTACACCAGAATAATCGTAGGATATAACCCAGTGGCTTCATAAGGTACATGTTGAGTAGAATTTAAAAGATTTTGAAAAATAATGAACCCTATCAAGGACTTTATAGGGTATAAACCAGCTTCGTATGGTACCTTCACAAGGTACACAAAAAACTTCATATTGTACATGAACCCTATGAATAGGACTTAAGGTAGTAGGTGAATTCATAAGATACATTTCATCTTCAAAAGGTACCTTTATAGGGTACAAGGAGTTCTAAGGGTGTCTTTTGGGGTACAAGGAACTTCATAGGGTTCATGAAATCATAGGGTACATGATCTTCATAAGGTACAATGAATCCTATTAAGAATCAAAAAATTAATTCCACCCTATGAAAATAGTGAAAATGAATGAAGGAGTTTATAAGGTACAAGATCTTCATAGGGTATAAACAACCCTATGGAAATATAGAGTAAAAACAGTTTAAAAATTCTATAAAGATAGAAAATTAGAAGAAATATTCTGATTAATTCAGTGGAAATTATATAATAAATATTTCAATAATTTTTGTGAATAAATACTAGAATTAAAGTGATATTTAATTCAGATGATGCAAAGTGATATTCTTCAAAGATTTATATATCATAATGAGATTGTGATTCACTGTGAGTCAATATGAGTATACATCATCAAACTAAAGGTGATGTTGTGAGAAGATAAGGGGTTGATGCTATGCATTAAGATATATCCATGATTCAAAGGAAAGTTACACATCATAGAGGCACATGTTTCCATGTATACCTGGAGATATTTTAAAATATTTTATGCTATGAATTTAGTATGAAAAATGAATATGTGATATTCAAATATCATGTGAGATGGAAAGCTAAGTCTTAATGAGGTTTAAAAGGAATACCTTGACGTGATTTGATTGATATTTTAATGAGGACCTCCTTCCAAAAAAAATCATGGAGTTTCCATAATTTCATTAAGGAAATTGATATTTGTGATATTATTTTGTAAATTTTAAAATAAGTAGGTAATGATGAATCGAATGTGTTGAAAAATTTGAGAATGAACTCGATATTACTTCTATAAGAATACTTGATGGCATAAAAGGATAAAAATTTGAATACATTCAGGAGTTCCTTTACATCGAGGAAGTTTGAGAAGATGAATAGAACTACAACCACAATGTTGGGGTTGTAGGAAACCAAGGATTTACAGAGGCATGGAAAATAGTATTTTAAAATTTTTGGGTTTAGAGTTATTCCAAAACATAAAATATGGTATAACCCTACTTATATTCAACCATGGATCAGATGAAATTTAATTAAATCATTAAAACTAAAATTGAAAAAATAAATTTTAAATCATACCTCATTTGATTTCGATTGGAAACACGTTTCACTCATCGTAGATGATCATCACTCAGAGGAACCAAACCCATAACCCTTTAGTCCATCCACAAAAATTTTGTAAGCTTGAATGAATGTAATCATATGATATCCAAGTGATAGCATGGATAATCAAAGGCTCTTTAATGTTTTCATGATTGCATGAGATCAAACTACCGATCCTTGAATTTGGATCAAACAATTCTTGACCTTCCATTCGATTTCTCTCTATAGGACTTGAGAGAGAGGTGGAGAGGATATATAATTTGATCAATCACTTATCACCCTCATTTTGGATCTTAAAAAAAATTAAATACTTAGTTTATAACTTCCATAAATTTCATTTAGGTCCTTATGAAAGTTAACCCTTAAAACATACCCAAAAATGACACAAATGAAACTTAAAACTTACCAAAAATGTCATGAATATTTTATCACTTTCTTGTAACATATAAACTATGTTAAATGATAAAATTTTATTTATTAACTTGATTATTCTCTCTCATAAATATTAAATGAACCTTACATATTAAATATTTTATATTCATTCAAAAAATATTTTTCATTATTTTCACTGAATAACTTATGAATATAATAAGTAAATAAATTCAATAGTTATTATTTGAAACTAAAATAATATTATATATATTTATTTCCATTATGATAATATAAACTCATACATCACTCGACCCTCTCCGTGGAGCCCACTATGTCCTAAACTCTAATTCACTAGAATTGTCCAAGATTATGAATATGCTATGTGTATGACCCTCTAAGCCCTTATCTCAATATCAATGAGTAATACTCACTGAATGAGAGTCGATTTTAGAAACCCATAAAGTCCCCTAAGGAGATAAGGTTTAGTTATAACAATGAAAACCTTCTACAAACACACACCAAGTAATATAATCTCTTTATCTCACGATATCTCATAAAGTAGGATGCATACTTCATGTCATCATCTTTTTTTTCTTTATTTATTCATGACCTTATAGGATGGACTTACCTTCAATCACCATGGAAACAAATTTAATAAAGGTATCACTATCTTGGTCAACAAGGCTCGAGATATCTCTTCCTTTCGAAAGAGACGAATTCTTACTTGAATATTCAACCAATTCCATACCATCAATGATACCTCACCATAACATAAATTTCTAGGTTTTTATCTTGAATCATAGTACATGATAAAATGGTACACATTTATGATGATATAAAGTTGAGATGCCAATATATGTTCTCAAAAATAAAAACAAACAATGAAACCTAAAACATGTGGTGTTCCTATCAGTGGGTTAGTCCTCATGATCTCCTATACTCAAGATCACTAAGTATGAACTTCATGAGAATAAGTATTAATGCTTATGATCCCCCAACACCTGATAGTCATACATCATTTGTGTCAAGTTTTTATGACATATCTAAACTATATGAATTATGTTTAATATTACATTCATAGTATCACAAGGTTCTCATTATAGTTGAGAACTGTTATAACCTATTAATATGAAAAATAATATAAGTACATTACCATATAAATAGGGGATACAAAATTTTCAACACTATTATGGTAAGTATACATCATGAATAAATATATTTATACATTATTTGGTAATTTAAAAGTACTTTTCAATTTTGGTATCGAGAACCCACTTTTACAAAAAGAGTAAGTAGGCTAAGCAATCTAAGGAATAGGAAGAAGGTTGGGCATATGGACTTGAAGACGAACAAGTTCAACCTGCATGGATATTTTTGATCATATCTTGGTAGTTGAAGAACTATTCATTGGTTCAAGGTAGGTTCCTTGAAGAAGTGGTGGTGATAGTATAAAAAACACCACCATATTAGCATGTAGATGAAGAAATACAAGGAGGTAGTTACCGCTACAAGTCTCAAGGAAGAAAATTGGCCTTACCTTTCATGACACTTGTGTAATATAGTGTAGAAATCATTTTCGTATTTTAGGATGAAAACTTACCTCATTCTATTTTATCAATCCCTCATATTTATAAATTAATCTATGTCTAGGAACTCGACCCAAACCTAGTAAGGAGTAGGATTTCAAGGCTAAACCTTATATATCTCTACATGCTGCTATTTTTATTTTATTCTATATTTCATGTGTTGATAAGTGACTTGTGAGAATTCATTGATCCATACTTCTTAAACAAGATATATTTTTGAGTGTTCAGGGGGAATAAAAAATAAAATAAAACTCGATAAAAGTTGGGCATACCAATTCACCCCCTATTAGTGCCCTACATGACCATTGGGCACCATAGTTATGACATAATGGACCTTGATAGATTCCCTTGAGATTTCATTGATGATGGTGAACTTGTTTAACTAATAATTTAGCATGGTAATTAGACTTGGAATGAGTGTTTAGTTTAATTGATGATCTCTTAGTTTGATTAACATGGAGAAAGTTTGAGGGTTTTCCAATGCTAATTTGTATGGTTCTCAATAGAGTTTACCTTGGATACATGATAGAGAGAATGTGTTGTGTGTGTGAGATACCTAATATTTTATTTAACTAAAATTAGATTTAGTTTACTTTCCAATCCTTATTATGTTATGCATGTGATGTGCCTTGATGGATTATTTTACATGACTTGTTATGTTATGATATGTATTGTGGTTTTCTCTTGATAATGTGTGGGGCATGGGATGAATTTACCACCTTTTCTTAATATAGTAAGAGGCATGGGATGATATTCTCATTGTATTTGATATTGAAATTGTATGGATGAGATTTCCACTTATTCAGGATTCTATTTCATGTATGATATGATCTACCATTGTATTTTGATGTCACTTATAGTGAGGTATGATATGACCACCTTCTTTGATGCTTCATATGGCATGGGGTGATATACCCATCTACCTTTATGTTGCCTATGGCATGGGATGATATTCCCATTTACTTTGATGTGGATTATGACATGGGACACTATGCCCATTTACTTTGATGTTGCCTATTAAATGGTATTCTATTCACGTTTCCTTTTATGTTGCCTATGAAGGGGGGACAATATGACCATTTTCTTTAATGTTGCCTATGACAAAAGATACTATGAGAATTTCTTTTGATATTGCGTATGGTGGGGGATGATATGACCACTTACTATGATATCACTGATGGAATGATAGTAGATTCTTATTTACTTGGATTTTTCTTATGATATGGGACAACATGATGATTTACTAGATATTTTCATGAAATGGGATGTGATGCCCACTTACTTGTGATCTAGATTAAGGATTGGGATGTTATTTCCAACTCATACATGATGAGTTGGATTTTAGTCTAACCAAGAGTATGTAAACCCATCGTTATGTAAATTCAAATGGAATTAAAAATAGGGTTTTCAACCCATGATTCATCTTGATTGATTATATACGTTGGAATATGTTACGCCAATCCATGGATGTTATATGTGATATGATCAAACTTATATTGTCATAGGCTGAAGTAGGCATGGTTTCACACTGGGTGACTTGTTTATCACTCAATGATGGGATGTGTTTGAGGTTTATTAATATGTTTCTTGGAATATAATGTTGTTCATGCACTTATATATTATGTATTTTTTAGGTATAACATTGTATTTTTCCTATTGGGTTGTATTCACACCCTGCATGAGCATCTTGGTGTGCATGAAAATCTTATAATCATATATGTAAGTAAGGGAAAGGTCCTTAAAATCGATGGATGATTTAGTGGGATGACTAGAGTGGGAGACAGGACCAAGAAAAGTCTTAGAACCAAATTTTTAGTTAGATTATATCTTTTTTATTTATTTCAGATAGTGTTGTATATGATCAGTCTATGAGGTGATTATATTTCGATATGTATGACTGTGTGACATTACAATGGGTTTTCATTTTGATATAGCATGTGATATATTATTATTATGGTTATCTCATAATTATAATGCATATATTATATTTTTCATAGTGGTTGATTATTATTTATTGATACTTACATGGTTATTTTTGGTTTTATAATGCATAGGGTATAGTCTCTCCATGTTACTTAAAGACCTTTGATGTTAGTCGACAACCTTTAGCATATGAGAGGGGAAATTGATGTCGCAAAGTTGTCTGGCTTGGTTACTATTTGGGTGAGTTGGATTTGGAAATTACATGATTTATATAAAATGTTAAAATGATTCTTATTAAAAATCATTCTATGTATTTATGGAGTTTCTTTTTAGTAATTTCATAGATTTAATTTTATTTAACCAATATTAACAATTTTACTTGATTTGTATAAAAAATAAAATAAGTGTTATCGGTTATGAACATGACCCTCATCCCAATTGGTGAGGACTCCTTAAGTGTATCCAGGAGACCCAGGATCAAATCCAAGCGGAGACTAATTTCCGGGGAACTGTAGCAGTACTATAGTAGGTGCTGTAGCAGGCACTGTTTTGCACTGTTGCAGCTGGGAATATTCCCCCGTTTGGGCCTTCAGGCCACCGATTTGGTCCCCGAGTCCTTTAAGGCCTTCAGGTCAGTAATTCCTTCGGGCAACCTCAAGGCCTTCGGGCCACCTTAAGTGCAGATGTAAACTAGACAACCTACAAAGGAACAAACTTCAGAAGGAGGATGAGCAAGGAGATTTCACCATTGTAGAAGCTAAACAGATTGCAAGAATGAAAGGGTATGACACCTTCCATTGGGACAAGCCTATGCATGCATAGGAAAGCCTATCCGAATAGCCATGTGAAGGTGGAGAGATGATTTCACGATGAAGATGTTGGGGAGGAGCAGTTCCAAGTAGTTAGTCTGGGTTGTATGTAATGTTTGAAGCCTATGGGCAATAAATTCATCTAAGGCCTATGGGACATGTAATACTTACACCTATGGGACTTTTAAGGGTTCCAAATCACCCCTTGAAAGGTGGATTATCAAAATCAATAAAAAATTAAGGCCTTAGGGCCATTGGAGGAGGTGTTATCAGTTATGAAGAGAAATATCATGAGTATAAATAAATATATATTATATAAACTAATATATATAATTATGACTCATTGATATTAGATATCAATTGTGTAACACACACATATATGTATTATTTGAATCATGGATCATAACTAGTTGGATGAATTTAAGCTAATTTTTAGAGCCCCATACTGAGCACCGGTCTAAGTGGAATATTTTCACTCCATTATAGTAAGTCTAACCATTATATCAGAGTTGATCATCCATGCTAACATGGGTACTGAATCACCATTAACCATTATGAGATATTCCTACTATAGAAAGATGATTTACATTATCTTGATCATCTTGATCTAGGGTTTCTATGAATTATTTTTACTCAATAATTTATTCTCATAGAAATAGTGGAAATATTATTCCTCTCTATGAAAATAAAGATTCATCTCGAAACCCATGAATTTATGTATTCAATTTCTTTATTTTTTCCAATTTTCTTGGTCTATTTGTTATTACTATTTGTGTTTTCAACTATTTTTATTGTTATAGATTCCATGTTTTTAAAAAAATGGTATCATATTTTGAGTTTGGAAATAATGGTATAGAAGATGAAAGGTGAATATTAAACTATTTAAAGAATCTAATTTCAGCTTCTAAAAAATATAGAACGAGGACCATTTTTTAGAAAATGATGTACTTGCCACTTCTAGATACAAAACCAGATGCAATAGAGAAAACCTAGTGAGAGTTTCTTGATCTATATTCTATGATATTGTGTACTAGACGTCCTCTATGAACATGATGTTCATTATTAGAGGTAAAATGACAATGTAAAATACCCATAAGTTGAGGGAGGATCTATATTCTTATGTGTTTAAGGGAACTTGAAAAATCATTTTGAAATAATATTTTCCACCTAAGGTTTTTATTTGGATGCAATGTTTCTTATACCGAATTTTCACCCCAATGAAAGTGGAATTTTAATATAATAAAATAGGGTGTTATAGAGAGAGATACACAAGATAATAATGATAAATATAAGTAAATTTATAGAAAATATAAAAGACTCAAAATCCAAAAATAGTAAATAAAAACTTCATAAAAAAAACTATTACACAATGTGTATTATATTATTTCATCATAATAGTATAACAAAAAATCAAAAGATTACATTCACAATAATAGCTGCAACTAGTACCATAGAACAAGTAACAATATAGGGTAACACCATAATTTTGAACTACGGAGGATCATACTCTAAAAAGAATGAAAAGTATATGAGACACATTCCTATTTTAAAGAAAACAATAATCCATGGAATAGACATGGTATAGTAACCAATAAAAGTATATGAATTATTTTAGATGTTAAAATGAAGTGTATATAAAAGAGATAAGTTGATCATTGGAATCTTACTATTGGGAATTAGACTGTTAGAATAATAACTTCTCTCTATGACCGTTGTAATAATAATGAAACCCTTATACATATAAGTGTCTAATAAAATACATAAAATAATTTGATAATAATATAATTAATAATTCTTAATAATTTATACTGATTAATGAATAATAATACAATTAACTGCATATGTCATAAAAATAAGATTTATTAAAGAAGAGTTTTTAAATTTTTGGTGCTAAAAGCATAATTTTAAAATACACTAAGGGTTTTTATGGACCCTGAACCTTGTATCCTAGAGTAGGTGGTTAATTTATTACATTATTTCTAGATATAAGCAATCACATCCCAGAGGAAAAAATAGTTTAGCAGTCTTAGAAAACTAGACACATACTTAAATATGGCATTACATTTGAAAATATAAAATATAACGAAGTATTTTATTTGAGGAAATAATTATTACCTATAGAATATCCTTTAATATCAATCATAATACACTTCCTCAAATCCTGGGGAAAGGAAACATAATAAAGGGGTGAGCTCAAATGCTCAGTAAGGGTATGCATATAGCGGAAACTAATAAGGCATGAATAATATGGAAGAAATAAATGATGATAAAATAATATCATATAAATAATCACATGAGATTGAAACTTATACATGGATATCATAAATATTCAAGTAATAACATGGACATCAGTAACCAATTTCATAATAATGAAATAATATACTTACCATCAAGGCCTTGGCCCAGACATCTATATAAATTGGTAAGGCCTTGGCCAAATACCCAACCTGTTTTGTCTCATGAGACCTACTAATTCATCAAGGGGATATATAATTTTTAGACTCAACCTTCACTTAATAATTCCAATGCATTCATCATATGAATAAACAATAAAACTTAACCAATATTCCTTAAAAATCAATAACTTCCCATATTGTAAGAACTAGAATACAGAATGTTAATACTATACCCAATCAAACTAATCAGAAACCTTCTAAATAAATATGGTAGATGATAAAATTATAGTATATCCTCAGTATAATATTCAACAAAGGATGTTTAAATAGATGAAAATGATCTAAAAAGATCCCTGGATTTTTTTTGAGGAAAATACCCTTTTCACTTTGAAACAACTTTTTTAAAATCTAAAAATTTCCCAAATATTAAAGAATTTTTTTTATTTAAAATTTAAAATTGAAACTTTTAAAATAATATTAAAATAATTTAGTGGTTATTATGGTGGTAAATTCTGTTCATGTCTTTTATGTTAAAACAAAGATTCCTTTCACATTTTCAGTAAAAAGTCAAAAGTACCTCATTCGGAAAATGAAAATAAGATTCCTTTCAAACCATTTTGTAAAAAGTAAAAAATAGGTAAAAATATCTTTAATAAATAATTTTATAATAATAAAAAAATTATTTAAACTATTTTAAGGAAAATATGGAAGAAAAATATTCTCAATCAAATAGAAAAACAAAGTCAGTTTTCCTTAAGGACATTATTTTGGTATCCTAAGTACTTAAAGAGAGGAAAATGTAAGGAAAATTTTTAATTTAAAAAAATAACTATAGGAGAATAAATTATATTTGGTTTAATATAGAAAAATTAAATAATTCTCCTAGTGGATACTTAAACATAAACAATCCCGAATAATGATGAGATTGTGAAACAAACCCTTACCCTAGGCCTGACTTCATTTGTATGTGTTTGAACCTCCTATATAATAAATATATATTTATTATATATCTATTATAGAACCATAATAATATATATAATATCATATATGATTTAATTATAACCTTTTATCACCCTTTTATTAATAATTATTTATTGAAATCACTATTTCGGGTGATAACTACTTCATTTTCATGTAAGTGGTAGTTATGATCCTTATATTTAGATTATAGTTTCATAATATAAAAAATATTAAACATGATATAAATATAATATATATATCCACAATATATATATATATATATATAATCATCGAAGTTAGAGATAGAAAAATTAATAACATCGCTAATAGAGAAGATAGGCCGTACGTACGCATGAACACTGGTTTCACTTTTTGAAGAATGGAATGAAAGAAAGGAGAATAATAATTCACTATTATAGAATAATTATTATATCATATATATATATATATATTACATTTATTAAATATATCCTTCTTTACTATCCATTTAAATCATAAATGAAAAACAAATCACATCGCTTTGTGGAGGTGGTAGTCCGCACGTACGAACGAGTGTCGTTATCATTTTTTATTTTATAGAAAAGAAGGTGTATAATAGTGGTTTCATAATTATAATAACATTTAAATATATTTATGATAATTAAGTTATTATTTTATGATAAATACCATATATTTCAAGGATATAAAATAATAAATAAAAAAATTGATTAGTTAAGGTGATTACCTCTTCTTTGAAAGAACCTATTTAGATTTTCTCTTAAGAACCCCAGAGTTGCTATTTTGGGAGGAAAATAACCTATATAACATGTATAATGATTTTTTATGGAATTTTTTAGGGTTTTGTTGAGATATATGGTTCAAAGCGGTGCAAATAAGAGACAGAAGGGGTGTCCTTTTATATGTGGGGGAGAGGACACACTTGAGATTTCTTAAAAGGTTATAATATTATAATGTAATTATCAAGAAAAATTATTCCAAATGACCAGAGGTTCAAAGGTGGGATATTATGAGGTTTAAATATATCCATCATGTAGGATTTATGTTAGTTTAATTAGCAAAATTACCCTTATCTGTTGGTTTAACCCCCGGTAAAACCATTTTAACCTTAACCACAAAGACAATTTTTTACTATTTTTAGTATCCATTATGAAAAAAATGAAAGTGGATTTATTACAAAATTTTGAATTTATAATTAAAAATATGTAATTTATTTTATCAAATTCAATACATATAATTGGTATAATTCAATTTAAAATTAAACTCACAAAACATGATGAAAAATAGTTTTTTCAGAAAAAACGTTTTCTTAAGTATAGAATATTTTTATAGTAAAATACACAAAAAATTAATTCCAATGAACTTAATTGGATTTTTAATAATATAAATTAACTAATTTTACTTTTAAAACCATTTTAAAACAAAACGTAACTCTGTAAATTTTTTAAATGAAAAGATAATTTTCAATAAAAAATCAATAATTTTAACTATTCATTAGAAAATCAATCTTTTCAGAAATTTACCAAAAATTCACTCTAAACTAATTTTGACATGTTTATTCAAAAATTGAAGTTAAATTTTTCAAATAAATTTTCTAAAAGTGGTATAAATTAATTATATTATTTTCTTACAAAAAACAATAAAAACCATTTTTGAGGGAAAATGTATTTTTGAAGCATATAATGACTTTACTCATGATTGAATACTTATTTATCAATATATTCGATTTATATAAAAAATTTATACATATTTTTTAAAATGTGTTTATTCATATTCATATCATCAATTTAATTTCTATGTTATAATAGTCACATTTAAATAATAATATTTTTTTAATAGTTTGCTTAAAACTTGGTGTTGCATATTAAGAAAGCTATTATACACATAAAATTATTTAAAGAGAAATATATCTTAAAATATCAGGGTGTTACATTCTACTCCCCTTAAAATTAATTTCTCCCTCAAAATTCTATCACTCCAATACAAAAAACTAAGGTTACTTGTGCCTCATCACATCCTTGGGTTACCACATAGCTTCCTCAAATTTATAGTTTCACCAAAAAACTTTGACCATGTGAGTTTTCTAGTTTTGTATAACTTTATATCTGTGATACAAAATATCAACTAGTTATTCCTCATAATATATATATTTCTCTAGTGGTATGAGCAATGAGTTGAGTACATGTGGAGGATCCGGCATGTAATTCCCTAGGAAAGATACATGGAACACATCATGAACTTAAGAGAGATTTGGTGGAAGCACCAAGAGATAATCTACTATACCGATATAATCAAAAATCTTGAAGGGAACAATATACATAGGGACCAAATTTCTATTGTTTTTGAATCTCATTACCATATTCCATAGATAAATTCATAGAAATACCTTCTCACCAACTTTAAACTCTAAATCTCATTGATGATTATACGCACAATTTTTTTGTCGAATTTGATATCCCCTTATGTTCTCTTGAATGGATATAACTTTATCCTACATTTTTTCAGCTAGATCATTTCCCAATAGATTTATTTATTAAACTTCATTCCAACACATTTGAGTTCTAAACTTCTGGATTTAAAGGGATTTATAAGGATCTATATGAATACTCGAGTGAAAGCTATTATTGTAAGAAAATTCCACCAAAGGAAGTTGTTGATCCTATCCACATTTAAAATCCATAGTGAAAGCTCTCAATATCTCTTCTAAAGTTTTAATGGTCCTCTTAGACTAAAAATATTTCTGAGGATGATAATTCATACTAAAACTCAACTTTGTATCCAGATATTAGTAAAGACTTCACCAAAACATCATGGTAAACCTTATATCTCGATCAGATATAATAGAATGTGGTACTCCATGAAATTTTACCACTTCCTTAATGTAAATTATTTCAAGATATTAAAGAGAGAAATATTATCTAATATCAATGAAGTGTGATAACTTCATAAGGTGATTGACTATAACCCAAATAACATTATGGCCTTTTGATGTTTTAGGGAGTCTGATGAAAAAAATACATAGTGATGTTTTGCCATTTCCATTCTAGTATGGGTGATGGTTGTAACATCCTATTATACTTTAATCTCTCAACCTTAACTTGATAACATACTAGGAAATGATATACATACTCTACAATATCCCTTTTCATATTATCATGCTAGAAATACTCTTTTATATCTCTATACATATTCATACTTTTAGGATGAATAGAGAATAATGAACTATGAGATTCATCCAACATATCCTTCTTAAAGTCTAGTATTTATGGGATACATACTCAATTCCTAAACTTTATCATTACATCATGATCATGGTTGAACTCAGGAACATTCATCACCCTCTTCTGTAATTCCACATCTTCCTTCTATGCCTTCTTAATCCTATCATGGATGGATGGTTTAATATTCATCTAAGAAATATAAGATCTTTACCATTTACTCATGATTTCAACATACATATTATGAAAATACATAAATATTGGATATATTTAAATATTCATCATGGAAAACTAGCATGTTCTTTCCAACTCAGAGCATCGACCACTTTGTTTTCCTTCCTAGTGTGGCAATGTATTGAGCAACTATAATCTTTGACCAGCTTCAACCATATTATTTGGAACATATTTAACTATTTATATGTAAATATATACTTCAATATATTATTATTAGTATATATATCACACATTTCACCATACAAACAATTCTTCCTTATATTTAATGAAAAAATTACCGCTTCTAACTCCAAATCATATATTGGGAAATTTTTCTCATGAATTTTTAATTGGTGAGAGGCATATGCTATCACCATGTCATTCTTCATGAGGATGCATCCTAGTCCATTCTTCTATGAATAAATATATATTAAAAACCCTTCTCCATTGTAGGGTAGTGTAATAATAGGCACACCGACCAACCTTCTCTTCAATTCTTTAAAATTATCTTCACATTCATCTATCTACAATAACTTAACCCATTTTTGAGTCAACTTGGTGAGTTTATTATATTTTCATGAGAAATATCTCACAATGTGTTGATAGTATCTCACCATCCCAAGAAAACTATGAATTTTAGTTATTTTGTTTGGTCTAATCCATTACTCAATAATTTTCATCCTTGAAGGATCCATCGATATACCATCACTTGAGATTATATGACACAAGGATGAAACTTTCTAAAGCCAAAATTAACATTTGGTAAAATTTTCATACAACCTCTCCTTCTTTAGGGTCTTATAAAAATTCTCAAATATTCTTCATGATCTTATTTTCTCTTTGAATATATAAGAATATCATCTATAAAGACTACCACAAAATGATTAAGGTAATTTCTAAAGAATCTAGTCATTAAATCCAAGAATATAATAGGATCATTGTAAGTCTAAATGTAATTACCATAAATTCATAATTCCTATAAATAACACATAAGGCTATCTTATGTATATCCTCTTTATTGATCCTTAGCTTATGATATCCAAATTGAAGATCAATCTTGGAAAAATATTTATCTCCTCATAATTGATCAAAGAGATCATCGATATGAGGTATAAGATACTTTTTCTTAATAGTGATCTTGTTAAGTTTTTGACAATCAATGTAAAGAAGAATTAAAAAATTTTCATTCTTAAAAAAAAGAATATTTTCACCCCATGGATAATCACTAGGTCTAATGAATCCATTATCTAGATTCTTATAGAGTTTCTTATTCAATTTCTACAACTTAATTATGGTTATTCTATATGGAGTCTTTAAAATAGGTGTAACACTGGGTATGATTTCTATTGAAAACTCAAATTCTTGATTCAGGGGGAGAATATGAAATTCCTCAAGAAATACATCAACATATTCAAAAACTATAGGCACATTTTTAATGTTGAGTTTCTCTATAAACATTTGAGATAAATATCCCTTATAAATAGGTAGAAAAACCCATTTTATGGAAGTAATTTTCATCAAATGTTTAGGTTCATCCTTGCACTGATATAAAACTGAAGGTTGATTTAGAATATCGAATGTAACTTCCCTTCCTCAAAAATTGATATGGGATATAAACTAAGATATCCAATCCATACCAAAAATCACATCAAATTAAACAATAGGAAGAATAACATTATTTATAAGATAATCATCGTTACAAACTTCTATCATAGAGGACCTATAGACATGAGATCTGATCATCATACCATTAAGATTTTTTACCACCAACTCAACATCTAATAATTTAGGTGGTGAATTGATACCCATAGAAATTTTTTCAAATATAAAAGAGTGGGTAGAACCTAAATCAAATAAAACATTTTCAATCCTAGAGTGGATAATAAGTGTACTTTTCACTACATCATTAGGAACTTCTACATTGGATATAGTAATTTCATAATCTTGGGATTCTACCCTTGTATTCTTTATGGTAATTTCCCTTGACATTTGGGGAATTAGTTGGAATAGTGTTCCATCTTATTATAGTTAAAGCACTATAATTTAATGGATTCTCCCTTACCCTTTCATTCATGATCATGATGTCATTTTTCTCCACACTTGAAGAAAACTCATTTTCCTTTTAAGTATGTACCAAGGTGTTTCCTTCCAAAAGTATCATATTTTTTAAAATTACCCCCTCTATTATTCCCCTTATCTATTTTTTACTCTTCTATTCTCTTCTTCTCTTACTTTCCTTCTAATCTATAAGATTTGAAGAATTTTTTCTCTGTCTTTATAGAACATGATACTATATTCTCATATGATGAGAATGTTTGGGAGACTAGTTACCTTTGAAGTATTATATTAATCTCATAAAATAAATGATCAACATTTCTCTTTGGATTATGTACGTAGTTCGCAACATGACTTTATAACCTTGTGAAGATATCTTCATATATAAAAATATTTTCCTCTTCCTTTTTTCATAGACTTAGGAATTGTCTCTCTATATCCAGTCATTGTTCACGAGGATTTTTTTTCCAAATAAAAGTACCTTAAAATCCTTCCAATCCATTATAACTATTTCCTCCTCATCCTCAGTGTTTTAAATCAATGACAACAACTTATCTTCATCCCTCATGAGATGATAAATTACCATGACAACCTTCTCCCTTTTATTACTTCCCAAAGCGAGAAATATCTTTTCTAAGAAACTTATCCATTTCTTAGATATAAATGGATTTGTGGTTCCATTGAATGACATAGGTTTTTTTTGCATGAAATAGTCTAACATTGTTACACTGTGTTTCAAATCAGAATGATACTTCATATAGGCAAGGTTATTGGTCATAACGTGAGTCAGCTTCCCCTATATAGTTATAAATGTTTAGTTCTAGCTTCAGATTTAGCTCCATCTTCATTATCTTTCCCAGGAGGGAAATACCTATATATATTATGTTCATTGTTATGGTTTCCATTCCTTATTTTAGGTTCCATTTCTAAAAAATGGAATACACTAGATTAGATCATAACATTATGAATCATAATGTATAATTTTTAAACTATTGAAAAACTTAACATAAATTAAATATTTATGCATAACTAATATTAGAATCATAAACTTGATTTATTTGGGAATATTATCAAATCATAAGAATATTTTAAAATCATTAAAAATGGGTTGTAAATAAAATAATAATTAACCCAAGCATATCCCCTGAGAGTTTCAAACTAGGTGTGTGGTAAGGGAACACTCACCGTGCCCTATAATGATGACCAAGATATACTCAACCAAATCTTTTTAGGGTCATTACCCTTAGATTAATTTTTTCCAATACCACATCCACTTATATTATATATGCATGGGTGTATTACTAAGAAAACACATAATATATACCTTACCAAAACTTTATTATTTTATCCTATACTTAAACTTATCCTCAAAGTCAGTCAAAGGGTTATGTTACCTAATCTATGTTTTCCTAAATATAGTTCCCAAGGTTTATACTAAACTTGACCTGATACCAACTATTGAGACCCCAAATTTAGTATCCTAGAGTCAGTGTTTACTTTATTACATTGGTACTAGATATAAGTGATCATATCTCAAAAGACTGAATAATTTAGTAGTGTTAGAAAACTAGATACATACATAAATATGAAAATAAATTTGAAAACATAAAATACAACAAAAAATTTACTTAGTGAAAATAATTATTCACTCTAATATATCCTTGAATATTAATCATAATACACTTCCTAGAATCTTGGATAAAGGAAACAAAATAAATGGGTGAACTTTGATGCTCAGTAAGGGTATGCGTACAAAAGAAGATAATAAGGAATGAATAATATGGTAAGAATAAATGATGCTTAAACAATGAAATATAAATAATCACATGAGATTGAAAATTATCCATGGATATCATAACTATTAAAATAATCACATGTATATCAATAACTAATTCTATAATGATGGAATTTATAATGTCAAACATTATAAACTTACCATCAAGGTTTGACCAAGACATCTACACAAATGGGTAAGGACTCAGCCAAATACCCAACCTATTTTGTTTCATGAGATGCACCAATACATCTAAGGGATATATAATCTTAGGTCCCACCCTTCACTTAATAATTCCAATGCATTAATTATATGGATAAACAATACAACTTAATCAATAAGCCTTAGAAACAAATAATTGTATGTATTGGAAGAAGTAACATACAAAATTTCAATACTTTACTTAGTAAAAATGACCATAAAACTTCCAAATAAATATGTTTCATGGAATCATTAAAGTATATAATCAGCATAATATTCAAAAAATGATGTTTACATAGATGAAAAATCTCTAAAAAGATCACTAGAAAATTTCTTGAGAAAAAAACCATTTTCACTGTGAAATCACTTATTTAAAATCTAATTTTTTTCCAAATATTAAAGAAAAAATTTTATTTGAAAGGATGTAACATCCCGATTCTAGAAGACACCCAGAGGTGCCCCGTACCCGGTTGGTCACATGGCCTCAAGTGAATTTCCTTGAATGTCAGAGGCTGCCAACTAGCAGTGAGGGCCTTGGGTGTGATAGTGGGGAAACTATTCCCTCATTGGTAGAGTACACAGCGGAAGTAAACAACACATACAATAGCAGAAGTAGTAAATATCCAACAACAGTAAATAGTAGAAGACTAAAATAATAAACAACTAGAGAACACACATATATATGAAATGATGCATGATGCATATGTCTAGGAAATCAGAAAAACATGTCACAATGCTGAATACAATACTAAATCAAAGTACTAAATAAAAACAGATAAGAAACTCCTCATCATCGCAAGCCTCATCTTGGTCCCATGCTCTCCTGATCCAATGCAATCAATTTCCTGAAGTCGAAGGGCGCTTGCCCTTGTCTATACCTACAACAATATAATCTGTTTAGGCCCAAAAGCATGACCAAACAAGGTGTGAGACTAAATCCCAATAGGTAACCACCCGAAGATATGTTCCTAACAGTCAGTGAGTATATGGAAGGTAATAGTACAATAAGTAGTAAACAGTAAGCAGTAAACAAGATGATACACAATAGTAAACAATCCACAGATCAACAAGTAGCAATGAAGAAAACAACTAACCACAAATAGGAATCCCTCTGGGAAGTACTCACAACCATCCCCTCGGGTCCTATCCAAGAAGTACCAACAACCCTCTGGGAAGTACACTCAGCCTAACCCCTATGGTTTGCTCATACAAAATTATAAGACTCTCTGAGGAAGCACGCTCAGTCAATTCCCTTTATAGTCTAAGGTAGTCAGGGACTCTCTGAGGAAGATCACACAGTCAATTCCCCTTATAGCCCCAAGGTCTAGAGACTCTATAAGGAAGATCACTCTGTCAATTCCTCTTATATCCTCAGGTCTATCACAGAATCTCTAAGGAAGCTCACTTGGTCAATTACTCCTATAGCCTGGAATGGTTTAAGTAATTCTAAAAAAACAAAGACTCTCAGAGGAAGCTCACTCGGTCTACCCCTGTACAGTCTATAAAGCTCAAAACTCCCCGAGGAAGCTCACTCGGTCTATCACCTTATAGTCTATAGCACCAAGTTCTCACGACCCCGTTCCAGTCAATGCATAATAATGCTATATGGACAAAGTAAACCTATAGAGCTACTTGGATAACCAGTCTACAACATAACAAGCATGTCAGGGAACAACAATCCATCCTACAGTCACAAGGCATGGAAAATAGGTATAACAGCCAAAGGCTGAACAAGACCAAAAGGTCGTAAACAAAAAAAGGCATGGAAAAAACATCAAATCATAGAAATTATCCTTATACATAGCCAAATTACCTCTACAAAAGCATACAAGAAAATTAGGAAAACAACAGGGGAAAAATAGTAAACACGCAATACCCCGTTCGAGGGTATTGGTGGAATTTGAACATAATACTCAAAGAATGTGAACGGAAAGGCACAAAAAACCTACCTTAGGCTTAGGAGATCAAAATACTTGAACCACGAGGCTTGAATCTCCTTATAATGTCATAGATCTATGAAAACGCACAAAACGTTCAACCCATGATAACTTGCAAAAGAGGAGGAATTGGAAAATGATGCTCTAGAAGAAGGAAGAGCTTACCGCTATAGTTCCAATGTAATCGACGACGGTCGATTAGGATAATAGACATAGGTTCATGGGCTCAGTGAAGTTCTAGCGCCATATGACTTCTCTCGATCAAACGAGACCTAGAAGAATACATTTATGGTGATCAGACGCGAGCCCGATCTGTTTAATGAAAAAAAGAAAGTACATGTTGTGTACTTTTGGAGTACACAGCGTGTAATAGGATTTTTTGTACTCCGCTTAAAGCGGCCTCCACATCACCCCACATGACCATGTGTGTGGACCGAACACGGCCGGTACACGGCCTCGCGCGACATCGAAGTACATGGCATGTACTTCAAAAATTTCTAGAAACTCATCTTTTCTAAAAAACTCCAAAAAAAGGAAAACATACCTGAAAAGAAGGTCCAGGTTATTACAAACTTCTCCCTTAAGGAAATTCGTCCCTAAATTTCTCTAGCGAGGTGTAGAAGAAGAAACCCCGAACAGCTCCGACCATTGCAATCGTACATCGGCCTCCCTCTCCCAAGTCTCGTCCTGTACTCACCTGTGCTTCCATATCACCCGTACCAGAGGAACAGGCCGACCATGGAGAACCTTTGTACTACAATCGATAATCCAGATAGGATTATCCTCAAATGATGCATCCGCTTCGAGCTCAACCTCCTCAGGTTGAAAGACATGATACGGGTCTGAAAAGTAACGTCAGAGCTGAGAAACGTGGAAGACGTCGTGCATAGCCCGGTACCTCTGAGGTAACTGAAACCGATAGGCAACCGGCCCAAATATCTCCAGCACCTCAAAAGTCCCAACGTACCTCGGTGAAAGCTTACCCTGTCTCCGAATCCTCTTGTGTCCCAACCTCAGTGCAACAGGCAAGAAAACCTGATCTCTGACCTCTAACTCCAAAGGTCGTCTCCACTGATCAACATAAGACTTATATCGAGACTGTGCCATAGCCACCTTCTTCCGAATCAACTCTATCTGCTCTAAGGTCTCCTGAATAAGACGAGGTCCCAGAAAAGTTGCCTCTCCTGTCTCCATCCAGCATAAAGGTGATCAGCATGGCCTACCGTACAAAGCCTCATAAGGTGCCATTTGAATAGTTGCTTGAAAACTATTATTATAAGAAAACTCTACAAGAGGTATATATTTCTCCCAAGAACCACCAAAATCTATGATGCATGCTCGGAGCATATCCTCAAGCACCTGAATCGTACGCTCGGACTAGCCATCTGTCTGGGGATGGTATGCTGTACTCAAAAGTACCTATATACCCAAAGCCTTCTAAAGGACCTTCCGAAACTAAGAAGTAAAACGAGAATCTCTATCTGAAACAATGGAGTGTGGAACTCCATGCAGACGTATAATCTCTCAGATGTACAACCGCCCCAGCTCATCAACAATGAAGGTATCCTTGATCGGAAAGAAGTGAGTAACCTTCGTGAGTCTATCAATGACAACCCAAAAAACATCATTCCATCCAGGTGACCTCAGAAAACTGGTCATGAAGTCCATCATGACATCATTCCACTTCCACTCCAAAATGGGTAACTGCTGCACAAGACCTGCTGGTCGCTGATGCTCTGGTTTAACCTGCTAACAAGTGGAACGCCTCATGATGAAACTGGCAAGATCTCTCTTCATAATTGGCCACCAATACTGGAAGTGTATACCACGATACATCTTGGTGATGCTAGGATGAACTTCCCAAACTGAGGAATGAAAGTCCCGCATCATCTCCTCATGTATGTCTGCTGGCACCCATACACATCCCTGGAAACGCAAGGTCTCATCCTCGCCTATGGTCCACCTAGGAATAGGGTCCTCTCCTGACACACTTTCCCGTAGGACTAGGCCTTCAAAATCTGATAGCTTCCTCATTCGTACCCAATCAAGAAGAGTAGAGGTAACAACTATAAAAGAAATAAAATTCTACCCCTGTCTGTCGTGCACCTCCAAATGTATCTCAGAGAACAGAGCCATAAGCTGCCACTCACTGCTGGACTCCTGAACTTCCCTTATCTGAGTCCTCCTGCTTAGTACATCAGCCACAACATTGCCTTTCCCAGGTGTATAAGCAAGCTCAAATTCAAAAGACTGAAGGTACTCAAACCACCTTTGCTGTATCAAATTCTGATCACGCTGAGTGAAGATGTACTTGAGACTCTTGTGGTCGGTGAACACCACAAAGTGATCTCCCAGAAGATAATGTCTCCAATAGTGTAGGGCATGAACAACAACTACCAACTCTAGATCGTGCGTCGGGTAATTCCTCTCATGTGGCCTCAACTACCGAGACCCGTAAGTAACGACTCCATCTCCCTGCATAAGCACAGCTCCCATCCTGATACCTAAAGCATCACAGTAAAGAATATATCTCTTGCCAGGATCTGGTAAGACTAGTATCGGTGCTGAAGTCAACCTCCCTTTCAGCTCCTGAAAGGCTAAGTCAAAAGAATCTGACCATAAGAACTTTGCCCCTTTCTTAGTCAGACCTGTCAGTGGTGCTGCTAGGCGTAAAAAGTCTTGTATGAAACGTCTGTAGTATCCAGCCAGCCCTAGAAAACTCTGTACCTCAAAGACATTCTTTGGATTCTCCCAAGAAACTACTACTCTCACTTTCTCTGGGCCTAATGATACTCCTGCCTCTGAGATAACATGACCCAAGAAGTGAATCTGGTCCATCCAAAAGTGGCATTTTGAGAGCTTAGAATATAACTGATGCTCCCTCAGTGTACTCAAAATGATCTCAAGATGGGTAGCATGGTCATGTCGAGTGTTAGAGTACACCAAGATGTCATCCACGAAAACCACCACGAAGGCATCCAAGTATGGATGGAACACGCGGTTCATCAGTTCCATGAAAACTGTAGGCGCATTCGTGAGACCGAATGACATAACCATATACTCGTATAGACCATACCTGCTCTAGAAAGCTGTAAGAGGTATATCAGATGGTCTAACAAAACTGATGATAATTGGATCTCAAGTCAATCTTCGAGAACACTCGGTCTCCTCAAAGTTGATCAAAGAGATCATCGATCTTTGGTAAGGGATATCGGTTCTTGACCATCAACTGGTTCAAATTTCAATAGTACACACAAAGCTTGAGGGTACCGTCTGAATTCTTCGCAAACAAGACAGGAAAACCCCAAGGAGAAGTACTGGGTTGGATGAAACCCTTCACTTACAACTCCTCCATCTGCTTCTTGAGATCTTGAAACTTAGGTGTATCCATCCTATAAGGAGTAATGGACACCAATGCTTCTCCTGGCATGAGTTCAATTGATCTCTGAAATAATCCACCACTGGAGGAAAGTATAACTATGAAGTTCCCTGGTCATCCAAATAAAGAATAGTGATATGGGCTATAACTCCTCCCAACCCATGATGCTCTGGACCTACTATGCTCACTTGGACATCCCACTCACCTCTATGAAGAAAGGATCCACCCTCTGGTGATACTAAACTCACCCTGTGGTGATAACAGTCAATGAATTCCTGGAAGGGAACTAGCCAGTCCATTCCGAGAATGACATCATAGCTCGTCATCTCTAGGACATAGAGGTCCCATAAGAAGTGACACCCTGCAACCTCAAGAGGGAACTATCTGCACTGACGTACACTAACCAATCTATTCCCCAAAGGTGTGTCTAGCATTAAGGTATTGTTAGAGGAAAAGATGCAGAGCCCAAGGCTCTCCACAACATCAACATAGATAAAGCTATACGTTGCACCAATATCGAAAAGAGCTGACGATTTAACCGAGGCTACTAAGATCGTACCTTTAACTGTAGAAGGGCTGGGATCCTACTCATAATGGGTCTACTCCACTGAAAAAGTCTGGCTTATACCACGACCCTGTGACCCTACCTGACCACCCTGAGATGATCCACTCTGCTGTCGTTGGTAGCCTGGTGACTGACCACTACGGCCGCGACCTCCACCTCAGCCCGAACGGTCAGAAGAACTCCAGTTCCTAGACTGGTGAGAAACTGGTGATGCATCCCCTATATGCGGTGTCATAGAAGAACCCCTACCACCAACTGTAAGTGAGAAGAACTGATATAAATGCTGAATATGGCCCATCTTTCCACAAGATCGACACTCCATAGGATCTCTCTGGCACTGAGGCCTAGTATTACCACTCCTACCGCATTGGTAGCATACTACAAGGCTGCCCGAAGATGCATTCCGCCTACTCTGATCTCCTCGAGCTGACTCCCTGCGTCGCTTCCTGCTATTATTAGGAGAAACACTGACCCTGGATGTCGAACCGCCCTGGATCACTGCTCTAGAATCCCTCAGATTGCGCTCAGTGATCAGTGCCTGGTTGATGATAGATGATATTGAAGTCAACCTGAAGATGTTCACCTGAGAGCGGATGTCATGCCTCAGACCATCCTCGAAATTTCTTGCAAGGAACAACTCATCATCTCCTGGAATAGGTGTAAAATGCTGCAGCTTAGTAAAGTGAGATGAGTACTCCATAATAGAAAGAGTACCCTGTTTTAGACTCATAAAATCCTGGGCTCGATCGGACCTCAAGGTATCTGGGTAGAAGTAATTGTAGAATATTCACTGAAACTCATCATAATTCATACTCTGCTGGCGCCCTGACTGTGAGATCACCTCCCACCACCTCTTGGCAGAGTGTTAGAGCATATAGGTAGCGAGATTCACCCTATTCTATGAAGGTATCTCCAGATGCTCGAAGATCATTAGCGTGGATTCGAGCCACGACTCTGCAGCCTGAGGTACTCCTTCCCATGAGAAATTAGGAGGATACTGCTATTGGAAAACCCACGTCAATTCTGCCATCGATGGGGCAGGAGGCAGCGCTCCCTGGAAGGTCTGCATCATCCTCATAAAATCTTCCCTAAACTGTGCATTGGCTCCTATGACTGGTATAACTGCTAGTTCCAAGGCTGGCATAGCAGGAGGATCTACAGGAGGTCCCTGGTCAGCCATATCCGGTGTCTGATCACTATCTGGCAGCTGACGTACAACCAAAGGACATCTCGGTGGCATAGCTATGAAAGGTCAAATGCACACCTTAGATCAGGATTATAAAAGACTAAGAACACAAGAGTACATGAGGGTAACAGGAGAAAGAAACATTCAAGTTTTACAAAACATGACTACACAGCGTGTATAAAAACTACATGACGTGTTATTTAAATCAATTCACATGGGCGTGTACCCCCGCCACAAATGGTCATGTAATGTCCCAACCACATGGCGTATTGTCCCCACACACGGTGTTTACTTGAACTCTATTCCCCTGCCCGAGTCTCCTTACATGGCTAAACCACACAGTCCTCTTAATACTAGACTACACGGTGTTTTCACAAAGGACATAGAATATACTAGACAAGGTTTCAATGACTCGTGTTGTTAGTTACACGGCTGGCTACACAATTCACTCTACACGGTGTGTGCCCTGAGAACACGGCATGTACTTGAAGGTTTTCCCCGACCCGTGTTGTTCGTGACACAGCCGGGTACTTAGGTTATATGGCACGACATGTGGTAAAATGACACAACATGTATAGCTGAAGTTTCATCCATCCATGTCGTTAGTCACATGGGTAGACACACGGTCACTACAACACAATGTGTACTTACCATACACAGCGTGTTCCTGAATATTTTTCACAACCTCGTGTTTCTGCCCACACAGTCAGTGACACGGTTTATAAACTACACAATGTGTATTCATAAAGTACACATCGTGTATTCTGGGGTTTTCCGGGCAGTAGCTCAGAAACTGCTATGAAGCCCAGAAAAGACAGAAAAGAATAGTTAAGGTGCCAAATTCCGATCCATGAGGGACCATAATCCCCGAGAATCAAAGATTGGAATCTTATACAAGTTATAAAAAAAGTAAACAAGCAATGATCCACCAAATTCTGGTACCTGAGGGCCCATAACACCTCAAGAACCAAAGTTTGGTTTCCATCTAAGCAAAGCACTATACAAACAGATTCCCTATCAAACAACAGGGATTCTATAAAAGAATCTATCACAACAGCATGCATAATCTACACAATGTCTATCAAAACAACATGAAATTGCTAATGCATCCTAGATGGCATGGAAAGAATGCATGGCATGTGATTTCTAACAAGTGCCTATATGATGCATGAGATGGAATACCCTCATCTCATCGGGTTGCGATAGAAATAGAACCACAATAACAACAACGGTAAAAACACAAAGCATGTGAATCACCCAAAGGTGAAATCAAATCAACTGTAAAATTTACAAACCAGTAAAATTTCAATAAACGAGGTAGTATGGATTTTCCCTGTACACGGGTTAGCTACTCCTGAGCACAGCTTATTACCAAGTACTTATTCCATTCTTTCCATAGATAAGGCTCTAAACAGTAAGTCAAGAGAAAATAATATCCTTTGATACCACTTTGTAATGTCTAAGTTTCGGAAGCCACCTAGAGGCGCCCCGTACCTGGTTGGTCACATGGTCTCAAGCACATTTCCCTGAATGCCAGAGGCTTCCGATTAGTAGTGAGGGCCTTGGGTGTGATAGTGGATAAACTATGCCCTCATTGGAAGAGTACACAACGGAAGTAAACAACACAAACAATAGAGGAAGCAGTAAATATCCAACAAAAGTAAACAATGGAAGGCTAAAACAATAAACAACTAGAGAACACACATATATATGAAATGATGCATGATACATATATCTAGGAAAACATCCAAACATGTCACAATGCTGAATACAATACTAAATCAAAGTACTAAAGAAAAACTGATATGCAACTCCTCAGCATCACAAGCCTCGCCTTGGTCCCATGCTCTCCTACTCCAATGCAATCAAGTTCCTGAAGTTGAAGGGAACTTTCCCTTATATATACCTGCAGTAATATAATCTGTTTGGGCCCAAAAGCATGACCCAAACAGGGTGTGAGACTAAATCCCAGTAGGAAACCACCTGAATATCTGTGCCTAACAGTCAGTGAGTATATGGAAGGTAATAGTACAATAAGCAGTAAATAGTAAGTAGTAAACAGGATGATACACAACAGGAAAAAATCCACAGATCAACACGCAACAGTGAAGCAAACAACTAACCACAAACAGGAATCCCTCTGGGAAGTACTCACAGCCATCCCCTATGGTCCTATCCAAGAAGTACCAACAACCCTATGGGCAGTACACTTAGTCTAACCCCTCTGGTTTTGTCATAAAAAATTATAAGACTCTCTGAGGAAGCACGCTCATTCAATTCCCCTTATAGTCTAAGGTAGTCAGGGACTCTCTGATGAAGATCATGCAGTCAATTCCCCTTATAGTCCCAAGGTCTAGAGACTCTCTGAGGAAGCTCACTAGGTAAATTCCTCTTATAGCCTCTGGTCTATCACAAACTCTCTAAGGAATCTCACTCGGTCAATTCCTCCTATAGACCAGAATGGTTTAAGGAATTCAAACAAAACAAAGACTCTCTGAGGAAGCTCACTCAGTCTACCCCTGTACAGTATATAAAGATCAAGACTCTCTGAGGAAGATCACTCGGTCTATCCCCATATAGTCTATAGCACCAGGTTCTCACGACCCCGTGCCAGTCAGTGTATAATAATGCTATATGGACAAAGTAAACCTACAGAGCTACTTAGCTAACTAGTATACAACATAACAAGCATGTCAGGGAACAACACTCCATCCTATGGTCACAAGGCATGGAAAACAGGTATAAAGACCAAAGGATGAACAAGAAAAAAAGGTCGTAAATAGAACAAGGCATGGAAAAAACATCCAATAATAGAAATTATCCTTATACATATCCAAATTACCTCCACACAAGCATACAAGAAAGGTAGGGAAACAATAAGGGAAAACAGCAAACACGCAATACCCCATTCGAGGGTATTGGTGGAATTTACACAAAATACTCAAAGAATATGACCGAAAAGGCACAAACCACCTACATTAGGGTTAAGAGATCAAAATACTTGAACCACAAGGCTTGAATCACCTTAGAATGTTGTATATCTACGAAAATGCACAAAAAGTTCAACCCACGATAACCTGTAAAAGAGGAGGAATTGGAAAACGATGCTCTAGAAGAAGGAAGAGCTTACCGCTGTAGTTCCAATGCAATCGACGATGGTCAATTCTGATAATAGACAGAGGTTTGGGGGCTCAGTGAAGTTATGATGTTGTACGAATTCTCTTAGTCAAACGGGACCTAGAAGAAGATGTTTATGGCGATCAGACGTGAGCCCGGTCCATTTAATGAAAAAAATGAAAGTACACGGCATGTAATTTTGGAGTACATGGAGTGTTCTAGGATTTTATTTACTCCACTTAAAGTGGTCTCCACATCACCCCACACGACCATGTGTGTGGCCCAGACATGGCTAGCACATGACCTCGCACGACATCGAAGTACACGGCGTGTACTTCAAATTTTTTCAGAAACTCCTCTTTTCTCAAAAACTCCAGAAAAAGGAAAAGCATACCTGAAAAGAAGGTTCGGGTTCTTACAAAGGAACCTTTGAAACTTGTAAAGGAATATTCAAATAATTTATAGGTAATGATAATGATAAATTCTATTCATGTAGTGCATGTTAAAACAAAGATTCCTTTCACATTTTTGATAAAAATTAAAATTACCTCATTTGGAAAATGAAAAGAAGATTCCTTTTAAACCATTTTTTTAAAAATTAAAACATAGGTAAAAATGTCTTTAATAAATCATTATACAATATTACTAACATTATTTAAACCATTTTAAGGAAAATATGGAAGAAAAAGATTCCCAACTAAGTAAAAAAACAAAGTTGGATTTCCTTAAAAACATTATTTCAGTATATCGAGTACTTAAAGAGAGGAAAATAAAAAGAAAACTTTTAATTTATAGAAATAAATATAGGATAATAATATATATTTTTTAATATATAAATATAAAATAATTTTCCTAGTGGGGTCTTAAATATAAACAATCCTAAATAATGATGAGATTGTGAAATAAACCCTTACCTTAGGTACGAATTCCTTTGTATGTGTTCAAAAATCCTATATAATAAATATATATTTATTATAAATATATTATATAACTATAATAAAATATATCATACCATATATTATTTACTTATAACCTTTTATCATCCATTTATTAATAATTATTTATTAAAATCACGGTTCTGGGTAATAATTGCTTTGTTTTTCATGTAAGTGGTTGCTCCGGTCCTTGTAATTCAATCTTGGTTCCATCATCTCCATAATATTAAAAATGATATAAATATAATATATATTCTTTATATATATATATATATTTATAATCATCCATATAAGGTATATATATAGAAAAATGAATTACACCGATCCTGGAGATGGTATGCTGTACGTATGCATGAGCGTTTTTTTCACTTTTCGATGAGATGGAATGAAAGAAAAGTAAATAATAAATCACCTTTAAAAAATAATTATTATATAATGTATATCATATATATTTATTAAATATATCATTATTACCATACATTCAAAATATAAATGAAAAATGAACCACATCATTTCGTGGAGGTGGTAGTCTACATGTACACACAAGTGACATTATCGTTTTTCATTTGATGAAAAAGAGGATGGATAATGGTGATTTAATAATAATAATAAAATTTTAGTATATTTAGGATAATGAAGTTATTATTTTATGATAAATACTCCATATTTCAATGAGGGAAAAGAATAAGTAAAAAGAAAGTGATTGGTTAATGTGATTACCTCTTCCTTAAAAGAACTCATTTAGACCTCCTATTAAGGATACTAAGGTTGGTCTTTCGGTTTAAAAAAACCACTAGAACATGTATAATGATTTTGGGGAGGTATTTTTTAAGGGTTTAGTTGATCTATATGGCTCAATGTGGTGTAAATAAGAGATGGAAGGGGAGTCCTTTTATAAGTGGGGGAGAGGACACACTTGAGATTTCTTAAGAGATTAAAATATTATAATGTCATTCTCAAGAAAAATGATTAAAAATCACCAAAGGTTCAAAGGTGGTATAGGATGAGGTATATATATAGATATTAAATAGTATTTAAAAAATTTTAATTGGAAAAATTGCCCTTATCTCTTGGTTTAACCCCCAGTAAACCCATTTAACCTTAATCGTAGTGATGGAGTTTTAATGTTTTTAATATTTATTAGACCAAAAAATGAAAGTGGAATTATTAATTTTTTTTAAATGATGATTCTAAATATGTAATTAATTTTATTAAATTAAATTTATAGAATTGGCTTAATTTCATTTAAAATTAAAAACACAAAGTGTGATGAAAATCAGTTTTTAGAAAAAATGTTTTCTTAAGTATAAAATATTTTTATAATAAAATCAATATAAAATTAATTAAAATGACCTTAATTGGATTATTAATAATATAAATTAACTAATTTTTCTTTTAAAACCATTTTAAAACAAAATTTAACTCTGTAATTTTTTTAAACGAAAAGAAAATTTTCAATAAAAAATTAGTATTTTTCACTATTTTTTGAAAAATTAATCTTTTTAGAAATTTCCCAAAAATTCACTCTAAGATAATTTTGACATGATTATTTTAGAAATTAAGTTCATTTTTAAAATAAATTTTCTAAAATTGTTAGAAATTAATTATATTATTTTCTCATTAAAAGCAATAAAAACTAATTTGAGGAAAAATGTATTTTTGATGCATATAATGTAAAGACCCTGACCCCAGTAGCCTAAAATTGGTGCATTAATTCATTATATTGTTAATATGAACAAGTTTTTGAATAAAAAATTGCCAAATAATTTAGTAGTTTTAAAAAACTAGATACAAACATAAGTTTTAAATTACAACTTGGAAGGAAAAACAACATAGAAACTCCATTGGAAACATTAATAAATCCTAGATTATCCTGGAAATTCATTCATAATAAACATCTTCATATCTTGGGGAAAAATAAAACATAATAAAGGGGTGATCTCAGATTCTTATTAAGGGTAAACAATGCAGTAGAAGATATCACAAACATAAATAATAAGGCAAGGTGAATAATTGAAACACACGCCAATAAAACAAAATCTTGAGCATAATATGGAAGAAATAAAAGATGAATAAATAATTACATATAAATAATCACAAGAAAATTACCATAGATATTTTATTAGTCAAATAATCACATGATTTATCAATTAATAATATCATAATGAGGGAATACATAATGTCAGACATCATAAACATATCATCAAGGCCTCAGCTAAGAAGTATACATAATGGGTAAGACCTCGACCAAAACCTATTCTAGTTTGTCTCATAAGACCTACTGATGAATTGAGGGGCTATAGAGGGACACAAACATCAATTATAAAGTCCAATACATTCCTTATATGAAAAGGGTGAAA
The DNA here is from genome assembly GCA_963277665.1 of Viscum album. Taxonomy (NCBI): domain Eukaryota; kingdom Viridiplantae; phylum Streptophyta; class Magnoliopsida; order Santalales; family Viscaceae; genus Viscum; species Viscum album. The sequence continues at coordinate 1,924,073,220 of OY728152.1, read as the reverse complement.
CATAAAAAATATAAAAATTCCTATTTAAAAACTAGCATATGAAATGTGAATACTTTAACCATAAACCATGAATTGTATCAAAATAACACATCCATAGTCCAATTGATCATAAAACCCTAAAAAAAATATGGTAGATGGTATCATAAGAGATAAAACTTAATGAAGTAAAATATTAAACTAAGTATTTTGACATAGATGAATATACTTTTAAATGATACCATTGAAAAATTCTTGAGGAATATAATCTTTGAATATTCCAAAGTGTCCTATACCACATTGTAACATTTCAATCATAGTCCCTATAATGGAATAAAAATAAATGAAAATTAAAATATCATGAGAATATTAAGACTCATAAAATAATATATCAAAGGTAAGTACATACACCACACACAAGGAATAAGTGTTAAAAAAGGCATATATCTCACAAAAGTAAAAGTGAGATGAGAACAACCCTTTTTTACATTGGAAAGAAGAGTTATATTGTAAAATCATTTGTATTTGTCATAAAATTAGATTGTAAACATGTATATCCTAGAAAAGAAAATTTAAGGACAATGAAATTAATATTTAGGCACAAAATATGTCCAAATGAAGTGAAAACATGTAAAAAGATTTTTTACGAAACTTTATAAATGATCCACTTTAGTGTAGTTTAAGGGAAAATAATAAAGAGTATTTAAAACAGACAAAGGAATAATTTTTGTATAAGAACATAAATGAAAAATGATAGTTTTTCATGATAAAATTATTTATTTTATAAGAATAATGTGGGATTAAAATAGTTTATGGATGGTACTTGAAAATGGGTAAGAAATTGGGAAGTTCCCTTTAAATCGGGCTTGCTTATCATGAAGAATTGAGAATGAAACCTTATAAAACATGTATTATCCCATAAAAGAAATATTAAATGATATGTATATATGAGTTTGGAACATATAAATATAATTTATAATAATTATATAAAAATAATGAATAATTACATTGGGTTAAAGAGAGAGATAATGTAACATGAATGAAAAATGGAGGTCCGGGAAGAAACTCTTACCTTATGTTCGAAAGCGCTATGCACTTGCACTTAATGTCCTATATAATAAAATTAAATCCATTAATTAATTAATTTATAACATTTTATAAATTTATTTTATTTGTTATAATTTTATTAAGTTCATTTATGGACTTTTTGATGAGTTATAAGATTCAATTTTGTCGTTTGGAAGTGTTCGTTTATTTGGTTTTCACGATTGGTTCACTTGTATACATGTACAAAAGATCATGTGAAATGGAAATAAATAATAATAATTTAAGTTATTTTTTATTAATGATCATACATAATATTAAACGGTTAAATGAGTCATTTAGTTATTTGGTATGAGTATGAATCATTAGACAAGATGTTAGTGATAATCGTTTAGATTATTTTGGTGATTTTTGATCATCACAAACTAGTTTTATTTAATTAATTAATGTCATGTATATATAATGGTTACAAAAAATTAAATAATATTTAAAACATATATTTTAATCTGGTTTAATCATAAAAATGGTTTCATGACCATCCTTGAAGTATGAATTGAAAAATGAAAACTCATTGTCCACAAAGGCGGTAAATCGACACCTCATGGACAATATTTTCAATTTTAGAATAAAAAAGGGGAAGAGAAGAGAATTGGTGGTGGATATACCATTATAATAATAAAATTATAGTATATATAATATAATATAGTTATCATTCATGTTTGGACATAGTATGTAAGAAAAGGATAAGAAAAGAAAATAAATTGAAATGAAATTAAAAGAATGAAAGGGGATTTTTACCTCTTGAATTCTTTTCCTTGTGAATCTACTTAAGGAAATTTGAAATGGTATTTTGGTGAGATAAAAAAGACTAGAAAATGGGAGAGAGGCTTGGTAGAGGAAATGGGAATAAATTTAACAAACTTTAAGGCTTTGGAGGTGTGAGAAGAAGGGGTGGTGAGGGATGATATTTATAGTGGAGGAGAGGGGTATTTTTTAAATATTTTATTCATTTGCTTATTATTTTGGCTCAAGAATATGAATAGTTTAAACATTATCACAAAATATATTAAAATAATGAATGTGAGTTTGATATTATGGTTCTTACATCATCTATGACTCAAGGAATTGTGTATTTAACTTATAATGTATATATACTGTAAATTATTGTATTTTACTACTCATAAAAATTCAACTATTTTAGAAAAAACCCAAAAATTCACCCTAATAATTTTTGGACATTTCAAATTAAAAAATTAACTCCATTTTATGAAAATAATTTTCTAAATACGATAAATTTAATTTTTAAATAAAATTATCATTTACTCGAAAAATACTGATTTTAATATTATAACTATTTTTATGACACTTTGAAAAATTAATTAAGGTATCATAAAATTATATTATAATCCTAATAAAACAAAATATTAATTTATGAATATATTTTATGAAAATAAATTTTCTTTTAAATCATTATATTAATTATAAAATTGAAAATAAACATTTCTGTTTTACAAAAATACCAATACTTAATTTATCATTTTTAAAACATTTATTTACTTATTCCATGATATAAATATATTATATTTTCATTCATAATATACATAAATTTTATGTATAATTTCATAGGTGTGGTTACTATTCAAATCATAAATAGGCTATTAATATAACAAAAATGACAGTTTTATAAAAATCAGGAAATTTTTACTATTCATTGGAAAATAAATATTTTCAGAAAAATACCAAAATTTCACTCTATTCTAATTTTGAAATTTCAATTTTAAAAAATTAAGTTTATTTTGTTCAATAGAATTTATAAAACTATCAAAATTTAGTTTTAAAATAAGTGCCCCATTAAAAGGTGATAAAACTTTCTTTAGAAAAAATAGTCTTTTATGTGTAGTATTGAATTTATTCTTATCTTATTCCTATAAAATCATTTTTATGAATTTCAAAAAATGTTATTAAATACATAATTTATAAATTTTGTAATCTGGTTAATACAATTCATTCCCTCTAATTTAACGACTAGGTTATAACGGTCACGTAAAATAATGATATTTAATTGTATATCATTGTTCGCTTAAGCTTGGTGTTGTGTGAAACCTATGCTGTTGAAGAAATTAAATTTAAAAAGATACATAACATAAAATCTTGGGATGTTATATTCTACCATCCTAAAATAAATTTTATCCTCACAATTTGAAATTGTTCTTAGAAAATCAAAGGTCGATGCTTCAAAATTCCTTTGTGGGAAACCCACATCAGAAATAGGGTTAATAAAATATCCTCTTAATAAGAGGGAAAGAGAAATATAGGGGTTAACAAAAAACTAGGCATTCAAATAAGATAAAATTAATGCAAAGTAAAAATATGGATATGGAACAATAATATAACCATCAAGTTTTGATGGAGAGTGGTAGAGAACATGGTCATTATAAATTTAACCATCACAAAGTGGTAAATTTGGGATTGATTAAATGACCATTGATTTCTTAGAAAAAAAGTAAAAAGATAACACTTTTGTTACAAAATCTTTTTCCTAGAGTTGATGGATCCTTTTAATATTCATATAATCACTTGAGAAAATAAACTTACTTGATTAATTTTCATGTCATAAGTATAATCTCATCCTTTGGTTATGATTTGATCTATTTTCACTTCATCCCTTTCACCTAGAAATGAATGTTCAAGATGAATTTTTCATGCCTGAAGCACTTTTAACAAATAATATGGTCCTTAAGTCATTCATTCTACCTTGAAATGTTTACTGAAACCAAAATTGTGATCAAAAGTTATCCAATATGATAAATCATAATTTAATCTTAATTAGTAATATCCTTATTCCATTCCATAAGTAATTAACTATAAGAATCATCTGGAATATGTCTGTTCAAATTCAAAGACACAACAAAATTAGAAGGAAGGTACCTAAATTTATAAAATCAACTTAACATAATATTTCCCAAAATAATGTATCTCTTATTATTACATACCAAATATATGAATACCTTAACATCTTTTAATCCTTTATGGAACATACATGCTTCCACGAGTAAAATCTTAGGTTGTTGAATATATTCCTTAAACCATAAAATCACTAATGACTTTCATGGTTACTAATACAATCTCATAAACAACTATTTATTATTATCTCAATCATAAAGCACATATTTAGGGTTATCTTTCCCAAGTCACATGTTTTCAAAAAGATCAGACTACAACAGAATCACTTCTCTTGATTATTGGTGCTATTCATCTCATGCTTCCAATTTCTTAAAGAATAAGTACTTTAGTACAATACATATATATCTCATAGATCTTATAAAAATAGAATTATTGATAAAATACCCAGATAACATAATTATTGAATCCAAACACAATCATATTAATCATTCCTCTTCGTCTGAGGTAGTAGAATAAACTTGACCATGATCCCATTACTTCTTATGAGCTATATTCCCTTGACACTTGGGAAATTAATTTTCATAGTTACCCATCTCCTTATAGTTTAAGCATTGAAAAAATTCTTTCTTTCCTTTTCAAACACGATTCTTGTATCCTTTCTCTCTACACTTGTAATAAACTCCCATTCCATTCAATCAAGTACTGGGGTGTCTCCATCCAAAATTATCACATGTAGGAAAATTCTTCTTTTCCTTCTTCCCTTTATCCATATTTTTTCCTACTGTCCTATTCTTCTCATTCTTCCTTATGAATCCATAATACTTAGAAAACTCTTTCTCCTTTTTATTATAACATGATGCTATCTCTTTATATGATGAGAATGTTTGATAGACTAGTTCCCTTCGGAAGACTGGTTTAAACCCATTGAAGAAACGATCATTATTACTCTTTGTATTATGTATAATGATACATTTTCCATTCCTTATTCTAGGCACCATTTCTAAATAATATAATACACTAGATTAGGTTATGAATCATAATTCATAATTTCAAACTAGCAAAACACTTAATATAAATTGTAAATTTATGCATAGCTAATCTCATAATCATAAACATGGTTTCTTTGGGGACATGTTTACTTTTAAATAATTCATAATGATTTGTAAAGAAAATGTGAATTATACTAAGTATATCCCCTGGGAGTGTCAAACTAGGTGTGCAGTAATACCCATTGTCACGTACTAGGTTACGCCGAGTTAGGCATGACACACCTTGTTAGAGTTGTTACCCCTAGGTAAATCTATGCTAGAACCACGTCCACTTATAGTATCCAGATAGGAATGTATTTCTAGGAAGATTGAAATAATATCCACTTTACCAAAATTCTAGGATGTTATTCTATGATTGTCATCAAATTCTACCTTGTGGTTATATTACCTAATCTATGTTTTCTAAATCTAGTTTACAGGGTTTCTACTAAACTTGCTCTGATACTAACTGTAAAGACCCCATCCCTAGTATCTCAGAGCCGGTGCCTTAATTCATTAAATTGGTAATATAAAAAAGTATTATCATCCCAAAGGATCAAATAGTTTAGTAGTTTTGGAAAACTAGATACAAATATAAGTTTTACATTACAACTTGAAAGGAAAAACAACATAACAAATCCATTGAAAACATATATAACTCCTAGATTATCCCTGCAAGTCATTCGTAATATACATATTCACATTCTAGAGAAAAATAAAACATAATAAAGGGGTGAAATTATATGCTTAGTATGGGTAAAAAATATAAAAAAATCTATCATAAATATAAACAACAAGGCAGGGTGAATAACTGAAACACATGATAACAAAACATAATCTTGAGCATAATATGCCATAAATAAAAGATAAATAAATAATTCTATATAAATAATCACATAAAACTTAACCAAGGATATTCTAATAGTTTAATAATCACATTATTTATCAATTAATAATATCAAAATGAGATAATTCATAATTTTGGACATCATAAACATACCATCAAGGCCTCGTCCAAGAAGTCTACATAATGGGTAAGGCCTCAGCCAAAACCCCTTCTAGTTTGTATCTTGATACCTACCGATGCATCAAGGGGATATAGCAGGCCCCAACCATTACTTACTAATTAAAATACATTCCTCATATGAAAAAGGTAAAACATAAATAAAATGAACATTCATATTGAAAAACTAGCATACAAAATGTGAATACTTTAACCATAAACCATGAATGGTATCAAAATAGCACATCCACAATCAAACTAATCATAAAAATTTATAAAACATATGACAGATGGTATTATAAGATATAAATATCAATGAATTACACTATTAAACAAAGGATTTTTAAATAGATAAAGATACTTTTAAATGATACCATTTAAAAATTCTTAAGGAAAATAATATTTAAACATTCTAAAGTGTTCCATACTACATTGAAACATTTAAATCATAATCCCTATGAAGAAATAACATTAAATGAAACTTATAATATCATGATAATATGAAGACTCATGATATGATATATCAAAGGGAATTAAAAACACCACACACATGGAATAAGTGGTGAACAAGGCATATATCTTACATAAGTAAAAGTGAGATGAGAAAAACCCTTTTTTACTTTGAAAAGAAGAGTTCTTTAGGAAAATAATTTGTATTTGTCATAAAATAAGTTTTTAAACATGTATATCCCCGAAAATAAAATTAAATTTCAATGAAATTATGTTTTATTCATAAATATATCAAATTTAATTAAAAATATGTTTGAGGCATAAAAGTAGCGCTTTAGAAATGAGCGCTTTAGTGTGGTTTAAGAGAAAATACTAAAGAGTATTTAAAACAGAAAAAGGAATAATTTTTGCATAAAACAAGAAATGAACAAGGATATTTTTTCATGATAAAATGATTTATTTTATAGGAATAATGGGTTATTAAAATAGGTTATAGATGGTACTTGAAAATGAGTAAGAAATTGGGAAGTTCCCTTTAAACCGAGATTGCTTATCCAGAGGAATTGAGAATGAAACCTTATAAAACATGTATTCTCCTATAAAATAAAGATTAAATGATCTAGATATATGATTTTGTAAAATATAAATATAATTTATAAGAATTATATAAAAATAATTAAGAATTAAATTGGGGTAAAGATAGAGATAACATAACCCAAATGAAAAATGGCGGTTTGGGAAGAAACCCTTACCTTATGTCTGAAAGTGTTATGAATTTACACTTAATATCTTGGATAATAAAATTAAATCCATTAATTAATTAATTCAGAAACTTTTATACATGTATTTGATTTTTTATAATTTTATTAAGTTCATTTATGTCCTTTTTTATGAGTTATAAGATTCAATTTCATCGTTCATAAGTGTTTGTTTCCTTGGTTTTCATGATCAGTTCACTTGTATACATGTACGAAAGATCATGTGGAATGGAAATAAATATCCATAATTGAAGTTATATGTTATTAATGATCACAAAGAATATTAAATGGTTATATAATTCATTTGGTTATTTGGGGTGAGTATGAATCATTAGAAATGACGTTAGTGATAATTGTTTAGATTATTTTGGTGGTTTTTGATCATCACAAACTATTTTTATTTCATTAATTAATATCATGTCTGTATAATAGTTACATAAAATTAAATAGGATTTAAAATATATATTATAATTTAGTTTGACCATAAAAATGGTTTTAGGACCATCCTTGAAGGCAGAATTAAAAAACAAAAACTCGTCATCCAAGAAGGCGGTAAATCGACACCTCACAGACGATGATTTCATTTTTAGAATAAAAAAGGGGAAGAGAACAGAATTGATGGTGGATATACCATTATAATAATAAAATTCCATTATATATAAGATATTTTAGTTGTAATTCATATTTGGACGGAGTAGTTAAGGAAAGGATATGAAAATAAAAGTAATTGAAATGAAATTAAAAGAACAAAAGATGATTTTTACCTCTTGAATTCTTGTCCTTGAGAAGCTCCTTAAGGAACATTGAAATGGTATTTTGGTGAGAAGAGAACAAACAGAATGTGGGAGAGTATTGGGATAGGAAATGGGAAGAAATTGGATAATATTAAAGGCTTTAGAGGTGTGAGGAGAAGAGGTGGTGAGGAGTGGTATTTATAGCGGAGGATAGAGGTGTTTTTTGAATATTTTATTCATTTGTTTATTATTTTGGATCAAGACTATGAATAGTTTGATAATTATCAAAAAATATATTAAAATAATTAAGGAGAGTTTGATATTATTGTTCTTACATCCGTGATGACTCAAGGAATGATGTATTTAACTTATAATGTACATATACCGCAAATTACCGTATTTTACTATTCACAAAAATTCAACTATTTTAGAAAAATACCAAAAATTGTACTTAACCAATTTTTGATGTGTATAATTTAAAAATTAACTCCATTTTATTAAAATAACTTTATAAATATGAAAAATTTAATTTTTAAATAAAATTATCATTTACTCAAAAAATACCGATTTTAATATTATAACTGTTTTTATGACACTTTGAAAAATTAATTAAGGTCTCATAAAGTTATATTATATTCATAATACAACAAAATATTAATTTATTAATCTATTTTATGAAAATAAATTTTATTTTAAATAATTATATTAATTATAAAATTATAAATAAACATTTATGTTTCACAAAAATACCAATACTTAATTTTTCATTTTTAAAACATTTATTTACTTATTCCATGATATAAATATATTATATTTTCATTCATAAGATACCTAAATTTTAGGTATACTTTAATAGGTGATGTTACTATTCAAATCATAAATATACTATTAATATAACAAAAATAACAGTTTTATAAAAACCAGGTTTTTTAGTATTCATTGGAAAATAATTATTTTCAGAAAAATACCAAAATTTCACCCTAAGATAATTTTGAAATTATGATTTTAAAAATGAAGTTTATTTTTTCAATATAATTTATAAAATTTCAAAAATTTATTTTTAAAACAAGTGCGCCATTAAAAGGTGGTAAAACTTTCTTTAGAAAAAATAGTCTTTTATGAGTAATATTGGATTAATTATTATCTTATGACTATAAAATAATTTGGATGAATGTAAAAACATTTGATTAAATATATAATATATTAATTTAATAATTTGGTTAATACTATTTATTCCCACCAATTTAATGGCTAGGTTATAATAGTCATTTTAAAATAATGATGTTTAATTATATATCATTATTCATTTAAGCTTGGTGTTGTGTGAAACCTAAGCTATCGAAGAAATTAATTTTAAAAATATACATACCATAAAATCTTGGGGTGTTACATATAATGAATTTACTAAAAATTGAATACTTATTTATCAATATATTTTATTTATCTAAAACCTTTATAAATATTTTATAAAATTTAGTTATTCCTATTCATACCTCAAATTTAATGGCCATGTTATAATAGTCACATTTAAATAATAATATTTTTATAGTAGTTTTATTAAAGAACGATGTTGTGTGCTAAGAATGTTATTGAACACTTCACATTATTTAAAGAAAAAATACATCTTAAAATCTTGGAGTGTTGCAAGTTTTATATAAAAATTAAGTTTATTATATATAAGAAATTATTTTCTTAAAAATTCCTCAAATTTAGAATTACCATATTGAAATTATCAAAGGTGAATTTTTCATATTTTTTTAAGAGTTTAATTTTTGGGTAAATAGTAAAATATGGTATGAATATATGGTAAATATTATGGCATCATAATTAATTAAAAATTATATAATAAATAATATAAATGATTTCTAGACCCAAAAAAAGTTTATTCATTAAAATAATGTATTTTAAGATAAAAAATAAAATTTAAAAACCTATAAAGAATTTTAAAAATCCTAAAGTATATTTTAAAATTTTAAATTATTTATGAATAATACATTTTCCATGTCCAAAATAATATAATTTATGGGAGTTTAGTTCTTAAGCTTATAAAAGTCAAAAAATAGGCCCTAAATTTCAAATACTATGGTTTAAAACCATGGTAAGGCCAACGATTTTATATTTTTACCCAACCTAAAGTCTAAGGACCATGTTTAGAAATCAATAAAAAATTCTGCCTCATTTTCTATAAATATACAGCTATTATCCCATTCATCTCTACTCTAAAACCACTGAGCATAGTTTTTATCTCATTTTCCCTCTCAATAAGATTTGGGAAGAGAGTTACATAGATAAGAGTTCCAAAATTTACCTCCATTTATCCATCAAATATGTTCATAAGAGTTTTTATAAAGAGACTTAGTTGGGTCGAACCCCTTATCTACACTTCTCTTTCAAGAGTCCAAAATCTAAGGATCTAAGGAGTCTATTCACAATATTTTGTAAGGGATATAAAAATTAAAGGGTTTAAATACCCTTGTATTCATTTATCTTTTTTAAATCCATATTAATTCCTTTACATTTACATTTATAATGATGTTATGTTTCATTATTACAAGTCTATGATTGTATTGTGAATAATAATTTTCCATTTTGTCTTATTATACCACTCTTATAACCCATTAAACTTATATAAACTTAATTTTTATCCAAATAGAATATTTTTCTACCATTTCTCTAGTCTCTAACCATTACATTCATTGATACCTATTAACAACCCTGTATAAAGAAATTATCTGTCTCGATTACAAAATTATCAAGGATACTTTCTATTGCATTGTGAATATCCTATAATTACTACTAGATTTATGGATATTCACATATATATTTATTTAATTCAATTTATCAAGGAAACTATGAAAATCCTTATACCCATTACTTATATATAGACAAGTATTTATTACTAAGACATGTGTATGTGAATGGTTACTTTTAGAACATTATGAATCATTAACCAAACTATTTTATATGATGGATGCATTGGAGTTATTATGTGACAGGTGGGGTTTGAAATTATATAGCCCTTCAATACATCAGTAGGTCTCATGAGACAAACCATATTAGGTATTTGGTATATTTATTACTCGTTTAGTTGTGACGTTTTAGCATGAGACCTTGATGGTATATTTATGATTCCCAACATTATGCATTCCATCACTATAAAATTATTTATTATTATCCATGTGATTATTTATTTCCATTTTCATGTTATCCATGGATATATTTCATCCTCATATTATTAATTATATGAAATCATTTTATAATTATTTATTCTTGTCATATTATTTATGAACTTTTTATTCCAGGATAGATTCTTTTGTATGCCAACCCTTACTGAGAATCTGAGCTCACCCCTTTATTTTATTTCCTTTTCCTCTAAGAAACTAATAAGGAAACTATGAATAATCCAAGGAAATTATAGAAGGAATAATGAAGTTTTCATTGATTTTTTTTGATGTATTTTTTTCAAATATATTATAAGGATCTTGTATATATCTTGTATCCTAGGACTATTAAACTATTGGATCCTGTGTAATGTGATGTCTAATATTATATAACAATGTAAAAACATAACCAATAATTTTAGATTACTACTGTTAGGATGTTAAAGTTGTTATCATAGAAAATTTATTAGAAACCTTGGGAATTAGATTTAGAAGAACATATATATACAACAAAATCATTATGATAAACCCTTAAGTTATTCAAGAAATGTTTCTAAAATACTTTAACTATATAATAAGTGTAAACCATGATTCAATATCCATAGTTTTATGAGATAATTAAGTGTATTCCATTTTTTATAAATAATTCCTAATAGAAGGAATAAAAACTATGTCAAAACCTGTAATCAATGTAGGAATTACACTCTAAACCAAGTCAATGAGGCTGGTGTTGGAGTTGAATAGATTATAACTATATTAGAAAAGTTTAATCAAGTTATGATTGATAACCTTGATAGTATGAAACAACCTATTAATCCAAAACATGGTGTAACAATTTTGGACCGCTTCATGTGGAAACAAACTCTACCCATGTAACTACTAATCCATTAGTAGATAAATAATAGACCAATTCCTTCTATATGATATTACTAACTTTGGGAAGTAGTAAAAGGGATAAGATTATCATGGTAGTATATTGTTCAAGGGGAGATGATAAACAATTATGGTCATTGATTAAAAACACTAAGAAGTATAAGGATATAATGTATGTAATGGTAATATTTTAAAGTGAAATTCTACAAAAAAACTTTCCTAATGAGTAACAAGCTTATATAGAAAGTAAATTCCTAAATTTAAGACAAATGGGAGAGGAAAATATTATTGAGTATGAGGATAACTATATCATATTATCAATATATGTTATAGACTATGTATATAATCTATAAACCAAGATTTATTACTTATTTGATGGGCTAAAGCTAGGCCTTCAAAGAAAATTTGTCTCTCAAAAAAATTTCAACATATGAGGAGATAATATCAAGTTCCATCAAGATGAATAATGAATTCTACATGTATTATATTTTCAAAGGAAATCAAGAGAAGAATAGAATTAAATAGTTCCATATGAAGAGAAATATATCAAAGAAGAATAAGGGAATGGTGGAATTTAAAACTTGTAATAATTATGAAAAGAAACAACCTAGAAATTTCTTGAATATAATGAGAGTTTTCTACAAGTATGGAGATAAAGTACATAAATATCATGAATAAAAAGGAAAAAAGATAAGCCTCCAATGTCCAATTATTAAACTATAAAGAGATGGGGGCACTATTCTAATTAATTCCCCAAACATTAAGGGATTTTTCCTTAGAAAATGCTAAGGGACAAAGGCCAATATTATGTGATTAATACGATAAAAGTTGAAGTCCCAAATGATCTGATAATAGGTACTTTGATCATACACTAAAAGTTATCTAATGATTTATTTGATTCCAAATATATTAAATCTTGTATATTTTTCATGTTTTATAAGAACATTGAATCATACATTTTCACACTAAGAAAAGAGTTTTCAATCAAAGTAACTAGTGGAAATATCATTGCAAAAAAGATATACTGAGAAATTTCTATTAAGATTCATATGGATCCCCTAGTTTTGACCTTGATTGTTATACCTATGGTTGACATTGATATAATCCTTGGTATGTATTGAATCTCAAAGTACAATGAAAGAATTCACAGCTGAGATAAGAAGATTAATATTTTTGAGGAATGTATGGAATCTCTTGTTTTTAGAGGAGAGAATTCATTATCTGTGTCTTATTTGGAACCACCACTGGTGGCTTATCTTAATGAAATTATAGATTTATAATAAGAGAAAACATAATCTATGGATGGGAAGGATGTACTAATAATGGATCATGTACCTTTTTTTCAAGATAATGATGATGTATTTCTTAAGGAATTACCTAGACATCCACTTGAATATGAAATTGAATTTTCCATTGAACTCATACCTGATTAAAAATCCATATCTAATCATACCTATATAATGAACCTATTAGAATTTGTGGATTTAAAGAAACAACTATATACGTTATGTGATACTGGATTTATATTCCCTATCATTTCATATTAGGGAGACCCTATCCTATTTTTATAAAATAAGGATGGGTATATGAGGTTGTGTGTTTATTATAGAGAAATTAATGCCATTATTATAAATAACAAGTTTCCTTTGTCATAAATTGATGAATGTTTTGATAAAATTTTAGTAAATTAATACTTCTCAATGATAGATCTTCATTTTGGTTATCATTAATTAAGAGTTAATAAGGATGATATACCAAATATGAAATTTCATATGAGGTATAGATGTTATGAGTTTATAGTAATTCCCTCTATATTGACTAATATATCCTTAGTGTTTATGTATCTTATGAATTGAATTTACAAGGGTTATCATGATAAAATTTTAGTGGTATTATAAGGACCCGACCTTAAACATTACTTATTATTGAATTAAATTAATAATTCACATTGAGGATCTTTTTAGGTTTAGAGTTTTAGAGAATTAGGACATAACTATTACATCTAAAAGATTACAAAGTTGACACATCTACTCAACTTCCATTTTTTTTCACAAAAATAAAAACTCTTGAACAAAAGAGTCATGTCTAGTTCCTTGTTTTCGATAGCCTAAAATTTCCTTGATCCCATCATTTACCCTATTCAACTTTATGTCCTATGAAAAAAATTTCAAAAAAACTTGGGATGAGCATAAAAAGCTCAGTAAGGGTTATAATAATACGGAAAGAAAACATTAGTCCATGTATACATAAGAATCAATGAAATCATACTTTACTCATAAAACATAATCAATTTAACATACCTCATGAAATCATAATATTTACGAATAACTCATAGAAATCATAAGACATAAAGGTAACTTGAGGCGTTCATAACATTCTTATGTAGGGAGTAACCCTCATGGTTACGTTTGGAATACCCATCACAGTATATTCTCTAAATCTCTTCAGATAAACCTTAACGTTTAACCCATTCGCATTACCCAATGCATTGGAGAGCTGTATCGGGCTCACCCGCCCTTAGTTTATCACGAAACCACCCATATTTATAAACAATGCCCATAAACCATAACATAATCATAGCACATAACTTAAGAATAAAGGAAAGATAACATTCCCACATAACAATATAACATTTTAAGATATTGAAATAATTAATCCATTCTAAAAACAATTTTCAAAACCATTTAAAACATTTAATAAAGATATTTTTTGAATCAAAGTGTCCCACACCACTTTGAAGCTTTTAACATTTTAAACCATTAATATCCATATAAATAAATCCTTAAAACCATTTTTAAAACATGGATATTAATGAGAAATATTTATAAGAATAAATCATTTAAACATTTAAAACGATATTTTAGTTAAAGGGTTTTTAACAGAATGAGAGAAACTTGAATACAATAATTGAGGAATAACATTTAATCATAACTTTATAATATTATGAGAATAAAGGGATTCATGATATAATATGTCAAAGGATAGTATATACACCATATAAGAGGGAATTGGTGCATATCAAAAATGAAGTCTCAATGGAAATGTAAATTGAGATGAAATCCCCTATAAAGAAGGTATCCTTAAATTAAGGATAAATCAATCTCATAATTATGTGTGAAAAATATAAATACACCAAATATAAGTGGATATTAAGTGTAAAACAATCAGAGGTCATTCACACATATTCATATGATGACATATTCAATAACTATAAGTTGAACCCAAAGAAATCGAAATTGGGTTAAGAAGTTCCTTTGGTAAAATTCGACAGCCTAACGACGTCACCTTAAAATTCATAAAATGAGTTGATGAGACAAAAAGGGTATCTCATCACTTGGAAATAAATTTTACATCAATAAGGATATATAATAACATATCCCAACATAATAAGATGTAAATTAAAAGACATAACAAAAGAATTATTTTAAAAAGAGGAGGGTGAAAGGTTCCCTTACCGGCTTGGGTAACTTTTGAAACGTACACCCCATGAAAGAAGGACTCACTAGTGCAGAAAACATTTTTTACGTTGGTTATTTTTCATTATTTACGTCAGTTTTTAGGCGACGTTAATACGGACGATGTTATAAATAACGTTTTTTACGTCGGTTATTTAAAACCCAACGTAACATCCCTAACATCACGGGGGTTTATCACATCGGTTATTTCTAAACCGACGTGATAAAACACCTGGGATATCATTTATCACGTCGGTTATATTAAGAATCGACGTGATAAAAGGCCCGGGAATGGTTTATCACGTCGGTTATAGAAAAAACCGACGTGATAAACCCCTACCGATTTATTTACCACGTCGGTTATAAAATAACCGACATGAAAGCGATATTTTTTTTAAAATAATTGCACTGCTCTCACCAAAAAGCAACCAGAAACCAAACAACAAAAATAACCATGCCAGCCCTCCCCCAAGCCCCAACTGAACCCCACCCTCATCTATACCCACCTAACAACCTGGCCAGGCCTCCCCCACCACATTGGAGCCCCACCACAACCCTTGGACACCCCCACCCCTTGGACAGCCCCCCACCCTCATTTACACCCCCACGACCACTAGTACAGCCTCAAACACCCATTGGACACCCCTCCCATATCCCTTGGACACCCCCACCCCTTGGACACCCCCACCCCTTGGACAGCCCCCCCACCGTCATTTACACCCCCAAGACCCCTAGTACAGCCTCAAACACCCATTGGACACCCCCCACACCTTGACAGCCCTCCCAGACCCCTTGGACACCCCCCGACCCCTGGACACCCCCCCGAGCCCTTGGACAGCCCCAAACACCCCTTGGACACCCCTCCCATATCCCTTGGACACCCCCACCCCTTAGACACCCCCCACCCCTTGGACAGCCCCCCCACCCTCATTTACACCCAACCGGCCACTTGGACAGAACTCCCAGACACCTTGGACACCACTCCCATATCCCTTGGACACCCCCACCCCTTGGACACCCCCACCCCTTCGACAGCCCCCCACCCTCATTTACACCCCCGAACACTAGGACAGCCCCAAACACCCCTTGGACACCCCTCCCATATCCCTTGGACACCCCCACCCCTTGGACACCCCCCACCCCTTGGACAACCCCCCACCCCCTGGACACCCCCCGACCCCTTGGAAACCCCCCGACCCCTTGACACCCCCGACCCCTTGGAAACCCCCCCATCCCCTTGGAAACCCCCCCATCCCCTTGGACAGCCCCAAACACCCCTTGGACACCCCTCCTATATCCCTTGGACACCCCCCACCACTTTGACACCCCCCCACCCCTTGGACAGCCCCCCCACCCTCATTTACACCCAACAGACCCCTTGGACAGCCCCAAACACACCTTGGACACCCCTCCCATATCCCTTGGACACCCCCACCCCTTGGACACACCCCCACCCTCATTTACACCCCCCCGACCCCTAGGACATCCCCAAACACACCTTGGACACCCCTCCCATATCCCTTGGACACCCCCCAAACACCCACCCACCCCCTTGGAACCTCTCCCCCCATACCAAAATCCAGACCAGAAAAACCATCAACAGTAGACCAAAACAAGATGTAGAGAAAAATTAAACATTCACTTATATAACATTCAAAACTTACACTGTCAACTTCAAAAAAAACTAAATCCAACCTAAACCACTACAAAATACACAATTACATTGACAATATTCAAAATTACATTTTACATTACAAACAACTAAAATTCAATCAAACCTGTAAAATAATTTGACCACTCCACTTGTAAGTGTTTGATATCTTCAGCAGTAAAGGGTTGAGGGTCATCAAAAATCTACAAAGGAAAAGGATAGTAGTCAACGTGTATAATGAATAAATCAAATTGAAATATTATGAGAAAGAGGAAATCTTACCAGGTCAAAACTCAGAACTGTCCCAGTTGTTATTATTTCATACATAAATCTTAACATGTAATATCCGCATTCGATGATGCCTTGTTGCTCATGACATTTCTGTTTGAATGAGTGTAAATTCAATATATTATTTTTATGTAATAAATCAAAATGTACAAATTATAAATGGATATTTACCTTCGCATGTACATATTTGATCTTGAAATTCATTTTCTTTGCGCTTTTTCGAAAGTGGACCCATGCCCTGTTAGAAAATAATACGAATGGGGTAAATTTAAAATTCATTATAATATATAAAACTATTGTGAAATTGAAACTTACGTTTCCAATATATTTTTAAAACTTTCTCGCACATCATCATGGAGAGAGCATATCCAATAAAGTGCTTTCTCCCTAGGTCAAAAAACCCCTAACATCCAATGATCCCTGATAAAAGGAAATTTAACATTAGTGGTTTTTTATGTTAAAAGATAATTAACTCTTTGAGAGGGATGTGTTTCATACCTCTCACAAAAAGGCATCATCCAACACTGTGTGATTACATTCTTTTCAAATCTATCAGCAATATAAATCATTCTTTGTTCCTCATCTAATGCACATGCTTCAGGGGAAATCAATTGTGGGTCCACGAATCCATATACATCTGTCAGCTCATTCCTCTCACAAATTTTATACAGATACCTAATAAAAAGCAGACATAAGTATACATTTTTAATAAATATAACGCAAGGAAAAGGTGTTAAGACTTACATGATAAAAATTTTCACCACGTTGATGCCCAACTTATCTCCAGTGACAAACTCCATGATATCAGTTTTCATAATCCCCACACTTAGTTCACGTCCACAGACATGAGCTTCCATTGTAAAGTCATAATGATCCGCCAACAAATTTGAATATCTTGACAATTTGTCAAGACTGCTAGTATCTGCATCTGATGTCATAGCTATCTGTCTTTGTTGTTGTCTATACAGTATTTCTTTACCTTTGAAGTATTCCTGTAAAAATAAATTGAAAAATATATTAGTTTTCAAATGATAAAACATTAATAAAAATATAAAATAAAAGATATAACATCCATACCTCTATGGTAATGAGTCGAAGAAGTCTGGATGGCCAAAGTAAAAAATGGCCGATACTATGTCCAACTGTCGTCACCTCATCTGTAGGTAATGGTATCCGAGCTGATCTATCTATAATATCCTGTACAATGACCCTTTGATTCTCTACCTCTAACTGTTGATGATGAACTGTATCTCCTATACAATATACCATCCCATATGCAACTATATGATGTTGAGGATCATCAACATACAACTCACAATAAGTAGGTAGCTGCGGCGGAGGAGGAGGATCAAAAATGGGGTCCGCAGGCTGAGGTGGGGGAGTGGGAGCTACTGGGAGAGGTGGAGTGGGAGCTGCACCCTGAAATTGTCTTTGCAAGTCTGCAAACATAAACTGCACCGATGCTCTAATCTTGTCCTCCATTGTCGCATTAATATTATGGACTTCAGCCTCCAAGGATTCTATTTTTTTATAAACTCCCTCAACGTTAGAATTTGAGGAACGTGGCAACACTTTTCTTACCGATACACCTGCCGGATATCCTCTTACACGGCCAGGATGTTCGGGCTTTCCCAATGCCACAGATAAAATATCTTCCCTCCCAGATGGTGTAAATGTCCCCTGTGAACTATGCTCCTCAAGAGAGTCCTGTAATAATTAATTGAACATTTCTATAATGATTGGAAATATATGACGAAAATAGTAAACTTAAATAAATAAAATAGATATCTTACAATCCTCTCAACTACGAGTCTCGATTCTTCCGAAAGATATTGTCCTTTTTTGCCCTTCCGAGCTCTTTTCCATTTCTCATGTCTAGATGGAGGGGATGGAGGGGCCACCTCTCCAGAGCTTGAAGACTCAGCTCTTAGTTGTTGAAATTTTTCTGCCATCATTTGTTCTTCCAATAATGCATACCCTCCCCGAGATAAACTATGAGGGTATACATTTTTAGATTGGATCTCTTTATGAGCTTTCCTTGTTTGCTGTAAATTAAGAATAAGTAATCATTAACAAAACAATAATAAGATCATTTATATAAGAAAGCTTATAAAAGTTTACATTGCCCTTACCAAAAATGATTCTTTTCTTCTACTTTCAAAAAATTGTTTCCATGTGTCTTCATCTATAAAAGGATATATACGACATGGATTCTCACGACTCCTATGACCATAAATGAAATCAGATGAGAGGGTTGATTTGAAATCCCTCCATCTCCTAGCAGCCAAAGATAAGCATTTCTTCCTGACTCCTCCAGTGTCAGGAATATCAAATGTCATCTGATAAAAAAGAGGTTAAAAATATTATATATACTAGAAACATTTAAAGAACAGTCAAACAATAGAAAAAGATCTTACCAAAATGGTTTCCCACAGCTGAGAAATTATCGCCTTATCCACACTTCTCCAATCATCATAGAGAATGCTTACTTTTCTCTTAGCCTGAGTTGCTACAAAACCCTTAAAATCTTTAGCATTTGGACCTATAGGAAGATCATCATCATCAAACTCCATGACTATCCTCTCCTACTTTGTACGGGAAAGTGATAATTTTGGTAAACGTGTGCACCCACGCTTTCCAACCTTTGAACTCTTTTTCGTAATAGGAGCATGTGAATGTTCCTCCCCAGATGTATGACCAATATGCTCATCTCCAGAATCATGTGGCTGATCAACTGATTGATCTGTCATTTTCCTTCAAATCAAAAAAACAAACATTAGTTCACAAATATACAAATTCAAATATTGTAATACTACTTAATCAGAAAATAGAAAAGTGTACTAAATTACATAATAGTAAACATTGGTAATATGGTAAGCATGTTAAACAATGATAAACATGGTAAACACAGTCTGTTGTACCCCTCTCTCTTGGATTTTAATGATCACAATCACTCTTATTATGTTCTAACTTGTTTTCAAGTGTTTTTGTTGATAGGAAAAAGGTTGCCAAGGAGTTGGACCAAGAAAGCTGAAAAGTGGACTCACTGAGTCCACCGGTCAGCCGGTGTGAGCTCACCGGCCAGCCAGAGGACCCATGCAGTAGACTTGCCCACTGCCTGGTGTCACCGGTCGGCCGGTGGACCAGACAGCCTTGCTCTGTCTGGGCCACCGGCCGGCCGGTGGACCAGACAGAGAGCCTTCCTCTGTCTGGACCACCGGCCGGCCGCTGGATCACCACCGGCCGGCCGGTGGACCAGACAGCCTTCCTCTCTGTCTGGACCACCGGCCGGCCGCTGGCTCATCATCAGCCCATGTATTTTCCTGTATCCCAATCCCATCGGGCATAATATTTTTTTGGCCTTATAATGTGAATCTGGAAGATCGTTATCTTTTGGAAGAATGTCTTTCATCAATTGTAGCAGCTCTGTAAAACTTCTGTCACTCCATCCATGTTTCGCCTTCAGGTTAATCAATCTTAACACCGCCGACAAAACCGTAAAATCTGTACAACCAGGATATAATGGTTTTTCGGCATCACCATATAGACGTTCAACTGTCGGTTCTATCTCAATTTGTTCTGCTACAATATCGCGAATCATTTCTTCAATTCCATCGGAGTTACCATCTTGCGATTCATTATCATCAGTGACATTCTGTCCAGTTTCGCCATGCCAAATCCAAGGGTTGTAACTCAGATTGAAACCATGACAAATCAGATGATCTTTTATCTCTCTACATTTCAACTTCTTCATATTCAGACATTTCAGGCATGGACAAAAAAAAATGTCACTACTTGGAACATTTCGTTTAGAAAATTCCAAAAAGGCATCAACACTTTCCTCATATTCATTGCTCATTCGATGTGCCGTAATCCAACTTCGACTCATTATTACCTATAACAAATAGCAAAAATATATATATTTTTTAGATAAGACAAATATATGT
This sequence comes from Viscum album, assembly GCA_963277665.1. Lineage (NCBI taxonomy): Eukaryota > Viridiplantae > Streptophyta > Magnoliopsida > Santalales > Viscaceae > Viscum > Viscum album. The sequence continues at coordinate 1,924,051,948 of OY728152.1, read as the reverse complement.
TTATATGAAAAAAATCATAATTTGAATGTAAACAATTTTGAAATATAAAACAAATCGATGTGTATTTAAAAAAATATGCTTGAATATTATTTTTTAAACAAAATATAGTAAGATATAACACCCCCCCTGGACACCCCCCAACCCCTCTGGACAGCCCCCCGCCCCTCCTGGACACCACCCCCTACCCCCTTGGACACCCCCCTGGACATCCCCCAACCCTCTGGACAGCCCCCCCACCCACCCGGACAACCCCAAATACCCTCTGGAGAGGCCGCCACCCACTTGGACAGCCCCCCACACCCATCCACCCCCTTGGACACCCCCCTGGACACCCCACCAACCCCTCTGGACAGGCCGCCACCCCCTTGGACAGCCCCCCACACTCACCCATCCCCTTGGACACCACCCTGGACACCCCCCGGCCCCTCTGGACAGCCCCTGACCCCTCTAGAAAGCACCCCCACCCCTCCTGGACACAACCCCCCACCCCCGACCTGCTTGGACACCCCCCTGGACACCCCCCAACCCTCTGGACAGCCCCCCACCCCTCCTAAACACCACCCCCACCCCCTACCCCCTTGGACACCCCCCTGGACACCCCCCAACACCCACCCACACCCTTGGACAGCCCCCCACACCCACCCACCCCCTTGTAAACCCCCCTGGACACCCCCCGACCCCTCTGGACAGCCCCCACCCCTCTTGGACACCACCCCCACCCCCTACCCCCTTGGACATCCCCCAACCCTCTGGGCAACCCCCCACCCACCCGGACAACCCCAAATACCCTCTGGAGAGGCCGCCACCCACTTGGACAGCCCCCCACACCCATCCACCCCCTTGGACACCCCCCTGGACACCCCACCGACCCCTCTGGACAGGCCGCCACCCCCTTGGACAACCCCCCACACCCACCCATCCCCTTGGACACCACCCTGGACACCCCCCGACCCCTCTGGACAGCCCCCGACCCCTCTAGAAAGCACCCCCACCCCTCCTGGACACAACCCCCCACCCCCGACCTGCTTGGACACCCCCCTGGACACCCCAACCCTCTGGACAGCCCCCCCACCCCTCCTAAACACCACCCCCACCCCCTACCCCCTTGGACACCCCCCTGGACACCCCCCAACACCCACCCACACCCTTGGACAACCCCCCACACCCACCCACCCCCTTGTAAACCCCCCTGGACACCCCCCGACCCCTCTAGACAGTCCCCCGCCCCTCCTGGACACCACCCCCACCCCCTACCCCCTTGGACACCCCCCTGGACATCCCCCAACCCTCTGGACAGCCCCCCCACCCACCCGTACAACCCCAAATACCCTCTGGAGAGGCCGCCACCCACTTGGACAGCCCCCCACACCCATCCAACCCCTTGGACACCCCCCTGGACACCCCACCGACCCCTCTGGACAGGCCTCCACCCCCTTGGACAGCCCCCCACACCCACCCATCCCCTTGGACACCACCCTGGACACCCCCCGAACCCTCTGGACAGCCCCCGACCCCTCTAGAAAGCACCCCCACCCCTCCTGGACACAACCCCCCACCCCCGACCTGCTTGGACACCCCCCTGGACACCCCCAACCCTCTGGACAGCCCCCCCACCCCTCCTAAACACCACCCCCACCCCCTACCCCCTTGGACACCCCCATGGACACTCCCCAACACCCACCCACACCCTTGGACAGCCCCCCACACCCACCCACCCCCTTGTAAACCCCCCTGGACACCCCCCGACCCCTCTGGACAGCCCCCCACCCCTCCTGGATGCCACCCCCCACACCCTACCCCCTTGGACACCCCCTGGACACCCCCCAACCCTCTTGATAGCCCTCCCACCCCCTGGAATCACTGAAAATTTACCATAACAAGAATTTGGGCCATTCAAAGAATGTTTTTAGGTGTGGAGGAAGAACTGAGTTTCAATAGATAGAGAAGGAACTCGACATTAGGTTGTCTATTCTAGGTGTGGATTTGAAGGAGTTAATGTTTGTTCAGTGACCCAAGAGATTGAATCAGAAATTCAGATGTTGTGCCATTTTCTATTGATGAGGATGAATAATTGGTGGGGTTTGACTTTTAAATGGAGAGCTTAGCAGACCATCATATTTTCTATAGATCAGTAAAGGATGTTAGCATCGAACATAAGGCTTAAGGGATGCTTTCAGATCCAAATATGTATGTTGATGGATGCAATGGATCTAGTAGAGGTTCTAGAAAGAATGGTGGTTTTATTTGTTTAGGATAAGTAGTGAATAAAAAACTAGTTAATTTTTTACTTGCTGAAAAGAGGGTATCTAAAATTTTTAACATGCCGAGGGGAAATCTGGCGAGTCCTCCTCGTGAAACTTTGTTTGCAGGGGGTGAAAATGGTGATGTGATCCCAAATCCATGCACCTATGCCATGGTTGTGTGTGAATAAAGTAGTAACAACTGTAAAAGGGCAACCCATCCAAATGGACACGCCCCAACCCTCTCGGGGATTTATAGAAAACGATGAAAAATTAGTGAAATCATAAAATTAGTCAATATTGAAAGTTGAACTAATAGATCTAGGGATGATAAATAAGATTATGGTGCCAAAACGAGTTAAAAGGGTTCGCAATCGAAGAATCTTAGCTAGTTTCAACAAAAAAAATCACAACACATATATATATACTATCCGCGGAAAAAAACGAATGAGTGGGAGGATTACCTGAGTGCTGCGAGTTTAGATGATTGATCCGAGGAGATTAAATATGAGAAATGATGATCGCAAAACGAATCTAAACCAACGAAATGGACGAGCCGATTCGGGTTTACGCGCGAGAGAGACGAGTCGCGACTGTTGAAGGTAAACTCGCGAATGACAATTCACGGGTCTGGGTAAATTTTTAAATGAGTTATCACATCGGTTATTCAATAACCGACGTTATAATTTTTTTAAAAACATTTATAACGTCGGTTATTCAATAACCGACGTAAAAACCTTCCTCCGATTCTTTTTTTACGTCGGTTATTTTATAACCGACGTTATAAAGGGCTCAAAATCCGCGTTTTTTTACGTCAGTTATTCCATAACCGACGTCAAAAACATCTGCGGATTCTTTTTTTACGTCGGTTATAAAATAACCGACGTAAAAAGGCCTTCAAAAACCGCGTTTTTTACGTCGGTTATTGAATAACCGACGTAATAACTCGTACATATGTCGATTTTTTACGCCGGTTATTGAATAACCGACGTAACAAACACCCCCCGCTTTTGTTTTTTACAGCGGTTAATGTATAACCGACGTAAAAAACGAAGCCGCGCGATTAATAACGTCGGTTATAAAAATAACCGACGTTAAAGGTGTACGAAACACAGGTTTTTACGTTGGTTATTAAATAACCGACGTAAAAAACCTCGTTTTACATATTATGACGTCGGTTTTATATAACCGACGTAAAAAATGGTGACGTAAAAAACGTTTTCTGCACTAGTGACTATACAACATTGATGTAAATAATCATAAATGAAAGTATATTACACAAAGAGTAGAATAATGGGCAGTACATACACCACTCAAAGGAAATGGTGGAAAATGTAGCTTAAATCTCACAGGAATAAAAGTGAGATGAAAAATCCCTTACAAAAACTCGGCAGCCTAACGACGCCACTTAAAACTTCCAAAAATGGATTTATGAGATCAAATAGGGTCTCTTATAATATGAACATAAAAATTACAGAACGAGTGTTGATGCTCCTTTCGTCACAGAATCTAAAGATTGGAAAAGGGGAATATCTTAGCTCAAAGTGATTTCACCTTTGGACAATTATCAATAATTGAAAAAGGAAGGAAGAAGAAGAACATTGCGCAAAGGTCGTGCAAGTTCTACAATGGTCGCGCAAGTATAATTGCGCGCCTCAATGGTCGTGCAAGTACACTTGCGCACCTATGTTGGTCATGCAAGTGACTTGTGCGCCGATGTTGGTCATGCAAGTGACTTGCGCAACCTAAGTAATAACCGCCCAGGGTCTTCTCCTGCCTATAAATAGACCCTGTGGCCCCCCCCCCCATTCAGTGAGGATTTTTTCCAGAAACTCATATTTGAGCTCCCGGTGCCCTAGTATTTTCTAAAAGCTTCCTAAACACTTATAAGGTAATTTATTACCTAGAACGGAAGATCTAAATAGGGGGAGGAAGGCCTAAGTGTTGAAACTCATCAACACTTGCGTGCCTGAGTGGCCATCCCTTAAGGGAAAAGGGCCACACTTGCACGCCACCTTACTCCTTCAATAGATCTTGCAGGCCCCTCTTCTGGATGAACCTCAAGAGGATTCTAAAGGCTTTAATAAAGAGTCTCTCAAGTATTACCTTTATGGTTAACCGTCGCGCAAGTACACCATGTGTCGCGCAGGCATACCTGCGCGACCAGGACTTGCGCGCCCACGCAGTACCTACGCGTCTGCTAGGACTTGAGCGCCCCTGCCTTTTTGGGTGCCTTTCTTGCCCATTTCACCCCTCTTAATCCATTACACATTTCCTATTCAAGATTTAGTCTTCAAGACACTCTTCAAAGCCATTTATGGCATGATTTATTGATTTGACTTCCTTATCTGAAAGGAATTCTGTGGAATATCTCTCAAAACCTAGTGATTTACACATCTTTATGTCACTAAAGATTGAGATTTCATTCATTTAACCTCATCCTTTAAGATGAGAGATCCCCTAACCTGGGCCTCCTTTTTTAGGAGTAAGTCCCAGTCATAATTCTTAACTTGGGCATCTTCCTTAGGAGTAAGCCCCAATTCTTAAAGTTCCCAAATCTGGGCATCCTCCTTAGGAGTAAGCCCCAGTCCACTAATCTGGGCATCCTCCTTAGGAGTAAGCCCCAGTCCCCAAATCTGGGCATCCTCCTTAGGAGTAAGCCCCAGTCCCCTAATCTGGGTATCCTCCTTAGGAGTAAGCCCCAGTCCCCTAATCTGGGCATCCTCCTTAGGAGTAAGCCCCAATCCCCTAATCTGGGCATCCTCCTTAGGAATAAGCCCCAAACCTTAATCCTTGACCTGGGCCTCCTTTTTAGGAGTAAAACCCAATCATAAGTTTTCTCCTAATTTGGGCCTCCTTTTCAGGAGTAAGCCCCAAGTTAGAGTATTCAAAATCTCCATGAAGCACATATACCTTTATGGACCCTGTTTCTGGATTTCTTCCCTAAAGTAAATCCTAACCTTCATTTATCTGGGTAGTCATACATACATAATCCCCACATTATTTCTTATGATTGCATATTTCATGGCACAATTGTCTATTTTTTACCAATACCTCTTGTTTCTCACATAGAGCATGACTCACGTGAGCTTAGAGTGTAAAAGTAATTGTGACATCCTTCTTTGATCCATCAATCATAAACATCATACTCCCTTACTTGAACTACGTGGGTTCTGATTCATTTTCTAAACAAAGGATACGTAGGTAGCCCGTCTACGGGTTCGATCCCAACTCTAAAATAATCCATGTCCTTCTGAATGACAATAAACTTCAAGTGCCCCACTGAGTGGCTTTAAAACCAGCATGGTCATCATAATGACCAAGAGACTTCTATATAAATGTGTCGAAGGGTACCATTGACCAAGAATCACTAATAAATACAGATAATTCTCTATCGATGAAGAACCTCGAATACATATAAAAGATTCTCTAAATTTCCTACATATTTGATCATTTATTGTCATATCTGAAGGAAATATCATTTTATACTTGGTAATGTAATAAGGATTCACGAACATAACTTAAATCTATAAAGAGAGTCCCAGAGTAGACAATAATTCCCCTAAAAAAGGTGTGATGAGTTCAACCTCCCATCCTCTCGACCAATGCAAATTCCTAAGCCTCATCAGTCCACAAACTAATGATCACCTACCTTTGGAAAGTAGGTCCGAATGGATGTGGAATCATTGGATGTTTTTTGTTCTACAAACAAACCCGTTAGAAACTGATCGGAATGTTTGAACCTCCCATCAAGGCGGTCATCCCCGGATTCCGAGGGAAACAAAAATGGTGAACCCGGTGTGAATCCTTAACCAAGTTAAAAATGATGTTTTACCTATTTTTTAGGACCCTATTTAATAACTAAATGAGAGGGCCAACAAAAACAATCATTGACATATGTGCTCATCCAAAAGATGTAGTGTCTGAATTTATCTTGATTACGTCTGTTATATCAAACATGCACTCTTTTCCCAAGATCTTCTGCATTTCTAGAATGGCTGCTCTCAAGTTCACACCTGTGAATACTGCTGCTGCAAATGCCACTACTACTACTCCTGCTGGATCATCGTCCGCTCTTAGGACGATATCACCTACTCAACGTCTTCAACACTGGGTATCAAATGCACTGGTTAAGGAGTACTGTTAACACGGTGCCATCCCAACTCTGGAGGCTGCCCGACAAGCCCTCCAAGCAAACAACTCACATCGGTCATCCGGACAACGACAACCAGTGATCAAGAAGCAGGCGGTGCTGACTACCGTCTCCAACCGTTTCGGGTCATTATCCCCAGAATGCAATCAACATTCACTCCCTTATTCTGGGGAGGTGAATGAGTAGGTCCCTCAGGACCTTAATTCAAACAGACAGGAGTCCTTCCTGAGGGCTCCCACCAACAATCGCCGCCAGACTCGTGTGGCAGTGCGCCCTCAACATGATGAGGGTACCGACTCCAGGCGTTCGACTTAGGTTCCTCGAACCCGAGCAAGCAAGACGAACCACCAAAGGTGGAATCCGGTCAACAGTGAGCAGGTTCTCATCTCATCCATCTCCAGAGAAGTCCACCAACCTAACTTGGTGGCAAGAAATGAGCAGGCACATACACCTGCCTGTTTTAAACCCGCTGTCCAGCAGACTCGTCTGGAAGCATCACGCCATTCCCGCATGGAAATTCCGGCGGAGTAATATAGGCAGGAACATACACCTGTTTATACATCATCAGCTAGTCAGCAGGCTCGTCTGACTACATATGATGGATCTCATCAACCACGTTTGGTGAAGTGAAATCAGCAGGCACATATACCTGCTAGTATTAATCAAGCCTACCAACAGTCTCGCTTGGTAGCATTCGGAGAAGTTAGTCAGAAAGCCCCGACAACAAATAGAAGGCAGACTCTACTCTCTGCCCCCACACTTGAGTACTATCAGGATTCACTGACAGGAAAAGGAGGACAGGAGCAGGCACATACACCTGCTCCAAGCCCGGAATGGACGTATATTCCTGTTCCGGTAGGTGAAGTCACCAAGCATATTCTATCAATGGTGAAAGAGCAGAAGAAAATCCCTGCTCATATTCTGGATGCTTTCCAGGATATTATAACAACTTTAGCGGCATCTTAGGGAAAGACACATAAATCTATCCCTACCAGTGGAGTGATACATCAAAAATTCACTCTGGAACAGACACACACATCTGTTCCAGTCCAAGAGGGTTGTGGGGCATACTCCCCCATATCATACGGATGACCAAGTCAGGCACATACACCTGATTTGAGAGGAGATCGTCAGACTAACCTAGACATCTTTCCTGATCAGGCACATACACCTTCTCAGAGCAGCCACTTTCGTCAACAAGTGGTTTCCAAGGCAAGTAAGAAGGCATCTAAGAAAAAGACCCTCCCATCACAGTCAGGAGATCAAGAGCCAATCAGTAACAAGGCCTTGCTCGATGCTGGAGTTCTTGAAGCCGTTATACAATTATCTATTGGAATTCAATATTCTACTCCCTTATTTCCCAATAGTGGGAACATTAATTCTGAAGGTCTTCAACAGACACTTCCTCACGAAGGCTTGCTTCATGACAATTCGATCGATCTCGAAGTTTCATCTTCAGATGAGTGCCACAGGAACCCTCTGTGTGGTCAAAAGACCAAGGAGCAAGAGATATCATCTTTTTCTGTAACCCATTATGGTGGTCCTCCCCATAATGATGAATTTCGCTGCGAAAGTCCTCTCCGCAGTAGTTATGAACATTGCTCGGAAAATGCTCCAGTGGACAATGTAGTGCCGAGAAATCCCTATTATCTTGAGGCACTTGCAAATGCGAAACCATTCATGTCTGAAGCTTCATAGCTAGCAGGTGAAATACTTTCTCAATCAAAAGATAACCCAAGGTGTAGGTCATTCTCCGAACCACCCCTAAGTCATGCATATTCTAGTTTGATCAATGATTTCTCTACCAATCCTGTTGAATCCAATGAAGCAACAAGGAAACACCAACTCTGGTCAAATCAGGTAGAAGAATATTCATCAAATGATAAAGAGGAAATGCTGAATATGAGAAAAAAACTGGAAAAAGGTGAAGTGCCAGTCATGTTTTGGCCTCTGGCTGACTCTCAGTATAATATTCCAGAAATGTTGACGGAAGATGAAATTCATGATATTCATCTCAACATATGGAAAACTCTTTGTCAGTTGAAAAATAAAGTATTATCTTATGATGAATATGAAAATAATCTTAAGATAATAGAAGGGTTACAACGTCAGATTGATTTGGCGTCTCTATCAGTCTCTCAATATCCGAAGGCTGAAAAGCAGCAGAGAGCCCTTCAACGTTCATGCTTTGGCACACTAAGAAGATTGAGTTAGTTAATTGCCAATGACCCATCTGGTATTAATGTCATAGGATGGGGTGTTCATGGAGCACTACATTTCACGGTGCTCTCTAGTCAGCAAAGCCCACTGAAAATGGTCTTATGCAATGTTATTTCCCATGGCCGGCCATAGTCAATGGGATTTGTTTGTAATAAAAAGATCGCCCAAGAATAGGCTTCAACTAGTTCCTCTCAAAATCAAGAATACAGAGAAAAAGTTGTCGAATTACTCTTGCATCAAGCAAATGAGAATATTGAACAGGCCTCTCGTTTGGAGCAAGAACGTCACCAAGTGACAGAAGTGTCGGAAATCATCCAACGGTCTTTTGAAATGGGTGATAAAAGTGGATACAGATTAATGCATCCAGCTAATTTCTAGACTAAGGTTCGCAAGATCAGGAGGAATTTCAAGAAAGTCTCAGACATAACATGTTAAGAATCACCCCAGCTCGCCAGACTGGAGACTCTTTTAAACCAACCCTCGGAATCAACAAAAAGGATTCGGGGAGTTGAGAAAGAACAACAGGAACAACCCCAGTCCACTGGACTGGGGACTTTTTCAAATCATCAATCCCCTCCTCAGAGAAATTCGGTCTTTTCTCGATTGGGGAAGAAACCTCAAGAGGAATGAAGAGCCAAATTATCAGGAGATTCCCTCCAAATTACGGTTCGTCAAGAAGTTCCTGAGGGATCGAATCAACAAAAGGAAATGTCTCATCAAAGAGATGGAAGAAGACAATATCATAGAAATGCTTATAGAAGGGATGCGATGAATTATGCATCGATTAATGTCATCAATGCCGTTGTTGCTGATCCACCAGATGAGGCTCACTCAGGGGACTTAGATGAAGAGGTTTCTGCTCAAGAAGATGTACGCACCGACACAAATGAAGAAGGTGTGCGTACACGAAGTCAAAGGATTACTCAGAAATTAAGTAATCCTTCGAGTAACCCACTTCCCCCTCTCCAAAAAGGATCCAACAAAGGGAAGGGAAAGAACCAGGTTACATATCCTTCCTCTAGATAAGGTCAATCGCTTTCACTAGAGTAGATGTTTGCACAACAGGAGGAAGAAGTGAAGGAATTAAGAAGGTTGAATGTAGAACTACTTCAGAATAGTCTTCTTCTTAAGCATGCTGGAGTCAGTCAGCCAAAGTAATTTGTTGTAGCTACTGAGATGGATCAAGAATATCCTCCTCTATCAGTACACCCTCACAGGTCTAATCCTACGGGTCAAGCGCAACAATGATTATCAGTGCTACCATCAGTTGCAGCACCAATCGCCACATCTATCCAAGCTCTAGTCATTTCACCTACCCAAGTCCAAGTTCAACCGAATGTTTCTCAAAAATTAATAACTACTATTGAGTCATTAACAACACAGTTAGAAACTATGGAAGGGAAGTGTGCACAAGTTCAACCAGAAAAGAAAGTTTACCATGAATGGGTAGATTCAATTTCTCCTCCATCTAGTTTTGGGAACCCTGTATTCCCTATTTTCAATGGATCAGGCAATCCTGAACAACATTTGATGCATTACGTGTTTTGTTGCGATCCTATGATGGGAACTCCGGAGCAGCAAGAAGTAGTGAAACTCAGATGCTTCGTGCGAACCTTGTAAGGACTAGCTTTTGTTTGGTATACAAGCTTGCAATCCCGGTCAATTACCGGATGGGAGGATCTTCTCCAAAAATTCCTCCTTTAGTTCAGCTCAACTTTTCCAAAGAAAACATTTTTCGATCTTACAAACTGTAAGCAAAGGGAGAATGACAGAGTCTCTAATTTCATTACTCGCTGGAAGGGATTAACATATTCCTTGAGTTTAGCACTCCCTCAAGAAGAATTGTTGCCAATCTATGTGGAAAATCTGCGTGACGAATTATGCACGCTGTTAATCCCTATGAAAAACACAGGAGGGTTTCGAGACCTTACTTCAATCGCTTAGCAGATTGAATATTACCTTATATAGGCTAAGGCTAAATCTCGTGTAATTCAATCATCTCCAGGAAGGAGAATGGGTAAAGTAGAAACTGCTACAGTTATGCTCAAACAATCACCTGTACCTATTTCTACCTCAAAACCTTCATCTTCTCTAAGGGCTCCACCTTCTGAGTGCCAACAACAAAGGACTTTTCGTCCATATGATCAAAAAGATCAAAGATGAAAACAATTTGAGAATCTGAAGAGAAAAACATACTCTTTCCTAAATGAACAAGTTCCTGGTTATTTCATTTCGGCTCTGGAAAACAATTTGGTTCAATTGCCAATACCCAAGAGGCCAAACAAGAAAGGAGATGAAGACCGTCCTAATTATTGCCCTTTTCATCAAATGTTGGGTCATCCCATCTAGGAGTGTTTTGTCTTCAAAGACCTCCTACAAAAGATGGTCGACTCGGGACAAGTCACATTGAAAGGCTCCTCAGCCCAGGTAGCATGTGTCACTGCTATAGTTCTAGAGGAGGAAGATGAATGGCAAGAAGTCAAAAGAAAAAATGCACAAAAGTATGATGATTGGATGGTCAGAAAGACAATCAATCGAACTCATGCTATTTTGCGAACACAATTAAGGAAACCAATTGTGTCTTCTGCCATGAATGTTGCGGCAAAACCCTCTTCGTCAAAGGGAAAGTTCTCAAAGAAACGACATGATTCAAAGAAAGAAAAAGAATCAAAAGAAGATGAGTATGTGTCAAAGCCTAAGTTGTCTTTGACTTTGGAGGATTTCATGCCATCTACTTCAAAGCCACGGGCACCGCCCCACCAAACGGCACAGCCTGAACAGGCTAATCAGGCAGAGTCTTCATCAGACGAAGAGTTAATCTTTGGTTCTGTTAATATGATTCAATTAACAGATCCATATGCTAGTTGCAGTTTCGATTTCAATGAGCCTGAATTCCCTGTATCAAATAGAGGAATCAGAGGAAGTTCCAGGGGCTCAGGATACAGGGGAAGACGTGGATCTTTCAGAAGCCACTATTCCAATTCTACCCCTGCTAGAACTGTGTACGCAGCAGAAACTCGTGGTAGAGCCCTTCAGTGAGCTCAGAAAGAACAAGCAAGTTCTTCTACCAATAGAAAATTCAGTCCTGGCACAATTATTTTGGAAGACCAGTTGAAGGTTCCATCTTCTTCCTCTCAGCAAGTAAATGGATCTAATCGGTCTAATCTTCCAAAACCAGGAATATTGCCAACTCCTATCCCAATACAATATGTATCAACTTCCAAAGCATCTGCTTCCAAAGTACCTGCTAAACCACATATTCCTGTTGGGAAATGCAGACCTCTGGATCAAAAGTATGATATATTGAAACACTTGGCCCAAGTACCAGCCAAGTTATCAATTCTGGATGCTTTGAATCTGTCAAAAGATCTTTGGGAAGCACTCATCAAGGCTTTGTCAAGTCCTCAGGAGTTTGAAACTAAAATTGCTGCAGCTGAAATCTATCACATAGAGAATAATCCTGCAGAGTTCCATGTAATAATATCTTTTACTAATAAAGATGAAGATGATGTTGTGCATGGGCATATCAGACCTTTGTATTTATCTGGCAAGGTCAATGGTGTAGACGTCCTAAGAGCTTTCATTGACAATGGTTCAGGAGTCAACCTCATGCCCATTCGTACACTTCGTCGATTGGGCCTCACGGAATCCGATTTATCTCCTTCTACTATGATGTTACAAGGATATGATAAAAATGAACAAGAACCATTGGGCGATGTTACACTCAGAACTCATTTTGGAGATCTTGTATCCAATTCAGATTTCATGATTGTTGATCAAGACTCAGCTTTCAACGTCTTGCTTGGAAGACCCTGGCTACATCAGCACGCGGTTATCCCTTCATCATACCATCAATGTATCAAATATTGTTTTGATGGTCAAGTTGGGACATTGTATGGTGATAAGGCCCCGTTCAAGACATGTGAGTCTCAATACATTGAGGCGGAATTCTATCACATGAAGCAAAGGGAGAAATCCATAACAAAGGAGATTACCAAAGTTAATGCTCCATATGGTTTGGAAAAAATTCCAGTAAATCCATTTACACATGTGAGTAAAGATTATGTGTTGCCTATCAGTCAAATTGACAAGATAGACCCAAATCAAAATACTCTTATGGAAAGATCCATAATGTTAATTATGACAATCGATCCAGACAACATGGGAGAAATTGGTAATCTACCAAGCAGTGATGAAAACACAAATGGTGACGTCTTCATTTCATCTGCTAAAATACAACAAGTCTATGCTTCACCAATTAGGCCAGAAGAAGTTATAGCGACATCGGAGGTGAACAATGATGTCGATTCTCAATCCATCATCTCCTCTTTATTACCCAAAGAAGACCATTCATCATCAATCGGGTCGAAAATGGAAGCTTCTTCTTCAAGATATGCAAATTTCGACATCTCTTCGGATCATGAGAATTCTACTTTATCATCTACTATGCAAGTAGAAAAGGAAGAAATAAAACATGATGAATAAGAAGAGGAAGATCTCAGAGATGCTCCTCCAGCATTTGAAGAGGGTATCTCTACCACTGTGGATGAACTCAGAGAAATAAATCTGGGTACAAAAGAAGATCCACGACCCACTTTAATCAGTGCGGCCATGACTCTTGAAGAGAAAGAGATGTATATTTATTTTTTAAAGAAAAATAGAGATATATTTTCCTGGAACTATACAGAAATGCCCGGGCTTGATCCTGATGTTTCTACTCATCATTTGGGTTTACCAGAAGAACATCGAGGATTTAATCAAGTCGCGAGAAGAACACACCCAACTTATGCTTCCAAAATTGAACCTGAAGTGGATAAGCTTATCAAAGTTAACTTCGTCAGATAAGTTCAATATCCCAAATGTTTGGATAATATTTTCCCTGTAAAGAAAAAGAACAAACAAATTAGAGTTTGCATCGATTTCAGAGATCTTAATCAGCATTGTCCTAAGGATGATTTCCCAGTTCCGATTACAGAACTTCTAATTGATGCAACAACTGGCTATGAAGCACTTTCCTTCATGGATGGATATTATGGATATAATCAGATCCGAATGGCTCTAGAAGACAAGGAATCTACAACCTTCAGAGCCCCTCAGGGTGTGTTTTGCTACCGGGTAATGCCCTTTGGCTTAAAGAATGCAGGTGCAACTTATCAGCATGCCATGCATCGTATCTTCAAACCCTTATTAGGGAAGTTTGTTGAATGCTATGTAGACGATTTGGTAGTTAAATCCAAACAATTTTCTAATCACTTGGCTGATTTGGAAGTCATATTCTGCAAGCTTCGACAACATAATTTGAAGATGAACCCCTTAAAATGTGCTTTTGGGGTAACCTTAGGAAAATTTCTTGGCTTTGTTGTATGCCATCATGGTATTGAAGTCGATCCTGAGAAGACCAAGTCAATCCTTGGTATGTCACCTCCTCAAAATTTGAAATAATTAAGAGGACTTCAAGGACACTTAGCCTATATTCGACATTTCATCACCAATTTAGCAGGAAAAAGTTTACCCTTCACCAAATTGATGAAGAATGGGGTCACTTACCAATGGACTAAAGAATGTCAAGAAGCATTCGATATTCTCAAGAAATACCTCTTGAGTCCACCGGTACTCATGCCACCTGTTGAAGGAAGACCACTTATCCTCTATGTGACAGCTCTAGAGCGATCATTGGGTGCCTTTCTTTCTCAAAAGAATGATTCTGGGAATGAAAACAGTCTCTACTATCTCAGTCGAACCATGCTTGAAGTAGAAACCCGGTATTCAAGTATTGAGAAGTGATGCCTGGCATTAATCTTTGCAGTTCAGAAGTTGAGACACTACCTGCAACATCACGAGGTCCAATTGGTATCTCGCAATAAACCGCTCAAATTTATCCTAAGTCGTCCAATGCTTACAGGATGTCTGGCAAGGTGGGCAGTTATTTTGCAGCAATTCAACATTCAGTATGTGGCTCAAAAGGCGATAAAGGGCCAAGATCTGGCTGATTTCCTAGCTGAACACCCTTCAGTGGAAGACACATCTTCAGATATTGAACTCCCTGATGAGGAAGTCTTCTCTATTCAAGAAAGTCCTCAGGCATGGGAAATGTATTTTGATGGTGCTTCCAGAAGTCCAACAGGGAGGAAAATGGAAAATCCTAAATTCAAAAAAGTTGGATTAGGAATTGTGCTCATTTCTCCAGAAAAGGCAGTGTTACCTTATTCCTTCTTATTGTGGGAAGGTGGTACCAATAATGAAGCATAATACCAAGCTCTCATCGTAGGTTTGGAATTACCACTTCAAGCACAAGTGAATCACTTAAAGGTGAAAGGTGATTCAGACCTGGTAATCAAACAAGTCAATGGGGATTATGCCATCAGAAAAGAAGAACTAATACCTTTGTATGATTATGTCAGAGAGTTAATGGTGGAATTTCCTTTGGAACCGACATTTTCTTATGTCCCAAGATCACAAAATGCTCAAGATGATGCATTGGATAATATAGCTACAACTCTGGCAGATCCAAATCGGGACGAGACAACCATCAGTATTGCCCACCGTCGTGCAATTTGACCTTATGTTCAAATCAGAACAGAGGAAATTAATGAAATTTGTCCCATCCCTGAACCGTATGGTCATACTACAGGATGGACATCACTTATCAGGGAATACCTTCAAAATGGAACACTTCCACCTGATAGAGCTGAGAAAGAACAAATCCGGCGACGTGTGGTTAATTTTACTCTTTATGATAGCCCAGATCACCTAGAGAAAATTCTCTACAAACGTGGTTTTGATGGAGTTCTCTTCAGATGCATTGATGGCGAAGAGACAATGGCTTTCATGAAAGAAGTGCATGCAGGAGTCTGTGGTGCCCACCAGTCTAGACATAGACTGTCTGATCAGATTCTAAGGCTTGGATACTTTTGGCCTTCAATGATACGAGATTGTGTTGATTTCACAAAGAAGTGTCATTCATGACAAGTACATGCCAACCTCATTAATCAGCCTCCATAGTTGCTTCATACAACTAAATACTCATGGCCATTTGCCACATGGGGAATGGATGTGGTGGGACCTTACCCTTCAGCTATGGCCAAGCAGTTTAAGTATATTCTTACTACTACTGACTTCTTTTCCAAATGGGAAGAGGAAATACCTCTCAAGGAAGTCAGTTCTAAATGCATTGTTATCTTCATCAAGTCTAACATAATTACCAGATTTGGTGTCCCTCATACCATATTGATGGACAATGGCAGCAATTTCTGTTCATCCAAGATGAAGAAGTTGTATCAAGAATACAACATCAAATCCAACCATTAATCTCGGTATCATGCAGTGGCCAACGGCCAGATAGAATCCTTTAACAAGACTCTTTCAAATATACTGCAAAAGATGGTGGATAAAGATAATAGGTCATGGCCTGATAAACTCTTTCATGCTTTATGGGCTTATCGGACTACCACCCGCACTGCAACTTGGTCAACTCCATATTCATTGGTATATGGAATGGAATCCTTCTTGCCCATTGAAGTTCAACTACCCTCACTCAGAGTTTCCATTTTTGATCAATCATATACAGATGAACAATCTCAAAAGCGATTGAATTAATTGGAATGGTTAGATGAGAAAAGATTGTGCACTTTGCACCACTTGGAAGTCTATCAGAATCAAATAGAACGAGCTTTTAACAAAAAAGTTCGTCTTCGTTCATTCACTCAGGGAGAATTGGTATTAGTTCTCAGAACTCCAATGATACCAAGAAAGAAACCTCCCAAGATTGATCCAAAATGGGAAGGACCTTATTCAATACATAGGGTCTACTCCAATGGATCTTATTCATTAATCTCAATGGATGGAGAATTCATCACTACTCCAACCAATGCCAGATTTTTGAAGAAGTATTTTGTATAAACTGCAAATTACCTTCATCATCCTTGCTATATGACATTAAACTATACAAAAGTCCTTTAATATGACCTACATGACATTAAACTGTACTTCGTCCTTGCTATATGACGTTAAACTATACAAAAGTCCTTTAATACCTCCTACATGACATTAAACTGTACTTCGTCCTTGCTATATGACGTTAAACTGTACTTCATCCTTGCTATATGACATTAAACTGCACTTCGTCTTTGCTATATGATGTTAAACTATACAAAAGTCCTTTAATACATCCAACATGACATTAAACTGTACTTCGTCCTTGCTATATGACGTTAAACTATACAAAAGTCCTTTAATACGTCCAACATGACATTAAACTGTACTTTGTCCTTGCTATATGACGTTAAACTATACAACAACAGTCCATACATATGACCTTAAACTATTTGTACTTTCATCCCACACGATTCTAAACTGTGAAAAAGTTCCCTAAATGGTCATGTATGACCTTAAACTGCAACTAGGTCCTGTATGACCTTAAACTAAATCATCAATGGTCCATGCATATGACCCTAAACTATTTGCAAGTCCCTTATGTCTAGCAAGAAGTTAAACTGTGACATCCTAAATACATGATGCTAAACTGTATAAAAGTCCCTTACATCCGGAAAGACGTTAAAATACATAATCATCAAAGGTCTTGTATGACCTTAAACTACACCACCGTCCAGCATGACATTAAACTGCACCATCCACAGTCCATGCATATGACCTTAAACTATTTTCACTTTCGTCCAACATGACGCTAAACTGTATCGTCCCTTTTTTTGTCCAACATGATGCTAAACTGTATCGTCCCTTTTTTTTTCGTCCAACATGACGTTAAACTGTGAAAAAGTACCTAATGCGTCCAACATGACGTTAAATGGTGTACTATTTTTTCCTCACTACATGGCATTAAACTGCACAGTCCCCCTTTCATCCAACATGACGTTAAAATCTATTGTCCCCATCGTCCTAACTACATGATGCTAAACTACAGAGAAAGTATGTGATATGTCCTACATGACATTAAACTATATTTTGTCCCTGCTACATGACACTAAACTGTGCAACACCAATAGTCCTAACTTCAAGACTTTAAACTGCATAGTCCCTCTATATGTCCTACATGACATTAAACTATGCATCGTTAAGGTTATTGTTACCTCTTGTTTCTCACACCGAGTATGACTCACGTGAGCTTAGAGCAAACCTCAACCATAACACTCTCTCTGGGCCGCTAACCATGTGTAAGTCCCAACATCATTTTATAGGCCGTTGTCCCCAAGAACAAATTAATCATTAATTCATTCTTTAATTGAACTACAAGGACTTTGATCCTTGCCTTCTAGGCTGGGTATGTAGGCAACCTCCCAAGGTTCAAGCCCAAAACCAATCTCTTCACGTCGGTTCATCTCCATCTCATACGATGTTAATTCGTGAAACCTCTCTTAGAATCAATATCTTTACATTGGTTCACTTTCGTCCTTGTTATACAACGTTAAAATATACAACACTTTTTTCCAGTATGACAATAAACTACAAATTTCTTTGATACCCTCACCTGAGAGGGAACCATTATTTTCATTGTTTTTTCAATCATGTTTAATTTCAAAGACTATGTGCATACATGGCAATGCCCGAACCTTTTATCTTGGGTTAAACCATCATTGCAGTAAATTCCCCTTTCACCCTTCACATGTACGAACCAAATTTGTACAGAGGGTATTTCTAGAACTACGTGGGCTTGATTCCCATACTTATGGGATACGTAGGAACGTTCGATTGTCCCTAGAATCCATCCCCAAGTCTTTGGGCCTAACCCCAAATTCCACTTTCAGTCCCTTGGCTGAAAAGTCCCCATGAAAACACACATTGTGTATTTCTTACAATGGTCCAAGCTCTATGACCCTAAACTAAGATATCTAATCCTTTTGTCCCACACGATGTTAAACTGTAGTTTAAGAACTATGTACAGCTTGATTCTCATCCTTATGGGATACGTAGTGAAGTCCAACATTTCAATTCAGGACCCAACCACAACATGATTATGGTTAGCATTGATCTATGTATCTCTGTATACATTGAAAAATACCCATATTTATGTGTCATAATCCTAAACTTAAATATTTTCAGATCCTCATAACCCTTTTCATGACTTCTAGTCACAAAAATGTCAAACTTCTGAGAGTTATTTTGTCTGACTATGCAACACGTGCCCATAGGCGGCCTTGCATAAACAGTCTACATAACAGACTTGTCAGCCAAAAGATACTATTATTTGACTATGCAGCCAATTCCCTTAGGTGGCCTTGCATAATTCAACCCCCTAACGGGTTTTTCGGATAGTGGTAACTTCATTCTTGGGAAGAATTCCTCTTTTGTCCTTATTTGTCTTAAACGACAGTATGTAGGGATCCGCAAAAAAAAAAGCCATCCTTAACATATTTGTCCCATATCCTTTTTCATGATCTGAAAGTATTCAAGTCTATGGTTTATATTCTTCTTCCCTATGTTTGGGTCAGACCTTTGTAGGAGTGATATTCATCCAGTTCTTCGATAATCTTGTCTGGAAATATATTCTCCATATTCAAGTACCTCGTTCCATACAAAAACTTTATACTTTGGAAGATTTGAATCTCCATAAACTTTCATAGGCTTTTAGCACTAGGAAAGTAAATTTCTGAGAGTTCTTTTGCCTGACTATGCAGCACGTGCCCATAGGTGGCCTTGCATAAACAGTCTACATAACAGACTTGTTATCCAAAAGATACTATTTTATTTAACTATGCAGCCAATGCCCTTAGGTGGCCCTGCATAATTCAACCCCCTAACGGGTTTGTTAAATAATGGTAACTTCATTCTTGGAAACTACTTATTCTAATGCCTTTTAGCTCTTTTTCATATCATTCCTCAGATTCAAATATTCTTAAGTCATAGCTTACATATTTTCCCTCATAATTGAGTATGGTACTATGTTTTCAGATGAGTTGTCAAGAAAATGAATCAATTCTAATCCATTTCAGTCAAATCTATTTTGACCTTAAACATTAGCCTCTTTATGTCCGAAATACATGAATTTAAACTGCCAATAACCACAAAGACCCCTGGTTTCTTTTTTTTCCTCAGAGTCAAATCCTCTTTTCACTCCGGATCCAACTCTGAGGGGGGACTTTTGTTGACGCTCCTTTCGTCACAGAATCTAAAGATTGGAAAAGGGGAATATCTTAGCTCAAAGTGATTTCACCTTTGGACAATTATCAATAATTGAAAAAGGAAGGAAGAAGAAGAACATTGCGCAAAGGTCGCGCAAGTTCTACAATGGTCGCGCAAGTATACTTGCGCGCCGATGTTGGTCATGCAAGTGACTTGCGCGACCTAAGTAATAACCGCCCGAGGTCTTCTCCTGCCTATAAATAGACCATATGCCCCCCCCATTCAGTGATGATTTTTTCCAGAAACTCAGATTTGAGCTCCCGACACCCTAGTCTCTTCTAAAAGCTTCCAAAACACTTCTAAGGTGATTTCTTACCTAGAAAGGAAGATCTAAAGAGGGGGAGGAAGGCCTAAGTGTTGAAACTCATCAACACTTGCGCGCCTGAGTGGCCAGCCCTTAAGGGAAAAGGGCCACACTTGCGCGCCGCCTTACTCATTCAATAGATCTTGCGCGCCCCTCTTCTGGAAGAGCCTCAAGAGGATTCTAAAGGCTTTAATAAAGAGTCGCTTAAGTATTACCTTTCTGGTTAACTGTCACACAAGTACACCATGTGTCGCGCAGGCATACCTACGCGACCAGGACTTGCGCACCCACACAGTACCTGCGAGTCTGCCAGGACTTGAGTGCCCCTGTTTTTTTGGGCGCCTTTCTTGCCCATTTCACCCCTCTTAAGACATTACACATTTCCTATTCAAGATTCAGTCTTAAAGACACTCTTCAAAGCCATTTATGGCATGATTTCTTGATTTGAATTCCTTATCTGAAAGGAATTCTGTGGAATATCTCTCAAAACCTAGTGATTTACACATCTTTATGTCACTAAAGATTGAGATTTCATTCATTTAACCTCATCATTTAAGATGAGATATCCCCTAACCTGGGTCTCCTTTTTTTGGAGTAAGTCCCAGTCATAATTCTTAACTTGGGAATCTTCCTTAGGAGTAAGCCCCAATTCTTAAAGTTCCCAAATCTGGGCATCCTCCTTAGGAGTAAGCCCCAGTCCCCTAATCTGGGCATCCTCCTTAGGAGTAAACCCCAGTCCCCTAATCTGGGCATCCTCCTTAGGAGTAAGCCCCAGTCCCCTAATATGGGCATCCTTCTTAGGAGTAAGCCCCAGTCCCCTAATCTGGGCATCCTCCTTAGGAGTAAGCCCCAGTCCCCTAATCTGGGCATCCTCCTTAGGAGTAAGCCCCAATCCCCTAATCTGGGCATCCTCCTTAGGAGTAAGACCCAGTCCCCTAATCTGGGCATCCTCCTTAGGAGTAAGCCCCAGTCCCCTAATCTGGGCATTCTCCTTAGGAGTAAGCCCCAATCCCCTAATCTGGGCATCCTCCTTAGGAGTAAGCCCCAAACCTTAATCCTTGACCTGGCCCTCCTTTTCAGGAGTAAAACCCAATCATAAGTTTTCTCCTAATTTGGGCCTCCTTTTCAGGAGTAATCCCCAAGTTAGAGTATTCAAAATCTCCATGAAGCACATATACCTTTATGGACCCTGTTTCTGGATTTCTTCCCTAAAGTAAATCCTAACCTTCATTTATCTAGGCAGTCATACATACATAAGCCCCACATTATTTCTTATGATTGCATCTTTCATGGAACAATTGTCTATTTTTTACCAATACCTCTTGTTTCTCACACTGAGCATGACTCACGTGAGCTTAGAGTGTAAAAGTAATTGTGACATCCTTATTTGAGCCATCAATCATAAAAATCATACTCCCTTACTCGAACTACGTGGGTTATGATTCCTTTTCTAAACAAAGGATACGTAGGTATCCCGTCTACGGGTTCGATCCCAACTCTAAAATAATCCATTTCCTTATGAATGACAATAAACTTCAAGTGCCCCACTGAGTGGCTTTAAAACCAGCATGGTCATCATAATGACCAAGAGACTTCTATATAAATGTGTCGAAGGGTACCATTGACCAAGAATCTCTAATAAATACAGATGATTATCTATCGATGAAGAACCTAAAATAAATATAAAAGATTCTCTAAATTTCCTACATATGTGATCATTGACTGTCAGATCTGAAGTAAATCTCATTTTATACTTGCTAATATAATAAGGATTCATGAACATAACTTAAATCTATAAAGAGAGTCCCAGAGTAGACAATAATTCCCCTCAAAAAGGTGTGATGAGTCCGACCTCCCATCCTATCGACCAATGCAAATTCCTAAGCCTCATCAGTCCACAAACTAATGAGAACCTACCTTTGGAAAGTAGGTCCGAATGGATGTGGAATCATTGGATGTTTCCGGTTCTATGAACAAACCCTTTAGAAACCGATCAGAATGTTTGAACCTCCCATCAAGGCGTGTTGTACCTCTCATACCCCTCGTGGTTTAATTTTCATGATCACAATCACTATCTTATTTATCTAATCTTGTTTTAAGTGTTTTTGGTTGATAGGCAAAAGGTTGCCAAGGAATTGGGCCAAGAAGGACTGAAAGTGGACTGATTTTCAGTCCACCGGCCAACCGGTGGATGACCACCGGCCAGTCGATGGAGTCTTGACAGAAGGCATCCTTTCTGTCCAGACCACCGGCCAACCGGTGTCTCATCACCGGCCAGCCGGTGGAACCCAGATAGAAGAGACAACTACTGTCTCACCACCGGCCAACCGGTGGCCTCCTCACCGGCCAGCCGGTGGTGCCTGGGCAGAAGGCTCTCCATTTTCCAAAGCACCGGCCAACCGGTGGCCAAGCACCGGTCAGCCGGTGGAGCCA
Organism: Viscum album; assembly: GCA_963277665.1. NCBI lineage: Eukaryota > Viridiplantae > Streptophyta > Magnoliopsida > Santalales > Viscaceae > Viscum > Viscum album. Next base: position 1,924,029,462 of record OY728152.1, on the reverse strand, counting down.
GTCAAACTAGCCGTTGGGCTTTGACCAGACTTGTCCACTTGACTCCCAACGGCTCCGAAGGCCTCTCCAACGGCTCCGAAGACCCCCAAAGGCCATTTGAGGGTTCCCCCTCTATAAATAAAGGACTAGGAAGCCCCGGAAATGTAAGAAAGCCCACGGGAACATTTTTCAATCATTTGGCGAACCTCCGGCGGATTCCTTCAAGGAACCTCATTTGCTCCAAACCATTTCCACATCCAAGGAGCACCACCATAGAAGCTTGGGAGTGCTCTTCATCAACTCCAATCAATACATTGGCGCCCAAGACTTCTCCACATTATGGTTTTTCTTGTTTTATCATTTTGAGCTTTATTTTGGGTTTGTGCCTACAAACCCCTCTTTCTCTCATCCTCTCTTTGTTTGGGTTTTCACACCACCTTCAAGGTGTGAAGAGGTTAGTCAAGCCTTCCCTTTAAAAGGCTTGAGTCATAGGTGAGCTAGCCTTCACCTGTAAGAAGTCTAGTGGGTTCTTGCTCAACCATTAAAAGCAAGTGGGTTCTTGCATAACCATTAAAAGCAAGCTGTAATAGGTTCTAGACTACCTTAAAGTCTAGTGGGTTTCTTGCTAAAACCATTAAAAAGCAAGTGGTAGTAAATCTCTCAACGGTTGAGTTGGGAGCGGAGACGTAGGCTTTGGTTTAAGCCGAACTCCGTTATCAAGTTTTGTGTCTTGCCTCTTTTATTTCCGCTGCACTTTGATAATTGTTTTAAATTGTTAATTAAGTTTTAAAAGGCAATTCACCCCCCCTCTTGCCATCACTCTCCGTCCAACAATTGGTATCAGAGGCAAAATTTGAGTAATACCTTCACCGGTTTCAAATTCAAGATCCTTTGTGATGGCTTCAACTTCTTTCGCCTCTGAAGGATATTCTTTGGGTGGTGCTCCATTCTTTGATGGAACTGACTATACTTATTGGAAAACCCGCATGACCACTTTTCTTAGAAGTATTGGCTATCCTATTTATAAAATTGTCATGCATGGTTATTCCCTTTCTTCTCCCGATGAATCCAAATGGACTCAAGCCGATATTAAAAATTTCGAGCTTGATGGAAAAGCCATGAACGCTCTTCATTGCGGCCTTGATCGTAATGAATTCAATCGAGTTTCCACATGCACTTCATCTCATGAAATCTGGAAACTTTTGGAAGTTACCCATGAGGGGACCAACAAAGTTAAGGATACTCGATTGGATATGTACCGTCAAGATTTTGAGTCTTTTACCATGCATCCATCGGAAAATATTTCTGAAATGTTTACTCATTTTATTGACATTTGTAATGGAAGAAAATCTCTTGGAGATGATGTTTCTGCAGAGACGATGGTCAAGAAGATCCTTTGGATCCTACCAAGATCATGGGCACCAAAAGTCACGACAATTCAAGAAGCAAAAGACATCAAGAACATGCCGGTCGAAGAGCTCATTGGATCCCTCATGACCTACGAGATCACCATGAAGAGGCAAGCTGAAAAGGAAGGCAATCTCATCAAAACTCCAAAGAACATCGCCTTCAAAGTTCAAAAAGAAGAAATCTCCTCCTCCTCATCGTCTTCCTCTTCAAGCGGCGATTCAGAAATGGAGAATCTTGCACGCAAAATGCACAAATTCATGAAGAAGCACAAGAAGAAGAAATCCCGCAAGGCTCAACCCAACGAAAAATCCGAGCCCGAGGTAACATGCTATGGGTGCGGTAAGAAAGGCCATTACAAGCCCGATTGTCCACTCAACAAGAAAAAGGCCAAGCAAAAGGAAAAGAAGAAGGCATTCAAGGCCACATGGAGTGATAACTCCACATCCTCCTCCTCCTCCTCAAGTGACAACGGTAAAAAATGCCTAATGGCATTTCATGAGGTATCCTCTTCCGACTCCTCATCCTCTAATTATTCAAATTCTTTTAATCATTTATCTTACGAGGATCTCCAATATGCAAGAGATCAATTGGAGGAAGGTTTTCACGAACTTTCTTCCAAATTTGTTGCTTTAAAAAAGAATTTCAAAAAACTTTCTTCCGAAAAGGAACAACTTCTCAAAGAGAAGGAGGAGTTGTCCCTCAAGATCCAAAACCTTCCCGATGTTGATTCTATGGAATCAACAATCAAGGATTTAAGGGAATCCCTAGCTAAGTTCACCGAAGGAGAACATAACCTCTCGAAGCTCCTTGGTTCCCAATGTGTATCTAGAACCACCCAAGGGATTGGCTATTCCAAGAAAGCTTCCTCTTCCCATGCTCCAACTATTTTTGTAAGGGGGAGCTCCCAATATAAATTTTGAAACTATTGTAAAAAACCCAGGCACTTAATTTATGAGTGCAATTGCAAAAATGCCCGGTATGGAAGGCCCAAAACTATTTTCTTTAATGATGAATTTCATAGGAGAAGACCCGCCACTAGACAAGTATGGATTGAAAAATCCCTTTTAGCGAGTCTCACCGGACCAAAATTTGTCTCGGTTTCAAAAACCTCTCCCCGATGATTTGTTGTTTTTATTTAGGGGGAGTTAGGATCGTTTAAGTCTTTTTGCGTTTTTATTTCAAAACTTTCAATTTCAAAACTTTCAATTCAAATTTCAAAAATTTCAAAATTGGTTTAAAATCTCTATCTTGTTTTTCAACCTTTCCCTCAATCAAGTTTTATGCCCCGTGCTATTTTGATAATCAAAAAGGGGGAGAAATTCTTGGTTGACTGGGGGAGAAATCTTTCTCTCATGCTTTGCTTTACTTTTCAATTTATCCTTTAAATCATGCCTCTCATTTCAATCTTTTACATTGCTTGTTTTGGTGATTGTGATCATAAAAATAGGGGGAGATTGTTGTACCTCTCGTACCCCTCGTGGTTTAATTTTCATGATCACAATCACTCTCTTATTTATCTAATCTTGTTTTAAGTGTTTTTGGTTGATAGGCAAAAGGTTGCCAAGGAATTGGGCCAAGAAGGATTGAAAGTGGACTGATTTTCAGTCCACCGGCCAGCCGATGGAGTCTTGACAGAAGGCATCCTTTCTGTCCAGACCACCGGCCAACCGATGTCTCATCACCGGCCAGCCGGTGGAACCCATACAGAAGAGACAGCTACTGTCTCACCACCGGCCAACCTGTGGCCTCCTCACCGGCCAGCCGGTGGTGCCTGGGCAGAAGGCTCTCCATTTTCCAAAGCACCGGCCAACCGGTGGCCAAGCACCGGTCAGCCGGTGGAGCCAGTCAAACTAGCCGTTGGGCTTTGACCAGACTTGTCCACTTGACTCCCAACGGCTCCGAAGGCCTCTCCAATGGCTCCGAAGACCCCCAAAGGCCATTTGAGGGTTCCCCCTCTATAAATAAAGGACTAGGAAGCCCTGGAAATGTAAGAAAGCCCATGGGAACATTTTTCAATCATTTGGCGAACCTCAGGCGGATTCCTTCAAGGAACCTCATTTGCTCCAAACCATTTCCACATCCAAGGAGCACCACCATAGAAGCTTGGGAGCGCTTTTCATCAACTCCAATCAATCCATTGGCACCCAAGAATTCTCCACATTACGGTTTTTCTTGTTTTATCATTTTGAGCTTTATTTTGGGTTTGTGCCTACAAACCCCTCTTTCTATCATCCTCTCTTTGTTTGGGTTTTCACACCACCTTCAAGGTGTGAAGAGGTTAGTAAAGCCTTCCCTTTAAAAGTCTTGAGTCATAGGTGAGCTAGCCTTCACCTGTAAGAAGGCTAGTGGGTTCTTGATCAACCATTAAAAGAAAGTGGGTTCTTGCATAACCATTAAAAGCAAGCTGTAATAGGTTCTAGACTACCTTAAAGTCTAGTGGGTTTCTTGCTAAAACCATTAAAAAGAAAGCGGTAGTAAATCTCTCAACGGTTGAGTTGGGAGTGGAGACATAGGCTTTGGTTTAAGCCGAACTCCGTTATCAAGTTTTGTGTCTTGCCTCTTTTATTTCCGCTGCACTTTGATAATTGTTATAAATTGTTAATTAATTTTTAAAAGGCAATTCACCCCCCCTCTTGCCATCACTCTCCGTCCAACAATTGGTATCAGAGGAAAAATTTGAGTAATACCTTCACCGGTTTCAAATTCAAGATCCTTTGTGATGACTTCAACTTCTTTCGCCCCCGAAGGATATTCTTTGGGTCGTGCTCCATTCTTTGATGGAACCGACTATACTTATTGGAAAACCCGCATGACCACTTTTCTTAGAAGTATTGGCTATCCTATTTATAAAATTGTCATGAATGGTTATTCTCTTTCTTCTCCCGATGAATCCAAATGGACTCAAGCCGATATTAAAAATTTCGAGCTTGATGGCAAAGCCATGAACGCTCTTCATTGCGGCCTTGATCGTAATGAATTCAATCGAGTTTCCACATGCACTTCATCTCATGAAATCTAGAAACTTTTGGAAGTTACCCATGAGGGGACCAACAAAGTTAAGGATACTCGATTGGATATGTACCGTCAAGATTTTGAGTCTTTTACCATGCATCCATCTGAAAATATTTCTGAAATGTTTACTCATTTTACTGACATTTTCAATGGAAGAAAATCTCTTGGAGATGATGTTTCTGCAGAGACGATGGTCAAGAAGATCCTTTGGATCCTACCAAGCTCATGGGCACCAAAAGTCATGGCAATTCAAGAAGCAAAAGACATCAAGAACATGCCGGTCGAAGAGCTCATCGGATCCCTCATGACCTACGAGATCACCATGAGGAGGCAAGCTGAAAAGGAAGGCAATCTCATCAAAACTCCAAAGAACATCGCCTTCAAAGTTCAAAAAGAAGAAAGCTCCTCCTCCTCATCGTCTTCCTCTTCAAGCGGCGATTCAGAAATGGAGAATATTGCCCGCAAAATGCACAAATTCATGAAGAAGCACAAGAAGAAGAAATCCCGCAAGGCTCAACCCAACGAAAAATCCGAGCCCGAGGTAACATGCTATGGGTGCGGCAAGAAAGGCCATTACAAGCCCGATTGTCCACTCAACAAGAAAAAGGCCAAGCAAAAGGAAAAGAAGAAGGCATTCAAGGCCACATGGAGTGATAGCTCCACATCCTCCTCCTCCTCCTCAAGTGACAATGGTAAAAAATGCCTAATGGCATTTCATGAGGTATCCTCTTCCAACTCCTCATCCTCTAGTTCTTAAAATTCTTTTAATCATTTATCTTACGAGGATCTCCAATATGCAAGAGATCAATTGGAGGAAGGTTTTCACGAACTTTCTTCCAAATTTGTTGCTTTAAAAAAGAATTTCAAAAAACTTTCTTCCGAAAAGGAACAACTTCTCAAAGAGAAGAAGGAGTTGTCCCTCAAGATCCAAAACCTTCCCGATGTTGATTCTATGGAATCAACAATCAAGGATTTAAGGGAATCCCTAGCTAAGTTCACCGAAGGAGAACATAACCTCTCGAAGCTCCTTGGTTCCCAATGTGTATCTAGAACCACCCAAGGGCTGGGCTATTCCAAGCAAGCTTCCTCTTCCCATGCTCCAACTATTTTTGTAAGGGGGAGCTCCCAATATAAATTTTGCAACTATTGTAAAAAACCCGGGCACTTAATTTATGAGTGCAATTGCAAAAATGCCCGGTATGGAAGGCCCAAAACTATTTTCTTTAATGATGAATTTCATAGGAGAAGACCCACCACTAGACAAGTATGGATTGAAAAATCCCTTTTAGCGAGTCTCACCGGACCAAAATTTGTCTCGGTTTCAAAAACCTCTCCCCGGTGATTTGTTGTTTTTATTTAGGGGGAGTTAGGATCGTTTAAGTCTTTTTGCGTTTTTATTTCAAAACTTTCAATTTCAAAACTTTTTATTCAAAACTTTCAATTCAAATTTCAAAAATTTCAAAATTGGTTTAAAATCTCTATCTTGTTTTTCAACCTTTCCCTCAATCAAGTTTTATGCCCCGTGCTATTTTGATAATCAAAAAGGGGGAGAAATTCTTGGTTGATTGGGGGAGAAATCTTTCTCTCATGATTTGCTTTAATTTTCAATTTATCCTTTAAAGCATGCCTCTCATTTCAATCTTTTACATTGCTTGTTTTGGTGATTGTGATCATAAAAATAGGGGGAGATTGTTGTACCTCTCGTACCCCTTGTGGTTTAATTTTTATGATCACAATCACTCTCTTATTTATCTAATCTTGTTTTAAGTGTTTTTGGTTGATAGGAAAAAGGTTGCCAAGGAATTGGGCCAAGAAGGACTGAAAGTGGACTGATTTTCAGTCCACCGGCCAACCGGTGGATGACCACCGGCCAGCCGATGGAGTCTTGACAGAAGGCATCCTTTCTGTCCAGACCACCGGCCAACCGGTGTCTCATCACCGGCCAGCCGGTGGAACCCAGACAGAAGAGACAGCTACTATCTCACCACCGGCCAACCGGTGGCCTCCTCACCGGCCAGCCGGTGGTGCCTGGGCAGAAGGCTCTCCATTTTCCAAAGCACCGGCCAACCGGTGGCCAAGCACCGGTCAGCCGGTGGAGCCAGTCAAACTAGCCGTTGGGCTTTGACCAAACTTGTCCACTTGACTCCCAACGGCTCCGAAGGCCTCTCCAACGGCTCCGAAGACCCCCAAAGGCCAATTTAGGGTTCCCCCTCTATAAATAAAGGACTAGGAATCCCCGGAAATGTAAGAAAGCCCACGGGAACATTTTTCAATCATTTGGCGAACCTCCGGCGGATTCCTTCAAGGAACCTCATTTGCTCCAAACCATTTCCACATCCAAGGAGCACCACCATAGAAGCTTGGGAGCGCTCTTCATCAACTCCAATCAATCCATTGGCGCCCAAGACTTATCCACATTACGGTTTTTCTTTTTTTATCATTTTGAGATTTATTTTGTGTTTGTGCCTACAAACCCCTCTTTCTCTCATCCTATCTTTGTTTGGGTTTTCACACCACCTTCAAGGTGTGAAGAGGTTAGTCAAGCCTTCCCTTTAAAAGGCTTGAGTCATAGGTGAGATAGCCTTCACCTGTAAGAAGGCTAGTGGGTTCTTGCTCAACCATTAAAAGCAAGTGGGTTCTTGCATAACCATTAAAAGCAAGCTGTAATAGGTTCTAGACTACCTTAAAGTCTAGTGGGTTTCTTGCTAAAACCATTAAAAATAAAGCGGTAGTAAATCTCTCAACGGTTGAGTTGGGAGCGGAGACGTAGGCTTTGGTTTAAGCCGAACTCCGTTATCAAGTTTTGTGTCTTGCCTCTTTTATTTCCGCTGCACTTTGATAATTGTTTTAAATTGTTAATTAATTTTTAAAAGGCAATTCACCCCCCCTCTTGCCATCACTCTCCGTCCAACAAGGCGTTCATCCCCGGATTCCGAGGGAAACAATGAGTAATATAAAATAACATCCCCAAACATAAGAAAGATGATCTGAAAAGAAATGACATAAAAAAGAGTACTTAAAAAGAAAGAGAGAGGTAGGATCCCTTACCCCAAGTCCGACTTGTCTTGTTCGTTTCTTTATGTTCCTGAATAATAAACTTTGGTCAATTTATAATTTCTTAAGTACATAATTTAAAGATTATTATTCAGTTAATATCAGATATTATAATGTTATAATAATTGGTTAATAATGTGAGTTCATATCCGACGTTTTTTATCGATGTTTGGTACATGAGTCAAAAATGAACTTGTTTGGAAATGATTGTCCATGTAGTTATAAGTAAATCATCTCCAGAATAGTATTAATGATTTAAATATCATATATATCCAGTAAATATTCATTTTATACTATTCCATAACATTTGGAGATAAAAAAAATGAAATGCACCGTTCATGGAGATGGTAGGCCGTACGTACGCATGAACACTACTTTCATTTATTTGTCATATTAATGGAATTAAAAATAATTGAGAGATATATATATTATAATTCCAGTATAATATATATGTTATATAGGTCACATAAGTTCATTAATTTCATTCTTTATACATTCCATGTATTGCATGAACGAGTCACATCACTTAAGGGGGCGGTAGTCCACACTTCCTCATATGAAATTATCGCATTTGCACAACATGAAAGAATAAAAGTATGTTTTAAATATAAAATACAAAAGAATATAGAAAACATAAATACCATATATATCATATATAAAATACATTTACATAATAATGTCCACCTTTAAAGGTGTTAAAAGAATATTGAACAATCATCGTTTCATGAGGCAATAATTTTCCATCCACAGAAACAGAATGTTCTTTAACCATTAGACGAATGTGTGTGTAAGTATAGATCGAATAATTCTTATAAAAAAATCCTAGTATATTTAAGATACTGGTGTTTTTACAAAATAAAGGAATAAAAAGATTTTAGGGGGTTGGAGAAGCAAAATAAAACAAAAGAACATTAGGGAAGACTTTACCTTTAAATCGGGTAACTCCCCTTGGTTTGAACCAAAAAGGTTTTCTTGAATATATTTCTGACTAAGGTGAGGCTTAAATGATGAAGATAGGGATTTGGAGAGATGAAATGGGCAGGGGTTGGCCGAGCCAAAGGCTTGAGAAGTGTGGGTAAGGTGGTAGAGGTGGGGGCCTTTTATAAGAGAAGAGGAGGGGCACTCTTGGAAAGTTATAAAATATTACTTTATTATAAAATGATTTTCGGATTTTAAAGGTCCCAAAAGGATATATTTATAGGATAAGGTGATAAGGTTTCTAAATCCACCCATCCAATAGGTTTTTGACAAGTTTAAGACTTATATTTCACCCTATCTTCTCATTTTATTTAAATCATTCATTTATGAGGTAATCACTGCATCATCACGGTGTCATAAATAAAATAATTTATTTAATGTATAAAAATTATAAAAAAAATATCATAATGTAGGAAATATTTTTATATTTCTAATTAATATTTATAGTAAAAAATATGACTTGTATAACCCCATTTAAAATTGTTTTAGTAAAACAATACATGTTTGTGACATTTTAATTTTAACTTTAAATAAAAAGTTATTAATGTCATTTTCCTACCAAAGTGGCTCCATGGGGTCCCCAAGTTGACCCATGAATTTTCTTGGTCGTCCATGACTCATCCAATAAGGGTAGAACATGTGTCAAGGTCATTTCATTTTATTATAACATTATCTTTACCTTAAATTACAGTAATTACCTTTAATCGCGATTAATAAAACTTAAAAGTTACTATTCACCAAAAAATTATTTTAATCTCATTGAACAAAATTTTACTTCCTAATGACAACCATGTATGTCAGAGTTTTGAAAATCAAATCGCAGAAGTGGTAAATTTTCATTTAAACGAAAAATCAGTTTCTTTAACTACCACTTAGTGATTTCACTATTCATCAAAAATTGAAGTTTTTCAGAAAAATACCAAAAATTCACCCTAATCTATATTTCATATTCCGAATTCAAAGATGATGTCTATTTTAAAAAATTAAAAATATATAAGTTTCATTAATTAATTTAATAATTCATTCCCACTGTCAAAATAAATAGCGTGTTTTTAAGAAACAATATCTATTAAAAGATTGACACTAGTTTAAGTCCAATTTCAAAGTGAAATTAATTCGAATGACCACAATTTTATTAAATGGTAAAAATATATTCTAAATAAACTTTAATATCAATTAAAAATATAATCTATCCATATAAATAAATCATATTAAAAAGAGGTTTTTAATTAAAATGTAACATTTTCACTAAAAATGATCTTTATCGGAAAAATAACAAAAATTTACAGAAAGTAAATTTTGATGTCCAGATTCTAAAGAAGGATTTTATTTTGTAAAATAAAACATATAAAATTGTCAAAAGTATATTTAAAAAGGGTTCTCCATCAAAAGGCGGTTAATCGACCTTTTAAAGAATATTAGAAGATTTATGCTTAAAATTGGATTCATTTGCATTTTAAGCCTCTAACATTTATTGGATAAATGTAAAAATATTTAACAAACATATGTAATCATTTTTTAGTTATTTATATTCATTCCCTACATTACAACAACTAGGCATTAACTATTATAATATTATTATATTATTAGTGTGCAACGTAAGATTTCAAAGAAACTCGTTGTTGCGTATTCGGTACGCCATCGAGCATAGCATTCCCTTTAAAGTAGTATTAACATTTTATTCACAAATATTGATAAAAATTATAATGTAATATTATTTATTAACCTGGTATGTTACAGGTATTTATTTATTATATCTTGATATACTCTAAAATATATGAATATTATTAAAAAAAATTTCGAACTTTTCTTAATACTCTTAGAAAAAATAAGTTTTATAAAGAATTTAGTAAGTGTGAATTTTGGATCCAAAAAATTTATTTCCTTGGTTATATTATCTCCAAGGATGAAACATTTATTGATATTTAAATGAAAATGAAAATCAAAGAATAGAACACACCAATAAATATAACCGAGACATAGTTTCCTTAGTTTAACGGGTTACTATTGGCGGCTGGTTCAAAAAATTTCCCAATTGGCCAACCCATTAACCAAATTAACAATTAAAGGGATCAAGTTCACATGGTTAAAGGAATGTGAGGAAACTTTTGAGGAATTGAATAAGATATTATTCAATAAAATAATATTAACTTTACCATTGATTAATGAATGATTTTTGATATATAATGATGCATTAAGGAAAGGAATGGGGTGCTTCCTTATGAAAAATGATAGAGTTGTTTCTTATACAATAAGAAAATTAAATACCCATGAAAAAATATCAAACTAATAATCTTGAGTTATAAATTACAATATTTTACTTGAAGATATGGAAACACTAATTCTATGGTGAAATATGTAATATATATATAGATAAAAAGAGTTTGAAGTGCATATTAACATAGAAAGAGATCAACATGAGATAAAGGAAATAAATGGAAATACTCAAGGACTATGACTACTTGATACACTACCACCTAGGGAAGGAATAAAAAGTGGTAGATACATTGAGTAATAGGGATTAGAGAAATATATCCATGATGAGGATGGAGAATGATCCTATATTAAAGGTTTTAGTAAATTTGGATATGAAAATTAGTATAGAATTAGAAACACTATTAGTTTTCTAAGAAATTACACAACCATATTTACTAGATAAGATAAATAAGTTCCAACAAGATGATGAGACTTTATAAAAGAGGATTAAAACCATGAGCGATGGGAAATTGATATAATTAAACTATGAAAATAATGTATTGAAGTTTGGAAAGATTATATGATTTATATTAATAATTGAGCTAAAGAGGGAATTTATAGATGAATCTCATAGCTTCAATTTCTCAATACACCCTGGTAACACCAAGATGTGTATAGATTTAAGGGAACATTTTTGGTTGGACAACATGAAATGGAAAATTATTGACTATGTGTCAAGATTATTAGTATTATAATAAGTAAAGGCTGAGAGGAAAAATCCTAAGGGTTTCATGAAACCTATCCTTATACTATTGTGGGATTGGAAAAATATCACAATGGAATTTATTACTATACTTCCCAAGACATCTTAGATGAATGATTCAATATGAGTTATTGTGGATCACCTTAAAAAATATTCAAATTTAATAGTAATAAGGGAGGATATACCCCTTGAAAATATTGTATGGCTATATATTAAGGAATATGTGAGGCTTTATGGTGAACCTTTACCAATTTTATTAGATCATGACCCCTGTTTCACATAATTTTTTTGAGGAGCCTTCAAAAGGATTTAAACATCGTGATAAATTTGAGTATCACCTACCATACTGAAACTGATGGGTAGTCTAAAAGGACCATCCAATCAATAGAGGGTTTTTTAAGTTCATTATCACTTGAATTTGAAGGAACTTAGTCCTTTTGAAAATTTTTCATTAGATATATGCAGGCATACGTGAGAACAGGGGGGTGGTGAATTAGGTGTTGTACAATTTTTACCATATTCTAGTTAATCCTTAAAATATTTTCAAATCCATTGTATTTAAACCTTTTATGATGGTTAAAAATCTTGGATCTTTTTTTTAAACTAGTATACACCTATATGCAATGTATATAAAGTAGTAACCAGGCAAAAGTGTTTTTACATGGTTTGAACCCTCTAAAGAATTAAACTCTTTATTGTGATTGGTATGCTGAATTCATAAATTATCCACTAAAATTTTGATATAAATTACAAGTGGAGTGTGGGTAGTTTTTATCCTAACCCACACATACCATATTAAATAGGTTTAAGTTTAAAATATTTCATAGTTAAATAAATTTTGTATCCCATAACACCTCTTCAAGCTAGTATCTCATCAAATTTTTCTATTAGATTTTACCCTCCTCTTGAATTAGTATAACACTACTATCCACATGTGTTACTATACTAAAAAAAATATAATATCCTTACTCAATATCAGAGAGTATTCTACCACATTCAATTCTTCAAGAAACATACATGAAACTTGGCCTCTTTTAACTACTCATATCCCAGATTCATTACATAAATTTACTTGTTGGATATCTCAAATCAAAAACAATGAAAGATTGTGTATACACATTTATTACATCTCACTCTACTTTGGATTAAGAAACTCATCCTCATTATTTATTATTCCAAATATGTGAATGACCAATAGTAAAATTCAAACTCTTCTTCTTTGAATCCCAATAGACTTTTTCAGTATAACATATGCTTGATTTTATTATTCTTCCTCATTATAACATACAATGGATCCTACTTCTTCCACTTCCGCTTTGAGATCTCTAGTTATCTCAGATACTCCTAGTCACACACCTCTACCAAATACTCCTTATTTTTCTATTTTATTCTTCATTTAACTTCTCAGTCTCATATATGTGGGTTACTGTATTAAATTGATCCTCTCTTTTACACTTTATAAGGTCATCTAAAATTCCCATAAATGGAAATATTATAAGGAATTAATGCAACCTAACAGATTGAATTCAAAAGACACAACTACCATTTTTTCTTCTCCTATTATATCCATATAATTCTCATTTAATAGAATCATGTAGGAATGCTTCCAACTTTCCTTAAATTTTCATTTCTAGTAATATTGAAAAATATACCCTCTTCTTCTTTGTCATTTTATTCCCCCTCTCTCTCAGCTGAATATGTCTTTAGGTATTTCTTTAAAAATGTTCGTGTCTTCTTATTCCTTAAAAAACTTCACACAATTTTTACTTCAATATCCCTAGTTTCAAGAAAATCATAAAACACAACATTTCTTATGGTGTGGAACTCTCTATCTCTCTCAAAGTGAGAGCTTACAATAAAATTTAGTATAACTTCCACTTGAACCTATAAACTATAGATAACAACTCAAAATTTTCATTCTTAATAAATAAATTAAATAAAAATAGACTTTTTTATATTTTAATCCATAAAAAACAAAACATGCATCAATATATTTTATTTTAATCATAATTATAAATTCTGGAAACTCCATTTTATATTTGGTTTTTCTTCTTTTGATTTGATATTCCTTTTTATTTGAAGATTAGTTTATCATAATTTTGTTTCTTGAATCACACACCCATTTAGATGTTTATAATGTTTAAATAAATTAATAATAGTTCTTTCATCATCCCATATATCTTTTCTCTTCAGATTAAGTAAATCTATAAACTCATGTTTTTCATCTAGCAGAACTTAAGATTTTTTTAACTCTGTCATGGCACAAATGTAATTTTTAGATGAAACATGCACAAAAAAATAAGGAAATATACAAAACTTATAATCACTCATAAACTTATACATATTAATCATACATAGTTCATAATGACTCTTACACAACTTCAGATGACTTGTACGTAAATGCCTTTGACTCATATGCTTCCCTAGATGAAAATTACATTGATAAATTCTCCTATGTGATGAAACAAATACATAGTAAAAATGAATCATATGTAGTGTAGGGAAATTAATCATATATTATTGGGACTTAGCCATATTTCATCTTCCAACACTAAAATTCTAGAATTATTTAAGTTAATTCAGATCTAATTCAAAAACATCTCAGACCATCTCATTCTCTTCAAATCACCTTAGACCAACTGAAAATAATTATTGAAATTATAAAAATAATTCCAATAATTTATAGCTCATTTCAAAGGTATTTTTAGTGTGTAAATAATCAAGTTTGAGTATTTAATAAGCTTCACTACCTTAAAATTCCATCTCCAAACTCAAAAAATTCGAGCCTTTATCCAAGTTATATTTATCACTAAAATCAACATCCAACATACTTAGTACCCCAATAAAGGTCCCACCAATTTCAAGATAGATTCTTACAAGACTTGGAACCTATTTTAAGCATTTTACATGAATCTTTAAAAGATTTCTAGTGAGTTTAAATTCCTACAACTTATTTCTTACGTCTTGAAACTTCTTGTAACTATTTTAGACATTTCACTCATCCTCATAACTTGAAATTTCCATAAAAACTACCTATCAAATTTTCATATATATTATATACAACCAAGAATATATATAGCAAGGTGTTCATAGGGAGTAAAAACTTACTCAATATTTTTTACCCATATAGATACAGAAAACCTCTAACATACATTGACTCTCACTAATTGACAACAAATAAAATTTAAGCTTCTCAAAATCTAAGGTAACTTCAATCTACTCCTTTGTATTTGTTGTCAATTCCAAAAAATTATTCCAGAGTTAATGTGAATTTTCTAACCCTAATTGATAATAAATTAAAAGGTAGGGGGAAATATTCTACTTTATAATGAAATTATAGGGAATAATTGATAATGTTTTTATTCTATTTTATTGATCTTACAACTTCCAAGGGAAGGTTTTATTTTCTCAAACTAACTATTTTAAATTTAAGAAACTCACCTTCTCCCTATGTGTTCATACACTTTATAAGTTATTAACTTTTCTTTTCAGAGTCATATTTCATGATAGAATGGTGGTACCACCTTTTCCATATAAATGTTCCATCTACCAATAAAATTTAAGTTTACATGGGAAAACCCTTTATAAAAAACAAGAATGACAAGTTTAGACAATAAAAATTTCCATAAAAATTTCCAAATGTGACACCAATACTCACTTTCACTTCTTAATGGATTCTCAAATATATTTTCAAGAATTTTTTATAAACCTGCACTTCAATTGAATAAACATATCAAAAAATTTAAATTGAATGTATATTTTCCTTATTTTACTAGATAATCACCCCCTTTTCATGATAATATTAAACATAAAAAAACATGTTTTATAGAGTGAGAACCATACCTAAAAATATAATAGTAAAGGTAATTTATAGAATTTTAGATTCAAGTAGAATTGTTAACACTTAGAAATCATTATTGTACATCCCACTCTCTTAGGGGATTTTGAATGATCACAAACACCAAATTGTTTTTCTCACAATTTTATTTCATGTATTTTGGCATTTATATTTTATAAATCTTGTTGTGGAGGTAATGTAACACCCCAAGCTTTCACGATACGCTTCTCTTTCAATAATGCAATAGCTTGCATTGTACGCAAGTTTGAAATCCTAACACACAACGACCAATCAAAGTAGCCATTATGAATAGTAATACCCACTTTTTGAAATTATATAAATTTAATATTTCAAAATGGACTTCATTTTTGTATTCTAAATATCGAAATTATCCTAAGTTGAAGTTTTTGTAATTTTCTGAGAACTTCCAATTTTCTATGAATAGAAAAAAATACTTAAAAACAAATTTTTTAATCAAAATAATTTATAGTGATAAATTATAATATTGAGTGGTTTTAAAGTATAATTAGAATATATTTTTACAATTTTATCCAATGGTGGTCATTGTAATTAATTTCACTTTGAAATTGGACATAAACAATTGTCAATCTTTTGATTGATATTGTTTCTTAAAAACATGCTATTTGTTTTGATAGCGGGAATTAATTATAAAATTAATTAATGAAACTTATATGTTTGGAATTTTGTAAAATAGACATCATTTTTGAATTCATAATATCAATTTTATCTTATGGTGAATTTTTGGTATTTTTCTGAAAAACTTCAATTTTTGATGAATAGTGAAACCACTAAGTGGTAGTTAAAAAACTGATTTTTCATTTAAATGAAACTTTACTGCTTCTGTGAATTGAATTTCAAAAATATGACATACATAATTCTCATTAGGAAGTAAAATGTTGTTCAATGGGATTAAAATAATTTTTGGTGAATAGTAACTTTTAAGTTCTATTAATCGCGATTAAAGATAATTAGTGTAACTTAAGGTAAATATAATGTTATAATAATATGAAATTACCTTTACACTTGTCCTACCCTTATTGGATGAGTCATGGACGACCAATAAAATCCATGGGTCAACTTGGGGACCCCATGGAGCCACTAGGGTAAGAAAATGACATTAATAACTTTTTTATTTAAAGTAAAAATAAAATTGTCACAAACATGTGTTGTTTTACTAAAACAATTATTACATGGGGTTATATAAGTTAAATTTTCAACTATAAATATTAATTATAAAGATAAAAATATTTCCTACATGATGGTAATTTTTTTATAATTTTTAGACATTAAATAAATTAAATTTTTTATGACACCATGATGATTCAGCGATTACCTCATTAATTAACGATTTAAATAAAATGAAAAGATAATGTAAAATATAAGACCTAAACTTGTCAAAAACCTATTAGATGAGTATATTTAGAACCCTTATCACTTTATCCTCTAAATATATAATTTTGGGACCTTTGAAATCCGAAAAGCACTTCATAATAATGTAACATTTCATGACTTTCCAAGAGTGCCCCTCCTCTCCTCTTATAAAAGGACCCCACCTCTACAACCTTACTCACACCATAAAATCCATTTAGCTCGGCCAAACTCTGCCCAAATACTCTCTCAACTTCCCTCTCTTACTCCTAGAAGCCTCACTTTGGGAAGAAGTCTTCCCAAGGAAGCCTTTATCTTAAATCAAAAAGAGTTACCCGATTTTAAGGTAATGTCTTCTCTTATATTCTTTTGTATTATTTTGCTTCTCCAACCCCTTAAACTCTTTTTATTCCTTTATTTTGTAACAAAAAAAGTATCTTAAATATACCAGGATGTTTTTATGATAAGGATTTTATTTACAATTACACACACCTTCGTCTAATGGTTAAATAACATACTATTTCTGTGGGTGGTGAATTACTGCCTCACGAAATGATGATTGTTCAATCTTCTTTTAACACCTCTCATGGTGGCCATTATGATGAAACTAATTCTATATATGATATATATTATATTTATGTTTTCATTATGATTATTTATTTTTCATTTATGGCATACCTTTATGATTTCCATTATGTGTAAACGAGATAATTTCATTTTAGGAAGTGCGGACTACCGCCCCCTCAAAGTGATTTGAATCGTTAATGCCATATGTGGGATGTATAAAGGATGGAATAATTGATATTATATATGATATTATAATTGAATCATAATATACCTTTATATAATTATGATTTCATTCCATTAAATACGAAATATAAATGAAAGTAGCGTTCATGCGTACATACGGCTTACCGTCTCCATGAACGGTACATTTAATTTCTTACCTCTAAATGTTATGTAATATTATAAATGAATGTATATACTGGATATGTTTGATATATATGATATCTACATAATGAATATAATTCTGGATATAATGGATATTTTACCACATGAACAACTTGTAATTATAAGAAGTTTATTTTTGACTCAAGTACCAAAGATCGACAAAACAACCGTTATTAACTTAAATAATTACATAATGTTCACAACATGGTAATAAGTGATATAAAAGGAATAATGAACTTGAAAAAGGTTATTAATCAATTAGAAATTAACTCTAGTTTATTATTCATGAGGTTAAAGAATGATCGAGTCAAGTCGGACACGAGGTAAGAGAACTTCTTAACCCAATTCCCATTATTTGGGTTGAACTTATCTTTCTTATTTATGTTGTTATTTGATTATGTGAGAAATGAATTTTTATATCTTATCATGTATTTATACTTTTTTATGTGATCTTATAGTGAATACATATGGGTGATCTATTTTATTTACAATATGATCTTTGTAAGGGACTTCGTCTCAATCTTCTTTCATTGAGGCATATTTTGTTTTAATACAAGACTTTATTTTATATGGTGTATAAACCCCTTTGACTTTTATGTTTATTCAAAAGGAATATTTTTTTATATGAAGAGTTTTACTAAACGACAAAAGGGAATGTTTTTTTGTCGTACGTATGCGGTGACAACGACTTCTCCGCCGCCGTGACCATTATTTGAGTTTCAGATTCCTCTACAAGCCATATTTTTTTTAAAATGAAAAATAAATACCAAGTTTTACTTTTCTTTTATTTTGGTATTGAAAATGGTTTTGATA
This sequence comes from Viscum album, assembly GCA_963277665.1. Classification (NCBI taxonomy): domain Eukaryota; kingdom Viridiplantae; phylum Streptophyta; class Magnoliopsida; order Santalales; family Viscaceae; genus Viscum; species Viscum album. The sequence continues at coordinate 1,924,011,079 of OY728152.1, read as the reverse complement.
ATGTTTTTATTATATCAATGTGCTATATTGATATCTTTTGATTGAAATGTGGAAATGTTATGTTTCCTTTATGTATGTTTTATGTGACACGATTATGTTATGGTTTATGATATGTTTAAACCTGTTTATATGAGGAATGAATTGGACTTAATAAGTGATGGGTGGAGCCTGCTATAGCTCCTCGATACATTGGTAGGTCTCATGATACAAACTAGTGTTTTGGCATGAGGCCTTAACAAAATCTTATTTGTAGTCTTGGCACGAGGCCTTGGCTATGTGGTTATGATAGTCTGACATTATGCATTCCATCATTATGAAAGTGGTTATTGATATTGCATGTGATTATTCGACTAGTAGAATATCCATGTGAATAAGTAAATGGAATTATTTCATTTTATTTTTTCCATATTATGTTGAAGTTCAAATTTAAAAGGCTTATGTTTTAGTTATACATTACCTTAAATGTTTATGTTTATTTGTGAAAGTTTCCGCTGTATTGTTATCCTTACTGAGCATCTGAGCTCACCCCTTTCTATGTTTTAATTTTTCCAGGATGTGAAGAAATATTTTATGACTGACCTGTAGGGATAGTCTGATGGAGATATGAGTGTGGACTATAGAGACCATGTTATTGTAGTTTTTCACTTTATGATGTAATGTAACATTTACGAATGTATCTAGTGTTTCCAAGGCTACTAAACTAACCGGTCTTTCGAGACTTGATCTTTTATGATCATGCCAATGTTATGTAATAATGCACCGAATTTGGGTAACTGGGGTCGGGGTGTTACAGTTGGTATAAGATGCATTTTAGTACTAACCTTGGAAGCTAGATTTAGATAAACTCTGATTAGAGCACATATCCCTAAGATAGACTTTGAGGATTAGTATATAAGAACTTCCTAAAATTTTGGTATTATAGAGATTTTGTGAGTTTTCCAAGGAATACATCCCTGTCTGGATACGAGCAGGTAGAGGCGGATCTGACACAGATGTACCTAGGGGTAAAACCTGAAAAAATCACTTTGAGATAGACTCAAATGAGAACTGGTGCACGACAACGGGCCTTGCTGCACTCTTGGTTACGACACTCCCAGGGGATATTCTTAGGATAATTCCCATTTTCTTTACAAACCATTATGAAGGGTTTATGAGTATATACTTCCTCAAAGAAAACATTTTTACGATTATGGATTATATCCATAAACTGTTCAATTTATGTTAAGTGTTTTACAAGTATGGAATTATGTATTTTGATTCATAAACTGATCTAGTTTATGCCATTGTTTAGAAATGACGCCTAGTTAAAGGAATGGAAACTGTATCAATGCACAAACTCCATGTAGGGATTTCCATCTTGCTCAAGATAATTATAGTGGAGATGGTGATACAACTGGTGCTGATCAGCTTATCACCATACTGGGACAACTCACTCAGGTTATTAATAATAACCTTACTCATATGGAGCACCCTAATCCACAACATGGAGGATCAATGTTAGACCGATTCATGAGGAAACAACCACAAACATTCAATGGGAGTACAAATCCATTAGTAGCTGAGCAATGGATAAGTTCCCTAGAGAAAATATTCCATGCCTTGGGGAGTAATGAAAGGGAAAAAGTTATCATGGTAGTTTACCACCTCACTAGAGATGCTGATCAATGGTGGTCATTGATTCAAAAAATGAAAGAAGATGAAGAAGTATCTAATATGGAATGGAGGGAGTTCAAAGAGATTTTCTTAGAAAAATACTTTCCTTGTGACCATCAAGCAAATACGGAAAGACAATTTCTCAGTATGAGGCAAAAGGAGGATGAGAATGTTGCAAAGTATGAAGCTAACTTTACAAGGTTAGCGAGGCATGCAACAGATTATATACGTAACCCAAGAAGTAAGATCGATCGTTTCTTTGACGGGTTAAAACCTTTTCTCCGTCGAGAATTAGTATCACAATCTTTCTCAACATACGAAGATATAGTCTCATGTTCTATCAAGACAGAAAATGAATTCTCTAAATCTTATGACAATAAAGTAAAGAAAGACAAGAAGAGAATGGTGGAACAAGAGATAGATAAAGGGAAAAAGGGAAAGAAGGATTTTCCATTATGCGATAATTGTGGGAAGAATCACCCTGGTACTTGCCTAAAAGGAATGTGATTTTGTTATAAATGTGGAGAAAAAGGTCACCAGGCTCATGATTTCAAGGGAAAGAAAGAGGCTATAAATGTTGAATGCTTTAATTTTAGGGAAATGGGGCATTATGAAAATGAATTTCCTAAGCGTCAGGGAAATTTAACTTAGAAAAGGCCAAGGGATCAAGGCCAAGCTTATGCTATTACTATAGATGAAGTTGAATAATTATTGTATTTGTGTTTTTGGACTCAAGAACCATATTATGGTTATAAGAATAATGTGATATATATATAAGGATTGCACTACAGTACTTGTTTTTTTCTTTAAGGTTTTAATATGATGAAGGTAATCATATTTTTAGTATGTGACAATAAGAGAAACTTTACTTTGTTTGGGGAATCTGACGTTACAATTGATTTTGGAATTTAGAGACCTTTTAGAGAAAGTCTAGACAGAGGTATTTTGGATAACTATAAAGTTTGGAATGGATTAAGTTGAACTTTGAATAGTAATGTTTAAGGTTAAAACATTTCTGAAGATTGTTTTTGGAATATTATAATACTATAGTTTTAGGAAAAGGACAACCTGCAGGTTGGGGGATAACCCGTCGCGTCGGATAAAGCTGTAGGAATCGAACGCACAACCATAGTGCGACATGCCTTTATTACCTACCACTAGCCTATAGGAAGTCCCTTGTCACATCCTTCATCTTTAAATAAGTTTTTATTTAATTTTCTATGCGTCGGGTAGTTCAGGGTTAAGACCGACTTAAAATTTGAGGTTTTTATTTAAAAAAAGTTGTAATGGTCTTGAGTGCATCCAGCGCATCGCGGTCGAAGCCGTGAAACCTCGTTCCGGTCACCGTGCGACCTCGCCCGATTAACCGCACTGCCTGCTCGGTGCACGATTAACTAATTAATTATCAAATTAATTAAGTTAAATGGTTAATAAAAGATTTAAATTAAAAGGTGTTAAAGATGATAATTTTATTATGTTTATTACTTTTATCATCATCTTTCTGTAAAAAAAAATAATTTATGGGCCGCGCGGAATAACTGCGTAGTTTCCCGACTCTTTAAAAATAAATATAATCAAATGAAGTTTAAATAATTATTTTAATGATAATGAAAACGTTAATTATTATTAATATTATTATTATTACAATTATCATTATTATTATTATCATTAATATGTTCACTGTGTTTATTAATATAAGGTATATTATTATTAAGTTATTTTGATTGACTTTCTTTTAATTAAATTTTTTAAGCTTATTATGTTTATTCATATCATGTTAAGTTTATTATTATTATTATAACTATTATCTTCATTATTATTGGTTGTTTTACTTTTTTTAGTTTTAGTTTTATTTTATTTGTTTATTTATTCTTTTTTTTCATTGTTTTGGGTAGGGTTTTCCTCCCCCTTTTCCTTTTGCGCCGCACCCCTCCCTTTTTGTTTTTTTCCCATCGAAACCGAACCCCCTGGTTCACCTCTCCCTCCCCGGCTTCCCCCTCGGCCTATCGTAGCCTCCTCCCGCTGGTACCCCGTCGTGGCACAACCCTCTCTCCCTTGCGATCTGCAGCCGCCTCTCCCCCCCATCCATGTAGCGCTGCATCCCCCCCAGGCCGAACCCGACGCCCTTTGCTCCTTGCCCCGCGACCCATAATGGCCGATCTCCGTCTGACGAAACCAGCCCGCGCCGCTCCCCTTATTCCCGCCGTCTGCCGGAACTCTCCACCAGTGTAGCACTACCCTCCGACGAACCCGATGCGCCCCCTACCGGCCTACCCTCTATGTCGCCAGCTTCCTCTCCCAGCCAGCGTCTGTGTGGCCGAGGTCTAACCCGCAACTCCACCGACGCCTCCTCCTTTTCTAGCCCGGCGCAACCCACTGCCTTCCCCCTTGCTGTCCGACCCCTTTTTCCGGAGATCGAACCTTCCGGTCGAGCTCGCATAGCCCCACCGCATCCTCTCCCTTCGGGTAGGATTCTCCCTATTTGGTTTAGGGTCTCGCCTCTTCTTGTTTTTGGCATTTTAGTTTTCAGAAAGTTTGTGGTCCGATTTAGGGTTTGATTTTGATTCATTTTGGTTCGAATTCATGTTTTAGGATCTGCTTTTAGTTTGTTTGTGGTGCGTATTAGGTGCGGATGAAGGTTCGCATAAGATTCAGGAAAATTCAACACTGAGGTAGGTGTTTGGATGCCTCAAAATCACTTAATTAATTTAATATGTTTGTTTAGACTTACTAATGTATTATTTGGTTTATTATGTGGTGCGTTTGGTCTGAAAAGGGGTTTGTTTGAACATGTCTTCGAGTGATGATGGATTTCACACCGTCTCTCTGGATGCGTTTTGGTTCGAGGTAGGTGATTCCATGATTAATTATTATTTGACTAATTAATTTGCAAGTTTGATTAATTCAGCATGTTATTTAATTAATCTATGTAGTGTGAAATTGTTTCTTTATGAAGTTTTATTTGCATTGAAACTGTTTAGTGAATTGTTTATGTAATGGGTGTGTTTTCTGCTGGGAACTCTATTGGTGATTTTTTAAATTGTGTGGTTGACTTATTAATTTGTACAAGTGGTGTGAACAATATATATATATATATATATATATATATATATATATATTTTGGTGTCATGTGAATTTGGTCTTAAAAGATGGTTTGTGTGAGTTTAATGGTCAACACCAAACGGTTTATTTTAAATTGTTTTATGAGATTTTACTTTTGGACTGTTTATTATTGTTTTGTGAATTGTGCAGTGTGTGAGTTAGGGAGTGCGGATGACGTGATTTATATTTTGGCACCGGGTCTAGAATATGATTTATTTTGGAAAGGGGTTTTTGAATGACCTTTTGCCCTTTAAGAGTTTGGCAACATGTTTGAAAACTGTTTACTAAGTTCTATTTGGGGTTTTCTTAATTGTCAAAGCGTTTTTGTTAAACTATGCACCTAGTGTAATTTAATGTGCAGGTAGTATATATTAAGTTTTAAAAAGATTTTGGTGTGCGTATGGTTTTGAAAGCGGGTTTGGGTGTGAAAATTGTGTTTTTGTGTGTGTAAACACCCTGGTTGGCTTTTATGCATTATTGTGACAGGTGACTTGAACTTGAAACTTGATTGAGCACAAAACGGGAAGCCCGGGTAGCTAGGAGGGTGGACTAGACTAGTGAGTTAGTGTTCCGGAGGTGACTTGACCCGGTTCCACTGGCAGGACTGACGATTGCAACACTAACTAAACATATGCTTCTCTGAGGGTCGTGGCTTTTTAAGCCACGTTTTCTGAGGGTCTTGGCCTTCTAATCCACGTTTTCTGAGGGTCGTGGCCTTCTAATCCACATTCACCGAGACATGAAAATCTAGGGACCCAAGCTAGCCAACACCCATGCAGCCTCTCCCCTGTTAGTTCTCATTGGTTACTTTATGCTCCTCGGTGTGACACTTTGGTTATTTCAAAAAGTAAGGGCGTGTGTTTTAATTTAAGTTGTTCCATCTGAAACTGTTTTCCTAAAACCCGTTTTCTTTAAAACTGTTCAAGCATTTACTTCCTTGATTTAATTAAAACTCCAAATGTATTTGTCATTTAATAATTATGCATGGAACCTTTTTATTGGGTGACGTCTTACTGGGCTTTTGGCTCACACCCTACATACACCTTTGGGTGTATGTAGACATTGTTTCTTGTGTATTCCTGGTTGTGACATCGTACTCAGTGATGGTGGTTCAGGTTGCAGTTGGTCTTCCCATGTAGAGTGGTGTTGTTGTGGCCTCTCTTTTTCCGGAAGGTTTGAGTCAGAGTTTTAGTTTCCACTGTCGTATTTTCTTTTTAGTTATTGGTTCAAGTTGTATACTTTAAACATGTTTATAGTTTAAAGGCGTGTTTGTTTGTCTATTCTTAGTTTCAGTTTATTTATCTTGTTAGTTGCTTTTCTATCTTTTATTTCGGGTAAATCATTCCCGCACGTTACTCTTGATACCCGGGCACTTGTGCCAGCCTGTGGGGATCGGGAACGCCCTTTGGGCCATGTCGCGGACCGATTCAGGCGCCGGGTTGGATGGCGACCTAGCTTGGTTCGTGACAAAATGGTATTAGAGGAGCAGGTTTGCTCTCTTAGGTCGTGATCTTTTGGTATAGAGTTACTGTAGACTTGAGTTAAGGTTGTTGGGACTCAACGTCCTGGCTACGAGTAAGGTGCCTGGCCAGCACACCTCGTGGTGGGACTCAATTTACCAAAGTATGTTGAGGTTTGTCTGAGTTTTTGGTCCTTGTGGTTAGTCTTGTCTAAGGGAAATGAAAAGGGGTAATGTCAGTGGTCCTTGTGAGCTCGATGGGTCTGGCAAGCCACGTGGAGCCGGGGACGCTATCCTAGAATACCCTCTATGAAAGTGGCGTGACTGGCGTATGACCGCCAACCATATGTTTCAGTCACCCGCTGACACTAGTTTTCTCTTTCACTGTTCCTCGTTTCTTTGTTTTGGAATTGTGGAAATTTGGTTTTTAAGTAAAAATGTTTTGGTCTTGGAAAATGTTTTCAAATGAAGCGCTTAAAAAAAATATGAAATGGCATGTGAGGTTTGAAATGTGTGGGTTGGATTTTTTTTTGGTTTTGAAAAATGGAAAGGTTTGGTTTTTATTCTTGGTGTTCTAATGGGTAACCACGTGCATGAATGTATATGGGAAAGAGAAAGGGTTAATGGCACGAGCAGATGAGTGCCTGGATGGATATGAGGTGAGTGTTGGGGTGGCACAAGAACATGCATGTGTGAGGCCCATGGGACACCATTGGTGTTTGTGCAACCCACTGGATTTTCTTATTTTCAAAATGTTTTGTTAAATAAATTTTTTTTGGTGTTTTAGTAAACGTTGATTGTGTGGTGTGTCCTTGTGATTTTGACATGTCAGATGTGAGGTGTTTTGAGCTGAGAATCTTTTCTGAGTGAATTGTGTCCTGAGTTTGAATTATTTTTTTTGTAAGTTGGTATACGAGCGTGTAGTTAGTGAATTCTTTTGAAAAGTGCTTTGGGAAGCCCTTATGGTTGTTCCCCTTGCACGTTTGGTGTTCGCTTGAAGTATGTCTAGACCATTGGACCAATTTGGTCGGTTCCATGGTTTTCTTTCTTAACTAGTGCATGCCCCCATAAAGCACTAATATGCGGTTGAAGTGTGGCCATAGGTAATCCGCTGTTGGCCAGCCCTCCAGTTGATTAAAGCGAGGACTCTCCCTTTTGAGTGATAGTGCTAAGTGTTTTCCTTTTTCTTTTCGGTTAAGTGGATCCTCTCACAACGGGATGACAGGTGCGAGGGAAATTGATAGGTGCTTTGGTTTATTTGATCCGTCTTAGTTGTCGGGTATGAAGTTTGACATCGTTGCGTCTGAAGGTTCCCCCATCTAAGCAATGAAAGGAATTCCCGCAGGTAAGGGTAAAGGTGGTTCAGAATTTTCAGTGTTGACTAGTGTCTTGAAGGGATTTTTAGTACTTTCATCGGCTGCAAGTGTCATGTTTGGTGACGTCTTGCAGCGTGAGGTCCCTTTGATAGTCAACGGTTGTTTGGAAGCGGTGAAGGAGATTCCAGTGGGGAAAAGGTGGAAGCAACCTAGAATGGTCGGTGCAGGCCACTATTCTAAATGACCTTTGGTCCTTCGTTGGTTTCGTTTAAGAAAGGGTTTACGTTAGGCCACTACTGTGGAAGACTCAGTAACATAAGGATGCTACGGTCAATTGCATGAATCATGTGTTGTTTAAGACTCAGTTTGAAGTCCCTTTCCGTATAATGTTCCTCTCAACAACAATGGTCATGTTCAGGTGACGATTTGTGGTATCGTATTCTCATCCAGTGTGACAAAGGGTGATGCGCATGCACCATTACAGCTCTTGTGTTGGTGAATGTTCCGTGTATGATCAGTTGGATGTCGTAATGTGTTGTGTTTGCTAGTGTTGTCTCGGTTGCAGTGTGGTTGCGTGTGACACGAGAAGGAGAAGCTCCGTTTGGGAGTCTTCCATGCCTGACTACGAGGAAGAAGATGCTTCAAACATCAGGGCTCCAACCATAGGCCTCAGAGTGAAGCTGGCGTGTGGTCAGGAACCCCGGGAGTGTATGGGACCCCAACTTTATTTCTGTTATCAGTGTTAAAAGTAGAAACAATCTAAATTGTTTCTATGGTTGTTCCGCTCCGAATGAGTCGTCTGGTTGCATAAGGTTTTCGTGACCATGTGGAGGCGTGTTCGTCTCATTACCTTAAAGTCTTGGGGGTTGCGTCCCACTGGATGCAATCGCTTTAGTGGTCCTTATGGGTGTCTGTTGGGTAAATCTGTCTCAAATTTGAATAATGTTCATCTAGGAATGTAGAAATGCTGGTTTGTCATGGGTCATGCTTTTGACGCCTTGGTAGTCGGGGGCCCTCCCTCCCCACCCCTTTTGGTGGGGTTTTTGGTCACCATCGAGAATTTTTTTTCAAAGTTATGTATCCTCTGTTCGTTCTAATGGCGGCAAGACCCACGATGGGTATCACACAAAGGTCTCTAAAATAAATCGGTGTTCATCTTTCATTAATGGTGGGGAGTCCACCTGGACCTCCCCATGTTGGTTTTCTAGTCTCGTCTTGGGCGTTGGTAGGTTCTTAATGGTGGGTAGACCCACATTGGGTCTCGCACGAATGTATCTAGAATGAATCAGTGCTGGAATTTTCTTTAATGGTGGGGAGTCCACTCGAACCTCCCCATGTCGGTTTTCCAGTCTCGTTTCGAGCGTCAGTGAGTTCCTAATGGTGGGGAGCCCCTCGGGCCTCCCCATGTTGATCTTTTGCTTCTGTTTTTAAATATGGCTTGGTGATAAGTGATAAGAGTGTTCCGTGGATGTGGTTTGACCTTATTTGTTCATTCTAGCCAAATGGTGTGGTTTCGTTTTAATAGTGCTTGAGGTGTTTTAGCTTGGGAAGTTAGTTTCCATGGGTGCGAGAGTCCCCTTCCTTGATCAGTCAACTGGAGGCGTTCTAGCTCTTCGAGGTGGGAAACACATATCAAAAAGTCCTTTTACACGTTTCTTGATGTTGTCTTTGAGTCACTTTCTCTGAGCATGATGATTTTTACTCTCTTCACTTGATGTTTGTGGTTATACCCTTTTAACATTAAGAGAGTTCCATTTTCTACTTTGGGGTTTGGTCCTAGTTGTGGCTTTTTGGGGACAGAAATCTTTATAGTGGGGAGAATTGTCACACCCGTCATCTTTAAATAAGTTTTTCTTTAATTTTCTCTGCGTCGGGTAGTGCGGGGTTAAGACCGACTTAAAATTTGAGGTTTTTATTAAAAAATGATTGTAATGGTCTTGAGTGCATCCAGCACATTGTGGTCAAAGCCGTGCAACCTTGTTCCGGTCGCCGTGCGACCTCGCCCGATTAACCGCACTTCCTGCTCGATGCACGATTAACTAATTAATTATCAAATTAATTAAGTTAAATGGTTAATAAAAGATTTAATTTAAAAGGTGTTAAAGATGATAATTTTATTATGTTTATTACTTTTATCATCATCTTTCTGTAAAAAAAATAATTTATGGGCTACGCGGAGTAACCGCGTAGTTTCCCGACTCTTTAAAAATAAAGATAATTAAACGAAGTTTAAATAATTATTTTAAGGATAATGAAAATGGTAATTATTATTATTATTATTACAATTATCATTATTATTATTATCATTAATATGTTCACTGTGTTTAATAATATAAGGTATATTATTATTAAGTTATTTTGATTGACTTTATTTTAATTAAATTTTGTTAAGATTATTATGTTTATTCATATCATGTTAAGTTTATTATTATTATTATAACTATTATCTTCATTATTATTGGTTGTTTTACTTTTTTTAGTTTTAGTTTTATTTTATTTGTTTATTTATTTTTTTTCATTGTTTTGGGTAGGGTTTTCCTCCCCCTTTTCCTTTTGCGACGCACCCCTCCCCTGTTGTTTTTTCCCATCGAAACCGCACCCCCCTGGTTCACCTCTCCCTCCCCGGCTTCCCCCTCAGCCCGTCACAGCCTCCTCCCACTGGTACCCCATCGCGGAACAACCCTCTCCCCCTTGCGATCTGCAAATGCCTCTTCCCCCCATCCATGTAGCGCTGCATCCCTCCCAGACCGAACCCGACGCCCCTTGCTCCTTGCCCCGCGACCCATAATGGCTGAACTCCGTCCGACGACACCATCCCGTTCCACTCCCCTTATTCTTGCCGTCTGCTGGAACTCTCCATCGGCACAACACTACCCTCTGACGAACCCGACACGCCCCCTACCGGCTTGCCCTCTATGCCGCCAGCTTCCTCTCCCGGCCAGCGTCCGTGTGGCTGAGGTCCAACCCGCAACTCCACTAGCACCTCCTCCTTTTCCAGCCCGACGCAACCCACTGCCTTCCCCCTTACTGTCCAACCCCTTTTTCCGGCGATCGGACCTTCCGGCTGAGCTCGCATAGCCCCGCCGCATCCTCTCCCTTCGGGTATGATTCTTTCTATTTGGTTTGGGGTCTCTCCTCTTCTTATTTTTGGCATTTTAGTTTTCAGTGAGTTTGTGGTGCAATTTAGGGTTTGATTTTGATTCATTTTGGTTCGAATTCATGTCTTAGGGTCTGCTTTTAGTTTGTTTGTGGTGCGTATTAGGTGCGGATGAAGGTCTGCACAAGATTCAGGAAAATTCAACACCGAGGTAGGTGTTTCGATGCCTCAACATCACTTGATTAATTTAATATGTCTATTTAGACTTACTAATGTATTATTTGGTTTATTATGTGGTGAGTTTGGTCTGAAAAGGGGTTTGTTTTAACATGTCTTCGAGTGATGATGGATTTCACACCATCTCTCCGGATGCGTTTTGGTTCGAGGTAGGTGGTTCCATGATTAATTATTATTTTACTAGTTAATTTGCAAGTTTGATTAATTCAGCATGTTATTTAATTAATCTGTGTAGTGTGAAATTGTTTCTTTATGAAGTTTTATTTGCATTGAAATTGTTTAGTGAGTTGTTTATGTAATGCGTGTGTTTTCTGCTGGGAACTCTATTGGTGATTTTTTAAATTGTGTGGTTGACTTATTAATTTGTACAAGTGGTGTGAACGATATATATATATATATATATATATATATATATATATTTTGGCGTCGTGTTCATTTGGTCTTAAAAGATGGTTTGTGTGAGTTTAATGGTTAACGCCAAATAGTTTATTTTAAATTGTTTTATGAGATTTTACTTTTGGACTATTTATTATTATTTTGTGAATTATGCAGTGTGTGAGTTAGGGAGTGTGGATGACGTGATTTATATTTTGGTGCCGGGTCTAGAATACGATTTATTTTGGAAAGGGGTTTTTGAATGACCTTTTTCCCTTTAAGAGTTTGGGGACATGTTTGAAAACTGTTTACTGTAAGTTCTATTTGGGGTTTGATTAATTGTCAAAGTGTTTTTGTTAAACTATGCACCTAGTGTAATTTAATGTGCAGGTAGTGCAGATTATGTTTTAAAAATATTTTGGTGTGCGTATGGTTTTGAAAGAAGGTTTGGGTGTGCAAATTGTATTTTTGCGTGTGTAAACACCCTGGTTGGATTTTATGCATTATTGTGACACGTGACTTGAACTTAAAACTTTATTGAGCACAAAACGGGAAGCCCGGGTAGCTAGGAGGGTGGACTAGACTAGTGAGTTAGTGTTCCGGAGGTGACTTGACCTGGTTCCACTGGCAGGACTGACGATTGCAACACTAACTAAACATATGCTTCTCTAAGGGTCGTGGCCTTCTAAGCCACGTTTTCTAGGGGTCGTGGCCTTCTAAGCCACGTTTTATGAGGGTCGTGGCCTTCTAATCCACGTTCACCAAGACACTAAAATCTAGGGACCCAAGCTAGCGAACACCCATGCGGCCTCTCCCCTATTAGTGCTCATTGGTTACTTTATGCTCCTTGGTGTGACACTTTGGTTATTTCAAAAAGTAAGGGTGTGTGTTTTAATTTAAGTTGTTCCATCTGAAACTATTTTCCTAAAACCCATTTTCTTTAAAACTGTTCAAGCATTTACTTCCTTGCTTTAATTAAAACTGCAAATGTATTTGTCATTTAATAATTATGCGTGGAACCTTTTTATTGGGTGACGTCCTACTGGGCTTTTGGCTCACACCCTACATACTCCTTTGGGTGTATGTAGACATTGTTTCTTGTGTATTCCAGGTTGTGACATCGTACTCAGTGATGGTGGTTCAGGTTTTAGTTGGTCTTCCCATGCAGAGTGGTGTTGTTGTGGCCTCTCTTTTGTCGAAAGGTTTGAGTCAGAGTTTTAGTTTCCGCTGTTGTAATTTCTTTTTAGTTATTGTTTCAAGTTGTAGACTTTAAACATGTTTATAGTTTAAAGGCGTGTTTGGTTGTCTATTCCCAGTTTCAGTTTATTTATCTTGTTAGTTGTTTTTCTGCCTTTTATTTCGGGTAAATCGTTCCCGCATGTTACTCTTGATACCCGGGCACTTGTGCCAGCCCGTGGGGATCGGGAACGCCCTTCGGGCCATGTCGCGGACCAGGTCGGGCGCCGGGTCGGATGGCGACCCGGCCTGGTTCGTGACATCCCTGGTTATTAAAAAATAGTTTTCCTAATCTAAATGGTATGTGTTAATATTTGGAAGCTTGTACGATTACGATAAATATAATATTTTTGAGTTCTATTATCTTTTTGAGTGAAAGATGGGTTTGTGGTAAAAATTTATTAAAGAATGAAATTATACATGAAAAGTATGTATATTTCCTTACGTTCTTAGTAAATCTCCTAAAAAAATTCCTCAAATTTATGAAAGGTAACTTAAAACAAAAACGTTGTTGGTTAACTTTTCCTACTGGGGAATCAATGATCGTTTAACCAATCACAAGTTTGTGATTTTCTTGTAGTTAAATTTCTCCTAATCCTGTTTTCTACAACTCTCCATCCGACCTTTATGGTTTGTTTCTCCTCCATATCCATATTTTCATAGAATCCTAGTATGGGCTATCTCAGGTGACCTTTGTACTTCTCTTTCTTTCTTTTAAAGTTATATTTTTATTAACCCTATTTCCGATATGGGTTTTCCACAAAGGTATTTTATACTTTGAACCTTTTATTTTAGAAAAACATTTTCAAATTGTGAGGATGAAATTTATTGAAGGAGGGGAGAATGTAGCACCCAAATATTTCACGATACGCTTCTCTTTCAATAATGCAATAGCTTGCATTGTACGCAAGTTTGAGATCCTAACACACCGTGACCAATCAAAGTAGCTGTTATGAATAGTAATACCCACTTTTTGAAATTATATAAATTTTATATTTCAAAATGGACTTCATTTTTGTATTCTAAATATCGAAATTATCCTAAGTTGAATTTTTTGTAATTTTCTGAGAACTTCCAAGTTTCTATGAATAGAAAAAAATACTTAAAAACAAATTTTTTAATCAAAATAATTTATAGTGATAAACTATACTATTGAGTGGTTTTAAAGTATAATTAGAATATATTTTTACCATTTTATCCAATTTTGGTCATTATAATTAATTTCACTTTGAAATTGGACATAAACAATTGTCAATCTTTTGATTGATATTGTTTCTTAAAAACACGCTATTTGTTTTGATAGCGGAAATTAATTATAAAATTAATTAATTCAACTTATATGATTGGAATTTTTTAAAATAGACATCATTTTTGAATTCAGAATATCAATTATAGATTAGGGTAAATTTTTGGTATTTTTCTGAAAAACTTCAATTTTTGATGAATAGTGAAACCACTAAGTGGTAGTTAAAAAACTGATTTTTCGTTTTAATGAAACTTTACCGCTTCTATGAATTGAAGTTCAAAAATCCAACATCAATAATTTTCATTAGGAATTAAAATGTGGTTCAATGTGATTAAAATAATTTTTGGTGAATAATAACTTTTAAGTTCTATTAATCGCGATTAAAGGTAATTAGTGTAATTTAAGGTAAATATAATGTTATAATAATATGAAATTAGATTTACACTTGTCATACCATTATTTTATGAGTCATGGCCGACCAATAAAATCCATGGGTAAACTTGGAGACCCCATGGAGCCACTTGGGTAAGAAAATGACATTAATAACTTTTTATTTAAAGTAAAAATAAAATTGTCACAAACATGTGTTGTTTTACTAAAAAAATTATTATATGAGGTTATATAAGTTAAATTTTATACTATAAATATTCATTGGAAATATAAAAATATTTCCTAAATTATGGTAAATTTTTTATAATTTTTAGACATTAAATAAATTAAATTTTTTATGACACCATGATGATGCAGCGATTACCTCATTAATTAACAATTTAAATAAAATGAAAAGATAATGTAAAATCTAATACTTACACTTGTCAAAAACTTATTGGATGAGTATATTTCGAAACCTTATCACCTTATACTAGAAATATATAATTGTGGGACCTTTGAAATCTGAAAATAACTTCATAATAATGTAACATTTCATGACTTTCCAAGAGTGCCCCTCCTCTCCTCTTATAAAAGGCCCCCACCTCTACCACCTTACTCACACCATCAAAGCCATTTGTCTCGGCCAACATCTACCCAAATAATCTCTCAACTTCCCTCTCTTACTCCTATAATCCTCACTTTGGGCAGAAGTCTTCCCAAGGAAGCCTTTGGCTCAAATCAAAAAGAGTTACCCGATTTTAAGGTAATGTCTTCTCTTATGTTCTTTTGTTTCATCTTGCTTCTCCAACCCCTTAAACTCTTTTTATTCCTTTATTTTGTAACAAAACTAGTATCTTAAATAAACTGGGATGTTTTTATGAGAAATATTTTATTTACACTTACACACACCTTCGTTTAATGGTTAAAGAACATACTATTTCTGTGGGTGGCGAATTACTGCCTCACGAAACGATGATTGTTAAATATTCTTTTAACACCTCTAATGGTGGCCATTATGATGACACTAATTCTATATATGGTATATATTATGTTTATGTTTTCTCTATTCTTCTGTATTTTTCATTTATGGTATACCTTTATGATTTCCATTATGTGTAAATGAGATAATTTCATTTTTGGAAGTGCGGACTACTGCCCCCTCAAAGTGATTTGAATCGTTAATGCAATATGTGGGATGTATAAAGGATGGAGTAAATGATATTATATATGATATTATACTGGAATCATAATATACCTTTATATCATTATGATTTGATTCCATTAAATACGAAATAGAAATGAAAGTAGCGTTCATGCGTACGTACGACTTACCGTCTCCATGAACGGTACATTTCATTTCTTACCTCTAAATGTTATGTAATATTATAAATGAATGTATATACTGGATATGTTTGATATATATGATATCTACATCATGAATATAATTCTAGATATAATGGATATTTTACCACATGAATAACTTGTAATTATAAGAAGTTTATTTTTGACTCAAGTACCAAAGATCGAAAAAACGACCATTATTAACATAAATAATTAAATAATGTTTATAACATGGTAATAAGTTATATAAAAGGAATAATGAACTTTAAAAAGGTTCTTAACCAAGTATAAATTAACTCTAGTTTATTATTCAGGAGGTTAAAGAATGATCGAGTCAAGTTGGACACGAGGTAAGGAAACTTCTTAACCCAATTCCCATTCTTTGGGTTGAACTTATCTTTCTTATTTATGTTTTTCTTGATTATGTGAGAAATGAATTTTTATATCTTATCATGTATTTATACTTTATTTATGTGATCTTATAGTGAATACACATGGGATATCTATTTTATTTACAATATGATCTTTGTAAGGGACTTTGTCTGAATCTTCTTTCATTGAGGTATATTTTGTTTTAATACAAGACTTTCTTTTATACAGTGTATAAACCCATTTGACTTTTAAGTTTATTCAAAAGGAATATTTTTTTATATGAAGAGTTTTACTAAATGAAAAAATTGAATGTTTTTTTTGTCGTACGTATGCAGTGACAACGACTTCTCCACCGCCGTGACCATTATTTGAGTTTCGGCTTCCTCTACAATCCATAACTTTTTTTTTTTAAAATGAAAAATAAATACCAAGTTTTAATTTTATTTTATTTTGGTATTGAAAATGGTTTTGATAATTTTTTTATTATATCAATGTGTTGTATTGATATCTTGTGATTGAAATGTGGAAATGTTATGTTTTCTTTATGCATGTTTTATGTGATACGATTATGTTATGGTTTATGATATGTTTAAACCTGTTCATATGAGGAATGCATTGGACTTAATAAGTGACGGGTGGGGTTCGCTATAGCTTCTCGATGCATCGGTAGGTCTCATGAGACAAACTAGTTTCTTGGCACGAGGCCTTGACAAAATCTTATTTGTAGTCTTGGCACGAGGCCTTGGCTACGTGGTTATGATAGTCTGGCATTATGCATTCCATTATTATGAAAGTGGTTATTGATATTACATGTGATTATTCGACTAGTATAATATCCATGTGAATAAGTAAATGGAATTATTTCATTTTATTTTTTCCATATTATGTTTAAGTTCAAGTTTAAAAGGATTTTGTTTTAGTTATACATTGACTTAAATGTTTATGTTTATTTGTGAAAGTTTCCGCTGTATTGTTATCCTTACTGAGCATCTGAGCTCACCCCTTTCTATGTTTTAAATTTTCAAGGATGTGAAGAAATATTTTATGAATGACCTGTAGGGATAATCTGATGGAGATATGAGTGTGGACTATGGATACCATGTTTTTGTAGTTTTTCACTTTATGATGTAATGTAACATTTATGAATGTATCTAGTGTTTCCAAGGCTACTAAACTAATAGGTCTTTCAAGACTTGATCTTTTGTGATCATGCCAATGTTACGTAATAATGCACCGACTCTGGGTAACTGGGGTCGGGGCATTACAGGTAACATACCAATTAGAGGTATCAAAAGTACCATGAAGGATATTTTTGTATCCCCTACCTGTTGGTTGTAGTGGCTACCCTTTGGGGTAGCACTGAATGGCGGATAGTTACTGGACAGAACACAAGTTCTATCCAGGTGGAATCCACTTCCCACCTAGTGGTGTTAAGATTGTACAAAAAAAATAGCCATTTTAAAGGGACCCACATGTCTTAATTCAAACTCTAATGAATTTATTAAAACCTCAATTCCTCAAGAACCTTAGTAAATACCATTAAGTCTATAAACACACCCCATTGGATGCTTGTAAGAAAATGGTTCATTCTTTACAAACTTATGCTACCATATTTCCATATCTGTAGTTTTTTATTGTTCTTCATTGTATATTCTAGCTCTCTTACATTTTTCAATCCCTCTATCTTTTATTTCTTATTCTATTCATTTGTAAAGGGAGAGTAGAGCTTGGTATTCAAAGGTCTTTCACAAAAATAAAGTCACTTTTTCTGTTCTTTTGGTTCTTGATTGGTCCTTAAAGAAAGGGGTGGTTATTATTTAGTCCTTAAAGTAAGGGGTTAGTTCTTTATTGGTACTTAAATAAAGGGATTGTGTTTATTTCTTTGTCCTTAAAATAAAGGAATTTAAATTTGTAAAATTGTTTCTTGGGTACCTTTGAATCCAAGGGAGTAAAATCCTCTGAATTTCTTGAGGGAGGAGACATAGAAACCTTTTTTGGGTGATTTATGAACTTTGTTATAAAATTTTATTGTGTTATTTTCTTTATTTTCATTGTAATAACTTGTTTAATTAATTATTTCTGCTTATAATTATTATTCTTGTGCTTAACACTTATAATTTTAGTTTATTTATTAATTTTTTTTTCAATTCCATCAAATTAATTTTAAATTCTAAAATGTTTTTAAAAGGAAATACACCAAATCTTTCTATCCTTACTTGGACCAAAAATTGGTATCATATCCAACATTTTTATTTTAATTAGTAAAAATTAACATCCATTTAAGGATGGATTCTACCTCTAATTTCTAAGGTGATCCGGAATGAAACTCTATGGAAAGAGCCCCTTATTTTTATAGAACCAATTATGGTTATTGAAAAATACACACGAATACATTTCTTAAAATAATAGGCTACCCTATTTGAAACATTTTATTGAATGGATATATACCTTCTAACCAATCAAAGGATAAATAAACTCCTAAGGATATTATGTCTTTTGAAATAGATGGAAAATCCATGAATTCTATTTTCTTGTGCATTAGATAAGAATGAATTTAATTGTGTTTCTAATTGTAAAAATTATTATGATATTTGGAATTTTCTTGAAGACATTCATGAGGAACACATCAATATAGAGTTCCCAAAAAAATAAGGTAAAAATAAAGAAGGCACTGAAATTATAAAAATGGAGTGCAAGAAAAAACTCCATCACCATATTTGATTCATGCCTTAAATGTATTATAGCCTCAACTAAATCTAGTAATGAGGTATGTGATTTTATTTCTTCTTGTTCTTAAAGTTATTTTAATTATTAAGATCTAAAATATTCTAGAGATAAATTACAAGAAGGATTTTTTGAACTCAACACAAAATTCAAGGAGCATAAAAATAAAAAAAATCAAGTTTTGAGTGAGAAATACATTCATTAAAAATAAAATAAAAGCTTAAAATGAGAATTAAAGGTACAATGAATTTATTTCTAAAAATAATGAAGATCAATAAAAAAGGTTTAATTCAATTTTTAAATATATGTCTATGGTTGAGAATGAATGTGAATATCTTAAAAAATGAAAATAAGAAATTGAAAATTTAATTAGGTTATAATCCTTATTCAAGTCAATATTATGTTGAGGAGTTAGAATCCACCATAAAATATCTTAAGAAATAACTTTCCAAGTTCAATAAATGTGAATAAAATTTAAACAAAATCTCAACTTCCCAATGGCATGGGAATAGTAATTATAAACTTTTTTATAATGTAAGATCCTATAGAAATAACATGAATACCTTTTTTTATAAGAATTAGATCCCAATATAAAGTTTTCAATTATTTTAAGAAAATTAGACACATGATTTATGAATGAAAATATAAATTTTTTTGTTATGGTGAACCAAAATTGATCCACCTATTCAAACATCTCATCTAAAAAAATTTTATTTATTTTGGGAACTCACATCCCAAAAAATTATGGGTTCCAAAATATCTCTTGGATAAAAAAAATTGGACCCAAATTTACATGGGTATCAAAAGTATTTTGATTAAATTATAGGAAATGTCTCAAGATAATTCCTGATGAGGTATATCAAACATGGTTGGTGAATTATTGAGACACTTTTGTGGTATCATCTCAAACTTTCTATAAATACTTTAAAAGTTAAATTTATCATTATTTAAATTATCTCTATTGGTTTTTTATTCTAATATTATCAAACTTATTAAATTAGTCTCTAATTTTTGAATTTAATTGGTTATTTATTGAATCATTCCATTTATCTTTAAATAAATTTTATCATTTCTATTTGAAATAGCTTTTTATTTTAAATTAATATAAGGATCTTTTTAGACTAATATTTTAATATAATTTTTTAAATAAATCTTAAATAACATTTTAAAATACAATTCAACCATCCATTGTTTTATATATTGAGTATGTGATCAATGAACTGGATATTATTTTTAATATATTATATGATATTCATAAATTTATCCTCCTAGATTTTTCTTTAAAAATAGATATATCCATTATTTAATTTTGGAATTTCTATCTAAATTATAATGTAATGTTTAAATACTTTTACATTTTACCTACTCAAATTGAATATATAATTTGAAATCTTGTGTGAATTTATGATATTTTTGATTTTTGGAAATAATTTATCTCTTTGGATGTATTTTGTTTTAAAATTAATTATTTTGTTATTTCAAATATAAAAAGATTATATGAGCTATCTAGAAAGCCACCAGATAGCCAGTGGTGGTTTATAGAACCTAGGTTCATTTTTTTCCTCATCATCTGATTGATATTACTCACTAACCAGCCATTATTCCTTTTACAGGACCTTTGATCTCTTGAGTTGGGGATGTTTTTATGTGTTTTATACCTCTTTAAACTTTTCCTCACTCTAATTAATCTATATTATTTAATTTTTATAAAGTCAAATATTTTTGAAGCCAATTATTTTAAAAAACCATTTGGCTATGTAAGCCTTTTATCTTCCCCTCATTTGTTAAAATATTTGATTTGTTTAAATAGTTTTAAAATAAGATAGTGGTTTTATTTATCAAAAGGGAAAAATAAAATAAGATGATTCATTTATTTCTCCAAATGATTGATTTAGTTTATAAATTATCAATGTTATGATTCATTTCATTATAATTTCATCTTAAAACCATATCTATAAGCTCTTATAATTTCATTACGAAATATTGAAATTCATTTTGTAAACCTAAACATTTTAATTATGGGTGACATTGTCCACTTGAACTATTTTTATTTTATGTATTTTATTTTTTCAAGTACGATGTTACTTCTCAATCTAAAGCAGTTATCATGGTTACTTGTACCACACTCTCTTAATTCTATAAATTTATTTATATTCACTAAATTTATTTATAATGGATTAAAAAGATTTATATTGGATAAATTTATTTTCATACATTGATATCATTATTATAATCAAGATTATATGTTTAGAATTGAATAATTATTGTTTATCTAATATTTTAATGTAATTCATGGACCTTCTTTGATTTTCCATATTCATTATCATATCACCTTATTATTAAGGGAGTCTTGATATTAATTCTTATTAAGAGAGAGAATAGATTAAAAGGTTTGAATCTCCACTTTCTATTGTCCCTATAACAATATTATGAGCCTCATATCATTTTTAACATATAAAAAGGGGAAGCATGGATTTATCTCTAAATTTTGGCATTAAACCTCTTTAAATTAAATTATTTTAATATTTATTAAAAAGTTATTTTTAAAATATTCTTTTAAGTATTCATTTGGATAATCCACTTTCATTGCATCAAGCTTCTCAAAAATCTTCAAATCCATTTTAAATTTAAATTATTATATATTTTCTTAAAAGTGATCTATATAGGGGGAGTATTTTATAAATGATTTATATTTCCCTCCCTAACCAATTTGAGCATGTTAATATTTTAGTTTTATACATTAATTTCTAAAATTTATGTTTTTATGATCTTTCATAAAATCATGGTTTAATGTATTATATTTTAGAATACTTGATTAAGATATTTATACTAATAAAGTACTATTTTAAAGATATCATAGATTGTTATCTCATGGCATGAATCTTTGTTAAATATTATAAAATCACTATTTTTGTTCATTAAAAGTTATCATACATATTTTAAAAGTTTCTTTTTTTTTAAATTTTATTTCAAAGAAGTTAATGTTTTTTTTCATTTAGCTTGATCTTAGTTGCTAACACTCTTTGTAACCTTGAGAAATTTTTTATATCTTTTAAAAATAGAAATAATAGAATATGTTTTCATGATCTTATTATTCCAAACTTGTGTTTTGTTTTAATTTTTAAAAGTATTTGAAAGTTCTCTTAAATTTATTGATCTGTTTAGTTAATTATTTTTAATCTTGAATTTAATATTTTATTTGATCAATAAATCATTTTTACCTTCAAAATATTTATCCTTAATAATTTTTTATGGGTTTCAAAGAAAATTTTAAATAAAGTTTTCTCATTTTTAAATTTTAAACCTTGATAATTGATGGAATATTATTTATTAAAAACCTGAACATAATTTAATTATGTTCCTTATTTTAAATCTTGATCACATTGATATTCATATGATCCTATTATTTTCATATTAAGTTAATTATTTAATTAAATCATGCATTTACTTTATCTATTGAAATCATTGATATATTCTTATCTCTGTCAATCATTAAGCTCATTGAATCAATCTCTTTTATTCAAATATTCAGACTAATTCTTTCATTTAATTATTATTATTATTATTATTATTATTGTTGCTGTTGTTGTTGTTGTTGTTTTTGTTGTTTTTTTTGTTGTTTTCTTGAGATAATTGATTAAATTTTGTTTTTATTTTGGATTGTATTGATATTTTCATGATCAATTTTCTTTAAATATTAAAGTAATTGGTCTATCTTAAGATCATTGATCTATTTATCTTATGGTTGATTGATTTATCTTACACTCTTATGTGATTTTTTTGTTTTGTTTTCATTTCAATTTTTTTTTCATATTTTTGGTGACCCCTTATATCTTTGAAAATATACATCAATTCAGGGGGATCCAGATCTCTTTTTATATTCAGATTAAAATCATATTTAGATTTCAAAGATTTATTTTTCAATAACATGCTAATGCATTTATTTTAAATAAAGTTTTTTATAAGTTTAAACCTATGGAATATAAAAGTTGAATGATTTTAAATAATCAGTTTTTAAAATCTCTTAATGGAACATTATGGATTATGAAATTTTCAATTTCATTTTATTTCCTTTTTTTCTTAGACCTCATCTATTTATAAATGAATTTCTCTAACCTTCTTTTTATGATCTTTATGACGATTCCAATGGCGGAGAAGGTGATGAGATTAAAGCTATTATTGCTTTAAAAATATTTTGGGGGAGATGATTATGAAATTAAAGGTATGATTTCCTTCAAACATATGAATAGTTATGATTTTATATCATGAATTAGGAAAATAATGTTTTTCATCAAAGGAACTTTTATATTGTTTTTATTGAGGAAAAGTTAAAAGTTTCAAAAGTAACTTTAAATTATTTCAATTATTTTGGAAATTAGTTAATTTTTTAAATTGAGTTATCCTTTTAAATCTTTATGATCTTTAATTTTTGATAATTAGGGGGGAGAGTTTTGAAATTGAATTATTGATGAAATAATTATTAAATTCATTTTTCTAAATTGATTTTTAAAGTATTTAAAATGATTGGATGAATTTTATTATAGAATATTGAAATTATTTACAAAATGAATAATGCTTATCTTTATACTATTGATTGTAGATGTGTATGTAATAAGTAAAAAGGGGGATAATTTTGTACATCCCACTCACTTAAGTGATTCTAAATGATCACAAACACTAAATTATGTTTTTAATGATTTGATTTCATGGATTTCAAAATTTCTATTTTATAAAATTTTTCATAGAGGTACCAAAACAATCAGAGGGCTCAAGGGGATCATGAAGGATATTTTTGGATCCCCCCACCTACATGTACCAGTTGTCAAGAACCATCCTGGGTCGACCCTGAACCTATAACCCAAGATGATATATGGCATGGCCCGAAGGGTGTTCTCGATCCCCACGGGCTGGAAACTAGTGACATACATCATCAGAGTAACCAAGGTAACTATTTAACCCAATAATAAATAATTAGTCTGAATAAAGAAAAGATAAAAAAATTAGGCCTATATATATATCCAAACTGAACACCATTTTACAAAGTTGAAAGATACAACAAACTATACAACAAACCCAACCGAACCTAAAAACCATGAAATCTCCATGTGACCCTGAGGGTCACTCTCTGATATAAAATCTAACCATCGCCTACAATAATCAATACCAAACTAAAACCTACAAAAAAAATCTAAATAAAGAAATAACTATAGGTGTGAGTATTAAAACTGAGTAGGAATTCCCAAACAATCTATTACCAATGAACTTCCTTTACAATAAAAGAAACATCAACTTTAAGTTTGAAATACAATATATAAAAGTAAGGTTTTCCACACACTTTTCCACTTTAAAAATAAAACACATTCCATTTCCCCTTTTCCATTAAAAGCCACATTATTTGTTCTGAGATGAAACCATTAACATTTCAAAGATAAGGGATGGAAGTTTGTGCAAAAAATTTTCCAAAACATTTTCCATTAATACTAGGAAACCACTTTAACATTTTTCATAAAAAATACATACTGCTTAAGGAAAAAAGAACAATAATTACACAACAAGGTCAATGGAAAATATCACGCAAGAGTAACTAACCAACCATGAATCTCAATAATCCACCATAAGTAACTAATTTCTAATAGACATGGGAGGAACCTAAGAGATTTTGAATAATCCAGAACATACTAATACATGATGAATCATCCCAAAAAGCATGCCACACTCAATGAAATAAAAAATTCTCTCACACACTTGGCTACAAATCACATGGTACAGACCGAGGGTCATGATCCCATAGCAATAAAACTCAATATATTCCCCTACTATGGGTCACTAGATAGTGTGTAACCTAACTAGTGCAATAATCATTATTAAAAAAATCAATAGCTATTCTAGGTTCTCAATGTCAAGATGTATTAAAGGGGGTAATCAAACCAATTCCGACTGAGCATCCAATCACATACACATATATAATAATTTACACAACAGGAATCACTCGAGTGACCCCAAGGGTCAATATCATGCCATAAAAAAATATATATCAAAGGAGTCCACACCGAGGATCTCCCATTATCATAATGGATCATGAGGATTCCATAATGAGGAAATCCCATCCATTAAACATAAAAAAGGTATTATAATCACCCAATGGAGGTTTTCATAATAAAAACTTTCACCACTTTAAAAAAAGTGCCAAATGGGCCTCAAGATCCTATCACAATACCATCACTTTTAGACAAAACAAAACCATCTTTCTAAAAATGTGAAAACACACCACTTTCTATTTCAAAACAATTTATAAATAAATACCTTTAAAGAACTCACAGAACATTTATAATACAAATCCATTTTTATCAAAATTCCAAATGGGACACAATCCATCATCACATGAAAAACCACTTTCAAAAGCCAACTACACACTTATTTTAAACCCAAAACCACTTTAAAATCTTTAAATAATCCCAATTAATCATTTCAAATGTCTCAAATTTATTAACAAAGCCAAAAAAATGACTCATACATCACAAATCATTCATAAAATCCAACCGATCATTTTATCAAACATGTGGTGTGCACAATATAACAAAAAAAATGCTATTTATCATGAAACAAAGTATAAATCGCCACTTTTCACACTGAAAAAATATACCAAAGATCATAAATCATTATTTATCATGTAAGGAAGGTGTAAAAATCATGAAACAAATGAATCTTAAATTATAACGGAAAGTGGAAAGGGAAACCTACCTCAATATCACAATTCTTCAACAACACACACCCAAAATCACACCATGAAGGTTCCAAGGGCCAAGATATACCAAGGGGAACCTTAAAAGAGAAAAAACGCAAACATAAACTAAGTAAAAACATGAAACCTAGGTCCAAGAGACTATAGGAGAAGAATAACTCAAGAGATAATGGAAGAAGGAGGAAGAAGAAGGAGAGGATAGGAGAATAACTTGAGAAATCTAACCCCCAAACTTGAAGAATCACCTTAGATCTACCATGGTAGGAGGAGTGGAGGCTTAGAGAGAAAGGGAGGGGATCTCTTTGCATCTCACAAACTAGGAGAAGAAGAGGGGAGGTGTTTTGGGTCTAAAATCTTAAGAGGTTAATTTAGGAATTTTATAATTTTTAAGATCTGGGTAGCTCACATGGTTTGGATGCACGATTTACCAAACTGTGTGCCAACTGTGCCAAATTCCATTGTCCCAAGACAGAAATTTACCACATGCTTTAATCATAGTTTGAATAATTTTTCATGGGTCGTGCACCCTCAACCAGAAGCACACCAAATCTCGCACAGTTTCTTTCAGAAGGACTCATAGTTTTCTCTAAGTGTATGCCAAGAGAAAAATATCCTGAAACTCCAAATTGAAAACCATCATACTCGGGACTTGAGCCATAACCCCAAGTCCAAAAAATAAACTAGATCATAGGTCAAAAATAAAAATCTGGGCGTGACAATTCTCCCCACCATTAATGCTTTCTTCCCCTAGAAATCCACAATATCTTCCAGTTGATCAATCAGAGACTAAGGATTTCCACATCTACATAATCCAATATCTCTAAACCAATAATATCTCAAATAACTCAAAATAGGACTTTAAAATTATTTTCTAAAACTACACAATAATTGAAACCACACACATTACTATGTAAACACCAGAACTACACTATATTATCAATATGGTAGGCCAAAATGGACTCACCACCATTAGAAACCAAATAGCACTACTCACTTCTAGAAGAAAAATCAACAAGACCTGCGGTGGGTCTCCCCAAAATTAAGAACCAACTATATTAAAGGAACCAGTACATACTAACAAAATAGTAGCTTTCCCATGGTTGAGAAACCCCCCACCACAATGGGAATGAACTTGAAGAAAGAAAACTTTGACCTATATGAAGGGTCAGAAACCAACTAATTCAAAAATTATACTGCACAAATATAAAAAAACAAAGAAGTGTAAAATGTCCCCATCCCACTAGATACAAAATCTTGATGAAGACCCCTCACACCCTAAGATTCTGACTACGCGTGAGCTTTACTCTAGGGCCTATGGCTGGAGCCTTAATGTTTGAATCATCTCTTACCTCAAATTCAGGAGCCGAAGATCCCTAGTTAGAAATAATTCTTTCCACCAAAATAGGGATTTAGAAGATTCACACACATCCCATTTTACTACAAATGAGAAACAACACAAATAAGGTTCCCATAGAACACACCTCCACTTAGAATAGAAAGATTTCAAAAGTTCTTGAAGAGAAACAAACTTCCATTGAAACAAAAGTTCTCAGGAGATCCACAACATCTTCTTAAATTACAAAAAATATAACACCACTAGGAACAATTTCTACAATAGAAAGAAACAATAAAATAGAAAGGGGATTTAAACTAAGCCCAAAAAACACTATACTCTTATAAACTGGCTCCACATCGCTTCTTGGAAACACCCTGACAGAACCATTGCAAGTGACCTAGGAATACACAAAAATGACATGTATTTGGTTCTCTTGGACATGATTATTTCTTATGATCTATCTTACCAAACTAATGAAACAACATGATTTCACACCTAGAGGAAGCTAACAAAAGATCTTGAGGCCTTTTGGTTTCGTGACTAACACCAACAACATCATGCTGCTTCTCCATTTACTTACTGGAATTCCCTTAATCGCTTATATGAACTAAAGTAGGGAAGAATACCTCAATAATTACTTCTAACAAGACTTCAACACGAAAAAATTACCTCACCACATCAGCAAAGTAGGTTAAATAAAACTATGACACCTTCAACTACAGATCAGGACAAATCCTAGACTCAAAATGTCGAACCTTCATGGAATCATACACATCCCACTATGGAGTTTAAGGAATAATATCCAAAAAATGGTGGAATTAATCCAACAATATTCCATCACCTTACTAAAAACATCACATCTCTATTCCCTTTCTCGCTTTCACCATCTCAGAGAAATACTTCCATATGAAAAAAGCCTCAAAGAACTCCCAAGTAAGAACTTCATGAGGCTTTTCTTTATATAATGACTTCCACCACTTCCATGTCATACCTTCCAGCATGAAGGTTGAAACTTTACCTTCAATGAATCGTGAAACTCAATAAGTATGGAGTTCCTTTCAATTTTCCTCATCCAATCTTCCTCTTGAAGAGGATACTCTTTTCCTTAAAAGAGAGGTGGATTTAACTTTTGAAAGTCAAGAAGGAAATCATTATGTTGATCAACTGGAAAGGATAATAATGGGGAATCATCCATATCTTCACTATGAACATCAATTGAGTCTTTATAGGGGTGAACACTAATCAACAAGAAAACCGAGATCTCAATCAAAATCAATTCATCAATAAGAGTTCTAAAACTCAAAACATAGCACAAAAACATTCCCAAAACATAGGAAAAGAAATCCACACAACCATTGGCTATAAAAACATCAAAATTTTCTTCTTAAAACACTTTTTAAAGAAAATAAACTTAGTGGGTTTCACACTTACCAATGGTATTCGTTAAAGTATCACTCACATGAACATTCCCATGCTAATTTGAGAACATATCAACTCATGCCATACCAAGAACTCATCCATCCATTACATCAACTATCCATTTCCTAAAACACATATATATACATTGAGAACCTAAGGAAATACCAAATTTCAAAACAAAACATTTCTACTTTCCAAAAAAATACATTCATCCCACAATTTCATACTTCCAATCCACTTCCCATTTCAAAAATGCATAAATTTTTTCAAAATATCATTAACTACCTAGTAAAAAATTGCATTCAAATCCCACAAATCATCCCCATTTTATTCTTCTTCAAAATAAAATCCCATGGGTTCCAACCAAAAATCCCCTTCATCTCATTCGAAACATTTTTCAACAACTCAAAAAATTCCATTCCATTAGAATCATTTTACAAAAAATCAATTTCTAATGATTTCTTCTAATTAAAATTAAAAACTCACTTTCCATTTTCTCAAAATCAAATCATTTCCAATTTGAAATTCGGTTTTTCATAATTCCAAATAAGGGTTCTCAAAAAAAATTAGAATCAAGGAAGACCCAAAACAAATCACAAGAGGGAACTAGTGTCCATGGGTGACTTAACCATATGGTTGGTATCCATATGTCAAATGTGCCACCATCATAGAGAGTCTTATAGGACTATGTCCCTAGCTCCACATGGATTTACATGACCTATAAGATCATAGAGACCTTTATCCCAAATATATTTTCATATCCCAAGCACAAATCAAGCCACAAGAACCAAAGAGACCAAAATAAACCCAAATTACCATGGAAACTCAAGGTTCAGTCTAGAAAGTGTTTTCTAGACACTCCCCCAAACTTTCTCTCCAAGATCTGATAGTCCCACTCTATCTACCATGACATCCCAAATAATATAGGGTTATTTGAAAGCTAGTCACTTTAAAGAAAAAACCTACTCTAATACCATTTTGTCACGAACCATCCCAGTTCGACCCTGAATTAGTCACCCAACCTGATCTGTGGGATGGACCGAAGGGCGTTCCCGATCCCCACAGGCTGAAAACTAGTGTCAGGAATCATCAGAGTAACCAAGGGAATTTTTTTCCCAATAATAAATAAATAAACTGAACAGTGGAAAGATAAACAAATAATCCCAATATATATATAAAAGTGTATATATATATAAATATATATATCCAAACTGAACACCATTTTACAAAGACGAAAGATACAAAAAACTATACAAAAAACCCAACTGAACCTGACAATAATGACATCTCCATGTGACCCTAGGGGTCACTCTCTGATACCAAAGCTGACCATCCCCTACAATGATCAATACCCAACTGAAACCTTCAAAAAAAGCTAAAATATAGAAATAACTATAGGCATGGGTATTAAAAATCAGTATTCATGCCCAAAAAATCTATTCCTAATGAACTTCCTTTACAATAAAATAAATATCAACTTCAATTTTGAAATACAATATATAAAAGTAATATTTTACACACACTTTTCAACTTTAAAAATAAAACATGTTTTATTTAACTTTTCCCATTAAAATCCACATTATTTTTCCAAGAGGAAACCATTAACATTTCAAAGATAAAGGATACAAGGTTGTGAAAAACATTTTCCAATTTTTTTTATAAACACTAGGAAACCACTTTATCATTTTTCAATAAGAATCCATACTGCTCAAGGAAACTATAACAATAATTACACAACAATGGTAATGGAAAATATCATGCAAGAGTAACCAACCAACTATGAATCTCAATAATCCACCATAAGTAACTAAGTTCAAATAGACATGGGAGGAACATATGAGCTCATGAATAATCCAGAACATACTAATACATGTTGAATCATCCCAGAAATCATACCTCACTCGATAACATAAAAAACACACACACATGCTCGACCACAAATCACATGGTATAGATTGAGGGGAGTGATCCCATAGTAATAAAACTCAATATATCCCCATTCTATGGGCCACTAGCTGGTGTGTAGCCTAACTAGTGCAAAAATTGTTCTCAGAAAATTCAATAGCTATGCTAGGTTATCCATGTCAAGATCTATAGAAGGGGGTGATCCAACTGATGCCAACCAAGAATCCAATAACATACACATGTATAATAATTCACACAATAGACATCAACCGAGTCACCCAAGGGTCAATCTCATGCTAGAGAATAAATAGATCTCAAAGGAGTCTTCACTACGGATCTCCCATTCTCATAATGGATCAAGAAGATTTTATAGTGAGAAAATCCCATCCATTAAACATACACAAGGAAATATAATCACCCAATTGAGGTTCTCATAATAAATACATTCACCACTTTCAAAAAAGTTCCATACGGGCCTCAAGCTCCTTTCACAAAACCATCACTTTTAGAAGAAAAAAAACCATATTTTCAAAAAGGTTCAAACACAACACTTCCCATTTCAGAACCATTTATAAAGAAATCCATTTAAAGACATCTCACCACATTTACAATCCAAATCCATTTTTATCAAAATTCTAAACGGGCCACAATCCATTATCACATGTCAAACCACTTTCAAAATCCAACTATACACTTCTTTTAAACCCAAAACCACTTGAAACTCTTTCAAGAAACCCAAGTCATCATTTCAAATGTCTCAAATTTATTAACAAAATAAAACCATGCCTTAAATATAAAAAATCATTCACAAAATCCAACTGGGTATTTTATCAAACACTTGGTGTGCACAATTTAACCAAAACAATGCTATTTATCATTAAAAAAGGTATAAATCACCACTTTGCACACCGAAAAAATATCCCAAATATCATACATCATTATTTATCATGTATGGAAGGTGTGAAAAGTATGAAACCAATGAATCTTAAATTATAAAGGCAAGTGAAAATGGAAACCTACCTTAATCTCACAATGCTTCAACAACGCACACCCAAAATCACACCATGAAGGTTCTAAGGGCCAAGATATACCAAGGGGATCCTTAGAAAAAAAAACCCAACATAAACCAAGGGGAAACAGGAAACCTAGGTCCAAGATACCATAGGATAAAAATAAATCAAGAGATAATGTAAGGAGGAAGAAGGGGAAGAGGAGAAGAGAATACCTTGAGAAATCTAGCCCTAAACTTGAAGAATCACCTTAGATATTCTAGGTAAGGAGGAGTGGAGTCTTGAAGAGAATGTTAGGGACTCTATTTGGGTAGCATGAACCAGGAAAAAAAATAAGGGAGGTGGTTTGGGTCTCAAATCCTGAGAGGGTAGTTTATAAATTTCATAATTTTTAATATATGGGAAGCTCACATGGTTTGGTTGCATGGTTTACCATACCGTGCACCAACTGTGCACCCCTTACTGGACACACCTGAGAACTTTCATGGGCTGGACACATAGTTTTCAAACCATGCACCAACTATCCAAATGATAATTTCAAGACAGAACCTTACTACACGCTTTAAGAATGGTTTGACTAATCATGCATGGGTTGTGTGACCTCAACTAGAAGCACACCAAATATTGAATGATTTCCTGGAGAAGGCCACACGTTTTTCTCTAATCGTGTTCCAACCAAACACTAAGATAAAAACACCCCAAAACTTTAAATTGAAAACTGTTATAACCGAGAATCAAACCTTAACCCAAAGACCAAAAGATAAATAAGATTAGAGGTCAAAAATAAAAATCTGGGTGTGAGGCTAGTGGCTACGTAGTGGGGGACCACCGACTAGATGGTGGTACCCACTGAATACCCAGTGGTGTCAGGGTTATATAAAAAACTAGCCATTGGAATTGGACCACATGTCTTAATTTGACCCTAATGTATTTATTTGACCCTCAAGGCCTCAAGAACATTCTTAAATCCTCAGTAGGATATAAATAAACTCCCTTGTGTTCTTTGAAGAAAACTCTTCACTCTTTCTAAGATTATGCTTCCATTTCCCTATCTCTAGAGCCATTTCTTGTTATTTATTTTATATTCCATCTCTCTTAATTTTTTCACTCCCTCCCTCTCTTTTATTTCTTCTCATATTCATTATAAAGGGAGAGTGGAGTGTGCGATTAAAATGTATTTCAAAAAAGAAAGTAACTTTTGTTTTTCTTTTCGTTATTTCTTAATACTTAAAGTAAGGGGTGGTTCTTGCGTAGTTCTTAAAGCTATGGGTTGGTTCTTGCACGATTCTTAAAGAAATGGTTGATTCTTTCTTAGTACTTGAAAATGGTGTTGGTTCTTACTTGGTATTTAAATAAAGTGGTTGGGTTTTCTTTAGTAGTCCTTAAAGTAGGTTGTTTACATTTGTAAATGGGTTGATTGGGTACCGTTGAAACATAAATAGTAAAATCCTCCAAAGTCCTTAGGGTGGAGGTGTAGGCATATTTTGTGGGGGGATTTATGAATTTATTTATCAAATTATATCATAGTATTTATTTTTTACCTTGAAATTATTCATTTAATTTATTGTTTATACTTTTAATTATCATTATTGTTCTTAAATCTTATAATTTTAGTTCATTTATTTAATTTGTTTTAATTACATAAAAATTCTAAAAAGTTTTCAAATGTAAATTCACCCCCTATTTATAAACTTAATTAGAAAAAAAATATTCACCTCTTTTTTAGTCCCTCCTTATGGGATGATCTCTAAACATCATCACCTTTAACTCGCATCTTTGGAACATAGAAATAGTAGACTTAGGAATGATTTGGATTATCTATAAGTTCCTCAAGTTGAGCAACAAGGATGAGATTGATTACCCAACCTAGTGAATCCTTTATTTTAAGTTCTAAAGTGTCTATAAATCTTTATTATTAATTACTTTTTTATTTTACAAATATTTACACTTTTGGACATCATGGATTCATTACAATTTTCATAATTCTTCTAAGTTTAAATAGGATTCTTAACTTTAGAAATTAGATCATTTGGATTCTTTTCATCTTTCTCCATATTTATAGACTCTTCCAATTGGGATGTCCATATTGTTAAGGAATACTTTTGAGTGTGGTAAGAATTATTATTTAGTGTATAATTCTTATTTTTAGAAATAGTTTTAGAACTTGAGCTCACCAGTGATTTTCCATTATTCTTGAATGGATTCTTTTGACCAATCTAGTTATCTCTCTCTTGTATTATTTCCCACTTTTTAGATTTCTCCATTATTTATTTAGATTCATGGATATATTTCAATAGTCCATGATGTGACCGCTTTTTCCATAATAGAAAAATTTCTTCCTATAAGTTTTACAACCTGATTACCTTTCTTAATTGAATTCTTAGGAGGATTTGAATCAAATTTATTCTCTTAATTTTTTCCCGAGAACGATTTTTCATTTTTATTCACATATTTTCTTCTATGTTATAACATTATATTATAACCATAAAAATATTTTAAATGGATTATTAGATACCAAAAATCCTCATAATAGTTGATAACTTTTTTGAAATACTCATAGAAGTTTTTTAAGAATCCAAATTTGTTTTTTGTTAATAGATTTTTCCTTATATGTGAGGTCTAATTATTTGGAACAAGTTTATTCCATTCTCTATCTTTGGTCCCATTTTATTTATAACATATATAATCTCCACTGAATATTTTTTTCTAACATTAAATATCACTATAATCAAATTTCTAACAAAACCAACATCTCCCAATCAATCTGTTTCTTTGCACTTTTGGTGAAATCTATCCAGATTTTCCAGATTCCCCACCTTTCTATTTTTATTTTGATACACCACTTTTTTTTGGGGAAAATTTTTCTTAGATATTCCCAAATTTAATATTGATGATATAATGAATTTATTTTATTTTTTACTCTTCCAAATTTTTATATAATATAAATTTTCTCCTACTCTTTTAGAAAAAAGGATTCAGTGTTAATAGAATGAATTGGATTATAGGATAACTTTTTGTATGAGATAGAAGTGAATGATTATCTATATGATATCTAAATATTATTTCCATAAATTAGATTCATTATTGAATTTATAAACTTATTTAAGGTTTTAAGTGTCCAAGTATTGGTTATGTGCAACTGAGGGGGGTGTGAATTAGTGGTACACATTTTTTTACAAATTATTTATTTTAATCCAACCTCCATGAATGATTAGAGTCTCAATACCTCACATTTAATTATATAACAATCCCTGAAAGAAAAAATAAAAATAAAGCACAATACACAGGGAGTTTTACAAGGTTCGGCAAAAATACATACTCCTTCTTGCAATTAGTTATTTTGGTTATAGATTCTTAACTATATGAAGGTGGTCAAAACCTGGGAAAGTCTCATTACCATCAACATTGAGTCCCATAGTGTTACAATATAGAGTCCCATTAGATATTACAAGTTACCACCTACACTAGAAACTCCTGAGTCCCATTGGAGGATCTTTATACTACATCCCATAGTGTTACCAACATCCCACCAGCCTGCTCTAGAATCCCACTGGAGACTTCTTCTGCTTCAGAGTCCCATTCAATACTTTAAATAATTTTGAGTCATAAAAGATATGTTCCTATAATAGAAATATATCTGTCAGCTTCATACTACCTCTACACTTCCTTGAGATGAAATATTTCTCCACAAAAAAACCAGATCACCTGATATTCTTGTGTAATGTCTTCAAGAACTTCAACAACTGATAAACAACTTCCTGATCCTACTCATTGTTTACTAAACTTCAAATGCTCTATAATTATCCCAGTACAATGACTACTTGTGTGTATTATGAATTAATACCTAGATTCAATCTCAAAAATAATTAACATTGTTCATGCACTGTATATTTTATGTGCATTCTCAAAATTCATGCATATGTACTAGTATTCATAGTCTTCTCACTTTATGCTTGCATTAATACACGTGCATGAAAACTGCCTTATGCATTTATTTTTCATAAAGATCTCATAATAACTTCATGAAAGCATATCAATCACCTTAGATGCCTCTTCATGTAACTTTCTCAATATCATTCATGCATATTATTTTATGCATGTATATTTCATATATCATGCATAACTCAATAACACCACTTCACTGTTCCTTTATGAAAGTACATCGCACTATCCCAATGCTACTTCACATGAGGGTTTCTTTATGTCTCACTTAACTTTCTTTACATTTAATCATATCTCATGAATTAATACATTTATTCAAGAAACCCTATAAATTATCTTTTTACTATATCTAGTTAGTTTGTGTTACCTCAATCTCATAATGAAACTTGGATACTCGCATGATTCAAGTTTATTTGCATAAAAATATACGAGAGTTCTTATTTCTCCTTCATGTAAATCAGTGTGGATGTTATATGGGATAAAGGAATCAAATCAACATAATGTGAATATGGAGGTCTATAAAGACACAACACAGATGCATGGAACTTACTTTGTGAATAAAGAGCATTTATTTTCTCTATTTTGATCTCTTAGTGCTCTCAAATATGCATTCAAATACATACTTCAAATGGATAGGTTTGGGGTATTTATTGAAAAATTCCATTGCCTCAGCTTATTGTGCACTAAAATAACCCATGATTTGTGACTAAAAGAACCACCATCATTGTAAATATCATATTTTCTCTACACTTTGAAAATGTACCATCTTTTTCATTGTCTCATATTAAACTTATTTTTATACATGAAAACAAATTTATATACTGGTTCAATCACATTACAATATATAGTTGATAAAATATTGCTCAAAATATTTGGATCGATCCATAGGATTCATGACATATAGATTCTAATGAATAGAATATCTCAGACAAAGTCAGAAGGTAGAAGATGATAGCATCACTGATCGAATGACTCAGGATGATCAAATATGATGATCGTGGTTATGTCTATATCTTTAAAGGTGGATAAACATTTTCTATGTTATCCTCACCCCACATCATTTTATCCATTTTTCCCCACACTAATTTATAATACAATGTATTTCAAGGACCTGATAGATGCGGGTATGGGGTTATCTCTCATTACATGTTGAAACCATCCCATGCTGGCTTCCTCTTTCACCATCATTACACCACAAAAAATAGTTATACTATACTCCAATGCACCTATGTTTCCACCATGATGGCTACTAGAGTTTGACCTACCCACCTTAGTAGTGGATGTAGGTCCCTCTTGTTAGATTATGTGTGGCTGGTAATGTTTTTTAGTATACACACCATTATCCATATCTCATATAAAGTGAAATTCCAAAATTAAATCTCTACTTCCTCCTCAAACATTATTCATGTAAAATATAAATAAATTTTACATGGCCTTCTTTTTTGTTGATATAAATGTTTTAACCTCAATCATAGTTTACACATGTCTATTGAACTTTAGCACAGTTCAAAAATCATCAGGACATTTCCATAATATTCATCATCATCACTCACATATTGACATCATCTTCATATCAAGTTAATCATCCTTATTGACAAAAAATACGATTCAACTAAAAGGTCACTTCAATCTCCCCCTTTTTATTTTTTTCAATAATACCAAACATCTTCTATGTCAATATGTGTGTTTTTATTTCTCCTACTTATTGACAATGAATATAAATAATGCATAGAGGACATCACTTATCATAAAACACTTCTCCCTTTAAGATTGTACCACATATTTTCTTTTTCAAAGAGTCTTTAACTAAAAAATTCTAAGTTTACATGGGTAAAACCAGTGTTGAAAATATGAGTGTATATCCAAGGTGATCAATGCTCTCAATGAACAAACATACATGTGATAACATTCACAGATAACTCTCACTTCATACATTAGAGATGATCAGAGAAAAATATTTATCCTACACTCATTTGAACAAACACATTAGAAATTTCAAGTGCAAAAACATATAGCTCCCCCTTTTTAGGCCAATATCAACTCTATTTTGAGAAACGTTTTTCAAGAATATCTGGATTACGAATTTGAGAGTGATTATCAGATTACAAATATTTGTGAATATTTAATATATTTAAGTCATCTATTCTCCCCATTAAGGTATACCTCCATCTCCTTCAATTCTATTCAAGTTAGTACAAAATAATATATATATATATATATATATAATTAAATAAGGAGGGACCTATTTGGTCCTTAGAAATAGAACTTAAGCTGAGAGTTTCATCTCAACATTTCTTTGTCCTTATTCATTTTGATATTAGATTTGTAAGAGTTAACCTTATCATTCATATTCTTTCCATAAACTGTTTATTCATATTGGAAAAAATTATCTACTTTTTTAAGAAAAGAATCTTTGTTCTATTCTAATTACATAGAGTTCTTCATATCATATCCAACTTGTTCACACCGATTATTTTGATTCTATAGACCATAAAAAGTAGATGAATTCTTATAATATTCAGTATCTTCTTTTGATATAATATTATTACCCTAAATCGTAGCATCAATTTAATATTTATATATTTCTTTATCTAATTTCAGTTGATTTGTCCAAAGATTCAAACATTCCTTCTTTGTATATTCATCATTTTTGGGTGTCTCACACTAATTCTCTAATGTGCATGAATTTATCTCTTTTTACTTATGATTTTCTTCATATTCAAATTATAGTTAACCTCTCTAGGTGATTTAGTAATTCATACCTTAGTTCTATGAACTTCTAATCCACATATTCTATACACTTATTTTAAGAATTCATAAAAGTTTTTTATCAGCACATTTGATGGATTTATAGTCACTTATTTATTTATTTGATAATATTTTCTTATCTGTTAACCATAGATTACCCTTGGTTCATGCCTATTTTCTAGAAAGTACATGTTTTACCAGAAATAGTATACTTTATGCCCATAATTTCCACAATATCAAAAAAATACTTTGAACTAAGATCTTTTATTTTTTTGATAAATCTATTTAGAAAATTCATGATTTTGTCTTGTTGTAAGCCATGATTTATTTTTCCTAGGGTGAGATGGTCTTCTTGGCATCTTCCTTTCATCATTTTATGTGGTAAAATACACCTCTCTTGACTTCTTGGTTCTAAAAAATTCACTATCTTGAGATGAGTAAAATTTTATCTCAATAGACTTATTTAAGTCTTCTCTATTCTTCTTCAATTCATGTTTTACTATCAGATAGATTGATTTTGTCTCAAATAGTTCTTCCTCCTTGAGAGTCAGTTTCTCTACAAGATCAATTACCATCTTATCTATCTGATCTACCTTTAATATGTAATTATTTTCATCAACAAGATCTATTTCAATTCTATCATGATGTTTATTTTTGAACACCTAATTTTTTAGTTCCTTTTTCTATATTCCTCTTCTCTTTATTGATTTGAGTGTTTTCCCCAGGATAATATTATAACTCTTCCTTCATCCTCCATTCCATATCTCTTATAACATCACCATCATCATCACAACATTAATAATTTGATCCTTTCTCAATAATAGAAAATAAATGTAGTTCATCTTCTGAAGAACTAATATATGATGAATTTGCTTATATATGATTGATTATCAAATTCCTGTTTCTATTAATGGAATAATTCTTCTTCTTCTTATCATTTTTATATTTATGAGGTTTCTCACTTTTATCATCAGATTTTGATTCAACTATTTTCATTGGGAAATTTATAGAAAAATGTCCAATACTATTACATCTAAAGCACTCAGTATATTATTTTCTTTTCCTTTACATTTCCCATTTTTTAAACCTCTTGTAATAAAAGAAAAAATTTCACCTGAGGTATTCATCGAATTCTCCATCATCAGAATCACTTGATTCCTCAAATTCCACTTCTTTGAAGTTTCCTTTTCTTATAGCCTCAAAGAAAATCTCTTCTTTTACCTTATTTATGAAATCTATAGCCTTTATAATTTCATAATCTATGATCATATTATATAACTCATACAATGAGATTTATTCCCTATCCACCAATTCTAAAACCTTGGCATCAAATCTACCAGGGAAATTTCTCATAAGTTTTTTCACAATTGTTGAATCTTCCTTATTCTCACCAAATCCATGGATATTACTTACTATCTCATTGATTCTAATGAAATAGTCATCAATTATTTCATCATATATCATTTTAATATCCTTAAACTAGATTCTATATATTTATAGATTAGCATTCTTGACTTTAATATTGCCTTTGGAACTACTTCTCAGTTTATCCCAAATCTTCTTAGAATTTAGAGACCCATTACTTTAGTATATTATTTTTATGATAAATCCATCAGGATAGAATTTTGAGCCTTTTCATAATCTTATAGATTTATCTTTTCATCTTGAGTCATAGAAACATCATCAGCAATAGGTGGGAATCCCACTTTTGTTTCATATCCCACTTATTATCCAAGAGATAGAAGGAAAGTGATGTGGCACCCGTTGGGACCCAAGGGACACCAGGCCCAGGAACCCCAATGATACGGCCCCACAACCCCGCTGCAGCAGAAATCCCCCAACCCTTCACCACAACTGGGACCCACTGGGACTCCTGGCCCAGGAACCCCACATATACGACAGGTTGTTGCGAACAGCCGCTTTCGAACCTAGGTCACCTTTAACACCGAGCCCATGGAACTCGATGCCAACCACTAAGATGTGAGATGCACGGGGTGGCCCGATCTTTATGGCGTAGGTCGGAGGATGAAGGATGCGGTTTGGGGATAAGTGGTAGATGATGGGTATGGATAGCGGATGCAAGTAGTCAATCAACACTATAAGGAGTGCGACCTAATACTTAGACAACAAACTCAAGGTAGGGATGTGATAGCCAATCCACAAAACAACGCACTTGGGTTGAGGCACAAAATTGGGGGCTTTGTGATCTTGGATCACCAATCTAACTTGTAGATTGACAAGGAAAGAATGCACAATAGCAAGGGGAAATTCAGAGCAATTCTCACACAACGGGGAGAAACAAGCATAAGCTCTCAATCAAGTCTTGAATGAAAAATACAATGCCATGGGGTGACTATTTATATCCAAGGGGATGATAAAATAGTCAAGGGTCTAATACCCTAAAGTCATAAAGGCTAAACCTACCTTGTCCCCTTAAAAGTCAAAAAGATAAAGTCTAATAAAGACTTTTGGAAAAGTAGCACACAACTTTCCAACTATAGCCCACCGGACTTGACTTTAAGTGAATAGCCCACCGGATTTGACTTTGGTGTCCAAAGATGTCAATTATAGAATTCTCCATGTGGGAAAGGCATCCAAATCTATGCAACCATGTGGGCCAAGCTTTAAACATCATGTTTGGGCTTGAATAAGTGAGATAATAGGCCCATTTTCTCCATCCATGCAAGGCAAGATCCATTGGGCCTTTAATGAAGCGAGATGGGCACCCATTGTTGCATTTAGCCTCTTTAATCTCCCACGTGTCATCGGGCCTTGCAAATCCAAATCTTCCTCCTGTGCAATCGACTTGGTGTCTTTAACATGGTTCTCATCATCCTCCCCCTCTTGAAAATGAGTCATCCTCGACTCTTCATCCTCTACACCCCAAAAAGGAGAAAGATCAGAAATATTGAAAGTGGAAATTACACCATACTCACCTGGAAAATCTATCTTATAAGCATTGTTGTTAATATTCTCAAGAACTCGAAAAGGTCCATCTTCTCGTGGCATTAGTTTTGATTTCTGCTTGTCGGGAAATCTCTCCTTTCACATATGAATCTAGACTAAGTCCCCAGGCTCGAACAACACTTGTTTGCGACCCTTGTTTGTATGTTCAACATATTTTTGGGTCATGCACTCGATATTTTTCCTTTCCTTCTCATGGAGTTGTTTGATGAATTCTACATGCCCTTTTTCATCCATATTAGTTTCTTCCTGTAAAGGCAAATGAACTAGATCAATAGGGGCCAGACGGTTAAAACCATAAACAATTTAGAATGGATAATATTGAGTAGTTGAGTTCTTGGCCCTTTTATATGAAAATTCCATATGTGGCATACACTCCTCCCAATTCTTGATATTCTTCTTTACAATTGTTCGCAGAAGGGATGAGAGTGTTCGATTCACCACCTCCGTTTTCCCATTGGTTTGTGGACGAAAAGTAGTAGAAAATAGTAACTTTGTACCTAGTTTTCTCCAAAAGGTCTTCCAAAAGTAACTAAAAAATTTTATCTCTCGATCCGACACAATGGTCCTTAGCATTCCATTGAGTTTGACTACTTCCTGAAAGAAAAGTGTTGTAATGTTAGTGGCATCATCAGTTTTGTGACAAGGAATAAAATGTACCATTTTTGAAAACTGATCCACCACAACAAAAATAGAATCTCTCCCCCTCTTGGTCCGTGGTAACCCCACAATAAAGTCCATTGATATGTCCTCCCAAGGGGTGTTGTGGATTGGGAGAGGAAGATATAGTCCATGTGGGTTCAGTTTTGATTTAGCTTTATGGCAGACAATGCACTTTACCACAAATTTCTCAACATCTCTAGATATCCTAGGCTAATAAAAATTCTCACTAAGAACACTTAGAGTTTTTTCAACACCAAAATTCCCCATTAACCCACC
The DNA here is from genome assembly GCA_963277665.1 of Viscum album. Classification (NCBI taxonomy): domain Eukaryota; kingdom Viridiplantae; phylum Streptophyta; class Magnoliopsida; order Santalales; family Viscaceae; genus Viscum; species Viscum album. Next base: position 1,923,969,544 of record OY728152.1, on the reverse strand, counting down.
CGAATGTGATTCCTTCAGTAAAAGTAATCAAATAGCGAAATTGGGAATGCAAATCTTATCAATCTGGAATAAGAATCCATCATGTAAATAAAACTTTTCCCAACTAACTCCAGGTTTACAATGTTCATAAGGTTCTCTAAAATCACTATTAGTGGCATATAAATCCTTAATGCATTCAAAACCAATGAGTTTTGAATCCAAAAAGGATAAAAGAGAATATCTACGTGAAAGTGCATTGGCCACAATATTTTCTTTACCCTTTTTATGTTTGATGACATATGGAAATGATTCAATGAATTCCATCCATCTAGAATGTATCCTATTTAGTTTATATTGGATCCTAAGTTATTTAAGAGCCTCATAATCAGAATGGATCACAGATTCTTTAGGCCAAAGATAGTTCTGCCATGTCTCTAGTACTTTAAACAATGCATAAAAATCTTTATAATATGTAGCATAGTTTAGAGTTGGGCCATTTAACTTCCCACTAAAGAAAGCAATAGGCTTACCTTCTTGTATGAGAACTCCTCCTATGCCAATTCCACTTTCATCACATTCAATTTCAAAGGTCTTACCGAATTTCAGAAGTGCAAGTAGAGGGGCGTGGGTGAGTCTCTCCCTAAGAGCTTGGAAGGCCTTCTCTTGAGTTGTCCCCCATTTGAAAGGAACATTCTTCTTTGTCAACTTGTTCAATGGTGCTGCTAGTGTGTTGAAGTCTTTCACAAATCTCCTGTAAAAACTAGCAAGCCCATGAAAACTTCTTACCTATCCAACGGAGGTTGGAGTTGGCCATTATTGTACTTATTTGATCTTCTCGGTGTCCACTTCAACTCCATTTCCGCTCACAACAAATCCAAGGAAAACAATTTTATCGAGACAAAATTCACACTTATTTATGTTTCCAAACAGGTTTTCCTTTCTTAACACCTCTAAGACTTTTCTTAAGTGATCTACATGTTCAAGAAAGGTCCTACTATAAACCAAAATTTCATAAAAGTAAACAACCACAAATTTTCTAATATATACACTAAAGACATGATTCATTAACCTCATAAATTTTCTAGGTGCATTGGTGAGGCCAAAGGGCATGATTAACCATTCATAAAGTCCATGTTTTGTCTTAAATACAGTTTTCCACTCATCTCCTTCTTTCATCCTAATTTTATGGTAGCCACTTCTTAAATAAATTTTTGAGAAAATAGTTGAACCATTTAATTCATCTAGCATATCATCTAACCTAGGGATAGGATGACGATACCTGACCATGATGTTATTGATGGCTCTGTAGTCAATGCACATTCTCCATGTCCCATCCTTCTTTGGTACTAGAAGCACTGGTACCACACAAGGACTAAGGCTCTCTCTAATATACCCCACATCCAATAACTCTTGAACTTTCCTTTGAATATCTTTTGTCTCTTCCAGGTTGGTGCAATATGCAGGGCAGTTCGGTAGTGATGCTCCAGGTATGAGGTTAATTTGATGCTCAATACCTCTAATGGGTGGCAAACCAGGTGGCACCTCTTTAGGAAACACATCTTCAAATTCTTGCAACAAATACTCAACAACATGTGGCAAAGGAGATGTTAAGTCGTTAGTGTTCAACATCACCTCTTTGTACATAAGTTCTAAGAGATTTTGTCGAGAAATCAAAGCTTCCTTAACCTCACTCTTTTTTACCAACATCACACTTTTCTCTCCTCTTAAATCTTTTTTCCCTCTTGATTTTTCTTGTCTTTCCATTTCCTTTCTTCTCTAATTTTATCTCTTTCCCTCATTCTCTCCTTTTTCATTTTCACTCTTTTTTTCCTCATCACTCATTTTTTTTCTTTTCTCTAAAAATGTGATCTTACAAAATTTGTTTGGGGGACATGGGGTTGAGGGTTATAGGTTCCCCTCAGATTACAAAATAATGACGATTCAAGAAACCGTCATGGGTAACATGATGATCATACTACCACGGTCGTCCAAACAACAAATGGAAAGCCTTCATAGGAACAATATCGCACAAGACCTCATCTTTGTACTTCCCGATGGTGAACAATACCTTCACTTGCTTGGTGACCCCGCAATCATTCAACCACTGAAGCCGATATGGATGTTGATGCTTCAAATTAGGAAGTCCCAACTTCTCTACTAACTCGGTGCTCGCAACATTACTACAACTTCCTCCATCAATAATAACACTACATACCTTCCCATGGATCTTGTACCGTGTATGGAAAAGGTTCTCCTGCTGCTCATTCTCTCTTACAGTCAGTTGTGTGCTTAGAACTCTCTTAGTGACAAGAATCTCACCATCTTCTACAAACTCTCCACTATCAATTTCTAGAGATCCTTCCTCCTCCTCTTCCAATCTCTCTCCATCGGTCTCCCATTATCCATACTTGTTGATGGTCATGGTGCGCCAGTTTGGGCACTCACTAGCAATGTGACCCCTTCCTTGACATTTGAAACACCGATTATCCCGATTCCTGGTTTGGTTAGCCTTAAAAGTAGGTTTCTTAGGTGGAAGAATTACCTTGTCACTTTTGTGATCAACCACCTCTTTTGGATTTGATGATTCTCTAATATCCTTCCTCGAATTTCTCCATGGTGTGAAAGGGGTAGTGGGTTTCCTCATGTTTCTCCTCCTTTTGATTTGTTGCTCAACCTTGGTGGCTTTGTGGATCATATCTTGTATCTCCACATGATGGTACATCTCCACTTGATCGGCAATCTCCCGATTGAGCCCATGTAAAAACAGTTCCATGGTTGCCTTAGGATTCTCCTCAACATTTGCTCGAATCATGGCAATTTTCATCTCCTTGTAGTAGTCTTCTACACTCTTACTCCCTTGGGTAAGTCGTTGAAGTTTGTTGTGGAGATCTCTATGGTAATGTGTGGGAACAAACTGCTTCTGCATGGTGAACTTCATGTATTCCCAAGTGTTGATGGGACATCCACCATATCTAGCCCTCTCCTTTTGAACTTGATCCCACCATATTAATGAATAATCATAAAATTCAAGGGAAGAAAGTTTTACCTTTCTCTCCTCGGAATATGCATGGCATGAAAATACTTGCTCAATCCGCATCTCCCACTCCAAGTATGCTTCCGGGTCGTTTTTCCCTTGAAAATAAGGGACCTTCACCTTGATCCCACCAATTAGGTCATCATCGTGTTGTCTCCTTTGTCCTCCTCTAGGTTGTTGGTACAACCTCCTCCTTTGTGGGACATCGTCAAAATCACCATCAAGGTTTTCCATCTCCTCCTCCATGATGTGGGGGCGACGGGGTGCCGGAGCTCGCCGCAGGTTATCATGGATCATCCTTGGGCTTGGTTGATTCTCCAGGATATCAATCCTCGCATGTAGAACCTCAAAATTTCGATCAAGAATCTTCTCGAAGTGGCTCACCAAATCTTGCATTTGGAATTACGTAGCTTCGGGTGCGAGCGATCTACTTCGACTTCCTTCATCGCTAACATGAGCAATTTTCTTCCCATGATCTTCTGCCATGATATGTTACACAAACACAAACACACATTGGGGGGGGGACACACAAAATGATACACACTCACTCACACACGTGAGATGTACACACACACACACAAGATGTACACACTCACACAAACAAGGATACACACTCACACACACAAGATGTACGCACACACACACACACAACAAGACGCACACACACACACACAAGATATTTTTTTCTTATTTCTCTCCACTCTCAATACTCAATTCAAATTCCAAGATCTTGTGAAATATATTAACTTGTTCGGGATGATCACATGTCACCAATCCTTCCCCAATCAAGATTGTGTCGGGGGATGGTTTAACGCAACCCGCTTGAGTGGTAAAGGGTGAAGGATGAAAAGAGGGTAGAAAATGGATAAAGGGTGGGTGGAAAAGGGGGTAGAAAGGTGGTATTTGGGTTTTGTCCGATTGTGCAAGATAAGATAAATTAATAACAATATGATCCAAATACAAAATTGGGATGAAGTAAAATGATGGAAAAAGTGATATATGGAAATTAAAAGTGCTAATAAGGTAAAGCACAAAGGAGTAATTTTATCCGCTTTTTTTGGTCAATTATCCCCGAAAAGTGTTGTGCTTGGAGTTTTAAAGCACAAGATGATTGAACGGAGAGTAATAGAATTTTTTTTGAAATATCTCAAATAAAGGATGTTCTTAATTTTGAAAAGCAAAAATGATGAGTCGAGAGATTTTTTTTACCGGATACAAATCATATATAGAGAATTAAATGCGGAAAGAAGTTGAATGAAAATTTGGCTCAATTTATAATAATCCAAGCTTGCACAAACTAGGCCAATTTGGGAGGATTTCAAGAAAAGGGATTTTTTTGTTGAATGGGTGAATAATATGGAAGGATAAAGAGGGTAATGGATAGAATTAAAGTGAATGAAGGGATAGATGCCTACCGTGTCAACCGGAGCTCTGATACCAACTGATGTGAGATACACGGGGTGGCCCGATCTTCACGGCGTAGGTCGGTGGATGAAGGATGCAGTTCGGGGATAAGTGGTGGATGATGGGTATGGATAGTGGATGCAAGTAGTCAATCAACACTATAAGGAGTGTGACCTAATACTTAGACAAAACTCTCAAGGTAGGGATGCAATAGCCAATCTACACAACAACACACTTGGGTTGAGGCATGAAATTGGGGGATTTATGATCTTGGATCACCAATCTAACTTGTAGATTAACAAGGAAAGAATGTACAAGAGAAAGGGGAAATTCGGAACAATTCTCACACAACAGGGAGAAACAAGCATAAGCTCTCAATTAAGTCTTGAATGAAAAATACAATGCCATGGGGTGGATATTTATAGCCAAGGGGATGATACAATGGTCAAGGGTCTAATACCCTAAAGTCATAAAGGCTAAACCTACCTTGTCCCCTTAAAAGTCAAAAAGATAAAGTCTAACAAAGACTTTTGGAAAAGTAGCACACAACTTTCCAACTATAGCCCACCACACTTGACTTTGAGTGCATAGCCCACTGGATTTGACTTTGGTGTCCAAAGATGTCATTTCTAGAATTCTCTATGTGGGCAAGGAATCCAAATTCGTTTAACCATGTAGGCCAAGCTTTAAACATCATGTTTGGGCTTGAATAAGTGAGATAATAGGCCCATTTTCTCCATCCATGCAAGGCAAGATCCATTGGGCCTTTAATGAAGCGATATGGGAGCCCATTGTTGCATTCAACCTCTTTAATCTCCCACGTGTCATCGGGCCTTGAAAATCCAACTCTTCCTCCCGTGCAATCGACTTGGTGTCTTTAACATGGTTCTCATTAGAAAGGAAGCATCCTATTCCTCTATATTTGGTATATCTTTCAATAAAAAGTAAGAATTCCTTATATATTAACTAAATATTGATTCTCCATTTCTTATAAAGTTCTTGGATCTTTATAGGAGACCTTCCTATGATACCAATTAAAGTGTCCAAGTATTGATTTAGTACCACTAAGAGAGGGGGGTGAATTGGTGGTAAACTATTTTTTAAAAATTATTTATTTTAATCCAATCTATGTGATTGATTAAAGTTTCAATCCCTCATATTTGATTCTATAACTCTCCTTGAAAGAAAAAATAAAAATCAAGAACAAGACATAGGGATTTTTACAAGGTTTGTTATAAATTCCTACTCTTTGCTGCAACTTGTTATTTCTTCAGTTATACAACCAGGGAAAGTCTCATCCCCATCAACATTGAGTCCCATAGTATTTCAATCTAGTGTCACAATAGATATTAAAAGTTCCCAACTACACTAGAAACTCCTGAGTTCATAGGGGGATATTTATACTACATCCCATAGTGTTACCAATATCTCACCAGCCTTTTCCAAAGTCCCACTATATTCTTCTTCTACTTTAGAGTCCCACTGAAAACTTCCACTAATCATGAGTCACAAGATATGATAATCTAATAGAAATTTCTCTATCAGCTTCATAATTCCTCTAAACTAACTTGATATGAAGTATTTCTAAAAAAATGGATCGCCTGATTTGCTCATGTACAATCTTCAAGAATTTTAGAAACTGATAAAAAAATTAATGATCTTGCTCACTGTCTGTTGAACTTCAAATGCTCTAGAATTATCTCAGTACACTGACTACTCGAGTATATTTATTATGAATTACTTCCCGACTTTAATCTCAAAAATAATGCACACAATTTATGCATTGTATGTTTCATGTGAATTCTCAAAATTAATTCATATATAAAAATATTCATGGTCTTATTACTTCATGCTTGAATTAAGACATGTACATGAAAACCACCTTATGCACTTATTTTTCTTGAAAATATCACATTAACTTCATGAAAGAATACCACTCACTATCAATTCCTCTTCATCTAACTTTATTATCATTATTCATGCATATTATTTCATGCATGTATATTTCATATATCATACACAACTCAATAACACCACTTAACTATTCCTTTGAGAAAATATATTGCACTATCCCACCACTACTTTGCATGATGGATTATTCATGTATCACTTAAATTTATTCACATATGAATCATATATCATGAATTCATACATTCATTCAGGAAACCATGGATAGTCTTTTTTTTATTGTATCCAATTAGTTCTCATTACTTCAATCTCATCACAAAGCCTGGATGCTCGTGGAACTCATAGTTTCTTTACGTAACAGTATACATTGGTTCTTCTTCATCCTTCATATAACTCAGTGTGGATGTTACATTGTATCTCATAATCAGAACAACATCATGAGAACATGGGGGTCTAACAAGATATAGCATGAAAGTATGGAACTCACTTTATAAATAAAGATCATGTATTTTCTCTTTTTCGATCTCTTAGTGATCTCATATTTACGTTTAACTATATACTAAAAATGGAGAGGTCTGGGGTAATTATAGATGAATGACACCACCTCATCTTTGTGTGCACTGACTTAGCTGTGCTTTGTGAATATAAGAATCACCGTCATCATAAATATCATATTTTCTATGCACTTTAAAAATGTACCATCCTTCACACTATCTTGAATAGAACTTAGTTTTATACATGAAAATGAAGTTTTATGTTGATTAGATCACATTCAAATCTCTAGTTGATCAAATGTTTCTCAAAATATTTGGCATAGGTTCAATATACAGATTCTGATGAATAGAAACTCTAGGAAAAAGGAAGGAGGTAGAAGATGATAGCATCGCTGATCGAATGGCTCAAGATGATCAGATCAAGAGGTTTTGGTTATGTACATATTTTTAAAGGAATATTAATAGTGTCTATGTTTTCCTCATACCACATCATTTTATCCATTTTTACTCATGATATTTTATAATACAATGCATTTCAAGGACCAGGTAGATGTAAGTATGGTGTCTTCTACCGTTACCTGCCGACACCATCTTGTGTTGGCTCCCTCTTCCGACACTATGCCACCCCACATGGTGGTTCTACTTTACTCTAATGTGCCTCTATTAACACCATGATGTCCATTTAGAGCTTGAATTTCCTGCCTCAGTAGTGGTTATGGGTCCCTCATACTAGATTGTGTGTGCCTAGATAATTTTTTAGTATACACCCCATTATCCATATCTCATCTAAAGTGAAATTCAAAAATTAAATCTCCAATTCCTCCTAAAAAATTATTCATGTAAAATTTAAATACATTTTACCTGGCCTTTCTTGTTGAGATTAATGTATTATCCTTAATCACGATTGAAACATTTATTTTGAACTTAATCACAATTCAAAAATCATCACAATTAAATTGAGGATGTTTATATAACATTCCTCATCATCACTCACACATTGACATCATATTTATATCAAGTTAATCATCCTTATTGAAAACAAATTCAATTAAAATAAAAGGTAACTTCAAGGTTTGTGTGGAAAAAGTTCTTTTCTCATTCGTTTGGGAAGACTCAACTTTTGTAGAATATAGATTTCTTAGTTTTACTTACAACTCCAAACACTTCAATATGAGAGTATTATTTTTAGCCATAAGTGAGATCAAAAGTTTTTCCCAATCCAACTTCATCTTTTGAACTTTATCCTCATGAATTTTATTTGTACTAACTGGAGATATGTCTATCTCTTCCATTATTTTTTTATTTATCTTCCAATTGGGAATACTTAACATCCATAGAGAATTTACATAGTTTATCTTATGCATAAAAAACTTATTTAACAACAATTTAAAAAGTTTATTTCTCAAAAAAATCTCTTTTAAATCCTTTAACATCTATTAAAATCGTTTCCTTGCAAAGTGTGGCAATTTCCTCTTTGAATTTCTTGAGATTTGTGATAGTGTTATAACAACTCAATTTGTTTGCTAATGCTTCTTCCATGGTATCAACTTCTACTTCCAGCTGTGACTTCTCAACATATATGACCTTGATTAATCTCAACATAAAAGTTATCACTTTAATGGGAACATTATTCCAATAATCCTTAAACTCAAGGTAGAGGTATTTAGTAGATTCAATGAACCCATTTTCATCACAACTTGTGATACTTATTTCATTAGAGGAATGTTTTTAAATAGATTTACCATATCGTTTACCATTCTAAAATGACTCTACTAGTGGTGATTCCTCTGTCACTTTTGATGTTTTTATTTTCTTATTTACCAATTTCTTATTTATATTATTTAAAGTGTTAACTGAAATTTCCAGGTCTATTTCAACTCATATGGAAGCCTCTTCTTCTAACTTAGGATATATCATTTCAAATATACACTTCATGTTTGTCAAGTAAAAAAAAATGGGAAACAAAAATTATAGATCCAATTAGATATATTTTGTGCTCTGATATAATCTAAATAACATTATAGATCAAAATTAAAGGGAACATTTCTATGATACCACTTTTTAATCCCAAAAAATCTCTAAACACACACCTGAGAGAGGGTTGAATCAGGTGTTTTCTAATTTTTACCAAATTCTAATTACTCCTTTAACCCTTTTTAACCCATTTGGAATTGGACCCCTAAAATTAGTTAAGACTCTTGGATCCTTTTTTTTACCTAGAATACACCTATATAAAATGCAGATGAATAAGTAAATAGGAACATCTATTTTTATAAGGCTCAGTCCCTCTATGGAATCCTAATCCTTTCTGTTCTTAGGATGTTTAAGTCACATATTCTCTACTATAATCTTGATATCAATTATAACTGGAGTGTAGAAAGTTTTTATCCTAACTCTCTCAAACCATATTACAAAGGTGTGGGTTTACCATTTTACACATGTGAACAAATGATGAATCCCATAACACCTCTTTGAGATAACATCTCACCAACATTTTCTCTTGGATTCCCTCCCCCTATTGAAGTAGATTGACACTGCTATCCATAGGTGTCACAATACCCACAAAAATTGATATAATTACTTAATATTATAGTTTCTTCAAATCCCTTCATGTCTTTAAGAAACATATATGAAACTTAACCTCTATCAAATACTCATCTTCCAAATTATTTATAGAAATCTACTTGATGTCACTCTCAGCTTTGAAACACTAAAATATGGAGTATAAAAATTTATCATAGCTTACTCTACCACAACTTCATGCAATCCTCCTCCTTATTTATTCTTGCATGACTATAACTAACTATCAGTATAGGCCATCCTCTTATTCCTTTTCTTCTTCAAACCCCAATAAACTTTTTTAGTATAACACAAGATCAATTCTCTTCTTCTTACTCTTCAAAACATATAATGGATCATGATTATTCTTATTCCTATTTGAGTTCTCTAGTTCTCTTGAATACTTATATTCACACACCTCTAATAATAGAACCTTCTTCCTTTTCTATTTTCTTCTTCCCCAATATTCTCAATCTCATATGCATGAACAACTATTTTAAATTACTCCTCTCTCTTCCAATTTGGGGGGTAATATATAATTATTATAAATAGAAATAATTTAGGGAATTAATTCAATCCAATAGATCACATGCATAGGATGAACATCCTTTTTATTATTCTCCCATGATCAACATATAATTCCCATTTGAGATAATCACATGAGGGTGTCTCCCACTTTCCTCAACAGCTCATTTCTAGCAATACTATAGAAAATAACATCTTTTTATTTCTCAATTTTATTCTTATCACTCTCTATAAAATGTATTTAGGGATTTATATAAAAAATATTGGGTCTTATTCTTCCTAAAAAAAACTCATACAATCCACACTTCAATCTCCCCAGATATACGAAAATCACACAGAACAAAATTTATTTTTGTGAAAAACTCTCTCTCACTCATAGTGTGAGAGATTACTATAAAATTCAGTATAAAATACACTAGAACTTATAAATTATAGATAAGAACTCATTATTTTCCTTATTAATCAATATCTTTAATCGCAATAGAGTTTTTTATATTTTTATCTATGAAGAATAACACATGCATTAACATATTTTATTTTTATCAGAATTATAAATTATGGAAACTCCATTAAAACTTTAATTTTTATTCTATTGCTTTGATGTTCCTTTTTATTTGAAGAACAAATTATCATAATTTTATTACTTGAACCACACAATTTTTAGGTGTTTTTTATGTTTAAATACATGAAGAATAGTTCTTGAATCATCCCATTTATCTTTCCTCTTCAGATTAAGTAAATATATAAGCTCATGTTTTTCATCTAGAAAAAATTCACATTTTTATAAGTTTAGAAAGACACATAAAAAGTCCACATATGAAACATAAACTGATAGTAATGACACATATGCAACTTTGAATCACTAATACACATAGAAATATGACTCATACATTGGTCAAAATAACTCATACACAGCTTCAAATGACTTGTGTGAAGATTCCTTTGAATCATACACTTCACTAGATGACACTTACCCTGATGACTTATCCTCTAAGATGACACATATACAGAGTAAAAATGAAACAGACATAGTGTAGTGAAATGAAACATATGCTACTGGTACTTAAACCAAAATTTAGCTTCCAATACCAAAATTATAGAATGATTTAAGTTAATTTAGATCCATTTCAAAAACATCTTAGTCCATCTTAGTTTCTTAAAATCCTTATGGAATGACTAAAAATGATCAAAAGAATTATAATTTTTTTTCCAAACATGTATAGATTGTTTTCAAGGTCTTTTGTAGAATATAAATACTCAAGTTTGAGTATTTCATAAGCTTTATTGACTTAAAATTCCATCTCCAAAGTCAAACAATTTCAACTTTCATCCAAGCGATGCTTATCACAAAAATTATAAATCAACATACTTAGTAACATAATGACGGTCCACCTAACTTTTATCTATATTCTCTAAATACATGGAACCTAAGAATTTTGGATGTAGATTTAAAAGTTGTCCAGTGAGGTTCATTTCAACCAGCTTCTTTCTCAATTCTTGAAACTTTTTATAAATTGTTTTAGGTATTCCACTAAACCTTAGCACTTTCCATTGACATAAAAACCATATCTATAATCATTAACTATATTTTCTACAAACTAGAAGTTTCTTAACATGGTATTCTTAGTGAGTATCAAATTATTCAATATCCTTTACCTATGTAGATATGGTAAGCCTCTAAGAATCATTGACTCTCACTAATTGACAACAAATACAATTTAAGTTTCTCCAAATCCAAGGGCACTTCAGAAAGAATTGGAGTTATGGATTACTGTTTAGTTATGCACCCAAATCTCTATAAAGATAATTATGTCTTACATACATCAATATCAAGTAAGTACATACCAAACCCAACACACATACTCACCCATAAGGAAATAGAGTTGGAACTTGACTTTCCTTATAGTTAATATCCTGTTAAGATTCCTGATACTAGAGAGAAATTGTTACGGAATCAGAAAACATAGTTTGTGAAAGTATATTGGAGGAATCACAAGTTAGAGGAAGCAATGTTGGAGTTTGAGGAATACTTGATGAAAAATTAACCACATCTATTTATAGACTGATATATACCACAAATCTCAAGGATGAAATTATTAAGTTGGGGGGGGGGGTGGAATATAAGACCCGAGGTTCAACTATAGTAAATAAAAACTTCATCATAAAAAATATTTCATAATTAAAAATATATTATTTCATCATATTAGTACAATAAAAAATTAAAATATTACATTCACTATACCATCTGTAAATACTACCATAGAAAAAGTATCAATATAGCATAATAATATAACATTGAACTCGGGAGGATCATACTCGAAAAAGAATGAAAAGTATAAAAGATATATTGATAGTATTAAGAAAGAAATAATAAAATGGAATATACATGGTATAAGAACTAAGAGAAGGATATGAATGATTTTATATGTCAGAATATAGTGTATATATGAGGGGTAAGGTGACCATCAAAATATGATCATTGGGAATCAGACCATTAAAATAGTAACTTCCCACTATGACTATTGTAATAAAAATGTAACCCTTATACATATAAGTATATAATAAAATACATAAAATTATTTTTTAATAATATAATTAATAATTATTAATAATGTATATTAATTAGTGAATAGTAATATAATTACACACATATGTCTTAGAATTAAAATAGGATTTATTAAAGAAGAGTTTTTACATTTTTGTCACCAAATGAATGGTTTAAAAATACATTTCAAGTTTTAAAAAAAATTAATTTCTTATATATAGACAATTATTTTCCAAAAAATTACTTCAAATTTAGAATTAGCATGTAAAAATTAGACAATTATTATTTTTTCATAATTTATCGAGACAGTTGATTTTTTGGGTAAATAATAAAATATGATATGAATATACAATAAGTATGATAACATAATCATGACATAAAAATTATGTAATAAATAATAAAATTTATTGATCGATGAAAAATGTATTTATTAATTAAAATAATATATTTTAAAATAATAAAATTTAAAGTTCAAACCTAAAAATAAATTTCCAAATCCTAAAGTATATTTTAAGATTTTATAAACAATTTTGTATGAAAAAATATATTTTCCATGTCTAAAATAATATAATTTAAGAGATATCAATTATTAATCTTATAAAAGTAAAAAATAAAGTCCTAAATGTCAAATACCATGGTTTAAAACCATGGTAAGGCCAATGGTTTTCTATTTTTTCACAACTTAAAGTCTAAGGCCTATGTTAAGAAATTAATAAACAATTTCCCCTAATTTTCTATAAATACCCACCCATACTCCCATAATCTCCACTATAAAACCATTGAGACGTTTTTTATCTCTCATTTTCCTTATTAAGAAGCTTTGGGAATAAAATTTCATAGATAACAGTTACAAACTATATCTCCATTTCTCTCTCTAACTTAGTCCTAAGAGTTTTTCTTAAGATACTTAATAGGGAAAGGGTTCCCAAACATATATCTAAATTTATCTTTAGATATACCAAAATTTAAGGACCTAAGGTGTTCATTATCAAGATTTTGGAAGGGATATATAAAGTCAAGGGTTTCCATACCTTTTTCTTTAATTATCTTTTGAAATTATTCTGAATTCCTTTACATTTACATTTTATTAAAAATTCATGATTTTATTGTTAATAATAATTTTCTATTTCCTTTTTTATACCACCATAATAAGCCATTAAATTTACAAAAACTTCATTTTTATTACAAGTGAATATTTTTCTACCATTGCTTTGGTCTATAACCATTGCATTCATTAACACTTATTAACACCCCTATATGATAAAAGTATACCACCTAGTTACACAATCATCAAGGAAAATTTCCATTACATTGTGAATATCATATAATCCCTACTATATTGATAAATATTACCCTAGATATCCATGTAATTCAATTTAATAGGGAAACTTTGACAATTTTTGTACCCATTATTTATATACAGACAAGTATTGATTACTAAGACATGTGTATGTGAGTGGTTTCTTTTCTAACATTATGTTTTGTTAGATAAACTCTTTCATATGATGGATGAATTGTAATTTTTTTAACACAAGAAAAGAAATAACATAAAACCCTCACCTATGGCATAGGAAAACCATAATACATCAAGTTTTAACTTGAGCAAGAAGAAAATCAAGCAAGGAAATGAATAAATTAAGATTATTTGATCTTCCCATCAAATATAAGTTGATTATTTTTTTTATTATAAATAAAATTACTAAATTATATATTCAATGTTGAGGTTTGGGTTAATTGAAATAGGGCCCTCAAAGTATTATAGTATTTTACCTCAGACCTAAAGGCCCTGATCTTGGCTAATCTAATTAACTTTGATACCTTTTTTAGGGAGGTTACTTTGCTTGCATAGAAACAATAAATAATTATTGTTGTAATTTTGTGAAAATATTTTAGATCTCTCATCATGTTACCTTCTTCTCAATACTTATCTATAAAACAATAGAACCATTGACTCCTCTCTTTGATTATATTAACACGATAAATTCCATACAAGATAAATCATTATCTGAATAATTTTTAGGATGCATTGGAATTATTATGGGATGGGTTGGGAATGAAATTATATTACCCCTAGATGCATTTGTAGGTATCATGTGACAAACTATCTTGGGTATTTGGTGTATGCCTTACCCTTTTACGTATGATGTTTTGGAATGAGGCCTTTATTCTATATTTATGATGTCTAATATTATGCATTCCAATAAAATTAAATCATTTATTATTATTATTATCCATGTGATAATTTATTTCCATTTTCATGTTGTTTATGGATATATTTAATACTCGTGTTATTAGTTATATTTCATCATTTTATTATTATTTATTTCTACCATATTTTTTATCCCTTATTTATGCCATGATAACTTCTACTGTATGCTACCCTTTACCGAGTATCATAGCTCACCCCTTTATTTTGTTTCCCTTTTCCCTAGGGAACTAAAAATACTACTATGAATAATTCAAGGAAATTATAGAAGGAATAATAAAGTTTTCATTGAATTATTATGATGTATTTTTTCAAATTTAATGTAAGTATCATGTATTTATATAGTCTTTTAAGACTAATAAACAATTGGATCTCATGTAATGTGGTCTTTTATATTCTATACTAGTGTAATAAAATGACCACATACTCTGGATTACTAGAGTTGTGGTGTTACAAAATATTTATGACAAGCCTTATTCATTTAATAAGGTATATCTAATGAGATTATTATTTAACCTGAATATAGTTGATGACATATTCATTGATGTCCATATTAATGAGATTAAAAAAATCAGAAGTTAGTAAAACTTGATAAATATTACCTTTTATGATGAGTTGAATTATCTATTTTTTATATTTATTACCTAAATATTAGGAAATAACCATAAAAATTATGAGCAATTCTTCTAAAAATACTGAATTTATGTTAAAGGATATAAGATATCTAATCATTAGTGAAGATATTAAAAGAAGTGATCCAATATTATTATTTTGTTTTTCTCTAAACATTAAATTGATATTGAGATCTACTATCACACCTTGACACATGGAATCAGGTATAGAACCTATTTTTTCTTTTTCTTTTCAGTCTTAGAATATTTGGAGGTGATTTGTGGCTTAAAAAATGGGTTTTGAACCATTTAGGTTTAAAATGGGTAGCACCATGGATGTGGGGTACCTTTGGGTATCCTATGAAAAATGACCTGAGCCACCATGCTCAGTGTAGGTCATGTTCTTGGGAATGTCTTGTTGGTGGTATCCCTATTCAATATGGCTAACAAGCCTCAACATAGCCATGGTTGGACAAAACAGCCTATAACCCTGCTCCAGGCCATGGCCATACCCTGTGGTCAGTCTCCTAGGTGAGGCTACCATGACATGGTGGGAAACACCAAGGCATAGTGGTGGGGGTTTCAATTTTTTTGAAATACTAGTTTGTATCCTGATCATCCTAGGGCTATTACTCTAGCTGAGTGAGACCTTAATGATGGAGTTTAATGCATCTCTTAAATTATTTTTCCTCTATTAAACTAATGGTTTCCCTTCATTTGAATTGATTCCAGGTCTAGTGTGTTATATGAAATGGTTTTCGGTGTTCTCCTCTAATCCAAAAGTTGATTAGGGTGTTCCCCTTCTTATTAAGATTGATCTTTGTATATAAAGACTCACAAGGACCAGATCTACTTGTTTCCCATCACCAATCTAGAAGGAAGTGAAGTTTTCATCGTTCTTGGGGTAAGTGTCTGTGTCCTATGATCTATACCTTTTATATCCTTGTGTTCTTATTCTTTAATTTAGTTTTAATTTATGAAATTGAATATTGATATGTGATTTGATCTTTGGTAGCAATATGAAGTGTTTTTGAAAAGGGTTTTCTTTGAAAAATGGATTTTATACACATGATGTGTTTGAAAAAATACCTAAAAGATGTTTTTAAATTGAAAATGTTTTTTAAATCATGATATGGGTAAAAAATATATATAGAAAATGTTTTATAAAATATGGTTATGGTTTTCTTGAAAAATAATGATGATATATAGAACATTAATAGACCTTGGGGTATAGAGGAAAACTAGACATATATGAGCCATCGTGGAGTTAGATATCACTAGGAGAGATTCCCATGATTCTGTGGTTTCTAGTGGCTATCCTTTCTAAGGGACTAATTCTCTTAGACTTTATAGTTCACTTATTCCAGCTAGTTTATCGCATTTGTCTTGGTTGTTTACACCCTTGTGACATGGATTTCTTTTTGGTACTTTTAGGATACATTATGTGTTTATTTATTTTATATGCATATTTTACCACTTGATATATATATATATATATTGATTCTTGAAACCTATTTTATTCATCTAATTATGCCTCATGGATAAATTCTATCTCACATTGATTTGTTTATTGAATATGGCATGTTTTTTAAAAGAAAACCAAAGGATGGTTTTATATGGGAAAATGATTTCTTATAGAAATGTTTTTGAAATATGTTTTATGGGAGAAATAATAGATGTATATAGATAAAAATTTTATAGATTCTTGGTAATATCCTATTGAGATTTACTCTCACACCCTAATTTTTCCTTTGTGAATTTGTATCCTTGGTTTTATAGGATACAAGTAATTGGAAGATCATCCTGTAGAGGACCTCTCTCTTAGATCACATTACCTTTCTAGTGGGATGGGATGGTGGTGACATATAGTCACATGAATATGGACCCATGGGTTTCTTTAGGTTATATGTTGTTGGTATTATGGATTTTTCATCTAGACCTTATTATCTACCTTTTTGATGTTTCCTTTATGGTTGGTAATTTTGATATATGATGTATTCTTGGATATCTATTGTGATACTATTGTTTTTTTATTTCTTTTCATATTTATATTGATGGTGAAATCATTCCCATATTTCATTTTATGATACCTCAGTGCTTGTCGTCATCCTGTGGTGATCAAGAACATGCTTTAGTCTTTATAGATGGCCATTTAGGGTGACATTATGGGTTGAAACAGGTTATTCTATTAAAAATTAGTACCAAAGGGCTAGGTTAATGTTAAATACTATGCTCATTCTTTTTTATCACCCTATTTTATCTGGGGGTTATTGATAGAATAAATATAGAACTATTGGGACTCAAGTGGTAGTGTGGGAGTGTGCTTGGACATCTCACTTTCATGACAAACCTCGAGTTACCATGAAAAGTTTGGGATTTTCTAGCATTCTTATTTTTAGTTTTATCATTTTGTATTTAGTTATCTAAATTTTGTTTAAGATAAATGAATTTTTTTTTATTCTAAATGGTATTTATTCTCTTATTCCATAGAATAAGGATCCTACAAGAAGACTATATCAAACTACTAGGGAAGAAGCTGTTGAGAAAGCCCTACAGGAAAATCCTCTAGTTGACTTAGTTTTGGTAGAAACTATAGTCCAAATGATCCATTCTATGGGTTAAATAGCTAGTTTTGAAATGGAAAAAAGGATAGACCATGCTTCATAATTCACTAAGCATCATCCACTAATCTTTCATGGAAAAAAGGATCCTAAGAATTAGAATAATGGATTGATATGATTGAGAGGATCTTTTATTTCATGAAAACTCTAGAAGAATACAAGGTTGGTTTCACCAATTATATACTTTAAGGGATGGAAAATAAGTGGTGAGAATATATTGTATAAGACAAGTTGCATAAAGATATCACCTGGATTATTTTCAAGAAATCATTCAATTTACCATTCTATCTTGAGAAACTAATAATGGTAATGGCATGGGAGTTCACTAACTTGGAGTAGAGAGATCATTTTATCATGGAGTTTTCTACTCAGTTTTTTAAGGTAGGGAAACTATATCCATATACTGTTTCCAATGACTATCTCAAGTCATGGAGGTTTGAGATGGTTTTGAGGCTTAATATTCATTCTATGACGATTCTTATGTGCCTACCAACCTTCATAGAGGCTATGGACAAGGAATCTATCACCGAGGTGAATATAGATGGGAATAAAGTACTTTTCAAGGAATCAATTAAAGGAGTTATCCAGAGTTCATTTTCTATATAGAAGAGTAAGTGAGATGAATGATGCAGAGGTGGTGGCAGGAGTGAACAACAAACATCAGGGAAGAGTCTGGTGTTCTGTTACCAATGTAAGAGAAAGGTACACCTTAGAACTGATTATAAGGAAACGCCAAGGGTATGTCATGTGTGTGGGAAATTTGGCCATCTTCAACATTTCTATGTGAGATAATACCATGGAATTAGATTTGTATTTACCTTCACCAAGGTCTCTTAGTTTATATTTGTCATAAAAATGGGGATGGATATTAAACTCATGCCATGGGTGATTCTTAGGTTGTGAAGAATGGATAGGATGAGGCCAGATGTATCTATGAAAAAGAGTGTAAACTAGAGGAGTTAGAGGAAGAATTGAATACCATGAAAGGTAAATTTTTATTTTATCCTCTATGGTTGTGGACTTATTTGATATTGATAAAATCATTCCTTTATCTTGTGAAAACTCATTGATGTTTTTGGTTTTAATTCAGAGCATATTTATTCCATGATGACTCTTTCCACTCCTTTGAGAAAGAATTTAGTGTAGGGTTTCAGATGTCCCATATATCAGGAGATGATTACTGACCACAAAACTGTATTAAAGTTTTTAGTTCTTGATATTGAAATATTTTATCTCATCATTTAAATGGATTTGATGATTAGCTATAAATATCAGATTTATTTCTATCATCTTCAGGTAAAATTTATTTCTTTCGATAGAGTTTCTCATGTTTTATAGGGTGAGTGGTACCCTATATTGAGGAGATAAGTTCTTGTTTCCCCTATTTATTAGTTGATATCATTCCAGTTTTTGTAAATATTTATTTATGTTGTTGATCTATTTCATAGTGAACCTCTTTTAACGATAATGAGTGAGTATCTAGAAGTTTTTCTAGATGATTTACTAGAGTTTCTACCCAAGATGGATGTTGAGTTTTCTATAGACTTTATTCTAGGGATGAGATCCATTTTCTCACCTTCATACCATATGGAATCCTTCGAATTGAAATAATTAGTGGTTCAATTTGAGGATCTCGAGGCTAAGGGATTTATTCATCCAAGCATTTCACCTTGGGCATCACTAGTGTTCTTTGCAAAGATAACAAATGGGACTCTATGACTTTTTATTGACTACTAAAAACTCAACCATATGATATTTAATAATAATTATACCTTTCCTAGTATTTATTTCCTTTTTTATTATCTCAATGGATCTTGATGATTTTCAGAAATTGATCTAAGATCAAGGTACTATCAGCTGAGGGTTTGAGAGGAAGATATTTCTAAAACGGCGTTCAGAAGTAGGTATGGGAATTATGAGTATCTGGTCATGCCTTTTGTCCTTATTAATCCCCTATGGTGTTTATGGATTTTATGAATTGAATCTTACATTTTTTAGTATTCTTTGATCGTTGTTTTTGTGGATGATATCTCTATTTTTTCTAGATCAAAATAGGATCATGATGAACACCTGAATATCATCTTTGGTAACTTAAAATAGAATATTATGTATGGGAATCTATCCAAATGTTAGTTCTGGATTCAAGAGATGAAATTTATGGTCCTTATGATTTCTGAGAAATGTGTCTCAATGGATACCGAGAAGATTTGGGTAGTGATGTATTAGGAGAAACCCATAAATGTGTTTAAGATCTGAAGTTTCTTGGGATTAACTGGTTATTTTAGGTACTTTGTTCAAGACTTCTCTAAGATTTCATATCTAATGAAAGATTTAACCCATAAGGGTGTAAAATTTGTTTTTAATGATCAATTCCATAGATCTTTTGAGGTGCTGAATGTAAGATTGACTTCAGATCCAATATGGATTCATCCTGAGTCAAGTTTGGGATATGATGTTTTATGTGATTCCTTAGTTATGGGTTTGGGTTCTGTTCTAATATGGGGGATATAGGTGTTGCCTTATGAATATATTCAGTTACACCCTCATGAGAATAACTACCCCATTCATGATCTTGAGTTTTCAATAGTGATGCATGCTCTCAAGACTTGGTGCCATTATCTCTTCAGGGAGCGGTTATAGTGTATTTAGACAATAATAGTCTGAAGTATATCTTTATCCAAAGGTATATGAACTTGAGAAAAATATTTTTGGTTGAGTACCTTTACACCTTTGATTTTTATATTTCATAGACCCTTAGTAAAGGGAACGTGGTCACAGATGCTTTGAGGAGGAAATTACTGACTCAGTTAGTGAAGGAATCAACAGAAGAGTGGTGCTTGATGAGCTTGTTTGTTGAGATGAACTTAGATGAAGGGAGATATAAAATATAGGTGTTCTAATTTGTGCTCATATTAGATCATTTATAGATGATAAAATTTTACATGGACAAGCCAAGGACATGGAGAGTCAATTTTTTAGAAATAATCTTTATGGAGAGGAGACCTTAGGTGAGTGGTCACGGTCTCTAGATAGAGTTTTGTGCTTCTGAGGAAATATAGTTTTTCCAATAGACCTGTGAAAGGCTCTTTCATGGGATATCTCAATTGATGTTTGGTTTCATGTTATTTAGGTGCACCATAGTGGCTGACCAAGGTTGTCTCTCAAAGGAGGAAGTAATTTAAAAACATATTAAAGGTATTTTGAAAATAAAATAAAAAGGAAGAAACCAAATACTTAAAAGGATGTGGGTGTGGGGGTTTATAAAGATATAAGAAGTATGTTGGAATAATATTGCATTTTTTTATTTTTGAAATGAAATTCGATTAATAATACACAATGAGAAGATGTTTTTTAGAATTTTTTTAGAAGGAATAATTGATTTAACTCTACCTATTTACTTACTTATTAATAATTATCATTTAAATTAACATCCAATTAATTATGATCCCATAATTTGTTAACCCTTAAACCCTATGAGAATTAACTTTACCACAAATATGAAAAGAGTTAAACCCTAGGCTAACTTCAGAACATGAAATCGCAACACCCTACTTTGATTGATTTAATAAGGCTAGATTATGGTCAGTGGTAAATTAGGGAACATATACACTCTAGAAATTAGGATTAATTGAGTTTAGGGATTATATTTTAACTCTATAAATTGATATCATGTGGTTTTTTTACTGATTAAGTTTGCGCTCTTACAATTTACAGAAATCTCAACCTCGCATGTTTTTGTGTTAATTGTTAAACTGATTTCTTAGCTTCTTATAATTTAAAAAATCAATTCATAGATAAAATTAATTTAATTAAAACATATCATTAATTCAAAATAAATTAATTAATAAGGTAATAGTTATATTGATTACTAAAAAAACTACTCTCCAATGGGTGGTGTAGTCATTGTAGAAATGTATTGCATGTGAAAAGGTTTAGAAAGGGTATAACCCAATCTCATTTCTACTTTTTATTTCCAGAAAAAATAGGATGAGTAAATAATAAGATAATTGAACAAAATATAAGAAAAAATAATAAATAAAAGAGGAACTAAGAAGTTTATTATGCAAATACAATCATTACAACACAAATAATAAGAAGAAGGCTTCGATGAAGGGATCCTGGCTTCAAGAGCTACCCTTATTAAAATGCTTGAATAATTGGAGTGTAACCACTTATCCTATGACCCAAAAATTCCAATTCACATCCAAAATCCTCCAAATTATAAAAATACAAATTTATAGAGTGGAGGGGAGTCTAGGTTACAAGTGGTTTCAAGTGTGAATGGGAAAATTCATCCAAATATTTTAATCCAAGTTGAACTGACTGCTTGACCTTCAAAACGCATGAACAAGTTGTTCTTCCAGTAGGATGATTTGTGAGAAATTTAGTACTAGATCTTCTCTACAAATTTGGGCCCAATAAAATCATGTATGAGGAATTTATGTCCCAAATACTAAAGTGGTGTCTAATCTAGCGAGTCCATACCAACTTTGAATTCATAGCCCATTTACTCTAATAAAATTCACAATTTAGCTCATATGTCATGAATAAAAGTTGTATCTAATTAATTCAAGAAAAAATTTACAAAATTTTAAGTTTAAATAATTCAAATAAAAATATTTATTTTCAAAACACTATAGTAAATTTTAAAGGGTAAAACTGAATTTTTCATCAATTTTTCAAATGAATGATCTAATCCCAAATATTTTATAAATAAACATATTTTACACAATGTGAGGAAATTATATCATTTATTATCAATAAATATTCAATAAAATTGTGTTTTATAAACTCCCCCACACCATTTTTCACTCTTGGAAAAAACCTCATATCATATATTCCAAAAAAATGTGACAAGATAAATGAATGTTCATATTCCCAAATCCATAGTGACAATATAGGAAAATTAATAATTCCATAAAGAGTCAATATCAATAAATTTTAAATACATTGTCTGATAAATTGTATCAAAATAAAATTGAGTGATATTAATGACACTAATCATAGTGAAAAAAGTTATGGGTCCCCCATGACATTAATTCCCCATGTGTGTGTGTGAAAACCATTTCAAGCTCATATTTCCACCCTTTATTCAGTATATTCAGATCAAGTAAAATAATTCTTCTTACCTGGTTTAATTCACCAAACCTGTTCTACATTCTTTTACAATCAGATTTCAAGACCCACTCACTTAAGCATTCCCAAAGTCAAACCTTAAGCTCTCAACCTAGATATCCCCACGTGTTGTACATTTCATAACTCCCCTCATTTATCATTTTTTTTCAAAATTTTCAATTGGAACAAATCTCACACTCATCTCTCAACCCTTGTTTGATCACCTCATGACACTAATTTAAATAGTTATAACAAGATCAAAGGTTATGGAAGAGTGGGTTTTGATCTTCCCAAAACACAACCCATATTTTTGTTTTTTTGTTTTTTTTATTGTTTTTTGTTTTTGAGGGAATACACACGCATAGGTCAATTCAGTACAGTAATGAAACTGACCATAAGAGAAATGAATGTATGGATCAACCATTGATATAATATGACGTTTTTTACTTAACTTGACTATAACTTCAATTGAGTATGAAAAATTTCACAAGTCATGGTTGTGTGAAAATTTGTGTGGAGAAATAAATGAAATAATTTACCATGAACAAATATCATAAATAATAGTGTCAAAAATTATAAGGTTTTATAATGATACAACCAATAATATCATCAATAAATTCCATTTTTATAAAAATATATCCTTATTAATGATATATTTCTCATTATTATCATGCCACCAATGAATTTTGAATACATGTATTTTCTATATATCCCATATCTAAATGAACATGTTACATGATATGTTTTTTCATTTTCATTTTTTGATTTTTTTGTATTTTTTTTGAAAATTGTAACAAAAAACTTAACCGAAAATACAAAAACAAAACACAAAAATGAAAATCTTAAATATATGCCCCAAAATGTTCTCCCCTCCCCCACACTTAAAATATTTCATTATACTCAATGTGAACTTATGAGATAATATGTGCACATGAAATGTATAATTTTAAATAGGAAAAATAATATAAAAGTGAAAGGGTTTGGAACAACCTAATATTCTCAAGTGATGATGGGGTCATGCAGTGTGATGAAATCAACTGCATAGGTGGGAAGTCCCTCAATGTATTTCTCCAAAAAATTCCCATTGAATATAAAGATCATTCCTATTTCATCTTATGTGAAATCCAATTCACCATAAAGAAAAACATTAGACACAATATAAGGACCTAACCATGTGAAATGAAACTTACTAGGCATCAACTTTAGTCATGAACTGTAGAGTAGAACTTTTTATCTGACATTAAACTCCATTTGTTGGATCATTCTTTCATGAGATACTTTTGATATTTCCTTATAGAGCCTTGAGTTATCATATGATGATAATCAAATCTCACCAAGCTCTTGAATTTTCATCTTCCTTTGAATTCCATCTTGGGCCAAATCCATGTTGCATTTTTTTATAGCCCAATATGCTTGATGCTTGACTTCTACTGGGAGATGAAATGCTTTCCCAAAAACAATCTGAATTGGGAACATACCGATGGGTGTCTTTTATACTATCCTATAAGCTCATAGTGCATCATCCAAGCACTTTCTCCAATCCTTCCTATTTGGCTACACAGTTTTCTCCAAAATTTGTTTCAACTCCCGATTTGAAACCTCAACCTGACCATTTTTTTGGGGTTGGTATGGTGTTGATGTTTTATGCATCACCCCATACCTATAAAGGAGGGAAGACAAATTATGATTTCAAAAGTGTGTCATTTGGTCACTGATGATGGCATTTGGTAATCCACACCTTCAGAAAATTTGAGCCTTGAAAAAGTCCACTACAACATGAGAGTCATCAGTCCTAGTGTCCTTTTCCTCCACCCATTTTCTAACATAATAAAAATAGACCAAAATGTACAAGAAACCAAATGAACTTGGAAAAGGATCTATAAAATCAATTCCACAAACATAAAAAATATCACAAAATAATATGGGTTGTTGGGGCATCTCATGTCTCCTAGAAATGTTCCCAATGTGTTGGAAATGAGAGCATGAATTACAAAACACAAGGGAATCATAGAATAAGTGAGGAAAATATAATCCAGAGTCTAAGACTTTCCTAGCTATCCATTGGGGTCCAAAGTGTCCTCCACATGAAATTGTATGGAAAAAATGTTGAATAGACTCAAACTCATGATTATAAATACTCCTCCTAATAACTTGATCACTACACATGTACCATAGGTAGGGATCATCCCACACATAAAACCTAGACTCGCTCTTTAATTTTTTGACTTGATGTTTTTTTTAAATTTTTAGGAATTTTAGAGGAAACAAGGTAGTTAACTAAATCAGCATACCAAGGATGTGTACCTAATAGTGCATAAAGATGATCATCAGAGAAAGTGTATCAGAGTGGTACCTAGTCTAAGGTGTCATACTATAGTGTGTGATTAATCCTAATCATGCGGTACGCCACCAATTTTTCTAAAACCTTCTTATCCTTTATCTCAATATAAAATTCTTTAAGATAGAGCATCCATCATATAAGTTTGGGCTTTGCATATGGCTTATTCAAGAGGTACTTCGGAGTTTCATGGTTAGAAAAAGAAACTACTTTAGGGCCCAATAAATATTAACAGAATTTATTTAAAGAAAATATGATGGAAATAAACTCCTTTTTCATGTTTTTTAGTTTTATTGGGTTGAATCCAATGTCCTCTATGCATAGGCAATCACATGGGATTTCCCTTCCACCCTCTGTGATAAGGCAACTCCAATAGAGAATTTGGATGCATCACACATGAGCTCAAATGGAATGTCCCATCATGGGGGTTGTATGATCGGTGGAGTGGTTAGATGCTTATTTAGCTCATCAAATTCTACCCTGCATGAATCATAAAAATGAAGTGAATATCTTTTTGAATTAATTGAGATAAGGGTAGAGAAATCTTACTGAAATCTCGAATGAAGCGTTGATAAAATCCTGTATTCCCTAAGAAGAATCTAAAATCATGCACACATGAAGGATATGGAAAGGATAAAAGAATATATACCTTAGTATCAACCTATATCCCATTTTTTGATGCTATATTCCCTAATACAATGCCATACTCTACCACGAAATGACATTTTTCAAAATTTAAAACTAGATTCTTCTCAATACAGTGATTCATTACCTTTACCAAACTAAATATACATTCATAAAATGTAGATCCATACACTTTAAAGTCATCCATAAATATCTCCATGCATGTCTTAATGAAATCTAAAAAATACCCACCATTCATATCTAAAAGGTACATGGGGCATTACAAAGTCCAAATGGCATCCTTCGATAGGTAAATGTACCAAATGGACAAGTTAATGTTGTCTTATACTAGTCCTATGGAGCTATAAAAACCTAAAAATATCTAGAAAATACATCCAAGAAACAATAGTGTGTCTTTCCAGCTAGTCTCTCCAGCATTTGATCTATAAATGGGAGGAGTAAATGGTCCTTGTGAGTGGATTGATTCTTCTTATAATCAACACACACACACCAACTATTTTGTAACCTCATTAGAACTAACTCCTCTCTGTCATTTTTAACAAAGTAACACCACTTTTCTTAGGTACAACCTGAATAGGTCTCACCCACTAAGAATATGAAATGGGATAAATTATACTTTCCTCAAGAAAATTTTCAACTACTTTTTTAACAAATCCTAGAAGAGTTGGATTCAGTCTCCTTTTTGGATGCCTAATTGGTTTAGCCTTATACTCCAAAAGAATCCTATACTTACAAATGGAGGGGATAATACTAGATATGTCAACCAAGGTCCACTTGATTTTCCTAATGTTATCCCTTAAAATATTCAAAAGTGTCTCTTCATGTTTAAAATGGAGATTTTTAGAAATGATAGGTAATCTCTCACCACTTAACAAATATGAGTATTTGAGATTTGGTGGAAATGTTTTGAGTTCCAATGAAGGGGGGGGGGGGGTGCAGTATGGATGGATACATTGAAGAAACTGAAATATGTTCACAATGAACATCAATACCAAAATAAACACCATCAAAATCAGAGAATAATGCATCAAATCTATCAGCATACTCAACAACCAAGTCATAATCAGAGTGAACATGATCAAAATCAGAATGTGAATCTATTTCAAAATCAAATCTAAGAGAGGTTTGTGCATTAGAAACAGGTGTGGAAGTGCTCTTAGACATAAAAATAGAACAAATACTCATAATATCTCTAACCATTGGGAAATAAAAATCCATGGGGTTTTTACTTGGTGGTTTAAAATAGGAGATAAAAAAAGAAAAATGGTCATCTGAGGGGTACTTCATGATGTCCATAACATTAAATATCACAACTTCACCTCCAAAATCCATATAAAGTGTACCCTCATGTACATTTATGATAGTTTTTTCAGTTTTTAGGAAGACCCTCCCTA
Organism: Viscum album; assembly: GCA_963277665.1. Taxonomy (NCBI): domain Eukaryota; kingdom Viridiplantae; phylum Streptophyta; class Magnoliopsida; order Santalales; family Viscaceae; genus Viscum; species Viscum album. The sequence goes on along the minus strand of OY728152.1, from coordinate 1,923,942,166 downwards.
AGATAATGGGAGCATGAGAACTTACCTGATCATCATCCAAATTAAACACATAGAAATCTACTAGAAAGATCATGTCTCTTACCCAAACATGTACATCCTCAAGGACTCCTACTGGATATTTTGTAGCTATATTGACCAACTACACCACTTATATTATAGTATTGAACTAAATAACATATAAAGAAGAGAATACAGAGTGAGGCATCACATTTATGGAAGCTCCTAAATCACATAAAGCATCATAAAATTGTAACTCCCCTATAGTGAATGGGATGGTGAATGTCCCAAGATCCTTCCATTTTGTTGGAATTGATTGATTTAGTGTAATGGGTGCTAACACATTCCTTACAAGATTGATCCTCTCATTTCCCTTTATACCTCTTATATTGGTATAAATTTCTTTTAAGAATCTGGCATACCTTGGGATTTCCTTAATGGCCTCAATTAAAGGGATGTTTATCTCAACACACTTAAATGTATCAAAAAACTATTTTTTCATTGCCTCTTCATCCATATTCTTGGTTTGTACAACTCTATTTATAAATAGAATGGGTTTAGGAGTAATATCATTAATCTTTTCCTTAACTTTGTCTATCTCCTTCAGCTGCTCGTCATTTTTTTTGAATTGATCTTCTCTATAGTTGAGGTGAATCTTGATGGAAAGATAGGTAAAGATGTATTAGTCATTTTCTTAACAATTCTCAATGTTATGGAATAGAAATTCCCCTTGGGATTTGTAATAGTTTGGGAAGGAATATTTCTGGAGTTCTTACTTACCAGTTCATGGAGGGCAGTGTCAATCTGGCTCATTTGTGTCTTTAATTCCCTTAAATCTGAACCTTGAATATTCAACTCATTCTATTGATTAAGAACATTTTTTTAAAAAGGTCATCAATTTTAGAATATATATTTGGTTGGTTATTCCCTTTTTGTTGTCTTGTTGATTCTTGAGCTTTAAATCTCTTTTGGGGTTGTTGGAAACCCTATTGGTAAGGCGGAGGATGTAAGAAATTCTATTGAAAAGGGGGCCTTTTTTGTTGTCCAGAGACATAACTCATGTATGATTGATACTTCCAACCTTGGTTGTATGTTGGTGTAAAAGAATCATACTTATTCTAGGGATTTTTTTGCTACTACTGCTGATATGGTCTCCCAGAAAATACGGCTACACAATCTCCCATCTCTTGTAATTGGGGGAAACAGTCAGTTGGGTGGTTTGTTTTAGTGAAAATTCCATAAGAATTTGTTAAAGATGATTGGGATATCTTTTGATCCAAATCAATATGTCTCACCATAGTGTTTAATTATTAAAAATTAGTATCAATTAAATGAATTTTAAGAGTACTTACCTGATTTACTACTCTAACATGTGGTATACCTCAATCTCCAAATTGTTGGGAGTTTTGTGATATCTTGTCAATCAATGCATGTGTAGATGTTAGTGTTTTTCCAATAAATTATCCTCTAGTTGTATCATCCACCATGTTTCTATCCATAGGTGTGAGTACTTTATAGAAGTACTGGATGAGTAGTTTCTCACTAATTTGGTGATGCGGGCAGCTTACACACAACTTCTTGAATTGCTCATAGTACTCATACATTGACTCCCCATAAGTTTTCTTGATTCCTGATATCTCCTTTTAAATTTTAGTGGTACTTGATGCTAGAAAAAATCTTTACAATAAAAGTAATTTTAAATTGTTCCAACACGTTATATATTTATCTTGTAAATAATACATCCAAGCCTTTGCAGTTCCATCAAGTGAGAATGAGTCTTAGTTTTATTCGATCTTTTGAGAAATTTCTTGGTTTAATGGTTGAGAAAACCAAATTAATTTTTTAAAATGTTTTTTATATCCTCACCAGATAATACATTAAATTTTTTATATTGGTTAATTAACCCATATTTGAGTTCAAAGTCTGATTCAAGGATTTATTATCCAATACAATTTGGTTGATAGTTAATATTTGGTGCAAACAATTATAAAATGGTTCTATTAATTTAATTTTTATTATTTTAATCCATTGGTTCTCATTTTAGGTTGGATTCATAAGTGTTTATAATTTCAATGTTCTTATAGTGGAGGAATTCCATTTTTTGGTAAATGTCAACACTTCCCATAGACTAAGATTGTTTGCTTCAAGCACTAAGGCTGCATTAAATATTAGGGTCTAGATCAAAGAGGTATTTAGGATAGGATAATGGAATAAATCATAGAAATTAATAATAGTAGACCATAATATCATGATAATAAGTTTCAATTGATGATCTAATAGAGAAGAAAGGAGAGAGGAAAGAAAAAAACAAACAAAAATTGAGAAAGGGGAAAGAAGAAAGAAGAGAAAACAAAAGAATAAAATAAAATTAGAAAAATACATGTAATTAGTTGAATGAATAATTGCCTCCCCAAAAATGGTGCCAATTTTAAAGGTGTTGTTTTGGGTGCTCTCAAATGATGTTCAGTTTTGGGTTATTTAGGTGCATCAGAGTGGCTGACCAATGTCGTCTCTCAATGGAGGAAGTGATTTAAAAACATATTAAAGGTATTTTAAAAATAAAATAAAAAGGAAGAAACAAAATACTTAAAAGGATAGGGGTTTACATTTATAAATCTGGAAGAAGAATGCTAGAAGAAGATTGATTTTTTTTGTTTTTATTTTTGAAATGAAATTCGATTAATAAGACACAATAAGAATATATATATTTTTTAAATATTTTTAGAAGTCGTAATAGATAAAAATATACCTATTAAATTAATTATTAAGTATTATAATTTAAATTAAAATAAATTTAATTATGATCCCCTATTTTTTGAACCCTCGAACCCTGTGATAATAAACTTTACCATAAATATGAAAAGAGTTAAACCCTAGGATAGCTTCAGAACATGCAATCACAATACCTTGATTTGATTGATGTTATAAGGATATATTATGGTTAGTGGTAAATTATGGAACATATAAACTTTATAAATTAGGATTAATTTAGTTTAGGGATTTTATTTTAACTCTAAAATCTTATCATGTGTGGTTTTTGTTTTACCGATTAAGTTTTCACTCTTACATTTTACACAAATCTTGACCTCACGTGTTTTTGTGTTAATTGTTCAATTTATTGATTAGTTTCTTATGATTTAAAAACTAAATTAATAGATCATATTAATTTAATTACAGTATTACATTGATTCAAAATAAATGAATGAATAAGGTAAGAGGTATATCGATTACTAAAAAAAAACTACTCTTCCATGGGCGGTGTAGTCATCATAGAAACGTATTGCATGTGCAAAGGTTTAGAAAAGGTATAACCCAATATGGTTTATACTCTTGATTTTCAGCCCAAATAGGATGAGTAAATAATAATATAATTGAACAAAACATAAGAAATAAAAGAGGAAATAATAATTTTATTACCCAAATACAAACATTACAATGCGAAGAAGAAGAAGAAGGCTTCGATGAAGGGGGTCCTTACTTCAAGAGATACCCTTATTTAAATGTTTGGATAATTGGATTGGAACCACTTATCCTCTGAAATAAACTTCCTAATTCATGTAAAAAACCCTCAAAATGAGAAAATTACATATTTATAGAGTGTATGGGAGGATAGGTTACAAGTGGTTTCAAGTGTGAATGGAGAAATTCATCCAAATATTTTAATACAAGTTGAAACAACTTTTTGACCTCCAAAATACATGAACTGAATATTATTACAGAAGTTTTATTTGTGATAAATTTCTTCCTAGATATTATCTATAAATTTAGGCCCAATCAAAGCATGGATAAGGATATTATGGGCCAAATACTTAAGGGGTGTCCAATCTAGAGAGTCTATCCAAACTTTAAATTCATGGCCTATTTAATCTAATCAAATGAACAATTTAGCTCATATTTATTGAATAAAAGTTATATCCCATTAATTCAGGAACACAATTACAAAATTTTAAGTTCAAATAATTCTAATAAAAATATTTATATTTGAAATACTACAGTGAATTTTAAAGGGTAAAACTGCAATTTTCATCAAATTTTCAAATGAATGATCTAATCCCAAATATTTTATAAATAAACATATTTAACACAATGTGAGGAAATTATATCATTTATTATTAATAAAATATTCAATAAAATTGTGTTTTATCAATATGATACAAGAATTTATAGATGATGGACACTGATCCAATTTGTCTATTTCCCCAAGAGCTACTAAGATGTATCATAACCTAATGTTCCAATATTGGTGGTTGGGAATGAGATGATCGATTTTAGATTTTATGTCTTGATTCCTTACATATTAGATAATTAAGGTGTAAAATAAGAGTCTTGATGGTTTGATACAACCTTTACCCATTTTATTATGGAAATGGGATGAGATAAACATGGAATTTGTGATTGGGATACCTTGGACTCCCAATGGTAAGAATATGATTTGGGTGATTATTGACCAACTCATGAAATTAGTGAATTTATTACCATTAAGGATAAAATGATGGTGGAGGATCTTATGAACTTGTATGTGTGGTCGATCACTATAATTCATAGTGTACCATTAGTAATCATTTTATATAGGGACACACTTCACATCCTAATTTTGGAGAGGATTATAGGTAGCTAAGGGGTCTTAGTTGAAGTTGATCATGACATATCATCCATATATAGATGGTCAAATTGAGAAATCCATTTAGATTAGTGAATAACTACTTCTAGAATGTGTGCTTTAATTCAATGGATCTTAGGAGAAACATCCAACCTTTGTGTAATTTTATTATAAAAATAGTTATAAATATTTTATCAATATGGATACATTTGAGTCATTGTATGTTAGGCCTTAAAGATCACCTCTTTATTGGGAAAAGGTTAAATAATTGACCTTGGTTAGACTGATCATCATTTAGGAGATTTAAAATATCATTAAATTTATTATGAATAGTTTAGAGGTATTTTAGAGTCCCTAGAAATCATATGTCGATCAACACCATCATCTTTTGGAGTTTGAGTAAGGTGATGTAGTTTTTCTCAGAGTTTCACCTCGGTTAGTACATAGACATTTTGGGAGGTAGGGTAATTTATTACCTCATCATGTTTACCCATTTGAGATGGTGGAGTGACTTGGGAAGGTGGCTTATTGATTAGACTTACCTTCCCATTTGAATTCTATCCATTATGTGTTCCATGTTTCCCAACTGAAGAAGTATCAACTAGATCCTCCCCACATGATTGAGTCAAAGGATTTTGAAATTGAACCTGATACCTCAGTAGTTGAAAGTACTGATCATATAGTGGACTGATAGGATAATATTCTTCATGGTAACATGATCTCATTGGTCCAAGTTAGATGATAGTGTAGTAGGTAAAACCACGACACATGGGAGCGTGAGACCTTGATGATGCAGTAATGGACTTATCTCTTTTCAGGTTCATGATTATCAGCCTTTATGGGGAAAAAATATTTTATAGTGGGTAAATTTTCACCCCCTAAAATGTATAATCAGTTATGGAGCCTCTTTTGTCTTTATATTTTTGGTTTCAGAATATTTGGAGGTCCTTGGTAGCTTAAAAATGTATTTTGAAACATTTAGGTTCTAAATAGGTAGCACTATGATCATGGTGTAGGATGTGGTGCACCTTTGGTCCTCCTATGACAAATATCCCGAGCCTCCAAACCTAATGCAATATGTGGTCCTAGTAACAAAATATTGGTGGAGGATGTGGTGGGAAAAATGACCTATAACCCTATAATAGGTTGTGGACAGACCCCATGGTTGGTGTCCTAGGTGAGGCCACCATATCGTGGTGGGAAGTACCATGGCATGGTGGTAGGGATTTTTTTTAAACACCAATTTATCACTTGATCTTCCAGGTATGGTTACTCCATCCATGTACCACCTTAATGGGGGAGTTTAATTCATCTCTTGACTCGATTTACCTCTATTAAACCAATGGTTTCCATTTCATTGGCTTGATTATAGATATAGCATGCTCCAGTAAGGAGTTTTAGGCACTCTCATATCATACAACAATGGATTAGGGTGTTCTCCTTCCCCTTATTCATATTTATCTTCATAGATTGAGGCTTGTGAGGAACAGGTCTACTTGTTCCCCATCACATTATAGAAGGTACTGAAGTATTTATTGTTCTTATGGTAAGTGTATATATACTATGGTTTATCCCTTGTAAATACTTTTGTTCTCATGCTTTCCTTTGGTTTTTATTTATGAAATTGAATATTGATATGGGCTTTGATCTTTAGTGGAAATGGGAAGTGTTTTCAAAATGGGTTTTCATTGAAAACTAGATTTTATGCACATGATGTGTTTGATAAAATTCATCAAAGATGTTTTTGGATCAAAAATGTTTTTTTAAGAATGGGAGCGGTGTGGAATCATTATAGAAACTATTTTATAAATTATGGGCATGGTTTTCTTGAAACATAATGATTATATATACCATATTAAGAGACCTTAGAGTATGGTAAAAAAATTAGACATATTCAAGCCCTAGTGGAGTAATATATCACTAGAGGGGTCACCCATGATGTCATGGTTGGTAGTGGGTAGCCTTTTTGAGGGACTAAGATTCCTAAAATTTAGATTTCACTTATACCGGCTAGTGTATAATGTTTATCTTGGTTGTGTACAACCTTGTGAAATGGATTTATTGGTGCTTTGAGGATATATTACATGATTGTTTATTTGATATAACTATTTTCCCACTTGATATGAATATTGATTCTTGAAACCCATTGGATTCATAGTCTTATGCCTCATAGATAAATTCTATGTCACATTGCTTTTCTTTATTGAATATGGATTAAAAAAAGGATGATTTATATAGGAAAATGATTTCTTTTGGATTTTTTTTAGAAATATATTTTATATGAGAACTAATAGATGCATGCGGATAAAATTTTTATAGATTCATTGTGGTATCCTACTTATCTTTAGTGATCAAACACTACTTTTTTTTCCTTTGGGAATTTTAGCATTTTTTATATAGGATACAGGTAAAGGGAAGTGCATCATGTAGAGGATGAATCTACTAGATTTCATTGCCTTTCTGGTGGGTTGGGATGGTGGTGACATATGGTCACATGGATATGGACCCATGGGTTGATTTGGGTTCCATGTTGTTGGTCTTGCATCTGGTTCGTCTAGACTTTGTTATCCAACATTTGGATATTTCCTTAAGGATTTGGTAGTTTTGAAATATGATGTATTCTTAGATATCTGATATGATAATATTATTGTTTATATCTTATCATATGTCTATTGAGGGTGAAATCATTCTCATATTTCTTTTCATGATACCCTATTTCTTTTTTCTAGACTGTGGAAATCGAGAACGCACTTCAGACCTTTTGGCGGGCCATTTTGGGTGACATTATGGGTTGATCTGGGTTGGTCTATTACATCTACACACAATGAAAATTAAATAGAAATATATAAATTAATGGTAAATATTTGAGACAAGTCAAAGTGATATGTTCCTACTTGTTGACAATATGGGAGAAAGATACGCATTAAATAGTGGATTATAAAACAAAAAATCATTTTAAAATAATTCAACAAACACAATATCTTAGAGCATAAAATAAGTTTTATTATTAAGTGTAGATAGTCTAATGAATTCTTGGATTTTTTTGAGAGAATCATTTCATAAATGTTAGAGAATTATTTCCTAAATAATTATTCATTTTGGAATTTTGGAAAGGTACATATTGTTGATGATGAAATGTTACAAATTATGGTGAAGGGTAATGAACATATCAAAACTAGTAGTGAGAGTGTGCTCATTCTAAAGAATGTATGACATGTCCTTTGTTTGATGAATAATCTTATATCAGTTGGGAAACATGATGATATAAGATTTATAAACACTTTCACTAGTGGTGCATAGAAAATTGCTAAAGGGGCTATGATCATAACTTAGAGGGAAAAGAATGAAACACTCTTAAATATAAAATAAAACTCCATGGAAAATTGTGGCACTTAGGGGAAGATCACATGAATGAGAATGTGATAAAAAAGATTTTTAAATATTTTCAACAGATAGATTCGATTACAATAAGTGATAATTTGGTCACTATTTCTTATCAGTGGTAATCATCCATTGTAAATAGTATTTCACATGCAATCATATATCAATTACTATTTTCTTTGAGATGGTCCATCAAAAATAGTATCCATGTGGAAATTATTTTTAATATTTCATAAAAAATAATTAATCCATCACTAATATAAAATATATATGGATTATCCATCACAAAAAATTTAGTAAGAAAATTATTTATGGCAGAATTTCATTATAAATAACAACTATATAGTAATGTATTATAACAGATTTTCAAGTAATATCGATATAATTTCTCACAAATTATTTTCTTACTAAATTTTTAGCAACATATTATCTACCACTATTAATATTTTATAAAAAATAAAAATAATAATAAATTAATGAAAACATATAATTATACATTTATATAAAAAATTTATTACAGAATAAGTTTATAAAATAAGTTATACAATAATCAACACTCGATGGTGGTGGTGGGGGGGGGGATCAACTGCTGCAACATCATTAGATGGTGATGGAATATGGAACTTCAACCCTACACCTCACTTCAATTGTCATATATACTTAAGTATTTATTCTTTATATTTCCACTGATGATGTTTCTACTCTTCATACTATCTGGTCAACCTATAATTGTTCTTATCTTGAGATAACAGCTTCTCCTTATACTATGTAGTGAAGTACATTGACCACACATGAAATATTTTTGAGGTGGCCATGGATGGAGTCATTATAGTACTATAATAATTGGCTGAAATCGATTGTGAACCAATACTGATCACTCAAACTTTCACAATACCATTTTCCTAGATTCACAACTTCTTATTAAATAGTGAAAGGGTTGAGATCCATCCCTTATCCTCCCACCCTTGGTATTGTCCTAGCTCTCTTTCATGTGAGACTCTAACTCATGATCCTCCTATAAAAGTTTAATAATAGAAATAATAACAAATAATTAATTAAAAATAATTAATAATATAGATTTATGATCTTAAAAAAATATATGAACCACAATATTCCACTACCACTCATCAACAACCTATCTGGTAGTATGATTACTGTATATTCTCTAGTACATACTGAATTCCATAACAGAAGGATCAGTCACAAACTATAAAAATTAATTATATACATTAATTATTAAATAAATATAAATTAATTAATAAGTAAAAAAATTACTTACAATCGACTGATAATATATAAAAAAGTATGACTCCCACTATTTTGATCCACATCCTATCTCACTTGATTATGTTTAATTTCAGATGATATCCTATTAAAAGTTTTTCCTATCTAGTAGATGAATAAACACTATCATGTTTATTAAGGAATATATCTAGGTTTATAATATACATAAGACTCATCAAAAACATTTTTTTAATATCTTTGATTAACTATACTCATAATGTTGAGTAAAAACTGAAAAAAATGATCGTATATGCATGACTCTCATGCCTTCCAAGTGGAGGGTCTCGTGAATTCCTTGATAGGATACCATATATGTAATATGTTAGAAATTAAATAGATTTTAATAGAAATAAAAAAACAATATTTATTTGTGTATTATTCATTAATTGAATATGCACTGAAGCATGTCAACATGAACCTTTCCCATAACAACCAAGGTTCAAAAAAAACTTCCTCAGTATCGTATCTTCCTCACCATTGGTCAGACGAAAAAACTTAAGAAATGGTAATGTAAAAAAAAGATTGATAATATAAAACAATATTTTTATAAACTATAAACTCAAATTACATCCTCAAATGAGAATGAAAATTATGATACCGATATTTATTATAAATGGGGTAAAAAATCATCAATCTGGCAGTGTATCAACCCCTCCTAGATGATTTGGTAGTAGTATCCTTGACACACATCTATTGTGGGGTGTGAAAAAATAATTATTTCTCTTAGGTTAAATGAAATATTAATGGTAAATTAAGGTTTTATTATATATAAAATTTCATATAATCTATTTTCACTTATAATTAGTGAAAAAGGGTGTTTTTGGTTTTTGATTTTTGAAAAAAGGTAAAACAATGCGGTAAGGAAATTGAAAATAAGATGATGATAAAGTGATTATTTCAAGGTTTGTTATACTTTTGTAATGACATCATATTCTTAAAAATGGTTTTACTTATATTCTTATCAATTGATAAATAAAAGACCCCTTGATTGATTTGTCAATAACCATTGGTTGAAGTTTACTATGAAGACTTACCTAAACATTTCCACTTGGTTATACCCCCTTCCCATGTGAATTAAAAATCAATAAACTATTCCTAAACTACTAAGGAAATACCCAATCATGCATTGGTGATCCTGGAAAATCTAGAATTAACCCACTACCTCTACACACATGCCATCATTTTCTAAACACTCATCACCCAATAAAACCTATTCCTTTGAGGAAGGTTGTACTTAGAGGGGGGATATTTCAAGTGATTAACCTAAGAAACAAATAATTAACATGTTTAAGACATTAATAATGAATGTATCAAAACTAAAACTGTGAACCAAAATCATTCAACATAAGAGTGTTTTTATTTAATAAAATAAGGACTCAAGCATTACAAAGTATATATTTTTATTCCTTGATCAATCAGAGCATTTACCCTCCATTTTAAGGGTAATAGAGAATAAGGGTGAATATGAATTGATTACAAAAGTAAATTAAAAAATAAATAATGAATGAATGAATGTATCAGATTCATGAGAGAACTACAAAAATCTACATGGTCCAAGTCTCTCTCAAGAAGTGAACTCATGTTCCTTTTCTATACCCTTGGTTTCCATTTTATTTATCTTGATCAAACCTATTATATCCTTACTTGTTTGAAATATTCATCTTTTATTTTATATCATGGATTCCCTTCCACTTTGGGTCTTCAAAAATCCACACGATCCTCTCTTCCTAAAAATATAAAGCCTTCTTTGTAATATCCTCAGTAAAAATATCATGAACCTAATAATCAAGGTGTCCACCTTTTAGTGGTTATATGGATGTTGATGTGGCACCCCAGAGCTTCAGTTGGAAATCCAGATGAATCCACCTTTTAGCACCTTTATGTAGATAGTTTACCCTTTCATAGATATAAAACTACCTTTTTATTGCTAGAATAATTCTCAATTTACCTTAACATAACTTTTGGATATTCAAAGTAACCTTTACATATCTCATTATCAGTGGTAGATACCTTTACAAAATATATTTCACATTGGGTAAAATTCTCCTATGAGATAAGAAATTCCTTTTCTATTTTCTTACATGCCTCAGAAATTATCTTACATTCCTTAGAAATTCCTATTACATTTTATTTCTAACTTCAATACAATATTTCCAAAATCCTCCAATGAATCTTTAAACTTCTTGAAACCTTTGGAGTTTACATATGTTAACTTAAAAAATCCAAGGGATATTAAAACATCATATGACCTAATGAAATGTATCATGTTGAATGATTTTTTTTCTTGTTCAACATTAAAAATCTTCAAATTATCTTATAAGGCTCATGTATGAGAAATATATTATAGGTAGCTTCACAAGTATTTTCCCTTAGAAATTATCCAACTTTAGAAAAATGATTCTAGACTTCATAGGATAATTTATTTAGCTATATTTTCTTCATCCCATCACAAATTATAACTTCTTGAAATCAAATCTAGCTCCTCAAAATTATCTCTAGATATCACAGAATAACATCAAAAAAACCAAAATTAAGTGTAAGTTTTATTCTAATAATTACAAAGATAAAATAAATAATAAAAAGTATTATATTAATCTATTTAAAAAATTAAATTATATATCATTAATCAAACCAATAAATGTGATGATTTTATATTAATTAATAAAAATAGTGGGATAAAATCATTAAAATTCAAAGTGAATTTTATGAAAATATTAACTCTATAAATTTCCTCACAATTAACCCTTATACTTCTGGAGAAGTGAACTTTATAAAATATTTCCAAATAAAAATTAAAATAATAATCCAATATGATTTCCCTTTTCAACACCATAGTCCTCAAATTATCATACCTCATAAATGAACTTGATTCCATTTTATTTATTTATCACATTTAATTAATTTCTACTTATTTTACCCTCTCATACACACTTATACCTACCTTATTGGAAATATTTTACTCGAAAATCAAAAATGAATTTCAAGAAAAGTTTTAATATTTCCAAGTTCATGAAATTTTAACCATAGGATTGAGGAATTTCTTCATCTCCACCTAGTGAGCCAAGTGTGCATATCCTGAGGTTTTTACAAGGTCATTCTATGGCTTAAGTTTAAGGGTTTATAATGGGAAAATTCTGAGGTAGATTAGGAGGTATGGATATATATTGATTCTTAATTCATGATTTTTAGTTTCCTTAAATAATGGATTCCCACCTCAATTATTATTTAATTGATTTAGTTTCACCCTTTTACATTTTTATGATACATCCTACACCCCTTATCATTTCATTAGTAACAAACTTTCCTCTCTTTGTTTCCTTCAACAAGTTTTTATTTTTTTTATTTTTTGTTCTACTTTTGAAGGAAGAGAGGGAAATTTGAATTTAATATTATGGTTTTGATATCTATCATACTTAATATTATGAAGTATATTCCTTCATATGATGTGTTCTAAGGTCTTTATTTCACATATTTATTACTTATTTTCATACATATTCTCTAAACTACCTTAATACACTTCACCATTTTTTCAGCAAAGTGAAACTCTCATTCAAATTTACATTTCCTCTAAACTCACATCCATATTATTTGTCATTAAAACTTAAATAAATTCAAAATAAATGGTATATTTCCTCCCTATTTCCCCCCTTTGTAGCAATGTTTCATCTTAAATTCAAATCTGTTTCCAGTATTTCTGTTATGGAATTCTTGTGCATATTTGAGTTTTTATAGGGAAAGAGTGGTACTTTTTACATGAAGAAGTAGTAGACTTATATTCCCAAACATAGATTATATCTAATTAATTTTCTTATTATTCCTATCATGATTTACTTTAAAAAATTTCTAGCTCTCCTTTATTCATCCAAAGTAGATTCTGCAAAACATCTTGTTCTACTTTCCCCCTTCCCCTACACTTTAACTTAACTTAGATCATGCATAAACTTATATAGAAAGGTAGATAAGGATATTTTTCTTATAATATGTCTACTGAAAAAATACATTAATGGTTTATAATGGATATAAGGATTAAATATCAAGGTTTTCTTGAAATTAGAGTTTATTCTAAAAGGGATTTAATTCAAAATAATTCCTCTATAATGTATATCACAAATCCATAAAATACTATAAGGTTTTATCTAGATTACATAAAAGTTTTATAGTTGTTCAAATATGTATTTATTCACTAAATAATTAGGGAATTATAAAGGATATATTGAAATAGGTTCAGAATCGTCTCATGTAAGTGGATTTAAAATGTGTGACAATATATCATGGTGTGAGAATCAAAAAAATAAGTAGTACTTGCATGAATCTACCTAACATAGAAATTAGAAACAAGTTAATTTTAGAATTCATGAAAGGTGGGTAAATGATTAAAATATATTTCTTAACATTGTAATAGATTTAAAATTTATAGTCACATTAAATTTAATATCAATAGGTTTAAAAAACACACTAAAATGAGAAATAAAACACACAAAAAGTTATAAATGACACAATTTTTTTAAAAAAACTATGAAAAGTATTAAAAAACACGGGGTTCCCTCCCCCACACTTAAATGATATATTTTCCCCAAATTAATTTACACAAATTAATATTGCAAGTAGATTTTAAATATAATCACAATAATCATCTGAGTGTTGAGGAAAATTACAACCTAATGATCTCAGTGATAAATAGTTTAGAGTAGTATGATCTCCTCCACTATATCTTAGGGTAAGTTTCTATAGTAATTCTTTAGCATGTTCCCATTAACCATGAATGGGATATTATTTCCTTTTTTATAACATGAAAACACCAAAATGGTAGAGATGAGTAACTATAAGTGGTCCTTCATATTTGGAATGAAGCTTACCTATCATTATCATAAGTTTTGAAATATATAACAACACTTGGTATACTTGATATAAGTCATTATGTTGGATGATCTTATCATGATTTAATTGAGTTATTTATTTTTAAATTATGGAATTCTCAAAATATTCTATTATAATTTGATCTGGTTCTTGTAGTTTTAATCTCCTCTCTTTTATAGATCCTTCCAGTAAAAGATTCATTTCTCTCACTGCCTAATATGATTTGTGTTCTAGCTCCATGGGACTATGAAAACTATTTACATAAATCAATTAGTATATGGTAATTCCTATAGGTTTATTATAGTCTATCCTATAGGCTCATAAGGTGACTTCTAACCTTTGTCTCTAGTCACTCATGTGTGGTTTGACAGTCCTTTCTAAAATACCTTTAATCTTTCCTATATACAATTTATATTTCCCATTTTTTGTGTGGATATATTGTGATATACTCTATATTTTCTCAATAAATCCTTAATGATCATGTTGAAAAAGTGAGTCACTTCATCATTAATGATGGATCATGGAGCTACAAATCTAAAAAATATGTTAGTTTAGATAAAAACATACACAAATTTAGTATAATTAGTTTTTATGACCTTGATTCCACCCATTTTTAAACATAATCATCTGAAATAAAGATATACTAATTTCCAAATTAATTGTGAAAGGTTCCCATGAAATATATTCCCCAAGATTCAAAATTTTTACAAATAATTGTTGGATTTTGGGGTATTTCTTGTCTTTTTGAAATATTTCCTACATATTGATATTTCTCACAACTCTTAAAGAATTAATTTCTATATCTAAACAAGGTAGGATAATAAATTCCTAATTCGAAAACTTTTATTACTATCCTTTGAGGTCTAAAGTACCCTATATAAGCTAGTTTGTTACTGAATTCAAATACAGATTGTATTTCACTTCCCATTAAGCATATTTTTATCACTTTTTAATTATATATTTTCCACATGTATGGATCTTCCCAAATGTTAAATTTTGAGTCATATATTTTTTGAGGATCAAGTGGGATGGGACTTTATAAGTTACCAAATAATTTACCATGTCATCATACTAAGATACCTCACCTTCAATCAAGTATAGCTAATCTCCTAGAAGGTGATCATTTAATGATACTTGGATAGAAATTTCTATTTCAGTAGAATTTGGAAGCCTACTATAGTGACCAACCATTTGGTTCTCTTCCCCTTTCTTGTCTTTGATTTCCAAGTTAAACTCCTATAGATGTATCATATATCTAACCAACATAGGTTTTGTATCTGCCTTATTCATCAAGTATCAAAGTGTTGTATGATCAAAAACTGCAATGACTTTAGTACCTAATAAGTAAGATCTAAATTTATCCAAATTAAAGACAACTAGAAGAAACTCATTTTTAATGATTGTATAGTTTAGTTGGGAAGTATATAAGGTTATGGAAGCATAATGTATGATTTGTGGTTTCCCTTTAATCCTTTGGGATAGAACTGATACCATAACCTTGTTGGATGCATAAAAATGTGTCTCAAAAAGGTTCTCCTATTTAGGTGGTTTTATTAATAGTGGGGTGAGTAATCTACTCTTTATTTCAATAAAATATTCCTTTAACTCATTATTAAAATCAAATTCATCATCCTTAAAAATTAATCTATAGAGTGGAAGTTAAATCTTACTGAATTCCTTAATAAACCTCCTATAAAATTCTATATTTCCAAGGAAGGTTCTAACATGTTTCACATAAGTTGGGTATGGAAAATAATGTATTAATTCAATTTTAAACTTATCTATCTCAATGATATTTTATAAAATGACATGCCCTAAAAATTTTCCTTTAACATGAAATGAAACTTCTCAAAATTCAAAACTAAGTTGTTTTTAATGGAAGTTTTCAAAAAAACTAGATTTCTCAAAAAATGATCAAAATAATTCCCAAAGATAGTAAAATCATCCAAAAATTCCTCCAAGTTTTTTTAAATTTGATATGAAAATATACTTACCATTCATATTTGAAATGTACCTGGGAAATTACATAACCCAAAAGGTATCCTCTTGTAATAGATGGAGCCAAAGGGACATGTAAATGTTTCCTTCTCTTGGTCCTCCATGGTAATAGGTACCTAAAAATATCCTAAAAACCATCTAAGAAACAATAGTTAGTTTTCCCTAACAACCTTTCTAAAAAAATTTCAATAAAGGGAATTGTGAAATGATCTTTCCTAGAGACCCAATTCAGCTTCCTATAATCTATGAAAACTCTTCAGTTATTTTGGATTCTAATATATATCAACTCATCTTATTCATTCTTTGCAATGGATTGTCTTGTTTTCTTGGGAACTACATGGATGTGTCTCATCCATTATGAGCTATATAATGGGTAAATGATGTTTTCTACAAAAAAAATCTCTATTTATTTTTTCAATACCACCATAATAGTGGGATTTATCCTCCTTTGGGCTGCCTAACAGGTCTAGAATTCTCCTCTAGTAATTTTTTTTGTGAATATATTTTAGGATTAATTCCTAGGATATCACTTAAACTATAATATATAGATTGCACATTCTTCTTCAAAATCTCAATTAATTTATGTTCTTGGTTAGGGGAAGGTAATTGGATATTATCATTGGAAATTTTTCTTCTTTCATTAAGAACACATACTTTAAAATATATGGGTTATGGTTTCAATTCCAGATTTAGTGGTTATTCTAAATATGAAATAAAATTCTGGTTTCTCACTTCCATATATTATATTTCCTACACACAAGATGATATATAAGCTACCTTGTCATTAAATAAAAAAATTAAATCTTTTAAAGAATTCAGAATTTACCTCTTTCTATATACTAAAAATAGATTCTTCATAGTTATGGAAAACTTTATTCTCTTTGTAATTTTCAATCATTAATTGTTTTACTAAGGCTAAAAATTATTGTATCATACTTGGGTCTCCAATGAATTCATATTATATAAAGTGGGAAAATTTAAGGAGTTAATGGTTAGCTGAAGGGTTCCTCACAGAGTCAAACATGTTGAAATGGTATGTGCTATCTCTAAACTTGATAGTGATATTTCCTTTATTCACATTGATGATTATGTTGGATCTTTTCAAGAAAGGTATCCCTAAAATTATGGATGAGTGTATTGTACTTCTTTCTTCCTCCATGTTGAGAATATGAAAATCTAATAATCATATCTTGGATCTAACAAGGAAATATTCTAATACTCTTACTAAAAATAAATAAATTTCTTTGCAAGATGCACAACCATTTTAGTGGGATTCATGTTTCCCATCAATAAAGATGTAAAAATTGAGTTGGGCATAAAATTTATAGAAGAATATAAATTGCATAAAGTATCTAAGAAATTTATAAATTCAATGTAGTAAGGGATAGAAATTTTCCTTGGATCTTGATAGTTTTTTGGGATTTGTGGTGTGATAATGACTGAGATACTTCTTCCTACATTAATTGTTTCATTCCCTTGAAGTTTCCTATTTTTACATACTTCTTAATACATGGCCACCAAACCTATCATAATAGGTTATATTACATCTTTTATAAACCTAGATGTACCACCTAGTGGGATATATGAAACACCATCATAAACTCATCACACAACATCACTAGTTCCATTATCCATACTCTAAAAATGATGACATGCTCTACAACTTCATAAAATCTATCATAAGCATGTCCAGTGGATATACGAGTATGTAAGGTCTCACTATCAGTATCTCTATGATGATCCTCCCTAACACACTGTATAATCTATGGGGCAACAACTATAAACTGAAGGTAAGACATAAAAATATCATCCACTAGGGGTAACTACAATGAGGATAACTACTTTGAATCCTCAATCAAAAAGCCTGAAAAACATCTCCTACTAAGATCATGTTTCACTACGTTCCCCTTCTCAGGAGTATAGACTACTTCAAATTCATAATCCTGGAGAAACTCTATTAATCACCTCTATCTCAAGTTAAGATCCTTATAAGAGAAGATATACTTGAGACTCTTGTGGTCAAAGTAGATTATAAAACACAACCATAAGGTAGTGTCACCATATCTTTAGGGAAAATACTACCACTGCCAACTCTAGATCATGGTTCAAATAGTTCTACTCATGTGATATCAACTACTGGGACCCATAGGAAATCACCATATACCTCTTCATCAAAACACAACCATGTTTTCCCCCTAAGGAATCACAAAAAAATACATACTCAACACCCTCTTGTAGAAATCTTCAAATGGGGGAACTCGTCAACCTATACCTCAACTCTTAAAAATCCTACTATAACCTTTCCATCCACACAAAAGTATTCCCATTTTATGTTAGAGTAGTCAAAAGTTCTGATATCATGGATAAATTGGGCATAAATCTCTTATAATAGCCTACCAACCCAAGGAATCTCAGTACCTCTGTCATGCTCTTGGGTATCTCCCAAGCTAATACTGCCTCATCCTTCATCGAGTTCACTATTAAACCCTCTAATGAGATGAAATTTTCCAAAAAGTGGACCTCTTAAATCCAAAAGTGACACTTTTAGATCTTCCCATAAAGCTAGTTATCTTGGAGTATGTCTAGGTCCATCCTCAAGTGTCTCATGTTCTCCTCCTTAGATGCCAAGTACACTATATTGTCATCGATGAATACCACCAAAAACTGGTCTAAGAAAGGCTAAAAGATATGGTTCATGAGTCCCATGAACACTATGGGGGTGTTGGTTACACCAAAATACATCACCAATTACTCATAATGAACATAGAAACATTAGAATTCTATCTTTTTAATATCCTCATCCCATACTCGAAGTTGGTGATAGCATGATCTGAGGTCAATCTTCGAGAACCATCTCACCCCTCTCAACTGAACAAAGAGGTCATTGATCCATGGTAGTGGATAATTATTCTTCATAGATTCATGTTTTAGGTGATGGTAATCCACACACAACTTCAAGATCTCATCCTCTTTATTGGTAGACAACATAAGGGATTCCCAGGGTGACACATTAGGTCTATCAAATCCCTTCCTCTACAAGTCCTCCAACCACACCTTCATATCTCGATGATCTATGGGAGCCATCCGATATGATGGTATAGATATCAGGGTCATCCCTAAGTGAAATTCAATGAAAAATTCTATCTTTTTATGGGGAGGTAATCCTGGAACATTCTCTAGAAATACATCCACATACTCTGCCACTACTATAGGAAACTGAAATCCCATAGCATTCACTACTCTAAGAGAAATACTAGCCAACTAGTGAGTAATAAGTTGTATCCTTCTATGTATGATACCATCATAATTATCCTAGGTTTCCTTCTCACCCATGAATGAAAACCTTATCCCATCACCGTGAATAGACCATATCCTCCTTCTGTAGTAGTCAATATGGGCATGAACTGTGGATAACCAGTCCATACCTAAGATGACATCATAAGTCCTCATCACTGCTAGAAGAAAATATCATAATAAGTTATTACCTCCAAGAGTTAGGTCACATTGTTGGTAGAAGTTTATGTTCACTAATTCACCTTGGGTAGGAGTCCCCAAGTGCAAGGGTCAAGCTACAGGCTCAACCAGAATCTCTATGTCTCAAACCAAAGAAGTGAAAAGAAATGAGTGGATAACAATTGTTTCTATCAGTCATGTAGTTAAAGTAGAGAATAAATATATTATACCTTTAATTATACCTAGAGAATCTGGGTTGTAGGACTCTATTAACTACTGTTGTCCTCATCCTTGACCACCAACTCCCTGAGCCTGGTGCGGACCACATGGGGGTAGTGGTGGAAATATGTCAAACCACCTACCACCTCCTACTTCTCTTCCTGCTCCTCTACCATGTATTTTGTCCTATATACCTCCCTGATCATTCCAAAGTCTCTATCTAGGAGTTCCATCAACCACCTCTCTATCAGCTGCTTAATGTTTCAAACAATCTTGAGTGATATTTTTATGGACGTCATAAGAGAAACATCATCTCTCTCTAGAATAACTAGAACTATTCCAAGAGCCTTGAATTATAGGACCTCTATCATAGGATCACCTCCTAAAGCATCTCACACACCCGAGTCTTTGTGTCTACCATAATATACCAGCTTCTAAGGTCTTAGATCCTATATTTCTACTACCATCACCAACATTCAGTGTCTACTCACCCAAAAATATTTCTACCACTAAGTTTAACTCAGGAACTCCAAGATAGGTGAAAATGAAAATAGATATCACTGAAGCCATAATATCTTGGTGTATTCCATTCTTGAGGGTCTGTTATTGGAAAACAGATCTCAAAACATATATAGAGAGTATCGTTAAAGGCCAGTGAAACTCATTGAATACTTTTCCACATCATGATTCCTTACTGAAAATGCAAAAGATTATAAATGTACAATGATCAAAATGTGATTAGATAGAACTTATCCCTAAATAGATGTTTGAAATATGATCAATAGAGAGATATCTCATTGTGTAACTCAGTCTCTAGAATCCACTAGCACCTAGCAGATCCCTGAAGAAGACTCACTTATAGGACCACCATCTAATCTATAGGTGTCGTCATAAGGTGGAAAACTCGTGTATCTACCTAAATCTAGTCCTAAGTTTCCTGGGGGTCTAGATCACCTTGAAACCTAGGAGTTCGCTACATCTAAACTCATGGAGTGCACTCAGCCAATACACATCTTTGGATGGTACTACCATAATAATCTACTACTCAAAAGGTGGTGGAAAAATAGGAAAACCACTCGGAGGTACCATATCCTATAAATGACCCTGTCTTGAAGCCTCATCAATTGGAAAATCATCTTCATGATCAAACTATGGAGTCCTAGATGGAAAAATTCACAGAGGCATACAAAAATAAAGAAGACACACCATGTTCAATGAGTATATCTAAGGAGTTGTCTCAAGAAGGACATGGAAACCACAACCCATTTATATATGATGCATGTACCAATGTTTTTCCCTGCAACCAGTGTCTACATGTATCGAGTCAACAAATAGGTTATTAGAGTTTTGTTGAATGGATATGTTGGCTTCTGCACCAACACTAGTGTATTCCCTATCTTAAAAGTTAGACTCAAAACACTTTAACATTGTTTTCATAAATACAAAACCAAACCTCACAGCTAGACAAAACTCTAACTATGGCCCTAATGTAGAACCGACTCTTCTCTAATACCACTCTATCATGACCTGAACCATTGGGGCCCACTTATCCAGAAATAAGCTGAGTGTGATAACCCCAATCGTACCTCCAATTGGCTATGAGCTAAAAACCAACACTAAGTAGGGATATCACACATATGGGAGGCATTATCCTAAGGTACCTATATACATGTACACATATCTATGCCCATAAAATGATAAAAGTAAAGTAAAATTAATACTAATTCATTCATACATCTAAATCCTATAATCAGTGTATGAAAAGCACTGGAAAGCATAAGGTCCAAATATAATCCCACCAAAACTAAAAATAAAGTCCAACATTATTAGGATGGGATTTCTATCAAATGAAACACTGGTATAAACCTTAGTCTGTCTAGACCAAAACTATTCTACGCCTTCTCCCGGTCCTCTTAGGAAACCATCAAAAGACCTATCATCCGTATAATACATGACATGTATAGGAAGATACCATTCAGGGGTGAGTATAACAACAGTCGATAGGACACCCAAAAATCACTAAAAATAAACCATCAAGAGTAGTCATTTCATCAATACACATGTATTTAAATCAAGATATGAGACAAAAAAATAATAACAAAAATCTGGATATACTCATAATAGACTTAAAGACTCAAGAGGTCTCAACCACTATTTTCCACCAAATTCTAGTCAATGCTTCAAGGTAATGCTTTTATAGGAGAATACAATCCATAATCCATTATTTCACTGATGGTGCTCATATGAGAGGCCATGATCATCAGGTCTCAACAAATAAGTACTCACATGAACTATAAAGATGTCAGTATCCAGATAGGGGATCCACTGGGGCTGCTAGTTGATTCCAAAACCCTACTAAACCAATATACTAGATAGGGGATTGATTCCCTATGTAGGGTGGTCACATCGATACCAAAAACCCAACCCAGTAAAGTAGATATGATAGGGGATCTCACCCCAGGACCTACAGAGGGATACCATGAATTCTATCTAAGACAAACCCACAAAGTAGATCACAATACTATGATCAGGATGTAATTACACACTATACCCTTTTTGGGGTGGACCAAGGAACCACACTCAACTGAACCTGGTCTATACTAAAGAGATGGAGGGCCTCAAACTACCCTATAAAAAGTACACAATGTGTATTATAGTACATGGTATGTCTCATCTACCCCGGGTCTACCCATGTACCATGGAACATGAGCGTGTACCTCTATCAATGCCCATTTACTCTAGTTGTGCCTATGTACTTAACCATGTCTAGGTCCTTTGGTCATGTTTGAGTACATGGTTGTTCCTGTGTACTCAACATGTGATTGTGTGCCTAGTAATGTTTGTGCTTGTTTACCCTATGAGGTACACACTAAGATACCAGCACTAGGTCATAGAAAATGTGACATGGGTTACATAGTGTGGGATATTTTTTTTGCATGTGTAAACCCTACCACCATATCCAAGGCCTCATACGACTTATGTTTTTTTTGGGTACATGTAGTTTAGATAATTATTTTTCAGATTCTCACAGTTCTTCATACATCTTCTTATTTCACCACTACCTATACCAATCCAGATATCTATCACACCAGAACACATGGATCTAGGGTCATCCGACCCTTTTTTTACCACTTGTAGGAATCCATACTTTGATCTAGTCTAATCATAACTTCCATTTCACCATGCTATCACCTCACATCAAACCTAAAATTGATAATCACTAGACCAGACCTAATCCACCTATGATCATCTTCCACTATCATTAAAACTCGATAGAAAACCTTAACCCATGGTATTGATCTGTTTCACTAAAAAATGGTTATGTAATGATTGAATACTAGGTATTCATTAAACCACCATCCAAGGAAATACTGGTGATGAATAATGCAAAGAAATGGGTGAAAGAAGCACAAACCAAAAAATAAGGAATGAATCTTGACCATTGTTTGGTTTGACCTTGATTTTTTACTATTAAAATGATGAATGAAGGGTAAATAAATAGTATAATTTCCCCATAACCCAGGAAGATAAAACCCACACCCCACCCGATATGATCGACCCATGAATTAAACTGTTAGAATAATTCATTCACAATCATCATGGGATAATAAAATAGGGATAAAATCCACATAAAAATGTCCTACCTCAAGTTAGGACCAATTAATAATGAATAATGGTCTTATGTCATCATCATTGGTGAGATCTAAAAGCTATGATTGGCCCACTAATCACTAATCCTCGATCTACCATTGTTCATTTGAGAATCCTCTAAGAACGTTCTGCCAATGAATCCTCTAAAATATTAAAGGTTATGAAGCTAAACCTAGTATTTTCACATAACTAGGTATTTATAAGTAGAGGGATAAGTCATGGTAAATAATAAACAAATTAAATTTATTTGTTTATTTATTTATCAATCCACCCACGACTATACTCAATGTGAGAATCCAACATGCTCCAAGATTATGTCGTGCCTAGGGTAAAACCCACGCTTCAGACTCAATTAAGGCCTCATATTTTTCATATGATTACCTATTCAAGATTTATTATATTATTTAAATAAAAAAGTTTGTGTGTGATATAATATATTTAATATTTTATTATATCAATATTAGGGTTCTACGGGCCATGAAATTTCATGTCGTCTCAACATCTGACTCCAAAAATATTATTAGATATATTACAAAGATTTACATGAAAAAATATAGATGTTATAGTGATGTGATCATGATTTAAAATTTATTAATCCTTCTTCTTAATAAAAATTTATTTAATTAATAACATAATATATAATTCATTACATTTAAAAACACATGCTTAACATTTTTAAAATCGTGATTTTATATTTTCTAAAACACTGTTTTTATGAGTTATAAATGTATCATATTAGAATGAATTTTTATCAATTTTATAAACTGAACCGAGTAAAATGGATTTTTTATTTGGAATTATAAGTTCTAAATTAGTTAATAAGTTCAATTTAATGTTTAATCCCAAAAAAAATATCATGGTAAAAAAAGGAATTATCGCAGTATAGGTAAAATAATGTAAAGGGTTAAAATTAAAAGCTAACGACATAAGATAACTAAAAATTACAACATGAAATGTGTGGTTTAGTTTTGTAACATACTTAACCAAACTTTACAAAATTAATTATCAACCAAATTCTTTAAAATTAATTCCACCCAAAAGTGGTTAGTCTTAAATAAAAAATAATCATTAATTAATCACTTAAAACCATACCTACTCAAGTATATTTACCCTCATTCCATCCTCAGTCTCAAAAAAAATCCATTGATCATGAATCATCTCCCAATTATCCTCTCAAGATTCTGTCCAAGGTGGTTACATGGTTCTAAGGAGTCTCTCTCTAGCTTTAAGAAGCATCCTCCCAAGGCAAGGGATCTCTTCCTCCACTTTTTCAATTCATGTACTTATATGAAAGTATTTTGATTTCCAATTTATTATATTATAAAGTGTTTATAAACACCCCCATTATTTTTTTATATGATTTATCATTAATGTTATATTTCCTTTCCCTCTCATTAAACTCATTCCAAGATTCTTTTTGTGTACCCTTTATGCTACCAAAATAATAGTTCCTCTTTATTTCCATTGAGATCGCTTTTAAATTCTTTTTCATTTCAACATGAAATGTTATTATGCATCATTTTTATAATTTACCTACTATGTTATAAATTATATATTACTATTCCTTATCATTAAGCTATTAAATTCTCAAGATTTTTCATATCCATAAAACCATAAAAAATTTGGTATAGAAAAGTTTGTGTGGTTTTACTAGAAACAAAATACCTATCCGGATAGTACAAGTGGATGTGGATCTAAAATAGTTGTACCTAGTGGCAATAACCCTGAAAAGGTCATATTGGGTTTTAATCCAATCTTCACCTAGTACACAATAACATGTCTTGATGCACACTTGGTTTGACACTCCCAGGGGATTTGCTTTAGAAAATTCATATACACTTTATAATCCATAATGAATGATTGAAATATGTAGATTAAGATACACCTTCATTTGATATACCTATTCCATGAATGTACCCTCCATCAATTATTGTTATCATTCCTTCAATTTTGGTACTACCCTCTATATTGTTAACATCCTATAGTTTCTAAAGCTGATTATTCAATATTAACCAAGATGAATACATCAATCTATTAAAAGAGTTTCTTTACCTTACAATTTGTATATAATGTTCATTTTCTCTTTCATTATCCATATCTACCATGTATTTTACCTTTATTATCCATGTACATGTTTCTATGTACATGTGGTATGGTGTAAATATAATCTCTATAGAGAATGATCCACCACTGACTTTGCCTTTTCTTATTATCAATTATGAATAAATTTTCTTCCAATGAATTTCCCTTATGGATATTCTTGCATGCTTCTTCTGATTGAAGATTTTTCACTTAGATACTCATTAATCGATTGATTAGGGAAATTATTGACTAAAACATATAACATTTATTATATATGGTATAAATACCCCATAATACATTATCTTTATTGAAGGTTATTTAAATAGAGAGATAATTTATTTCATTGGATACCTTTTTATTTTCCATGTGTTCATGCTATGATTATTGATTGATTTATGTATAAACTTATTATTCATAACACATGAATTACATAATATTAATAGCGATCCTTGGTAGAAATCCAATGAATTGGGTAAAGAAATAATATATAGATATGTCATGTTCATGATACCTTGGAAGCATGCCTTTTAAATATTTTACGATACCTTGTTCTAAATCCTTAGTAATATGTTTTACAGCACCCCAGTGATGAGCTATGGTTATATTCTTAAAAATGTATTATTTTTATATTGTATCCACATTTCCATGTTATGCCTCTTGTACTTATGATCATGTTATGTCTAATGTAAATATGATTATGTTGTGCCACATGTACTTATGATCATATTATAACTCATGTACTTATAATCATCTTATGCCTCATGTACTTATGATCATGTTATGCCTCATGATCATATTATGACTCATGTTCATATTATCATGTTATAAATATTTTCATCATGTTCATTTTATCATATCTTACTTCTTTTTTTACCCATGATGTTTATTTATGATATGTTTTAATTGTTTATCACTTACTAGGATATACAACTCACCCTTTTCTTATGTTTCCCCGTTTCCCCATTAATTTCAATGAAGGGGATACATATAAGGAAATTAAATGTGTAGAGAATCATTGTGGAATAAATGTGTATTGTACCATGTGTTTAGTTTTAAATGTACCTAGTTCCCAAAGACACCAAACTTTTAATCTTGGGAGTTTTTTGTAATTCATATGATGTATTAAAACGTATGAATGTTTAGCACCATATCTGGAAGTGTGGGTCTGGGGTATCTAAGCTGGTATTAGATCATAGTTTGGTTATATTTGGGACTTAAGATTCAGAATATATGGGTATAGAGCCTTAGATATATATTTTTTCTTTAGATTACTTGGATAAGTATAACTAGTATGAACCCAAAGTATTTCTATCTCTTAGGTATTAATAATGTTTCCTTTATATAGGTAACATTTATGTGAACATTTTGGTTTAGTAAGTGTAATTCAATGAGTAAAATTACAATAAATTTATTTAATAGGGGTAGAATGTAAAAATATGAAAATTATTTTAAGTTATTAATAGAAGTTCTTCTTATTTTATAGTGATTGTTTTACAATAGAATCATATAGAATGAATTTTACATTTATTAAGATCATTACACATCATGCATAAATATGGGATAGTACAACAAGGAATAGTAAAGGTATATACACATGGAATAATAGTACATTCAATAAAATAAAGTCCATATGTTTGAATCCCCCCATTAATATCGCCCCTGCCATAAAGATCGTAGAAAGAAAGGGAAGCATTAGGAAAACAATTGAAATTATCAAAAGATGTGAAGTAGTGAATACTGAAGAGATAATTATGGTGTATTTATAGGAAAATATGGTTGTTTGGTATTATGAATGTTTTAAAATATAGCTTATTGTAATTATTAACAATAATAACTAAGATAGTCTATCGTTATAATTGTTGGCGTAATAAAGTGACTATTAGGAATATTTTATGATTATTTTTTTGGACACTATAAAAATATTTACTTTTCATTAAAAGTGCACAATATAATAAATTTATATGTTTTATATAAATTTTATTTTCCTTTAAATTATCTTATAAATTACTTTTATATGATAATATAAAGTAATGAATTCTGAAGTAATTTTTATAATAGTTAGAAAGTTCTTTATGTCATAAAAACTGTTAATTTTCAATAAATAAGTGTTTTTATTTAAAATATAAAATTATCATATTTAGATTATTATTTTGATAAAATAAATATCATTTTTGGATTCATAGCATCAAAACTAGATTAAATTAAATTTATGGTAATTTTCTATAAAGTTAATTTTTTTGGGTAAAAAGTGAAAATGTTGTTTTATTAATAAATACCATAACTCTTATGATATAATGATATGATCATGATTTAAAATTTATTAATCCTTATTATTAATAAAAATTTATTTAAGTAATAACATAATACATAATTCATTACATTTAGAAACTCATGCCTAACATTTTGAAAACCAATATTTTATCTTTTCTAAAAAAAACTGTTTTATGGGTTATACACATATCATATTATAATGAATTTTTATCACTTTGATAAATTTAACTGACTAAAATGGATTTAATATTTGTAATTATAATGTCCAAATTAGGTAATAATTCCAATTTCATTTTTAGACCCAAAAAATTTACCATGGTAAAGAAAAAGATTTACCATATTATAGGTAAAATAATGTAAAAAGATAACATTAAAAGGTAAATACATAAGAAAAATAAAAATGAAAACATGAAATGGGTTTTTGTGGTTTTGAACCTACTTAACCAAAATTTCCAACATCAATTATCTACCAAATTATTTGAAATTAATGCCACCCAAAAGTGGATGGCCTTAAATAAAAAATAATCATTATTTAATAACTTAAAACCAACCCTCCTCAATTATAAATACCCACGTGACCTCCTCAATCTCCACAAAAAATACATTTATCACAAATAATCTCTAAATTCTCCTCTAAAGAGTCTCTACAATGTGGTTATATGGTTCTAAGGAGTCTCTCTCTATCTTTAAGAACAATCCTCTCAAGGTAAGGGATATCTTCCTCTACTTTTTCAATTCAAGTACTTATTTAATATAAGCCTTTTGATTCCCAATTTATTATGTTGTCAAGTTTTTATAAACAGATACATTATTTTTTATATGATTTATTATTAATGAGATATTTCTTTTCCCTCTCATTAAATCTTTTTCAATATTCCTTACCCTTTATGATGACAAAATAATGGTTCCTCCCTATTTCCATTGATATCCCTTTTAAATTCCTTTTAATTTACACATGAAATATTATTATGAATCATTATTATAATTTCCTTACTCTTTTATCAATGATTTATCACAATTAAATATCATTATACTACCTTCATAACCCATTATAATGCTCAATATTTCCCATAGCCATAAAACCATCCTAAATTTGGTAAAGAAAAGTGTGTGTGTGTTTTCCTAGAAATGGAATCCCTATATGGATACAAAAAGTGGATATGGATTTGGGAAATTTGTACCTATGGGTAATAAACCCAAAAATGTTGCATTAGGTTTTAATATGATCATCATCTGGTGCACGATAATAGGCCTTACTGCACACCTGGTTTGAAACTCCCTAGAGATTTACTTTCAATATTTCACATACATTTTATGATCCATAATGAAGGATTGGAATATATAGATTGAGATAAACCTTCAATTGATATCCCTATACCATTAATTTACCCTCCACCACTTCTTGTTATCATTCCTTCAATTGGGGTACTACCCTCTATATTTTTAACATACTATAATTTCTAAATCTAATTGTTGGATATTCACTAATATGGTCACATCAATCCATTTAAAGGGTTTCTTTACCTTCCAATTTGTAAATTATGTTCATGTTCTCTTTCACTCTCTATCTTTCCCAAGGATTTTACCTTTATTCTCCATGTCCATGTTCCTATGTATAAATGGTATGGTGTAAATATAATCTATATTAAGAATGATTCATCACTTCCTTTGTCTTTCCTAATCATTAGCTATGAATAAATTTTCTTCCAATGCATTTAATTTTTGGATACCCTTGAATGATTCTTATGATTAAAGGGTGATCACCTAGATACTCATCTATTTATTGATTGGAATTTTTTTTACTAAAACATATAGCATTTATTCTATATGATGTAAATACCCTTTAATTCATTATATTTATTTAAGGGTATTTAAGTAGAGAGATACTCACTTTTATTGGATAATAATTTATTTTCCATGGATTTATTATATGATTGTTGATCGATTTATATATATACTTCTTATACGACACACATAAATTAAGTCATATGAAGGGTGCGCCTTGATAGAGATCTAATACATTGGGTAAGGAGATAATATCTATAGATTACATGTTCATGATACCTTGGAAGCATGCCTTGGTAATGTTTTATGATACCTTGCTCAAAATCCTTGGTAATATGTTTTATGACACCCTGGTGATGATCTATGGTGATATGTTTATAAATGTCTCATTTTTATGTTGTAGTCACATTTCCATGTTATACCTTAGGCACTGATAAAACACAATTTTATTGAATATTTTATTGATAATAAATGATATAATTTCCTCACATTAATTTAAATATTTTTATTTATAAAATATTTGGGATTAGATCATTCATTTGAAAATTTTATGAGAATTCCAGTTTTACCCTTCAAAATTCACTATAGTATTTTAAACATAAATATTTTTTATTTGGATTATTTGATATTTAAATATTTTAATTGTGTTCCTGAATTTATTTTTTATAAGTTTTATTCAATAAATATGATCTAAACCTAGCATTTGAATGGAGTAAATGGTCCATAAAGTCAAAGTTGGGATGGACTCTTCAGATTAGACACAACTTCAGTATTGGGGCCATAAACTCCTCATACATATTTGTATTGGGACCAAATTTGGAGAGAATGTCTAGAAATAAATTTCTCACAAATCATACTTCTATAAGAACAACTGGTTCACATGTTTTGGAGGTCAAATAGTCAGTGCAACTTGTCTTAAAATATTTGGCTGAATTTCCCCATTCACACTTGAAACCACTTATAACATAGCCTCCCCTCAACTCTATAAATATGTATTTTTCTCATTTGGAGGAGTTGAAACGTGAATTAGGATATTTAGAGTAGAGAATAAGTGGTTACATACCATTTAAATTCACAATTGGAGGAGGAAAGCTACCAAGATATGATCTCCTCCAAAATGCTCTTCTTTTCCTCTTTTTTGTTGTAATGTTTTTGTTATTTCAATAGACTTATTAGTTTATATTCTATTTATTCTATTTTTCTCAATTTTATTATTATTTAATTTACTTATTTGGTCTGGAACTAATAAGTATAAATGTTATTGGGCTATACTCATTCTAAACCGTTGTGAATGTAATTCGTTTCTATGATGACTACACCACCCATGGAAGAGTAGTTTTTTTAAGTAATTGGTATACCTCTTACCTTATTCATTCATTTATTTTGAATAAATGAGATAATTTAATTCACTTAATATGATATATTAATTGAGTTTTTAAATTACAATAAACTAAGAAAGTAATTGAACAATTAACACAAAAACACGTGACATCGAGATTTGTGCAAATTGTGAGAGCGCAAACTTAATCGGTAAACTAAAAATCACATGGAATCAATTTGTAGAGTTAAAATATAATCCCTAAACTCAATTAATTCTAATTTATAGAGTGGATAGGTTACCTAATTTAACACTGACCATAATCTAGCCTTAGAATATCAATCAAATCAAGGTGTTGTGATTCCATGTTTTGAAGCTAGACTAGGGTTTAACTCTTTTCATATTTGTGGTAAAATTAATTATCATAGGGTTGAGGGTTAAAAAATTAGGGGATCATAATTAAGTGGATGTTAATTTAAATTATAATTACTAATAATTAAGTTAATATGTATATTTATATTGATTACTCTTTTTAAAAAATATTTTTCTAAAAAAAACATCTTCTCATTGTGTCCAATTAATCAAATTTCATTTCAAAAAGAAAAAGAAAAAAAATAAAATATTATTCCAGAATAATTCTTATATTTTTATAAAAGATAATCCCACCATAATTTTAACTAGTTT
This sequence comes from Viscum album, assembly GCA_963277665.1. Taxonomy (NCBI): domain Eukaryota; kingdom Viridiplantae; phylum Streptophyta; class Magnoliopsida; order Santalales; family Viscaceae; genus Viscum; species Viscum album. The sequence continues at coordinate 1,923,910,586 of OY728152.1, read as the reverse complement.
ATTTATATTATATCATTTTATTTTCTAAATACCTTTAATATGTTGTTTTAAATTACTTTCTCCTTTGAGAGACGATCATGGCCAGCCACTCTACTACACCTAAATAACCCAAAACCAAACATTATTTAAGAAATACCATGAAATAACCCTTTAAAATTGGTGTCATTTATGTGGAGGTAATTTGTTATTTCAACTAATTAGATATATTTATTTTATTTTTAATTTTATTCTCTTCTTCTCTTCTTTCTTCCTTATTTACCCAATCTGAATTTTTCATCTTCTTTTGTTTTATTCTTATTATTTTTTTGGACCATCAACTAAAACTTATAATTTTTATTTTATTATGTTCCAATTTTATTATTTTTATTTTTATTTAATTTATAACATGAACTAATCATGAGGATCTCTTAGATCTTGACCTTGAGATTGAGCGTAACCCTAGGGCTCGAATCTGACATTCTCAGTCTACAGTAAGTTTTAACATTGAACCGGTTGGATAATTACTCCATTATGATAAAATTGAAATTGTAAGAAATTAAAATTCAAACATAAAAGAATAACCAATGGCTAAAAATAATAACAATGAACTTAATAGAACCATTCGATAATTTGTTGCACCAAACATTAACTATCAAACAAATTGTATTGCATGCCCAAACCTCGAATCAGAATTTGAATTGAAATATGGGTTAATTTACCTTCTTAAAAATTTTCATGGGATTATCTAGTGAGGATCCAGACAAACATTTAAAATAATTTAATGTAGTTTTTTCAATCCTGAAACCAAGAAATGCCTCTAAAGATCAAATAAAACTAAGAGCATTCTCATTCTCACTTGATGGAACAACAAAAGACTGTATGTATTATTTAAAACCTGAAGACATAACGTGTTGGAACGATTTGAAACACCTTTTGTTGTAAATATTTTTTCCAATATAGAGGACCACTTCCATTCATAAGGAGATATCAGGGATCAATAAAGCACAAGAGGATTCAATGTATGAGTACTAGGAGTGATTCAAGAAGTTGTGTGCAAGATGTCAACATCACCAAATCAGTGAAAAAATATTCATCTAGTACTTCTATGAATAACTCACACCAATGGAGAGAAGAATGGTGGATTCCATAGCTAGAGGGTAATTGGTCAAAAAAAACCCAGCACCTTCACATGCATTGATTGAAATGATTACATGAAACTCCCAACAATTTGGAGATCAAGGCACACCATGTGTAAGAGGATTATATCAGGTAAATCCTTGTTCTATTGAAAGTCATTTAATTGATACTAAGTTATAAGAATTGAAAACTATGGTGAGGAAGATTTCTTTGCCTCAAAATACTTCCCAACCCACTCCTATGAGGCCTTGTGACATTTTCACTGAAACAGATAACCCAACTGATTATTTCCCCCAATTACAAGAGATGTAGGATTGAGCACCAATATTCCCTGAGAGACCATATCAGTAGTAGTAACAACCACATCCCTATAAAATGTATGATTTCTTTTCTCCAGCATACAAGCAAGGATGGAAAGATCAATCAGACATGAGTTATGGCTCTGAAAAAAAACAAAGGCTCTCTTTTCAACAAAATTTCTGACAGCCTCCACCTTATCAACAGGGTTTCCAATATCCCAAAAGGGGATTTGAAGCCCAATGATCAGCAAGACAACAATAAGGTAATTCTCAACCAAAGTTATATTCTAATACTGATGATATTTTAAAAACAAATTGTTCTTAATCAAAGGAATGAGATGAAGAGACAAGGTTCAGAATTGGGAGAGTTGAAGACACAAATGAGCCAGATTGACACCTCCCTCCATGAACTGGTAAGTAAGAACTCCAAAAATATTCCTTACCAATAGACTCCAAATCCTAAGGGTAATTTTAGTTCCATCACAATGAGAAGTGGGAAGAAAACAACCGATACATTTTCACCTATCGTTCCACTAGGATTAACCTTAACTTTGGATAAACCCCATTCAAGAACAACTTATGAGTAGCCTAAAGAGAAAGAAAAGGGTAAGAAAAATATTGATGATGTTATTACTAAACCCATTCCATTTCCAATTATAGTTGTACAAACCAAGAAGATGACTGAATAGGTGATGTAAAATTTTTTTTTGGATACATTCAATCATATTGAGATCAACATCCGTATACTTGAAGAAATAAATAAATACCAAGATATTCCAAATTCTTAAAATAAATTTGTATCAATTGAATAGGGATCAAGGAAAATGAGAGGATCAATCTTAGAAGGAATGTGTTAGCACTCATTACACCAACTCTAGTAATTCCAATAAAGTGAAATGATTCTGGGACATTCACCATCCCATGAACCATAGGGAAGTTACACTTTTATGATGGTTTATGTGATTTAGGAGCTTCCATAAATGTGATGCCTCACTCTGTATTCTATTATTTATAGGTTGGTGATTTGAATCCAACAAGAGTAGTGGTGCAGTTAGCGAATAGAGCTACAAAATATCCAGCGGGAGTCCTGGAGGATGTACTTGTATGGGTAAGAGACATGATCTTTCCAGCATATTTCTATGCACTTAACATGGAGGATGATCAGGTAAGTTCTTATTCTCCCATTATCTTTGGTAGGCCCTTCCTCAAAACTAAAAAAACTATCATAAATGTCCATTAGGGTACACTTTCCATGGATTTTGGAGATGATGTTGTGATATTTAATGTTATGGAATCCATGAAGTACCCCTCAGAGGACCATTCTACTTTTTTATCTCCCATTTTGAACAACCAAGTAAAAACCCCATGGAATTTTATTTTCCTATGCTCAGAGAGATTATGATAATTGATTATAGTTTTATGTCTAAGATCACTTCCACACCTATTTCTAATGCACAATCCTATCTTAGATTTTATTTTTAAATGGATTCATATTCTTATTTTGATCATGTTCACTCTGATTATGACTTGGCTATTGAGTATGTTGATGGATTTTATGCATTATTCTATGATTTTGATGATGTTTATTCTGGTACTGTTGTTCATTGTGTGCATATTTTGGTTCCTTCAATGTATCCATCCATACTTCACCCTCCTTCATTGGAACTCAAGCCATTGTGACCAAATCTAAAATAATCATAATTGTTAAGTGGTGAGAGATTACCTGTTCTCATTGATAACAATCTCCCTTTTGAAAATTAAGAGAAAATTTTGACTCTTTTGAGGGAGAACATTATGGGAATCAGTTGTACCTTGGATGAAATATATAGTATTAACCCCTCCATTTTTATGCATGGGATTATTTTGGATGATGAGGATAAACTGGTTAGGAATCCACAAAGGAGACTAAATCCAACCCTTTTAGAAGTTGAAAATGTGCTCAAGGTAGGTATACTTTATCCCATTTCAAATTACCAGTGGGGCAGTCCTATTTAGGTTGTGCCTAAGAAAATTGGTGTTACTATTGTTAAAATTGAGGGAGAGGAATTAGTTCCAATGAGGGAAAAAACGGTTGGCGTGTGTGTATTGATTATAGGAAACTAAATCAATCCACTTGTAAGGACCATTTCCCCTCCCATTTACTAATCAAAATCTTGAGATACTAGCTGGGAAGACACACTATTGTTTCTTGGATGTATTTTCTAGATATTTTTAGGTTTTTATATCTCTAGAGGATCAAGAGAAGACAACATTAACTTATCCATTCAATACATTTTCCTACCAAATGATTCCATTTGGACTATGTAATTCCCTAGGTACCTTCCATAGATTAATGGTGAGTATTTTTTTAGATTTTATTGAGACTTGCATGGAGGTATTTATGGATTATTTTAATGTATATTTATTTTCATTTAATGAATGTATCTTTAGCTTGTTAAAGGTTTTGAATCATTGTATTTAGAAGAATCTAGCCATGAACTTTGAAAAGTGAGATTTCATGGTAGATCATGGAATTTTCTTAGGGCATGTAGTGTAAAAACATGGAATACAGGTTGATGGATCTAAGGTATATATAATTTCATCCTTACCCTATCCTTCATGTGTGAGTGATGTTAGATCATTCCTAGGGCATGCAGAATTTTATTGGCGCTTCATCAAATATTTTAGTAAGATTTATCTTCATTTGTCATGATTAATCCAAAAGGATTCTGATTTTGTGTTTAATGATTCTTGTAGTATTTCCTTTGATGAGCTAAAGAATCATTTGACCACTCTGCCAATCATACAACTCCCATGGCAGGACATTCCATTTGGGCTTATGTGTGACTCGTTCAACTTCACAATGGGAGCTTCCTTATCACAGAGGGTGGAGGTATGGTCCCATGTGATTTCCTATGCATCTAGGACATTGGATTGAGCCCAATAAAACTACACAACCAGGAAAAAATAGTTTCTTTCTGGCATATTTTCTTTAGAAAAATTCCCTTCATATTTATTAGGCTCTAAAGTAGTTGTTTTTTATGACCATACAACTCTGAGGTACCTCTTGAAGAATCCAAACACAAATCCTAGACTCATACAATGGATTATCATTCTTCAAAAATTATATTTTGAGATAAAAGATAATAAGGGGTAAGAAAAACTAGTGGCAGACCACACAAGTAGTATTACTCACTCACAAGAAGATGACACCATAGACCAAGTACCACTTCATGAAACTTTCCCTGATGAGTATCTTTATTCCATCTCAGGTATGAATTCTTGGTATGCTTGTTTATTGAACTACCTTGTATCCTTTTAAATTACTACAAATTTAAATAAACATCAAGTCCAAAAATTAAAGTGAGATTCTAGGTTTTATGTGTGGGATGATTCCTACCTCTGGCACATGTGTAGTGATAAAGTTATTAGGAGGTGTGTTCTTAATCATAATTTTGATTCTATTCTACATTTATACTATAATCTTTAATGTGTATAACACTTTGGACCCCAACAAATATCTAGGAAAGTTTTGTACTCTCAGTTATATTGGCCTAGATTATTCCATGATGCTCATATGTTTTGTAATTCAAGCTCACATTTCCAACATATGGGAAACATTTCTCGGAGATATGAGATGCCTCAATAACCCATATTATTCTGTGATATTTTTTATGTATGGAGAATTTATTTTATGGGTCCGTTTCCTCATTCATTTGATTTATTGTACATTTTTATTTCTATTGATTATGTTATAAAATGGGTGGGGGCCAAGTCCACTAGGGCTGATGACTCTCATGTTGTAGTGGAATTTTTCAAGGATAAAAATTTATACAGGTTTGGAGTACTAAAGGTCATAATCAATGACCAAGGAACACACTTTTTCAATTTGAATTTTGATTCCCTCCTTTATAATTATGGGGTGAAACACAAAACATCAACACCATACCACCCCTAAACAAATGGTCAGACTAAGGTTTCAAATATGGAGTTGAATTTCTTTTTTTATACAAAATCATATAGATAAATAGTAATGATTGGAGAAAGTTCTTGGATGATGAATTTTGGTCTTATAGGATAGCATACAAGACCCCATCAGTATGTCCCTGTTTCTTATTCTTTTTGGGAAATCATGTCAACTCCCTATGGAAGTCGAGCATCAGGCTTATTGGGCTATAAAGAAATGAAACATGGATTTTACCCAAGATAGAATTAAAAGGAAGATGTAAATTCAAGAGCTTGAGGATATTTGATTGTTATAATATGAGAACTAAAGTATCTACAAGGAATGATCAAAATAATCTCATGATAGAATGATCCAACAAAGGGAGTTTCATGTTGGAGAGAAAGTCCTACTCTACAGTTTATGACTGAAGTTGATGCCCAATAAGTTGTGTTATAGATGGTAAGGTCCTTATGTTGTTTCTAATGTTTTTCCTTATGGTTCATTGGATATCACATAAGAGGACACATTAAGGAGCTTTACGGTCAATGGGAAGAATTTGAAGTAATACATTAAGGGACTTCCTACCGATGCGGTTGAATTCAACACACTGCATGACCCCATCATCACTTGAGAATATCATGATGTTCCTAACATTTTAACTTTTATATTAGTTTTCCTATTTAAAATACTACATTTTATATGCACATATCATCTCATAGGTTCACATTGAGAACAATGCAATATTTTAAGTGTGGGGGAGGGAATAACATTTTGGGGTAGATATATAGGATTTTTATTTGTGTGTTTTGTGTGTGTTTTCTATTAAGTTTTCAGTTATATTTAAAAAAAACAAAAAAAAAACAAAAAAAAAACATATCATGTAACATGATCATTTAGATATGTAATATATGTAAAATGCATTTTTTTCAAAATTTATTGGTGGCATGATAAGAATGAGCAAGATTTCATTATTATGGGTTTATTTTTATAACAATGAAATTCATTGATGATATTTTTGGTTGTCTCATTATAAAACCTTTTATATTTTGACACCATTATTTGTTCATGGTAAAATGTGTCATTTATTTCTCTACACAACTTTTTACAAAACCATGACTTGTGAAATTTTTTCTACTCAATTGAAGGTATAACCAATTTAAGTAAAAAAAGCATCTTATATCAATGGTTTATCCATACATTCATTTCTCTTTCGATTAGTTTCATTACTATACTGAATTCACCTATGAGTGTGTACCTATTATTTGACTGTTGTACACCCTCAAAAATAAAAACAATAAAATCAAAAAAATAAAAATCAAAATAAAACAAAAAAATATGGGTTGTGTCTTAGGTAGGTCAAAACCCGCTCTTCCTCGACCTATGATCTTATTATAACTATTACAATTAGTGTTGTGAGGAGATCAAACAATGGTTGAGAGATAAGTGTGATATTTGTTCCAAGTAAATTTTTTGAAAAAAAATAACAAAAATAATAAATTAGGGGAGTGATGAAATGTACAACGTGAGGGGATATCTAGGTCAGGATCTAATTGTTTGAATTTCAGGAATGCTTAAGTGATTGGGTATTGGGATTTGATTGCAAAGGAATATAGAATAGGTTTGGTGAATTAAACCAGGTAAGAAGAATTATTTTACTTGACCAAAATATACTGAATAAATGGTGGATATATGAACTTGTAATGGTTGACACACATACACATGGGGAATTAATGGCATGGTGGACCCATAACTTGTTTTTCTATGATTAGTGTCATGAATCGCACTAGATTTTATTTTGATACAACTTATGAGACAATTAATTTTATTTTATTTTGATTTTGAATCTTGATGGGAATCTTATCTTGCCTATATTATCACTATGGATTGGGGAATATGAACATGCATATATCTCGTCGCAATTTTTTTGGAAAAATGATATGAAGTTTTTTCCAAGAGTGCAAAAGGGTAAGTGTGGGGGAGTTGATAAAAAACAATTTTATTTAATATTTTATTGATAATAAATGATATAATTTCCTAACATTGTGTTAAATATTTTTATTTATAAAATATCAAGGATTAGATCATTCATTTAAAAATTTTATGAAAATTATAGTTTTACCCTTTAAAATTCACTTTAGTATTTCAAACATAAATATTTTTATTTGAATTATTTTAGCTTAAAATGTTGAAACTATGTTCCTAACTTAATGGGATAAAACTTTTATTCAGGACATCTGAGCTAAATCGTACATTCGATTTGAGTAAATTGGACATGAATTAAAAGTTGGGATGGACTTGCCAGATTGGACACAACTTCAGTATTTGGGATAATAATTCCTCAGTCGTGATTGTATTGGGCCCAAATTTGGTGGTAAGATCAAGAACCAAAATTTTCACAAATAATCCTTCTGGAAGAATAGCTAGTTCTTGAGTTTTGGAGGTCAAATAGTCAGTGAAACTTGGATTAAAATATTTGGCCTAATTTCCCATTCACACTTAAAACCACTTGTAAACTAACCTCCCATCCACTCTATAAATATGTATTCTTATCATTTGGAGGGGTTGGGGCATGAATTTGGATATTTATATCATAGAATAAGTGGTTCCATACAATTTCAATTCACAATTGGATGAGGGAAGATATCAAGTTAGGATCTTGATTATCCAATGAAATAGGATAATATTCATTGTTAATATTTATAATATTCATGATATTAATTATTCACAAACACCATTTTTAGTGCATTTTACAATTTGAACATTATTTCACATTATGATTGTAATTCTTTGTTAAAGAGCACTATTACTTGGTATATATTTGAACACATCCTAAAATAAAAAAAGTCTTGAATTTATTTTTATATTTTATTTTCAGGTATCTCATTTTATAAGGAACAATTCATGCTTTTAAAGTACTTGAATATTCACATTGTAAGACCACCAAAATGGGCTTTCATGCCAACACATTCTAGGAAAAGTAAACTGGATAACATCCCAATAAAAAGACTATAGAGTCCAATATCCAAGCCCAATAATTCTGAAAATTGAACTGAATATATAGAAAATCAATAGGAACATTTCATCCAACTTTTACAAGAGCTAATTCGGATGTTTTAATTGAGTTCTAGGTGGCCCAAGTTGGAGATAAAATTCTGGGCCAGATTCTACGGCCCCAAAAAACAGTCCACAATTTTAATCATATATCGAAAACAAAAATTCTATTTGGGATGAAATTTTACATACTATTATAATACATCCGTATATCCATTTTATTATTCTATGGACCACTCTAATTATGCCATCTAGAAGGTCATTTAGGCAGCTCTGTTTGGTGGATGCAAGCTGGATGCCACTTTGGGTCAAGGATAAAGAAGTTCACTCTCCCTAACTTTCCATCACCCTAGGCCTACCATACTCAATTGGGATGTTTTTTACTTTTGGGAGATCGACCCATGCCTCTTAAAATTCTTATTTAATTCAGTGGTGGTTAAGTATTTGATCATATTTGAGCTTTGTTTCATTTTTAATGTTATTCTTCCAATTTGATGTTGTAATCACATTTCTTCAATTGCAAGTTTCTTGAATTACCTTAGATTATTTTTAAAAGTTATTAATATTATTTTATTATATTCTTATCCATGTCACTTTGATACCATTTTCTCAAGGTGTAAACTTGTTCACACCAAACCTTGTGAAATTATTCATACAACGGTGGAGTGATTGTTTTCTTTTCATTTTTTTTCACTTCTTCAATTCTGCCCTCATGAGTCTATTTCCCACTTCCATTGATAGAATATCATAAATGGAGGGCTAAAACACTCATGTTTTGATACAAGGGAGTAGAAAGGGGCTGTATTGGATGTTATTTATCACTCCTTTAATTTATAATCACTTCTTTTAATTGATATTTTTATTTGACGATTTTAAAACTTCTCCGTCCTTTTCGAATTTTAATCCAACACACTTCAAGTGCTAATACAAACCTTTACCTTGGAGTGATCATAAATATGATCATAAAAGTGTATAGGTGATTATTATTATGGTGTGTTGGTATTAAACCAGTAAGTGGTGAAGTTTTTTGATATTATTATGAACCCATCTCAAATATAAGAAATGGAAATAGTTGAAAAAGGAATGCATCTAATACACCCCAAGTGATAACCTAGGATCAACTCATTATTTTAATTTGAATTAACTTAAGTATATTAGAGTTCACTTAAAACCATATAAAATCAACCCAATTTGTCCACTTCATAGCCAAAAAAATCCATAGAATGAACATGTCTATAGGTTACTTCTTAGGTCTCTGAGGATTCAACAACCCAAACTACACTACAAGCGACCGATTAACCCAAAAAACTTGGGTAAATTTGGGAGAGACCAAATTTTGGAACCATTTTTGGGGAACCAATTAATTCATCTCAACACCCATTCTATTCTCCTCCATTTCTACTTTTCCACCCCAAATTCTCTTATCTTTTCGTTTTCTCTTTTTTTTTCTTTTATTGCATGCCCGCCTACACCCACGATAACTCAAACAGATTAGTTAGGGTAGAAAGTCCTAGGTTTGGGGAGTAAATCACACCTAGGGGTATATTCCCATTAGGTCCTAATATCCCAAATACTCCAAAGTCAAAAAAATGAACCCATTTCAATGGAGGGTCTTCATAGAAACCAACTCATAAACCCAGGTGGGAACCAAAATGGAAATCCAAATGAGGCAACCCCAAACTTGGGGAATGCAGTTGATCAAACCATGAATGACTACCTCACACTTTCCTGGAACAATTCCCCCTCATTCATTAGACACAATTCCCTAGGAGATTCCAACTACATATTTAAACCCCATCTTCTAAACCACCTTCCCACATTCTATGGAATGGAGTCTGAGATACCCTGCCTTCACATTAAGGAGTTCAATGACATTGTAGAAACCATGTGTCCACCACATCAACTAGAATCATATAAGATGTGGATATTTCCTCTTTCTTTAAAGTATCGAGCTAAAAATTAGCTAAAAAATTTGAGACCATCATCCATCAAATCTTGGGACCAATTACAAAGGTAATTATACAAAAAAATACTTTCCCCACCAAAAGACAATTAAACTTAAAAAGAGAAACCAAATTTTTTTTGAAAAAGAAGTAGAGTCATTCTATGAAACATGGGAAAGGTTCAAAGACACCCTAAACATGGTTACACGACATAGTTTTTCTATTCCTAAAAAAGTGAGAATTTTCTATGAAGGGTTGGGCCCAGGGAACAAAAAATTCATTAACATGATATGTAATGGGACCTTTAAAAAGAAATCCCAAAATGATACTTACGAGTATCTAGAAAGACTTGTTGAACAAAACCAAACATGTGGAACATCACCTTATTTTGAAAAGACACAAAGAACTACTGGAATGTATACACTTAGAGAAGAGTAAATCCTTAGTGATAAACTTGCAACACTCACTAGGAAGGTTGAAGATATAGACCATAGGAAAATCCATGAAATCCAAACTGTAGACCCCATTTTCACAATTTATGACAAACATGAACACAAAACAGACAACTAACCAACCATTCCATCCATCAAGGATGTTCTTCTAGGAGGACCTCCTGCTAAATTCAATGACCTAAACTTCCAAAATCCCAAATTCCAAAACAAATTTAACCTAAGGTATAATGACCACCCAAGATTCCGATGGAAAGGTAACCAACAACCTAGCCAACCACAAGGACCAAACCCCTACCCTATACAAAATTTTCAAAACCATAACCAATTCCAACCACAACCAGTATAATACCAACATCCTCCTATCCAATACCAACAACCCATCCAACAACCAAAGTATCCTCCTAGGATAAACCAACCAACACAATCCCCCTCCCAATCTGTCCTTATCCCAATCCTTGAACAGTTGTGTAAAAAAATGGAGAAAATGAACTTAGAAGTCTCTTCCCTTAAACAAGAAATTCAGACCATCAAAACTGAAAATGCACCCATTCCTACACAAGCTATTCCACAACAAAAATCAAGGGGAGAGTCAAGTTTCACTCAAACAACCCATGAACAAACAAAGGCTGTGACAATTTTAAGAAGTGGTAAATAAATTGATAAACCTGAACAAATAAGTTAAAAACTATATAAAGCTTCAAAATCTAATGAAAATTAAAATGAACCACATGATCAAATAAAGAAAACTGATAACAATGTGAAAGAAACAACTCTTCAACAAATAATACCACAACCTTTACCATTTCCTCAACGCATGAGGGGAAAAACCAAGCCTGAATTGAATTAAACATTGAGGGAAATATTCTCACAAGTCAATTTGAACATTACAATCCTTGATTCTATTCAAACCATTCATCCATACTCAAAATACATAAAGGACCTCTACAAATTTAAAAGAAAATTCTCACATAAGAACCAAGTCCTTATGGCAGAAAATGTTAGTACAACAATCCAAGGAACCCTTACACCAAATATGAAAGTCCCAGGATTCCCTTACATCAATGTTGAACTAGGAGAGAACAAGTTTTCAAAGCCTTGTGTGACCTAGGTTCCAATGTCAATCTCATTCCCTATGTTGTGTACTAGTAGTTAGGCCTAGAAGAGATCCAACCCACACCTATCACACTTCAACTTGATGATGGTAGCATTAGGGTTCCAAAGGGGATTTTAAAGGATGTTCTAGTAAAAGTAGAAAACTCTATCTACCCTGCTGAATTCATTGTCCTTGAAAAAAAATCCAAACTTATGCAATAAGGAGATAACCCCAATCATCCTTGGTCGTCCCTTCCTTGCAAAAATCAACTCTTTTATCTGAGTTTGAAATGGTAACATGACCATCACCTTTCTAAACATGATTCTAGACTTGAACATCTATAATACAAGCTCATAAATAGAGGATGGTGAGGATATTCATGAAGTAAACATGATAGGAAGTATTGATAATAAATCTATAAAACATCAAGGAATATTTGTGGAATGTTTAATTCAGGATTAGATTAATTTACTTTATTTAAATGAAGGAAGTTTATCTCCTTGGATAGAATCACTTTCATATTGCTCCTATGATCAAATATTAAGACAAAAAATTAGTTAAATCTTTCAGGAAACCACATTCATGGAGACCACTCCAACTCCCTTCCCTAACACTGATCAAACCAATTTAGTAGCTAAAACTTCTACACATGGGGAATAAATCCTATTTGAAACTCTAAAAAAAGAAATTGATCTTGAACCAATGTCCCAATATTCTACTGAAATTTTGAACCAACCTGATCTTGAATTTAAAGAACTTCCTACTGCACATAATTATGCCTTCCTAGGATAAAATGGAATACATTTTATTTTTATTTCTTCTTCTCTTCAAGTTTATCATGAGAGGATTCTTATATATGTCCTTTAGAGACATAAGAAATCCATTGGATGGACCCTATCTGGTATTCCTGGGATTAGAACACTTATTGAGACTCATAGGATTGTTCTAGAATCTGATTCAAAGCCATGTCGTCAACCTCAACGGCGACTCAATACTAATATCATGGAAGTTGTGAGAAAAGTACTTCTGAAATTGTTAAAATATGGCATCATCTATCCCATATTTGAGAGTGATTGGGTTATCCCTATCCAAGTGGTTCCAAATAAGGCCAGAATCAAAGTGATAACCAATAAGGATGGAAATATTCTTCCAACTAGGGTGATTAGCGGCTGGAGAGTCGGCATCGACTATAGGAAGCTAAAATCATTTACCAAGAAGGATCATTTCCCGTTACCATTCATTGACCAAGTCCTTGAGAGAGTGGAAGGTCATACCTTCTACTATTTCTTAGATGGGTACTCGGGGTACAATCATATTGAGGTCTCCCTAGAGGATCAAGGGAAGACTACATTCACCTATCCATTCAGCACCTTTGCCTTCAAACGCATGCCCTTCGAGTTATGTAATGCCCCTATAACCTTCTAGCGGTGCATGATGGGAATCTTATCAGACATGATAGGAGATTTTCTAGAGGTCTTCATGGATAACTTTTCTGTGTTTGGGGATACATTTGGGGGATGTCTGAGGAATGTGGAGTGAGTCTTGTTAATATGTGATGAAAATAATCTGGTCCTAGACTGGGAAAAATGCCATTTCATGATTAAAGAGGGACTATTCCTTGGCTATCTAGTCTCTGGTAGGGGGATTGAAGTTGATAAATCCAAGGTTGACATCATTATTCTCCTTCCATCACCAAAAACTATCAAATAAGTGAGGTATTTCTTAGGAAATTCTATTTTCTATAGAAGATTCATTAGGAAATTTAGTTCAATCACTCGTCCCCTTTGTGGTATTATAGTAAAGGATACTCCATTTGTTTGGACAGAAAGCCATGAGGGTTCATTCTCAACACTAAAATCATCTCTCACCTATCCTCTCATCATCAAATCCCCAAATTGGAACCTTACTTTAGAACTCATGTGTGATTATAGTGACCTTTCTTTAGGATCTATGTTAGGACAATGTTGTGATAAAACTCCTTATGTAATTGCTTATGCAATAAAATCCTTAAATGATGCCCAAATAAACTACAACACCACTGAGAAGGAGTTACTTACTGTTGTGTTTGCTTTAGAAATGTTTAGATCTTACCTCTTAGGATCCCCCATCACCATTTTCAATGACCATTTTTCACTGAAATACCTCTTCCAGAAACAAGATTCTAAGGATAGACTGATTAGGTGGGTCCTTCTCTTACAAGAATTTGACCTCACAATCAAGGAAAAAAATGGTGTTGATTTTTTTACCAGATAATATATCTAGGATATAATTTAATGATAAATTATCTCACCTTTATGTGTCTGATTCATTCCCTGATGAACACCTATACTCTGTGAGTGACTTCCCTTGGTATACCGACATAGTTAACTTCTTAGTTACATGAGTCATTCCAAAATTCTTAGGGACTCCAGCTAGAAGTAAATTTATTTATGATGTTAAGAACTATGTGTTTGATGATCCATACCTCTATAAGTTCTACCCTGACCAAGTCATTAGAAGGTGTCTCCCAGAATATGAACAAGATTCCATCCTTAAATTCTGTCATAATGAGGCGCGTGGAGGTCAATTTTCCTCTAAGAAAACTTCTGATAAGGTTCTTCAGAGTGGTCACTTATGGACCACCCTCTCAAGGGACTCCTACACATTTTTTCAAAGTTTTCATAGGTGTAAACAAGTAGGGTCCATCACAAAACAGAATCAAATTCCACTCACTCATATCTTAGTGATTGAAATCTTTGACTGCTGAGGAATCGATTTCATGGGTCCCTTACCAAACTCTAAGGGATATCTATACATTATTTTAGCTATAAATTATGTCTCAAAATGGTTTTAGGACATTACTACAAAATCCAATGATCATCAAATTGTGATTATATTTCTCAAGGAAAACATACTCTCTAGATTTGGAATTCCTAGGGATATCATTAGTGATCGTGGAAATCATTTTTTCAATCGTCCATTCTCAGTACTCATGCAAAAGTATGGAATTTCTCACAAAGTGTCCACTTCTTACCACCCATAGACCACTATTCAAGCTTAGTTATCCAATTTATAAATCAAACAAATTCTTGATAAAACTATTAATCCATCAAAGAAAGATTGGTCGAGAAAACTCTTAGATGCTCTTTGGGCCTATCAAACCGTATTTAAAACCATTTTAGGAATGTCCCCATATAGGTTGGTTTATGGTAAAGCATGCCATTTTTTAGTGTATATTGAACATAAGGACTTTTGGGAAATTAAGAAAATGAATTATGACCTATCATTGTCTGGAACAAAAATGAAATTAGATCTCAATGAACTTGAGGAACTTAGGATGGAGGCTTATGAAAATTTAAGGATCAATAAAGCTAAAGTACAAGCTTGCCAAGATAAAAATATTAAAACCAAACACATTTTACTGGGTAAACCTATTATTTTGTATAGTTATAAACTTCATTTACACTTGGTAAAGTTGTGTTCTAGATGGTCAGGTCCATACATAGTGCATAAGGTGTACCCCCATGGGGATGTAGAAATTCAAGATCCCACCAATGGTCAAACCTTTAAAGTTAATGGTCATAGAGTCAAACCATTCATTGGACCATTCCAAAAACATGAAGTTGATGAAGACTTGTCTGAACCAACTATAGATGAGGAAAATACTGAAACAATTAGGGATCTAAGTCAATCTAGTGACGTTAAACAAAAGCATTGCACGGGAGGCAACCCGTGGTTTTCATGGTTCCAATAATTGTGAATCATATTTATTTTTTAAATCGTATTAATAAATCAATTTGATATTTAAAAAAATACTTAATTAATCAACTCTGAATATGATAGTACCTTATACTATTAACCTTTTCTTTTTTTTTTATGAGTATGGATGGGTATGAAAGGGGAGCGCCGTATTCATCTACGTCACGTGTTGTGATCCATGATCAATACCTTACCCAAAAATTTAAAAATAAGACAATGTATCATCAGTTTATTTTTTTTGTTTTTAGGTTAAAATAAAAATACAAAAAAAATTAGAATTATACGTCCTAGGTCATGGGGAAAACCTATTCACAACCAGCAAAGCTGCGAAGACTCAAACCTAGGACTGAAGGGAGACATGGGCACACGGTTTCCACTGACCTATGACTTATAGTCCTTCATTATTATATAATTTTCATATATATACTAATATTTTACTTTTTTATTATATATATATATATATATATTGTTTTTTTTGTTCTCTTGTTTGCTTTTCCTTATTCCACTATGGAACTCTGTGAGTGGCATGGATATCAAAGGACTAAATTGGAGCAGCACGAATGTTAACTTCAACCACCAGGTGAATTCATTCCATGATTATCATTTTCAATGTACTCTTTAAAATCATCTCCTCTACCCCTTCTAATTTTTATTTTCTTAAACACTGGGGATAATGTTATTCTATGTTGGGGGGTGAAAATAATGAAAAAAATAATAATTTTGTGCGCATAAAAAAATGTGTGGAATGAAAAAAGAATTTAACCTTGAACATGATAATACATATTGCACACTTTGAAATTTAATATCAAATAATTTAGTATTCCCTAATTTGGATTTTAATCCATGTATAATTTCATGAGCATATATTTTGGAAAGTGTGGTTATCTAATGTGATATTTCATCATTTATATTCTCATCCAAATAAAAAAAATCACAACACACGTCCTTTGGATAGTGGAGTATTAGTTTGAGTTAATGGGGTCTCATAAATATATATCATAGGCTTGGTGATCATTTTAGTTTTAAAATGAGTATTTAATAAAAAAATAAAAAAAACAATAAATTTGTGTGTAGAGCAATGAAATGACCTAATGCGTGGATTTCGGCACTTGGGGATCATGACTCCATAGTTTTCTAGACCAAAGTTAGTAATATTATCTCTATTTGTGGTAATTTGAATTTTTTTACTGAGTTAACTTGAGATGATGCCCTAGTATGTGGGATTCACTTGGTTCCCTAAGGTCTTTGAGTCTGGGAGTCATTGACAAAGTCCCGCTACATGGGTTGACTCTATTGAGTTCAATTTCAATTACCATGGAAAAATTGCCAAAAAAAAACAAAAAAATGTATATAAAATAACCGAATACTCATCTTAATATTAAAATGTGATTCCATCTAGAGCTTCCATCATTTCCACCTTGAATAAAGATAAACCCCCACGTCTATTGTGATACCCAACACAACATCATGCTTAATTGATATTGGATGAAATATGGCGATGGATTTGAAAAAAAGAATGGGATTGGGATTGTGATATGCTTATGAAACTATCTTGTATTAAAATATTTTGATGGGTTTCATGATTGTTTGGTATAAGGGTTTTTGGTGATCATTTTGTATTAAAATGTTTTTGGAGAAGGGAATTTGAATTTCATATTTTTGAGATATATTTTGCTTGGGACTAGTAAAACTCAAGTTGGGGGTGTGATTAGACACGGAAATAGGCTAATATTCATTGTTAATGTTTATAATATTCATGATCTTAATTATTCATAAACACTATTTTTATTTAATTTTACAATTTGAACATTATTTCACATTATGATTGTAATTATTTGTTAAAGTGCACTATTACTTGGTACATATTTGAACACATCCTAAAACAAAAAATGTTCTTGATTTTATTTTTATATTTTATTTTCAGGTATCTCATTTTACAAGGAAAAACTCATTATTTTAGAGTACTTGAAGTTTCACATTGGAAGACCACCTAAATGGGATTTCATGCCAACACATTCTGGGCAAAGTAAACTGGACAGTAGCCTAATAAAGAGACTGTAGCAGCCAAGATTCAATCCCAATAATTATGAAAATTGAAATGAATATATAAGAAATCAATGGTAACATTTAATCAAATAGTTATAAGAGATAATTCAGAATTTTTAATGGAGTTTCAAGTTTCCCAAGTTGGAGATAAAATTCTTGGCCAGATTCTGCGGCCTAGAAAAACAGACCACCATTTTACACATATCTCACAAAAAAAATATTATTTGGGCTGAAATTTTACAAGAGGTTAGGATACATCAGGGGATCCATTTTATTTTTCTATGTCCCACTCTAATTCGTCCATCTAGAATGTCATTTAGGTGCCTCTGTTTGGTGTATGCAAGTTGGATACCACTTTGGGTCAAGGATAAAGAATTCCACTCTCCCTTACTTTCCACCACCCTAGGCCTACCATACTCAAGTGGAATACTTTTTACTATTGGTAGCTCGACCGATGCCTCTTGAAATTCCTATTTAAGGTAGTGGTGGTTAAGGAGTTGATCATCTTTGAGATTTGTTTTATTTTTAATGTTATGCTGCCAATTTCATGTTGTAATCACATTTCTTCAATTGTAAGTTTCATGAATTACCTTATATTATTTATAAAAGTTCTTAATATTCTTTTATTATATTCTTCTTTTTATCACTTTGATACCATTTTCTCAAGGTGTTGAATTTTTCACACCAAACCTTGTGAAATTATTCACACAACGGTGGAGTGATCATTTTCTTTTCATTATTTTTTTAACTTCTTCAATTATTCCCTCATGAGTCTATTTCTCACTTCCATTGATAGAATAGCATAAATAGAGGGATAACCTACTTATGGGTTGATCCAAGGGAGTATAAATGGGCTTTATTGGTTGTTATTTATCACTCCATTAAATTCTAACCACTTATTTTAATTGATATTTTTATTTGATGATTTTAAAACTTCTTTACCCCTGTTGAATTTTAAGCATGCACACTTCAAGTGATAATACGAACCTTTACCTTGGAGTTCTCATAAATATGATTCTCCAAGTGTATAGGTGATTAGTATTATGGCGTGTTGGTATTAAACCAGTAAGTGATGAATTTTGTTTTTCTTCTTATGAACCCATCTCAAATAAAAGAAATCGAAATAGTTGAAAAAGGAATGCATACAATACACCCCAAGGGATAACCTAGGATCAACTCATTATTTTAATTTGAATTCACTTAAGTCTCTTAACATTCACTTAAACCCATCTAAAATCAACCCAAATTGGCCACTTCATATCAAAAAACAATCCATAGAATGTACGTGTCTATATTTTAATTATTAGGTCTCTGAGGATTCAACAACCTAAGCTACACTACAAGAGACCTCTTAACCCTAAAAACCTGGGTAAATTTGGGTGAGACCAGATCTCCTCCAAAATTCTCTTCTTTTCTACTTCTTTGTTGTAATGTTTTTTTATTTAAATATACTTCTTAGTTTCTATTCCATTTCTTATTTTTTTTAATTTTATTCTTCCTTAATTCAATTCTTTGGTCTGGAACTCGTAAGTAGAAACATGGTTGGGCTATACCCATTCTAGACCGTTGCGAATGAAATTCATTCCTACGATGACTACACCTCCCAGGGAAGATTAATTTTTTTAAGTAATCAATATGTCTCTTACCTTCTTTATTAATTTATTTTAAATAAATAGGATACTTTAATTCACTTAATACAATCTATTAATTTTGTTTTTTAATTAGAATAAACTAAGCAAGCAATTGAATAGTTAACACAAAACACGTGAGGTCTATATTTGTGTAAATTATGAGAGAAAAAACTTAATTAGTAAAATAAAAATCACATGGGACCAATTTATATAGTTCAAATATAATACCTAAACTCAATTAATCTTAATTTATAGAGTGGATAAGTGCCCTTATTTACTACTTACCATAATCTGGCCTTATAATATCAATCAAAGAAGGGTGATGCAATTTCATGTTCCGAAGATAGCCTAGGGTTTAACTCTTTTCATCTTTATGTTAAAGTTAATTCTCATAGGGTTTTAGGGTTAAAAATTTAGGGGATAATAATTAAGTGGATGTTAATTTAAATGATAATTATTAATAAGTAATGGAATAGGTAGAGTTATATCGATTATGCTTTTTAAAAAATAGTTTTATAAAAAAACATCTTCTTATTATTTCTAATTAATCAAATTTCATTTCAAATATAAAAAGAAAAAAAATAAAATCTTCTTCCAACATAATTATTCTAGTTTTATAAATGATAAACCCCCATACTTTCAAGTAGTGTGTTTATATTATTTCATTTTATTTTCAAAATACCTTTAATATTTTGTTTTAAATTACTTCCTTCTTCGAGAGATGATCTTGATCAGCCACTCTGTTGCACCTAAATAACCCAAAACCAAACATCATTTGATAGCACCCATGACATTTCTATTTTAGCTTATGATCATGGTATTCCTCATGTACTTATTATCATGTTATACTTAATTTACTTATGATCATGTTATGATTCATATAATTATGATCATTTTATGCCTCATGTTCATATGATCATGTTATGACTCTTGTCCTCATGTTCATGTTCTCATATCTTGCCTATTGTTTTACCCATGATGTTCATTTATTCTCTATTTTAATTGTTTATCCCTTACTGGGATTTATAGCTCATCCTTTTCTTATGTTTCCCCATTTCCCTAGGATTGAAATGAAAGGGATACATTTAAGGGAATTACATGTGTTTAGAATAATTGTGGAAGATATGTGTATTATACCATGTGTTTATTTGTAAATGTATCTAGTTCCCAAGGACAACAAACTTTTGATCTTGGGATTCTGTTGTAATTCATGTGACGTATTAAAAAGTATGAATGTTTAGCACTTGATCTAAAAGTGTGAGTTTAGGGAGTTTTAGTATTGGAAAGAGCATAGGTTGTTGAGAGGACATTGTCCAAGACCTAATTGACCCAAGAGTGGAGTCATCAAGATTCACCATGTAGTAGATCTATCATCTATGGTTCCCATTTTCCTAGACATAAGGTTTTTTATATAGTTGGGGCAGGTCCCATCCCTATTCAACTCATTCCTCTGAGGTTGGAAGCTCTCAATCCCCAACCAAGAGATCATATGCTTGTTTTTATTGTGGATTACATGTTGTCACCGGTGAGAGCTCTTGACCTTTATGAGTAGACAACATGTGGCCAGTGGTCTACTTTAGGTTTCTTTTTTGTAGCAATTACAATCGAGGAAACAATAATAGGGTTCTCCAAACTATGATCAGTATAGGGGATATGGGGTAGGAAGAGTATAACCCCATGATTCTTCTTGTCTTCATATAGTGGTGTGCAACCATGGAGGTGGTCATCATCAAGGTCAACATGTACATAGAGGAGTTCATGGTTAGATGCATGCTCTAGAGTTTACAGCACTAGGAGAGCCATACATTATTCGAGGTGCCATTTGTTTTTTTTCTACTTGGGTGCCTACCTTGTATGATTTAGGATCTATTAACTCCTTCATTTTACTTACCCTAGTCCATTATTTGAGACATGAGACTTTTGGTTACCTTGTAATTGAATAAGATAGTTGGAGGTTGATCTAATTTGAGAAAAGTGTGTAGATATTGTGAGTTAGTACTAGGGTTTCACCACTCCTGGGGAGACTTCCTATGTTTATAGATACAACCATATGAAATCATCCTTAGCATGGACTGGATGTATTCAGTGTAGGATATCAGGGATTGTTTTAGGAGGATGATTGCATTCTATGATGCTGATGGAGGGTTTTCTATGTTCGTTGGTGAGTGAGACCCTCAAATGGGTTTGAGGTGAGTTCCAACCTTTTCTTCCTTTATGGATGATTTGACATTGAGTTCATCATAAGTTTAGATAGAAGCATTTCCTAGGGTTGTGGAAGAGTACCCTGATGTCTTTCTTGAATTTTTTTTGGTTCTACCCCCTTTATTGGTGATAAATTTTGGGATAGAGAAACATTCATAAGCTTCTCTAGTCTTGATGTCCCTATATAGGATAATTCCTTCTACGTTATGAGAACTACAAACACAAATTGATGATCTCTTATGATAATGTTTTTTTATGTTGAGTGTGTCACCTTGGGGTGATTCGGTTTTGTTCACAAGGAGTACCAATGGAAGTGTAAACCTATATATAAATTATCATATATTTAATTAGGTGAGATTAAAGAATCACTATCCTATTCCATGAATTAATGATTTATTTGATCAGTTGAAAGGATCTTGTTGGTTCTTGAAGATCAATTTGCGGTGAGGATACCACCAGATGTGTGTGAAGGATGGAGATATACAAAAGGATTCTTTTTTATTTCATTATAGGCATTATAATTTCATTTTAATATCATTTTATGTAATGAAAATACCATATTTATTCATGGGGTGGATGAATGTAGTGTTTTGAGAGTTTCTGGATTGGTTCATGGTGGTTTTCATCGATGACATCCTTATGTACTCTATATATGAGGTGAAGCATGCAAAGTATATTTGGGTCATTTTGGGAGTTATTCATCATCAGAATATATGTGGAAATCTATAAATTTATGATTTATAGGATCATTAAATTCATTTATTGGGGAATTTCATGTCCCAACATGGAGTATCTATGGATCCTTTGAAGACCGAGGTGGTTATTTCTTGGATAACCCCCAAGAATGTTGCAGAGGTAAGGAGTTTTATCAATATTATAGGATATTATAATAGGTTAATAATTGAATTATCTTATACTATAACTCCCTTGATATCCTTGACTATAAAGGAACATGTGTTTTTATGGACTGACTAGTGCTAGGCATCTTTTGAGTATCTAAAGAAGCTGGCTAATTCCCTAATTATTTATTTACTAGAAGTGGGAGTCTATTTTGAGGTCTTCTATAATGCTTTATGTCTTGGATTGATTAGTTTCATGATACAAAAAATATTGGGTTTTTCTTATAGGTCTTGGTAGTTATTACTCTATAAACATAACTATTCCACCCACGATCTTGAGTTGGTAGAAGTTGTATTTTACTTGAATTTATAGAAACATTACCTCATTGGCGAATGATTTGTGATTTTCAATGATCATAAAATATTGAGGTATATATTCTCTTAGTGTGGCTTAAAATTATGATATAAATTGTGTATGTAATTCTTACAGGACTCTGACTTAGATATTTCCTATACATCCGGAAAGGGTAATGTTGTAACTAATGCGCTAAGTAGGAAGTCATGTAGTGGTGTTGTGCATGAGTTTATAGATTCTTGGAGAGTAATAGAATATATCTCCATGATTCATCTTGATATGGTAAAGGTTGGTGGTAGATGATTCATTTTTCAAATTGTGATGTAGTTGTATTTAATAAAAAAAGGTGGAGGATTCCCAATAGGGGGATTTTGAGGTGGAAATTTTTTGAGATTGAGTTGTCTATAGTGATACCTCTTATGGATGGTCTAAGGATGATCAACACTGAGTGTTGTTTTAGGGGAGGATTTTCATTCCTTCAGTGTTTCATGAGGTGGTTCTCCATGAGTTCCACAACACACCCTTAGTAGTACATCCTACCGTGGAAAAGACATACAATGATATGAGAGTTCAATTTTGGAGTCCTAGGTTAAGGAGTATGGTTTTATAGTTTGTGTCTCAATGTTTAGTATACCAGAAGGTGAAGGATAAACATCGCATTCCTAGTGCCTTGCTCCAACCATTAGATGTTACTCAGTGGAAGTGGTAGGAAATTTCAATGGACTTAATCATTGGTTTACTTCAAGATCATGGACGCTATGATGTTATATGGGTAATTATGGACCATTTGAAAAAATATGACCACTTATTAATGATAAAGGATTCAATCTCAATATTGGTTTTATTGAGGAAGTATATAGAGGAGGTGGTGTGGCTTCATGGAGTCCTTAGGATGATCATCTTTGATCATGATCCTTATTTCAACTCAAGGGCGTAGAGAGGTCTTCAACATGCTTTTGGATATCATTTGTGTCTCAATATTGCTTTTCATACATAGATTAACTGTCAGATAGAGTGGACCATCCACACTCTTGAAGACATTTTTCACTCATGTGTACTATATTTTTTAGGCTCATGGGTGAGAAACCTACCTTTGGTCTAGTTTTCTTATAATAATAGTTTTCACTCCACCGTTGGTACAGAACCATTTAAAGATTTGTATGGTCAACCTCTCTATTCTCTATTTTTCTATACTAGAGTCAAAGAGTTATAAATTATTGTTCTAAAACTAGTGAAGAGCATGAAAAAAATGGTGCTCGTGATTTGCGAGAGGATGAGATCAGTGAAATATTGTAAGAAGTTATATACAAACCATAGTAGGAGGCCTATGGAGTTTGATGTTAGAAATCATGTGTTATTAAAGGTGACTCATCATCATGGGTAGAGATTTTATGATCATGGTAGTAAGATTTATCTCTGGTTTTTTGGTCCTTTTGAGGTGTTTTCTCATGTTGGATCCATCACATACCAGATAACTCTTCCCCCACAGATGATTTGGATTCATGTTGTATTTCATGTGTTACACCTTCACCACTATCTTCATAACAATTATCATTTCATAAATTAGGGATATATTAATTTTTATGAAGAATCTACCTTTAAGGAGTAGCCTATATAGATCCAAGACCATTGGGAGAAGGTGTTTCATGGGCATGTTATTCCCATTGTGTGATTTGGTGACATGGTGGCATGGTGGAGAGAACTTGAGAATGTGAGTCACATATACATGGTCAGTATCCCAAGTTTTTTGGAGTTTGATTATTCTATTATAATGATGATTTAATTATGTTGATCTTTATATGGATTACGATATTGTTCAATCTTTCTTGAGTCCTTGTTTATGGCCTTGCTCTTGTTTGAGAGGTATCTCCCTTAATAGAGTGTTTGGGAGCTGGTTGAGAGTGTTGTGTGGTTTTTCACGTTATTCCTCTAAGTGAGGTAGTTGTGTTTCCATGATGGATATATTACTGAGTGGTATTTCATGGGGTGGTTATTCAAATGACCCATTTTTTCCCTTCCCTTTCTCTGAGTTTGGTTTTAAATTATTGAGGGTGAGAATTGTTTGAGAGATATCAGATATAAGGGCCTAAATCCTTCTAGTTAATTAATTTGTATGTTTCTAAAGTTTGTGGTTCTTAAAGGAAACTTAGAGTAGGTTCTATGGAGTTTGGGAGATAAAATATGGTTATAGGAGGCATTCATGGCGTAAAATATAGTTCATGATGTGAAATAGTATTTCATGGATTGAATGGTTGTTCACAGGTTGGGTGAGGGTGGTTCACAGGGTGTTGTTCATGATGTGAACCATCGATTCATGGTGTGAATGGATGAGGGGTTGGATTTGGTGAATTTTTCTATGAAAACTCATGATTTGAACATGTAGTTAACAATGTGAATTGATTCGAGGTTTATTGTATCTGGGTGACACATTTTTCAACAGGTCTTAAACTCAGTCCATTAAAAAATTGAATAACCCATTCACACCTTGAATGTGTGTTTGGTAGAGTTACTATAAATCTTATAACACCCTCAATTTCCCTCAAAACCATCCTATTTCTCCCTACCCCATGAAACAAGAGGTGCTCTTTCAATGCGTTTTGAATCCCTTTCAATTGAGATTGATCCTTGGATTCCCATGATTTATCCATAGCGACCTAAGGTGAGTTTTCCCTCTTTCTCTTGTAGTTTCTTCTCCATTCAGGTTTGTTTCCTCCTATTCTATATTGTTATGCTATGGAGGTTTTCCTCATTATTTTTCATGGGGTTTTTTTGATGATTTATCTTGTGAATTTATCATGATTTATCTCACTGGGTAATTGTGAAATTAAGCTAAATAAAGATTAAACCAAAATTAAATAAAGAATTGGTTGTGGGTTGTATTGATCACATGTGTTTACAATGTGTTGATAGTTTTCTTCTTGATTTTTAGATAGTGTGTTATCTTTGGTTTATGATGTGATTTAGAATGTTTGTCATGATTGGAAATTGGATAAATAATGTAAAGATGGTAATTCTTGTTGTCTTAATGAATAAAGTGTCATGTTTAATTATTATCATTCTTCCTTTTTAATTAATGGGAATTGGAGTTATGATTGAATCATTTTTAAGTAATCTTATAGTTTTTTATAACTTATGACTTAGGTTTTTTGTGTTTGTAACCTATGTTAAATGATTCGATTAATTTAAGATGGTAACAATTGGTTTTTTGTTAAAGATAATTGTTTGGGGACAAGCGATCCTATTTTATTATGAAGGATATATGCCTTGGTTGTAGGGACTAGACCCCTTGTTAGATATTTTTTGTTTTCTTACCTCATTTTTTGTTTTCTCTAGATGTGCAGCCTTGCTTTGCGATGTGTTGTGATTATGGGATGACTGATGGTTTTTCTAGAATTGAGCAAGGATTTCCAAGTTTATGGTATCATTTGGAACCTAAGATGGTGGTATAGATGGTGATATGCATAGTGGTGTCAGGGATGACATCAAGACTGATGGAGAGGTTTGAAGTTGGGATTTCCCATTTTTTGTTGTGCTAAATGCTAGATTTATTTCTTGTTAATGAATCCTTTTTGGAGTTCATATTTACAGGTTGGTTGTTTATGATTTTCCATTCCCCACTCCTTGATGTAGCTAGATGTTCATGGTTTATGCATATTTTATGTTAGCTTAGGATGATTCCTAGAGTACTTGAAATTATGGAATAGTAATGAATATAAAATGGTTTAACCCATGGGGTTAGGATTTTGATGGTCGACTTGGGATAATTGGTTGGTATTTGAGTAAAATTAAATATTTAAAAGAAGGAATTAAAGGAAAGTCTCTTTGAATTTTTTGTGCGCCTATAAGATTTCTAGTCCTTAGTGGTGGAAGTTGGGTGTTCGAGAGAAAATAGTTGTAGTTGAGGTTAATTCTAATTAGTTTCCCATAGTGTAGGGTGATCAACACCTAGTGGAATTTGGGGGCTATTTTCTCCAACATCTAGGTTGGTGAGGATGGATGGCTGACTACCCCTCTCCCCCACTCTCTTCTCATAGTAGTATTATTTGTTGTTATGAATGAGGGTTACATTTTCCCATACATGTGTGTAGAGGGATGTAATGAATTGTGGTTATTTCATATACATGTATATCCATATGTAGTATCCTAAGGATTATTGTAGACATATTTTATATGGGGTGTGATGGATTGAGGTGTAATACATAGTGTTTGAGTTGTTGTGGCTCCCATAAACTACTCAGTTACTATCTATATGTGGGGATGTTGATGATGAGTTTATGTGATGCACGGGGTTTAGGTTGTTATCTAGTTTCCTTTGATTCATGTGGATTATTTGGATAGAGATAGCTATGGACGTGCGATATTGGGGAGAGAGTGGAAAACCAGCAGAGAAGTGGTAGCAGGGTACCTTTACTTTTATATTATGTTGGATATTATATTTTACTTATTTTTGAAACTTAGTGAGATTTCTATAGTGAGTCTGGGAATTTAGCATATCTGATTAGGTGGCGTGTTAGTTTCATTGGTTATTCACTAGGATTTAGTATTATTTCTTTAATTTTTCATGTGAGGACCCGAGGAGGATCCTAATTAGTATATATGTATGCTCACCCCAAACTATATAAACTATTTTTGAGGTTTTTTGAAGATGGTTGGTGATTGTGTTGGGAATTACCAGCTCATGGATTTTTTTTCAGGAGACATTTGGTCTTTGAGGTCACTGCTGAGAATTTTCTTATGGTACATTTAGTTTACTTTTTGTAGTTGTTCAATTTATATGACATCACATGCATGTATTGGGATATTTTATTACTTTTATTATGAGAATTATTTATTCTGTAGTCGCATCTTATCATTCATTCCTTTTATTCTTCTTAGAGGGTAATATATCCCATTTTGTGTGTATGATATACCCTTGGTGCTAGTTGCCAACTCATGGCCTATTGGAGGTGGGATTCATGCATCATTATTACTCTTCCTTCATTTCCTACCTAGGAGGGATACCTTTGTTAGGGGTGGGGTCATGACATATCACCACTATTATGATAAGATAACACAATTCATAACTCAATATACATGTGATATGATAAACAAAAAGTATTATTCAAGTTGGGTCTAGGGAATATACTTTCATAATATACTTAATCCAAGTACTAAATGATAATATAATATCATGTATTTTTTCTACAATTTGACTAGTCAAAACTTATTTTTGTATCTATGAATGTATTCTCTAGAAAATAATGATTTCACACTAAATCACACTCCATCTTAATCAACTAAAAATTCCATATGAGATAAGGTTTGAGAATGTACCGATTTGATTTTATGAGGAATAGGGGTTATGAAACACGTGTATGATGTTTGATTTTTGATGGACTTTTCCCTAAATTGGTAAATGATTATTTGTTGGTAATCTTAAAAAAATTAAGATATAATTTTACAATTCCTTAAAACACAAAGTGTTTTTGGATTGAATTGGAATATTATTTGATAAGAAATATATAACATGAGAAATTAGTGGGAGGGAAATTAAACTTTATGAAGTTCATGAACAATAAATATGAAACTTTTTTTACATGTAAGAAAAATTCATTTTATATGATTTAATAAAAAAATCAATTTTACTCATGTAACACAAGAGGTTGTGAATGAAATTAAGTTAGGAGGAGAATATTTATATTTATAGTGTTGCATGTCGATGAAATACTTCTCATTAGAAATGAGACAAGGTGAATGATTCTTGACAAAATATATGAGTATAATAAATTGTATATTGGGTATAGAGAACTATAGAGATAAATATTATTAGTTTGAATATGGAAACATATATTGGTAAAATTCCAAATAGGTTTAGCATTTAGAACTAAAAGTATTTCATTATTTGATTCTAATGAAGGATCATATATGTTATATTGTGTGATTGATTTATTGTCTCGTATACTTTGAGAATAATCTAAAAATATCAATTTGATTATGATGAAATCACTCAATCTCCAGGAAAAATATATTTAGGTATATAAGAATAATTTAGGATGTATTTTTATAAACATCACATTGCAAGGAGTTACATTGATCTTAGTTTATATCAGTCATGGATTGTTTTTTTAATATTGATGTCATATAAAAGTTCTAAGGGTTCAATGGTGAAGAAATTAATTGGAAGTGTTATTAAATTTTCACTATTTTTACAATAGAGTTTGAATACATTATGGTATTATATGTGATGAAGAAAGTTATATGTTTATGTAGTTTAACTATTGAACTAAGGGTTATTCCTTGATAAGTATTAGGAACCCTAATCTCACCATTATCCATACACATCCTTTAAAGATACCATATCATTAAGAGTTTAATGGGATGGTTAGTGTAGTGACATTTCATATGGATGCATATTGATGTAATAGGTTTTACATATTTTTGTAGTTGTTTCTTTGAAAAAATTGATAGCTCAAAAAACATATAAGGGCTATTTAAGGTCCTTACATATTTGATATGAAAAAGAATGACTCTTAATGCATATATTTTCATAACTCACCCTTGTTGGGACTCCACCTGAGAAGATAATGAGTTAGATTGTGACCCCTAAATCCCACCTTCAATTTTCCATAGGTTGATGACTAACACTAAGGGTATATCAACACACATTCACACATGCACAAGGAAGACATTAACCTTTATAAATAAAAACTCCACATTGGCATGACAAATATAAATTCATTTCCAATCCATAATACATAAAAAGTATATAAAATTCATGTCATATCCTACAAGTTCAACCCATAAGAGGTAATGTAACCACAAATTCTGACATATCCTCTATACCTAAATCAAGGTATAATTCATTCCACATTTACCAATAAGTCTCCCATGTTTAGAGATAAGGTTTCCCAAAACCACCTCCAAATCTATCCAAATAATTATAAAATATATATATAAAGCATAGGTGAATATATAAATATACTCAGTAGTTTCTTCCCCAAAAATTTCATGTGTCCATTTGAATGAAGAAGGATACTGCATCCACATATGTGGTAAACAAAACAAAATAATCAAATAATATTTCCCATGGTCATTTTCCAATTTCCATTCACATATTTCCTCATATCCATATCACTTTTCAAACAATAACACTTTCCCCATTGCATAACCACACACAACCATTGTTGTAATAATAATCACAATAAATTCAATATTTGAGAACTGAGCAGTTATCCACCCACAAGGTTCTAACAATAAAATCACTGCCACTGAGTATCCACCCACCCACATAGGCCTCACTATAATATCCTCATATAGTTGTCCACCCGTAGGGACCTTGATTAATATATTCATTGGTTGGGACACTATTCACTCACAAGGACTCTTATTAGTTTTCTAAGTGTCCACCCTGAGGGACTCACCCCACCACAACCTACATAGGCTCGGAAACTGTCCACCCTTGGGGACTATCACTATGTTATCAGGTGTCCATCCTCAGGGAATCTCCCCACTTGAACCTGCATCACCACCACCACACCTCTCATACCCACAAAGGCCAGGCATACCATCCACATCATCCACAATATCATTGTCATCATTATCAATCATAGATGGATTAATACCCTCACCATCCATTTTATATCTACCTAGGACATCACATATACAATGTTCCTAGGGAATATAACCCTACCATATTGATATACCACAAAACAACCTAGGTCTACCCCAACTAGATCTTAGAGAGTAAATGAACATATTTCATTATGAAATCACACTCCCACCTAGCTCAACCACAATCCAAATCCTAGGGATTAATTTTACACATCACTAAAATTCCTCATATCCTGGGAAAAAAAAGTCTACAACCACATCTCCAATTAACATATATTGGAAACCCCCTTCTATCGAACCTCATTATCCACCATACCTTTCCACATTCACATCTCCATCCATTTACACAATATAAGATTATCTAGAGGTTTATAAGATAATTTTGAGTAGCATATCCACTATCAAATCATCCCATAAGATTTAATTGGAACTATAAGAAAAGTGTAGAAAATAATTTGGATGAACCATGTGGAATATGGAACAACCCCATGTCAGTGTGGCCTAACCTATGTAGAATTCACACCACCCTCATATATCTCACATAAAAAAAGTTCCTCTACTCTAGATTATGGCATGATCCCATACCTAAGTTTTATAAACCATGTGTAACTCACTGAAACTTCACCCCTTTTCATAATCAACACTTTGGGGAAATACTTCTATGAGTGGCATGACCCTCCTACCGAATTGTCATAACTTGTACTAAAGTTTGTAAAACTAATCCTATTACCTTTTAAGATATATTCTATAATATCTCATCACTCCAGGCTCAAAATTCAATACAAGGACTTAATAAATATTTCATAATTATTTAAAATAATTACCATCACTACTTTATACCATAAAAACTTATCAAATATTTCACATGTTAATCATAAGAAATAATCAATACCAATTTCATCATAATCACAATTCATATTATTCTCCCGATTTCTTTAAATATTTACAAAAAATGTATCATGATCTCAATTACACCATTAATCCTCCCCTATTACCAACAATTCCAAATTCAATTATCATAGAATATGTTCTATGAATTTTCATATATCGATTCCACTATTTATGATTCTCATCAATAATCCAACAAATCATAAATAATTTCAAATATTATTATATAATATCTATTCCATTGATTTCTTATTCATATTTCTTATTTTTGATTCATCAAAGTAATCTTTATCCCAAATTATTAATAATTATTTAACCAACATGAAATAATAAAATCATGGTAGATTTAAAAGGATTTATTAAATAGACTATATTTTTGAGAAAGCTATCTTTATTTCATGATGAACAAAAATATCTAATCCTCCAATTATTACTAATGATCATTAGTATGTAATCTATTCTTTGTTATCCACTTTCTCTAATTTGGCATGCCCACCAACCCCAAGGTTTTCTCTTGAGAGAATAGAGAGAATATTGAAGAAATGTTCATGGTGGAAAAAAATGAATCCCCATAATCAATTCCATAAATTTTCCTTATCAATTCCATGTCATAAAGTCCACCGACTTTCCCTATCTCCTTCTCATCAATTCTCCCATTCAAATCCCCCATTAACTCATTGATTCATCCACATAATTACAATATCCAATTCAAAAATTCTCTAATATTCCACACCATTTCCACCATAAAAAATATTCAATGTAAATTGTATTATTTATTTTATAAATAATCCATTAAAAATGAAATAAGTAAATAAATTCCACCATATCCTGACAATAATGGAAAATTCTAGCCACTTAAGAAAATTACCAAAATACCACCTAAGGGTAAACATCACATCCTGAATCCAATGACACACTCAAAATTTCATTACAAGGCCAATAAAATTACCATTTAAAACTTTTCATCCACAAAATGATTCAAACATAACCATAAAAAGGATCAAAAACAAAAAAAGAACCTTTATTCAACTTTCATCATTATAAAAAATCATATCAATCACAATAAGAATAACTCAGAATGTTTTTAGATATTTTATTTGTATCAGTGATTCCACCTCCCAAGTTTTATCCTATATACTTCCATGTATCCAAAGAACTCACACTGAAGGACTAACTCATCCTCATAACACTTTTTCTTTATGATCTTGACTTTCAAGTGGATAATCAATGAAATTAATATCCTCCTCGATATCCACATCACTAAAATTAATCATATGTGAAGGATCATGATAATACTTCTGAAGTTAGGACACATGGAACATGTCTTAAATCCTTTCCAACCATGGAGGTAGCGCCAACCTATAAGCTACCTCTATAACTAGCTCAAAATCTTTAAAAGAGACAATAAATCTAGGTGAAGTCTTACTTCCCTTTCCAAACCTTCATCGTCTACATTAAGGAGAAACTCATAAGAATACATGATCTCTAACCAAAAACTATGATGGTCTCCTCCTCTATCTTTATAAAACTTTCATCTACTATGATCAGTACTTATGTGATCTTGAATAACTTAAACATGCTCCATAATATACTTTACCACCTCTAACCTAATTATAGCTACTTTACCCACCACAACCCAATATAGCAGTGAATGACACGATCATCCATACAAAGCCTCATAAGGTTCCATATCAATGAAGGAATGATAACTATTATTATAAGAAAAGTTTACTAGTAAATGATCCACCCATGATCCTACAAAATCCAAGTTACATTAAGTCAAAAAAAACCTCTAATGTATAGATTGTTCACTCATTTTGACCATTAGTTTTTGGGTGGAATGTGGTTTTAAGGCATAATTGAGTATCGATGACATGTTATGATACCTTCAACATTTGTGATGTAAACCAAACATCATTTTCAAATACTATCATCCTTAAAATTCCATGAAGCTTTACCACTGATGTGACCTTAATTTGATACCTGTTTCCCCGTCAAATTTATGAAATTATTGTGTTTTTAATGTTGTGATGGGATTTAATTTGGATATGTTTTTTTTGAATATGTTATCTTAGAATGGAAATTATCATTCTTTCTATTTTTGTTTGAAAATTATATTTTTTAGTGCTAATGTTCTTGATTTATATTCATATATTATAATAACAAATAGTTTTTTTGTGGCAGGTCTGCTCTATGCTCCAGGAGGTGGAATCCCCTCAGTTCAAGAGAGGAAACCCATTTTAACTGATTTTGTACCAGCCCCAATGAAAGATCAAAGAACAAACCAAAATCCAATTTCCATGCCTTCTGCACCCCTTCCACCTCACGACAAGAAAGAATTGCATGCAGAGGGGATTCCACCTCCTAGAGGCACAACGGACAGGTGTCATTATCTGCCAAATGTCACCGCACCAAAAAGTCATGGGTTGGGAGAATCTCAGAGCAGACCTGCCACCAAAAATTTCACCTTAGGGGTAGCATAGAGAAAACCTGTCTTATCTTGAGGAAGATTTGGTCTTTAACTGAAAGCTTTGCTGCATGAAATTTTTCTTTTATCAAGAGAGGAGGGAATATGAAGGCTCATTGTTTGGCTCGTTTTGGGAAATCTTGGGGTGATCATTGTTGGATGGACTCGTTTCCTGCTTAGATTTGTTGGTCTGGTTTGCTTGATCAGTAATATAGCTTATCTTTTCTCAAAAAAATAGTTGTTTGTTATTGGTGAATTTTTAAATGAAATAATATTTTTGAAGTTGTTAAAAGTGCTTTAATTGTTGAATTTAATATCTTTAAAGTTCTATGTGGTTATTTTAGATATATATATTTTTATGAAACACATTTTAAATTTGAATGGTTGAATTTAGAAAACTCCAGGTTTTTCTTTTTCAGAATTATCATTGAATTCATTTTATTTTGTTTTAATTTTCACAAAGTGACCTTATTTTGTTTGCAGGATGTCTATAATCGAAAAATGTTGAAACCTATTGAAGTAAGATGAGTGAAGAGATGATGAACTAAAGTAAACTGGGCTTCATCATCATTTCTTATTGAAGTAGATGAACTAGGTATAGAAAATTTTAAAGCTGCAAGATCGTCTGAGTTCATAGATGGAAGCATGAATTCATTCCCTGCCTAGCGATTTCGAAGCTTGAAACCATTCAAAGATGAAATTCAAACCGAGTAGGTAAATCGATCAGAAGTGATTGTTCATGAAGAACGATGAACCTGTTTTGAATGTGGAGGTTTTCTGAACTAAAGGGAAGCTACGAATGATGATTGAAGAATGGAGATCAGTTCTTGATGTGCTGATTCTGGGTGCCGAACTGTTGGGGCGCGGAGCTTGGCGCCGCAGCGGAAGTCATCGTTGAAAAAACACACGAGAGGAGAAGAGAAGATTTCACCCGAAGGCTTTTTATCACCCGAAGGAATTTTACACATCACACCCGAAGGCCTTTTACACATCACACCCGAAGGCCTTTTTTACAACACAACACCGACACCATGAACATACCATTTTGTTGTACCGCCGATCATCGCAACCGGGACACGCCGCTTGATCTCCGCAACCAAGAGGACTTTTGATACATGGTGCTGTCATCGTCGGCGTCATCACCTATGCTTCATTCGCACCATCATCGCTTTGTACCGGTTACCGCAAACGCGGCAACCCCTTCCTCATTTTTCTTTTGGCAGCTACATCTTTTTCTTCCCACATTCCAAAACATGCTACCGCATCTTCTTATATAGACACCCAGCCCATATCTCTATTAATGCGGTCAAAATTCATTATTCCATCATTAATTCCACCAATTAATATTGAAATTAACTCTTCATTAATGTTGGGAGAAAATCCTCCATTAATGTTGAGAAAATCCAACCATTAATATTTTATCTCTCCTCATTATTTAAATTTTAAATCAATTAACTCCCAACAATATCCACCTTGATTTAAAATTAAAATACTCCAAAGTCATATCCACCATCTGGTCCAATTTGATCACCAACTCCACCAAGGTCTAAATGTCACCCAATGAACGGAACACGCCGCATGACATCTGCGGCCAAGAAGACTTTCGATATCTAGCAACACCGTTGATACCGCCGTCATTTTCCGATGACACCTGAGTCCTTGATAAGCTACTCCACCAGATTCTTTCCACCGTGTTCTACAACCGAGCACTTCAACCAATCCCTCTGATACCACTGTTGGGGCGCGGAGCCCTGCGCCGTAGCGGAAGTCATCATTGCAGAAACACATGAGAGGAGAAGAGAAGATTTCACCCGAAGGATTTTTATCACCTGAAGGAATTTTACACATCACACCCGAAGGCCTTTTACACATCACACACGAAGGCCTTTTTTACAACACAACACCGACACGCACGAACCTGAGATCTTGATTTCGTTGTATATGACTAAGATCGCTACTAAGTCAGGGTTGTTGGAATTTTATTGAGGCCTTGAAGAAATGTTGATGTCAGAGGTTTATATTTGTTTACAAGTGTTCTATTTGAAGATGAAGGGGCCTTGAGCTCCCGAATGCCCCAGCTGTGGGTTTGTAGAAGGGTGCATTCCACCTATTCGATGAAATGACATAACGAGTTGAAGCCATAGCTGGTCAAAGCCTGTTTCTACCAAAGTTGAGAAAGGCTATCCAAAGTCCAACCAAGAGTCACCGAACAATGTGAGTCAAAGATCGGGTGTTTGAGCTGTAGCATTTTCATCACCTGAAAACTAGAGTTGTGATGAAGTTCCAATTTTCAATGGATAAAATTGAGCACTGATTGCCATCATTGAAGCAAAGGCTGGATCTTCTGCTTCAAGCACTGATTGAGAAACAGAACCGTGGTTTGAAAGGAACAGTCTATGAAGAAGAATGAATAAATCTGAGAGCTTTCAGACAAGGCTGGACTTTCACAGCTGACACTGTCATGTGCCTCTTTGTAATTCATGAATGGTTGGTGAAGGGAAAAACTATGGAGAAGTTAACTGTAGGTTGAAGTAAGGAGGATTCAAAGTATCTGAGAATTTTATTGGGTTCCTGCAGGAGTAATTAATTGTACTTGCAAGTGGAAGAGTCTGTTGAAAGAGTTTTTCTATACTGTACCTGCAGCGACAGAAGCAAAAATTATTACCCTGTTACTAAGTTGTGACAAAACAATGGAAATGTATTTAATTCAGTGATAGGGGGAAATAAAAATGGGAATGTAGACATTCTTAAAGGGGTAACACAAGAATGGGAGTGGGAACTAGAGGTGAGAGGACAACACTTAAGGAAGAAGTTCGAGTTGGAGGAAGGGTGCTATCTCGATAGAGAAACTTCTTCATCTATTTTCCTTCTTGTTTTATTGTGTTACCATGTTTTTATTGATTATATTTTTTATTGATGCAATTAATGTGTACAACTAAATTATTTCAGGGAATTGGATCAAAATGAATTGAAATTTTTTTGATCTCTTTTGCTCACATTTTTACAATTGTTTGATTTTCTTCTTGAGCTTCTTCCACTGCCATAATTTTCCTACTCATGAATTGATAGATTCAAGTCAGTGATAGAATTTTCTTGTGGTGAGAAAATTTATTCATATTTTTCAGGTTTTGAAAATTTGAGGTGAGTATCATTAAGAGGGCTTAAATGTGATATTTTTATTCTATGTTCTACATTTTTTTTCTTCATGAGAAATTTTTCTACCCTTCTCTGCGTACTGAAAATTGATGATAGTGGATTTCTTTCTCATGAGACTTAAATTGGAGTACTTCAATTAGAAAATGTTGATGTTTCTCTTCTCTATGAAAGAATGGCGTGAGTAAAAAAAATTAACATTTTTGTCTGTTATTCTTTGAGAGTACCCCTAATTTAACCTCATTCTTAGGTAAAATCACGACTTTTGTGTCCCTTGTGAATCTTGGACTTTATTGTTTAATGGTTTAACTAATGATTTTTAATTTATGGAAAGAGTGGTGATGCTAAAATTTGTTTGAATCTTATCATGCACTGAAAACAAAAATGTTTGTGCTTTACAGAGCATCGACAAATGACACCAACACGTTCGTTTTGAGTGTGTTGTTTGAGAATCTCAACTCGTTACTAAATAAATAGATGTATGGCGAGTGCAAAATCCAGAGAAAATCAAGCTCGCTAGAAAAAATCACTCTGCTAGAGATTGCAACATCAATGATTCAAAACGGTTCGAATTCTTCGACTGATGATGGAATGATTTGAGTTGCATATTCTCCCGAGCATGATCGAAAAAAATAAAGCATTACATAATCATGGGGGAAAGCATTAAAATTCAACATTATCCAGAACCTGGCCCATTAACTCAAGGCCCAAGTCAATCCCATTTAAGCCCAGAAGAATGATTTTTGTCTACAGGCCGAGCACATGCAACCCTACACGTGACACTTCCGTCTTCCACTGAAGGGGCATAACAGTGAATTAACTCTCCAAAAAGAAGTATGGAGCTTGATCGTGGGAAGAGCATGAACAAATCAAGGAAGATTCTTATTGAGTAGAAAAATGATCACAACCCTCGATTCTGGACACGTGTTGATCATCCAGTAAGGAAGAAGTTGCAGCTTGGCGTTGGAAATAAAGGAACATTCCTAAAGATTTGGAAGGAGGTGCTTCCACATGCGTTGAGGAACCCTGAGCATTATTCTTTAAATTTCTTACTAATTCACTATTCCATAGGAGAAAAAGAGAGAGATAGAGTGTGGGGGGGGGGCTCACAATTGCTCGCTCTTGAGGGCTGTCTTCTACCATCACTGCTCACACTATTTCTCGTTTTCTTTTTATTTCTCATTATAATAACTCCGATGATGGCAGACTAAGCCTTTTGTGGTCGCACCAAGGAGAACTCCCTCATCCCCATGTTAATGAATTTTGGTTGATCAATTTTCATATTAATACCTTTGTATATCTTGATGGTTTTAATCAGTTAGAGTTTTCTTTTAGTTTTGTATTTTAATTTCATCTACACATTATCAGGATTACACACATAATCCACTCAGATTCAAATCATTGCATGCAATAGTAAGAAGTGAGATAATTTGAGGGTGATCACAGATATCGAATCACCAGTCTAGGGAAGTATAGGGGATACATTGATCATTGTATTTCTCTATCCAAACTGAAGTGACCAAGTAATATTATTCAATGAGATATCAATTGATTAGAGGAAGAATAGACAACAATTGAATAATGATTTAACAAGGGAAAGGGAATGAGGGAATGATCTAAGGCGAGACCATTGTTCTTTAAATTGATATTAAAACAGACCAATTGCACCCATTGTTTTTAACAAATTCGAAACTACTAAGAAAGAATTTAAACACACCCACAACACTATCTTCTTCGGAGACAACTCGAGTCTCACTAACACTACATTAAATTCTACTTCAAAAATAATTTTTATGAGTGCCCCGTGATAGGCACACATCAAACATGGAGCCACTTCCAGGGAGGGAAATGTTTTGTTTTAATTTTGTTTCAAATATTTTCAAATAACCAGATCCAAATTTTCCAACCTGATTGGTTTTGATCCTAAGATTGAGAGAAATGTGCTCTTAAGACCTCGTACTCTAAAAATCTCTGAACAGGAGGAAAGAGAGTTTGTCATCATTCCATTGGCTAGCTCTCCACCCTCACCTCTTTAATCCAAAAAAACTACATTAGGAGGTAAAAATGGAGGATAATCTTACTCAAGTAACATGAATCTGAGGGAAATGTACACACCAAATTTCAATAATAATAACCGACAATTACAATTAAGTGATCAACATGACCGTAAACTCAAAACTAGAATGATTGGAATACTTACTAAGTTTCATGGATTATCTGGTGAAGACCCCAATAGGCATTTGAGAGCATTCAAAGAAGTTTGTAATGAAATCAGAATTAGAGGAGTCACTAAGGTTCAAATAAGCTAGACGACTTTCCCCTTTTCACTTGAAGGATTATCCAAGGAGTGTCTCTACAACCTGAAACCTAGAGAACTCACCTCATGGGATGAACTATAGAGGACCTTCCTTCCGAAATTCTTCCCTTCTTAAAGGATTTCTCAGCCTAGAAAAGTGATATATGGAATCAAATAAGAAACTAGAGAAACCCTCTATGAGTTTTGGGAAAGGTTCAAGAAACTGACCACATCCTTCCCACACTAGCCGTATGAAGAACATCATTTCATGGTATTCTTTTAAAAAGGGTTGATGGAAATCAATAAAAACCTACTAAATGCTTTTTCAGGAGGAGCACTGATTGATAATTCACCTATTTAAGTTACAGAACAGATTAAAAGAATCTCCCAAAATTCCCAACAATTTAGTACAAGAACTACAACTAGAGGTGTACATGTGGTAAAAAGTTCCACCTTAACTTTATTAGAAAATAAAATTGAAGAATCTATATCTCTTTTGAGACAACTAGCTATGAAAAAATTGAAGGTTTCATCATCCACTAAATCCCAAGGGTTTGCCAACTTTGGTATTCCTAGGAGCATTTCACTGATGGATGCCCACAAGTTCAAGGAACCAAAAATCTATGATTCCATGTTCCAAAGGAAATTATAGAATCAACCAAGTGGAAACCAAATATTTAAATATTTTCTCACCAATTGATTTGAATCTGGGAGCCAACAACAATAAAGGCCACTATTCCAGTAAGCATTCTAGTAGTCTAGCCAATAGCCTTTGCAACCCCCTCTATTCCTGAGGTAGAGCTTCCAACCATCCATGAGTTATTAGCAAGGACAAGCACAATAACCTTCAATGAAGGACAATATTAGATAGGTAATAGAATATCAAAATAGTCAACAGACCACTCTCACCACTCATGGATCATAGTTGAAGGAATTGAAAGGACAGTTTGTTCAGCTCATGACCACCCTCAATAATATGGTAAATCAAGGTTCAGGTAAGCTTTATGCTCAACCAATTCTTAACCCTAAAGGAAATGTTAGTGTTGTTACATTAAAGAGTGGAAAGGAACTAGAAAAACATGAAGAATATCCCTTAGAGATCGAAGTTGGAAGTGAACAACAACATGTACTAGATGAAATTGTCCAAGAGAAAGAACCTGAGGAGGAAGCAGTAAAGGTACCATCAAATAAAGACAAGGGGAAATCCAATATGAAAGATCTAAATCAAACCCAACCTACCTTCCCAATAAGGATGAAATCCTCCCAAGAAAACCAATGAAGAATCACTTTAATAGGAGATTATGGATGTATTCAAGAAAGTAGAGATTAACATTTCCCTGCTGGAAGTCATCTACCAAATTACAAGGTATGAAAACTTCATTAAATACATGTGCACTGATAGAAGGAGATTACAAGGAAATGAAGAGGTAAGACCAGGTAAGAATTTTTCTACTCTTTTTTCCTCTCAAATCCCCCAGAGTTTCTAATATCAAGGTACTCTTGCTATCCCCTGAACAATTTGTAAACTTATGTTTTCCAATGCATTGTGTGATTTGGTAGCCTCAATTAATGTAATGCCTTATTCCATTTATTCTTCTTTGTAGATGGGAGAACTTAAACCCACCCGAGTGGTTGTGAAACTCATCAACCCAGCCACTACCTACCTGATATGTGTTCTTGAAAATGTCTTGGTAAGTTTATAAGGTTACCCATTCCCTACTGACTTCTACATTATCAATATGGAAGAAGGAAAAGGCAAAGATCACTCTACCATAATTCTGAGCAGACCATTCCTCAAGACCACTAAAACCATCATAAATTTCAATAAAGGAACCCTTTCCATGACTTTCGATGAGGAAACAGTGGATTTCAACATCCTTAACTCAATGAAACACCCACATGATCCCTATTCTATTTTTACATTAAAACATTTTGAATTACGTTGTTCTTCCACGGAGAAAATTGAAATGTTCAATGATATAATTAGATTAAGAGAATATTTAGAAACACCCAACCTACTTGAAGAATATTTTTTTTGTAAATGAACTTAATATGGAGATAGTTTCAAGCGTTGAACAATTTGGAGAGATTGATGAAAGTTATTTTGATGAGTTACTAAAATATGCTACTAATATCTCTTACTTATATGTGCAGTTTTCCAACATGGATAACATTGGGCTGGAAACATCTCTAGAGAACCCCCTGAGTTAGAATTAAATTTTCTTACATAAAAATTAAAATACACATTTTTAAAAGAAAATGTGAAGCTTCCAGTTATAATCTCAAATAACTTAGAGCTTATCCAAGAACACCAACTGTTGAAAACTATAAAACATAATACTAGGGCCATAGGATAGACATTAGGGGACATCCCATGGATTAGAACTACCACCCACATGCATAGTATTTTTCTAGAAGATAAATCCAAACCATTGAGGAAGACCTAAAGAAGGATCAACCTGACCCTTATTAAAGTGGTAAAAAAGAAGTAGAAATACTTTTTGGATCCTGGATAATCTATCCTATATCAGACTCCCAATGGGTGAGCCCCATCCAAATTATCCCAAAGAAAACCAATTACACAATTGTGAAAAATGAGAACAATGAATTAGTACCCTTGAGAATTTAGAATAACTGAATATTTTTCCTAGATTATAGGAGATTAAACCATGTGACCAGAAATGACCACTTTCTCATACCATTTGTGAACCAAATATTACAGATCCTAGTTGGGAAGGGCCATTATTGTTTCCTTAATGATTTTTTTGGGTATTTTCAGGTTCCAATAGCTCCCGAGAACCAAGAATAGACCATATTCACATGTCCCTTTAGTATGTTTTCTTATAGTAGAATGCCTTTCAATATTTGTAATTCCCTTGGTAACTTTCAGTGCTACATAGCAAGTATATTCTCATACCTGATTGAAAATTTCCTTGAGGTATTTCTAGATAACTTCACAGTATATGAGACTTATTTCCAAATCTATCTGGATAGTCTAGAAAAGTTTTTGAAAATATATATTGAGAAACACATGGTTTTAAATTTTGGAAAGTTCCATTTTATGGTGGAAAAAGGAAATGTTTTGGGCCATTTAATTTATAAAGGAGGAATTGAAGTTGACAAAGCTAAATTTGATGTTATTTTCACTCTACCTTACCCCACCACTGTGAGACACATTAGATCATTTCTAGTCTATGGTAGGTTTTATATAAGGTTAAATAATGAATTTAGAAAAATTTCTTTGCCTCTAACAAACATACTCAAGAAGGAAATTGATTTTGTTTTTTATGATTCATGTAGATCATATTTTGATAGGTTGGAAGATTTCTTGACCACTACCCCCATAATCTACCCACCAAACTGAAGTTACCCCTTTGAGATTTTGTGCGATGCTTCCAATAGAGCCATAGGGGTTTCGATTTCACAAATTATTGATAGGCTTATACAAGTGATATCCTACACTTTAAAGACCCTAGACATTTTCCAAATTAACTAAAAAATAACATAGAAAGAGTGTTTGTCTATTGTGGTAGATTTAGAAAAATTCCATTCCTATTTTTAGGAAGTAAAGTAACTATTTATTCTGATTATGTAGCATTGAGATATTTGGTCAAGAAAGATAATGAAAAGCCTGAAATAGTAATATGGATGTTTTTAATACAAGAGTCTGGAATGAATATTTTGTACAAGAAGGGATGTGAAAATATGGTGGCAGAACACATGAGTTGGATGCCTCACACTGTCAAGGTAGAATCAATCCTCAAGACCAGCCTAGATGGTTCATTCCCTGGTGAGAAACTTTACAATCTCACCCAAATATCTTGGTATGATAACATAGAAAATTTCCTAATCACATCAAAGATACCCTCTTTCTTTTCTAAATATAAAATTGGAAAACTAAGATCTAAATAAAAATATTATAACTTGGAGGACCCATATTAATGGAAAATTTATAATGATAAAATCATTAGAAGGTGCATCCCTGAATAGGATATGAACTATGTGCTTTTTTTGTTATACAATTGCATGAAGAGGCAATTTTGGACCTCAAAGAACCGTTAGAAATTTTTTGGAATCTAGATTGTTTTGGCCCTCGATTTTTAAAAATTTTCATGATTTTTTTCAAAAATGTCCCAAATTCCATTTCTCTGGTGGAATTTTCAAAATACATGAGATTCCCTAAAAACCTTTGATTCTCTATGAGATATTCGATGTATAGAGAATTGAATTCATGTTCCCATTTATTATTTCATTTGGATTTTCCTACATTCTATTGGTAGGAGACTATGTTTTTATGTGTATTGAAGAAAAATAAATTCAAACTAATGATTAAAAAAAATGTGACTGAGTTTCTAAAATAATTTTTTTGAAGCTTTGGAATACCTCATACTATAATCAATGAATAAGGAACTGTAATGTCTCATATTTTTCCATGACTTATTTTTAATAATATGTGGGAATTATTTCGAGACCAGTCTCTGAGACGGTGTGCAGTTATGAGGCCCGGTGAGCCCAGAACAAATGTTTGAATTTAATTTAATAATTAAATAACGCGCGCATGCATTTTTCCTGAAAAAGTGGAATAACTCCCGAATGAGTGCTTGGATCAGAAATCCAAGGGCACCGTTGCGTTCAGAACAATGATTTTACCTTAGGCGAGGCCTAACATTGGCCGGCGCGGGTTGGTGGTGAAATCCAGTTTTTGGGGACGTAAGAGTAATAAAATATTTAAATAAAAAAATATTTTATTCTGTAGCGAGATCTTTTTAAATCTGTTGTAGTGGTTATCTTTCAT
Organism: Viscum album; assembly: GCA_963277665.1. Classification (NCBI taxonomy): domain Eukaryota; kingdom Viridiplantae; phylum Streptophyta; class Magnoliopsida; order Santalales; family Viscaceae; genus Viscum; species Viscum album. Next base: position 1,923,866,707 of record OY728152.1, on the reverse strand, counting down.
CATTTTTAATTAAAGGCTGGCATAGGGGTCCAAGGTTACAAACCACATAACCCTAAAACTCTTGGAGGCTCTGGAGGATCTGGAGAAAACCTCCCAATACGACAGTGTTCTTGATGAGCTTCGCCGGCGATGACGACGTGGCGACTGGATCTTCGCCAACGAATGCCGCAGATCCAGGTAGGATGTGGTTTTTGATTTCCTTCTCCGTTTTTTATTTCCACAACAAACGTGGACTAATCCACAAATAGATTAGCCCGCAGATCGATCGTTCTTGCGAGACGAGTTTTTGCGGGGATTTTGAGGTTGTTTTGGTTTTGATCTAATGGAGATGAACCCGGATCATCACGAACAATGATCGAGGTTCATCCCTCTTGTTCGATTTTTGTGATTCTTCCCTCACGTTCTTCACGCACGTTCTTCGTTCTTCACAGGATAAGAACAACGATCGATTATGCCTCTGATCTATGGTGTAATGATCCGAGATTGTAGATCCAACCCCGGAGTGGTGTCACGGAGGTGCGATGATGGTTTCGGTGGGCGATTCGGAGCGGACCGAGAGATACGAGTTTTCGGGCGTTTTTCTTTGGACGGATCATCTGAGGTTTATGATCCTATTTAAGAACTGAAAACACCCGTTACGGTGTTCGTATGATGAAACGAACCAACCCCTGGAGTATCGGGATGAACGTATGAGAAACCGAGGATCCGGAGGATCTGCCGCGGCGCGAGGAGGAAGACGACGTTTCTGGAAAAATCCCGACTACACACCATGTAGTATGGGCTGCACGACGTGTGTTCATCGGTGGGTTACCTAGAATTTACTCCGGGAGTTCACGGACACGGGCTGGGTACACGACCAAGGACACGGCGTGTATACCCCTCCCCGGCCAGACCCAGCCAGATACACGAGATAGCCCATGTACTAGTACACAGGCAGGCGACATGGAAACAGACATAGGCCATGTACGGGCACATGGCCAGTGTACACGGAGCGAGCCCCAGGTGCTCGGACACGGCGTGTGATCCTTCTACACGCCGTGTAGTTACTTTCTATCTGACAATCCGAGTGACATGGTCCGTTTACATGGGCAGTACCCGGAGTCAAGGAACACGGCGTGTGATTCTTCTACATGTCGTGTAGTCTAGTTTTACACAGCTTGGATGGATGACATGTGCCGTTTACACAGACAGTACCTGGAGTCAAGGAACACGGTGTGTGATCCTTCTACACGCCGTGTTGTCTATTTTTACACAGACAGGGCGGATGACCCGGGACGTTTACACGTGCAGTACTCGGGGTCAAGGAACACGGCGTGTAACCATACTACACACCGTGTAACCAATTCTTCTTGGATTGAGCCACTTGTTTTCTGTGACTTGGACTAGTTCTCTTAGGGTTCGTACCCTTGGTCATTTCCTTGAAGGTTCTGGTATCATTTCCTTTATACAGGAGTATGATCCCTTCAACAGGACTTCCTAAATAGAGTTGTTGGAATCCCCTCTATGAGACTTAGATCCAGATCCTCTATTCATTCCTGGAAACCTAGGTAGATTTCTTGGTATCGACATGACCAACTTTACCCAGGCACCGATCCTCTGCTTAGCGGATTAGCTCAGACTGAGTTGTCGGAATCACCCCATGTATTTTGGTTGTGATCCTCATCTGAGCATCATGTTCCCAAGTACTTGTGGAGTGTGTTCTCCCAGAACGAGTACTTCGTATCTCTCTCTTCAGACCTAGGAGTGTGTTCTCCCGGTTTCATGCTTAGTGGAATCTTCGAGCTGGATCCTAGTGGCGGTATCGCGATAGTCGATCCTGTATGAGTATATCTGGATATTTCTTATTATATGTTCTGTAGACATATACTATGTAGAGCTGACTATACCTTTATTTTATGGTATTTTTCCCTTTTTGTATTCCTTTGTGGTTTCGGGGTGTCCTATTGGGTATTGATATACTCACCCCTGCATGGGCTTTGCCCGCACGTGTCGTGTCTTATGCAGACGAGCGAGCCTTTGACAAGATTCTAGGTGGACCAGGACCGGACGAAACTCAGTGAGATCAGACAGACCGAGGTGTGTTCATACGGCTATAGAATTTAGTCCCAACACCTTTCCTTAGAGGTTGGAATTTGTTACAGACTCTCCTTTTTGGTGGGATTTTACTTTTGGCCCAGGATTTTACACTTACTGTACTTTACTTTCCTGTCATACTGTTGGTTGAGATTTTTTTAGTGTATGCATGCATTTCCATTTTTAGTTGAGTTTTTTTATTTTCAGCTTTGTGGTCTTGGAGATGTGTGTGCATGTGTACAGGTTTATAGGCAATGCCTCCCATGTTAGTGATATGCCTACTCGGTGCTAGTCACCAGCCCCTGGCCTATTGGAGGCAGGCTTAGGGAGTTGCGGCTCGGACCCCACTAGGATGGGTCATGACAGAGTGGTATCAAAGGTGGTCAGTTCTACCTTAGGACCGAGAGTCTGTGAGTTGGTTTGAGGAAACAGTGCTAGGTGTTTCGAGTTCAACTTTCAGGCCAGGGACCCCAGTGTTGGTGCGGGCGGCCGACGTATCCATACACCAGGACTCTGATAACATTATTTTTGACTCAGAACATGAGAACACTAGTTTCAGGGGAAAACAATGGTACATGCATCATATAGGAATGGGTTGTAGTTTCCATGTCCTTCTTGAGTCAGCTCTCCAGATATACTCACTGTCTGAGATACATCTTGTTTCTTTACAGGATGCCTCCGTGACATGTACCCGCTAGGATCCAGCAAATCGATCATGAGGATGACCCCCTCAGTGATGAAGCTTCGATATAGGGACCGGATCCCCCAGTTTTACCATCGGGTGGTCTGCCAGTTATCCCGCCACCTGTGGAGCAGTATTTAGTGCCTGCTGTACCAGTGGAGGAGGAGCGCAGGTTGAGCGCACTCCATGAGTTTCAGGGACAGAGACCCCTCAGGTTTCGAGGCAAGCCTGAAACTTAGGAAATAGAGGACTGGCTTGAGGTGGTGGCCAGAGTCTTCCGTTTGGTCAGGACACCAGCAGACCAGATGGTGATCCTGGTAGCGAGCCTTCTATCGGGCTCGGTAGGACGATGGTGGAGTTTGGTTATCTAGACTCACGATGAGGCGTCTCTTACATGGTCGGAGTTTGAGAATCTCTTCAAAGAGGAGTCTTCACCGGTTACCCTGAGAATAGTACGTATACAGGAGCTTCTTCAGCTCCAGCAGGGAACCATGACGGTGGCTGACTATTCATCAAGGTTTACCGACCTCTCGCAGTACTCGATGGATACAGTCAGAGACCAGTACTTCAGAGCTCAGACTTTTGAGTGGGGCTTGCACAGAGATATCTGAGCTAGCATCATCCCTATGATCATTACTACTTACGCTGGGGTGCTCGAGCAGGATTTGGTTGTTGAGAGCTTCTTGGCAGAATAGAGACAACCGGCAGTTGTCAGTAGTGGGAGAGCTGGAGCAGAGACCTTGGCAGCAGGTAGCCGACTTCAGGGACCTAGGCATGGGAGACATTTTTAGAGGAGATCCCAGGATAGGGGATCTTCCATACAGTGTTCACAGGGCGCATCTAGCCAGCCTCGAGAGAGGTGATGCTACTCATGTGATGGCAGGGGACATCTGGCTCGAGATTGTCCGACCCACCGCACTACTGACACGGGAGCAGTGGATGAACCACCGAGGTAGAGGCAACATGTGGAGCAGGAAGATCCGCGGGGTGGCGGATGTGGTAGAGGAGCTGGGAGAGCAGCTGGAGGTGGTCGGCGTTTTGACCTTTTACCACCACCACCCCTAGGAGGTCCACCCCAAGATTAGGGAGCTGTTGGACAGAGGTAGGTACAGCTTCAGGCGGCAGAGGCTTATGAACCAGGTACTCCCGGAATGATTAGAGGTAAAATCTATGTCTTTTCTACTTTGGCTACTGTACTGATAGACACAGGTTCTAGTCATTCCTTTCTGGATGCTTATCTTGTTCGAGACCTTGAGATTCCAGTTGAGCCGTTGACTCGACCCTTACGCTTAGAAACACTGACTGGAGAAGATTCATAGATCACACACCTCTGTAGACAGTGTGACCTAACCCTTAGAGGTGGGAGTTTCGGTTGGAACCTCTTGGTGGTAGCATCGAGGCCTTACGATGTCATTCTTGGTATGGATTGGATATCCACATTTCATGCCCAGATCGACTGTTTTAGGCGAAGGGTGTGATGTGTCTGCAGTGATGGAATGAGGTTCTCTTTTGTCAGTGAAAGAGAGACCCAGGCAGTGCAGGATGGACTCGTGCGTAGGAAGGTGCAACCGATATCCTATCAGTTGGCTAGCCTAGCCCTTGGCACAATGGATGTTATAAGTTTCCAGTTTCCATTAGTAGTGGCTGAGTATGAGGACGTATTTCTGGAGGATGTCCCCGGGCTACCTCCTCATTGGGAGATAGATTTCTGCATTGAGTTGCAACTCGGGACGACACCGATATCAGCATCAGCATATTGGATGGCTCCTGTAGAGCTTCATGAGTTGAGGGTGCAGCTGGAAGACTTGCAGATGAAGGGCTTTGTGAGACCCAGTGTTTCACCCTGGGCGACCCTAGTGCTGTTTGCCAAGAAGGTAGACGAGAGCTTGAGGCCATGTGTGGATTACCAGCACTTGAATCAGGTGACCGTAAAGAACCGGTATCCACTAACGAGGATCGATGACCTCTTTGACTAGTTGAGTGGGGAACGATGGTTCTCGAAGGTTGATCTACGATCAGGATATCACCAGTTGCGGGTACGGGATGAGGATATACCGAAGACGACTTTCAGATGCCGCTACGGTCACTATGAGTACTTGGTGATGCCCTTCGGCATGACGAATGCCCCGGCAGTGTTCATGGGACTCATGAACCGGATCTTTCAGCCCTATCTAGATCGGTTCATAGTGGTCTTCATCGATAATATACTTGTGTACTCTGCGTCTGAGGAGGAGCACGCGATACACCTAAGGATGGTTCTGTACACACTCAGAGAGCACCAGTTGTACAGGAAACTCTCGAAGTTTCAGTTCTGGATATGGTAGGTCCACTTTCTGGGACACATTATCTCATCAGATGGTATAGCAGTGGACCCAGCCAAGGTGGAGGTAGTACTAGCATGGGAGCCACCCCGAAACGTGACGGAGGTACGGAGTTTCCTTGGGTTGGAAGGCTACTATCGGAGATTCATTCTTGATTTCTCCAGGATTTTAGCACCCATGACAGCTTTGACCCAAAAGGGGTAGCCTTTCGTGTGGACCAAGAGATTCCAGCAAGATTTCCAGTAGTTGAGACAGAGTCTGACGAACACCCCGATCTTGAGATTACCGGAGGAGGGTGTCAAGTATGTAGTGTTCTGCGACGCATCAGGAACCGGTCTTGGTTGTGTCCTGATGAAAAGGAAAGTGGTGATTTCCTATGGTTCACGTCAGTTGAGGCCACACAAGCAAAACTACGCAACCCATGATCTTGAGTTGGCAGCGCTAGTCTTCGTGTTGAAGATGTGGCGGTACTACCTGATGGGCGAGCGATTTTCCATCTACTCTAATCACAAGAGTCTCAGATATATCTTTTCTCAGAAGGATCTAAATTTGAGACAAAGGCGATGGCTTGAGTTCCTCCATGATTACGACTTTGAGATCGTTTACACACCTAGGAAGGGGAATGTTGTGGTAGATGCTCTCAGTAGGAAGTCCAGTTCATAGTTTCTAGATGAGGTGACGAGGCAGTTGGCCTCTTTACAGTTATCCTTCATGGATGGAGATAAGGGATCTTACCTTCAATCGATGGTTGTTACCCCTCCACTCTTACAGTGAGTCAGGGAAGCACAACACAAGGATGCTAGCTGTGAGACTCTACGTGCTTAGATGTCCACAGGTATTGTGGCTGATGGATATTTAGAAGGTGGGGAACACGTTGTTCTTTTTAGAGGGTGTACAGTAGTACTAGTGACGTTATGATAGGAGGTTTTGAGAGAGTTCCATACATCTCCTTTGGCGGTGCATCCAGGCATGGAAAAGATGTATCAGGACCTCTGACGTTAGTTTTGGTGGCCAGGAATGAAGAGGAGTGTGATAGAGTTTGTTTCTCAGTGCCATACTTATCAGCAAGTAAAGGCTGAGCACCAGGTTCCAGCAGGTTTGACTCAGCCCCTTGAGGTTCCAGAGTGGAAGTGGGACGGGATATCCATGGACTTCATGATGGGTTTACCATGTACGTCTAGGGGACATGATGCCATCTGGGTGATCATTGATCAGCTCACCAAGTCTGCCCACTTCCTATCCATACGGGAGCAGAGTTCAGTAGAGAGTTTGGGATGCCTCTACGTACAGGAGATAGTTCTACTTCATGGAGTTACATCCACGATCGTCTCAGATCGTGATGCTCGTTTCACATCCCGGTTGTGGAAGGGATTACAGGAAGTTTTTGGGACTCAGTTACGCTTGAGCACAGCATTTCATCCCCAGACTGATGGTCAGACAGAGTGGACCATTCAGGTCCTGGAGGATATGCTTTGAGCTTGCGTACTTGACTTCGGTTGTATCTAGGAGGATCACCTACCACTGGTGGAATTTTCTTATAACAACAGTTATCATTCCACTATTGGTATGACACCATTAGAGGCTCTGTACGGGAGACCTTGCAGGTCACCACTTTGCTGGACTGACCCAGGAGAGTCAGCACTCATGGGCCCAGAGATGGTGAGAACTACTACAGAGAAGGTGAAGGTCATCCAGGAGCGGATGAAGACTGCACAGAGTCGGAAAAAGTCTTATGATGACAGGAGGTGGAGGCCCTTGGAGTTCGAGGAAGGAGAACATGTGTTCCTTCGGGTCTCACCTCGACCGGGATTGTGGAGATTTGGCCAAGGTAGCAAGCTATCTCTGAGGTTTGTTGTCCCTTTTCAGATTATGAGTAGAGTTGGCGAGGTGGCATATCTCCTGGCTCTACCTCCTCAGATGGACTGGGTACACAACATCTTCCATGTGTCGCAGCTACGGAGGTACGTGCATGATCCATCGCACGTCATCGACTCGGGCGAGCTGGACATCGATGATGGAGTGACCTTTGCTGAGTACCCAGTGGAGATCGAGGATCGGTAGGAGAAGATCCTTCGTGGGAGAGCTATTCCCTTAGTGCGTGTCTGGTGGTAGTACAGGAATCTCCAGGAGAGCACGTGGGAGCGGGGGGCCCAGATTTGTGTGCAGTACCCACATCTTTTTGAGTAGCCCTTGTTTTGGCTTTTCGGGGATGTAAAAGCCCTAAGGTGGGTGTGATGTAATGTCTCAGATTTTTCTATGCTTTATTTTTAATAATATGTGGGAATTATTTTGAGACCAGTCTCTGAGATGGCGTGCAGTTCCGAGGCCCAGTGATCCTGGAACAAATGTTTGAATTTAATTTAATAATTAAATAACGCGTGTGTGTGGTTTTCCTAAAAAAGTGGAATAACTCCCGAACAGGTGCTCAGATCAGAAATATGAGGGCGTCGTTGCATTCAGAACAACGATTTTACCTTAGGCAAGGCCTAACATCGTCCGGCACGGGTCGGTGGTAAAATCCAGTTTTTGGGGATGTAAGAGTAATAAAATATTTAAATAAAAAAATATTTTATTCTACAGCGATATCTTTTTAAATCTGTTACAGCGGTTATCTTTCGTCCTTTTTAATTAAAGGCTGGTGCAGGGGTCCAGGGTTACAAACCACATAACCCTGAAACCCTTGGAGGCTCTAGAGGCTCTGGAGAAAACCTCCCAATGCGGAGACGGTGTTCTTGATGAGCTTCGCTAGCTATGACGATGCGGCGACCGGATCTTCTCCAACAAACGCCGCGGATCCAGGTTGGATGTTGTTTTTGATTTCCTTCCCCATTTTTGATTTCCACGATGAACGTGGACTAATCCACGAATAGATTATCCCGTAGATCGATCATTCTTGCGGGACGGGTTTTTGCGGGGATTTTGAGGTTGTTTTGGTTTTGATCTAACAGCGATGAACCCGGATCATCACGAACAATGATTGAGGTTCGTCCCTCTTGTTCGTTTTTTGTGATTCTTCCCTCACGTTCTTCATTCTTCACAGGATAATAACAATGATCGATTATGCCTCCGATCTATGGCGTAACGATCCAAGATTGTAGATCCAACCTCGGAGCGGTGTCACGGAGGTTCGACGACGGTTTCAGCGGGCGATTCAGAGCGGATCGGGAGATACGAGTTTTCAGGCGTTTTTCTTTGGACAGATCTTCTGAGGTTTATGATCCGATTTAAGAACCGAAAACACCTGTTACGTTGTTAATATGATGAAATGAACCAACCCCTGGAGTATTGGGATGAACAGATGAGAAACCGAGGATCTAGAGGATCAGCCGCGTCGCGAGGAGGAAGACGGGGTTTCTGGAAAAGTCCCGACTACACACTGTCTAGTATGGGCTACACAGAGTGTGTTCGTCGGCGGGTTACCTGGTGTGTACTCCGGGATTACACGGACACGGGGTGGGTACATGGACAAGGACACGACGTGTATACCCCTCCCCGGCCAAACCCGGCCAGATACACGGGATACCCTGTGTACTGGTACACGGGCATGCGACATGGACACGGATAGAGTCCGTGTACGGGCACATGGCCAGCGTACACAGAGAGAGACCCAGGTGCTTAGACATGGTGTGTGATCCTTCTACACGCCATGTAGTTACTTTCTATCTGACAAGCCGAGTGACATGGGCCGTTTACACGGGCAGTTCCCAGAGTCAAGGAACACGACGTGTGATTCTTCTACATGCCATGTAGTCTAGTTTTACATAGCTTGGACGGATCACACGAGCCGTTTACACGGGCAGTACCCAGAGTCAAGGAACACGGCGTGTGATCCTTCTACATGCCGTGTAGTCTAGTTTTACATAGACTGGACGGATGACTCGGGCCGTTTACACGGGCAGTACCCAGGGTTAAGGAACACGACGTGTAACCATACTATATGCCATGTAACCAATTATTCTTGGATTGAGCCACTTGTATTCCGTGACTTGGACTAGTTCTCTTAGGGTTCGTACCCTTGGTCTTTTCGCTGAAGGTTCTGGTATCATTTCCTTTATGCAGGAGTATGATCCCTTCAACAGGACTTCCTAAATAGAGTTGTTGGAATCCCCTCCGTGAGACTGAGATCCGGATCCTCTATTCATTCCTGGAACCCTAGGTAGAGTTCTTGGTATCGATGTGACCAAATTTACCCGGGCGCCGATCCTCTGCTTAGAGGATTAGCTCAAACTGAGTTGTTGGAATCACTCCATGGCTTTTGGTTGTGATCCTCATTTGAGCATCATGTTCCCAAGTACTTGTGGAGTGTGTTCTCCCAGAACGAGTACTTCGTATCTCTCTATTCAGACCTAGGAGTGTTTTCTCCTGGTTGCATTCTTAGTGGAATCTTCGAGCTTGATCCTAGTGGCGGTATCGCGATAGTCGATCGTGTATGAGTATATCTGGATATTTCTTGTTATATGTTCTGTAGACATATACTGTGTAGAGATGACTGTACCTTTCTTTTGTGGCATTTTTCCCTTGTTGTATTCCTTTGTGGTTTCGGGGTGTCCTACTGGGTATTTTTATACTCACCCCTGCACGGGATTTTCCCACACGTGTCGTGTCTTGTGCAGACGAGCGAGCCTTTGACATGATTCTAGGCGAACCAGGACCGGACGGAACTCAGTGAGATCAGACAGGACGAGGTGTGCTCCTATGGCTACAGACTACAGTCCCAGCACCTTTCCTTACAAGTTGGACTTTGTTACGGACTCTCCTTTTTGGTGGGCTTGTACTTTTGGCCCAGGATTTTACACTTACTGTACTTTACTTTCCGATCGTACTCTATTGGTTGGGATTTTTTTAGTGTATGCATGCATTTACATTTTTAGTTGAGTTTTTTTCAGCTTTGTGGGCTTGGAGATGTGTGTGCATGTGTACAAGTTTATAGACAATGCCTCCCATGTTAGTTATATGCCTACTCGGTGATAGTCATCAGCCCCTGGCCTATTAGAGGCAGGCTTGGGGAGTTGCGGCTCAAGCCCCACTGGGAAGGGTCGTGACAGGAACCCACTCCTGTAATAATAAAATGGAGGCCCTAATGAAGAAATATGGAGTGTACCATAAAACTTCCACTACCTACCACCCACAGAAAAATGGAATGACTGATGTTTCCAACAGAGAAGTAAAAATAATTTTGGAGAAAATAGTGCAACCCAACCACAGAGACTAGAGAAATAAATTAGTGGATGCATTGTGGGAATAAAAAACTAACTAAAACACTCCATTAGGTTTTTCTCCCTATAATTTTTTTATGGTAAACACCACTACTTACCTATTGAGCTGTACTAAAAATCTTATTGGGCTATCAAAAGAGTGAACCTGGAGTTTAGGAAGTCTAGACAATAGAGGAAGCTATAAATGACGGAGCTTGAGGAGATGAGAAGAGAGGCATATAAAAACTCACTATTGTACAAGGAGAAAACTAAATCTAGTCATGAAAAATTGATCTAGAAAAGGAAATTTTAAGTTAGAGATAAAGTGTTATTATTTTATTCAAGGATTAATCTTTTCCCTAGTAAGCTTCATTCCAAGTGATCTAGGAGAAGGTTCAAAATATCTATTCAAGGTAAATTTCCAATAACTAAATAAGTACTAGGATAATTTCTAGAAAGAACCTATGGTGGATTCCATACTTCTCCCTAGTATTGATAAATAGAGCACCACCAGGTTGGATATTAACTTTAGATTTGTTTTATACTTATTTTAAATGTTGAATTTTCAAAAAATTTCATGCTGCACTGAACTGGAACAGTGTTTGAACCAAGTGTGGGGAGGAGGGACAAAGAATTTTTAGGATTTAAATACCATTATTTATCTTTTATAGGTTCATATAAAAAAGAATATATATATATATATAGATCTTTTTTTCTATTTGTAAATATTATAAGTAGATTTTTATATACTTTTCTGTTTTGTTTTTTCAACCTTCCTTGAACTCAAATACTTCCTTGCCTAGTTTGAAAATTGTATACTATAATTAAAAGAATTCACTGGTTCTAAAACTGAAATACTTAGATGACTACTGAGTGAAATTGGTCATTGTTTTCATAGAAGTTTGGTCTTAGAACTAGGAAATGGAGTGTAACTGAAAATATTTATATGGAATCAAAATTATAACTTGAGGTCTCTAGGAGTTTCGAAATTAATTTGCGGTAACTTGACCAATGTGAGAAAGAACACCTTTGAGACCTAACTGAGATAAAATTGATATAATTCCTTTGAAACTAGAATGAAAATGGGTAACTGGGAACCCAAAATGAATATCTGAGAAAATGGAACTATTTGTGTGAGTATCCCTCCATACATTTTAATATGTTCTTTTTCATAGTGCCTCACACATACATGGCTGGGAAAAAATGAATAAAGTGAATAATCCAAAAATAAATTCATTTAGGTGAGGTGAATATTGAACCCATGAAGAGGAAAATTGACTTATAACAAATTCATTTGAGTTGTATCAATAAAGTGGAAAATTGAACTTTGGTTTGAGAAAACTTTGGAAAGAGGGAAAAATGGAAGTGTTTTTTATTAAAATTTTGATTCCACTTAAATCTCATTCAATATAATCCTGGAATTGGAACCTTGACTGAATTAAAATGAGGTAGTGGTTTGATTCACAAATGAAGCATGATATTTTAAACAATGGAAGAATCTTTGGTTTTTTACTTTTCTAGTTTACTAATTTAAATCTATGCAGGGTGACTCTTTTATTTCTTTTCCTTTTTGAATAAATTGAAATTAAATTATAACATTGCCCGAGAGTGCAATAGTCCAAGTGTGGGGGAGTGATGTGAGCCAAAATTTTCAACATTTTTTGTTTGTTATTATTTGAGAATACCCCTAATTTAATCTAATTATTGGGTAAAATCACAACTTTTGTAACCATTGTGAATCTTGGACTTAACTATTTAATGGTTTAACTAATGATTTTTAATATATGGAATGTGTGGTGATTCCAAAATTTGTTCTAATCTTATATTTCAATGAAAAAAATGTTCTGTGCTCTGCAGAGCATTGAAAAATGGAAAAGGAATTGGGCGACTATGAACTTTCTTCTTATGGTTGATATAATCATCAAAGAAATGTAAAAGGCATGGATCAACCATGAGATTCATTTTTATGGTTGATCCAGCCACTGAAAAAATGATAGAATAGAGCTGCGCTTGACAAAGGCAATTGATCATGCGATAAAAATATTTATGCCACCATAGAAATTTTAAAAAGGGGAACAACCAGATCGACCACGCCACCTTCTTGTGCCTGCCGCAGACCTTAACTATCTAAACTTGTTGGGATGAAGGTGAACTACTTATTAGGGGAGTCACAGTATCACACTAATAGAACCCGAGCTATGCACCAACCAAAACTAAGATCCAGTTGGATGAAGCATGATTGAAATTTCCCTGCTCACACCACTGAAGATTTAAAATTCCACTTTATGCCACCAGAGCCACACAACAAAGAACCAAGCTCCCATTTTATAATTGGGATATTTTTACTCTATTTTCCCACCTGCACCATTGCCTACAGTCCCAACCTCCACCTGTTGTTAATTCCATGAACCTATCTACCACATAAGATGAATAGATCCAGATCTAGAAGGATATAAAGCATTGTCTGAACTGGAAATCCACACTAACACGTTCGTCTAAGAACACCATTTGAGAAGATCAACTATATACTAAATAAATAGAAACATGGAGAGAACCAAATCCAGAGATAATCAAGATCACTAGAAAAAATCACTCTGCTGGAGATTATAGTACCAATGATTCAAAATGGTTCAAATTCGCCAGCCGATGATGGAATTATATGATTTTCAGACACTCTAGATGAAACATGACAAAAAAAACAGAGCATGGTGTAATAATTATGGAAAACTATAAAATTCATCATTTTCTAGATCCATGCCCATCAAACTAGGGCCCAATTATATTCTATTTAATCCCAGAATAATGAGCACGTGCAACCCCACATGTGAAACTTCTATCTTTCACTAAAGGTGTAAAGAAGTGAATTAACTCTCCAAAAAAGTAGTATGGAGATTTATTGTGGGAAGAGAATGAACCAGTTGGGGAAGATTCTTGTTGCATAGAAAAATAATCAAAACCCTTAATTTTGAACACATGTTGATCATCCAGAAAGTAAGAATTCATAGCTCAATTTTGGGAATAAAGGAATATTCCTAAATATTTGGAAGGAAGGTGGTGGTTCAACACATGTCAGGGAACCCTAGGAATTCTTCTTAAAAAATTTCACTGATTCACTGTGCCAAAGGAGAAAAGGAGGGGGGGGTCCAGATTACTCTCTCTTAAGGGATGTCTTCTACTATCACTCACTGCTCAATTTTTTCTTGTTTTCATTTTTTATTTCTCATTGTAAAACTTCGATGATTGCACACTAGGTCATTTGTGGTCACACCAAAGATAACTCCCTCATCCCCTATTAATGAATTATGGTCGATCAATTTTTATATTAATTCATCTGTGGGATATTAATGGTTTAAATCGATTAGAGTTTTCTTTTTATTTTGGATTTTAATTTATTCTACTCATTATTGGGATTGAACACATATGCCACTCAGATTCAAATCATTTCATGCGATAATAAGTAGTGGGATAATTCGAGGGTGATCGGAGATATCCAATCATCGAGATATGAAAGTATAGGGGATACATGGATCATTGTATTTCTATATCCAAATCAAAATGACTAGATAATAGTATTCAATGATATATCATTTGATTAGAGGAAGAATATACAACAATTAAATAAAGATTTAACAAGGGAATGAGGGAATGATCTAAGGTGATACTACTCCTCTTTAAATTGATATTAAAACCAACTAATTTCACCCACTGTTTTCAAAAAATTCAAACCCACTAAACAAGATTTTAAACACACCCACATCACTATCTTCTCCAAAGACAACATGATTCCCACTAACACTACATTAAATTCGGGTTCAAAAATTGTTTTGTTGAGTGCCCCAAAATAGGTGTGCATTAAATAACAATTCATTTCAAGAGTTATGTTTGAAAAATTATTTCTAGGGAGATTTAACTAAACCATGTTGATCACTGAGTGATAGTTAGGTGTCTCAACCTCTTTTCTTCACAGCTTCAACACAATTTTGAATTTATTGATGAAAGAATAGAAAATATTTTAATCAATTCAAATATATCTGGTTTTCTAACTCATCAATTATTCTTTGATTATCTCTCTCTTATCATTGCTTTCACTTGTTTGTATCTTTCTTTAATCTAGCCTTATTTCACTATTTCTATACTTTCACTCCTCAATATTGAAATTGTTCACTATTTATATCTATCATATTTAGTTTTTTTATTTGCACACATTTACCTTCTCTACGGTTTAACCTTACTCACCACTGACTAAGTTGTAAGTAGGTTAATAAATAAATAAATTAGAGCATGTCAGTGACTGCATGCCAATTTTTTTTCACCATTTCAAGAGAAAGAACATGTCACTAGTAAAAAATAATAAAAAAACCAAAACAATAAATCTATTTCTAAAAATAAAATACATTTAATTTTTTTATGAAAATTTGTTTATTCTAACTGTTGTGTGCTTATTTTGAACTATTTACACTTGTTTGTGCATATACGCTAGGGATTATTTTGATTCCGAACTAAAACCTTTAATTTTTAAAATTAAAAATTACTATTATTCCCTAATAAACAAAAAAAATTGAAATAGAAAATCTTGAAATTCAGAGATATGATAATTTAAATGAAAAACAAAATTTTGTCTTACCTCAACCGAGAAATCAAAATGTTAAGAGGCCTAGTCTTAGTGATTTTAAAATTACCATAGTTTCTACTATTCCATCTTGTATAAAATTATTTCCTAGTTCTAATAACTATGATATGAAACAATTATAACTCTCCACGATTCCCTCCATTAATGGATAACCAAGAGATGATTATTTAGAGTTCATTAGAGACTTTTATAGTGTAGTTCAACAACTTCCCATGCGTGGGATAAGTGAGGAGGATCGTAGGTTAGGGGTTTTTCCATTTCATTTTAAGAGTAAGTATAGAAGCTAGTTATAGAACTTAGATGGATAATTTTTTGATATTTGGGAGCAATTTTTCAATGCCTCTTTCATGAAGTTTTATTCTAGAAATGTGGCCACTAGGGTGAGGCACAAGATCATTGGATTTGTCCAGAAAGAGGGAGATCCTTTCCATGAAACATGGGATAGGTTTATAGGTATACTTAGGAATTTTCATAACTATCATCTTTCTCCTTGTATTTTAGTGTAAATATTTTGCAATGGTCTCACTCCCTACCACCAAACTTCTATTGACCAAACTTCTGGTGGTGATTTTTCAGAAATGAAAGTTGATAAGATTAATCAAATCTTTGACAAAATTTCTCAAAATTCTCAACATAACAGTTCTAGTAAGATAATTATCCATATTTTTGAGTCTTATCCTTTGGATTCTAGAGTTTATTATGAAAATTAGGATAGTTCACTTAGGGAGTAGTTCCAATATTTGTGGCATGTATGGGCATTCTGGAATCTACTATCCCAATTTTTATTTTCCTACCCAGCCCCCTAAAAATGAAACTTTTACGGGGTATGGACTTAGGATTCATTCTAGTGGTGACCCTTTCTCAAATAACTTAAATGATGGTTATATGAATCACATTAACCTTTCACAACGAGAGTAAGGGGTAGTGAAACAACCCACCCCTAGATTCCCACAATAGCCCAAACCGCAATTTCAAAACCAATATAAGGCTGAACAATATAATTACCAAGTGGATGTAAGGGGTATGTTATAGTAGTTTATAGGAATGTTTCATTTATAAAGAGACCAACATGATTAAGATAAAGCAAAAATAGATTCTAGGTTGCATAATATAGAGTTATAAATGTGGTAGCTAGCTAGAGATTAAGGTGGCAGAGACAAGAGAAAGTTTCCCAGAAAAATTGAAATACACCCAAAAGAAAATTTAATAGTTGTCACTACAAGATCAGGTATAAAAAAACAAGAATATGTTAGGGTTTAACTTAGAGAGGAGGGGATATAATATTTAACTAAATCTGAAAAATCAAAACCTAGAAACCACTAAATCTTGAAAACTAGACAAAAAGGTCCAAATTGAACTAATTATTGAATGTTCAAGTTAAATAGGTAAATAATGAAGAAAAATAAATTTTAAATTGATTAAGAAAGTTAAGAAGAAGGTTGGGTTTGAGGATAAGGATAAAAATCAGCCTATTTTGAGTCATTATTCCCTCTTATTCCCTTTTTTAAAAGGCTCAAAAAGAAAAATAATCAACATGATTATCTAAATTTCCTTGATATGTTTAGAACTTTTATCATCAACATGCCCTTTGTAGATGAATTAAATAAAATCCCTTATTATTTCAAATTTATCAAGATTTGTTTAGCTAATAAAATGGATTGGGAAAAGATGGACGCCATTAATTTAACCAAGGACTCTAGTGTTGTACTTCAAAATAATTTACCTCTAAAATTGAAAGACCATGTAAGATTTGTCATATCTTATATAATAGGATAAAGTGAATATCTAAATTACTTTTGTGACTTAAGATATAGTATCAATCTTATTACTTTCTCTTTATTTAAGCAGCTGGGTTAAGGGGGTATGAAATCAACCTATGTTTCTCTTCAGTTGGTTAGTATGTAAATTACTCATCCCTATATAAGGGTAGATAAATCTTTAAACAATGAAGGAAAACTTAAATTTTCTACAAATTTTCTTGTTCTAGAAATGGAAAGTGGATATAAGGTACCTAATATTTTGGGTGGACATTTTATAACTATAGGTGGGGCTGTTATTGATGTTTCAAAGGGTAAAATGACCCTCCAAGATAGTGATGATCAAGAGGAGTTTCATGTTTTTAAGGATTATAAACTTATAGTGAGTTGTAAACTGATAGAAGTTGTTGAATAAGTTTTTAGGGATGATATTATAAAGGATTCCCATTACCCTTTTGGATAAATAATCCAGAATGTAGTTTATGAACACTTTAGAGTCTATTTAATTAAAATCAAATCCACACAAGAACTTGAAAGACTAGGGAAAATTTAGAGACAAATTAGGATAATAATAATTAAGGATCAATAATTGGTCCATCTTGAATAAATTTTCTTTGTTGAGAATGATTCTCAAGTGGCAGTTCAGTACTCACAACCCTCTCACTATGAGAGAATTCCCTCCCTTGTGTCCAATCTAGATTCAATTTATTTCTCCTTTTTCCCAGGGAGTTCTAGGTATATTCTAGTGGAAATCCTATCTGAAAACGAGTGTTCTAAAGTTAAGTTTATGTATAAATTTTTTTATGACCCTCTAGAATTTAATTTCATTCCATAACCTATTGAGAGTATCAAAGATATGAATCTAGATAGATTTCCTAATATGAATAGAATGACTATTCTTGTAAAAATGTCCTATTTGGAAGATGATTTTTCTCTCTTTGGGCTTAAGAAATTATTTGGAGATCTTAAGGATGGTTCTCCTGCTTCTAATAAGAAGAAAATACATGAAAGTGGAAGTTTTTATTTGGAAGATAGTGATAAGATTATAACATTTACTATACTTGTTTACGACTTGTTAGATGCCTCAAATGTGAGGAAAACTTATAGATTTATTCCATCCAACTTTCTGATTTTTCTGAGCTATTTTCTATCATTTTTATACTATTTTTGATATTCCAGACATGGAATCTGGACTGGAAACCAATCTTAGTCCGAAAGTCTTAGATGATTTCAAGAGAGTACTATTTGATATTGGTGCTCTAAAATTTCTAAAATATCATGATAAAATTTCCACAGAAAATAGTGAAAACCATCAATAAATAATTCTCCAAAAATGACAAGGATTATAATTTTAGGGTGTAAGTATGGATGGAGACTCTAAATTTAGCACCAAATGGGAGGCAACTGTAAAGACCCAGATTTTAAAAGTATTTTTTTTAATTATATGGAATTATTTTGAGACCAAAAAATCTAACGGCGCGTGATTTCGAGGCCTGGAGTGTCTGGAATGATCCGTCGAAAAATGTTAAGTTTAAAATAGCACGCGTGTGTGGTTTACCTAAAAAAGTGAAATAACTCTTAAATGGGTGCCCAGATCAGAAATCTGAGGGCACCATTGCGTTCAGGTTAGCGAGCTTACCCTAGACGTGACTTAACTTTAGTCGGCGCAGGCCTTCGATGAGAAAACCCAAAAATGGCATAATCGTAAATAAAATAATTAAATAAAGTTATTTTATTTTTCAAATGCTTATAACTCACGAATGGTGACTCAGATTAAAAATTTGAGACCATCGCTGAGCTCGTGAGGGTATGCTTTCTTTAGGTAGATACTAACATTGGCCAGCGCGGGACAACTATGGAAATTAGTTTTTGGCCGTAAATAAAATAATTAAGTAACAATTATTTTATTGTTAAAATCCATAACTTCTAAATGGTAATTAAGATTGAAAATATGAGAGTATTTTTGAGTTCGTTGGGATGTGTTTCCCTTAGGCAGAGCCTAACCTTGACTGGCACGGGTCGAGGGTGAATGTTAATAATTTATTGAAATTTTTTTAAAGGTATGTTCAGTAAACGTGTGGGTTGTGTTTTATAACTTTTGAACCGGTGCTCAGATTAAAAATCCGAGGGCACCGTTGAATCTATAGCACCAAGATTCTTTTAAGGGAGGCTTCACTTCGACCATAGTAGGTTGGGTGAAAAAGTTAATTTTTTGTATTTTTGAAAGATTAATAAAATAACATGTTATGTTATTTTATTTATTTTCATTTTCTCCAGCGGATGAGTGGTGGTGGCGGGACCAATGACATATCAATACATTAAATGGCTTGAATCCCCTTTATTATTGTAACTGCACCATTGGAATTTGGAAGGTTCATTAATTAAATGAACCCCATTAAATTTCACGTGTGTTACTCTCCCATCCCCTCTACTATTTATATAGAGTTCGGGGTGGATTGTTGGCATGAATTCACCAAATGAAGAAGCTCTGGAAAAGTACCAAAATGCCAACCATTTAGAGAATGAGACCGGTTTCAGTGAGCGGTGAAGAGCACCACCAAATCATGAATTGACAACAATGACAAAGGAGGTTCCATCGATCATCATCAGCAAACATCTCTTCTAGGCAGGGTGTTTATTTTGAAGTTGTCTTTGATGAATTAAATCCTCTCCTGTTTGATATCACATTAACATAGAGGGCGCGGGCCAAACGAACATGGACCAGACCCTCCGCCACTTCGTTCATGCTTCGTTCTTTGGGGAAGATTTCCTTAGATTGATGGTAACGCGAAATAGAGGGCCACGCTATGACGGTGGCAGCGCAAGATAGATGTAGGTGCATACAACACCGAGAATGGACATCGTAGCACATCCAGTGACCTACGAAAGAAACCACCGGCGTGCCATATCGGCGGCGGCCGGCAGGGGCCGGAGGAGACCCGCGGCAACCGGCCATGGGTGGTGGAAGGCAGCGCGCGACGGCGTGCCATGGTGGCCGAAGGTGGCTAAATACAACCGGATGCGCGGGATAAAAGGGTGGCGCCTGCAGGCGACGTTAGTGGCAGAAGGAGGGTGGCGCAGAGCAGCCGCGATAGGAAGGGGCGGTTCGGCCCTGTGTCGTGTCGCGTTGGAAGAAGCCGGTCGGCCAAACGACCGATCGTTTCATGTGGTGGGGCAGTGCCCCACCGGTTGGGAGAAATGACCCTACAACCACAGGGCCAGCGGAGAAGGCGGTCCACCTTCTGGCGGACCGGGCCAGATGTGGGCCGGACCCACCCAGTGGGTCAGGCCGGACCCACGGCCTAGCGGGCCAGACTCGGGGTACAACAACCAGTGTGGGTGGGCCGGGCCAACCGCGGCCTGGGCCCGTGAACCAATGGGCCGAACCCAACAGTTCGGACCCAGTGAACTGGGCCGACCTTTAACGATCCGGACCCGGGTGGGGTCAGGTAAGCCCCGTGACCCATTGCGTCGGACTGGTCAGACCGAGTCGGACCGGGCCCTGACCCAACCGGAACCTGAATAAATAAACACCCGTAACTAAAGACCCAGGTGTCCGATTGACACAACATCAGTAGTGTTGGGACCCCTTTTTGGGAAGCGGTCCCTATGACATATTTTGGCGGGCCGGACCAAGTCGGGCCAGACTGAGGTGCGATCGCCCCCGTTTCACGGAAAGGGATGTAACTAACAGAATGTGTGTCCGATTGATGCATTATCTGAGGAATAAGGACCCTTGTGACAAGGTTTTCCTTTGGAGATAATCTAAGTGAGTCTTGATAGAGTTTGATGTGAGACCTGGGTTGGATCAGACCTGAATCCAACTGGGCCCTTTTTACAAAAGTGCCCATATCTAAGAGACCGGGTGTCTGAATGACGCGTTGTCTGTCACGTTGGGACCCCTATGATGGGACAATAATTTGGGTATAATTTTTGTGGGAATCCTTACCAGTTGAAATACAACTGATGGCTTGAGGATCGATTCTCCCAGAATCAAGCATGTTATGAGGTGGAATCTAGTGGCTAGTTGTGACATGAAGAAGAAGAGCGACCAATGCGAGTCAGCATCAGAAACTCCAGAGTTGGATGATCTAGTTGTATGAATAATCATTCCTTACTTTTTACTAGAGACCCTGTATGGATCAACATATAGAGACCCTATGTGGATCAGTAATATAACGAACTTGTGTGGATCAACATCATAGCGACCGTGTGTGGATCAACATCATAGAAACCTTGTGTGGATCAACATCATAGCGACCCTGTGTGGATCAACAACATAGAGACCCTATGTGGATCAACATAATAGCGACCCTATGTGGATCTCCATCATAGTGAACTTGTGTGGATCAACATCATAGCGACCCTGTGTGGATCAACATCATAACGCCCCTGTGTGGATCAACATCAAAGCGACCCTGTGTGGATCAACATTCTAGCGACCCTATGTGGATCAACAATAACATGACCCGATTAGGACCCACTTTACAGTGGCTCGTCGTGGAACAATGACTTACATCTAAGGGTGGATTTATAATAGAAAAAATCCTTTGTGGATCAGTTTTGGGACTTCTAAATGGGGTAAAATGATATAGCTTAAGACTAATCATCTTTATTTATGATCATTGAGTTGTATACCTTGTGCGAGATGAATATTGTTTCATGCTTGTGATTGAGGTATTGCTTTGTGGTTTTTCCTTTGTGGAACTCTGGGAGACCTTCTAGGGTCTCGGAGTCCCTACTGAGTATTTTTGTATTCTCCCCTGCACAGGCTTCGCCCGCACCTTGTTGTGTCTTGTGCATACGGCGAGCAGCTGGGCTGAGACTAAAGGGAGCCAGGACCAGGAGGTATACGGAGGAGACGAGATGACGTGGAATTATATGGAGACAATATGTACCTAATCTTTAGGTAGGATCCTTAGTGGATGATCTAGGAGTTGTTTTCTCTTTTCATTTGTACTTGTACTTTTCAGTTGGGCTTGTATTCCAGCCCCTTTACTTTTAGTACACTTTTTACTATAGAAGTTCACTTCATGGTTTCTTCTTGTTGTGTTCATGGTTTGTGTGATTGTACAGGTTTAAAGGAAATGCCTTCCCGTTATAGGGATATTCCTTTTTGGTGCTAGTCTCCAACCCCTAGCCTATGGAAGGCGGGCTTGGGGTAGTCATGGAATGGGCCCTGGGGGATGGGTCATGACAAAGCGGTATCAGGGGAGTCGGTCCTACCAAAGAAATAGGACTTTAATATTTTCAATGGAGCAATAGTGTTAAGTGTTTTGAGTGTGGTTTTCAGTTCAGGGAGTCCAGTGTTGGTGCGGTGGCCGATGTATCCATACACCAGGACCCTAAATTATGATTTCTGACTCGGTGCATGAAAAAACTGATTGCGTGTGGTTTCGAAATGTTTTACTTTGATCTCTTTTGATTCAACTCACCAAGTATAACCTTTTTATCGTGGTTAATATTGATTATCTTTCAAGATTCCTCCATGGAGACAACCATCCATAATTCCTGAGAGAGTACACGATGACAACCCACCGAGCAACAAGGCTCCGGTGCAGGTCCCTCTTACTATGTTGGCACCTTAGGGTAGTGTAACAGCAGCACCACCACCCATTGGGAAGCAGTAACCACCAAATGCACTGGAAAACGATGCACACCGATTGAGCGTGTTGCACGAGTTTCAGTAGAAGAGGCCTCTAAGGTTTCAAGGCGAGACAGATTCCCAGGCAGCTGAGGACTGGTCAGAGGCTGTGGATAGAGGTTTCTACTTAGTTGAGACACCACTAGAGAAGATGGTGATCCTAGCTGCTAGTATTTTCTAGTGTGTGACCATGAGTATGGTTTTTAGGGTGAATAAGCTTTAGTTCATGGATCGTTGCCCGAGATGGTACCTTCGGGCAGTGTGCCAACTATATCACTTCTCGTTGGTCAACAGTTACAACCAGTAGTACCGATAGAGGATACATATAGGATTACTTCCTTACACGTGTTTTAGCATCATATAACCCTCAGGTTACGAGGTGATCCTGACTCACAGGCAACTAATGACTGGCTTGAGGAGGTGGCTGAGTTTCCATCTAGCCAGGGCAGCATTCGATCAAATGGTGGTCCTGGTAGAGAGACTTTTATACGGCTCAGCAGGAAAATGACAAGGTTTATATTACCCTGATCTTGTGAAGAGGTGACTTTTATATGGAAAATCTTGAGAACTTTCCTCAGAGAAGGGGCTCTCTTTCCATAAAAAGCTAAGGGGTGAGTGTTTCCTAGAGCTTTTACAACTTCAGAAAGACGAAATGTCGGTAGATGAGTATTCATCAAGGTGTATCGACCATCCCAGGTACTCGATGAATACAGTACAGTTAGTGCACCAGGGCTCGGACCTCCAAGAGAGGTGTGTTTAGGGACATCCGAGCCAACACTATTCCTTTATGAATTACTACTTATGTTAGGGTTCTAGAGAGAACCTTTTTGGCTGAATGTTCTTTGGCTGAATAGATACAACCAGTGAATGTTAGCAGTGAGAAAGTAGTAAACTGATGCCAGTCTTAGAGACATGGGCATGTAAAATGTTTTGGGAAGAGGAAGTGATAGGGACAGATGAATCTGTGGGGAAGAAGACATGGAAGTTGAGCTAAGAGATCATCATGAGGTGGTATACATTTCGACATGTTACAACCACCCCCAATGTGGTCCCCAACAGGATCAGGGAGCTAGAGGACAGGGGAAGGGAGTAGCTACAAGCAGTCAAGGAGTGTGACCCAAGGGCTCTAGGAATGATTTGAGGTACGGTCTGTGTATACTACTAGCTTCCATATTAGTAGACATAGGTACCAATCATTCCTTCTTACCACAAATCTTGTTCAAGACCTAGAGTTTCTGGTTAAACTAATGACTTGACCCCTACATCTGGAGATACCTTTGGGATGAGACTCGATAATCACACTTATGCCGACGGTGTGATCTGACCCTTGAGGCAAAATTTTTGGTTGGAACCTCTTGGTGGCAGTGTCGAGGCCTTATGACATTAGTTTGGGTATGGACTGGACATCCATAGTTCATACTCAGATTGACTGTTTTAGGAAAAAGGATGTAGTATATATACAGTGTTGGAATGGGGTTTTCCTTGGTTGGTGAAAAAGGAAACCCATACAGTACAGGGTAAACTCATTTATAGGTGGGTGCAACCGATCACTCTTGAGTCGGCCAACCTTACCCTCATGGAAGCAGAAGTTTTGAGTTTTCAGTTTCCAAAAGTAGTGGCAGAGTGTGGGGACATCTTTTCAAAAGATGTTTCGAGGATTAAATCTCCAAAGGGAGAGGGACTTATTCTTGGGTTGGGTACTACCAGAGATTTGTACCAGACTTCTCCAGGGTAGAGACACCCTTTTCAGCTTTGACGAAGAAGGGGGAGGATTTCCTGTGGATGGAGAAGTGTCAGTAGAGCTTTCAAGAGATGAGATAGAGACTGACGAGTTCCTCCATCTTGAGGCCACCAGAAGAGGGAGTTGGGTATGTAGTCTACTGTGACACATCAGGGACTAGACTAGGTTTTTTCCTGATGAAGGAGCAGTTAGTGATCCCCTAAATCTCATGGCAGTTGAGACAACATAATCATAACTATGCTACCCATGACCTGGAGTTAGAAACAATGGTATTTGCGCTGAATATGTGGTGACACAACTTGATGGGTGAACGATTTACTATTTACTCTGATCACAAGAGCGTCAGGTATATATTCTCACAGAAGGACTTGAACCTGAGACAATGACGATGTCTAGAGTTCCTCTAGGACTATGACTTTGAGATAGTCTATAATCCAAGTAAGGGGAACATGGTAGCAGACGCACTCAGCAGGAGGTCTGGTCTACAACTACTGAGTGAGGCATAGGAGTATCTAGTTGCATTGCAGATATCCTTCATGGATAAAGATGGAGTAGCTTACCTCTAGTATATAACTGTCACTCTCCCAATTATTCAGAGAGTTTGAGAGGCACGACTTAGGGATGTTGACTGCGAGGCCCAACGTGCTCAGTTATCCTCAGGACGGTCTCCTGAAGGATTTTCTGAAGATGGGGAGCACGTTGTTCTCTTTAGAGGATGCACCATGGTACCATGGACGATTCAAGAGGAGGTTTTGAGAGAGTTACATAGATCTACTTTAGCGGTACATCCTGGAGTGGTGAAGATGTACCAGGACCTCTAGTGCTAGTACTGGTGGCCAGGGATGGAGGAAGCAGCGACAAAGTTTGTATCACAATGCCTCACTTGTCAGCAAGTGAAGACTGCACAGAGCCGGAATAAGTCTTATGCCGATAGGCGATGGAGACCCATAAATTATGAGGAGGGAGACCATGTCTTCCTAGGGGTCTCATCCTCATGAGGATTGTGAAGGTTTTGCTGGGGCGGCAAGCTATCTCCGTGGTTCATCGGACCTTTTAGGTTCTCACCAGAGTTGGTGAGGTGGCGTACTTTCTATCTCTCCCCCACAGATACACTGGGTGCATGAAGTTTTCCACGTGTCACAGTCGAGGAAGTAAATTCATGATCTATCGCACGTTATTGACTGGGGAGATATGGACATTAATGATGGGGTGACTTTTATGGAGATTCAAGTGGAGATTGGGGAGCAATAGGAGTGGGTCTTTCGTGGATGATCGATACTTATGGTGCGTGTTCACTGGTAACATGAGGACCTCTAGGAGAAAACATGGGAGTGGGAGGCTTAGATTCATGCTCAGTACCCCCATTTGTTTCCTTAGTCAATGTTGTGGCTTTTGGAGACTAAAAACCCTAAGGTGGGAAGAATGTAAAGACCCAAATTTTCCATGTATTTTTTTTAATTATATAGAATTATTTCGAGACTGAAAAATCTAACGGTGCATGATTTTGAGGCCTGGAGTTCCCAGAATAATCCATCAAAAAATATTAAGTTTAAAATAGCACGCGTGAGTGGTTTTCCTAAAAAAAGTAGTATAACTCTTAAACAGGTGCCCGAATCAGAAATCCGAGGGCACCATTTCGTTTAGGTTAGCAGGTTTACCCTAGGTGCGACTTAAGTTTAATCGGCGCAGGCCTCTGGTGAGAAAACCAAAAATGGTATAACCATAAATAAAATAAATAAATAAAGTTATTTTATTTTTCAAATGCTTATAACTCACAAATGGTGACTCAGATTAAAAAACTGAGACCACTGCTGAGCTCGTGAGGGTATGATTTATTTAGGAAGATACTAACATTGTATGACGCGGGCCAACTATATAAATTTGTTTTTGGCCGTAAATAAAATAATTAAGTAATAATTATTTTATTGTTAAAATCCATAATTTATAAATGATAACTTGGATTGAGAATATGAGATTACCTTTGAGTTTGTTGGGAAGTGTTTCCCTTAAGTAGAGCCTAACCTCAACCGGTGTGGGTTGAGGGTGAATGTTAATAATTTATTGAACTTTTTTTAAAGGTACATTCAATAAATGCGTGGGTGGAATTTTCTAACTTTTGAACCGGTGATCGGATTAAAAATCCGAGGGCACCATTGAATCCACATCACTGGGATTCATTTAAGGAATACTTCACTTCGACCATAGTAGGTTGGGTGAAAAAGTTAATTTTGCAGACTTTTGAAAGATTAATAATATAACATGTTATGTTAGTTTATTTCTTTTCTTTTTCTCTAGTGGAAGAGCGGCGGTGACGGGACCAACGACACGTAAAACCATTAAATGGATTGACTCCCCTTTATTCTTGTAACCGCACTGTTAGAATTTTGAAGTTTCATTAATTAAATGAACCCCGTTAAATTCCATGTGCGTTACTCACCCTTCCCCTCTCCTATTTATATGGAGCTCGGGGTGGAGTGTTGGAACGACTTCACCAATTGATGAACCTCTGGAGAAGTACCACGACGCCAACAACTTTGAGGACAAGACCAGTTTCAATGAGTGGTGACGAGAACCACTGAATCACGAACTGATGACAACGATGAAGGAGGTTTTTTCGATCGTCGCCAGTGACCGTATTTTCCAGGTAGGTAGTTTATTTTGAAGTTTTCTTTGATAAATTAAATCCTCTCCCGCTTTCTATCACATTAACGTGAAGGGAACGGGCCAAAAAAACAAGGTCCATACCCTCTACCACTTCTCTCATGTTCCATTCTTCGGGGATAGTTTCCTCAGATTGATGGCAACACGAAATAGTAGGTCACTCTATGATGGCAGCAGTGTGAGAGAGCTGTAGGTGCAAACATCACTAATAACAAACACCAGATCACGTCCGATGACCCGCAGAAGAAACCACCAGCGTGCTATGTCAGCGGTGGCCAATGGTAGCCGAAGGAGACCTGCAAAAACCGGACACAGGCAGTGGAAGACGGTGCGCGACGGCGTGCCGCGGTGGCTGAAGGCAGCTCACCCAAGCCGGCCGCATGGGACAAAAGGGTGACGCCCACAGTCGCATCCAGTGAGCCACAACAAAAGGAGGGCGGCATAGAACAGCTGTGACCAGTGATCCATGGTAGGAAGGGTGGATCGGCCCCACAAAATTCCGTTTTGGTGAAAGCCGGTCGGCCAAATGATCAACCATTTCATGCGGTGGGGAAGTGACCCACCGGCTGGGCGAAACGGCCCTGCAACCGCGGGGCTAGCAGAGAAGGCGATTTTCCTTCTGGCAGACCGGGCCAGGCATGGGTCGGCTGAGCAGGGTAGACCTACCCAGTAGGTCAGTCCAGACCTACGACCTCGCAGGTCGGACCCACCCAGCGGGCCGGACTCACGGCCCAAAGAACCAGTGCGGGTGGGCCGAGCCCCACCCGGCGAGCCATGCCAACCGCGACCCGGGTCTGCAAACCAATGGGCCAAACCTGATGGGTTGGACCCAGTGAAACGGGCTGACCCTTAATGGGCCAAACCTGGGTGAGGACAGGTTGGCCCCAGGACCCGTTGCGTCAGACCGGTCAGATCGAGTCGGACCGGGCTCAGACCCAACCGGCCCCCGAATAAATAAACACCCGTAACTGATGAACCAAGTGTCTGATTAACACACCATCGGTGGAGTTGGGACCCCTTTTTGAGAAGCGGTCCCTATGGAATATTCTGGTGGGCCCTACCAAGCCGGGCCCGACCGAGATTTGATCGCCCCTATTTCACAGAAAGGGATGTAACTAACAGATCGGGCGTCCGATTGATGCACTGTCTGAGGCATAAGGACCCTTGTGACAAGGAGGTACTTTGGTGATACTCTAAGTGAGTTTTGAAGGATTTTGACATGTGAACTGGGTTGGATCAGACCTGAATCCAACCGGGACCTTTTTACAAAAGTGCTCATATCTCACAGACTTGGCGTCTGAATGATGTGCCGTCTGTCACATTGGGACCCCTATGATAGGGATGTCCCTTGGGTATAATTTTTGCAGAAATTAGTACTGGTTGAAATACGACCGATTAATTGAGGATTGGTTCTCCTAGAATCAAGAATGTTATAAGGGGGAATCCAATGGTTGGCTGTGACATGAATAAGAAGAGTGACCAATGTGGGTCAGCATCAGAAACTCAAGAGTGGGATGATCTAGCTGTACGACTAATCATACCTACCTCTTTACTAACGACCCTATATGGATCAGAATCTAGCAACCCTATATGGATCAACAACATAGAGACCCTGTGTGGATCAACATCATAGCGGCCCAGTGTGGATCAACATCATAGCGACCCTATGTGGATTAGTATCATAGAGACCCTGTGTGGATCATCATCATATAGAACTTGTGTGGATCAACATCATATCGACCCTATGTTGATCAATATCATAGTGACCCCGTGTGGATCAACATCATAACGAACCTATGTGGATCAGCATTATAGTGACCCTATGTGGATCAACATCATAGTGACCCTGTGTGGATCAGTATTCTAGAGACCCTGTGTGGATCAGCAGTATCGTGACCTGATGAGTACCCGCTTTACAGTGACCCATCGTGGAACAACGAATTACATCCAAGGGTAGATCGATAATAGAACAACTCCTTTGTGGATCAGTTTTGGGACTTATAAATGAGATAAAATGATATAACTTAAGACTAATCATCTTTATTTCTGATCACTGAGTTGTATACCTGGTGCGAGATGACTATTGTTTCATGCTTGTGATTTAGGTCTTGCTTTGTGGTTTTCCCTTTGTGGAACTTTGGGAGACCTTCAAGGGTATTGGGGTCCCTACTAAGTATTGTTATACTCACCCCTGCACAGGCTTTTCCCGCACCTTGTTGTATCTTGTGCAGATGACGAGCAGCTAGGATGAGACTTGAGGGAGCCAGGACCAGGTGTTACATGTAGGAGACGAGCTGACGTGGAGTGTTATGGAGACAATCTATACCTACCCTTCTGGTAGGATCCTTAGTGGATGATCCCGGAGCTGTTTTCTCTTTTTAGTTATACTTTTACTTTTCAGTTGGGCTTGTATTCCGACCCCTTTACTTTCAGTACACTTTTTACTACAGTAGTTCACTTTGTGGTTGCTTATTGTTGTGTTATTGGTTTGTGTGATTGTACAGGTTTAAAGGGAATGCCTTCCCGTTACAGGGATACTCCTTTTTGGTGCTAGTCTCCAACCCCTGGCCTACGGAAGGCGGGCTTGGGGTAGTCACAGCACAGGCCCTGGGGGACAGGTCGTGACAGAAACCCTTGGGTTTTCAAGTTTTTTGTTATTTTTATTTTAAATAAAAAGTTATTTACCCTACTCTAGTTATTGTGAAGTCCCTCATTTTTTTCCATTAATCTCATCTTGACTAGGATTTCATTAAAAATCCTCTCCCATTACTTGGACTTATATTTTTAATTTCTAAAGATTGGTTCTCATGTTAATTTTTTTAATCTTTTAGGCACCTCAATGAAGATACCAAATGGAGCTGCAAATTTCTTGAAGGTGGACAATTTTTTTGTTTGAGGATTAAAGACTAGTATTAACAATAAGGGGATTATTTTTCTTTGATTTTTCTTGAAATTTTATTTTTTGAATATGATTGATTACTTCCTTGTTTTTTCTCTAATATTTTTTTTGAAATCAATTTTTGGATGGAAATTAAGTATGTGTGTGTGGGGTGGGGGTGGGTGCGTTAAATTTATTTATTGACTGAATTAGATTGTTTTTGAATCTGTATTTCATTTCTCAGTGATAACCTTGTTAAATTCTATACTTTTAAAAATCAATTTGAATTGGAATTGAACCCTTTCCTTAGATTCCTGAATTTTTAAGAACCATTGCTTGTTGATATCACTGCTTAACATGCTACTATTTTCAGTTGTAATGAAATTTCTTGTATTTTGTTTACAAAGTTAAAGAATATTCAATTTAACTTCTATTTGAAAAGTGGTTTATTTATGGAAGACATGTTGTCTAAACATTAATATGACACTGAAAGCATATATTGAACTATTAATTTGAAAATATGTTTAACCTGGTCTATTTAAATTGTTCTCCCACTTTGAGGTTCAAAATTGGGGATAATGTTGAGTTTTAAGTGTGGGGGAGGGGTCTTTAACATATGTGATTAATTGTATTTCTATGAAGAAAACATTAAAATAACCCTAATTTTTTTCAAAATTGATTGTGTTTGAGCATTGATTTTCTTACTTAGTGGTTCATTTTTTTTCTAAAGTTAAAGTCTATCTTGTTACTTTGATGAAGTTAATTTTTTCTATTTCTCCATGGATTTAATTGGGTATATATTTTTATTTATCTCTTAAGAAAACATTTTTTGGTAAAATATTGTGAGTAAGTTCTACAATTTTTATTAAATTTAAACATTCTAATTAAAATTAAACTCATAAGATTTGTATCAAAATGGGTTATGAAATAAACTTATAATCCTTATGGACTCTTTATTCTTTAAGATAATATCGATGGATGAATTAATTATTCATTTTTATTGATTATTAAACTCACCCATCCAATAATTGTGTTTATGTTTTCTATGTTAATTATGTGAGTTTATTCACTTGGAGAAAAAGAGAATTTTGGAAGTATAATTGGATTCAAATTGAAGTTTTTTAACCCTTTATTTTTTTTTGGTTTCAATCATTTTTCTAAAGCGGGAAATAAAATTTTCACCAAACCATATTTTTTTTAAGTTAGTGGTCATTTTTGGTACTTGAGAGAGTCCATGGGTGAAAATACATTTGAAAACCAAATCATTATGGAAATTTAGTTTTTCATTGTTGAGATTACTTTAATCCAAAGTTTATTTAATTGATTGACTGAGGATAAGAAATGAGTTAAGTGTTGGAGAATTTGATGTGAACTTTATTTGATACATTTTTTCCACATCTAATTTGTGAAATTATTATGTTTTTAAGGTTGTGATGTGATTTAATTTGGAGAATTTTTGAATATATCATCTTATAATGGAAATTATCATTGTTTCTATTTTTGTGTGAAAAAGATTATTTTCAATGCTCAATCATTTAAATGTTATTGATTTAATATTCATAAATTTTATGAAAAAATAGTTTGTGTATTTTCAGTGAATTTTTAATTTAAATAATACTTTTGAAGTTGTTGAAAGTGTTTTGGGTGTTGAATTTAATTTCTTTAAAGTTCTATATTGTTATTTTAGATATTTTTATTTATACTGAATGCATTTTAAATTTGAATCATTGAATTTTGAAAACTCCAGGATATTCTTTTTTAAAATTATCATTGAATTCATTTTTCTTAATTTTCAAAAGGTGATCTTATTTTGTTTGAAGGATGTATGAAAGTTGTTTGAAATTCAGAGAAGAAAAAGAGAATAAAAAAGAATGAGATGTTTAGGCCAAGATTGACCTTCATCCAAATAGAAAAGAGTGTCAAATGAAGAACTGAGATCGAGCCTAGGGTATTGATGAACAAAGATTGAGAGTGAAGCTTGTTGGAGAGGGAAACTAACCAAGACTGTCACACTCAAACCCGTTCAATTATTAGAATTTGGCCATGGATACCACTTGAGATTAGATTATAAATAATGACTCAATATAGAGATGAGCGATCTAGGAGATCTTATACTTCAACAATTGAAAACTGTTGAATACACTATTACATATATGAACTTTAGGAGCATGAAAAATGGATTTTAACAGTGCTAAAAAAGTGATGTTAACCTCAACACTGTTAGAGGGGTCCCCTTTATCAGCACTAGTTTAGCACTGATAAAGACCCCCTTTATCAGTTCTATTTCTAGCGATGATAAAGACCCAACCTGCTGCAAGGTGTTGTTTATATAACAGCACCCAAAAAAACCTGTAACCTATGTATAAAAATATATAATTTAATTGAAATAAATTTGGCATCATGAATACAAAAAATTATAATATATACATTTCAATTTTTTTATAATTAAATTTACAATTATCCACAAACATTTAAAAACATTAATGTTTCATCTTCTTTAGAGCCTACGATCCCCTCTAAAAAAAGTACGCTCATTGTATCAATTGTTGAAAAAATCACCTCAACCTGATCAAAAGAATCCACCTATATAAGAAAACAAATATTTTGTTGGTGATACTATAAATAAATAAATTAAACATTAATATGAAATAATACATTAATAAAATGCCAATTTTAAATAAAAAGACACACTTTGAGTTATACCGGTCACACTATGCTTCATATTAAGGTATAGTTGATTCTTATACATCAAAAATTAATCATTGATTCTTTTCCTAAATTATAAAAATAATATGAACGTGTTTGATCAGTTTTTAGTATGTCACTTGTTCTTTTTACTAAAATCAATGTCAATTTTAAATAAATAGACACACTTGGAATTATACCGGTCCCACCGTGCATCTGATTGAGGTGTGGATGATTCCTACCTGTCAAAAATTACTTATGGATCATTTTATTAAAGTATCAAAACAATCCAAATGTGTTTTCTCAATTTTCATTATGTCACTTATGTTTTTCACTAAAAGGTCATTTCAAACTAGAAACACATAATTTGAGTCATACCGGGTGCATCGTGTGTCGGTTTGATATGAGATGACTTCTTATATATCAAGAATGAATTATGAATCACTTTACTAAATTATCAAGATAGCTAGAGCACATTTTCTTGGTTTTCAGTGAGTGGCACACATTTTGAACTAAAATATCAATTTTAAACTGATAATGGACACTTTTAGTCATATAGATCACACCGTGCATCAAATTGAGGTACGATTGATTCCTACACATTACAAATGACTCATGGATCTTTTTCCTAAAGTATAAAAATAATCTGAATGTGTTTTCTCAGTTTTTAGTATGTCACTTGTTCTTTTTACAAAAATTAATGTCAATTTTATATATATAGTCACACTTGGAATTATACCGGTCACACCGTGAAATAGATTGAGGTGATATTGATTCTTACACATCAAAAATTACTTATATATCATTTTACTAAAGTATCAAAATAATATGAATGTTTTTTCTTGGTTTTGAGTATGCCACTTGTGTTTTTTAGTAAAATTAATGTCAATTTTAAATAAAAAGACACACTTATAGTGATAATGGTCACAATATGCGTCAAATTGTGGTGGGGTTTATTTTTACAAGTTATAAATGACTGATGAATCCTTGTCCAAAAGTATCAAAACAATTCGAATGTGTTTTCTTGATTTTTAGTATGTCACTTCTTTTTACTAAAATTAATGTCAATTTTAAATACATAGACGCACATGGAATTATACCAGTCACACTATGTGTAATATTAAGGTGAGTTTAATTCCTATACATAAAAAATGGATTATGGATCATTTTAAAAAATTATCAAAATGATCTGAATGCGTTTTCTCAAATTTGAGTATGTCACTTGTTTTTTTAATTAAAATGTCATTTAGAACTAGAAACATGCACTTTGAGTCATACCAATCACATAGTGTGTCGGTTTGACATGATACTAATTCCTACACATCAAAAATGACTTATAGATCGTTTTCCTAATGTATCAAAACAATATGAATGTGTTTTCTTGATTTCCAATCAGTGACACTTTTAAAACTAAAATGTCAATTTTAAATTGATCACATACACTTTGAGTCATACCAGACACATCCTATATCAAATTGAGGGGTGGATGATTAAAACATTTCAAAAATGACTTATTAATCATTTTAATAAATTATAAAAACAATCCAAATGTGTTTTATCAGTTTTGAGTACATCACATGTCTTTTTTACTAAAATGCAATTTTTAACTAAAAAAACACACTTTGACCCATACCGGTCACATTGTGCATCAGTTTGACATGAGAAAAATACCTAAATGTAAAAAATTATTTATTAATACATGTAATAAATTATCAAGAAAAATTGAGCATGTTTTCTCATTTTTCTATGAGTGACCCTTTTTTAACTAAAATGTCCATTTTAAACTGATAACGAACACTTTGAGTCATACCAGGCACATCATGTATCAGATTTAGGTGTGACTGATTCCTACACATCAAAAATGAATTATTTATAATTTTATTAAAGTATAAAAATAATATTAATATGTTTTATCAGTTTTGAGTGATTCAATTGTCTTTTTTACTAAAATTAATATTAATTTTAAATAAAAAGAAGCATTGAGAGTCATACCGGTCACACCGTGTGTCAGATTGAGGTGAAATTAATTCTTACATATCCCAATCTCAAAAAAATCCTAAAAAAAATGTTACCATGATTACCACTGTATTTCTTTGTTAAAATTCGAACACTATATGTTGAGTCGATTTTCTTAGCCAAAAAACCTTTCTCGTTATTGAAAACCAAGAGTATAGGAAGTTCTTTTTTCCCATTATATCATGAGAAGTCACTAAAATGGACACAATATCTTCCTAAACTCTTTTGGTTTTAAAAAATGAGAAAGATTTTTGGCTAAGAACATCAACTCAATATGAAGTGTTGGTAGTTCAACAAAGAAAAGCAATGGAAGTAACCACCCCAACTTGAACAAAGGAATCCACCTGTATAAAAAAACAATTCTTATGTGAGTAATACTAAAAATAAATAAATTAAACATAAATATTAAAAAATACAATAATTCTATGGACAATAATTTTACTATGAAAACATCAAGATTACCTCTATGATTGAGTAAAGGAATCATCGTTTCTCTTCCTGTAAAGGTAGTTGAGGGAACTTGAAGGAAAGTGGTAAATTATAACACTGCATGGGTGAAATGGTTTTGAGGGAGAAGAATTATATGGAAGTTTTGGTGCAAAAAGTCATGAAATATGGACACACTACCCCTACTCGAAAAAATAATCCACCTATATAAGAAAACAATTCTTATGTGGTTAATACTAAAAAGAAATAAATTAAATATAAATATAAAAAAATACATTAATTATATGGACAATGATTTTATTATGAAAACATCAAGATTACCTCTATGATTGAGCAGAGGGAGTGTAATTTCTCTTTATGAAAATTTAGTGAAGTTAACTTGAAGTAAAGTGGTAAATTCCAACACTGCCGGGGTGAAAATATTTTAAGGGAGAAGAATTCTATGGAAGTTTTGGTATAAAAAGGCATGAAATATGGACAGACCACCCCAACTCGAACAAAACAATCCATCTGTATAAGAAAAAAATTCTTATGTGAGTAATAATAAAAAGAAATAAATTAAATATAAATATGAAACAATACATTAATTCCATGAACAGTGATTTTACTATGCAAACATCAATATTACCTCTGTGATTTAGAAGAGGCAGTGAAGTTTATCTTCCTACAAAGGCATTGGAGAGAACTTTAAGTAAAGTGGTAAATGCCAACACTATAGGGGTGAAAAGGTTTTGAGGGAGATGAATTATGTGAAAATTTTGGTGTAGAAAGGAATGAAATATGGAAATAAATATTCTAAAATAAATGAAATATTCAAGTAATAATGAAAATTAACTCAACATTTCGTTATATAATTTTTCTATAAAATAGATAAAGTATATCGTAACATTACCTTTACATCATCCTAAAGGGCTTCCTTCACTATAGTTTATTCTTCTAAGGGATTGGTAACATCATGATGTGCAAAAGACATTATCTGCATGAGCAGTCAAACATTTAATTTAGATTATGTTAGTGAATTAGAGAAAAATAATAATATTATGAGAAAAAACATCATATATTAAAAAAAGTTTTACCTTATCATTAAAATCTTAGTTTCTTCCTCAAAGTCCAATCTCTTACAAGCATGAGAAGCTTTAAACAAACCATACAAACTCGAATAAAGGAATCCACTTGTATAATAAAACAATTATTATGTGAGTAATATTAAAAAGAAATAAATTAAACATAAATATGGAATGATCCATTACTTCTATGGAAGTAAAATCTTCATGCTAATTATTCCATCAGGTATGCTATAGAAGTCATTATCTGCAGAAGTGGTTTAACATTTAATTTATATTACATAAATATAGAAGTGAATATATAATAACATGAGGTAATTCTATGTATATTAAAAAAAATATAAGCAGATTATTGGACTCTCTTTTTTAAAGGCTGGAGAGATTTGACCCCTCTATCGAGTATCCAAAACCCTTCATTATGGTCTCCTCTGGAATAAAAAACTCCATCAACATTGGGACTAATATGAAATGATTATGATGTCACAATGAAAGGGTCATACTCAGTTTAATTTTCATCTAACCCTTCAGTGGTTTTGGTTGATAACAAAACAATTGAACACTTTTAGTTTGCGGGATCTGGAACATAAAATACTTGTAATACCCGTGCTTTCATTTTAAACGGTTTTTATTTATACCCTTGCTTACTGAAATCCACTTTCACAAATCTAAATTCATCTATTTTAACATCACTCATGTTATAAACCCACTTATATTGAAAAACCAGCACTTGGAATGTTGTATAATCTAACCCCCAGATTTGTTTGATGATACCAAAGTATGACATATTCTCATAAATTGGAATTATGTCCTTAGTACCAGAAACATGCATCGCTTCAACCACAAGTGTAACTCCACTATTTTTCATGGTACTGACTTAATTATTTTCAATTATATAGAATGTATAATCATTAATTACATACCCATTGTAAGATAATACACACACACTTGGTCCTATGTATATCCATCAAATTCATTCTAAAATTCAATCTATATTTTCATCTAACCCCTTTAAAATATTGTCTTTCAACCATCCTATAAATTATTTATTATGTGTATTTGATATACATCTTTCACCCCTTGATGGATTGAAATGGCTAAGAATTTATTTGTGGGTTTCAACATATGGGTAACCCTCTAAAATTTTATAAAAAATTCAAACGTGGTGATGAAGCTTTGTCGTGCGCGCTCTCAAAAATATTTTTACTAAGTGCAGCACAGTGGCTGACCTAGGTTGATCTCTTGAGGAGCTTTCACAGTCAATCACTCAATACTTATAATTCACTTTATATATATATATATGAAATAAAATAACCATAAATGAGATTTTAGAAACAAGAATTAAATAGTAAAATTAAATATGGAGATGCAATGCAAACACAATGAATGCAAACAAAATGATGTTAGAAGAAAGGAGACATTCCCGAGAGCATCTCCCAGAGTGAACCTTCATCATCTCATTATTAGTTTATAATTTAATTAATGAACACAATACATAGTCTATGTGAGAATACTCCTATGCATAGGGTTTTGAATATATGGTACTCTCAACGATCACTGAGAGACCACACATCCACCTCCTCGATCGAGGGGAAATATTGCATAAGTGAAAGCTAAACCTTGGGTGGCAAGTGGAGACACAAAGGTGCCTTGCCCACTAAGATCACCCTCGGTCTAACTCTAAGAAAATAAGAAACATTAAGAATTAATGTTCAAAGACTTGTATTCATCACTGGATTACTCCCCCGGGAACTTCCTCAAATTAGCTACTCATGATCACGAGCATAAGAGTTCACAGTGATGAAGAAAACAGGGGAAGAAAACAAAAGAGAGAATGAAATGGAGAGAAAGGAGAACACTTAAATTAAAATATGTAATGAAATTAAAGAATGAAATTAAAATAAAATACAAAACTAAACTACATAAAATTTCCAAGGCTACCCCTAAGTTTCCAACCATTTGGAATGAAGAAGAAACACTCTTTTATAGGGAGATTGGGTGAAAATTTGGCTCCAAAAGTCGTCTTCTGGAAGTATGTGCATAAATGGACTCCTTAATGATAGAATTTGGGAAATCTTACTTCTTGAAGGTTGTTTCCCTATATAGTCTTTGTCTACCCACGAAATTTAAGATTCATTGGCCAGGATATGAAGGAGGTATGACTGATTTACTCTGAAGATTTAATTCTTCCAAACAGACTGTTTGTATTCCAATACACCA
This sequence comes from Viscum album, assembly GCA_963277665.1. Taxonomy (NCBI): domain Eukaryota; kingdom Viridiplantae; phylum Streptophyta; class Magnoliopsida; order Santalales; family Viscaceae; genus Viscum; species Viscum album. The sequence continues at coordinate 1,923,828,696 of OY728152.1, read as the reverse complement.
AGTTTCAACACATTTATGGCCTTGATAATGAAAGAATCAGATGCTTAAATATTAATGAAAGTTCTTACTAAGGATTTATTCTAGATTCATGTAAAATATAAGCTAAAATTGTTTAGTAATTTATGATATATGGTCTCAACAATAAATTTCTCCAGTTCTATGCACAGTTTTCGAGGCATGACTTGTGAGCTGGATTTGAGCTTCCAAATGATGGATTGAGATTTGGGTCCATAGGGATAAAATGAAACCCATCGAACATAGAAACCTATAAAAGAATAATTTTTCAATTTGTATTAGTTTAGAAAAATTTATGGCTGAAGCATTAAAATAAATTAAAATTGTTTAAATCCAAAATAATCCATTTTTCCAATTAAGCTAAAAAATACTCCTAAAATATAAAATGTGACAATTGAAATTTAAATAAAACGTTGGTGGGATTAAAAAAATTTAAATTCAGAATAAAATAATTGAAAATATTTGTTCTATTAGGTGGGCCTACTCCTGATCTATAATATTGATTGTGACAAAATATCTTCCATAAATTCCTTCACCCTAAGATTCCCAATGATACAAGATTTCGGTAGACCAATTATTTATGCACTGAATAGGTAGTTGGTATAGAATTCAATGGAATACTCAAAAATATATCACTCTGCAATACAACCCTCTAGACGAATTTGATTTTTGACATACCCTTTCAAAATCTCCATATACCGTTGAATATGGTATATCTATCTATATTGTACAAGACCACATAGTTTAATCTCTCTCACCTAGTGAACCATAAAGTGAACCATCATATCAAATAATTCTGGAGGTAAGAACATTTCCAATTTTGGAGGTGGATCACTGGACGGGACGTACACGGAGTGGACAACCAAAACCGAGGAACAGAGGAGACTATCTGTACCCACCCTTTAGTTGGGATTCCCAGAGGATGGCTCAGACTCGCTGATTTAATTTTCAGTTGTACTTTACTTTCAGTTGGGTTTGTATTCTGGTCCATTTACTTTTCAGCACTTACTTTTTTACTCAGTTTACTTAGTGTTTACTCAGCTTGAGTACTCTGTGGTGTTTGTTTACTTTATAAAGGCAATTCCTTCCATTTTTATTAGGATTTACGCCTTTGGTGCTAGTCGCTAGCCCCTGGCCTATGGAAGGCTGGATTGGGTTAGTCACGGAACGAGCCTCAAGGACAGGTCATGATAAATTGGTATCAGAGGAGTTTGGTTCTACCGCATAACTCAGGACTCTGATCTTCCTTCTATGTGAAGAAATAATGTTAAGGGTATTGAGTTTGGTTATCAGTACAGGGAGTCCAGTGTTAGTGCAGCGACCGACGTATCCATACACCAGGACCATGACTTCTGATTTCAGACTCAATGCACAAAAACATTGATTGCATGTGTGTTTCAAAAGTTTTCTTTGTGATTACTTTGTGTCAGATCACCAGGTATACTGTATTGACCATGGAGAACCTGTCTCTTTTCAGGATGGCCCCACAATGGAAGCCAGCTAGGGTTCCGAGATTTGTGTTAGATGACAGCCCACTGAGCAACGAGGCCTCAATGCAGGGCCCTATTACAGTGGAGGCACTGGCGGTACCTCTACCCACTGAGCCACCGATGCCACCATCCCCAGCCGCTGAGAGTGCACATCGCCTTCGTGAACTGCATGGGTTTTAGCGTCACAGACCACCCAGGTTCCACGGGGAGACAGACCCTCATACAGCCGAGGATTGGCTGGAGGCTGTTGTACAAGTTTTCAGGTTAGTGGGCACACCATCTGAACTCATGGTGATCCTTTTAGCGAGTCTCCTTCACGCGGAAACAGGTAGATGGTGGAGCCTGATGCTCCAGGTGAACGATGAGGCATCTCTTCTTTGGTCATACTTCGAGAGCCACTTTCGCTCAGAGTTGGTATGATTCACCCTCTGTGCGGTGCACATTCAGGAGCTACTACAGCTGTGGTAGGGTAGGATGACGGTAGCCCAGTACTCGGCGAGATTTACCGATCTCTCGCGCTATTCCACGGACATGGTACGGGACCCATTCTTCTGGGCCTGGACCTTCGAGTAGGGAATGAGGCATGAGATCAGGGCATCGATGATCTCCCTCAGCATTCCAACGCAGGTATGAGTACTGGAGAGATCCCTTCTTGTAGAGAGCTTTCTTGCTGAGCCTACACCAGCAGCGAGACCTACCGCAGGGCGGCACGTAGCAGAGTCTTCTGCAACTGGCAATCGACAGATGTCACAAGGGTCCAAGCAGACCAGACCATCAGGCAGATGACCTCAGGATACTGGCTTAGAGGTGCGGGGCACACGACACAGAGCCAACCTTACGAGGACCAGACAGTGCTATGCATGCGGCAGGCAGGGCCACATGGCTCGTGACTGCCCGACCCGCCATGTAGAGGAGCAACATACTGTTGAGGGACCACCCAGGCAGAGGCATAGGTTTGACCGTGGCGGTCTGCAGGGAGCAGGTGGATGAGGCAGAGGAGCTGACCGAGCAGCAGGTGGTGGGCGACGCTTTGAGGCTCTACCACCACCACTACCAGGAGGTCCACCCCGACCACAGGGAGCTGGCGGGCAGAGACAGGCCCAGCTCCAGGCAGTGGAGACCTACAACCACGGTGCACCAGAGATGATTTGAGGTACTATCTATGTTTACTCCACCCTTGCTGCAATTCTTATAGACATAGGATCGAGTCATTCTTTCATTACCGCTGCCCTTGTTCGGAGCTCTGAGATTCCGACGGAGCCGTTGGCTCGATCTTTACAGCTAGAGACTCCTACAGGAGTAGACTCGACGATTACACACTGGTTCTGGCAGTGTGAACTTACTCTAGGAGGTGATATCTTTGGCTGGGATCTTCTTGTAGTGGCATCGAGACCTTACGATGTCATCTCGGGCATGTATTGGTTATCTACAATTCATGCTCATATAGACTGTATTAGGCGCAAGGTGCGGTGTGTCGGCACCGATGGGAGAAGGTTCACCTTCACTGGCAAGAAGGGAGCCTTTTCAGCACAGGATGGACTCACGCAGAGGAGAGGAAAACTGATCACTCATCCGTTGGCTAGCCTCATCCTAGGATCAGTGGACGTGCAGAGTCTGAGTTTTCCTGTAGTGGTGGATTAGTATGCGGATGTTTTTCCTGACAATGTTCCAGGACTACCTCATCGCAGAGAGGTAGAATTCTATATTGAACTATACCTCGGGACATCCCCGATATCTACTCCATCATATTAGATGGCTCCCTCTGATCTTTGAGAGCTACGGGTACAGCTGGAGGACTTGCAGGGCAAGGGATTCATCCGACCCAGTGTTTCACCTCGGGCTTCCCTGATTTTGTTCGCCAAGAAGGTGGACGGGAGCTTGCGACTATGTGTCGATTACCATCACCTAAACCAGGTGAATGTGAAGAACAAGTATCCACTTCCAAGGGTTGATGACCTCTTCGATCAGCTCAAGGGAGCACGGTGGTTCTCGAAGATAGACCTCAGGTCAGGCTATCATCAGCTCAGAGTTCGAGATGAGGATGTGCAGAAGATGGCCTTCAGGTGTCGATATGGCCACTATGAGTTCTTGGTTATGCCTTTCGGCGTAACCAATGATCCAGTAGTGTTCATTAGTCTCATGAACAGGATCTTCTATCCTTACCTCGATCAATTTTTTGTAGTCCTCATTGAAGACATATTGATTTACTCGACTACTGAGGAGGAGCACGCCTACCACTTACGGGTTGTACTGGACACACTCCGAGAGAAACAGCTTTATGGTAAGCTCTCGAAGTGTCAGTTATGGATATGTGAGATCCACTTCTTGGGACACGTCATCTCTAAGGTGGGAGTTGCGGTGGATTCTACGAAGATCTAGGCAGTGCTAGCGTGGGAGCCACCCAAGAGCGTGACAAAGGTGCGGAGTTTCCTAGGTTTGGCTTGGTAATACCAGAGATTTGTGTCAAACTTCTCCAGAGTTACAGAACCACTTTCAGATTTGACAAAGAAGGGGAGACCCTTTGTGTTGTCAGATAGATGTCAGCATAGCTTCCAGAAGCTGAGACAGAGATTGACCAGTGCACCCATCTTGAGGCTACCGGAGGAGGGAGTAGGGTACGTAGTCTACTGCGATGCATCCGGGACCGGACTCGGGTGTGTCCTGATGCAGGAGTGGGCAGTGATTGCCTATGGATCACTACAGTTGAGGAAACATGAGCAGAACTACACTACCCATGACCTGGAGTTAGCAATAGTGGTCTTCGCTCTGAAGATGTGGCGGCACTATCTGATGGGAGAGCACTTTACAGTCTATTATGACCACCAGAGTCTTAGGTACATCTTCTCACAGAAGGACCTGAACCTGAGACAGCAGTGATGGCTCGAGTTCCTCCAGGACTATGACTTTGAAATAGTCTATACTCCTGGAAAGGGGAACGTAGTAGCTGATGCTCTCAGTAGGAGTACGGGCATTCAGCTACTTGGAGAGACGATGGAGCAGCTATCCGCGTTGCAGATATCCTTTGTGGATAGAGATGGGGCAGCCTTTCTACAGTCGCTCACAGTCACACCTCCACTTCTCCATTAGGCCAGGGAGGCACAACGTGAGGACATTGACTATGAGACGCGGCGTGCACATATTTCCACAGGATAGGCACCTGATGGATTCTCTATAGGAGGAGAGCACGTCTTCCTTTTTAGAGGACGTACCATGGTACCACCTGCATTACAGGAGGAGGTGCTGAGGGAGTTTCACACTTCCCCTTTAGCGGTACATCTAGGTGTGGTGAAGATGTACCAGGATCTTAGATGACAGCATTGGTGGCCGAGTATGAAGAAGGTTGTGGCAGAGTTTGTTTCTTGATACCTCACCTGATAGTAGGTGAAGGTGGAGCACCAGGTACCAGCAGGCTTGGTACAACCCTTAGAGGTCCCATAGTGGAAGTGGGATGGGATATCTATGGATTTCATGACTGGACTTCCACGTACTTCTAGAGGTCAAGACTCCATTTGGGTGATTATCGACCGACTCACCAAGTCGGCCCACTTCCTACCCATCAGAGAGCAGGGCTCAGTGGAGAGATTGGGACGCCTCTACGTTCAAGAGATCGTACGACTTCATGGTGTGCCATCATCTATCGTCTCCGATCGAGATGCTCGCTTTACTTCCCGGCTTTGGAAGGGGTTACAGGAGGCATTTGGGACGCAGTTATGCCTGAGCACTGCCTTTCACCCTCAGACAGATGTACAAATGAAGAGGACCATTCAGACTCTCGAGGACATGCTCCGTGCATGTTTCCTCGACTTTGGTCACAGCTGGGAGGATCACCTACCCTTGGTGGAGTTTGCGTACAACAACAGCTACCACTCCACCATCGGGATGGCACCGTATGAGGAATTATACAGCTGACCTTACAGGTCACCTCTATACTGGACAGACCCTGGGGAGTCAGCACTTGTGGGACCAAAGATGGTCCAGGCCACAACAGAGAAGGTCCAGGTCATCCAGGAGCAGATGAGGACAGCTCAGAGCTGACAGAAGTCTTATGATGACAGGATGTGGAGACCACTAGAGTTCAAGGATGGAGACCATGTTTTCTTGTAGGTCTCACCTCGATGTGGATTATAGAGATTTGGCCGGGGTGGCACGTTATCTCGACGCTTCATCAGACCATTCCAGGTTCTCATCAGGATAGGCTAGGTGGCTTATCGCATGGCTCTACCACCTCAGTTGCACCGGGTGCACGACGTCTTCCACGTATCTTAGCTGAGGAGATACGTGCACGATCCGACGCATATCATCGACCATGGGGATCTGGACACTGATGACGGGGTGACTTTTTCAGAGGTCCCGGTGGAGATTGAGGATCGGCAGGAGCGGGTCCTATGTGGTCGGTCGATTCCTCTAGTGCGCATCAGGTGGTAGCACAGGAACCTCTAGGAGAGAACTTGGGAGCGGGAGGCTCAGATGTGTGCACAATACCCTCATTTGTTCCCCTAGTTTGAGATGTATCTTTACAGGGACGTAAAGCCCTGAGGTAGGAGTAATGTAAAGACCCGTAAATTTCAAAAAAATTAAATTAAATTCTTTGGGATTTTACGAGTACGCAGTTTCTTGACGACACCTGATTTCGAGGCCCGGTGTGCCTGGAATCAATTTCCGAAGTTTATCTCGGGTACGCTCAGTGAACGAACTAGCGGGTTTTTCCTAACTTTTGAACCGGTGCTCAGAATCGAAATCTGAGGTCACCAATGAAACTGCAGCACCGGTAATTGCTTAAGATGACCTTTACTGGAGTTGTGTTTTCTCGAAAAGGAGTTGTTAAAATTTATGGATTAAGAATAAATAGAAATAAAATTTTGCTACAAATTTTATTTCACTTAAGTGGTTAAACCCATGTGTGGGAGTTGGGGTGGGACCCACTAAAATTCTATTTCCTCTTGATAGGATTTAGTGAGGTGGGGCCCGCATGAGCCCCACCCCTTCAAATTATCTAACCCCCTCCAAACGAGTTATAACTCTTCCACATTTATGATGAAAACTTAACACTACTTTTAATTTTGTCAACTCTAGTTTTTTTTAATGAAATGAATGCCAACACACCTTTTATTCAATTAATTGAAACCCCTTTAATTTATTGAATTAGGTGTTTTAAATTTTGAAAAGGTTGGCATAAGTAAATAAAATAAGGAAAAGCCTTATTTTATTTTAGTTTGGTTTTTGCTGTGGAGAATTGAGAGATGGAGAGTTCTATACTCTAAAGAACTTCTTCTTCTTCGCAAAGAACGCCGTCACCGCAAGGAGAGATCGACATGCCGACTCTTCTCCTCTCTGTAGCCGGTGTGTGACGCCTTTCCCGAAGAACAACGACGCACCTTCCTTCATTCTTCTTCCTGCGTCAAAGGAAGGGAGACACCGCTCCTCCTCGGACGTTCTCCGTCAACATATACAGAGCTTCACCTCGCGGCGCCGTTTTTCTACGACGATCATCGTTCGACAAATTCTTCGAGGTAGAGGTTTGTTTTTACGTTCAAAATTAAGTTGAAGTTCATCATTACTTTTGGCAGCCTGTTATCAATATAACAGGAGGAGGTCGGACCGCACAAACATGTCCAAACCTCCTCCCCTTTGTTGTTGATTTTTCTTCATGGTTTGGAATGGAGGCGGCGTAGTGCAACGACACCGCGCCGGAACGAGGGAACCGCGACCGGAGTGGGCCGCGGTGGAGGAGCACGGAGCCGTCACGCCGCGCCGGTGCGTCAAAGGGGCCGCAGCCGGGGCGGGCCGCGGCGGAGGGGCACGGGGCCGCCGCGCCGCACCGGACGAACAAGAGTCGCGGCCCTTGGCCGCGGAGGTTCTGCAGGGAGGCATCCGGACTCATCCGGCCGCCGGCGGACAGGGAGGCGGGACCGGCTGGTCCCGCGACAGCAACACCGGCCGACCTTAATGGTCGGCCGTTATCCAAAGAAACTGGGGGGTTTGAACCCCCGGCCAGTGCAGCAAGGGCAGACCCCCACGAGTCCGCCGTTTCGTCAATCAAGGGGGGAAGCGCCCCCCTCCGCACTACGCTCGGCCAAAGGCCGAGCCGCTGGCCACGCAGGTCTGGCCGCCTGCGCCTGGCTAGGCTAGCCGGGCCGGGCCGCCAGCACCGAGCCGGGACACGCCAGCCGGTCTGGACCCGGACCCAGGTCGGGTCGACCTGGTTCTGGCTGACCTAGGGGGTTTTGGGCCGGGTCGGTCCGGGCCCAATCCCCCCTAAAAATCGGACAAATTCGTTCAAACACCCGTAACTTGGGCTACAGACCTCCGATCTATGCACCGTCAGTTGCAATGAGATCCTTGGATAGAGACGGTCGTTTCGGTATATTAAACTCAAGTTTTAGGTAAAATTTGGGTATGGACGGGTTGGTTTGAACACGAAACCAACCGGGCCCTCAGAGCAGAAACCCATATAACTTGAGCTCCGGACGTCCATTTGACATGCCATCAACTTCATTGGATTCATCTTAGTGAGATGGTTCTTTTGGATTAATCCGATCGAGGTTTGGATGCAGTTGGAGTATGGTCGGGTTGGTTTTGACTTAAAAACCAACCGGGACCCTAGGACGAAAAAGCCAATAACTCTCAGACAGGGCGTCCGATTGACGCGCCGTCTGTCGCGTTGAGTTCCTATTGATGAGATGGAACTTTGGGATACATCAACTCCGGACTTCGTGTCAGTTGATGTATCGACCCCCCTTGGCTCATGGAGCGGACCCTCCCAGAATCAAGCATGCTGTGTGCAGGAACCCTAGAGTTGGCTGCGACTGCGACGACGATGACAACTGTACTGGGATCCTCTATGGGTTCGGCAGCGACGATGATCATACTGGAATCCTCCATGGGTTTGACGACGATGACAACTGTTTTGTATCCTATGTGGGTCCAACAGTACTTGACTACTGTTCTTGTATCCTATATGGGTCCGGCAGTATTTGACTCTATACTTGTAACCTATGTGGGTCCAGCAGAGTAGCTGGTCTTGTATCCTTTTTGGGTCCGACAGCTTAGCTGGTCTTGTATCCTATGTGGGTCCGACAACTTAGATGAATCAGTGGCTACATTTGATCATCTCTATCATCTTACAAAGTGTATACCTGTGTGATATGAGTCTTGACTTTCAATCATTATCATTGACATGATTGTTGTGCCTTCCTGTGTGGATTGGGTTGTGCTTTCCTGTGTGGATTGGACTGTGATTTTCTATGTGGAATGGGTTATGTTTTTCTTGTGTGGACTGGGTTGTACTTGGGATCGTGTGCTAGAGCCGAGCTGGAATTGATGACTTAGGTATATGTATGGGAATATACCTAAGTAGAGTTGGTTGTTACTTCGTGATTGTTTCTTTCCTTTGTGGTTTATCCTTCGTGGATTCTGGGAGACCTTCGGGGGTCTCGGGGTCCCTTCTGAGTAGCGTATACTCACCCCTACACAGGCTATGCCCGCACTACATTGTGTTGGATGCAGACGATGAACAACGCTGATCGAGGTGAGAGCTCGTGGAGCTAAACGGTACCTGGAGTTGGATCACTGGACGGGACGTACACGGAGTGGACAACCGGAGCTGAGGAGTAGAGGAGACTATCTGTACCCACCCTTCAGGTGGGATTTCTAGAGGACGGCTCAGACTCGCTGCTTTACTTTTTAGTTGTACTTTACTTTCAGTTGGGTTTGTATTCTGGCCCATTTACTTTTTAGCACTTACTTTTGTACTCAGTTTACTTAGTGTTTACTCAGCTTGCGTACTCTGTGGTGTTTGTTTTACTTTATAAAGGCAAGACCTTCCCTTTTTATCGGGATTTATGCCTTTGGTGCTAGTCGCCAGCCCCTGGCCTATGGAAGGCGGGCTTGGGGTAGTCACGGCATGGGCCCCGAGGATGGGTCGTAACAAACTATGTCCAACCCAGAATTAATTTCATCCTTTGTTTTTTCGAGTGTATTTAGAAATGTTCCGATTACACCATCACATACATTTTTTTCAACATGCATAACGTCAAAAAAAATGTCTGACGTATAGAAAATTATAGTATGGTAATTCAAAAAATCTGATATATTTTTCCAAATGGTTTTCAGACGGTTTTTAGAAAATAGTTTACCAAAAGCAGTGTCCACATATTTTACTTTTTAAAAAAACATTTGATCCCCTATTAGTAGAGACGATGCAGTACATTCTTCTAAACTTCTATCGACTGATATCGTCCAAGATCAATACTTATGCTATTGGGGTAGAAATTTGTGATTTCATAGAAACACAGTCTTCGATGAATGTTTCAACCAAATTGAATTTTTACCTTGTTCTAAAAAGGGACACCCTTGAGTTCCTTTAGTGCTATATCCTGAAAAATCTCCATAAGAAGGAAAGTCATTTATCATCCGGTACAACTTGAATATCAATGTGAAATATTTATTTCTATAATCATCATAAAAAGTAACACTTGAATCCCATAATAATTTCAAATCCTCGATCAATGGAGCCAAATAAGCATCAATATCATTAATCGGTTGTTTTGGTCCTGATATAAGCATAGATAACATGATGTATTTTCATTTCATGCATAACCATGGTAGAAAGTTATAATTTACCAACATAAATGACCATGTACTCTGAGTGATGCTTTGAAAACCAAAAGGATTCACTCCATCTGTAGATAATAAAAGATGTAGGTTTCTTAGCTCATTTCCAAATTTAGGATACTCTTGATTAATTTTCTTCTATTGAGGAGATTATATCAAGTGACATAATTTCCCATCTTTATTTCTTGTATCTGTGTTCCACGTCAATTTCCTTGCTGTATCCTCACTTTTATATAGGCACCTAGACCTTGTAATGATTGGAAAGTACCATAAAAATTTTGTAGGACTGGATTCATCTTTCTTGTATCGACAATCACCACACTTTGGTAATTCTTTAAGTGATTTTTGGTCCTTGTGAAATAGTATACAATCATTTGTCTAGACATGTATTATTTTATATATCATACCCATCAAGTGTACCATTCATTTAGCATCTTATGTTTAGTTTGGGATCTCATTATCTTCGGGGAGCATATCATTCAAGAGAGCAAGTAGTTTAGTAAAACTATAATCACTCCATCTTTTTAATGCTTTAAAATTATACAGATTCATTATAGAAGATAATATAGTATATTTAGTGCAACCAGTATACAATGAAGTCTTTGCACAACTCTTTAAATTCTCAAGAAATTTTGGGCACTCACGAAGTTCATCTTCAACTATCCTTTTTTCATTTCTTCAATATGATCTTCATTATCATTCACATCTATAATCACATCATCGATATAGTCTTATTCATTTTCCACACTTTTAATCATATCCAATGTTCCATAAAATTTAGTGCTATCCCACTCAATAGATAAATTCGATTTTTACCTATGTTTATTCTAACATTTATAACTTCGATCAATTCTATGAAAGATCAAGTGTTCTTCCAACTCCTTTGGACTAATTTGTCTTGAATAACAATGGCGTAAACATAGAAAATGTATTTGAGAAGGGTTATATACATGATCTTTTACAAACTTGATGAAATATTTCACTCCATATTCATATTCTTTTGGCATACTATTGGCATCCATATATTCTTTATTCATATTCATCCTATTTCATTCAGTAATATTATTATTTAATAAAATAAATACACAAAAGATGTTCAATTAAAGACGGATCTCATGAATTACTTAACAGGAAATGGAAAGAGGTATCCTCTAAAACATAAAAGATTTAAGATATTTTGTTTCCAAATTTTTGTTTTCATAACCCCATAATATATTTTTTCAATGGATCACAATCATTGGATATTACCCAAAATCTCAAAATAAGAGAAAATACTATTTGATTTTCATGTTTCTCTATTTGTTTCATACATAGTGGTCAATTGAACATTAGGAAAATCACTCATCCTTTATATTCATGAATCACGAGGCTTTGTATCAAACATTAATTCTCTATTCATGTGATCATCCATGATAATATAATTTACATCACCTATAAACCACTTCACTAATGGTATTTTATCAACTCTTCTTGTAAATTCCCATGAACGTCCTTAGCTTCTATAGATGTAAGAGTATTAGAAATACCCAATGTAAATCACATCATCCAGAGTCTTACATGATACACACACATTAATCAATTCATAATGACCTCTCCATTGATTGATTTAATTATTTTAACACCTTTATTCACCTAATTGTTTAGGAAATATAAAATTTGGTTTGCTTCATTAGTTTTGAGATTAAGCTCAACTTATCTCTCCTGTCTACTAGACTTTTTAGATCTATGTTTTTCAATATCTTCTTTCTATTATTAATTATGGTCTTTATATTATTGCATGTATAGATTACAGTAATATAAAAAAATATTTACTAATTTAACATTACCTAAATATACCTTTATTTCATCACATGCTACTTCACATTTAGCATAGAGAAAAATTATTACCTCTATTCTAGATTTATCTCCATATTTATCCTCAATATATAGATTATCCATGAAAACCTCTATTACTTATTCACTAAGGTATATTTAGTCAATAATCACCTTTAATTATATAATGTATGATATTTTAACTTTATAAGATAATATTTTTTTCTTATTCAATAATTTACACTATGGTTTGTACCTTCCTTTTTCTATTTTGAATGCTTTCTTCAAAGGTTCTTCCTCTTCATCATCAATATAAAATGCCATAAAAAACTAGGATGTATGATTTCATATTTTAGCGCATAGGAAGTAACCAAGTGGAACCTTTCTTCTGAATTTTTCCCTTCCCTCTTACGATTAGAGGAAAAAGGGTAAATACATGATAAAATTAATCATCATTTTGGTCTTCATCCACTAATGGTTTTTAATTTCCTAGAATGAAACCTCATGGGATATATAATTTGATTAGGATTCATTTTCTTAATTCAAAACCTCATTTCAACAACTATATATTATAGGCTATTCGGATATACTTCCATGAAATCCTTGTCTAGGAGCCTCAAGACCATAACATTAAAACAAAGAGGTATTACTATAAGAATCCTTTTTATAATTTTGACACAGTGAATGTTTTCCTCAATCATGTGCATGTCTTACTGTAATATGTAGTGTTTATCAAATTAACAACTCAAAAATTTTATTTGGGCTCATCCTGAAATCGTTATATTTTTTCCATAATGCTTACAACATTTCTTCTCCATAATTTTAATCTCATTCATAGATTTTTAGAAGAATCACCCACATAACATCATAATTCTTAAAAGTCTTCATCCTCATATATAGGTTGTTAGTTAGATATCCTGTAAGTAATTTAATGCGTCATTTTCACCATTCAATTAATTTTGATGTTCCTCAAATAAGGCTCCACTCTCCATTTTTGTTGAGTTACCATGAATAACTACCATATAAACAATTATTTGAGAAGATATAAAATAATATTGCATGTAACGTCCCTGACCCGGAAGCCACTAAACCAGTGCTCCGAGCCGGGTGGTTACATGACCTTAAGCATGCCTCCTTGTACGCCAAAGGCTGTTGACTAGCAGTGGGGGTCTATGTGGTCAAGTGGGGAGACTATACCCCCTTTTTATTAGAGTAATCCACAAAAGAAATAAACCAAATAGCAGAAACCATAAAAAATAAATAGGAAACATGTATAACAACCATTTCCAACAATAAATATGTCATGTCATACTACAAGTGCAGGAGTGAACAAAAACCCAAAAAAAAACAACGACCAAAATCCCCAAAATGGTCCCGGCTCGAAGTCTGGATCCTCCACCAAGTGCTACCCATGTCCACTAAACTATCTAGCAAGGACCCTTGCACTTCTCCTGACTTGTAAACATGAAGTATGCTCAAGTACCCAATGACAGCCCGAGCAGGGTGTGAGTACAACTCAGTAGGCCACCACCAACGGTGTCTACAAAATATCCAGTATAAACAGGCAGTGCATACAAAAGGAAAATGAATGATAATTTCCAAGTAATTATTTAAGGTGCCATTAGCCAGTTCAGATCCAAAGCCATTGCCACTTCCATTACCATTCATTTCACACCATTTACCATCACTTACCATTTCATCACATTTACATGGGTTAAACACATACATTATGTTACATGGGTCTAAGGCCAAAAATCACATGCAAGAGGGTGAAAACATCGTTATCCTATCTCACTAGGACTGACCCCATCATAGCAACCATAACATCACCTCAAAGCCTCAGTCCAGGTGGATGCAACCGTTAGGAGAATAGACCCTCAGTCCCCTTTCCTAACCCGTGCATTTAGGGTGGAGTTTAGAACCTCAGTCTTAGCTCAACCTGTGGGCGTAGATCCTTAAGTCATACCCCACTCTATGAAGCCATGTGCACATGATTATATATATAAGTAACCATTAACCATCCAAACCATTTCCCTTCGGAAACACTATTCACAACACCCCACATGGGAATCCACATCATGCCTTAACCCATTAACACATTAACATTTCACATCATTTAACCAATCACCCAATTACCATGTGTTATGCCTAACTTGCTAAGCATTTAACACTAGACCCATAACCTATCCATTGTGGTCTTTAGTCAGTTTACACATTAACCCATTTAACCCATTCATCATTTTCATGATTCAACAATTCATGCCAACATGTTTATCAAGGGCTCTACAATTCACTACAACAAGGTCAATTGTTTTATAATAATCCCTAAACCTAGAAAAAGCCGGAACATCCCATGGATGGCCCTATATTAGGTCAATTCCATCCCAACACATCCCATGGGGATCGTGAGGGTCCCCATTAGCCATTTTAAACATTATTATTACCAAACATTCCAAGGTTATCCACAACTTAACCAAGGGAAATCAAGAACACAAATAAACATGCACAAATACCAAAATAACTATGGGGTATCGTTTGTAGACCACCTACCTCGAAACCGCGATTGAATGAACTCTCAATCGAGTCCTTAGACCTTGATCTGACCAACCTTTGGAGCTTCAACCTAAAACTCACCCAAAAGATAGGGTTTTAGGGATTCGGAACAAGAGGGAGAGAAGATAAAAACCCTAAACCAAAAAGAGAATCAAGGATGGGATTAGCCTTACCCGGAGCTTCGATCTGAAACAAACGGCACCAAAAATTCCTTAGAAATGAGGGATATCGACCTCTTGGAGCTCTTGGGCGATTTGGTTTGTGCCTAGGGTGAAGAGGGAGGAAATGAGAGGAAAATCCCGAGTTGGGGTTTAAAAGCCCGAAGTGGCAAACTTTTAATTTTTCCCAACTTTATGTGGCCTCATGGTTTAGCCACACGGTTTGAAAAACCGGGTGGAAACCACACGCATGCTACCGCCCAGAGGAGAAGGGTCAAACGGTTTACCTGGGCAGGCTGCCCGGTTTTCCCTGGCCGTGCGCCTTGGCTTGCCTTGCCCAGATTTCCTTTCTTTCGTGCCCCGAGTCCCCGGAACACCCCCAAGGCCTCTCATACTTTCATAAGACATCCCTTAAATCCCAAAACAAGGGATTCAACCAAAACATAACGAAAACACACCTTTCCAAAAACCGGGATCTTACATTGCACAATGCTCTTACAAAGTTGAAAATTATTTCCTTAAAAAATAATCTAGCATTTGTGTTTGAAAATTGATTTCATGCTTTAGATAAGAAAATAAATCACCCCAAATGTTTATCAATAGAGGAATACATAAAAATAAGATTCGTCGAAATAAGATTTGAATAGCATACATTTAGTTTTGAGGGTCTTGATTCATCACAAATGTTCAGCAACAGAGATGCGCCAACAATGGGGTTCAGTGAGGTGGCGGTGGGGTTCAAGGAGGTGGTGGGGTGAGGTAGTAGTGGTGTTCCGGGAGGTGGTGGGGAAAGGCGGAAAAGGTGTTCGGTGAGGCGGTGGGGTGAGGCGGTAGTGGGGTGAGGTGAGCTGGTAGTGGGGTTAGGTGAGAGAAACAATGGTTGGAATATGGTTTGGTGAGAGTGGAAGCGTGACAACACTGGTGTGGTTCGACGAGAGTGGCGACGACGGCGGGGTGACAGTGGGGTTCGACGACAGTGGCGAAGGGGTGACAATCGGCTTCTGCAAGAGCTTGAAGTTGTGTGAAGAAGACATCCAGTTATGGTTTCTTTCAAAAAAGGCTAAGACTTTTATCACTGCTAAAATCAAAAGCACTGATAAAATAACTCTTTATCAGCATTAAAAAAGCACTGATAAAAAGTGTCTTTATCAGCACTAAAATCATAGCACTGATAAAGACTAGTATTATCAGTGTTTTTAGCACTGATAAAGGGATATCTTTATCAGTACTAAAAAGAATTGATAAATATCTAATGTTATAATATATTTATATTATTATATATAAAATAAATATTTTTATAAATATTTTTTTATATTTATATAATTATATATATTTATAAAATTATATATTATATATATATATATATTTATAATTATAAAATGATAATAAATATATTTATTTATATTTATAATGATAAATAAATATATATTTAAGTAAATAATTAAAATATTATAATAAATTAATTTATTATATTTATAATTTTATAATTATATATATTTATAAAATTAAAAATATAATAAATATATTTATTATAATTTTATAATTATTTAAATAAATAAATATTTATTTATAATTATAACTATAAATAAATAAATAATTATTTATAATTATAAAATTATAATAAATATATTTACTATATTAATAATTTTATAATTATTTATAATAAATATATTTATTATAATTTTAGAATTATTTAAATAAATAAATAAATAAATAAATATATAATTATAATTATGAAGATTTTTATATATTTATAAATATATTTATATACTTATATATATTTATATAATTATATATATTTATAAAATTATAAATATAATAAATATATTTATTATAATTTTATAATTATTGAAATATATATATATTTATAATTATAATTACAATTAAATATATATCTATTTTTATTTATGATAATAATTATAGTTAAATATATATATATATATATATATATATATATTTATGATTATAATTACAAATGAATATATTTATAAATATTTGTATATAATTATAAATATATATATACATATTTATTATATATATATATATTTATAAAATATAATAAATATATTTATTATAATTTTATATTTATTTAAATAAATAAATAAATTTATAATTATAATTATAAATAAATATATTTTTAAATATTTCTATATAATTATAAATATATTTATCTGCATGTTTATAAACTAATAATAAATGTATTTATTATAATTTTATAATTATATATATATAGTTATAATTATAATTATAAATAAATGTATTTAAAATGTATTTATATATAATTAAAAATATATAATTTTAAATATAATAAATATATTTACTATTTAAATATATTTATTGTAATTTTATAAGTATTTATGGGAACATAATAAGTTAATGGGTATAACATGAATGAATCAAACCTAATAAGGTATAGATTATAAAAAATTAGTCATCACATATATATATGGAAAGCATGATTAATAAGGGTGTGAATGCATAAATGAACATTCATGAGTCATGAATACATAACATATAAATGTGTCATCATAATATAGGTAATCTTAACATTTGGAACATGGAAACCCAAAATCATGTCCAGATAAACTTATGATCATATAACGCCAATTATCAGTTGGGTTGGTAGTCGAGTGGTTAACACACCCTATAATCTTGCATGAAACTCAAGATCAAATCATGATGGAGGAATATTTCTGGGTTACTATAGTAGTACTGTAGAAGCCAGAACTATTCATATGTTTGGACCTTCAAGACACCCCCACCTATTTGGGCCTATGATCCACTGGACCTTCCGGCCACAAAGACCATGGTGCAGCCCAAAAAGACCACACAGAGTAGGCCCTAAATGAAGATTTAGAGCAAGTAGCAATCACCAGAGTAGAGCTAACCGTATTGAAATAATGAGAGGGTATGACAATCACCATCGGTACCAGGCATCATACAACTTTACATGGGGAAATTCTAGTTGATCAACAATGCGAGGTGGGGAGCTAGGCGCCTTCAATGATACAGATGCTAGGGAGGGGTAGATCTAGTGTAGTTTGGTTGGGTCTTCGGGTCATGTATTGGGCATTGTGCCTCTAGGTGTTTTGGTCATATACCGGGCCTTATGCCACTAGGCCTATGGGTCATGTAAGGGTTCCCTCTCAACCTAGTTAAAAAGGGGATTATCCAAAAATAAATAAAAAATCAAGTCCTTCAGGCCATTCATGTATATAACGTTAATTATACGTACTCACAAATCAATGTATGAATATAAATAATCCCAATCATTTACATGAATATCATCATTATATCTTGATATATATATATATATATATATATATATTTAAATATATATATTTAATTATATAATTATAATTATAAATAAATATATTTTAAAAGTATTTATCTAAAATTATAAATATAATAAATATATTTTATTAATGTATAGAAATAAACATTATTTTTGAATATAAATATAATAATTATATAAATATATTAGTAATATTTTTTATTAAAAACTTTTATCTGTGTTAAAAATAGTTCTGATAAATATATTATTTTATTAGCATTAAGAAAAGCACTGATAAAGGATACACCTTTATCAATGCTTTTTTTATCACTAATAAATGTTCAGATTTTATCGGCACTTTCTTCTTAGCGCTGCTAAAAGCTAGTTCATACCTTACCCAGATCTGTGGTAGTGAGCCTGTTGAATTAGATGAGTGAACCGCTGATGAACTAAAGTGAAGCAGGGTTTATTGTTATTTATTATTGAAGTAGATGAACCAGGACTTGTAAATTTCAAATCTACAAGCTCGTCTGGGTTCATAGATGGAAGTATGGATTCATTCCTCACCTAGTAACTTCAAACCTCAAAACCATTCAAGGATGAAATTCAAACCGAGCAGAGAAATTGACTGGATCTAGATTTTTTAATGGGTTTTTAATTTTTTACGGGATTGGATTTGGAGTATTTTAAAAAATAGGTCCCGAGAAACATGAATCCCATTCACACTTCTCCCTCTCGGCCAAAGTGATGTGAACCCCATTCACCCATCTTTATATATATATATGTATTATTATTAATTAATTTATTTAATGAATAATATAATATTTATTATTAATATTAATTTTTGTGAATATAACTTATAAATATTTGTTAATTTATTGTTCATATAAAATATTACCAATTTGTTAATAAATAATATATTTATCAATAATGAATTGTATTATTTATTATTAATTAATATTATATTATTATATTTTTAATTAATTAATAGTATAAAAACTAATATATATATATATAATATTTTAATTATAAATCCTTGTTAATTTTTTTATTAATATAATTATTAACAATATATTAATATATTATTTTTTTATTAATTATCAATTATATTATTTTTTATTAATTAATAATAGATTATTATGTTATTAATATAATTAATAACATTATAGCTAATATTTATTGTAAAATAATGTAAATAAAATAATTTTTATTTAGTAAAAAATTTTCTAGTTAATAATTATATTATTCTTTTAAGATTTTTATTATAAATATTTCTTAAAATTTTTATTGATATAATTATTAGTAATTTTTTAATATGTAAATTATTTATTAAATATAAATTCTATTATTTATTATTAATTAATAATATATTAATATGTTATTAATATAATTAATCGCATTATAAGTAATATTTATTGTATAATAATATAAATAAAATAATTTGTTTTTAGAAAAATATTTACTAATTAATCATTATATTATTCTTAATATATTATGTTGCATTATTAATTCATTACTTATATAAGAAATAAGATAATATATATTATTAATAATAAAAATATTTATAGAATTGAAAATAATAATATTATTAATATTTAATAATTAATTTAAGCTGGTTAATTATTATATTAATAATTTGTATCATAATCCATATTATATATAATAAATAATCATCTAAATTAATTATTAATTATTAATAATATTATTATTTTCAATTTTCTAAATATTGTTAATGTTTAATAATAAATTTAAGAATATTATTTATTATACATAATATGGATAATAATACTAATAAGTATTAATGTTTTTTATATGTTCAAAATTATTTGTATGAATTTACAATTATATCAATCAATTGATTTACACAAAATTATGTAATATATTAGCATGTTTTTAAATAATGTATAAATATTGATTTCAAAAACATATAACATGTATCAATCTAATCTACGTTTGTGGGATGGATTCTTATTTGTGCCACAACCAGGTGTATATATAATGCGTCTACATCATGTTTATGTACATATCTGCTCTGGCATATGCTGCCCCTATATATCATCACTAACACCCACCTCAACATCATTCTGTGTGGCAGATGGTGGATATACAATCTCGCTGCATGTACCCTGTCCTATATCTAAGGATAATGATTGTTGGATGGAACTCTCGCCAACATATGAACAAGATGACTGATATGATGTAGATATCTGCGGATCAAAGCGTAGTAAATAATGTAGTACAAACCAATCAATGTCTATCTCTACAAAAAAATTTGACATGCTAACAGACCCTGTCTGTGCTTGTGCCTCTGGCTTTGGCTGTGGATCATATGTAATAGGAGCTGGAAGAGCATCTGGCTGATCATGATGAACACCCTCCTCCCATTCCACAACTACATCCATAACAGGTTCATCACCCCGGACACATCTATATCAGCCTCAAAAACCTCAACATCACCTTGCGAATCAAAGAAAATATCATAATGAATCTCATCCATGGGAGGAAGTAACTTTGTCAGAGCTTTATGAAAATATCCCTGGTCAAATATGTCTCCCTCTACTAGATCATAGATGTGAAGGATATGGATGACATGATCATCATGAGACAACAAATTATGTTGTTAAGTAATGTTAATAAAAAACTATTCAACAATGGAAGAAAGAATTATTACCAAGTCATGATATCCCTATTTGTGTCACGTAATAAATCTCACTCAGGTAATGCGGTACCAGGATGCATAATCCAACTAATTGAATAAATTCATATGTATTGTGTCACCGCCATATAATTGAGACTCATGTTGTCTGTCCCACAACTCAATATATCCTGCAAAAAATCTCCTCTAGTCAAAGTCTTGCTTCCTTGACATCTTTAGGGAATGAAGTGAAGGTAACTGACTGGGTGGTGTAAGAATGGGCCGATATAATCTGAACTACCTCACAACCTTATCAGTCTGATTTCACTCAACAATATGAAAATGAATCAGAGGAATGATGCGTGATCTTACAACAAGCATCAACGTACAACATGGTGGGAGACTCTAGATGATAGCTTCAATATATGACATCCATGGAATATGAAATAAAAAATAATAATCAATTAATAAATGAAGACATGTACATTACAAAATAATGATTTAACTATATAATTGATAACTGCTTACATTATCTGGTAAAAAACTATCCAACATAAGTCTTTAAGTGTTAACATTGTGTATGGATGTATCTGAAGTTCGATGTGTCTGACTCGGCCTGTAGATAACATTGTTATAGTTATATTTCATAATAGAAAATTATATATTTAATTTTGACATTATAAGGAAGGAATAACCTATCATCATCCATGTAGAGACTCCATTACAATATCACCAGGAAACAATGTGCATGCATGTGGAACTAAGTGAGGGATATGATCTCATATCCACATCTTTATATGAATAACACATTCTGTGATCTGCATCTTATCGATGAGGCATGCAATTCATAGTTCCCTGTATGTATATGAGATACATGTAGACCCCCATCTATATTTTCCTACCTAGTCTAATTCCTCCAACAAAGTTAAATGCATAAAATGTACAAATGTAGTAGAATGATCAATGAATATTGTGTCACTGATTAGCCTCAAAATGTATGCATATACAAATCACATCACGGTGATCTAGACAACATCATTGGCTAGATGAGCGAAGTGCTGGTATATCCATGGCATGTGTAATCTACTATCAACAACAGAACTACCATCGTCATGGACCTCAATGAATAGTAATTGGTGAACCAGCTCAAACCGGTCTACACCCACTTGGCCTGTCACAACCACACCATCGATGGGGAGGCCCAACATAATGGACACATCCTAGAGTGTAATAGATATCTCCCCTCTATAAAATGGAATGTAAGTGTATCTGGCCTCCATATCTTTAGGAGCACAACAATGAGTTGATGATCTATAAATGTGAAGGTGAAAATCAATATTTCATAGAACTCAACACGACGAAGATGATGAACAATAGCGGGAGGTGGTGCAACATGATGGAAATGATGTGATCTCCATATACTCAAAGAAGGCATTGGACAACCCTCTAAAACTAGTCGTGAACCATTCATATCCTAGAATGTGAGAAATGGAGGACCCTCCATCTATACGATATCATCATTAATTTTTATATTTAATTAAATAAAATTTGTAAACTATTTAAAAAAACTACAATAAGAAAAATGAGGTAGACAATTAGCATATATGATTTGACATTATGATGAAAAAAGAGGTAAACAAATATATATGATTGATTTTGTTGGTTTAGCCTATCAATTTCTTGTTTTAATGATCTCCAATCATGTTTAATTTATTTCTAAATATTTTTCTGTAAATCATCCATGATGAAAACCCCGCACAAAACATGTGGGTGCATGATATATTCAATCTATCATGTGAATTGAAGGAAAAATTTAAAGACAGTTCATTTAGATGTTAAACCTATTTTTATTCATTTTCATTGTTTGTTTATTTTTTTAATAGTTAAAGTATCACAAAATTATTTCTGATTGAATCCAAAAATGAAATAAACCAGAGTTGAAATAGGTCAGAAATTAAGCAAGTCATAAGTAAAATGATTCATTAATGAAACTTATGCATATAAAAAAATATACACATTCATCATAAAATACATAAACTTGATCATGAATGATGGGAAGTGGAGATCTATCCTTCCACTTAGGAACATATCTTATGAGTATGCCCTTTTGTGTGACAAATGTTGCATCATATCCCCCCACCCCATTACTGAGGCCTATCATTTATGATTTGAGTAGACTTTGGTCTTCCCTGGGGGCGCAACCTAGTAATGTCAAGAGAAATAATTAAAAAAATGATAGAAATGAAAAATAATCATAAATAAAAAATAAAAATATGAAACTTGGATATATCAGGGAAAAAAGTTAGTTGATTACCAGGAAGGTAAGAAAATAAAAGTCACCAACAAGCATCTAAGGTGCACTATAACAGTTAACCAGAGTGCTCATGTGATACACCAGGTCAACATAGGGATCACATGACATGTTCATCGATGCACAAGCTGCAACAAAATGTGCACATGGACATCTCAATGCCTGGAAGTTACCGTAATCATAGTACCTGTTATCCAACATAACCACCAGAACTCAACCACTATTTCCTGTAACCCAATCATGGAACTATGTTACTTGAAAGTGGATCTGTACCCAGTCAAAGGTTATAACACACAATGTTGATGCGCTATACAATATCTAATCAATGGAACTTTGGAAATATTGAGGAAAATTAATTCCATTTTTCATCCTCTGATAGGACTATTGAGAGTGTTCAACAAATTAATTCACACATCTATAAAACATCTCTTATACTAACCTTAGGATCAATAGTTTTCTCACACCTTTGAAGACCCCATTTATATACTCCACTATATTAGTGGCCATATGGCCATATCTCCTGCCACCTCATATGCTAATGACCATTTATCCTTTGAAATATACATCATATAATCATACACCTCTTGATTATCTCTTCAAATTTCTTCAATAAATTTATCAAAACTTTATTTTTGGGTATTTTATGCTTAAACCATAATAGAATAATGTATTTAAAAGTATATTTAATTTTCCTTCAAAAAAAGTAAGTTCAGAAAAACATACCCAACTTGATGATAGAATTTTTTATTACCTTATCTCTGAAATTCTTATGCACATTAATTTCAATATATCTAATGAAATATCGATTATAATCACTCAGTTCTCTCCATGAAACCCCATCACTATTAATGGCCTTTATAATTGCTCGATGGCGATCAAATATTAGACACACTCCTTGGTTTTTTCTGACATGAATGCGTATACCTGCCAAAAACCAACTTCAGGATTCAAAATTCTACTTTTAAATAATAGAGAATACAAGTGGTAGAGGAGCATAATTACCATCCCATGTGGTAGAAATAAGTAGAACACCTTTATACTTATCATAAATAAAAGTATCATCGACTTGAATGAATTGTTTACAATAGGGGAAAACAATGATACATGACTTGAATGACCAAAACATATTATTAAACTTCACCTTTGATTGATCAATTTGATGATTGGGAGAGACATACTCAATAGTGTAAAAATTATATATAATCTGATTTTTGAGAGAAAAAAATCCCATAAGCTGCGACAACATTGCATATCATTCATCCCAATCACCATAAACTTTTACAATTACCTTTGGTTTTGAATTCCATACTTTTCTATAGGATATTTTATAGTTAAAAAACTGTTGTATTTGTTCCTAAACAAGAGACACATGGACATCGTAACACACTCATATCATCTCTACAACAATAGTTGATATAAACTCTGTATCAAGTGAAGAGTGATCCTATGATAATAGTTTATGTACACAAGTGTGTGGGCCTTCTAATTTGGTTATATCCCAACATGTAAAAAAATTTATCATATGTTTCCCTCATTCAAAATTTATATTCTGTCCCGTATTTGTCACATCAAATGAGATATTTTTCTTTCTTTGACTTATCAACCACAAATGAAAAATGATTCTCTATGTGGTATTGTTTTATCACATTTTCAAGGAAACTTTATAATCCATATTATGTATAATAAATAATCATCTAAATTAATTATTAAATATTAATAATATTATTATTTTCAATTTTATAAATATTATAAATATTTAATAATAAATTTATGAATATTATTTGTTATATATAATATGGATAATAATACTAAGAAGTATTAATGTTTCTTATATGTTCAAAATTATTTTCATGAATTTTAAATCATATCAATTACTTTATTTATGCAACATTATGTAATATATTAGTATGTTTTAAAATAATGTATAAATATTGATTTCAAAAACATATAACATGTATCAATATTATATATGTTTGTGGCATGGATTCTTCTTTATAGCGCTGATAGGTGTATATATAATGCATCCATGATGAATCTGTGTACGTTTCTGCTCTAGCGTACACTGCTATGGTATATCATTACTGAATCCCACCTCAACATCATCATGTGTAGAAGACAAGGGATGTACAGTCTCACTTCCTGTACCCTATAAAATCTCTAAGGATAGTGACTGTTGGATGGAACTCTTTCCAACATATGAACAAGATAAATGTTATGTTGTAGATATCTTCAGATCAGATGCTAATAAAGAATGCAACACAGACCAATCAACATCTCTCTCTACAAAAAATATGACATGCTAATAGACCCTGTCTGTGCCTCTACCTCTAGATATGGATATGGATCATATGTAATAGGAGATGGATGAGCATCTCACTGATCATGATGAACACCCTCCTCCCATGCCAAAGATGCATCCATAACATGGTTATCACCCCCTGATACATCTATATCAGGCTCAACATCCTCAACATCGCCTTTTGCATTATATAAAATCTCATAATAAATCTCATCCATGGGAGGAAGCAACTCTGTCACATCTATATGAAAATATGCCTGGTCAAATGCGTCTCCCTCTGCCGGACTGAAGATGTAAAGGAGATGGGTGATACAAGCATCCTGCGAAAAAAATTATACTATTAAGTAATGTTAATAAAAAACTATTCAACAATGGAAGAATAAATTATTACCAAGTCATGATATCCCCATATGTGTCACATAAGAAATATTACTAGGGACTTGCAGTACTAGGACGCATAATCCATCTAATCAAATAAATGCATACATACTATGTTGGTACCTAATAATCAAGACTCATGTCATCTGTCCCAAAAATCAATATATCCTGCATGACATCTCCTCTAGTCAAAGTCTCTCTTCCCTAACATCTTTAGGGAATTAATTGAAGCTAACTGATTGGGTAGTGTTAGAATGGGCTGATAGAATCTGAACCATCACATAACCTTATCAATCTGATGTCACTCAACAATATGAAAATGAATCAGAGGAATGATGAATGAGACGATAGCAAGCATTAACGTACAATATGGTGGGATAATCTAGATGATAGACTTAGTATATGGAATCCATGAAATATGAAATAAAAAAGAACAATCAA
The DNA here is from genome assembly GCA_963277665.1 of Viscum album. NCBI lineage: Eukaryota > Viridiplantae > Streptophyta > Magnoliopsida > Santalales > Viscaceae > Viscum > Viscum album. The sequence goes on along the minus strand of OY728152.1, from coordinate 1,923,802,717 downwards.
TTAATAAACGAAGACATGTACAATATAGAATAATGATTTAACTATATAATTAAAAATTACTTACATTATCTGGTCGAAGACCATCCAATATAAGTATGTAAGTGTTAACATTATGTCTGGTTGTATCTGAATGCCAATGTGACTGAATCCACATATAGATAATATTTTTATAGTTATATTTCATAACAGAAAATTATATATTTAATTTTTACATTAGAAGTAAGTAATAACATATCATTATCCATGTAAATACTCTACTACAATATCACCGGGAAATAGTGTGGATGCATGTGGAACTAAGTGCAAGATGTGATCTCATATCCACATGTTTATATGAATAAAACATTCTGTGATCTCCATCTTATCGATGCGACATGTGTTTCATAGCACCCTATATGTATATGCGAGACATATAGACCCCCATCTATATTTTTCTACCAGGTCCAAGTCCTCCAATAAAGTTAAATACATAAAATGTACAAATTTAGTAGAATGATCAATGAATATAATTTCACTGATAATCCTCAAAATGTATGCACGCACAAATCGTAGCATGGTGATCTCATCAACATCATTGTCTAGATGAGAAAAGTTTAGGTCTATCCATGGCATGTGTAATTTACTACTAATGAAAAAACTTACATCGTCGTGGACCTTAATTACTAGTAATCTATAAACTAGCTCAAACCAGTCTAGACCCACTCAACCTGTCACAACCACACCATCAATGGGGAGGCCCAACATAATGAACACATACTAGAGTGTAATAGTCATATCCCCCTCTATAAAAAAGAATGTAAGTGTCTCTAGCCTCTATCTCTTTAGAAGCACAACTATGATATGATGACCTATAAATGTGAAGTCGTACATCGCTACATTATAGAACCCAACACGATAAAGATGATGAACAATAGTGGGAGGTGGTGTAGCATGATGAAAATGATGTGATCTTCATATACTTAAAGAAGTCGTTGGATGTCCCTCCAAAACTATCAATGAAATATACCTATCCTAGAATATGATAAATAGAGGACCTGCCTTCTGTACATTTGATATCATCATTACATTTTTATAGTTAATTAAATAAATTTTTTAAAGTATTTTAAAAAAAACTACAACAAGAAAAATGAGGTAGACAATTAGAATGCATAATTCAGTATTATGATGAAAAAAGAGGTAAAAAAGTATATGTGATAGATGTTATTGGTTTATACTATAAATTTATTGTTTTAATGATCTCTAATCATGTTTAATTTATTTATAAATATTTTTTGTAAATCATCCATGATGAAAACCCCACATCGAACATGTGGCTGTATGATATATTCAATCGATCATGTGAATTGAAGGAAAATTTTTAAGACAATTCATTTAGAGTCTGAACCTCTTTTTATTCATTTTCATCTTTTGTTTATTTTTTTAATAGTTAAAGTATTAAAAAATTATTTCTGATTGAATCCAGAAATGAAACAAACTAGAGTTGAAATAGGTCAGAAATGTAGCAATTCATAAATAAAATGATTCATTAATAAAATGTATGCACATGAAAAAAATATACACATTAATAATAAAATACATATACTTGATCATGGATGATGGGAAGTGGAGATTTATCCTACCACTAAGGAACATCTCTTATGACTATGCCCTTTTGTGTGAAAAATGTTGCATCATAGTCCCCCTCCCCATTGCTTAGGCCAGTCATTTATGATTTGAGTAGACTTTGGTATTCCCTGGGGGTGAAACTTAGCAATTTCAAGCCAATAATTAAAAAATGACAGAAATGAAAAAAATCATAAATAAAAAAGACAAAATACAAAACTTGAATATATCATGGATGAAATTCAGCTAATTAACAGGAAGGTAAGAGAATTAAAGTCACCAATATACATCTAAGGTGAACTATAACAGTTAACTAGAGTGCTCACGTGATACATTGGGTTAACATTGGGTTTCCATGATATGTTCATTGATGCACAAGCTGTAACAAAATGTGCACAGGGATATCTCAATGCCTGGAAGTTACCGTAACCATAGTACCAATTATCCAACATGACCACCAGCACTCAACCACTCTTTCCTACAACCTGATCCTGGAACTCTCTTACTTGAAAGCAGCTCTGTACCCGATCAAATGTTAGAACACACAATACTTATGCGTCATGCAGTATCTGATCAATGGAACTTTGGAAATACTAATTAAAATGCATTCTATTTTACATCATTTGATAGGCCTATTGAGATTGTTCAAAAAAGTACTTCACACATCTATAAAAATTCTCTTGTAATAACCCTGTGATTGATAGTTTGTACACACCCTTGAATATCCCATTTATGAACTTTACTATATTAGTAGTCATATGACCATATCTCCTGCCACCATCATATTCTAATGACCATTCATCCTTTGAAATCTACATCATATAATCATAAACATCTTGATTATACCTTCAAATTTATTCAAGATGTTAATAAAACCTTTCTTTTTTGGGGATCTTATGCTGAAACCATAAGAGAATAATGTATTTAAAAGTATATTAAATTTTCTTTCAAAAAAAGTAAGTTCATAAAAACATACCCAACTTGATGATCACCTTATTTATTGCCTCATATTTGAAATTATTATTCACATTTCTTGAAATAGGTATAATGAAATATTGATGATAATAAGTTGGTTCTCTCCATGAAACCCCATCACTATTAATGGCCTCTATAATTGCTCGATGGCAATCAGATATCAGACACACTCCTTGGTTTTGTGTGACATGAATGTGTATACTTTCCAAAAACCAACTCCATGATTCAAAATTATCCTTCTCAAAAATAGAGAATACAAGTGGTAGAGGAGAACGATTACCATTCCATGTGGTATAAATAATTAGAACACCTTTATACTTGTCATAAAGAAAACTATCATCGACTTGAATGAATTGTTTACAATAGGGGAAATCAATGATACATGACCTGAATGCCCAAAAAATCCTATTGAACTTCACCTTTGATAATTCTACTCAATGATTTGGGGATACATCTTCAATAGTTTACAAATGATAAATAATACAATTTTTTAGAGATAACAATCCCATAAGCCGTGAAAAAATTTCATATGATTCATCCCAATCACCATACACTTTTACAATTTCTTTTTGATTTTAATTCCATGCCTTCCTATAGGACATCTTATAGTTAAAAAAATATTATATTCATTCCTGAATAAGGGACACAAGAACGTTCTGACACGCTCGTATCATCTCTACAATAATAGTTGATATAAAGTCTGCATTAAGTGAAGAGTGATCCTGTGAAAAACTTGGATGTACAAAAGTCTATGGGCCTTCTAATTTGGTTGTCTTCTAACATCAAAAAACTTTATCACATATTTCCCTCATTCAAAATTTATATTCTAATCCATATTTTTCACATCGAATGAGATATTTTTCCTTCTTCGACTCACCAACCAAAAATAAAAAATGCCACTCTATATGGTATTATTTTATCACATTTTCAAGGCAACTTTACTTTCAAACTCCTGCCCGACATAGATAATGTTATGAGTTGATGCAGATCTATTCCTTATAATAATAGGGAATTCAGTATCCAGTGTAATGAAATAACAATAAAAATGTTTTTCACACAACATTCATCTGACTAAGCAAGTAAATAGTGTAGGATAATTATCACTAACTAGGGGATACCTATCTATCAGAGGAACCACTAAAGGTTCATTCCCCACATCGCCCTCATCTACATCATATCCTTATGCCTCAACATATACTTCCTCATCATATAAACTATCATTGAGTAAATCAGGAGTACACATTGGGATGTCCCACACATTTCCTTCTAAATGGTGATCATCTTCTTTATAATTTGTTTCTATCAAAAGAGTCATATGAGAAGGAAATGAATGAGAGAATTGTGAAGGAATAAGGGTGTAATTATGGCTTGATGGCCCGAAATCCGAATTGTCCAAGCCCAAAAAATATCGAGTCGGACCGGGCCAGGCCTAGGCTCATCAAAGGAGGCATGTGGGTTGGGCCGGGCCAACCCATAAAAGCCCAAATCGTTGGTTCGTATGAGATCTAGCCCATAAAATCCCACATGTTCTAAAAAATTATCATTGAAACTACTGGTAGGGAGACTCTAACCCCCTACCACGTGCTTCCATGACTGTGCCTGGACCAACTGGCACAGGCAGTGCACCTAAATGAAATTCGTCAGTATATATATATCTGATATACTAATATATATATATATATACATATATGAATATATATATATATTTATGTATATATATATATATAAACAAATGTGTTAATAAAAAAACCCACTCCCTTGGAACTTGCAGTACAAAAAAAACTCATATGCTTCCCCCCTTCCCTTAGAACATGAACCACGAATGCCCCTCCCTAAATTGCATTCCCACCTTACACCACACATGCCCTCCTTTCTATTGGTGCAATAAGACCCCCTCCCCCTACATATTATTTTTTTAAATGGTAAAAAAATGCATGTTAAATAAAAAAAATCACCCCCAACTTGGGACCTTGGATCACACATTCTTCCTCCATCCATGATAAAAAACACTCAAATGGTCATATGACCATTTGAGAAGATAAATGGATGTAAAAAAACTAACAGTCATATAACCATTTTGAAATTAAAAAAATGTATTTTGTTCATTATAAATAACATAGAATATCTCTCCTTTTTACCATTATTATTCTAAATTGTCTAGCTCCTCAATAAAATTGCTGCCAGCCTGCCACTAGATCACCACACAAACGTCATTACGGTGATCCATCTACATTTGTAAGTCGCATGTGAACACAAAAATCAACATTTTTTTCATCATATACTCCCAATATGGTATTTTATTTATTATTTGACATTTATATTATGTTTTGTTTTGTTTTTTTAAATGGATCCCCATTAATCTATTGATCCCAAATCAATTGGTTCACCAAGTTTTAATATTCCATCTTCGTCCCATCATCTCCAAGTTGCATTGTCATCTAGGACTAAAAATCAATCTAATGTTTGAGATCACTTTGAAAAAATTCATGTCAATGAATATGATGGCATAATCACATTAAAATAAAAATGAAAATATTTTTCTAAGTTACTGAGTGGTTCATCTAATAGTGGTACTAGCCACCTTAAAAGGCATGCAAATGAACATATTATAAGCAATCAATCAGATATTATAACACAAATTCAATTAATATGTCATAAATTAAGTAATTTTTATTATGATCCTATACGTGCACAAGAAATTATAATTGATTATATAATTAAAAAAGAACACCCTTTTAATACAAGTAAATATCTAGATTTTACTAATTTAGTTCATGGAGCATTTACTCATCAATATTAATCTTTTTCAATAAATACTACTAAAAAAGGAATTTTATAAAAATTTAACAATATTAAATCAGATATTATGAATATTTTTAAAGAATTAAATTGGAATGTTTGTTTAAATTTTGATTTATGGACTTATAATAAATATAAGGAATATCAATGCATTACTTATCATTTTATTGATAATGATTGGAAATTACATAAAAAAATATTTCATTACAATTAGTTGAACTGCCATATACTAGTCATTCACTAGGAGTTGCATTAAGAGATCATATTTCTGAATGGGGTTTAAAAAATTAAGTATTTAAAATTACTATGGATAATGAATCCTATTATAATAACACAATGACATATCTTATATCTACATTACAATTACTATGTGATGGAAAAATATTTCATGTTCGTTTTTGCACTCACATTTTACATTTGATTGTTAAAGATGGTTTATCTATTTATAAATATTTTGTAGATATTATTAGAAAATGTATTAGTATTATTAATAGTTCTTATAATAATTTACAAATATATAGAAGGATCTATCAAAAAGAAAATGTGAAAGAATAAAAATTATAATTAGATATTGAAAATAGATATAATTCCACATATTATATGTTAAAATTATCTTTAAAGAAAAGAAAAGCTATAGATTTATTTTTTTAGTCTATAATAGTATGTGATGGGGTTATTAACCCTAAATAAAATGTTTGGGATTGAGTTAAATTATATAAATATTTTTTACATGTATTTGAAAAATCAACTCCATTGTTTTCACATATATATATATATATTCCTACATCACCTTTCACTTTATATAATTTAATAGATATAATGTCTATTTTTATAAAATATATGTCTTATGAATATTATATACCCATTATTAATTCCTTGAAAGAAAAATTTGATAAATATTTTGAGCCATTACCTATAATATTTGGAATGGAAATTATATTAGATCCAAGATGTAAAGACACTAGGTTGAAATTATTTTTGATAATAAATCTCAATTTTTTGGCATATTTTATTTTTTAGAACAATTATATAATGAATATAAAGTTATTATACATGTTGATATTAGTAGACAACCCACACAACCTACAAATTCTTCTCATGGTAGTGGAAGTATATGGACAACTATAAAAAAAGGCGGCTTTCCAAATCTTCTATTACAAGCACATCTGAATTGCAATGATATTTAGACTCTCCACCAATTTACAATGAAGTTGATTTTGATATTTTAAATTGGTGGAAAGATTATGAATCTACATGTCTAGTACTAACATGAATTTCACATGATGTACTTAGTGTTCCTATTTATTTAGTTGCATCCAATTCTACTTTTAGTGTAGGTGGACGAGTTATCAATGATTATCGTACACGGCATACACCAGACATGGCTGGAGTTCTTACTGTCACAAGGGATCATTTGTATGTGGAATACCGATAAAAATAAATTTTCAACATTGATTATGAGCTCGACATGTTGTCAAGCCCTACTCAAGACACAACATCAGAATCATATGATTGATTTTTTTATGCTTGTTGTAATGAACTTTTGTAATGGAATAGATATATAATGTATTTTTTATTAAAAATATTTCAATATTTATTTTTTTGTCATTATACAAATAAATAGTTCAATTTATTAATGTTTAATTATTATGTACTTTTTTCATCATAAATATTATATCTTTTTGTTAAATAATGTTTAATATTTTTAGGTATGATATAATATATATAATTATATATCAATGATTTTACATTATATATATAATAACTCATTATTTTTTTAAGTATTTTTTCATATATTATATATATTATATATATTATATATACATATATAAATCTATTTAGAAACTAAAAAAATTAACCCACCCACTTCTGTGCACCCCCTCAATCCCTCATTATTTTTTGTTTATACTTTCACATATTATACACAAATTCACATATATAAATCTATTTAGAAAAAAAGTTAACATATCCACCCACTATTAAACATTTCAAGTGTAAAATGTTAATAAGAAAAAGAAAATAAATGTTTTTACAAAAACATGGTTAAATGTTTTAGAAAATACATTTATAAAAATGCATTAAAAATGATGTTTTAAAAAAATCATTTTAAAAATTATTTAAAAAAAACATTTTAAAAATTGTCAAAAAAAAGTTTTAATTTTTTTTAAAATGAATATTTGAAAAATAAATTTTAATTTTTTTAAAATAAACTTAAAAAAACCTTATAAAGATATGTTAATCTGAAAAGATATTTTAAATTAAAATTTTTAGAATAAGAGTTAAATAATGCTTTAAACAAACCTTAAATTTTTTTTAAAATAAATGTTTAAAAATATATTTTAAAATAAATGTTTTAAAAAAATGTTTTAGAATATTTTTTTTAAAAATAAATTAAAAAAATTTTATAAAATAAACTTAAAAAACGTTTTAAAAAAACGTTAATCTGAAAAAAGGTTAAAAACTTTTTAAATTAAAATTTTTAAAATAAGTGTTAAAAAATGTTTTAAAAAACCTTAAAAAATTGTTTTAAAATAATAGTTTTATAAAAATATTTTAAAATAAACGTTTTAAATTAAAATTATAAAAAATACATTTTAAAAAATGTTTTAAAAATACTTTAATCTGAAAAAAAACATTTTTAACTCATTATATATTTTATTTTTAAAATAATAAAATCCCACAAGGCTTTTCCCATGGCCCATCCCAAAAAATCCTGGCTTGGCCCAAAGGTTTGGACATGACCGAAGTTACAGCCTTACGAAGGAACGACTTCTACATAGCTCACAAAATATGGTTTTTTAGTAGTAGGTTGTACCTCATCAATATTAAAAATCAGCACATATAATTCAATTAGACCATTACTGCATTTCTTCTTGAATAACAATGATGCATCCATCCAATTGTCATCATAGACTAGAGGATACTCAGTGTGCCAAAAATGTTCAGGATATTGAAGATGTTGATATATAATTGAAGTAATTGATTGACCATCCCTATGTTTTAACTAACTATGAATCTTCTTGAGAACTTCATCCAATCTCACAAAATCACAAAGTTTTTCCAATCTTGCATGTGGAAACCTATAGCTAAAAACCTACTTGATATAAATTACCTCGCCGTTGTAATATATTTGCACAAACATGATTACCTACAAAAAATAATTAATAAAATATTATATACTACATCATAAAAATTTTAATTTTTTTTTAAATTGGATATGATTAAATAATTTACTTAATCTTGAGACTTTTTCTATGGATTGTTTTATCATTATTTGGTAAGAAAACTAAATCCTGGGGGGGGGCTCCTAGTATGTAACGAACTAATCTATTATAAATAAAATTCCCCATTTTAAATTATTTAAATGTATTATTATGTAAGATGGTTATAGAAAGCACATGCACTCCTTTGGGTTATCCTATAATATTTAATTGACTATTAATAATCATTACCATTGATAATATAGCCGTTGAATAATGATCACATGATTAGTATAAATATAGGGTTTGACAAATCCAATTGTCACAAACAAAGGAAGTGATGACCTCAACCAGTAGGATCATACCCTATGAAGCCCATCTATTAGAGATTCTAAGGGATATAATATCATTGGGATTTTTCCTTAACCAATCCCAATCTGAGATCCAACAACTTAAGAATGAGAGAAACTGTTTACGGGAGAATTTCAATCTCATCAAGATCATGACCCAAACCATGTTTGCCGAACCGCCCCATGAAAGTCCCACCATCACACACCTTACTCTTAGGGTGTATTCTTGTGTATTAAAGAGATATTTATCAATACCCTAACAATATTAATATGTACATTATTTTTTTATAAAATAATAAATATATTTTCATCCTATTATTTTTACTTTGTAAATAATTTTTATACAATAAAGTACAAATTATATTTTTCGTTAATATTTAAATTCAATTAACAAATTTATGAATTAATTTATTTTCTAAATAAATAATATTTTAATAAAATATTACTATTAAATATTTGTTTATCAAATATAAATTACTATACAATTTTTATAGATTCAAATGTAATTTTTATAAGGGATCGAAAAAATGTTATTTGTCAAAAAACCGTTATTTTCAATAAATGTTAGTTATTATTTTAAAAGTAAAAATTAAAATATTTAGAAAATTATTTAGATAAAATAAATATTATTTTTGGAATCATAATGTTGAAATTATCCAACGGTGAATTTTTCATAATTTTTTGAGACAACCGAATTTTCAAGTAAAAAATTAAATACTGTAAAAATATACTTCATGTATTATGACATAATAATGAACCAAAAGTGATGTAATAATTAATATAAATGGGATCCATGAACAAATACATGTTTAAAGTTAAAATAATTAGGTTTTATGTTTATGTTTATTTATTTTATAAATTCATTATGAATCGTCCAAAACATGTAATATATTTTAAGATTTTAAAATCCTTTCTTTAAGAGTATGACTCACCTCCACATAATAAAGGGTATTATTTTATTATGTTTGGAACTTTAACTCATAAAATAATGTATACCAATCTATTTCTTCTTAAACCATGGGTAAAACCATGGGATGATTTGTGGTTTTGAATATTTTATTATATAGAGTCCAAAACCAAAATAATAAAGAAATCCCCCTCTTTTCCTATATAAACCCACCCAATCTCTCATTTATCTTCACTAAAACCTTTTTAGCACATAAAAAATCTTTCCTACACTCTATATAGTCCTACCAAGGAACCCAAAACTTTTAAAAAGAACCTCCCAATCCTTTAGAGTGACACACTCAAGTAAGGGATCTTCCACTCTCCTCTTTTATCAAGCACTCCTTTTATGTTATGTATTTTAATTTTCATTTTATTATGATGGGATATGATATTCTATATTACCCTTACTATACATTTGATTTATAAATGATGATATATTCTTTTTTACTCTCATTAATCCTCCTATGATCCTTTATGTACACCCGTTACCATGCCAAAATTTCATAAGGATTATTTTCTCTATTCATGTTTCTTCATTACCTCATGCAATCTATTTCCATTTCCTAAAGTTGGGACATGTATTTATATGTCCCTATCACTTACCATTTTATTTGAAAATGATGAGAGACACATTTCACTCTCATAAACCATTTTTATTTAACATCATTAGGCTGCCAAAATTTCACCACAATTTTCCACGCCAAAACAATTGTGTAGTGAATACCATAACCATTATTCTTTCAAAGGTATTTACCTTTACGCACATATAATTTTTTATTAGGGACTTACATATATTTATTACATATTCCTTTAACATGGAATAAATTTTGATGATGAATGAATCAATGTCATATGATCTATGTGTCACACTTCAGCATGAGAATGAAATGATTATGATGGGTGCGCCCAAATAGAGCTCCAATGCATTAGGTAATGTTTAGTATCATGATACATCATGTTGGGACAGAGGTGTACCTGATTCCTTTATGAGACTTTTTCCACCATTATGTATTGGTGGTTTATCCTTGAACTATGTTTATGATTCAGTGTTTTAATTTGTTGCCACATTTTCCATGTTATGATTATCATGATATATCATGTATCATTGTTCATGTTTATGATTCATACTCTTTTTATGCCCCATTGATATGTCTATTGTATAAAATGTATCTCCTTATTCCATTTTTATTCCCTTACAGGTATTTATATCTCACACCTTTTTTATTTTGTCCCCAAGTTATCCCATGCAGTTTTAAGTATGAAGGAATATTATGAACATGTTAAGGAGGTTTTCAATAAAGATGATGTATTTTCATGTTTTAAGTTGTTATGAAATGTACTTAATTCCCAATGACACTATAATTAGTTATTTTTGGGTTAGGTTTATAAATATATATAAAAATACTTAGGGATAAGACCAGGTATAATTAAAATATTCCTAAATTTTGGTTAGTATAGAGTAAATGGTTTATCAAGAAAATACATCCCTATCTGGATACTATAAGTGGATGTGGTTCTAGAACATATGTACCTAGGAGTAACAACTCTGATAAGGTGTTCCAAGCTTGACTTGGGATAACCTGATACATGAAAATGGGCCTTACTGTGCACCTAGTTTGGAACTCCCATGGGATATAATTTGGTAAATTCATAAGATCATTATGAACCATTATTAATGAAATAAAAAATTCCCATAAGAATACATGTCAGTAAATAGATCATAGATAACATAGATTGAATCCTAGAAATTCACAAGTTAAGGGAATAAATGGAATTTATAAGTTATTCCTTTATGTCATTGGATTCCCTTATATGTGTTTAATAGTTTAAAAATACTCATCCCTAATTTTCTCTTTATTATATCCAATGGATAGAAATAGAAGGAATAGGGTAAAAAATCAATGTGATGAGTAATGTGATGACTACCCCAACAAGATTCCAAACCCTATGGGAGCAGGAATTGTGAAATTCATGACAATACTCTTTTATTTGACTTAGGTTTTGAATAGAAACCTGGATCAAGAGGAGTTCCCAAACCCAACTAAGAGATAACGAGCCACAATCGATAGATTCATGTGATAAATGCCTCCTACTTTCAATGGATCATTTGATCCCTTAATCATGGAACAATGAATCAACTCCATTGAGAATATATTCTCCATATTTCAATTTTATAAACAAGTAAAGGTTCTCCCCCCTATTTATTTTATGAAAAATAAGCTGATTAGAGGTGAAAGTTGATCAAGAATACAAATCTAGAGTAAGAGATCAAGGCGATGGAGTAGAAGGAATTCTAGAAAACGTTTTTTGATAAATATTTTCCTCACACTCTCCATATTAAAATGGAAAGGGATTTCCATACAATCAATAAAAAATACGATAAATATATTTGGTAATGTGAGGAAAATTTCACAAGACTTTAATGATATGACTCCGGGTTTGTTGTTACCCCTGAATGCAAGGTTGACCGCTTATTTGGTGGGATAAAACCTAGTCTATGAAAATCCATATAAATCTAAGACTTTAATATGAGAAAATTTCCCGATGTTCCCTCAAAGTAATAATGGATATAGAAAAATATCAAGGGTATCAAGGGGATAATAAGAGGAAAGTGGAGTTTAATTTTGGTGGTCCGATAGAGATATCTAACTATGGAAAGAAATTCAAACATCCCACTTGAAAAAGGTGTGGAAAGAAGCACCACATAAATTTTCTAAAGGGAATAAATAAATGCTTTAGGCGTGGGAAGGAATAACACCTGGATAATGTATTCCAATAGGAGAAAATCACTAATATGATAGATGAAAGTAATTCTCTAGTCAACCCTCAATGCATTATTTATTTATATAACTACAAGTAACTAAGGCACTTTGAAAATCAATTAATAAAGTCAAGGGTTTTTGGAAACAAATAGAAACCTCCAAGGTAGCAAGGGAAAGCCTTTTCCATCACTACTAATAAAGTGAATCCCAACAACAAAGTGGTGACAAGTTCACTAGTTATTCATTCAAGAATAGAAAACATACTTTTTGATTCTGGTTCTACGCATTCCTTCATATCATGAAAGTTTAGTAGAACTATTCAAACACCACCACAAACCATGAATTTAGAGATGTCAGTGAAAATGTATAATGGGGTAATTATTTAATCCTAATAATATAACTCATCCCTTATCACAATTTGTGGGTTGAACTTCCTAGTGAACCTTTTCATACTTCCTTTGGTGGAATTCGATGCAATTTTGGGTATATATTGGATTTCCCTATATAGAGCCAACATAAATTGTCTGGAGAAGGAAATCAGTCTCCATATTGCGAATCAACCCCTGATTTTGTACAAGTGCAAGGAGGAGTATGAATATTATTCAACACCATCATCTCAAGCATAGATATTATTTCCCTATTAGAAAGCATATCTATCTCAAATGATTGATTCTAAGGAAAGAACCATCCTTGAAGACATTCCTATTGTGAGGTAATACGATGATGTGTTTCCTAAGGAATTTTATAGTCTTCCTCCTAGATGAGAGGTTGAATTTTCTATTGAGATTAAACCTGGGGCATTTCCATTATCCAAGACTCTATATAGAATAGTTGTTGTATAACTTTAGGATACGAATAAACAACTATAGGAGAATCTGGATAAAGGATTTAAATTCCCAAGTGCTTCACCATGAGGTATAATAGTCCTCTTCATCCAGAAGAATGATGGGTAAATGCACCTTTGCATTGATTATCAAGAGCTTAACAACATCATGATAAAGAGAAAGTATCATATTCCATGTATTGATGACTTGTTCGATCAACTATGTGGATTAAAATACTTCTACAAGTTGGATCTATGGTTGGGATATTACCAAGTTAGGGTGAATAATGATGATATCCCCAAGACTAAATTTTGTATAAGGTATGAGAATTATGAGTTAATAGTAATTCCATTTGGACTTACTAATGATCCAAAAATATTCATGGACTTTATGAATAGAGTATTTATAGATTTACTCAAAAAAACTTGGTAGTATTTATAAATGATATTCTAAAATACTCCAAAAGAATGGAGGAGCATGAGCAGCATTTGAACACTATGCTAAAAACCTTAAAAAAGGATAAGCTTTATGAAAAGTATAGTAAATGTGAGTTCTATTTAAAGGAAGTATATTTGTTGGGGAATATAATCATAATCAATGGGATATTTGTGGAACCTTCAAAGATGGAAGAAATTAAAGGATGATGAGTCCAACATCTGTGATAGATATCCATAGTTTCCTTGGGTTAGATGGGTATTATCACTGATTTTTGAGAAATTTCCTGCGATTATAAAACCTTCTTACTAAGATTAATTGGAAGGATACTTCAAGTTCTCTAGAGGGGTGAGGAAAGGTGATCCCCTTCCATCATTTTCACAATTTCTAAAGACTATTTAAGCAGATTGATTCTTCACATGGATAACAAGAGTGACATCAAAACTATCAGAGCAGCTCAAGTTGTCTTGGCACCCTCTCATCTTATTTTTCTGATGATATTATCATCTTTACTCAAGGTGAAAGAAAAAACATCTAGAATATCAATAAGACTTTAATTCACTTTGAAAATGTTTTAGGGTAGGAGGTTAATTGGAGTAATTAATTTATCTTCTTTGGAAAGAATATCTCAACCTCTAGAAAATACCGCATGATGAATGATCTTAGAATAAGAGAATTATATCTACCTTTCACTTATCTTGGAGTTACCATGTTACTTGGAAGAAATCTCCCCTCTCACTTCATGGATGTAGTGATCCAGATTAGATGAACTCTCTCCTCCTGGAAGGGCAAGTCCCTCTCAATGACTGACAGACTTTGCTTAGTCAAACATGTGGTTGTTTCAAAATTGGTATGCTCCTTTATGGTGTACTCTTGGCCTGTCTCTATAATTAAAACCATTAACTCCATTATGAGAAACTATGTGTGGAGTGGAAGTATCTTGGAATGGAAAATCATCACTGATCCCTAGAAGAAATGTTGTTTGCCTCATATTATGGGAGGAATTGGAATAAAAAACATCGATATCTTCAATCAATCCCTCCAAAACCAGTTTATTTAGAGACTCATAAATAAAAAGTCACACTCTTTGGAATTTATCAGATCCAAATTTCTCAATAAGCTAATGGAAGGGAATATGAGCTACATGCAATCTTCTATTTGGCCTGGACTAAGAATAATTTTACAAAATATCTATATGAACTCTCACTGGTTGGAAAGTGCTCACTCCTCTCAAAATTTGGAAGAAAAATTGGGATGATGCTCCTTTAATTGACAGTGTTAGCACCCCTGAACCAGAAACTAACTATAATACCTCCATAAAGAATCAACTTGATAGGGGTAACATGATGCCAACCCACATAGCTCTCATGGATTCTTCTTATGGATTCTTAAACATTAATGACATTTTTATATGGGAACCAAGTTCAAATGGAATTATAGGTTCCAAATGTTATTATAATCATTTAATTCATGGAAACAACATAGGGATTTTTGATTTCAATAACAAATGGATATTGCTATCTCACTTTACTCTGTTATGGTGTCTCTACCTTAATAAGCTTCCATTTGATGACAACCTTCAATGTGTGGGAATCTAAATATTCTCATAGTGTGACCTATGAAACCAACATCGTGATGATGTGAACCATCTCTTTCTATGCTGTTATGCCACTACATCTGTCTGGAAATAATTTTTTGAACTGTTTTAACTCCACCCCCTAAAAGTTTTCGAAACTTCAGTATTTATTCTTAATTTTCTAACTATAAAAATGTCAAATAAGGTCTGAATTATTTTCCTATTGTCCTATATAGAAGTCATATATATTATTTGGAGAAGTAGAAACAACATCATACATGAAAACACTACCTTTAACCCTAGGACAAATATCTCTAAAATTCTACTCACTGTCCAAAATGCCAACACCTTTTATGATGAATTTTGTGAAAACTAAGTTAGAGACCTATCAGTGCTAAGCAATCTATGTTTAAAAGGTAATTTTCCTAAACACCTTGGCACCATTGAAATCTTTTGGCTACCCCCACTCATAGGTTAGATTAAATGAAAATTAGATGGTGCCTTGAGAGGAAATCTGGGACCTATAGTCTACAAAGTTGTTTTTAGAGATCACAATGGTGATTTTTAGAAGGCTTACATGGATCATGTGGTCATTAAAATACTCTTTAAGTGAAAATGATGGGTTTCATTAAAGCTATTCTGGTTTCTCGTCAAAGAAATTAGAGTGATGTTTGGTTTCAAAAGTGATCCAACCACCATTTTTAGGTGATTAGAATGGGATAGACCCATCTCACATGGAAGCTCACATCTAAATGGATTAACTACTTAGAAACTCTTGTTTCCATGAATTACATCATCACACACATATATCACAAATCTAATCAAATGGATGAATTCCTTCCAAACAAAGGGGTCTATGAGGACACTTTCATTCATCATTACAACACCCCCTGTGAGTTTCTTCCTATTCTTAAACGTGAAAAATGTAAACTCCCCTCCTTTAAACTCTTGTAACCTTGCTTTTATATATTGAGCCTTGTTGCTTGATTTTATAAAAAACATGGAAATGGTAGAAAATTACCATGGAATTTTTCATCATACTTACAAAGATATTCAAGTGAAAAAATACTATATGGGTTGTTGGGGATCATCTTACAAAGGCAACTCACTTTATCTCAATTTGAGAGGACTTATAAGTAGATCAACTAGCACATATATAAATCAGATAAGTGGTAAGGTTGAATGGAGTACCACTATCAATTTTATCTGATTAAGATCTAAGATTCACCTCCAAGTTTTGGAAAAATATCCAAAATTCTCTAAACACTGAGCTGAACTTCAATATGTCCTGTCATACTCAAACTGATGGCCAATCTGAGTGGACTATTCAAACAATATAAGACATGTTGTGAGCATGTTCTATGGATTTCACGGTAAGATATAACCAACATCTTCCTTTATCTAAGTTCTATTACAATAATAGTTTACACTTGAGCATCAAATGACTCCCTATGAAGCCCTTTATGAGAAGAGGTACATAACACTTGTATGATGGGATGAAGTTGGGGAACAAAAATTGATAGGTCTTGAAATGGTTGAGGAAATAGTGGAGAAGGTTAAGACCATTCAACAAAACATCAAAGCTGCTCAGATTTGATAGAAGAGTTATGTTAAAAATCATTGATGAGACCTATAGTTTGATGTTGGAGACATTGTATTCCTCCGTATATCTCCATGGGAGAAAGTGATGAGATTTGGAAAGAAGGGAAATATTATTCCAAGGCACATCTCCCATTTTTAGATCCTTGATCGCATTAGAGTGGTGGACTACTAACTAGCACTCCCATCGAAACTATCTCAAGTACATGAAATATTTCATGCATAACTCTTGAGAAAGTACCTACCAAAACCCTCACATTCACTCAATACAAAGATGGTACCATTGGATAATGACCTTTCCTATGAGGATCACCCAGTGAAAATATTATATCATAGAGAAAAAGTTCTACATAATAAGACAATGCACCTGGTCAAAGTGTTGTGAAGGAACACAAAATTTGAGAAAGTAATGCAGGAATCAGAGGAGGTGATGAATCAGAGTTACCCTAATCTATTTATCATGGTAAAACAAAATTTATAGGGTGAAATTTCTTAAGGGGGAAGATTTTAACAACTCAAACTATTATAAATAAAATTCCCCTATTTGAATTATTTAAATGTATTATTATGTAAGATGGTTATAGAAAACACATGCACTGTTTTTGTTTTATCCTATAAGATTTAATTAATTATTAATAATCATTACTATTGATAATACAACCATTGAACACTGATCACATGATTAGTATAAATATAGGGTTTTGAAAAATAAAATTTTCATAGACAAATGAAGTGATGGCCTCAACCAGTAGGATTATACCCAATGAAACCCATCTATCAGAGCTTCCAAGGGAGATAACATCACTAGGATTTTCCCTTGACCAAGACCAAGCTGAGATCCAACAACTTAATCAAGATAGAAACTGTTTATAGGAGAATTTCAAACTCATTGAGATCATGATCCAAACCATGTTGTCAAACCACCCCATGAAGGTCCCACCATCGCAAACCTTACTCTTAGGGAATATTCTAGTATATTAAAGGGATATGTATCAAGACCCCAGAAATATGAATATGTACATTATTTTTTAGAGAATAATAAATATATTTTCATCCTATTATTGTTACTTTTTAAATAATTTTTATACAATAAAGAAAAAATTGTATTTTTGGTTAATATTCAAATTCAATTAAAGAATTTTTGAATTAATTTATTTTTGAAATAAATAATACTTTAATAAAATTGTCACGAACCATCCCCTAGGGCCCATTCCATGACTAACCCAAGCCAGCCTTCCATAGGATAGGGGCTGGCGACTAGCACTGAAGGCGTATTCCCTAAAACTGGGAAGGCATTGCCTTTATAACCTATAACACACACAACCAAGCACACAACAAGATATGAACTCAAGTAAACTGAATAGTAAATAGAGTGAGTATAGTAAGTAAAAGGGGCTATAATAAAATCCCAACTAGAAAGTATAAGGAAAAATGGAAATTGCAAGACGACTGATAGGTGAAAAGCAGCTCTTGGATCATCCACCATGAATCCTACCTGAAGGGTAGATATAACTCATGAATGGTCATCTCTGCGGTTCACCTCATATAACGTCCACCTTAGATCCACCTCCAGTATTGGTACTCTCATCCTCAGTCTGCATTGTCCATCGTTTGCACCAAACACAATAAGGTGCGGGCATAGCTCGTGCAGGGGTGAGTATAACGATACTTAGTAGGGACCCTGAGACCCTCAAGGTCTCGCAAAATCCACCAAGGATAAACCAAAAAGCATGAAATCAACTGATAAACCTACTTAGGTATATGCCCATACATATACCTAAGTTATCAAGTATACCCATCTCAATCATGAGGAAACAAAAAGTACAACTCAAAATCCCAAAGCTCAACTGTTCAATAAAGTAAGGAATACCATGAAGGAAATTACCACCCAGGTACGCCACACATCAAAATACCACCAAGGTATTACCATGAAAGAAAATACGACAAGGTATATACTCAAAACACACTAGGTATTTCTTACGTATAGTAGTAGAGATGATTATATGTAACTACTGAATCGTCATACTTTGTTAAGTGGCTCTGCTGCAGACCCACACAGGATTGCTCGGTGCAGACCCACACAGGATCTCTCGGTGCTGACCCACACAGGATCGCTAGGTGCTGACCCACACTGGATCGCTCAGGGATGGATCACACATGATCTCTAGGTGCTGACCCACATAGGATCTCTCTTCATTCTTCACGTCACAACCAGCTACTGGGTTCCCACACTAGGCTTGCTCATCTTCGAGAGGGTATGATCCTCAAGCCACTGGTTGATACTCTAACTACCATGAAGTCTCACAAAGAAGTAACTCAAAGGAACACCATGTAATAGGGGTCTCAACACAATAGACGGTGCGTCAATTGGGCGCCCGGTATGTGAGTTATTAGCCTTTTAGTCCCGAGGTCCCGGTTGAATTTGTGCTCGATCCAACCCGACTGTTCCCCAAATTTACCCAAAATTCCAGTGGGGTATACCAAAGGGACTATCTTGCTCCAAGGTTTCTGGTGTCGTAGATGGTTCGTCAGATGGATGCCTGGTTCCAAAGTTATGGCCGATAGAGCGTATGGGGTCGAAAACTAGTCTGGGTCTGGTCCGACCCGGTCGGACCGACCCGGCCTGGGTCGACCCGGTTCAGGTCGATCTGGCCTTACCTGCTAGGTTTGGTCCATCCCACATTGGGCGGCCTGGCCTGCTGGGTCTAGCCCGACCCTCGATAGGCGGCCCGACCTGGGCAGCGGCCCGTGAGGCGGCTGCGGAGGTCGCAGGTGACGCGGGGCCGTGAGGGCACTGTGAGGCTGCGGGGGGCCGTGAGGGTAGCACGAGGCCACAAGGGGGGGGGGCTGCGAGGATAGCGTGAAGGCCGTGGGGCGGCATGACCATAGGTTAGAGGGGGTTGCGGGGCAGAGGTGGCCATGAGGCGGCGAGGCCGCGGGCGATGGGCCGCGGGGCGGCGGTGGCTGTGGCCGGCGAGGCCGTGGGGCGGTGGTGGCCGCAGGGTGGCTCGACGTGGCTGCGGATCAGCGATGCGAGGCCATAGGTGGTGAGGCTGCGAGGCAGTAGAGGCCGCGGGGCAGTAGAGGCCACGGGTAGCAGAGCGCCACGGGGCACAGAGTTTGTGGGGCGATAGAGCTCCTTTCCTTTGCCGGCGACCGGGTTGACTGGCTTCCCTTTGTTTGTCGCCTTCATCATGGTTCTTGAGTTCCACCGGTGCCAACCGCCGACACCGGTCATCGTCACCATCTCAAAGATCACACAAAAGATCCACAAGATTTGCGGAGGGTTCTGGCCATGTTTGTTTAGTCCGTACCCTCTGCGTTAGGGCAGTAGCATACAGCTCAAGAAAGATGATTCAATGTGAGAGGGAAAAACAACATTGATCAAATTGAAACACACCCCTACCTCATTTGACTATTGACGTCGATGAGATAAGTCAAAGTTGTCAACGTTCATTGCACCCGCCACACGCCTCTGATCCCGAGGTCGTTCTTCGGATAAACGTTCTTCGATGGAGGTTGTTTTTCGTTTTTGAAGATGTCCACCATTGGAGGATATCTTTAGAAAGAAGTCGAAGTCGTGCATCGATGTTCTTCATTGGAGGATGTGTTCTTCCAAGTTGTCCTCTTGCCAACCCTTTCCTCTCAATTCCACCAAAATGAAAAGTATCCCACATAATAGAACAAGTTATCTATTATGTTTGTTGTCATAATTTCAAATTATCTTAATTAATTAATTGATGAGTTGGTATAATTAATTAAGGTGGAGGCACAAATAAAGTGGGGGAGTTCAAGAGGTTTTTCTCCAATAAAGAGGGGAGTTCAAGGGGGTTTTATCTTTGAGTGGTCCCCACCACCATAACCCACATGGG
The DNA here is from genome assembly GCA_963277665.1 of Viscum album. Lineage (NCBI taxonomy): Eukaryota > Viridiplantae > Streptophyta > Magnoliopsida > Santalales > Viscaceae > Viscum > Viscum album. Next base: position 1,923,781,775 of record OY728152.1, on the reverse strand, counting down.
AGGTTAATCCCGGTGGTCCCCACCTCCTTAACCTCAAATGGGAGGTTTAGTTTTGGTGGTCCCCACCTCTCAACATCCACATGGGAGTTCCAAAAAAAATAAAATGTTACACAATTTTATTTTATTTTATACTTTCACAAAAAACCCAAATTCTATCTTTCACCCTCGACCTACTACGGTTGATGTGAAGGTCCCCTTATACGAATACCGGCTCTACGAGTTCAACGGTGCCCTCAGATTTCAATTACTAGCACCGGTTCAAAAGTTACAAAAACCCGCTTGTATGTTTACTGAACATACCCAAAAAAAAGTTCAAAAATTCATTCTGGGCACTTCGGGCCTTGGAATCACGCACCGTTAATTTTCACAGACTTGTAAAATTCCCATATAATTAAAAAAAATACATAGAATTTCTGGGTCTTTTAAATTCTCCCCACCTCAGGGATTTATGTCCCCGTAAGTCACACCACAAACTAGGTAAACAGGTGGGGGTACTGAACATGTATCTGAGCCTCCCGCTCCCATGTGCTCTGCTAGAGGTTCCCATGCTTCCAACGAACGCGCACCATAGGTATCAACCACCCACGAAGGACCCACTCCTGTCGATCCTCAATCTCTACTGAAACCTCAATAAAAGTCACCCCATCATCGACATCCAGCTCACTGTGGTCGATGATGTGAGAAGGGTCGTGCATGTATCTCCTCAGCTGGGATACGTGGAAGACATCGTAAATCCAGTGCAATTGAGGTTGAAGACTTAAGCGGTAAGCTACCTCACCAACTCTGCTGAGGACCTGAAAGGGTCCAATGAACCTCAGAGATAACTTTCCATCTCGGCCAAATCTGCTCAAACCTTGTCAGGGTGAGACCCATATAGAGACGTGGTCACCATCCTTGAACTCAAGAGGTCTTCGTCTCCTATAGGCATAAGACTTATGCCTACTATGTGTAGTATTCATCCACTCCTGAATGATTTTCACTTTCCCTGTGGTATCCCGTACCATCTCTGGTCCCACAAGTGTTGACTCCCCTATGTCATTCCAACACAAAGGTGATCTGCAAGGTCACTCGTACAACGCCTCAAAATGTGACATCCCAATGGTGGAGTGATAACTATTGTTGTATGAAAAATCCACCAAAGGCAATTTATCCTCCCAGCTATGACCGAAGTCAAGGATGCAAGCACGCAACATGTCCTTGAGTGTCTAAATGGTCCGCTCAGTCTGACCATCCGTATGAGGATGGAAGGAGGTGCTCAAATGAAGTTGCGTCCCAAAATCCTCCTACAACCCCTTCCATATCTAGGAAGTAAAAAGTGCATCACGATCGGAGAGAATCGTCAAGGGTAATCCAAGCAGCCGTACAATCTCCTGCACATAGAGGTGTCCCAATCTCTCTACTAAACCTTGATCTCTGATCGATAGGAAGTGGGCCGACTTGGTGAGTCGGTCGATGATCACCCAAATACAGTCATGACCTCTGGATGTATGTGGAAGTCCTATCATTAAGTCCATGGATATCCCATACCACTTCCACTCTGGGACCTCTAAAGGTTGAACCAAGACTACTGGTACCTGATGCTCCACCTTCACTTTCTAAAAAGTGAGGCACCAAGAGATAAAATCTACTAATGCTTTCTTTATTCCTAGCCACTAGTGCTATCGTCAGAGGTCCTAGTACATCTTCACCACTGCTGGATGTACCGCTAGAGGGGATGTGTGGAACTCCCTCAATACTTCCTCCTGAAGTGATACTGGTACCATGGTATGTCCTTTGAAGAGGATGACATGCTCCCCACCTTCAAAAAATCCATCTGGTGCCTTCCCTATGGGTATTTGAGCATGTCGAGCCTTGTAGTCAGCGTCCCCACACTGTGCCTCCTTGAATCACTGAAGAAGTGGGGGAGTGAATATAAGAGACTAAAAGGAAAGATGCTCCATCTCGATCCATAAAGGATATCTGCAAAGTGGTCAGCTGCTCTATCGCCTCACCTAACAGTTGTATACTAGATCTCCAGCTGAGTGCATCTGCTACAATGTTACCCTTCCCAGAAGTATAGACTATCTCGAAGTCATAGTCCTGAAGGAACTCAAGACAATGTCGCGGTCTTATGTTCAGGTCCTTCTCAGAGAAGATATACCTGAGACTCTTGTGATCATATTATACTATAAAATGCTCACCCATCAAGTAATGTCGCCACATCTTCAAGGTGAAGACCACTGCTGCTAACTCTAGGTCATGGGTAGCATAGTTCTACTTATTCTTTCTCAGATATCGAGAACCATAAGTGATCACTACTCGCTCCTACATCAAGACACATCTGAGCCCGGTCCCTAATATGTTGCAGTAGACTACGTACCCTACGCCCTCCTCTAGAAGCCTCAAGATGGGGGCACTAGTCAGTCTCTGCCTTAGCTCCTGAAAACTCTGCTGTCATTTCTCTGACCAAACGAAGGGTTTCCCCTTCTTCGTCAATGATTAAAAAGGTGCTGCAAATCTAGAGAAATCTGGCACAAATATCCGGTAGTATCCAGCCAAACCCAGGAAACTTCGTAACTCTATCACACTCCTAGGTGGTTCCCAAGAAAGTACCACCTCAATCTTCTCTGGATCTACTGCAACTCCAGCCTCTGATATGACATGTCCTAGAAAGTGAACCTCTCAGATATAAAACTGGAATTTCTAGAGCTTACCATAAAGATGGTGCTCTCAGAGTGTGTCAAGTACTACCTAAAAATGATAGGCATGCTCCTCCTCAGTAGTCGAGTAAATCAAAATGTCGTCAATGAAGACTACTAAAAAGCGATCAAGGTATGGTTGAAAGATGTTGTTCATGAGTACCATGAACACTTCAGGAGTGTTGGTTACACTGAATGGCATAAATAGGAACTCGTAGTGGCCATACCGACATCTTAAAGCCATCTTCTACACATCCTCGTCTCGCACTCTGAGCTAGTGATAGCCTGATCTGAGGTCTATCTTCGAGAACCACTGTGCTCCCTTTAGCTTATCAAAGAGGTCGTCAATCCCCAGGAGTGGGTACTTGTTCTTCACAGTCACCTGGTTTAGGCACCGATAGTTGACACAAAGTCTCAAGATCCCATCCACCTTCTTGGCGAACAAAATAAAGGCTAACCAAGGAGAAAAACTGGGCCGAATGAACCCTTTCCCTTATAAGTCCTCCAGCTATACCCGCAACTCACAAAGCTCTGTGGGATCCATATAATACGCTGGTGTAGATATCGGTGCCGTACCAGGGTACAAGTCAATGTAAAAGTTCATCTCTCTATGAGGAGGTCGACCCAGAACATCATCAGGGAAGACATCTGCGTACTGGTCCACCACTACAGGATTACCCAGACTCTCCACATCAACTGCTCTAAGGTTAAGGCTATCCAACTGATGAGTGATCAGCTGCACTCTCATCTGGGTAAGTCCATCCTCTACTGCAAAGGCTCCCTTCTCGCCGGTGAAGGTAAACCTGGTCCCATTCGTGAAGACACACCGCAATTTGCACCTAATACTGTCAATATGAGCATGGACTGTAGATAACCAGTCCATACCCAAGATGAAGTCGTAAGGACTTGATGCCACTACTAAGAGATCCCAGTCGAAGCTATTGCCTCCTAGAGTAAGCTCGCATTTCCGGAACTAGTGTGTAATCGTTGAATCCGCTCCCGAGGAGTCTCTAGACATAAGGATCGAGCCAACGACTCCATCGGAATATTTGAGCTCCGAATGAGGGAAGTGGAAATAAAATAATAACTGGCACCTGTGTCTATAAGTACTGCAGCTAAGGTGGAGTAGACACAGATCATACCTCGTATCATCTCCAAAGCTCCGTGATTATAGGCCTCAACTACCTAGAGATGAGATCACCCCTGTCCTCCTGCTCCCTGTGGTCGGGGTGGACTACCTGGTGGTGGTGGCGGTAACATCTCGAATTGTCTCCCATTGCCAGTTGCACGACCAGCTCCTATGCCACATCCGCCTGCTCCCTGCGGAGCTTCTCTGTTGAACCTCTGTCTCTACCTGGGTGGTCCTTCGACCGTCTGCTAATCATCCATACGACAGGTCGGACAGTCACGAGCCATGTGACCCTGCCCGCTGCTTATGCAACACTGCATGTTCCTCGCATGACTGGCTCTGTCTTAGGTTCCCTACAAAAGCAAACCTGAATCATGCAGTTGTACACCTATATTTCTAGTCCTTTTGGACCTCTATGACATCTGTCTACTGATAGCTATAGAAGACTCCGCTACGTGACGTCCGGTGGTGGGTCTCGCTGCTGGTGACTGCTCAGAAAGGAAAATCTCCACTAAGCGGGATCTCTCTAACACCACTACCTGCGTCAGGATGCTGAGTGAGATCATCGATGCCCTGATCTCCCACCTAAGTCCCTGCTAGAAAGTCTGATCCCTGAAGAATGGGTCTCGTACCATATTAGTGAAGTATCATGAGAGGTCAGTGAACCTCACTGAGTACTTATCCATAGTCATGTTGTCCTACTATAGATGAAGTAGCTCCTATATTCACACTGCGTGAAGAGTCGCTGGGACAAACTCTGCCCGAAACAGGCTCTCAAAGTCTTCCTAGAGAAGTGTCACCTCATCGTGAAATTGGAGCATCAAGCTCCACCATTTTTCTACTGCATCCTGTAGAAGACTGGCAACAAGTATCACCATGTGATCAGCTGGTGTCCCTACCAGTCGGAAGACTCTCACTATAGCCTCCAAACAATCATCAGCTGCATGTGGGTCTATCTCTCCCCCGAACCTAGGTGGCCTTTGGTGCTGGAACTCGTGCAATGCACTCAAGCGGAATACACCCTCTACTGCTGGGGTTGGTGGAATTGGTGGCCCAATGGGTAATGGTACCACTGGTGCCTCCTCTGGTGCCTCTACTGGAAAAGGGCCTTGCACCGAGGCCTCATCGTTCGGTGGGCTATCAGTGCATACTATATATAGAACCATAGATGGCTGTCTGCGTGGAGGCATCTTGAAAGGAAACAGGTGCACCACGGTAAAAAAGTTATACCTGGTGATATGACTCAAAGAGATCACAAAGAAAACTCTTCAAAACATAGACACAATCAGTGTTTTCGTGTACCGAGTTAGAAATCAGAAATCAGGGTCCTGGTGTATGGGTACATCAGCCACCGAACCAAAATTGGATTCCCTAAACTGATAACCACACTCACTACACTTAAAACTATTGCTATTAGAAAGAAAGATCAGAGTCCTATGTTCTACAGTAGAACCGACTCATCTAATACCAATTTGTCATGACCTGCCCCCTAGGGACTGTGTCGTGACTACCCCAAGCCCGCCTTCCATAGGCTAGGGGATGGAGACTAGCACCGAAGGTGTATTCCCTAAAACTGGGAAGACATTGCCTTTATAACCTGTAACACACACAACCAAGCACACAACGAGATTTGAACTCAAGTAAACTGAATAATAAATAGAGTGAGTACAATAAGTAAAAGGGGCTAGAATACAAGCCGAACTAGAAAGTACAAGGAAAAATGGAAAGTACAAGATGACTGATAGGTGAAAAGTAACTCTTGGATTGTCCACCATGAATCCTACCTGAAGGGTAGGTAAAACTCACAAACGTCCATCTCTGTGGTCTTCCTTATCTAACATCTACCTATGAGCCACCTCCAGTCCTGGTACTCCTGTCCTCAGTCAGCATTGTTCGTCGTCTGCACCAAACACAACGAGGTGCAGGAATAACCCATGAAGGGGTGAGTATAACGATACTCAATAGGGACCCTGAGACCCTCAAGGTCTCGCAAAATCCACCAAGGATAAACCACAAGTCATGAAATCAACTGAAAACCCTACTTAGGTATATGCCAATACATATACCTAAGTTATCAAGTATACCCATCTCAATAATGAGGAAACATAGAGTCCAAATCAAAAGCACAAAGCTTAACTGTTCCACAAAGGAAGGAATACCATGAAGGCAAGTACCACATAGGTACGCCACATAGAATAATGCCACCAAGTTATTACCACGAAGGAAAATACCACAAGGTACATACTCATCTCACACCAGGTATTTCTTAGGTAAAATAGTATAGATGATTAGATGTAACTACTGAATCATCTTACTCTATTAAGAGGATCTGCTATTGACCCACATAGGATCGCTCGGTGCTGACCCACATAGGATCTCTCGGTGCTGACCCACATAGTATCACTCGGTGCTGACCCACATAGGATCTCTAGGTGCTGAACCACAAAGAATCGCTCTTCATTCTTCACGTCACAGTCAGCTACTGGGTTCCCGCACTAGGCTTGGTCGTCTCTGGAAGGGTCTGCTACTCAAGCCACTGGTCGATACTCCAACTGCCAAGAATTTTCATGAATAAGTAACTCAAAGGACTGCCACATCATAGGGGTCTAAATTCTACAGACGATGCGTTAATCAGACGCTCGGTTTGTGAGTTATTATCCTTTTAGTCCCGAGGGCCCAGTTGGATTCGTGCTCGATCCAACCCGACTGTTCCCCAAATTTATCTAAAACTCAAGTGGGGTATACCAAAGGGACTGTATCTCTCCAAGGTTTCTGGAACCATAGACAGTTCATCAAACAGACGCCCGGTGCCAAATTTATGGCTGATAGAGCGTATGGGGCCGAAAACAGGTCTGGGTCCGGTCCGTCCCGGTCGGACCGACCTGGCCCGACCGGCCTGGGCTGACCCAGTTTGGGTTGACCTGTCCCGACCTGGTTCGGGTCAATTTTTCTCGAATCATTTCGGGTCAACCTGGCCTGACCCACTGGGTTCGGGCCAGCCCGCGCAGGGCGGTCCGACCTAGGCAACGGCCCAAGAGGCGCTGGGGCGGCTACGAAGGCCGCAGGTGATGCGGGGCCGCGAGGGAAGCCCAAGGCCATGGGGGGGGGGTGGAGAGTGGCGTGAGAGCCGTGGGGAGGTGTGACGAGGCCGTGGGCCGGTGGTGGCCGCAGGTGGCGAGGCTGTGGGGCGGCGATGCGAGGCCACGGGGCGGCGGAGGCTGCATGTGGCAGAGCGCCGTAGGGCGCGGAGGCCATGGGGCGGCGGAGCACCATGCCTTTTTTGGCGGCCGGCTTGACTGGCCGCCCTTTGTTCGTCGCCTTCATCGCGGTTCTCGAGTTCCACCGGGGCCAACCGCCGACACCAATCGTCGTCACCATCGCGAAGATCACACAAAAGATCCGCAAGATTTGCGGAGGGGTCAGACCATGTTTGTTTGGGCCGTACCCTCCATGTTAGGGTGGTAGAATACGACTCAAGAAATATGATTCAATGTGAGAGGGAAAAACAACATTGATCAAATTAAAACACACCCCTACCTTGTTTTATTTTTGACGTCGATGAGAGAAGTCGAAGTTGTCGACGTTTGTTGCGCTCGCCACACGCCTCTGATCCCGAGCTCGTTCGTTAGATAAACACTCTTTGATGGAGTTGGTTCTTTATTGTTGAAGATTTCCACTGTTGTAGGATGTCTCTAGGAAGAAGTCGAAGTCATGTGTCGACGTTCTTCGTTGGAGGATGTGTTCTTCCAAGTTCTCCTCTTGCCAACCCATACCTCTCAATTCCACCAAAATGAAAAGTATCCCATATAATAGAAAAAGTTATCTGTTATGTTTGTTGGAATAATTTCAAATTATCTTAATTAATTAATTTATGAGTTGGTATAATTAATTAAGGGGGTGGAACAAATAAAGTGGGGGAGTTCAAGAGGTTTTTCTCCCATAAAGAGGGGAGTTCAAGGGGGTTTTATCTTTGAGTGGTCCCCACCACCATAAACCACATGGGAGGTTAATCCTGGTGGTCCCCACCTCTATAACCTCACATGGGAGGTTTAGTTTTGGTGGTCCCCACCTCTCAACATCCACATGGGAGTTCCAAATAAAATAAAATGTTACACAATTTTATTTTATTTTATACTTTCACGAAAAACCCAAATTCTATCTTTCACCCTCAACCTACTGCGGTTGAGGTGAAGCTACCCTTCTATGAATAATGGCACTACGAGTTCAATGGTGCCCTCATATTTCAATTCTGAGCACCGGTTCAAAAGTTACAAAAAACCCACTCGTATGTTTACTGAACGTACCCGGAAAAAAGTTCAGAAATTCATTCCAGGCACTCCAGGCCATAGAATCACACGCCGTCAATTTTAGAGGACTCGTAAAATTCCCATATAATTAAAAACAATTACATGGAATTTTTGGGTCTTTAAAAAAATATTATTATAAAATATATTTTTTTCAAATATTAATTACTATATAATTTTTATAGAGTCAAATGTAATTTTTATAATGGTTCAAAAAATTGTTATTTGTCAAAAACCCTTCATTTTCAATAAATGTCGGTTATTATTTTAAAAGTGAAAATTAAAATATTTAGAAAATTATTTATATAAAATTAATTTTTTTTAATCAGAACATTGAAATTTTCCAATTGTGAAATTTTTATAATTTTCTGAGACAATCAAATTTTCGAGTAAAAAATTAAATACCATATCAGTATACTTTGTGTATGATGTCATCATAATGACCCAAAAGTGATCTAATAATTATTATAAATGGGATCCAAGACCAAATATATGTTTTCCATTTAATATAACATGGTTTTATGTTTATTTTATAAAGCCATTATGAATCCTCCAAAACATGTAATATATTTTAAGGTTTTAAAATACTTTCTTCAAGAGTATGACTCACCTCCACATAATCAAGGGAATTATTTTATTATATTATTACCTTTTCCTTATAAAATAATTTATACCACTTCCTTTGGTCTAAAACCATGGGCAAAAACCCTAGGATGGTTTGTGGTTTTGAATATTTTATTACGTGGAGTCCAAAACCAAAATAATAACTAAATTCCCCTATTTTCCTATATAAACCCACACAAGCTCCAATTTCTCATCACTCAAACTATTTGGATCATGTAAAAACTCTTCCATACACTCCCTATAGTCCTCATAAGGCTCCCCCAAGCTTTCAATAATCCCCTCCTAAGCCTTTTGAGTCACACACTCAAGTAAGGGATCTTCCACTCTCCTCTTTTATCAAGCACTCATTTTATGTTATGTATTTTACTTTTCATTTTATTATGATGGGATATGATATTACATATTCCACTTACATTCCAATTGATTTATAAATTATGATATCTTCCTTTTACTCTCATTAGGCCTCCCATGATCCTTTATGTACACCCGTTACCATGCCGAAATTTCGTAAGGATTGTTTTTTCTATTCACATATCTTCATTTCCTTAAGAAATTTATTTCCATTTCCTAAATTTGGTACATGTATTTACATTCCCCTGTCACTAACTATTTGATTTAAAAATTATGATCAAACCCTTTCACTCTCATCAACCATTTTTATGAATTTTTAAGTAACACTGTTATGTTGCCAAAATTTCACTGCGATTTCCATGTCAAAACAATTGTGTAGTGAATACCGCACCCATTATTCTATCAAAGTTATTCACCTTTATGAACATATATGAATTTATTGGGGACTTACATGTATTTATTCCACATTAATTTATCATGGAATAAATTGTGATGATGAATGAATCCATGTCGTATGATCTATGTGACACACTTAAGCATGAGAATGAAATGATTATGATGGGTGACGCTAGATAGAGATCCAATGCATTGGGTAATATTTAGTATCATGATACATCAAGTTGTTATAGGGGTGTACCTGATTTATTTTTGGGACTTTGTCCACTATGAATTCTTAGCAGTTTATCCTTGACCTATGTTTATGATTCATTGTTTTAAGTGGTTTCCACATTTTTCATGTTATGATTATCATGCTATATCATGTCTCATTATTCATGTTTATGATTCCTACTATTTTTATGAAACATTGACATGACTATTGTCTAAAATTTATCTCTTTATTCCATGTTTATTGTATTATTGGGATTTATATCTCACCCTTTCTTATTTTTTCCCCAGGTTATCCCATGAAATTTTAAGTATGAAAGAATATTATAAACATGTTAAGAAGGTTTTCAATAAAGATGATGTATTTATTGTTTTAAGTTGTTATATAATATACCTAATTCTTAAATACACTATACTTAATGATATTTTGGGTTGTATAATGTGTAATATTATGTAATAAATAATGTATCAATATGAAATAAATAGCAGTGTTGTCATATAATGCCTCTATTATCTCATATTTCAGTAACCATCAATCTCCTCTCAAGCATGGTGTAAAAATACAGCTTCAAACAGAAACACTTCTTATTGAGAACTATTTTATTAAGATGATACTCACTTTTAAGTACAGGTGTCTTGGGGTTTGAGATACATAACATTTTTTAAGTGGACATGCATGTCCTTACATACTCAGGGAGAGGGATGGCACACATGTCATCAACGAGGAAAAGAAAATGAAATTATTAAAAATTATATAACTGAAAAACATGATATTCAATTTCAATCATTGTTGAAACCTATTGAATAATCATAAAAAAGTCCCAAAGGAAGAAATATTTGAATATGGGTATTACCTTATCTATAAAATCAAAGGAAGAAGAGGAACCAAGACTTCCAGATCGTAGGATCCGTTGAGAGACTCGTGATCACATGACCATTTAAAGGTCATGCAAAGACTCCACACATAGAGCATAACCTATAGAAAATCCCACAGATCCCTTCTTCAACGAACCTTCCTACTCTTATTTAGGCCCTCCAAACAACCCCCTAGGTCACAAGGTTTTTCATTGGAACGTTCTTGAAAAACCATCTGAAACCCTTTGAAAATGAGGAGGATGTTATCCAAAGGTGGAGGCCCTTAGCAGTCATAAAGGTTAGGTGATGCATCTCTGATGGGAAGGATAAAATTATTTGATGATATCCAAGAAAACTTGGGAGACCCCCAAACCTTTTTAGGGTAAAAAAGGGGATAAAAATGGAGGAGGTGAGAGGTACTCATGGTCACTGAAAGACATGATACGTGCCCCTGGTGATTTGCAACACACCGAAGGGCCTCAATGACATGTACAACTTGTCTTGTGAAAGACCTTTGGCTAGTTATACTCATTGTAAGGAATCCCTCAGGTATGTCCAGGTATCCTCATGTTTCCACTTCGAAGATCTAAGGATGAATGAATGGATTTGTCCAATGAAATGCTTGTACACCCCCACATAACCCATATCGATCATGTGACACATCGCCAAAAAAAAGAGTATATATCTTTGACATTACTCATTCCATCTCATATGACTACCTACATTTGTCACATAAAATAAATGAAATAAAATAGAGAGTATGATGAAGGTACTCATAGTCGTAAAATACTTGTGATAGACTAAGGAAGTCCATAGCGCAGTCCCGTGAGACCCCCAAAAAAACCACCCTTGTCTCACAGAAAGACCTAGAAAAGTCATTGATCATCTCATAGACACCTTTCAATAGGCACTTAGATCTTTCAAAGTCTCTTAGAAATGTAGACATGACAACATAGAAGTCCTTTGATACGTCCATGTGATCAAACAAGTCCCCATTAATTGGCTATAATCCAATAATGGAGGCGTTGATGAGAGGGACTCACAACTGCTGAAGATTAGGTGATGCACTTGGAGCAAACCATGACAGAGACCCATGAAACCACATGGAACTATACCCCTTCACCGACTCCATACTGGACTCATGTTAGATACTCTTAAAAAATTTCCAAACAAACAGGGTGGATATGACAATAAATTCCCCACCCTAGCATGAAAAAGAGCACTATTTACACATGGATGATGACCCCTACACTAGAGTAGATTTCTCAGAGAGAAAGATATCATGACTGATGACACTTCCATCAGGTAACACACCAGTAGATATCCATATAAATCATGATCCATACATAAGGTAATTCACATGATCATTCATAGATCACATGAAGGGCTGATGGAAAGACATGTGAAGAACATACCGCGTGTCTTCTAGATCACGAAGGACACAAAGAAACTAATAATGAATAAATATAAGTCCTTTGCAATACAAGGGTTATATCCAATATTAAAAGTGGGAGTCTTAAGTAAGAAACATGCTCGATGTCCCCCATGTGCTTCACATGAGTCATACAAAGACACACGACAACACTAGGACATTTCACCCAGATCTCGTGACTCTCCTTCAACATGCCATTTGGGACACATGAAATACTTCAGACATTTCAGAGAAAGTCACGCGATCCACATGGGAAGACCACTTTGATCTTGCGAGACCCCCTCAGTCTATGACCCGAGCCTTACAATGTCCTTCAGATACATTACTTGACATATATATTGTTGTTCACTCATATCAGTCAAGTCTTGCTGTTGTATCTGGGCATGAAAACCAATCTCTCACAACACCCTCTAATAAAGTCATATTAGACTCATGATTCCATCCAAACATGACAACTAGGTCTTGTGATGCTCTCTGGGTAAGTCAACTGAGACTCATGATTCCTTCTAGGGATGTTAGCAAAGATACACAACATCTTTCAAGCCATGTCATACTGACTCTTACGATAAACTCTATATGTGTCAAGACAACTCTTACAAACAACACCACAACATGTCATTTGGATTATGAAACACCTTATAGGCATGTTATCTAGGATATACAATGGCCTATGGAGGAAACCATATGGATCTTGTGATGTCCTATGGACAAGCCGATTGGGTCATGCGACGCCCTCAAAACAAGTAGGCCAGATCAATAGGGAATCCCAGGACTTGATAAAATCCTCAGTGTGTAAGCCCTGATCAATAGGGAAACCTTAGTGTGTAATCCCCAAGACAAATGGAACAACAATGACCCTGATTCCTACCATATTTAGGATATGTAGTCCACCTATGCCGAGGTTCAAGCTCCATATTGATCATCCATGGAAATCCAAGAATATAAGTCCCTTATTTAAATTAATGAAATTAATTACTTTCTATCCCTTGTTTCTCACAACGAGTATGGATCACATATGATTAGGGAATAATAATCATCATAACATCTTCACTATAAGCCTCCAAAATGGTATAAGGAATCCCTAGTGTGTAATCCCCAATATAAACTGAACTACAATGACTCTGATTCCTTATATACTTAGGATACATAGGATGCCTTCTCAAGGCATGAGTTCTATACCCAAACACCCCAAGGAATGTACCAATACACAAGTCCCATATATATACGCCATTAGGCTAATAATCTACCCCCTTGTTTCTTACTTCGACCATGACTCACGTGGGATTAGGGGGATGAAATGAACACCTCATCAGGCATCATGAATATCCATAAACTAGGGAAATCCTAGTATGTAATCCACGATGAGTGGTATGGTATGAACACCCCTTATATGAGGTCATATACCTTGGGGATAGTCCCAATGGTATAAAAAAACTACATGGGTTTTGATTCCTAAAATAAACATGATACATAGGATGCCTCATAATGGCTCAATCCCCACCTCGAAATATTAATTGCCTCATTATATGGTAGCACATTATTAAGCACTTAGTTATATGGCTTCATCATGTAAGAAGCCTCCCATTACTGGAAAATGATGGAGAACCTCAGATACATGTATATGAATTCCCTAAAGATATCCCAGTCTTTTGTGCATGAAAGAGAATTAACCTATGATTGTTTTATTATGGTAACTGGTCCTGTATCGGGATTAGGAAGAGATTCATGAACATATCTTTAATCTATAAGAGATTCCTATAGTAGGCAACAATTCCACCTCAAAAGGGTGTGATGATCCCGACCTCCCATCCTCTCGACCAATGAAAGTACCCAAGAGTCATTGGTCCTGAAAAACTAGATGACCAGTGATTTTTAGAAAGCAAGTCTGTACCAAGATATAGATGGGGGAACCATTGGGAGTTTTTGGGGAAAGGTGAAAATAATAACCCAATGAGTGAAACCCATTCCACACCTTTAATTCCTACTGAATAAATGGTAAACCTAATATGAATCTCTATAATAAAAAAATATTGGGTTATAATCCGTCAAGTCATTTTTTTTCTTCACATATGAAAAAAAAAGATACTGCTCTCATTAACAACATGTTAACCCGAGGCAATGTCTTCATCATCCAGTGTTCATTTTGGTGACTCATATGCTGCTGCGACCCCCGTGGGTCACAAAGTGATATCACATGCTCAAAATACCCAATGGAAGGTGAAAAAATGTAATGGTCTGGGAGTACCACTAACATGGTACAATCCTGACCATGGAAGCCACCTGTGATATTCTCTAAGCACAACAACTGGTGAATTTGAATCGCCCAACAAAGGCTTCTACT